>CM060940.1:401385009-406385009 GCA_030765085.1 Allium cepa | reverse complement strand
ACTTCTCAAAAACAACAAAGGAAAGAAAAAGGCGAAGAAGGTATTTGCAGCGACTTGGGATGATGAAGAAGGAGAAGAAGCTTCGGATAGCAGCGCAGAGGAGGCTAACTTGTGTCTCATGGCGAAATCAAATTCAGATTCAAGCTCAGAGGAATCTAGTGAGGAAGGTGAGTATTCTTATAGAGATCTTGTTTTTATGTGTTCTGATCTTACTAAAGTAGTTGATGCTCTTGAATCTAAAATTGAAAAACTGAAAACTGATAGGAGAGAACTTGCTCGTAAAAATTTTAGGTTAGAAACTGAACTTGAAAATATTCAAAACCTAGAATGTAAAAGATGTAAAGTTTTAGATTCAGAATTGACAAGACTTAAGAATAACTCTGAGAATCTTGAAAAAGAAAACTTGAATCTTAAGGAAATCATCGACACTAGGAAAAAGGATTTTATAAATCGATGCACCTCACTTGTCACTGAAAATACAACACTAAAAACCAAAGTCCAAAATCTTGAGAAATCTTTGAATAACTTTTCAAGAGGCGAAAAATCTTTCAACATGCTATTGGGAAATCAAATTTTTGCTAACAACAGAAAAGGACTTGGTTTTGGGAAAACACAAGCTGAGGATAATGCAAAAAGGAAAAGTGTCTTTGATATATGTGAAATAATTGGACATCATTCTGAAAATTGTAGTCATAGGAACAAGAACACAAAATTTATACAAGTTTGGGTTCCTAAGAATTCTACAAACAAATTTCATGTCTATTGGAACAAGAATGAAAAGTCTAAACAAGTTTGGGTTCCAAAGGGTTTGTTTATTCATAATGCTTTTGCCACTAACAATCATGGACCTAGAAATAGGTCACAAAAATCTTTCATCGTGTAGGTGTGGTGGCAGGCTAAGGAACAACAACGGTGTTCTCTGGATTTTGGCTGTTCCAGAAACACAACGGGCAACAAAGCAAAGTTCCTTAGCCTAGTATAAAGGTGACAGAATCACAATGGGCAATCACGTAAAATTATCGTAAAGGTAAAACAGGTGAAGGTATAATTCTGTGATAATATGCACCATATTCTAAATTAAATCATCCAAAATTGTGATAATGAGATGACGTCTTTAATTCTGACTTATTCTTAATTGATATGATTTCTTTTGACTTGTTCTTACTTTGACTTGTGTTTAAAAGTAGACCAACCATCCTTTCATCATTGAACTTAATATGTATGGTCAAATGATGGTATTTTATTGATCCTTAATTACTCATGCTACACGTAGATATAATTTGACATTTTGATCACTGCTTGTAAATTTGCACGATTTCAAATTCATGTGAAAAAGGATTTTCAGAAATTGGTGAAACTTCAAGAAATTGGTTTTGAAATAATTATGATGTTGATTGACTGTTGATTACTCATGAATATAATTGTTTGTCCTATGGTTTTCTGAGATTAACACCATGATATTTGTTTGAGTGTGAACATGGCTTCAATTCAAAATCCAAAGAATGTCATTTAAATTGTTGCTAAAATTGGGTTTGAAATTTTTGATACATACTTCATGTCTGGTTTACCAAATCCAGTTAGTGATATTTTGGATTGAAAAAGAAATTCAGATGCAATTCATACTAGTAATCTAGTTGATAGAAAACTTACGAGTTGAATGTGATTTATTCATTTGCTGCATCGTTTTTTCAAAGAAAATATCTGCATATTTTTCACTTGAAATAATTTTTCATTTAGCAGAATTTTTTTTCTCATATAACCCCTTCGAGAAAATAATTGTTTGACCATTTTTTTCAGATTCGTTAATTTTATTTGATTTTAAATGACAAATTTTGACTGATCCGACTCCCTACTAATTATCAAAGAGATAAATAGTGATTGAAAAAGTGATGAGTGTTGATATTTAACATACATTACTCAAGAGAGTATATTTGGAAAATTTCTTTAGGAATTAAAACAAGAATTATAAAAAAAAATTTGTTGGGTAAAGATTCCATGACCATTTCTATATCTATCATTATTTCTATCGACCATGGTTTATCAAATATTCAATATAGTTTGTCGATATGTGGTACTATAATCAGGAATCATTTGTTTTTCATGTCATATTTTTAAATAAATAAATAAATATCCAAAGTATTCACTCTCATTTAAAAGTCCTCACGGTTATGCATGGGTGAATTACTTGAATTTTTTTTCATTATGTGCTTCCATGCTCATTTAAAAGTCCTCACGGTTATGCATGTATGGAACGCATATCAAAATTAATTGCTTAAATAGACAAGTTGATTCTAATCCCATTTAAAAGTCCTCACGGTCATGCGTGGTTAGAAGATACTTGATTTCATTTTTTTAAATTAAATTCGAATACTACTAATCTCATTTAAAAGTCCTAACGGTTATGCATGATTAGTAGATATTCAAATTCCTGATATAAATACCATAAGTTGATTCAACTGTATGATTTTATATGAACACCATATCCATCATTTCTAAAATTGGAATATGCGCCTAACAAGGGTAGTTATGGTTTTTGTTTGATTCTTATTGAAGTTTAATATTTATATTCAATTTGAGATTAATGTTGGATTAATATCGATCACTTTATCTCTATTTTTCTCTCACACTATTATTCTTTTGCTGATAACAAAAGGGGGAGAGAAAAGTTAAGATTTTGTCAAATAGAATCAAGCAAAGGTCAAATAATTTTCCCATATGCATCTAGGCTCATTTGTATATATTTATATGCATATATGTAGGGGGGAGCATCATGTAGAGAGGAAGCATTTAAATAGGGGGAGCAATTAGAGTATATAATTGGTTAGAGTATATAATTTATATAATTGGTCAAATACATTTTAACACGGTCAAAATCTTAAGTATATGTTTGTTATCATCAAAAGGGGGAGATTGTTGAATATGCGCTTATATGTTTTTGTTTGATGATAATAAACATATATATTCATTTAAATGTATTTGATAATGTACTATTTTGTTTTTTCATAGATTAAATAAATATTTGTTGAATAAAATTAATTACACAGAATTTGAATTTGAATTCAAACAGAACAAGTTACACAGTTTTTGAATTCAAACAGAAATTTTATTCAAACAAATATTTATTACAATCTTGAATAGTACAATTTCAATCTCTCACTATACATATAAATTTTTGAATACATCACGATTTCAATTTACATTTATAACCTCACTACATATCACTCACACTCGTATTTTGTCTTCAACTGCATTCCAGTTTGAATCCAGCATCTGAGAAATCTACAAAAATATCCACTAACGCAGTAAAATTGAAAAAGAAATATTTTTGCAATATAAAATGAAATACGATTTTTGAAAATATCATTTGCCTCAGTTATTTGGGTTGTTCGTCATCATTCACACTTGAATTCATCACAAAGTCGTGCACATAGATATTACAGGGACAGGTAATCATAAGTGGCTGCAATACACACGTGTACATTCATACACGTGTGCACTGCCTCGCCAACTCATGTGCGTGGCCAACAAGAGCAAGTGTGCAAGTGCAAAGAAAGTCAATGAACACTACAACAATGACCAATGAACAAAGAACAGAGACCAGACAGGTCAAGCAACAAGGCAGATCACAAATGCATGCCACCAAGTAAACAAACTTAGGCAAATCAGTAACCAACACAATACCAAGTTCAACAACATCAAGTACAAGTCTCAAATGTCCAGTTAAAACTTCAACAAAACAGTGTCAAAGAAAATGTCAACATAAAGTACTACAGAGATCAATGCAACTTCACAGCAATCATAACACAAGCCAGAGTGAATGCAGACAAGCACATGAATACATAAAGCTACAAATGATGCAGCATCAATCAAAAAGTGATATGGTGAAGCACTGACTCAAATACAACTACAAGGCATGAAACCATAGTGAAACAGTTCAAGTGGACAGTGAAGGCAGTACACAAGTGAAACAACAAAATGAATGTTATGTTCAAACATAAGATGAATAATACGACAGCTACTCAATGATACAGTAGCAAACTACAGTGATGCAGCCAGTACCAACATGGACAGAAGGCAGTGAAACTCAAAGCAATGATCAAGTGCAAATAAATGGAACACAAGTCAGTGGCAAGCTACAAGGCATAGCAACTGCATAGCAACGACAACAAGACCAGCTTCAAATGCATCAGTGATCAACACAGCAGTTCATACATCATATATAGGACAGTAACAAACACGAATGAAGACTGCATCATGATACAAGGCCAGAAACTGCAATATCAAGTACAAGTGCAGACAACGAAGACTACAACAACTCCAGAAGTAACAAGTTGAAGCAGTAGTTAACAAGCAGTGTGCAACTCGAGAATATATCACAAGTAACAGTATGGTTAAATGTCAAAGCGAACAATGTCGAATACATGAACAAGTGTAGCGTCTGTATCAGAGCAAGAGCAAATGTCACAGTGAAGCCAAAAGAAATTCGAAGGGATAACCAAGTCAAAGCCAGTGGCAGTCAAACATAGCAAGTATCGAATACAGAGAAATCAGTAAAGCAGTAATTGACCAGTGAACGCAATGGTAATGGCAAGTCACGAAGACAGATACTTCTTTGAAAAAGTAAAATTCAAGAAAGAGGAAAGTTGTTGCCGTATCAATCAAGAGAATCGAACGCGTGAAATCAAAACCGTGATTATCAAGTTTAAAACATATCAGGAAAGCCGTGAGTATCACGTGTAACAAAATCAGGAAAGCCGTGCGTATCAAGTTGCAACAAATTAGGAAAGTGATGAAGTCGCAAGTGAATACGAACGAATCAAGTGATTCGAATTCATATAAATACCAAACCCAATTTACATCATCGGCATCGAGTTTAATCAAGTACAATCAAGTTAAAGCAAGCAATTGAACCAGCAACGAGAGAAATTACATACCGAATCAACTACAAACTTGATCATCAGAGAACGAGCGAGCCAAGCAACAACGAACTCGATCAACAGAGGAGCTAAGCAAATCAGATAATCAACATAAGCGTGCTCCAGAAAAGCCCCAATTTGGATTGAAGAAACAAAGCCGCAAATTTACAGTAGCAAAGAAAAAGGGGCCGAAGCCCTAATTCGACAAAGAGAGGCCGACATTTTTCACAAGCAAAAGAAGGGAACGGGTTGAAATTCAAGTGGGCCGGCCTTATTATTAAAAGGGGGATTTAATTTCTAATTTTATTAAAGGGGTTTTCTTTATTTTTATTTTGAGCAAAAATTGTAGAGTCAAAGTTCGTATTTTAATTTTTGCTCCTGGTTTAATTTTGAAGTCTGTTTTTTCTTTTTGAGTCAAAGAATTTGTAAATCACCACCTAGGGATTAGGTAGTGTCAGATTGTCTATTTAGAATTAGTTCAGTGAGCAGGGGTGCGAGTTTGCAAAACTGTATAGGCGGGAGCAGAGTTTGCGAGTAAACGAAGCTTTATAGGCGGGAGGCAAAGTTTGCGAGTAAGCGAAACTCTATAGGCAGAGCAGGGTGTGCGAGTCTAGTAGAGTGTTTGTGAGCGTGGAGCAAATATTTGCGAGCAGGGTGTGCGAGTCTAGTAGAGTGTTTGTGAGCGTGGAGCAAATGTCTGCGAGTCTAGTAGAGTGTTTGTAAGCGTGATACTGTTTAATTCTAATAGAAATCTGTGAATGCAGCAGTAGGCAGGGGTTGCCGAAGCTGGGTAAATTTTGTGTGTGATTTACTTTTCAGCATATTTATTTCTGCTATTATATTTCTGTGTTTAATTCGAGAAAATTTGCTATAACCCTATTCACCCCCCCTCTAGGGTTAATCTAGATCCTACATCACAATGGATATAAACTTAAATCTGAAATCCAGTACTCTATAAAATTGAAGTATAGATGGTTTAGATTATTATTCACCTTGCTTAGGATAAGGAACTTGAGAATTGATTTAGATTGATCCTCCTTGCTTGATTCCATAGCTTTAACTAATCTTTCCCCTTTTCTTTCCCTTGGTTATGGCTGGTTTGGGCTTTTGTTTTACGTTTTGAAATTTTGAAATATGAACATGTAGAGAAATGGGAACATGAATTTAGGGGTTATAGGGTTATGGTGGCGGCTAATCCCCATATTGCCCTTGCGTTATTTTCTTATAAGTTATCTAATGACACTGTTTCCACAAACTCATTCTTTTTGTTTAATTAAGCACGACCTCTAATTAATTTTAAAATCCCAATCCCCTTATCAGTCTAATATTTACATTATTCTATTTAATTTATCAAATCGAATTTCCTGAATAATGTTATTAAAAATTAAGGGTGTTACAGCCTCCCCTCCTAAAAGAATTTCGTTCTCTAAATTCAGTAAGTATTGAATACTAAACATAGCAATCATCTATTATAGCTCCTTACTACCATACTAGCGTACCTGATTAGCAATAGCCTATATAAAGCTAATATAGAACATACGCTCACAACAGATCATGATAAGTATCTCTAATCCCGTCTTCTATCTCCTAAGTACAATCCTTCTTGTTGCCTCTCCACTGAACTTTCACCAACTTAACCGTCCTGTTTCTTAACTCTCATCTCTCGCTACAACCCAAATTGGTCATCTAACAAAATTCAAATTTGAATCTACTACCAACTCTTCCAACTATGTCGAAGGAATATTAGTCTCTAGATCATGCACATACTTGCGAAGATGAGACACATGAAACACGTTATGGACTCCTGCCATACTACTCGGCAACTCTACTCTGTATGCATGTTTTTCAATCCTCTCTAAAACTAGAAACGGATCAGCGTATCTCGATGCCAATTTCCCTAACTTTCTGAATCGCACCACATCCTTCATCGGCGGTACTTTAATAAAAACCCTATCTCCCATTGAGAATTCTAGGTCTTTATGCCTCTTATCTACGTAACTCTTTTGTCTGGACTGAGCTTCCCTCATTCTTTCTCGGATCAACTCAATCTTCTCTGTCGCCTCTCTAACTAAATTTGGACCCAAGACTAATCCGTCTCTAGTTTTCAACCAATATACGGGTGATTTGCATGGCCTTCCATATAAAGCTTCAAAATGTGTTATTCCTATACTAGTCTAATACTGTTATTATAGGAAAAATCCACTAAGTGTAGGTGATCTTCCCAAGGTCCACCAAAATCCAATACACAAGCTCTTAATAGATCCTTGAGTACTTTATTTGATTCTCTCTATCTTCCCATCCGTCTAAGGGTGATATGCAATACTCATTTTAAGCTTGGTACCTAACACATCCTGTAGACTCTTCTAGAATTCTCTAGTAAACAAAGCATGTCTATCACTGACCATACTACTAGGAATTCCATGCAGTCTAACTACGTTCTACAAGGATAACTTAGCTAAAACAGGTGCCGTCATGGTTGACTTTACTGGAATGAAATAGGCACTCTTGGTCAACTTATCCACTATGACCCATACTTTCATTTCCTCTATTCGACCTTGGAAACCTGTCTACAAAATCCATGGATATCGAATCTTGTTTCCAAACTGGTATCTTCAAAGGTTGAAGCAACCCACTCGGCTTTTGATGTTCGACCTTCACTTGTTGATAGTTGGCATGCTGCCAAACCCACAATCTAACATCCCTCTTCAACCCTTCCCAATATAAGCTCCTCTTCATAGCTTGATCCATCATGGTCCCTTCAGAATGAATCATAAACTTGAATCGATGACATTCCTTAAGAACTTCCTTCATTAAGTCCTCGACATTCGAAACACACAACCGTACCTTCTTTCACAACCATCCCCTCTGGTCAAGGTTAAAATCCTTTAGATCGTCGATCTTAGTTCCAACCTCAAGCCTTCTAATCTTCTCGGCTAATAATGGATCCTCCTTCTGCATAGAAGCAATCCTTTCGATCAACACTGGTCAAAATTCCAAACAGGATAACATGGTCGTGTTCTGACTAGAACTAGCAGTCGATCTTAACTTCACACTACAAATAGTCAAAGCTTCTAAATTTTCCATTCTACCAACATAGCTAGCACCACATTTGATGTTGTCTACTAAGAGTATCCGCTACCTTATTTCCTTTCCCAGGCGTATACTCTATACCAAAATCATAAGCAGCTAAAAACTCCAGCCATCGTTGCTGTCTCATATTCAGCTTATTCTAAGAGAATAAATACCTTAATGACTTATGATCTGTGTATAGCTCAAATCTCTTCCTTAAGAGATAATGTCTCCAAATCTTCAATGAGAAGATCACTGCAGCCAACTCCTAATCATGAGTAGGAGGTCTCACCTCATGCGGTCTAAGCTGTCGTGAAGTGTGGGCAATGACTTTACCCTTTTGCATCAACACAACTCCTAATCCACTCCCACATGCATCGGTATACACCACCAACCTTTGGTTTCCATCTGGAACTACTAACACAGGTGCATTGGTCAACAAATGCTTTAACTTAAGGAATGCTTCCTCACATTTTTCGAACCAAAAAAACTTCATGTCCTTCCCGATTAACTTAGGCAGAGGCGCTGCTATCTACGAGAAATCCTCAATGAATCTCCGATAATAGCCAACAAGTCCAAGAAAACTTCTAATCTCAGTTACTGTCTCTGGTTTCTTACAGTTATTAACAGCTTCAATCTTATTTGTATTGACTGACCAGCCCTTCTCTAAAACAATGTGATCAAGAAACTTAACCTCTTTCTTTCAAAAATGATACTTAGAAAACTTTGCTTTCAGTTGATGTTGTCTCAGCATCTTAAGCACTCCTCTAAGATGATCTTCATGCCCTTTTTCATCCTTAGAGTATAAGAAAATGTCATCTATAAACACCAACCCAAACTTATCCAAGTATTCTCGAAAAACCCGGTTCATTAAATATACAAAGAAAGCAGGTGCGTTCGTTAACCCAAATGGCAATACTAACCACTCGTATGAACCATACGTAGTCCGAAATGCTATCAATGGAATACTGTCCTATGCCACTCTTAACTTATGTAAATCTATTGTAGAACCCAATTGGGAAAATATTCTGGCCTGCACAACTGATCAAATAGATCGTCAATTATCAACAAAGGATATTTATTCTTAATCGTCTTCTCGTTCAACTTATGATAGTCGATAGACATCCTCAATGAACCATTCAGTTTCTTCACGAACAGCGCGACCGCTCTCCAAGGCAAATTTCTGGGTCTAATAAAATTTCTCCCTTCTAGATCCACTTTTTACACCTTCAATTCCTTCATCTCGGGCGGCGTCATTCTGCTAGGTGGTCTACTTATAGGTTCAGCTCCCGGTACAAGATCTGGCCAAAACTCAACAGCTCTTTTCAGTGGTAGTCCTATAACCGGCTCAAAGACATCTGTAAACTCCCTTACTACTCGAACCTGAATTAACAATTCTTCCACTTCCATAGCTCATAACAAAGCATAAGCACTTCGGTCAGAATTCTCCACTGAGAATATGATTCGGTTATGACTAACAGGGTGTCTCAATGATATTTCCCTATCCTGGCAAAATATCCTAGCATTGTATTTACCCAACCAATCGATACCCAAGATATCCCAAAATCTACAGAATCAAAAATACACAGACTGCACGCAAACTTATGGCCTAACAAATCAAGTTCTAACCGTTCACATCTCATCCCCAGAGTTGCATACCCTCCCATCAGATTCACAACCATTAAGGAAGTAAAAAGGTATGTTGGTTCTAAACATAACCAATCAACCAAATTCTGAGTTATGAATGAATGTGATGCACCGGTATCAAATAGTATCCTAACTGGCACACTTTGGATCAAAAGTGTACCATCAATCAAAGTCTTTCCCTTTTCAACTGCAGTTTTCCTAGCATATGATGGTCCAACAACAAAGACTTTTCGCCTGTCCACCCTGATTGGTTCTAGACACTGATTCTTGTAATGCCCAACCTGGTCAAGTTATGGCACTTTACGTCCTTTTTTGCAGCCTTCTTCCCCTTCCCTATCCAGCATTCATGGGCATAATGACTCTTCTTTTCACACTTGAAACAAATATGATCAGCCTTTGCCTTCTTGGCAGCCTCCCCTTTTTGGGTTCCCTTCTTCTTAAGGAACTTCCTCTTCTTCCCTTGAGAACCCTAGGTTTCAACCGGCTTTTCTTTCCCATAAATAGAAAGCATTTCCTCATGTCGATTGCCATCTTCATAACAACGTTACAAGGATCACAGAGATGTAGTAGGGTTGCCCTGGCAACCTTAGGTCCTAATCCCCAAATTAACTTCTCTTTCTTCTTGATGACGGTGTCAATAGTAGCATACCCATATATGGACATCTTATCAAACATAGTAATGTGCTCATTTACAGACATCTCTCCCTGCACCAAATCCATGAACTTTCTCAACAATGCTGACTTAGCAACTTCAAACAAAAATCTCTGCTCGAATCTCCTTCGAAGTTATGCCCAAGTCAACTCTTCCTCAGGAACTCCGGCGGTAACACAATTCCACCAATGAAGCGCTGTTCCCTGCAACTGGCTAAAGGCTAGTCTTCTCTTTTGCTCATCATTCAGTCCCAAATCAACGAAGATTCTCTCATAATGCAATAGAAAATTCTCAATTTCTATGGCATCCTCCACTCCCAAAATAGCTTTCATCCAAATGTTTGCTTAACTTAGCATAGTTGTTTCCAATTGGAGCCATCGGATTAGCTCCTCCAACATCCCATCTACTCCAGCAGCTTCACCTGCTTGCATCAGATTGACGAAGAATTGATACATCATCCCTCTATCTACTGGTGGATTTCTAGCACATACATTGGCATTTGCATTTTGGTAAGCATTTTCCTGTCGAACCTGGTTCCTCCTAGTGGGCCGAACATTTCCGTTTGTTATGGTGCTTCCTCCACCGAGATTTCCTCTTCCGTTTCCTGCCTCTATATCTTCTTTCTCGTAAATTTGCATATATGCCTTAGTAAAATACAGACGAATGGTCTAAGAGAGAGGAGAATACATACTTATATATATATATATATCACGTTACTATAGCGCTAACCCAAATTCCGATCTCATTTTCTGATTCATTGGTTTATGTTTTGAAAACAATTTTTATGCTTAATTTTTTTAAGTTTCCATAAACCTATGCTCTGATACCAACTTGTAACATCCCTCACTTAGAGGCCTAAAACTAAGGCTACAGATGCTACAGTCATCCATAATTATTAATTCTCGATGGCCAGATACATGAATGTTATATACATTGATATAACAGAAGCACATGGATATGGAAAATTTCTTATAATCATTAAACAACATTCACATTCCATTTCAAATCATTTCAGATTCATTACATAATCCCACGTTCGAGAACCATGCCCATAGAAATTATAATTATTACAACATACGCCAAGAGCAACATATGAAGATGCTACCATGTATGATCAGAGTCTAAACATAGTTAATTAAACAACTTTGCCTTTACAGCAAAACATAGCGGAATCAAAATAGAAAATGTCTCCTATTAGCTAGAATGCCTCCTGCACGTCTTCAGAAGCTTATTTGTCTAAGGCGAACCTGAAAACTTCACATCTCAAACTACTCAAAATTAATTGAGCATCCGAGAGTTTAAGTGGAAGACATAAACATCGAGTCAGACATAAAGCCTGGTATGAATAATAACTTACCATCTCAAACCATTTTAGATATCTAGTGAGACCACGCCGCTTAGCGGAACGAGTTTCCCCTCACTAGTATCTTATCCAAAAATTTATAGTAACCATATACTTTGCTCCTACAACCACAATGGTTAAAATATAGCAATTTAAAATATTATAAGGATATGCAAACAAGTAAATTATTCTGGATTTCCCATCTCCATTCATTTGACTACTATCTCAGTTATAGTTTCTAGGGTCAATATTTACCTATTAGTTTTCATGGGCTGACTAATAACCTGTTTAAAGCCTATGGACTATTTGTCTGGTCTCGTAGTTTTCATGGGATCACAAAGAACTATTGGCCCCTACCAATAGCTTCATTCAATTATTTTATGGGTTCTCCTTGAACCTATTGATATCTCCAATAACTTCCCTTATATCATAGTTTTCATGGGTCGACTATGAACCTATTGTCTTTTGACAATAAATTTATCCGAGTATAGTTTACATGGGATCACTATGAACCTATTGTCTTTTGTTAATAACTTTATCCAAAAATAGTTTTCATGGTATCACTACGAACCTATTTGCCCCTGCTAATAACCCTTTCCAGTTAGTTTTCATGGGTTTACTGTGAACTTGTTTATCTGACCATTTCTTAGATTAATCTCTAGGCATCCTATGCTCTGGTCTACCTAACCTTCTAGATGCAACTCTACTCATACAGCAGTTAATTCAATTTTATATTCACTACTGGGTCAACCTAGCTTGTTATTCTGCCCTTTTCCCCCCAAAATACAGTTGTGGGTCCATTATACAGTCATAGAAGAATCAAAAACGGTAAAATTACAATACCAATATCTATGGTTTATTATTCTTGAAAGCATTTTCACATATAACATGGTCAATCCCTTTAACCTATTATTTTTATCAAGGAAAGCTTCTTCAAAACTCCATGCTTAAAATCCATTTCAAAATTTCTGTCTTTGCCATGGGTTTTCCTATTAAAAATGAGATTAGGTTCTTTGTTTTGAAATCTAAGAATTTCGAAACCTTAGACCTTAACTTTCAAAACCATTAAAACATTTCTTTTGAAAAATATCGAAGTACAACTTTCTAACACATAGAAGCATAGCTTCGAGATCATTTGAAAGTACCTTTTTTGACACCATTGGGTTTTTCCTTAAAATAACTTTTGGGTCAAAGTGAATATAAATATAGCACCCCTTTCGAAACCAATAACCTTTAAGTAAAAGTGATTGGAGGAAAACTGATGTCTTCAGAACCATCCATTCGAAAGCATTTATCATTTAAGTAAACATTTGGAAGAATAGCTTTGACACCCCTTTCGAAGCCATTGCCTTCGAAACCTTTGGAACAAGTGGCTACTGGAGCCCTTTCGAAAACATTGGGATGTGGCTTATTACATTTATAAAACAAAAGCTACCCTTCGAACACATTGCTAACTTCAATCCATTCGAAAGACATAAAGGCGGGAAAGCATTGATTTAAAAATAAGGCAACTCATTCGAAAGCTACCCTTTAAATAAAAGGCGGCAACTTCTTCAAAAGCTATATTAAACCCTTTTGAAAGCATTCTTTTGAAAATAAGGCAAGTGGCATTTCTTTGGATAATAAAATTAAGGCTCGGCTCCTTCGAAAGCTTGGTTTCGACTCCATACCTGACACATTCTCCAATCCACTACGTATCAACGCGTTAATACCTTTTGTATTGGTTTCGACTTGGTTGGGGCAGAAGTATAGGGTCGAAAGGTAGCTACTAAAAGTGTGGAAACAATAAAATTATGCAAAACTTTATTTATTGCCTTTTATGTAATACTTTTCAACAAACTTGCCTATTTGTAAAAATCTAATTGGTTGCCATAAACTTTACTAAAATTTTTCCTAAAAGACCACCAAATTCATCTCAAATTTAATTAAAAATAATTAGCCAAGATGTCATTCCCTTAAGCAAATCAATTTAGACATTTAAGTCCTCCAACTAAATTAATTAAATTTTCATAATAAATTACTTAGGAAAAATCCCCAAAAATTTCCAAAATTCACTTTTAATATGTTATCTAAGATATAAGAACTTTGGACCCAAATTCCTTTATATAATTACCGAAATTAATTTCTAAATCTAATTATTCATATTTTTCTTTGAAAATTCAAAATAAATTATCCATAGTTTGGATAATGACAAAAAATTAAGTCAATCTCCAAAATAATATTTTACATAACATATTAAATCCTCACAGCATTCGAAACCCAATATAAATGATTTTAGCTTTAAAATCGAATAAAACATTTATCAAACAAACTTGTTTGATTATAACTTATCATGTAATCCTAGCATATCATCATCAAAAATATCATAATGGATTTAAAGTTAAACCCAAAATCTAATGTTCTTTAAAAACGAAAATAGAGATGGTTTTGATTATTATTCACCTTGCTTAGGATAAGGAACTTGAGAATTGATTTAGATCGATCCTTTTTGCTTGATTCCTTAGCTTTAATTGATTTTCCACCTTTTCTTTCCCTAGGTTATGGCCGGTTTGAGGTTTTGTTTTACGTTTTGAAATTTTGAAATATGAACGTGTAGAGAAATGGGAATGTGGGTTTAGGGATATCGGTTATGGTGGTGGCTAATCCTCATATTGCCCTTGCGTTATTTTCTTATTAATTATCCAATGACACCGTTTCCACAAACTCATTCTCTTTGTTTAATTAAGCATGACATCTAATTAAATTTTCAAATCTTAATTCCCTTATCACTCTAATATTTACATTATTCTATTTAATTTATCTAATTAAATCTCTTGAATAATGTTATTAATAATTAGGGTTGTTCAACATAACCAAAGTTAACTTCTTATGTTTAAATTTGTTTAATATTCAAATTGATTCGACTACGCCAATAGTAGATATTACACAAATTTAAATTAGTTTATTATTTTATTATATAATGTTAATATTTAATATAAATAATAATAGATAAATTGTATACAACTATGGTCAAATAAACATACACATCTTATAATATGCGTATATATATTAGAAACTCAATAATATGCATATAGTGCATGCTACTGACATATGTATATGCATACTTGTGAATCTAGATAACTATGCGCGTGCATGCATACACTCGACATATATACATATATACGTGTGTGTATGTGTTTATATACACACACCAACAATTATAATATTTATTAATATATATTACCCTTTAATACTCATTAGTATTATAAACTAAATTAATTAAATACCATTACTAAGATATTAATCGACAATTTTCAAAATCAAATCCTTTATGCTAAATATGATTTAATATGCAACTAAAAGTTTTCTCATAATAATACAAATGATCTTATGCAATTTTTCAGAAATTCACTCTTTTATCCTACTATCTACAACACCTGATCCGATACCTTTATATTATCAAATTGTTCTTTGATAACTAAAAGATTTTCAAAATTCTAATAGCATGAACAACTTTTCTAATGTTTCTAGAGTAGTGGTTCATTGCCTCCAACTTGTACATTCATGTTTCACTTAACTTATAATAATTAAAGCGACAATTATCTGTTTCTCCACTTAGAGAAGAAAAAATCCAAGTCTAACTTGTTTTTAATACAACTTTGTTGTAGGTATTTTGGCACACAGTGTATCAGAAGAAGAAGGACGGCAAGCGCTAAGGAAATGATTAAATAAGTACTCATGTTTGAGCAAGATATGCTTGGAATAAAGGTCCTCCATAGGAGTAAAATTATTACTGCCTTAATAAAATAAAAAGGAAAATCATGTCTTGCTCTTAACGACTTACAAAAACTGAACTATATATGAGTGAGAGATAAACTGAACACTCTCATGTACGTAATGTACAAAAAAGTCAAGATCGCATATCTATTTGGACGGAGCTTGTGACAACCCACACTTCAGTGGGCTTAGATTTTCGCAATCCCAAAAACCCAAGTCCACTAAAGTACGGATTGTTGGCTTGGTAACCTACAAAAGTGAAATTATATCAGAGCACTAATGCTAATTACTCATAGCATAAATAAGTAAATATAAAAGCTCATAATAATAACTGACAAAGAATTGACATCACAAATGTCAAGTGCCTTAGTCAGATAACTGCTCCAAAATAATACCAGTGCTTTCCCTACTAAATCCTATGGGTTGTAATGAGAAGGGAGTCGGAACAACATTATGGTAATTGGTGAATTATACATCGTATACGTAACACTAGCTTACATTAATTGTTCACCATTTCTTGTTATGTAAGATTTTACTATTGGTCGCTACAACTCTATCACTGCATACGAACCGTTTCTATTTACCCCCCGTAGATTATATATATATCCCATTTTCCACTAATGGACCTAGATACTATCCCCACTAGTATCTATCGCTCAGCACCTTGTAAGGACCCATCATCTCCCTGCATCATGATCATCGTATCACTCGAGAAAACACTACAGTGCACACTGACGACCTTTACCCCGTTAGGTTCTATATTCTTTGAGGATTTTACCTTTGTTTGCTTCATGTATATCATGGGTTTCTAGCTCCACACACCTTAACCCCATCCTTGTTTTGAAAGAATCTTTATTTGGGTTAGTTATCCTTGCCCTATCATACAAACTAACAAACAACTGTGGTGGTGCATAACCTGGCTGAATCAATCCTGGTCGGTAAAAGAGATCAATTAGGTATAACCATGTCCTTTCCGTTGGCTGTAGGTGACCGATGACGAGCTCATTAAATATGCAACTCCAACCCTTTGTTTTGGTACCCACGAACACCAGCCCTATGCACCTTGTTACATAAGTCCAATTACACCCATCGTCAATTTACATTTCCTGGTGCAATCAAGGCAATATCCTACTCCAACCAGTTTGAAGTAGACTACTCTATAGTGCTTGTACAGTCTCGCCATCCACAAAAGGTCTGCCAAGTGCCTATAATTACTGGGGTTCAATTTCAAGCACTAACACAACTTGAGCATATCCCTTTATCTATAAGCAAGCGTATACTCTCCATAGATCCTACGGTTGAATATGCTTTCGCATTTCAACCTCCTCTATCGACTCTCAATGTTATTTCCTTTTCATAATTTATATACTAAATTATAACTATCTACACCCATCATGAACACATATCTGAGGCTATATATGTTTTATATTTATTTGTTTTCATTTTATTCATTGCCTCTATACTCAAATAGCTGACCACAAGTCTTATTTTACTATGTGTTTAGCTTTTCCTTTTAAAATTCATTTACCGCTTCTCATTTTCTTTATCAATATCATTACTACTACATTCATTAGTTTCACTTTGATTTCCATTCCGTTTTATCTTCTATTCCTTTTTATTCTTGCCCATAATTCCACATTTCTCTTTTTACATTACTTCCCCTTTTATTAACATTTTTATGTCATTCTTATCATAATATTCAATCCTTAGGATTTATTATATTTTAATAGATTTGAATTAACTTTATCAATTAATTGTTAACACAGTAAATTTTCGTATCTTTTCAAAAGAGGCGGTTTGTGTGGTGTTTGTAATTACAAGAAAATTTCTCTTTATTTATTGAAATAGATAGTACAAAATATAGTGATCATACATATTATATACCTTATAAGCATGTATTTGTTCCTTATTATTTCAAACATCGCACTTTTGTTAATTTAGACTTGATAATGTGTGGAAAACTACTTGCAACTATATAAATTCCAGCAAACTAAAATATGTCTTAATCCCAAAATCAATTAACTTCATTCTCTAATTTTTGTCTATCAACGTCAAACGAATAAGAAATTCTAATCAATACATTGTTTGTTAGGATATCATAAAATTCAAGACTATTGCATAAAGTAAAATTCTAGTCATTAGGCTTTATTAAATTAATATTTGATGTGGAAATTAATAATTCTAATCATTGTGCAAATTTTAATCAATTGCATATAAAATTACAAATAAATTCATATCAGGGACGTGCTCAATTTTAATAATAAAATTCATTGTCAGTAGTAAACTAAATCATTTCTAAAATCGAGGATTAACTTATAATTTAATTTTAACTTATCACTCATGTTGGAATAGTTTTGCAACAATATAATCTATTATTACATAAAATATATAATATTTCCATTCACCTTCAATTAGCGCTTCCAAATCTTTAGATCTAGTCTGGATCTAACTGTGGTATCTGTATTCTCCTTTTTTTGACTCCCTATGTTTATCCACAAATAATATCTATACATATCTCATTAGAAATTTATTAGGGAAAAGAGATTTAAATTCAGATTTATTAATTAGAACTAGATCTAGAGTTTACCATTGACGTAGAAACTTGATTTGAACCTATTTCCTATCCTCTATACTTTTTCATTCTTCTCCACATGAATTCGTGCAACCTATATCTATTTTTGTGTATTTATAAATTTTGGAGGAGAAAAGAAAGTGATAGGGCTCCCACGCTCATTAGAAAAATAATAAGTTGGAAGTGGAGCCCTAGACCATAATTTATAGAGGTTGAAATCAACGCGAACAGTCGGATCAAACTATATAATATCTAGACCATACAGACAATTGTTACTGCTGCCTTCAAAAGAAGGTGGGTCGACCGCCTTACCCTTAAGATCGACTGCTCATGGTTGACCTAGATAGAGTAGTGGTCGACCCGGATAGGCCAGAATGATGAAAATTTGAGCGTTTCTTAATTTTTTGATTCGTTTTCTTTATTATCTCGTTAACGTAAATCAAAGTTATCTCCTACCGTAATTAATTTTATTAATCGTTAACTTCAACATTGTTAATTAATCATTAATTTATTCCAAATTACTTCCTTAATTGCATATATAACTATTTCCAACTAGAAAAATTCAAATGCTGATAACTTTTTCGTTTGAACTTCAATTGGAAAATTTTATATATGAAAATTGATTATAAAATCATCATGAATCTAGTGGTATACATTTTGCAGCCAAATTCCAATATTTACAAAAATTCAAATTTCATAATTTATTAATAATTAATTAACGTAACAATGTGGGGTGTTACATTCTCCCCTTTAAAAGAACTTTGTCCTTGAAATTCCACAAGGATTCGATCATGTAAACCATCACGCATCCATTCTACACTAACAATTAATTAATGTACAACCAATTTTGCAATAATCCGTGTATATGTTCATAGTGCATCATAATACATATGATATGTATGAACAATAATGTAACACCCCTACTTTTAGTTAAACATTATTCAAGATATTTAATTGTATAGATTGAATAAGATAATGTAAATGGTTAATCCAAGAAAATGATGTAACAAAATGTTTAAAACAATATATATATATATATGTGTGTGTGTGTGTGTGTGTGTGTGTGTGTGTGTGTGTGTGAGAGAAATTCTATTAAGACGCAAGTTGAGACATAAGGATCTCAACCATTGGATTGACTTTTGATTTCCATCTCCCATATAAGGACAAAAACATCTAATGGTATAGATCTATTATGTCACCAATTGTGTTTTAATTTGTGTTTGAATATGTGTGTGTGTGTATCAGTATGTGTGTGTTGTGTATAATGACACACCTTTTTGGTCCTCGAATATCGATACTAATATATTCATGGTATTCATTTGCCGAGCATCCAAATGCCAGAAAGATGAATTGTTATGGTAAAATAAAAAAATGAAATAGAACATGAAAGAAGAGAACACAATATCAGAATCTCACAAGGGAACGATAACATATAATATCAAAAGAACAATACAAAAGGTTACCCTGATATAGAAAATTTTAGAGTTATATTACCTAATTACTATCATCAACCTGGACAGTTATAACTGCTTTTCCTTACAAATGTTGATATGTACAATACAATAATGTAGCGAAAATAAGAATACTATGGTACGTGAAACATTTAGCTTATCTTCTCGGGTTCCAATGAACACCAACGAAAAAATGACTTTCTCAAACTACTCCAAAGAGTAATCAAGGAATTTAGGGAAAACAAAAACCAAGCTTCAGACATAAGTCTGGTATAAAAAACTCAAAAAATATTTGTATGGCATAAAATAATACTTTTGAGACCGCATGAAATGCCATAACTGTTATCACCTCAAAAGAACCGTTCATCTAATAAGTACATAAGGTGATATGCTAGATAATGTCTAGGGTATATAACATAGCCCGAATGGTTACATCGATTACATTTAACACATATTAGAAGATACAATCAAAACCGATAAGGAATGTTCGCATAATGATTTTTCCACGAAGACTCCTTAAGTCAAGATAAAATCCAATCTGTATGCACAAGGATAAGAAAACACCTTCCGAGCACCGTATATCTTTAGAAAAATATACCATAAGGTAAATACAACCGGTCCATGCCCAAATGAGCGAACCCGAAGCACGTGGAACCAAGTACCATCAACTCCCACACGCAACATCGATAAGCATTCTCTAGATATAAAGTTGACATCCCCGTCATGGGACTGCAAAGTCTAGATTGTGCATCTTACCATGTCATTTGCCATTCCTAATGTCAAGGTCACGTTCGACATCTTTCACATGAGTCTTCATCACTCAAAAAGAACAAGAATCCGCAATTCGATCCTCACATCTCGAACTGATCTCTAAACCACATATGGATTCTAGAGTCTTGAATAGATCCCTTTCTAAGAGGTGAAACATGTATCTCAATTTCAAGAGGTTTTTGATAAGTAAAAAATTTATCGATCTCGATCTCTTCAAGACTTGTAGAATACAATGGTTGATGATTTTTGTTTGATGATAACAATACGCATACACACACATAGATATATATATTCGTTAAATGTGTTTTTCATAGTACTATTGCAATTTCATAGAATTAAGTAAATATATGCAAAATGAAATAATTGAATCAGAATTTTATTTGAACAAATATTTTATTCAAAGAAATACTTTATTTCAAATTCAAATAGCATGCATTTACTTTCCACTATATTCACATTTTTAAAGTACAATACAAACTTTCACTATTAGTCTCATGTATACAACATCTCTCTTACTCTCACTCACTCACACTCACTCGAGTTTTTTTATGTTGATCTTGATTTTCTTGCTCCAGCTTGTGCCCAGTCATCTGCTATACTTGTCAAATAAAAAATGCGGTAAACTGGAAAAAGAAACGAACCTAAATAGAAAAAATAAAATTGAATTTGAATATTAATATTAATATTGCCTCAGTTTATGTGTTTGTTTTTATTTTCATATTTTAGACAAGGAGAAAAAATAAATGTACATGAGCAGCATATGACATGAACAGTGTATCACTTACATGCTATAGGGGCTTTGCATGTATACAAAATCCATTCAAACTTGTATCAATAAACTGTAGGGACAAACATACGAGGTAATGCCCCAAGCAAGCTTAGGCTCAACACAAGTGCATCAACCAGTATACATAGGTGCGACCATGTTTCAGACTCAACTCAAGTGCACTCATTAGAAGCTACAAAAGAAAGCAAACAATTATACC
This sequence comes from Allium cepa, assembly GCA_030765085.1. NCBI lineage: Eukaryota > Viridiplantae > Streptophyta > Magnoliopsida > Asparagales > Amaryllidaceae > Allium > Allium cepa. The sequence continues at coordinate 406,363,847 of CM060940.1, read as the reverse complement.
CATATACGTATATATATACATATACACACAGTGAATGGAAAAGCATTTCAGAGCTTCAGATGAACTGGGGTGTACTATAACATCTAAATCCAAATGCACACAAAAATGAATCGGCAAAGAGAGTAATAAGCACATGAACACACGTGCACAAACTATTTCAACAAGTGTTAACAAGTAAACGTGTCAACATCCCAAAGTAGAGTTAAAAGAGCTGATATGTCTTCTTAGACCTCTTTTTAAGTCTTTCAAACCAGCCTAGTTGGTTGTTTATTAGATTCAAAGCATCCTATTGAAACAATAGTGGTAATCTAATGGTATGCTCGTTCTAGGGTGTTGGCCAAATGATAGGTTTCGACTTCATCGAAAGCTTCCCTCTTTAATGGCTTTGGTTTTTTTTAAGTATCGGAATTTTGGCCGAGTTTGAAATTTCAACTCACTAAAAGGTGAGCTTTTGGTGAATTGTGGTTTGGAGCTAAGTACCTAAGTATATTGGTAAAGTAAGGGGTTTTGAATCACTAAGAAGGTCTTCTTTTGATTAAGTTGACAGAAGTAGAACATAATTGAATCCAATAAAAGTTTCAAAATAGTTACATAACCAAAAGAGTCAAAATCATGCCTTCATTGCGCTAATGATGTATAAACTGATCAATTCCCCAATTTTATTTCCAGATTAGGGCTTACAAATTTACAAAAGTACACGAAGAGAGGGAATGAATTCCGATCCCCAAAATCATATCCCTAGGGTCTTATTTATAGGTGCGTGCTGGCACCTTTCGACTCAGTGCTTTCGACCTGGTCGAAAGGTGGCTTTGTAGACCTTTCATCTCCATTGACACTTGCGCATCCCTCTGCATTACATTTGAATGGATTTGAATGCTTCTGTCTTCATTGAAAGGGTTAGATGCGCCTTTCCCCTTTGTACTGCTTTATTGTTACAAGTGAGAAGGAGCATGAGCTTTTGACTTTGTCAATAGGTACATCCTTGGGGTTTTATTGAAATACTCTGGGTTTCGACAAGGAAGGTAGCTTCTGAAGACATACTTGCAAATAGATGCGGAACCCCTCTTGTTTGTGAAAGGTTTCGACCGATTCAAAAGGCTTGGTTATGCTTTCGAAGGGGTTGTTCCAATAAAATATTTTTCTTGTTAATTTGGATGAAGGCGTACTTCGGTTTCAAAAGGTTTGGCGTGCATGTGTGTGGCTGTTACTAGCTGCCTTAGAAAGATATTTCTCAAGCTATTTGAAACGACTTCATGCAGGCGAAAGCATCACTTTCAAAAGGAAGCAATTAAAGCACAAGGTTGCTTTCGACCCTTTCGACCCCTTCGAAAGCTTGTAACACATCTGACCCTTGATTGTAGCATCTCTTAAACACCTTCAAAAGGACTTGTTGATGCTATTATCTCTTGTTCTTCTTTCTCTTCTATTCATCTTGGTTTCAACAAGGTTGAAATGGGAATTAGTGGTAACATTTGCCCTCCTCCTTGTGAAGGTAACTTTCTAAGTCAATCCTTTCGAAACCTATAACGTTTCCCGTCTTTTCATATACTTGCACAAATTCTGGCCATTTATTTAAATTTGATTGTAAGGTCTGTTCTTCATGTTGACTTTTCTTATAAATTGCGCTTCTTCCTTCCCTCCTTTCATTTGCCTGCGATAAGAGAAATCTCCAGAGAAAATCAAAATCCATAATTTCTTAAATAATTTCTTATTTCCAGCAAATAGAAGCTTGAATTCAAAGTAAGTTCTCTTTATCTTGCTTTTCAAACCTTCCCTTCACAGTGAATTTTGATTTTTAAAATCCACCATGTATGAATTCGAATTGCTATTTTAATTTTACAGAAATAACTTTGGTTTTTTTTGGCCTGAAAGTTCCTCTAATTCATTCTCATAGCTTGCTTCGTTTTATTTCCTTTGTTAATTTTCATTCAGAGCTTATTCGATTTGGATTTTTTTTTAAAGGTTTGGATTTTCATCTCAAGGATTTTACGATTATTAATTGTTGGTTCACGCATAAATAAATTTAGTTATTTATTTTTTGAAGTTCTGGCTTAAAATTGAATTTGGAGAAGAAATAGATTTCCAGTTACTTCATAGAGAAGTTTTAGCAGTGTGAATTGCGTTTTGGCATCGTAATTTTATCTTTCTACCCCTTCGAAAGGGGTTAAGAAGGCTATCTTTATTTGGCTTCTTTAATCTCTTTCGATGGAGTCAAAAGGTAGTCTAGCGCCTCTCTTAATTGATCTCGTCAAAAGGTTGGCGTAGTTAATATAGAGTGGACTTCTTCGAAAGCACATCTAGGCTTTAGTACATTCTGGCACTTTCGAAGAGGTTGCCTAATGTACTTTACTAAATGACTATCTTGTCCATACCCTACGAATGCATAATTTTTATTTCAAAGGTTTTGAAACCTATAGTGCATGCCTACTTCTAATTTATTTTTAGGAAATGTGTGAAGTTAGAGATACATACATTTTTATAAATTGGATTGAAGAAAGCATACTTTGCATAAGTCGTAAATCAAATTAGACCCTTCGACTTAATCAAAACCTACTATACCGAGTCAAATTTAGTTGTTGGTGTGCTTGCGGAACTATATACCCCTTTCAACTTTCTCGATACTGTACTGGTGATGAAATCTCCTCCCAAGAAGATAGGCGTACTGGTGATGGAATCTCCTCCCAAGAAGATTGAAGCAACTTCTAAACATTCCTTGATATCTACCCAAGATGAGGTGGACGCAATTCATAGTGACTTCGACATCATTGGGGTGGAAGCTATTCCCCCAAGTGATACTAACACCATCCAAAGCCCACCTGAGGGATATTTTGCCTACATAGCTATCCACATATGGCATGGTGGTTTCCTACCTTTTCAGAATTTCTTGGCCAAATTCTGATCCACCTGGGCATTGCTCCCATTCAGCTATCACAAAATATATATACATATCTTCTATCTTTGGAACTCATGGCACCGGAGTTTGGAATTCCATCACTTAATGTTAAAGTTTTGAACTATCTTGTTCGATTAGTTAAACTCAACAACCCAAATAAATATTTAGAGCCAACCCCGCTCCTCCAAAAAGCTAATATCCAAAGGGTATACAAATTCAAAGATTGGGAAACTAGTTCTTCTTCATTAAATTCTTTCCCAACATCAGTGGGGTTTTCTCTTCCCCCGTAAGTTGATTGCAAACTTTAATTTTTTATTTAGTTACTTCCCTTTGCTCATATATGCTTCTTTGTCAAGTCCTTCCGTCAAAGAACTGAAGGAAGAAGATAAGAAAATTGTAAATTTGTTGATTACCACCTCAAGCAATATTGAGAATAAACTAACTTTGTTGAATCCTTCAAATCTTCAAAAGCATTCCCTCCTACCAGCAGGTCAGACGTGGTCAACTTCCCTTAATTCAACACATATCTCAGAGCAAATGCTTTCTTTCTTTGGGTGATCTGAAGAACTTCTCCCCGATGTTACCAATTACTTCACTAACATATCTCGGTAGGTTTAAATATAGCACTTGCAGTTTGTTAACACGTTACTTCTCAAATTACTTCACTAACATATAATTTTTTAAATCTTTAGCAGTTGATCCTTAGGTTGAAGCAGTTATAAGTGATCCGGCTTCCCCAAGTTCTACGTCTCGTGCATCATCTTTGACTTAGGCCATTGCTAGGTCAAAGATGGCTGCCAAAAGAAAATTGGGTAAAGTGGCCGTGGTGAAACTATCCCCTAAGAAGGCCAAGGTCGTCGAAGTTCTCGATTCTCCACTACTAGAAGAAGGGGAGACTGTTGATATTGACAAAACTTTAGAGACTTAAACTATTAAAGCTTCTCTTGGTCAACCTAAGAAGACTCCCTCAAAGGTTGATCCACTATCATGCATTGTCATCTACTGCTCTCCTCGTGTGTTGAATAAATGCAAAAATACTTGGGGATTTTGACTCCCTCTCAGGAGTTGTCGCTTCCAAATGGACATCACCTGTGCCTCCGACCAATTTTGAAAAGATGGCTCAGTCTATCTTGAGTTCTCAATCGTTTACTTTTATCCTTCCACCTTCGTCCGTTTCCAATCCAATGGATCATTGTCGCTCTCTAGTTGAACATCCTAGCATGCTTCATTTCACTTAACCTTACTTTTCTCTCTATGTTTTTGACTTGCGTTATATGTTTTCTTTTAGATCTCCAAAAGCTGGCTCTCTCCGCAAAAGGGTGTAGTAATATCTTCCACAGAGACATCAAGGCTTCATGAAGAAATTTCAAACTTAAACAGCCAAGCCACCTCCTCGCCTGTGGGAAAAAAATGATACTACGGTGGAATTAGAGAGATTAAGACTTCTCTTTCTCAATTAATGTCAATTGTTTATGAGGAAAGAAAAGCACGTCAACTCTTGGATGAAGAAAATATGGCTTTGAAAGAGACCGAGGATGAAAAAGGTCAAATGAAGGCTAAACAATCTTCTTTAGTGAAAAAGCTGAAGAAAAATAAAAATTATCTAAATTTGGCTATCAATGTTATTTCAGATGCTTGCAACGGGTGTCTCGATTCCTTGATACTTCCCTTAAGGACATCATTGTTAATTCTTTTGAAGATGCCATGATGCTTGCTTACACTAAGGATATAGATAAATGCCCATATTTGAGCTTTCCTTCACTTGACCCTGCTCTTGTCAATAGAGTTATGGAAAAGGTTAAAAGATTGGAGTAGGGGGTTGAAGTTTTTAAAAGAGAGCAGATCGATGCCTCTAAAATCCTATCCTTTGAAGTCCCTTCCTTTGAAGTAGACTCCTACTCTAAAGATGAATGTGATAAAGATGAAGTCGCCAAGGAAGAGGGTGGTAATGATCATGATGATCATGATAATGATGATGATGGCGATAATAATGATGATAGTGTAGATGAAGGTCAAGGTTCAGGTGGCGATAGGAGTGGTCATACTGATGCTCCTGGAAAAGATGATGATGACAACACCAGGGCTTCTAAAAAGGTCAATCCTGATCCATCTATTCATGAAGCAAGCCCACCTGAACCCCCTGCGCCTTCTGACCTTCAAGAGGTGCCTGCTAACATTAACGTGGAAGAATCAAGAGAAGAAGTAGGTCCCTCAAGCATTAGTTCTTAGTTCTCAGGTATGGGATTATTTATTTAAACGGCTTTCACTTCTAGGATAATAATAGTTTAAATCCTTTAATTTATATAAGGAGGAAATACCCTCACCCTTATAAAACTAAGCTCGAAAGAATACAAGAGAAAATAAATAGCTTGTATAGAGAGTTAGATAAACAATTGAAAGAATACAACATTCTCTCCGATAAGTATCATAGACTAAACAGAAGCGTGGCGGTGTTATCGTCTTTCAAAAATCAAGAAGTTGCCCCACGATTGAGGAGGGCACGCCTTTGATATGATAGTCTTTTGAAAGAGAATCTGAAGTTGATTACGCTCTTTTGAATGTTGAATGAAGAGAGGAACATCCTGGTAGACCTTTTATACAAAGCCTATTGTAGACACCCAACTGTAGATTTCTCATACTTAGGTAATTTTAATGGGGGTCTACTTAGGCATTTACACAAGAGACATTTGGACAAATTTGGATCTGATCCACATCCCGGTACATGCTGGAACTTACCATGAGTCAGATTGATTCCCCAAGAGTTGCCTCCTGAAAAACTTAAATATTATAAGGACGGTTTGTTTTAGAGTTATTTACAAAATTGATTTTGTATGAACCAGATGAACATTCATAATTATGTAATAATATTGGCCTGCGAATTTTTTTTTGCTCTAGTTTTCTTTTATTTTTAGCTGTATTATATTACGTTTTCATAGAATGAATGTCCCCTAGGGAACTCTGTCTCTAGAGATTATCTAAGCAAGTATGTTAAACTAAGAAGAGATTATCTGGAAAAGGCATCGATTTTGAAATCTTCAAAATAAATCAGATATTGTTTTCTTAGAGATTTCCAAAGACATTACATGAAACATCGTTGTCTTCGTTTTGATTTTCTTGGTGAAGAAAAAGAAACGCTTCTTAAGGAAATCTGAACGTATCATACTAAATAATATATGTTCATGATAGTCCTCCTTCTAGGGAGGGGACTATAGCAAATATCCTCCAGTTATTACCCCGGAAAGACTTAATGCTCATTTTGACACAATAGTTTTTATTTATGCTAATTCCTTAAGTAAAGTTAGAAATGCAGTTTCCCAACTTTAGATATGAAACAAATGTCTAATTGTACTTTTTTGTTTCATTTTTACTTGAGTTGTAACCCTTAATTGTTATAATTTAATAAAGAGATTGATTATTCTAGTCTCAACTTCATTTTCTTTTCAATTTTTTAAATAGGAATTACAGTTATCTGTAATGCCACTCTCGCCAGATTCATTTTCTCGTTTCATCAATATTAGAGATAGGTTGCTAGTAGATATTGAAAAGAGGAACCTTCTTAACAATTCCGTGTCTACACGCTTTCAAAATAATACCGAAGCTCTAGAATATCACAGAAGATATTTGCTTCAAAAGACAATGGTTAGAAATCTCAAGGGTCAGTTTGCCAACCTTGAGGCGGACATTAAGAGTAAAAACGAAACAATTTCAACGTTGAAGCATCAAATTAAATCAAATCCTTCGATTAATTTTAATCATAAGATGTCCGAACTTCTCCATCAAATTAGTGATTTGGAGATTAAGTTAAAATATAGTCAAGCTCAGTGTGAAACGCTAGAATTCATTATGGGAAATAATATTTCGAATATCCATTCACCAGATTCTTCCATTGTGCCATCTGTTGCAAAACTAACAAGGTCCACTTCCCTTGCCATCTAAAAGTTCCCTGCTATGGCTAATCCTTACATTGGCTAAGATGAAAAAAATAGTAAGACAATGCTGCCGGAAAGTCAAATTTGAGATGATGAAGTATTTTGATGAACAACAAAGAGTGAGGTATTCGCAGCACATAAATGAATATGCTGCTAAGATCCAGAAGCTTGAACGCGAAAAATATCTTCTTCAGAAGCATATTTCTGACTAAGAAAGGGAAAATAAAACACTTAAAGGCGCAAACAAAGCTTTTAATCATGCTCTAAAGACTAACATTGAATCTATTGATGAAGCAGACAAGATGAGGAAAAAAGAGAAGATGCTTAAAGTTATTCATATTGCAGTTCATCACCTTTTTGATCCCTTAATTGCCGAGAACCTAAATAAGCTATTCAAGATTTGTGAACAATTTATGTTTGTATCGTATACTTGTGAATAATTTCATGAATTATGTGAATTATGGAAATTTTGTAAATATCACCTGTTCTGCAGTCCTTTCCTAAATACCATCTTTGAATCTGCTTTCTAATAGCTTAGTCTATGGTTTTTGCATTTGCTAATCCATTCATTCTTCCTTTTTTCGACCACCTTTTCCTAAAAAATATGACATAAACAACATTCTTTACCATTAACTTGAGATTTATATAGAGGTTTATCCACATCATAAGCGAAGTTTAATAAATCATTATATAATAATTGGGAAATAATTATATAATTGAATATGGTTAAATGCCACAAACCCATCCTTGATAATCATGAGAGAAAGCCAGGAATCCGACTTCTATCATATTGATAGAATACCAAACATTTAATCATAGAAGTGTAGAAACTTATCTTTCGGAGATAGCTAGTAGAAAACCAGTCATTAATCATGTAATTGAAGTCCAGAAATCATTGTTGGAAAATTTATAGTAGAAGTCCAATGACCCAGATTTGGGCATCAGTAAGATAGATCTTAAACATCAATTGCTCTTGAACCCAAATTCAAGTATTAACTAGTGAAAGTCCAAAGGTTAACAGATTCAAAACCCAGATTCGGGTATTAAGGGATGATAACTAGAAATCTATGATAATTTCGTTAATATAAATCTGAAGCCCAGATTTGGGCATTAATGAATGAAGTTCTGAATAATGAATGACCCGAGACCCAGATTCGTGTATTATTATTAATAAATGAAGTTCAGAAATTCTCTTTTTGGTAATAAATCGAAGGCTGTAGACTCTAATTTAAGCATTCTATCTTGCACTTCTCTTTGGGTGTATGTTACTCGATTTTCTTCTTCCCGAGCTTGGACGTCTTAGTCCATTATATGATATGCCACTTCTTGGGCTTGGACATCTTAGTCCGTTGTTTGATATGCCGCTTCTTGAGCTTGGACGTCTTAGTCCGTTGTTTAATATGCCGCTTCTTGGGCTTGGACGTCTTAGTCCATTGTTGTCTAGTGCACTTAGTTAGATTATCCTCAAGTAGGACCCAAGGACTTACCCAACCTTCCTCTAGGAGGCACCTTGACATAGCCATAGCATGGTGCGACCAAGGGATTGTAGGTGCTTTAAGATTGCCATAGTGTGGCATAGACAAAGGCTTACTCTAACCTCACTCTAGGAGGAACCTTGACCTGGCCAAAACGAGGCGCGACAAAGGGCTTGTCGATGTTATATCCTATCCATAGCATGGCGTAGTTAAAGGCTTACTCTAACTTCCTTCCCGGAGGCGCATTGACCTGGCCATAGCGTGGCGTGGTTAAGGGTTTGTTGATGATTTATTCTGGCCATAGAGTAGCGCAGACAAAGGCTTGCTCTAACCTCCCTCTAGGAGGTACTTTGACCTGGCTAACTCGGTGCGGACAAAGGCTTTAACCATTTAAGGTATTGTCCTAGTGCAAGGAGAATTTTACTCTCAATTATGTAATTTTTTCTTAGTGAAGTAGTTCTTTATTGACTTCATCTAGGATCTTTTTACAAATCCATTAATTTTACCTTGTTTGAAAAAGTTGATTATCATCCCTTTTGGCAATAGAAATAGGATCCTCCCAAATTCCTCTTATATTTTGTTTTTTTCTTCTGTAATGGCCAATAGTTAAGCTTTTATTTGGTTAGCAGATAAACATTCTCGATTGATGTTGTCAAATTGCACTCCTTTGGGAGACTAGATTTGAAGCTTGTCTTTTGAGAATGGTTTCTAGATTATTTATTACTTGGTTCTGAAGCTTCATTCTCAACAACCCACTTTCTTTTCAAATTCCTTTAAAGTTCGTGTGTTGGCAATGTCCCACTGATTGCTAGATTCCATTTATGTGCAAAGGTGTTGTAATCGGTCATCATTCCTTCTTCAAAGATTGTACCTTTGGTGTAGAGCTGAATAGTTTTCCTCATTTGGTTGAACAAATTATCACTTGTATCCTTTGTTTTCCTTAAGGCAAAGATAGGCGTGGAACCATTGTGGAAAAGGTTTTAACTCCATTTTTTCAGGTCATATGATTTTGCTCTTTTCTTCTTCAAAATCCTTTGAGCTTCCAATCTTAGCATTTGCTCTTCATGTAGTTTGGAACCATTAGTTGTTCTTGGGGAGAATCAATTAAGTATGCCTTTTTTTGGATCTTTTGATCTTTTTAAATATGATGATGAAAAATTCAAAGTAGTTAGGCTTGAGGTTTGTAATAGAATTCGACTCGAGGAAAGTAAGGTAGAAAGTTCAACAAGGTCGGAGGTTCAAGCCCTCCTTCTAGCGCCAAAATGTAAACAAGAAAACTTGCAACACCCCCAAAGTACAGTTAAAAGAGCTGATACGTCTTCTTAGACCTCTTTTGATTAAGAAGGGAAAGTTAGGATCTTATTGGTTCCTTTGATTCTCCTTTTGAATAGTTCTTTATTGTGAAAACCCCTCCTTGTATAGCCTTTTGACCTATTCGAAACACTTATATCCTTTTTCTTTTTAAGTCCTCCAAACCAGCCTAGTTAGTGTTTTATTAGATTGAAACACCCTATTGAAACAATGGTGGTAATCTAATGGCTGGCTCTAATTTGTAGGGTATTGGCCAAATGATGGGTTCCTACTTCGTCAAAAGCTTGCCTCATTAATGGAGTTGGTTTGGTTTTTTAAATTTGGGGATTTTGGCTGAGTTTGAAGTTTCAACTCACTAAAAGGTGAGCTTTTGGTGAACTGTGGTTTAGAGCTAAGAAACTAAGGATGTTGGAAAAGTAAGGGGTTTCGACTCACTCTGAAGGTATCCTTTCGATTAAGTCAACACAAGTATAACACAACCGAATCTAACAAAAGTCACTAAACAGTTGCATAACCAAATGCATCAAAATATCACCTTCATTACACTAATGATGTACAAACTTATCAATTCCCCAATCTAATTTCCAAATTAAGGTTTATAAATTTACAAATTTTAGAAAGTTTAAGAAGAGAGCAAATGAATTTCGATCGCAAAAACCATACCGCTAAGGTCTTATTTATAGGTGCAGGTTGGTACCTTTCAACTCAGCGCTTTTGACCTGGTCAAAAGGTGGCCTTATAGACCTTTTGTCTCCATTAACACTTGTGCATCCCTCTACATTTCATTTGAATGGATTTGAATGCTTTCATCTTTATCGAAAGGGGTAGATGTGTCTTTTCCCTTTGTGTTGCTTTATTGTTGCAAGTGAAAAGGAGCATGAGCTTTTGACTTTGTTAATAGGTACATCCTTGGGGTTTCGAAGGTATTGAAATAATCTAGGTTTCAACGCAGAAGGTAGCTTTTAAAGACATACTTACGGATAGATGTGGAACCCCTCTTAGTCGTGAAAGGTTTCGACCGGTTCGAAGGCTTAGTTTTGCTTTCGAAGGGGTAGTTCCAATAAAATATTTTTTTGAGTAATTTGAATGAAGGCAAAATCTTCGGTTTTGAAAGGTTTGGTGTGCATGTGTGGCTGTTACTAGCTACCATCAAAAGGTATTCCTCAACCCATTCGAAACGCCTTCATGCAGGCGAAAACGTCTTTTTCGAAAGGAAGCAATTGAAGCACAAGGTTGCTTTCGACCCTTTTGACCCCTTTGAAAGCTTGTAACACATCTGACCTTGGCTGTAGCTTTCCTTTGACTCTTTCAGAAGGCCTTGTTGGTGCTTTTTTCTCTTGTTCTTCTTTTTCTTCTATTCATCTTGGTTTCAACAAGGTTGAAGTGGGAATTGGTGGTAACAACAAGCAACACAAGTGCACACACTAACCAGCCACATGGAGGAGGGGACACACAAACGACATATTCAAGCATGTGTTTGTGTACATATAAAATTCATATATACATATAATTCACTTTAGACAAGAAAAAGATCTGTAGTGGTCATCTAAGTTAGAGATAGCAGTATTCAATAATAAAACATCAAAGATGTCAAAATCAATTCCTTTCAGGGTACAAAAAATCATCAATACAAGGAAAGGAGCATTAGGGCACTAGGGATACAAACATACAGATATAAATATATGTACATGTATACATGAACATGGTGGCCGCATTAAACACCAGGAAGCATAACAGTATCGATGAAGATGGATCTTAGATTATCTGCAACAAATCAGGCGAGTACAGCAAGAGTGAGGATGTGCATATGTACATATATCTATACATATACATATGCATTAGAAAAATGGAGAAACAGTAAAGTAAACAAGCATGGTCTCAGTGGAGTGCATCACATGCACAAGGCAGTGAGATGAACAAGATTCACAACGGAAACTACACAGTCAAATTGACGACCAAAATAGTTTTTGTACAAACCAATATATCAAAATTCCAAACGAAGCAGTGAACAAGAAAAGATTTGAACAAGCCAAAATTGTGAGGTTGATGAAGTCAAGCCGAAAATGAATTCGATCAAGGGTCAACATTTATTAAATATATATGAATATATATATATATATATATTCTAACAGATGAATAAGTCAAGAAACGTAAATCATTCGATCAAATAATCCATGGCCAAAGTAAAGGTCTCAGAAAATTTCGAAGTCAACTTTATAAATGAAAATATAGGGAATATAACCCTATATAAACCCATGTCATCATCATCATTAAATTATTTGAGTTTGAGCAAAATCAGAGGGCTAGCCTTGAAATAAATCATGAACCAATTTATAACTCGAATCGAGGTCGAGAACAATATAAATCAAAAGGGGCAGAAATTATACCAATACTAATTGGAGAAACTCGACAAGGAGGAGCTATCAACCATAAATTGCATACCAAACAAGGAATGCGAGCATCGGTAGAAGAAAGGCGATTAATCTCAACCATTTCAAAATGGCAGTTGGGATTAAAGAAACCCTAATTTCAGAATGAAGACAGAAGAAAGCAGTGGTACAGACCAAAAAGGTGCGATATAGGAAAGAAAGAAAAGGGCGAAAGCATTTTTGTTTGGGCCGTTGTTTATTTTCCTTTGGGCTAACTTGAACTAATATTTGTATTTAGGATTTTTATATTTTTCTTCTTTTATTATGATTTTATTTTCAATTAGTTAAACTCAAATGTTAACTAGGCTACGAGCTACGAGGCATAGTTCATGAATCGGAACTTTATGGCAAAGTTGTGGTATGGTTTTGAGTGTAAGGTTAGAACAAATATATAAGCGATAGTCGTAAGTTTACAGGATCTGTAAGCAATCATTTGTTTAATTCTAATATAAACCTTAGGGGAAACAATAGTTGGGTTTGCCAAAGCTAGGTAAATCTGCATGTCTTTTTTATTTTCGCATTTACTTTGTTATTATCTATGCTGAAATTTTTATTTATCTTTGAATTTTTTATAAATCCTATTCATCCTCCCTCTATGGTTAATTCGATCTTACAAGTGGTATAAGTGTGAGGTAGAAAAGTTCAATTTTTAACTGTGGCTAGTTTTAATAATTCTTTTTTTAAAGGTTAATCTATTGCTAGGACACACATGATTAGTGGTATTGATTATTCGTTTTCGAAAATTAGGATGACAATTTTTCAAGATACTACAGGTGCATAGGATATAGTTGAAACTGGATATAATCTACCTATGGTAACTATAGATGGTCATGAATTTCCTAAGCCAAAAAATAAGTGGAATGAAAATGAGCTTAGTGCACATCGTTTTAATGTTATGACTATGAATTCTATTATTTGTGCTTTAGATAAAATTGAATGCAATCATGTTTCTCACTATGAAACTACACGGGAAATTTGGCATACACATGAATTTACTCATGAAGGAATATCGCAGGTCAAGGAATCTCATCTAGCAATGCTCAACAACGAATACAAGAATTTCATGATGATGAAAAACAAAAATATAAAAGAGATGTATGGACACTTTCGAAATATAGTATTCAGATCCAAAACTTTAATAAAAGCTTTTACAGAATCGGATATGATCTGAAATTTTGAGAATCTTCCCTAGAAATTTCGAAGCGAAAATGACTGCAATTCAGGAGTCTAAGCTTAAATTGGAGGAACTAATAGGAAATCTCATCATCTACAGGACGAAATTGAAGGTTGAAGAATGGAGTTGAAGGATAGCGAAGAACGTGAAAGCGGAGACTCGAAAAAAAATCGATCGCTCTAAAAAGTACAACCGATAGTGATGAAGATGATGTCGCGGCTGAGCTAGCACTATTGATGAAGCAATCCAAGAAGTAGACCCTAAAGCATGGAAATCCAGTAATAAATTTGTGGATAAAAACTAAAATTGTCAAATTTCTAGATGATTCTTAAGAGGAGGAGATTATATGCCACAAATGTAAGAAGCCGGGTCACATTGATCCAAATAGTCCGCAGAATATATTTGACAAAGGAAAGAAGAAGAAGCGAAGAAGTTTCACAGCCACTTGGGACGATAGTGAAGGAAAGAAGAAGAACATCGATAGTGAGAAAGAAGAAGCAAATAAGTGCCCGATGAGAGAATTTAGCGACAGCGACGATGAACCGAGTGAGGTATTAAAATTATCACATGTTGATTTATTATTGTTATATCACAAGGTAAATGGGAGCTATAATAGACTTAAAGGAAGATATAATAAACTTGAATTGGAGGAAAATAATCTAGTTAGAATAAATAATGAGTTAGAATCTATGATTGAACATATTAAAATGTTTAACTCAAACTGTGAGAAGTGTCAGTCTTTAGAACAAAAAATTAATAGGTCTAAAACTAAAATTAAAACTCTCAAAAATGAAATTTTGACCTTGAAAAATGAAGATGATGTAAAAAGATAAAAATTCCATCTAAAGATGCACCTCACTTTTGAATGAAAATAATGCCCTCAGAGCTAAGGTTCAACAACTTGAATCAATAATAAAGAAATTTTCAAAGGGAGAAAAATCATAGAATATGTTGCTAAGAAAGCAAACTTATGTTGATCATAAAATAGGACTTGGTTTCATAAAGTCGAACCGATTTAGAAAAGGAATTATAATAATGTCAAACATCAAAAATATTTTTAACAATGTTTAATTTATGGAAGAAGAGGGCATAATCTAAACCAATGCTGGAATAGAAACGAAAACAAAACCGTTAAACATTTTTGGGTTCCAAAAGGTGCAAATGCAAATGTTCTGAATTTAAATAAGTTTGGGTTCCCAAGGGCATAATTATAGGCACTAATAGTTTGTTATAAAGATGAGTTTGGGTACTAAAGGCTACGAATGAATATAACAGTGGTCCTACATCATTATTTAGACCACTCGACTCTTCTAGCATTTAGGTGCAAAAGCGGGCTAAGGAACAACTTCGATAGTGAAAGATTTTGAATTGTTCAATACAAATGATAAGCAAAAAAAATTCTAATATTCTTTAGCCTAAAAATATGAACGGAGATATACACATTTTGGGTATCACGACATCGAAGGTAAGTAAGATATGATCTCTAAACTCTATTTTGTTCTCTTATTGTTAATTCTGTTTTTGTTGACATTGCCGTAATATTTCTGCCATATCTTGCGCTCCTTAACTCCAATTTGTAAATTCAAGATATTATGGAAAATAGATTGAAAGCACTATAAGTTTTATTTTTTGTATTTCTCCAGAATCTAAATTTAAACTAGTGAAAAACTGCAAATCATTTGGAGAATTATTTACAAACACTTTCATAACTTCTTGATACAACTGTAGTATTTCGATCATAGCTTGAACATATTTACTCTAATTTTAGAAAATTTTGAAGTTCTACACAGCTAACCAATAGCACTACAACTTACTGTTTTGGGTTTTTTGTTAATTAATTTTGGAAAAGATTGAAATATAGAAATCTTTTCAGCACATTGCTTGAAAAGTTTTTCTAGATTTACACAAACAAGTTGTTGTATTTTATTCATAACTTTTGATCAATTTTTTTTGACTTGAAACCAATTTTGATAGGTGGAATTTTTGAGTATCTAAAACTTTCATTTTTTTGGCTAAATCAAATTACGGACTTAAAGCTTTCAAATAGTGGTTTCAAATGGACTAAATTTTCAAAACATGAATATTCAATTACTTTGGTAGAATCGTTATCTCTCGTTGTCTTGTTCATTACTAACAAAGTAATGGTTGGAGAAATGTTTTTATTTTTGCTACAATATAAATGACTTTCCCTTTGACTAGTATAAATGGTCTTGCTAAAAATTTGGAAAATTGATTCGAGGGAATTTGAGAAGTAATTTTTTTACTTATGTTCTTATATACCACTATATGTCACCTTGGTCAATCCAAATACATGTGGTATCAAACATCATGTTGAAATCATATTTGCATTTGATTGATGATTTTCAACTGATTTTCAACTAGCACACATTTTCATGAAACCCCTTGTAGAGAATTTATTTTCACATATTTTATTTTATAAATAACTTGGGTTTTACTTTGATGAAAATACTCTTGTTTATTTTGATAATGGATATATTCTAGAAAAAAAAAATCATTGACTAATTCAATTTTTTTGGAACTTATCAAATTATCAATAGTGTTTGAGAAAATCGACGGACATTGATTACATTATATTTCATAACAAGTGGAAGTATAATTTAAAATTTTGTGAAAATTAAATGAATTTTATAGCATTTTTAAATTAGTACTTATTCCACGATTTTTTCTATCACTATCACCTTTTCTTTCAATCCATACACCATAGTTTAATATAGTGTGCAGAAATTGGTATTTCAAGACAAGGAAACACTTTTGTAAAATAATTTTATCCCAAAGTATTCACTCTCCTTTAAAAGTCCTCGCGGTTATGCATGAGTGAATTACTTCAGTTTCCATATATGTGCTCCCATTCTCACTTAAAGGTCCTTATGGTTATACATGGATGAGACTCATATAACAAAGGAATAAATAACCAAGTAAATTCTAATCTCATTTAAAATTCCTCATGGTTATGTATGGTTTGGAAATACTTGACATTCATTTTTAAGTGCCTACTAACGTCATTTAAAAGTCCTAACGGTTATGCGTGGTTAGAAAGTGTTTAATTTTTTTTTTTTGGTATAATATTTAAAAGGAAGATTCATAAATTACTCCTATATTGAAAATAACAAACTTATGTCACTGTATAAATTTTTCCGTAAACCATAATCTTATCATTCCTCTAAAGTGGAATTTGTTTCTAATAAATAAAATATTGTGATTTTTGTGTGATTAATTGGAATTTGCGATATATATATTCCCCACTTGATTTGACTTTAAAATTTTAATCAAAATTCATTACTAGTTACTAATATTATTTTTAATGATAACAAAAGTGGGAGAGAGGTTAAGATTTTATCGATCGAGTAATAACCTTACTGATATCCGAGAGTGTTTATTATTCAAGAGTAGTTCTGAAATTATTTTCGAGAAATCAAATTTTCATTTTCAATTGCGCGCTTCTGTGTAGGAGGAGTTTAGTTGTAGGGCGAGCATTTAAATCAAGGGAGCTTGAACACATCATACCAAACACATTTATTTAAAATTCAAAATCTTAATATATGTTTGTTATCATCAAAAGTGGGAGAATGTAGAATACTATGGTTTATGATTTTTGTTTGATGATAATAAACATATATATATATATGTATATATTCATTAAACGTATTTGTTATTGTACTGTTGCAATTTCATAGAATTAAATAAATATTTATAGAATGAAATAATTGAATCGGAATTTTATTTGAAAAAATATTCTATTTGAATAAATATTTTATTTCAAATTCAAATAGTACACATTTAGCTTCCACTATATTCACATTTTTCAAATATAATAAATCTTTCACTATTAGTCTCATATATACAACATCTCTCTTACTCTCACTCAATCAAGTTTGTTGTTGATGTTGATCTTGATTTGCTTACTCGAGCTTGGGTCCAGCCTATACTTGTCAAATAAACAACGCAGTAAACTGAAAAAAGAAACGAATTTAATAGCAAAATTAAAATTGAATTTTAACACTAATATTGCCTCAGTTTATGGGTTTATTTTTATTTTCATATTTTGGACAGGAACCAAAAATAAATGTACACGAGCAGCATATGACATGCACAGTGTATCACTGTGCATGCCAGAGGGGTTGCGCACATATACAAAATCTGTTCGCACTTGTATCAATAAAATGTAGGGACAAACATACGCGATCAAGCCTCAAGCAAGCTTAGGCTCAACACAAGTGCATCAAGCAGTATACATAGTTGCAACAATGTTTCGGACTCAAATCAAGCGCACTCATCAGAAGCAGAAAAAGAAAGCACATCAATATACCCATATACACATATGTATATATATGTACACAATGAATTGAAAAGCATTCCAGAGCTTCAGATGAACCAGCATGTACTACAACATCTAAGGCCAAATGCATACAAAAGTGAATCAATAAAGAGAGGAATAAGCACATGAACACACATGCACAAACTATTTCAACAAGCAACAAAAAACGCACACACCGACCAGCCACATGAAGGAGGGGACAAACAAACGGCATATTCAAGCATGTGTGTGTATACAAATAAATGTGTACATATAGTTCACTTCAGACAGAAAAATATTTGTAGTGATCAAATAAGTTAGAGATAGCAGTATTCAATAATAAAACATCAAAGACTTCAAATTCAAGTTTTTTTAGGGTTCAGAAAATCATCAATATAAGGCAAGGAAGTATCAAGGCACTAGGCATACAAACATACATATACACATATATGTATGTACATGTATATACGAACATGTGGCCACATCAAACTCCAGGAAGCACAACAGTATCATGAAGATGGATCTCAGATTATCTGCAACAAATAAGTTGAGTATAACAAGAGTGAGGATGTTCATACATACATACATACATACTTACATACATACATACATAAATGTATGCATGTATACATATACATGTGCATCAGGAAAATGGAGAAATAGAAAAGTAAACGCGCATGATCTCAGCGGAGTGCATCACATGTACAAGACTGTGAATTGAAGGCAGCTACACACGATCAAATTGAGGACCAAAATATTTTTTGAACAAATCGATATATCAAAATTCCAAACGAAGTAGTGAATAAGTCAGAAAAGATTTGAACAAGCCGACGCAATGACATTGACGAAGTCAAGCCGAAAATGAATTCAATCAAGGGTCAATATTTACTAAGTATATATGAATATATATATATATATATATTTGTGTGTGTGTGTGTATATATTCTAACAAATGAACAAGTCAATAATCGTAAATCATTCGATCAAATAATCCATGGCCAAAGTAAATGTCTTGGAAAATTTCAACGTCAAGTTTATAAACGAAAATAATGGGAATAAAACCCAATATAAACCCATGTCATCATCGGCACTAAATTATTTGGGTTTGAGCAATATAAGAGAGCAAGCCTTGAAATAAATCACGAAATAATTTAAAACTCGAATTGAAGTCGAGAACAATATAAATCGAAGGGCGAAAATTGTACCAATATCAATCGGAGAAAACTCAACAAGGTGGAGCTGCCAACCATAAATTGCATACTAATCAAGGTACATGAGCGTCGGTAGAAGAAAGGCGAACAATTTCCATTTTAAAATGGCGGATTTGATCAAAGAAATCCTAATTCAGAACGAAGACAAAAAGAAGCAGCGACATGAACTAAAAAGAGAGGCAGGAAAGAAAGAAAAAGGCAAACACATTTTTGTTTGGCCCATTGTTTATTTTCCATTGGACTAACTTGAACTAATACCTGTGTTTAGGGTTTCTATATTTTTTCTTTTATTGTAATTCTATTTTTAAATCGTTAGACACTAGTTTTAACCAGGTTACGAGCTACGTGGCATAGTTTGAGAATTCATAACTCTGTGGTAGAGTTGTGGCAGGATTTTGAGCGTAAGGTTAGAATGAACGAGTAAGCGATAGTTGTAAGTTTACAAGGTCTACTAGCGATCGTTTGCTTAATTCTAGTAGAAACCATGGGGGCAGTAGTCGGTGGATTTGCCGAAGCTGGGTAAATATACGTGTCGTTTTTATTTCCGCATTTACTCTATTATTATCTATGCCAAAATTTAATTTATTTGTGAATTTATTATAAACCCTATTCGCCTCCTCTAGGGTTAATTCGACCCTACAAGGCTGAATCGACGAAATTGTTATTCAATAATAGGAAAAAAGATTGTATATGGAAACCAAGTTTCGTATACTTATCACGTGTCTAATATTTTCATCTCACACTCTCCCTAAATCAAGAGTGAAGCTAGTAGGTTAGAACTCTACTGCTCATATCCATACTTGAACATTAGTCTTAACACCCACAGATTGATAAGCTACTTCATCGACTTCTAGTGCTAAGTATACTGTTTATGAATTTCATAAACGAGTAATAAAGAACATGATTAACACATTTCCGACATTCTCGACTTAACTATTCCTTGGTCAAGAGAGAAGCCGGTAGGTTAGAGTTTTATTGCTCATATCCCTACTTGACCTCAGTCTTAACTCCCACAAATCAATAAGGCTACTTTGTCAGCTTTTAGCACTAAGCAAAGATAAATACTTTTCAAAAACATAAATAAACAACGAGATTAACACGTTTTCAATATTCTAACTTAGCTATTACTCCGTTACGAAAGAAGCCAGTCGGTTAGAGCTCTATTACTCATATCCCTACTTGATACCAATCTTAACTCTCATAAATAGAGAAGTCTACCTCATTAGCTTTTATTACTAAGCCTAGTCAATTATTATATTTAATTTAAAAATAATTGTTGTTACTCCAAATATACACCTTTCGATCAAGTAGAAACATCATTGAACAAAAAGCAAGAGTGAATAGCTCCAGCCATACCTTTCGAAGAAGTCGAATGGATGCTGCCATCAAAGTTTATAAGCTACAAGACCTTTCAAAGGTGATGGAAGGCTTCCCCAATCTTTATCTAGGAAGACCTTACCTTTCAAAGAAGATGAAGGGGTCGAAAGCACCCTTCCACCTTCATTAACAACCCTTCGACCAGCTAAAGACCTTTCGATAAAGGTGAAGCCACAACTTCCGAAGACAATGAAAAATATCTCTTTGAACATATGCCAAACCATTTGAAACCAATGGTTTTTGCCTTAATTCAAGTTGCCAAAAAGCAAGTGTTATCTTGAACAACCCCTTCGAAATCTTTAGTAAGCCTTTTGAATCAGTTGAAACCAGTATGGTCCGTTATAGGTTCTGCATCAGATCAAAAAAAGAACATGGGTGAGACCAACATCATGGAAACCAATGATCAAAAGCTATCGACAGAGACGAAAGCACTTACAAGATAACTCAAAGAAGAGGAGCACCATACCTTTCGACAAAGGCAGCAGCATGCTTAAGTCAATCAATAGCCACCATCCGACCCAGTCGAAGGCATCAAGGTGAAAAGGTGCCAGGCCGCATCTATAACTAAGACCCAAAGGGTCACGTTGTAGGGATCTGACTCCTCTCATTCTAAATTTGTATCCTCTTGAATAAAGCATTGTATCCTTAATTTCAAGATTGTTGATTTAGGAATTTAATGAGTTAGAATTTCTCAAATGGAAAAAGAGAAGTCTTACAAAATTTTGATCACTTTTCTGTTTTACTAAAGCTTTTACTGGATTCACCTCTATTTCTTAGGTTTAACCTCTATCAAATGGCTCCTATTCAAGCTCTAATAACTTCTGTAACCTATTCGAAGCTATCTATTTTGTAACCTAAAGCCTTTGACAAGGTCAAAGCCTGTCCTTTAAACATCAAAGCTTGAAATTACAGATTCAAACCCAAAGAAGTCATACCCATGTGTTTCGGCAAGGTCAAAACCTATCCCATATCTACTAAAGCTTAGGATTTCCTTCCTAAACTCAAGAAAGACAAGCTCCCAAGCTTTTGACAAGGTCAGAACCTTCCATCCTACTTAATAACAAAAGCTAAGCCAATCTATAGCTTTAAGCTTCCAACTAGGTCAAAACCTATCTAAAAGAACTTAACTCAGGGTATTTCAATCAGATCGAAGGGAAGGCTTTCGATAGAGATAACCATACCTACCCAACCGAATTGAAAGGTCATTCAACCTAGAAACTATCCCTTCCGATACAGTCGAAAGTCCTGCTTGATGAATATCATTAAATAAGCCTAATCGAAAGGCGGTTCTTAAAAGATTCACACCTTCTTTCCTGCGTTACTTATATAAAGGATTATTCACCTTTCTTAGCATCATTTTGAGGTGTTAAAAAGAAACCTTGTTAACATTTTCTGCGCTAAAAGGAAGGCTCGAACCTCCGACTTGGATAAACCCCCAACACCACTATTCACTAATATAACTTAATCCTTTCTCAAGTTTATCTACTTTGGTATGATCATGGCCAGAAGAATTAAGAGATCTGAACAAGGATCCACCGAACCACATTTAACAAGTTTCTCCCAAATAATCATCATGGACTCCAATCAAGATAAAGAGCAAAGACTGAGGCTAGAAGCTCTTAGAATTAGAAAAAAGCAATCTTATGATCCTGACAAATGGAGCTTAAACCTTTCCATGTTGGCTCTACGCCTATCTTTGCACTAGGAAAGAAGACAAATGGAAGTGATAATATCTTTAATCAAATGATAAGAACCATCCTACATTATTCCAAAGGCACAATCTTTGAAAAATAAATAATGAATGATTACAATGCCTTTGAACGTAAATGGCAACCAATTACAGCATGAGCACTTCCAACTTAAGAAATCCAAAGGGTGGCAAAAAGAAAAGCAATCAAAGAACATGAAACAATAAGGCCAAAGAACAAAAAGTCAAAAAGCTATCCTCAAGAATCAAGTTTCAAATCTAGACTTCCAAAGGAATGCAATTTAACAACATTTATGGAAATGCCTACTTACTTACTAAGGATGAGCTCAACTATTGGCCATCGTAGAAAAAGAAACCGAAACATGAAAGAAAATTGTGAGGATCCTACTATTACTACCATAAGATGAACGACCATAAAACCAACCATTGCAAAGCCCTGGTGGGGATGGTTATAAATTTCTTTCGATAAGGAAAGATCCGTGAATTTGTAAAGAGAATTTGAGTGTAATTTAATAAAGATATACTCTTCTAAGAGAAATCTATATGGTGGGGAGTGAAATGCTCCTTATATTTGGATACTATCTAAGATGGTATAAAAGCCACTGTCCACGCCGAGTTGGCCAAGGTAGAGCTCATCCTGGGGGAATGGAAAATAAGCCATTAGCCACTCCATAAGATGACCAGGTTAAAGCACCGGACAAGCCCTTGGTCGTGCCTCTGGTCAGGTCAAGGCACCTCCTAGAGCAAGGATGGAGTAAGCCTTTATCCACGCCATAAGATATTCAGGGTAAAGCACCGTACAATCCCTTATCCCTACTGCAAAAGGGCAGGGTAAGGCACCTCTTGAAGAGAGGATGGAGTAAGCCTTTATCCGCACCATAAGATGGCCAAGGTAGAGAACCAAACAACCCCCTAATCCGCGCCGCAAAAGGACCAAGGTAGGGCGCCTCCTGAAGGCAGGTCGGGTAAGTCATTGGTTCCATTCTCTAAGATGAGATAACCAAGAGCACTAGAAAACAATGGACTAAGACGTCCTAGCCCAAGAAGACGCCTGCCAAACAATGGACTAAGATGTCCAAGCCCAAGAGGAGGCACATTTGGCAATAGACTAAGATGTCTAAGCCCAAGAATAGGAACATAAGATCATGAACTAAGATGTTCAAGCTCGAGAAAGAGGCATTTCAAATTATGGACTAAGACGTCCAAGCTCGAGGGGCAAGTAGACAAATTACTTCTATACAAGACATGAAGGGTTCACATCAACGCTTATGAATATCCGAATCTGGGTTTTGGGACTTTCATTTCTAAAGCATCGTCTAAAAATACCCGAATCTAGGTTTTGGGTCTCTCATATCTGAATTTCACCCATTAACACCCGAATCTAGATTTCGGGTCTCTATTAACCATTGATTATCTTAATATACCTGAATCTGGGTATCGAGACAATTACTTATTCGTACCCGAATTTGGACGTGAAATTTTAATTATGGAATTCTATTTTTCTATCACAAATGCTCGAGTCTGGGTAAAGGAATATTATCATGAAGATCACTATAAAGAGTTCCAAAATTTGAGTTTTGAATTTCTAATTTACCAAATCCGATTAATGTCAAGGAATGGGTCGAAGGATTTCTACTTTCGAAATTAAGATAGCAATTTCTGAATTTAGTTTTTTTATTAAATATATCATGAATGTTATATTCCAACATTTAATACCTTGTTATAAGGCATGCCTTTCTATTAGCAAATTCATAAATTCCAATCAAATGGTTGAAGCTAAGTTCTCAAGCATTTCTCATCACTATTGAAGATGGGATTTAAATGTTTGATATGGATTATCTTTCATGCAATTAACAAGATGATTTGTTAATTTAAGAGAATAATATACATAGATTGACATGTCAATTTCAAGCTAACAATGAGAAATACTATTTGCGTCATGCTTTACAGGAAAGTCAACATAGCAAAGAGAAATGAAAGATTCAGCAAATTCAGAAATAATGAAGGAACAATCAAAAGACATTTTAGAAATGACATCACAGAAAAGGATAACAAATGAGGTGATATTTTCCAAATTCATATAATATACATAAGTCATGAGATGATTTACAAAATTATGAAAATAATCACATCTTTACATAAAGCAAGCTTATTTGAATCAAATGTACAAATAAATTATAAGTCATGTGCAGCTTTGTCAAGAGTCGTGGCGAGTGAAGGATCTCCTACATGGCGGATCGTAGCACAGAGAATTTCTTTGAATTTTTGCTCTTTCTTCCTTAATTTATTTTTGTCATCAATGGCATCAATGTTAGTTTTTAGAGCACGATTGAAGGCTTTATTTTCCACCCTAAGAGTCCTGTTATCCCATTCTAACTCCACAATGCGCTTTTGAAGGAAATAAATATCATGCTCGTGCTTTTGATTCTTGGCAGCAGCCTAAGCATTATTTGTCCGAGAATTCTTAACTTTCTGTTGTTCGTCAAAATATTTGGCTATCCAAAGTTTAACTCTACGGCACCAATTCCCCACAACATATTTATCTAAGCCCGAAGGAGGATTAAGCATAGTAGGGAATTTTTGGGCCGCAAGTTGTGTTGATCTTGTTGGTTTAGCAGCCGTAGGAGTAGAGTGAGGGACTGGAAAATCAATACTTGAAATCTTTTCCCCTATAATGGATTCTAGTGATTCACACTGTGCTTGACTATCATTTAATTTCAGCGCCAGGTCACTTATTTACTGAATGAGCTCCGACATCTTGTGATCAAAATCGATTGAAGGATTTGTTTTCACTTGTTGCTTAAGTGTGGTAATCGTTTCATCTTTACTTTTAATTTCAATTTCTAGGTGGGTGATGTGATCTTTTTGGTCACTGGCGATGGTTTTCTAAATAACATATCTTTTGTGCCATCTCACAGCCTCAATATTACCACAAAAGCGTTCTAATAAGATGTCGTACCTAGGCACAATCCCTCCACTTCTTTACAACAACTTCCCTCTAATAGCATCAACGCGTGACGATAAATTACGAGGAAGAGAAGTTGAGGATAATTATATCTCCTATTTAAGTAAAAGAAATAAAATAGAATGAAAATCAGAATATAAAAAAATATCTTTATTATTATAATAATGAAATATAACTCAAACAATAAAGAAGTTAAAAGGTACAACAAGTAATTGGATTACATCTAAAGTTTAGAAACTGTTTTCTAACTTTATTTAGCGAGCTAGCGGAAATTGTAACTATTGAGTCGAAGGGAATAGTGACTCCTTCTGGAGTAATGGCTGGCGGGCAATTGCTATAAACCCACTTCCCGGTTGGAGGAAATTTTTCTTTCTCATCCCCAAGGAAGTCAAAGCGGAGGCGAGGGTATTCCAAATAAAGTTTTTGTAAATCTCGAAGAAAGCAATATCTTGCTAATTTCAAAGTATTTAAAGGTGATGCCTTTTTATGATAAAATCTCCTCAGTTTTACATATTGGCCTAAATGATCTCTAGGAACAAGTCAACCTGGTGAACAGTTATTCTGTAATAGTACAATAAAGAAAATCTAAACATAAAAGGCAGAGTTAAAACATATATTCAGTAATCAATAAATTGTTACATATTTACAATCACACATTTGGTTCATGCAAAATAGACTTAGAGAAAAACTCAGAGAAAATTTAATCTTTATAGTGCTTAAGCTTTTCAACAAGGAGATTTTAAGGGATTAAGCCGACCCTTGGTAAATTTCAACAAGCTTTAAGATGCGGGTCAGATCCAAATTTGTCTAAGTATCTTTGATGGAAACCTCTAAGTAAACCCTCGTCGAATTTACCCTAAGTATGAAAAGTCTATAATCAAATGTCTACAATAAACTTTATACAAAAAATTAACTAAAATTTCTCTTTCTTCAATCATCATCCAAAATAAAGTAAGTAAGTCTCGATTCTCCTTGAAGAGAGCGTCGTATCGGAGGCACGCTCTCTTTAATAAGGGGGCGGCTCTCTAACATTTAAAGGACGCTAGTACATAGGTGTTCCTGTCGAGATTATTATATATTTAAAAAAGAACGTTATGCTCCTTTTTCAGTTTGTCTAATTTCCTATATAACTTTTCAATTTCTGCTTGTTTCCATTCAAGTTTAGTCCTATATGGATGGGCATACTTCTTCCATATCTAAAACAAATGTTGCACTAATTATTATCTTTGAAGTGAAAGACATACAAACAGAGAATCCCATACCTGAGAAACTCGAATGGAAGCCTGGGAGGCCTGCTCTTTCTCTTTTGGATCTTCAGTATGAATGGGAGCAGACTCATCCTCATGAGGAGCAGAAGGCTCGGGCGATGAAGGTGGCATATCCTTTTGATGAGATGGCTTTTTTTCAAGTAATTCAGCTTGGTCGCCACCATCTTTTTTAGAAACTCCATAAGAACCCCCTTTGTCTCCATCATAACCTTATCCTCCAGTAGGGTCATCATCATTGGCATCGTCATTGTTATCATCATCACTATCTTCACCATCATTATCCTTTTCCTCAGCAACGTCATCTTTGTCACCCTCCTCCTTGGATTCAGATTCGATTCCGAAGGAGGGACATCAAAAGAAAGGATCTTAGAAGCATTAATCTCGTCTTCATTCATAGGCTCAATCCCCTTGCTTCATCTGATTAATTTTTCCCATCGCTCAATTGACTAGGGTAGAATCGAGTGAAAGAAAGCCAAAGTCAGGGTATTTCTTGTAATTAACGACGTTTGTAAGCACAAGAGAATCTTCATAAGTTTTCAGCATCACTGTCCCTAGAGTGGCGTCGACAAATTGAGAGATTTGCCGTTGGATATCGGTGATGGTGTGGACAACAAGTTTTAACGAGGCTCTGGTCTTCTTGAATTTTTCCGTTAAAGAGTTATTCTGTGCGACCAGGCGAGCCTTCTCGTATTCTGAATCTTTTGGAGTAGGCTCTACTGCAAATTGTTCATCGGTTAAGAGTTAGCGAGCTTGCCTTTCTGTTTCTAGATTGGTTTTAGCTCGGGAAAGAGAAGCCTTAACTCATTCCAACTCCATGGAAACATCATTTTTGGCGGCAGACAGAGAAGACACCTGATTTTTGAGTTCATTATTTTTTTCCTAGGGCTTAGAGGATTCAGTAGAGGACTTTGAAACATGTTCGTTCAAAGCCAACCAACTCTTAGAAATCTAAAGAAAAATGTGATACAAATTAGTGGTTTAAAAAAAATCGATGGTGATTAAGTCAATCAAAATATAATTTAACAGAAGTTGTTGCTCGATCAAGGAGTGAGAGTGCCCTGCCAAATCTAGGACAGTTGAAGGCGGGTGGATAGAGGAGAAAGATTCAAAATACAAAATGGACTCGATTATCTCTTTAAAATTTGTAGATAGAGGAGTAGAAGATGATGGCTTTGGAGGCAGAAGGAGTTTTCAATAAAGCTAGCTGCATCTGCATAAGTGCAGTTAGGGAACCATAGATAGAGATGCATTAAAGAGGGTCAGGATTAGGCAGAGTTTGCTTTGGTTTATCTATGGGGGCTTCAACAACAGGGCTCTTCGAAACTCCTTCGAGAGATAAACGTTCCTCCTCCTCCTCCACTTCAACAATTTTGGCATCCTTCTTTGGAGGCACGGCTTCGGATGGCTCCATCAACTTTCATTTAAAAGCTCTCTTAGGCTTGGCAAATAATTTGATGATTGACGACACTCTGGAAGTTGGAGAAAGAGGGGCAACACCGCTAGCAGAAACTGTGACTTGAGAAGAAGTTGAAATAAATTCAAGCAGATTAAAAGTCGTCCAAAATAATTCAAAGAACACCAGAGATGAAAAAAAAATACTAGACTAATAACATATCAGAATGTTCTACATAGATAGGAGATATGGGAGAGAAGTGTTCAGCTTCTCATAGGAAGAGAAAGTGTTTGCCATGTGAAGTGTGCTGGACAAAGGGTGCAGTTCGCAAAATCTTCTGGCCTGTCGGCAGAAGAGAGTGTTTTCGTAGATTGGAGGGAGTAAGTAACGTTACTCTGCTCAGGGACTAGGCTTAAAGCCGCGATTAGAGATTCAGCTGTTCTCTTGTCGACATCATTAAGCTCCATGGCAGGGCACCTGATTAAAACAAGAGATTAGTTAATGAAAAACATTGAGTAAGGACAACACAAGTCAAGACTTATAGGGTGAGGCGAAAGTCCCACAAAAATTAACAAAGCATTTGACAAAGAAGAACTGGTTCTCCCAGTCCCTGAATTTGTTAACCCCATCTTATACTAACCTTTTCTAGGGGTTAGCTTTGTATATTTGGTTGTTGAGATTGCTCAGTTTTACCAGCCAGGTAAAGAATTTTAGCACTTAAGTGTTAAGAGAAGGAAGCTCGGATTCCAACACCATCATCTCTAGAGATAGGAGGTAGGTGTAGACGTTTGGAGACAACTGGATCGGGGTGACTCCAACGTAAGTTAGAAATGTGGATAAGAACTCTGGGAAGGGCAACAATCCACCATGCCATATGTGGATGGCAGTATAAGAAAAATACCCTTCAAGAGGATTATTCATGGTGTCAGTTTTCTGAGGGGGAATGGCTTCAATTTCGGTGATGCCAAAATTATTAAGGATTGCAGCGACTTCATCTTGGGTTGAAATGAGAGAGTGCTTGGAGACGGCTTCATCCTTCTTTGGAGACCTCATGATTCTGCCAGGTGAAAATGTTTTAATTAAACTTTTGGAGTTAATTATGAGTTTAGCATACTTCCAAAGGTTGATCAAAAAAAGGCTTGGTTAATTTAAACATAAAAACAAATATGAAACTTTAAGTTTGTGCAAGTAGTTTAAGTTAAAAATGTAAAGAAAGTGGGCTTCCGACAAAGTCGAAAGGAATAGGGTATCAATATTTAACAAGCACATCTCAACATTGTCGAAAGCCTATATATAGGTATTTCCAAAGCTATCGACAGGGTTGAAAGGATAGGACATAATAACCATTCATTCATCACTTTTCAACAGTGTCGAAAGCTCTATGGGAACCTGATTGCTAGGGAAAGATAGTTAGGATCGACTAAAAAACTTACAGTACAAACATTCCATAAACTAAGTGATAAGGCCCTTTGATACTATCGAACCCAATAACTTAGGTTACCTAAAAAAGAAACTAATGTTGTCGAAACCTAAACTACTCATTGAAGTCGAATGGTCTTAAGTTAAACTCATATACTCTTAGGATGTCTCGACAAGACTGGAAAAAGACAACTCTAGGGGGTTTCGACCTAGAAGGTAAATGTGGCGTTGAAGGGGTTCAAGGGATCTGATGATTCTAAAAATTAACTAAGGAAAATGGATCGCAATTTAACCATGGATTTCGACTAAGTCGAAATGTTTTTCTATCAAAGGAGTTCCTTCTCTCTACTTAATAGCATAACCTTTCAACAAAGATGATCTAATTGGCAATACAATACCTTGCGACACCATCGAAAGGGGCTAAGGAAGCAAACCCAATGTTGCCGCCTCTCTTTCGACGGTGTAGAAAAGTCATTTTGTAGCACCAAATTTTTCATCCGTACACGATAAACTTTCGAGTAAAGGAATTGGGACTAATGACCCCCAAATCTGATTACAAATCCAAGTTTTCAAAATTTTCTTGAAGAACAAGTAAATCCAATCCGTTAAGAAAATGGATTCAAACTGGAATCAATTTGTCTCGATTTCAAAAGTATGAAAATACTTAACAAATCGAAAATCCACATTAATTAACAATGAATAAAAATAGAAAATTTTGGAGTGGAAACCCATATCCGACAAGAAGATGCATTCAAGTATTAACCATTACCAATTTCATACTCATAAACGAAAACTAACTCTAAAATTTTCTGGAATAGGATTACAAAAAGTTTCTCAGTAAATCAATCGGAATTAACCTTCAATAAAATCGAGATTTGAATACTTCAAAAAGCGAATTTTTATTTTAAAATCTAGAAGAGTAAAATCCGTTTGACGTTAATAAAATAGAGTCAAATTAAAACTTATGAATTGGATTTGTTGATGGTTTTGATTTCTGGAAGCGAGACGGAAGTTTGAGATTCTGTAGAATTCTTTTACTTGTGTATAAAATATCAACTGTGGGTAGAGTGAAAAAGGAAGAGGAAGAAAAGTGTACTTTATAAGAAAAGTCGTCCAGATTATCAACCATTGGATATGATTGGAATGAACGGGCCAGATCTACGCGGGAAGGCCAAGAGGAGGGAAGCTTTTAGGTTTAGGCAAAGATGACTTGGAAAGTCAAGGGCATCCCTTCGCCTGAGGAAGGGGGATGCGCAAATGTTACTCCAAATATTTACATTTTGACCAAGTCGAAACCTCTTTAAACAAAAAGCAAGAGAGAATAGCCCCAGCCATACCCTTCGAAGAAGTCGAAGGGATGTTGCCATCAAGGTTTATATGCTTCAGCCCCTTTCGAAGGTGATGGAAGGCTTCTCCAATCTTTATCCAGGAAGACCTTACCCTTCGAAGAAGATGAGGGGGTCGAAAGAACCTTTCCACCTTTATTAACAACCCTTCGACCAGTTAAAGACCTTTTGATTAAGGTGAAGCCACATCTTCCAAAGACAATGAAAAATAGCTCTTTGAACATATGCCAAACCATTCGAAATCAATGGTTTTGCCTCCATTCAAGCTGCCAAAAAGCAAGTGTTATCTTAAAAAAAAACCCTTCGAAAGCTAAGTAAGCCTTTTAAATTGGTCGAAACCAGTGTGGTACGGTATGGGTTTCGCATCAGATCAGAAAAAGAACATAGGTAAGACCAACATCATCGAAACCAATGACTGAAAGCTATCGACAGAGTCGAAAGCACTTACAAGATAAATCAAAGAAGAGGAGCACTGCCATACCTTTTGACAAAGGCGACAATCTGCTTAAGTCGATCAATAGCCACCTTTCAACCTAGTCAAAGGCATCAGGGTTGAAAGGTTCCGGGCCGGATCTATAAATAAAACCCAAGGGGTCACGTTTTGGGTATCTGATTTCTCTCATTTTGAATTTGTATTCTCTTAAATAAAGCTTTTTAACCCTAATCTCAAGATTTTTGATTCGGGAATTTAATGAGATAGAGTTTCCTCGAATGGAAAAAGAGTAGACTTACGCACTTTTAATTACTTTTCTGTTTCACTAAAGCTTTTATTGGATTCACCTCTATGTTCCAGGTTTGACCTCTATCGAAAGGCTCTATCGACATAGTCAATAATACTTCAAGCTCTAATAACTTCAGTAACCTACTCAAAGCTATCTACTCCGTAACCTAAAGCCTTTGATAAGGTCAAAGTCTATCCTCTAAACATTAAAGCCTGAAATTACATATTCAAGCCCAAAGAAATTATACCCACGACTTTCGACAAGGTCGAAACCTATCTTAGATCTACTGAAGCTTAAGATTTCCAACCTAAACTCAAGAAAGACAAGTTCCCAAGCTTTCGATAAGTTCAAAACCTTCCATCATGCTTAATAACTAAAACCAAGCCAATCTACAGCTTTGCGCTTTCAATTAGGTCAAAACCTATCTAAAATAACTTAACTCAGGGTATTTCAATCAGATTGAATAAAAGGCCTTCAAAGGAGATATCATACCTACCCAACTGGATCGAAAGGTCATTCAACCTAGAAAGCAACCCATTCGACACATTCAAAAGGTTTGCTTGAGGAATACCATTAAATAAAGCCTAATTGAAAGGCAGTTCTAAAAGGATTCACTCACTCTTTCCTACACTACTCGTACAAAGGATTATTCACCTTTCTTTGCATCATTTTGGGGTGTTAACGAAAAATCTTGTTAACAATTATAAATAAGTTTTATATATCTATGTAAAATATTACTTGCAAGTAACTAATTTATAATTTGATGAGAACATTTTTTATTTTGTAAAACCTCTTTACTTTGAAAATACATATATACAATTATTAATAATATATTTAAACTTCAAACCAACTTTAAAATACTTTAAAATATATTAGAAAACATATCTAAGAAATTAGAGAAAAGTACCAAATTTAAATATTATTTTTGAACACCTAAAACTATAAGCGACTTACTACATCATTTATAAATGCTGTTAAAAGTCCTTATTAAAGAACATATTGAAAAGCACAATTTTTGCGACTAGTTTTAACCACTTAAACAAATGATTTAAGATTTGAATTTTTTGTAGTAAGTACTACATTTAAGGTACTTAAGAACCATGGAAAGAAACCCAAGAATACCTTACAGTTTATTTAGAAAAATTCCTGAAAACAGGCTATATTTACAAATTGTATTTATAGCCACATTATAGCGTCAAATTTTACAACTTTTGTTCACTATTTCTCTAAATTTCCAAACCATTTCTTACTTTTCAATACACCAAAATATGTGTAGAGAACAGACAAATCAAATCATCCCAAGTTAAAATCATAAATATCCAATTTACACAAGTCAAAGTAAGGGATATCGAAGTGCACTTATAACGACTATTCTCAGTTCAAACAATTTCAAACACACTTCAATTCAACACACAAGTGAAAAAAACATTTAAACATCAAGTCAAAGCCACGTCACATGTTTAAAAGGGTGATAGACGTGATGTTATACAATATAAAGTTGTCATTTGTTTTCAAAAGCAAGAGGGGTCCAAAGTTTATAACTTTACTTGGTTCATGTCACTTTAACTTTATATTTCAAACACAACATATATAAAAAATATATACAAACAAGATATTGAGATAACTCACTTAGATCCAAGACGAACACATGCTTAAGAACACTTCCTACCCTGATCAAACTCCTAAAGATCCAACCTTTAGCACTTTCAAACCAAAGCAACACCTCCCCTCCTCTTCCATTGCTCACGGTTCATCCAAGCTCCCCCACTTTTCCTCACTTTCCTTCCACTTTGACTTTAGATCTGAGCTTTCTAAGGTGTTCTAAAGTGTTATTGAAAGTTTGGAGAAGATTTGAGTTAATTAGATAAAGTTAGTGAAGAACAAAATGGATTAGTGCTAATCCACTTCCAAAAATTTCAAGTTTTTATTACATTTCAAGCTTATGTAAATTATGAAACCATTAAGGGTGTATTTATAGGTTTTTACAAGAGGTCATGAACACCTTGTACCTTTTACAATGAGCCTCCCTCTCACTTGCTACCTTTACACCGCATTTTCATTTTTTAACACTAAACTTTTCTAAAAAACTCATTTTTAAAATATCTTTTATGACATCACCCATGACATCATCAAAAACCTTATTTCCATAAATGGTAAAATGTTTTTGTTTCATTTTAATGATTTCCTAAGCAAATAAGTGTATGCAAAAAAGTTTGAACAACTTCTGATGGGTAAAATGCCGTTTATCGCTAAAACGATTTTCGATCACATTATTGATATTTCTTCTAAGTATTTATTTTTGTAAACATTTTTTCAACTCAAGCTTATCATCATTAGTTATGACTTAAAAGTAGGTTAACAATATTATTAAATTACTTTATTAACATTTAATCCGAGATGCAACTATTTTGAATTGTTAGAGAATCTCCAACTGATCCAAAAATATCAAATCCACACCCAAAAACAACTCCAACAGCGTGCACATTATCGGATAGTGTAGAAATGGGCGGCGAAAGGCTTGGGGTCACGGATCATATGTGGCGCCTGTTAAACAGACGCCTAGGTACCAGGCGCCTCACATTTGAGGTGCATGTTCAACAGGCGCCTGGTATCTAGGCGCCTTTAACTCTCCCCCCAACGGCTCTCTCCAGCGGCCATATTCCACCTTCAAATACAACTTTCCTCATCTTCTTTCCTTCACAACCAATTTCTTTCATCCATCCTAATTTTTTACTCTCACTTATTGCAACTAAACATGTACTCCGATTTCGACGTCGATGCTACAAGGTCTAGTTTTGAAGACTACGACTTACAAGACGTTACGGTTCCAAATAGGAAGAGGTAACTAATGCAAGTTGGAGCGCTGCGAAAGACTACAATCTTTTCTACATTTACTATGCACTCTCAGTCGATCCTATTCGAGGGGTCGATTAAAGTGGTGAGGCTTTTTGGGGAAAAATACTAATTTCTACAATCGGAAGAACATTGATCGAAAAAATGTTATCTTCAATCAAAGGTCGTTATGGAAAAATCAATCGTCAAACGCAAACATTCGATTCTCAAATTTTCAAGCTAAAGCAAATAAATCCTAGTGGACTTAGAAATGAAACGCATTTGGTAAGATATAATATAATTTCAATGTTCTACTTTTTATCATAGTTCTTTAATTATACTGATGTTTTTTTTATTACAGAGAATGGCAGCAAACAAGTTGTTCAAACAAATCTATAAACCTGATAGCAAACAAGCACTACATATTTATCAGTTCATGCATGTTTATGACATGTTGGTCGAGCACATTAAATGGAAATCATCGCTTTAGAAAACTGTTCAACAAGTCCAATCAAACAGTAGTCGTGGTGAAACGCTTAGAGTTGGAGAAAGCTCTAGTCCTAGGGAATCGCTAGGAAGTTACAGTTTAAGATCAGAAGAAGACCCAACCCCTATAGAAGATCATTTTGTTAGGCCATAGGGAGCAAAAGCGGACAAAAAGAAGCAGACTGGTGGAGCATATCAGGTAGAAATTAAAAAGCTCCTACTTGAATCTGAATATAGGTTTAACCGGACAATGGAAACTCGAGCAATTCAACAACAAGAAAAGTTGTTAAGAATGGATCAACTTCTTGCTGGAAACCGACAAAGAGATGAAGATTCAATAATGTTCATGGATACATCACACTTGTCTGCAGAACAACTGGAGTATATAGAGCAAAGAAGGAGAGAAATTATAAGACGTAGACTTAAAAAGGGTCATTAATTGAATTACCGTTTCTACAAATTTTGTATCTTTTAATTACCGTTAGTTGTATTGTAATCATTGAACAACTTAGATCATTTGACTATGTTAAGATTATTGTTAGAACACGACATTCCAAAAAATGCATGCCGTATCCATAAGTCATACGACGCTATGGCTTCAAGAATGATAATGGACCTACGAGACTTACCCTGATATGCTCCAGCATACGCCTTTGGACAATTCTTCCACTCCCAATGCATGCAGTCTATACTGCCTAACTTTCCAAGCCAATCTCTACTGCAATGCATATTTAATGACATTGCTATATCCGTCTCATTCGGTCTGCATAAGTATTGATCACCGTAAATGTCTACGATAGCTTGACAGAAATGCTCCAAACACTATAATACCGTGTTTTCTGCCACTTTCAAATTTTCATCAAGTGCGTCTGCCGGTCCTGCATATGCAAGCATTCTTAGTGTAGCTGCTATTTTTTGAATTCCAATCAATCCCATTGTACGAGATGCATTGGGTTTGAAGATAAAATATTTGTTATGCTGCATGATACATTGTAGGATTTTAAAAAATGTCGTCGCATGCGGAATCTTCTTCTAAAATCAACATCCATGTAAGTAGGATTTGGAACAAAGTAGTCTTCCATCAGTCTGTCATTGTGCCATGAATGTCTACGATTTTTATACCAACGACCAACAACTTGCCCACTCAATTGACCAACCTGTAGTGCAGCCATTCTTATTGGTTCCTTTTCGCGATGAAAATGATCTTCCATCATTTCATCAAATTCGTCGCCGCTGTCATCGAAAAATTATATAATCTTTGGCAGCCACTTGTTATATTTGAAACTGTATGAAATAAGAATGAGGAATAATACTTCTAGCATCTAACAAGCTTTTTATAGCTTAAATCACATGCTGGCTTTCATAGCAAAACTAAACAATCATGATTAGTTGGCAGGTAGCATTAATTCAATTCAACCACTATCTATAAATTAGATTCCATTTATGTCACGTCTGCAGTGTCTCGTCCCATCTAAACACTATAGCCACGTCCTCACAAGCCAACAAGGAGATTTGACAGTGTAGTATCTTGTCCCATCTACATATGTTGCCTGTTGGTCCAGTGTCAGTCCCTTCCATACACTATTGACTGTTGATGTAGTGTTTCGTCCCATCATACAACTGTAGCCATGTTCTTAACAAGTTTATGCCACCCCCAAACAATAGTACAGTTAAAAATTTCTACGGAAATAATACAGAAAGAAACAAGACAATGTTACCCAAACATTAATACAGTCAACGATATTATTTACATAAAAAAATATAGTCAATAATAATACACTTCACAATAATACAACTAATAAAAATACCCTGACTAGGACTTAGAACTGACACTAAGAAACTACTAATTACGGTCAACTTGTAAGTTTTACACGACATTTCAAAGACGTCTTATTTCTCGTTCCAGCTCATTGGAATATGTTATGCCCCTTGGGCACAGCCGCTCATCAACCCATTCTGCATAATTGCACCCTTCAGGCTAGAAAGGACACAACTGGATTCGACGACCAATATCTTCGCCATCAGCTCTAACCACAACTTCAATCTTATAACCACAATGGCAACATACTCATAAGAGTCAACCTCTTGTTCAACCGAAGGTTGAAAATTTGGTACTTGATCAACCTCCTATTCTTGTGGTTGTTGATAAACCAACTATTCGTTTAGAGGTTGGACAACCGTACGTTCATACAAAGGTTGAACATCTTCTTGAAGTGTGAGTTGCTCAAGATTTAGGAATTCACGAGCAACGTCCTCGTAATGTTTGTCTTGGCAATTGATATTCCAATCTTCATCGGTGTGTTCGCTTTTCGTGGGAAATAGCTGAAATCAGAGTCAATAGATGATGACCATGAGGGCATTGATATGAGGATTAGAAGATTGAAGGAGCGGAGAACTGAATTGTGTGTTTGAGAAGAAAAGCTCATATGTATATATTGAAGCGTGTGAATGCTAAAAATTATTTATGTTTAAAGATAAGAAATGTATTTTGATTTGACAGTACAGTAGAAAGTGAAATTACTCACAAACAAGACAATAATAAATATGCATACACAGAAACTATAGTACACTCAACAATAATACACTCAAATTATGGATATCCAAATCGTTCTAGCTAATTTTGACGTATGATATAAGCCTCGTGTCCAGTGAATGTGTTGTGATATTTGAGAAAGTAACGACCTTCAAATGTGGAACGGGTTGGTTCAAACAAATTTTCAAATATAACCTCATTGCTAACCGTACTGTACCGCGTACAGGCGTTGCAGAAGTTCCCATAAGCAGTCCTCAACTCTACCTTTGTACGTCTACTGGCACACTCAACATTGTTATTGTAAAATTCACCAATAGTGTCCCAAAACTGAGTTGCCAATATCTCCTTATCGTCGCACATCTGATCAGTTTGTATAAAAAAATTTACTAGCGGTTACAATTCTGTAGCCTAAAATATTATGTTAGACATTGATTGAATTTACCGAACTTTTAAATGTTGTGACATTTGAATACAACACTTTATGTTTAAATAAAGAGGTCGTAATCCGCATCAAAAAAATGAAGTGTGAGATTAACGTCCACGTGTCAAACATCCATACTTTTTGACAAACAAACATAACTGTGTTTGTTATTTCAATATATTGACTTCGTATACACTTAATAATAAACAAGCATAAATTATAATCAACACAATGTCATACTTAACGTAAAATATAATCGACACAATGCCATAACATATAGACAATAACATATAACAGTAGCATCATCACCAACATAATATGCAACCAACTATTGTAATGCATGAAAAATAATAACATAATCTGTAATATCTATATGCAACACATCAGTCTATATGACCGGAACTGCTATCAATCTCCTCATCTTCTCCACTATCGTCATCACTGTCATCGTTGACGTCATCAAAGTCGTGAGGCTCAGGTCCGACATGGAGCTTCTTTTGAAGCTGCTGAATCTGGGTCTGTAATCTCTGTATCTGCGCATCATACTGAGTTTGCTACTACTGGACCGCAGTCTGGTAACTGTGATACATCATCTATATATAATCAAGCGTCATACGCTCAAATGCAGCAATCATCCGTCTACATAATCCATGTACTGAGAAAACTGATATGTGCACAAGAAAAATTATACTTAGGTGGAGAATATAATAACAAGTACTTTAAAGAAAATTTAAAATTCGTACAAACCAGATGAGGCTGGTACAATCCGGCGGATGGTACACCCATAATAGCGTCATCTATAGGATACTGCAAGGGATATTCTACAACCTGACCATGTACATCATACGCTCTAAACGAATGAGAAAAGGGGTCGAAAGTAGGAGGCTGCGTGTACTGAGACGATATAGGCTCAAAGTTCGCAAGCGATAGTGGAACTCTACCAAAAGAGGTACGCGGACCAATATAATCAGAGTTCAAACCCCGAATATAATCAGACAACGCGAAAGCACGTGGGGCTACTCAAGCCCAATATGAATCAAAGTCTCCTGGAACTATAAAAGGCTCACCATCGACCCATCCCGCACCCCTCAGCGCAATAATATAAGCTGGTCCAACCCTAATATCACCATACATATCATCCTATGGTAGTGGATCTGATGGAATGCGAACTATACCGTACAACTGTAGCCAGCACCACTCCCCTAAATGCCATATGAATGGACATGTAGGAACCGAAAAAGCAAACCCTGCATCGCAACATGAAAAAGTGAGAAGTGAGTGGATGATCAGGACCGGGCTCTAGGAACTGAGTACTGATTCCATGGACAAACGATAATGTTACCGCGCCGCCTCATATCCATCTGCTGTCTAGCCTCCATCAGCTCATTGTGCACCCCTTATGTAACACGAGATAAATGCATAGGAATACCCCAACGACGCAATCTGGGAAAGTAAATATAAGGTATGACATTTGCCTCTACAATAACTCGGGGGTGCATATTGGCAGTATACTCGTAATACCAAAATGGAAGAATGTACCAAATTCCATACATCTGTCTAGACTGCTGAAGCGCATAAGTATGTAATGCTATGTACAAATAATCAATAATAGCAGTACCGTAATCATATATAGGCAGTCCATCCACATCTACTAATCCAGCCAAAAAGCCAAGTCTAATAGTATCCTTATTGTTACTAAAAAATGTAGATCCAAAAAGGTATAATATGAAGGCACGGATAACCGGTATGTGCATGTCCTCAACGGCCATGTACTCTACTATATATCGCTGTAGACAAGTGAGAGTAACAGCTCCTCCTCTAACCTCTTCATCTACCAAAGCCGGTAAATAAGCTGAATATGACTCGAACTCCTCAAATGAACTATCAAATGAAACAGAGAGACGGTTTGGTCGACCAACCTCTATGGGAATGAGCATATAAAAATCTAGAGGAGTCAGTTCTAGCTCAAAATCAGGGAAATGAAATGTATGAGTGGTATGCCATCATCTCTATGTGGGGGCCTCTACCAGGCAGCAATATACATGTGCAAATCTAGGTAAATCTAGAAATTCACTAAAAGGTGACGCATGTAGCCTATTCAAAATCGGTTGCGGTAACTGATCAAAATACTCAGACATACACCTATATCTACTACCTCGCATCGCTATGTGACGAACCTAAATATATGATTATTTAATGTTAAAATAAACAAACAATTGTCATACATATACAGTTACACGGTTGTTTATCAAGCAATAAATAAATAAACGTATACATGTGGCGTCGCTATAGCTGCAGTAAGTCGACGAGAAACAGTAGGGGGCAAGTCGTGCAAGGATCAAATATCGTTTGGAGTTACGGTTGCATCAGGAGGGACACGAGCAGGTCAGGTATTGACATTTGTCGCATATCGAACGGTACGTTTACCGGTTTTGACCGGACGATGCAGAATTTTGACGTTAATTGAAATTAAAAAATTAACAACTGAAAAGAGGGTGAAAGTGGTGGAAATGAAGGGGAAGAGGGTTTGCGTCTGCTATAGGCTCTGGCATCAGGCGCCCGTTGAGCAGATGCTTGAAGACCAAGCCTCATTTCTCGCCTCCAACACTTCGGAGTACGGAAAATTCAATTTCCGCGTCTCTGAACTGTTGGAGATGCTCTTACAATATTTGTATGTGTGAAGAACATTCAATAGCACCTCTATTTTGCAGCACCCCTCCAACCCCTTGATTTATACCGCACATTCCATTTAAAATAATAGCTGTTTTTCTCTTTCATACATCGTAACGCTATTTAAATTAGAATATGTGATGGAAATCAGAAGACTGGAAGGGTGATGTAAAAATAGTGATGTCATTGAACGCACACATATACATAAATGTGTCTAGAACATAAAGGTGTAGTTTACAAAGTTATAGAAATTTCAAGTGACATGGGTATTTGCCAAAGAAATTTCTAGTATTTTTATCAGGAAATTATTGTCAAGGACAAAATTTCACAGTTTTTTAGCCTCAAGGACAGACCTTTAATATTTTATCCTGAAGGACAACTTTCTGTAGGTATCAGTTTTTAGTTATTGATAGCAGTTTTTAGGTATCAGTTTGTAGTTATCGGTAGCAGTTTTTAGGTATCAGTTTTTAGCTCGGTATCAGTTTTGTTGTCCTTATGAATAATTTTGGAAAATGTTTGTCCTTCTGAATAATTTTTAGAAAAATATTTGTACTTGTGGTAAAAATATTGAGGTCGTGTCCTTGAGGCAAAAAATATAGAAATTTTTGTCCTTTAAATTAAATTATTTTAAAGGACAAAAATTTGTATATTTTTTGTCTCAAGTACACGGCCTCAATATTTTTACCACAAGGACAAACATTGTTCTAAAAATTATTCATAAGGACAAATATTTTCTAAAATTATTCATAAGGACAACAAAACTGCTACCAAGTTAAAACTGATACCTAAAAACTGCTACCGATAACTACAAACTGATACCTAAAAACTGCTATCAATAACTAAAAACTGATACCTACAGAAAGTTGTCCTTTAGGATAAAATATTGAAGGTCTGTCCTTGCGGCTAAAAAGCTGTGAAATTTTGTCCTTGACAATAATTTCCTGTTTTTAATATCTATACTATAACAAAACGCTGACGAATAATTTGGGTGTCATAGTATTAATACTTATAAAAGATAATGTAAAATTTTGATGTATCATTAGAAAGCCACTGCTAACAGATCTCCACGGAAGCTAATCCCGACAACATTGCTAGAGGGACCAAAATTCGATGGATTGTAACATATTTCTAGTTATGTATATTATATGGCGACTGAAGTATATAATGTAACCAATAAAAAACATCATGTTCCTTTCATTAAGAGTGGTAGTCGTGTAATCATTTGTAGAAGGCTTTGTCTCGGAGAGTCCTCACTCATCTTTTCACACACATTTTGGTGCAATTAACAATTTAAAACAATCCCTACTAATAGATCAATATTGTATACAATTTAACCCCTTCAAATTTGGTTTAAGCGAGAACATCGTGCATGCGCTGTGCAGACAAGAATGAAGAGATAGAAATAGAGTTTTATAAAGACAAGTACAGTTACAAAATGGATGCGTAACACTAGCACGAAGAACAAACTACAGAAATGAATGCATAAGTAGATAGTATATGACCGACGCCAGTCTCTGTCAGCTGCAAATGTCGATGATTGTGCCGAAATGGAATAAGTGATTGAAAATGAAAACTTTAAAAGTTGTACTTTCGGGCTGTCTAGTTTGGAACCATGTACTCATCATTAACTCCATATCTGCATGCTGTGTGTGTCATAAAGATCCTACCCATCAAGACGGTTCTTGGTTAAGCCCAATTAATACACTTTATGGACGAACTATACGACGTGTCTGTGGATGGTTGAATTTTCCTTTATTGTTGTCAACCAATTATCAACCGTAACATCCCCGTGTTGTTTCCTTTCTAAGATAAGACTATCATTCATCCCTTACTTTTTAAGCATTACATTACTGAACATGTCTATTAACTTTTTTGTATATACTCCCCGATGTATAGGACATTCGAAAGGTTTGGTGGAACGACCAACTCCATAAAAAAAAAGATTAAGTTGTGTCTGTCTGCTTCAACTCATGACCTCTATAACCCCAACGTACTTTCGTCGTGAAAAGTGTGTGCATGCATATTAATTTAAATAACGCATAAGCTCGATATAGATTCATCTTATATTGAATATAAATTCAAATATGTACGCATTTAACGTCGTAACAGTGTACTGGCATACAATGGTGTTCCATATATGACAAAGAAATCATGTTAAATGATATATAACGTTTCAAAGCCGACTTGAATAAACAATATTTTAACATTTGCGTTAGTACATTGTTTCACACTATCTAATGCTAAATGAATTAGAATACTATTTAAGTAGCTTGAAAAATTATACTTTTAACATATAATATAATATGACATGAGAAATATATACAAATCATAAATATCTAAAAGGCCATTTTTTTGAATACCTAAAA
This sequence comes from Allium cepa, assembly GCA_030765085.1. NCBI lineage: Eukaryota > Viridiplantae > Streptophyta > Magnoliopsida > Asparagales > Amaryllidaceae > Allium > Allium cepa. Next base: position 406,321,604 of record CM060940.1, on the reverse strand, counting down.
AACAGGAAGTTTCATTAATTTTTAAATAAGTATGCCATTGAACCTCTGTATTTGGAGTAATTAACAAAATGATTTAGTGTTGTTGTTGGGAATCAATCATTGCACCTTCATTATCATTAATGTCATTAGTCAAGCTAACACTCAAGGACATCATAGTCTAATTTTTGGAATAACGAAATAGCCTTTTCTTTTACTTCAATAATCATACCATCATAATTAAATAGCAGAAAATTTAGCATAATTCACTAAAAATAATACATCAGCATAAAAAAATTTACATGTGGATACACGTAGAATATATAGATGACACAACATTGAAGATAACTCACAGTTAAATTTTATGTCATCTATATATTCTATGTAACTATATGCCACTACGAAAGCTTGTAAAAAAATATTTGTATATTTAACCCTGGCATCTTATGATATTTATAACTCGATACTATCGTTATTCATGTTATGGCAAAAATTAGAATCGTGTTTTGAAATACATTGATTCTATAATGTTTTCTTTCAAGCATAAACAACTATGTCAAAAATATATGCCAAAAATATCATGTTGCCGTAGAAACAACAATATTACCCAAATATCAGTCTAATAATCTTGTTTTAAAACACACACACATGTGTGTGTTCTCAATCATTTTAGCTTTTTACCAACCCTGTTAAAGAAAAAAGCTACTATTTGTTATAGTAGGCATTGAGTTTCAAAGTTACAATTTCTCTTTGATATGCATATTTCTTACATTGAAGAAACATTTGTTAAATCCATATAATATTTCATGTTACATGTGACCTAATATAATAGATTTATGCATCCAAATGTTGTTGATAAAAGGAACGAATAAAAAGAAATAATTGATTACATATTAATTCTATAATTGATTACCATTAAAGAGATTCATATGTAATTGATTCTCTCATTAATTTGAATTAATGATTATAGTTTGAATTCAAATTAATCAAAATTAAAAGCAATTAATTTCATTTGTTTATTGCTTAGTAATTATGTATGATATGACCTTCCTACTAAAAATAAGTTGTTAAAACTATTATGAATAATTGTATCTCTAATTTATAGTTATGAGTTATCTATAAACTATTCAAAACTAAAAAAAATTCAAAGTAATGTAACATAAAAACAAACTTCATAAAAATATCATAGAGAATTACTTATTTTTGCATAAGATTACCAAGACTTTGATAATAACCATGAATATCTATTGCAAATGGACATTTTATATCCCATTAAATAACATGGTAGAAAAAGATTAGAAGGCTTGATTAATTAGGAAGGACAATTTAAAATTAAAAAAAAAGATTAAGTTACATTAATTAAGAGTGAATAAAGAATTTTGAAAATAAATAAGATTTCAGAGCACATATTTAAAATTAAATTCTTAACAAAATCTTCAAATTACCAAATGAAGGAAGAATAAAAGCATTTCTTGTACATTTATACTTTTCCCACAAATAGAGTGAAATTTTTTATTTGAATATTATTTTACTTCAAAAATATGTTTGGCTTTTAACGTGATTTTCTTATATACTTATATGTGAGAATGATATAAAGATCAGTTTAACCTCTATTTGATTATTAAGTTATATATGTATTAATAAACCAATAACTCCATATAAAATAAAAGGAAGAACTCAAATTCCTAGCTTTACGGATAAAAAGCAAAATATTAAAAGGGAATTTGGTATAAAATGTGAGAAAAGAAAAATAGTTCAAATTCAGTATAGAAGCTTCTATAGTTGTATGTTGGTGATAAAAGAAAATAAAAATAATAATTAACTACTATTAATCTTGTAATTGATTAGCATTAAAAAGACTAAATGTGTAATTGATTTTCTCCTTAGGTTGGATTATACTTTAATCTTGAAATTACTTTGGATTCAAATTAGTCTAAATTAAAAGCAAATTAATTAATTTCATTTATTACATAGTAGAAATATTTTATATGATCCTTCATATATGAAATAGGTCGCATATAATCATTATGAATAACTACATCTCTAATTTATAAAAATTACCACACTACTTAAAATTCAAAACATCTCATTGTTGCATAATGTAACACCCCAGATCTTTGGTAACATTATTTAGAATATTTAATTAGCTAAATAAAATAAAGTAATATATTGATTAGGAGATTGACATTTTATTTTTATTTAAGGTATAACAGTGCCATATAACAATGAATTAAAATAAGAGTTAAATTGAAATAGAGAATCAGTAAAATAGGAAAGATGTCATTCCTATATGCTCCAAACCTTATGCATAATCTACATGTTCATTTCATTTTAAAATTTTAAAGACTCAAGGCTGGCCACCATTAACAAGAAAAAGGAGAAAAAGAAAGAAGATAAGCTAGGAAGAAGTTTAAGCAAATCAAATACATTCATATCTTAATTTATTTAATCATAAAGGCTAAGGTGAATAATGTTTACATCTCATTTTGATTGTTTTCTTGGTTTTAAGGTGAATTTCAAATTTTTTGCAATGATTTGCCATGTTTTTGAATGATAGAATGAATATATATATATATATATATATATATATATATATATATATATATTTGTTGATGAATTTTGGTTTTTTCATAATATATTTGTTATATGTTTTAAGATGAAAACCCTATTAGCCGACAACCAAATCCCTTGCGAACTTTTGTGTAGATCATAAATAAAATTTTAGAGATGATTTTCAATTTTCAGATTTTTCTGAATTTTCGTGGAATTAATATGAATTTTCTAATAAAGAAAATGGTGTTTTGGATTATAAATTATTCACGGAAAAATAATTAATTGTTTGGATTTAAAATTTTTATATGTTAGAAAAGTATAAAAAGTGATTTTTGGAATTTTTTTAGATTTTTTCTAAGTGTTTTATTGGTTATATAAAATTATTTAAGGTATGAGACTTAAATGTTTTATGTAATTAAAGGAGGAGAAAAGGTTTTTTGAAAAATGTTTAAATTTTTAAATAGGAAAGTCGGTAGTACTTTTGAAAAGAGAAACCTTACAACCAATCAGATTTAAACAAATAAGGCAGGTTAGGTATAAAAGAAAATTTTAAAAGTACAAATAAATAGATTTTTCACTGTTTCGTCTCTTTTGGCACCAGGTTCTGGCTCCATACTATTGCCTCCACTACAGTCAAAACCAATGCATATGGTATCAGGCAACTAGTACATAATGAATTAGATGTGGGCGAAAGGTATAGGGTCGAAACCATGGGGTTCCAAAAGGGTAGAATCTTTGTTTTGGTTTTAAAGAAAAATACACCTGCTTGCTTTCGACTAAGATGCTTTCGACTTGGTTGGGTTTTGACTAGGTCAAACGGTTTAAAAGGAAATGGTCTCGATTGGGTTACACCTTTGTTTTAAATGAATGTTTTCGACTAAGTCGAAACACCTAGTTGCCGCCTTTTTACTTTTCAACCCAATGGGTTTCGAAGGGGTTGTTTTGGTTTATAAAATCTGTCATCTCTCCAATACTTTCAAAGGGATGGTTTCGATATCATCACTACTTAGGAAATGGCCTAAAACAGATGCTTTCGACTTAAATGTTTTTAAGACCATTTTTCTATGTTTGAAGTAAAATCCAAAATAATTTCGAAAGAGATAGTTTTAAATGGTTTCGAAGCAGATACTTCGACTTTAATGAGTTTTTGATCATTTTGCTCTATTTGAAGGCAGAATCCAAATGGTTTTGACCGAGGCGTTTTAAATGTTGTTTCTGTTTCATCTTCTACCTTTCTTCTTCATACCCTAAAGTTTCGTATTTCCGTCCACTTTGAGTTGAGCTGAGGTGAATTATTGTCGACTCAAACGGGTACGGATTCGCGGGTCTTTACACTCTTCAGTTTAGATGAGTGATCAATAGTCACATTTGATGTATTGCGTTGTTAGAAAAACAACAAAATATGAATGTTACGTATAACAAATATACATTTCTACTCCATATGAATGTGTATTACCTGGATTCAAGTATTGTTGCTCGTTCGATGACGTTCTTGCAAATACAGTATGCTACTGTCTGTCGACCCCGACAGCATCTCAGAGTAATCTACGTATAATACAAATATTTGAGAATCACAAATCATATTTCCACTATAAAAACTAACAATGTTAAACATGTACTTAAAAAGGGTAAAAGCAATGAAGTTTTGCATTCCAAGATCACACAACTACATCTACAACTAAAAACTTTAAATTTTTTATATTTCACAAAACCCTAATTTGTAAAAAAAAATGAAGACTGATTGTATAATCGATATCTATAGAAATTTGCTGTGATGAAAAGCAAGTCGCGCTTCGAATTGGTGAAGAAATTTGCAAAAATAGCTTTGATGAAAAGCAAGTCGTGCATCGAAGTGGTAAAGAAATTTGCAAAAATATCAACAAAAAAAAATAAATTGAATTTAATATAATGGAAAATGAGTTTACTTTTTTTGAGAATTTTGGTAAAATGACAAAGTGAAGAGAAACGGGGTATGGTTCTGTTCATTATCTCGGTACGTTTGGACAACTTTTGAAAAGCCGACTAGACGTATCTAAACAAAAAAATTAATATTAATTGGTCACATTTAGAAATGACGACAGTGTATTTTGACCATCTCATTTTGACATGATCAAAACAGGACTATAAACGATACTAGTTCTTAAATATGGCTATTTGTGTAAAAAAAATTACAAAATATGGCTAAAACGGAAAAAAAATCCTCAAATAAATTCAATTGCTTGATCAACATATATAATAGTTAAATATATCGCATTTTATTTTAATTTATAATTAATATATCACGATAAATCTATCGTATATTGTACATTAAAATATATTTTAACAATAATTAAAATATAAATATTATTTTTTTACAACTTTAGCTAAACACAGAGGCAGCCAATTACTAATCCCGTCGGTCGACCTTAATATGCCTTGATTATGACAGATGGCGTAATGTATTGCCGGTTATAATTTTTAGTTGTGCGTATGGTTCAATTCCCAAAGCAAAGAATGTAACAACGACATGTAAAGGATATTATATATAAAAAAAAAGATTAAATAAATTCAACTGCCTGGTCAACGTATATAATAGTCAGATATATGCATTTAGCATTTGATATGTATAGATTTGAATAACGGTAATACCACCCGCATATTCCTTCACGTTTATGCTAAAAGTGGCCATGTATGAATTATGATTCGCAGTTGCTGGAAAAGTACTAATCTATGAGAAAACGAAAAAAAAAAACGATTTAAAAGCACATAACGAAATTTTAATAAAACCGATTGATATAAATTTGAAATTGCTTGATAGTTAGTTAGGGTATTAATAAACCTGTATTGTTACACTTGTATGATGAGATGTTATGACAATATTAACTCAGTATGCCAATTCATTTATTTAAGTATATAAATTCATTATGCCAAAGGAAAATTTTCTACTGTTATACCGTGTAGAAAAACCATGGTGGCTGTAGACTGTAACTTTCACTATTCCAAAAAAAAATTATATAAAGAGGAGTGAACAAGTGGAAAAGTTGGTTTGAAATATGTAGTATTTTGGTTCCTAGCATAACTCAGAATAGCATTCGCATAAAAGGGAACAAATGAAAAAAGTAATGTAATTGTATTCAAGGATACGATAATTGGTGTTCGTATTTGGCTTCATCATTTGATTTTTTCTAACAAGCATTTTCAAAAGGAGATATAATCATATGCGATCCCATTAATTCAAACTAATTAAGGATCGGCAACTCTTGTATAGAATCAAATGAATACAAAAAATATAACTCTCGAGTAAGCAACAAATAAATAGCAAAACACCAATTATGCATATCATTGGACAATTTTTTATTTTTGAGGAGGAATGGGTTTTTCAATGCGAAACAAAACAGATTCATAAAGATTAAAGAGCGTCCGTAAAATGCTAAATCATATGTTATGCTTAACCAAAATTGAAAAGGAAAAATTAATTTAAAGGACAAACATTTGTATATTTTTTGCCTCAAGGACCTCAATATTTTTACCATAAGGACAAACATTTTTCTATAAATTATTCATAAGGACAAACATTTTCCACAATTATTCATAAGGACAACAAAACTGCTACCGAGCTAAAACTGATACCTAAAAACTGCTACCGATAACTACAAACTGATACCTAAAAACTGCTACAAAAAGTTGTCCTTCAGGATAAAATATTGAAGGTCTGTACTTGAGGCTAAAAAGCTGTGAAATTTCGTCCTTGACAATAATTTCCTGAATTTTGAAAATTAATAAATATTTCTTTTTCTAAAACCTATATTATATCCCCTTTTTTTAGAAACTATACTAACGATAACTAAAAACTGATACTTAAAAACTGTTATCCATAACTAAAAACTGATACCGAAAGAAGGTTGTATTTTAGGTTAAAATATTGAAGGTCTGTCATTGAGGTTAAAATGCTGAAATTTTTTGTCTTGACGATAATTTCCTGTTTATACAATTCATTTTATTCATTTTTTGAATTTCTTTTTTGTTTACTTTTCTTATTCTAAATTTAAAAATCACAGCCAAGACTTATATTGTATGCGGTTATGAGTTATAGACATATATTCTACAAACACATATTGGGTATTTTAGGCTAAGGGAAGAAGTTTCAAAAATATTTAGTTTTAGAGACAAAAAGGTTTGATTTTTAGGCTGAAAAACACTTTTAAATGTAAATCACAAAAATGATAGTTGCAACTATAATTTTACGTTCACGTTAAAATGCGTCCTTAAGACTAAAAAATAAATTTGTTGTCCCTAAGATTGAAATTTTTTAGAACTTCTTCCCTGTGTCTATTTTTCTGTTTTGCCTGTTTTATAAAATTAATTTGGGAGATCTTAAAGCTTTTTTTTTTTTTAATTTAAAATGATGTATGTCAAAATTTCCTAAAATATTGTTTTACATATAATTTTCTAGATCTCTAATTTGACGGACTGTTAAACTAGTGATGGATGAATATTAAAGATTGAAACGGTAAATGATTATACGAATAGGAATACAAACTATTAGGTTGATAAAACCAAAACCATTAATGTTCGAAGTAGATTAATTTGCAAACTTATCAATATTATTTTACAATAACAGGTAAATAGGCACAAGGAAGAAGTTGCAAAAAAATTTAGTTTAAGGGACAACAAGTTTGCTTTTTAGCCTGAAGGACACATTTAGTGTAAACTGAAAATGATAGTTACAACTATCATTCTGTGATTTACACTAAAAAGTGTCCTTCAGTCTAAAAAACAAACTTCTTGTCCCTGAAACTAAATTTTTTTCTAACTTTTTCCTTTAGCCTGAAAACCCCTTAAAATAATATGAAATTAAGAATCAAGCATTAGAAAACTTGAATTCCAAAAACATGGAATTGGCAGGGATGTATATTGAATAAGAAAAGTTTAGGGAAAGGGAAGAAAAAATGAAACCGTAGATATAATAATAAATTCATAGAAACATAGTTACCTTTTTTTTTTCTTATTAAGGTTAAACTTAGTGAACCTATAATGTATACATAGTTGGCCTTCAAAATTAAAATAACACGATCAATGGTTAGACGTTTCGATTGCTATAAAAAATCATGCGTTCGAAGCTTTTGTAGTGTGATGCGAACATATATTGACATGTAGTATCCAATATTTCAAGAACTCTACAAGGCGCAAAGACCATTGATACGGGATGATGCTGAAATCAAGGAAGCCACATACTTTTAATACTTAAATGCTAAGACAGTGTTTGGTTTAAAAATGAATTTTGTGTTTTCGATTTTCAATATGTATCTCGAATGGAGGTATGACAGAGTGGAAAAAAGAAAGAGGAATGAAAGAATGAAGAAGATAGAGAAACGACGAAAGAATATATTGCTTCACGTACATGTATTTTTTACAAAACGCGGAAAAAAAAATGATTTTCTATTTTGTACATTAACTTCATAATCGAAATCGGTCGTTTTCCCCAATATTTGTATCGATAAAACTCAAACCTAAAAATAAAAAACAAACTGTACGTAAGCTGTTGGATTCTTCTCCGCACAGATTTCCATCTTAAATTCTGGGCTTGATAGCTTTGTTGTTTCAAAAAAAAAAACGACATGATTTGACACTACGTGCACGTATGGCTTACAATATCAGATATCAATCAGACTTGAACACATGTATATCATATCAATCTAACTTGGCACTAATTGAATGATCGATGGAACTTTATTATGCGCATTTTAGACGGTCTTTAAACAAAAATCTTACAACCGAGTGGGAAACCGACCGTTATAATATGCGGTTGCAGTTTTGAAAAGGAATATCATTGCAATTTGTCATTAACTTCATTTAAATTCATACTAATGACAGGTTGAAAACAAATTATTTACTTATTAAAAATAAATAAATAAGTATAAATGAAATGCTGTATAGAACAACCAACAATTAAGTAGTGAAAATTATTTATAAAGTTGTAGATCCACAAAATACAAAGGAAAAAACTAAGTTCACAAACAAACATTGCTTTAGCAACGCGAAAATAATTCAAGGTCCAAAGACTCCAAAATACATTGAATTAAGCAGAGAAAATGATGCTTGTATTAAAGTACTTCTCTGTGTGATTCGAGCCACCCGGCCTCATGCCTCCCGTAAAAAACATGCCTCCACATACTTCATCTCCTTCAAACTCTCACACAGTCTATGTCAATGTCATAGTTTAGAGAACCGGACCGGAGCGCGGTTGAATCGCGAGAAACCGTGGACCGTGAGCCATTCCGGTTCGGAGTGGAGTCAGATCGTCAACATGTCAAAACCAGCGGCCGAACCAATGAACCGCCGATTGAATCGCTCATAGAGTCGTGAGCCGCATTTTTTTTCCTCTCTTCTCTGTTGCATAGCTTATCATCCCGTAACATATTATTAATCCCAAAACAAAAAACCCTAATTTTTTGCATAACTGCCTCTAAAACCACCGTTGCAGTCGCCGTCTCTGTAACCACATCTGAAGCGACCTTTTCAACCGCCTTCCATTCTAAGCTCTGCAATGAATATGTGGTTACTGACTCCCGAGCTCCTACTGATGTATGTGTGCATTTATATATTTTTGAGTTGTTTGCTTTTTCCGATATGATCATTTAGTTTTTGTATTGGATGAAATTGATTAACAAATTTGCAGCAAGCTTCCCTAGGTTTGATTGTGAATAGATAATCGAGCTTTCTTATGTTTATTTTGAATGGCTAATTGAAAAGTTCAAATATAATTCACTGGAGTGGCTAAGTGAAAAGTTAAAATATAATCCACTGATGCAAGGAAGTAGGAACAGATTTATTGATTAAGGTGCTTGTTTTAAAATATTATTTTGCTAAGGATTTTTTTTGAAGTATATTTATTTGGTGAATCCTGTCAATAGGGCAAAACATTCCTATTCAAATTGTTGCTAAGATTGTATAAAAAAAAGTTAGTTTTTATGTTCAATTGGCTTATTTTCTGACAGATAGAATACCATTTATTTTTGCCAATAGTTCTTGTGTTCATGTAACTTCCAAGTATTCTTCTATATTTCAGATTTGGAAAATTAGCTAATTGTACGAATGTAGCTTTGACGTTCATACTTTCATTTATTTAACATGTTTAAATTATTAAAAAAAATAAAAAAATGCACGGTTTCGACGGTTCGTCCAGTCGGACCCTCGAAATTTTAAACCGTGAGTCGTCGCGGTTCAATTTACGTTCCGGTTTTGAAAACATCTGTTTTATGTGCTTCTTTATTACTTCTTATGGTGCTTGATTCTCAATTATCGAGTATCGTCCTGCAATTTTAAAACTTATCACCATGTCCTGTATTTTCTTTTCGGAATAGGTCTTTTTTGCTGGAGTTTATTTGATCAGTAGTTCTGTAAATTTCATTTTCCCCAAGTTCTGCTTGTATGCCATTTTTTAATAACAAATTATACTCATCTTTTTAACAATAATCGATGCAGTATTCAACCGTCAAGTAGAAATCAATGATACCAATAAGAAGGCTAGAGGTCTAGCATTAATAAATATATCAACATGAAGTCACTAGCTACAATCATAATTTATATTTCATTATTGGTTCAATATTAAAAACAAACAAATTGGGACAACTATGAAAAATGTTTGCGGATCGACATAACTAAACATCCAAAATAATCTATACATTATATAAGGATACAAGAAACAGGTACGTTCTTTGTTGATTTTGTGTTGCAAAAATAAATTGAATGTGGACTTGGAGGTTTCAGTTTACATGGTAAAAAAAATATAGATATTACCAGACAGAAATATGTCACTATTGCTGCAACATCAAAAGTGAGCTTCACCAAACCATGTACATTCGTTAAAATGAAAACATACATTGTATAGGCTTAAACATAACAACTAACGCATGGAGAATATTAGAAGCTTAAACATACATTCTGGTTGCCAAAGTATCAACCTACTTAACTATACCCCTATGAAAATAAATGGAAGAAAAAGCTATTTCCAGAATTCTAGTGAAGAAATAGAGAATGACTGCATATATATTATCTGAACAAGGAAATGTCTCAAATCATCAAAAAGTCTGCCAAAAAAATAATCGAATAAAAAGAAGTTAAAAATTAGCATTCATTTGTCAAGTGATAATGGCTGATTTTATCATCATACGGACAACAATGCAATCACATTCTTTTTGAAAAGAGTCTTCAAACGTAGCATGTAGCAATTGACAGTAAGTTGTTGGAATAAAATTGAGGTAGTCTCAAGAATTGTGTTAGAGGAATAAAGAAGTAACCTTAACTCCAAATTACTAGTTTACAATGCAAAACTCAAGACAGTTGTAATACTCACTTAAGACAATTAAAGTACATTAATATTCACAATTTAGCAATTGCTAAGCTTCTAACACTAATCTCATAATCAATTCCGTGATATACAATCATACATTGCCTTTTTATCCGCATCTCGTGGAAAGTAAACAACCTTTTTAGTGTTGAAGTTTTTCTCTAATATGTTAAAATTACAAAATAAGTCAGATAATAAGGTAAAGTTGCCATTGAATATTAAGATGTGGAAAAACGTTCACGGACAAATGATCCAACTAATTAATTAAGGCTTTCTTTGGTTAGCACAGTAGCAATCCAAGAAGAGTAGTTTAGACCGTAGTGCTGGAGAATCCAAGAGGTGGAAGAAAATATTAAACTGTAATTTTTTGCTAAAGATTCTTAAAAAATAGACCAAACACAGCTAGTTAATTTTAGAAGTTGACAAACTATGTGAATAGAATGCAATTAGTTTAGGTGACAAAAAAGAAGGCATAACTGTCACCATTTGTTCACAGCCATTACCTCCTCCTTCTTCTTTCAACATTTCACCTAGACCAGTGAAACAGATTGGATTGAGTAAAAATGGATTGTGTTGAGTATGATCCAACCCATTTATGACCTATTAATGATTCAACTCATTTAATAAGCGGGCTATCCATTTAACCCATTTAAATTTGATTTGACTAATAAAAAACAAATAAATATAAACTAATTTTAATTTCAATTTTTACTATTTGAATTTCGATAAAAATCAAAATTTAAAATTTAAAAATTTGATTCTAATTTTCATCTAAATTCAAATATAAGGATGTGGTTGCCGGTTATTTTCTAAGTACAACTATCAGTCTCCATAGATAACTACAGTGTGCGTTAACGACATGAAGTATCCGAGTGTTTCATATTGTCCGTAATTTAGGTGGAAGTGAATCAGTGGAAGTCTCGCCCGATTCTGAGTTAGTATGAAGAAGTTATAGTGGTATGAACAAAAAAATTAGCGGCTTCTGCACTGGACGGAGTTCAAGTATGAGGATGTAGTAGTCTGTTATTTTCAAAGTACATCTGTTAATCTCCATGGAGAACTACAGTGTGCGCCAATGATACGAAGTATTCGAGTGTTTCATATTGTCCGTACTTTAAATGGGAGTTAATACGTCGAAGTCTCGTCTAATTTCAAGTTAGTATGAAGAAGTTATCCGTTGAAGTCCGTATTTATACTATGAAGAAGTTAGTATAAATAACGGTTTCTGCACTAGGCGAAGTTTAAATACGGAAATGTAAATTCAAATGGATAAATGAGTTACCCATCTATAACCTTTTTAAAAATGTATCAATCCAACCCATAATCTATTGAATAAAATTCATAAATGGATTAAACCAACCCATTTGTAAATAAGAAAAATAGGTTGAGTTAATGGGTTGGCTCTTCACCCTACACCTACACCTACATGAACACAATACAAACCTATACTCCAGTAAGAATCTATCACAAAGAGCCGACGGTATAATTCATCATGCTATTAGCATGCAGTAAATAATAACAAAATTTATTTAAACATAAATTTTCAGAGATGTACATATACGACGAAATGTGTTGCTTTTCATATATACCAAAATTTTCCTTTTAATTAGCGTGTACTTTCTCGGTGAGGTTTTAAATATCGCTTACAAGTAGAGGGTGCAAATCAAAGCGAAGAAAATACAAAAAATTATGTGGTATGTTTGTGTGATAAAACACATAAATACACCCTGTCAATTTTTGAAACCTCTTCAGCCAATTCACCAGATCGCGTGATTTTTGTAAATCTGTATCGTATAATGCATCGAGTTGTGTGTTCATGTGTGTATGTATACGTAGGCACACACGGAGGCACGTTCGATGCATGTGGGGAAGAAAAATCGTAACAAAAAATATTATTTATTGTAAAATAATGTTAGCATGTGCACATAATCATTATTGAACTATTCTTGCTTCGTCGTTAATTATAAACTGCCAAAACACGTAAAAATCTTTTGTATAATTCTTTAATCATTATCGTTTGGGATATTAGTGAAAATCTGTTAAATGCAAAAGAAGCTTTTGTGCAAGAGTTTTGACTACAAACCGTGACAGACAAAAAACCGTGACAGACAAAAGTTGAAGTTAATTATTCCTGGTAGTTCATAATTACAATCATCGCATACTTCGTCTCATACATATCGCAAATAACCAAGTTTATATCATAAAAATTAATATTTACATCAAAATTGCATTGAACAACACAACCATACCTGCAAATCCACGCATCCATCAAACAGAACAACCATCAAACATTCACAAACCCATCAAACATTCACAAACAATACAACCATCAAACAAGTATCCAATCCATCAACATATATTAAATAAGTACAAAACATAACAATCAATTATCCATCAGAAACACAATCATGCCTACTCATTATCATTTTCTATTGAAGAATGCAGATACGAAGTCAAGTGGTCAATCATATATTTCACATATCACAAGCAGCATAAGCACTATATGAATACTGTTCATGAGCTAAGCCCATTTACAACTTATATTTGCAACTTATATTTACAATTTTATTGTACACTATAAATATAAGTGTAGAATGATTTAGCATCTCTATAATATACCAAAGCATCTTATTTCAATAAAAATCAAGAGAATTTCATTTCTTCGATTTGGTATCAGAGCGCAATTGCTTAACAGCAATTGCCTTATCTAATCCTCATCAGAGAGTTGTCATCATCGAGAATCAGGCTGCAGTACTTTATCTCATCAGAAAAATTTCATCACCTGAGATATCAGTAACATAGTTTGATAACTATATACAAAATCTTGTAAGAAATTCACTTATTCATCACCTGAGCACTATGTCTTGCCAAGAAAAGGTGCATCAGAAAAGATCTCATCACATAAGCACCTCTCTGGCTGCATCGACATCATCAGAGATTACAAGATTCAAATTCAGATCATCTCACCTGAAGTGCCTTGCCAAAGAATTTAGTTGTCAGAAATCAGAATCATGTGAAATTACAAGGTTCAGATCATCTTACCTAAAGTGCCTTGCCAAGAATTTAGTTGTCAGAACTCTGTCATCATTCAACTGCAGTCTGACTGCACTTTTTCATCGGTTAGGTAATACCCATTATTTCATCATCAACTCTTGATCTGTTAGTTCTTTAAAGTTGCAACATGATTGAAGGAAATGATGACAATGCCATCTCTATCGATTCTATGTCAAAATCCACTCAAACTCAAACCAATGTCACACAAGAACACCTCAAAACCATCATTAAACCACAAAGCCAACTTATCACCATCCCATTAAATGAAATAAATTATCTACTCTGTAAATTTTAGATTGAGACTGAAATTAGAGGATATGGACTTGAAGAGTATGTTCTTGGAACATTAATTACCCCACCAAGATTCACTGTAGATAGAGAAGGCAAGTTAGTTGACAATCAAGAATATATAACACATCAAAGACAAGATAGTTTGATAAGCTCTTGGCTGTTATCTTCAATTAGTGCAAGTTTACTATAACAGTTAATTGGATGCAAAACAGCTTATGAACTATGGCATCCAATTAAGCAAGCGTTCAACTCTCAATCTACGGCAAGAATTATGCAGTACAAAAGAAAACTGCAAAATTTAAAGAAAGACAGTTTGTCCATGAGGGAATACTTGTCAAAAGCCAAAACATTATCATCTATTATTACTGAGTGGGTTAGATGAGGAATATGAAGCAGTGGTAGCTATAATATCATCTATAGAGAATTCGCCAACATTGTAGTATGTTCACTCCATATTGCTTGCACATGAATGTAGACTAGAGAAAAACAAGTCTACAATTCTGGAGTATTCAGCAAATTATGTCACTAATAACAGAGGCAAGAATCAAAAAAGAACTATAGCAATAGAAATCAGTCAAGCAGTAGTCAAAGAAGTGGACAGATTTACAAATGTAGGGGAAGAGGTGGTAGATGGAGTAGTAATAACAATAATAACAGAATAAGATGTCAAATTTTTGAAAAGTATGGTCATACAACAAGTATATGTTATTTCAGGTTTCATGCTAAATATACACCATCTCAACAGTATGTTATCAATTCAAGAATGCATATTCCAAGTGCAAACATGGTGACACATAACAAGAAAGCAAGGGTCACTCAGAAAATGCAGGCAATGACATAGCAAACATAGAAGATGTATAAGATGACTGCTGGTGTCCAGATTTTGGAACAACCAATCATGTTACCAACAATTTGAGTAATCTAGATCTTGGAAACAAGGAGTACAAAGACAAACATTTGTTATATATGCGTAATGGAAAGTCAATTCACATCACACATACTAGAAATGCAAGTATTAAAGGTGCAAGGCAACTTTATCTTAACAATTTGTTAAGAGTTCCTTTAATTAGGAAAAATTTAATGAATGTCTTACAATTTTAAAAGGATAATAATGTATATTTTGGATTTCACTCAAAGCATTGTTTAGTAAAGATGTACTAACAAAGGAAATTCTTTTGCAGGAAAGAGAGTGTGGAAAATTATACAAATTTGATGTTGCAAAATCAAGAAATTATGGAAGGAAGGAAAACCGATGTAATATGTCTAAAACAAAACCAGTTGAAAATTGTAAGAAGTATGATATTTGACATTTTAAACTGGGATATCTCGATATGAAAATTGTAAAAAATGTTTTGAGTAGAGATAATAATATTCATATTGACAATATCCTTGTATCTTATACCTGTACCTATTGCCAAATGGGACAAAGTTACAAACTTGCATTTCCATATTCTGAAACTAAATATGATAAACCATTAGAACTTGTTGCTAGAGATTTATAAGGACCAGCCCCAATATCAACTGATTATGGTTGCAATTATTATATTTCATTCATTGATGCATTTTATAGATATGTGTGGATTTATTTTCTAAAATCAAAATCTGAGACTTGCAATGTAGTGATACAATTCATAGCAAATGCCGAAAAGCAAACAAACAATCAAGTAAAAATTATGCAGACTGATGGTGGCAAAGAGTTTTTGCCACTCAAAGAATATTTTCAAAAGAAAGGAATAAGTTAGAGGGCAAATGTCTAAAACATTCGTTAAAATGAAAACATACATTGTATAGGCTTAAACATAACAACTAACGCATGGAGAATATTAGAAGCTTAAACATACATTCTGGCTGCCAAAGTATCAACCTACTTAACTATACCCCTATGAAAATAAATGGAAGAAAAAACAATTTCCAGAATTCTAGTGAAGAAATTGAGAATGACTGCATATATATTATCTGAACAAGAAAATGTCTCAATTCATCAAAAAGTCTGCCAAAAAAGTAATCGAATAAAAAGAAGTTAAAAATTAGCATTGATTTTTCAAGTGATAATGGCTAATTTTATCATCATACGGACAATAACGCAATCACATTCTTTTTGAAAAGAGTCTTCAAACGTAGCATGTAGCAATTGACAGTAAGTTGTTGGAATAAAATTGAGGTAGTCTCAAGAATTGTGTTAGAGGAATAAAGAAGTAACCTTAACTCCAAATTACTAGTTTACAATGCAAAACTCAAGACAGTTGTAATACTCACTTAAGACAATTAAAGTACATTAATATTCACAATTTAGCAATTGCTAAGCTTCTAACACTAATCTCATAATCAATTCCGTGATATACAATCATACATTGCCTTTTTATCCGCATCTCGTGGAAAGTAAACAACCTTTTTAGTGTTGAAGTTTTTCTCTAATATGTTAAAATTACAAAATAAGTCAGATAATAAGGTAAAGTTGCCATTGAATATTAAGATGTGGAAAAACGTTCACGGACAAATGATCCAACTAATTAATTAAGGCTTTCTTTGGTTAGCACAGTAGCAATCCAAGAAGATTAGTTTAGACCTTAGTGCTGGAGAATCCAGGAGGTGGAAGAAAATATTAAACTGTAATTTTTTGCTAAAGATTCTTGAAAAATAGACCAAACACAGCTAGTTAATTTTAGAAGTTGACAAACTATGTGAATAGAATGCAATTAGTTTAGGTGACAAAAAAAAGAAGGCGTAACTGTCTCCGTCTGTTCAGCCATTCCCTCCTCAGTCTTCTTTGAACATTTCACCTAGACCTACTAAACGGATTGAATTAGGTCAAAATGTGTTGGGTCGAGTTTGATCCAACTCATTTATAACCTTTTTTTTGACCAATTAATGATTCAACCCATTTAATAAACAATAAGCAAGTTACCCATTTAAATATTTATATTTGATTTGACTAATAAAAAAACAAATAAATATAAATAAATTTTAATTTTTACGTTTTGAATTTCGATAAAAACCAAAATTTAAAAATTTTAAATTTTAATTCTAATATTCATCTAAATTCAAATATAAGGATGTGCTAGCCGGTTATTTTCTAAGTACAATTGTAAATCTTCATGGATAACTACATCGTGCATCAACGATATGAAGTATTCAAGTATTTCATATTGTCTGTAATTTAAGTGGAAGTTAATCAGTGAAAGTCTCGTCCGATTCTGAGTTAGTGTGAAGAAGTTATTACGGTCTGAACAAAAAAATAGCGACCACTGCGCTAGGTGGAGTTCAAACATAGGGATATGGTAGTTTGTTATTTTCTAAGTAAATCTCTTAGTCTTCATGGAAAATTACAGTGTGCGTCAATGATATGAAATATCCGAATGTTTCATATTGTCCGTACTTTAGGTGGGAGTTAATTCGTCGAAGTCTCGTCTAATTCCGAGTTAGTATGAAAAAGTTATCCGTCAAAGTCCATATTTATACTATGAAGAAGTTAGCATAAATAGTGGTTTCTGCACTAGACGGAGTTCAAATATGAAAATGTAATTTCAAGTGGATAAATGTGTTACCATTTATAATCCTTTTAAAAATGGGTCAACCCAACCCATAATCCATTTAATAAAATTCATAAATGCATTAATCCAATCCACTTATAAATAGAGTAAATGAATCGAGTTAATGGGTTGACTTATAATTTGACAGGTATTCACCCTACATAAATGCAATACAAACCTATACTCCAGCAAGGATTTATCGCAAAGAGCAAATGGTATAATTCATCATGCCATTAGCATGCAGTAAATAATAACATAAATTATTTAAACGTAAATTTTTCAGAGATGTACATATTCACGAAATGTGTTGCTTTTCTTATATACCAAAATTTTCCTTTTTTTTATGTAGACGAATTCACATCTAAAGGAACGAGACATGGAGAACTATGCATTTACTATTGCATATGCTTATTCCGCTAAAATTGCTCGGTACCCCAACAACATGGATTTAGTTTTGGGGCTTTGCACCGAAGGTCTCTATTTTCGATGTTGTTGTAAGAAAAATCCCTATGATAATAAACATGTAAATTAAGTTTATGTTTTTTGTAAATCAGAAAGCGCAAACTATCTTGCGCTTTTCTTATAAAAGTGCAAGTTAACTTGCGCTTTTCAAAAATTTATTTTTTTTTGAAAATTTCAAAATTTTAAAAAAAATTTCAAAATAAAAAAGCGCAAACTAGCTTACGCTTTTCTAATAAAAGTTGCAAGTTAGCTTGCATTTTCTGTCGGAAAAGTGCAAAACACCTTGCGTTTTCTATTTTTCAAAAAATAGGACTAAATTTACATACTTATATATACAGAGACTTTTCTTATAACAACATCAAAAATAGGGACATGTAACTCGTTTCTTGTTTAGTTTTAGTTAACAACGGCCAATATCACATGCTAAGTAAAGTGTTAACTAGTGTAACGGTTTAAGGTCAAACTAATTCTTTTACAGTTGAAAACAACATGGAACCTTGCACATGAGACGTGTTATGTGAAACTTTCTGAATTTGCCATTAAAGGAAATTAGCGAACATTTGCAAGGGTGATCGTGTTGGGGAATGCAAGTTAGAGTTTAACGTAAATCAAGTTATAAAATTGACTGATGACATCACATACCAATGCCAAAATTACAAAATTTCGTTTAAAAATATAACAGCAAGGGATTGAAGGAGCTTGCAATAGTTAGCGTGTACTTTCTCGGTGAGGTTTTAAATATCGCTTACGAGTAGAGGGTGCAAATCAAAGCGATGAAAATACAAAAAATTATGTGGTATGTTTGTGTGATAAAACTCATAAACGCACCCTGTCAATTTCTGAAACCTCTTCAGCCAATTCACCAGATCGCATGTCTTTTGTAAATATGTATCGTATAATGCGTCGAGTTGTGTGTTCATGTGTGTGTATAATATATATGTACACACACGGAGGCACGTTCGATGCATGTGGGGAAGAAAAATCGTAACAAAAAAAAATTATTTATTGTAAAATAATGTTAGCACGTGCACATAATCATTATTGAACTATTCTTGCTTCGTCGTTAATTATAAACCGCCAAAACACGTAAAAAGGCTTTTGTATAATTCTTTAACCATTGTCATTTGGGATGTTAGTGAAAATCAGTTAAATGCAAAAGAAGCTTTTGTACAAGAGTTTTGACTACAAACCGTGACAGATAAAAGTTGAAGTTAATTATTCCTGGTAGTTGGCATTCTGTGAATTTTGATAACTCCGGATCATGTTAATATTGTGTTATATGATCTTTAGAGTTGGAAGATTGGGCTAATATGCTGTCCGTCGTTGGCCTGTGCATTCGGCTGCTGCTTTCTGCACCATCCTATATATATATATATATATATGTATATATACATGTGTGTGTATATATATATATATATGTATGTATATATATATATATATATATATATATATATCCAATTCATATACAACACATATAAACTCAAGCTCATAATTACAATCGAATACTCCGCGTAGTCTCATACATATCACAAATAACCAAGTTTATATCACAAAAATTAATATTTACATCAAAATTGTATCGAACAACACAACCATACCTATAAATCCCCACATCCATCAAACAAAACAACCATTAAACATCCACAAACCTATCAAACATTCACAAACAATACAACAATTAAACAAGTATTCAATCCATCAACATATATCAAATAAGTACAAAACATAACAAACAAATATCTGTCAGAAATACAGTCATGCCTATTCATCATCATTTCTATTGGAGAATGCAGATACGAAGTCAAGTGGTCAAGCATATATTTCACATATCACAAGCAGCATAAGCACCATATGAATACGGTGTATGAGCTAAGCCCATTTACAACTTATATTTGCAACTTGTATTTACAATTTTATTGTACACTATAAATATAAGTGAAGAATGATTTAGCATCTCTATAATATACTAAAACATCTTATTTCAATGAGAATAAAGAGAATTTCATTTCTTCAATTTGGTATCAGAGCGCTATTGCTTAACAACAATTGCCTTATCTAATCCTCATCAGAGAGTTCATCATCGAGAATCAGGCTGCAGTACTTCATCTCATCAGAAAAATTTCATCACCTGAGATATCAGTAACATAGTTTGATAACTATATACAAAATCTTGCAAGAAATTCACTTATTCATCACCTGAGTACTATGTCATGCCAAGAAAAGGTGCATTAGAAAAGATCTCATCACATAAGCACCTCCCTGGCTACATCAGCATCATCAGAGATTACAAGATTCGAATTCAGATCATCTCACCTGAAGTGCCTTGCCAAGAATATAGTTGTCAGAAATCAGAATCATGGGAAATTACAAGATTCAGATCATCTTACCTGAAGTGCCTTGCCAAGAATTTAGTTGTCAGAAATTTGTCATCATTCAACTGCATTCTGACTGCACTTTTTCATCGGTTAGGTAATACCCATTATTTCATCATCAACTCTTGATCTGTTAGTTCTTTAAAGTTGCAACATGACTGAAGGAAATGATGACAATGCCATCTCTATCGATTCTGTGTCAAAATCGACTCAAACTCAATCCAATGTCACACAAGAACTCCTCAAAATCATCATTAAACCACAAAGCCAACTTATCACCATCCCATTAAATGAAATAAATTATCTACTCTGTAAATTCTAGATTGAGACTGAAATTAGAGGATATGGACTTGAAAAGTATGTTCTTGGAACGTTAATTACCCCACCAAGATTCACTGCAGATAGAGAAGGCAAGTTAGTTGACAATCAAGAATATATAACACATCAAAGACAAGATAGTTTGATCAGCTCTTGGCTGTTATCTTCAATTAGTGCAAGTTTACTACAACAGTTAATTGGATGCAAAACAGGTTATGAAATATGGCATCCAATTGAGCAAGCGTTCAGCTCTCAATCTGCGGAAAGAATTATGCAGTATAAAAGACAACTGCAAAATTTAAAGAAAGATAGTTTGTCCATGAAGGAATACTTGTCAAAATCCAAAACATTATCATCAATCATTACTGAGTGGGTTAGATGGTAGCTGTAATATCATCTATATGGAATTCGCCAACATTATAGTATGTTCACTCCATACTGCTTGCACATGAAGGTAGATTAGAGAAAAACAAGTCTACAGTTCTGCAGTATTCAGCAAATTATGTCACTAATAACAGAGGCAAGAATCAAAAAAGAACTATAGCAATAGAAATCAGTCAAGCAGTAGTCAAAGAAGTGGACAGAATTACAAATGTAGGGGAAGAGGTGGTAGATGGAGTAGTAATAACAATAATAACAGAACAAGATGTCAAATTTTTGAAAAGTATGGTCATAGAACAAGTAGGTTTCATGCTAAATATACACTATCTCAACAGAATGTTATCAATTCAAGAATGCATAATCCAATTGCAAACATGTTGAACACATAAGAAGAAAGCAAGGGTCACTCAGAAAATGCAGGCAATGACATAGCAAACATAGAAGATGTATAAGATGACTGCTGGTATTTAGATTTTGGAACAACCAATCATGTTACCAACAATCTGAGTAATCTAGATCTTGGAAACAAGGAGTACAAATGTAAACATTTGTTATATATGGGTAATGGAAAGTCAATTTACATCACACATATTAGAAATGCAAGTATTAAAGGTGAAAGGAAACTCTATCTTAACAATTTGTTAAGAGTTCCTTTAATTAGGAAAAATTTAATGAATGTTTCACAATTTTAAAAGGATAATAATGTATATGTTGGATTTCACTCAAAGCATTGCTTAGTAAAAGATGTACTACCAAAGGAAATTCTTTTGCAGAGTAAAGAGTGTGGGAAATTATACAAATTTGATGTTGCAAAATCAAGAAATTATGGAAGGAAGGAAAACCGATGTAATATGCCTGAAACAAAACCAGTTGAAAATTGTAAGAAGTATGATATTCGGCATTTTAAACTGGGATATCTCGGTATGAAAATTGTAAAACATGTTTTGAGTAGAGATAATAATATTCATATTGACAATATCCTTGCATCTTATACCTGTACCTATTGCCAAATGGGAAAAAGTCACAAACTTGCATTTCCAGATTCTGAAACTAAATATGATAAACCATTAGAACTTGTTGCTAGAGATTTATGGGGACCAGCCCCAATATCAACTGATTATGGTTGCAAATATTATATTTCATTTATTGATGCATTTTATAGATATGTGTGGATTTATTTTCTAAAATCAAAATCTGAGACTTGCAATGTAGTGATGCAGTTCATAGCAAATGCCGAAAAGCAAACAAACAATCAAGTAAAAATTATGCAGACTGATAGTGGCAAAGAGTTTTTGCCACTCAAAGAATATTTTCAAAAGAAAGGAATAAGTTAGAGGGAAAATGTCCACATACTTCTGAACAATATGGTCTCACTGAAAGGAAACACAGGTATATTATAGAAATTGGACTAACTCTTCTTGCACAAGCATCTCTATCTCTATAATTTTAGCATGATGCTTTTTCAACAGCTGTATACCTCATCATCAAATTACCAACTAAAGTGCTAAAATTCAAAAGTCCAATGGAGGTGTTGACAAAGATCAAGCCAGATAATCAAAGATTAAAAGTGTTTGGATGCCTATGTTTTCCTTATCTAAGGCCTTACAAGACACACAAGTTAGAATTCAAATCAGCACCATGTACATTTTTAGGATATGTAACCAATTTAAAAAGGGTATAAATGTCTTGACAGTAATGATAGAATGTATATATCAAGACATGTGATATTCAATGAACTAGAATTTCCATTCAGCAAATCAGATCTCAAAACAACCCAAAAGTTATATAACCCAAAGTATTCAATACCTCCAATACCTGAAGTGATCATACTAGTTGAAGGTCAAATAGCTCAAGAGAAAGATAGTGTTAGTCCACAACACACAATGCTCAGCAATGAGCCAAGTCATGAACAAGATGAAACATCAGAAAGCTCAAGTCATGCACCACCGCAAGGCAACACTGATCAATCAGATCACTACCAAATATTGGATGATTATCAATCATCCAATACTCAGTAAGAGACCTTAGTAATTAACAGAACTCAACAGGCTGCTCCTATAAATACTGGTCACCATATGATAACGAAATCAAAGAGTGACATATTTAAACCAAAAGCATACAATGAAGCACTGGTAAATGATGAACCTAGCACTTATCATCAGGTAATGCAACATGAAAAGTGGAAAGCAGCCATAAAAGAAGACTATGATGCATTAACATGAAGCAAAACTTAGGATCTTGTTCCATGGCCAAAACACAAAAATATTATAGGGTGTAAATGGACATGCAGGTTAAAGAAAAATCCCGATGGTTCAATTCTGAAGTACAAGGCTAGATTGGTGGAAAAATGGTATTCACAACAAAGTGGCTTTGATTTTGATAAAACTTTTTCATCAGTTGTGAAACCATCCACCATTAGAATTGTACTAACTATTGCCTTATATAAGAATTGGACCATTAAACAACTAGATGTAAATAGTACCTTTTTGAATGGTGTTTTGCAGGAGAAGGTCTACATGGAGCAACCACTTGGATTTAAACAAAAAGACAATGAGGGACCGGTGCACAAACTGAACAAAGCAATATATGGAATCAAACAAGCACCAAGAGTGTGGTTTGACTAGCTGAAGTCAACATTAGCCAAGCTTAGCTACAACTCAAAAAAATATGATAACCCACTTTTTACTATGATTTCCAATAATACTGTTACTTACATACTAATTTATGTTGATGATTTTATAATTACAGGTAACAGATAGATTGAAATCTGCAGAATCACACAATATTTGAGCAAAGAATTTTTAGTTAAAGACTTGGGAGAACTAAATTACTTTCTTGGTATAGAAGTCAAGAAGACATCAGACAGTGAAATGCATCTTAGTCAAAAAAAACTTACATCTCAGAAATATTGGTGAGAGAAAAATTGGAAAAGGCTAATCCTCTTCCTACACCAATGAAAAGTAGTTTGCACCTATCAAAAAATAAAGGAGAGCTAATAGGCAACCGCATAGGATTTCTACCGTCTAAGGATACTACAACAGGACTTCAAATACTAACGAAAATGTTCCTGACTGAGTATGCTCTAAAAAAGGACTGATAAGTCAATATAAGTACACCCTTCCTATAATCTTCTCATTTATGTTATATAGTGTAATTTGTGAAGAAAGGAAGTCTAGTTGACCACAGAAGAGTATGCTTGAGTGTTTAGTGATCAAATAGTTTGATTTGTAAAGCTTGAAAGTAAATAGCAAGAATATAGAGTTTAGAAATCGAAATAAGAATTGGTGAAGAATAGAGTTGAATTGCTTGCTATTTATAGTTGTTAAAGGATGCAATGATTAGTGAAGAGTTGCCATGAATCAGAATAGAAGCAACTGTTGAAATGAACGTTGTTTCTATTCAGGGAAAAGAAGCAACCTTTCAAAAACTTGCCGTTATTTTTAACTCAGACTTCTGAAATAAAATTCAGCCTTCTGAGTGTAGTGAAATAACAAGACAGTGTCGAAACAGTGCATTTTTGACCTTATTCAGACGTCTGAATATTGTGTTCAGACGTTTGAATTTGCGAACAAAAAATTGCTTTGCTTCAGCAGTTAGACGTCTGAATTTATGATTCAGACGTCTGAATTCTGCTAATTCAGTCAACTTTAAAACTTCTTTTGAAGACAAGTGCGCGAATTCAATAGCTTGTACATATATACCAATTAGAAGAGATATCACAGCAGGCCTCATCAGCCCACTCAAAAAGGATTTTAACATATATTACTAACTAGACAATGACTCTGTAACCTGTAAACGATTGCGACCATCAGTCTGGAATCTGGTCATCAATATTTTCCTATAAAACTTGGTTAACACACAAATATTATTGTTATTATCAAAATATCAGGAATCGAGGTTCTAACATCAATGGCTATGATGATGCAGACTGGGCAACTGACCGTGGTGACAGAAAATCAACAACCGGTTATTGCATTTTTTAGGGAGAAATCAAATATCATGGTGTGCAAAGAAACAACCAACAGTTTCTAGATCAAGTACGGAAGCTGAATACAGAAATGTTGCTAGCACAACAGCTGAGATTATGTGGATAGAATCTCTATTAAGTGAATTACAAGTTAAGACTAATAGCATAACATCCATTTGGTGTGATAATCTCAATACAATTTCACTTACATCAAATCCTACATTGCATTCAAGAACAAAGTATATGGAATTGGACCTATATTTTGTACGGGAGCAAGTTATAAAAGCAAAACTAAGTTAATTACATACCTTCGACTTACCAGAAAGCATATATTTTTACAAAGGCACTGTCAAAGCAAAATTTTACCAGATTTAAGCATGAATTGGGTATCGATAAAGCTACTTCAATTTAGATCTTAAACCCTAACCTACTTGCCAGCAGCGGAGAGAATCAAGGAATCATCACTGTGGTGAAGTTCAAACTACATCAGAACAATTATCATCGTTGATACGAATAGCAAGTTTTGGATTATAAGCAACAAAAGGTGAATAAGAGTTCTCCAGGGAAGAGAGAAACTTAATAAACCCTCATCTAAATGAAGATTTATCAGTTCGAAGAATCAATTTTTCAACCTGATGAATTTGGCAGCGATTTGGGTATCTTCTCACAAACCCTAATCCTTGTTTGGGTTTTGGAGGGGGGAGGGGGGTTATTGGAGAATGCAGATACGAAATCAAGTGGTCGAGCATATGTTTCGCATATTACAAGTAGCATAAGTAGCATATGAATACGGGTATTGGACTAAGCCCATTTACAACTTATGCTTACAATTTTCTTGTACACTCTAAATATAAGAGTTGTATCAATGATTTAGCATCTCTCTAACATACGAAAGCATCTTATTTCAATAAAAATCATGAGTGTTTCATTTCTTCGATTTTTCTTAACCCATGTGAAGGAAATGTCCCATACTCTTCCAAATATGCCGCAATCTGCTCATCTAGTAGCATAGCCAATCCTCCGCTCTTTTACCAATCATTCAACTTTGCGATCTACTTTTTAAGTTGTGCTATCTCCTCTTCAGCCTGTGATTTCCTGTAATCGGCCTGGGACATCCTTGACTGTTAATTAGTTAATAGCAAGTTATAATTTAAACATAATATTAAATAAGATTTATAAATTAGTTAATGAAGTGATTGAACTCAGTAAAATTACCTACCTATTACTATAATCGTATCGCCTATTTCGCGTGGGCTTGTTAGTCACAGCATTGAAAATCATGTCCTCCTTCTCCACAGCCAACTTCTCTCGACCGGCGGACTGCAACACTCGAAGTCGCTCTATTTCAAATTTTACCACAATAAATATTCAATTTACAACTTATGTAAAGTGATATAAAAAAAATTTAAGCATGTTTTCCATTACAGCTTGAGATTTAGGGTCCGTCCAAGTAAACGGATCTAAGCCATCATCATTAGTGTGCTCAGCGGCCCGAGTTCATGTGAAGGCCTCCGCATATGTAGGCTCATGGCCCTTCTCCTTAGCCTGAAATTATATATGAATAAACAATGTATTATATGATTAAATAATGTTATAACTATTTTATAATTGCAATTTATAAATTTACCAATTCCTTTCGATATTGTTGGAAGGATTTTTGGCCATGGCGGGATACAACATGATTTTTATTCCTATTTGTCAAGTTCCGCTCAGTAATTTCCTATAAAATTTAAATATATGATTGACTAAATCAATACAATTATTTTATGGACTTTAAACAAACTATAGTAACAAAATGAAATTAGAAAACTTACTTTCACAGTAGGAGTTTCCCGGTGCTTTTGAAATTTTGTCCAAACACTAACCTTATCCAATCGGGTTTTTTATTCTTTCTTTTTTGCGCCTGAGAAGGTGTCCTTGTAATTTTTTCTCAGCTTCTTGTTCTAGTGATTCCTAAAAATATCTTTATCTTCCACTTTAACAGTTACTACAGAGTGCACATTGAAATTAAAATGAATTAATATAATATACTAATTTTCAATGATCAAATATATCATTTTCAAATGAATTATAAATTTATACTAACCATCAATCGGTCCATATAGCATTCTTAGTATGTGGTGGGATATTATCCTACTGAGGCCAACAACCTGACATCCGACTCATGTACACCTTATTAAAGACGGTTAGAATATAGCCAAAAGGCTCCAGCTTAAAGCCCATGTATTAATTTTAATGTAGACATTTAATAAATACTTAAAAATATACATGCACTAAATATTAATGACGTTGCAATACATATGATTCTTTCCCTCCACTCTTCGGAATCATGGCTGCCATTGGGCGTAAATTCGTCGTGTCCCTGGCACCCTCGCCAACAGTAGATGAAGTAGAAGCATGAGATCGTCTATGAAACATATATTATATCTGCCACAAACATATCATTTCATATAATGGAAAACATATCATTTTATTATTAGAAAATATTTCTGATTAATAATCACATAAAACTTCCACTAAACTACAAAAGTGGAACAAGATTTGCTGAATACATAGAATTAATAAAATAGAATAATGCATAGCTTACAACTTAGTCATCGTCATTGATAATAGCGGAAACTCAAAATATAAATTATACAACGAGTGATACAAATATTCATCATATATACATTACATCGTTAGTAATTATTAATCTGTCTTAGTCATTTACTTATTTAGACTCGGTCGTACTCTATATCATTTTCCTCTGTACTTTCAAATGTTTTAAGCATTTGATTCATCGTTCAAAGACTCTAAATTAGTATAATCATCGGTTATACTGATTTCATTGTTTGGTCACGATCGCTTGATAAACTGCTTCGTCTGGAATATCATTCCTATCAAATGTAAATCTTACCTTTGTTTTAAAAACAGAAGACCAAATCCGCTTTATCTCTTTTTAGAGATGGGTCTAGAGTAAAGGAAACTTGTGATGCTTGCTTAGCGAATACGAAAGGGTCATACTAGTAATGCGAGGTATGTTTATTTCAGTAAGCTATTAATCTTTGTGCATATTGATTTCAAAACCAGGAACATTGCTGAACCAGTTGCATTTTAATAAAAAAAACTTTTCTAGAGGTCGTATAAAATATGTCAATTCTAAAACATACGGTAAGACGCCATAAAAATCTTTTTGTATGTTCAATAGGATCATCACTACCTTTAAAAAATACACCATTGTTGCATATTAATTTTTCAGTACCATATTCCTTGGTGTTGAATTTAAATCCATTGATAAAGAATATTGGATGAGTTTTAACATTTCTTTATGGTCCTAGCGCAAGATGTTTCAATCTTTCATCAACGATACAATTTCTTGGATCATAAACATAGTTCGAAAACCAATTAGAGAATTCTTTACTAAGATTTCCAAGTGGATGTTGTGATTCTTAAATACTACATATATATATATATATATATATATATATATTGGATTATAATGTGTAAGTATAATTCAAATAAATATGAATTTAATATTACCTAACAAATGGTGCAACTTCGGCATAATTAGAAGAACATATGTGTGTACTGCATAGTAATCTCTATCATCTAACCATATTTTCGCACATTTTCCAGCATGTCGGTTGTAACAACCCGCCCTTCATAATTTCCAAAAATCGGTAAATTACATAATCACGCGACTTTCACACATCACAAAAGATAGATCGTTGAGGTAAAATTAGAACCAAACACTAAACTAAGACATCGATAAGATCTCACAACAAAATGACAACATATAATATACTGAATTACATGAACACCATATATAGCAATTTATAAGAGACTGCACCAGCGGAAACAACTGCTAATTAATATCAGTACAAAATAGTCAGAATACATCAACTCCAAAGGAACACAAAGTTCTGAATAAATATATAATACAACAGTCTCATATACATGTACAAATGAAATAACACACACACACACATACACACACATATCTCAAAACATCGATGCTAAGCCTCAAAAATGCTCCAGCTGTGCACTCTATGAGCGTATCCCCAAAAGCACCTTACTTCTGAACTACTCAATTGACGACCGAAGAGTTGTCATGTCATATGTAGAGAAATACAAAACGTGGGTCAAACATAAAGTCTGGTGCGAGGGGAACTATCTGAAAATACAGCATACTAAAGTTGTATACAAATAAACATGAACTACTAAATCACAGCCAGCCCTCTCACAAAAAAATGGCTAAGGAGAAATATGGAATGCCTATAAATAAGTACAACAAACCCACCTTAAAAGTAGAAGATCATACCGTAACCTGCTCTTCTCATGTAACAACAAGCTAGCACAATATTCCATTATACTACACTAGTCTAAAACTACTAATAATATAGTATAAATATACCATGACCAAACTATGATCCCAGAACAACGATCACTACTACTAAGATCGATAAGGTACGCCCCAACGAGTATGGTCACTACTGCTAAGATCGAATAGATAGGCCCCAACGCGTATGGTCACTACAGCTAAGATCGAATATGTATGCCACATTGCGTGTGGTCGCTACTGCTAACACCAATAGTTCATAAGATTACAAGCATTGGACCCAAAAACGTCCAAGCGATCGTAACAATACAAAGTTATTCACGGTCTCTTTAAGACCGTGTTGAGTGTGTCATGGCCATCAACAACACTCTAGGTACACCGCAACAAGGTTAATATCAAAGTAGGTCATATAAGTCCATACCATTCGTGTGTCATAACATGTCAACACCAATCAAATCGTATATTACTCTAAGATCGAAATCATAGAGTACAGATTCACTCCGTACATAACGTATGGAATCGCCATGCACGGCTCCAGTCGCCACGGCCTAAAAAGCCACCGACAACTCTATAAAAACCTCATACTAACATAAATCGCATTCCAAATGAAAAACATGACATCACTTTCATAATACACTTTCAGCATACCCTCTTGGTCAACCTCAAAATCTACGGTTTCGGAATACGTGACAAGGCAGGTCTCACGTGGGCACCGAAATAAAAGTACTTCAAAACCTAAAAAAAATTTAGCGAGCAATAGCCTTTGAAATATAGTGAACAATGGTCCAAACCGCTCCTCAATTTGAGTTCATATGCGAAAGATATCATATTTTGAAATTTGATTGATTGATCGACAAAAGTTGGACAACGGTTATTCATACGTCTAAACCGGAGTTCAGACGTCTAAATTTAATTTTAGATGTCTAAATATAGTTTTAGACGTCTAAAACTCCCTGAAAATACATCAATTCCTATATGTTTGCCCCCAGGACTTATCCAGACGTTTGGATATTAAATTTAGACGTCTAGATGTCTGTCAGGGGCATAAGTTACCTTCAAACGTCCATAACTTTCAATATGTAGTTCCAAATGACTCGCGTCTCTTCCATTACGATCATGGAGAACTCCTCTTCAATCTAGGGACATTAAATCATGAATTTATATAATTTTAATTTGCTTCTTGCCTTGTGCGTACCTACACATGTGTCAATACACTCATTTGTGCACGTCTATGCACACGTTCATGCAAACACAGATTAACTTCACAATTCACATTTCGGACTTCATCGAAGTGAATACCCTGCAAGATGTACTCTCATGCAACTTAACGTACATGATAGTCGCTATGGCTATGTGAAATGCCTGCAATGACTTGTAATCAATTATATTTCGATATAATCAAACAACTGCATATCTATATAAACAAACAATCACGCAACAATTCTATCTATAGCATTATCTTTGTCTTAATTATCGCTTATCTCCAAATGCACATATACATATACCCGCTCTTGCACATATACGTATATGTATATGCTAAAAAGTAATTTAGTTATTACTTAGATCAAAAATTACTTTTATTTACTAAATCTTTCCAATAAAAGTGAAACATCTCCTTATATCATCTTATAAAATCTCTTGCCATTTTACTAGCCTTTTTAAAATATGTAATCACTTCATTAAAATCAACTATTCATCATTTTACTATTTCATAAAATATATTCTTCATTTATAAAACCTTCAAACCATTTTATAAATAATAATTAATGCTCATTGGGTCTCCAATCATTTTAACGAGGGTATAGAACTCCTAAACCCCTTAATTAGCTTACTAACCTTTTTATAAATTAATGCAAATGGATTAATTAATATTTTTTAATGACATGCACATCATTATACTACTTAATTAATCACAAATCAAACCGTAACATCACAAACAATCACCCAATTTAACCCCAAATCAATTCTAGGGCTTATTATCTTCTAAAAATATTGTAACTAGGGGATTAAACAATTAAGGGGTTAATGTAATCATGTTTACAACATAAAAACATGTCCAAACTAACAAAATCATTCTACAAACCACTTCTTATAATTCAATATTAGACAGTAAACGAAAATATAAAGTGTAACGTATAAATTGATAAGGAGAATCATCCCACTCAGCTCTTCTTCTCCAAAACATGCCACAAATTACCATTTCCAAGCTTACTTTAAAGTTAAGATCTCCCTCCAAAATCTAATTCAAGCTAATTCTTTCCCGGGTTTTGTAGAGAAATGAAAGAAAAGAATTATAGTGAATTTTATTTGACTTTAGGAAATTTATTTGATGGGTTTAGGGCTTAGGGATTAGAATTGGATTAAGGAGTAATTAGGAGGCCATTAAAGAAAGTGGAGAATAAACGAACGTGAATGTGAGTGATTGGGAGAAAATGAGAGGAATTAGTCATTTATAGGCTAGTGAATGGGCTTAGCCTAAATCTTCTCCATCTGGCACTATTCATTTGTGAAACTTCCTAACTTCAAACATAACGAACCTTATACTGAATTGAATCCTGAATCCCATTCTGGACTCAATGGAAAAGGTTTCGGGACCTAATTCCATTGCATACAAAAGTTAGCTTACGAATCGAATGCCGACTACTAGCTAAAAATCTCGAAATATATTGGTGCTTATACCCATTAAGATTCGCAACATTAATCCGGACTCAACAAAAGTGGTATCAAGTCCTAATTCAACCATTTGCAGAAATTGAGTATTTGAGGCATTCTGTTGCTCAACGACTAAATGTTTAAATTAATCATTTAAATATTCAATTATTAAAAAATTGCAGGGTGTTACATTAGCCATGTTGTCTAAAAATAGACAACGTAGTTTGAGAAGAATCATGTTTAATGGCTTCATTATTACGAGGATCACTTACAAATGATAAGTTAACATGGTCAAGAAGTAATGGAAGAAAAAAAATAAAGCTTCTTCTTCAAGATATGATTTGAAAATCAACCTTCAACTTGTACCGAGTCATCCACAACGATAGATAACCGCTATATAACAAAACTATAGGGGTTCGATAAATGCCGTATATCAAAATGTTATAAATAATACTGGCGTATTTATAACATAAAAATTGCCACTATAAAATAATAAGTTTTCATAGCACCTATAAGCCGATATAGTTTTTTGTTTTATAGCTATTGGTTTGTGTTATGTTTATAGATAGATAATAGCGCACTTCTACCGCTATAAAATATCTCTGTATCAAATTGTTACAAAAAGGGTAGTCACTTTATAACATGTTGCTGCTATAATATTTTTCCGCTATTTACGTATTACTATAGTGGAGATGGAGCCTTGGCGCAACGGTTAGGTCACCAACATGGTGATCTGGACGTCTAAGTTCAAGTCCAGAAACAGCCTCTTCGCAATGCGAAGAAAAGGCTGCATACAATATCGACCTTCATGGAGCCGGCTATCGTATAGGAGCCTCGTGCATTAAATTCCACAATTTTACCTTTTACGCATTACTGCAGCTGAATATATCTATTTTTAATTAGGCATGATGAAAATTTTCCGCTATGAATAACTTTTGTAATGGTTTTATAAATGTTATATATCGGCATGTTATATATATTCTTAATTAGTTTACAACATGTATATACCGCTATAAAATGCGTAGATACATAATAATCAGAAAATGCAATGCATTATATCAAACATACCAAATATCCACAGACATTGTATTAAACAAGATCAAACATGCATACAATATCCATTACATATGTTTTCAGTGCATACCAAAAAGTAGCAGCGAATGTTTTAAGCACACCCCAAAAAGTTGTCTATTTTAGCAAAGAACATTACATATTACATACCAAAAAGCGGTCTATTTGTACCCCCAAAAAGTAGTCAATATTTAAATCCTGCTTCTTTTGCACCTACACTAGTATACATGAGAACTTGAGACGGTGTATGTGACAATAGTTGAGATGACTCATTGAATAATGCAGTAAGTGATGATCAATATGCCGACATACGGAGCTAAAATAAAGTGAGTTGGTAATATACATGAGATATGCTCTGTTCAACCTAACATTTTCAATAACAATCCTTTTTTATAAATATACTTACTAGGTAGCTTTATGGTATTAAATAATCAAAAAACACTAAATTGCAAAAATAATCGAGGAATTATGAAAGTGTGCATATTATATTGGTAATTAATATATGAATAGAATATTGTTGATAGTAGAATGAACCTCCAAACCCCATGAATAAAGTACACTCTAATAACTTAATGCAGCATTTTGCTATAGGATATAACACTAATAAATGACAAATTGAGCTTACATCGTCTAATGTAGAATTAGTAATGAATGAAGTGGTGCAAAAGAACTCAATGAAGAGAGAAAAATATATTAGTCGCTCCGCATATCAGAGTTAAGCCGCATTCCAGGTAGTGGGCCTTAACTCAACCCAACAAGCATATATCTGCACTTGAATCTATTATAAATACAGACGGTATTGTACAAGTATGAAGCAACTTTCTTTGCACAAAATATTTATATTCAAGATTCAATAAAATCATATTTTTTCTGATTCTTTTATATGGTATCAGAGCATTATATGCTTAACAGCAAATGCAATGCCTATAATCAGATCAGATTAACATCATCATTTCAAGATTAGGCTACATTTTGGAATCACTTGAGAATTAAGGAATTTTCATCATCAATTTTTGTTCAAGTATCATATTACCTGTCTCGAGAGCAAGTTTTGAAACTGTTTCATCAGTTTTCTTTCTGGTAAATCTTCTTGTTGTACCCTGCCTAAGAAATTCCTGTCAGAAACATCTCATCATCTAAGAATTGTTGGCTGCACGGCAGTCTTTCTTTTTCTCGGCATTCCAAATCATCAATAATCACACTTCTTGATCTCATCAACAATGGATGAAGGAGACCTTGACGATCCTACCTCATCAAACATAGCAACTGATACAAGAATAAATTCAACTCAAGAACTGCTAAAACACATAATCAAGCTTCAACCCGGTTATTTTCAATCCAACTTAGTGAAACCAACTTCTAGCTTTGGAATTTCCAAATTGAAACTGCAATCAAAGCAAATGGGCTGGAAGAATATGTTCATGCCACCTTAATAGCACACCCAAGATATACAATAGATAATGATGGGAAGCCAGTTAGCAATCAAAAATTCATAACACATCAAAGACAAGATAGTCTAATCAGTTCTTGGTTAATATCCTCAATAAGTGCAAATTTACTTCCTCAATTAATTGGATGTAATTCAGCACATGAAATCTGGTCAACGATAGAACAAATCTTTACCACTCAGTCATCGGCCAAGATAATGTACTACAAAAGGCAACTACAAAATGTCAAAAAGGAAAATCTACTAATGAGAGAATACCCGATAAAGGTAAGAACATTGTGTGATCAATTAGCATCTGCTGGACACAAGGTCACTGATACTAAGCATGTACTGTCAATCTTGGGAGGGTTGGATGATGAATATGAGGCAGCGGTAGCCGTAATATCATCAAAAGAAAACTTACCATCAATTCAAAATGTTCATTATACACTTTTTTCTCATGAAGGTAGAATAGAACAAAAGAAACCAATCATATCAGACATGTCAATGAACTTTACCAACAAAAGTAAATCAAGAATCAAGAAAGAGGATTTAACAATAGAAATCAACAATTCAATAACCAGATAGTGGTCAATAATCTAGATCTAGAGGAAGACATGAAAGATGGTACAACAAAAATGGCAACAATAGACCCAGATGCCAAATATGTGAAAAGTTTGGTAACACCGCAAATAAATGCTATTTCAGATTTGATGCAAACTGCACACTATCACAACAAGTGGCAACAATACAAGAAACTATGATCGCAGTGCAAACATGATAAATGTACAACAACAAACCAAAGGTTAAACTGGTAGCATTAACAATGACACTTCAAGAATATAAGACATTCATGATGATAGCTGGTATCCTGATTCAGGGGCAACAAATCATGTGCAGCTTGGGAAATTTGAGTCTTGGCAACAAAGAATACAAAGGTACACAATCAATACTTATGGGTAATGGCAAATCAGTTAAAATCACACACATTGGAAATGCATACATAGTAGTAGGAAAAAGACAATTATATTTACACAATTTACCAAGAGTACCATCAGTTAAGAAATTTTTTTCAAGTGTCTCACACTTTGCTAAAGAAATCAATGTATTTTTTGAATTTTTCCCAAGATACTGCCTTGTCAAAGATATTTTAATAAAATACATTCTCTTGCAGGGTAGAGAGTTTAAGGGGATGTATGCTTTAAATGTTGCTAAATCAAGAAAATCTGGACATAAAGAAAAATGGTGTAATAATTATGAAATAAAATATGTGGATAGCTGTAAGATCTTTAATACTTGGCATTGTATGCTTGGACATCCCAATGTAAACATTATAAAACATGTGTTGAATGAAAATAGTATTTCCTTTAACAAGATTTCAACACCATATATTTGTACTTATTGCCAAATGGATAAAAGTCATAAATTACTATTTTTGGACTCTAAAATCCGTTACAACAAACCACTTGAATTAGTTGCAACTAAATTACAGGGTCTAGCACCCATACAAACTGACTATGGTTATAAGTATTATATCTCATTCATTGATGCATTCTTAAGATATATGTGGATATATTTTTCAAAATCAAACCTTTTGAAACCATTGTGAACCCATTGAAAATCAAACCTTTCGAAAGCTATAAAACTTTGGACATCCTTATTTAAAATCACTTTAAAACACTGCCTTAGAAAATCTTGGAGAACCTTCTGTTAGAACCTTTCGAATCCACTGAAATAATCCTTTCTAAATCATTAAACCAAAACCTTTTGAAATCATTCAACTAAAATCTTTCGAAACCATTCAATAAACCTTTTGAAACCACTGAAATAAACCTTTCAAAATTATTCAACTAATCCTTTTCGAAACCAATAGAAGCAACCTTTTGACTTGTTGAAAGTTGTGCTTAGAAAGCTTTAAACAGATCCTTTAAAAAAAAATCTTTCGAAAACTTTGGGTTTTACATCAATTTATAAAACAAGGGTGAATCAACTAAGTCCAAAGCTTTCTTTCGAAAGCATGGAGAAGCAGCTAGTTTTTTTAAACAAGTAAACCTTTCGTCTTTGTCAAAAGGTTCAAACAAAACATTTATAAAGCGGTAGTAACCTTTGGACTATGTCGGAAGGTTTCAAAACAAAGTAGTAATAAAGCAGGAGTAACCTTTCGACTTGGTCGAAGGGTTTAAAACCTCTCTTTTAAATATTTTGACCTGGTCAAAAACAACTAAGTCAAAAGCTTTTATTCGAAAGCAAAGTAGATGAAAGCTTTTGGTTTATAAAACAAACTTACCCCAACCTCTTTGGCCATCAACCTTTCGACTTAGAACCCTTCGAATCTGTCCAATTCATTACGTACAAAGTAGTTTGGTACCATATGCATTAGTTTGACCTTGCTGAAAGCTTTGAACTTCTCGACCTTGTCGAAAGGTCTAGGTCGGAAGGTTTGTTGTCGCAAAGGTTAAAACATATTAAAAGTATTTTTTTTGTTTTTAACTTAAAAAGGATAACTTTTCAACTAACCCGTCTTTGTTTTTCAAATTTCCATTGGTTAACAAATTCTTTTCAAATATATGCTACCACTATTTTCAAAATTGAATGATAATTTCATTTTATAAAATGCCCCTTCTCCTTAATTAAATATATAAAACATTTTAGTCTCATACCTTAAATAATTATATATATTCATCAAATAACTTAGGAAAACTCTGGAAAAATATCTGAAAATCTATTTTAATACGTTGCCTAACATATAAAAATTTCAGCCTCAAATAATTACTATTTTAGCCGAAAATAATGTATAACTCAATAAACAATTTCCTTCACTAGAAAATTAATATAAAACCCATTTTAGTTCAGAAAATTATGAAAATCGAAACCCATATGTAAAATATCATTTTTGACCTATTTTTAAATTTGTAAGGCATTTGGATGTCATTTAATAAGCTTTTCATGTCACCATATCATAAAAACAAACACGAACATATATAATCCATCAACAACACACACACACACACACACACACATACATATATATATATATATAATTTTAATCATCAAAACATGGCATAACTTGCAAAATCATTTTGGGTCTTACCTTAAAACCGAAAACTAAAAGAAACTGGGATGTGGTAATTATTCACCTTAGGTTTGAGATTATAGACATGAGATTTGTTGTTGATTTAGTTGATTTTCTTCCTTCTTTTGAATCATAGCTTCAATCTTCTTTTTGAGAATAATAATGGTAGCTGGCCATAGGAAATTTTAGTTTGAATGAAATGAAAATGAACATGAGTTTCATTCCTAAGGGTTTAGGGTATAAACCTTACCTATTTCCCGTATTGCCCTTCTCATATCCTAACACATTAATTTAGGTTATTTCAATTTAATTAACACACTAACATGACACGACTACGCTTTGTTAATCAAATCTCAACCTTTTAATCTTAAAATTATTTATTTAATTTACCCAATTAATTATTCCAAATAATGTAATAAAAATATGGAGTGTTGCAGACTCCCCACCTTAAAGAAATTCGTCCTCGAAATTACGATATGGTACACAATCAAAACAAATCAAGGTAAGAGTCTCTAATCCCGCTCTCCATTTCCCAAGTACAGTCTCTAGCATCGTCACTCCACTGAACCTTTACTAACTTGACTTTCTTATTCCTCAACTTCTTCTCATCTCTAGCCACAATCTGAATCGGCTTTCTAACTATGGTCAAATCCGATTCTACTACTAAATCCTCTAACACTATAGGTGTTATGGTAGTCTTCGGGTCTCTAACACATTTTCTAAGAGGAGAAACATGAAAAACATCATTGACTCCAGCCAAACTACTCGGTAAATCTATTCTATGTGTGAGTTTTCAGATATTCTCAATAATACGGAAAGGTCCAACGAATCTAGGTGCTAACTTTTCCTAACTTTCGAAATCTAATCATACCTTTCATTTGTAAAACCTTAATGAACACATAGTCTCCGACAGAAAATTCCAACTCTTTCCTTCTTATATCAGCATAACTTTTCTGTCTAGATTGAGCTTCCTTCATCCTAACTCGGATCAACTCAATTTTCTTCGCAACTTCCTTCACCAAATCCGGACCAAGAACCAATCTATTCCTGATTTCTAACCCACATATAGGAGACTTACATAGTCTTCCATACAAAGCTTCAAACTGTGCCATCCTAATACTAGTCTAATAACTATTGTTATACCAGAACTCGACTAGAGGAAGATGGTCCTCCCATGATCCCCCGAAATCCAATACACAAGCTCTTAATAGATCCTCCAGGATTTCGTTAACACTTTCCATTTTCCCATCAGTCTGTGGATGGTAAGCGGTACTCATGTTGAGCTTGGTTCCTAATGTTCCTGTAGACTTTTCTAGAACTCACTAGTAAATAAAGAATCTCTATTATTAATAATACTACTAGGAATCCCATGAAGTCTAACTACATTCTTCATAAATAACTTCGCCAAAATAGGTGTCGTCCTAGTTGACTTTACCGGAATGAAATGGGCACCCTTATTCAATCTATCTACTATAACCCATATGCTTTTATTTCCTCTTCTAGACCTTGGCAACCCATCAATAAAATCCTTAGAGATGGAAGCCCATTTCCACAACGAAACTTCTAACGGTTGAAGCAATCCACTAGGCTTCTGGTGTAACAACCCTGAATTTTGAACAATTTAAAAATGAAAATATTTAATTAATTTTAAATATTTGAATGATGGTTTAAATTGAATTCCCAATATAACTATGAATTGACGAGTAAATTTTAGAATTTGATCTATTGAAAGTTGAATAAAAATTTGAATTGACTTTGCAGTTTGAAATTGAATATTGAATTTGTATTTTAAATTCGAACTAATGACTTAGAAAAATAATTTGGATACAAGAATTATTATTTATTTAAATTAATAAAGGATGGTTAGTTTTAAATAATATTTTTCTTTTCTTTAAAATAAAAAGGAATAAAATTTTAATCAATACAAAATAAATATCAATACCCATAGTTAAAAATTCAAACAACAAAATTTACAAAAAAAAGTAAAGAAAATAATTTATACAAAACAAAATATGATTTCAAAAAAAAAAAGTAAAAAAAAAAGAGTACACTGCCTTACCTTATCACCTTGATCCACGCCGTTACACACGCCATGACTCACGCACCCTTCACTTCAAAGTATACCGATACCTCCTTCCTCCATCATTCCGAAACCCTCTTCTTTCAGGAAAAAAAAAAAACATACGAAACGAAATAATGGCGGCCACGATCGTTCGTCCCTCTTTCCAAATTAGGGCCTCGGCTTCAATCTTGCTCGCGACCACTTCGGAATAAGGTGAGTGATTTATATCCCTCACATCTAATTCAATACCAGGCGTCGATAGTTGATGTGGTTTCGATGTGATTTTGAACTATTCGTTCTTCTCTGTCATCTCTGTTTCGATTTTGATTTTCTCTGATTGTGGTTTGGCGTCGTCTCAGCTATTCGATTTTGCCTTGCCTTAACAGTGGCTTCGGCCTTTGATATTGTTCGATTTTGGTAAAGCACGACATTGATTTTTTTTTTTGCTTGGCACATTGTCAACATTTGTCACTTGAAAACTGCAGTTGTTTGAATTAAAAATAAAATGTTTTGAAAAAAAAATTCTATTGTTACACTTGCCCAACTTCGACTTCGATTTTGTGATAATATTTTGGCTTCGGCCTTGACTATTTTTAAACTTGATTTGGACTTGTTTATTTCGTTCTGAAATATGCTTGTCCGATATTGAACTGTTCGTACTTCAATACCTGGTTTTATCGATCTCGTGTACCATTCTGTCTCTGGTTGCATTTGTGTTGTGGTATACTTTGTTACCCTTGGTCATTCGAGTCCTTTGTACTTGAAGTCTGGTACTTGTACATTTTGAAGTTTTGATGTGTTCCATTTTTTTTTCATGAGTAATTATTAACTGCATCACTGTGCATTCATTTTTTTTTGCCACATTGGCTTTACTGCGTCTTCACCTACCTGTTGTACATGCAGTGCCTTGATTTTCTACATTTCGTCTAGTATCACTAGTGTGCAACTCAGTTTGCAATTGTGACTGCACTTCATATATATATGCATTTATGTATGTATATATGAGATTGTTATCACCATGGCACGATCTTCTGTCTACTGGACAATTTTGTATTGCTTACTGTTCCATGACTTGGGCATTTTTCATTTACATAGCTCCACTTGAAATTGCACTGCCTATGTTACCCTATTGTATTTATATTTGTAGCCTCTGTGCTTTGTTGTTCCACGGTTGCACTTCGATTGCTTCTGTTGGTTCATGACATTTGTTTTGGGTAAAACTGCCTGTGCACTCGTGTTATTTGAATCTGGAATACCTTTGCACATGATCACTGGTTTTTGGTCGAGACATATGTTGTAAGTCTTGGAGCTGGTTTCTTTGATATGTACAGCAGTCTGGGCAGTTTGTTCATTAGAGTTTGTAGATTGTTACTGATACTTTGTTTGTAGTTATGTTGTCGTTACCAGACTTGAGTTGTATCTTTTTTTTTATGTCTTCTGGCCACTGTGTACTCCACTGTTGCATGCCTTGTTTTCAAATTTACTTCATGTATTCAAGTATACATGCTGCATCCTTGACATCTTTACTGTTCGGTTGTGTTTGAATTCTTATGTCTCTGACTTTGATGGCTTCGGCACTGTCATTGATACTACTTCCTTGATTTGACTATGCCAGCTGGGAGATCTCTGGCTAGTTGAATTATTGACTGTTACTTGAAGTGTAGTATTGTGTTCACATTGCTTACTGTTTATTTGCTTGACCATTCGCCTGTGCAATTTCGCTGTGCATTCCATGTTGCATCCACTTGACTCATTATTGTCGT
The DNA here is from genome assembly GCA_030765085.1 of Allium cepa. Taxonomy (NCBI): domain Eukaryota; kingdom Viridiplantae; phylum Streptophyta; class Magnoliopsida; order Asparagales; family Amaryllidaceae; genus Allium; species Allium cepa. The sequence goes on along the minus strand of CM060940.1, from coordinate 406,280,006 downwards.
GTGCGGTGGTGCCTTACTTTTGGTGCTCTCACCTTCTTTCAGCTGTTTTCTTATAGTTGTACCCCTGCCTTTGCGCACTGGGTCATTCGAGCCTTCGTGCTTCGTGTACTCGTGGCGGCTGCAGATCTTGGTTGCAGTTTGCCCTTGTGCACTAATACTGGCTGCCCTATTTAATTTGGAAACTTTTGTGTTGTTTTGAGTTCATTGTTGCAGTCCTACCTTGTATTTATAGTGCCTTATTGTCACTGTCTTGATTGGATTTCTTGATGCGTTGATCTTAGCTTGCTTCTGATTTTACTGAATTTTGATAGTCTCGACTAATTTGCTTCGAGACAGTTTTTGTTGCATTGTGATCTTGTGGTGGCTGCGTTATTGTTGCAGTTGCCCTTGTGTCCGGGCTGCAGTTTCATTTTTATGAAAATTTTGCACTTGTTGAAAGGTGCAGTAATAAGTTGTTTGGAACTTGTTTTCTTGGGTTTTGACCTGAGTTTCTAAACAAAGTTTCAAATATAAATACAAGTCTCTATTATGTAGAAGTCACTATGTACTGGTCCATTGTTTAGTGAAGTCTGACTTGGTTGTGAGGTTGCCATTGATTAAATTCCATCTTGTCTATTTCATTTTCTTGCATCACTGGGTGGCACTTGCTATCCAATTAACATGTGCATTTCCTTCATATGGTCTTTGCAGTCTAGTTTCCATAGCTTGATGATCATATCTGTCTGCACTTGTCTTGTTGAACTGTAACTGTACATTCGTATCAACTTGAATATGTTGCATTTGTTGATTCATCATTGTTGCCAGGTAGATTGATGTCTGCACTATAGTTTTTGTATTGATCATTGATGCTGTATTTCTGTGTACATGTACAGTTTCATTGTTGCAGTGATATTTTGAATTTTGGTTGAGGCCATTTGTACTTGTGTTGAATCTGATTTTGATTTGACCTTGTGCACTCGAGTTGGCGAGGCAGTGCACATGTATGTATGTGTGTACTGCAGCCACACCGCCTTGATTTTATTGGTATTTCTTTTGCTTTGATGCATTGATTTTTTGTGCATTTTATACTAGTGGCGAGGCCGTGCACGCGCGTGTGTACTGCAGCCCTACCAAATCTAATGTTTTAATTGATGTTTTCTTTTTGATGAAAATTGTTTTATGTTGCCAATTCAATATATTTTAAATCGCATTTTGATGATTTCGTAGTTAATTGCCGTTTAGGCAATTCTGATGTTTTTTTTTCTAAATTATCTTCATCAATAATCCTTTCATCTATCTTCATTGATAATCTGAATCTACTGATTTGTTGTTTAACACTGTTAAGTGTTGTATTTACCGTTATCCGATTTCTTGTTAAAGGATCGGATAGGTAAATTTATATTTGACTGTCGTCTAATTGTTGTTTGATTATTATTGCCTCTATGCACTAATAACTGAGTTTGAATTAGACTGACCTGTGTATTATTTTCTTTTGAATGTAATACTCGGGTCAGACCCAGTATTGTACAGCTTGAAGATTTTCAGGCCGCGAAGTTAGAGAGAGTTGGGAAAATTGCTTCACTTTAGTTTTTCGAAAAAATTTTGTACTTGTAAAAGATATATTCCGCTGTATACAAATTTAATGCATTGTATAAACTCTGATATATGTAAGAAAATTCATTATGTGAAATATTATGATTATTCTGTGATTCTGTGGCTGATTCTGTTTAAACTCTATAAACTGAATAACAATCCGTCATTTTGAACGTCTCAAGTTGGTTTAATTACCGACTGGGGGCGGTCAGAACGGCGGGTCGTTACAAAAGTGGTATCAGAGCTTTGGTTTACACAAAGCTCAGTTTATGATGTTTAATATGAATAGTTACTAGGATCACTTTAAAGAAAAATGTTTTTCAAATTTAAAAGAAGTATAAAATTGTTTTCTTAGGAAAATAAAGGTATTTTGAAAATTCAAATTTTTTCAGAAATTCTCCTCTCTAAATTTAAGTTTACGATAGTTTCTTTTTGGTAAAGTCTCCTTAGATTCGAGTTTCGATCATTTGAAAAATCCATTATCGAATTGCAGAGATTTATGAAAAATAAAATAAAAGTTAAGTGAATTAATGAATTGGTCTGAATCGAATATTTTGAATATCTCCAAAGTAATAATTGTGAAATAAAATGACATGTTAATTTAGTATAGCCAAGAGGATCATTAAACTATAACTTGGGAATTTGATTCTGAATTCTTTTGAAAAATTGATTTCAAATGTTTTGAAGAATGATTTAGAAAATAAATGGATTATAAGTATTTAACCTATAATATGGACTTTTGATATATAACTGAGTTATATAAATTGAATTGAATTATTAAAGAAGATTTATAAATCGAAGTTTTATAAATAGAAATGGAATTTGTAAAGATTGTTTATAAATTCGAAACCAATTGAATTTGATAAATGAAACATAGAAGTTATTAAAGGAGATATATTCGTGATTTTGGACAGCGAATTATCCTTTAAGTTAAATATTGTGATAGTAAATGTTGGTTAGGAATTTTATCCACGATTTTGTACAGTGGATAATCCTTTAAATAAATGTGTAGAAACATTGAATTGAATAAATAAGTATATTCACGATTTTGGACAGTGAATATATTATTGAATAAAACGAATATGTTTTAGGGAAGTGATATTATGAAATGAAGTTAATGGTTTTAAAGATGTTTTAAAATGTATTAACTATTGAATACATAGATTTCAACATTCATTGTTGAAATAGACGTTTTCGAGAAATAGAAGGAAATGGTGGACTATAACACTGTTGTTATAGTAAATGGTTTCCGAAAGTAAATGTTTTATATAGTATTGGGGTTTATATATCTATCTTAAATTCGAATCCCTATACTAGTGATTTTGAGTTGTCGTAACGATGTTTTACGTAACATTCGTTTTGACTCAAATAAATGTGTTTAAAAGAATGATTTCCTTAAAGAATGGAATATATACTTAATTTTGATTCAAGTATATTGGATATTTTTCAAGTGTTGAAAATGAATGGATTTGTGAGTTACTTATTATTAAATAAGTATGGAAATGTTTTTCCGATATGAAATGAAAAGTTTGAAATTCTATCTTTTAAAGATAAATTGAAAAAGTGAATATTTGAAATTTGTTTCAAATGGTTAAGTGTGGAAAATTATATATATCTTGTAAAGATATTTTTGGGAAATTTGAACGATTAGTTCAACTTGGAAATTTTTCAAAAAAAAGATTGAATCTTGAGTTAAATTGAGTTTAACTTCGACATCAAAAACAATATAAGTTGAACTTTGAATTTCGGGTAGTCGATTGAGATTGTATGTCTAGCATTGTGAATTGATGACATAGCAATTGATCTCTATTAAATATATATCTGTTGGTGGCGGAGAATTTATTCTTTTAGCTTAACACCCTTCTCTGAGACGTACGAGCTTAGAGGTTATATATCGGTAGACATCAATTATGTGTTGAGAATTGACGATGTAACGTGAAATCCAAATCGAATGTGAAGTCAATAATGAATTGGATTATGAATGTGAATTGGGTTTGAGATAACCTAAAATTTTCAAATCGATTTATAGGAAATTTTTGAACGAAATGGAAAATTTTGGAATCCTCTATTTGTTATGAATGTGAATTGAGTTTTCGTAATTTACATATGTGAATGTAATAATTCGAAAACCATCAGTTTGGAAAGTCATTATTATGAAAATCCTATGTAAGTTTACATAGGTATGATATGTACGAAATGTGAAATGAAGTACTATATGTATATGACAAATGTTTTCTAAAACTGAGGATATGGAAATGTACCTTCCATTTATAATTTGTGAAGGTGATTGGAACTCGATGTGAGTGTCCATTGGAAATCGTAGCTACGTAGAATTTCCATTAGTGGAATGTCCATTGGGACTGGAATCCTCCACGATGGATCATCGTGTTGGGATTATGTGAATTGATGCTGGCATAATTCATGGGGCGTGATGCCTACAGTTACAAGCAATTCCACTGGGATAGTGGCGTAACCGCCATGTAAACTGCGATCTAGAGGCCAAAGCGTAATTTGAGGGGCGAGATGCCTACGGTCACGAGCGATTCTACTGGGATAGTAGCGTAACCGCCGTGTGAACAGCGATCTATGGCAACAACCATGGCGAAATTCAAGAGAGATGTGAAATCTACAGTTACAAGCGATTCTACTGGGATAGTAGCGTAACCGCCGGGTAAACTGTGATCCATGGGGGAACGTGCTTTCCATATCCATTTTTAAAAGAATTTTTAAAAGTATTTTCACTGGGAGTTGAAGCAAGTATATTTAGTACTTGGAGATTTTTAGTCCTGCGCCTGGCCAGCGTATGCCTAATGTCGGTAAGAACGACGATGGACTTGTTAAATTTCGAGTTAGCAAGTATTTTCAAACTTTCAATAGCAAATCAATAGTTTGAAATTAGAATTACATAATTCCAACCTAATGAACTAAGGAAGAAGATCTTTAAAATATCTTGAAAGCCCACAGCTTTGGAAAAGATATGATATGCAAATATCTAGCATGAAGAATTTCAAGCATAAAAATCTGAGTTTTGTAAGTCGAAAATTTTGGTAAAAGACTTTTGTGTCTTGATTGTAAAAATCGATGAATAAAGCTAGTGAGATAAAATAAATGGAATGAATCCTATATTTATTTGTGAGTTTGGAACTTGGCAAAATTGTGTAGGGTATAAATATCGGTGAGATTTTAACAATCATTTTTCCTAACTTATAATTTCGGGACGAAATTCTTTTAAGGGGGGAAGATTGTAACAACCCTGAATTTTGAACAATTTAAAAATGAAAATATTTAATTAATTTTAAATATTTGAATGATGGTTTAAATTGAATTCCCAATATAACTATGAATTGACGAGTAAAATTTAGAATTTGATCTATTGAAAGTTGAATAAAAATTTGAATTGACTTTGCAGTTTGAAATTAAATATTGAATTTGTATTTTAAATTCGAACTAATGACTTAGAAAAATAATTTGGATACAAGAATTATTATTTATTTAAATTAATAAAGGATGGTTAGTTTTAAATAATATTTTTCTTTTCTTTAAAATAAAAAGGAAATAAAATTTTAATCAATACAAAATAAATATCAATACCCATAGTTAAAAATTCAAACAACAAAATTTACAAAACAAAGTAAAGAAAATAATTTATACAAAACAAAATTTGATTTCAAAATAAAAAAAAATAGTAAAAAGAAGAAGAAGAAGAGTACACTGCCTTACCTTATCACCTTGATCCACGCCGTTACACACGCCATGACTCACGCACCCTTCACTTCAAAGTATACCGATACCTCCTTCCTCCATCATTCCGAAACCCTCTTCATTTCAGGAAAAAAAAAGAAAAAAAAACATACGAAACGAAATAATGGCGGCCACGATCGTTCGTCCCTCTTTTCAAATTAGGGCCTCGGCTTCAATCTTGCTCGCGACCACTTCAGAATAAGGTGAGTGATTTATATCCCTCACATCTAATTCAATACCAGGCGTCGATAGTTGATGTGGTTTCGATGTGATTTTGAACTATTCGATCTTCTCTGTCATCTCTGTTTCGATTTTGATTTTCTCTGATTGTGGTTTGGCGTCGTCTCAGCTGTTCGATTTTGCCTTGCCTTAACAGTGGCTTCGGCCTTTGATATTGTTCGATTTTGGTAAAGCACGACATTGATTTTTTTTTTGCTTGGCACATTGTGGACATTTGTCACTTGAAAACTGCAGTTGTTTGAATTAAAAATAAAATGTTTTGAAAAAAAAAATTCTATTGTTACACTTGCTCAACTTCGATTTCGATTTTGTGATAATATTTTGGCTTCGGCCTTGACTATTTTTAAACTTGATTTGGACTTGTTTATTTCGTTCTGAAATATGCTTGTCCGATATTGAACTGTTCGTACTTCAATCCCTGGTTTTATCGATCTCGTGTACCATTCTGTCTCTGGTTGCATTTGTGTTGTGGTATACTTTGTTACCCTTGGTCATTCGAGTCCTTTGTACTTGAAGTCTGGTACTTGTACATTTTGAAGTTTTGATGCGTTCCATTTTTTTTCATGAGTAATTATTGACTGCATCACTGTGCATTCATTTTTTTTGGCCACATTGGCTTTACTGCGTCTTCACCTACCTGTTGTACATGCAGTACCTTGATTTTCTGCATTTCGTCTAGTATCACTAGTGTGCAACTCAGTTTGCAATTGTGACTGCACTTCATATATATATGCATTTATGTATGTATATATGAGATTGTTATCACCATGGCACGATCTTCTGTCTACTGGACAATTTTGTATTGCTTACTGTTCCATGACTTGGGCATTTTTCATTTACATAGCTCCACTTGAAATTGCACTGCCTATGTTACCCTATTGTATTTATATTTGTAGCCTCTGTGCTTTGTTGTTCCACGGTTGCACTTCGATTGCTTCTGTTTGTTCATGATATTTGTTTTGGGTAAAACTGCCTGTGCACTCGTGTTATTTGAATCTGGAATACCTTTGCACATGATCACTGATTTTTGGTCGAGACATATGTTGTAAGTCTTGGAGTTGGTTTCTTTGATACGTACAGCAGTATGGGCAGTTTGTTCATTAGAGTTTGTAGATTGTTACTGATGCTTTGTTTGTAGTTGTGTTGTCGTTACCAGACTTGAGTTGTACCTTTTTTTTATGTCTTCTGGCCACTGTGTACTCCACTGTTGCATGCCTTGTTTTCAAATTTACTTCATGTATTCAATTATACATGCTGCATCCTCGACATCTTTACTGTTCGGTTGTGTTTGAATTCTTATGTCTCTGACTTTGATGGCTCCGGCACTGTCATTGATACTACTTCCTTGATTTGACTATGCCAGCTGGGAGATCTCTGGCTAGTTGAACTATTGACTGTTACTTGAAGTGTAGTATTGTGTTCACATTGCTTACTGTTTATTTGCTTGACCATTCGCCTGTGCAATTTCGCTGTGCATTCCATGTTGCATCCACTTGACTCATTATTGTCGTGTGCGGTGGTGCCTTACTTTTGGTGCTCTCATCTTCTTTCAGCTGTTTTCTTATAGTTGTACCCCTGCCTTTGCGCACTGGGTCATTCGAGCCTTCGTGCTTCGTGTACTCGTGGCGGCTGCAGATCTTGGTTGCAGTTTGCCCTTGTGCACTATACTGGCTGCCCTATTTAATTTGGGAACTTTTGTGTTGTTTTGAGTTCATTGTTGCAGTCCTACCTTGTATTTACAGTGCCTTATTGTCACTGTCTTGATTGGGTTTCTTGATGCGTTGATCTTAGCTTGCTTCTGATTTTACTGAATTTTGATAGTCTCGACTAATTTGCTTCGAGAAAGTTTTTGTTGCATTGTGATCTTGTGGTGGCTGCGTTATTGTTGCAGTTGCCCTCGTGTCTGGGCTGCAGTTTCATTTTTATGAAAATTTTGCACTTGTTGAAAGGTGCAGTAATAAGTTGTTTGGAACTTGTTTTCTTGGGTTTTGACCTGAGTTTCTAAACAAAGTTTCAAATATAAATACAAGTCTCTATTATGTAGAAGTCACTATGTACTGGTCCATTGTTTAGTGAAGTCTGACTTGGTTGTGAGGTTGCCATTGATTAAATTCCATCTTGTCTGTTTCATTTTCTTGCATCACTGGGTGGCACTTGCTATCCAATTAACATGTGCATTTCCTTCATATGGTCTTTGCAGTCTAGTTCCATAGCTTGATGATCATATCTGTCTGCACTTGTCTTGTTGAACTGTAACTGTACATTCGTATCAACTTGAATATGTTGCATTTGTTGATTCATCATTGTTGCCAGGTAGATTGATGTCTGCACTATAGCTTTTGTATTGATCATTGATGCTGTATTTCTGTGTACATGTACACTTTCATTATTGCAGTGATATTTTGAATTTTGGTCGAGGCCATTTGTACTTGTGTTGAATCTGATTTTGATTTGACCTTGTGCACTCGAGTTGGCGAGGCAGTGCACATGTATGTATGTGTGTACTGCAGCCACACCGCCTTGATTTTATTGGTATTTCTTTTGCTTTGATGCATTGATTTTTTGTGCATTTTATACTAGTGGCGAGGCCGTGCACGCGCGTGTGTACTGCAGCCCTACCAAATCTAATGTTTTAATTGATGTTTTCTTTTTGATGAAAATTGTTTTATGTTGCCAATTCAATATATTTTAGATCGCCTTTTGATGATTTTGTAGTTAATTGCCGTTTAGGCAATTCTGATGTTTTTTTTCTAAATTATCTTCATCAATAATCCTTTCATCTATCTTCATTGATAATCTGAATCTACTGATTTGTTGTTTAACACTATTAAGTGTTGTATTTACCGTTATCCGATTTCTTGTTAAAGGATCGGATAGGTAAATTTATATTTGACCGTCGTCTAATTGTTGTTTGATTATTATTGCCTCTATGCACTAATAACTGAGTTTGAATTAGACTGACCTGTGTATTATTTTCTTTTGAATGTAATACTCGGGTCAGACCCAGTATTTTACAGCTTGAAGATTTTCAGGCCGCGAAGTTAGAGAGAGTTGGGAAAATTGCTTCACTTTAGTTTTTCGAAAAAATTTTGTACTTGTAAAAGATATATTCCGCTGTATACAAATTTATTGCATTGTATAAACTCTGATATATGTAAGAAAATTCATTATGTGAAATATTATGATTATTCTGTGATTCTGTGGCTGATTCTATTTAAACTCTATAAACTGAATAACAATCCGTCATTTTGAACGTCTCAAGTTGGTTTAATTACCGACTGGCGGAGGTCAGAACGGCGGGTCGTTACATCTGGTGTTCAGCCTTTACCTGTTTGCAATTCAAGCACTGCTTAACACACAAACCAATGTCCCATTTCATACCATCCCAGAAAAAACTCCTCTTCATATTAGGATCTTTGTTCCTCCTAGATGGCTAGTGAACTTCGAACGATGACACTCGTCCAAAACTTCCTTCCACGTGTCTCCTACATTCGAAATACACAACCTTCCTTTCTTCCTCAACCACTCATTTTTGTCAAGACTGAAATCCTTTAGGTCATCGCTCTCCGTTCCTTCCCTCAACCTTCTAATCCATACAGCCAAAACTGAATCCTCCTTCTGTTTAGAAGCTATCTTCTCAGTTATTACTGGTTGAACTTCTAAACAAGACAACATAGCACTTCCTGCTCTTAAATCTACCTTGGATCTAAACTACACATTACACGTTGATAACGCTTCCAAATCTTTCCACTCAACAATCATTGCCAATACTGTATTCTGATGTTTCCAGCTGAATGTATGCGCCACCTTGTTTCCTTTTCTGAGTGTGTACTCAATCCCAAAATCATAAGCAACGATAAATTCCAACCATCTCTGCTATCTCATGTTCAGATCCTTATGAGAGAACAAGTACTTCAATGACTTATGATCAGTATAAAGCTCAAATTGCTCTCCCAAAAGATAATGCCTCCACGCCTTCAAAGCAAATATAATGGCGGCTAACTCCAAATCAAGCGCAGGATACCTAACTTCATGTGGTCTGAGCTGTCTAGAAGCATAAGCAATCACTTTACCTCTTTACATCGACACAACTCCCAATCCAATTCCACATGCATCGGTATAAACAACTAAATCTTGATTACCCTCTGGAACCACTAACACCAGTGTGTGGGTCAATAAGTGTTTCAAGTTCTGAAATGCTTCCTCGCACTTATTAGTCCATATGAACTTCACATCCTTTTGCGTAAGCATAGTCATCATGCAGCTATTCGTAAAAAATCCTTCATAAACTTTCGATAATACCCATCTAATCCAAGAAAGCTCTTAATCTTGGTCTCCTACTCGGATCTCTTCCAATTATTCCTGCCTCGATCTTAGTCGGATCTACAGACAACCCTTTCTTTGAGACGACATGACCAAGGAACTTTACTCTTTCTTCCAAAAATGGTACTATGAAAACTTAGCCTTCAACTGATGCTCCCTCAATGTTTCGAGCACAACTCTAAAATGAACTTTATGCTCCTTCTTATCCTTAGAGTATATCAAAATGTCATCTATGAAGACCAACATAAATTTGTCCAAGTGTCTAGAAAAATTCTATTCATTAGACCCACAAAGAATGCCGGTGCATTGGTTAGTCCGGATGGCATAACTAACCATTCCTACGATCCATATCTTATCCTGAACGCCGTCAAAGGAATGCTATCCTCTGCCACTCTAAGCTGATGAAATCCCGTCACCAGATCCAGTTGGGGGAATATCTTGGCTCCACTTAACTGATCGAACAAATCATCAATTCGCGGCAATGGATATCGGTTCTTTACTATCTTCTCATTCAACTTATGATAAACGATACATAGCCTTAATGATCTATCCGGCTTCTTAGCAAACACTACGGAAGCCCCCATGGCGAACTACTTGGTCGGATAAAACTCTTGCCTTCCAAATCCACCAACTGCGCCTTCAACTCTCTCATCTCAGTGTGTGTCATCCTACTCGGCGGCATACTCACCGGCTCTGCTCCAGGCACCAAATCAATCTGCAACTTTATGGCTCGTTTCAGTGGCAGTCCAATTGTCGGCTCAAATACATCAGCAAATTCTCTAACCACAAAGACTCGATGCAACTCATCATCCAACTCCATAATACCCAATAAAGCGTTCACTTCACAACTAAGGTTCTCTACGGTATAAACTATCCGATTACTACAATTCGGGTGGCTAAGTGATATTTTCCTATCATTGAAAAATATCCTAGTATCATATTTACTTAACTAATCCATCCCAAGGATAATCCCAAATTCCACAAAGTCAAATACATGCAAACAACAATTAAAAGTATGGTCTAGCAGCTCAAATTAAAAATGGTCACACCTCATCCCAAGCGTTGCATACCCTCATATCGGATTTACAACACTTTAGGAAGCAACTAAGTATGAGGGTTCCAGGTTAAGCCCTATCTACCAAACATTGAGAAATAAAAGAATGAGATGCTCCAGTATCAAATAGAACGTGAACAGACATACCGTGAATCTGCAGCGAGCCTCTAAGAACAGCCTTCCATTTTTCCTGCATAACTGGCCTTGGAATTGTGGGGTCAAGTGAATACATCTGTCTCTTTCCATCTCTAGCAGGCTCAGGTTATTTATTCTTATAATGGCCGATCTGATCATAATTAAAACATCTGACATTTTTCTTTCCAACAACATCTTTCCCTTTTCCTTTTCCATTCCCGGTACGACACTCATTAGCAAAGTGTCCCTTATTATCGCATTTGTAGTAAACCACTTCTGCCTTTCCTTTCTTCTGTGTTCCTCCTTTTTGAGCATTCATTTTTTGGAAAAATTTCATTTTCTAGCCTGTCATATCCTATCTGGGCCTCCTTTATCTTCTTCCTCAAGCAAGCCAACGCTTCTTCTTGACTTAATGCCATTTCAACCACTACATCACTAGGATCTGTCAAATGTGGTAAAATGGAACTTATCAACTTTGGCCTCAAGCCTCTTATAAAATTTTCATTCCTCCTGACCATGGTATCTACCAAAGCATACCCGTATCTAGCCAATTCCTCAAACTTCCTCTCATACTCCAAGATGGGCATATCTTCCAACTTTGCATACTTCCTCACAAATGCCCACTCCGCCATTACAGACATAAATCTTTCTGAAAACCTTCTCCTAAACTCCTCCCAAGTTATGGTTTCCTCATCAAATCCAGTAGTAACAGTATTCCACCAGAATAGAGCAGCTCCCTGCAACTGCCTCAAAGTGATTATCCTCTTCTATGCATCATTCAATCCTAAGTCGGCAAAAATTCTCTGACAATGCATTAGCCAATTTTCCACCTCGATCGCATCTTCAGTGAATAAAGGCTTCCCTCCAAGCTTGGTGTAGTTTCTACTCAAGTTGGCATACTGATTAACCATCGGAACTTCCTGAGATCCACCTCCAACAGCATTACCTCCGACAACTCCGGCTGCTATCTTGCATTATGTTTACAAAGAACTGATACATTTCTCCCATGTCCATCTGGGGAGCTCCTGCACCAAAAGTTTTAGCTTAAGCATGACCGGGTCTTTTCATAGTGTTTGGTCGAGCATATCCATTAGTGGTGGTGCTATCTTCTCCAAGATTTACTCTGCCTCTTCTTCCATCCATATCTGTATTCAAACTTTGTAAGGTACGAATGAATAGCCAAACTAAGATAGGAGTCTAGAGAGATAGTGTATACTTATATATAAAACAAATACTAGTACGTTACTATAGGGTTATCCCATACCTTGATCTTAACTCTAATTTCTAAGGATTTTGTTTTCAAAAATCATTTTTAATTGAAGTATTTCGTAAACCATGCTTTGATACCAAGCTGTAACATCCCTATCTAGAGGCCCAAAACTAAGCCCTACAAACGCTGTAGTCATATATAGTATTAGCTTCCAGCGACTAAATACGGCTATGTTAATGGTATTAGCAATATCAGAAGCACTTGAATATGAAACAAAACACAGATTTTAAAAACAACTTTTACTTCATTACATTTCAAAACCAACTGTTTCACATTCACAACACATAATCCCAAATCGTTCCCACGCACATCTCAAATATGATTATTACAAAATACGCCAAGAGCGGTATATGGAGATACCTCCTTGGTAGATCAGAGTCATATGGTCATAATATACCTAATAAAAAACAACACAGCGGAAAATCCATCAAAACATAACAGGAACTGCAACTCCTAAATAGCTACCCGTTTGCCTCCTACATGCCTCTGGTAGCTTATTCGTCATCCTACTAAAACCTGAAAAGGACCTTAGTCCCTTTGTCCGCTCAAATTAATTTTGAGCATCTGAGAGTTTAAGGGGAAAACATAAACTTCGAGTCAGATATAAAGCCTGGTGTGAATAATATTATACATCCCGAAATAATTATGTTAAGCGAGACCATGCCGCTTAGTGGAACGGGTTTCCCCTCACCATCATCCTTTTAAAACATAGCTGTGAAAAACCCATATACTTTTCCCCTGCGTCCACAATGGTTAAATACTGTAAACAATCATTATGTGAACATACATAAATATCAGGTAATAATGAATTTCTGTTCAAACACACAAGTTTTTTTGGATAACTTTTGACCTTTGGCTGACTCGGTCCTACCAAACAATACAATCAAAATCAACTTAACACCTGTTAGATATTCTTCTTCTGGATTATTTATCCTTAACTATCTGTTAATCATTTCTCGTCTGGACTGTCTGTCCTTAACTATCTGTTAAATATTTCACTTTTAAACGGTCTGTCCCTAACTTAATCATCTCCCAAGTCTTCCCAATCCTAATGGTTTTTCGAGCTCATCAATAACCTATCCGTATACAAACATATATTACTTTTGGTGTGTAATCATAATTTTTGTCCTCCTGTGACAAAGCCCTACACACTGGAAATTTGGACAAACAATTAGCTGGGGCTATTAGCCAATGTATAGGGTGCGACCCTATACTAGTCCCATCTGATATTCTAATATCTGAGTCATTTTCACTTAAGAATCCCCTTCCATAATTTTCCTTGAAAATATTTTCGAAATGATTTAAAACCTTTAAATCAAACTTAAACAAGGAAAAGCATATAATCTTTATATTTTACTCAAAGTCATATCACCATTATACATACATACATACATACATACATACATACATACATACATACATACATACATACATACAAACATACATACATACATACATACATACATACATACATACATACATACATACATACATACATACATACATATATATATATATATATAGACACACACACTTTACTCAAAATTTAGTTGATGAAAACATTTAACCATTTGAAAGAACATCTTTCTAAACCTTTGAAATCATCTCTCCCAAAACCAATATCAAACCTTTCGAAATCATTCCTTAAACATTTGGAAATCATACATCAAACCTTTCGAAACCGCTGTACTAAACCTTTCGAACCCATTGGAAAGCAAACCTTTTGAAAGCTATAAAACTTTGGACATCCTTCTTTGAAATAACTTTAAAACATTTCCATAGAAATCCTTGGAAAACATTCTGTTCAAACCTTTCGAATCCATTGAATTAATCCTTTCAAAATCATTCATCTAAAGCCTTTCGAAACCTTTCAATAAACCTTTCGAAACCACTGAACTGAACCTTTCGAAATCATTCAGCTAAAACCTTTCCAAATCATTCAACTAAAACCTTTTAAAATCATTCAACTAAAATCTTTCGAAACCAGTAGAAGCAACCTTTCGACTTTATCGGAAGTTCAACTTCAAATGCTTTAAACATATCCTTCAAAACAACTCTTTCGAAAGCTTTGGCTTTTACATCAATTTATAAGACAAGGGTGAATCACTTAAATCCAAAGCTTCCTTTCGAAAGCATGGAGAAGCAGCTAATGTTTATTTAAAATAAGTAAACCTTTCATCTTTGTCGAAAGGTTCAAAACAGAACATTTATAAAGCGGTAGCAACCTTTCGACTATGTCGGAAGGTTTCAAAACAAAGTAGTAATAAAGAAGCAGTAACCTTTCGACTTGGTCGAAGGGTTTAAAACCTTTCTTTTAAATATTTTGACCTGGTTGAAAACAACCAAGTCAAAAGCTTTTATCCGAAAGCAAAATAGGTGAAAGCTTTTGGTTTATAAAACAAAAATACCCCAACCTCTTTGGCCATTAACCATTCGACTTAGAACCCTTCGACTCTGTCCAATTCATTATGTACCAAGAAGTTTGGTACCATATGCATTGGTTTGACCTTCTCGAAAGCTTAGAACCTCTCAACCTTGGTGGAAGGTCTGGGCCGTAAGGTTTGTTACCGCAAAGGGCCAAAGGCTGAAACATGCTAAAAGTATGTTTTCTTTATTTTTAACTTAAAAAGATAACTTTTCAACTAATCTGCCTTTGTTTGTCAAATGTCTATTGGTTAACAAATTCTTTTCAAAAATATGCTGCCACTATTTTCATAATTCAATAATAATTTTATTTTATAAAATTCCCATTCTCCTTAATTAAATACATAAAATAATTTAAGTCTCATTTCTTAAATAATTATATACATTCATCAAATAACTTAGAAAAAATTTGGAAAAATCCCAAAAATCTATTTTAATATGTTGCCTAACATATAAAAATTTCAACCCCAAAATAATTATTATTTTAGCTGAAAATAATTTATAACCCAATAAACAATTTAAATCATCAAAACATGGCATATACTTACGAAATCATTTCAGGTCTAATCTTAAAACTGAAAACTAAAAGAAATTGAGATGTAGTAATTATTCACCTTAGCTTTGGGATTATAGATGTGAGATTTGATGATGCTTTAGTTGATTTTCTTCCTTCTTTTGAATCCTAGCTTTAATCTTCTTCTTGAGAATGATAATGGTGGTCGGCCATAGGAAATTTTAGTATGAATGAAATGAAAATGAACGTGATTTCCATTCCTAAGGGTATAAACCTTACCTACTTTCCATATTTTCCTTCTCATATCCTAACACATTAACTTAGGTTATTCATTTTAATTAACATACTAACATGAAACGTCTACCCTTTGTTAATCAAATCTCAACCTTTTAATCTTCACATTATTTATTTAATTTACCCAATTAATTATTCTAAATAATGTTATAAAAATATGGGGTGTTACTTACGTTTATAGTGCAGGCAAAAAAAAATTTATCAGGTAAAAGTAATGCAGACTGATGGTGGCACTGAATTCCTACCTTTGAGAGAGTACTTTCAGAAAAAAGGTATTATACACGGGACAACTTATCCATATACTTCTGAACATAATGTTTTGATTGAATAAGGCATAGACAGACTGTTGAAACAAGGCTAACATTACTAGCAAATGCATCATTACCACTAAAATTTTGGCCCGATGCATTTGCTACTATAGTGTTTCTATAACAAAGATAAAAGTCCATCAGAAGTTCTTTATAACATCAAACTAGACTATCAAAGTTTAAAAGTGTTTGGGTGTTTATGTTTTCATCTTAGGCCATATAATGCTCATAAACTAAATTTTAGATCATCACTATGTACGTTCTTAGGTTATGCAGCAAACCAAAAAGGCTATAAATGTTTAGCTAGCAATGGAAAAATATTTATTTCTAGACATGCTGTCTTTAATGAATAAGTGTTTCCTTTTAGCAACTCAGCAATCAAAACATCTCAAAAGGTATACAATGTAAAGTGTTCTTTATCATCCATACCTGTGCAAGTTGGCAAGCCTGTTTACATTTTAGAAGAATGAACTCGAAGTAATCAGTACTCACAACACACTGTGTCCTCTTCAAAACTAGGTCATGAGCAAACCGAGTCAACTAATTTACCATCTCAAGTGCGACAGTCAGATATTCAAGTGCAACTAAGCCCAAGTCAAGCATTAGATGGTTCACAACCACCAAATGAGCAAGAAGAGACTGAAATGGATAACAATAGTAACCAACACACTCCTAAAAGAACTGGACATCATATGATAACAAGAGCAAAAAGAGGCATATTTAAGCCAAAATTATATAATACAATTTTAGAAAATGAAGAACCAAGCACTTATAGTGAGGCAACACAAAATGTGAAATGGAAAACAATCATGAATGAAGAGTATGAAGCCCTTATGAAGAACAAGACATGGGATGTTGTTCCTCTACCTATCGATAAAAATATTATAGGCTGTTAATGGACATATAGATTAAAAAGAAATGAAGATGGTTCAATTTCTAAGTATAAGACCAAATTGGTGGCAAAATGTTATTCACAACAAAATGGCTTTGACTTTAATGAAACTTTTTCCCCAATAGTGAAACCTTCTACCTTTAGAATTGTTCACACTATTGCCTTGCATAGAAATTGGATATCACGCGCATAGAAATTGGACATCACGCAATTTTGGATGTAAATAATGCATTTTTGAATGGGGTTTTGCAGGAAGAAGTTCATATGGTGCAGCCCTATGGACTCAGACAAAGTGGAAATGAAAATTTTGTATGCAAATTGAATAAACCAATTATAGTCTCAAGCAAACTCCAAGGGTTTGGTTTGAAAAGCTAAAATCAACATTGGCCAAATTGGGCTACAACTCAACAAAATCAAAGAACTCACTATTTACAAAATTCAATTCTAATACTATCACTTATATACTGATTTATGTTGATGATTTTATTACTACAAATAGTAATGAAATGGAAATTAACAACCTTGTCCAACATTTAAACAAGGAATTTTTTCAATCAAAGACCTTGGGTGCTTAAACTACTTCTTGGGAATTGAAATAAAAAGGCCATCAAACTCACTGATTCAACTCAGCCAGAAAAAATACATCAGTGAAATTCTGATTGAAGGAAAAATGGATCAATTAAACTCAATTTCCACACCTATGGTAACCAATGCACATCTATCAAAAACCAAAGGAGAAACAATTTGTAATAGCCCGCTTTTCCGTACCCCTTGAATATACACTAATCTCCATAGATTAACACAATCATAAATAAAGTGTTTCAACATGAGTAAGTATCTGGGCTCCATACCATGATACTACCCTTTTCCAGAAGGAAATGCACATACCCTAAAGGGAGCTACCCTTCATAACCTTGCCGCATCTTTCCTATTTTGACCATTCCGGGGTGTGAGGCTCGACGAAGTCTCGTCCACAAAGCCACGCTTTATACAAAAGCTGTGCTTTGGGTCAACAAATGATCATAGAAATGATCACAAAGATAAACGATCAAACAAATGATCCTATCACAAATGGTCAACACAATGATCATTTCACAGCAACACTCAGCATGTCACGTTACCAAATTGGGAATATATCGCTGATAACCTTCAACTACATAACCTCTGAGCTCATACGTCTCAGAGAAGGGTGTTAAGCTAAGAGAATAAATTCTCCGCCACCAACAGAAATATATTTGAAAGAAATCAGCTTTATATCTCAATTTGTAATGTCAGACATACTATCCATACAAGTCTGTTCCGGGATCGAACAGAACCGAAGGCACTTACAAAGAAGTCCTTGCAATCCGGATATTCACTATTCACGACCGGACTTCCCATCACATATGGAGTCTCTATACCGGGGACCAGTCGATGCAAAGACATTCGACGAGTTGTCCATTCGCTTTCAAAAATATCCGGTCATCAATGCTATTCATTACGTCGTATCACTATTCGGAATGGGTAATCCGAATAACGAGCGCAATAATTTAAAAATAAGTGTGGCATTCAAATTCAAGCAAATCACAACAAATACCTATTCAAAGGTAAATATTGATAGTCGGTTATTGAACTATCAATGGATATGCACACATCACCAGATTCCAAATAATTTTCTAAATTATTTATTTCCCAAAAATATTTTTACAAGATATATAATTTCCACACTTCAACCATTTGAAAACAATTTTCAAATCACTTTTCACATTTACCACTTTTAAAAACAAATTTCAAACATTTTCCTTACGTGGAAAATACTTTCATTTCAACATGGTTCATTTAAACCAATTAAATAAATCCTTACGATTTACTTTATATTTACGTTCCAAATCCGTAAATTAATTCCCATATTTAAAAAATAAATCAACGTTTATTTTTAAACAAATTCCCCTTTTCATTTATAAATTCCATAGTGAATTTATATTCCAAAATATCTATGAATATATGATTTCAACTATTCATTTTCAATTTATCTTCAAAAGGATAAATTCTCAAAACGTTTCATTTCACATTGGAAAACATTTCCATACTTATTTATTAATAAGTAATTCACAAATCTATTTATTTTCAACACTTGAAAAATAAATCAATATACTTAAATCGAAATTAAGTATATATTTCATTGTTTAAGGAAATCATTCGTTTAACCTTATTTATTTGGGCCAAAACGAATGTCGCGTAAACATCGTTACGACGTCCCAAAATCACTAGTATGGGGATTTGAAATTAAAATAGATATATAAATCCCAATACTATACAAAACATTTCCTTTCGGAAATCATTTACTATAACAACAGTGTTATAGTCCACCGTTTCCTTCTATTTCTCGAAAACGTCTATTTCAACAATGAATGTTGAAATTTATGGTTTCGAATCTTAACACCTTTTAAAACATCGTTAGATCGTTTTAATTCTATTTAAAACATCACATCCAAAACATTTTCTTTAACATATTATTCACTATTCAAAAAAGTGAATATACTACGTTAACCAATTTCATCACTTCTATACGTTTTATTTTAAAGGATTATTCACTGTCTAAAAACGTGAATATAACTCCATTAATAAGTTATAACAATTTACTTATCAAAATAAGTCGTTTGCGGATTTATAAAACAATGTTTATAAATTCCATTTCTATTTATTTTATAACTACTTCATTTATAAATCTCCTTTATTAACCTATTCGATTTATAACTCAATTATATACCGAAAGTCCATATTATAAGTTAAATGCTTATAATTTATTTGTTTATAAAAACGTTCTTTTAAAATTCCCAAATTATAAATCTTATAACTTATAAGATTCATTTATTTACCCATATATATTCTTCAAATAACTTTACAAATTTTATAAACCTACTGCTTATAAAATTCCATTTATAACTTCACCGTTTATAATCCTATAAATTTCATTCATTTATGAAATTCATTTACAATTCATTTTAACACTTATAAAAAAACTCGTTTTATAATTCAAATATTTTAATTTATAAATATCAATAAATCTTTTATATAAATCAATTTATACTATTATTTTTAAAACATCTTTAATCTCCTTTATAATTTCACCATTCTCTTTGATTTATAAAATAATCAAATTTCATAAATCCTATTTTTAAACTTTTTATAATAAATTCAAAAATCCCGATTTAAACTATTTTATAAAATCATTAACCCATATTTTCAAAAATCAACTTTTAACTATATTTCTCAAATCATAATTTTTATAACATTAAAATGTATACGTTTATTTATTTAAAATGAATCGATTCCAAAAATATTTTATAAACGTATATTTTCAAAAATCACTTTAAAAATCATTTTTTAAAATCCCAAAATTTGGCCCAATGATGCTACACACCAAATAGTCAATCACGACAACAACGATATCATATATCGATATGATAATCAACGAATATCAAAATATCCATAATCAAATAAATACTGTTGAGGAATCCAGTTGGATCCCTCCAACCTGTTTTCCTGCATCCAAAAACATTAGCACAATTCCAATTCCGTTCCAGTACGGAATTATCGCGGTATATAGGATTTATAATATTATCCGCTTAATAGACGGCGCAATAGGGTCTCATCCGCTATATACTGCGGGAAATCAATTCCAAGTACATAAATAATACCAATTTCACTGTTTATGAAATATTCACGGTATATGGTTTTAATAAATAACATCCGCTTACTAACGGCGCATAATGTCTATTTTAACAATCAATAGATAACAATCATCATTAAAACATGCATTCAAGTATTTTAAATATAACTATTTAAAATTAAAATCGAAACCGATTCGATTGAGTGAGAAGTTCTCACCTTGATTTCAATTTTGTTTTAGCGATTTATTTCGAATAAAATTAAACGGACGTTTAATTTTACCCAAAATTCTCACTAACTCCAAACGACTCCAATCCAATTCCATAGCGTAGTGCTCGTCCATACGATTCCAACGCAACTGGTTTCGCGCGTTTTTGACCTCGTATGAAAAAGATATGATTTTTACAAGTTTACACAAATTTATATTTACAAATTTACAACTTTTATTTTATAATTGACCTAAATGAATTCTGGCCGCAGGATCTCACCCTCCCCATCATCAGGCCGCACATACACCTTCCCCTTTCTTCTTCGTTCACGCGCGACCTACAGGCCGTAGAACCCAAAACACGCGACCAAAACTTGAAGGCCGCGACCACCTCGCCCACTTCTACTTCGATCAGGGACCACCATCCCCTTCGCCTACACGAGACACATGATCGGCCAAGATATGAGGGAGCTCGGCTCACCCTCCACCTCGCAATACGTGCACGAACGACAGGCCTTTGAGCTACGATTTTGACCACTACACTGCTCCATTCACGATCTTAACCGTTGAACATGTAGAGCTCGAGACGCTCTACAACTTTCATTTAGAAAGTTTTACGAATTAAAGCATGGATTTTGAGAAAATGGAGGGAGAAGGATGGAGTTTTTCGGCCATTGATTGCTAAGGGTGGCGGCTGAGCAAATAGGAATTAGGGTTTTATAATTTTTCTTATTTTTGTGAATTTAAGGTCTATTTATAGGAAATTTTTGAACACTATTCATCCGGGTTTTCCGGAATCCGATTTACGCGCTGTAACTGGCGTTTCTGGGGTTTATCCCGCATTCCGGACACAATGGAACAGGTTTCGGAAGCTAATTCGGTCATCTGTGCGAGTTATGGCAATAAACGTTCGATTTAAAATTAAACCGATTAAACGATTTTCTAGGCGTTTTAGCTTGCACCGGACAAACGGTAAATCCGATTGACTTGAAATTTGAAACCATATAATAATATCACATTACGGATCCGATGAAACTGGTTTCGTCGAAATCCGAGACTTTTTGAAAAATGGCTATTTTAACTCGCCAAATTAATATAAAAACAATTTCGATGCGTTTCGAGCTGCCACGGTCAAACAAAAACTCCGATTGCTACGAAAATTAAAATCCGGTAATTAAAATCTATTACGGATCCAATGGAACTAGTTTCGTCCAATTCTGAGACTGTTCAAAAAATGGCTAATTTCACTCGTCGATTAAATATTAAAATATTCAATTTTCACAAATAAACTCTTAATTCAATTTTAAAAGTTCTATAACATCATTCTAACTTCAATATGATAAAATAAAATTTTACAAATCATTTTCAATCATATTTAACTCAATTTTCAATTATTTCTGTATTTTCACATATTAAATTATCGATTTAATTATCCAATTAAATTCAATTATTCGAAATAAAATTTATTTGACTTATAAATTCACTAATTAATATTTAAAATTAATTAAATATTCAAATTTTAATCAATTAAAATTCTGGGTCGTTACATACTTCTCCCCTTAAAAGAATTTCGTCCTCGAAATTACCAAGTAAGAAAAGTTACAGAATCTATTAATTTTTCATAAATCCATAGTTAAATTTCTTACAACACTTTACTAAGTTTTCAAATCATACTTAGTTATCTTTCCAAACCAATCTACTATTGTTTAACTTTCAATTCCAAAATCAAAGTTAAGTTTTCAAATTTTTTCAAATTTTTCTCAAATTTATCTAACGCCTTAAATTTTCGAAAAAATTCGCCATAGTCTCCTTTGCGCGGCTCGATCCAAAAAAAAATGACAGTATATATATCACAAATATACATTTCATCAAGTGATGAGGCATCCCGCAGGGAAAAAAGTATAAAAGTACGATATTTAATCCGAGATATGTACCTTATATTTTATTAGCAAGCATATACGGCTAATATAGCGCGAAAGCGAGCTCCAAATACGAAGCAACCGCGATCCGCACATACTAAACACTCAACAAACAACATGAGAACATGTATATAGACAATAGTATCGATATACATCATATAGCAACATAATAACTATATATGCCAACATAGCAAATGTAGTAAAAGCAATATATTCAACCATCAACCAACTATCATCCATAACCAAATCAATATTCATTCATATTCTCATTAATATTCAATGAATTGGTTTTCAATTTAAATCACATTTGATTCATTAGCAGTGGATGTTCTTACTAACATTCGTTTTCAATTAGTTTATATTCACTAATTTATATTCAAGTTGGTTCACTTCCAAATCAAATTCAATTCCATGTAAGATTCACTTAACTTCCAATTGGATTTCAATTACTTTAGCTTTCAATTTCATTAATACTTAATGAATTACATACAATCAAGTAACAATCATATAACAACCATTGTATATTAATTACAAACAAATTCCTTTGCTTATATTCATTCAATTTGGTTTAACACCTTTACTTTCAATTGGTTTAATTAAATTTATTTTCATTCAATTATTCAACTTCCAATAACATAAGATTTTAATGAATTAATACTTACATCCATTATTTCATATCAACTTAATTTACATTCAATTGATTAACACTTAATCCATTCATTCAATTCAATTACAAAAGCTGAATTTCATTTATATAACTCAAGTTCACATTTATCACTTAACTTTATTAATTTACTTTGATACCTATATCAACTTCATTCAACATCACTTAAGTTATACCTCCATTTTACAAACATCACTTGGTTTTGAATAACTTAAATTCCCACTTATAAATCAATTCAAATTCCAATTCTAAAGTAAAATTTCCATTTAACTTTAAATTCATTTTTATTACAACTCATATTCATAAATATATTCATATAGTTTCACTTCTTATATATATAAGTTTATTTCACAATTGTAAATCACTTTAATTATAATTCAATTCTTATAATTCTTTTGCTTATACAATTATCCCTTTATTTAGATTATTCAAACAACTTATTCAACAACCAAACAATCTACTTATATACACTTTAATAATTCTGAAAAATTATTCCTTTATATATAAAAGTATAATCAAGGTAAAATTATTTCATTTACCCAATTTAAAACAATATCGTGTCGAATTGTTCTATTCAAGTGTTTACAAACCCCTTCGGCATAGTTGTGCATACCGTGCTGACGAAGGTTCATATGCCACTCAATAAACCAATCATCACAATATAAAACAATTTTATATTCACTAACAAATACGCTCTCATAGCTATTATTACACTCAACTCATTCTAGAGTACTATTGACTCTATCTCTAATGAGTAATACCCAACAGAGCCATGGTTGTCGCTTAACCAAATGCTCTGATACCACATGTAATAACCCGTTTTTCCGTACCCCTTGAATATACACTAATCTCTATAGATTAACTCAAGATGAACGGAAATACGAACCATTAGGGTTTTAAGAAAAAGGAAGAAAAAGAAAAAGGTAGAAGAAGAGAGAAAAGATAGAACAGAACAGAAAAAAACAGAACAACATCAGAATCTCACAATTCGCAGCGGAAAAACATATAATAGATAAATGAATAATCTTTAAACAAAGAACTATATCAGTTATTACATTACATTACATTTCATTACATCATCATCAGAGTGTACAACAACAACAACAAACAGCGGAAAAGAAATACTATATACTAATAATACGCCATGTCATCCAACTTGCCTCCAGCAACTCCTGAATTCCAGAATATCCTGATAAACCTATCTCTTGACTGCCCATATGGAAATTGGTGGGCACCCAGAGTTTAGGAAGGAAAACAATAAACTCCGAGTCAGTCATGTGACCGGTGTGAGAACTCAAAACAGTTTATTTATCTTTAAAATCAAAATAGAGGAATATTTTTAAAGTCAATTCGCAATGCTTTTAAAAATGAGACTACCATAAGGCCTCCCGCACACATACACAATGCAAACGCAGAATCGGAGGAGATTTCTCCTTATGATAGTCAAACATGCTTGATACGCATTAAAAAGAAACATTTGATATTATTACTAGTGCATAGTGTAGGAAAAATTCATTTCGAAAATAAAGATATAAATCTTAACCAGCATAGACATTTCGAACTATGCCTACTATAGCTACCATCTAAACAGTGGTGACCACCATAAGTAAATGGCAGGTTTTACAACTAAAACCGTACAGGGTTTCGTATTGGGAATTGGATTTTCAACAAATGGTCAGGCCAAGAAACTTCCCATTGCCACATGAGAACGCCTCTGGAAGGACGTCCCCGAGAACCTAACCGGATCTCTGCCAACACAAGGCCGGGTTACCTTTCAAACTAGGTAACAACTGACACGCGTATGCCATCCCCCAGTCCTTTGGGACCTTTATCCGAGCGCTCCTAACCATCATCACACAATCATAAATAAAGTGTTTCAACATGAGTAAGTATCTGGGCTCCATACCATGATACCACCCTTTTCCAGAAGGAAATGCACATACCCTAAAGGGAGCTACCTCTCATAACCTTGTCGCATCTTTCCTGTTTTGACCATTCCGGGGTGTGAGGCTCGACGAAGTCTCGTCCACAAAGCCACGCTTTATACAAAAGCTGTGCTTTGGGTCAACAAATGATCATAGAAATGATCACAAAGATAAACGATCAAACAAATGATCCTACCACAAATGGTCAACACAATGATCATTTCACAGCAACACTCAGCATGTCACATTACCAAATTGGGAATATATCGCTGATAACCTTCAACTACATAACCTCTGAGCTCATACGTCTCAGAGAAGGGTGTTAAGCTAAGAGAATAAATTCTCCATCACCAATAGAAATATATTTGAAAGAAATCAGCTTTATATCTCAATTTGTAATGTCAGACATACTATCCATACAAGTCTGTTCCGGGATCGAACAGAACCGAAGACATTTACAAAGAAGTCCTTGCAATCCGGATATTCACTAATCACGATCGGACTTCCCATCACGTATGGAGTCTCTATACCGGGGACCAGTCGATGCAAAGACATTCGACGAGTTGTCCATTCGCTTTCAAAAATATCCGGTCTTCAACACCGGTCATCAATGCTATCCATTACGTCGTATCACTATTCGGAATGGGTAATCCGAATAACAAGCGCAATAATTTAAAAATAAGTGTGGCATTCAAATTCAGGCAAATCACAACAAATACCTATTCAAAGGTAAATATTGATAGTTGGTTATTGAACTATCAATGGATATGCACACATCATCAGATTGCAAATAATTTTCCAAATTATTTATTTCCCAAAAATATCTTTACAAGATATATAATTTCCACACTTCAACCATTTGAAAACAATTTTCAAATCACTTTTCACATTTACCACTTTTGAAAACAAATTTCAAACATTTTCCTTACGTGGAAAATACTTTCATTTCAACATGGTTCACTTAAACCAATTAAATAAATCCTTACGATTTACTTTATATTTACGTTCCAAATCCGTAAATTAATTCCCATATTTAAAAAATAAATCAACGTTTATTTTTAAACAAATTCCCCTTTTCATTTATAAATTCCATAATGAATTTATATTCCAAAATATCTACGAATATATGATTTCAACTATTCATTTTCAATTTATCTTCAAAAAGATAAATTCTCAAAACGTTTCATTTCACATTGGAAAACATTTCCATACTTATTTATTAATAAGTAATTCACAAATCTATTTATTTTCAACACTTGAAAAATAAATCAATATACTTAAATCGAAATTAAGTATATATTTCATTCTTTAAGGAAATCATTCGTTTAACCATATTTATTTGGGCCAAAACGAATGTTGCGTAAACATCGTTACGACGTCCCAAAATCACTAGTATGGGGATTTGAAATTAAAATAGATATATAAATCCCAATACTATACAAAACATTTCCTTTCGGAAATCATTTACTATAACAACAGTGTTATAGTCCACCGTTTCCTTCTATTTCTCGAAAACGTCTATTTCAACAATGAATGTTGAAATTTATGGTTTCGAATCTTAACACCTTTTAAAACATCGTTAGATCGTTTTAATTCTATTTAAAACATCACATCCAAAACATTTTCTTTAACATATTATTCACTATTCAAAAACGTGAATATACTACGTTAACCAATTTCATCACTTTTATACGTTTTATTTTAAAGGATTATTCACTGTCTAAAAACGTGAATATAACTCCATTAATAAGTTATAACAATTTACTTATCAAAATAAGTCGTTTGCGGATTTATAAAACAATGTTTATAAATTCCATTTTTATTTATTTTATTACTTCATTTATAAATCTCCTTTATTAACCTATTCGATTTATAACTCGATTATATACCGAAAGTCCATATTATAAGTTAAATGCTTATAATATATTTGTTTATAAAAACGTTCTATTAAACTTCCCAAATTATAAATCTTATAACTTATAAGATTCATTTATTTACCCATATCTATTCTTCAAATAACTTTACAAATTTTATAAACCTACTGCTTATAAAATTCCATTTATAACTTCACCGTTTATAATCCTACAAATTTCATTCATTTACAATTCATTTTAACACTTATAAAAAAACTCGTTTTATAATTCAAATATTTTAATTTATAAATATCAATAAATCTTTTATATAAATCAATTTATACTATTATTTTTAAAACATCTTTAATCTCCTTTATAATTTCACCATTCTCTTTGATTTACAAAATAATCAAATTTCATAAATCCTATTTTTAAACTTTTTATAATAAATTCAAAAATCTCGATTTAAACTATTTTATAAAATCATTAACCCATATTTTCAAAAATCAACTTTTAACTATATTTTTCAAATCATAATTTTTATAACATTAAAATTTATACGTTTATTTGTTTAAAATGAATCGATTCCAAAAATATTTTATAAACGTATACTTTCAAAAATCACTTTAAAAATCATGTTTTAAAATCCCAAAATTTGGCCCAATGATGCTACACACCAAATAGTCAATCACGACAACAACGATATCATATATCGATATGATAATCAACGAATATCAAAATATGCATAATCAAATAAATACTGTTGAGGAATCCAGTTGGATACCTCTAACCTGTTTTCCTGCATCCAAAAACATTAGCACAATACCAATTCCGTTCCAGTACGGAATTATCGCGGTATATAGGATTTATAATATTATCCGCTTAATAGACGGCGCAATAGGGTCTCATCCGCTATATACTGCGGGAAATCAATTCCAAGTACATAAATAATACCAATTTCACTGTTTATGAAATATTCATGGTATATGTTTTTAATAAATAACATCCGCTTACTAACGGCACATAATGTCTATTTTGACAATCAATAGATAACAATCATCATTCAAACATGCATTCAAGTATTTTAAATATAACTATTTAAAATTAAAATCGAAACCGATTCGTTTGAGTGAGAAGTTCTCACCTTGATTTCAATTTCGTTTTAGCGATTTATTTCGAATAAAATTAAACGGACGTTTAATTTTACCCGAAATTCTCACTAACTCCAAACGACTCCAATCCAATTCCATAGCGTAGTGCTCGTCCATACGATTCCAACCCAACTGGTTTCGCGCGTTTTTGACCTCGTATGAAAAAGATATGATTTTTACAAGTTTACACAAATTTATATTTACAAATTTACAACTTTTATTTTATAATTGACCTAAATGAATTCTGGCCGTAGGATCTCACCCTCCCCATCATCAGGCCGCACATACACCTTCCCCTTTCTTCTTCGTTCACGCGCGACCTACAGGCCGTAGAACCCAAAACACGCGACCAAAACTTGAAGGCCGCGACCACCTCGCCCACTTCTACTTCGATCAGGGACCACCATCCCCTTCGCCTACACGAGACACATGATCGGCCAAGATATGAGGGAGCTCGGCTCACCCTCCACCTCGCAATACGTGCACGAACGACAGGCCTTTGAGCCACGATTTTGACCACTACACTGCTCCATTCACGATCTTAACCGTTGAATACGTAGAGCTCGAGACGCTCTACAACTTTCATTTTGAAAGTTTTACGAATTAAAGCATGGATTTTGAGAAAATGGAGGGAGAAGGATGGAGTTTTTCGGCCATTGATTGCTAAGGGTGGCGGCTGAGCAAATAGGAATTAGGGTTTTATAATTTTTCTTATTTTTGTGAATTTAAGGTCTATTTATAGGAAATTTTTGAACACTATTCATCCGGATTTTCCGGAATCCGATTTACGCGCTGTAACTGGCGTTTCTGGGGTTTATCTCGCGTTTCGGACACAATAGAACAGGTTTCGGAAGCTAATTCGATCATCTGTGCGAGTTATGAGAATAAACGTTCGATTTAAAATTAAACCGATTAAACGATTTTCTAGGCGTTTTAGCTTGCACCGGACAAACGGTAAATCCGATTGACTTGAAATTTGAAACCATACAATAATATTACATTACGGATCCGATGAAACTGGTTTCGTCGAAATTCGAGACTTTTTGAAAAATGGCTATTTTAACTCGCCAAATTAATATAAAAACAATTTCGATGCGTTTCGAGCTGCCACGGTCAAACGAAAACTCCGATTGCTACGAAAATTGAAATCCGGTAATAAAAAACTATTACGGATCTAATGGAACTAGTTTCGTCCAATTATGAGACTGTTCAAAAAATGGCTAATTTCACTCATCGTTTAAATATTAAAATATTCAATTTTCACAAATAAACTCTTAATTCAATTTTAAAAGTTCTATAACATCATTCTAACTTCAATATGATAAAATAAAATTTTACAAATCATTTTCAATCATATTTAATTCAATTTTCAATTATTTCTGTATTTTCACATATTAAATTATCGATTTAATTATCCAATTAAATTCAATTATTCGAAATAAAATTTATTTGACTTATAAATTCACTAATTAATATTTAAAATTAATTAAATATTCAAATTTTAATCAATTAAAATTCTGGGCCGTTACACAATTGCAAATGATAGTACAAAAGCATGTTGGAGCACTGTAATATGCAACAATCACCAGACCAAAAATCTCATTTAGTGTGAATAAAGGAGTCAATTTGCAAGGTCCAACAGATGAGCACTAGAAAGCTATAAGGAGAATACTGAGATACCTCAAAGGAACACTACACCATGGTCTGACAATTGAATCATGCAAAACTATTAGCATTACTGGCTATGAAGATGCTGACTGAGGTACTGACCTTGATAATAGAAGATCAACAAGTGAATACTGTATTTACCTAGGTAAAAATCCTATCTCATGGTGCTCAACAAAACAACCAACTATCTCCAGATCCAAAATTAAGCCGAATACAGGAGTGTGGCCAATGCGACTGCCGAAATAATATGGATAGAGTCATTACCGAGTGAACTACAAATCAAACCAGAAAGAAAAACTATAATATGGTGTGACAACCTTAGCACAGTATCACTTACAGCTAATCCAATTCTACATTTCAGAAATAAGCATATGGAATTAGACTTATATTTTGTTCGCGAACAAGTAAGAAGAGGAAAACTATCAATCACGTACTTTCAACTTACCAAGTTGCTGACATTCCAACAAAGCTGTTATCAAGAAAGTTGAAAGTCAAGAACCTTGATAGTCAAGAAAAATACGATCTTTCAGCTAACTCAGGCAAAGCCACGACATAGCTGTCAACCTTGCAGAATGATGTTGAAAAGCTCACAAATTTCAACAGATCTGAGCCTTAAATTAAATTAATTTGAAGGTGCCGTAAAATGAAGAGCGATTCGCAAACAATTCACAAAGCTAGTTGAATCAAGCATCAGCGTCATCAGGATACTTGATTAAGTTGTAAAGCTCGTGAATTTTCAACAGAACAGAGCTTCAATCGATTTAATTTGATGACGGCATAAAATTTGGGAACGATTCGCAACCCTAGCCCAAAGCTAGGTTTGAAGGAGGATAATGAATGAAGTGGTGCAATACAGCTCAATGAAGAGAGCAAAATATATCAGTCGCGCCGCATATCAGAGTTAAGCAGCTTTTATAATTAGTAATCCAAATGTCACTATGCTTAGGCATCTGCATGCAAACTTCAAAACCAATGATTTAAAACCATACTTAAAGCTGATTTAAAATTCAATAAAGGTATTTCATTTTACAATTGAATACAAATTTGGTTTGTGATACCATGCGCTTTTTGCTCTTTCAAACATTTGCAGGCAAAATAAACACTAAAGTATAGACTTGAAACTTCCCCTGAAAACTTTATTTACATGTAGACAAGGACTTCTTTGTACAACGATGCATCCAGCTGCAATTATACGCAAACGGGCGAAGGAAAAACATCAAACCAACCTAACCCGAACCCGGATCAAGAAGCTAAAGTACTGTGATACAAAGAAAAGAGGAAGAAAAGAAGGCACGAAAAGCAAATTCGATATGCTTATAGAAAAGCTTATGCTTAAATGAGGCCGATGGTTAAAGATAGGTTTGCGAAGACACCGAAAGTGAGTGATGCTACGGTTAATAAAGATAATAATGACAATGATAATGATACTGTTATTTCTAATTATAATCCGGAGAGATTTGATTTTTGATGGAACAATTGTGTAACAAAATAGTCATAGTTCCATTGATTATGTAGGCAAAATAATTCAAATCAGCTCTAATTCGCATCAATCAAACCCATCAAATTCTGGAGGAGTGACATAAGTTAATTTTGGAGAAGTGACATTAGTTAGATTTATTTTTCTCACCTCTGGCTTTAGAAGTCACGAAAAATATTACAACATGCAAGCAAAATTAATCCTAATATTATCTGCACTTCTCTTATCAAAGAGCTAACAATGAAATATGCAGTGTGTATATAGAAAATAGCATAGATAATGGATGTTAGGCAGTCACCTTGCTTGTCCAGGGCCAGCTCTACTAAGCAAAGCTGAATAACATAAACATTTGTTTTGCATATTGTTTTAAATACTTTTTACAAATTATTTGTGTGATACATGGTATCTTATTAACATATAAAAAGCCTTATAAAATATTCCATGGATATAGTGTCTCATGTATAGTTGTCAAAATCAATTGATAAAGTTTAAGAAAATCTGTACATAATCAGAAAAAACTCAAGGAAAGCTTTTAATGCTTTCATATACCATTTATTTATGTAGTCATTCTTATTACACAACCAGTTGCATCAATACAGATTACAACGCCCAAAGCCAATCCAAAGCTTTTTAAACATCGGGTTTTGTTGGCATCAAATAATCTGTTGCCAATGCCGCATCAAATACTCCATGGAATTTATCTCAAGTACATTAGTATAGAATATCCTTATAAAATATTCGTTTGAGTTTATCTAATATAACATGTACAACGTCCTCATTAAATATTCTATGTGAGTGTAGTGTGAATAAAAAATACATAAATAATCCTTTTAATTTTACCGAGCTTCGATTTCAATGATAACGCACTTTTAGCCTTGTTATTTATTGTTTAAACTATGGGAAAAGTATACCTGATACGTAACTGCTTAAAGTCTCATAGTTTGCAACAAATGAATTACACTTGAACAATTTGTTTGAATGAAAAAACAATAACCTTCCCAGTTATTCATAACTTCCCTGTTATTTATTGTTTAAACCATGGGAAAAGTGTACCTCATGTATTCATGTAGTAGAAACATTGCACACGCTTAGCTAAGTAATATAATATATATTACATTACACAGTGCAAGAAAACACAGTTGTGGTTTGTGCGTATATTTGAAATATTAATACTTCCAAAATAGCATGTATCACACAAAAAAAATTCTTATCAACATATAAAAAACCTTATACTGAATAGCATGCACACAGACGTACATCAATCGTACCTATATAGCGTATAATAGAAGAGAGGAAATAGTAATTTTAGGACGTACTGAAAATTCATTCGATTATAAAATGAGCAGCAGACCAAACTATAACAGAAAAGAGGACACCTTCCGTACACTGCAATTCAAATGTCTGTCTCCATAGCTTTTTGGTTGGCTCTTTTAGTGTCTCTATTCAAATTGTAACTGCATTGTTTACGAGTTGTTTAATATGAACCTTTGCATTTGGTTCAGTTGACTTCATGCATCCTAAAACAACCACTTTTTCCTTTCTTGATAAATCCATCAACTTGAATTTATTGTTTGTTACTAAATTTGCAGTCTATAAGTTGAAAAAAGAGAACAACGATGAAGTTACTAATCCGGAAAAATAAAAGTACCATAATCCATAAAAATTTAATTACTTCGTTTGTTTACTTCTGTCCAGCTGTGTCAACCCTACAGAACCCAATAAACATTATAAAGTTAGTTTAACATTTAGCAGTGACCCATAATAACATGAAATACAATCATAATAACAATTAGCAAATATTGCCTTTAAACTCAGTAGACAAGAGACATATCTTACCTGATTTTTCACCAGCTTCGGAAATTTCTTCTTCAGGCCTAACACTTTGCTTTCAAGTTGCAGTGTTTGCTTATCCTAATCTACGATAAAGCCGCTCTACTAAGGCTCATTTCCCTTCCCATTGCTCTTAGTCGACCCTATCTTTCTTGCCCCAACACTTGCGAAAGTGCATCTTTCTATGTAATTTCTTGCCGAGCTCAACTGTGGGACAACATCGATTTGTTTAGTCTTTTCCTACAAAACAAGATTGATAACAGATTATTGATATACTCTAGTTAGTTTATTTAAGTTGTCTAACATCCTCTCTTTCTTAGTGTATATAATATAGAATGGCTAAGGTTGTAATATCAACCAATCAACCGTGTTTAATTGAATACGGGTACCATCTACATCTGCATGGTTAAATCATATCAATCTTTTATCATTATTTTTACGTAATATTTCATAAAGTACATAATTTAGTAATTTAGGCTGAAAGGGAGATGTTCCTTCATTTTTGTCCATGCAATATCCATTGTATACATTAACAGGTGAAATATAATCAAAGTTATTCATAGACAATAATATAAATAATTAATCAACAATTCAGCTCGTTGACAGAATCAAGATGAAGTTTCGAGGACGTGATGTAAACTTTCACGTTAAGATTGGAAGACTATAAATCATCAAGTCAAGAAACCACTGATAAAATTAGTAGTTTATGTTCTATATTTTTTATGAAGGGCAAAAGAAGTAAGGTCAATTGGGATGTTCCATGGGATGCATGTACATGAGCAAGGATTTTAAAGTTATGTCAATCCAGGTATTTTATGGGCCACATGACCAGAAATAGGTATCGAGCCATGGAGTCAATTTGGGATATTCAAGCAATGCAAAACTCATCATGTATTTACAAGTACATAATTATGATTAGCGCTAAGGCAAGAAGTATGTTAGAGAAGAGTGGGGGATTGTTTCGCAACAAGACTATGGTTTGCCATCGCTTGCTGGCTCTAATTTGCTTTAAAAAGTAGGAACGTAAGCACTGGCAAGCATAAGGGGTGAATATTTAATGTTATCAAGTACTAACGTCATTAATCCGTGGAAACCATATAACTTGAGGAAAAATAAAATCTGTACATGTTGAGATCATGCAAATAACAATCCATAAAAACAGAGAACATGGTTTTTGGTTGTGGTTATTAAGCAAAGATGGCAGTTCAATTTTATAGCAACATGGAACAATTGCCTGAGTCATTTCAATCAAGTAAGTCACGCGGAAAAAGTTGCATGGAACAAAGCCAACAACCAAAAACTATCATTGACAACATTTGGAGAAATCATAAACGAATTAGACACAGAATATGAATTACAACAAAGAGGCATTTCAATTCATCAAAACTGTATTCTCTATAACATTGCAAATGAAGATATCAACGATCTTTTCTTTACTATGCAACCACAGAGCCTATATAATGGTGCAGAGGTATATTCAAAAAGGCGAAAAATGAAGATCTACATATAAGCGAAGTAAAGTTCCTAATCAACAATTTCTAAGTCAAACTTTCATGTGTGATCTTGTAAGTGTGATTTTTACATGCCCAGAGTGGTCAGTTTTGGGAGAAAGGGACATCGTAAATTTTCAGAAAAACCTAAAAGTAAATTGCAATTATGCAAAGAATTGAAGCTAAAACCTTGCCTGTCCATTTAGGAAACTAAAATCCATTTATGTTACATACAGCAAAGCAATTATCAATCCCAATAAAATTAACATATCTAAACCATGACTACTACTAATAATAAATCACTGATCTTAACTTCACTCCTGCCAAAAACTAAAAATAAATTAATTAATTTATTAAGTAGTTTAACATAAGTATTAAACAAACAGCTGTTCCAAACTGCAATAGTTTAACATATATAACACATTACAACAATCTCAAATATGTCATGAAGGATTTGATGATATTAGAATATATGCAAAAACTAATTGAAACAAACTGAAAGTATGAACCTACTGTAGCATCTGCAACAATAATATTCACTGGTTCACCATTTTTTCTAGTGCGAGACTTAATCCAAACTGCACTTCAAGAGACGGAAGAACGATCACTACTTTGCTTTCTACATTCGAAAGAACTTCAAATAACAAACTACATTAACTAAGCAGTTCATAAATATTACAGTAAATAAAACTACTATTTTTCTTATCAAATATTCATCCAGTCAGGCCATTTATTTACAATTGCACTTCTTACATGAATGATAAGTATAAATACCTTAATGTTTGCAATAAATGTTCCATTAAGTAATATATCATTGGAGAAAATGTCTTCTGATGATCAGTCTAAGGGAATAAAAAACCAACGCAGTGGAAAACAATTGGATCGTGATTGTAGTGAGACGAAACAAACAGAGATAAATACCAGAATAGACAGACAGATCTATGCAATGCAGAAGGATAAATAACACCAGTATTTATAGTGGTTCCACTACCGCAAAACAGTGTAAGTCCACTTGGGGATGAGAAATTTTAGTAATTACTGAAAGATTAGAATTATAAGATTGATTCACTTTTGGAGGCTATTCATAAGAAGAATTGAGAATACAATCAAAATTCTGCAAAGTTTTAGCTCTATAATATGGCTGTCATTGTTGTCCATAAGCTCCACTATTTACAAAGTGAAAAAATGAGAAGTGGTAGCTGCTATATAGCAGCCCTGAGGTTTAGTTCGGCACATCTGGTTCGGCTCACTTTGGTTCGGTCAACTTGGTTTGGTGTCTATCTGGTTCGGCAAAGCATCTGGTCCTGCACTCAATCCCCGAACAAGAAAACTGGAGTGGAATAGTACCGAACGAGATATTTCGTTCGGCTTCTTCTCCTCCACCAAATCACCGAACGAAAATTTTGGTTCGGTGTTCATCTTCGCCGCTCCAAATAATGTCGCTCCACTTCTCTTCTTTACCGAACGAAGCTCCCATGCCTAGCCTTCACCAAATCACCGAACGAGATTCCTACTTCCTCAAATCTCAATGCCAAAAAAATCATCACGAAACTTTGGAGTGTGACTTCGTGACTTCCTTCTTTGCTTGGCTTCTCCTCTTCATTCGGCAAGTACACCGCTTCATTCAAAGCTAGGGTTTCATGCTCTGATTTGGGAACCTGAGTTATCAAATTCTAACAATCTCCACCTTGATACCAAATTTCCAAACAAGTTTTCCAACTCCATCTACTCTTTTGTACTCCAGGCAATGGATACTTACCCAATGAGCTTCGGCAATGTCATCACCCATTACACTCTGTCAACGAACTCGCGTAAGGCCACTGTCCGTCAACAAAATGTTCGAAATACCCCGTCTGTGTAGAACCTATCAATCTTCACCATGAAAACAAACGTCTCCATGGACCATCTCAACTTTCCCTCATGGCACCTAGCACTTCATCAAGCGAATCAAGTCTGAGCAATGCTCAAACTTAGCAATAGGCAACGACTTGGTAAACATGTCTCGTGCATTCTCTTTTGTGTGAACCTTCTGAAAACGAACTAGCTTCTCTTCACTCATCGAGACATGGAAGACTCTCTTACCTCAATATGCTTTGTCCTCGAGTCGAACGCCAGATTTTCAGCTAAGTGAATTGCACTCTCACTGTCACAGTACACATCCACTCTTTCGTATGCGAAGCCTAAATCATACAACAGTCGCCTCAAATAAAGTGCCTCTTTAGCTGCTTCAACCGCAGCCATGAGCTCTGCCTCTGTAGTAGACAAAGCCACAATTGTCTACAGCCTCGTTCTCCAACTAATCGCTGCCCCACCAATGGTGAAAACATATTCGGATGTTGACTTCCTTCGATCTCTATCACCGGCATAGTCAGAATCACAAAATCTAACCATGCTGAAATCTCTATCTCTGCCGCCAAAGACAAGTCCATAGTTTGGAGTTCCTCTAAGGTATCTGAAGTTACACTTCATTACTTTTCAATGCTTCTTTCCTGAATTGACATGAACCTACTCACCAATCTAACAGCCTGTGCAATGTCAGACCTAGTGCGGATCATGACATACATCAAGATGCCAACTGCACTTGCATATGGAACCTTTGTCATATAAACCTTGTCCTTTTTTCAAATCGAAGAGCTTTTACTAGAAAGTTATATGTGCAAACGCATGGGTGTGCTGATTGCCTTTGCCCCTTCCATGCTAAACCGACCAAGCACCTTATGAATGTACTTCTTTTGAGTGAGACTCAAAAGTTCTAACTTTCTATCACTTTGGATTTCCATACCCAAA
Organism: Allium cepa; assembly: GCA_030765085.1. Taxonomy (NCBI): domain Eukaryota; kingdom Viridiplantae; phylum Streptophyta; class Magnoliopsida; order Asparagales; family Amaryllidaceae; genus Allium; species Allium cepa. Next base: position 406,242,616 of record CM060940.1, on the reverse strand, counting down.
ATTTTCTTTGCTTCTCCAAAGTCTTTAATTTCGAATTCTTCTTTTAGCTTTCGCTTTACACTATCGATTTTAGCTTTATCCTTGGAAGCAATCAACATATCATCCACATACAAGAGTAGGTACACCCATCTACCATTCTTTAAGTGCTTGAAGTACACACAAACGTCATTGATGCTACGATCAAAACCAAGTGAAAGCATACAAGAATCAAACCTCTTGTACCATTTCTAAGCGACTGCGTAAGTCCATACAGCGACTGCTTAAGTCCATACAACGACTTTTTCAATTTGCAAACCTAGTTTTCTTTTGCATCTACAACAAATCCTTTTGGCTACTTCATGTTGATGGTCCCATCCAAGTCTCCATACAAGAAAGCGGTTTTCACGTCCAATTGCTCCGGCTCCAAGTCATGAGCTACGATGATAGCAAGCAAAATGCTGATGGGCATATGCCTCACTACTGGAGAGAATATCTCATCATATTTCAATCTCTTTTTTTGTGAAAACCCTTTAGCGACTAGTCTAGTCTTGTATCTTCTATCATCCTTCATCTTGAACACCCATTTGCAACATATGGCTCGGCTTCCTTGAGGAGGTGGTACCAAATTCCAAGTCTTTTTCTTCTTCAACAACTCCTCTTCCATAGCGCGCATCCACTTCGAACTGTCACATGACTTCAAAACTTCATCAAGGTCAAGCGGCTCCTCAAGAACCAAATGTAGGGCATAGTCAAACTGATCACCAAGGCTAAGGTTTGCAAATTGCTAATCACCGTACCTTTCGGATGACCTAATAGTCCTACAACTGAGCTAGGTAGGTACAGCTTCGGCTAAACTCCTTTTAGCTCCGCCTTGAACTGAACTTCCTCTAGATTCAGCACATCACCCCTACTAGAAGGTACCTATGGACTATCCTGCGATGTTTCATCAACTACGTTTTCCTCGGTAGCATCAACAACAACTCTCTCCTTGGTTGGAACACGAGAACTTCTTCTATCTTCTTAGGCCTATCAGAATCTTATGATGTGGTAGGTAGCTTCTCCTTCGAATTGAACATAGCAGACTCATCAAAAGCAACATGTCTGGAATGAACAATCTTTCGATTAATATGGTTCCAAATTTGATACCCTTTAATAGCATTGGGGTATCCCATTAGTATGCCCTTGTATGCTCTAACATCCAGCTTGTCATCAATTGTATGTTGAACGTACACAAGACAACCAAAAATTCAAAAGTAACCAAGATAAACTACTTTACCTTACAATACGTGGAGATCTTGTAGCGAAGAAAAGTGAAACTGAATACGAATGCTGGGTCTTCAACATGCGTATTCGATTTCACTTTTCTTCACCATAAGGCCTCTGCGTTTTATGTTCTTCTCTTTCCACTTTTCATCTGGAATCTACCCATCTATGGATAAGTATGAAATTCGATTTATGATATGCACCGCAGTTGGTAATGCCTTGGCCTAAAAGCCTCTAGAAAAGCCCGCTGTCAATCTCATGCAACGAGCCTTCTCCAGTAGAGTTATGTTCGTCATTTCTACAACCCCATTGAATTGCGGATCTCCTGGTGTAGTGAAATGTCTCTGAATGTCATGGTTTCTATAAAAATTGAGGAACTCCCTAAAGACAATTCACTGCGTAATCAGATCTCACACCTTCAACCTAGAATCGGATTGATTCCCAACAAGCGCTTTTCAGTTTTTGAACTTCTCAAAACTTTCTGATTTATCCTTCATCACATACACCCATACATTCCAAGAAAAGTCATCAATGAAAGAGATAAAATATTTTGCTTCTCCAAGAGAAGGAGTAGAAACCGGTCCCCACACATCTGTATGCACGTGCTCAAGTACTCATCTCTATCTATGGAGTCCAACTCCAAAAGATGCTTTAGTTGCTTGCCTAACACACACTCCTTGCAAAAGTCCATCTTGTCGAAGCTTTCTCCTTTGATCATCTTCCGTCTTCGAAGCAACTCTAAGCACTTCTCTGAAATATGACCCAACCTGATATGCCAAAGCTTTGTGGCATCCAATGCACGAGAATTTACTCAACACACGACTCTCCAATAACTGTGGTTCCTATCGGAAAATATAGATTTTGAAACACATATCCTTTCATAAAAACTAGTGCACCTCTCGAAACCTTCGGACTATCCTTCTCGATAGTTACCTTGCATCCCAAAGATGCCAATTGTCCTTAAGAAATTAAGGACTTTCAAAGGCCTGTAACATACAGGACACCTATAAAAGTGTGTATCACTCCGTCAAACATCTCGATCCTCGATGTACCTTCACCCATTGCTCTACAGATAGAATTATTACCCATAAGAATAGATCTTCCTCTCGTCCAACGAAAGAGCTGAAGTAATCTTTATTAGGCGTCATATGGAAAGACGCCCCGAGTTCAACACCCAATGGTCTGAGACATCCGATACTACTGCATACAAAACATCGTCGAATACAGATTTCTCCACCGCAAATGATGAAAATACTTCTTCTTCATTCTTCTTCAAATATGGACAATCCATTTTCCAATGACTAGGTTTCTTGCAGACAAAGAACTTTCCGTCCTTAGACTTTCCTCTCCTTCCATTACTGGGCTTCTTGGACTTGGAATACCCTCTAGAGTGCCAATTCTTCTTATCATCTCTACCTCTTTCAACAAATAGGTTGCGACTACTACTTCCACCTTTACTTTCTCCACCTATCACCTTTATCTGATCTCTCAAGCCCTGAGATAGAAGGCCTGACTTTACATCTTTCACTATCAATGTGTCTCTAGCGAAGATAAGACTATTAGCGAAGATAAGACTATTAGCGAAACCTGTGTATCGTTTCGGAAGAGAACACAAAAATCATTGTTATTTGCTCCTCTTTCATTTTCAAGTCAGCAGTCTTCATCTTCATCATGGGATCATCAAAGAAATTAAGATGTTTCTTCACTGGTGTACCCTCTCTCATCCGCATGATAAAAATGTTTTCAGTAATATCAGACGGTTATTCAGAGATTTCTTCAAGTAATGATTCTCTAGCTTGGTCCAAATGCCCATAGCAGTGGTCTCACTACTAATCTCTGAGATAATATTCTCTCTCATAGCTAGTTGTAAAGTAGTAAACGTTCATTTCTCCATCTCCTTCCTTTCTGCGGTTGAGATGTCAGCCCTCAATTCCTTAGGGGAAAACACTACTGTATGGACTTCTTTTCTAATTAGAACAGCTTTCATCTTCCATTGCCACTTCTCGAATACAAACGGATGACATCTCTGAATAAATCAACTGGAAAAGCTGAAAGCTGAATCGATAGTTGGATCTCCAAGAGAAGCTTCAAACCCCAAAGATAGGTCTCAAATGTTGTGTCACTCAGTCTAACGCGAGCATAAAGCAAAACACAAACACTCGAGTCAGGATTAACATTCTTATATCAATAAATCCAACTGAAGCGAAATATCAATAGAAATACAATTAACTCAAAGTATGTTTGGGATAACCATCCTCTAAGGATCCGTGGAACTATCTACTGTGTAGAAATATATGCTATTAACAACCAAACGTCATTATAACACCATGGTCATTGTGAAATAAATTATGCTTCAAAACCAAAACATCATTTCCATTTTAAATATATCTATTTCCAAATTATAGCACTTTCAAAGTTACAACACTTTCGAAACACTTTCGAAACCCAAAAACTTTGAAATCATAACTTCCACCACTTAAATAGTTTAGATATTAATAATAATATATAATAAAATAGCTTATAAAATAGTTTATATAAAAATAATTTATATTAAAAGTGGTTTATATTAAATAGTTTATATTAAAATAATTTATAAAATAAAATATAATTTAATAATACTTTATGTAATAAAATAGTTTCCTCAAATTTCACAAATCAATTCAAATCAACTCGAATTCCAGATTTCAATTTAATTCAATCTCAATTCTTCAATTTCGATTCAATTCAGTTTCTTAATGAATCATTTCAAATTATATCGATTTCAAATACAGATTTGAACCATAAAATAAACCATTTAAATTTTAAATTATTTCAAAGCTTTAATATTCCAACACTTTCAAAACTAGATTTGATAATTTCATATATATCAAAATTTAACTTCGTTATCATTTAGTATTGAAATATTCTCTCAATGAATCCACTATCATTTAAATAACCTTAATTTGCATTAAACTAAATATTTCCTTCGATTTATTTAAAACTTGAAATGTCCATTTAATCGCTTTAAATCAAAATGAAGCTATCATATCCTAAAACCCTCAAATTCAATAAGTTTCAAATCAATTAAATTAAACAAAAATCTTAATTAAATACAATTTTGAATAAATTCAAATTTATCTTTCTAACCTTAACTTATAGAATCATTATAAAAATAATTTTTAAAAATAATTTTTTTAAATAAATACTTAAACATATTGTATTTCACTTAAATCAAACTTGACTAAATTTAAATCTTATTATTAAATCTATTTTGCATTAAAACTTATCCATATACGTAATATTTAAAATTTAATAAAATCATATATCATTCTTTTCAAAACCATAGAAATGAATTTCAAAATATTTGTATATAGACCAATGGTGTCTGTATAAAATTTTCTATCCTATGGTCAAGTGATAGGGATATTTATCATTTCAATCCAAAATTTAAATATATACGGGTATATATCATTTCAACCCAAAATCCCAAATTCAATTCAATGAAAATCGCTTGGGTTTATCATTTCAAACCATAACGATTTTCTCTCATTCTACAGATCGTTCGGGCATGTATCATTTCAACCCATAGTGAATTCTATACTAACAGGAACTTCAGAGTGATAACAGATATAATAATAATATAACATGCATATATCATTAATATAAATAACAGATAACGGTGTCAGATGTCAAAGGTGAACAGATACAGATAACAACATATATATAGCAATGTAAATAACTAACAACGGCAAATTTCAATTGTCGTTTCAATTGAAATCAAATGTAATAAATATATGAACGTTAATCGTGAGTGATTGCTCACCTTTCGAGGTTAGAGGAGTTTGATATACAATAAGCTACGAATTGGATCATGATCTTGACAATCAAACAAATCCAAACAACAATATCAAGCGAAGTAAGCTGAAAGTGGATTTGACGGGCAAAGCTGAAAGATAGGGATTGATGGAAACGAATAAGAATCATCTAGGTAGAAATAGAAAATATATATATTATTATTATTGTCATTCCCATGAAATCAATATTTAATTTAAAACAAATATTAATATATATATATATAATTAAAAATCAATATTTTGATTTAAACACTTAAAATCAACATATATACATCATACATTTTGAAATAACTACTTATATATAACCCCAAAATGGACATATCACATATACTCACATTATATACACTTAGACAATATATTTCTCAAAAGCAAGCCAGTAGGTAAAACATATACATTTTTCAAAACTTATATATACTTCCCTTATGCACAAAATATATACTACTTTATAATATTATAAACTAATATGTTACATTTTGAAATATTACAAACTATAACACAAACTGTAAATAACAAAACCATATGACAACTGTTATATAATATACTTATATATAAACAAATATATAACAGATATATTTAAAACCGATATGTATATATAACTTGTACATAAAACTTCAAAGTATACTTAAAACAATTATTTGTATACCATCAGACAATGATCAAATATACAGACTACTCAGATATATTTATAAAGAAAGGTATGTATAAATTAAACTATAAATATAATATATGCTAAAATATACTAATAAACAAATATACATAATCATATAGTAAACAAACAGTTCAAAATTTATTATTACTAATAAATCATAACATAATAGATAATGTAAACAAGATTGCATGACTTATATATACACCTAAATATATATGAACTATCTGTGAAACAAGATCATATAACCGATATGAATTTTTTGAAAACTTATACACTGTCCTAAAAAAATCAATATAATTTTCCAGCCATGACAAATTCTAGGCAATATAAAGGGACAATGAAAAATAGATGAAGTAAAAACAAATAAAAAATATGGACCGTTCAAAATAATTAATGCAAATGTATACAAATTTATACGAGATGGGAGCAACTGCTGAATTTTAATAAATGATGAAACAAATGTTATAATGACATCTAGTGGCCATATATATTAAATGAACGAACAATTGAATTTTGAATGTTCAAAGCGGTACCGATACGTATAACCAATATGCAGATTCCGTTGTGTATCGTACTTCAAAACATGGAATTGAATATACCGCAGAGATCAGCACGACGAGACGATCAAAACGGAATAAGAATATCAGAGATACGATCATCCGATCAAAAGCCGATAATCGGTACCGAAAATGCTGCTACTTTGCCAGAAATAAGATAAATGGAGCAATAGGAGTCAAAATTTAATGAAAAGAAATATGATGCCTCACTCAGAAGATGATTTACAAATTTATTATATAAAATATTCAGTTTTGGAAAATATTTTATTACCATCAAATTCTAACTGATTTGAATTAAAATAAAATTACATAAGAAAATAAACTTCCGTTTTTTTAGATGAAGATTTACCATTTGCTATGTTTTAATAGACGTAATTCAAATATTAAATTTCTATTTCCAAATTCAAGTAATTAAAATTTCATAAAATTCTAGTTAAATATATTATTAAAACTATTCAAATTTATGGGCCGTTACACTGCCTTCCTTGTCACTCCATACCAATTGCACCTTGATTGGAAGTTTTTTTTACAAAAGATGCTCCCGTAGTTGAAGAATTGGAAGTCGATGCAACAAAAGTTGAAGCCTTGAATGTCTGGAAGAATTTTGACTTTATGTGCAAGAACTACATATTAAATGAGCTCGACAATAGCCCATACAATGCCTACTATACTGCTCAAACTTCCAATGAACTTTGGACGACATTAGAGAAAAAGTACAAAATCGAAGATGGGGCATGAAGAAATTCGTAACGGGGAAATTCCTTGACTTCAAAAGGATTGATGCAAAGACTGTTATCAACCAGATTCAAGAGTTCAACTCATCGTTCACCAACTGCACGATGAAGGAATAACTCTAAGCGAATTCTTTTAGGTCCCGATGCAATTAAAAAACATCCTCCATAATGGAAAGATTTCAAAAACTACCTTAGGCACAAGGAGATGACAGTGGAGGAACTTGTAATCCGATTAAGGATTGAGGAAGATAACTGAAAATCTGAGAAAAAGACTTTGCATACCATGGTTGCCCAGGGAAACGTAGTCGAGTAAGAGAAACACAACAAAAAGAAACTTGAGCATTCTCCTAAGAAATCAAATAAATTTCAGGGTTCATGCCACAATTATGGAAAGAAAGGACACAAAGCCACTGAATGTCGTGCATCCAAAAAAAGAAATCAGAAGGAAACATGGATGACATCTCAGAAGGCGTGTCTGATTGAACTTATGTGCGGCAGTGTCCGAATGCAACCTTGTTGGTGACTCGAAGGAATGGTATGTAGACACAGGAGCCGCACGACACATATGTGCAAATAAGTGGATGTTCACAACCTATAAAACTGCAAATGAGAACGAACGACTTTTTATGGGTAATACATCCGTATCAAAAGTTGAAGGCAAAGGAAAGATTGAACTGAAAATAACTTCTGAAAATGAACTAACTTTGGCAGATGTTGTTCATGTTCCAGAGATTTGAATCTTCTGCTTATATTGTTGATTTCTCTAACATATGGCATTCTAGATTAGGCCATGTAAATTTTGATACCTTATGAAAATTGATTAATCTAGACTTTATACCAAAATGCAATATAGATTCCAACTAAAAATGTCAAGTTTGTGCAGATGCAAAATTGATGAGAAACTTGTTTCATAATTTTGAACGAGAAATTAAACCTCTGGACCTAATACACATAGATCTACGTGACTTAAAAATGTGTCAAACTAGAGGTGGAAAAATGTATTTCATTACCTTCATTGATGACTGTACAAGGTACTGTTACGTGTTTCTCCTGAAAAGTAAGGACAAAGAATTTGACATGTTTAAAAACTATAAAGCAGAAGTTGAAAATCAACTCAACAAGAAAATAAAATCTTTAAGAAGTATCAGAGGGGAAGATTATGAATTTCTCTTTGAGGAATTCTACGCCGAATAGTATACACCAAACTATAGCTCCGTATTCCCCTTAATCAAACGGCCGAACAGAAAAATAGAACTCTTAAAGAAATGATGAATGCCTTGCTAATTAGTTCTCAATTTCCAAATAACTTCAGAGGAGAAGCTATTCTTTCTGCAAATCATATTTTGAATAAGATACCATGAAAGAAAACATCTAATTCTTCCCACTAACTTTGGAAAAATAGATCATCATCCTCAAATACTTAAAAGTGTGGCGGTGTCTACGAAGGTAGATGTACCTAAACCAAAGAAAGTCAAAATTGGACCGAAAACAATTGATTGTGTATTCATTGGATATGCACAATTTAGTGACGTTTATCAGTTTTGGTACATAAATTTGAAATTGATGATATTCACGTGAATACCATCGTTGAGTCGAGAAATGCTAGATTTTTCAAACATCTATACCCTTTAAAATGGAGAACTGAAAATTATTCTCAAAAGAGACCAAGGGAAACTAAAATCTCCAATTCTTCTGAGAATACGTAACAAAATATTGATCATCAAAACAACGCTAATCAACAAGAGGAGAAACCGAGGAGAAGCAAAAGATTAAGGATATTAAAAACATTTGGTCCAGACTTCTAAACATTTATGTTAGAAGACGATCCATTAACATACAAACAAGTTATGTCCTCCACCGATGCCCCCTATTGGAAGGAAACCATTAATAACGAAATCGAATCCATTATAGCAAACCATCATGAGAGTTTATTGATTTACCTCAAGGATGCAAGATCTTGGGTAATAAATGGATATTTAAGAAGAAATTGAAACGTGATGGTTCAATAGACAAACATAAAGCTCGACTTGTGGTTCAAGGTTTCAGATAAAAGGAAGATCTGAACTATTTTGATACATATTCTCCAGTAAGTAGAATAGCATCAATAAGAATGTCGATAACAATCACATCCATGCTCGATTTAGATATACACCAAATGAATGTAAGGACAACATTTTTAAATAGAGAACTGGAAGAAGAAATATACCTGAAACAACATGAAGGTTTCCTAAAAACTGGAAATGAAAGTAAGGTTTGTAGATTAAGAAAATCACTTTATAGGCTTAAATAAGCGCCTAAACAATGACATGAAAAATTTGATGAAAATTTAATATTAAATGGATTTCATATAAATGAATATGACAAATGTGTCTATTCTAAACATACGAATATGTGATATGTCATTGTATGTTCATATGTATATGATCTGCTAATATTTGACCGCAACAAGGAGATAATAAAATCTACAAAAGATATGCACTCTGCCAGATTTGATATGAAAGATCAGGAAATCGCTGATGTGATATTTGGTGTAAAAATACATAAAACCAACCAAAGATATGTTTTGTCCTGATCACATTGCAATAGAAAATACTTGAAAAGTTTGAATAACACAATATAATATTATCAAAAACACTCGTAGATTTGAACCAAAACTAGGTTAAAACTAGCGGCGATTGTATTTATCAACTTGAGTACTCCCACATACTAGACATCATTATGTAAATAATGAACTGAACTAGGCTTGATATATCATATGTTGTAAGTAACTCAGCAGATATACTAGCAATCCAGGGAAGGATCACTAGAAAGCTATTATTCGAGTACTAGGATACCTAAGGTATACACAAATTCATGGACTACATTATGATAGGTACTCATCTGTAATAGAAGAGTATTATGACGCAAATTGGAAAATTGGTTCATCAGATACAAAATCCACTAGTGGATATGTGTTTACCTTAGCTGGTGGGTAATATCCTGGAGATCCTCTAAACAAACTTTTATAGCAAGATCAATCATGAAATTAGAATTTATTGCCTTAGACAAAGCCGTAGAAGAAGCACATTGACTTCAAGGTTTCTTAGAAGGTATACCGAATTGGGAAAAACCTGTACCTTCAATAAGCATACGTTGTGATAGCCAATCAGCTATGAAGGGGCCAATCGTAAGTTTTATAATGGCAAGTCTAGACATATTCTTTGCAGACATAGAACTATTAGACAACTTCTCTCCAATGGGGTTATCATAATTGACCATGTAATATCAAATGATAACATTGTGGATCCACTAACAAAAGGTTTACCTAAAGAGAAGGTTAATACCTTATCGATGGAATGAGGTTCAGGCCCATAAACTAAAAGTTTCTTTAAACGGAAACCCCATCTAGCTGACTGGAGATCCCAAGATCTAGGTTCAAAGGGACAACTAAGTTTAGATAAACTTGATAGTAGTGTAAATATTCAAAACATTCCTATGATAAGTCAGTGCACCACTCGTCGGAGAATAGGATAAGTTCTTATTCTTTTAATGATGTCTATACTTGGTAATATTATAGAATCATGTAGAGCATTAAGGAAATACCCGTTAAAGAATCACCTACGTGAGTGCGAAGGCATCGCTTCAAGGAGAATTGTAAGGCCAGATTCTCTAAAGCACTCATGAGACCAAGCTGGTGTTCATGGAAAAAAAAGCACAAGCAGAGAAACAAGGAGGATCAGAAATATTTATTGTGTGTTGTTTATTTTAGATTTAAACAAAAGGCTTATGGTTCAAATACAACCTAGTCCACTGATTCGCTAGTAAGTCAAAAGGATCAACACTAGAGAAGTATAAGGCCAATGTGCTACTTTAACCGATACAAATGTTTCGCATAATTTTAAGAACAAATTGAACAAATACTGATTCATGTAGGGGATTTTTAGAAATGAATGAGTTGTATTGGAGAATGTGATGACATTAATTACCTTGGAAGTTGAATAGTCTCACATCTTAGAATATAATAAACTTTTGTTCATATACTAAGGTGTGGACACTATGACAATTCATATAGACAAAGAGAGACACTAGCCATGACGGGTGGTGCAACGCACCACCCTGCATGCTCATGCACGAGCCCGAACCCGCACCTGCATTCGCATCCACGGCATGAGAGAATGGGTGTTTGAGGCGTATTAGAGGCATTTAGCACTTTATAGTTGACAGTTGGCTTGGTGTGGCTGTTCAGATGGAACAGTTTTTATTTTTGTCCGTTCAAATTCAAACAGTCACACCACCTAATAAAGGGTCGCAACCTTTCCAACAGTCGCATCCATTTGAACAAGCACTTGTTACCGAATAGATGCACCTCCCCATGCCTATATATAGACAGACGAAAAACTGTGAAAACATAATTTAGTTTTTTCTACATTTTCTTTCTCCACACAGTACTTTGTTTTTAAAATTACTCTCTTGAGTTCGTCAGTACTCTATGATTGTTCAGCAGTATCATAGAGAAGGTTTGTTTCATCTTGGGAAAAAATTGCTCGATATACATAAGCGCCGTAGAGGGAGCAATATTGTTTCAAGGAAAATATATTTAAACATTGGATTTGGATAATATAATCCATATGTTGTTTACTGCTTTATTTGTTAACTACACAGTTCTACTCGTAACAATTTTGTGACGTACCTGTGACGGTTTGTTTATGTTATCCCGCCTTTTGGCAAGGCCGTGACACCAAAAAATTAACTTGAAATCAAAGACAATTCATCTCAAAAACGATTATACACAGGTTCATTATGGATACCCGTAAATTTTGCCCGAGTCTGCATCAAGCTACAATTGATATGACACGACAAGCAAAGTCACGGAAGCCAACTTTCGAATTTCAAGTCAATCTGAGTTCCTATGCCCAAGATATGATCGATGCAATCCAAGAGGATAAACTCGTTTGTGTCCATCGGTCAATCTTATTTGCACCAGTTTCGTTTAAATCCATCAACAACGGCTTCCTTCGTATCCATTGGAATTAACCCACTTCGTATCCATTCACAACCACCATTTTGTACCCATCAATAGGGGCAGAGTTGTCCATTTCTTATCCATCAGCAGTGGCATGGTAGTCATTTCGTATCGATCCAGTTTCAAGCATGCTTCATATCGATTGGCCATAGATCGATACGAAATCAACAGCTCCCATTGATACGAAACCAATACTCGACGATCGATACGAAGTGGAGCACAGGACATTGATATGAAGTGGAGTGCAACAGAAGTGATATGAAGTGAAATACACAAGATCGATACGAAGAAAGCACGGTCAAGTGGAAGTCTCAGTCACACGGCATAAAAAGTGGATCGATCCTAAAGGTTAGCGCCACATCAACTAACATCACGTGCAAAACCATCAATACGAACAGTATCGATACGAAGGCAACAGTGTTCTACAAATCCAAATTTGTGTCACTCGTAACTCAAAATCTACAAGTCCAAATGCCATCAATTTTTCATAGGCGCTTGCGTACATCTTCAGGAATGTTCATAGTCGATCCCGACTCGATTGGACTAAATTCTGATCGATACGAATTACACTCTATCGATCATGGATCGACTCCAAACGGTCAGGGATTAATCGCGTGGGCCCACCCACGTGAGAGAAGTGATCTTTCGAGATCTGTGTGGGATATTTGCAGCCTACGCATATAATTAGCAGCCTAGGACCTACTGAACAAGGACTTTTGGCTCTTTTACATCCAGATTCTGCCAAAATCACTGTTGTACTTGAATTCTATTGTTGTAACTAGTTGTAATTAGCAAGCAAAAGTTAATAAAAGTCAACCATTTCATAGTGGATGTAGGTCGTACGCCGAACCACTCTAAATATGCGTGTTTCTATGCGTTTACTTATTTATTAATTGGTGTGTTTGTTAGATCTTCCTTCTTTTCTATTTAAATTCTTCATTTTATCTCTTCAAATACATCCGAAGAGTTTTGTGCCCATTTTTAGTACAAACAGTTGGTGTTGCAATTTGCAACATAATTGTAACAGTTGCCTAACGCTTTTCTGATGTTACTGTCTAACATTTCTTAACACTTTCCTGACGTTACTATATAACAATTTCATAATGGTTTTTTGACGTTACGAACAACAAATATATCGTTACAAAACCAGATTCATTTAGCATAGAACATTTTGGATGGTGTACCCATTCATATTTTGTACCTTTAACAGGAGGAAGCATGATGGAGTTTGAGTCATGTTCATTATCTTTTCTTCCTTGATCGAAATGAAGAACTAAAGAACATTTTGATTCTTGCATCTATATAATTGTTGCACTATATCGTTTGAAGTGACCGAAAAGGAGCATGACTCTCTTGTTTCATCAATTGTTCTTATTTGAATAGAACACATTGGGGAATATTGTCTTAATTGTGGAAGAATATAACGACCCAATTTTTCGACGCCCGAAATTCGACATCAATACGGCTATTGTATCAAATTCCGTACAGTCGAATACCGAAAAATCAAACCGTTAGGGTTAAAGAAGAAGAAGATTGAAGAAGAAACAGAAATAATGACAGAATCTCACATTCTGCAGTGGAAAAAATATAATAGATAGATGAATAATCTTTAAAACAGAAGCACTATATTAGTTTATACGTCACATTATCAGAGTGTTACAACAATAAACAGCAGAACAAGAAATATTATATACTGATGATACGCCTAGCCATCAAGCTTGAACTCCAGATCTCCACAGCATATTTTCCCGACTTCGCTCCAGAACGACTGCTAACCTGACTCTAGGCTGCCCGTGTGGAAAATTATGAGCACCTAGAGTTTAGAAAGGTAACATTAAACTTCAGGTCAGTCATGAGACTGGTGTGAGATCTTAAAAATAGTTATTTTCACAAAGAAAATAAAATGAAAACCGCTATGCTTTGGGAAAATGAAACTACCATAAGGCCTTCCGCCACACACACAATGCAAACGCAGGATTGGATGAGATTTCTTCTTATGATAGTCAAACATGCTTGATACACAAAATCTTTTTAATATTATCATTAGTGCATAGTGCAGAAAACATTTCGAAAGTATAATATTAATCTTAGCCAGCATACAACCATTATTGTATGGCTACTATAGCTACCAATTAAACAGCGGGTCACCGCCATAAGTAAAAGGCAGGGTACACAACTAAAACAGTACAGGACGCGTATTGTTTTTTTGGATTTTCAACTAATGGTCAGCTAAGGAACTTGCTATACCGCATGGGAACGCCTCTGGAGGGACGTCCCGAGAACTTAACCAGCTCTCTGCCAACACAAGACCGAGTTACCTCATGCTTTAACCAAGCTATAACAAAGGTAACCACCACAAGTATGCCATCCCCGGTCGTTACCGACCTTTATCCGATGATCCAAAACTACAAAGCAACAACCACAAAGCATAAATTTGCAGTAACCACATTAGTTAAGTATTTAGGCTCCATACCATGATACCACCTTTTTCTAGAAGGAAATGGACATACCTTAAGGGCGCTACCCCCAAGTTGTCTTGCTGCATCCTTCCTATTTCGACCATTTTCGGGTTGTGAGGTCCGACGAAGTCTCGTCCACAAAGCTATGCTTTTCACAAAAGCCATGCTTCGATCAACAAATGATCAGCAACACTTTGCATGCCACATTACCAAATTGGAAATGTATCACTCGTAACCATCAACTACATAACCTATGAGCTCGTACGTCTCAGAGAAGGGTGTTAAACTAAGAGAATAAATTCTCCGCCACCAAAAAAAATGTATTTGATATAAACCATCTTTACATCTCAAAGTGTAACGTCGGACATACATCCATGTAAGTCTGTTCCAGGATCGAACGGAACCGAAGGAACTTCCAAAGAACCCTTGCAATCTGATTATTCACTAATCACGTCCGGAATCCCCATCTCAAAGGGTGATCAAATCTCTATACCGGGGCCATTCGGTGAAGAGACATTCGACAGGTAATCCTTTCGCTTTCGAAAATACCCGGTCTTCAACACCATCTTCAAATGCAATCCCATTTCGTCGTATCATTATTCGAAATGGGTTTTATAACACAAAGTCCTCTCCCGGCTAATCCGAATTATGAGCGCTTATTTTAAAAATAAGTGTTACATTCAGATTCAAGTAATTCACAACAAATTTCCACTTTGATCTTTTTAAACAAAAGATCCATAACAAAGACTCGATATGGTTTTCCAATATCCATTTGGAATCCGACCCCTGGTCGCATCGAAATTCAAATGCCATTTAAAGGCCAACATTGATAGTCGGTTATTTAACTATCAAACAACATTCACAACAATCACCAGATTTCAAATAATTTTCCCCCTCAATTATTTATTTTCAAAATATCTTCGTAAGATATATTTTCAATGCTTCAACCCTTTGAAAACAAATTTCAAATATTTTCTATTACTTCAATCCTTTGAAAACAAATTTCAAATCACTTTCCTCACACGGAATATATTTTCAAATATTTATTCATTTCCATTGAAAATCTGCCGAGTCCGAATACTTTAAAATAATTTAAATTACTTATCCAAACATATATATAGTTGGAAATATTTAAAATAAAACTATTTTAAAACACTTTATTTTTAAAAATTAGTCATAAAATCTAATATCAATATCTCATATAAAAACTCAAGTCCAAACTAATTTTAAAATAAAATTAGTAGATAGGCTATAACTATTTAAATAACCTTTTTCTAAATCAAATTTCAATTCAATCTTTAAATAATCACTTCATTAATTAGCTAACTAATATTCACTTTAAAAATTTAGACACAATTTTAAAAAAAATTCTTCAACAATATTCTTTTAAAACCAATTTCTAGAACATTTAATTTATACTTCAAAAACTACTTTGAAAACACTCTCGACTTTTCAGGGAAAATACACCTTACATTTCAAAATGGTCCATTCAAATCAATTAATAAATCCTCTTTGATTTCTTTTAAATTTACGTTTCAAATTTGTAAATTCCTTTCCACCCTTTTAAAAATAAACCAATATTTATTTTTTTAAATCAAATTTCCCTTTCCTTTATAAATTCCCATTGTGAATCCAAATTTCCAAATTTCCACTGATATACGAATTTTTTCGATTTTCAAATATTCACTTCCAACACCAGATCAAATTCCAAATTGATTTCCCAATTTATTTCAACACCAAATCAAATTCCAAACTGATTTTTTCAAACATTTATTTCAAACACCAAATCTATTTTATAATTTATTTCCCCAAAATTTATTTCAAATACCAAATCAAATTTCAAATTGATTCTCAAATTTATTTCAAACACCAAATCAATTTTTAAATTGATTTCTAAATTTATTTCCATTTAAAATAAATTCCTTTATCACTTTCAAACTATTTAAAGTCCAAATTTTAAATAATTTCTTCAACCATTAAACAATATTACTTAAAATCCCTTTATTAAAATCTTTTTCCCATATTTTAGAGTTTATTCAATAAGATTACAAAAATCGATATTTATCTTTTTTTTAAATTCCATCTTTTAAATTTATCAAATTTTCAAAAATTATTTTACTATAAGCTTTCTACTTGAATTTCAAAAATCAAACTTTACTTATTTCCTGTATCCTACGATACCAAAAATATATTCGGTTAAACCATAGCCTTCAACGATTTCAATCACAAATAATCATACATAGATTATAATTAAATCAAAACACAACATATTGAAACAAATTCAAATGTTTGAGGAATCCAGTTGGATTCCTCCAACTTGTTTCCCTGCATCCACAGATGTAAACACAACAATTAAATACCAATTCCACTTCGAGGTGGAATATCGCAGTATATGGGATTAAATAAAATCATCCGCTATTATGCGGCACATATGGTCTCATCCGCTATATAATGTGGAAAATCAATCACTCCAAATATATATACTACTATATATACTACCACAATACAACAATCGATCAATAACTGAAATTTCAATTATTTAAATTTTGAGTGAGAAGATCTCACCTTTAGCTATGCATGCAGCCCATTTTCATTCCAGCTTGATTTCACGATTTTTAGACCTTATATAAACATTCATACAATTCATTAATATTTGGAATAGATCGAATAATCCATTATCGTTTAATAGTTTAATTAACTGGTGGTTTTATTTTAACCAATTCCTCCTTTAATAAATTATTTACATAGATTCAAAAATTAAACTTTAGACCAATTCCTAAAAATTAAATTTAAAACTAAATTTCCTTTAATAATTTAATTAACTATAAATTTAATTTTAACTAATAATTTTCTTTTTAGTAACTAAAATAGATAAATCAAATTAATTACCTTAAATTATTGTTTAAAACAACTTAAACAAATAAATTTAAAAATATGTATACGTATATTTATTCTTATCTTTATTATTTTGAAAATAGATATATATTAAAAATCTGCATATATATACAATTTTATATACAAACTTTCGATACTTAAATTCTATTTTTTTCTTTTTCTTTTTTTCTTCAAATACTAATATGTATATATATTCTTGCATATTTATATTTAAAATCCATCTCTGCATACACGTAAAAAAAATTATTAAAACAAAAAGAAATTACTAACAGCCTAGTTCGAAATTGAACGGAGCCCTAGACTCAAACTTCGACAGCATCGTCGCTGATCCACGCGATCTGAGTCGCAACGCGCCTCCATCGTTTTCACGGCTCGAGCATGCTTGCTTGCGCCATGATATAGCTCGGTCGAGTTTAAGCTCCCCATACGGGCGCGAGCGTGCGACTGCTGCCATAAACTTCGCGACGCCGCGCCTAATTCACGATTTTTCGCGAAGCCCTTACCCCTCCTTCCTTACGAGATCGGCCATGTTGAGATGATTTCGATTTTTTTTCTTCCATCGAACGAATAGGCGAATTCAAATTGAAAGGGGGGGCCATTATTAGTTTTATTTTGAACGAGATTTTTTTTCCTTTTTTTTCATAGTCGCGGCCATTAATGAATTTGAATCTGAAGCCGAGGGATGAAAGAAAATGTTTTTCGTTTTCGTTCGATTTTGTTTTTGAACGAAATATTCCATCAATTTTTTTTATTATTTAACAAAAACGTGTCTCAAATTTTTTACATGCACGACAAATGTTAAAAAGAGGAGAACATGTAATTTGTTTTAAGAAAATATTATCAAATACACATAAATATATTTAATTCAAATACAAAATTCAAATCGTTTCAAATTATACAATTCAAAATCACGACCTCCAATCGAGACGTGCCTCCAAGCGTTCATAAGGTTATACCCCCATTCCGAACGCAATGGAAAAGGTTTCAAGTCCAAATTAGATCATATGGAGAAGAAAACTTTTTGGACCAGTTATTTATTTTAAATTTTGATATAGATTTCAGCGCGTTTGCCAACCGTACGGCCACAACACAACTCCGATTTCTATGGAAATTAAAATCCGATAATAATACAATATTAGGATCAAATGTAACTGGTTTCATCGAATTTCGAAACTGTGCCCCGGAAGGCTATTTGTAAATATTGACTTAGACGATAAAATTTCAAAACTGAACAAATCACTTTCAAATCCAATTCTGAATCTTCCATTATCTTCAGTATTGTCAATATAAATTTTCTAAGCCTTTAAATTATTTTTAATCAGCTTAAAATTTCAGATTTAACAATTTATCCAATTTCCAGTTGTTAAATCCAATAATTAATTATCCACATAAATAATGATATTTGGGATTCAAGTCAAACTAACATTCAAAAAATTTAAAAATCAACTAAATATTTCAATTTTAAACGTTTAAAATTCCGGATCATCGCATTCTTCCACCCTTAAAAGAATTTCGTCCCGAAATCACTAGTTAAGAAGAATGATCCTTAACCCACTCATCATTTTCCCGAAACCATACAGTTTTATCAACTTGTCAAAACAAATCTTTTTATTAAAGACCCATTATCATTTCAACTAACTTTCCAAAATCTTCCATAACTCCCAAACAACATTTTTTCTTAACAATTCGAATTCGAATTTTAAATTTTCAAAAATTTTCCAAGTCCCTAAATTTTCGAAAAATTCCGCCAACGTCTCCTTTGCGCGGCTAGCTCGTTATGACTACAAAATGCCACAACGAGCTCCTAAATTTGAAAAGAAAACAAAACGCCAAGCAGCTAGACAAGAAAGTCATCAAATTTCATACTGAAATTTAAATACATACCTTTTGTTGAGCAATTTAAATTATCTTCAAAATCAAATCCAATTCCCTTTGCATTTAAATCACATGTATATCCTATTAACAATAATATCCAATCATAGCTTTCAAAAATCATTTTATACTTTTCTTTACAAAAGTTTCCATATATATTGTTATTCAAGTCTGTATGATATACATACATCATTCGTACGCAATATCAAATCCGTTCGCTTACTCGATCACACAATTTTCACTTCCATACTAGTATCGTCCACCCGACTTCCTAGTGTGGACTTAGATCTGGTTTCTTGATCAGATATCGTCATTCTCCTTGCATAGCCGTAAACTATGATAGAGCATTTCCAGAATCAACCAAAAATCCATATCCAGGTTCATCGTCGAAAATCTAGTGAAAAATCTCAACTCGGATCGATATAATTATCTCAAAATTATGTGCTTGAATTCTGGATCAAATCGCTATACGAATAAAATAATATACGTACATCCAACGTATTTATTCCAATTAATTATTAGATATATCAATTTCCCTTTGCTTATTCACATTGATTTTCATTCTCTTATTCATAATTACCATTTCATAATTTCCAGTTTAATCTTCATTCACTTATCAATTTAGAATATTTTTCTCAATTCCAATATTACTTAAGAATTACACCATTCGTTTTCTTAAGTTCGATATAAGTATCCTATATACTTCCTATATTTATTTTACTTCACCATTTTGATTTACCTATACTTTTATTCAAATTGAATTTCAATTCCATATAATTCAATTTACCTTTCATTTATAATTATTGAATTCAGTTCATTTCAAACCATATTTATTTTTTCATTCCTTCAATTAGTTTCACTTACTAATTTTACTTCAATACTTTGCTTCATTTTGTGCAACTTGACAAATTTTCCATTTCTCTTAATTTAAATTAATTCAACTATCCCGTTTCCAGTTCTATTTACTTACAAATTCAAAATGAATTTCAACGTTCAATTTCACGTTTATTTACTTGCAATTGTAAATTCATTTATTCATTCATAATTTTATTTTCCACCTTAATAAATTTTATTCCATAACTATTTTTATTAGATTCCAGAGTCTTTCCATCTTTTCAAAATCATTTTTGAAATTAATTCAAATTATCTTTCGAATTCCCAAAACCAAACCAGTTTGTAAACAATTTCAATTTAAAATATACTGGCAGCAATTCCTCTCCTGGAAACTCGAAAATGAACATTGATGATGCTGCAGTCATCGCCGAAGTTATTTTTCAGCGACCGAAAAGAGTTTAGTGCTTTTATCCCTCCAAAAAAATTTCAAATATTTTTAGTTCCAAACTCCACCAGATTTCAAATCCAATTCAAAATATTTTTACCAAATAATTTCACCATTTTTTTTCAAAATTTAAACTTTTTACCAAAATTTTGAATTTCAAACCTTTCAATCTACTTTAAAATAATTCTATGGAATTCTATTTCTAATTATAAATCACATTTACAATTTATATTTACAAATCCCATTTGTATATGAATATATTTCTCAGCTTTTAGTTATATTTCAATTTTCTTATTCAACAACATGATAATAATTTAATATTGTCACTTCCTAACAATCAAGAAACCATACACTATAATAATTTACAAAGATTATTTCCTTTTATATACGAAAATACTTTTGGGTAAAATTATTTCATTCACCCTATTTTAAAACAATATCGTGTCGAATTGTCCTTTACAAGTGTTTAGAGATCCCTATCGATAGAGTTGTACAGACTGTATCGACCAGAATCCATATGCCACTCAACAAACCAATCATCACAATATAAAACAATTTTTATATTCACTGACAAATACACGCTTATATCTATTAATACACTTAACTCATTCTAGAGTACCACTGACTCTATCTCTAATGAGTAATCCCCACCAGAGCCAAGATTGTCACTTAACCAATTGCTCTGATACCACTTTGTAACGACCCAATTTTTCGATGCCCGAAAGTCGATATCAATACGTCCATTATATCAAATGCCGCATAGTCGAATGCTGAAAAATTGAACCATTAGGGTTAAAGAAGAAGATAGAAGAAGAAACAGAAATAATAAAAAAATCTCACATTCCACAGCGGAACAAATATAATAGATAAATGAATAATCTTTAGAAAAAGCACTACATCAGTTTATACATCACATTATCAGAGTGTTACAACAATAAACAGTAGAAAAAGAAATATTATATACCGGTGACACGCCTAGCCATCCAGCTTGAACTCCAGATCTCCACAACATATTTCCCCGATTTCGCTCCAGAACAATTACTAACCCAACTCTATGCTGCCCGTGTGACAAATTATGGGCACCCCATAGTTTAAAAAGGAAACATAGACTCCAGGTCAGTCATGAGACTGGTATGAGATCTTAACAACAGTTATTTTCACGAAGAAAATAAAACGAAACCTCTTATGCTTTTGGAAAGTGAAACTACCATAAGGCCTCCCGCCACGCACACAATGCAACCGTAGAATTGCAGGAGATTTCGCCTTATGATAGTCAAACATGCTTGATACGCAAAATATTTTTAATATTATCATTAGTGCATAGTGCAGAAAATATTTTGAAAGTATAATATTAACCTTAGCCAGCATACAACCATTATTGTATGCCTACTATAGCTACCAATTAAACAGCGGGTCACCACCATAAGTAAAAGGCAGGTTATACAACTAAAGCCGTACATGCCGCGTATTGTTTCTTTGGATTTCCAACAAATGGTCAGGCTAAGGAACTTCCTATGCCACATGAGAATGCCTCTGGAGGGACGCATTGAGAGCTTAACCAGCTCTCTGCCAACACAAGGCCGAGTTAACTCACGCTTTAACCAAGCTATAACATAGGTAACTACCACAAGTATGCCATCCTCGGTCGTTACCGACCTTTATCCGAGGATCCTCAACCACAAAGCAAAAATTTGCAGTAACCACATGAGTTAAGTATCTGGGATCCATACCATGATATCACCTTTTTCCAGAAGGAAATGGACATACCCTAAGGGCACTACCCCAAAATTGTCTTGCTGCATTCTTCCTGTTTCGACCATTTTCGGGTTGTGAGGTTCGACAAAGTCTCGTCCACAAAGCTGCGCTTTTCACAAAAGCCATGCTTCGATCAACAAATGATCGGCAGCACTTCGCATGCCACATTACCAAATTGGGAATGTATCACTAGTAATCTTCAACTACATAACCGCTGAGCTCGTATGTCTTAGAGAAGGTGTTAAGCTAAGAGAATAAATTCTCCGCCACCAACAGAAAATTATTAGATAGAAACCAGCTTTACATCTCAAAGTGTAACGTCAGACATACATCCATACATGTTCGTTCCAGAATCGAATGGAACCAAAGGCACTTCCAAAGAAGCCCTTGCAATTCGGATATTCACTAATCACGTCCGGAATCCCCATCACAAAGGGTGATCAAATCTCTATACCAAGGCCATTCGGTGCAGGGACATTCAACAGGTAATCCTTTCGCTTTCGAAAATACACGGTCTTCAACACTATCTTCAAATGCAATCCCATTTCTTCGTATCATTATTCGGAATGGGTTTTATGACACAAAGTTGTCTCCCGGCTAATCCGAATAATGAGCGCTTATTTTAAAAATAAGTGTTAATTCAGATTCAAGTAGTTCACAACAAATTTCCACTTTGATCTTTTTAAACAAAAATCCATCACAAAGATTCTATGTGGTTTTCGAATATCCATTTGGAATCCGACCCCCGGTCGCATCGAAATTCAAATGTCATTTAAAGGTCAGTATTGATAGTCCATTATTTAACTATCAAACAACATTCACAACAATCACCAGATTTCAAATAATTTTCCCCCTCAATTATTTATTTTCAAAATATCTTCGTAAGATATATTTTCAATACTTCAACCCTTTGAAAACAAATTTCAACTCTTTTCTCACACTTCAACCCTTGAAAACAAATTTCAAATCACTTTCCTCATGTGGAATATATTTTCAAATATTTATTCGTTTCCATTGAAAAACTGCCGAGTCCTAATACTTTAGAATAATTTAAATCACTTATCCAAACATATGTACTTGGAAATATTTAAAATAAAACTGTTTTAAACACTTTATTTTAAAACATTAGTTATAAAATCTAATATCAATATCTCATATAAAAACTCAAGGCCAAACTAATTTTAAAATAAAATAAGTAGATAGGGTATAACTATTTAAATAACTTTTTTCTAAATCAAATCTCAATCTTTAAATAATCTCTTCTTTAATTAGCTAAATAATATTCACTTTAAAGATTTAGAAACAATTTACAAAAATAATTTCTTCAACAATATTCTTTTCAATACCAATTTCTAGAACATTTACTTTATACTTTAAAAAAAACTACTTTGAAAACACTCTCTGCTTTCTAGGGAAAATACACCTTCCATTTCAAAATGGTCCATTCAAATCAATTAATAAATCCTCTTTGATTTCTTTTCAATTACATTTCAAATTTGTAAATTCCTTTCCACGCTTTTAAAAATAAACCAATATTTATTTTTTTTAAATCAAATTTCCCTTTCCTTTATAAATTCCCATTGTGAATCCTAATTTCCAAATATTCACTGATATACGATTTAAAAAAAAATCGATTTTCAAATATTCACTTTCAACACCAAATCAAATTCCAAATTGATCTCCCAATTTATTTCAACGTTAAATCAAATTCCAAATTGATTTTTTCAAACATTTATTTCAAACACCAAATCGATTTCAAAATTTATTTCCCCAAAATTATTTCAAATACCAAATCAAATTTAAAATTGATTCACAAATTTATTTCAAATAGCAAATCAATTTTTAAATTGATTTCTAAATTTATTTCCTTTTAAAATAAGTTCCTTTATCTCTTCCAAACTATTTAAAGTCCGAATTTTAAATAATTTCTTCAACTATTAAATAATATTACTTAAAACCCCTTTATTAAATTCTTTTTCCCATATTTTGGAGTTTTATTCAATAGGATTACAAAACTCAATCTTTATCTTTTTTTTTTTAAATTCCTTCTTTTAAATTTATCCAATTTTCAAAAATTAATTTTATTATAAACTTTCTACATGAATTTCAAAAATCAAACTTTACTTATTTCTGGTATCTTACGATACCAAAAGTATATTCGGCTAAACCATAGCCTTCAATGATTTCAATCACAGATAATCACACGCAGATTATAATTAAATCAATACACAACATATGAAACAAATTCAAATTTTTAAGGAATCCATTTGGATCCCTCCAACCTGTTTCCTTACATCCACAGATGTTAACACAACAATTTAAATACCAATTCCACTTCTAGGCGGAATATCCCGATATATGAGATTAAATAAATTCATCCGCTATTATGCGGTGCATAGGTTCCCACCTACTATATAATGCTGAAAATAAATCACTCCAAATATATACACACACACACACACACACACTATTATATATGCTACCACAATACAACAATCGATCAATAACTGAAATTTCAATTATTTAAATTTTGCATGAGAAGATCTCACCTTTAGCTATGCATGTACCCCATTTTCATTTCAGCTTGATTTCACGATTTTTAGACCTTGTATAAACATTTGTACAATTCATTAATATTTGGAATAAATTGAATAATCCATTATCGTTTAATAGTTTAATTAACTGATGGTTTTATTTAAACCAATTCCTCCTTTAATAAATTATTTATATAGATTCAAAAATTAAATTTTAAACCAATTCCTAAAAATTAAATTTAAAACTAAATTTCCTTTAATAATTTAATTAACTATGAATTTAATTATAACTAATAATTTTCTTTTTAGTAACTAAAATAGATAAAACAAATTAATTACGATATATTATTGTTTAAAACAACTTAAACAAATAAAGTTAAAAATATGTATACATATATTTATTCTTATCTTTATTATTATGAAAATAGATATATATTAAAAATCTGCATATATATATACAATATTATATATAAACTTCCAATACTTAAATTCCATTTTTTCTTCAAATCCTAATCTGTATATATATTCTTTTTAATCCTATATACATATTTATATTTGAAATCCATCTCTACATACATGTAAAAAAAATTATTAAGACAAAAAGAAATTACCTAAAAGGCTAGTTCGAAAAAGAACGGAGCCCTAGACTCAAACTTCGACAGCACCGCCGCCGATCCAGGCGATCTGGATCGCAACTCGCCTCCATCGTTTTCACGGCTCGAACTTGCTTCCTTGTGCCGTGATATCGCTCGATCGAGTTTAAGCTCCCTTATACGCACACGAGCGCGCGATTGCTACCACAAACTTCGCGATGCCGCGTCAAATTCACGATTCGTCGCGAAGCCCTCTCCTCTCCTTCCTTGCGAGATCGGCCATGCTGAGATGATTTCAATTTTTTTTTTTGGAACAAATACGCGAATTCAAATTGAAAAGGGGGCGGGCACTATTCGTTTTATTTTGAATGAGATTTTATTTTCTTTTTTTTCCGTAGTCGCGGCCATTAATGAATTTGAATTTGAAGCCAAGAGATGAAAGAAAATGTTTTTCGTTTTCATTCGATTTTGTTTTTGAACGAAATATTCCATCAATTTTTTTTTTAATTTAAAAAACACGCATCTCAAAAAAATTTACATGCATGACAAATGTTAGAAAGAGGAGAACGTGTAATTTGTTTTATGAAAATATTATCAAGTACATATAAATATATTTAATTCAAATACAAAATTCAATTCGTTTCAAATTATACAATTCAAAATCTTGGCCTCCAATTGAGATGTGTCGCCAGGTTTTTATAAGGTTATACCCCCATTTCGAACACAACGGAAAGGTTTCGAGTCCAAATTCGATCGTATGGAGAAGATAGCTTTTTGGACCAGTTATTTATTTTAAATTTCGATATAGATTTCAGCGCGTTGCCAACTGTACGGCCACATAACAACTCCGAATGCTATGGAAATTGAAATTCAATAATAATACAATATTACGGATCCAATGGAACTAGTTTCGTCGAATTCTGAAACTGTGTCCCGGAAGGCTATTTTTAAATATTGATTTAGTATATAAAATTTCAAAACTGAACAAATCACTTTCAAATCCAATTCTGAAGCTTCTGTTATCTTCAGTATTGTCAATATAAATTTTTTAAGCCTTTAAATTATTTTTATTCAGCTTAAAATTTTAGATTTAACAATTTATCCAATTTCCAGTTGTTAAATCCAATAATTAATTATCCAAGTAAACAATGATATTTGGAATATAAGTCAAGTTAACATTCAAAAATTTAAAAATCAATTAAATATACCAGTTTTAAACGTTCAAAATTCTATGTCATCACAAAGCGTTCCATTTTCTTCATTTCTTTTAGAACCAAGCCAAACCATTGTCCTTTTGTTTTACTACCAATTTACCTATAAACGTGAATTATTAGATATTAAAACAAAGTAGGAGTGGATTAGTTATGAACATAGAACGCATAAAGAAGAAAGAAAATTGTACAATGTTCATCATGCCAAAAGATAGATAATATAAATAACGTTTGAAACCGAAAAAGTATAAAGGAGATATGAAAAATTGCACGCGGGATAAAGAAGATGAAGTCATGTGTTTGTTTAGAAAGAATGAGAAATACATATGAGAAAAGCACAAATGCAGGTAGGCATGTCGATGGATATTTTCGAATGGAGATAGTGCCATATCTGTATCCAAAATCATTTTCGAATATTGGATATCCGTATCAATGGGTATAGATGGATATTGGATAATTATTATATCCGCCAGTGACCGATAAATCAAGAAAGATAAATGAAATTTTTTAGTTCAACACTACCTTTTTCAATCCCATTAATTATTAAAGTGTTAAAAATAAATAAATATAATGACAATGAATGGTTTTTAGCAGTTAATATGCATTTATGCGTATAATATGAACTTCTAACTTAATAAAACAATAAGTAAATACTGTTGTTGTACTAAAATACTCGTAATTTAAACAATAATCTGAAGAAGAAAAACGGACGGATAATTTTCAGATTCGGATGTTTTTGCATCAGCATCTGTTTTATTGGATATAGGATATTTATATGTTATTTGAATACGAATGTGGATGGATTTTGGATTTTTTGGGTATCCATTGACAGCCCTAAATGTAGGTAGTTTTTATATATAAAAATTTGATGGGGGTAAGTGTTTTTTGGTGTAATGTGCATACAAAATGGACCATTAATGATGTATGGAGAGTTTAAAAAGGAGGTAGTGGTAAGTGAATTTGTACACTTGCACAATGCACGTAGCACAGTATATGGAAGTGCAAATTTTATTTGAAGTCTAGAATTTACTAAGTTACCCCTATGTTTACAAAAAAAATCATGATAAAAATACCCGTTCAACTTTTTTTCTTAAATTTATGATTTTTTTTTTCAATTTTCTATCCACAAAACAGTTGACCTATGTGGTGCTCCCAAAGGCACCACATAGTGGCACTGCATGGTGCTTTGAAGGCACCATGCAGTGGCAATATGTGGTGCCTTCAACGCACCATGCAGTGCTACTACATGAGAGGGTATTTTTGGATTTTTTTCCAATGGGGGACAACTCAGCAAATTAAGGGTTTTTATCTTTATTTTAAAAATCTGGGAGGCAATTCAGCGATTATTCGTGTTCGAATAGAATTTCCCTATAAAAATTATGTTTGATAGTCAATTGAAACGTTAATTGTGTCGTTGTACTTTTATACAAATTGAACTAAACTTTTTCAAATTGATTTTTTCAAGACCAAATGGTTTTAATAATTTTTTTAATATGAACTCAGAAAGGACTATTTTAAGATCTGGATCTATGTCTGGACATAGTGGGAATTTAAAAGGTGATTAAAAGGTCTATAATGTTAAGAAGGCTTGTGAGGTGACTGAAAATAAAACATGAAAACATAATCCTAATCTTGATTCACTAATCCAATAGTAGCAGCCAACTCTAATCTTGGTTCCTTAATGTGCTTTGTTTCCATATCATTCTGCTAAGTTGATGAAATATATTAATGAAATTGCAACTTTTTAATGTGTGAATATTATAGAATTCCATTCTATCCTTATAGCTACCTATAGTTCCGTTACTATCTCAAAAAAAATACATAAGAAATTATTATGAATGCAACTTTCAGATCAAGTTTTTCACAACTTCTATTCCAAAAAAAAGAAAAATTTTAATGGTCGCGATGTAGGGCTCCCAGAAAAAAGAATCAACAGAAAGGGAATGGAAATCAAAGCAGGAAACAGGATTAGAATCGTGGGCCACGATGTAGGGCTCCTATGTTTGATAACTATACTTCTTTGAATACATCATAGGAAAATGTGTACTTACAGACTTGCAATACCATTCAATATAAGAAACTTGCTCCAAAACAGTCATTGGAAAAATATATCCAAACGGGAAGTTTGGGAGATTTCATGATAGCTATGGCCATAACACGAATGAGTGCCATCATTTGCAGGATCTCATTGAAAAATTGATGTGTAAGAGGAAGTTGGAGCAGTTTTGCAGGCGCCGCAGTCAGGAGGTGCAGGCCCATTGAATTAGAACCACATACAAAATCAGGCAAGACTGGAGGAACCCGCTCGTACCGGTGGGAGGTTGGTGATAAATAATATTAGTGGTGGTCCTCATCCAACAGACCGAAGCTGGAAGGAAATGAAGTCGTATGCCAGTTCTATTAGGCATGCGAGCTTCGAATGTTGTAGAAGTCTAGAAGACGGGGCTCTAGCCAAGCAATTGAAGACGATGACAGATGACATCGTGTTTGAGACAGGGATGCCGACCGAATCAAAGCCCCAACTATTGATCCACTTGTCATTTCAGCTCAGGTAAGTCCTGCTTGGATGAAGAGGATCTTAGTAGACAATGGAAGTTCTGTGAACATACTGTTCAAGTGAGCCTATGATCACATGAAGATGGAAACAAAAGACTTATAGCCTTGTCAGTCACGTATTCATGGCTTCAACGGGAGCGCAACTATACCCACTAGAGTAGTGGAACTGTGAGTGGAGTTGGGAATTGGAGAACATCGAAGAGTTCGGATATTATAGTTTATTGTATTGGACATAGACTCGCCATACAATGCTTACTTGGGCCGACCGGTCCTAGCTGAATTTTGGGCTGCCATTGCCCCTTGGTGTTTGACTTTAAAATTCCCTACCGACAATGGAGTTGGAGTCATTCAGGAAGACCAGACTGCTGGAAGAGCTGCTATGTTGCTGAGCTATGAGAGGCAGCGAAAAGGAAAGGGATTGAGCGTCCTCTTTGTTGAGAATTGACAGCTACCGCCTGGGCTTGAGCCCAAGCATCCCAACTGATTCCCATGGGATCTTGACCTGAGAGATACCAAAAGTGAAGACGAAAGTAAAGACAGTCAAGCTTCCCCTGTCGTGCTGACGATCAATGTTCTGATCGACGATGATGACTATTCTAAAATGATAAAGACTATTCTAAAATGATAAAGATTGGATCTCAGCTAAGCCAACAAATGTAAGAGGAATTGGTTGAATTTCTCCAAGAAAACCTCGATGTGTTTTCCTAGGCGCATTCTGACATATGTGAATCTCCCCGGACATTTCGAGCCACGCGTTGAATATTGATACGCGGCATGTCTCGGTCAAGAAAAAAGGCATGGTATGGATCCAGAGTGATCTAGCGCCCTTATAGAAGAGGTAGAAAAGCTCCAATCAAACGGGTTTATTCGAGATGCATTATATCCAGAATGAGTGTCAAATCCTGTACTTGTCCGAAGGCCAAATAAAAAATGGAGAACATGCATTGATTACTCAGAATTGAATAAAACTTTCCCTAAAGATAGTTTTCCACTCACCCAAATTGATCAGCTTGTAGACTCGATAGCTGAACCTGAACTCTTATTCTTTATGGATCGCATTCTGCCTACAATCAAATGCCCATGCACTTGCCTGACCGGAAGCATACTGGCTTTGTAAATGATCACTTGCCTGACCAGGAGCATACAACATACTGGCTTTGTAACCGATCTGGGACTTTACTGCGACAAAGACATGTCATTCGGACTCAAGACACTGGCCCAACTTACCAACGATTGGTTAATCGAATGTTCGCCAACTAGATCGAAAAAACCATGGAGGTATATGTGGACAACATGCTTAAGAAGTCACGATTCTCCGCTGACTATATCAAAGACTGGAATCAATGTTCAATATCCTCCGAGAATATAAATGAAACTCAACTTATTGAAATGTCACTTTGGGGTCGCATTCGAAAAATTCCTTGGGTTTATTGTCAATGCTCGAGGGATCGAAGCTAATCCCGAAACGATCTGGCCAATCAGAAATCTTGAGACTCCAAGAACTATAAAGCAAGTCCAAAGCCTCAATAGGAAAGTAGTAGCATTGAGCAGGTTCTTTTCAAAATCCACTGATAAATGCATTCCCTTCTTCGATCTGATCAGAAAAGGGAAGCGAAACTTTGAATGGACTACAGAACGCAAGGGTGCATTCTGACTACTGATTCAACACCTCTTCACACCACCTATTCTGTCGAAGCCTATTGATCATGAGAGATTATATTTACTTGGTGGTGTCAGAGACGCAATCAGTACTGCCCTAATTCGAGAGGAAGATCGGATACAGCGGTCGGTCTATTATATTAGCAAACGACCAACGGGAGCAGAGAGAAATTATCTGAAGCTGAAGAAGTTGGCTTATTGTCTTATCATTTCCTTAAGGAAGCTCCATCCGTATTTTCGAGCTCATCTAATCACCGTTTACACTGACCAGCCATTACGACAAGCCCTTACACTGCTTGAGACTTCTAGTAGGTTACTTAAGTGGAATATCGAGCAAAGTCAGTTTGAAATTGCTTACACTCCAAGGCGAGCTATCCAAGGACAAGTCCTGGTAGACTTCATCGCTGAATTCACTATCTTGGAGGACTTGCCTAAAGCCAGTGAATCTCCCAAGTATATCTGGAAGCTCCATATTGATGGTGCATCAAATTGTCATTGCTCAGGAGTCGGAGTTGTACTGGAAACTTCTAAAGGTCGATCTATATGCTATGCTTTAAAGTCCGATTTTCGCGCGACCAACAACGAAGCCAAATACGAAGCCCTACTGGTTGGATTGAGATTTTCCAGAGATTTAAGAATTATTGCCATGGAGATTTATTGTGATTCGCAGTTGGTCGTATGTTAGGTTCAAGGGGAGTACCGGGCCAAAGACCTAAGGCTGGATGCTTACCTTGCTCGGGTTCAAGAGATATTGAATCAGTTCGATTATTATGTCATCTATTGCTTACCCCGAGAGTGCATTCAGAAAGCTGATTCTTTAGCAAAGTTAGCTAGTGTAGGTGAAGCACAGTAAATGGGAATCGTTCCTATGGAAACATTATCTTCCACGGGCATCGATCAGATGGAAATAGATTGGGTACTTGAGGTCATTCTCGATAAGGAGTCATGGATGAATCCGTTTAGAAACTATCTTGAGCATGGGACCCTACCGGAACGCAGGAGTGAAAAGAGACAAGTTCTTTGAAAAGCTTCGTAGTTCACTATCTAGAATGAAGTCATCTATAAAAGAGGGTACACTGTTCCATTACTCTGGTGTATCGCTCACGATGAAATCAAATGAGTATTGCATGATGTGCACAAAGGAGAATGCGGCGATCACACCGGGGGGTAAAATCTTGCCAAGAAAGTGCTCCGGTATGGATACTATTGGCCAACTGAAACCGCGATGCAGCGGACTATGCCAGAAAATGTGACAGATGTCAAAAACACGCTTGGATTCCAAGAGTCTCACCAACCGAAATAACTCAAATGGTTAGTCCATGGCCGTTCATAGTATGGGGCATTGATATTATTGGTTCTCTACCTCTAGCCAAAGGTAGTGTGAAGTACGCCATTGTCGAATTTGATTACTTTACCCAGTGGGCGGAACCTGTACCCCCAGCTACAATCATGACAAAGAAAGTAATCAACTTTATAGTGCGCAACATTATCTGCCGATTTGGTCTCCCATATACCATCGTCACAGACAATGGAACCCAATTCGACAATGTTGAATTCAAGAATTTCTGTCAACGGTTTCACATCTAGAAGAAGTTCTCCGCAGTTGCACACCCTCAAGCGAATGCATAGGTTGAAGCTGTCAATAAAGTTATAAAGTCTATTTTGAAGAAATGATTGGAAAAAGGCGGGGGTAAATGGGTCGATGAACGTCACAATTCTACGACCAGCCACACTCCATTCCCTCTTTCTTACGGTTCCGAAGCCATTATTCTAGTCGAAATGGAAGTACCTTCTCATCCTGTGACTTATTATGATCCGAAAACAAATGCTATATTACTTGCCGAGTCTTTTGATTCATTGGATGAGAAGTGTGGAGGCTGATTTGAGGGCAGCTGCATATCGAAGTCGATTCGTCCGGACATACAATGCCAAGGTCCGATCCTGAACCTTCGAACTCGTCGATCTCGTCCTGAAGAGAATTTACCCTGTTCCTTCATATATGAAACCAACGTGGGAAAGACTGTATGTCATTGAATGAAAGCACGAAGATGGTACGTTCAAATTATCAACCGTTAACGATCTCATTTTTGCCAAGAGCCTGGAACAACGAAAGTCTGCGTCTCTATTAAACATAACAAGCTCTATTTATTTATTCAGTTTACTTTTCATTTGCAATTTGTTTATGCATTTTGAAATTTGAATTTATAATAATGCAACTGACTTTGCCGTATTTCTTATTTCAATAATAAAATGCAATCTCTTCGAGCCAGAGCTGTGATTTATTGAAATGCCTCATATGACCATCGCTATGCACAGAGAGCTAAGTTCCACCACACGATGGGATTTATTCAATTAGGAAGTGACTGTGATACGACCGGTCACTCGCTAAGTGAAACCCGAGCTCGGGGACAAGCCATCACACTGAAGCTAAAAGAGGATCGATACCCGACAATCCTTTAACTATCTCCAGGTTCCCAGAGCGCGAACTGGAGTATAAACCTATAAATGAGGTTTTGAAGAGGGTGGATCCGTCCACCTAACGACTTCACCCGTATTCAAACCAAGCCCGAGGAGGATAGATCCGCCCATCCAACGACCTCGCTTGTTAACTCAGGCTGGATATGGGCCGACCATCTACGATCCTGATAGATTCGTCATTCCTAGAGTGCGAACGAAATCCTAAGCCTAAACAAATGTGACTGATCATTTGTAGGGCAACTCCAAATTACCGAAGTGAGAACTGGAATATAAACATAAATACCAAGCGAGTGTGATTGACCACTCATCAACTAACTTTGAATTTCCAGAGTGCGAATTGGATTATAAACATTAAATAACTCAAGATTCCCAGAGTGTGGACTGGAGAATAAACATCGACTAACTCTAAATCCCTAGAATGTGGATTGGAGTATAAACGCAAGCCGGGTGTGACTGACCACCTACGAATCAATCTAAGTCCCCAGAGTGCGGACAAAGTTCTGAATATCAAACGGGCATGACTAACCGCCCATAAAATAACTTAAATCCCCAGAGCACGGACGCATCTCAAAACCTTGAACGGGTGTGATAGACCACCGATCTACAAGTGTAATGCTCATAGTGTGGATACGATCACCAATAGACGAGCAATTGTGTTTTGACCGCCTGAGCTCGTCTTGTTTCAATTATTCTTCAGCGAAGTTGAGTTCGATGTATTAAAGGCAATCAATGATTGTTAACCAATCTTTTCAAATTATCCCTGGAACTGGGGGAGAACGAAAGTACCATCCACTAATTGAAACAGTGTAATATCGAGCTTCGACTTAACACTCGATCGCCACCCGAAGCCATAGCTCCAGAACTTAGCAACTAAACTCAGGTCCGATTTAAAGATTAAAACTGCACAAGTGTATTGAATGGAAGTTCGAGCACTGAAGCACTTTAACAAATGTACACAAACAAAGCTGAAGACAAAATAAAGTTTTATTTCAATTATTCTTTGGAAGAAAAAGGATAAGTACAAAGCTATATCAAAAGTCCTACTAGTTGGGGCCGACCCGCATCTATAAACGGCCTACAAAAAAAGTAGATTCCTCTCTATCTACCAAAAATGAGCCGAAAATCATGTCTACTCTTTCTTTTTACTCGGCTTCTTCTTCGGCGTTGACCCTCTGGATTCGCCGCTTGGCTTCCTCTTCAACCCCTTGCCTTTTGGCAGCTGATCTCCAGTCGGGGGCATTATGTCATCTTCCTCCTTCAAACTAACGTGAATAGGAATGCTTCCTAAAGGTGGAGTTGGAGGGATGAGATCAATGTTAGCAGGTGAAGGAGTCATACTTGTATCAACGATCGTTCCTCTAAGGGAGATCATCCACAAAGGGGCTGAACCAGGGCCCACCATTCGACCTCCAAAGCTACTACCCCGTGCAACTACTTCCATCTTGGCATTAATTTCTACTATTATCTCCTCATTTTGAATTGTCTGAGCATCGCCAGGAACGTTAGCAGTTGGGACTGAGGAGCTAGTCATAGGTGCGCTTCCGCTCATGACAAACAGCAGATCAGCAAAGAGGTCACTGTAATGACCGAGAAGTTCCTCCATCATCTGTTCGTCGAAAGTAAGTGTGCTCCCTTATACCCCATATGTAAGTGTGGTATCCATTATCGTGGTCGCTTCCATTATGATAGCCTCCTGCTCGTGATGTACCTCTTGGGTTGCAGGAGGCATGACAGATGAAGCTTCTATCATCGAATAAAGACAAATAAAAAGAGTTAGCAATTAATTTAATCAACATTTCCAGCTTTGGGTGAGCATAAGTGATGTTTATAATACCTTCCTTAGTTTGGCTCGTAGGTGGCGGAGTAGATTCAGAGACGTTCTCGCGAACTGGAGATAACCGTGGTTGATAAGGATTATAAGCAGGAACGGAGTGAGGATCTACCACGGATGTAGATTCAGGCTAAGTTGGCATAAGAGTTCCGGAACTTACATCACGGTGCTCAATACCAGAACCTTCTCCAGCTTTCGAGTGCTGAGTGCCAAGTTTCTCCTTTTCATATGCGATCGTGATATCATGGAGAACTTTCATTTCATCTTCATTCAACATTCAATTCTCAAGGTCGAACTCATCAGCTGATTCTGCTTGTCGTTCAGCTTTCTCATCTTGCATCAACCGGCCCCAAGCGTTATACAAGTGTGTTGGATAATTATCGAGCTAGGTTAGATTTCTATGCTTTAGAACATTAGCATTGTATGTGATCAGAAGGTCTTTATTATCATCATCTAACCTGGTCTCTGCCATCCTAACTTCATCCTCAACCCTGGCCTCAGCCTCTCGAATTTTAAGTGTTGCCACGTCCCTTTCACCCCGAAGCGCCACAGCTTGTTCGCACGCTTCCTGGGTTGCTTTGCTTGTATCATCCTTTTCTTTGATGATTTTGGAAAGTTTGGCTTTAAGCTTGTTAATTTACTTCAGCGCAGCATCCCTTTCAGCTATAACCATGGTGTTTCGGTGGCCCATCTCTTCAACCAAAGCAAAATGCATCTGTCGCATCCTTTCCAAGGACTGATTTACCTCATCGGCTTTCTTAGTGGCCTCTATTTCCAAATTTCTGGAGGATTTAGCCTCATTGTTAAGAAATTTAATTATAAGGTCCTTTTTCGGTTTCTAACTTTTCGATTGTTTTTGCCCGCTCAAAGGCCACCGTTGAGACTTTATCTACAGTCTTCATCCACTCTCGATATTGGCTATATATATCGTGGATTTAATCATGCATATTTTTCTCTGCCTTGTCTGGGATTCTCTTTAAATGCGGAGGGAAGACGAAGGCGTTGAAACAAATATTTGGGAAGTCTTTTTTCAACTAGGAGATTTTGATTGCTACTTCCCCAGTGGGCTCGGTAATGGCTTGTTCGGTGACAGTGCGAATTTTAGCCTCGGTCCTACGGCGTTGTGAATCAGGACTAGGAGCTTGAGAAGACGGTTTTTGATGTAGAGGCTCTAAGGGTTGTTTTTCGTGACCGGAGGGTTGTGTTGGAGCTCGAGGAGGTGGAGAACGTGATCGGGAGCGATGTCTGTATTCTCTATCTTTGTCCCTCTCCCTCTCATGACGTTCTTGACAAGAATAACCGCGATTGCGGTCTCTATCAACTTCCCTCCTACGGGACTCATAGTATGAACTGGACGACTGGCATGCGGAGTGAAGGCTTCCTAACATAGATTCTCGCCTAGTCATCGTATTTGTAAAATAGAAAGAAAAGCAGAATCAGTAATCTCCAGAAATGAACAACTTATGATTGGAAATCGTGTAGTGCCGTGAAGTGTATGCATGCATGTGTTTAACCCCTCGACCAATCAGATATGTCAGCCACACTTGTAGGAAGTGGCTCGCTTAGATCTAAGGCACTTTGAAGCCCTTTCAATCCGGTGTCGTGTTGGAGCGATACATACTTCGGAATTGGAATGTCGGCAAGCCCTTCAAATGGATTCTCTATTTGTGCGGGAGGAGCCTCCGAGATTCTAACACCGGAGACTTGAAAGACACAACCATGGATTTCCATTTTAAAGACTTATGATGCTTTTGTGTTGCTGCCTTGCCTTTCCTCCTTCCCTCTAAATCTTGAAAACAGTCAGGATGCTCGACTATGGGTTCATCATCAGTGGGCGTATTTTCTTCACCGCTCTCCTCAACTGTTATAATCCTGGGCGCCCTACGCTTAACCCATTTTACTAGAACTGTCCTGATCAACCCTTCGAGTCTAATGTTCTAATCCTGGTCAATTAGCCCAACGGCTCTCAAATTTCCATATATCAGCACTGAATCAATATCCCTCATCTCACCGGGCACTTCCTGAAGAATCTGTACTATTTCTTTAAAGTGAGCACCTTCAGGTCCCGGAATTGTAGCTGTAAATGAAAGATGATATCAGTTTCAATGCAAATATGATTATCTCGTTATCTACTGGGAAAATTGCAGCACTTACGTTTGACTTACCATCAGCTGGCAAACCTTGGAGGGCATGGAACGTAGAATAACTCCGTCTTAAAGTAACTAAGTCTGGTCCAGGATCCCGCCACCACTTGGCAATTCCAAACTACCACTAGAAATGTGAATGGATTATCTCTCGACTCTTGACATTAAACAAGTATTTGACTACTTCCAGAGTCGGGGTCGAAAAGGATGTTCCATGAAAAATGATGAATAGACTATTCAACTGTGCATATCCATTCAGATGTAATTGCGATGGAGTGATTCTAAAGAAAGCTAGCACTTCTCGAATATACTGATTGAATGAAGGAAGTGCTCCCGCTGTGCACGAATTATGGTCAAAAGTTGAGAATCTTTCTGGGGGAGCGTGTGGCCTGTCATTCGACCCGGGTGGCAGAACGTCGTCTAATGGTAACCGTATCTTAAGCATATTCGCCCCAACATATCTTCGAAAATATTGAATGGCATAGAATCTTGAGGATTCACGATAAATTTGCTTCTGGCAGCTCGTCCGGAGCTGGACCTATTATAACTGCTGCAATGGCCGGCATCTCTATTATTGGAGAAGATAAAATTTGAGGCTCCTACTGCTGTGAACTTGTAGATTCTATAACTAATCAACTCATCAAAAACCATCATTAGATGATAATAAGCCTATGTGTTCCCTAGTGTGAATGCATGTGTTGTGCAGTGCAGTGCTACATGATACTTAAAAGATTCTACAGAATTTGAGAAATATTCAAACGACAAGACTTCGAAATTCAACTAAAATAACCGCCATCCCTGACCATCACAACCATGCCATCCAGACTTTAAAGACCGATCCGTGTTAAAGTTTTTTAAATTCAATCGAGTTACAGTTCCATCGACAAGCTTCGAAAGACAGTCGAATGTGTAGTGAAAAGATTAAGCTCAATGATGCAAGGCTAAAGCTCATCGGAGTTAAACGTTCAATTATTCAAAATTTTCGTATCCATCAAGGTCATTACTTGGATCGATCACCAAAGGCTCCATTCCTATCGATCATGAAAATGGAAATTCGTATCGATCATAGTATGGCCCTTCTATCGATCACCCAAAAGCTTTTTCGTATCGATGCAATATTCTCCTTTTCATATCGATTGGCAATGGCATTTTTGTATCGATCGCCAACCCTAAACTACGTATCGATCATTCTGGATCGATACGACTATCGATTGTCAATCGATCGATGCAAGTACTCACTTTCCATCGATATGAAGTAGCTCTGCCAACCGATACGAAGTCATGTTACTTTTGGATTGTACGAACTCGTCCTTCATCCAGCGTCGATACAATAGCTCCCAGACTTCTTCTTCTCCAATTGACCCAAACTCCATCTCCTCCTTCCTCAAACTTGCTCTATCCCACCTCCGGCCTCCTCACAACCAAAATCAGCCACGAGTACGGGAGGAATGGTACAAGAACTCGAGTCTCATCATTTTCGAGTGATTTTGATCAGTTAATTACCTAGCTTAAGCAGTTGGTTTGAGGAATTAATGAGTTTTTCAATTTGGAGATGAACGGTTCTTTTTCACGGTCTCTATATCGATACTAAGGCTGAAGGAAAAATGAGAAAGTAAATTTTTTTCTAAGTGTAAAATCGCGTATATACGTATGGAGGGTAGATGTCGATTCGTCTCCCAGTATGAACAGACTGAATGAAGAGGTGTACGCCGAAAGCGATACGAATGACCTGGTCGTATCCATTGGCCATCGGCTCGGTAGCTACCATCATATCCATTTACATCTGATCCGAGATGAAGCAATTCGAATCCACATAACAAGCAACAAAGACATGGCTCATGTGGACTATTCGAACGCATGATGGTGCATTGATACGAAAGAAGCAGCAAGGTTGCACTGGAACCACGCGACTCCATTAATACGAAACGTTCATTTCGTATCCATCAGTGCGAATTTCGTCGATACGAAACACATAAAAGAGTCTCATTTACACTGCTCAGCTCCCTCAATACGAAGTGTCATTTTCATATCCACCTATTCAAGGAACATAAAAGCTTCGTATCCATTGACACGAAGCATCCCAAAGAAACCATCATGTTCGTATCGGTTGGGAGAAATGCGGAATACGGATCTTAAGCTAGGATTAACACTAGAGCGGGGTGAATAGTGTTTATAAAGAATTACTAAATCCTTTTGAGTTTATGTTAATTTAGACATAGATGTACGCAATCTACAGATACATGGATAATCACAGAAACAAACACAGATGCAGAAATAAAATAAAATAAAAGCAGTAAAGGAAAGAACACACCGGATTTTATACTGGTTCGGAGTTACCCTACATCCAGTCCCGCAATACAAGTATGGATTTCCTTTCAAAAGCAATTGTATAATTACACCCTCGATTTCAAGGCTACGAGGTATACCCTCCAGAATTTCAATCTTCTGGGTAGAGATACTTGATTTTCGGACCACAAGTTTACCCAGTTGATTTACCAAGGCTACAATCACACCTTTTCTCACTTGATTGATTTTCAAGGCCACAATCACACCTTTTCTCGCTTAATAGATTACAAAGAAGTCTATAACTCTGAATAGCACTGAGAACCTTGTTGAGATAGTGATAGAGAATCAAACTAAAAGTAATCGAGTATGATTCAATATTGATTTCGGCAGAGTAATGGTAAGAGTATGTATTAAGAAATGTGGAAGAAGAAGAGGAGTGAAAAAACAGAAAATCTGATCTAAAATTCGTTGAAACTAACCCCTATTTATAGAAGAACAACAACCATTTCCATTCATGAAGAGTTATGGCGAATAGACACTTCTTTTGAAATTTAAATTTTGAACTCAACTGACACCATGTCGACATGGTCACCATAGGCATGTCGACATCCCAAAGCAATTTCTGATGATTTGATTTTCTTTGAAAATAACCTTTATCCTATATTAAAACTATTTAAAACTTTATAAATATACTTGACTATAGTTATAATTCATAAGTAAATATAGAGAATAATATATATTAACTATAATTTTATATTTAAATCTTAAGTATAAATATTTAAAAGTTAAATATATTATATTAAAAGATAGTTTAAAATCAGGAGTAATTTGACTTTGAAATTAAAGATAATTTTGAGGCTAAAATTATTTAAAATCAGGATAGAGGTTTTTGATGCTTTTAAAAGAAAGGTTTTAAAATCATTTTAAAAACAAGATATAATTTTAAAAAATCATTTTGAATAAAAAGTTAGCGGATACAAAACAATGTTCCACTAGATTTTTCGTAGGTTCCATCCTACTTAGGATTCCATCCCTTTAACAGGCTCGAAGTGGATTCCATTCCACGAATAAATTGGATTTTAATATGCCAGTGCTTTTCTATGAGTTTTAACAAAATTTCTAATTAAAGAATAAATTACTTTAATTCTTGAGCTCTTGATAATCTTGATACTCATGAGTCTTCAATTTTGATATCTTGAATATCTATATTGTACAGTCTTCATTCTTGGTACCTGCATGATTAAATCTTGCATATACATATATATCTAAACTTATATTGTTAGTATTTATATTTTACAATCTATTCTAAGGTTGTTGTCATCAAAATCATCATCTCATGAACTAACAATCTCCCCCTTTTTGATGATGACAACCTTTGTTTATAAAATATTATTTCTATCTTAATAACTCCCCCTTAACCTATGCCTAACTACACTATTTTATATTTCTCCTCCTTTGTCATCAACAAAAACTAACTCCAAACTATATAACTCCCCCTTAATCAAATACTATATGACATGTGATTATAATGATAGTGTTATCATAAATAATCAACACTTAACTCTAAAAACTAGAACTTAATCCTAAATTACTAACTATCCTAACTAAGAATCTATTATAATACTTATAATTGTTAGAAAAATATAAGAACATAAATTATTTATTAAATATATTTCAACACACTCGTCAAAACCAATCATGTCAGACAAGTCAAACAAATCAATCAAGTCAAACAAGTCAATCAAGTCAATCAAGTCAAACAAGTCAATCAAAACATACCAAACAAATCAAAAACTAATAATCCTATATTATAAAACAATACTACAAACTCCTCCTAAATAAAGTACACTCGTTATGTATACATGTATGCAATACGTAGCTTGTAATGCAGTATGAAATGTATGACATATGCAATGTAGCATGAGATAATATGCAGAATGAAGTGCAATTTGTGATGCAAATAATTATGATATGCATTATAATTTATGATGTAATATGCAATAACATGAGATATGAAATAGGATGCTAATGATATGTAATATGAAACAAAACGATAATGAAGTAAAAATAATAATATGCAGAATGATATGATGATATATATACTATAGTAAGTGACATCCAGATTATAAGATAGACATGAGTAATAAGTAATATCTAATTGACAAGCATATAAATATATATGTATATGTATATGTATATGTATATGTATATGTATATGTATATGTATATGTATATGTATCAAATTATTTATTATAATTTACCTCAACCAAACAAAGGTAATACACACCAATGACTAGACTTAGGTTAAGAAAATTAATGAATGAGACTGAAAGAGTAGTAAAGAAAAGAATTTTAAGGTAGTAAATGACATTAAAATTTTAACATATTTATGAGAGGTAGTTATCAAACTCAATATCAAAATTAAATTGCTAAGAAATATGGACCTAATATATATATATATATATATATATATATATATATATATATATGTATATATATGATCAAATATATTTTTATAAAAATTAATAGCATATTTATTTAATTTAAAATAATTATTTTAACTTGGTTGTTTTTATTTTTTTATTTTTTTAAGAATCCAAACTTCCATGTTTATAAAATACTTAACTTACTAATTAAAACCTTAATATTAAATTTTTATTGATTAAAATATTTAGAAACATGTCTAAACATCTTTTAAATTTAAAAAATATAAATGAAATGTTAAATAAAATGATAAAGATTGAAAAACTAAAATAAACAGGTGTTATATTAAGGCCTCTTACCCTTTTTGTTTTTAAAAATTTTTAATTAATTATAAAGAATATATTTAAACATGAAATTTATTTTAAAATATTCTAATATAAGTTAGAAAATAACTTCTAAAAAGAATAGAGAAAAATTCTTAATTTAAATATTATTTTTACATAGTTTAAAGTTTCATAAAAAATAATATTTAAAGAATGCTATAAAAGTTTTTATAGTAAAAAATATTCGAAACTTTATAAAACCGAACCTGTAGCTTTTACCAAATGCTGTGTAAAGTTTATGAAACTCTACAACGTTTCAAAGCACAACTATAAAATTGAATTTGCAGTGCTTACAAAATATTACAGAAGAAAAGAAGCATTTTAGAAATGCTATCTAAAATTCCGGTCATGTGATGTGGTGCTATCTTATTTATTGAAGACTTATATAAATTGAGCCTTATTCTAACATTCTAAATTCATTCTATCAATTTCTTAAAGATATAAAATCAGTATCTTAAAAGAAATAGAGTATGAGAAGTAAAAATAACATTAGAAAAGTTGAAATCATGAATGGAGTTATGTTTTTCTACTTAGTATAGTTGTAATAAATTAGTTGTAGATTTTATTTGAAAGAAAACACATTTTAAAAGACTTTTAAAAAAAAATTAGACCTGTACATCGATATTTATACTATGGTGTGTTGATATATGGACCAATATATCAAAACTTATCAAAGACATAAATTTCTATACCTAACTAAATGCATATATATATATATATATATAAATTCCTAAATGCAACAATAAATATGTAATAATAGTAAAGCGTACCAATTTCTGCACTCCATCTTTCTAACTTTGTTGTTCTTCCATTGTCGTGAGTCACACATTTATATCTTTCAGAATTTGATGACGAGATCTACTATATTGCGATGGGCTTATTTTTCTGATCATCGTAGTATATTCATTTACTGAATTTGGAGACCGTATGAGAAAAATATAGATGATTTAGTAGATCGACCAACTCGGCGCCAAAACTTTGAATTTGAATTTGAATGAATGGACACTTAAACCACTATAAATAGGCCCAACGGTCACCACTTTTCATTTTAATTGCTCTTCTTCTTCCCCATTTTCATATACTATCAAACTTCTAGAGGGCATATCTCTTTCGTTTCTTAACGGAATTGGATAAAACCAGCGGCAAATCGAAGAGGAAGGCAAGGGCTACGATCTAGTAATAGTTTGGTGTCGAATTTGGACGGTATTGTGATGCAACAGGCCAAACAGTAGAAAAAATATAGAAGATCCCGTACACAGTTTTTCAGTTTTGGATAGCCTACTTCAAACTGTCATATTTCACTCAATTTTGATCGGAATTTGATGATCCACCATCAAAACGACCGTGAGAACAAGAACTACAATCTAAAAAGGAGTGGGAACAAAATACTCAAATCTCTGGATGCAATTTGAAGAATACCTTTGACAGTTTTGCCTTCTTTTTCTATTTGTTCACCAAAACTTCATTTGACCACAACTTGGTCATATCTTGATGGATTCTCACGAAACCAGTGGCATTGCGAAGCAGATGGAGAGAAGTACAGTATCAAATCAAGTTGTAGATGAGAACCAAAAGTTTTGAATTGATCTGGTACCCATTTCTTTGTCGATTTCCATTATATATCAAT
Organism: Allium cepa; assembly: GCA_030765085.1. Taxonomy (NCBI): domain Eukaryota; kingdom Viridiplantae; phylum Streptophyta; class Magnoliopsida; order Asparagales; family Amaryllidaceae; genus Allium; species Allium cepa. The sequence goes on along the minus strand of CM060940.1, from coordinate 406,198,613 downwards.
TTGTTCTTCTTGATCGATGAATGATTATCTGGTATCCTTTAACAAACAGTCATTAGACATAATTCTTCTCCTGAAAATCAACATAACCTTTTAAAGAATCAAGTGGCTTTTCAAAATAATTAAATATAGTTTTAAACAAAAATATCATGATGATTCTGTGACATATTCATATGAAAATATTGTTAATAAAATCTTGAAAAATAGCCATTTTAAAAACTTTTTCAAAATTCGGATTATAAAACTTTGAAAACCTCGCTCAGATACCAATTGTGAGAAATGCGGATTACAGATCTTAAGGCTAGGATTAACACTAGAGGGGGTGAATAGTGTTTATAAAGAATTACTAAATCTTTTTGAGTTTACGTTAATTTAGACACAGATGTATGCAATCTACATATACAGGGATAATCACAGAAACAAACATAGATGCAGAAATAAAATAAAAGCAGTAAAGGAAAGAACACACCGAATTTTATACTGGTTCGGAGTTACCTTACATCCAGTCCCGCAACACAGGTACGGGTTTCCTTTCAAAAGCAATTGTACAATTACACCCTCGATTTCAAGGCTACGAGGTACACCCTCCAGAATTTCAATCCTCTGGGTAGAGATACTTGATTTCCGGGCCACAAATTTACCCAATTGATTTACCAAGGCTACAATCACACCTTTTCTCGCTTGATTGTTTTTCAAGGCCACAATCACACCTTTTCTCGCTTAATAGATTGCAAAGAAGTCTATAACTCTGAATAGCACTGAGAACCTTGTTGAGATAGTGATAGAGAATCAAACTAGAAGTAATCGAGTATGATTCAATATTGATTTCGGTAGAGTAATGGTAAGAGTATGTATTAAGAAATGTGGAAGAAGAAGAGGAGTGAAAAACCAGAAAATCTGTTCTAAAATTCGTTGAAACTAACCCCTATTCATAGAAGAACAACAGCCATGTCCATTCGTGAAGAGTTATGGCGAATAGACACTTCTTTTGAAATTTAAATTTTGAACTCAACTGACACCATGTCGACATGGTCACCATAGGCATGTCGACATCCCAAAGCAATTTTTGATGATTTGATTTTCTTTGAAAATAACCTTTATCTTATATTAAAACTATTTAAAACTTTATAAATATACTTGACTATAGTTATAATTCATAAGTAAATATAGAGAATAATATATATAGAATTTAACTATAATTTTATATTTAAATCTTAAGTATAAATATTTAAAAGTTAAATATATTATATTAAAAGATAGTTTAAAATCAGGAGTAATTTGACTTTGAAATTAAAGATAATTTTAAGGCTAAAATTATTTAAAATCAGGATAGAGGTTTTTGATGCTTTTAAAAGGAAGGTTTTAAAATCATTTTGAGAATAAGATATAATTTTGAAAAATCATTTTGAATAAAAAGTTAGCGGATACAAAACAATGTTCCACTAGATTTTTCGTAGGTTCCATCCTACTTAGGGTTCCATCTCTTTAACAGGCTCGAAGTGGATTCCATTCCACGAATAAATTGGATTTTAAGATGCCAGTGCTTTTCTAGGAATTTTAACAAAATTTCTAGTTAAAGAATAAATTACTTGAATTCTTGAGCTCTTGATAATCTTAATACTCACGAGTCTTTAATCTTAATATCTTGAATCTCTATATTGTACAATCTTCATTCTTCGTACCTGCATGGTTAAATCCTGCATATACATATATATATATATATATATATATATCTAAACTTATACTATTAGTATTTATATTTTATAATCTATTCTAAGATTGTTGTCATCAAAACCATCATCTCACGGACTAACATCGGTGGCCATCGATACGAAGCATACATTCAAACATTTAGACTCGATCCAGGAGAGGATCAATGCAAAGAGAAACTCCAATACAACCGTTAAGCGTTATTACAACTCGAATTTTATGTCGATTTAGGAGAGGATCGATACGAAATTCGATGCAAGAAAACTGACAACGACTCACGAACGTGCGAACGTTAGTGAGAGTCAGATTAACATACATACATATATGACGGACTAACATCCGATTTTTAAAATTCATTAGAAGTGAATGCTCACCTGATGACAATTACAACAACAAACAACAGTTTGCTATCATTCACTGCTTTGTTACAACAATTGACAGCCAACAATTCATTATGTTACTAAAGGTCGGTCAACGAAAAGACAACAACCATTCAACAAGTCGAATAGAACTTTTCATAATGAAGACTATGGCTTTTCAAAGCACGTCATGTCTTCACAAGACGTACTTTGGAGTGGCAAATGTTATCCCACCATTTGGCAAGGCCATGATACCAAGAAATTAACTGGAATCAAAGACAGTTCATCTCGAAAAATGGTCATACACAGGTTCACTACGGATGCCGGTAAATTTTTCCTTAGTCCGGATCAAGCTACAATTGATATGACATGAAAAGCAAAATCACGGAAGCCAACATTCCAAATTTCAAGTCAATCCGAATTCATATGCTCAAGATATGATCGATGCAAGCCAATAGAATAAACTCGTTCGTATTCATTGGTCAACCCTATTCGCACCGGTTTCGTTTGAAATCAATAGGGGCTTTCTTTATATCCATCGGAATTGACCCACTTCGTATCCATTAACAACCACCCATTTCGTATCCATCGACAGTGGCACAGTAGTCCATTTCGTATCCATCAGCAGTGGCACGGTAGTCCATTTCATATCGATCCAGTTTCAAGCATGCTTCGTATCGATCGGCCACATATCGATACGAAATCAACACCTCCCATCGATACAAAACCAAATACTTGATGATCGATTTGAAGTGGAGCACAGTACATTGATACGAAGTGGAGCACATGACATCGATAGGAAGTGGAGTGCAATAGAAGTGATACCAAGTGAAATACACAAGATCGATATGAAGAAATCACAGTCAAGTGGAAGGCTCGGTCACACGGCATAAAAAGTGGATCGATTCTAAAGGTTAGCACTATGTCACCTAACATCACGTTCAGAACCATCGATACGAACGGTATCGATACGAAGGCAATAGTGTTTTGCAAATCCAAACTTGCATCGATCGTAACTCAAAATCTACAAGTCCAAATGCCACCAAATTTTCAGAGGAGCTTGTGTACATCTTCAGGAATGTTCATGATCGATCCCGACTCGATTGGACTAAATCATAATCACGGATCGACTCAAAACGGTCAGGGATTGATCGCGTGGGCTCACGCACATGAGAGATGAGGTCTTCCGAATTCTGAGCAGGATATTTGCAGCCTATGCCGATAAATAGCAGCCCAATACCTACTGAAAAGGGACTTTTGGTTATACTACGTCCAAACTCTGCCGAAATCACTGTTGTACTCGAATTCTACTGTTGTAACTCGTAATCAACAAGCAAAAGTTAATAAAAGTCAACCATTTCATAGTGGACGTAGGCCATACGCCAAACCACTCTAAATCTGCGTGTTTCTGTGCGTTTTACTTGTTTATTAATTAGTGTGTTTGTTAGATCTTCCTCTTTTTCCATTTAAATTCTTCATTTTATCTCTTCAAACACATCTGAAGAGTGTTGTGGTCAATTTAGTGCAAACGGTTGACGTTGCAATTTGCAACATAATTGTAATAGTTTCGTTACGCTTTTCTGACGTTACGGTCAACATTTCGTAACACTATTCTGACGTTACTGTATAACAATTTCGTAATAGTTTTTTGATGTTACGAACAACGAATATATCATTACAAAACCAAATTCATTTAGCATAGAACATTTTGGATAGTGTGCCCATTCATATTTTGTACCTTTAATAGGAGGAAGCATGATGGAGTTTGAGTCATGTTCATCATCTTTTTCTACCTTGATCGGAATGAAGAACTAAAGAACATTTTGATTCTTGCATCTGTATACATGTTGCATTTTATCGTTTGAAGTGACCAAAAAGGAGCTTGACTCTCTTGTTACTTCTCATTTGAGTAGAACACAGTGGGGAATATTGTCTTGATTGTGGAAGGTGTTCTATTTTCTTCATTTCTTTTAGAACCAAGCCAAACCACTGTCCTTTTGTTTTACTACCAATTTACCTATAAACGTGAATAATTAGATATTAAAACAAAGTAGGAGTGGATTAGTTGTGAACATAGAACGCATAAAGAAGAAAGAAAATTGTACAACGTTCGTCATGCCAAAAGAGAGATAATATAAATAACGTTTGAAACCGAAAAAGTACAAAGGAGATAGCAAAATTGTATGTGGGATAGAGAAGATGAAGTGATGTGTTTGTTTAAATCCATTTTATCTTATAATAATTAACTTCATTTAAATTACTACAATTCTTTAAACTACTCGAATTTTAAATTCTTATTACTTTTATATATATTTTTCTTTTACATAATTATTTTTCTAATAATTTTTATCTTATATGTTCATTCCTTAAACAAATCTTATTATCAAACACCTTATAGTCAAATCGTGAAACTTAATTCACAAGTTATTTGTGCTTAAACTTTTAAATCAAACAATTGATCAATTTATGATAGTAACTTAACATTATCATTTCTTAATTTATCATTTTGGAATAACTATTAAAGATCTGAATTACCTTATCAGATTTCTTACTTATCTATTATCTTTATGAAACATCTTATAGTCAAGCTATGAAATTCTAATCACAAAATGTTCATATTTAAATTTCACTAATCCTGATTTCTAACTATACAACTTTTCAAAATATATACTTATATTCAAGATATAATCCTAGGTAAAATTATTTCATTTACTAATTTTTTCAAAATTAGTGTGTCGGTTTGCCTTGTTCAAGTGTTTAGGAACCCTCATCGATAATGGTGATGAGGCGCATCGATCGGAATCCATAAATCACTCAATAGATAAATCAACACAAAACAATTTATTAGTCACTAACAAATACGCATTCATATATAATACAATCAAACTCATTCTAGAGTGTTACTAATCCTATCTCTAATGAGTCTTTACCACACCAAAGCAAAGATTTTCGCTTAACATTCAGCTTTGATACAAATGTAATGACCCGTTTTCCCCTACTTTTTAAATCGACAATAAACCACGTGTCCAACTCAAATTGCACAAATAAGCGAATCATTAACAGAATCTCACACGAATGGAATAACATATATTATTTCAATAATAATCTTTACAGCGGAAAATTTTAAAATACAATATCAGAGTCTAACCTAGATTTAGCCTGGACACTTATAACACCTGCCTTACAAATGCCGGCAAACAACAAACAAAAACAAACAAACCACAGTGGATAATAGAATATGTCCATACGATGATGAAGATCTGTAGCTCTCATCTGGAAACTCAAACCGTCTTCAACTCAACCTGAAACTACTCGGATCTGACCTGAGTAATAAAAATACCCGGATCAGGCTTGATAAACCAGCTTGAGATACTCGAAATTTAAAATGATTATATTATCAAAACCTTTGAAAAGAAGGGTAACTCATAAGACCGCGCCCACACATAAACACGGACATGTTATTACCTTATGAAAACCAAAACACTTCATACCAAAATACACTTGATATTATTTTTAACTACATTCTTTTGAAAACGCTTTTCAAATAAACTTATTCAAATAAGGTACCAATATCTGAACTAAGTCTAAGGCAGTATATCCGGACAAGGTCAACGGAATATACCGAACGGAATATATGATACCAAAAGGGGTAGCTGAAATGTTTGCATGTCATTACAGCTATTTTGGGACTATAATCAAAACCATAAATCTCATATTGGGAATGGATTTTCAACACGATAAGGAGCTAGTGGAAAGATCAATTTGTATCCACGGCTTACGTCTAAGACTCAAATGCCGTTATACAACAACACAAATAACTAAAAGTGGATAGAATCTGCGAATAACATCCAAGGACTCGGACTTCGCGCATCCCTGCCATGAGGCCTAGATGTATCTGGTATCTAGGGCTCAGAACATCTAATAACCCAAATCACTACTATCTGAAATGCGAGCATACATTTGACCACATAGAATCCCATCGTAAACGGGTTGTGAGGCCCACGAGGCTACGCTCAATTTTTTAAAGACACACTTTTCATATAAAACCATGCATTTTCATAACGCGTTCCACTTTGAATGCCACATTGTCATTTCAAGTCACATGACTGATTTCTAGAAAAGTATAACTTCCTAAGCTCGTATGTCTCAAGAAAGGGTGTTAAGCTAAAAAAAGTTGCCTTCTCCACCACCAACTGATATACATTTATAGAAACCACTCTAATGTGATTTAGAATACAATGTCAGACAAACGTCGATATAAGTTCGTTCTAGGACTGAACGAATCCCCAAGGCACTTTCCTCGGCCATTACTAGAAGAGAAGCCCTTGCAATCCGACAAAATCTCCACAATGAATAGATCACTGCTATAAATAACTCTATAATGGGAATGACCCAGAGCATGTCAACAAGCAGTCATTATGCTATGAAAATCCATGGTCTTCAATAATCATCATCTTCAACATGTCTTCACTTACGAACGTATACATTGGTTCGAAGTGGTTTTCAGATAGGAATTACCCAAATCCGACTCCCGTTCCTTCGAAACCAATCATCGCTTTAAAAGATGTTAAGTTCATATGTGTCAGGAGATCCAAAGATTATGGTTTGCAAATTGACAAAATCTATCTATGGACTTAAGCAAGCTTCTCGTCAATGGTACTACAAATTTCATCAAGTAATCATATCATTTGGTTTTGAGATAATTGTTGTTGATGATTGTGTGTATCACAAGTTCGGTGGGAGTAAACATATGTTCCTAGTTTTGTGTGTCGAAGACATACTGCTTGCCACTAATGATATAGGATTATTGCACGAAACCAAAGAAATTTCTATCTAATTTTTTTGAAATGAAAGATCTTGGGGATGCCTCTTTTATATTAGGTATTTAGATACTTTGAGATCTTTCTCGAGGTATTCTTGGATTATCACAAAAGAGCCATATGGATAAAGTACTCAAAAGGTTTGGCATGCAAGATTGTAGGCCAGGAGATACCCTTGTTGCTAAAGGAGATAAATTTAGTCTTAGTTGGTGCCCTAAAAGTAACGTTGAAATTCAAAAAATGCAAAAGATTTCCTATGCTTCAGCTGTTGGGAGTTTAATGTATGCTCAAGTATGTACACTTTCGAATATTGCGTACATTGTTCGAATGTTAGGCAAATACTTAAGCAACCCTGATATAGACCATTGGAAAGCATCCAAGAGGGTTATGAGGTATCTTTATAGAACAAAAGATTACATGCTCACTTATAGAAGATTAGATCATTTGGAGGTCATAGGGGATTCCGATTCCGATTTCACTGGGTGCCAAGATAGCAGAAAGTCTACATCAGGCTATATTTATCTATTAGCCGATGAAGCTATATCCTGGAAAAGTGTTAAACAGAGATTTGTGACTTCTTCCACTATGGAAGCGGAATTCATAGCATGTTATGAGGAATCAAACCAAAGAATATGGCTACGAAACTTTGTATCTAGGCTGCGCATTTTGAAAAATATAGAAAGACCACTGAAGTTATATTGTGATAATAAGTCAGCAGTGTTGTTTTTCAACAACAATAGAAACTCGACTAAGTCAAGGAAACATATGTTGCCCAAGTAGAAGATTGTTGGATTAAAATCCTATCATTGGCATATATGTATTACTGTATGATGCTATTATAAACAATATAGGGTATTAATGTCATGGAATAAACGTGCAAAAACCATAATTCATGTTTATAATTTGATGAGAGATCAAATTGCAAATATCCAATATCTGATTATTATTAGTTAATAAAAACGGTTGTGGTCCCCAAGAAATAATATGTTACTTTTTTTTCTTCCCAATGGATGGAAATTAAAACAAAAGAAGAAACTATTTTCTGGATAGATCATAGAGTTTGTAAAATCGATTATATGGACTGGTACGCTTCCGCTAATCTTTGCTTATTAATTATTTGTTTTGTCATGAATTGATTAGGGCTAAATTCAGATTTATTTAATCAACGCGATGAAGTCTGTTGGCCTGCATTATTATGCATTGCATCTCGTAAGAATCGGAACCAAAATAAGGGGGAAGAAAAGAGGGAAATGAGAATAATAAGAAAAGGGAAGAACGTCTCATGCAAGGCTGAGAAGAAAGAGGAGCTAGAATCAAGGAGAAAGCAGGAGCTAGACTTAGTTTTTAAAGCACAATATAGATATGCGATGACACCAAAGTTATAATAGGACGTTGTAGCATCTAACAAACTAGTATAACCGCACAACGGTGGAAAAACCTATCGTTGAGTTATATAATATTAAAGCAAAAAATTATTGTTAATTTTTTTCTTAATTATGAATTTGATGAAAAATTAACTGTACTTTTAAAAAAAGGAAAGTAATTGGAAAGTGTAAATCCAATTAAGCTAAGCATTGTACATGCAATAATAGATGTAATAAATAATTCACATATTATTGAACTACGGTATTTAAATAAATTACCTAAAAGTATCACTGTTATTTAAAAAACTAGCATTGTTTAAATAAAAATATTAAAATAGAAAATAACATTGTCAAAATAGAAAAAACAAATAAAAAAACTAGACTTTGGACTCTGTCATTGTTGATATTTCTTCCAACAAGAGGTTTGACTCACCGGAATAATCAATAACAGATTGAGACATAATAATGATCTTTTGTTTTTTTTTCATTTATGTACTCGATTTAGGCAATACCAACCTTGAAAAGAAGAGGGATCCGTAGCAGCTTTTTTAGTTTTGATTCATATATATCTTCACCATATCATTCTTGATCTTATAAAGATCACATTCTCAACCAATAAATAGCAAAATGTTGTATTAACCCCTACGGGGGAGTGACGCTAGATCTTTGTGGTTGTTCTGGGATGTTAATGTTTTGCATAAAACACTCCAATTTTTCTAAGCAATCATATACAACTTTGATAATTTGTATATCCTAAAAGTAAATAGTGTTGTCTACCTAACTTTTCATAAACCACAATCTCTAATATCCTACCTTCATTAGCTGTATATTCTCAATCATCCATCGGAAAAATAATTTGAAAACTACTCAATATGCATTTGCTGGGATGAGTTGCAATAAGAATGAACAAAAATATTCATAAGAAAAAATAAATAAGAAATATAGTTACGATATGATCACTATTGGAAACAGATATATATACACATATATATATGTGTGTGTGTGCACGAGTACACATGCACGTATGATGGACATGTGCATAGATACTTGTTACCAAAGTTGAAAATAAAGTTTCAAATTGGACAGTTGTTGCGTTGGTTTTGGTTAGTTGTCTCCTAGATGAATAATAAATGAAATGGGAGAATAAGGAAAATGTGGAATATAGAAGCAGTGAGACAGTGATAGCAAGGCCTATGGTAACTACACATAAATGTGCTTATAAATGAAAGACTAAAAAGGACACTGTAATCCAAATAACGTACCAATAAAATGTACCATAGGTTATGGAGTAATAAAGAAAGTTTTGTTAAAACTATGTGTCATATTAATAAACCATACACAATCAACCAAAGGTAGTAATGCTTGATTCAAAGAAGATTCAAAAACTCTTTTGTTTCATTACACATCCGTCTTTCTCATCGGGTGTATAGTCATTTTCAATGTCAAATTAGATGCGGTTTTCTTCAAAATAGATGTGACCTTTCATTTTATTTTTTCTATCTACATAATCATCAGGTGCTCCACATTTCACTACTAAACTTTACATGCAAGGTGAAGATTCATAGCTAACATCATGTTGTTGAATCGATATCCACAGTTCCTCCAAATGAGTGAAAGAGACCTAAATCAATACAACTCAGCTTAGTGATGTAAATTTACTACATACATCCTCACAAAATGCAATGTTTAGATAAGCAAAATAAAATAATTGGGTATATTCTATGCAATAAATAGTGTATTTATTAAATACTTCAAAGATTCAAATCCAAAATTTTAAATGAGCAAATCCAAATCCTTTGTCTGTAGGATAAAGCAGTTGAACAACTACCAACATCAAAGGTGCATTTGCTCCTTAACCATAAAAAATCAAGACCATAGTTAACCCAAAAAAAAATTTGAACGAAACATTTGACGATGATTTAGATAATAGAATATGAATATATCATATTGATGATAAAATGAATCAAAAAAGAGCAAAATTTGCGAAAGTGCCTATTTTTGTGGTATGAAAATAAGAAAAGATTGACTTTGGAGAAAACTAACATAAAATATATGTTGAATATATCTTAAAACTCAAAATTTCATCCACAAATTGTATTAAGACAAAAGAAATTATCTTTTTGGAGACAACATAAGATTGAACAAACCGATTTTTCTTTCTTTTACACCAATATCATTATAAACATTATTAACTTGGCAACCAATTGGTACTCTTAACAGTCAAAAAATCCATGATTTTTAACTAAACCAATCAATATAAGAAAATAAAGTAAGAAGAGCGTAACTTTTTTCAGTGGAAGCCAAATTGTTCAAAACTGATACAAATTGGAGAAAACCTACAAGGATTTATACAACCATATTTTACGAATGTCATACATATGTAAATTAGGCAGAAGATAATCTAATGGATAAAAAAGCTAAAAGAGTGAAAGCTATATAATGAAATGACCATTATAATAGGTATAAATCTGACTGTTATTGCAAGTTAATGGACGTTACACCATTTAAACAAACAAAAGTTGGAAATTAAAATAAATAAAAAACCTTGCCTTCAAATCATCGATTTTCTATGAGGTGACAGACCATGCCATAGAAATCCACTAGCATAAGACGCTTGTCCCAAGTTATAAACGTATTGGCCCATATCTAATAATTTATTTCAATTTCAGAATTTTGAATTAAATATGCATTTTGCGTTTCCTACCCTATATTAAGGTCATAATTAAGATTTTTTGCCAACTTATTATCAGCAGGGAACCAATTTGCTAATACCGATTTGAACGTCGAATGGGTACATTCTGCTGGAGAGATTTATTTTGTTGGCTAGACAACTGATCCAAGCGCAATCGCCCATTATACATATTGAAAATAGAAACTTCTTTAAACTAAAATATCTCAAGGGTCGTATGTCTATTTCCAGAAAAAGTAGGAGACTAAAATCAAGATTCAAACCGAAGTTCACATTTGGCAAGCAATTAGACAATAACATGTCATGTCATTTTCATTAAGATGACCTTTAAAAATGTATAAATCATTTCAGTTTGAAATTAACCATCTGAGTCCTCATATTTATAGTTTATTCCTAACAAAAATGAATGAAATATACATTTTCTTCTTAAAGCTAAATATCATATACCTGTTCCTGTAAATGCAAAAATAATAGAAATAAACTCACGTTTTAAATCATATCTTCTGATGTGAGAAAGTCTTTTATCCTATCAATGATATCGTGTTTCGTCCTCATTTCGTTTGTTCTCCTTTCTTCCTTTTCTTTACTGTTCAAGCAAAAAGAGCAAATGAAATTCCCAAGTGATATAACCTTTCGCATAAACAAATGAAATTGAGAAGACCTGTAAAAATTAGTTAATTCCAACAAATGTAAAAATAACAGGAAATACTCACACACTGATGTTGATAGAGAGATGGCCAGCTATAGTGATGTCGATAGGTTTTTTTACGTCTGGTCGTGGGCGTTGGAGATCTGGGCCGTAGGTTTGATGCGTTGATTCAGGGTTCGAACTGTTTGAATTTTTTTTTGAGAAGAATTGATCGGGATTAGGAATTTGAACGGCATATATGAGAGAGATTTTATTCTTACTACCGAAGTAAGAGGAAAGCTTGTGTTTGTAAATCGCAGTGAGACAGTAAGCATTTTTTTAGGCTTCGGAAAAATTGACTTTGACCAGTGACAATAAGCAAACCTTCATAACGGTCAGTTTGATAAAACAGGAATGGATGCGGGTGGGTTTGGTGCGGTTTGAAGTTCAAACCGCTTCTGCACCACATTAAACAGTTAATCAAAAATCCAAACCATTATACTAATCTTTTAAATGGTTCGGTTTAATGTAATACGGCCCAATTTTGGTCTGGTCCAATTTGGCCCCATATTAAATATGAAATAAGTGAATTACTTCCATCAACAATCAATTTTCGAAGGCAACTGTATAAAGCTTTTACACTTAAAGATTAAAACAAACAATGTTATACTGAAATGGAGGATTAGTTCTTAATTGTATGAATATTTCAATTTGACAGTTAACTACAAGTAAGATTTTTTTAGTAGATTAACCAATTGCCAATATTAATCAATGCATAATCATGAAGTAAAATGACTAGAAATGAAGTAAAATGACTAGAATAAGATTATAAATAGTACTTATCCAAAAAAATGAGATGAAAAATGTCATACTAAAACTATAGATTCTTCCTCTATGACAATGATTATTATCGATATAAGCTGAAAATAGAATATACATAGTTAAAATATAAAATGAGATAGGAGTTGCTTATATTTTTATCATAAGATTATTAATGTAAATATTCGTTTCGATCCGATTTAATATGCTCGATTCAGTCGTTCAAACCGCAACAAAACCGTATCGATGCAGGTTGGTCTGGTTTGGGGTATTTGCTTTGGTTGAAAGATTCGGTGTGGTTTCCGCACCGTTTTTACAGTCTGGTGCGGGTGATTTTCGTATAGCGATGCGGGTGCACCCCTAAAATAAAATGTGGTGAAAATCAATTAACAACCAGGGATATCTTTGTATTTTTATGACTAATGGTGACCTTTCACACTTGGCTTGCGGTGACTATATTAACTTTATTGTTATCGGAAACTTGAATCAAATGATATTTCGATGGATCTGCACTATGAAATAATAATGAAACAGATCAAAACGCTTGAGAGATATCAAGAGAGGAGACTCGGAAAATGTGGCTATGTATTGACAAGTAATATCGGTCGGCACCGACCGGTATGGATCAGTACTAATGATTTAGTAATTGTCGTGGGCTCCACTTTGCTTCTATATGACTTTACATGCAATGTTGAAGGAAAAGACAAGTCTATGTAAAGTGACAGCGTTTGGCACCGATCAATGGTCTTTGTCAATTTTTTCACGAAGAACTGAAGTTTGAAGGCTTCAACGTTTCAGAAGAAAGTATGTCAAGAAGTTACAGACAGACCATGAATTAATTAATATAAAATATCAGTTGTTGCTTTCAAATAATGGTTGTACAGGTTCAATACGCTTAATTAATCAACCCTGAAAATGTGTTTTAGCGTTTATGGTTCAAAATATGTGGAAGAAATCAAGATCCTCTGGAAGTAATAGTTTCCTTATCAGGACTATAGAATATATCCATGCCAACCAATTTCATTATTTTTTTATAATAATAATTAAACAATTTAAACCAGCAAGTACATCCTAATTCAACATGCATTCATCTAACAAGTAGTCTGCAAGGCCATATTGTAATTTTAAAACAGTTTCAAAATTTTAGCTTAGCATTTACATTTTATAGTAAATATAAATTTGAACAATTTTTTGTATAGATGTGAATAAGGGGAGCAAGCAGAAATGATGAAAAAATAGGGAATGCATCTCATGGTGCTATCACATGTATAACAAATGCACTGGCTCAAGAAAATATGTGAAGTTGAACTAGCATTAAGACTAATTATAGATTCAGTAGTCGATTTGCTGTTACTATCATAAGTAATATCTAATTTTCATTTAGGATGGCGAAATAAATTGGTTTGATTTTATAACCACAGAAACAAAATGGTTGCTAGTATATCATTTTCAGAGCAAAATATTAAAGTGCATAAAATGAATACAATTAATGGCCAACTTTCAAATTTAAGATATAATCACTTGCATTTGACTTTGTTACTTGTTCTAATCTGAGAACTTGTCAACAGGGTAAAAGAGTGCTAGAATTAAATGGTTTGGTCATTGAACTAAAGAGCAAAAAGATTTTTACTACTACATATACGTTATGTGCTTAACAAAATTATTTTTATATGTTGAACAAACCTTAAAACGTCAATGTATAATTTTTTTTCTTTTCCCTTTGCTGTGACCAAGTTGATATATGAAAAGCAAGATGCAGGCATCAGTGAACTCCTTAACACAAATGACATAAACAAGTTTGTGTGACAGTGTGAACTGGCATGACAAAGTTATTATTTTATTTTTATTTTCTGAAAAGAAGGAAAACTCATGTAATATTATGCAACAATGTAAACTAGCAACAAAATAGACTTACAGAATTTTACTGATAATGCAAATGACACTAAAGCTTGATCACAAAACCCCCTCCGACTAGCTCGGACAGTGTGTTATGGCCATTTTACTGATAACGCAAATGACACCTTTTGCACCATCCATTTGAACGATTATTGAGTATTTTTTATTTGGTGGAGGAGGAGGAACTTCTTCTTCTATGCTTTCTGTACGTTGCAATGCATTACTGCAACCACCCGATGTTTTGCAGATATTTAAGATAGTATACATACAAACTACAATTAGATTGAATATTTAGAAATTTCTAGCATATGCATACTTCTTGAGTACATATACAAAAATTCTTCAAGCTTACTATTGTTTATTTCTGTTGATAATTTACTACGAAAAGTAATTTATTTCATATCCATGTTATGATAACAATTCCTAAGAAAGATACATGACTTGACTGAAACAAAGAGGAGAAAAAAGGAAAACCTGGCCACTTATTGTAGCTACCGCTCAATTTGCAAAATGGAAGTATCTATAATCAAGCAACTTCTGCATTTTATACATATATAATGTTTTCTCCCCGTCAAATCATTGCAGTTGCATAAAAATGTATACAACACTCAGTATTACATCTTTCCCTTTATTTTTTTATATTCTTGGTAAAAGCTTGATGTATTTATGTTAGATGTACAAGTATATACACAGCAAAATATAATAAGGCAACCCAATTTTCATGATGAACTAAATATCCAGGTATGGATATACATATCCAAGTATGATAATACATAATATCCATATTAATTTTCATGATGAACTTATGCTGCTTCCATTCGAAAAATAAATCAAAGTCACAATCCATTAGTTCAAAAAAAGCAAACTCAAAGAAGAAGATAATGTCAACAATACAAAGAAAGACCTCCCAATCAATCAAGTACCGCTGATAAGAGTAGCCACTTTCAATGCAGCTTTGTTCTCCATGGCGCCTGCAGTACCTAATACTACTTGTAGTGCGAAAATCAATACAATGAGTTATGTTGAGTATGATAGAAGAGGAAAAACTGCAAATGATAACAGGGTACCGCAAGTGAAGGGAATTCCGAAGCAACAAAAGTATTCAGCGTCCAAAAGAAGAGTTTCTATAAATTTACAAGAAGATGAGATTTCAGTTAGTAATAGCTCTAAAGGAAAGTCTTCGGTTTTGGGAGGGAACGGATCATTTAGATCAGAGAGTAGGAGGTTCTGTGAGAGAAGCGTGTTGGATGTATTAAAGGAGGTATGAATTTATTAATTAATTTGTTGTACACCTTTTTTTGTTTTGACCAGATAAGCTATCTCTTAGTTTATGATGTTATACCATTGATAAAACATGAAAACTGGAAGAGGAAGAAGAAGAAAACAGGAGGGAAACTTTTTGTTGCTTAAAATCATCAATCATGTCATTTATTCTTTCTTTTTTCTTGAAATTTTGAAAGTTTTTATTGTAGTAAAATTATTAATTGAGTTTCTTTATGCATAAATTAGCAGTGTATAAACAATGTTATTGGCAATAATTGTAGTTAGCAGTGTATCAAACAATATTAAATTAGCAGTGTATGTCAATTTATATAAATATAAATAAATGTAATTTGTGATAATTTATATCAATGGATATCAATTCATCTCAATGCTAATAAATGACTAATCTATTCTTTCTTTTACTTCAAAACTATTGTGTCTGTTTACTAATTTTCAAAACCCAAAATTTCAAAAAAAATTAAATTAGTAAAGCATGATTGTCACCATAACCGCTAATAACAAACCACATAAAAGGAGACAAAAATAAATTTTGGAATCGATTATTTCTAAAAACGTCACAACACCATTTAATGTTGTTACGAAAATCTTAGAAAAAAAAAATAAGGAAGAAACCTCAATAAAAAGGAAATAATTTATATAATTTGCAGTGTACGTCAATTTATATCAATATGAATAAATGTAATTTATGATAATTTATATCAATGCAAATCAATTCAAATGCTAATAAATGACTAATCTATTCATGTCAATGTTGTTGCCAAAATCTTAGCAAAAAATAAGGAAGAAACCCCGACAAAAAGGAAATAATTAGTGACAATTGTTACTGTGAAATCATGTAAGCGTTGTGGACAAAAGCACAGTAAAGAAACTGACAAAACATGAGCAATTGACAAAAAAGAGCACTGCTTGAGAGAAAAATTGAGGAAAAAAATCATTGGCTAAAACAGTTATATTTACATGTATAATTTGCAAACTATATCAAATTACAACGGTTTAACTAAATGTGAATTAATGTCATCGTCAACATCTCTATGTATAAGAGTGAATAATCATGGTATTTTATATTAGTTGAACAAAAGCTTCATAAAAAATGTTAAGAATAATCCTATCGCCTTGAACAATAGAAAAAACACATTGAAGGATGAAGAATCGGTGGATAAAACATTTTATATAAGTTTATATAATTAGCAACATTTATCAGTCTGACTAATTGAGAAATTATCTCAAAATCTATGTCTATCAGTGTCTAAGAGTGAAATTATCATGGCAATTTGCATTGATTTTCATTATAACCAACTAGCAAAACGATTTGTAAAAAAACGGAATTAAAGAGCCATAACGGCATGTACACATTGTTGATAAAAACTAACCCATAAAATTATAGAATTAACCGAACGCCCAGTGAGCGAAACAATAGGAAAAGAAATACATTGAAGGGAAAGAATCGATGGGTAAAACATTCAGTAACATTTTACATGCTTAGAAAACTATATCAGTTAGTATATTAAGGGAAGTAAATGGCAGCTGTAAACATTTATATACTTTAAAACATTTTATATCAATTTATAAACTTAGAAAACCATATCAACATATATTAGTAAATGGCAGTTGCATAAGAATTTTCTTCCACGTCAAGAAATGATAAGTTTGGATATTTATTTTGAACGTAAATTTATATCAATATAAAACTAATAACAAACAGAGGAACACTTTATATAAATTAGATTAACAATCTAAACAAAATGCTTTTAAAGCATTTGACCTTTATATCTCTGTACCTAAAAGGATAGCAAGAGAAAATGTGTTTCATATAATCCAAATTTAGAGTGTTGGATGGAATTAAGTTCGAGGCTAACCTTTGATTGTCATGTGATTATTATACAATAACTAACAGCTAATTTATTAAGTCAACCTGTACATTTCATTAAACTAGGTAAGCAGAAGCAGTAGTCAGTATGCAGAGTAAAATCTTGTACAGTTCAGTAAGAATGGAAAATAGAAGCAGTAAGACAAAATCTAAGGAAAATAGTATAAAAAGTTCAGTAAGAATGGAAAATAGAAGCAATTCAAAATACATCAAAATCTTGGAAGTTAATTTTTCTGTACTTAATATAAACCAGCTAACCATGATAGTGCAACTAAGAGAACTATTGTACCTACGGAAAATAGCATGACAAGTATTATCTGTTGGAACAATGTATCTCATCCACTTAGGTCCACTTTCGATGATGACCACAACATAAATCCGATCCAAATTCAGATTATGATTGTCAAATCTCAGATGACCTAAAATAGTAATATTTCATAAAAACATGTAAATAAATGTAGCATGCATGTAAACTTATATCCTTTTTGTCTAGAATATTTTACTAATTTTTTTATGGTGTATGTAAAGCGATTTATGATGCATGAATTGAATTTTTCTAAAGTGGTTCCAACAGAAACAAAACATAAAACAAAACAAAAATGATTTGTGAGGCATTATAACGATTTAAAAAATTAACCCATACTTGAACTTTACAGGATGTGTTCTTTGTTCTCTTGTTATTGCACCATATCGTCATTGTGCCCTTGCTCTCTCTTCTTCTTTTGTTGCTCTATAAATCACAATCTACAGATGCAGATTTGACTAGAAATTAAAGGGAGAAAAAGGAAAAGCTTCCGTTCATAACTTATTTAAGATGAAATTAGTGTAGGAGCATCTCTAAATGTTCCAAAGCATAGTGCAGTACATTACTACTGCGGTATTTTGATTAGTGAAAAATGAAACTTTTTCTGAGCAATGTACAATTTTGCAATTCATTATAATCTTTTTGTCGAATATTTACATTTTTAGACAATCTTTAAACGTTGTTCTAAAAAAAAGCCCCTTGCATTTTTTCCCAAAGCACACTTTCAATTCATCTATCAATCGTCTTAAGTTTTTGAGTATACTTACATTTCTAGAGCATATAGGACATAGGCAGATCCAACATTTTCGTTCAAAGTTGGTTTAAGAAAATAGTATTGAAAATGTACCATGGGAGAGAAATATAAAAACCAATCATTGCTGCATACTTCAAATTATACATAAATTTTACTAACAACAACGTCATTTATTTTCAACGTTGTTCTAATAATATACTTCAGTTACTAAATAATTTGACTGTAAATGTAAGTTTTATAAGTATTTTTAGTAACACACCATCACAAATGCATCTAACTCCTAAATGTTAAACATACAAATTCACAAATTCAACAAATTTATTATTCAAACTGTTTAGAACCACAGCAATTACGACGCAAGAAGTTGGATAAAACTATTTAGAACCAAAGTGACCGAATTTAAGAAAAGGATTTGGAGGCTCAAGAAAAGAGGCCTAAGCAGACCTGTTTAGTGGGCTGAGTAGTAAGTAGTGTGACCTGATCCGCTATTGTTCCAACTCTATTTGGGTTTGTGGTTTGTGTTGTGTGTTAGTAATACATTAACTATTGGTGCAGGACACACGCTTCCAAAAATGGAATTATGCAAAGAAAAAAAAAAAGCATGGCGTAATTTACTTTCTTCTCTCCACAAACATCTTCTTAAATCTCTTGGGTTTTAACTTTTTTCAATGTATTATCATGTACGGTTAATTAAAATTAATGAAAAATCGCATTAATTTTTTTGCGAATTATGTAATCGAGCGGTCGGTTACTAACCGTTTTTGTCGTTGTACTAGTCTATTAATCAAACTAATCATTAGGGCATCTTGTCTACTTTAAGCTCGCGAAATTAAATAACAATCTCTTGATGACTTAAATTCGGTTTTGAAATGGTTCAAGTGACATTCTAGGCTTTATGTTTGTAAATAGTTTTAAAAGTGGCATATTTGCATAATTAAGTTTTAAAATAGGCCTAAATTAAAAAATCATATTATAAAAAACGTTTATTTCAAATATAATGAGAAAAATATTGCATTAAAAATCAGCAACAAGGTTTCAAAATTAGCAAACATATAACAATGAAAATATATTGACACACCCAAAATAAAAAATAAATGTTAAACGCTTCCTATAACTTAAAAAACGTATGACATGAAATTACATACCAAATCAGCAAACAAGCTAGATAATTAATGCGCAAAGTTGAGAAACAATGTTATATACGAAACACTTTCTAATAATGAAAGTAATGTACAGCAGAAAGAAGGTTGAGGAAAAGCTCAATAATGGAGCAGAATTAGCAAGAAGCAAAAAGAAAAAAAAAAATATGAGAGTACCCGATCCAGGCAGAGGAGGAGAGAAGCACGTCGAAGGCAGAGAGGAAGTTGGGGTTAACGATGTAGACAACCGCCGTCGAAGGAGGCGGACAATCGCAGTTAGGGCTTTCGACGAATTAGAGTAGTTGAAGAGATTTTTCCTGTTTTGGTTTCTTTTTTGCTTTGGTAAATGGTGTTGATATATAAAGGCAACTCCAGTGGGCTCAGGTTGAATATTAAGTTCGTTGAATATTCAGTCCTGAATGGAGAATGGGCATCCAATAGCCAGACGTCCATTTTATGGGAGTCTGGCCTCAGGCTCCCATATCCCACATAATTGTGGGGCTTGGGCGTCCATTTTATGGGCGCCAGAAGCCTGGCGCCCATAAAATGGGCGTCTGGGCTTGGGCAGCCCAGTTCAAGATCCTGAATTGGATCCTGAACGTTCAGCTGAATATTCAGTCTTAACTGAATGACTGGACAAAAAAAATGGACAGATTCAGTATGTAACTGAACCACTGGAGTTGCCCTAAGGCTACGTGTGTTGTGTTCGCTGAATTCGAAACCTGAATATCGGTACATGTAATCAAAACATTAAACTTTATGCTTAATTTTTTTTTTCCCATAGGAATTCATGCTCATGACTTCATTTGTGCATTAAATTTTCTAATTACAAATAGAAACCATTTTATTAGAATTTTGATTCAAATTCAGGCCTATAGACTTCAGCATCAAAGATCTAAATACAATCTCAATCTAACAAAATCGTTTGAAGTAAAAAAGGACCGTTTTCATTTTCACAGCAATATCATATCCTTTCCTATGTCCAACTAAACAAGCCTTCAACTATGTCAGTATTGATTTCAAAAAAATATGAAACAAATCTGACTCTAGTAATACCTAGAGGACAAGTTTTTAAACATAAAAGCTTTCAACACTAGAAAATCCAAGAAATGTGAAGGCGATGCTGTAACGATAATAAATATTTACAATTTAAGATCCAAAAAAATGAAATATACCTAGCGAAGGTAGTGCTAGAACAAGGCAGAGATGGAGAGGTTGATAAACGCAGATCGAATTTGAGACTAAAGGGAGGAGGCAGCGATAGCTAAAACCCTAACTTGATTTACAAAATAACGAAGGACGAAGCTAAAAGTGTGACGAATGGGAGAAGTAAGAATAGAAGATGAAAGGATGACTTTGTCCATGGTGCTTTGAATTATTTAGAAAAGCCCAAATTTTGTCATGGAAATAAGCGTAACAAAGAGACATAACTCTAATAACCGTTATAAATTTTCAACGATAATAAACGTTACAAAATGAAACGAAAAAGTGTTACAAAATAACATGTTTGATGTGGTCATCTCTTTACTAATTTTACGTGGAGTAGTTGATAAATTCAAAACCAACTAACTTGAGACTTGTAATAGTGTTGTAATTCAGTTGTGGCTGTAAATTCAATCAGTAATAAAAGATAAAGTGGACATAGGTACTTGATTTAGGCCAAATCAATCTATAAATTTGTGTTCTCTTTCTCTTTCTATTCCTTATCTATTTAATTTGTTTTCTCTCAATTGGGAGTGTTTTCCTATTTTATACGCAAACATTCTTTTGTGCTTCCACCGAGAACATTGAACTCTGGTCAAGTCTGATTGCCACTGGATTTGAAGAAAATTTGCATTTAGATCTAAAGGAAATGACATATAAAAAGGAACCCCAGTCTATGTCTGGAATAATAGTTGAAGAGCCAGAGGGATCTCAGCATGAAGAAGTTATTAATCAAGGAGAAACATCTATCAACTTGAGGTTATCACTAAGGAAAAACTAAATAAGATGATGGTTGATATGGATAAGAAGATGTTACATAGTCAAATGAATATCATGGAAGAAATGAAGAGACATTTTGCTTGGTTGAGTCAACCACTTCAGTAAGGAGGATCCTAAAGACATAAGAAGAGCAAAAGGGATTCTTTGTCTTCAGATTCGGATGAAGAGTGGTCGTCTTCTTCAGATCAGAATCTTAGAGAAGGAAAGCTGAAAATGCATAAAATCGGTGCTTGAATAACAAAGAGGCAACATGGAAGAGCTACAGCAACTGCTCCAACTTAAATATTGATTGGTATCGATCGACCCTGGGTCGGTACCGATCAATCTGAAAGACTGGATCTTAATGACTTTGAAATAATATGTAAGAAGCTCATGCACATGATGATGGACAAGTGGGTCCTTAAGATGTGCTATAGAAGCAAATATAACTAGAAATTCTAGATGCGTACATTGTCCACGCCGAACTCGCCGGACAACTAAGTGATGAACTCCCTAAAGTCAAAGGAACCTAAATCTCATCATTCTAACCGTGAGCGCTTGATCGAACACTTGGTGATTCACACGACGATCTACGCTTAGGGAAAAACATAGGTTACAATGAGTTGATTACGAAGACTTTTAGGAGGTTTTTGCAGTAGAACTAGCAACAACACAATGATGGATGGGGATCCACTACTAGTTGGAGCCCATTTATTGAGGATATTAAAGCTGTCACATACTAAAAGAAGTTTTTCATGCCAACGATGCAAAGTTGTAATGGGTTGACTAACCCAATGCAGCATTTGATAAAGTATGGGTTGCACATTATAGTGCACATGCTGATAACGCAGTGAGATTTAGGTGTTTCCCTTCTTCTTGGAGAGAATTACCACAATGTGGTTCTAACAGCATGCCTAGATCCATATCATCTTTCGATGAGTTGGCTAGAAGTTCATAGTGTAGGTTAGATTACATTCTGTTTAGTCGAAGGATGCGATATCCTTGGCACACTTACATTAGAGTTTCGTAGAGTTCTTGAAGAGTTTTGATGTTTAATGCTGCTATAGTGGAGGTAGAAAACTAAAGAGATGACATAGTGCCGATGGCTTTGTGAGTGGGATCCATAATCAGTTTGATTTTGGTAAATGGTTGGGGATGAAGAAACCAACTTCTCAAAATATTTTTATCATAGAGCAAATCAATTTCTGCGTTTAGAAGATGCAAAAATGGAAGAATGCTTATGCATTAGCGGCCAGGTAGGATCAAGTAGCGTACTTCAAAGTAATGTGATTATCAACTAGGATGGAGATAGTGGAAATAACAATGCTAGTAATAGAAATAAGCGGAAGAGCACTAACAATGTTGGTGCAGAAATAGGACCCGAAGAAGCATTTCAGCTTCAACTGTACCGAATAACTCCATGGAGAACATTTACCTTGTCATGCAAGATACTATATATATAACAAGCCTGTCCCAAGGGAGGCAAGCGAAGAGGAGAAGCATTTTGGAAAGTATTGTCGCTTTTATGAGACACATGGGCACTATACTAATGAGTGCAGACATCTTTGTGACATAATTGAGGAGTTGATTCGAAAGAAGAAGATGTGATAATATGTCAAAAACCTATAGGAGGGCCAGTACGGAACAACTAATCTTAGAGCTAGCCACCTCAAGGCAATGTAGTTAGGCCCAATAGTGAAGGGTCAGAACCACCAAATAGAGGTTTGGTCATTAACAATTTTTTTGAAGGTCCATTTTCCGCGGAAAAGAGTTGGGATGAAATGGAGCGTTATGGGTGTTCTTTGAGGTATTTTCCACAAGAGACGTGCTACTCCATTATAAAAGGAGTTATAACTAAGCAATATCGGAGGATTGGCGATGATATTGTCTTTTGCAATAAGGATGCCGACGGGGTTGTAGCACTGACACACGACCCGATTGTAATTACAGCTATGTTTGGGCTGGCGACCGTGCATCGAGCTCTTGTTGATAGTGGAAACTCAGTTAGTATACTTTTTAAGAATACTTTCGATAAATGCAGCTCAACGAAAAGGATCTGCTGCCCTTGTGAATCCTACATTTAAGGATTTACTAGAAAGGCTAAGGACCTGATTGGTTGCATCAAAATATTTTTGGGGTTGGGAGATAGTGATCGTAAGGTGATACAATTGTAGAACTTTGTTGTGGTGGACAGATTCTCCACCCATAACGTATTCTTACATCGATCAGCCCTTGCTAATCTCAAGGTTGCACGCGCTCCTGTTGGAACTGGCCGATCCGCATTAGGTTAAATAGGTAAATTCCAAAATAATTTCCCTAATTTGGATCATAGTAGGAATATGAAGTCTAAAGAGTTGTACTAGATCCAATATACTTAATTTAATAAAATTCAATTATATTTAATTTACAAAATTATTTATTTAATCGATTTAACTAAAATTAATTTGCAAACTATATACGAGTATATTGTTATATATTCATATGTGTATAACATGTATGCTCAACATAATAACGTATACGTAGTTGATGTATATGTATATAAATGCTGAGATTTGCATCTACAAAGTATACATTCGTCATCTATATGTGCATTGGTTATCTCAAAGTATTGTTCAAACTGTATATATAAATTTATAAATAAATTTCTAAGTAATTTATAAATAAATTAATTTTTTAAATATATTTTACTTAATCAATAGAATATGAATTCTATTTTAATATCTAATGTGACATAGTAAAACAATTTAGATTCAAATCTGGATCTGTAAAAAAATTGCTAGAGAAATTCTTGAAAATACTTGCTGGATAAATACCTAGTGAATATTGTTATAGTATTTGTAACAGACGTTTACCAATAAAATGCTTGGCAAATATCTGCCGGGATAATGCGTAACAAATATTTTCTAGATTGATTCTTGGAATATAATTGTCATGCTAATGTTTGACATCAAACTAACGTCTAGTAAATATTTGTAAGACCGATGCATGGTAAATATTTGCCAGACTAATGCCTTAACAAATATTTTCCAAATTAATCCTTAAAAAAATTACTAAATTACTAAAATTATTATTAAACTGAAATGTAAATGTATTAATTTGCAGAAAAGAGAGGAAAACAAGAGATTAAAGAAACAACTAGTAAAACACACAAAAAATGAGCTATGTTAAAAGGAAAAAAAATGAATATTATCCAATAAATAGAAGAATTGGGAAGGGAGATACAGATGCTTAAAAAGGAAAATTAAGATTTGAGAAGAGAGATGGCAATTTGAAAAAAACAAAGCAGAGTGGATAATGAAGAAGATTCATATGGTGAAGAAGATGAAGATGATGATGATAAACATGATAAAGATAATAATGGTAAATATGATGAAGATGACCATAATGATAAAGAGCAAAATGATGAATAAGAACACAATGTTGATGATGATGATAACAACAAAAATAGACAATATGAAAAAAGGAAAGAAAATGACGGACATATACATGACGACAATGGTAATGATAAATAAAAAATGATACAAATAAAAATGATGATAGTAAAATGATGAACAAAAACACAATAGAATACAATAACGAAGATGAAAGTGATGATTAAAGAAATATTCAATTTGAAATTGAAGTCGGTGAAAGAAAAAAGAGAAGAGCAGGGAAAAAACAAAGAAATGAATGAAGTGTAACACCCTATAAAAAATAAAAAATAAATTAATTATTAATAATAAGGCTAAAATGGAAATTTTGAAGATGTCAGAATTTGGTTACGAAAGTTATCCTATTGCGTTTGTGATTTTCTGATCAATTTCCAAATATAAAATTTTGAAATAGGAGCTCAAACGGAAAATTTATTGATGTTTGAAGTTTTTTAATTTAAAATAATTCAATTGAAACTAAACTCAAAATGTAGTTAATATTAAAAGTTTGAAATTTAAGTTAATGGTGATTAGCCTTGGGGTTTAAGTAACGTTAAAATAAACATTAACATTAATTATTTGACAAGGATTAAATAATTAATTAAATGGCAAAAAATACGTTCCTATAGTTAGGCAACCAGTCGACCGCCTACCTTGGGTCGGTTGACAGTCTATGTAGGAGCGGTCGACCGATGTACGTTGTGGTGGCTAGGGTTATTTAGGCTACGAAAGGCTTATTTTTATTATTTTAAACCGACTTGAATCCAATGGTTCTGGTGACTTCCAACCACTGTAAATATGAGCCTAGTCCCTTTACTTTTATTTACAAATTATTTGAGAATGTAGCAAAGCTCTGTCCGTTTCGTTCTTCCACGCGATTCATAAATTTCTTAAGGTCTTCAGGTAATGGATATTAGATATTTATATTCAATTTCTAATTCTATTCTCCTTCATCCCATGAAATTCTGAATCTAATTAATATAAAATCCAACTATTGTATATTTAAAAAGGAAAAGATCTTGAAAGAGATCAAATAGCAGGAGTATTCAAATCCAAAGGATAAAGCTGGGAATCATCCATGAGTGGAGATCTTAGTTATTCTCATTTTAGTAATTATACAGTATAGTTTGGATTAGAAATATGCCTTAGGGAATTTTGGTTCATGAAAACTTCAAATCTAAACCCCAAAATTCCTCCAAAGCGAAAAGTCAATTCTTATGCTTCAGAGTCTCAATTATTCTATATTAAATTAGCAGAGTTTGTGTAGTTGTGTTTTAATATTTTACATTCTATTTCACCGTTTTAGAAAGGAAATATTGGGAAATGGTATGAAGGTACTGTGAGAAATGCGGATTAAGTATCTTAAGGCTAGGATAAACACTAGAGGAGGGGTGAATAGTGTTTTAGAGAATTGTTAAATCTTTTCGAGTTTTTGTTAATTTAAACACAAATGTATGCAATATTCAGACACAGATATGATCAAAGAATCAAACACAGATGCAAATATAAAGTAAAAGCAGTAAAGAAAAGAATACACCGGATTTTATACTGGTTCGGAGTTACCCTACATCCACTCCCACACACAAGTACAGATTTCTTTTCAAAAACAATCTTTACAATTACAACCTCGATTTCAAGGCAACGAGGTACATCCTCTAGAATCACAATCCTCTGGGTAGAGATACTTGATTTCCCGGGTAACAAGTTCACCCAATTGATTTTCCAAGGCTACAATCACACCTTATCTCGCTTGATTGATTTCCAAGGCTACAATCACACCTTTTCTCGCTAAGTTGATTACAAAAAGCCTATAACTCTGAATAGCACCGAGGATCTTGTTTAGTGATAGAGAATCAAACCAGAGATAATCTAGTTAGATTCAATGTTGATTTCGGCAGAGTAATGGTAATAATATATATATAGAATGTGGAAGAAGAAGAGGAGTGAAAAACTAGAAAATCTCTGTTGAAATTCGTTGAAACCAACCCCTATTTATAGAGGAACAATAGCCATGTCCATTCGTGAAGAGTTATGACGAATAGACACTTCTTTTGAAATTTAAATTTTGAACTCAACTAACACCATGTCGACATGGGGTACTTGAGTATGCCGACATCCCAAAGGGATTTTTGGTGTTTTGATTTTCTTTGAAAATAACATTTACCTTATATTAAAACTATTTTAAACTTTATAAATATACTTGACTATAATTAAAATACATAAGTAAATATAGAGAATAATATATATAGAATTTTGCTATAATTTTATATTTTAAATCTAAATATATAAATATTAAAAAATTAAATATACTTTTATTTTAAAAGATAGTTTAAAACCAAGGATAATTTGATTTTGAAATTCAAGATTATTTTGAGGCTAAAAGTATTTGAAATCAGGATAGATGTTTTTGATGCTTTTCAAAGGAAGGTTTTGAAATCATTTTGAAAACAAGATATAATTTTGGAAAATCATTTTGAATAAAAAGTTAGAGGATACAAAACAATGTTCCATTAGATTTTTCGTAGGTTCCATCCTACTTAGGGTTCCACCCCTTTAACGGGCTCGAAGTGGATTCCATTCCACGAATAAATTGGATTTTAAGATGCCAGTGCTTTTCTAGGAGTTTTAACAAAATTTCTAATTAAAAAATAAATTACTTGAACTCTTGAACTCTTGATAATCTTGATATTCATGAGTCTTCAATCTTGATATCTTGAATCTCTATACTATACAGTCTTCATTCTTGGTACCTGCATGGTTAAATCCTGCATATACATATATATCTAAACTTATACTGTTAGTATTTATATTTTATAATCTATTCTACGGTTGTTGTCATCAAAACCATCATCCCATGGACTAACAATCTCCCCCTTTTTGATGATGACAACCTTTGTTTATAAAATATTACTTTTATCCTAATAACTCCCCCTTAATCTATGCCTAACTACCCTATTTTATACTTCTCCCTCTTTGTCATCAACAAGAAAAACTAACTCTAAACTATATAACAATAACTATATAACTCCCCCTCATTCTTGGACTAAAATACCTGCATTAATAAACTTATACAATGGAATATAGAATTAAGAGATAATTATATTGATAGTCATAATAATGAATCAAAGATTATATACATATCAATGTATAATTATACATGTTTTATACAAAAAACATCAATCCACACTAAATATCAATCAATATCAAACCAAGCCAAAGCAAATGAAATCAAATCAATCAAAGCAAACAATTCAAACAAAGCAACCAAATAAAATTAAATGTTATGAGAAACTTCCACCCATCCTTCTTCTCCAAAGATAGGGTTTGCCTTAATAGCATCCCAATTTTCATTGCCGTTGGTGGGAGAGACTAGAGGATGTGCTTCGTTATCATCCTTGTATAGGGAGGAAATCATCTATCGTATTGCATCGAAATGCCTTTCTTGCTCCTTGATCATCTGCATTTGACTTAATTCTAAGTGTCGCTGGTTACGAAGAATGAAGGAGAGAATATTCTTGAATGAATTAAGAGTTTCTGCAAGATTTTCGGCTAAATTATGAATTGGATTAGCCATATTTGGATTTGTGAGAAGAATGAGAGATAGAGTAGATAAGAAATATTATTTAGTGATGAATTCTGGAAGAAATAGGTATTTATAGGTGTAGAAATTCATTTGAAATGAATAGACATATGATAGATATTCAAATTTCAAATTCAAAATGAATTGTCATTTTTGACCAGTACATATCGACATGGTCATAGACGGTATGTCGACATGGTGTAGTGAAATTTGATGATTTATTTTGATTTTGTGAATAACTGTGTGTATATATATATATTTATATAATATACTAACATTTATTCTGGAGATAAGATAAGCTAGATAACAGAAAGGAAATTCCATTTCATTTTATACTAAGACGATACAATGATTAATCATAAAGAACTACACGAACATTCAAATCAAAATAAACTAAAACAAATACAATGAGATACGAAAAGGTAGAACTAGTTAGAGGATGATGATGATGAAGAAAGTCCAAGTTTCTTGCTGACTTTGGAAATGAACTTGTTCATCTTAGATGATTTTTTTTCCAACTTCTTACTAACGGATCGTTTAAGAATCCGTTGATTCTCAACAATCGTCTTTTGGTTTTTGAGAAGGTTTTGTTGGATGGATTAGGAGGATAGTCGATGCTTTCCAAAGAAGTTTCACCTTCATCTTCTTCTTCAATTTCCATTTCATCACGAGCCAAACGCTCTTCCTTTTCGGCAAGAGTCTCATAAGGTGAAAAAAAATCGAATTTTCATAAGCGAAATGTTGGAATGATTGAAAACTTTTATAGAAATAAATTCTTCGCCTTTGAAATCCACTCCAAAATCGTTAAAAACCCGAGTGAGATAAATTCCATGATACAAAGTGTTCTCACCCATTTCAAGATTTTTAGGACGAAGTTCATCCAAAATAACTTACGCCCAATTAATGTCATGATTTCCAAAAATAGCAAAAAGTGCTTTGCAAACTTTTGAAGTAGGATTGTTAAAATTCCCCAATCTTGGGGTCAAAGTGTGTTGCAAAAAAAGATTGACAATTCTTGCTTTTGGTCGAAAATTTAATTTTTGAATTCAAAATTATCATTCCCTTCGAAAATGTGATGAAATATCTCACGATCATTTTCATCGATTTTAAAATTAGAAAGATCCATTCCCATACTCTTGCAATTGAGAATGGTACCCAAAAGATCACAATTCAAAACAATTCTAGTGCCTTTGACACTACTCTAAATTTCATCCTCATTTCCATTAGAAATCCACGGTTTAAATTTGAACAGAAAATTTTGGCAAGGTTTGGATAGCAAACAAAATCATTTTGAGACGCATCAACAAGACTAAGAATTTGATTGTTTGTAAAAAGAGAATCAATTTCATTAGAAGAAAAATCTTGAAAAATAGCAGACTTTCCGGGATGGACTTTGGAATAATTAGCATAATTGATGTATGCTTTTATTGCCTCTGGATCATTGAAGAGTTGCTCTTTTATTTTTCTGGAAATTCTGATGGTGGAGGGGTTGCTTAAAGAAGCCATTAAAGTAGAGAGTAGAGAGCTTGAAGTTTTGAAGAGAGAGTTTGAATTTGAAAATGGGAGTGAAAAGATATGATAAAAGATAGTAAATAAATAGATTCTCAAATGACATGTTCTGTGGTCAAAAGATGTCTTTTCAGAGAATTGAATGAAGTGAAAAGGTGGAGGGAAATTCAACCATTTGAATTCAAATTTTGAACTTCAAATTATGGTACCCATGTCGACATCATGGTGGGGACCATGTGGACATGTGCCTATGAATTTTTGTGATTTATTTTTCCTAAGTACTCTGATATATATATATATATATATATACACTTTTTATATTTAATGTACATATATTTGGAATATTATTAGAATTATAGTATTTTCAATATATTATTATACTATGAAAATAATAATAAAAATAATAATAAAATCATAATAAAAATAATAAAATAATAGTAAAAATTTTAAAATTCAAATAACACACCAATTCAAAATCAATCAATCAAGCAATCAAACATATAATTCTAAGCATGAAATTTCAACCAATTATATTGTAAATGTGTACCTTTTTCTGAGTCCATTTCTCTGAATTCGTCGAAGTCGTGAACTGCCGTGAAACACAAATTGGGATTATCTGTCTTCTGATCATCATCACTTGAGGACGAGTCTGAGTCATCTAGAGTAGCAGTAAATGCACGCTTCCATTTCTTTGCTGGATCATTGTTTATAGGAGGATCTTGCCTATCTGGATAAGGACCGTCTTTTTTTATATGGCCTGGTTCATCACAGTTGAAACATTTGACATTATTTGGCATTACATTCTGATTTCCAGAGTTCTTATAATTGTTTCTCTTGAGATTATTCATCTTTCTGTATTTCAGGAATTTCCTAAAATTTCTGGTTATAAAGGCTATCTCTTCATCATTATCACTGTTTGAATCTGATCCATCGGTCAATGCATTGAATGCCATTGATTTCTTTTCAGATGCTTTGCTTTCTCTTCTCCCGATCATTTGGACTTCAAATGACATTATATTTCTAATTAATTCTTCTATCTTTAAGGTACTGATGTCATTTTCCTCTTCGATCGCAAGTGTCGATCCCATTCTGGAGTAAGAGAATTTAAAAAAATTCTGACTTGATCTTCTTCAGAAAATTCCTTTCCCAAGGATATAAGAATGCACAATATCTTAAAATCTGCTATACATATCTGAAATAGACTCATTATGATTTATTTTAAATAATTGAAACTGATTTGTGAGCATGGAAATTTTGATCTGTTTGACTTTGCTTGTTCCTTCGTGAGTCACTTGCAAAGTTTTCTAGATTTCATTTGCAGACTTACAAATTGATACTCTATTAAATTCATTTCTATCAAGTGAACAAAACAGAATATTCATTGCTTTAGAATTATTTTGTGCAACAGTCTTTTGCTCAGCGGTCCACTGTGCAAAATCAGTTGTGGGTTTAGAATATTCAGTTTGTGTGATATTCCAAGTATCTACTCCTACAGACTGTAAATATATTTTCATCCTCATGCCCAATATGCATAGTTACTGCCATTAAAAAGTGGTGGTCTGACAGTAGACTGACCTTTTATAAATAAACTAGTGACAGGGATACTAGTGTTAGTAACAATACCAGTGTTGGTAGCCATTTTGAAAACTTTTCAAAAATCAGATTATGAAACTTTGAAAACCTTGCTGTGATACCAAATGTGAGAAATACAGATTAAGGATCTTAAGGCTAGGATAAACACTAGAGGGGGGTGAATAGTGTTTTAGAGAATTGTTAAATCTTTTTGAGTTTTTGTTAATTTAAACACAAATGTATGCAATATTCAGACACAGATATGATCAAAGAATCAAACACAGATGCAAATATAAAGTAAAAGCAGTAAACGAAAGAACACACCGTATTTTATACTGGTTCAGAGTTACCCTACATCCAGTCCCGCACACAAGTATGGATTTCCTTTCAAAAACAATCTTTACAATTACACCCTCGATTCAAGGCAATGAGGTACACCCTCCAGAATCACAATCCTATGGGTAGAAATACTTGATTTCCTAGGCAACAAGTTCATCCAATTGATTTCCCAAGGCTACAATCACGCCTTATCTCGCTTGATTGATTTCCAAGGCTATAGTTACACATTTTCTCGCTAAGTTGATTACAAAAAGCCTATAACTCTGAATAGCACTGAGGATCTTATTGAGATAGTGATAGAGAATCAAACCAGAGATAATCTAGTTAGATTCAATGTTGATTTCGGCAGAGTAATGGTAAGAATATGTATATAGAAACGTGGAAGAAGAAGAGGAGTGAAAAACCAGAAAATCTCTGCTGAAATTCTTTGAAACCAACCCCTATTTATAGAGGAACAACAGCCATGTCCATTCATAAAGAGTTATGATGAATAGACACTTCTTTTGAAATTTAAGTTTTGAACTCAACTGACACCATGTCGACATGGGGTACTTGAGTATGTCGACATCCCAAAGGGATTTTTGATGTTTTGATTTTCTTTGAAAATAACCTTTATCTTATATTAAAACTATTTTAAACTTTATAAATATACTTGACTATAATTAAAATACATAAGCAAATATAGAGAATAATATATATAGAATTTTACTATAATTTTATATTTTAAATCTAAATATATAAATATTAAAAATTAAATATACTTTTATTTTAAAAGATAGTTTAAAACCAAGGATAATTTGATTTTGAAATTCAAGATTATTTTAAGGCTAAAAGTATTTGAAATCAGGATAGGTGTTTTTTATGCTTTTGAAATGAAGGTTTTGAAATCATTTTGAAAACAAGATATAATTTTGAAAAATCATTTTGAATAAAAAGTTAGCGGATACAAACAATGTTCCACTAGATTTTTCGTAAGTTTCATCCTACTTAGGGTTCCATCCCTTTAACAGGCTCGAAGTGGATTCCATTCCAGGAATAAATTGGATTTTAAGATGCCAGTGATTTTCTAGGAGTTTTAACAAAATTTCTAATTAAAAAATAAATTATTTGAACTCTTGATACTCATAAGTCTTCAATCTTGATATCTTGAATCTCTATACTGTACAGTCTTCATTCTTGGTACCTACATGGTTAAATCCTGCATATACATATATATCTAAACTTATACTGTTCGTATTTATATTTTATAATCTATTCTAAGGTTGTTGTCATCAAAACCATCATCTCACGGACTAACAGGTACGAATTCTTTTATTTGTAGTTTGCATTGGCTATTTCTGTAATTTAAATATGAATCTGTTTTCCGTTTTATACGTGAAAGTTGAATAAAGTGTATAAGGATTGAATTGTAAACTCTATTAATGTTGATTCTACTATTTTAATATAAAATAAATTTGGTAACTGATTCTATTTTCTTACATAAGTCTATTATTAGGCTAAGAAAATTAGCTAATTTGTATGTTGTGGTATGGAATTAGACTTGTATAAATTAGAAGTTTTGACATTTAACGATTGTAAAGAATGTAATCTCCGCATGCCTAGGAATATTTTAACTACATACTTATAAATGTATATTAGTGTATGAATAACATATAATTAATAATGTATTAATCACGTAATAAATAGGCTAATAATTAGCATTAAAACCCCAGAGGATAGAAGATATGGATAATTATAAATAGTGGCAAAATAATGGATCTTTCTTTATAGCCGTAGTAGGATGCGGTGAGGTATGAGGTAGTATGGCTAGGGAGTGTAAATTATGACTAAGTTATAGGGATGAAAGGTCAATCAAAAGCCTACGGAAGTCTGTCCAGCTAATCTGGCTACCAGTAGTGTGACTTTGAAGTTGTTGTGAGACATCGTCTATAATAAGTACCCATTGAGGATGCGAGGTTAGTCCCAATTCTGTAGGATAAGTATGCCCATTTATTTTGGCTACCAGTGCGTACAAATTGTTGGACTAATGTGAGACGTTACATAGGAGTTACAAGTCATAATACGTAGGAGTTGCTTCGAGGATCGGGGGTAGCGAGTGGCTGTTGTAGGGTCTACCTGCTCCCTAATTAGGAAGTATTAAGTGGTCAGGGATAGTGTTTAGGCAGGTAAATGGAAATCTCAGGAATAGTCTGCAGCGGTTTGAGATATTAAGTGGCTATTTTAGGGTCTGTCTCTTCTGAAAAATGTATTAAGTGGTCTAATGAGATTCCATGCGATGTTAGCTAGATAGTATCAACGAGGGGGTCCATCTTGGATATGGTATTAACAAAGGCCTTCCTAAGATATAAGTGTTAAATTGGTTGAGTTTGCCTAGTTTATACTAAAAAGGTATTAAGTGGCCTATGTACTTTCTCTCATATTGTTAGGACATGACTAACAGTATATGCATGGGAGTAGAAATGACCTTGGGCCTATAGTTGAAAGTGAGTTATAGGGATTGGTTAGAAAGTGTGATTTTTAGAATTGGACTAGGAAATCCTTCAGACCTACAGTTGAAGGTATTTATAAGAAATATAGTTAGGATACATATGATACTTTTTATCTAAATTATACTGCCTAGGTATTATTATGGAAAGACTCAAGATTTCATTCACCGGACATTCTTGTTCTGACTCCCTCCTCATTACAACACAGGTTAGGGAAGATGATGCAAATCTATGAGACGAAGACGAAGGTGGAATCTTGTGGCAATTACCTATCTACCTATGTTTTTATATAAACTTTGTTGCACCCTTTTTAGACATGATATTATTGTATTATGAGATGTTATACTACGGATATTAAGATGTTATGTTTTTAAACTTGAATTTTTTTATAAAGTGGGTACTATTTCTTGTATTATATGTTATCCTTTTCATTGTGCGATTCCTATAGCATTAGTAGATAACAATGTATACTGTTTTTACCAACCAACAACTTGATTTGGAATGGGTCTAATGTTTGATGGGCCTTTTCTGGGTCAAAAGTCAAGCCCTTTTCCAGGCGGGCTGTTACATGAAGAGAAACAAAAATAAGCTATCAAAGATGTTCAAAAAAAGGTTCAATGTATCGAGCTCTTTGACCAAGCCCTAGTTTGATGAGTCAAAGCAATAAAATAGAAAAATTATGAAGTAGGAATCCAGTGTACTAACTGCCAGACTTAAATATCTTGTAGGACCAACATATGAAGCTATAGACACGTTAAGAGCTCCTAAAATTTTCTAATATACCAACCATTAAAATATTAAAGTCTAAGGTCTAAGATCCATGCTAAGTTATGGATCGATACCAATCACTAACTGCGTATCGGGCTAGATCCCTTCTTTCTGCCCAAGGTAGCTTCGAACTCCATGATGTGTGATGCTAAAGCCTTTACTGACCCAGAACAGGAAATTGAAGATTGTTCTCTGACCATTTTGACTCAAATGTCGTCTTAACTTCACATCATCTATCCATTTCTCATCGAACCAAGAAGCTCACCCGAAAGCAACCCTATACCGAGATGCTGGAACAATGTAAGTCTAAAGACAAGGCAACTAAGAAAACTTATAAGGATAAAAAAAGGCGTGATTGCCTCTCTCAGGATCGGTGTTTGTCTATAAGGTATAGATGGTACCGATCCCAAAAATTAGGTTAGATAGCCATGATCTCTTCAGTACAACTTCTCTTGGATGTGGAAAACATGGGAATGAACGTGGTGGAGAAAATTCTGGTAATCTGCAGCTATAAATGGAGGAAGAAGGGAATTTTTTAGAGGACCTTTTTGCTCTTTTAACAAATTTATGCATTATCACTATATTCTCATGGATCATCATCGATATGTAAGAATGATTAATAAAAACTCGACAGAAATCGAATAACAAAGTTGAAGTGGTTGTAGGCCAGAGTATTCACCGAACTATTATAAAAATTGTGTTTTCTTCTTTTATTTTTCTTTCCTTTTCTTAAAATTTTCATATTTATTATTTCATTGTGTACTTGTGCAAGATTTTGACGTAAATATTTTGGTGCTTTCACTAAGAAACTCTAGGATTTAATAGCTTGAAACTTGAAATTAAGAAGACAACAAGACCATTAACAAAGAGAACTACTGTTGGAAGAAGCCAACAACGGTATGGGGTAGCCAAGAGGTGTCCTTAGGATCTAACCCTCCTTCCATCTACATTTCCAGAGACGAGATAGAAACAACGATGACTAAAATGCAAAATCGAATAATGGTCACCAGGAAGAGATGATGGAAGGATTCTTCAAAAGGATGGGAAAACTGGGAACAACCAAAGTTGCTGTAGACCAGAGCCAGAGGCCAGAAAAAATGCGTCCGGAAAAAGAATCGAGCAAAGTAGGGGAAATTCTCGAAGAAGTGCTATGATTCGGTACCGATCCCCATGCACTGATCAATATTGATCCTTGAGAACTTGATGGCATAATGAACTTGAACTTGGGCAGAGATGGGACACATTCGCGAAATGTAACAACCTGCACTTCATGACATGAATCATTCCGAAAAATATAAGCTATTGGAATTTTTCAAAACATTACAAAGCAAAATTTTAAGGATGGAGTTATATGACATTCTACACTTTCAAATCTCAGTGCGGAAATAATTAAAATATAAATATAGAAAGATAAATATTTCATAAAACAAAACATTCTCCAAAATACTTGTTTTACAAAATACATTGTTTCCAAATTAAAATATAAGTTTGCATTTTAATATAATAAGTAATCACAAGAGAACAACAGAAAATGATGGAAATCCATCATTGATCTCTTTTCTTCCCCATGCTATGTCCAATTTCTGGTAACCTGTCATCATGTGGAGTGGGAAAATGGAAAGAAAGAAAGAGGGTGAGTTAGACATAAAGTCTGGTGAATGAGAATAAGGCTAATAAGATGACTAAGTACAATTAATTTTAAATATACTCTAAGTGTCATAGTGTGTACACGGTGCCATTGCATTCCTAAGGTCATATACCTAAGGATAGTTATCTGACTCATTAGGTTAGATCTACAGGTCAAAATCTTTCACCATCAATTGGCCAAACTGGGATCTGCCGTCCCTTATCGACTCCACGATGCCTAGAGAGGGAGAATGTGAAAGCACTCTCGTAAAGAATTTCATCAAACCTACCCATGCTCATCTCTCGATCGTAATGGTAAACTGCCTCTTATTGCCTACTTTGGTGTTCACCGCGTGCAAATCACCGCCAGGACTGGGCACCACATAGTATCGTCGCATATCCTTTGGCTACCTATTGTCTACCTCCAGCATTCACCGGTACCACGGTGCGCAAGTTAACGTGCCATACCTGAATTTTCTATTAGGACCGGGCCCCTGAGGAAAATGTTCTTACCAGTGCTATTCCCATATGTATGTAACACTCCCTGGAACTAATGCGAATAAATCGCCCTCATCTTACTAAATCCAGTTTCTGCATCCGCCGACGAATAGTCCAATTACCTACGTTTATGGATCTTCTGGATCTTATCCACTTAGCGAAGTAGATTCGTCCTACAACCCAGATAGGGAACTAACTTCCCTACTCTCTTGCACATACATCAAAATAATGCAATTATGCGGTTTTATATTTCATCAATTTCATTAATTAATTAGCTTGAAGCCCAAAATTCAAATCAGTCTAATAATAAGCTGGATTGTTGACTTGGAAGCACCATAAGTCGACGGGTCACGGTCGACCTATTGTCCTTATAGTCGACTGTTCCTCTCCATTTTGTTAGGGTTCAGTTATGTTATAAATATTTAATTACTATGTGATTAATTTAATTCGTTATTAATCCAGGTGTCATTAGAAATCCGATTAATCCAAATTTATTATTCTACCCTAATTTTCGTTTTTAATATCTCAATTGTAAATCAATTTGGGGTCTAGATCAGGGTTTACAACTTGATAATAGAACATGTTAACAATTTTTTGTACCTCTAATTTAGATCCAATTTAATTTCCAATTCATGACTATTATTCTAATCCACATGCATGTTTAGTTAATTATCCAATTCGTGCCTACTATTCTAATCCATACACATGTTTAATTAATTATCCAATTCATACCTACCATTCTAATGCACATTCAATTAATTAATCGACTCACTCAATTTTGAATATAAGATTTTACAGTTTGACATATCCAAATATTAGATTTAACATCAAATTCTATTTAATTTACAAATGTATAATTTACTATTATCAACTTTTAGATTAATAATTCAACTTAGGTGTTTTACCATCTAATCAAATTAAAATAAAATTAAAAATAATCTGTTTAACCATTTGATTAGATCTATGCCTACTCATCTTTGTCTTTACCTCTAGATCTGGTTCCAACTCCACTTGTTTCCCCCAGATCTGCTTAGCCTCCTTTCCAATTGCTTAATTTCTTATTTAATTTTTCTATAAATTTTATTTACATTGAGATTTGGGTTTGATTTGGATTTTTATTTTTGATTTGAGAATTAGGCTTTGAGCAAAGATTTGGGTAGAGTTTTACTACGTAGCCTTTTCTATTGATTTTAGTTAGCTTAAGTTCCAATTTATAGAGGTTAGGAGTGAATTTAGGGAATCGGTTTAGGTAGAGGATCTTTTGTTTACATCCTGTCCAGCTATCAATACCTGGCCATGAAGAAACAATTAGATTGGTCGTCTAACGTTTGGCGATGAAGGAACGAATCAAGATCCTTAAATAAATGCTCAAAACAACATCCCGGTTTTGATTAAATCAAGCTCGGGTCAACATAAGAAGTTCATGGGTCAACCTAACAAGGTCTTAGATCGACCTATAAGGTCCACAGGTTGACCTATGAAAATTCTGGGTCGACTTGTTTTTTTTTCGAGTTTCCAGTTATTTCTTTTCCTATTTTTCATACATTAATAACTTATCCATACTAACTCGGATTACAAAGTGTTGTTTATGAAAATCATTTAGAAAATCACTCGAATTCCATGTTAAACGTTTTTTTAGCCAAATTCGAACGTTTGTGAAAATTTACTTTTTAGTCCTTCTTTTAATTAAATTTACTTTTCATATTAAATTTCCATTTAATTTCTTATTTATTCAGGAAATTTTTGAGGTGTTACATTTTCCCCTCCTTAAAAGATTTCGTCCTTGAAATCTCTAAGGATAGGAAAATGCAAGTAACAACCAACAACCAAAGTCTACATCCAGCTACTCATCCGTCATCCATGGCAATTATAGTCCTTAATATTTCTAATGCGATTATGTGTTTATGCAAGGTAGATGCATATGAGCCCGAACTAATGAAAAAGAGTAGTCGAGCCGCTGATTCGGTCGACCTCCTGTTTATGCAAGTATGCCCATGCTATGCATACAAATGTATGCAAGACCCTAACTGATAATTCTATATGTATGCTCAACCATACATTCAAATGCGACATCCATATGCATAACATCCATGGATAACAAACAAAAATCAGAAAACAAGAAACAATATGTGCATGATATAAGTGTGTGTACCTATATGGTCGATCTTTTGTTTCTAACATGTAGAAATGCATAAATGCAACCAATACATCCATAAGCATCCATATACATCCACTAGCATCCGTCACTCATAACATGTCCTATTGACACATTTACAATCATTCCTATCATCCAAAGATCTCTACCTAAAGGGTATACCACCTAACTACTAAGTTCAAAGGTAATCTAAGCTTTCTTATCTAAAATGGCCTGACTAAGGTAACTATCCCACATAGACACTTCCACAAGTACCTAATAATGTCTTACCTATATTTAAGCTATATCCTTTCTCTCATTGGGGGTTTCCTACTTGCCTATTCACTATTATGGACTTGGCTCCACAGACTCTATATGGACTCAACTCCATGAACTAACCCACGCCTCCTGTCGATACCTGCTTCCTGCCTATTTGGTGCAGTCCTTCTCTTTTTATTAATTGGATCTGGACTACATTAAACAACTCTCGCTAGCATCCAAAAATTTCCATTCCAATTATATGTGCATTGGAAACTCCAAAAAATCCTTGCTACCAACTCAAATGGTGTCATCTTGCACCATTCTAAACAACTCGAGCATGAGTATGCTCTCACCAACTATAGCTCCATAAAACCTACAATACACAACATACTATCTTAAAACTTTCGGTGGTGTATCTATTCATCTCTACGCCTAGAAGCCAAGTCGGATAACTCAAATATGGATTTCACTTCCTCTTTCTGTGGCACTTCCACTTAGCCCTTTGTTATACTGCCTTTTCCCTCAGTGTTCCCTAAATTGATGATTTTCTAAATATAGAAAGATACTACAACTTCATTTCCAAATTCAGCTTAACTCAAGTCATTTCTCTTTACACTTGGACTGTTTCCCAAACTCTCTAAAATCATGACACCTAAGTATCATGTTTATGGTTTACATAGATCTATTCCATATTCTACAAATGGAAGTTTGGTCTGTCTCCCTTTAGCATTAACAACAAAAGTCCTAAAATTCGTTAGATTTATAATTTAAGATCATTGTAACCAAATAATATCTTCTTAAGGGTTACTTCATTCGCATGCGGTTAGTACGCACAAGACTATGTATAATATATCAGCCTTCCATAAATTTTCTTACGAAAATAATCTTCTTCCAATCTGAGCGATGTTTGAGAAAAATCTTTCTGTATTCCTTGTTGTTATCCATAAATGGGACCCTTTATCAAACATAACCTCATATCACTTTATTCAATATGTTTCATTTATTTTATACTTGGTGCAACCTAATACGAAACAGTGCTTTGCCATCTTAATCCAGCAAATATGTTGACCATTAGTTTGGTTTATACTTAGGGATTTTTGTGTTTTAATACATTGGAACTACATCTTTCCCTAAAATGAAATGTGAACTTTGTAACCTTCCATAAATTTCTAAAAAAAGGATTCGTGTCATCTTTGAAGTTACAAGAAATTTTCTTTTTTGCTAATATTTAAATCGACAGTACAAAATATAGTGACCATCTGTATTTTGTACATATCTTTCTTTTAGGGTACATTGATAATTTATGGAAACTTACATTGCTCCATACTTCATTCCAACAAATCAAAATGCTACTCAAATCTCACTCCATTTTATAACAACTTCTGATTTGGTGTTTACTACGCTATATCAATTATTCAAAAATTTGCTGCGATGTCCACCTCTACGTTTTTACTTACTTAAATCACGTAGATCTACAAATCTAGAAATCATCATACCATTTCCTTTATGAAGCCCTCATTAGTTTAGGGACTACATCTCCTCTTATTTTCCATATTCTAATATATGTCCTACTTAACCCCATAATTCCAAGATCCACATTAGGCATATGTGGAACGTATCTACACTGATATAAACTAATAACATAAACCAGAAGGTTTACTTTCCCATTCATGTCTACTGGGGCACTTGTAGCCTTTAGGGGAGCAACATAATACCTGGACCGCCCGTAGGCTACAGGTATCCTATCCTTACCAATATGGTAATGACCTCACTGCAATAGTATAGAGCCTACACCTACTTTAACGTCCCACAAATCTATAACTTTGATAAGTTAGATTTATTTTTGAAATATTAAAATACATGATTTTATAACACAAATTATAATGCTTTAAACCTTAATTAATGATGGTAAACTTGTTTTAAAGGAATATTAACAAATATGGATATTTTGGGTTTTCGTCAGAAAAACGACGAGAATCAGTTTTCGGTAAAATTTGAGATTTTCTCAATATTAAAGTGAACAGAACTAGATACGTACACTTATTTATCCATCTAAGCAAGAATATGAAATAAAAATTGTTTATTTTATTTTGGAAATAAAATATATTTATGACATCATCGGGGATGTCATCACTTTTATATATTTTCTTTAATATTTAAATTAAGTTTA
The DNA here is from genome assembly GCA_030765085.1 of Allium cepa. NCBI lineage: Eukaryota > Viridiplantae > Streptophyta > Magnoliopsida > Asparagales > Amaryllidaceae > Allium > Allium cepa. Next base: position 406,156,668 of record CM060940.1, on the reverse strand, counting down.
AATATTCAAATAATTATCTTAAAATAATAAAAATTTATTTTAACTAGTCATATAGTGATAATAACTCATTTATATTAGTTTTATAAAAATATAAACCTGTTTTATAAAGATATACAAATTCCGTCGCACTTTGGCCATTCGATCGAGTAATTTTGTTGCACTTGATCGGTATTGGTTTATATGGTTCTATAAATCAATTGTGATCGTCTTAATTAATTAATAATGATAAGAAATTAGTTTAATTTTTTTTTAATATTTATAGACAATTTAATTTGTAAGTGAAAATGTGAACGGAAATCGGATTCCGAATTCGCAACGGTTTAACGAAAGAAAGTTGTTTAAAGTCATTGCAACCTTGTTTTTGTGTCTTATGCATATGTATACATATCATACATGCATATGTACATGAAAATACACATACAAACATACACACATACATACATATACACTAAAAATATATATGATAGAGCAAACTTGCCATCATCTTTCATCTCCTAAAGTACACTTGCCATCTCCTAAAAATATATATGATAAAGCAAACTTACCGTACTTCATCCTTAAGCTAAGATAAAGAAAACTTACCATCATCTTTCATCTCGTACACAACATGGAATGATGGAGAGGATAAGAGCACATGAAGGTGAACATGGAGGAGGGAGTAATGTGTAAAGAGTGATATGTGAGATAGTGATGATGGTGTTGTAGATATTTTGCTAAAAAAGGCTACAAATACTTGTCCACATCCTTTCGTTTCCTTACACCATTCCATTCTTCTTCTTCCTTCTTCTTAAGCTTTCTTATTGCTTTTCTTTAATGGCTTCTCTTCTTAGGAAATTTATGAACAAACAATACCAAAGATAATATAAAAATATGTACATGTATGTATGTTATCATTCCACCTTAAAACCAAGGCAAGATCACTCCCTACCACCTCTATAACCCATGGCCATCCCTCTTCCAAGCACCAAGGCCAAGCTCAACCACTTCCAAGGTCAAGGCCAAACCTATTAGGGGCATAGAGCAAGATCCAAGCTTTGGAGTAAAAATAGCGGGGAGAAGTGCTGCCAGATTTCCGTCGGAATCGATTCAAGGAGTTTCAGAAAAGTTTGATGGAGTGGAAAACAATAGTGAATACTCGATTATAGTTTTAATTATCAAAAACTTAAAATGATGATATGCATGTTTAATTAGTGAATTAATATGCTTGGTTGAATATTGGATGAATATTTAGTTAAATTATATTTGGTTGGTAACTTGGTTGCTAATGATGGGAAAATATTATTCATCAAGATAAAAATGGATAATTAATTAACCCTATTTAAGTCATGAAAAAATAAATCCATATTAATGTGTGTATGGATTTTATTGAGCCTCTCAATGGTTTTGAAGTATAATAAGTTTGAAATTTGAATACGATTATAATATAATATTATAATATGAGAAAGGAAGTGAAAATAAATCTTAATGAGGTGAAATAGAAAAATATAGTTTCAATTTGGTTAAAATAGTTTTATATGATATTAAAAAAGTTTAGAAGTGTTTTGGATAAGTTTCAGAAAATCTAACCAAAGTGGTAAAATCGAGCACATCGCGTGGCGGCAGTTCATTAATTTTCCAACTTAAAAACTTGATCAATGTATAGGTTTCGGTATGAGTTAGAATTATTTATAATAAGAATTTTTTGGACCCATTAGAATATAGTTTTCAAATAAAGAAAGTAAATCATGATTTCACTTAGTAAATTTTGAGCTAAGTCCAAATCAAATTTTCAAAAATATCGCGGTTTGGAAGTTTTGAAAATTTAAGTGGTAAATGTTTAAAATGGATGTTTTAAAATCTTTAAAATATTAAATAAATTATATATATATATATATGTTAAAATATTTTAAAAGGGATTTGAGTTATAAAAATGGACATATATGAGATGGAATTAATTTTTTGATCAAATAAGCTTTAAATCACTATTCACAGCAGTTATTGCAACGGTTTTTCGTAACTTTTGTAAATCATGATTTTTCAAATGATAATTAAATATTTCGAAAATGATTTGGAGGTTTTATAATAATTTAAAGAGTTTAAATATATGTGTTAAAACAAAAAATTATTTATAACCCTAATTTTAAAGAAGTGATTTAATCTTGACTCTAAAAGCCGACAAGTGGACCTGATTTTTTAATTTGTGGGATCCAGATGTAAGGTGCTTAAACCAAGGAGATCTTTAAGAGCAATCAGTGCCCTGGCTCACTTGGCCTCTTTCCTGGGTGAGAGATAGATAAGGTCGAAATGTCGGAAACGAGACAAGTATGAGAGATTTAATTTACATAATTAATTTCTTTCAGGTTAGATTTTATATAAATAGATTTCTTACACTTAGTGTTAAATTCCGAGGATGGAACACGTACCAACTGTGTGAATTTAAAAGGTGATTTCACCATTAATCGTCGAATAATACATGTTGAATATAGTATTGAGTATAATTAGCCTAATTTCCGTGAATCCTTTTCTACTCTATACTAATTGGTTTGGGTTTACAGTAAATGATGTCTTAAATAACATCATTTTTGACCCATTTAAAAGTTATAGTTTGAAAACAAGAAATTTTTGTTAAGACTCAAATAAATGATTTGGAAATGTTTTTCTAAGTAAAAGGGTGAAATGATTTGGAAATATTCCAAGATTAAAAAGGTTTAATTTACCAGAGAATTTGATAAATGAGGCTTAATGATTCCATATACTCTTAAGAAAATAAAAGGAACATTATAAAAGGATATACCTAAGAAAGATATTCGATTGCTTAGAAGATAAATTAATTGGATGTTTTTTGATAATCGTCTATATACTTGACATATTTTTATCAATGGTTGGTTCGGAGAAACTGGGGTCCGATTTGGGTAATTCCTATCCAAAAACCACTTCGAACCAATGTATATGTTTGGAAGCAAAGATATGTTGAAGAAATTATTTTAAAGATGGGGATATTCATATTATAGGACTGCTTACCACTAACCTCTAGGTTAATCCCCATATCATATATTTATTGTGGCAGTAGTGCCTTCGTTCGAAAAATTATCAATTTGCAAGGACTACTCGCTACTAATCGTAGGGGTGATTTCCAAAATAGGAAATAGTAGGAGGAGTGCCTTCGGTTTGTCCTTTACTTGGACAACTTTTACAGATGAGTGTCTGACATTGCATTTCTAAAAACCACATACATTGATTTCTACAAATGTATATCTGTTTGGTGGCGTAGGAGGTAACCCCTCCTATACTTAACACCCTTCTCTGAGATTATGAGCTCAAAGGTTGTACTTTATGGAAATCAATAGTGTGCTATTAGAAATGGAAATATAGCATTCTAAGTGGGATTTGCTTTGTGAAAAGTAAAGCATGGCTTTATGAAAAGCAAAGTGTTACTTTGTGGAAAGAAGAGCGTATCTTCACAAACCTTACATCCTAAGAATGACATGGGATACTTTGTGGTATGCATGACATATATTTCAGCCCATCAGTTTTATTAATGATGGAAAAGTCCAGTAGTATCTAGACCCTCAGTGGTTTAAATGGGAAGGTATTGGAGGCTCGATTGAGACAGAGAAAAGTCATTGAAATACGTTGTTCCATTGTAGTGTAACAATGTAGTATGTAAGCTTGCTTGAGAAATGAGAAAATTCACCGGAGATTAGGATGTTATGTGTGGATTTTGCATCGGAGGAAATGGCCACTAGTTCCCTATCACGCTGGAAATACAATTCCAATACAAGCTTTATGGTTTTGGTTGTATTTGCGAAATAGCTGTAATGCTTTGCAAGCATTTCAACTACCCCTTTGTATCATATACACCATTTGGCATTATCTGAGTATCAATACCAACTTTATGTATATATTTATTTGAAAAGTGTTTTCAAACCAATGTCATTAATGATAATCAAAATTTTTTTGGTATAAAGTATTTTAGTTATCGTAAGGTAAAAACCTATCCGTGTTTGGGTGCGGCGTGGTCTTACAAGATACCCTTCTTTTTAGGTTTCGATTGGCATCGGTCTAATATATAACACTATCATATACATTTATAATTTAGGTTTTCTCATGTTGGTTTATCAAGCCTGATCCGAGTAATTTTAATACTTGGCTCAAATCCGAGAAGTTTCAGGTTTAGCTAAAGACGCTTGGAGTTTACAAAGGAGAATTCGAGTAAGCATTTTTATTAACAAAGGATTTATAACTGTCCAAGCCGAAACTTGGTTAGACTATGATATTATATTCAAATTCTTCTGTTGTAAAATATTTTGTGGTTAATAATATATGATTATTCATTTCATGTGAGATTCTATTCTCTACTCTGTTATGTCTTTATTTTCTTTTTACCCTTGATCAATCTGTTTTTTCGACACTTGAATTTGCGGCACGTGAATACCAAGGATATATTAATGTCGATTTTCAAAGGTCGAAAATCCTGGCCATTACATTTGGTATCAGAGCTTAGGTTGAGCGAACACCTAGGCTTTGGTGGGGTAAAAACTCATTACAGATAGGGTTAGCAATACCCTAGATAGAGAGACTCATTACAGATAGGGTTAGTAATACCATAGAATGAGTTTGAGAGTATTATATATGTGAGCTTGTACTTGTTATTGACTATTGAATGATTTGTGTTAATTGGTCTGTTGAGTGGTTTATGAATTCTGATCAATACAGAGGATGTTCTGTAATTGATAGGGATTCCTAAAATACTTAAACAAGAAAAACCGACACGCTGTTTTAAAAAGATTATATTTTATATACAAAAAGAGTACAGATGTGTATGCGATTTCGGGAAATTTTATAAGATACATTCCCTTTGAAGGTTCTTGAATAAGTCTTAATTCGTTTAGTGATGATTTGGATAATCTTCTAAGTATCGATCATACATTGGGTTAGGCAAACGGTATCGAGCACTTGGTAAATTATTCTCGTTATCATTGGACGATCAAGGCAATTTCAAATCTTAACAAGTTGAATCAAGTTATTTGGATAAGATGGGTTTTTAAGTCAAGAAATAAATGGCATAAAACATCTAATGATATATTGGTATATCACTTAGGGGTAGGATGGCTTACAACATGCTGGGTGATGAGCTTTGGAGAATCCAAAGCAAGCATGAAGAGTACGTACATCAAGAGAAGTAGAAGAAAGAGAAAAACTAGGACCTTATGCTAGCATCTACTGTTACAGATGAAGTAAAGGAAGGCGTTATGCAGTTTGTGTAAGGATAGGAAAATAAAGGAAAAGAAGAATAAGGAAATAAAGGAAAAGAGGAATCTTTTAGGTATGATATATTCTGTTTCAAGTGTAAAAGGCAAGGACATTTTCTATGAAAGTCCCCTAAAAGACAAAAGAAACACCAAAATTAAATCAGAAAAGGCAAAAGGTTGCTACTGTTGCTAAGGACTAGAACATGTAGCCAAAGAGTGTCCCAAATGGACTTGCATTTGGTGCTATAAAGGGAGGCATTAATGAAGAATTTTCCAAAGATAAGGTTTGCTGACTTAGGCACCAAGGATAAAGCACCGTCTATATCAAAAAGGATCAAAGGATAATGGGTGTAGCAGTTCAAGTATCTGTATATATGACGGTGGTGTATAATAGACTATATACCCTAAGATTTATCTCATAAAAATCCATGATACAGGCCAGGGTTAGGAATAGATGTATAAACATGATGTTAATTAATAAATCTCGTTTTGTATTATTCTCTCAATGAATTTCTTCTATTTTTCATCAGATTAATTTAATAAGTTATTTGGAAATAAAAAATTTAATGGGATATGATAAAGAAATGACTCTATGAAAGTGTTTCAAACCAGAGTTAAAATTTTATGAAATATTTTTATAAAGATTTCTTAAAAATTAATTAGTATGAATTTAAGTTTAAAAGATAACATGAATCAACAATTAAAAGATTAATTAGAAATCGTTAAATTTATCAAGGTATGTGCATTTTTAACTTGTAAAGGAAATGTGTAAGAATAAAAAATGTTTATTATAATTTTAAATGGAAAGGATATTTATCTTTTGGAATGAGGAATAAATGTGATTATACATATAAATAAGAACCTTTATAATGTTTGAATAAAAGATGAAGTTTTATGAGAAGTTTTCACAATGATTTTGTGAGATTAATAGGTACGTATGTTGTACGCAAATCATTTCATTACATGATTTTGATCTAAGATTCGAGTATGAAACTTTGAGTTATTTACACCAGTCTAACAGAGGATTTATCACTCGATTCTTAATGGAAAACATTGGTGAGGGTTTATGGTTGGGTACTTAAGTTTTCTATCATAGAGAACTATGCAAGGAAAACTAAAGTTTGATCAGAAAGCCTGATCAGGATTCGCACTAGAGGATCGGGGGATCAATACTAGTCCAGAAGTAAAATTGTGTATTCAAAAAGAAGATCGAATCAGATATTGTGTACGGGTAATCTATATACTTTGTACGGTTGTAAGTGTAAAAATAAATATGTTGGGCAAACATCTTTAGGTTTTTGTTTGTAAGTTCGGGGTAGAAATTCTTTTATAGGGGAAAGTCTGTAACTACCTGCAAATTTATTTCTTTAATAAATTATATTTATTTTAAAATTTTCAAATACAAGATTTTATAACACAATTTATAATTCTTTGAACCCTAATTAATGATGGTAAACTTGTTTTAAAGGAATAGTAAAAAATATATGGATATTTGGGGTTTTCGTCAGAAAAACGAGGAGAATCAGTTTTGGGTAAAATTTGAGATTTTCTCAATATTAAAGCGAATGAAACTGGATACATACGCTTATTTATCCATTTAAGAAAAAATACGAAATATAAATATTTTATTTTATTTTTGGAAATAAAATATATTTATGACATAATCAGGGATGTCATCCCATTTTTATATTTTCGAAAATTTTAAGTTAAGTTTAAATATTCAAATAATTGTTTTAAAATGATAAATTTTCATTTTAATTAGTTATATATTGATAATAACTCATTTATAATAGTTTTATAAAAATATAAACTTGTATTATAAAGATATACAAATTTCGTCATACTTTGGCTATTCGACGACGTAATTTTGTTGCAGTTGATCAATATTTTATAAATCAATTGTGATCATTTTAATTAATTAATAATGATCAGAAGTTAGTCTTCCAATTTTTTACATTTATAGGTAATTTAATTTATAAATGAAAATGTGATCGGAAAAAGGATTCTGAATTCACAACAGTTTAATCAACGAAAGTTGTTCAAAGTCGTTGCAACCTTGTATTTGTGTCTTGTGCACATATATACATATCATACATTCATATGTACATGCTAATGCATATACAGATATGCACATATACACTAAAAATATCTAAGATATTTTACATTACTTCATTCTTAAGCTAAGATAAAGCAAACTTTCCATCACCTTTCGCCTTTTTACGCAACACGGAATGATGGAGAGGACAAGAGCACATGGAGGTGCACATAAAGGATGGGTAACATGTAAAGTGTGATGGGTGAGGTGGTGATGAGGTGTTGTAGATATTTTGCTAAAAAGGTTATAAATACTTATCCATATCCTCTCATTTCCTTACACCATTCCATTTTTCTTCTTCCTTCTTCTTGAGCTCTCTTGTTGCTCTTCTTTAATGGCTTCTCTTCTTAGAAAATTGATGAAGAAATAATACCAAAGAGAAAATAAAAATATATACAAGTTATATGTTACCATTCCACCTTAAAACCAAGGCAAGATCACTCCCTACCACCTCTACAACCCATGGCCACTATTCTTCCAAGCACCAAGGCCAAGCTCCACCACTTCCAAGGTCAAGGCCGAACTTATTAGAGGCATAAAGCAGGATCTGGGATACTCTGAAGTAAATACAGTGGAGAGAAGCGCTGCAGGATTTCCATCGGAATCGATTCAATGAGTTTCAGAAAAGTTTGGTGGAGTGGGAAACAATAGTGAGTACTCGAGTTTAGTTTTAATTATATAAACCTTAAAATGATGATATGTATGTTTAATTAGTAAATTAATATGCTTGGTTGAATATTGGATGAATATTTAGTAAATTATGTTTGGTTGATAACTTAATTGCTAATGATGGGAAAACAATATTCATCAAGATGTAAATGGCTAATTAACTAACCATAATTAATTCATGGAAAAATAGATCCATATTAATGTGTGTATGGTGTTTATTGAGCCACTCAATGGTTTTGAAATATAAAATGGTTGAAATTTGAATATTATAATAATATAATATGAGAGAGGAAGTGAAAATAAATTTTAATGAAGTGAATAGCAAAATATATTTTCAATTTGATTAAAATTGTTTTAACACGATATTAATAAAATTTAGAAGTGTTTTGGACAAGTTTGGAAAAATTTAACCAAAGTGGTAAAATCGAGCTCGTCGCATAGTGATGGTTCGTTAATTTTCCAAGTTGAAATGTTAAATCAATGTGTAGGTTTCAGTATAAGTCGGAATTCTTTGTAATAAGATTTTTCTGGAACTACTAGAACATAGTTTTCAAATAAAGGAAGAAAATCAAGATTTCTTTTAGTAAATTTTGAGTTAAGTCTAAATCAAGTTTTCAAAAACGTCATGGTTTTGTAAATATTTTATATGAATATCTTTAATTCATTAAAAATATTAAATAAATTTTATAGATAGGTTCAAATGTTTTAAAGGGAATTCGAGTTATAAAAATGGACATATAGGAGATGGAATTAATGTTTTGATCAAATAAGCTTTAAATCACTATTCGTAGGTGTTTTTGCGACAGTTTTCAGTAAATTTTGTAAATCATGTTTTTAACTTAATCATTCTCTCCTAATATTTTTCGTAATTTTTTCAAATGAATAATTAAATATTTTGAAAATAATTTGGAGGTTTTATAATAATTTTAAGAGTTCAAATATACGAGTTTAAATAAAAAAAAAATTATAACCCTAATTTTAAAGAAGTGATTTAATCTTGGCTCTAAAAGCCGACAAGTAGACCTGATTTGAGGTGCTTAAACCAAGGAGATGTTCAGGAGCAAGCAGGGTCCTGGCTCAACTGGCTTCTTTCCTGGGCGAGGGATATATAAGGTCAAAATGTCGAAAACGAGACAAGTATAAGAGATTTAATTTGCATAATTAATTTCTTACAACTTGGATTGTATAAAAATAACCTTCTTATACTTGGTGTTAATTTTCGAGGAGGGAGCACCTACTATTTGTGTAAAAGGCGATTTCACTGTTATTCGACGAATAATACATGTTGAATATAGAAATTAGTAATGAGTATAATTAATTTAACTTCTATGGATCCTTTTCTACTCTATACTAATTGGTTAGGGTTTACAGTAAATTATGTCTTAAATAACATCGTTTTTGACCCATTAAAAGCTACGGCTTGAAAATAATAAATCTTTATTAAGATTTAGGTAAATAATTTGAAAAAAAATTCATAAGTAGAAGGGTGAAATGATTTGGAATTATTCCAGGATTAAAAAGGTTTAATTTACTAGGGGAATTGATAAATGAGGCTTAATGATTGCATATACTCTTAAGAAGATAAAAGGAACTATTTAAAAGAATATATCTCTAAAAGATATTTGATTGATAAAAAGATAAATTGATTGGATGTTGTTTGACAATCACATATATACTGACATCTTTTTCTGAATGATTTGTTTAGAGAAACCGGGGTCGGATTTGGGTAATTCCTATCCAAAAACCACTTCGAACCAGTATGTACGTTCGGAAGTGAAGACATGTTGAAGACAATGATTTTGAAGATGGAGATATTCGTAATGTAAAGCTGCATGCTACTAACCTCTAGGATAATCCCCATATCATATATTTATGGTGGCAGTAGTGCCTTCATTTTTAAAATATTCGATTTGCAAGGACTACTCGCTAATAGTCGTAGGGCTGATTCCCAAAACAAAAGTGGTACGAGGTGTGCCTTCGGTTTGTCCTTCACCTGGACAACTTGTATGGATTTAATGTCTGACATTGCATTTATAAAAACCATGTACATTGATCTCTACCAACATACATTTGTTTGGTGGTGTAGGAGGTATACTTAACACCCTTCTTTGAGACGTACGAGCTCAGAGGTTGTACTTTCGTGAAAATCGATTGTGTGTTTTTAGAAATGGCAAAGTGGCATTCTAAGTGGAATTTTCTTTGTGAAAAGTAAAGCATGGCTTTGTGGAATGAAGTGCATAACTTCACGAGCCTCACATCCAAGAGATGATGAGAGATACAAGAGAGATACAATGTGGTGTGCAGGACATATATTTTAGGCTATCGGTTTTATTAATGAAGAAGAAGTCCAGTTGTGTCTAGACCATTAATGGTTTAAATGGACATGTATTGGAGGCTTGACTGAGAAAGTGCAAAGCCATCAAAATACACTGTTCCATAGTAGTGTAACAATGTAGTTCGAAGGCTTGCTTGAGAAAGGTGAATAGTCACCGAAGACTAGGATGTTATGCATGGATTTCGCATCGGAGGAAATGGCCACCAGTTCTCTAATATTTTGGAAATACAATTCCATTACAAGCTTTGTGATTTGGTTGTATTCCCAAAATAGCTGCAATGCTTTGCAAACATTTCAGTTGTCCCTTTGGGATCATATACACCGTTTGACATTATCCAAGTATTGATACCAACTTTGTGTACATGTTTATTTGAAAAGTGATTTCAAACTAGTGTCATTAACGATAATATCAAAAAAAATTTGGTATAAAGTATTTTAGTTATCATGAGGTAAAAACCTATCCGTATTTACATACAATGCGGTTTTACGAGGTACCCTTCTTTTCAAAGGTTTTGATTGGCATTAACCTGGTCTATGACATTGTCATATACATTTATAAGTCAAATTTTCTCATGCTAGTTTATCAAGCCTGATCCGAGTATTGTTAATACTTAGGTCAGACCCGAGTAGTTTAATGTTTAGCTAAAGAAACTTGGAGTTTCCAGACGAGAACTGGAGTTCTCATCAACATATAGACGTAACCTATTTTTCCGCGGCATTTATTTTACTGTTTTTCAACATTTGTAAGGACAAAGGACTTATTACTATCTAGGCTGAATCTAGGTTAAACTCTGATATTTTATTCAAATTTCACTATAAAAGATTTTGTGGTTAATAATATATAATTATTTCATTCATGTGAGATTCTATTTTCTACTCTATTCCGTCTTTATTTTCTTTTTATCCTTGATCAATCTATCTTTCCGTCACTTGAATTTACGACATATGAATACCGAGGATTTATTAGTGTCGATTTTCAAGATTCGAAAAGGCCGGTTGTCACACCTAATATTCCACTTAGACTGCCTAATATAATCTAGGGAATGCCTATTTATTACTTCAAATTCTTTATAATGGTTGATGCAAACCCTACTTAGCCCTCTTACCCTTTATACTGAAAAGCTTTTCACATCTGTAGCATCCTTGATATAATAAATCATCTTAGCCTATTATTTCCTTACTTGGAAATTTTTTCTCCTAAATCAATCTTTTCAGTCTTCCTTAAGCATGGATCCTACAATTCCAACCATACTTTGGTGGGAAGATACATGGTGGCATTTACTCTTCACTATTTCAAAAAGTTTGACTTACTACCATAGCCGTTGATTGGAAAGGACATTAAATTCCCATTTACTTTTTTGTCTTTGTACCAATCATTCCAATTCTTTTAAATTCTATAGTCAATCTTATCCTAATGGGCTGTTAAACCCTAAATATCCGACTCCAAATCTATTTGTTTTCTTTTTAAGTTTAAGTGATAGTCAAAATATTCTCACATTTACCCTTTTAAGTCAAAATCTTTGATTTTTAACTTTCTTCCCCACAAAACTATAAAGTTTAAAAACTATAAAACTCTCTTTTCATTTTTAGCAAGTATTTCCTTTTTACCAAGATCGTTATATTTTTCTTTAGTCAAATCATCATAAATGATTAAGTTAACTTAGTAAAAATATAATAAACACATCATTTAAAATTTCCTTTCATAACTAAGAAATTTTAAGAAAATGTCATTTTAGCTTATTATTATTAGAGTTTGACAAAAGCATCTGCAAAATACATTTTCAAATATTAATCATTTCTTACTATAAAAAGAGTTCACAAAAGCATTTACAAATAAGAAATTTTCATTAAACCATCTATATAAGGCATTTTAAATTTTTTCCACAAGTTCTATTATTAAAACAAAGTACACATTAGGGTTAAGTGCGACAATGTGCATAAAGGACAAAATAATAGCTCTAAACAACTATTGAAAAATAACAACCTTTCACTCATTTCTCTACTTTTTCTTCTTAACGAATTTCATAAAATTTGTCGGACTATTTTACATAAATTCATAAAACACCGTTCTTTCTCATTTTTTTTCAAAATTTTTGTTTAAAAACACAGTGCATATTGAAGGTAAGGGCATTAATGTGGCTAAGAGACAAAACAAAAGTTTACAACAATTGATAAAAATTTGCCTTTTTTTCAAATTCTTTTAATCTCGCTTCACAAACAAAATTTACATAGTTTGTTTGATTATTTTATAGAAGATCATAAACTAACTTATTTTTCTTTTTAAAATATCAAACATTAATTGCTTCCTTTTCAAAAGTTCCCTTACTAAAAGCAAAATGCACATTAAGGGTAAATACAATAACATGCCTAAGACAAACAAAAGCTTTGCAATGGTTACTAAAAAATAACTTTTTACTAAATTCTTAATTTTGATTTTTTCATAAATCTCATAAAGTTTATCCAACTATTTTATATAAGATCATAAATCAACTTCTTTTCTATTTAAAATATCAGATATCTACAATTTCTAACTTTTAGAAAACATTAACATTAGTTTATCACTTATATTGGAGTAGGAACCTAATCACTTAAGCCTGCTTCTACTTGTCAATGCCTTAAATGCATAAAATTTTTCATTCTTCTTTACAAAGGTGGTCAAATCACGTTTATTTCCAAATACACTACTTATAAATATGGAAATGCTTAAGCTATTTCTTTAAGTAAATGTGAGTCCTTACAAATACTACCAATATGGTTTCCGCTTTGACTGGAGAGATTTGCCTATAGGTCATATAGTCCTTTTTCATATTCTTGTGCTTTATCTTCATTATTCACCCTTAAATCCGTAGTTTATTTGTCACTGCTATTTGGTACATGAAAATTTTACTAGGTTTATATAAAGATCCATCCCATCCCCTAAAACTTGTTCTCATTCTCACCATCTGTGTTTGGAAATTAGTTTTCAAATTTTCCTACAGATGATATTGGCATGAATAGAAGAAATTTCAACATTTATAGATAAGATCTTTAGAAATCTCTTTGAAAACTTATATATATATATATATATATATATATATAACCAAATTAATTTTTTTTTTGAAAAAAACATTTTGAAAATCTTCTTAAAAAACCATTTCTTAAAATATATTTTCAAGTACATTCTCTCGGTGCGTGCCTAAGTCCTAAGGAATCCAAAATCTAAGCTCAGATACCAGATGTAACAACCCACACTTCACGACACGAACCATGTTGAAAAATACGAGCCGTCGGAAATTTTCAAAACATTACAGAGTAAAATTGTAAGGATGGGATTCTGTGATATTCTATACCTTCAGATCTAACAGTAGAAAGAATCAAAATATACATATAAAAAGATGGACATTTCGTAAAACAAAACATTCTCCAAAATAATTGCTTTACAAAATTTATTGTTTCCAAATTACAATATAAGTTTACATTTTACTACAATAAGGAATTGTAAGAGAACTAAAGAAAATACTAGAACTCCATCATTGCTCTCCTTTCTTCCCCATACTATATCCAATTACTTCTAACATGTTATCCTATAATGGGGAAAAATGGAAAGAAAGGTAGGTGGGTTATCCATAAAGTCTAGTGAATGACAATAAGACTAATAAGATGACTAAGTACAGAAGTTCTAAATCTCTATGTGTCATAGAGTGTACACAGTGTCACTATGAAACACCCCCACACTCCTTAGCGTACCCAAAAGGACACACTAGAAATGTAGTGCATTGTAGGTATAACTATGATTAGCAGAGATCAAGATTCCCAAGACAAAAATTAAATAATAATAACACAGCGGAAACAATTATAACATTTTGTTCAATACCAACCTTCATAAAAAGTCATCACATACCAAATACTTCAAATGTCAAACTACCCATATATGTCTTTAATCAAAAACCATAGTCTCCATAAAATCAGAGTACAATTATCCCTCATTATAGTGCCAGTACAACATAAGAACTAAAACTGGAATAAAAGAAGTACATATAAGAAATCTCCTCCAAGAGATTCTCCAAGATGCAGCAACCTACTGACTTCCTCCCTGATTGCCTAATAGGGGAGGGGGAAAGGGGAAAATAGAGGAGAGGGTCAGACTAAAAGTCTGGTGAACGATAGTAATTACTAGAGTGTTTAAAAAAGATAAAATAATAGACTCTACAACAGTTCTAACATGAATAAGGATAATAAAGGAAAAAAGAAAGAAATAAATTGGAAATAAGTATGATTGAATATTGCTCAATTTATAGGTTTACTTTTGATTTCTTACACTTGCCTTTGATTTCGACTTTGATTAGGCTGAATTCCTAACCTAATTCTAACCTTTTCGATCGGCCTGCTACTCTCTAATACCTTTATGTGGACCAGCCGCTATATAATTCTCTACACAAAATGTTACTATGGACACGACGACATATATAGCTCCCTACACAGAAGGAAATGACGTCTACGAAAGACACTCATACTAAGTGCATGGAACTCATAGCTATTACCGAGCACCCGAATGGAATTCGCACGCATAACAGCCGCCATGCCTATGCAACCTTTCGCTATACCTATTGGGTCATCTTACTACCTCAACATCCAGCATAAGCGTGCCCCTCATTCCACTTCAGGCTAATGTGAGATCACCGTATGTCCATAGAATCTATAGGGGAAATGCTGTTGGTACTAGGCTTTTATCCAAACAACATCTAGTTGCGCCCCTTGTCCAAATCCTCCATGATTTGGACTTCTAATTGACTAATTACTACCCTTTGTAGCATAGGCATGCCCTTGTCTCGCTTTTGGATAATGTGAGACCCCGTTTTGTCTAATAGGGAATGCTATTATGTATAGGTCCTACTTTCTTTTTTGCTTATTATTTTATATAAATTATTTAAATAAGCTTTTATTATTATCTTTACTATCTTTGCTTATTAATTTATCCTAAGTCTTAAAATAGGCCTCATTCCGTTCTTTTTTTATTATAACCTACGTTATAATCGTGCTTATTACTTACCTCAAGGTCAAAGTGTGAAAATAAGCTTCTTTTATCTGTTATTCTTTTTAGTTACAATTCTAGGTTATAACTAGGCCAATCCTTTTATTTCAGTCCAATTAACGTCATATTTAGGTGTAATTTCATTCCAATTCCATTTATATTACAGTATATGAAATTTACATCTTATGTTCCATTATTTCAGTTTTCTTACAATTTAATCAATGCTTGTACTCGTGTTAATCCTACTTTAATCCATATGCGAAGAAAAAGGAGTAATAAAAGAAAACTGAAAATAGAAGAAATTTCAAAGCATAGAAAGAAGATGTAAATAACGTAAAAATAACATAAAATAAACTAAATTACTGTAAATAAATGGACAAGCTATAATTAACAGAAATACTAAAATTACAGAAAGAATAGATGAAAGGAAATAGACTGAAAATAATTCTAAAATAAAACTGTAAATAAATTATTGAAAAGGCTATTCCAAAAATTGTAGTAAAACTACAACTATTGGAAACCCTATTATTTTAATTTACTTAAAGAAATCTTAAAATAATTACAATCACTCATCTCCGGTCCTAAGCTTTCTCTTCGGTCTTCCCGGATCCACTTGGAGTTGTAAAATAATTTAATTTATAACGATTTTCTCCTTTGGAAAAATTATTCCGTTTAGGGTCCTTCCTAGAAAGGTGAACCTAATTGGAGAAAACCTATAATGAAAAAAAATGTTAGGTCTATGAATCTATTTATAGGTGTGAAAGTGGATCTCAGACCGTTGGATTTGGAGATAGAATAGTATGCAACTACGTCATAGGCTGAATAGGGGCCATCGGATACGGAAACGCGTTGACCGGATCGGTTCAAGCTATGCAAAACACGTCGAATAAGGGCTCTGGAATGTTCAAATGAATGAAAGTTTGTTCGAAAATAGTAGAGGCGGGTAAACCGGGCGGTCAACCGCCTTGGTGCCCAGGTCGACCGTTTGATCAACCTGCCTATATTTTTTTCTTTCCTTTTCTGCTTATTTTGTTTATTTATAACTTGGTTATATTAGCTCGGTTTCCGACGTTCAATATATGGAAATTGACCAGAAAATTACCACGGACACAATGGTGCAACTTCTGTGGCTTGATTCTGATGATTTCACAAAGTTATCATATTATTCAATCAATTAGCAAATTAATTGTTACGAGTTAAGTTCTGGGTTGTTGCATTCTCTCCTCCTTAAGGGGTTTCATCCTCGAAATCTCTAAGGGAAAAAAGAATGTACTAAATTTTTTCATCCAATCCTACAACCAACTACTCAATCATCATCTATTCATCCATTGTCCGTAAGCTCTTCTAATGCAATTTATTATACTTATGCAATTAGTGTAGTGTAAATGTTCCTAACTAATGCAGAAGATTAAGCAGTCTTCTAATTTAGTTGGCCTTCTTTTATGCAATAATGTCCGTGCCATGTATCCAAATGAATGTAAAAATTTCCTAATGATAACCGATAGTTTTATATGCGTGCTGCAAACAACACCCGAATGCAACAATCAAGTGATAAACATCCATTTATAGCTACCATGGAAATAAAATAAAAATGTGCACATATCCATATGCATATGCTCTAGTGTCCTAGTTAGGCTGATCCCTAAGGAATAATAGTGCCTAGTGTACCTATATGCATCCACAACATCTACCAGCAAACGCTTGCAACCATTAGCATACATCATTCATATCATGTTCTATTAACATGTTTCCATCAAATCCTACCATCCATAGGTTAAACCCTAAGCTCTACCCTTCTAAAGGGTAATAAAGGAAATAACTTACTCAAATCTAAAGATGGAGAGGAAAAAAAGGATTTCTAGAACTTACTATCAAAAAGACGAGGATAAGAAGTACGAATCTTCTCTTATGCTTCCCAAGTAGCGTCTGCAACATCATCTCCCTATTGCACCTTCACCGGTGGAACCTCTTTATTTCTTAGTTGCTTGGTGTCTCTTCCAACAATCTTCATGGGGATACGTCAAACAGAAGCTTCCCTTTCTACCTCCACCTCCTCCAACTGACTAGGCTCCACAGTCTCCGACGAGTCATGTAAGTACTTCCGCAAGTGCGAAATATGGAAAACGTCATGCACTCCTGCGAGCCTATCAAGTAGCCTTGTTCGGTAAGCCATCTTCCCAACTCTCTGTGTGATAGGAAATGTTCCAATAAATCTATGGGCTAACTTCCCATTTGATCTGAATCTTACCACCTTCCTAAGCGGGGACACTTTGATAAAAACTAAGTCTCCAACCTCAAATTCTAAGTCTCTCCTTCACTTGTCTGCATACGATTTCTGTTTGCCTTGAGCCGTCTTCATTCTTTGCCGAACCAAATCCGCCTTCTTAGAGGTCTCCCTAACCATATCGGGTCCAAGCAATAATTTCTCCATAGACTCTACCCAACATGATGGGGACTTGCAAGGTCTCCCATATAAAGCCTCAAATGGTGCTATTCCTATACTTGTTTGGTAACTATTATTGTGTACGAACTCAACTAATGTAAGATGCTCCTCCTAAGCACCTCCAAAGTCCAAAATGCACATCCATTGCAAATCCTTAAGCACCCTATTTACCCTCTTTGTTTGGCCATCAGTCTGGGGGTGATAGGCCATACTCAACCTAAGTTGCGTCCCTAGTGCCTCTTGTAAGCTTCTCCAAAACTCACTAATGAAAATGAGATCTCTATCACTAACAACGTTAGAAGGAACTCCGTGCAGACGACCTATCTCTCGAATATACAAGGATGCCAGATATGAAGCTGTATGCTTACTCTTAACTGGGATGAAGTAAGCACTCTTGGCCAATCTATCAAAAATCACCGAAATGCTAGTGTTCCCTTTCCTAGAACAGGGTAAACCATTAATGAAATCCATAGAAATATTGTCCCACTTCCACTCTGGCACATCTAAGGATGAAGTAATATATTGGGCTTCTTCTGCTCTACTTTTACCCTTTGGCATATGAGACACTTAGCTACGAATTCCGCCATGGCCTTCTTATACCACACCAATGGTACATACTCTTCATATCTCGATACATTTTGCCACCACCTGGATGAATAGTCATACGGGAATGGTGCGCCTCTTCCAAAACTGCTCTTAACAAGTCACTGGCATGTGAAACACAAAGCCTCCCATCTCTCCTAAGCCACCCTCTATTGTCAGCGTTGGAGATGTCTCGAGACCTTTCCTCGGTTTAATCCTATCCATAATGTCCATGAGCTCTGAATCCTCCTACTGCCTCAAGCCAATCTGATCGATAAGGGTAGGCCTCACCTCTAATGTCGCCAATAATCCGGGAGAAATGTATGTAGAGGGCTTAAAATCAAAAGTAGAAATAAACTCCAAGCCCTTCTACTCTACGAGCAAAGGACTAAGGGTCGCTTTCTTTCTACTCAATGCATCTGCAACCATATTACCCTTGCCAGGGGTTTAAGATATCTTAAAATCATACGAGGCTACAAAGCCCATCCACCTTTGTTGCCTCAAGTTAAAATCCTTTTGCGAGAATAAGTATTTCAAAGACTTATGTTTGGTAAACATCTCAAACCTCTCTCCAAGCAAATAGTACCTCCAAGACTTGAGTGCAAAAATTATGGCAGCTAACTCCAAATTATGGGTAGGGTAGTTCTTCTCATGCATCCTCAACTCCCCACTACCATAACACACTACCCTCCCATCTTGCATCAACACTGCTCCTAGACCCGTGACGCATGTATCAGTGTATGCAGTGAAAGGCTTAGCTCCGTCGGGTAAAAATAACACTGGTGCACTAGTAAGGGCACTCTTAAGCTTCGTGAGGGAATCCTCACAATTCACGTCCCACACGAAAGCTTTATCCTTCTTAGTAAGGCGCGTGAGTGATGCCGAAATCTTCACAAAGTATCTAATGAACTTCCTATAGTAGCCAGCCAATCCTAGGAAGCTCCAAACCTCGATAATATTCTTGAGAGCTTTCCAATCTTGCACTGCAATAACCTTGGCGGGGTCAACAGCCAAACCTTCCTTCGAGACCACATGCCCAAGAAATGAACTTACTCTCTCCAAAAATGACACTTCGAAAACTTAGCTCTTAAATGATGACTACAAAGTATGCGAAGAGCTTCTTCCAAATGAACAGCATGCTCCTTCATATTCTTGGAAAATACCAAAATACCATCCACGAATACCACCATAAACTTATTTAGTACATCCTTAAAGACGCGGCTCATAAAATCAATGAAATAGGTTATGGCATTGGTTAGCCCAAAAGGCATAACCAACCACTCGAAGAATCCTTCTGGTGTCCTAAAGGTAGTCTTATCTATACTGTCATTAGCGACTCTAAGCTGATGGAATCCCGTGGCTAAATCAAGCTAAGAGAAAACCGAAAACCTACCAGCTGGTCAAAGAGATCATCAATCCTAGGAAGTGGATATCGGTTCTTCTTGGTGAGCTTATTTAATTCCCTATAATCCACATAAAGTCGGAGAGCGCCAGTCGTCTTTGTGGGGAAGATGAATGGCGCTCCCCACTCTGGTATGCTCCTTTTTATGAATCCCTTCTCCAAATGCTCACGAACCTGCTTGCTTAATTCTTTCCTCTCCCTAGGTGCCATGTGCCTCATAGGTAATGCTACTGGCTTAGCGTTCTGGGTCAAATAAATCCTGAAGTCAATCTCTCTCTTAGGGGGTAGTCCTCTAAACTCCTCAAAGATGTCTACAAAATCTCTGATGACAGGAACCGAATGCAACTCCGATGATGATGAATCGAGGAGATAGAGAAAACTCAACATGACTGACCCTTGTGGGTCACAAGATACCTTTAAAGTCCTACCACTGCAAGTCTTAAGTCCAACGACTCTCCTTTCACATTCTAAGATAGCTCCATATGTGGATAGCTAATCCATCCCTAAGATCATCCCATATCTCGAGAATTCCAAAACATAGGCATCGTAGTCAAACTCTATGCCTAGGATAAATATTTTCAAAACCCTACAAGCCATAGATAAGTGTGACGATTCTCCTATGGGATTTGAAACAATAATGGGATATACTACTAGCGATAGGTCCAAGTGCAAACAATCTACTAGAGAGCTAGAGTTAAAAGAGTGTGATGCTCCAGAATCAAATAAAGTCCAAATGGGAAAATTAGATGTAGAAATCAAACTTCAACTATGACTTTCCTACCTCTATCCGGAATAATACTGGAAGGTGCTATGTCTGATGCCTGAATCTGTGCAACTGATGTACTAGCTCCTTGGGGACAACTCCTACTTATATGATCGGCTGCCCGCAGGTATAGCACTTACTCTTCATCTTCTCCTTCCAGCAATCCTTGACCATATGTCCAGCCTTCACACAACCATGACACTTTATTCCTTTCTTAATCTGCTTCTGAGGACCATCACCTTTCTTCTTCTTCTTCTTATTTTTTTCCCACCACTTCTTCTATGGACCTTCAGACTTAACCCACTCTTTAGACTCTCCCTCCTTAACCGTATCTGACATAAGCGCCATCTCGACCAAAGACTCCAATGTAGCTCCCATCGGTACATGATTCAGCAATAATCCCTGAAGGGGTTGATTCAATCCATTCGTAAACTTCATAGCTTTCTTATGTTGCGTGTTCACCAGATCCATACTAAACTATGACAACTCATTGAATTGACTGATGTATTCCTTAATAGAAAAACTCCCTTGTTTTAAATTGATAAACCTTTCCAACTGAACACTCTCTTATGCCTGAGATAGAAACTTCCTATCGAATCGCTCCCTAAATCTATCCCAAGTAACATTCCTCCCCTCCAACTCGATCACCTTCCACCAACAAGATGGCTCATCCTTGAGCTGTCAAGCAGCCAGCTGAACTCGCTGCTGTCCATCCAATCCCAAAAGACCAAAAGTTCTCTCCATGTCCCTAAGCCATGCTCTTACCTCCATAAAAGTCTTCTTGCCGAAAAACATTTTCCCGCCCAAACTCGTAAAATCTTTACAAAATTTAGAGAAATTGATGAAGGCATGTGGGTTGATGGGATTCCCACCCGCTGGCCTAGGATTAGGCGCAGGCCCATGCACTTCTGGAGTCATGGCTTGTAAGTTCCTAGGAAAATAGGCTGGGATTGGAATGCCCTTGGGAAGGTTCGGGGCATCGGCCATTCTACGCAAAGAAAAAGATAGTATAGGAAAGAATGTCAAAGGGAAATGGAACTGGACTCATAAGGGGATTTTTATTAAAACTCTTTTATGCTTAAAAATCGATTCTAAAAGTTCTTTTCTAGAAAATACCTTTAAAATAAGTTATTTTGAAGAAAATACTTTACTTTTAGAATCATGCAACCATAGGCTCTAATACCAAGTGAAACACCACACACCCCTTAGCATACCCGAAAGGACACACTAAAAGATGTGGTGCATGGTAGGTATAACTAAGACTAGCAGAGACTAAGATTCACAAGACAAAAATTAAATAATAATCACACAACGGAAACAATTATAACATTTTGTTCAAAACCAAACTTCATAAAAAGTCATCACATATCAAATACTTCAAATGTCAAACTACCCATTGATGTGCACGTAAATGTGCATATATATACGTCCATATTTTATCTCTTTTTATTTAAATAAATATCATATTTGGACATTTTAACATGTTTAAAACCAAAATTCAATTGTATTCAAATCATTATATATTCATCTTCATTCAGGAGAAAAATGGTCATTTTTGTGCATGTGTCAACTTTAGAATTTTTATTTGGACAAATTTTTATGATTTTTATATGATATTTTGATGCATATGGAAGAGGGATTCATGAAGATATAGGCATGCACAAAGGAATACAAAGGAAGGAAGAGGAAATAATTCAAGTTCTTGATCATGGAGGACTCCACCCACTTACCTAAGTCTACAATTAGAAGCTAATGGACAACTAAGTGGAGGTTAAAGCTTCATGCATATTAAATAATGAATTAATTAGTGGCTAATGGTTACTTGTTGGCCACAATTCCTAAAGGGCATTTTAGAAAACACCCTAAAAATTGAATTAGGGTTTTATGCATTTATAAATAGCCCTCTTATGTACATATAAATATCTTCTACTCTCCCATATATTTGCTTAGGAAATTAGCAAGTTGTAAACAAAAATTAAAGTGAAATAAAAATGGTTTTCAAGCCTCTTCCTCTTTTCTTTTCTACATGCTTTTCTGTGCTTTTATGTTAATGTTTATTTCTATGCTTTCTTTCTTTTAATGTTCATTGCTTAGATATACATTCATGCAAGTAGTGTAGCTTTAATTTTTATGCAAATAATTAGTAGTCAATCTCTCT
This sequence comes from Allium cepa, assembly GCA_030765085.1. NCBI lineage: Eukaryota > Viridiplantae > Streptophyta > Magnoliopsida > Asparagales > Amaryllidaceae > Allium > Allium cepa. The sequence continues at coordinate 406,133,979 of CM060940.1, read as the reverse complement.
TTCTTCCTTTGCTTAGTTTTCATTTCTTTGCTTTTTAATGTTGAATTTACAAGTGTTAATTTGATAACAAAAATTAGTAGCTAAAAACCTTCAATTTAGAGGTAATGAAGCTATCTAACTTTATGTACTTTCAACATTTTTATGATTTATTATCTCATTGTTTGTGCTTAATGAGAGTGAATTTTGATGCAAGTTTATACAAGTGGGTTTGATAGCTTATGTTGCTTTTGCAAATGAGCTATTTTTATTCAACATAAACACAAATTGCATCATCATTTGATAATCGATTTTTGTTTTTGAAAAGAAAGTAAAAACAAAATTTGATGATCTATCTTACTAATCACAATAGTAAATAGATCATGCTTAAAATAGCTTGCTTTGGCTTCATTTCATAAGAATTTACAAGTGGTATAATTGTTGTATTATAGTTTGATGGTCTAAGTTATGTTAATTAATAACATAAATAAACCATACATATGATAAATGCAACAATTATTTCACTTAATATCATAACTAGATATCATAAATTATTTGTTTGTTGATTCATAAAAACATGAGAGTGGATTTGCCTCTAAATTGTTCTCTAGTCTAATAGTTTTTAAATTACATTTCAATTCTAGCTTTAGCTTCTTTTTTGTAGTTAACAATTTCCCCTCACTTTGGTCTAATTTGATTGAATTGAAAATTTTAAAATCTTAAAAATTCCCTGCGGACCGACCCAACTCGCCATGTACTAAAATTGTAGGCCGTGCGCTTGCGGTAATTTTTATTTCAAAATTTTTCAGTGGTTTTCTAACTCGATAAAAAATTTGCCGTTGAACAAGTTTTTGAAGTGAAGTCTTGTCCCAATCCATGCCAGTCAAATAAAAAGATCCTGGCTGCCCAACGATTTCGTGTGCAATTGGAGACAAGACGATTAACAAATGTTTGATAGACTTAGGTGCGAGTGTTAATCCGATTCCATACTCTGTGTACGAACAATTAGGCTTTGATGAGCCCAAACCTATAAAAGTTACGCTTCAATTCGCCGATCATTCTGTTAAGAAGCCCGTGGGAGAAATCAAGGACGTGCTCATTCGAGTAGGGCAATTCATATTCCCCGTTGACTTTATCGTTCTCGAAACACAACCCGCGACAAATTCCATGAGTCAAATTCCATTGATTTTAGGTCGACCATTCTTAGCCACCTCAAATGCCTTAATCAATTGTCATAACGGTTCAATGAAAATCTCTTTTGGAAAAATGACTTTGGATCTTAACATTGTCAATCTTGAAAGCCAATCGAATGAACGTTGTGACCAAACCTTGGAAGTTAGTGCCATTCGTGAAAACTTTGATAACGAGACACTTGACCTTAACGACAAATGCAAAGTCGAGTACAAAAAATTGTTTCATGAAATCCCCAATGAGATTGAATACACTCTTGCCTTTGAATCGCTTCCAGTTGAGTCCGAATCTCGACCCAACTTTTTGATCGAAAAAACTAGCGAAGTTGGACCTCAAACCACTTCCCGATTACCTTAAGTACGCATACTTAGGTGAAGATGAAACTTGTCCTGTCATTATTTCTAACGATCTTTCTCTTGACCAAGAAACATCTCTTCTCTCTATTCTTTCGAAAAACAAGGAAGTGATTAGATGGTCAATCTCCGATATAAAGGGAATTAGTCCTGCTCTTGTTCAACATCGTATCCATTTAATCAATGTTGCTAAGCCTATTCGTGACGTGCAACGAAGACTTAATCCAAAAATGAAAGATGCGGTGCATGATGAAATTCTTAAACTTCTCGACAACGGAATCATTTACCTAATCTCTGATAGTTCATGGGTTAGCCCAATTCACATTGTACCGAAAAAGTGTATGCTAACCGTTGTCAAGAATGATTCAAATGAACTTATTCCAACTCATATTCAAACGGGTTGGTGTGTTTGCATTGACTATTGAAAACTAAAGGCCGCAACCTGTAAATATCACTTCCCTTTTCCTTTCGTTGACCAAGTGCTCGAACGTTTAGCCGACCACAAATTCTATTACTTCCTTGATGGTTGTTCTGGCTATAACCAAATTCCAATCGCTCTCGCAGATCAAGAGAAAATGACTTTCACGTGTCCATTCGGTACCTTTGCTTATCGACGTATGCCATTCGGACTATGTAACGCTCCTGCAACTTTTCAGCGATGCATGGTTGGCCTTTTTTCCGACACGATTGAACACTTTCTAGAAGTTTTTATGGACAATTTCTCTATCTTTGGCGATTCTTTTGCCCAATGTTTAAATCATCTCGAGCTGGTTCTAAATCGATGTAAAGAAAAACATTTGACTTTGAATTGGGAAAAACGCCACTTTATGGTCAAACAAGCCATAGCCCTTGGACATATCATCTCAAATAAAGGCATTGAGGTAGATAAAGCGAAAATCGACGTAATTGCAAACCTACCCATTCGCAAATCTGTTAAGGACATTTGATCATTTCTAGGACACGTTGGCTTTTACCGACGCTTTGTGAAAGACATTAGCAAAATCACTCGTCCTTTGAGGACTCTTCTTGGAAAAGAAGTTCCATTCGATTTCAACTCTGAGTGTATATCTTCTTTTGAACGTCTCGAAAATGAACTCATTTATGCTCCAATCATTTGCGCACCCAATTGGGATCTTCCTTTTGAAATAATGTATGACGCTTCTAACTTTGCAGTTGGTGCCGTCTTAGGATAACGCATCAACAAAATCCTTAATGTCATTTATTACGCGAGTATGACTTTGAACGACGCTCAACTCAACTACACAACAACCGAAAAAGAGCTTCTAGCTATCATTTTTGCGCTCGAAAAGTTTCGACCTTACTTGATAGGCTCACACATTACTGCATACATAGACCACTCTGCACTTTGATATCTCTTCGCTAAAAAGGATGCTAAATCCCGTTTGATTCGTTGGATCCTTTTACTTCAAGAATTTAACCTTACAATTAAAGACAAAAAAAGATCTGATAACGTCATAGCCGATCACTTGTCTCGTCTTTCGAACGCACCATCTTCTTTGCAATCAATCAAAACTTCTGCGATGAACAACACCTGTATATTTCTATCGATCCATGGTACGCTAATATAGTGAACTATTTAGCCACTGAAGAAACTCCCTCATCTTGGTCCAAACAGGATAAATACAAATTCACGTACCAAGTGAAATATTTCTATTAGAACGATCCATACTTGTTCAATTATTGCCCCGGCCAAATCCTTCGACGTTGCATTTCGGATAATAAGATAAGGAGCGTTCTTTCGTTCTGCCACGATCAAGCGTGCATGGACATTTCGGTCCTCGAAAAACTGCGGAAAAGGTGCTTCTGTGTGGTTTCTATCGACCTTCTCTTTTCAAAGACTCATTCGAATTTCGGTAAACTTGTGATCGATGTCAATTGCTTAGACGAATTTCTCAACGAGATATGATGCCTCTAAACCTCATTCTTACGATCAAAATCTTTGATGTTTGGGGTATCGACTTTATGGAACCTTTTCCCGATTCTTTTGGAAACTTGTATATCCTTCTTGTTGTCAATTACATCTCAAAATGGGTCGAAGTCATTCCGTGCGAAACCAACGACCATGGAATTGTTTTGAAATTTCTCAAATAAAACATCTTTTCAAGGTTCGGCACACCTAGCACAATAATCAGTGACAAAAGAACCCATTTTTGCAATTGATCTTTTGAAATATTAATGAAGAAATACTCGATAACCCACAAGTTATCCACTCCATATCATCCTTAAACTTGTGGGCAAGTTGTAGTTTCAAATCCTCAAATAAAACAAACCTTGGAGAAAACTGTCAATTAAAATCGAAAAGATTGGTCCCAGAAATTGATCGACGCGATTTGGACTTATCGTATTGCTTTTAAAAATAACCTTGGGATGTCCCTATTTCGTTTGGTTTAGGTAAAGCTTGCCATTTACTTGTTGAAATCGAACACAAAGCGTTATGGGCGATAAAGAACTTAAACTTTGATCTTGAGAAAGTTAGCAAAAACCAAAAACTACAACTCAATGAACTAGAAGAACTTAGGAACAACGCGTATAAAAACGAGAAAATTTACAAAGAAAAAACAAAGGTTTTTCATGACAAGTCAATCTTAAGGAAAACCGTTTTAACCTAACCAAAAAGTTCTTTTATATGACTCAAGACTCCATTTATTCCTTGGGAAACTTAAATTGAGATGGACCAGACCATTTGTGGTACGAACTATTTTTTCACATGGTGCCGTAGAAAGAGAAAACCCTAGGGATGGATCGATTTTCAAAGTCAATGATCATCGTTTGAAACCTTTCTTGGAATTACCAAGTAACCAAGAGGAGGAGCTCATGATCCTTCATGAGCCAGCTATGTCTAGTAAGAATGTTAACCCTCTTTTGTAAATATGTACATATTTTTCCCCGTTACACTCATTATATTGAGTATTCACCGTGGGGACACACCTAAAAATTAAGTGGGGGGGGGAGTCTCATTTTCTTTTTTTCATGGCATTTTTAATTTTTTGTTTAACTAAAAAAAATCTAAAAATTTATAAATCTCAAAAACAGTTTGTTTTTTAGCATTTTGATTTATTTTTGAAGAAACATTATAGGATAAGTATAAGTTTTGATTAATAAATTGAAATTTTTGAAAATTTATTTGTCTTAACAAAAATAAAAATGAGTTTGATTGCAAATAACAATTGTTTAACTAGTATATCGGAAGGTTCATATGTGTTAATTACGAAGTATATTCTAATTGAAAATCTTTGTTTAAAAAAGTGGTAAACTTAAAGAAAAGGATATAACATTTTTATCTTCTAAGTAAATAATGCCAAGATGATTTTTCAAAACTCTCTCTTTCTAAAAAACACAAAGAAATATATATATATATAAGTAAAAAAAGATTTGTATATATGTATATATTTTTAACACCTAGAGTCATGTGTTCACACTCGTGTGTTCACTCGTCATGCTCTGTACCCTTCTCACGTAAGACCAAAAGGTAGTGCACGATCGGTATATCTGGCCTAAGTTTATCTGAGTTAGGTGTATGTACATAAAAATTCATTTTAATAACGCCTACAGTCGATAAGTGTTCACACTTGTGTGTTCACTCGCCACGCTCTATATTCCCCTCATATCAGTACGCAAGGTAGTGCACAGGTTATATATCTGGCCTCAGTTTACTTGAGTTAGGCATATGTAAATATTGTTAATATCAATACAATTTTCAAATAAGAGAAAGTAAGCAATTGAAACCTAAGCATTATTTTTACTTATGTGATTTAACTTGTTATTAAAAAGAAATGAGAATACCACTTTGACAAACTTTGATAATCAACTAAGGATCCATTTCATAATTATATTGATTTACCAACCGAAACAACTAGCCAAACTATAGTCTATCTGTTATGACAACTTAATTTTTGTTGGAAATTTTTGACGAGTAAATGACTTAAATTTTTAAGATATTGACCAAAACTTATATTTAACTTATTTATGTTTATTTAAAAGTAAATCTTTCATTTGTAAATCCTTTCAAAAACTTTCATTCATCCCATTGTAAGTAAATCTTGCACTTTGTAAATGTTTTTACTTTGCATTTGGATTTGTGGGTAGTATCTATTGAAAACCCTCACGAGACAACACTCGTCCTACTGGGGACACCCAAAGGTTTAATGGCTTGTTGCATACGCTTAATGCAATCGTGCTCTTTATGAAAATGGATTTATCTTAGTTTTCCTTTATTCGAGGACGAATAAAAAGATAAGTGTGGGGTATTTGATGTGCACATAAATGTGCATATATATACATCCATATTTTATCTCTTTTTATGTAAATAAATATTATATTTGGGCATTTTAACATGTTTAAAGCTAAAATTCAATTGTTCAAAATGGTCATTTTGTGCATATATCAATTAGAAATTTTTTACTTGGCCAATTTTTATGATTTTTATAGCATATTTTGATGCATATGGAAGAGGGGTTCATGAAGATATAGGCATGCATAAAGGAATAAAAAGGAAGGAAGAGGAAGTAATTCAAGTTCATGATCATGGAAGACCCCACCCATTTACCTAAATCTACAATTAGAAGCTGACGGACAACTAAGTGCAGGTTAAAGCTTCATGCACATGAAATGATGGATTAATTAGTGGCTAATGGTTACTTGGTGGCCACACTTCCTAAAAGGCATTTTAGGAAGCACCCTAAAAATTGAATTATGGTTTTATGCATGTATAAATAGCCCTCTTGTGTACATGTAAATATCTTCTACTCTCTCATATATTTGTTTAGCAAATTAGCAAGTTATAAACAAAAATCAAAGTGAAATAAAAGTGGCTTACAAGCCTCTTCCTCTTTTCTTTTCTACATGCTTTTCTTTGCTTTTATGTTAATGTTTATTTCTATGCTCTTTTTTTAATGTTCATAGCTTAGATTTACATTCATGCAAGTAGTGTAGATTTAATTTTTATGCAAATAGTTAGTAGTCAATCTCTCTTTCTTCCTTTGCTTAGTTTTCATTTTTTTTGCTTTTTAATGTTGAAATTTACAAGTGTTGATTTGATAACACAAATGAGTAGCTAAACCCCTTCAATTTAGGGTAATGAAGCTCTCTAACTTTATGTAATTTCAACATTTTTATGGTTTATGATCTCTTTGGTTTGTGCTTCATGAGAGTGAATTTTGACACAAGTTTATACAAGTGGGTTTGATAGCTTATATTGCTTTTGCAAATGAGCTATTCTTATTCAACATACAATGTGCATCATCATTTGCTAATCGATTTTTGATTTTGAAAAGAAAGTAAAAACAAAATTTGATGATCTATGTTGCTAATCATAATAGCAAATAGATCATACTTAAAATTGCTTTTGCTTTGGCTTCATTTTCATAAGAATTTACAAGTGGTATAATTGTTGTATTATAGTTTGATGGTTTATGTTAATTAATAACATATATAAACCATAGTTATGATAAATGCAATAATTATTTCACTTAATATCATAATTAGGGATCATAAATTATTTGTTTGTTGATTTACAAAAACATGAGAGTGGATTTGCCTCTAAATTTTCCCTAGTCTAATAGTTTTTAAATCATATTTCAATTCTAGCTTCAGCTTCTTTTTTGTAGCTAACAATTTCCTCTCGCTTTGGTCTAATTTGATTGAACTAAAAATTTTAAAATCTTATAAATTCCCTAGGATTGACCCGTACTCGCTGTACTAGAATTGTACGCCGTGTGCTTGCAGTAATTTTCTTTCAAAAATTTTCGATGGTTTTCTAACTCGATAGAAAATTTATCATTAAACACCCATATATGTCTTTAACCAAAAACCATAGTCCCTATAAAATTAGAGTACAATTATCCCTCATTATATTGACAGTACAACATAAGAACTAAAACTGGAATAAAAGAAGTACACATAAGAAATCTTCTCCAAGAGATTCTCTAAGCTGCAGCAACCTACTAACTTCCTCCTTGATTGCCTTGGGGGAAGCGGGAAGGGAAAATAGAGGAGTGGGTCAGAAGTATGGTAAATGATAGTGATTACCAGAGTCTTTAACCAAGATAAAGTAATAGACTCTGTAATAGTTCTAGCATGAATAAGGATAATAAAAGAAATAGAAAAGAGATAAATTGGAAATAAGTATGATTAAATATTGCTCAATTTATATGATAGGTTAACTTTTGATTGCTTGCACTTGCCTTTGATTTCAGCTTTGATTAGGCTGAATTCCTAATCCTGTAACTGGGATGTAACCCTAATTCCACCCTTTTTGATCGGCCTGCTACCCTATAGTTTCTTTCTATGGACCAACCGCTATATAACTCTCTGCATACGGTGTTACTATGACCAAGACGACATATATAGCTCCCTGCACAGAAGGCAATGACGTCTATGAAAGACACTCATAATAAGCGCTTGGAACTCATAATTATTACCGAGCATCCAAAGGAAGTCGCACGCGTAACTGCTGCCATGCACATGCTACCTTTCGCTCCACCTATTGGGTCTTCTTATTACCTCAACATCCAGCATAAGTGTGCCCTTCATCCCACTTCAGGCTAATGTGAGATCACCATATGTCCATAGAATCTATATGGAAAATTCTGTTGGTACTGGCCCTTCATCCAAACAATATCTAGTTTCCCCCTTTGTCCAAATCCCCCATGATTTGGAATTTTAATTGATCAATTACTACCCTTTTTAGCATAAGCATGCCCTCATCTCACTTCAGGCTAATGTGAGACCACTGTTTTATCTAATAGGGAATGCTATTAGGTATAGGTCTTACTTTCCTCTTTGCTTATTAACTTAGATAAATTATTTAAATAAGCCTTTATTATTATCTTTACTATCTTTGCTTATTAATTTATCCTAAGTCTTATAATAAGCCTCATTCCGTTCTTTTTCTTATTATAAACTATGAGTATATACGCATGTCTAGGTGGACTTTCATTTGACCATTGAGCCATATTTTTTTGCATGGCTATTAAAATACAATGACAATAAAATCTGTACATTCCACATCAACAAAATTCAAATATAGCCAAAATGCCTTTGAATTGACTCATGAATTGGTTCGGTGTACATAAACAGTAAGATCCACGTGGTAACAAATAAACAATAATGTTCTTTATACCCTTTTAGTTTAAACCAATTATTTTATCAAACTATTTTCTACATGAACTTACATCAAACTATTTTGTCAATGCTTTCTCTATTCTATCAACCCTTATTATACTGCAGGATAAAAAATTATACATGTATCAACGTTTACTATATTGGTCCTCTCGTTCAATTATCAGTTTAAAAAAACGTAAATCTTTATTGGTTAATTCAAATAGGATAATTGATACTTTTCTACTAGCTTAAAAGGTTCCTAACCAAGTCTTTGATTAATTTATTACAACAGCAACATAATGACAAATAATTGTTGGTCACTCTATTAAATAATGACTACTGTGTTATATTAACAATAATCATCAACCTTCAAATGGGAATCCATTTGCATTACGTTTGGATCTAATCTAATTCAGATAAACTATGAATAAAACCCTAAATGATCAAACTCTAGTTCAAAATACAAATTATATTAAGAATTTACGCATGATGAATTATTGAAATAATAACATGCCTTTACACTAAATCTAACTACAGCCACCATCAAAAAAATTTGGAAGCTTAATAATGATGCTTCTTGCCTCTAATTAGTTAAGCAATCGCTGATGTTTAGAATTGTCCAGACATAGATTTGTGTGCATGTCACCGTGATTTATCCCTTGACAAATGTTCTGATTATGATTTGAGAAAGTGGTCACTCATGCAACATAACATTCAAATGAAATAAAATCAAATAGTTGGATACGTACATGTGTATACCATGATAATAAAAACTGCAAAACAATTTTTGAATCAAAAGACAAAATGGGAACTTTAATTTAAAATGAATGTAATTCTCCTTTCAAGGAGTATGATACTAATCAATGCATAAATGGATATTAAAACATAGAATGGTTTCGTAGAATAACACCATACACAGTTAAATCAACACAGGCTACACCATTTACATATGAAGTGCAACGTTATTCAAAACTTACTCAACTAAGCACGTCCAAAATTATTCAGAACTCCCATAACTGAAATAAGGATAAAAAGTTTGTTGAGTCTAAAGAAATATCATGAGAATAGTCATACTAATTGAAATAGTCTTATAATAACTGACCAAAGCTCTGAAAAAAGAAAGGAAAAAAAGGTAAAATAGTAGACCTGCATAATTCAAAACTATGCAGCTACCTCCTCCATCATAATTCAAACACATGTTGCATAAAAGTAGCCTTTTAATTCGTAGCAGATCCTGTAAGGGGTACCAGACTCTTCAAAAAGCTGGTTACTATGAAATTTGAATCTTCATTAAATATCCAAAGCCTGCAATTCTCTTTTTCATACTATGCCACATCTATTGCAATCATAGCTACATTTTCAAAGAACTCAGTTTATAGATTATATTACTCAAACTTTTCTGTTTCATCATTCATATGTAGCAATAGCTTCAACTACTTATATATCAACATGTTCCACTGCTTATGTGCTTCATTTCTTAAGAGATTAAAACCTGCCAAGCAATCATTTTATGGCTTTAGAGAACACATGTATATATTTATATTTCAAAGCGGATTATCTTAAACAGAGCTTTATATGTGTATCATACTACTCCATAGAAAGAAAATGTCAAGAAGCAATAAAGTTTAGAAGAAGAAAAAAAATCCAATTTAATAACGTGATATTTACCTACAAATATGTTATGTTCACATCAAACTAATACATAACAGGCGTATAGTAAAATAAATTAGTGTAGAAGAACACAATTATTTCAGCAATCATTCAAAACTTAGGTTCCTAAACAAAATATTAGCATCCAGAGTACTATTTATCTGGAAAAACATAGATATTTTTTTGGACATCATAAATATGTGGTTGATAATAACAATACAAAACATATGAGGACGCTACACATTGGTAGACAACGATATTATACAAATCATCATATGTAATATTGTAACAGTAATGAAAAAAGACCAAATTGTAGTAGAGTTTAGCAAAGATGTGTTTTAATAAAAAATAGTAAATTATAATAGGGTTCACTTAAAAAGTCCAATTTTATAGTAGGGTTCACTTAAATGTTTAGACTTAAAAGTCCAGTTTTAAAGAAATAAATCTCTGCTGTAGAGATTCCTTAAAAATGGAGAAGTTGGACATAGAAATGAAAATTTCGTAGCTCATTTTCGAAACAACAAAATTTTTGAAAATCAACAAAACGAGCCTCCAAGTTTTTATTTTTAAAGAAAAAGGTTTCAGATATGGTACTTTATAATTGTGAAATTTTAGTTTTAAGAATAGTTATCACTAAAGCAAATTTTTTTTGATGGAGTAGATAGATATCACAACCTAGGTAAGATTTTAGGACATAAAGAAAAGAGGAATAAATTATACAACCTGATCTGAAAATTTTAAATCTGTCCCAAATATTTAATTGTAGAGTATTGTAAAGTTGCGCAGATAGTCCAGATGTATAATTGGGTTATAAATTAGGTTATTCTAGTTGACTTAGGATGTAAATTTTTATGTTTTTGATTTGTTTGGAGTGCTTTTCGTGTAACTTCCATAAATTTTCCAATTCCAAAATGTGCATAAAAGCATGGGGTTTGAATAAATAAAGAATATACCTAAAAAAAGATATATGTGAGGTATGAATATTGTTTCCTGCAATTTGCACTGTTTATTTCGTTAAAATAAAGAATAATTCTTTGTAGTTTCAAACGAAGCATAAATCTCACTTTGATAAATTAATGGAAAAATTATGATGGAGATCCTGTTTAGAAGGATATCTTCGATAAATTAGAATGTGGAAAGTAAGGTTTTAGTTTAGAAATTAATACATAGACGTATGCATAACCACGCTTAATGTATAATAAAATATCATTATTTACTACTATATACATATTAGTTAGTACTTAGTGGACTAGGATTTATGGACATTAATTAAAAATTTAACGAAAAATAAAATTTTAATTAATGGAAGTTAAAAAGAATTAAACGGGGACTGATTGAGGAATTTTATGGCATTGATGGAGGAATTGAATCAGCATAATAAATGGATTTTGAAACTGGTAAAAAGATTAAAGGTATTTAAATAAGGAATGATTAGAGATGTTCCAAATTTAACATTAATGATCAATTATTAAGTGCATATTAACTATAGTAATGAATGGACCACATTTATTATAAACGAAGAAGTAAAATTAAGAAAGGTAATGATAGTGGAATGACATATTAGAAATATCCATCATAATTGAGTAAGGAGGGTGAGAACCATAACATTATTTACACCGGTTAATGATAAATGGCAACTTCCAGCAAATTTTGTTTTAAAGTTTTTGAGATTGTTATCGTTAGTTGTCTCCTTTAGATTATTGGAAAAGCGTATGCTATGGTATAAGATATGCTCCTGTTGTATCGCTGTGTTGATTTTTATGAATAGGACTAGACCACTTGATAAATATATACATATTGAGAAACAACGTAAATAAGGAAATTTCATAAGGACACTTAACTAGTGATAAACTATAGGTAAGACTAGATGTTAATGAGGAAATTAGGTTAGGATGCTTTAGGCCCAAAAAATTTAGGATTTTAAGGAAAATAAATTTTAATTACGAAGTGACACCATTCAAGGATGTCCACTCACCCCGGAGGAGATAAGATGAATAAGGATATTAAGAGAATTTTCTATTGGACAAGGATGAAGAAGGTAGTAGAATTTTCCACTAATATTTTGACATGCCAAAATTAAAAGGATAGAATTGATTAGGCAGTGAATGAAGGTCGCACAAGATTGCCAGAAATCCTATGTGGACAAGCAAAGAAAAGTTTTGAATTAGATGAAAAGGACATAATGTTTATCAAAGTTTCCCCTCTTAGAAAGGCTGTGAGATTTGGAAAGTTAGGAAAGTTGGCAATAAAGATTTGTTGGGCCTCACCCAATTTAAGAAAGAATAGGAAAACCTTCTTACCGCGAGGAGCAACCAGATAAGTTGGTAGGAGTCCATGATGTTTTTCATATTTCACACTTAAGGAAATGTCTTCATGGCTCAACTACTATTCTAGATCCCGATCAATTGTGGGATATGAAGATGGAGCCAATAGCATCCCATGCCACCACAAGCAGTATGGAGCACGAAACTAGAAAATTTTACAACAAAGAAATTAGGCTGGGTCGAGTACTATGGCAGGAGAATCCGGCGAAAAGCATGATGCCTTCTCTTCCTAAGCTTTTCATCGGTAAATCTTTCTCTACAAAAAATTTTTGGTTGCATTATGGTTGCTAGATTGAATGGTAGGAGATGGGTTCTATATTTTTAATATCATTTTTGCTCTCATATAGAAACTTTTTGCATGTTTAAGATGTTTACATAAAGGCCTATAGGTTGCGACAATTGAATTCATGCTGGGACTGAGGTCACTTATAGTATGTCAGCACACGTAATTATGTTGCAATTTTGGCTGAGTACATGGTTATGTAGATAAATTTGTTGTACAACATGGATGTTTATTTGGCGTTACACTATTCACCCCTAAGAAAAATTTCAGGGACGTAATCCTTTTAAGGGGGGAGAATGTAACACCCCATAAAAATTAATAGGAAATAAACAAGATAGATAAATTAATAAAAAAATAAGGTTAAAACTGGAAATTTTGTAAAAGTTGGAATTTGACCTCTAAAGATATGTTGTTGCATTCGTGGTGAAATTCTGATCAATTTCCGTATGTAATATTCTGAGAATGAAGCTCAAATGAAAAATTTGTAGACGTTTGAAGTTTTAAGATTTAAAATAATTTAAATAAAATTCAAATAATTAAATAATTTTTAAATTTGAAACTTAACAGTAATTAAACTTGGGGCTTAAGTAATCATTAAAATTAGCGTTAACATTAATTATCAATTAAGGAGTAAAATAAATATACAATGGCGGTTACTAACCGGTCCTAAAATAAGAGAACTGATCGACCACTCCCCTAGGGCTAGTCGACCGGTAGGTAGCGACGGTTGACCGATGATGGTGAATGGCGGCTAAGGCCAGTCTCTCTCTTCAAATTCAGAAAAAGGTTCCTTAGGGTTTTAGGTAAATATTCTAGAGGTTTACTTTATTTTCATGTTTTACTCTCTTTCAATCCCTCAACTTCTAAATCGAATCTATATATACGAATCTGGTTGCATATGTAAGAAAGGAGAAATCTAAAATAGATTGTTAAAGGCGTGTCAAATCCAAATGAGGAAAAGCTAAAGATATATTATAAGTGGAAATGTTAGCTTTTCTATTTTGGTAATTGATTAGTATAGTGTGGGTTTGAATATGCATTGGGGGGTTTTGGTTTGTCAAAACATCATATTATAAACTTCTAAAAATCCTCCAATGCGAAATGTCAATTCTATGTTTAAATCTTAATTGTCAAGTTGGGAATTGTATAGATTTGCAGTTTTGATAATTTTACGTTCTATTCCACTTCTTATTTTTTTTTACTTTGAATTTGATTAAAGGGTTTGATTTAGGAATAGCATGTATGGTATAAATTTTATTCGTAGTTTGGACCGCTAATTTCCTTGAGTTAAATAGTAATTCTCTTATTTATTTTTATGTGAAAAAGGAGTTGAATAAAGCATAAAATTGAAATTGTAAGTTTCTATTATCATTATATTCCATTATTTTAATGTAATAAGTTGAGTTTAAATTTTAATGGTATAAAAGTCCATTGCTTGGAATTTTTTGATAGAATATTGTAATTTTGGCGTTGTTAATAATATGGAATGAGATTTGCTTAGTTATTGAAAGAGTTGACATTTAAACGCTAGTTTAGAGCATAAATTCCTTACACTTAGAAATTCCTAGGCATGTGTACATGTGTGTGTGTTCGCGCATTAGCGTAATTAACATATAATTATAACTGCTGGGGTTAAATAGGTTATTAATTTTATTAAATCCCCCTTAGGAAAGTAATTAATGCTAAAGGTGAACTAAGAAAGATTTCATGTAAGGCCTTAATTATGGAACGACGATATGTGTATAATATATCTAAAGTGTGATATAGATTATGACTAAGTTATAATGACGCAAGGTCAGTCAAAAGGACATAGAAGTCTACCCAACTAATCTGACTACCAATAGTGTGACTTTGGGCTGATATGAGACATCGCCTATAATAAGAAACTATGATTACGCGCGGTTAGTTCCAAATATTTTAGGGTACATATGCCCATCTAATCTGGCTGTTAGTATCTATGAATAGTTGGACTAATGTGAGACGTCACCATGGGATACGGGTCATAATACGAAGACCTGCTTCAGAGATTGAAGGTATTATATGGTTGTACGAGGACCTACCTCTCCTCTATGTTGGAAGTAGTAAATGGTCAGGATTTGTCAGAATCTAAATTGTTGGATTTTAATGACAACAACTATATAATTATGTCGAAAAATCTCTAAGCTAATTTGCAGGTACGTGAGCATCAAAAAGAGATAATCAAATACGTTTAAAATGAAGATACACGGTACAAAAGGATGAAAGAATGTATATGGAGATACAAGAAGAAATATATACGATAGAGACAAGATGAAGGTGAGAGACAAAGTATTATTAGTCATATAGTGTTATGTCTAGAGTTTACAAATGTTAAAATCTTCTCAAAATGATATAAACACATATACATTCATATTTTAAATGAAAAATCAAGTTTTTAAAAATTGCATGGAGCGAGACTCAAACTCGGGCCAATAGTTCAGAAGGCAAGTGCTCTAACCATTTGAGCTATGGTAATTTTTTGAAGGCTAAATTCCAACGTCTGAATAATGTCATTTAGGCGCTGAATGTCAAAAAAAATTAATGGTTCCACAATATTCAAACATCTAAATAAAAATATTCAAACGGTTGAATAAAGCTAAAATAGCCTATTTCCTTGCTGTTTGCGTTTTAAATTAATTCAGAAGTCTGAATTATTTTATTCAGAAGTCTGAATATTCTTAACAGTTATTTTCATGAATAGACGCTTCTCTTCATTGAACAGAAACGTTTTCAAAATCAATGGTTGCGCCTGTTCTTTTCAATATAACTTTACATCTATAGTTGCAACTCTTTATACACTGTAAACAAATTACAAATTCAAAAAACAATTAACCGAATCTATTTTTAATATTCTTGAATTTTTATCTATTCTCTATTTTCAAACTACACTCAAACTGTTTACATTCTCTGATCGCTGATCACTTTATCTTCCATAATTCTCAAAGCACATCACACTATGTATCACAAAGGAGAAGATTATAGGAAGATTGTAATTAATTGACTTATCAGTGTTATTCAAGAGCACATTACAGTCAAATGCATTTTTTTTTGTAAAGAAGTCCTGTTTGGTTGCTAAGGCGGTAGCACCCCTGTTCTGTTGCTCAGGCGGTCAAGTCTTATTCGGTTGCTGAGGCAGTAGAAGTCATGTTCGGTTGCTCAAGCGGTGTAAACGTATTCCTCCAGGTTAAGTGAGGGTTGCTAGTTTTAATTCCAAAAGGAGTCTGGGACTGGATGTAGAATGGGAGTTCGAACCAGTATAAAAATCTCTAGTGTCATTTACTTTAGTGCTTTTACTATTTACTTACTTATTCCGCATAAGTAGTTTATCCATATTACACGATCCTATAGCACAATTACTTTCAATTGGCATCGGAGCATAGTGAATTTTTAGGATTATGGGTTGGGCACAGTGAAGGATATCTCGGAAATGGGCCCGCTTCAATAGAATGTATTAAGTAGCTGAAGAGATTCCATGCAATGCCAGCTAAATTGTTACTAGTGAGGAATTCACCTTGGGATAGGTAGTAGATGATGTGGACTTGCCTTAAATATGACACTAAATGGTTGGAGTCTACCTAATTCCAATTAAAAGGTATTAAGTGACTTGAATATTATCTCTTACATTAATATCACATTATGGACGACAAAAATAGGTCATTGGTTTAATATAAAGTTGGCTATGGGCTTATATTTGGAAAGCCTTTTATTTATGTTTGATAAAAGCCTTCGGGCTTATATATGAAAAGATGATGTTGGTAAAATATGTAAGACATATTCCTATTTAAATTGTACTTTGCAAGTACTAAAATAGTAACGCTCGAGATTTTTATTCACCAAACATATGTTGCTCTAGCTCCCTCCTCGTTACAACACAAGTTAGGAAAGATGATGATGTTGAAGGCAAAGGCATGGAGCAAGCTTGTGGCGATCTATCTATTTATATATTCATGTCATTTTCAGATGTACCTACTGGAAACTGGTGTATTTTAAAAATGACAAACCACGGATATTGAACGGTTATTATTGGTTTTTATGACATTTGAATTTTAAATGAAATGGGTATTGCTTCTGTTATTATATTTTATCCTTCCATTGCGAGTTCTAAGTGTGTAGATAAATAGCTTTGTTTTGTTTTTTATACCAAGCAACAATCGGCTTTGGAATGAGTTTAAATTTCGATGGGCCTTTTTTGAATCAAAATTTAGATGCGTTTAAGAGCGAGTTATTACATCTCACTATCCTATATTTTTATATAGTCAGATTAGATTAGACACAATTTTGATCTCAAAAATGTTTTCTAACTTTAATTATATCCTTGAAATTGTTTATTGCCCAAACTTAAAAGATTAGATTAGATTTTTAATGGTTTTATAACCCTTTTTGGACCATATTGTCATTTTGATACATAGTTATATCTAGACTGGAACTTGTATGATAATCATGTTTGGATGGATTCCATGTGTGTATGAATGTATATGGGTGATATTTCAATTTTGTATAATATGCTTTGACATAGTTTGCTACTGCTTTTAGGTAGTCAGGAAAGAGATCGTCATTTGGACAAAACGGAGGCCAAAGTATTACGAGCTATTCATAGAAGAAGTATACTGTTAAGTTTCATACGTGATGTAACACTTATGCCACATAATGGATGTAGACCTCCCAA
Source organism: Allium cepa (assembly GCA_030765085.1). Lineage (NCBI taxonomy): Eukaryota > Viridiplantae > Streptophyta > Magnoliopsida > Asparagales > Amaryllidaceae > Allium > Allium cepa. The sequence goes on along the minus strand of CM060940.1, from coordinate 406,116,396 downwards.
AAAAAGTGTGTAAAAAAAGAATTAAATGGATTTCAAGAGAAATAAACGATTCAAGTGTTCGGAGTTTAATGAAACTTGGAGGAGGTGCTCAAGCGGATGAGGGCAAGCGTAAGATTCAAGTTGCATGAAGTTTGGATGTCAGAATTTAGGTTCGTGATTAGATGATTTCTTGAGGATGAAATAACATATCTCTTCAATGTGGAGCAATACTTTGAGACTTAGACTACAAGACTTTGGGGAAAGCATCGAATAAGTATGACTGGGATTGCAAATGGCTAAGTATGGTGGTCGACACCGCTCATTTTTTATTGGTACCGAGTTGATTTTCTGCTATCTAGTTTGAGCTTGGAGCATGGAAGCCTAGGGGAATGAAGCAAGGAGTTCTAAGCATGCCGAGAAGAAGAAATCAAGGAAGAAATTACTTAGCCAAATTTTGGTTAAGCAAATATGAAGGGATTCATATCGGTATCGACCTCTTTTTTGTTAGTATTGAGATGAAATTAAGTGGGCAGGGTCGGTGGAATTTCTAGAAGGGAAAGTGGAGGCTCTGCAAATCATGCTGAAAGTGCTTGTTCACTTGGGTTCGATGGCAATGTAGTAGCACAATGAAAGATGATAGCTTTGAGACTTCGACGGTGGATGGAGTTAGGTTCCAAGAAAGGCACATTCTTAGAAAAATGACCCGTGGATATATAATCGAGTAGTTCTATCATGGAAAGGAATGTGGAATGGTTCCTTGAGGATAATGGAAATTAGATGGAGCAAGAAAAAGGCTCGAATATGCATGCTAAGGGATCATTGATACTCGAACTATTTACTAATGTACTCGAAAGTAGGGGTATTATAAGGATGCTCATTGGATACTTGGAATGGCTAACTCGGGTCGATAGAATGGGTCTGTATACCCTGTACCAGTGGAATAAGTCTAGTGCTAGCTTCGGGCTATGAGTGAGTCCATTGAAAATCTAGATTCATCCATTAATCCATGGTGGAGCAATGGTCATACGTGTTATCATTTACCCGGGACACATTGAGTGATAGCGAGGACTGTATGACGGATGCTATATTTGTTTTGATTGATTTTTCCGATAATATATCACTCTTGGGACGTCCCTAGAGATAAGTATTGTGGACAAGGATACCTGGATGTCCATCGTTGTACTTAGGTTGCAGTACACCTTTGATGTTTGTTGGAGTGGCATATTATGTTCGTTATGTGCTAACACTTTGGCTGCAGGGACAGGTCGGGTAAGGCTCGTATACCCTTGTTCCTTACTATATCGACTTCTATGGTGCTTTTTGATTCATTTTTCGTTCACTCAAAACTATTTTTTGATCTGAGGTTTTATGCTTTGCTTCTTATTATCTTGGGTACTCTTAAATGGCTAGACTAGATAGCAGGTCCAAGTGTATGCAACGGCAATGTAAGGGACAAGCTAGATGGAGCTTTCTCGTATTATATATGGATATACTATTGGTTACTCCATTGTGCAACACTATGGAGTCTTGGTAGCATTTTTTTTTCAATTGACACAGTTTTATTTGAGTTTATTCCTATTTGTATAGGCTCTATTGCTATATTGTATAACTCTATGGATCTGTACTCTGATATTTGATTCACTTAGTTATTACCATCTCTTCTAATTTATATCTATGATGATGTTATATTTTATTCAATGCGTTGTGAGATATACAACAAGTTCTATGATTGTTTTATTTTCTTTTCAACTCTTAGCAATCATCCTACATCAGCCGAGCACTGCATTAGCCCACCATTTAGTTATATTGGATGCCGGGGGTGTAGGACGGTCGTCGCATTTTGTATTAGATCTTAGATTACATTGTTAACCTAAGTTGATACAAAGGTCTGGTAGAGATGGGGAATAAGTTATCACCTTAGACTAGGTCAAGAGTATCTATACACGAGAGAGAACATACTTGTGATATATTTCGTTTTCAAAACAATGTAGTAATATACATAGTATACAAGTCACATGCTCGCACGAGTACCATTGATGCGGTTTTTATGAGAGCCTAATATTCTTGTTACAGATCAAGAATGAGCTAGTATATAGGAAAAATTATGAGGAACTCTATCCCTGAAGTCGATGAAGGATTGGTTTCTAGGGCTGCTAAACCTAATTTAAAGACAATGTTCAATGTGAAGATGGTGTACATGCTGTAAAATGCCTAAAGTAGTCGCCCTAAATGTTGCTGTTGGAGGTGGTGCTCAAGTGCAGCCACCTAGATTTGATTTCGCTAAGCCAAATAAGGATTTTTCCAGTCTGGGTGGCTAACCATTCTAAGGAATGTAATCGACTATGGAAGTGTAGGATGGGTTAGACACTAGCGAATGGGTTTTTGATGACCTTGAATTAGATGTTGCGATGAAGAGGAGGTTGGCATCCTGACAGCTTCAAAGGAGAGCCATGGACTGGTAGAATGCTATTAGAGTTGCTACTATCAAGGATCAGTTTACTTAGGACTAGTTTGTAACCAAATTTCAAGGAAATTTCATTTCAACTACTCAAAATTCAGTGCTATTTAGAAAGTTTGCCGATATGAAGTAGGGAGATATGTCTATCTCAAGTAGGTTGCCGAATTCGACCCCTTATCGACATATGGTATATCCTTCATCGATAATCCGCTAAGGTAGAATGAGAAGTTTCTTATGGGTTTAGACGACTATTTGGAGGAGAAGTTGGTGAGTCGCATTGACGAGCCATTTAACTTGTCGAGAAACCTATTAACTTGCAAATCTTGCACCCCAAGTCCAAATCAGTTGCTATGGTTAAGGAAGAGCCAAAACCGCAACAAGATGGTGGAGGCAAGAAGAAATAGAGTGGTAAGAGGAAGTAGTTGAGGAGAAAGAATGCTTTAAAGAAAGCAAATTGGGTGTTATCCTGCCCTTCGGCAAGGCCATAACATCAAGGACTCGACTGAAAACCAAAGATAGTCCGTCCTTAAGATCGGTTATACACAGGTCTACTAAGGATACTGTCCAATTTTGTTTGAGTCCGGATCGAGCTACAATCGATGTGGTATGACAACCAAAGCTATAAAAGCCAACATTCCAAGTTTCAAGTCAATTGGAGTTCGTATGCTTAAGATATGGATCGATCAAAATCATGAGAGAGTTTGTATCCATTATGTCTACCCTACTTCGTATCCACCGTGCCTATTCCATTTTGTATCCATCACGTTTACCCCACTTCATATCCATCAATTGAAGCTAGTTCGTATCGGTTCCATCCACATAGTTCCTATCGATTGGCCAACGATTGATACGAATATACCACCAAACGATCGACATGAAGTGGCATCTTCTATCAGTACAGAACAAGCCAAACACCATTGATATGAAGTGAAGTGCAAACCATCGATACAAAAGGAATTATTCCAGGTCGATATGAACAAAGCACGTAAAAGTGGAAGACTTAGTCACTCGGCATAAAAAGTGGACCGCTTCTGTATTATCGCTCCACATCACTTGATCGATATGAACAAGCATGGATACAAAGTGATTGATACGAATGGGATCGATATGAACTCGGCAGCCCTTTACAAATTCAAATTTGGATTGATCATAACTCAAAATCTACAAGTCCAAATGCTATCAAATTTTCACAGGAGCTTGTGTACCACCTCTACATCACCTTTGATCGATCTCAGCCCAAGTGGAGATGGATTTGATCGATACGAAACAGATGGATCGATCAAGGATCGATCCCAAATGACCATGGATCGATCTAGCGAGCCCACCCATATGAGAGAAGGGGTATTTCGAGATCTAAATCCGATATTTTTGGCCTAAGCCTATAAATAGCAGCCCGATCCAAAAAAGGGACTCTTGATTCTTCCACGCCAATACTCTACCGGAGACTCATTGTAACTCGAGTGCTTGAGAATGCACTGTTGTAATCAGATTATAAACTTCAATAAAATAACAAACTTTCCATAGTAGACGTAGGCTGCAACGCCGAACCACTCTAAATTCCTATGTTCTTGTATTTTTGTTTGTCTGTTTTGGCGTGTGTTTTAGATTAACTTCCTTTTCCATTTATATTATTTACTTTAATCTCTTTAAATATGTCCGAAAAGTGTTATGCCCAATTTTGGTAGAAATAATTTGGTGCTTTAATTGAGAAAATCTAGTTTTCCTCCCGCTCATTGGATCTACTGCTGTTGTTGGATTGCATAAGTCTAAAGAGAAGATCTTGATCTAACCCCTAGGAGTTCATTCCATACTTTTCAAATTCCACCGGATCTAGAAAAGAGCTACATCATTCACCATGGTTAACACAAGGATTGCTTCAACTACTGCTAATCCAAATGGACGAGAAGGATAGAAACCCACATAGTTGCATGTTACAGGTCAGAATTTATATGGACCCTTAGATCCACAAGCCCCTGTCACTAGGGAGGAGTTCTAGATCCTTATTCAAGAGCTTACTCAAAGCCTTCAAGAGCTCATGCAACAACAGATCCATGCCAACACGGAGGCAGCCCGATGACAGAACGACGAGAGACAAAGGACATCCAGAAGAGATCGTGCTTCCTATTCATCCATCGAAAGCTCAACTTTTTCTGGTTTCAACCGTAGATCTACATGCTCAGGGCTAGATGGAAGCTACGCGCTTGCCTCCAAGCACCAGTGTATTCTAAATCTCGGGCAAGCTGAAGCTAGTCCCTTCATTGGGCACTAGGCCGGGCCCTTTTCCCAAGGAGGGGCACATTCTTATCACACTACTTATAGCCATGCAACTACTGCAACGACAAATATGAAAGCTCAACTTCAGAATCAACTGTAACGACCCGTAATTTCGTTACTTCGAAAATGAGATATTTCATTTGTTTTAAATTCAAAGAAGTTTAAAACTTCAGTAAATGAGTTATATATAATATATAATAACCGAGAAATTAATTTTTCTTATAGTTTATAGTTTAAAATGTATAAATTTGGATTTTAGAACAAATCAACAAAAGTTAAGTTTTGTTACAAATAAATAAATGCTTAAATAAATAGGTTTAAAATTTTATTTAAGAAGATAAATCTTATTGAAACATCTAATAAAGATAATAAAAGAATATTAAAAGATTTAAAAGTATGTTAATAATCGTTTTACAAAAATAACCAAATTTTATCGCATTTTGTCACTTTTACATAAACCGTAAAATTATAGATTTTAATATTATTTAAATATGATTTTAAAATATAAAGAGACACATTTTAATTTATTTAAAAAAGTAAAAAGTTTATTTTTAAATTTGGTTTACATAGATAAATAGTTTAACTAAAACGTCAAAATGTGACCGTAAAACATTTCGTCGAAAAACGACGCTTTGTCGATTAAAAGTTGTCGCAACATCGTCGCACCATTATTTTCTTATATAGGAACATATATTCAAATAGTATAAGTATTAATTACTTCACTAATCAATTTTAATTTTACTAAACAAGGTTAAAAACTTCTACAAAACAATTAAGAAAAATTAAGCACAAAAAGACAAAAATGTCATTTCAAAGCAAATGGTAAAACATCAAATCAAAGAAACAAAATTATTACCTACTTTACTTAATATCTAAGTGAAAATGACATAAAGTAATGAATTAAAATGCGATGTTAAGTGTTGAAAACAAATAAGATTACTTTATAAGTAAGTAAGGGTATTTTGATCTTTTTACAAAATATTATTTTAATACAAAAATTTTTCTATAAATAAACATTCACTTTCTCACTTTTTTTCACTTCTTCTTCTTCCTTTTCCAAGCTTTTCTCTACCTATTTAATGGCTTCTTCTTCTCTTACAAATGCTTACTAACTTTTTCTAAACCATATCAAATCAACTCCAAACACCACCAAATTTTGCCAAAGACCTTAGAATACCATTTAAACATGGTTTAGCATATAAGAAGTGAAGAAATGATGGAGGAAGGAGTAGAATAGGGCATGACCGAACCTATAAGGAAAAAGCAGCAAATTCGTGAAGCTTTGGAGCAAGAAAAAGAGAAGGAAGTGCCGCTGATTTCATTCCAAGGAGCTAGGAGAAAATTCAAGGTGCTGCAAAAGCTCTACCGGATTTTCTAGAGTTTGAAAGAAGTGGTCGATGGCATAAACCAAAAGAAATGGAGTAGAAGTTGATTAGTTTAAGTTTAAGTGAAGTATTGTTGCAAATGAATGTTGGTAGAAAGAATTGGTTAAGTTAAAGGTGAGTACTCTTATTTACTAATTAATCCATAACTTATTTCAAGTATAATGATAAATAAGTTTAAATATGTTGAAGGAATGTTTGATAACTTGTTGTAAATTGGTTGATAATATGGTTGATAACTTGTTTGATAAATGATAAGAGAAATGATTAGTAATTAACCAAAGTTAATTAAATGAGAATTAAACCCATACAAATATGCGTATGGAAGTTATTTAGCCTCTTAATGATTTTAAATAAGTTAAAAGAGTTTAGATATGGTTAAAAACAAATTCAAAGTGTTTCGGACAAGTTCCGAAGCAATTCACAAAATTGATCAAAATCGAGCTTGTCGCGTAGCGATAGTTCGTAAATTTCGACTTGTAACTTCAAGTTAGCATAGAGAATGATTTATAAGTCGGATTTCTTCGAAATAAAAATTCTTTGGTCCACAATGATAATAGTTTTTCAACGAAGAAAGAAAATGAAGATTTTGTCAAGTAGAGTTTGAAATATGTCCAAAACAATTTTCTAAAAACATCGCGGTTTTGCAGTTTGGAATCCAAAACGAGATTTCTTCATAAATGATATTTTTAAATGATTAAAAATATGAAATAAATTTGATAAATCTATTAAAATGGTTTAAAAGAGATTTGGAATGGAAAATATGAATTTTCAAATATTAAAAAGTTGTTTAAATCAAATAAGCTTATATAGCACTTTCCACAGCACTTTTATGCTGCAAATTCTATAACCTTTTGAATATATGTTTAAACTTAACAATTCTTTCCAAAATCTTTTGTGAAACATTTTAAAGGAATAATTAAGTAATGTAAAGACGATTAGGAAGTTTTAATAAGAGTTTGAATAAATGGTTAAGACGAATTGTTTGTAACACTTAAACAAAAAGTGAAGAAGATTGAATATAATAACAAGCTGAGTATGCAGAAACGACTAGTACATTTGTCCCGCCTGTGAGATCTGAAAAGATAAAACAAGGTGTTTAACTAAGGTTAGAGATGGAGTAACCAGTGCCCTGAACTTACCTGGCCTATGTTTTCTCTTTTTAGGCGAGTGGTGGAATAGATCGAAAGGAAAGCCCGAATGCTCTAAAAAGGTCATTTTTAAGTTTTTCCAAGATAAAAGAAAAGAAATTAATTTTTAAAATAAAATATATTGAAGACAATGATCGTTAAAGAAAAAGACATTCATAATGTAGGATTACTTACCATTAGTCCCTGGAGGTGAAACTTTCCATTAGTCCCTGGAGATGAAACTTGCCATTAGTCCCTGGAGGTGAAATTTATCATATTTAAGATGGCAGTAGTGCTCTGTTATGAAAATCTTTGATTTGCAAGAATATGATTTGAAGTTAAGAAAGAAACCTTTGATTAATATTTAATAAATGATTTGGGAGTGTTTTCCCTAAGTTAGAAGTTATAACTTGAATATAAGAAATCTTTAATTAAGATTTAGTGAATGATTTGGGAATATTTTCCCTAAGTTCAAAGTTATAACATGAATATAAGAAATCTTTAATCAAGTTTTAATGAATGATTTGGGAATATTTTCCCTAAGTTAAAAGTTATAACTTGAATATATAAAATCTTTGATTAAGATTTAATGAATGAATTGGAAAGGTTTTTCTAAGTAAAAGTGAAAATGATGAGGATTTAAGAAAGGTTTAAATAAACCAAATGATTTGATAAAGTGGCTTAGTGATTACATATACATTTGGAAAGAAAATGGAATTACTTGAAAAGAATATATCTAAGAAAGATATTTGATTTAAACAGAAGATGAAGTAATTGATTGATGATTGATATCCACATATGAACTTAACATCTTTTTAAAGCGATGATTGGTTTCGAAGGAACCAGAGTCGGATTTGGATGATTCCTATCCGAAAACCACTTCGAACCAATGTATACGTTCGAAAGTGAAGACATGTTGAAAATGATGATTATTGAAGACCGTGGATCTTTATAGCGTGTAGAATGCTTGTTGAACATGCTCTGGTTGGCCCCCATTATAGAGTTATTTATAGCAGCAGTCTCCTCGTGATGGAGGTTTTTGGGACTGCAAGGCTTCTCGCCTAGTAATGGCCAAGGAAAGTGCCTTCGGTTTCATTCAGTCCCAAAACGAACTTGTATGGATGTTTGTCTGACATTGTATTCTAAATCACATTTGAGTGGTTACTATAAACGTATATCTGTTAGTGGCGGAGAAGGCAACTTCTCTTAGCTTAACACCATTTTCCGAGACATATGAGCTTAGGAAGTTATACTTTTCTAGAAATAAGTCATGTGACGTGGAATGACAATGTGGCATTCAAAGTGGAACCTGATATGATCAAAGCGTGATTTTGTATGAAAAGCGTGGCTTTGAAGAAATTGATCGTAGCTTCGCGAGCCTCACACCCCGGTTATGACGGGATTTTATGTGGTCAAATGTATGCTTGCATTTCGGATAGTAGTGATTTGGGTTATCAGATGTTCTAAGCCCTAGGTACCAGATACATCTGCGCCTCAACACATTTATTGCCCCATGTGGATAAAGTGGTTTGCTTGAGAAAAGCAGGGAACTACCAGTTATCAGTTGTAGTGCAGCAAGTATAGTTCCAAGTGACTAGTTTGAGAAAAGCGATTAAGGCACCGTGGGAACTATGTTTGTTATGCGTGGATCGGAGAAAAGGTCACTAGTTTCCTATCATGTTGGAAATCCAAACGAATACGATATTTACGGTTTTGATTGTATTCCCAAAATAGCTGTAATGACTTGCAAACATTTCAGCTACCCCTTTCTGGTATCATATATTACGTTCGGTATATTCCGTTGACCCCGTCCGGATATATTCCGTTAGACTTAGTCCAGATATTGGTACCTTGTTTGAATAAGTGTTTTCAAAAGAATGTCATTAAAAATAATATCAAGTGAATTTTGGTATGAAGTGTTTTGGTTATCATAAGGTAAAAACCCGTCTGTATTTATGTATGGGCGTGGTCTTATGAGATATCCTTCTTTTCAAAGGTTTTGATAATAGAATCATTTTAAAATTCGAGTATCTCAGCTGGTTTATCAAGCCTGATCCAGGTATTTTCAATACTCGGGTCAGATCCGAGTTGTTTCAGGTTTAGTTGAAGACGGTTGGAGTTTCCAGAGGAGAGATGGAGATTTTCATCATCGTATGGGCGTATTCTATTATCCACTGTACTTAGTATAATTTGTTTGATGTTTGTCAGGAATTATAAGGACAAGTGTTTATAACTGTCCAAGCTGAATTTAGGTTAGACTCTGATATTGTATTTATAATTTTCCGCTGTAAAGATTATTATTGAAATAATATATGTTATTCCATTCGTGTGAGATTCTATTCTGTCCTTATTTTCTTTCCACCTTTAATGATTCGCTTATTCGTGCAATTTGAGTCGGACATGCATGGTTTATTGTCGATTCAAAGGGTATGGAAAAACAGGTCGTTACATTTGGTATCAGAGCTGAAAGTTAAGCAAGAACCTCGGCTTTGGTTGGGTAAAGACTCATCAGAGAGAAGGTTAGTAATACCCTGGGATGAGTAACTCATTAGAGATAGGGCTAGTAACACCCTAGAATGAGTTCGAGTGTACTATATATGAGTGCGTATTTGTTAGTGACTAATAAAATGTTTTGTGTTGATTTATCTGTTGAGTGATTTATGGATTCTGATCGATGCGACTGATCACCGTTATCGATGAGGGTTCCCAAACACTTGAACAAGGCGAACCGACACATTGATTTTTAAAAAATTGGTAAATGAAATAATTTTACCTAGGATTGTATTTTGAATATAAAACATATATTTTGAAAAATTGTATAGGTAGAAATTAGGATTGGTGAAATTTAAATTGAACGTCTTGTGATTAGAATTTCATAGTTTGACTAAAAGATGCTTCATAAAGATAATCGACAAGTAAGAAATCTGATAAGGTAATTAAGATCTTTAATACTTATTCTAAAAATAAGAAATTAAGAAATGATAATGTTAAGTTACTATCATAAATTGATCAATTGTTTGATTTAAAAGTTTAAGTATAAATACCTTATGAATTAAGTTTCACGATTTGACTATAAGGTATTTAATAATAAGATTTGTTTAAGGAATGAACATATAAGATGAAAATGTATTTATATAATAGAAAATTATTTTGTAAAAGTTATATATAAAAGAAATGAGAATTTAAGTTCGATTAAAACAATTATGGTAATTTAAATGAAGTTAATTAATATAAGATAAAACGAATTTATAAAATAGGTTTTATAAAGTAATCTCTAAAGGTTGAAAATGGTATTATTTCAAATAAAAAGAGGTATTTTAAGATAACTAATTCGATTGGCTCGAAAATAAACTAAAATTGGACAAGAGATGTGTTCGGATGGCAAGCACTTCTCTTAAGTATTACTCTTCTTGTTAAGAGGATATATGATACTATTGGTAGTACCCGGTTCCTTGGATTGTTTGGAGTTTACTCGATCTATATAGTTTTCTTAAGTTAGAAGAGATAATGTGAATCATTAATGAATAAATTGATTAGTAATTTTTATAAAAGTGTTTAAACCAAAGATAAATTGGGATCGCTAATTGATAAGATAAAGCGGGATTTTCAACGATTTTGGACAGTCGAAAATTTCCGAATCATACCTAACTCGGAGCTAAGAAATTTTGTGAAAACTAAAAGATTGTGAAATATTCTGAGTAAATGAAATTGGGTAAGTATAATTTATAAATGTGATTATAAAAAAAGGAAATTATAACCTGGAAAATGTTTTATCAATGAATTCTAGCATTAATCAAGAATTGGACTTAAGTCTTTAAAAGTGATTGATTTACATAAGTTATAAGATGTAATAAACTTAAGTAATAGATTTATAAAAGAGTTCATAAATAATTTTAGTGTTAAAGGAAATATACCGAGTTAAAAGATGTGGGAAGACTCTTTTAAAGATAAATTATCTTTTGAGTGAAAAATGGTTTCTTTAGAATATTTTCCTTTAATAGAAATATTTGGAAATAAATAATTAAAGGGATTATATAAAGAAGCACCTTTATAAAGTGTTTGACTTAACATAAAGTTTTTATGAAAGTTTTTGCGGGTTAATAAATACACATGTTATATGTAAGTCATTTCATCACACAAATTTTGATATAAGATTCGATTCCGAAACTTTGAGGTGTTTACACCGATTCGAAAAAGGATTTATCACTCAATTCTTGAAGATGAACATTAATGAGGATTTTTGATTAGATACTTGAGTTTTCTATCATAGTTGAGAGCTATGCAAGGAAAGCAAAGGTTTCTGAGCAAAGAGCCTGATTAAAGTCCGCACTAGGGGATTAGGGGATCGATACTAGTTCGGAAATAAAGTTGTGTATTCGAGTGGAAGATCTAATAAGATATTTCATATGGATGATTTGTGTATATTATATGGATTTAAGTTTAAATATAAATGTTTTGGGCAAACTTTTGTTTTTGAGTAATTTCGAGGACGAAATGCTTTTAAATATGGGAGAATGTAACGACCTGTACTTTCGCTACTTCGAAAATGAGAGATTTCGTTTGTTTTAAATTTAAAAAGTTTGAAACTTAAATAAATGAGTTTTATATAATATATAATAATAGAGAAATTATTTCTTCCTATAGTTTATAATTTAAAATGTATAAATTTGGATTTTAGAACAAATCAACAACAGTTAAGTTTTGTCAAAAATAAATAAATGCTTAAATAAATAGGTTTAAATGTTTATTTAAAAAGATAAATCTTAGTAAAAAAATCTACTAAAGATAATAAAAGAATATTAAAAGATTTAAAAGTATGTTAATCATCGTTTTACAAAAATAACCAAATTTTGTCGCATTTTGTCAGTTTTACATAAACCGTAAAATTAGAGATTTTGATATTATTTAAATATGATTTTAAAATATAAAGAGGCATGTTTTAATTTATTTAAAGGATTAAAAATTTCATTTTTAAATTTGTTTTACATAAATAAATAGTTTAACTAAAATGTCAAAATGTGATCGTAAAACATTTCGTCGAAAAATGACATTTTGTCAATTAAAAGTTGTCGCAACGTCGTCGCGCCTTTATTTTCTTATATAGGAACATATATTCAAATAGTATAAGTATTAATTAATTCACTAACCAAGTTTACTTTCACTAAACAAGGTTAGAAACTTCTAAAAAATAATTAAGAAAAAGTAAGCACAAAAAGACAAAAATGTCATTTCAAAGCAAAAAGTAAAACATCAAATCAAAGAAACGTAATTATTACTTACTTTACTTAATATCTAAGTAAAAATGACATAAAGTAATGATTTGAAATGTGATGTTAAGTGTTGAAAAAAAATAAGATTACTTTTTAAGTAAGTAAGAGTATTTTGGTCTTTTTACAAAATATTTTTTTAATTCAAAACTTTTTCTATAAATAAACATTCACTTTCTCACTTTTTTTCACTTCTTCTTCTTCCTTTTCCAAGCTTTTCTCTACCTATTTAATGGCTTCTTCTTCTCTTCCAAATGCTTACTAACTTTTTCAAAACCATATCAAATCAACTCCAAACACCACCAAACTTTGCCAAAGACCTTAGAATACCATTTAAACATGGTTTAACATCTAATAGGTGAAGCAATTATGGAGGAAGGAGTGGAATAAGGCATGTCTAAACCTATAGCAAAAGAGGAGCAAATTTATGAAGCTTTGGAGCAAGAAAAAAAGAAGGAAGTGCCGCCGATTTCATTCCAAGGAGCTAGGAGAAAATTCAAGGTGCTGCGAAAGCTCTGTCAGATTTTCGAGAGTTTGAAGGAAGTGGTCGATGGCATAAAGCAAAAGAAATAGAGTAGAAGTTGATTAGTTGAAGTTTAAGTGAAGTGTTGTTGCAAATGTATGTTGGTAGGAAGAATTGGTTAAGTTAAAGATGAGTACTCTTATTTACTAATTAATCCATAACTTATTTCAAGTATAATGATAAATAAGTTTAAATATGTTGAATGAATATTTGATAACTTGTTGCAAATTGGTTGATAATATGGTTGATAACTTGTTTGATAAATGATAAGAGAAATGATCAGTAATTAACCAAAGTTAATTAAATGAGAATCAAATCCACACAAATATGTGTATGGAAGTTATTTAGCCTCTTAATGATTTTAAATAAATTAAAAGAGTTTAAATATGGTTTAAATCAAATTTGAAGTGTTTCGGACAAGTTCCGAAGAAATTCACAAAATTGGTCAAAGTCGAGCTTGTCGCGTAGCGATAGTTCGTAAATTTTGACCTGCAACTTCAAATTAGCATAGAGAATAATTTATAAGTCGGATTTCTTCGAAATAGAAATTGTTTGGTCCATAATGAGAATAGTTTTCCAACAAAGAAAGAAAATCAAGATTTCGTCAAGTAGAGTTTGAAATATGTCCAAAATAATTTTCTAAAAACATTGTGCTTTTGCATTTCGGAATCCAAAACAAGATTTTTTTATAAATGATATTTTTAAATGACTAAAAATATGAAATACATTTTATAAATCTATTAAAATGGTGTAAAAGAGTTTTGGAATGGAAAATATGAATTTTCAAATATTAAAAAGTTGTTTAAATCAAATAAGCTTATATAGCACTTTCCGTAGCACTTTTATGCTGCGAATTCTATAACCTTTTGAATATAAGTTTAAACTTAATTCCTAAATCTTTTGTGAATGATTTTAATGGAATAATTAAGTAATGTACAGATGATTTGGAAGTTTTAATAAGAGATTTTGAATAAATGGTTAAGACGAATTGTTTGTAACACTTAAACAAAAAGTGAAGAAGATTGAATATAATAACAAACTGAGTATGCAGAAAGGACTAGTACATTTGTCCCGTCTATGAGATCTTGGAAGATAAAATAATGTGTTTAAATAAGGTTAGGGATGGAGCAACCAGTGCCCTGAACTTACCTGCCTATGTTTTCTCTTTTTAGGCGAGTGGTGGAATAGATCGAAAGGAAAGCCCGAATGCTCTAAAAAGGTCATTTTTAAGTTTTTCCAAGATAAAAGAAAAGAAACTAATTTTCGAAATAAAATATATTGAAGACAGTGGTTGTTAAAGACAAAGATATTCATAATGTAGGATTACTTTCCATTAGTCCCTGGAGGTGAAACTTTCCATTAGTCCTCGGAGGTGAAACATACCATTAGTCCCTAGAGGTGAAATTTACCATATTTAAGATGGCGGTAGTGCTCTGTTATGAAAATCTTTGATTTGCAAGAATATGATTTGAAGTTAAGGAAGAAATCTTTGATTAAGATTTAATAAATGATTTGGGAATATTTTCCCTAAGTTAAAAGTTATAACTTGAATATATGAAATCTTTAATTAAGATTTAATGAATGATTTGGGAATATTTTCCCGAAGTTAAAAGTTATAGCTAGAATATAAAAAATCTTTAATTAAGATTTAATGAATGATTTGGGAATATTTTCCCTAAGTTAAAAGTTATAACTTAAATATAAGAAATCTTTGATTAAGATTTAATGAATGATTTGGAAAGGTTTTCCTAAGTAAAAGAGAAAAATGATTAGGATTTAAGAAAGGTTTAAATAAACCAAATGATTTGATAAATGAGTCTTAGTGATTCCATATACATTTGGAAAGAAAATGGAATTACTTGAAAAGAATATATCTAAGAAAGATATTTGATTTAAATAGAAGATGAAGTAATTGATTGATGATTGATATCCACATATGAACTTAACATCTTTATAAAGCGATGATTGGTTTCGAAGGAACTAGATCGGATTTGGATGATTCCTATCCGAAAACCGCTTCGAACCAATGTATACGTTCGAAAGTGAAGACATGTTAAAGATGATGATTATTCAAGACTGTGGATCTTTATAGCGTGAAGACTGCTTGTTGAACATGCTCTGGTTGGCCCCCATTATAGAGTTATCTATAGCAGTGGTCTCCTCGTGATGGAGATTTTTGGGACTGCAAGGGCTTCTCGCCGAGTAATGGCCGAGGAAAGTGCCTTCGGTTTCGTTCAGTCCCGGAACGAACTTATATGGATGTTTGTCTGACATTGTATTCTAAATCACATTTGAGTGGTTTCTATAAACGTATATCAATTGGTGGCGGAGAAGGAAACTTCTCTTAGCTTAACACCCTTTCCCGAGACATACGAGCGTAGGGAGTTATACTTTTCTAGAAATCAGTCATGTGACATGGAATGACAATGTGGCATTCAAAGTGGAACCTCATACGATCAAAGCGTGGTTTTATATGAAAAGCGTGGCTTTGAAGAAATTGATCGTAGCTTCGTGAGCCTCACACCCTGGTTATGATAGAATTCTATGTGGTCAGATGTATGCTTGCATTTCAGATAGTCGTGACTCGGGTTTTCAGATTTTTTGATCCATAGGTACCAGATACGTCTGGGCCTCAAGGCATTTATTGCCCCATGTGGATAAAGTGATTAGCTTGAGAAAAGCAGGGAACTACCGGTTATCAGTTGTAGTGTAGCAAGTATAGTTCCAAGTGACTAGTTTAAGAAAACCGATTAAGGCACCATGGGAACTACGTTTGTTATGCGTGAATCGGAGAAAAGGTCACTAGTTTCCTATCATGTTGGAAATCCAAACCCAATACGGTATTTATGGTTTTGATTGTATTCCCAAAATAGCTGTAATGACTTGCAAACATTTTAACTACCCCTTTCTGGTATCATATATTCCGTTCGGTATATTCCATTGCCCCCGTCCGGATATATTCCGTTAGACTAGTTCAGATATTGGTACCTTATTTGAATAAGTTTATTTGAAAAGTGTTTTTGAAAGAATGTCATTAAAAATAATATCAAGTGAACTTTGGTGCGAAGTGTTTTGGTTATCATAAGGTAAAAATCCGTTTGTATTTATGTATGAGAGTGGTCTTATGAGATACCCTTCTTTTCAAAGGTTTTAATAATATAGTCATTTTAAAGTTCGAGTATCTCACGCTGGTTTATCAAGCCTGATCCGGGTATTTTCAATACTCGGGTCAGATTTGAGTAGTTTCCGGTTTAGTTGAAGATGGTTGGAGTTTCCAGAGGAGAGCTGGAGATCTTCATCATTGTATGGGCGTATTCTATTATCCGCTGTACTTAGTGTAATTTGTTTGATGTTTGTCAGGAATTATAAGGACAAGTGTTTATAACTGTCCAAGCTGAATTTAGGTTAGACTCTAATAATGTATTTAAAATTTTCCGCTGTAAAGATTATTATTGAAATAATATATTTTCTTCCATTCGTGTGAGATTCTATTTTGTCCTTATTTTCTTTCTACTCTTAATGATCCACTTATTCGTGCAATTTGAGTTGGACATATGTGGTTTATTGTCGATTCAAAGGGCACGGAAAAACAGCTCATTACATCAATCAAACCCCACCTTTAATCAACACAATCATGCACTTGAACCCTTTTTCCCAAAGATCTGGAGCTGAGGAGGCGAGGCACGAACGATCGACCGCACCCGGACCGTCCTCGCAACGTGGAACTTGACCACGCCTTGGCCCAGAATGTCCAAATGCCAGACTTCCCAACCATGATCCATCAGATGATCCATGAAATTCAAGGCCTCACCAATGATGATTGGGTAATCTCCTGAAGTCATACTCCGTTCACTGATGATATTCTCTATGCTGAACCAACTAGCCGATTCAGGATGCCAACTTTACCTGTTTCTGAAGGAAGCTCAGATCCTAATCAGCACATCCTAAAGTATGAATTGCTCACGAATGCGCTTGAGCTGACGATGCGGTTAAATGTAGAAGCTTTCCTATCTCTCTAGGGGCATCACAACCATGTGGTTTACTCGTTTACCACCTCGATCCATTTCATGCTTTGATCAGTTGGCTACCAAGTTCATTAAACTATTTCGTATGCACGTCACGAGGCCGAAGAATGTTAATACCTTACCTAACATCACTCAAGCTCCAGGAGAAACACTTGGACATTATCTGGAAAGGTTCCATGCCACTTGTGCGAAGGTCAGCAACCCTAATGACAATTCTATACTGATGGCACTAACTAAAGGAATCGATCCTGATTCCAAATTTGGTAATTGGTTGTTGGGAAACCTCTCGCATCATTGGATCGTTTCTATGCTAAGGCAGCCCAGTTCTTGAGGAGAGAAGACGCTAGACAATCTAGAAAGTAGGATGATGCGGGGCCCAATGTTGAAGGCATTTAAAGTAATGTTGCTGTGAGACAGATCGATGAGAGTTCCGGTAAAGTGTAGTTGAATATATAGATTAAGCAGAGTCAGCAGAAAGGCAATGAAGGTCAAGGTAAGAAAGAGATCAAAATCGTGGACCGTGATGCAGAGCTCCCATGTTTGACTAGTATACCCCATTGAATACATCCCTGGAGAATTTTTATCTACAGACATGTAATACTATACAATATAAAAAGCCTGCTTCGAAATAATCGTCTGTGAAGTAGATTCAAACTAGGAAATTCTATAGCTTCCACGACTGCTATGTTCAGAATACTAATGAGTGTCGTAATTTACAAGACATCATTGAGAAGTCAATCCGAGAGAGAAAGTTGGAACAATTTGTTCGGGCACCACAGGCTAGAGGTGCGGGCCCATTAAACCTGAATCTAGGTCAAAATCAGGCAAAACTGGAAGGATCAATGCGTACTGGCGGGAGATTGGTTATTAATACAGTTAGTGGTGGTCCTTATCCAGCTGATAGGAGTTGGAGAGAAATGGAGTCATATGCTAGTTTGATTAGGCATGCGAACTTCGAATGTTGTAGTAATATTAATGATGGGGCTCCGGAAATAGCAAAAGACGACGACAGACGACATCGTAAGGAACAAAGATGCTGATAGAGTCGAAGCCCCCACTGTCGATCCACTAGTCATATCGGCTCAAATAGGTCCTGCTTGGATGAAGAGGATCTTGGTAGATAGCGGAGGCTCCATGAATATTCTTGTCAAACGAGCTTATGACTAGATGAAAATGGAAGCGAAGGACTTAAAGTAGTGCCAATCTCGCATATATGGCTTTAACTGGGGTGCAACAATAACCACTGGGATGGTGGAGTTGCCAGTTGAGTTGGGAATTGGAGATCGCCGGAGAGTCCGGATGTTATAATTCGTTGTGTTAGGCATTAATTCTCCGTATAATGCTTTCTTGGGCCGACCGGCCCTAATTGAATTCAGGGCAGCCATTGCCCCATGGTGTCTGACTCTTAAGTTCCCTATAGATAATTGGGTTGGAGTTGTTCAAGGAGATCGAGTAGCTGGACATGCCCGTTATGTCACTGAGCTGCAGGAGGAGTAGTGGAAAGAGAAGGGCAAGGACGTAGAGGACTCTCTCTATATCCGGTTTACTGAAAATTGACTACTAACGCCTGAGCCTAAGTACGGGCACCACAACCAGTTCTTGAAAGATCTTGATCCATGAAATGACGATAATCAATAGGAAGTCAAAGACAGTCATGCTTTCTTGGTAGAGCCGACGATCAATTTTTCGATTGATGATGATGACTCCAAAATGATAAAGGTCGGATCTAAGCTAAGCCAATAGATAGGAGAGGAATTAGTTGAATTTCTCCGGGTAAACTTCTACGTGTTTTCTTAGACGCACTTAGACATGTGTGGGATCTCACCGAACGTCACAAGCCATGCATTGAATATTGACCCACGACATATCCCGGTTAAATAGAAGAGACAGGGTATGGCCCCAGAGAGATTTTCCGCCTTGAAGGAAGAGGTGGATAAACTCAAGTCGAATGCGTTTATCCAGAGTAGGTATCCAACACAGATCTTTTCAGGAAATCCAAAGGGAAATGGAGGACTCGTGTGGACTACTCAGATTTGAATAAAGCATGGCCCACGAATAATTTCCACTTTCCAAGATTGATCAACTTGTAGATTCAACGGCCGGACACAAACTCATATCTTTCATGGACGTGTATTGCGGCTGCAATCAAATAGCAATGCAATTACCTTATCAGAAGCATACCAGCTTTGTCACTAATATGGGACTCTATTGCTATAAAGTGATGTCGTTCATACTCAAGAACGCTGGGGCAACTTACCAAAGGCTTGTGAATCGAATTTCGCCAACCAAATCGGAAAAACCATGAAGGTATACATGGATGCCATGCTTGTGACGTCGCGTCTGTCCATCAATCATGTCAAAGACCCAGAAGTAATGTTCGACATCCTCCGAGAGTACCATATGAAGCTCAACTCGTTGAAGTGTCATTTCGGAGTCACATTTAGAAAGTTCTTTGGATTCATTGTCAATGCTCGAGGAATTGAAGCCAATCCTAAGAAAATCTAGACGATCCGAAATCTCGGACTCCCTGAACTCTAAAGCAAGTACAAATCCTCAATGGGAAGGCGTCATCTTTCAGCAGATTCATCTCCAAATCCATGGACAAATGCATTCCCTTTTTCGATCTGATCAGGAAAGGAAAGCGGAACTTCGAATGGACTGAGGAGTGTGAAAGTCATTCCAAGCATTAGTTCAACATCTGGAAATGCCACCTATTCTGTCAAAGCCAGCTGATCATGAAAGATTATATATCTATTTGGCGGTTTTGGCAAATGCAATCAGCACTGCATTAATTCGGAAAGAAGATCGGATACAATGACCAGTCTATCATATAAGCAAGTGATTGACAGGGGCGAACAGAAACTACCCGAAGTTGGAAAAGTTGGCTTATTGCCTAGTCATTGCCTTGAGAAAGCTCCATCCATATTTTCAGGCCCACCCGATCACAATCAACACCGAACAACCGTAATGACAGGTCCTTACATGGGCTGAGACGTCTAGTAGGTTACTCAAGTGGAACATCGAGTTGAGTCAGTTTGATATTGCTTATACACCAAGGTGAGCCATCCAAGGACAAGTTCTGGCGGACTTCATCGTTGAATTTACTATATCAAGGGACTTTCCGAAACCAGCGAATCTCCCAAATACATACAGAAGCTATACACTGACGGTGCATCAAATGACCACTGCTCAGGCGTAGGAGTTGTACTCGAAACCCCAGAAGGTCGATCCATATGTTATGCTTTGAAGTTTGACTTCCGCACGACTAACAATGAGGTAAAATATGAAGCTTTACTTGTCGGACTAAGACTTGCCAGAGACTTAAGAACTATTGCTGTGGAGATCTACTGCAACTTGTAACTAGTCGTATGCTAGGTTCGGGGAGAATACCAGCAAGAGACCGGAGGTTGGCTACTTATCTTACCCTGGTTCAGGAAGTGTTGAATCAGTTTGACTATTATGCCATCCTCTATATACCCTGGGAGCACAATTAGAAGGCTGATTCTTTGACAAAACTGGCCAGCATTGGCGAAGCACAACAAATAGGACTTATCCCCATTGAGACACTTACCTCCCCGAGTATTGATAAGATGGAGACGGACTGGGTCCATGAGGCAACGCCAGAAAAAGAGTCATAGATGACCCTATTTAGAAACTATCTCAAACACGGAGCTTTGCCACAACCCAGAAGTGAAAAAAGACAAGTTCTTCGAAAAGCTTTGGGATTCGTTATCTAGAATGGAGTCATGCACATAAGAGGATACTCTGTTCCTTTACTTCGATGTATCGCCCACGAAGAAATCAAACGAGTGTTACACGATGTACACGAACAAGAATGCGGTTCATACTGAAGGGCAATCCCTTGCTAAGAAGATATTCCAACAAGAGTATTATTAGCCGACTGTGAATCAAGATGCATCAGACTATGCCAAGAAATGTGACAAATTCCAGAAACATGCTCGAATTCCAAGGGCCCCTCCTACCAAAATTACTCAAATGGTCAGTCTATGGCCCTTCACCACATGGGGCATCGATATAATTGGGTCTCTACCTCTGGCTAAAGATGGTGTGAAGTACTCCATCGTTGCAGTTAACTACTTTACCAAATGAGCAGTAGTTAAGCCCCTTGCCACAATCACGACGAAAAAAGTAATCAACTTTGTAGTACGCAATATTATCTGTCGTTTTGGCCTCCCATAAAAAAATATTACCAACAATGGAGCCCAATTCGATAGTGTCGAGTTCAAGAATTTCTATCAACGTTTTCACATCCAGAAGAAGTTCCCGACAGTTTCTTACCCTCAAAGAAATAGACAGGTCGAAGCTGTTAATAAAGTTATTAAGTCCATTCTGAAGAAACAACTAGAGAAGGCTGGAGGCAGATGGGTCGATGAACTTCCATGGCCCTGTGGGCATATTGAACTACCAATAAGTCCGCGACCAACCACACTCCATTTTCACTTTCCTAAAGCTCTAAGGCTGTTATTACAATTGAATTGGAAGTACCTTCTCATTGTGTGACATATTATGACCCGAAGACAAAAACCATTTTACTTTCCGAGTCTCTAGATTTATTTGATGAGAAGCATAAAGAGGCTGATTTGAGGGCAGCCGTGCACCGAAGTCGAGTCGTTCGATTGTACAATGCTAAGGTATGACCCGATACCTTTAAACTTAGAGATCCATACTCAAGAGAATCTATTCGGTTCCTTCGCATATGAAACTAACATGGGAAAGATCATATGTCGTTGAATGGGGACTTGAAGACGACACATTCAAATTATCAACCGTTGATGGTCTCACTTTGCCGAGAGCTTGGAATAGCGAGAGTCTCTGTCACTACTACACATAATAGGCTTTATTTATCCATTCACAATAAATGCAAACTCATCAAACCAGAGTGACGATTCTTGAAATGTGTCATGCGACCATCACAATGCACGGAGGGCTAAGTTCCATCCTACGGTGTCATAGGGAGTGACTATGATACAACCGGTCATTCGCTAAGTGAAATCCCAAGCTCGAGGGCAAGCAACTACACTGAAGCAAAAAAGGATTGATACATGAAAATCCTCCAATGAATTCAGGTTCCTAGAGTGCGAACTGGAGTATAAACTTCAAATCCAAAACATGGGCTTGAGAAGGGTGGATCCTTCCACCCACGACGTCGCCAATGTAGAATCTAAACTCGAGGAGGATGGACCCGTCCCTCCACGACCTCGACTCCATTTTTACAAGATTGGGGATGAACCCGCCCATCTACGACTTCACTTCCTAATTATCGTGGATATGATCCGACCGTCCACATTCCTGATCAACTTCTCATTCCTAGAGTGTGAATGATATCCCAATACTTAGGCAAATGAGACTGACCGTATGTCATTCAACTCCAGGTTCCTGAAGTGTGAACTGGAGTATAAACATGAAGCTGGGTGTGACTGACCACTCATTGACTAACTCTAAGTACCCAAAGCGCGAGCTGGAGTATAAACTCAAACTGGGTGTAGACGACCACCCGTGAGATAAATTTAAGTCCCCAGAGTGCGGATTGGAGTACAAAACATAAATTGGGTGCGACTGATGACCCACAAATCAATCTAAGTCCCCAGATTGCAGATGTAATTCTAAATATCAAATGGGTGTGACTAACCATTCGTAAAATTACTTAAGTCCCCATAGCACGGGCATATCTTTAAACATTAAATGAGTGTGACTAATCGCCCATAAAACAACTTAAGTCCATAGAGCGTGGACATATCATTAAACATTAAGCAGGCGTGACCGACCACCGACACACAAGTGCAATCCCTAGGGTGTGGATGCGATTACTAGTAGATGAGTGAGTGTGATCCGACCACTCGAACTCATCTCGTTTCAACTTTGTTTCGACTAAGTTAAGATCAATTTATTGAAGGCGGAAAGTGACCGTCGACCGATCACTTTAATTCATCCTTGGGATCGGGGTTATAGCTCAAGTACCAGCTGCTAATCAAGATAGTACAACATTAGGACTCAACTTAATGTTTGATTATGATCTGAAGCCATGACTTTGGGACTTAACAACCAAACTCAAGTCCGATTCAGAGACTAAAGCCTCACAAATACATTGAATGGAAATTCGAGCGTTAAAACACTTAAAAAAAATGATCATAGAGTTATGCTTAAAATAGAATGGAATTTCATTTCAAATATTCTTTAAAAGAAAATGATAAGTACAAAATTTATTTCAAGAATTCCTATAGGTAGGGGCCGAGCCCGCATCTATATACGGCCTACTGAAAGCAAATGAAATTCCTACCTATCTACCAGAAAAGGAGCAAAAAACCATGTCTACTCCTTTAGCTTCTTCTTCTTCTACTTACTTGTTGTCGATCCACTAGAACCACCGCTCGACTGTCTTTTCGAGCATATGCCTCCCTGGCCTCCTTTTTCTAGTTAGTCTTCGGCCGAGGAAATACGATGATCTCTCCCTTCGAACTCACAGGGATCAGGATACTCTCAGAATGCGGAGTCGGAAAAATCATGGTACTTTCAATGTTAGAGGACGAGGGAGGGACTGCAGTGTCAATGATTGTGCCGCTAGGAGAGATCATACGCATTGGACCGAACCAGGACCCGCCATGCCACCTCCAATACTACTAGCCTTTGCGGCTCTTTCCATTTCAGCATTTAACTCTGCCCTTGTTTCTTCCTCTCGAACTGCTTAGGCTTCCACGGGAATGCTTCTGTTTGGCCCAAAGAGCTGGCCGTAAACACACCTTCACTAATGACGAGAGGCAAGTCGATGAGTGGATCACTTTGATGACCAAAGAGTTCCTCCATCATCTATTCATCAAAAATGAAAGCGCTCTCATGTGCTCCCTTAGTTGGTGCAGCGGACATTTTCATGGTTGCCTACGTCACAAGGGCCTCCTTCTCATGATGCAGCTCTTGGGTTGTAGGAGGCTTGGTCGATGCAGATTCTATAGCAGAATAAAGATAAGAGAGAACATTAGTGACATCTTCTGATAGCGCTCTTGACTTCGAAAGGATGCAAGAAGTGTTCAGAGTACCTTCCTCAGTTTGGCTGACATGTTGAGCCAATGCACCATTAGAGTCATGCTCATGCACAAGAGGCAGATGCGGCTGATCCGGGTCATAAGCAGGAAGAGTCGAAGGGTTGATTGTATAAGTATGCTCGGGTTGAGTTGATACCGGCATTTGGGAGCTTGTCGACATTTTGGAGCTTGCTTCATGGTGTTCAACTCCGGACCCCTCTCCAACGTCTTGATACAGGCCAGTGAGTTTATCCTTTTTAGAAGTGACAATGGCATTATGGAGAACATTTCTCATTTTCAGTTAATATCAGCTTCTCCAGCTCAAAGTCATTGATAGATGTAGTGTGACGGTCCGCCTTTTCATCTTCTATCAAGAGGCACCTGGTATTGTATAGATAAAGTGGGCAGTCATCGAGCCAACTTAGGTTGCGGTGCTTTAGGACATTGAAATTATAAGTGACCAGGAGGTCTTCGTTGTCACCTTCCAACTGGCCTCTGCCGCTCTAACATCGATCTCGATCTTGGCTTCAGTTTCTTGATCCTTTAACTTGGCCACATCTCGCTCACTCCTGAGTGCCACAGCCTGCTCACACGCCTCCTAGGAAGCTTTATTAGCATCGTCTTTCTCTTTGACAAACTTCAGTAAGTTTGGCTTTGAGCTCCTCAAGCTCTTTAAGGGTGGCATATCTTTTCACCATAATGGTGTGGCCCTTCTCCTTGACCAAAGTCAGGTGCTCCTATTGCATCCGTTCTATCTTCTTACTTGTCACATCGACCTTCTTAAGGGCCTCCATTTTCGAGTTCCTTAAAGTGTCATTCTCGATAATAAACACTTGCACTATGCCATCGTTTTGGGCGAGATCTTTCTCTAGATTTTCAATTGTCTTTGCCCGATCAAAAGCCACCGCTGAAGCTTTCTCCGTGGCCTTCATCCACTCTCGATACTGGTTGTAGATATCATACACATAATCATGCATAGTTTGTTCAGCCCCACAAGAATTCGCTTCAACTTTGGGGGAAAGTGAAAATACCAAAGAAAATATTAGGGAAATCCATTTTTAACTAAGCTATTCGGATGGCTCCCTCTCCCATGTGCCCGATAGTCGCTGATTTAGTGATGACATAAAACATCTGTCCTAGTTCTACGGCACTGCTCGCCAGATGTCGTGGTTAGTAGAGGCACTGGTTGGCATGAGGTTTCAATAGTTTGTTTTCCAAGGATAGAGGGTTGCGTTGGACCTCTAGGTGGAGGAGAGCGCGTCCGGGAACGGTGCCCATACCGCTTCTCCCTATCTCTTTCCCTCTCGCAACACTCCCTCTCTTGACAGGAGTAGCCACGATCACGTTATCTTTCGGCCTCATGCCTACGAGACTCAAAATGTAAGCTAGATGAATGGCGCACACAAAGAATATTACCGAGCATAGATCCTCATTTCGACAACGTATCTACAGCATAAAAAGAGAAATGGAGTTAGATATCTTCATAGTTTTGAAAAAAATGTGATCAGGGATTGTGTAATGACGTAAAGTATGTGCATGCATGTACAAACCCCCAACCAATCGGTTGTAGGAGCCGTACACAAAGGAGTTGGCTCCCCTATATCTAAGGCACTTTGAAGCCCCTCTAGTCTGATATCTTGATGTAAAGGCATGTCATTCGGAGTAAGGATGTTTGCCAGTCCCTTAATCGAACTCTCCATCTACGGAGGAGTAATCTCTTGAATACTAGCAGGCAAAGGCATCACAGTGGTTTCGTGCCTTAAAGATTTGCGGACAACGGTCTTTCCTTTTCTTTTTCCCGATGCTCGAGGGTTCTGCGGAAGCACATCTGCAGGTTTGTCCCTTGTAGGTGCATTCTCATCATTGCCTAGGAGATCTCCTTTTGACTTGCCTCACCAGATCCGTCCTAAGAACTCATATAAGTCTGATGCTCCGGTTTCTATCAATTAACCCCCCAACAAATTATTTTTGTCTGTAATCGTCAATCTATCTCTGTATGCGACAGGTAGCTCTTGAAGAACCCTTATTATCTCCTTAAATCAAGCTCCATAGGCCGCGGAATCGAAGCTGTAAATGAAAAAATATGTTAGACTCAGCATTGACTATTGTTATCCATTCAATCAAAAAAAAGTTTGGAGCACTTACATCTAAATAGACACTATCTGGCAAACCCCAGTGGGCACCGAACATAGAACCATTTGGTACTAAAGTAACTTAGTTTGCTCCAAGCCCCGACCATGACTTGACAGTTCTTAATCGCTTCTAGGAAAGTGAAGGAAGGGTTGTCCTCACAGCTCTTTATATTGAATATATATCTGATCTCTTCTACCGTCGAAGGTCGGAAGAGGTGCTCCATGAAGATGACAAACAAACTATTGAGCAAGGCATATCCATTTGGGTGCAGCTGAGATGGAGCAATCCCTAAGAAAAGTAAAACTTCCCGAATGAACTGATTGAAAGGAGGAAGTGTCTCGGCTGCACACATAAATCTGTTGTAGGCTGTGTACCCTTCCGGGGGGTTATGGACTCTGTCTTCTGATCCGGGCAGTAAGACATCGGTCAGCCGCAACCCGTGACTTAGGCAAATCATACCAAACATGTCTTCAGAAATATTAGAGTGGATAGAATCTTGTGGGTGTGCAATGAAGACTACTCCTGGTAGCACATTTGCAGGAGGGCTAATAACTTCGGCTGTAATAGCCGGTCATTTCGATTACGGGGAGAGGCAGACTCTGAAATCCTACGACTGCAAACTTCCGAGTTCTATAGCTATTGAACTTAGTAAAAATCATCATTAGATGACAATAAACTTGTGTTCCCCCAAGTGTGAAGTGTGTGAATGTGTTGTGCAGTGTAGTGCTACATAATACTTAGAATTCTACGAGATTTGAATGATTTTCGAATGACAAGACTTCGAGATTCGTCCATAGTGACTGTCATTGCTGACCGTTACAACCTTGCCATCCAAACTTCGGAGAACAATCCAAGTTAAAGTCCGTTAAATTTGTCAAATTACAGTTCCATCGACGAGCTTCGAAGGGCAGTCAAATATGCAGTGAAACAGTTAAGTCCAATTATGTAAGGCAGAAGCTCGTCAGAATCAAAAGTTCGGTTATGCAAAGGATTTGCATCCGTCAAAATGCAAGCTCAGATCGATCAATAGAAGTGCTGTTCGTAGAGATCAAGGAAGTCAAAATCTCATATGGATCTTCGAAAAGTCAATGCGTATCAATCCAGAAATCTCAACCTTGTATTGATCACTTACAGCGCCTTTGTATCGATCATCAGATCCAAATCTTCTTATCGATCCCTTTAAGTTGATACAAACTCCTGTCATCGATCGGTATGAAGCTTCACACTCCATTGGTATGAAATTCCATTTCCCGGATCGATACGAACTCACACTCAATCCAGGTCGATCCATACTCGTCTTTCATCCGTTATCGACACAACACTGCCTTCATATCCCACCACACTTCTTCTTCTTTAAGCGACTCAAACGTCGTTCCTACCTTCCTCGGCCTTGCTCCGACCCATTTACGACCTCCTCATCTACAGAATCAGCCTCGAATGCAAGTGGAATGGCACAAGAATTCGAGTCTCGTCATTTTAAGTTGAATTTGGTCAATAATTTACCTAATTTTAGCAATTAGTTCGAGGGATTAGAGTTTGGTTCGACATGAAAGCAAGAGAATTTTTTCTTTTCTCAGTTTTTCTATCGATACGAAGGCAAGGGTGGATTGGAAGCAAGTAAAAAATAATTCTAATTAGAAAACCATATTTATGTGGTTCGAACCTAGGCGGAAGTTAATTCGTCTCCCTATACCAATGACTGGTAGAAGCGGTTTATACATCACCAATACGAAGCAATGTTCGTATCCATCCACCCGCATGGGTCAAGAGCGCAACTATTCGTAACCATCAACTTAAATCGGTCCAGAGCTAGCTTTTCGTGTCCATCAAGCCATCGATATGAAATGACAATTTTGTATCCATCACTTTGAAGGCCACCAGGATCTGTATCCATCGATACGTAGCATTTAGAAACTATCTCGAACACGGAGCTTTGCCACAGCCCAGAAGTGAGAAAAGACAACTTCTTCGAAAAGCTTCGTGATTCATTATCTAGAATGGAGTCATGCACATGAGAGGATACTTTGTTCCTTTACTTCGATGTATCGCCAACGAAGAAATCAAACGAGTGTTACACGATGTACACGAACAAGAATGCGGTCCATACTGCGGGGCAATCCCTAGCTAAGAAGATATTCCAACAAGAGTATTATTAGCCGACTGTGAATCGAGATGCATCGGACTATGCCAAGAAATGTGACAAATGCTAGAAACATGCTCGAATTCCAAGGGCCCCTCCTACCAAAATTACTCAAATGGTCAGTCTATGGCCCTTCGCCACATGGGGAATCGATATAATTGGGTCTCTACCTCTGGCTAAAGGTGGTGTGAAGTACACCATCGTTGTAGTTAACTACTTTAACAAATGAGCAGTAGTTGAGTCCCTTGCCACAATCACGACGAAAAAAGTAATCAACTTTGTAGTACACAATATTATCTGTCGTTTTGTCCTCCCATAAAAAATTATCACCAACAATGGAGCCCAATTCGATAGTGTCGAGTTCAAGAATTTCTATCAACGTTTTCACATCCAGAAGAAGTTCCCGGCAGTTTCTTACCCTCAAGCAAATAGACAGGTCGAAGCTGTTAATAAAGTTATTCAGTCCATTCTGAAGAAACGACTAGAGAAGGCTGGAGGCAGATGGGTCGATGAACTTCCATGGCCCTGTGGGCATATTGAACTACCCATAAGTCCGCGACCAACCACACTCCATTTTCACTTTCCAAAAGCTCTAAGGTTGTTACTACAATTGAAATGGAAGTACCTTCTCATTGTGTGACATATTATGACCCGAAAACGAACACCATTTTACTTTCCGAGTCTCTAGATTTGTTTGATGAGAAGCATAAAGAGGCCGATTTGAGGGCAGTCGTGCACCGAAGTCGAGTCGTTCGATTGTACAATGCTAAGGTATGACCCGATACCTTTGAACTTAGAGATCCCATACTCAAGAGAATCTATCCGGTTCCTTCGCATATGAAACTAACATGGGAAAGATCATATGTCATTGAACGGGGACTTGAAGACGACACATTCAAATTATCAACCGTTGATGGTCCCACTTTGCCGAGAGCTTGGAAAAGCGAGAGTCTCTATCACTACTACACATAATAGGCTTTATTTATCCATTCACAATAAATGCAAACTCATCAAACCAGAGTGACGATTCTTGAAATGCATCATGCGACCATCATAATGCACGGAGAGCTAAGTTCCATCCTACGGTGTCATAGGGAGTGACTATGATACAACCGGTCATTCGCTAAGTGAAATCCCAAGCTCGAGGGCAAGCAACTACACTGAAGCAAAAAAGGATTGATGCATGAAAATCCTCCAATGAATTCAGATTCCTAGAGTGTGAACTGGAGCATAAACTTCAAATCCAAAATGTGGTCTTGAGAAGGGTGGATCCGTCCACCCACGACTTCGCCAATGTAGAATCTAAACTCGAGGAGGATGGACCCGTCCCTCCACGACCTCGACTCCATTTTTACAAGCTTGAGGATGAACCCGCCCATCTACGACTTCGCTTCCTAATTATGGTGGATATGATCCGACCGTCCACATTCTTGATCGACTTGTCATTCCTAGAGTGTGAATGATATCCCAATACCTAGGCAAATGTGACCGACCGCATGCCAATCAACTCCAGGTTCCTGAAGTGTGAACTGGAGTATAAACATGAAGCTGGGTGTTAATGACCACTCATCGACTTACTCTAATTACCCAGAGCGCGAGCTGGAGTATAAACGCAAACCGGGTGTAGACGACCACCCACGAGATAAATTTAAGTCCCCAGAGTGCGGATTCGAGTACAAAACATAAATTGGGTGCGACTGATGAACCACAAATCAATCTAAGTCCCCACAGTGCAGATGTAATTCTAAATATCTAATGTGTGTGACTAACCATTCGTAAAATTACTTAAGTCCCCATAGCGCGGACATATCTTTAAACATTAAATGAGTGAGACTAACCGCCCATAAAACAACTTAAGTCCATAGAGCGTGGACATATCATTAAACATTAAGCAGGCGTGACCGACCACCGAAACACAAGTGCAATCCCTAGGGTGTCTATGTGATTACCAGTAGATGAGCGAGTGTGATCCGACCACTCGAACTCATCTCGTTTCAACTTTTTTTCGACTAAGTTAAGATCAATTTATTGAAGGCGGAAAGTGACCGTCGACCGATCACTTTAATTCATCCTTGGGACCGGGGTTATAGCTCAAGTACCAGCTGCTGATCAAGATAGTATAACATTAGGACTCTACTTAACGTTTGATTGTGATCTGAAGCCATGACTTTGGGACTTAACAACCAAACTCAAGTCCGATTCAGAGACTAAAGCCTCACAAATACATTGAACGGAAATTCGAGCGCTAAAACACTTAAAAAAATGAACATAGCGTTATGCTTAAAACAGAATGGAACTTCATTTCAAATATTCTTTAAAAGAAAATGATAAGTACAAAATTTATTTCAAGAATTCCTATAGGTAGGGGCCGAGCCCGCATCTATATACGGCCTACCGAAAGCAAATGAAATTCCTACCTATCTACCAAAAAAGGAGCAAAAAACCATGTCTACTCCTTTAGCTTCTTCTTCTACTTACTTGTTGTCCATCCACTAGAACCACCGCTCGACTGTCTTTTCGAGCCTATGCCTCCCCGACCTCCTTTTTCTAGTTGGTCTTCGGCCGGGGAAATACGATGATCTCTCCCTTCGAACTCACAGGGATCGGGATACT
This sequence comes from Allium cepa, assembly GCA_030765085.1. Taxonomy (NCBI): domain Eukaryota; kingdom Viridiplantae; phylum Streptophyta; class Magnoliopsida; order Asparagales; family Amaryllidaceae; genus Allium; species Allium cepa. Next base: position 406,085,435 of record CM060940.1, on the reverse strand, counting down.
CTCAGAATGCGGAGTCAGAAAAATCATGGTACTTTCAATGTTAGAGGACGAGGGAGGGACTGCAGTGTCAATGATTGTGCCGCTAGGAGAGATCATACACATTGGACCGGACCAGAACCCGCCATGCCACCTCTAATACTACTAGCTTGTGCGGCTCTTTCCATTTTAGCATTTATCTCTGCCCTTATTTCTTCCTCTCAAACTGCTTGAGCTTCCACAGGAATGCTTCTGTTTGGCCCAAAGGGCTGGACGTAAACACACCTTCACTAATGACGAATGGCAAGTCGGTGAGTGGATCACTTTGATGACCAAAGAGTTCCTTTATCATCTATTCATTAAAAATGAAAGCGCTCTCGTGCGCTCCCTTAGTTGATGCAGCGGACATTTTCATGGTTGCCTACGTCATAAGGGCCTCCTGCTCATGATGCAGCTCTTGGGTTGTAGGAGGGTTGGTCGGTGCATATTCTATAGCAGAATAAAGATAAGAGAGAACATTAGTGACATCTTCTGATAGCGCTCTTGACTTTGAAAGGATGCAAGAAGTGTTCAGAGTACCTTCCTTAGTTTGGCTGACATGTTGAGCCGATGCACCTTTAGAGTCATGCTCGTGCACAAGAGGCAGATGCGGCTGATCCGGGTCATAAGCAGGAAGAGCCGAAGGGTCGATTGTAGAAGTATGCTCGGGTTGAGTTGATACCGGCATTTGGGAGCTTGCCGACATTTTGGATCTTGCCGGCATTTTGGAGCTTGCTTCATGGTGTTCAATTCCGGACCCTCTCCAATGTCTTAATATAGGCCAGTGAGTTTTTCCTTTTTAGAAGTGACAATGGCATTGTGGAGAACATTTCTCTCATTTTCAGTTAATATCTGGTTCTCCAGCTCAAAGTCATTGATAGATGTAGTGTGATGGTCCGCCTTTTCATCTTCTATCAAGCGGCACCAGGTATTGTATAGATAAAGTGGACAGTCATCGAGCCAGCTTAGGTTGCGGTGCTTTAGGACATTGAAATTATAAGTGACTAGGAGGTCTTCGTTGTCACCTTCCACTGGCCTCTGCCGCTCTAACATCGTTCTCGATCTTGGCTTCAGTTTCTTGATCCTTTAACTTGGCTGCATCTCGCTCACTCTAAGTGCCACGGCCTGCTCACACGCCTCCTAGGAAGCTTTATTAGCATCATCTTTCTCTTGGACAACCTTCAGTAAGTTTGGCTTTAAGCTCCTCAAGATCTTTAAGTGCGGCATCTCTTTTCACCATAATGGTGTGGCCCTTCTCCTTGACCAAAGTCAGGTGCTCCTATCGCATCTGTTCTATCTTCTTACTTGTCGCATCGACCTTCTTAAGGGCCTCCATTTTCGAGTTCGTTAAAGTGTCATTCTCGGTAGTGAACACTTGCACCATGCCATCTTTTTGGACGAGATATTTCTCCAGATTTTCAATTGTCTTTGCCCGATCAAAAGCCACCACTGAAGCTTTCTCTATGGCCTTCATCCACTCTCGATACTGGTTGTAGATATCATACACATAATCATGCATAGTTTGTTCAACCCCATCAAGAATTCGCTTCAACTTTGGGGGAAAGTGAAAACCATTAAAGCAAATATTAGGGAAATCCATTTTTAACTAAGCTATTCGGATGGCTCCCTCTCCCATGTGCCCGATAGTCGTTGATTTAGTGATGACATAAACATCTGTCCTTGTTCTACGGCACTGCTCGCCAGATCTCGAAGTTAGTAGAGGCACTGGTTGGCATGAGGTTTCAGTAGTTTGTTTTCCAAGGATGGAGGGTTGCGTTGGACCTCTAAGTGGAGGAGAGCGCGTCTGGGAACGGTGCCTATAGTGCTTCTCCCTATCTCTTTCCCTCTCACAACACTCCCTCTCTTGACAAGAGTAGCCGCAATCACGTTCTCTTTCGGCCTCATGCCTACGAGACTCAAAATGTAAGCTAGATGAATGGCACACACAATGAAGACTACCGAGCATAGATCCTCATTTCGACAACGTATCTATAGCATAAAAAGAGAAATGGAGTTAGGTATCTTCATAGTTTTGAAAAAAAATTGATCAGGGATTGTGTAGTGCCGTAAAGTGTGTGCATGCATGTGCAAACCCCCAACCAATCGGTTGTAGGAGCCGTACACAAAGGAGTTGGCTCCCCTATATCTAAGGCACTTTGAAGCCCCTCTAGTCTGATATCTTGATGTAAAGGCATGTCATCCGGAGTAAGGATGTTTGCCAGTCCCTTAATAGAACTCTCCATCTACGGAGGAGTAATCTCTTGACTACTAGCAGGCAAAGACACCACAGTGGTTTCATGCCAAGATTTGCGGACAACAGTCTTTCCTTTTCTTTTTCCTGATGCTTGAGGGTTATGCGGAAGCACATCTGCAGGTTTGTCCCTTGTAGGTGCATTCTCATCATTCCCTAGGAGATCTCCTTTTGACTTGCCACACCATATCCATCCTAAGAACTCTTATAAGTCTGATGCTCCGGTTTCTATCAATTAAACCCACAACAATAAATTTTTTGTCTGTAATCGTCAATTTATCTCTGTAAGCGATAGGCAGCTCTTGAAGAACCCTTATTATCTACTTCAATCAAGCTCCTTTAGGCCGCAGAATTGAAGTTGTAAATGAAAAAATATGTTAGACCCAACATTGACTATTGTTATCCATTCAATCAAAAAAAAGTTTGGAGCACTTACGTCTAAATAGAAACTGTCTGGCGAACCCCGGTAAGCACCGAACATAGAACCATTTGGTATTAAAGTAACTTAGTTTGCTCCAAGCCCCAACCATGACTTGACAGTTCCTAATCGCTTCTAGGAAAGTGAAGGAAGGGTTGTCCTCACAACTCTTTATATTGAATATATATCTGATCTCTTCTACCGTCGAAGGTCGGAAGAGGTGCTCCGTGAAGATGACAACAAACTATTGAGCAAGGCATATCCATTTGGGTGCAGCTGAGATGGAGCAATCCCTAAGAAAAGTAAAACTTCCCGAATGAACTGATTGAAAGGAGGAAGTGTCTCGGCTGCACACATAAATCTGTTGTAGGTTGTGTACCCTTCTGGGGGGTTATGGGCTCTGTCTTCTGATCCGGGCAGTAAGATATCGGTCAGCCGCAACCCGTGACTTAGGCAAATCATACCAAACATGTCTCCAGAAATATTAGAGTGGATAGAATCTTGTGGGTGTGCGATGAAGACTACTCCTGGTAGGTCATTTGCAGCATGGCTAATAATTTGGCTGTAATAGCCGGTCATTTCGATTACGAGGAGTGGCAGATTCCGAAATCCTACGACTGCAAACTTTCGAGTTCTATAACTATTGAACTTAGTAAAAATCATCATTAGACGACAGTAAACTTGTGTTCCCCCAAGTGTGAAGTGTGTGAATGTGTTGTGCAGTGTAGTGCTACATAATACTTAGAATTCTACGAGATTTGAATGATGTTCGAACGATAAGACTTCGAGATTCGTCCAGAGTGACTGTCATTGCTAACCATTACAACCATGCCATCCAAACTTCGGAGAACAATCCAAGTTAAAGTCCGTTAAATTTGTCAAATTACAGTTCCATCGACGAGCTTCGAAGGGCAGTCAAATATGCAGTGAAACAGTTAAGTCCAATTATGCAAGGCAGAAGCTCGTCAGAATCAAAAGTTCGGTTATGCAAAGGGTTTGTATCCATCAACAAGCTCAGATCGATCACCGGAAGTGCTATTCGTAGAGATCAAGGAAGTCAAAATCTCATATCGATCTTCGAAAAGTCAATGCGTATCAGTCCAGAACTCTCAACCTTGTATCGATCACTTACAGCGTCTTTGTATCGATCACCAGATCCAAATCTTCTTATCATTCCCTTTAAGTTGATACAAACTCCTGTCACCGATCGGTATGAAGCTTCAAACTCCATCGGTACGAAATTCCATTTCCTGGATCGATACGAACTCACACTCAATCCAAATCGATCCAAACTCGTCTTTCATCCGTTATCGACACAACACTGCCTTCATATCCCACCACACTTCTTCTTCTCTAAGCGATTCAAACGTCGTTCCTACCTTCCTCGGCCTTGCTCCGACCCATTTACGCCCTCCTCATCAACAGAATCAGCCTCGAATGCAAGTGGAATGGCATGAGAATTCGAGTCTCATCATTTTAAGTTGAATTTGATCAATAATTTACCTAATTTTAGCAATTAGTTCGAGGGATTAGAGTTTGGTTCGACACGAAAGCAAGCGCAGTTTTTCTTTTCTCAGTTTTTCTATCGATACAAAGGCAAGGGTGGATTGGAAGCAAGTAAAAAATAATTCTAATTACAAAACCATATTTATGTGGTTCAAACCTAGAAGGAAGTTAATTCGTCTCCCTATATCAATGACTGGTAGAAGCGGTTTATATATCACCAATACGAAGCAATGTTCGTATCCATCCACCCGCACGGGTCAAGAGTGCAACTATTCGTAACCATCAAGTCAAATCGGTCCAGAGCAAGCTTTTTGTGTCCATCAGGCCATCGATATGAAATGACAATTTCGTATCCATCACTTTGAAGGCCATCAGGATCTGTATCCATCGATACGTATCATTTAAGAGGGCCACTAATTCGTATCGATGGCCATCAATATGAAATGCCTATCCCAACTTCTCAAATCGATCCAGGAGTGGATCGATACAAAGGGATACTCTAAAACGACCATCAAGTGTTGTTACAACTCAAAATTTCACATCGATCCAGGAGAGGATTGATACGAAACTCGATTCTAGAAAAACACTTGACAACAACTCGTGGATTTGTAAATGTTAACGAGAGTCAAGTTAACATACGTGCATGTATGATAGACTAACATTCAATTTTCAAAATTCACAAGAGTTGAGTGCTCTCCTGATGACAATTACAATAGTGAACAACAAATTTCTAACGCTTGGCACTCGGTTACAACAATGCACTACATAATCATTGGTAATCAACAACTCAACACTTAGATTACTGAAAATCAATCAAAGGTTGCATCTTTTGACGAAAAGACACTATTTAACAAATCAGATAGAAATTTTCAGAATGAAGGTTGCAGTTTTATAAAGCACGTCACGTTTATACAAGATGCACTTTGGGGGAAAATGTTATTCTGCTTTTTGGCAAGGCCGTAATACTAAGGACTCAACTGGAAACCAAAGACAGTCCGTCTCGAAGATCGGTTATACATAGGTCTACTATGGATATTATCTAATTTATTCCGAGTCCGGATCGAGGTACAATCGATATGGTATGACAAGTAAAGTTATGAAAGGCAATGCTCAAAGTTTCAAGACAATCGGAGTTTGTATGCTCAAGAAATGGATCGAGCAAAATCAAGAGAGAAAGCATCGGCTCGTAGCCATCATGTCTACCCTACTTAGTATCCACTACGCCTATTCCATTTCATATCCATCGTGCTTACTCTGCTTCGTATCCATCAATTGAAGCTAGTTCGTATCGGTTCCGTGCACACAGATCATATCGATCGACCAAAGATCAATCCAAACAATCGTTATGAAGTAACATCTTCTATCGATACGAAACAAGCCAAACACCACCGATACGAAGTGAAGTGCAAACCGTTGATACGAATTGACTTAATCTAGGTTGATACAAACAAAGAACGTAAAAGTGGAAGACTTGGTCACTCGGCATGAATCCTGGATTATCGCTTCACATCACCTGATCGATACGAACAAGCATGGATACGAAGTGATCGATATGAATGGGATTGATACGAACTCAGTAGCCTTTTGCAAATTCAAACTTAGATCGATCATAGCTCAGAATCTAAAAATCCAAATGCTACCAAATTTTCACATGAGCTTCATGTAACAACCCGATATTTTCAATCATTCGCATCCACACATGTCGGAATTGAATTGCATAAAATATCAAGTTGTAAATTTATATTTGACAAAACTCAGCATATACAGTAAATAAAATAATCACAGAATCACAGACACATAGTAATATAACAATAATGCAGCGGAAACAAAAGAATAGTAGTTCATGAAGCTACTATATATATCAGAGTCAAATAAGATGCAACAAAAGTCTTGAATACAATTGGCAAATACAAGATCAGAATACATCACTAGAATCAACTGAATATCTGAAAGCTAGATAGATAGCTGGATCCCAAGCGAAGCTCCAACTACAAAGGTAAGTCTCGAATACTGGTACACTCAGTCTGACCTAAGCGTAAAGCAAAACACAAAACACTCGAGTCAGGATTAACATTCTTATATCAATAAATCCAACTCAAGTGAAATAACAACTAAAATATAAGTAACTCAAAGGATGTTTGGGATAACCATCCTCTAAGGATCACATTAAACTATCTACTATGTAGTAATATACGCTATTATAATAATGTCTAAAGTAAAATAAACTTACTTAAAAATAGCGTTAAGGCTTTACATTTTCCACCTTAACACATATATAGCGCCAGTAGTCTATACAGTACCGTCGTACCTCCAGATCGGGAGGCTACCACAAATACTCCATAGGTACGACACAAATCAAAACTCGTAGTAAAGCACGCTAGGGTAGGTGACACGGTACAATTAGGCAATGCCAGGGTAGATATGCCAATTGCACATCCGGACGGTGGTAACGCGTAGCAGCCACTATCGCCCCACCTCGAGCCATACTCCCAAAAATCAATGGTGCACCCAATGAATCACAAAGTAATAGAATGCTATCGAAGAAGTGTGTCCGATCAGAGGAGCTACCTCATTATCCCATCGATTGCTCCTGTTTTAGCTACCTTATGCCAACTCATAGGAGTCGGATCCACGTATATACCTCGATAGAACGTCGCCACCATCCTACTTCATTCTGGAATCTCCATCTCGTACACGGTTGTTAAAGTGGTTTTCGGAGTTGGCAGAGAGTATGAAAACTTCCGATCCCGCTCTCTTTAATAACCAAACGTTATTATAACACCGTGATCATTTCAAAATAGTTTATACTTTAAAACAAAAATATCGTTGCCATTTCAAAAACTATATAAATACGATATCCTTTTTCATTTCAAAATCAAATACGATATCATTTCCATTTCAAATATATCTTTCTCCAAAATCGTAGCATTTTTCAAAGTTATAACACTTTTCGAAACTAAATACGTGAAATTAAAACACTTTCGAAACATAATACTTTGAAATCATAATGCTTCTCACTTAACCGATTAAAATATTAAAATACTATATATATATAATAAAATTGTTTTCCTCAAATTAGTTCCAAATCAACTCGAATTTCAAAATTTCAAATTTAATCAGATCTTAAATCATTAATTCCAATTTAGCTACTAAATAAATCATTCAAAATATATCGATTTCAAATAATGATTTGAACCACAAATAAACCATTTTAGAATATATATTTCAAAGCTTTAAATATTCTATACTTTCAAAAGTAAATGTGATAATTATATATATATATATATATATATCTTAATTCAATTTACTATTATTTAGTTTTGAAATAATTACTTAATAAATTCAATATCATTTAAATAAAACTCAAACTTGAAATATTTATTAATCACTTTAAACCAACATCAAGTCATAAAAAATCATATCGTTGAAATCTCAGTTTTATTAAATTTCAAATCAAATTTATTTGAGTATAATTCTTAAATAAATTTAATTTCAAATCAATTTCATATTTATCTTCCAACCTTAATTTTTATTTAAATCATTATAAACTCTATACAAAAACATAATTTAAATAAATACTTAACCATATTATATTTTAATAAAATCAAACTTTATTATTAAACTTATTTTATATTTTAAAACAGATTTATACCTAGCTTAAAATCAAGAATTTAACTATATATAAAATATCATTTATATAACATCCAAATCATTATTTTATAAAACTGTATATTCCTTTCCAAACCATAGAAATCATTTCAAAGTATTTATATATATAGACTATGGTGTTTGTATATAATTTTCTATCCTATGGTCAAGTGATACAGATATTTATCATTTCAGTCCGTAATTTAAATATATATACAGGTATATATCATCTCAACTCGTAATCCCAAATTCAATTCAAATGAAAATCGCTTGGGTCTATCATTTCAACCCATAATGATTTTCTCCTATTCTACAGATCGTTCGGGTATGTACCATTTCAACCCATAGTGAATTCTATGCTAACAGGAAACTAGCAGAATGATAACAGATATGATAATAATATAACAAACATATATCATTAATATGAATAACAGATAATAGTGTCAGATGTCACAGGTGAACAGATACAGATAATACCATATATATAGCAATGTAAATAACTAACAACATCATATATAGCAATGTAAATAACTAACAGCGGCATATTTCAATCGTCGTTTCAATTGAAATCAAATTTAATAGATAAAAGAACATTAATCGTGAGTGATTGCTCAACTTTCGAGGCTAGAGGAATTTGATAATGGAGCGAGTTATGAATCTAGGCGCGAATTCCAAAACAAAATGAGATGGGCATGAATTTCGACGAACGAAGCTGATAGCTTGGGATAGACGAAATCAAATCAAAACTAGATCGATGAAGATAATTGGTATAAGTGAACTTATCTCTATATATATATAACTATGTACATATATCAAATTCATATTCTAAATTCAAACACCAATAAAATTTAATATACATGCATTTCAAACACACAAAGATAAAAAAAACAAACACATGTTTTTTCCAAATAAACAGTTAATCCCAAACATACCATATCTATATAAATTTGAAAAATCAAGTTTCCATATATATAAACAAATGCATATACACATATATACGAACTTATACATGTGTCATAATTTAAAAGTTACTAGTGTTTAACATACCTTTAAACTATGCTACAATAACATAATCTAATAATATTGTAACTCATACATGCAGCACTAAGTAAGCTTTACCGAATGAACTTTACCTGCGAATCTATCTTATTATATATTACTGTAAATACTTGTATTAATAAATCAATTTATAAATGTATGGCAATACTTTTTAAACAATGAATGCACTGCTTCTAAGTTGTAATATAATGTTCGTACTTTAAGTATATATTTATTATAAACATCAAATGTGTTATATGCAAACCATATTACAAATATATATATATATATAGGTATGTATGTAACTAATAGAAAACCATTTGACGTATAACCTAACATATATATATATATATATATGCATATATACTAATATAGATAAACTACATGCAGCCATATATACATATAAACTAATAGTACTAGTATATAAATTGGCATATAGAAATAAATATATGACTTTATACAAACCTATAACCTGATAAGCATATAAACAACTTACATAAAACAATATATATATTAGATCTATATGTATATAACAATTTGAAATCAATAATTTATAAAGAAATTATATTACCATTTTAACTTCTCACATATGCACTTTCATAACTTTACATATTTATAGATTTTATGGTTTACGTTTCGTATAAAAAGATACATTTGAAACAATTAATCAACTATATAAGCTAATAAAAAATATATAGTATAAACTAATCTAATCATACCCTACTAACAGATCGTAAATAAGCAATGCGTATACAACTAAAATACAAACTAATCAAATTGAGTACAACAATGATTTGTAAAATCCATAAAAAATATCTATACACGTTATGGATATTTAAAGAAAAAAAATTAACTGATATAACCTTATATATACTAGAACATATACAGCTTAAAAAGAGGAGCCACACTTACCGGCCTTGGATGCTCGGCTGGCTACAGGGGCTTGCAGCCAGGTGGGATGAAGAAAAAGAGGTGGAAGAAGAAGAGACTCGATGCAGCATATAGCGGTGGAAACAAAGTCAGGCTGAGGGAAGGGGATATCCGGGCATGATGGTGGTTGCGAAGTGGGGCAGTAGGAGTTGCTTTGTTGTTTGGCATTATGGCCGGAGAGGAAGTGGAAAAAGATGCGATCTGGGTGCTCGGCAGCATGATGATGGAGGAGATGAGGGTTTTGAGGTTGAAGAGTGTGCGTGCATGGTGAAATAGAGAAGGTGGAAAGGGCAAGGGAGTGGAGAGATCACATGCTATAGGAAGAAGAAAAAGAACAGGTTGAAAAGAAAATGAAAGTGGGAAGACACCGTTAGTCACTAATATGAATTGATACATATTTATTTCTTTTTAAACTAAAGCAGAGGAAAGGTTTTAACGTTGCTTTGGGAAACAAAGAGACAGGCTAGCTCCAACCAAATTTTAAAGGCCTTATACATATTATATATATATATATATATATATATATATATATATATATATATATATATATATCGCGGAAACGAAGGAGAATTTGAAAGAGAAATATATATATGAAAGTTAATGCAAAGGCAACGGTCACTCAAGCTAGAGTCAGCTAAATAGTTTAAAGCGATTAATTGTTGTTTAGATGACACAGCTGAAGTTTTAGAGGCAATAGAAAACAAAAAGGTCATGGATATGTACCGATACTGCACTCGTTTTTATCGTTTCCATCACGTACCAGGTCTCAAAATACAGAAATAAATATACTGTGCTGATCAACACGATGGGACGATAAAAACGGTATACAGATGTCAGTGGTACTATCATCCTATCAAAAGTCGACGTCGGTACCAAAATGCTGTAGATCTGTCGAAAAATACGATAAACGAAGCAATAATGGTTCGAATTTGAAAAAACGAAATATGAAGTCTTACTCAGAAGATGATTTACAAATTTATTGTATATAAATATTTAAGATTGAAAAATAATTTTATTATCATCAAATTTAACTGATTTAAATTGAAATAGAACTACACAAAAAATAAAATTTCATATTATCTGGTGAAAATTTACCATTTGCTATATCTAAGTAGACGTATTCCAAATATTAAAGTTTTATTTCAGAAATTAGTTATTAAATTTTCATAAAATTTTAGTTAATCACGTTATTAAACAGTTAAAATTTACGGGTCATTACACTTCACCTCTGATCGATCTCAGCCAATTGGAGATAGTTTTGATCGATACAAACCAGTTAGGGATGGATTAGTGACCGATCCATAATGATCATGAATCGATTTGGTGGGCCCACCCATGTGAGAGAAGGGTATTCTGAGATCTAAGTCAGATATTTTCAACCCACGCCTATAAATAGCAGCCCAATGCCTCCAGAAAAGGGACTTTTGATTCTTCCACCCTGGTACTCTACCGGAGACTCATTGTAGCTCGAGTGCTTGAGAGTGTACTGTTGTAATCAGATTATAAACTTCAATAAAATAGCAAACTTTCGATAGTGGACATAGACTACAACGTCGGGCCACTCTAAATTCCTATGTTCTTGTATTTCTATTTGTTTGTTTTTGCATGTTTGTTAGATTGACTTCCTTTTCCATTTATATTCTTCACTTTAATCTCTTCAAATATGTCCAAAAAGTGTTATGCCCAATTTTGGTGCAAACATTAGGATCATGTATGTTATGGTTGTAGAGACAAAGGTCACCTGATTGGAGACTGCAAAGCCGAGGAAAGAAAAAGTGCTACACCTGTGGCAAGTTTGGGCATATGCAAGAGAATTGTCCGAAATTAGTGCAGCATAAGCAGGTAGTGAAGGCATATGTTTTTGATGCTATTCTGACTTCGTCTAATGCTCCCTCAGCGAAGTGAAGGGTCACATTCCTTTATATATAGTGTCTTGGTAGACAGACTGGGATTAAACCCTAAAATAGATAACCAACCTTTGATTGTGATAAACCATGTTGGAGCTTCCACTAGCCTATGCATGGTTTATCGTGATTTAGTCTTATCAAGTCATGGATGCTATTTTGTTTGTGATTGCTTTGTATTAAATTTCATTAGGTTCAGGATTATCTTAGATATGGACTAGCTGAGGAAGGTGCAGTAGTGGTGGATTGTTGTAACACCCCTAATTTTAGTAACATTATTTAGGAAATTCAATTAGATAAATTAAATAGAATAATGTAGAGACTACAGTGATAAGGTGTTGAGATTTGGAAACTAGATAGGGTCATGCCTTAACTAAATGAATTCATATGAATAGTTTATAAGATGAAATCTAAGTTGAGTAAGGAAAGGGTAACATAGGAAATAGCCATATACCATAACCCCATAACCCTTTTCATTTTCATTCATACGTTCATAAAATAAAAACATAAACTAACGAGATCAAGGCTGGCCATAACTCTAGGTGAAGAAGAGCTTAAAATCAATTGGAAGCTAAGATTCAAGCGAGGAAGATTAAAGCAAGAACAAATCTCAAGTTCCATATCCAAACGAGGTGAATAATAATCTAAACCATCTCATTTATGTTTTATTGAACAATTTAATTTTTGGTTTAAGTTTATAAAAGTGTTTGGATGGATTGAATGATGATATGATTTGATTATATGCCATTTTTGATATAAACAAGTATTTTTATGTAAGGTATAATTTAGTTTTAAGGTTAAAATAATATAAAATGGGTTTCGAATGCCATATGGTAGATTATGTTATGTATAACATTATTTTGGAGATGGGTTTAAATTTTCATAATATTCCAAGTTATGGATAATTTATTATGAATTTTGAATGGAAGAAATAGATGATTTGGGATTAAAATTAATTATTATAGTTATGAAAAGGATTTCAGATCTGAAATTTAGATATCTTAGAAAATATATAAAAAGTGTAATATGATAATTTTTAGGGATTTTTCCTAAGTGTTTTAATACGGTTATTAAATTATTAAGTTGAAGGACTTAAATATTTAAATATTTTATGGAAGGGAATGATTTATTTGTTAAAATAATTTCAGTTATAAATTATCAAATTCGGCAGTCATTTTAGAAAAATGATTTTGATAAAGAAATGACAACCAATTATATTCTTCCAAATTGGCAAGTTAGATGAAAAGAAGTTACTTCATAAGTCATAAGATCAGTTTTCACATAATTTACCACTTCACCACTTCTAATTTGCAAGCTTTCATCACCATACTTCTGCTAACAAATCCATTCAAAGCTAATACACATGATATCAAGTCAATGATACGTAGTGGATTGGAGAAAGGCGGAAGGGACAGTGTCGAAGCCATGCTTACGAGGGGGTAGAAGCCATTCTTATAACTTTGAACTACTTCTGTTTATAAATAATGCTTTCAAAGGGGTTGAAGCCAACTACATTACCTTTTGAATAAATCAACTTGCCTTTGTTTTAAAAAAGAGCTTTCGAAAGGGTTACCGCCTTTTTTTAACAGAGCTTTCAAATGAGTTGCCACTTATTTAGTTTTAAAAAGGAGCCTTCGAAAGGGTAACCGCTTGTGAGCCTATTCCAAACCTAGCTGCTGCATTCACACCTTTTGAATTAGTTAATGATCGCTTTCTTTATAACTTTAAATCAATGCTTTCGAAAGGGAAGCTTTTGCCCTTGTAAAATTTTAAGCTGCCTCTTTCGAAAGAGTTCCCATAGCCATATTTGTCAATGCTTTTGAAAGGGTGGTTTTGAAGCTATCCTTTTCCAATTCTTTTATTTAAGGATCAATTCTTTCGAAAGGGTTTCTTTCGTTTTTGTTTTCTTTGACCCAGTAGTTATATTTAATGTTAAACCCAATGGTTTCAAAAGGAATACTTTTAATTGGTTTTCGTGAAGCTTTCGAAGGGAATGGCTTAATTCTTTCGAAGGGTATATTTTATGAATTTCAAAAGGTATGTTTCAAGTATTTTGAAAGATTAGTTTTAATGCTTTCGAGTGGAATATCTTACTAGTTTTGAAAGGAAGGTTTCAATGTTTTCGAAAGGAATGTTTTGAGTGTTTCAAAAGGTATATCTTTAAGAGTTTTGAATGGAAGATTTGAATACTTTTGAAAGGTATGTTTAAAAGGTTTCAAAAGAAAAGGCTTATGGTTTCGAAAGCCTAAGTTTTCAAACAAGAAACCCATTCTCATTTTTTAAAGGTAAACCCATGGCAATATGAAAGAGTTTTAAAATGGCATTTAACTTTGGTGTATTTGAAGAAGATTTCCTTTCTAAACATAACATGTTAAAGGTATTAACCATATTTGATTTAAGAAATGATTACAAGGAAAATTAAATCATAAATGTTTATGTTATCATGTTATTATTAGTTATAATATGTGCTTCTTCTATAAGCATATTCACTTTATTATCAACCCATAACTGTATTTTAGGGCATTAAGGGTAGAATAACCGGCTACTTTGACCCACTGAATATATATATATATATATATATAGTTAACTCATGTGAGTAGAATTGCATCCAGAAGGTTAGGTAGACCAGCATGTAGGATGCCCAAAGACTGATCAAAGAATTATTTGTTTAGATAGGTTCATAGTAATCCCCTGAAAACTACATATTGAAATTTTTATTAGCAAGGGCCAATAGCTTCTTAGTGATCTCATGAAAACTATATCCAGATTAACTTATTGACAGAGATCACTAGGTTTATAGTCAGCCCATGAAAAAAATATGACATGAGAGAAGTTATTGGAGGACCGAATAGGTTCATAGTGATCCCATGAAAACTATAATTAGATGAAGTTATAGGTAGATACCAATAGATTCTTAGTGATTCCATGAAAACTATGAAACCAGACAGGTAGTCCATAAGCTTGAAACCGGTTATTAGTTAGCCCATGAAAACTAATAGGTTAATAGTGACCCTAGAAACTATAGTTTAAGATAGATAGTCAGATGAAGGGGATGGGAAAATCCAGAACATATGGCATGATATTATCATGATACATTTTATTATATCATGTCTTAACCATTGTGGGTGTAGGTGCATAATATAAGGTTACTATACACTGAGTTAAAATATTAGTGAGGGGAGAACCCATTTCGCTAAGCAGCATGGTCTCACTAGATACTATATGGTTCGATATGATAGATTATTCATTCCAGACTTTTTGTCTGACTCGAAGTTTATGTTTTCCCCTTAAACTCTTGGGTGCTCAGTTGATTTTGAGTATTTTGAAATTAAGGTTTTCAGATTCTCCTTTAGGCGAATAAGCTTCTAAAGACGTGCAGAAGGCGAGCTAACCAGTAGGAGTTCTTTCTGTTTGATTCTGCGGTGTTTTGGTTATAATGGAAAAGTTATTTATTTGCCTATATTTAGACTGTGGTTAAACATGGGGGCATCTTCATATGCCGCTCTTGGCATATTTTGTAATAATTATATTTCTCTGCATATGGTTCACAAATTGGGATTATGTAATGAATATGAAACGTGATTTGAAGTGGAATTAGAAATTTATTTAATGATTTTAAAAAAATTTCATATTCATTTGTTTCTGTTATATCAATGTATATAACATTACCGCATTTGGTCATTGAGAAATAATAACTATGGATGACTGCAGCATCTGTAGCGGTTAGTTTTAGGCCTCCAGATGGGGTATGTTACAAGTTGGTATCAGAGCATAGCTTTATGAAAATTTAAAAAGAGAGTTTAAAGCTAAAAAGATTTCAAAACACGATCCAGTGAATTAGAAAATGAGATCGGGGTTTGGGTTAACGCTATATTAAGATACTTGTATTTGATATGTTTATATCTATAAGTACATACTCCCCTTTCTCTTAGACTGTTCTTCTATATCTTACCAGGATTGTATGTAGATTTACAAGATAGGAAGATATGAAGGCAGGAAATGGAAGAGGAAATCTTGGTGGAGGAAGCACCACAACTAACGGAAATGCTTGACCCAACCCATGAGAAACCCGGGTTGACATGCAAATGCTAATCCAAATGCAAATGCCAACGTAGGTGCCGGAACCCTGCCAGTCGATATGGGGATGGTGTATCCATTCTTTGTCAATCTGATGCAGGCTGAAGTTGCTGCAGGAGTAGTTACGAGTAATGCTGTAAATGTTGGAGGAGCTAATCCGGTGGTCCCAGTTGGCAATAATTAAGCTAAGCTGAGTAGGGATTATACCAGTCTTGGTAGGAAGTCTTTTTTGGGAACATAGAATGTTGTTGAAGTATAAAACTAGTTATTGCACCATGAAAGGATTTTTGCTGACTTGAGATTAAATGATGAGCAAAAGAGGAGACTTGCCTCTAGACAGTTGCAGGGAGCAGCACTTCATTAGTGGAATGGTGTTACCGCGGGAGTTCACAAGGAAGTGTTGACTTGGGTAGAATTTCGAAGGAGATTCGAAGAGAGGTTTTTTTCTGAAGTTACCAAGTCAGTATTGCTGAGAAAGTTCATGGACTTAGTGCAGGGTAATATTCAGTGATTGAGTATGCTATAAAGTTTGATGAATCGTCTAGACACGGATATGCTACCATTGACACCATCATTAAAAGAAACGAGGAGTTTATTCGAGGGTTAATTTCCAAGATCGCTATAGTGACTATGCCAAACCCCCATGATCCAAATACAGTTTTAGCGGAGATGGCAATTTGGAATGAAGAGATGCTTTCAACTTATAGGAAGGAGAAGCAGGTCGAAACCCATGGTTTTAGGGCAAGACGAGGAAATTCTTTAAGAAGAAAGAAACACAAAAGGGAGGAGCTGCCACGAAGGCGAAGGCTAATTTAGTTTGCTTTAAGTGTGATAAGAAGAGACATTATGCTCATGAATGTCGAACTGGAAAAGGGAAGAAGCCTGCAGACAAGAAAGGAGTGAAGTGCTTTAACTGTGATCAGATTGGATACTACAAGAATCAGTGTCCCGAACCAGTCAAAGCGAACAAGGGAAAGGTCTTTGCTTTAGGACTATCATCTGCTAGGCCAACTACTGCTAAGAAAGGATAGGTTATGATGGAAGGTACACTTTTGATTCAAAGTATACTGGTTAGGGTACTATTCGATACCGGTGTATCGCATTCATTTTTACCTCAGTATTTGGTCGATGAGTTATGTTTAGAACCTTCATACCTTGTTACTTCCTTAAGGGTTGCGAATCTGATAGGAGGGTATGCAACTCTAGGGATGAAATGTGACTAATTAGAACTTGACCTATTAGGTCATAAGATTGCATGAAGTTTGTATGTTTTTGACTTCGTAAGCTTTGGGATCATTTTGGGTATGGATTTGTTAGATGAATATGATGCTAGGATATTTTTCCAAGATATGGAAATATCGCTAAGACGCCCTAGTAGTCATAACTGAATTATATGCTCGATGGAGAAATTAGACTCGAGTGCTTGTGATTTTTTGAATGCTCGATGGAAGTAGAAGAAGAGTTAAATCAGATTTTGGTAGCAAGAGAGTTTGTAGATGTTTTTGAGCTAGTCACGGGACTATCAACGAAATGGGCTAATCATTTTTGAGTAGATCTTGTGCCAGAAGCAGAACTTGTAAGCAGACCACCTAGCAGGATGACAATGACCGAGATGAAGGAATTGAAGGTGCAACTAGTGGATTTAGAAGGGATGAATTTCATTAGGCCAAGCAGCTCGTCTTGGGGAGTGCTCATGGTGTTCGTAAGGAAATTGGATGGGTCATTAAGGATGTGCATCGACTATCGAAAGTTGAATGAGAATCAAGAATAGTTATTCATTGCCGAGAAATAATAATTTATTTGATCAGTTGAATGGAGCTATAGTATTTTTACAATTGGATTTGGCAATAGGTTTCCATCAATTAAGAGTGAGAGAGGACAGTGTTTCATTGATGGCATTTTCGAACTAGGTATGGTTTGTACAAATAGTTAGTAATGCAATTCGGGTAAACGAATGCACTAGCATTCTTCATGGATTCGATGAACCGGATTTTCTGAGAGCTTGGATACGTTCATATAGATATTCATAGGTGACATTTTAGTATACTCTAGGGATGGAAGAGAGCATGAAGTTCATCTTAGAGTAGCGCTTGAGACGTTGAGGCTGTTGGAAATGCGAATTACAGATCTTAAGGCTGGATTAACACTAGACGGATGGTGAATAGTGTTTAGTGGATTTTATGTAATTTTGAAATATTTTGAAATTAAACATAGAAAAATGCAATTCACAAACAAAGAGACAATCACAGAATCAGATACAGATGCAAATAGTACATAAAAAGCAGTAAAGGAAAGAACACACCGAAATTTTATACCGGTACAGAGTTACCCTACATCCAGTCCTATACAATTTCTTGTGCAAATTTCTTTTCAAAAATAATGTCAATATTGCAACCTCGACATCAAGGCCATGAGATACACCCTCCTGTCTTCGAGTCTAGGGAAAAATCTCTTGATTTAACCAGGCTACAAGATCACCTAATAAATTTACAGGCTACAATGACACCCAATTGATTTATGGGCCACAAACACGCTGTTTCCAATATCACTTTAATAGATAGAGATAATCGATACACTTTTTTGATTACAAATGATCATATAACTCTGAATAGCACTGAGATCTTTAAGCGAGAGAGTGTCAAAGAATCAAACTAGAGATGATCAAGTTTGATTCACTTAGGATTTCGGCAGAGTTTTATTAAAATATAATAGAATACTTGAGTGGAGAAGGAGTGAAGAAATGAAGAAAAACTAACTTAAAATTCATTGAAAACAATTGGCATTTCTAGAAGAATAACAGTCTTGCCCATTCGTGAAAGATTATAATAAATAAACACTTCATTTGAAAATTTGAATTTTAAATTCTACGGCTACGATGTCGACATGGGGGATGGGGTATGTCAACATTCCTTACTAAATTTTGAAAATTGATTTTTTTTTAAAGAGATTTTTCTTTCTAAAACTTGTCAATTTTTTTTTGAAGTTTATAAACTATTTTGAATATAATTTAAACTTATGAAAGAGATTTAAAAAGTAATCTTAAGAACATATAATATAAAAGTAATATTAAAAACTAAGTATTAAATATATTTTTGAGATTTAAAGCTTAAATTATTAAAACCAGGAGATAGTTTTAAAAACAAGAGATGATTTGAAATCAAAATATAAAGGACAATAAAAATAGTTTATGGCTAAAATATTTAAACTGAGAGAGATGACTTTTAAAAAGTTTTTGGAAAAATATTTAAAATAAATCATTTTGAAAATTTCGTGGATTCCATTCCACTAAAGAAGGTTGTGGGTTTCATCCCACTAAAGAGGTCGTGGGTTCCATCCCACTATTGAAGCGAGAAGGTTGATTCCACTCCATAATTAAAATCTGAATAAAGATTTTAGTGCTATTATGAAGTTTTAAATAAATCTAGGCACTATTACTTATCTTGATATATTGAACTCTTGAAATCTTGAACTCTTGATACTCATGAGTCTTTAGTCTTGATCTGTTCAATCTTGAATTCCTCAGTCTTGAATCTCTATACTGTACAGTCTTCATTCTTAAGTACTTGCATATATATCCTGCATATACATATATATCTAGACAAGGATAATAGTATTTATATTTTATAACAAGTCCTAAGGTTGTTGTCATCAATACCTCTCCGTCTTTGATGATGACAGACTATGTTTATAAAATATACTCCACCTAACTTTTATTCTACTCCGAGTCCCCCATATTCCAATAACTCCCCCTTAATGTACTAACTTCCCATTTATCTAAGCCTAACTAACAGCCTAACTATCCTATCCTATTTTATAATTCTCTCCCTTTTTCTTCAAAAAAACTAGCCTAAAAAACATAACTTCCCTAAATCTTATACTATAGCACTGTATAGGATAGTAGTACAGTAGTAGAATATAAATGAGACAGATAGTAATTAAATTAAATGTGAGGGATATAAAAATTTCAAACATCATCAATCAATATATACATTATAGTTCTTATTACATTACATCACACCATTTACAATTACATACCGTATTAGAATCAATCCAAATAGTTCAAATCAAACAAAAACAAACAATTCAAACCAAATCAAACAATTCAAATCAAATCCAAGCAAACCAAACCATGCAAGTCAAATCTAATATTTCTTGGAACTTCAGCCCATCCTTCTTCACCAAAGATAGGATCTGCCTTTATAGCATCCCATTCTTCATTATCCTTGTTCAGAGTTCCTTACGGTTTCACTTCGATTTGTTCTTTGTTAAGGGCTGAAATCATCCATCGAATGACATTGAAGTGCCTTTCTTGTTCCTTTATCATCTGCATTTGGCTTAAGTCTAAGTGCCATTGATTGCGAAGGATAAAAGTAAGCATGTTCTTGAAAGATTTGAGAGTTTCTTCAAAATTCTCACTTAGATTATGAAAAGGAAGGCCATTACTTAATAAAATACGAAGAAATTCAATAGAAAATTAGGAGAGTTTGAAAGTATGCATTTTTCTAGAAGAAACAGGTATTTATAGGGTTGGAAAGTCATTTGAAATGAATAGACACAAGGTAGTTATGTCAATTTTAATTTCAAAACATAAACCACTTTCTGGCTGTTACATGTCGACAAAGGAGGTAAGGAGATGTCGAAATGCCCATGTTGATTTTGGCAATTTGCTTTCTTTCTTTATATTATGTACAACTCTATATATATAAACTTATATAATATAAAAGCAAGCATTCGAGAGATATTTTAGAGCTAATGAACAGAAATAAATGATTTTCATTGATAAATTTTAGTTAACATTTCATAAACAATACATAACATTAACTAATTGAAAGATACAAACTAATACAACATGAAATGAAACTATAATTCAATAGAGGATGATGAACATAATCCAAGTTTGCGACTCACTTTCCCAAAGAACATGTTCATTTTGGTGGAAATTTTATCCAACTTTTTACCAACGGATCTTTTGAGAATCCATTGGTTTTCTACTATTATCTTTTGGTTTTTTAGAAGTGTATTGTTGGATGAATTGTTGGGAGTGATAGGATATTCAATAATTTCCAATGATGCCTCTTCCTCCTCCTTTCCTTCTTCTTTAATCTCCATCTCCTCCCCTTCTTTCTCCTCCTCATCCTCTTCTTCTATTTCTTCATGAGCCAACCTTTCATCTTTTTCGGTAAGTGTTTCATATGGTTAAAACGCAAGTGGGATTTTCATAGGAGAGATATTTGCATGGTTGAACACTTTTTGAGAAAAAAACTCCTCTCTCCTATAATCAACTCCAAAATAATTAAAAATCCGAGTAAGATAAATGCCATAATATGAAGTGTTTTCTCCTAAAGTTAAATTTTGGGACAATGTTCATCCAAAATTACTTGCGCCCAATTAATGTCATAATGCCCATAAATTGCAAAAAACGCCTTACAAACTTTTTACGTCGGGTGATTGAAATTTCCCGATCTGGGAGTTATGGTATGTTGCAAAAGAAGGTTAACAATTCTTGCTTTAAGACGGAAATTTCGATTTATAAATTCAAAGTAATCTTCTCCTTCAAAAATGTGATGAAATGTCTCATGATCATGTTCACCAATAAAATACAAAAGATTCATTCCCGTATACTTATAACCTAAAATATTTTCCAAAATCTCGCTATTCAAAACAATTTGTGTTTCTTTAACACTACTCCAAACTTCCCCTTCATTACCATCATAAAAACCACGATTCAAATTTGCATAAAATATTTTAACAAGATTTAGATAATAAACAAAATCATTTTGAGAATCATCAATTAAACTAAGAATTTGATTCTCTTCGAAAAGGACATTGAGTTCATATGAAGAAAAATCACTAAAGATAGAAACTTTTCCCGTATGGACTTTTCCAAAGTTTACATAGCTTATGTAAGCTTTGATTGCTTCCGGGTCATTGTAGAGGAATTCTTTGATGACTTTGGGCAGCGTAATGATGGATCGGGTGCTTGAGGAAGCCATTTTTAAAGAGAGTGGAGAGCTTGAGAGTTTGAAAGAGAGTTTGAATTTTGAAATGGAAGTGAAATGATAGGATAAAGTTAAGTAGATAAATAGATATTCAATAGTCATGTTCTATGGTCAAGAGACACCTTTAAGAGCTTTGGAGATGGTGAAAAGGTAGAGGGAAATCCAAAGTTTTGAATTCAAATTCAAATTTCAAAATTATAGTAGGGATGCCAACATAGGAGGTAGGGTCATGTCGACATGGGTCCTATAATACATGTGACTAATTTTTTCTATTTTGTTTAATATCTATATATATATATATCCTATAATCTAATTTATATTTTATCTGAAATAATATAAATATAATAACACTTTAATATTAATATTTTAACATTAAAAATATTATTAAAATAATATTATTTTGAAAATCAAAATTTTAAATTCAAACAACAAGGAATTTCAAAACATGCAAACAATCAAACGTTCAAGCATTCAAGCAAACAATTTTAACCAATATAATTTAAATGCGTACCTATATTTAGATCCATATTCCCGAGATCATCAAATTCATGATAGTTGTAAAACACATATTTGAATTTTATGTCTCTCGATCTTCATCATTGGAGGATGAGTCTGAATCGTCTAGTGTAGTAATATACGATATCTTCCTTTTCTTTGACGAATCATTACTTAGAGGAAATTTTTGCTTATCCGAATGTGGACAATCTCTTTTTAAGTGGCCTGGCTGATTTCTGTATTTCAGAAACTTTCTAAAATTTCTTGTCATCAAGGCTATTTCTTCATCGTCATCGTTATTTGAGTTTGAACCATCTGTTAATGCATTAAATGCTATGCTTTCTCTTCTCCGTTGCATTTGTACTTCAAACGACCTCCAATTTCTAATTAATTCTTCAATTTTCAATGTACTTGTATCATTAGCCTCTTCAATTGCTAGAGTCTTCTGATCCCATTAAAAGTGATTAAATTCATCTTCTTTGGAAAAGTTCTTTCCTAATGCAGTTAGTGAGTGCACAATGTCTTGAAACCTACTGTACATGTCTAAAATGGACTCATTTAGATTCATCTTGAATAACTGAAACTTATTGGTCAAGATGGATATTTTGGTCTGTTTAACTTTGCTTGTTCCTTTATGAGCAACTTACAAAGTTTTCCAGATCTCATATGTAGACCTACAAACAGACACTGTATTAAACTCATTCCTATCAAGTGAATATAATAGAATATTCATGGCTTTGGAATTATTTTTTGCAACATTCTTTTACTCAGTTGTCCATTGTGCAAAAAAAATTTATGGGTTCAATGTACTCAATTTGTGTGATATTCAAGTGCCTAATCCTATTGATTATAAATAGATTTTCATCCTATATGCCCAATATGCATAGTTACTGCCATTATAAAGCGGTGGTCTGGCAGTTGACTGACCTTTTACAGATGAACTAGTGATAGTGTTGACATTACCAGTGTTGGCAGCCATTTGAAAACTTTTCAAAAATCATATTTTGAAAACTTTGAAAACCAATGCTCTGATACCAAATGTTGAAAATGCGGATTACGGATCTTAAAGCTAGATTAACACTAAAAGGGGGTGAATAGTGTTTAATGGATTTTATGGAATGTTTGAAATCTTTGAAATTAAACACAGGCAGATGCAATTCACAAACACAAAGACAATCACAAAATCAGATACTGATACAAATAGTAAATAAAAAGCAGTAAAGGATAGAACACACCGAAATTTTATACAAGTTTGGAGTTACCCTACGTCTAGTGCCACACAATTTCTTATGCAGATTTCTTTTCAAATACAATGTCGATATCTCAACCTTGATTTCAAGGCCATGAGATACACACTTTTATCTTCGAGTCCAAGGCAAACTCTCTTGATTTAACCAGACTACAAGATCACCTAATCGATTTATGAGCTACGATCACACCCAATTGATTTACGGACTACAACCACACCTGTTCCAATATCACTTTGATAGATACAGAAAATCGATATACTTCACTGATCACGGATGATTCTAAAACTCTAAATAGCACTCAGATCTTTAAGAGAGAGTGGCATAGAATTAAACTAGAGGTGATCAAGTTTGATTCACTTAGGATTTCGGTAGAGTTTTGTTAAAACATAAGAGAATACTTGAGTGGAGAAGAAGAAGTGAAGAAATGAAGAAAAACTAACTTAAAATTCATTGAAAATGACTGGTATTATAGAAGAACAACAGTGATGCCCATTCGTAAAAGGTTATGATGAATAGACACTTCATTTGAAAATTTGAATTTTAAATTCTATGGCTACCATGTCGACATGGGGGGAAGGGGCATGCCGACATGCCTTTGTAAATTTTGAAAATTGATTTTTGTTTTTAAAAGAGATTTTTCTTTCTAAAACTTGTCAAAACAATTTCTGAAGTTTATAACCCATTTGGAATGTAGTTTAAACTTATAAAAGAGATTTGAAAAGTAATTTTAAAAATATATAATCTATAATATAAAAGTAATTTTAAAAACTAAGTATAAAATATATTTTTGGGATTTAAAGCTTATAATACTAAAACTAGGAGATCGTTTTAAAAATAAGAGATGATTTTGAAATTAAAATATAAAAAGATAACAAAAATAGTTTAAGGCTAAAATATTTAAATTGAGAGAGATGACTTTCAAAGGTTTTGGAAAAATATTTAAAATAAATCATTTTGAAAATTTCGTGGATTCCATTCCACTAGAGAAGGTTGTGTGTTCCATCCCACTAAAGAGGTTGTGGGTTCAATCCCACTATTAAAGTGAGAAGTGGATTCCACACTTAAAATTCAAATAAAGATTTTAGTGCTATTATGAAGTTTTAACATTAATCTAGACACTATTACTTATCTTGATATCTTGAACTCTTGAAATCTTGAACTCTTGATACTCATGAGTCTTCAGT
This sequence comes from Allium cepa, assembly GCA_030765085.1. Classification (NCBI taxonomy): domain Eukaryota; kingdom Viridiplantae; phylum Streptophyta; class Magnoliopsida; order Asparagales; family Amaryllidaceae; genus Allium; species Allium cepa. The sequence goes on along the minus strand of CM060940.1, from coordinate 406,060,720 downwards.
CTTGATTTCTTCAATCTTGAATTCGTCAGTCTTGAATCTCCATACTGTACAGTCTTCATTCTTCAGTACCTATATATATATCCTACACACACATATATATAGACAAGAATATTAGTATTTTTATTCCATAACTAGTCCTAAGGTTATTTTCATCAAAACCATCATCTCAGGAACTAACAGAGGCAGCATCAACTTAAGCAAGGTTTTCAATGTGTTATTTTTGCAAGAAAGAAGTTAAGTTTCTTGGTTATGTGGTTTCAGAGAAGGGTTTGTCAGTTGATCCGAACAAGATCGAAGCTGTTAACAACTGGAAGAGACCCGAGATGGTGATCGAGATTAGAAGTTTTCTTAGAGTCATTGGCTATTATTGGAGATTTATTAAGGATTTCTCGCGGACAGTAGTGCGTTTGACTAAGATAACTAGGAAGGATGTAAAGTTTATTTGGTCTGACAGATGTGAGGAAGCATTCCTTAAGTTAAAGCATTTGTTGACTAATACGCCTGTGCTTTTAGTTCCAGACGGAAACAAAGGATTAGTAGTGTATACCGATGCCTATGGAACCGGGTTAGTAGCAGAGGTTATGCAGAAAGATAAAGTCATTCCTACGCTTCATGATAGCTTAAACCGCATGAAGTGAGAATTCCTACTCATGATCTAGAGTTGGTTGCGGTGATCATCGCATTGAAAGTATGGAGGCATTATCTCTTAGATGAGAAATTTGAGTTGTACACAGACCATAAGTCCTTAAGGTATCTATTCTCTCAGAAGGAGTTGAATATGAGACAACAGAGGTGACTAGAGTTTTTAGCAGCTTATGACTTTTATATAGAGTATACACCAGGAAAAGGAAATAAGGTTGCAGATGCCCTTAGCAGAAAGCATCAAAATGTGGTGTTAGCTATGTTAATAGAGTGAAAGGATCTAAAGGCGTTGACTACTTGTAATGTGCAGTTAAGATCGACAGCTAGTTCTAGTCAGGGCATTGCCATGTTATCATTCTTGGAAGTTCGACCAGCACTAATAGAGAGGATTGCTTCTAAGTAGAAAGAGGACCCACTATTAGCTGAGAAGATTAAAAGGCTGGAGGTTGGATTAGAGATTGATGATCTAAAATATTTTACTCTTGACCAAAGTGGATGGTTGAGAAGGAAGGGACGGTTGTGTATTTCGAATGACGGAGACTTAAGGAGAGAAGTCCTTAGAGAATTCCATCAATCCAATTTACGATTCATCCTAGAGGAATCAAGACGTATCAAGATATGAAGAGGAGTTTCTACTGGAAAGGTATGAAGAAAGATGTTGTCTTATGGGTAAGACAGTGTGTGAACTGTCAGCAAGTGAAGGCTGAACATCAAAAGTCGAGTGGATTACTTCAACCTTTGGAAATACCATTTTGGAAATGCGATTTGATATCCATCAATTTTATAGATGCGTTACCAAGGTCAAATCGAGGAAATGAAAGTATATGGGTCATAGTGGACAGGTTGAACAAGAGTGCCAATTTCATTCTGGTTAAGTCAAGTAAGATGGTACCTATTTTAGCTAAATTGTTTATGAAGAACTTAGTTAGACTGGATGGAATTTCTAGTAATATAGTTAGTGATAAAGATACATTGTTTACTAGTGAGTTATGGAAGAGTCTGTAGGATGTGTTAGGTACCAAGCTCAAGATGAGTACTGCTTATCACCCTCAGATAGACAGGGCAGACAGAAAGAGTGAACATGGTATTCGAGGATTTGTTGAGAGCATATGTGCTAGATTTTGGTGGATCTTGGGAAGATTACCTACACTTAGTTGAGTTTTCCTATAATAATTATTATCAGATTAGTATAGGAATGGCGCCTTTCGATGCTTTGCATGGAAGGTCATGCAAGTCACCAGCATGTTGGTTGGAAACTGGAGACATATTAGTCTTAGGTCCAGACCTGATAAGAGGGGAAACAGAGAAGATTGAATTGATCCAAGGTATGATGAGGGAAGCTTAGTTTATACAAAAGAGTTACACATATAAGATGCATAAGGATCTAGAGTTCCTAGTTGGAGATAAGGTTTTCATTAAAATGTCACCGACGAAAGGTATGGTACAATTTGGAAAGTCAAGGAAAATAACCCAAGATATGTTGGAACGTTCTCGAGTACAAAGAGCATCGAAAAACTCGCAAATAGAGTAGAGTTACTGAGTAGTTTGGCATGTGTCCATACCATGTTTCATGTGTTTCATCTTCGTAAGTATGTGCATGATTCAGAGACTACTATTCCTCCAGCCGCGTTAGAAGATTGAGTGGTAGAACTAGATTTGACATTAGTTTGGCAATCATTTAAGGTTGTTGCGAGAGATGAAAAGAGGTTAAGAAACATGACAGTTAAGTTGGTGAAAGTGCAGTTAAGCGATAACGAGAAGGACTGTACTTGGGAGTCACGAGACAAGATTAGAGATACTTATCTTGATCTGCTGTAAGGGTATATGCTATATTTTATTTATATAGAATGTTGCTAGTCAAATAGGCTAGTATGGTAGTTAAGAGATGTCATAGATGATTGTTATGATTATTATTTCGTCCTTGATGAACTTCGAGAATGAAATTCTTTAAGGAGGGGAGCCTATAACACCATAATTTTAATAACATCATCCAGGAGAATTATTAGATAAATTAAATAGAATAATGTAGAGACTTGAGTGATAAGGGTATTGAGATTTGAAAACTAAATAAGGTCATGCCTTAACTAAATGGATTCATAAGAATAGTTTATAAGATAAAAACTAAGTTGACTAAGGCAAGGATAATATGGGAAATAGCCGCATACCATAACCCATTAACCCCTAAACCCTTACCTCATTTTCATTCATATGTTTTTAAAACAAAAACATAAATAAGAAGATCAAGGCTAGCCATAACCCTAGGGGAAGAAGACCTTAAAACCAATTAGAAGCTAAGATTTAAGCTAGGAAGATTAAAGCAAGAACAAATCTCAAGTTCCTTATCCAAACAAGGTGAATAATAATCTAAACCATCTCATATACTTTTTATTGAACAATTTAATTTCGAATTTAAGTTTTTAAAACTGTTTGGATGGATTGAATAATTATATTCTTTGATTATATGCCATGTTTGATTTAAATAAGTATTTTTATGGAAATTCGATTTTAAGATTAAAATCATACAAAATGGGTTTCGAATGCCATGATGGTTGGGTATGTTATGTAAAACATTATTTTGGAGATGATTTTAAATTTTCATAATATTCCAAGCTATGGATAACTTATTATGAATTTTGAATGGAAGAAATAGATAATTTGAGTTTAAAATTAATTGTATTAGTTATGAAAAAGATTTCGAGTCTGAAATTTAGATATGTTAGAAAACATATTAAAAGTGAATTATAATGATTTTTGGGAATTTTTCATAAGTTTTTTAATATGGTTATTAAATTATTTAAGTTGAAGGACATAAATGTTTAAATGTTTTATTGAAGGGAATGACTTATTTGCTAAAATAATTTCATTTATAAATTATTAAATTCGACAGTATTTTAGAAAAAATATTTTAATAATGAAATGGCAACCAATTATATTCTACCAAATTGGCAAGTTAGATGAAAAGAAGTTACTTCGTAAGGCATAAAATCAGTTTTGACATAATTTACCACTTTGCCACTTTCAATTGCTAGCTTTCATCACCACATTTATGCAAAAAAACTCATTCGAAACCAATACACATGGTATCAAGTCATTGATATATAGGTGGATTGGAAAAAGGTGGAAGGGATAGTGTTGAAACCATGCTTTCAAGGGGTAGAATCCATTCTTATTAACTTTGAACTACTTTTGTTTATAAATAATGCTTTCGAAGGTGTTGAAATCAACTACATTACCTTTCGAATAAATCAACTTGCCTTTGTTTTAGAAAAGAGCTTTCGAAAGGGTTACTGCCTTTTTGTTTTAAGAGAGGCTTTCAAGTGAGTCGTCGCTTATTTAGTTTTAACAAGGAGCTTTCAAAAGGGTAACCACTTGTGAACCTATTCGAAACCTAGCTATCGCGTTCACGCCTTTCGAATTACTTAAAGGTCGCTTTCTTTATAATATTAAATCAATGCTTTTGAAAGGGGAGCTTTCGCCCTTGTAAATTTTGAAGCTGCCTTCCCGATGCTTTCGAAAGGGTTCCTCTAGCTGCTTTTATCAATGCTTTTGAAAGGGTGGTTTCAAAGCTATCTTCCCTAATTCTTTTATTTGAGGATCAATTCTTTCGAAAGTGTTGCTTTTGCATTTGTTTTCTTTGACCCTGAAGTTATATTTAATGTTAAACCCGATGGTTTCAAAAGGAAAACTTTTAAATGGTTTTTGTGAATCTTTTGAAAGGAATTCCTTAAGTATTTCGAAGGGTATGCTTTAGGAATTTCGAAAGTTATGTTTCAAGTATTTCGAAAGATAAGTCTTAATGCTTTCGAAAGGAATATCTTACTAGTTTCATCTGGAAGGTTTCAATGCTTTCGAAAGGAATGTTTTGAGTATTTCGAAAGGTATATCTTTAAGTGTTTTGAAAGGAAGATTTGAATACTTTCAAAAGATATGTTTTAAAGGTTTCGAAAGAAAAGACCTACGGTTTCGAAAGCCTTAGTTTTCAAATAAGAAACCCATTCTCATTTTTCAAAGGTAAACCCATGGCAATACGAAAGAGTTTTGAATTGGCATTTAACTTTGGTATTTTGAAGAAGATTTCCTTGCTAAACATAATAGGTTAAAGGTATTAACCATATTTCATTTAAGAAATGATTATAAGGAAAATTAAAACATGGATGATTATATTATTATGTTATGATCAGTTATCATGTATTCTTCTTCTGTAAACATATTCGCCATATGATCAACCCATAAATGGGGTTTTAAGGGCAAAATAACCAGCTAGGTTGATCCAGTAGTGTGTGTGTGTACATATATGGGAAGAGAGGGACAGAGGGAGTTAACTCCTGTATGAGTAGAATTGTATCCAGAAGGTCGGGTAGATCAGAATGTAGGACGCCTAAAGACTGTTCTAAGAATTATTGGTTTAGAGAGGTTCATAGTAAGCCCATGAAAACTATGTATGGAAATTATTATTGGTAGCGTCCAATACGTTCTTAATAATCCCATGAAAACTATATCCAGATAAAGTTATTTACAGAGATCAATAGGTTCATAGTCTGCCAATGAAAACTATGACATAATAGAAGTTATTAGAGGACCCAATTGGTTCATAGTGAGCCCATGAAAACTATAATTGGATGAAGTTATTGGTATATACTATTAGGTTCTTTATGATCCCATGAAAACTATAAAACCGGACAGGTAGTCCGTAAGTTTGAAACAGGTTACTAATTAGCCTATGAAAAGTAATAGGTTAATAGTAACCCTAGAAACTATAATCTGAGATAGATAGTTAGAAGAATGGGGATGGTAAAATCTGAAACATGTGGAATGTCTGCATATTATCATGAGACAATTTATTATGTTATTTCTTAGCCATTATCGATGCAGGTGCACAATATATGGTTACTATAAATTGAGTTAAGATACCAACGAGGGGAAAACCTATGTCGCTAAGCGGAATGATCTCACTAGGTATCTATGTGGTTCGAGATGGTAAGTTATTATTCATACTAGACTTTTTGTCTGACTCAAAGTTTATGTTTCCCCTTAAACTCTCGGGCACTCAACTGATTTCGAGTAGTTTGAGAGTTAAGGTTTTCAGGTTCTTTTCTAGACGAATAAGCTTCCAAAGTCATGTAAGAGGCAACTTAGCTGGTAGGAGTTCTTTTTGTTTGATTCCGTCGTGTTTTGGTTGTAATGGCAAACTATTTATTTGTCTATATTTAGACTCTGGTCAACCAATGTTGCATCTTCATATGTTGCTCTTGGCATATTTTTAATAATTATATTTCTCTGAACATGTTTTATGAATTGGGATTATATAATGAATTTGAAATTTGATTTGAAGTGGAATGAGAAATTTATTTAATGATTTTAAAATTTTCATATTCATGTGTTTTAGTTATATCAATGTATCTTGCATTACCACATTTGTTCACTGGGAATTAGCAACTATAGATGACTGCAACACTTGTAGCGGTTTGTATTGGGCCTCCAACTGGGGGACGTTACACTTGCGAGAAGCTGTTGGTGACGACCGAGGTTATGGAGGGGTGGATGGTAGTGATTAGCTGCCTTCTGGAGGAAGGGATTATGGTTAGCGTTCTATATTTATTCGAACTCGAGGTTCTACAAGATGAGTTGCCATGTTGAAGGAGTTGATCGAATTATCGCCGCACCAAGAGATTGAGTTCTGCATAGACTTTTATTATTGAGGCATAATACTCCCAAAGAGTAAAAGGTGTGGAGGTGCAAGTGAATGACCTGTAGTGGAGAGGGTTCATTCATATAAGCAAATCTATACGGTGTGCATTTGTAGTAATTTCCACTAATGCGGATGGCTCTCTGAGATTGTGTGTAGATTACTATGAGGTAAATAAGGCGACGAGGAAGAATATATGTCCATTCCATATATTGATGACTTGTTCAATCAGCTCCATGGTGCGAAGGTGTTCTCTCAGTTGGATCTTGCGATGAGATCTTACCAATTAAGAGTAGTAAATGAGAGTGTGTCAATCACCGTGTTTCGTATGTCGTCTTGCTCCTATGAGTGGTTGGTGCTGTTTGGGCTAACCAATGCTTCAACGTACTTTGTTGGTGTCATGAACCGTGTCTTTAAGGATTAATTGAATAAGTTTATACTTGTGTTCGTGCATGATATTATATTCTATTCTAGGATGAAGGAGGAACACAAGATGCACTTGAGGATTGTGCATTAAGTGTTAAGGGAGAAAAAATTGAGAGCAAAGCCTTCGAAATGTTAATTCTGGAGAAGGGAAGCGAGATTCTTGGGTCATGTCAATCTAAGCAGGGCATAACAATAAATCTTGCCAAGGTGGAGCTGTTTAGGATTGGAACCAACCTATGAACACTATTGATGTGAAGAGCTTCCTAGGATCGACATCATATTATAAACATTTTATCGTGGACTTCTCCAATGTAGCAATGACATTGACCAATTTGATGAAGAAGAATCTGACTGTTGCTTGGGACGCAAAGTATGAGCATGCATTCATTAATTTGAAGGAGAGGTTAAATAGTGCACTAGTGTTGATCTTTCTAAGAAGGAATAAGAAGATAATTTTATACGCTGATGCTTGTGGTACTAAATTGAGTGCGATATAGATGAAGGTAGGTAAGTTTGTTGCCTATTCTAGTCGATAACTGAAGCCGCATGAGAAAAGTATCTGACTCATGATTTGGAGTTGGCGGCGATAGTGTTTGCTTTGAAGGTTTGGAGACATTATCTATTAGGAGAGAGATTCGAGCTATTCATTTACCATAAATCGTTGAAGTACCTTTTCTTCCTGAAGGATCCCATCCTTCGTCAGCTACGATGGTTAGAGTTTCTAGCCTATTATGACTTTAGCATTTTCTATAAGCTAGGTAATTGCAATGTAGTCGCCGACTTGTTGAGTAGAAGACATGCCAATTTTGGAGCGATGTTCCTAGAGTAGAAGCAGTTGGAGTATATTGCTAGCTATGACTTCAGAATTCACTATGACTTGAGCTAGAGATGTTGGGTAGTTTTACTATTAGGCCTGCTTTGACTGAGAAGATCGGTACTAGTCAGAGGCAAGATGCTGGACTAGAAGAGATCATGGAAAAAATAGGAGTAAAGTTTTAGGAGATTAAGCAGTACAGACTCCTTCGAGATGGTTGGGTCTATAAGGATTGAAGATTGTTAGTTCCCGATGTTGTTGGATTACAGAATGCAGTACTATGAGAGTGCTATCACTCTAGATTGACTGTACATCCCATCGATAATAAGTCTTACCATGATATGAAGTAGATATATTGCTTGGAAAGGGTAAAGAAGGATGCTGGGGCATTTATCTTGAAGTGTATGAACTTCCAGTTGGTAAAGGAAGAGAAAAAGAAGCCAAGTGGGTTAATGCAACTACTTAAGGTACCAGAGTGGAAGTGGTAATAAGTTTCAATGGACTTCATTGACGGATTACAGAGGAACAAACAAGAGTATATTAACATCTGGATATAGTCAACAGATTGACGAAGATTGCCCGATTCATACCCTTTAGGTCTAATAGAATGGCATCCAAATTTTCAAGTTATCTGTGAAATGGTTAGCACAATTCCATGGCGTGCCGAATAGCATTATGAGTGACCGATAGCCTTTATTCACTAGTGGGTTTTGGAAGAGCTTGCAGAAGGTGTTAGGGACGGAGCTGCATCTTAGTACAGTTTAACACATGCAAGCCGATGGGAAGACTGAGAGAGTGATTCTGACATTAGAGTATCTCTTATGAGCTTTCATACTCGATTTTGAAGGTTCGTAGGGCGATTACCTGCATTTGGTAGAGCTTTCATATAACAGTAGTTATCAGTATAGTATCAATTTAGCACCGTACAAAGTATTGTATAGTCAATCATTTAACGCTCCTTTATGTTGGCGGAAAGCTGGCGAGAAACCGATACTTGATCCAGATATGATTAGAGAGACTTTTGAGAAGATTAAGGTCATTATGCAATGAATGAAAGCTATTTAGGATAGGCAGAAGAGCTACGTTAGTAAGTGATGTCAGGATTTAGAGCTCCCTGTCGGTGATACGGTGTTTGTGAAGATTTCTCCATTAAAAATGTTATTCAATTGATAGTAAAAAGAAGTTGATGCCTAGATTCATAGGTCCTTTTTCGATAGTATAAATGATTAGGAAACTGGCATATATGGTCGACTTACCTAAAAGATTTTAGGCATGGACAATGTATTCCATGCTCTCATATACAGAAGTTAGTGCACGACACAGGCATAACAACGTAGCCCGATTCGTATTATCGGACGTGATATAATGCGGCTTTGGAGGAAGATGGTAGATTAAATGGGTGAAAATGAAAGTAATCGCACATGGAAAATCGAGGATAGCATGATAAGGTCTCTTGCTTATCATATTTTACTTTCGTTTTGATATCATATACGATAATTTAGCATTTTACATCCTAGAATAGGTTTATCTATACTATTGGTTGCATGGTTGCTTGTTTGAGGTGTTTGATGGTTCCATATGATTGTTAGACATATATGGGTAACTGTGATCGACTAATCCATAATCTATTGGGGATTTCGGGAAAAATTCCTAAAGGGGTAGGGAAGAGTGTAATGACCCACATTTTATGTATCATAGGATCATAAAATATTATTATTTAATTCATATGAGGTCATATGACACTAGAATTTTAAGATATGACTACTAGGGACATTTTCCATCTTTAGAATTTTGATTGGACATTTCAGACCCAAAAATTCTAGTAAGGCTTATAACTTTTGATAGGGATTGAATTCAAATCTGAAACCACTTCCATTAGATAGAGCCTGCGGTTTGGTCATAATAGAAAATTGGATTTACCATTAAGCAGATATAGAATTCTATTTGCTATCGAATAGATTAAAGTGTAATTAGAAAGGTTTAGGGGCTAATCCCCATGCCCAACCCAGGATTTGTGCCAACATTAATTGAAACAATGGCCCCTAAATCATTTCTTTTCTTCTCAAACTTCCATTCGCCCTAATTTCATCAAAAATATGACCTTTTCCTTACTAAATTCTAGCTTAAATCATAATTAGAAGGGTAATTAGCAAAGGGGATAATAGATTCATCATTTTGGTACTTGGAATTTTGTGATTCTTGGCTGTTTATTTCAGATCAATGGATTAGGTTGGTATTTTGGATATTAGATGAGTGATTCTTGGCCTCTCATTATTCTATATGTGTTCATTTGGTTAAAAAAAATTAACATGATTTTGATCTTAAATTTTTCAAAATTTAATTATATCCTTAAAAATATTTATGGCCGAAATTAAAAAGATTATACGAGATTTTAAATGGTTTTATCACCCTTTTTGGACCATATTGTCATTTTGATATGAAGTTAGATCTAGAATAGAATTTGTATGGTAATCATGTTTAGATGGATTGCATGTGCATGTGGATGTATATGGGTGATGTTCCAGTTTTATATGTTGTGCTTTGATATAGTTTGCTAGTGCTTTAGGTGGTTAGAAAAGAGATCGCTCATTTAGGAAAAACAAAGGAAAAATTGTTCGGAATTGTATGAAACTTAGAGGAGGTGCTCTGGAGGATAGGGAAATCTTATGATCCAAGTCACAAGAAGTTCAGATGTTTGAATTTAGGTTGGGAATGAGATGATTGCGAGGGGAAGAAATAGCAGATCTGGTCGGTATTGAGCAATATTTCAGAACTTAGACTACAAGATTTTAAGGGCAAGCTTCGAGATAGAGTGAGGATGGAGTTGTAGAAGCAAATTTGGAAAATTTGGCTAAGTATGGTAGTCGGTAGTAATCACTTTTGATCGATGCCATGTTGTTTTTTTGGCATTTGGTTAGAGCATGGAGCATGAGAGCCTAGGGGAATAGAGCAAGGAGTTCTAAGCATGTCGAGAAGAAGAGATCAGGAAGGAAATTAATTAATTAGCCAAAGTTTGGATAAGTAAATACAAAGGGATTCATATCAATACCGACCTCTTTTACCGGTACCATCATGAAATTAAAAGGCATGGTATATGGAATTTCCATAGGGGAATGTGAGGGCTTTGCAGGTCGTGCTAAAGGTATTTATCTGGTCGTTTGGTGTTTGATGTTGATGTAGTAGCACTGAAGGATGATAGCTTCAAGACTTTGCTGATGGTAACTCAATGGTGAATATAGTTAGTTTTGATAATGTTGGATCGACGTTGAAAGGTGCCGTGATAATGATTATCCATGATTAGTGGGTTCTTGGAAGGGTGACCAGTGAATAAACGGTTGAATGGTTCTATTATGAAAAGAAGGAATATATAATGGTTCCTTAAGGAAAATGAAAATTTGATAGAGCAAGGAAAGTGTTTGAATACTCGTGTTAAGATATCATTGATACTCAGAGTGTTTTCTAATGTGCTCAAAAGCATGGGTATTGTGTGGACGCATATTGGTCACTTGGAATGGCTACCACCGGTCAGTGGAATGGATCCGTATATCGCGAACCAATGGAATGGATCTAGTATCAGCTCGGGGTGTGAGCAAGTAGATGGAAAACTGGGATTTTTCAATTAATTCCTGACCAAGGGAATGGTCATATGAGTTGTCATATATTCAGTCACATTGAGTGATAGTAAGGATTGTTTGATCGATGCTATGTTGTTTTGATTACTTTCTCCCATAGTCAATCAATCTTGGGACTTCATTTGAGATAGGTATTGTGGATAGGGGTGCCTGGATGCCCATCACCGCAGTTAGGTTATAGTACATCTTTATAATGTTTGTACAATAGCATATTATGTTAGTTATGTGTCAAATCTTTGGTTGTAGGGATAGGTCATGTATGTTTCGTATATCGTTGTTCCTTACTATAGCAACATGTATAGTATTTAAAATTCATTTATCGCTCATACTAGACTGTTTTATGACTCGAGGTTTAATGTTATGCTTCTTATTATCTCGGATACTCTTAAATGAGTAGACTAGATGGGAGTTCCAGGGGTACGCAATGGTTGTGCAGAGGATGAGCTGGATGGAGCTTTCTCATATTATATGTGGATATGCTATTACTTATTCTGCTATGCAACACTATGGAGCCTAGATAGTGTTTTCTTTTCTATTGATATAGTTTTATTTTAGTTTATCCGTTTGTATAAGCTCTATTACTACATGTTATATGGATCTATACTCTGATATTTGGTTCACTTAATTGTTACTGTTTCTCTAGTTTTATATTTGTGATGATTATTATATTTTATTTGATGCACTGTGAGACATATGACATTTTTTGTGATTATTTTCTTTTCTTTTCAACCCTTTACATAGTCACACATGGCCGGGCACCCAACAGCACACTATTTAGTTATATTGGGTGCCGATAGTGTAGGGCGGTCGTCACACACGTACTACTTTATTAAGCTCGAACATTAATAAAATAAAATAGAAAATCCAAAGTTCTAAATTATTTTAAATTATAAAAACAACTCCAATCATATAAATATATTCTTTACATATATATATATATATTATAATCGTACTTGTTTTCAACGAAAAATTATTTTTATACCATTTGAACATAAAATATTTACAAGTATTTTAAACAAAAGTACTTTAAATAATTTTCGTTTTGAAACATATACATATTTAAATTAAAAAAATCAATTCTTTCTATTTCAAAAAGTTTAATTATTTTATTTATTAAATATATATAAATTTATATATATGTAAACGCATGCATATATATATATTATATCTAATTAGATAATTATAAAAAGTATTTTATTTTAGGGTCAGATAATATATTTATAATATATATTTTACAATTATTTTTACTAAGTCAAATTATTTGTTTTTGAAAATAATATTTATTATGTGTATATATATACACTTATAATTTAATTAATAACTTTATTACAACAAATAAAGTTATTTTAAATATTTATAAAACTATATATACATGCACCCAAATATATGTATGTATGTATGTATGTATATTTGTATGTGTATGTGTGTATGTTTGTATATTTATTATAAAAATTTCCAATGATGTAAATGAAAAAACCATTTTGGCAAAAAGAGGGAAAATATTCTAAACCCTGATGCCATATTATCTAGGGCGGCACATTTTCTCTACGAGATTTTTATTTTTCTCTTCTTCATTCTTATTCCTTTTCATTTTCTTTTGTTTCTCCTTTTCTTATCAATCAATTCTATTTTTCATATGGAATCTAGTGGTATCAAGGACAAAGGTTGGATTGAAGTTTCTCGGAGGAAGGGCAAAAATCCTGCTGTTCCATTCAGAAATTCTATGAATAACTTGCAAGTTAAACACAATTACATGGAGGGTTTCAACAATCAAAATTTCCAGACGGTAGGAAAATCTTAGGGGTGTTTTCTTATTTCGAAAGATGCTAAGAAGGCAACTTATAGTTAGGTTGTTCAGTAGGGGCAGGGTGGACATTTCTTGAGCACATTAGTCTTGAAATCATTAATCCTATTATGGACAAAGGGTATGTATAGGCAATCTTTCCAAAGAAACAATAAGAGAACTTAAAAATGGATGGAATAATTATGTTATTTTATATGTTGTTACCCAAGGACATTTCTTTAAAACATTCGAAGCTTTTGCCAAACGAATGTGGAAAACAGTGAAGAGTTTTGATGTTCAATCCAGGAAGAATAGATTCTTTGTTATATTTGTAACAGGGATAGATTGCAATAATATATTAGAATTGGGTCTGTGTTTTGAGACGACCCACCTCTTGAATCTTGGAAATCAACACTAATACATCCTCGGTATTCATGTGCCGCCGCAAGTCCAAGTGTCGGAGAGGCAAATTATCATGGGTAAGCAAGAAAATAAAGAAAAAACAAAATCACATACGAATGGAATAACATATATTATATCCTTTATAATGGAAATTTCAAATACATTTATCAGATTTAAATATGCATAGTTATAAATATTTGTGCTTACAAATGTGGTATATAATGATACACAAGTGTAGTGGAAATGGATAACAATTTTCAAAAGAATCTTCTAACTCCGCGCTTCGATCCCCATCTAGATTTCTTCTACCTAACCTGACTATTAGGCTACCCGAAAAAATTAGGGCACCTATGGTTTAAGGGAAAAGAAAAATAAACTCTGAGTCAGTCATGGGATTGGTGTGAGAAACTCAAAATACGCGTTTTAAAAAAAAGGTATCTTATAAGATCATGCCATACATAAACACGGAACATGTTTTTACCTTATGATAACCAAAACATTTGCTACGAAAAATCATTTGATGTTATTTTTAGTGACATTTTTTAAAAACGCCTTTCAAGTAAATATATTCAAATAGCCGAAATTATTTAATTGGTTAAATTTAACAGCATAATAGGTTTACAATCAAGTCAGTAAGCACTTGTTGGAGAATGAAATTTCATACAATGGCAAGTATGAGACTACCATCCATACAGTACATCTCTAGAGGAATGTACCGAGGATACACAAATAGTCCTTTGTATCTAGCAAGACCGATCTATCCCTGTTTGACACTCATACATGGCCTGGATAGATGCCGAATATGACATCACCCCGATCGTTACCGACCTATTCGAGACAACTCATAGCGTACACCATATACTCGAAAAATAGAAAGTAATCTATAAAGGCAATGACCATACCCTAATGGGCATGACCCACTTAGCCTTACGACGTATCATGTTTAAGCCATTACCGGGTAATGAGGCCCGTGGTAGTGATTACCTTTCACATAGCACATCTCACTTTGAATGCCACATTGTGATTCCATGATCACACATCTGATTTCTACAAACGTTAACTTCTACGCTCGTATACCTCAGAAAAGGATGTTAAGCTATGAAAAGTTTCCTTCTCCGCCACCAAATAGATGATACATCCATAGATATCAATTTATGTAACTAGAAATGCAACAAGTTGTCCAAGAACAGGACAAACCGAAGGCACTCTCCTACCATACCCTGTTGGGAATTATCCCTAGGATTAGTAGTAAGAAGTTCTTCCATTGAAGATCTCAAATGAAGAACTACTGCCACATAATATGAAATAAAAAATTCCCCCAAGGGTCAGTGACAAGAAGCCCCATATTCTATCTACATGTCTTCATTTTGAATGCGTAAATTGGTTCGAAGTGGTCTTTGGATATGAATCACCCAGTCCGACCTCGGTTCCGTCGAACCAATCATCGATAAAAATATGTTAACCAAATAGGGAATTATTCTTTGATTGATTAATTTCTTTTTATCGAAATATCTTTAGAAGTTATATATTTTTAAAATATTCTTTTTAGTATATACGGAACCACTAAACCCCATTTATCAAATCCTTTCATTACTTAATTTTTTTTAAATCTTGGAATAATTCTAACTCATTTCATTTTTCACTTAGGAAAATATTTCAAAATCATTTCATTTAAATCTTAACAATGATTTCTTAATTCAAAACCCAAAGTTTTGATTGAGTTCAAACCATATTATCTAGGGCGTTAATCCAAAACCGGTAAATATTAAATGAGCAGAATCTATAGAAATTATCTAATTCTACTCAATATCAGTTCCAGTATTCAACAAGTACTATAGGTAGAATAACAGTGAAGTCACCTTTTAAATTCCACGAATAGTACTAGTTCCCTCTTCGGGCTTTAACATCGAGTACAAGAAGATTATCCCCATAAAATCCAAATTATTTATATTTGAAAAATTATATCCTTTATACTTTGAAAAATTGTGATCCGAGTAATTCAATTTACTATTCCTTCCATCGGGCCAATCTGGATGGCCAAGAGAGCATGAAACTAGTTTTCCGAACTCAAGCCTAGACACTATATCTCTATCACCCATAAGGAGGTCAAGTTATTTGATCGACTCTAAATCATTTAACATATTCTACCAACTTTTAATCATTTATTTAACCACTCCATAAATCCTTCAAATTAAATTTAAAATATTTTATTAAGCATTTAATTTTTTTTACAAATGACTGGAAAAGGATGACTGCGTTTAAAACTATATTTCAAAAGTTATAGAAAAGTGCGGCAAAAAAGTGCTGCAAAAAGTACTTTTTAAGCTATATTGATCAAAACGACTTTCTATCATTTAGAATCTTTTTATAACTCAAATCACTTTTAAAATATTTTAAAAGATTTTTCGAATTTATTTCATATTTTTAAACAATTTTAAATATTATTTTTATCTTTTTATGGATTCCGAACTGTAAAACCGTGATTTTACCAAAAAAATATTTTACTCATATTTCAAAATCTACTAATAAAAATCTCGATTTTCTTTCATTTTTTGAAAAGTGTGGATACAATAGTTTGAAAAGTTCTTAACTTGAAGAATTCTGAGCTATATTCCATTTTACATACTAGTTTGACTTTTATGGCGCACAATCGCGAATTACCATCTCGCGATGCATCTATTTTTGACTCAATATTCTTTTAAACTTTTCCAAAACATTTTTAAATGTTTATAAAACATTTTTAAATCATATTAAATTATTTTTAAGAGGTTCAAACATTTCATATACACCAATTCATTCAATACAGGAAAGTGATTTCCTTTGCTTATCCACATGTATTAACGTGACTTGCATATACATACATACATACATACGTACACACACACACACACACACACACACACACACACACACACACATATATATATATATTCAACATCCATAATCCATATTAAACAACCATCATTAACAATCTTACCCACACATATATGTCATCCACTAACATATATTACTATAGTTTAAAAGTTTCTCACTTTCATTTTCCCTTCGGGTTAATACAGAATTGGCATTGCTTCGCTACGATCACTTTAAAATCCATGGAACCGAACTCTTTGACCCACCCTAAGGTGCTCACAACCTTGATGATATGAAGAGGAAGGCTCAGTCAAAGGGAAAAAGGAGGGTGGGCATGGGTTTTAGGAAGGTAAGGGAGAAGTTTGATGATGGTTTTGAGGTGGTTTTACTAACATATATGTATTATATGATTTTAATTCCCTTTTTCCAAATATTTTGCCATTATTTTGCTAAGCATTGAAGCCATGAAAAAAACTTGAAAGTGGAGGAGAAGATGATAAGAATGTAGAGAAAAATGTGAGAAAGTGTATGAGTAATGGGAGAAAATTTGGAACAAATATCTAATGGTATAATTACCTTTTTTTTCCCTCGACCCAAACCCCTCTCCTACCCCCTAGGTTCGGCCGAAGTGATGTTCACATGGGTGAACCCATGTGCTTGTCCATGTGTGTATGTACTTGGTTGACTTTGATTTGATTAAGGCTTAAGAAATTAAGAAACATCTTATATACTTCTTATATACATACATACATACATACATACATACATACATACATACATACATACATACATACATACATACATATATATATATATGTATGTATGTATGTATGTATATTTGTATGCATTTTTCTGTGTAAGTTAAAGTGTATATATGTATGTTATATAAGTGTGCATAACATGTTTATAAGGTTGCAACAAAAAGTTGAATGACTTCTATTCGTTAAATCGTTGAAAATCGAAAAACCGATTTCTGGTCAAATTTTCACTTCTTAATTAATATACTTATATTTGTAAATAAAATTTGAAAGCTAATTCCTTATTATTATAAATGAACTAAAACAACCACATTTAAATTATAAGATCATATAAATTAATACCAAGCCATTGTTTACAAAACGTGTTATTACATTGATAAACCAACATCGATTTTTCTTATAATTTCAAATTACATTTATAATTTTATAAAACCATTATAAATGATTTATTATCATTTCATAGCTAATTAAAATGAATTATTATCCTTTAAAAACAATTTTTCGAATAATTATAATAATAATTAAATCATAAATC
This sequence comes from Allium cepa, assembly GCA_030765085.1. Lineage (NCBI taxonomy): Eukaryota > Viridiplantae > Streptophyta > Magnoliopsida > Asparagales > Amaryllidaceae > Allium > Allium cepa. The sequence continues at coordinate 406,043,189 of CM060940.1, read as the reverse complement.
TCGACTAAATTTAACAAATCAGTAAATATAAGGGCATTATTGACAATGTCATAAACACATTTTATTTTCAAAAATTAAACAATTGATTTTATTTCATATTCTTGTTCAATTATAAAAACAAATGTACGTATCCAGTTCCGTGCGTGGCGTTTTATGATTATAGAGTTGTTTATCGATAAAACAACTTTCGACCACTTTATCGGTTTAAATCTCGAGGAAAATATTTTTGTAAATATCTATTTAAAATAAGATTACTATTATTTTTCGTCTCTCAAAACAATATTATTTGTATTATCAACCTTTTATTTGAATAAATTTACAAATAAATATAATTTATCAATGTGATAAATTTGCGGGTTGTTACTTGTTTCTTTTATACAAATTTGATTATCATGAAGAAATTAACTCCGTCGATGAAGGTGGATAGAGATCTACTCATCATTATGCCAGTATGGATCAGACTACTAGGGATTAGATTTAGTCCTTGAGAAGCAAAGGCAATTAGTGCTCTAACCAGTAATATTGGAACTCCAGTTAGAATGGACGAGGGTACGAAGAAAAAAAATGAGAATTGCATTTGCTAGAGTTCTCATCAATAAATTAAAGTATAAATGAAAAAGTTTAAATCAACATAAAACAATTTTTGTACTGATGTTCATAAAAAACCAAGGACTAAAAATGTGATGATAAAACATAATTTTATACTAATATTCGTATGTGTACCCAAAAGTATTCAAAATTAAACACTAAAACTGTCTGTTTTCACTAAAAATGAGTAAAAAAAACCATATCCTAGTAGCATCCAATGACTAGGAAATAAATATTTTTCGAATACAGATACCACAATAACTATATCCATATCCGGAAAGCTTTTCGGATCTCGAAATTCGCATCCGCTTTTCGGATAACGGCGGATAACAGATATTTTTCATATTTTCTAGTACGGATTCGGACGGATATCGGATTTTTCGGATACCTATTGAGAGCTCTACTCATAAGTGTCCTATGAATAAAGTATGGGTTAAAAAGGTGATGAAAGATCCCTTAGTTCATAAGACAGCAGAGTTTAATTTGTTACAACAGTCTAATGAGAAGGATGACAGAGAACAGTTGGTAAGTAGTAAAGTTGACAGGGAGGAAGTTTCAACCGAGGAAGCTCCTCTGAGAGCAGCTAATGTTTAACATAACTCTAAAAGTGGAAATGTGGAAGTAAAGGTTAACGCATCGGTTAACAGTGATCTGCATACTGTAGAACAGGTAAACGAGGTGATAAAGGGTCTCAGTTTGGCTAAGGTGGCGATCTTGAAAGAGAATGGTAACACCAAAGTTGCAGCTAAGAATGATAATGTATCGATAGTATGGGGGGGGGGGTGTGGGGGTTGGAGATGTTGCTGTTGTACATGGGATTCTTAAGTCTTTAGATAAGTGTCTTATGAGGTTAAGTAGTCTTCCGACAGTTCTTACTCATGTTACTTCTATCCAGTTGGAGGAAGGAGCCATAGAAAACACACAGAAGAAAGTCCCGTAACCTATGCTACCAATAATTATTTTAAATCATCGCCATTCATTATTGGACTGTGATCGACTTCCAGGAGTTTCATTATGGCCAAACAAGGCAGGGTCTCAGAAGCTCAACAAAATCTAAATAATGTCGATAGCTGGCTGGACCGTTAGGGGTTTCCACAAGCCCAATAGAATGACATAAGTTCTTAGAATCATCAATCATTATAATGTTTCACGTTTTGGTATTTTAGAAAAACAAAATGACAGTGCATGAGCTAGAGGTGATTAAAAGGAAAAAGGGATTTAAATGGAGTTTAGTGAGTAATGTGCCTTTTATTACAAATGTCGAATTGTTATCCTTATCAATAGCGACACTTGGAATTATAATATCATCAACATGAGTGATTAACTATAACTTTAGAATTGATTAATGTTTGAGGAGCTAAATGCAACTGTAGCGTTATTTATGCTCATAATTTTGAAAGCTTAAGGAAAAATTTGTGCTTGAACTTAGAGGAAATTCTTTTGCTATATTTAAACCATGGATAATTTTTAGAGACTTTAATTGTATTAGATTCTCCAAAGAAAAATCAGGTGGAAACATGGTTTCTTTTAGTAAGATGAAAGAACTGGATAACCGGATAACCGGATGATCAGAACACGCACTCTAGAAATGTAAATTCAAGGATTCAACTATTCTCGATGGCCTGATCGTAAGAAAATACAATGACCAAGATCGATAGGATATTCTGAATATCTTATGGATACAAACGTTTGCTAATTCTAAGGCTAATTATCTTGATTCTGAGGATCAGTGATCATAATCCAATTTTAATCTATCTTGTATACTATAAACATGATTATGTGAAATCATTTAGATACTTGAATCATTGGTCGTTATGTGAAAATCATAGCGAAACTGTTTTACATGGATGGAATACGACATGTGTAGGAAGACCAATGTTCCAATTATTGTACAAATCGAAGAATATAAAAAGAAGACAATTGTCTTAGGCCAAAGAAAGAAATGATCCGCACAAAGAGGTAGAATCACTTAGGCAAGTATGCTTCAAACTCGAAAAAAATTTGAAATTGAAAAATCTTCGAAAGTCAAGGAAAAAATGTTTCATATGAAAAACAATCCGGAGTTAGGAAACATAAAGCAAAGTCTTACTGGATCCTTTAAGGGGATAGACATCGGCTTTCTTTTAGGCGAAAATGTTTTACAGGTGATGTCTCAACATGTGGAATGGTAATATTTCTTTCAACAGAAAAATATGCAATAACCCAGATCCTTTGGTGAATGAAGCGCTAAATTTTTTTGGTGAACTGTTTAACCGGCAAAAATTCAAAAGATCGTCCATGATAATTTGTAAGAATCTAATCACGACCACCGGAGGAATTTCTTAAATAATAAGATAAAATTATACGAGGTCAAAGAAGCCATTATAAGCATCAATGATGATTCTTCCCCAGGGACTGATTGTTTTAATGCAAAATTCTTTAATGTTCATTGAGATATCCTTAAATTTTTAATTTTGGATATGATTAATGATTCGTTCATGCATGGTAGAATTCTAAGGGATATCGATCACACTTTTATTCATTTAATCCCAAAAAGCGCCAAAGCTACTTCAATCCAAAAATTCAGACCCATTGCATGTTGTATCGTGACTTATAAATTTTTGTCAAAGGTATTATGCAATAGAATAAAAATGTTCATGCACCTTCTTATTTTGAAGAATCAATGTGCATTTGTTTAAAATATGTTACATTGGAGATGGTATCATGTTTGCTCATGAGGTAGTAAGAGGATTTGGAAATAGGATATAAAAACATGTGTATTAAAGTAGAACTTCGAAAAGCTTATGATTCGATGGATATGAGCTTTGTTATTCACCTGATGAAATGTTTGGGCTTTTTTGTCAAGTGGATAGATATTATTAAAGAACTTTTCAGTTCTCCAACTTTTTCAATTATCAACGAAGGAGGACCGGTGGGATATTTTCAGAGTCAAAATGGTTTAAGAAGAGAAAGTTTGAGAGGGAGAGATTTTTACCACTCTGATTGGTAACAACAATGTAACACACATTATCTTTGTTGATAATATTTGAATTTTTTTTTTGTCATGCGGATGTTGGAGAAGCATAAGCTATAAATGATGTTTTTAAGAATCTATATGATGTTCTGGGCTATAAGTTAATTGTGAAAAATCCCACGTTTTCTTTGGAGAAGGTGTTAAAAACAAGGATGAACCAGTGGGCATTATATATGTTAATATCCCTGTAAAATACTTAGGTATTTCTCTTACAAATGATAAAATTAAGGAGAAAGATTTTGGAACCTTGTTGGACAAAATCAACAATAAAATAAAGGGTTAGGAAGCTAGACTTCTAAGCGTTGTTGGCCGTACTAAATTGTTGAAATCCCTAATTTATCTTATTATTGGCTATTGGATGCCATGTTTCAAATTACCTAATAGTACATTAAAAAAATTTGAGATATTTGTTTAAACATGAAAATCGGCTGAAGGAAGAACTTTGCATTTTTTTCGGAACGAAGGACGTGGCAATTATTTTTACGTTTTAGAGACACAAGTTTTATTCTTTTGCCTGAAGGAAATTTTTCACAAAAAAATTAGACTGCTTTCAAATCTCGTTCTCAAATCAATAGGACTGGTGGCAACATCAAAAGAATAGACGGCGCTGCATCACAAGAATAGACGACGGCGGCGCAACCGCAGATGAAGATGGAGCTCGTTCAGACGAAGGCGGAGCTCGTTCGTCAAGCGAAGGTGATGGACTGTAGCTGGCGGCGACTACATTGAAGGTCTGCAGTGACTTGAGCCATGACTTTTATGGCCGATTTCGGATGAGCGGCTGTGGAGTAGAAGTTAAGGTTGCTGATGATGCCAAAGGTAACGATGACGATTAAATGTCTTGAAATGAACTAGAAAAAAATGCTATATGAAATTATCATTCTAATCCTATATGTATAATACGTAATTGAACGTTATATTTTGTATTGCAGTTGTTATAATTTATGCATTTGTAATAGTATGATTGAATGTTCTTAATTTTCAAAGAGCTGAAGTAAGTTTTGTTTTAAAAATCTGCAAAAGATGTGATTTTGATTAGATAAAATTACTTATGTTTCACAAGATGATAAAATATGCATAAAACATAATGCATCAGTTGTTTGTTTACTTGTTTATTGAGTTGCTTTATTTTGAATGTTACAGATATCATAAATAAAATGCTAGTGTAGTTCATAACTAAAATGCTATATTAAACTATCATTTTAAATATACTAAGCATATTATATTAGTCTATCATTTTGCATATCCTAAAATGCTATATTACACTATCATTTTGCATATCCTAGAATGTTATATTAAACTATCATTTTGTATAACTAAAATGATATATTAAACTATCATTTTGCATATCCTAAACATGCTTGTGGACTTTGTAATTGAAATACTACATTAAACTATCATTTTGTATAACTTAAACATGCCAGTGGATATTGTAATTAAAATGATATATTAAATCTCATTTTTCATATTGTAACTTTGGTATTAGACTTCACAACTAAAATGTTATATCAAACTATCATTTTGCATATTTTAAACATGATAATGGATTTCATAACTTAAATGCTATATTAAACTATCATTTTGCATATCATAAACATAGTTGTGAACTTTATGATTAAAATGTTACATTAAAAATACATATGCTATATGCAATTATCATTTTGCATTTGGTAGTTATTTTGTATATTGTATTCATACTACTTCACTTTAAATATACTTATGCTAAATTCAAGTTCATTTTGCATATTTTCATCCTTATTCAATTGAAATATACTTATGCTATATCCAAATGTCATTTTGCATAGTCAGATAATTGTACAATATTTTAAAAGTATAAATGCTATATTAGTCTATCATTTAACATATTAAACACAGTGTATTGTGTTTCAAATGTAGAAATGCTATATCTACATATCATTCAACTTGTGATTATAACCTTTTGACTTTCTTCTTCTTCTTCTGTGTTTTGCTTCTCCATTTGTTTGTTACCTCTAGATTTAGTGGCACTTGACTTCAATTTTCACGAAATTTCTAATTTACGCTTGCATTGGAGTGTCGAATTAGGTTTTTTTCAATTTTAGAATGGACGATGGAAGCTTGGACGACGGCGGCGGCTTGGACGACGGCGGCTTGAGTGACGACGGCTACGGCAGGTTATGTTTAGGGTGGCAGCGGCTACAACAGGTTAGGACTATGGCGGTGGGGGCTATGGCAAGCTTCAGACGATTGTGTGGTGTATTTGGAGATAAATAAAATAAGCTTACATGGCCAACTAATTATACCGATCAATTGGAGATTAATAGTGAGGTAATTAATTTGTAAATCAGTTTCAACAATAACGACTTCAGCTCATACATTGCAAAACTAGTCTTATCTACTATTGTGTGGTGTATTTGGAGATAAATAAAATAAATAGAGTTTCTAAATGAGGATTTATCCATGAACGAACAATTTGCAACTAGATTCAACCGTTTGTCAACAAAAGAATTCATAAATCAAAACACTTGCAAAAAGAAACATCAATAGAGAGATAGAGATATTTATGAAGAATGGGTGACATGTTACTACCGGTACATGCGCATGAATTATTTACCTACATTTTCTGAATCCTAACCTATCGACAGCATGGCTTCTACCCGTATTAGTTTACACCTGCTATTTCGTTATAGTATAACAGATTCTATTAAAGAATAAGGCAATAGAAGGCTCCCATTGTTCCTGCAATTTCTCATGAGATTAGTAGCGATAACTTCTAGCAATAGATTGTAGTCTTTTAAGCTTATCTTAGCTTGGCTTCACAGATCTGGTTTAATCTTGACGGAATTGTTCATTGCGTTGTCCTGGGTGCTTTTAGTAGGACTTGCTTTCGATGTTTTCGGCTGTGATTGTTTAAATGGTGGTTTCGCTAGCCCTAGTTTCATTACAAGGATGTTTTTCCACGGCTATTGCTTAAAAAGAAGATGAATATTCAACTTTTTCTTGTGCTCAAAATGAATGAACTAATGAAGCTGAAGACCTTTTCTTATGGGATTTTTTTTTTCAATTTTGCCTTTTTTTAAACTATTATCGCAAATAGCTCTCTTTTGAAACTATTATTGATTATAGCCCTATTTTGGCCATCTCAGCGCCAAGCTGGCCAAAACATACTAACGTCTTTTCTTTTAAAAAGGCGCCAGTCATAATTTTTTTAAAAATAAGCTGGCGACTTTCGAAAATTCGCCAGCTTGTTCTTAAGTTAAAAAAATATACTATTGGCAACCCTTTTCAAAAGTCGCTCATATGGGGTTCTACAACAAAACAAAACCCACATCCATCCCTTCTCCACTTTACTCTTTCATTCCACTTCTCTAAAAAACCAAAAACCCACTCAAATCTTCAAATTTTTTCCCCAAACTTAAAACAGCAATCAAATTTTAGAAATTTTTTCAGTAAATTGAAAACCAATGCTAAATTCATAGTTTTGAAGTTGGAAAATAAATGTGAATATCTAATTCTTGTATATGTGTAGATTACTCGGAGACGTTACCGGGACCTATCGATGGTTCTGCATTATATTTGCAAGAACTTCATCGAACGAATAATCTTGAATTCGTCATGGTAACATTCTTAGTTTTGAAATGTAATTATTGATTGATATTGTCTATTAGATGTTAATATCATTTGTGATACTTTTACATCGCAATACTGCAGACGAAACCGTAGACCATTTGTCTAAATTGAAGAGAGTAACATCCACTCATCGTGACGTTCTACAGTTGATAGACCAAGCCGGATTTGGACTAGTTTTTCAGTTAGGACACATCCAATTAGATCATCCTCTTATCATCGCTTTGATGGATAGATGGAGGCCGGAGACATCTATAATTTCACCTACGTGTATGGGAGATGACTATCATGTTGGGTGATGGTGCATGGTTACTTGGTATACCCATAGATGGTGCTCCTTTGACCATCCAGTTGATTTCCTTAGTTTATGCCAAGGGCTCCTAGGTCTAACTCCTCTAGCAGAGGAGTGGTGGGGTAATGAGATGATATAGACTAGATGGTTTAGACAACAGCTTGCAGATGATTTACCAGTGGATGCCACGGAGATTCAGATTCAACATCGAGTCAGAGCTATTATTTTGCGTATTATTTGCTCGAGGTTGATATGTGATCATTCGAAGACACGGATATGGATTAGATGGTTTCCATTTCTAGAATACTTTGGTGTTTATTTCCAATATTATTTAGGCAGTGCATTTCTAGCGTATACATACACCGAGCTGTCGAGGCTTGCTTTGCAAGAGTGCACAAGCATTGGTAGTTGTGTGAGTCTAGTACAAGCATTGATTTATCACTGTCATATGGTGCCAAGTATAATTAGTGCTGAATTATAGTCCGTATGGTTGTTCGGATTTGATAAATTACATTTTTATATTACTGCAGGTGGATAGGACTTAAAAGCACCGTTTTGTCGCCGAGGTGTAATGTTGCCTTTTACCTTAATTAGTTTGATGTGCTAGATTATCATTCTATGACTTGGTCCCCATACGTAGATGTGCTTGGAGATCTACCAAACTGGTGTACCACTTCCATTAAGCTATGGACTGCTCCCGTTCCTCTCATTTGCCTGAATGATGTCATGTTTCAACTTCCTGACCGATTGATGAGGGAGTTTTGTATAAACCAGCATTTACCGAAACAACCATCGTATTACATGATAGATTTTATAGCTGGAGAGTATGCTATGGCGATTGAGACATGGAATGATCGCTATATGCACATGCAACAAGAACGAGAGTTCACATTATTCGAAGAAGAATATCTTTCTTGGTAGTAGAACATCACGCGTCGATATGCTCTTCGTGCTATGGAGCCACCTATAGCGCCTCACGTTATTACAGACCCATACACTCCCAAATTTCCCCTTGAAAGGGATGTGTTACATCGTACTTCCATTCTTTATTTAAATATTCGAAATAAATATGTTTCCTTATACTTTATGTTATTACGGCAGGCAGACGACATTTACCGTGCAATCGAGATTGTAGACGAGCTTGCATATGAGGTTCCTAAAAGGTCGCAAGGGAAATGATCCAGTGTTAAACGCATTTCAGAATCTATTTTGGGGAGGAACAAGTTAATAAGACCAAAACCGCCTCCACCAATGGCGAACATGCCATAGAATCCATCGATGTTTCTCCTACTACTCAGGCATACCAGTGACGAAAACAATGAAAAGATGCGTCCTCATCTCAACAAACACAAGTTGAAGTTGCTCCCGACCCTTCACAGCCTACAGATCCTACGCAAGCAAGCGAAGAGGAGGATTCATCGAATAAAATTCGATTGTCTAGGAGGAAAGCAAAACACACCCAAGGAGGATGGTTTAAATTGTTGAATTGCTTTGTTCGATTTTATTGTGTTGAATGAATAGTTGAAATGAATTGTTTTATTGAATTGTTGGAGGTTGGTATTTGAATTCAATTGTTGAATTGTTGGATGTTGGAATTTGAATGAATTGTTGAAATGTGAGTGTAGTGATATTGACGATTGGTGTAATGCAGGGTTTCTATTTTGAAACCCTGAACACTGTCGGAGCGACTTTTCAAAAGTCTTCAGTCTACAACTTTTCAAAAGTCACTCCAGTAATGTGCAGGGTTTCAAAATCAAAACCCTGCATTACGCCATTCCTCATTTCTCATTTTACCAAAAACTAAAAAGAAAACCCAAAACCTATGATATATCTCTCTTCCATAATTTCAATAATTCCCGACGAAATCGAATATCCTTTGTAGATTTGGCGACACCACAAGAAGGTAAGTTCCATTAGCACTACTAATTTTTTATAATCCTGTGCAATTAAGGCTAATTCCAACATTGCTATTTTCAATAAATAGGTTGTTGAAAATGGACAATTGGAAGATTGATGATGAAACGATGATGAAAATGTATGACGAATTTGAACAACAACAAGGCTTTGTACCGGTTAATAGACAAAGTACTATGGTTGATTTCGTCTTTGAGATGCAGGTCGAAAATTTTCCCACCTCCAGGGGTGGCGGTACATCGACAATGGTCGTGGCTAGCAGTGAACCGATAAAGCAATCACTGCATAGAAAATAATGGATGTGCTAGCTCGTCATAAGCCTAATAGTGCTACGTCCAATCGGCCACCACCTCGGATACTTTGTTATTGTGGAGATGATTGTGAAGTAATTGTGTATAGGAATGAAAGGAATACGGGCCTTCGCTTTTACTGTTGTGAATTGTACAACGATAATAAGGTAAGGTCTAATGGTGTCTAATGCTATGACCTTTTTAAGTGGAAAGATCCTGAAATGTGCCAAAGGGGAGTTTAATATACCTTTGAGATGCAAGCAGAAAATGCTCGTTTGGAGAATTTGAACCTACAGTATCGCAACGCACTTTTGAATAAGGGCATAGCGCCTGAAAAATTGAGACCTTGTAGACTGTGGGAGGAGAAGTAATTACGAATTTGAATGTTCATGTATGATGTCATTGGATTATGTATCGCTGACCATGTATTATGTAATCGGTTTATATATCATTAGCATGTATCCTTGCATCTGTTTACATATCATTTATCATTTCTTAACTTACTTTCAGTGGAGTGATCCAATACCAACACATAACATTCATCATCTCAAACGAACACAGCACATGGAATAAAAACGCAAAATGTTCTAGCATAAACAACATATGGTTTAAAAACATCATACCAACAACAACACGCGTGATAAAACTAAGTAACTGAATTACAATGACTCCTTTTAGGACCATGCAAACAACATTTACTGCATATATCCGGCCTTGGAGGCTGTATTTCATCCATAGTGCCTTTAAATCTATTAGATTTAGGCCTTCCTAGACCTTGCCGGGCTGGGGGTGGAAGAACCATTGGTCCTTCATATGGAGCCCAATACCTTTTATCGCATACGAGATGAAATTCTGCTGAGTAAGCCGCTAGGTAGTTTTGTATGGAGTATCAATGTGATGCAAAATCATAATGAGCTCTATTTGCACCATTGGCCACTGATGAACATGCAGCCATCACATGGGCAAAGGACAGATGCTACAGTAATTGGATGTTGCATGTACATGAACATGTGTTACCATCGATTATAACTTTGAATTCATCTCCAAAGTAATGAATTACTTGCCATTCAGTTTGACTAAAACAGACAATCCGGCAACGTCTCGTTTCGCTTGCTCTATCCGCTATTTTTGCCTTCCATTTTGGAGTAACACGAAGTGTGGAATTCTTAGCTAACTCTCTTCTTTGGCAAAAGTAATCAACGGATCGATAGAAGGTACATGCAATAATTGCTCTAATAGACAAAGATTTTGCACCCCTAAGTACACCATTAAAACTTTCTGATGCATTAGTCGTCATAACATGAAAACGACCACCATTATCTTTACATAATGTCCAATTTTCCTCCTTTCCAGCCAAATTTCTCTCTATCCAGTTGTGTGCTCTAATACTAGTGGTTTTAATTTCTTCATGAATCTTTAAATACTGAACCTCCTCAGAGGCACAGGCAGCGACGTAGAATAAACCGGTCAATCGTTTGTCTTTGAAACACGCTCCTTGAAAATTGGCTTTCAAATGTCTAGCACAATATCTATGCTTATGTGGGGCTCTCCATTCGCTCTCCAAAGCTGTAGGTATTCCTTTCATTATATATAATCAGAATGAAAGTAATTAGGTGATTATTCACCCTGTGAATGAACCTTTGCATGCATGCAAAAACCAACCCCAACTACTAGTTGATTCGGACTCAACAATGGAAAACGCCAAAGGATATAGCTGATCATTTGCATCAACTATGGTTGCAACAAGTAAGGTACCTTTGTATTTACCATATAGATGTGTATTATACAAAGCAAAGGTTGAGAGTCCACAAATCCTTCGATACGTGGCCCAAATGACCAGAATGCACGATCGAACACTCCGTACTCATCAGTGGTCACATGTCCTACACTACCTAGATTTGTTTTGCTTATTTCACCAAAGTATTGTCGTAGGTTGGAATATGACTCAGCCCAATCACCGTATATGCATTCAATTGCCTTGCTCAATGCTCTCTATGCCTTCAAATAACTAATTTTGATAGACAATTGTTTCCCCATTAAAACCTGCACCGTTCCACTCGTAATGTTCAAATCAGATTTCACGAAAGGCATGATCTTCGATAGCATAAAACAAGATGTTGCTTGCCTATGATTTGAGTTCACCATTGGGTTTATGCATGTATGGTCACTTGGATACTTTTTAATAACCCACCATCCAGCTCGTGTCTTTTCTGAATCAATATCATGTATTCTCCAAGGATAACTAGCATTGATGCTGTAAATGGCGGTGTATTTTGATTTGTTCGACCTAATTGTCTTAAAGGACACCACATGTAAGATTGACCATTTAGATAGCTGTTGTAGAGATTTAGATTCGCACTCAAAAACTATGTCAACTTTGAAACCATTTTGTATGCTAGAATATGAAAATATTTCGTTGTTAGTGTACATTTGCTACTATCAACCTAACCATAATTTTTGCATTGCACAAATCATCGTCCATTGGTATCTCCATTTCCGATTCATCACTATTTAAATAATCAGGTTCTGCACCTCCAAAATCATAGTTTGGTGGATCATTATGTACTTGTATATTTTCCACCCAAGTTGTATCAAACTCTGGTATTGACACAATAGTCATACTATCAAGTGCAAGAACATCTTCTTCATCATCTACATCCATATCATCGTTATATATACTTTGACCCACTAGTTCATTAGATGGTTGGACGTATGGTTATGTAGCAATATTGTTTGTTGTGAAGCTGCAATGGACAAAATACATCAATTTTAGTTTATTTTTATATACCAACAATTTTGAATCATATTGCAATATTTAACTTACTTCTAGCTTAATTGGTAAAGTTTAGATGGAGTTGACTACATTCGTTTGGATGTACGGCTACACTAGTACAAAAAGTGCATATTGCTTCGCCTCATTTGCATCAGTTGAAGTAAAAACTGATGCAAATAGAACTATTTGCATCAGTTCCATCTTAATAACCGATGCAATTGGTACATGAAAAGCAATAGGTAATAAAAAATCAAATTTGCATCAGTTATCACCGACAACCGATGCAATTGGTACGTGCAAATAGTTTTAGTCGCATCGGTTTTAAATTCAACCGATGCAACTACATTAGTTTGCATTCATTTTCCATCCGCCTGCTACTCCAACTTTCATTTTCCCTCCCCCTTCCCTTTTCATTTCCCGCTTAGCTTTCATTTATCCCTCCACTTCACCCGTAGCCCGTTAAGAAGAAAACAAAATCAACTTTATATTCGTTCAATTGAACGAATTGAACGACTTCAAATCAAATGAAAACTAATGTCAGTTTATAAACTCATGTCTTGATTCGAATTCAAAAGCAAAATCAAAATCGGCTCTCGTAAGCAATTCTCAAATTCAGTTGCGGATTCTAGGGGATTTGATGTGTTGAATTTGATTTGGGGATCTCAGTCGCTGGTGGGTTGGTCACGTGTAGTTGGTCTCAGTGAATTAGGAACTCGCGATTTGGATTTAGAGAACTAACCGCAGGTTTGTTTCTTCTTTGTGTTTCTATCATGAAAAGTTCCAAATTTGGGAAGTTATCCATTATTCTTATCGTTATAGACTGTATTCGTTTTGAAATTTGGGGATTTTGTCGGCAAGTAGAAATAGAGCTCGGTGCACGTTATGCTTTTGCATAGTTCATAGATCATGGGAATGAACTCCCAGATCTCGGATAATGATTGCTTTCTCCATCCTAGTATAACCATAATCGAATAATGCCTTTAATTATAGTCGGGTAGTTGAGATTGGTTGGTGATATACAGGTAAACAACTCTTCGGGCATTTAAGTAATGTTTTTTTTTTGTTTTTTTTATTTTTATTTTTCCATTAAAATTGTCTTAAACTAAGCTACATTTTTGTTATAACAAACATCTCTTGAAAGTTGATAAGTAAATCTCTAAACACTACTTCTTGCTAAGTAAATTATTTTAGTGAACTTAGGGAATTTCTGAATGTATTGATCACTAGTAGTGGAGCTAAATAGGTTGTTTTTACTGCATGTCAGGAGGTGCTTACAAGGTAACCATTCATAATTTTGTATTCTGTTTGCAGGAAGCCATTAAATACAAGCCTGGATTTACTGATGCTTACCTGAACCAAGGGAATGCTTACAAGGTAACCATTCATAATTTTATATGGTTTGTGATTTTTTAATGTTCCAGATGTCTTCAGCATGAAAATTATGGATCTTTCATTTTGTTTTTTCAGCCTTTGGGTTTGGGTATGCCTAAGGAAGCTATTGTGTGCTTCCAGCATGCTTTGCAGATGCGTCCAGATTATGCAATGACATTCGATAAGATTAAACTATATTTATATAGGAGTGAACGATGGGAGGTATTTTCTGGGAGGTTTTCGCTGTCTTGACAAGCAAGGAAATATCATACTCCAGGATGCTATAGAGTATAGAAGCATGGTAGCTCTTCTCCTTCTCCAATGGAGCAGAGATGCCTTGGCATGATTCTTATTCCTTCGCATTGTCGAACTTCTTGCCATGTTGACTGTGCTGTTAATGAGCAACTTTCCCTCTTATCACTTGATAAATGAAGAAGAATTGGGTGTTGTCTTTTCTTTCGCCTTCATGAGTAAGACTCTAATGTTATATTTGAACTTCATTTGAATGCTGTTTGGTTTTATAACTTTACATGAGTCACATTTGTGCATTTTGATGCAACTGGAGTGAGATAATGATACTGCAATATAAAATGATGGTTTTTTGTTTTTGTTCCTTTTTAAAGCATTTTTCATATGCTGAATGATTTTAAACCCAGGTATCTATGCATTTGTTCTCTATGTGTGATAAACCTTATGGATCATTTAGAAGTGTTTGGGGTAAATGATTAGAAATAGTAATAAATTATAGTTGTAAAAATTGAAATAAATTATAAACAACCGCTCTATGATTTATCAACCTATTTTGTCAAAAATATGGAAATAGTAACAAGTAACTAATCAGTGCAGGAGAGGAGGTTGTATGACAGTTTTGGAGTGGTTGGATGATGTAGTAGTGGTGCACTGGTATGATGTAGTAGTTATGCAGTGTTGAAGTTGAATGTTTGTAAAGTATGATATTAATTATAAGAGAGTCTTATAATATAGTGGGAGATTGTTCATAAGCTGGGTTCACTAGTTTCATTTTCAAAAAAAATGTGGTCCGATTTTTATTTCTATTTTCAACTTGGATACGTCCATGTGCTTATTTTCTAGCACTAAAACATAGCCATTTCTCTTTATATATAGGTCTTCCGTCTTTAACGTTTCATTGGTATACATTTCAAATTGTTCTCACTTTGTTTCATATTTGAATATTAAGATGTGTGCTCACCCTTCGATGGAGCAATCGATTGAGCTGGAACAGAATGGGTCAAAATGCTATGATGATGATGGACGACTAAAAAGAACAGGTATACAAGTTTCAATTTAAAATTACTTGTAAAAAGTGTGCCAATCAAAAATTAAGAAATTAATTAACCATGTTGACCATTGTAGGAACTATGTGGACTGCAAGTGCACATATCATAACAGCAGTTATCGGATCTGGTGTTTTATCTCTACCTTGGGCAATTGCCCAACTAGGAAGGGTGGCTGGGCCTGCTGTTATGATTCTATTTGCATTTGTTATATATCATACATCTAATCTGCTCAGTGACTGCTACCGCTCTGGTGATCCTGTTACTGGAAAAAGGAACTATACTTACATGGATGCTGTGCATGCAAACTTTAGTATGTTATTTTGTTAGGCTCTTTATTTATTTATAGGTTTCTCTCCTTGATTTATTTATTAAATATGATTTGTTATAACAGGACGTGTACAGGTGCAGTTATGTGGGTGGTTTCAGTACACAGGATTATTTGGAATTGCTGTTGGTTATACAATTGCTGCATCAACTAGCATGCTGTAAGTAATTAGAAAAACACAGATTATCCTATGTTAGTATATTAGAAAATTAATGATTTATAGCAATTGGTTGATTTACTAAATGAAAGTTGGTGGTGGTGCATATTTTCTCTGTAAGTAGAAGCATGCACGAGTCACGTGTTTCATGTAATTACCATTATCATTAGATCTTATAATGGTTTTGTAATTATGTCAAGAGCCACTTATTCAACACGGAACCAATGGACAGTATGTAGACTGACCTCTCATAGATATATTCAAATTGTTCATATATTAAGGCAAAGATGTATAGTAAACAACGTCATTCATTAGGATTTATTGATGCAGCTTTCTTAAGTATATATAATTATGGGTTTGAAAAGGAGCAGAGTTATTGATGCAGCTTTCTTAAGTATATATAATTATGGGTTTGAAACAGAGCAATCCAGAGGTCAAACTGCTTTCACGAAAACGGAGATGAAAGTCCATGTCGCATGTCAAGCAACCCTTACATGATACTATTTGGGATAGTAGAGATCTTCTTTTCACAAATTCCAGACTTTGATCAAATATCATGGCTCTCTGCTGTTGCTGCAGTCATGTCTTTCACTTAATCTTGCATAGGTTTGATCTTAGGCATCATGCAAGTTGCATGTAAGTCAACCATACAAACTCTATATTTATTAGATTTATCATAAGATTTTAATGTTTTTATTTTTCGTTTGCAGCTAATGGTGTTATCAAAGGAAGTCTTACAGGAATAAGTTTAGGCACTGTATCAGAAATGGATAAAATATGGAGGAGCCTCCAAGCATTTGGTGATATCGCATTTGCTTACTCCTATTCCATCGTTCACTCCTAAATTACAAGGGAATTTCTGAATGTATGAACTTTGTATTCTGTTTGCAGGAAGCCATTAAATACAAGCCTGGATTTACTGATGCTTACCTAAACCAAGGGAATGCTTACATGGTAACCATTCATAATTTTATATGGTTTGTGATTTTTTAATGTTCCAGATGTCTTCAGCATGAAAATTATGGATCTTTCATTTTGTTTTTTCAGCCTTTGGGTTTGGGTATGCCTAAGGAAGCTATTGTGTGCTTCCAGCACGCTTTACAGATGCGTCCAGATTATGCAATGACATTCGATAAGATTAAACTATATTTATATAGGAGTGAACGATGGGAGGTATTTTGCCATCAAATTAATCACATTCGATAAGATTATGCAATGACATTCGATAAGATTATGCAATGACATTCGACAAGTGTGACTGAGTGGTTGTATGGAGTGGGTTGTTTGTACTGTATGAAGTGTGGTGAAGTACTGTATAGATTATTAACACTTTAATTGATATATATTTATTTTGTTATTATGTTATTCAGTTTGTATTTGCCATCAAATTTAATTTTGAATGATTGTAATATCGTATGCAATAATTGTTTGTTATAATCAATAATATATATATATATATATATATGTATGTATGTATGTACACTGTAATAATGGTTTTTGATTATGGCTTTTTTGCATCAGGTATAAATAGCTGATGCAACAGAGGGATTAGTTTGCATAGGTTGTTATTAAAAACTGATGCAATAGAGGGATTAGTTTGCATCGGTTGTTATAAAAAACCGATGCAACAAGTTACTTTGTTGCATCGGTTTTCATTACAACTGATGCAACATGATGATATTTTGCATCAGTTGTTAGTAACAACCGATGCAAAAAGGACCTTTTTGCATCGGTTTCAGAACTGATGCAAAAGTGTTAAGCCTGTTGCATCGGTTGCATATGCATCGGTTGTTGAACTGATGCAAAAGGGGGGTAAACAACCGATGCAAATGGCCTATTTTGTAGTAGTGCTACTCGATGGTCTAGCACTTCTTTTAGTGAAATAGGATAAAACTGCACTTGAATATAATTTCTGTATAATAATTAAATCAATTCAATATATCGTATATGTATGTAATCATAGCTAAATGTTACCTCTGACTCATTCATGCAACGCTATCCTGCGTCAAATGTGGATAGCAAAATTAGACATTTGATTGCAAATTTATGAAAGGATGATAACCATGAAACATTCATTGTTGCTCGTATTACGATACGCTCTGAGTCGGATTACTAAAACTAGAAGACTGAATTACTTGCCCAGTACTCATGTTCCCCGCCATTCTAGAATATTATTCAACAAAATTTTTTGATACAGGTGCTACTGTTGGTTTTTCTGCAACCAATCTTCTATTTTTCCCAACAGCTCAATAGATTTAGTCACATCAGCAAACATTAATTCAACATCGTCACCGTCGATAGTTTTTGTTGCTTTAGATCCTAAGTCGGTTGGCCAATTGCAAGCTATATCTATATCATACTCTTCCGAGTTTATCTTTGTTGCTTTGTAAACCGACTCTTTCAATTGTTCAAAAGTAGAACCTCTTTGAACTTTAGCCGGTTTGTAAGATCATTTCCCACACATTAAATCATCAATAACCAATTCACCATCATAATAGCATATGGTTGGAATATACTAGGAGCCATTCTACATCAACCACACAAAAACCTCATAATCCAATTAATTTACAAACTAATAAGAAAACTTACGTATATTACAACATACCTTGATTGGATTCGAGTTAATGAGAAATTGCTATGCTTGAGGTAGATCTTCGAAATCTAATGCTTTTGTTGAGAATAAATGGAATTTAAGATGGTTTAAAAAATGGAGATAGAGGGTTTTGGGTTTTTTAGAGAAGTGGAATGAAAGAGTAAAGTGAAGAAGGGATGGAGAAGGGGTTCTGTTTTGTTGTAGAACCCCATATGGGAAACTTTTAAAGAGTCGCCAACTGGCAAATTTTCAAAGGTTGCCCATAGTATTTTTTTTTACTTACGAACAAACTGGCGACTTTCAAAAGTTGCCAGCTTGTTGTGTTTTTTAGAATATAACTGGTGCTTTTTCAAAAGGCGCAGTATATTTTGACCAGCTCGGCACTGAGCTGGTCAAAGCAGGGCTATTCGATAATAGTTTCAAAAGAGGGCTATTTGCGATAGTTTACAAAAGAAGGCCAAATTGAAAAAAAAATCCTTTCTTATGACATATGGTGGTGGGTTGGGTTTTTGTTTCTTGGACTATAAGCCTTGAATATTTATTTCTTTTCCAAGCTTGTGTATTTTGACTGGGTTTTTTGTGCATATTGATTACAACATTGTGTTGTACAGTTGGTTTTTTCTTTTTTAGTAAAGGCTTTAAAATCTTCTTCAAAATTTTGTTCCAATGATCATTGTAACAAAAGAATCGTTTCTTCCTTTATGCACACTTAGTCTAACTATATTAAATAATATACATTATATGTAAGCTAATATATCACATTTAGTCATCTTATTAACTTTAGTACAAAGCAGTCAATTTTCTCCATGAACCCCTGGGTTAGGTTATACACACACGTGTGCCTATACATACATGTGTGTATAGTTGTGATATTTGTATTATGAATATGAATGTAATAAATTATTAAATTTAAATTAAATGAATTAAATACACTAATTTTAAAATTAAATTATTAATAAATTTATTTTAAAGATTAAAATAAATAATGGTTTAATCAACAAAATTAAAAAATGTTAAAAATATATTTTATTAATTAGAACACTAAATTTTATTTAGTAAATACTTATTTACACAAACATAAAACAAAAATCTTATGCAATTTTTTTTTGAAATTCACTATTTTTGCCCCACTATAGGTGCTCATGATCCAACAATGGTATCAGAGCCCATGTTGTGTTTGTGGAAATAAACTAATCGATAATAAGGGTAATAGTTTTCGAAATGTCAAAGTAGATGGGTGTCTAGGAAATGATGTTTAAACTAGAAGGTTACTTTAATTAGGGACCACTATAAGCGGTAAATCTCCAAATTTACTGGCCCTTACCTAACTCATCAAAATGGTATGTTTCTAAGGCATAAGTCTGTCAATGGATATCCAAGAAAACTAATATCCTATCGGTACCTATATTCGAAAAGTAGATAAATATCCATTATCTATAAAAGTGGATATGGATGCGAATACAAATACATCAACATCCAAAAACCATATGTCCGGGTTTTTCAAGGTTATAATGTATTTTGGTAAAATGAAAAGTATGTGTTTATTTTTCTAGCAAGTTAATAGTTTATATTTTGGGCGTCTAATGCATAATAACTGCTCCAAATTATTTACTAAATATGTTGAATTTGCATACTTTTTTTTGAAATGGTACTTTATATACAACAAATCATTGGGACAACATATCCCATGTCAATAAACGTTCGAAAGCAAGTTTCGACTTGTGACCTCTTGCACCAAAGCCGAATCAATTGACCACTTGGACAATGGTGCTTGTCTAATTTGCATACTTTTATAATTAATAGGATTGAATAAATTATGTTAATCCAAAATTCTATTTCTAATTCTTGATATATCGATCGTTTGGGGATATGATAGTTATCGATATCAGTCTATATCTATGGATGTTGGTATCCATATTCGAAAATGATTTCGGATGTGATTGCAGGTTTGAATCTATCTATATCTGAAAGTATCCATTGATAGGCCTACTTGGGTATGGCGTTGTGGAAGACTCGCATATGTTTTTGAGTCTTAAGTTAATATAACTAAGCACATTTGAATATTATAAATTAATTTGAAATTATTTAAATTAATACCTAATTACATAATTTCACAAAAATTACAAAATGAAAACTTAAAATTATTTTAAATTAAGTAATTAATTACATAATTTTACAAATCATAATAAAATATAAATTTTAAATTATTTTAAATTCTTAAAATTAAATATAAATGTTATGTTTAAAAATAAATTAAAAAATTTAATTAATAAAAGGAAACACATATGAATATATACAACTAAGTAAATTATAAATGTTATAATTAAATGTTTATATATATATATATATTATATGCATAAAATAGGATGTTAAAATAAATAAAACCCAAGAGAATTAAAGGAGTATATGTTGGATGTATATACTAGATATTTAATATCATGAATTACAATTATTATATACTTGTCTCTCTTAAATAGTCGGTAATACTCTACAAAATTGTTTCTAAATTATGAATTTAATAATAATCACGCTCTCCATCATTTATAATATAAATAGAGTATGTTACATCTATATTGTTGTTGAGAAACCTCAAGCCATAGAATATCTAAGGTGATTTTTTTTATTTTCCGTAGATATATTAAAAAATTTATAACTTTGTTGAGCAACCCAAGGGTAACATAAACTCCTCTTAGGATATTGCGAAATGATGGGCCTAGGGTATCTAATATCCTTTATGATTTGTTGAGCAACCTCAAGGTTATGAAGACGATTATGAGCATAATTAAAAGTAGGTTTGGAGTTATATATGCGACATAATTAACCAGTAAAGGATTAGTTACTCTTTATGGGGACTATAATTTGTTGAACAATCTCAGGGTTATAATAACATGATAAAGGGATCCCAACATCCACTGAACAAATTTATGAAATTATTGTATCTCTTTTCTGGTTTTGAGAGATGCAAAATTCAATAAGAGACTTGTTAGATAAATATAATAAACCAATCTATAAGCATACGAACATATGTAACATTGAAATAATCTACTAAAATAATTTCAAGTTAACTTAATTAATAAAATTGTTTATTGGTTAAAATATACTAAACTAAATGAATTAAAGACTAATGAAGAAATGTAAAATAGGGTTATCAATAAATCTTTTGGCATGTTATCGTTTCAAGATCCATGCAAGAGTCAAAATTATATTTCCATTAAAAATATTCATGCTTTGGTCATTAAGGGTTAATTTTCTCGAGACTGTGTATTGGCTTCTATGAGTTTGAACTCTAAGACAATACAAGAGTATGGATATTTTATTTATATTTGATACATATAAAAAATTTATGGTGAATGGTCGGTTTGTATTATACGAATTCTTAATGAAAATGTTTCAGTCAAAACGAGCAAACAAATCTTAGTGCAAGATCATGAGTTCAATAAGATTGAATATAATAAGGATCTTGTTAGGTTGAAAACAGTACAAACCAAGAGCTAAAAGATAGACCTAAGGATTCAATCATGAAAATGTCTGTTTGTCCGGCTTACTTAAGTGCATCTTATTTGATATCCTTAAAGCGTTATGGATCATCGAATATAATTTATAGAGAATTCGATGCAATCCTATAGTAAAGGGTTCTCTTTTAAATGTTTGACTTTTTGAAAGAGAAAGCAAAATTCGAGAATGGTAATAATATTGGTATAGTTGGGATGAAGAGATTAAATGGTCACTCTTGCTTTATGAAGAGACATCAGAAACACAATTGGTTATATATAGATGTTTAATAAGGGAATAAGAAATATGATTTCTATCCCAAATGTATCTTTCTTATCTAAAACTAGTTTCCGTAAAAATTATTTCTTCAAGTTCAACATATTTGATCTAAAACTCTCAACTAAAAACCGGTTATAGTAAAGTAAATAAATAACATATAATATGTGGTTGATTGGAGCTTTGTATTTTAAATGTTATTATTATAATATCGGAAATAGTGGAAGCATACCATTTAACACTTACAAGTGAACGCATCAAAATTTTGATAGATTACTTACATGTATAACAAATCTTATGTATGAAATAATAACGCTTTAGGTAATTGACTGAAAATGGAAGCAGTGTTGTTTTATTATGAATATTCATTATAAAATAAATTTGTGGCTTGGTACTTCAATGATGGTATTAATTTTCATAACAACAATGATGTGTAAAAATATAGAAACATCTAAAACATTTAATAATAAAATTTTGGAATATAGACTAAGCTGTATTTCTAAGAAATAATTCTATAATCATATGATGAATCATATAGTATTTATAAACCGTGTCTCAAACAATTATGGGCAATGCACCATTTCGATAGGAGCGACAAAAGAGTTAATGATGTCTTTTGATTGACACATATAGATGTAAGTTGTCTGAAGTCTTTTAATGCCAAAAGCGGGTCCACTTACTTTGCTAATCACCGCTGAATTATCTAAGATATGAAAATGTGTATTTGATACACAAATTAGATATCTATGATAAGTTCATAGAATATAAAACAAAGCAAGAAAAAAACATGCAAATGAAATAAAACAATTCAATTCAAGCGAATATGTAAATATATTGAAAAAGAGTTTCAATAGTACCTAAAAATTGAATAAGATTCACTCTTAAAGTCCTCCTCCTTATGCTCTATAATGATGTATCAATAAGGTGTAATTGAACTTTGTTGGACAAAATACGATTGATAAAAAGTGAAGCTGAGTTTCTTCCATAAGGATATGCACTTAAGAGTAAGTACATATGTTAAATTTAATTCATCTAAAGTATAGTTTGCAATTTCATATAAAATATTAATTAGGAAGCAACTCTAATCTAAAATATTTTAACGTATACAGTTATCTAATTTACGTTATGAACGTAAGCTTCATAAACTCGTAACTTAGTCTATTTTATATAAGGCTGTAGGCAAGACATAAAATGTTTTGAATGCCTATTCCATCGTATTGAGAAACAAATTATTGTTTAAAGACATACCACCTTCTAGTTGAAGGAATTTCTTTCTAAAGAAATTAGTGGTAGTGTAATGTACTTGAACTTGATCCATGGTTCTAACTCGGTATTGATTACATGGATAAATTAGTATAACTAAGTTTATAGCTGACACGGTTACATTTGAATGCCTAATAAAATTTTCTCGCATATTGAAGAGAAACTACGTGATTCACATTGAGAAAATAAATTGTTAACAATAATGATATCCACGGTTCTCAACAAGCCGTAGAGGGTATAGTCATACCATATGGCATGATGCTCTAAATTTGAAATTGATTCCTAGTACATTATCAATTTCAGTAAGTGTACCCAAAAGAATATGATCTATCAAAGTCTTCTAAAGGAAGATCGATAAAATTGGAATTATATAAAGTGGTGTTGAAGGAAATGATCAAATGTTGAAATCTGTGAATTAAACTCGCTAGTTAACATAGTATTGTCCATTTGAATTCTACATGCGATTATCGCACAATTAGATTTTTAGTTTTGGCATATTGATGTGGAAATAAAACTTCTAAATAATGATTTAGAAGTGACTCTTTGCACATAATAACCAAAATATCTTAAATTCAGTGGGAGTGGTAACATGGTTTGGTATGTTTTTGAAATGATATAACAAATGCATCTAATGAGCATTAGCTCTGAGTGACTA
This sequence comes from Allium cepa, assembly GCA_030765085.1. NCBI lineage: Eukaryota > Viridiplantae > Streptophyta > Magnoliopsida > Asparagales > Amaryllidaceae > Allium > Allium cepa. Next base: position 406,019,283 of record CM060940.1, on the reverse strand, counting down.
TTTTGACAAGGATATCAAGTAGTTTGATTTTTTGTCAAAAATGCATGGGAAATGTGTGTCCTTAGGAAATAAAATTAAAAGGTACTAAAACAGTTCTAATACTATAAGTAAAGAACATATTGTTGATTGGTAACGATGTACCCATGTTAAAATGGTTTAGTATGGTTGTTTAATTCACAATGAAATTTGGTAAAGACATATTTTATACTTGGTATAAGAGGATGCTGTGATTGTCCTAGTCTATATGCACAAACACCATATTAAAATGTTTAACATGGAACATATAATGTGGATCCCTTATGCATTAACAATAAGGATCATCGCATATGTTATGTTATGTGGTATATTACATTTCGCTTATATACTTGGTGTATTAATCAAAAATTAAATATGAGATAAAATAGCCAAATGTTAGTTAAGCGTGTTCTCGAGTATATATACAATACTAGAGAATTGTAAATAGAAACAAAAAACTCCTTAAGAAGGAATGTTCGAACTCGAACTTCATAAGTTATATTCTGTATAGTAAAGTCAATCTCAGATTCATATTCAACCATAATTATGGGCCTTTATGTTAGAAATATTCTAATTGAGAAGTTAAGGCAGACTTAACTAAAAAGGCTAAGTACATCACCATTAGTAGTGCCTCAATAAAAGCAGCATATATATGCATAAATTTATAAGAGAACTAGGCATGGTTCACATCGTTGAAAATCCAATAACATATTTTGATTTCAATAATGCAGTATAGATTGCAATATGAACCAATATGGCTCAACGTGAGTCTTTTTATAGGTTACATAACTTAGTCAAAATATAAGAAATCATGGTAACAACGTACAACGGTCTTCTAACTTAAGAGTACTTTTAAACTAAAGTATGTAGATTGTCATTTGATTATGGACAACTAAATGGTTTATTGAAATTGTGATACTGAAGGAATCGACCCGGTCTGTATCGGGTGAAGTAGGTAAGTTTCAAAAAAATCTCTATTTAGAACATACTAGGCTTATGGATTCTAATAGATTTCACCAGATCTAATCTAGTTATATTTAGTATAATCATATTTAATAATATTGTTTTATTCATACTTAATTAAATCCACATTAATTAAGTGTGAAATTTAAAAAGGTTTGAATATATGAAACATTCATATTTTAAATTGTGCGACAGATATGTGAATCATAAAGCAAGTGTAATTGTTGGGTTTTAAAGGATGTGAAAAAACATGAAATTAATTTTGGATATAGTCACATAAAGATCTAAAAGGAAAGAGATGAAAAGGGCATCAATGATTGACTCCTTTTTCGCTCTTTAGAAAAAGTTTAATTGATACACAATCTAATCAATATACAAGGAATGATATGATACAACACTATTGTTAAACTGACAAAATCAACAAATAATATCATGTTCAATATATACATCTGCAGATATTAAGATTTATGTTTATCGTCTGTATTTGTTATTTTTATGTATATATTATTGCCTCAATTATAAATTATTCAATGAAAATAAAATTTAAAATAAAAAATGTTTCTAAAACATGCCTAAACCATATAAAATATAGATGTTTATATGTATACCACACACACATGTGCATGCACACATGCACGCGCGCGCACATACATATATAATGATTAATCTAAAAGAATTCCAATTAATTCAACAACAAACATCCATCTTATGTTAAAATATTGTAATGTATTTGCAAAAATGTGTATACTTAAACTAATTAGCAAAATACACATATAACACCAATGTGTGTGCGTGTTTATAAAACCTTAGCCCAAAATATTTATTTATTAGATAGTCAGAATATTATAAAACCAAAATGGACACTGCAAATCAATCAAGATATCGATAATCTCTTGAAATTCAAACAGAGACATTTAGATTATTAAATTTTATATCATGTTTAGAATATTAATATAAGTAATTTTAAAATATTGATCCATAGCTAAAACATTGTTATAATCATATATAAATTTTGGTTTAATTTATCAGGTTAAAATAAATCAAATCATTCAACAAATTATTTAAATTGCATTATAAATTCGAAGTCAAGTTGAAACAATAATATATATAGTAAAATTATGATAAATTTCTTACTTCTAAGAAAATAATTTAGACCAGAATAAACCTTTCAGATCTAACTAATTAGTTACACTTTGGTTTGGAAATCACTCTTTAAATCTTTGAATCTACACCTAAATTTGCAAGAGAAGGATTAATCACATAATCTTTATATTTGTTTGATGTTTAGCTTATTTTGGAGGTTATTTTGTTTTAGAAGAGGATGATGAAAATTTCAGCCATGGTAGGAGAAAAAGGAGGAGGAATAAAAAATGAAGTTAATGTATCAAGGAAATAAAATTAGTGATTTTTTTCAATTGAGAGAATGAATATTTTCCTTTCTTTACATTAAAACTTCCTTAATTGATCCTTTGATTTTCTCCCACTTGAACCTTCTGTCTTCACATCTCTGGCTTGACACATTTTCCACCTTTATGCAATATTTCCAAAACGCACATCAAGCAATTATCTTTTACCTAAACCCATTTGAATTTACACTAATATGTGTATCGATGAGTGCAAATATAACTTTTTATATGTGCATCAAATAATTGCAAAAAACTCCATAACAACAAATAAATCAAATAATTAATATTTCTCAAATATTACTTAATTTATATAATTTTATAAATTAATTAATTCGTGTATTATTTGGGAGAATTCACAAATACGGTTGTGAAACTAGGAGGTGCGAATTCAGTCAGTGATTAATTTTGATCAATTCAAATTATTAACATTGACATGCCACCTTAGCTAGTGGTGTGACGGTTTGGTCAAATTCATCACTTATAGATCTTGCGAATGAAATCAAATTATACGTTTTCTTCAGTAGTACTTATGGTAACAATAATTAGCACACATTCTCTTCATCCATACTATATCACTTTAGGATTTATGAAATTTTGTTTTAGTCAAAAATCTAGTATCATCCTTATTCAACTCTATTAGTCCATAAACAAAATCCTCGGTTAACCATTACTATTTCTTATTAACCGCACTACTCTGGCTAGAGATTTTGACTTTGAGTTTACTACGGTTGATGTGATGCTAACCTCATAAAACTGAATAGACCAATTTTGTATTGAATAGTGTTTCATTTCTAATGCTTTAACTCAGAGCCAACTATAGTCACTAAATAGAAGCCACTCCATGATTTAACTATAATTAATGAGGAGTTTCCACACTAATGCTCAACAACATTCTCAAGTCGAAAGAATTGGGTAATATCCTCACTTTGAGACTTCCTGTTTGAACTAACTGTTATTAACCAACTGGAAACTCTTGGGCGATTCATTCCATAGTTATCCAATAACTATTAATATGTAACCCATTGGTGCCACCGACAACAATGAGTAATACACGGCCCATCCATAACGATATGACTTTTCAACCCCGAATTCTGACACTAATATATCCATGGTATTCACCTAAGTGCCGAAAAGAGGAATTGTCATGTGAAAACAAAAGGAAATAGAACAAGAAAGAAAGAACACAATATTAGAATCACACAAGCGGAACGGTAATATATAATATCAAAAGAATAATCGTTTGCACCAAAAATGGCTACAAATACCGAAGAACAGTTTTTGTAGAAAAGTAAGTGAAGAAAAGCAAAATTAAACCGAGTAGATGAACAAGTGAGCAACATAGAATAATCAGTAATTAAAGACACAGAAACTTATAGTGGTTTGGCGTTGTATGCCTACATCCACTTTAATGGTTATCCTTCATGAATCACTTTTGAATTTGATTACAATGGTAGAAAATAGCTAGTACTTAATTACCATTTCTAGAGTAACAATTGACATCAAAGATCCCCAGAATGACCCACCAACCTAGTATTTATATATGGCCAAATATCTCTCTGAAATCTCGGTTGAAGGACCATCTAAACCATATTGGCCCACTAGAGGGATCGCTGTGCCCAATTCTCAAAGTGAAGTGATCGGTACCAATCCCTTCTTTCATTGAATTTTGGGGCATGATCCCTATGGTGGTTTTCTCATACAAAAATATGTTTAACCTCCAAATTTCATGTCATGTGTATCATTGGAGCTTGAGTTATTGCTTGATCTTTGATTCAACATGGATTGTATGCAGCTTTCTACTGATCTCTTCCAAGGGATATATAACGATCCCTCCAATCTTGTCCTTTTGATGTGCGATCCTTATGGTATGCTTACTAGAGTCCTTATATCTTTATCGTCAAATTTCAAAGACATTGGACTTGTAAATCTTGAGATATTGTTTGTTTTCCACAAGAATGGTCTTTTACTTTGAAACATGTTGATCTCTCTTGTTGGATCAAGTCTATGCCGATCCCTCTAATGTGTTGATCCACATTTCATATGAACATTCTATATTTCCCCTCTATTAATCCCATTCAATCTTGGCTTCATATGATTATCTATACTTGACTTTCGAGCCCCACAATCTTCACTCCGAGTCATCGGCGTTGATGGCAATCAAATCTAACTCATGCAACAAGTTCAATATAGCCAGGCTAGAGTGCCAGATAACACTTGCTCTCCATAGTACATCTTGTGTGTGTGTTTGAATTGAAGTAGGTTAGAGTCATTGAAAAAATCCATCCAGCTTCCGGAATAGTTGCTACGCCTTTGACGAATTATTTTCCCAAGGTGTTGAATTTCTCATTGATCGACGCTTAGTTGATTTCCTGTAATATAAATCCTGGTCTATACTCCATCAGGCCCAGGAGTTTCACCAGTTAGGATATTCATCACCATTATTGAAGTAATCATGGTCACCGATTATGTTGTAGACACTTGTTGGCCCGGTTAGAGACCGTTTTCGGGAAGCGGGACAACCTGAGGCTAACCTAAAACTTGAGAGATATAAAAGGAGAGATTAGCGATGTCAATCAACAACATATGGACTCCCTAAAACATAGGCGAGGTTAATGAGATACCTCCTTTAGTTTGGGGTTCTAAAGAGGTTGAAGTGACACCGAAATTCCCTACTAAGATGGGAGAAAGGACCGTGGACTTTTGCATTTAGGGCCGATCTGGAATATATCCCAGCATCGAAAATGAATCAGGAGCAGTTTGGGTCCGAAGGTGTCCCCAGTAGTAGCATCTTGGGGCGATGATTTGAAGCCTTCACTTAGTCCTTTTGCACCTCATTGGCGAGCTTCGAATGGAAAATAAGTTGGTCCTCTTTTAGCACCTTGGACTCAACTCCTATTAAGATTTCCTTCTTAAGATTTTCCAGATCCAACTCACCACCTTTCAGGAATTCACTTTCTTCCTTGACGACTTGTTCCTAAGCAAGGTAAGAACTCTGGGGTTGGCATTGTATTGTTGAGAATTGGTTCGAACTTATCTATTATCCACTTCTCTACGGCTTAAACCTTCCTCTTGATAAGCACATACATGTCTCTAGCGCATTCAACTGCCTTATCTCTTTCCTCACGCGTGGTAACCAGCTCTTTGCAATACCCTTAAGCTTCTTAGAGAGCAACATTCTTTTTCTTTATCTTGCTCTTAATCTTGGATCATAGCTCACCTACTATTATGCTTGGAGCATCTCTTTCTAGCACAAAGTCACGATTCCGATGGTGTATAGTCTTTATTTCATCGCGATGCTTGCTCCTCTCATTTTCTAGTGCCTTCGTAGCATCCTTGGCCCTTTTCTCAGCTTTAGCTTGTGATTTTCTCAAGTTTTCAACTTCGACGTCGATATAAGCAATGAAAATTTATCTTGTGCCACCAAAAGTATCAGATTTTTAATCTCGAGTTTCCTATCTCTCGATATTTAGAAAATTTCTCGACTACCAGTGCCCATTCATTATATTGGTCGTAAGCATCTGATACATAAGTGGCTATCATATCTCTGACCTCAAGCAAAATCTTCTTTAGATTGGGCACAAACATGAGATCGTTAAAGCATATTTTTGGAAACTGTTCACTTAGTTCAGCCATTCAAGGACTGACGACATGTTGCCGCTCCCTCATGACAATCGGAGCTTCAATTGGCGTCTTGCCAGCCTGGTGATAAGAAGTCTTAGAATTGCTCTTATGGTGCCTACGGTTAGAAGATTGACAAGAATGGGATTGTGCCAAATGCTGCACGGGAATAGAATTTAGAGGAGGTGCACGAGAAGCATTGCTTGGTGGCAAGTCATCGTGATGGTCAGTGTTCCTATCCGAGCCTTTGAGCAGAGGTGATCTAGACTTAGAACGATGTTTTGAAGTAGAGTCATGCAACGGGGAATCTCTTTCATAAATGCCTCTATCCCGACTGCCCATATCGCGACTAGACCGATGGCTAGATACAGAATCTCAACAACTGCCTTGATGGATGTGCTTGGACAATTCCTATATGGACGGGATACATTTTCCTTGAGATATTCAAATGTATAATTCTTCCTCTCCATGTATCCTATGAATGAAACAAGATTGAATTAGTTTCGACTAGAGTGGACGCGAGTGATGTGCAATGCAAGTGCATGTGTGTGGGAGTATCTAGTGTCCCTTAACGAACCATGTTCTAGAGCTTTGCTCATGGGAGTGATTTCTCCCCTACTAGTAGGACTGATGTCATCATCAAAATGGAGAAGAGATTCCAGACCCTCAAGGCTCGTATTACCAAGGCAGGAAGAACCAAAGTCAGTAGAAATCAGCCTCAAACACGCCAAGGCATCTTAATAAGGGAGCGAAAGAGTTTTCTCCATAGTTTCCATTGGTGGGGGCTATGCAAAAGATAGTCCTTTAGGAAGTTTCATGATGAGCCTTTATTTCAAAATGAACTATTGGTCATCCTTGGGCTACTCAATCGAAAGCTCGTGGCATACATTAACATTATCATAGCCAGCATAACCACCTTCACCAATGTTTCGCCTTCTTCTATGTGTTCTTGCTCTTTTTTAACTTCAGCCCCTGGACTTAGGACTAGGGGCATGTCAGGATTTACATCCCACCTATAGGAAAGCTATTATCGTCATTGTCGTCACTATCGTTGTTAGAAGCCTCTTGGACTTGACCAGTTCTACGGTCAGCTTCTAGCAAATTATGAGCTAGGAGATTCCAATTGGAGAGAAAACTTTGATACCTGTATCCCTCTTATGAAGTTCCATAAGAACTCCGATGGAATCTGCAAGACCCATGCCGCTGGGTCTCGTTGGAACATCTGAATGACATAAAGAATGTGAGTTAAGCTCACAAAGTCACAAGGCGAGTTCACAACAAACACATGAAGTGTAACTTATGTCCAAATAGCCATCTTTGTAAAAATCTAAGTGAACAATGGACATAAAACCATTCACCCTTAAAATAGCTCAACTTATTCTACGTATCGATAATGACTCTATAGCTCTTGGATGGTTCTAAAAAGATCAAGAAATGGCTTCCTTTTTGGGTCTTGAAACTATATGTATACACATCGAATCTCCTCCTCGCTGGGCACTCGGCATAAATGTTGATCAAAGACAATATACGTGCTTCAATGGATTGCGTAGCTATTCGAATGTAGTTGCATTGGAGCTAATATCATGAAATTCAAGACTCGATGAATAAATTGGTTGAATGGTGGGATACAACCCACCAAACACATGTATCTATTACAAGTAGTGTAATCGTCTTAGGGATTGTGAGCTCTCTAATAGTGAGAAGGGACTAGTATGTCCTCAAATGGAATTTCTTGCTTGTCGTAGATTCTATGGAGCGGTCCCTCATAATTCTTTGATGCAATGGAATTGATGGGATCGTATAAAATGACAGCATCTTCAAGAGTATCGGGAGAAACTTTGACTTTAACTTCGGGAACGTCTATAGGTACATGAGGAATATTTGGTTTAGATTGGTCCACTAGTGGGTTTTCAATTGGAGTTATGGTCTATGCTAGAGTTCTTTGTCAAAGTGGAACCGTAGCCAAGCTCGACACTTATTGGATTTGGCATATTTAGAAGTAGATAGACCTACAGCCCAAGTGGCAAGATGCTTGGAATGTCTATGCTCTATTTTTATAAAAAATCAACAAATAATCAACACTAGGTTAATTATAAGCTATACCTCCATGCTAAAGTGAAACCTGGTGCGGTGTCGGGCATTATCGTGTAGTTCAAATTTTCAATATTATGCAACAATTCATTCCAAAATCTAGATATCTGGGTGACCGTTATTGCTAACTATCCCAACGGATTCCATGTCATCATGCACGCATCAGAAATGTCTCGAGGATTCAAAATTTCGGGTTCGGTAAGACATTTGTACAAAGTCGCTTGATAAGAAAAACACCTAAAATCCACTAAGGATGGATCGATACCGATCCATCCAATTAGTTGGATATTTAAAGGCTTCCAATTCCTAAACTCAAGCTCCAAGGCCCCTCTCTGATTCAAGCATGAAGGCTGATACTGAAGTTTACCCAGCCTCTGCTCCATCATCATCACCACCTACCTAAATTAGATTGGGTTTCGAGTCTAAGTAAGGTGAAATGGTCCAGGCTTTGATTAGTTATTTGGGTTCAACGAAGGCACAATAGGAGGCATCAAGTGTATGAGAAGTCGGATAGCGATGATCCTAGGTTTGGATGGAGTTATTAGGTTCGATTGTCATATCAAGAAATTTCATTGATGGAACTTCGAGCTTTAGTTTGGTGCAAAGTAAATGAAGAGAAGGAATAAATAAAATGGGTTACTTAACCCAAAGCCTGTGCTTTAGGTAAGAATGCTAAGTCTTTTAAAAATCTTGGATCGATACCGATCCAAACTCGTGGACCGTTGTCGAGTGCTATTTTTTTTAAAAACTAACTAGACTATGACAATTGTGTTGACCTATATGTGATTGCATAAGCATGATCATATGCTTAGAATTCAACAAGGGCATGTACATGTGTACGTATGTATGTACATAACCAAGAGCCAAGGGAAATCAGATTCAAGCCTAGAAAATACACGAGAAGAGCCAATTCAAATTTACAGAGTTTCGAATGACAGATCATGAGAACATTTCCTAGATTTATAGTACTATATGCTAATAAAACGTCGCGACAAATATATAAATATATATATAACTATTCACATAAAGGATTTGAGGGAATGAAAACGACCATACAGCACATAGAGTGGAGTACTACATAGTAATCCTGAATTGTCTTGATTCAAAGCACATAATGTTTGAAACAAGATGTACTTCTGGAGGGCAAGTTGTTATCCAGCCTTTTGACCAGGCAATATTCGGATAGACTGGACGAATCAGACATAGAAATGGTAGAAAGTCTGAAGAGATGGCACAGGAGTCCAAAAAACAAGTGCAATCAAAACTATGGAGGCAAATACTGAACCATCTAAAGAGATCGGAAGACAGATCCACCCAAGTGGTGAATCGATATTGATCCATACTTGGATCTGTACCGATCCGACTTTCTTCCTCCAAATTTGCCTCAGATCCTTTTGCTCACTCTGCTTGAAGCTAGAAGCCTATTTCAAGTGTTGTTTTATCGATCCTATGCAACTCTCTATCGATCTCCATGAGGACTTGAATCAGCAGCTTAGCTTCTCCACCGATCCATCATTTGGACTTAGAAACAAACTAATTCTAGAGTCACGAAGCTAACCACAAACTGAGCTTAGATAAGGAATTCAAGACAACCCATTTGGCCATCTTATGGATCGGTACCGATCCAAGCCTATGGATCGGTATCGATCCACATAAACTGCTGAGGTGCCCACCTATTTTCTTGGAGAATTGGTATATGGCACGGAAAATGAGGTGGAGATCATGGAGGCGAGATTTTAGGCTTCCTACTCCATAAATAGAAGGGCAGGACTCATTTTTAAGGATCTTTTGGCTCTTGCTTTCTTCTACTCTAATTTCATGTGATCACCCACTGATTTATATCGGTCCATAAGAACAACTACTTGTAATTTAGTGATTTAAGCAATAAAATCACTAAGTGGACGTAGGTCAAGATTAGCCGAACCACTATAAATGTTTTGTGTTCTTTCCTTGCTCATTTTTCATTTATTTCCCTCAATTTTTATTCTTTACACAATCTCTTGGCTATTCGTACCATTGTTGGTTCAAATTGTTATATTCCATCGTAATCTGACTTGTGTGTTCTTTTCAATACTCGGGTTAGTTTGATTGGTTTCAACTGCAAGTACTCGATGAAAGTAGACTAGGATATGGACTTTTGGAAGGATAGTTGAAGAGATAGTATGATATATTCCCTACCCTTTTTGTGGCCTCGTTGTATTTAGTTTATGTATGGGCTAGTGACTATCATTTTATAGCCCACTGAATTATGTATTGTATGTTATATATTATATTTATTAGCTATTTCAACTCCGTGTTCTTCGACCCTATTATCATCTATGATTATGTATAGTTTGTCTTAGAGGAACGTTTGTTTATTTCTTTATACTGAGACTGTGTATGAACATGGTAAGTAATATTATTATTTAAGATACATACTAGTGTTGGTCGAAGGGAATATTCGCACATGTGCTCCATATCTCCTTATTCTCTGCATTACTCGATAGTGTTAGCTAGTAATTCTCTTGATTAGTATGGGTATAGAGGTGGGTGCACTACAAATTAGTATTAAAGTGGATTAGAACAAAACAGATCATATTGAGAAATGAGTCAGTGGCCAAGAGAATTAGGGGACCTTGTTCCTTGGTGGTATCGGGTAGATGAACTAAATATTAATTAGGTATACACAGTGATTAATGGGTGTAGTCATCTAGGTGCATATTGGTTATTTGTGATTGTTATGTATATTACATACTAATATTTATGAATATTCTTAACCAGTATCTCACATTTATGTAGTAGCGAGATATGGTTCGACATGTCCAAGTTCAGGTGAACTAGGTTAGTTTTTGGTGATGGATCCGGTGGAGCTTATATGACCACTGAGCAACTCATGGAGCTGGTGAGGAGCATCCAGCAGTCAAGTGTTTCCACTACTCTGAAACCTCCTACTCCATGTTTTGATTTTGCAAGATTATGTAATGATTATGCAAGCCTTGGAGGCAGATGCTTCAAGGGAACTGAAGCAATGATTAGTGTTTAAGCCTGGCTAAAAATAAATGAGTGCATCTTCACATGTATGGGCATCTTCGATCAACAGAAGATCCAAATCACTTCTAGCTAACTGCATGAGAGAGATTTTGATTGGTATGAGCTATTAGTGATTGAGATTGATGAATCAGAGATGACTTAGGAGAATTTAAAAGGGAAATCTGAGATAAAGTTCCTTCGAGAAGTGGAGAAAGCAACTATGGCATAGAAATTCATTGATTTAAAGCATCATACCATGTCCATGGCCGAGTATGTCATAGAGGTTGAAGCTTTGTCTAAGTACGGGACGGAACTCATTAATATACCTCTGAAGAAAAGTCATAAGTTTGTATATGGCCTAAGGAAATCTCTAAGGAAACCCTTCCTTCTTTAGTTGGAAACCACTTTTACGAAGCTTGTAGATGTAGCATTAAGGCTTGAAGAAGAAGAGGAAGGTAGCAGTAAAGAGGAAGAGCAGAAGAGAAAAGTAGCTATTTGTTAGAAGCATAGATTTCCTTTCAAGAAGTAGAAGTCTAGATTTCAAGGAATGATGTGCACGTAAAAGTGTCTTTTTTAACTTCCACCTTTAATCTTCTTTTAATTGAACAAATGAGCATATTAGGGTATTCTACATGTTTAAACCAAAATTTGAATCATATTCAAATTTTCATTTATTCACCTTCATTTGGGAGGTAAAATGGTAATTGTGTGCACGAGTTAATTTGAGAAAATTTATTTGCACATTTTTATTTTTATTTGTAGGAAATGAAGTGCAAATATGAAGAGGTTTCATGAATGAATGCATGCATATGTGTTGAAGGCTAATGGGGAAAGAAAATAAAAGAATTCATGCAACACGGAGGAGCCCACATATCCACTAACATATGGTCCAGAATTAAAAACATATGCACATGTTAATAGGGGCTTAAAGGAATGTTAGTGGGGATTAATTATTTCCCTAATGATTACTTAGAAGTTAGACTTTCTTAAGAGCATTTTTGGTAGTCCTCTAAAATATGAATTAGGTTTTAAGCATGTATAAATACCCCTTATGTTTCATGTAATCATCTTCTTCTTTTTATACAATATATTATAGCCACAAATCAAAGTTAAATAAAGATTTATTTAATGGCTTCTTAGCCTTGTTCTTTACTTTTATGCAATTTTTATTTTATGCTTTCTTTTCATGCTCTCCTACTTAGTTTATGCTTCTCTTATTTCATGTTAGTACCATAGATTTAATTCTTGTAATTAGTTTAGTTTTATTTCATGCAAGTAGTTAGCTCTTTTTTCTTTTATTTAGATCTCAGTTTCCTTTTTTTATGTTGAAATCATTTTATGTTAACATATGAGTAGTTAAGCCCCTTCAATTTAGAGGTTTAAAGCTTTCCTAAAACATATTAAATTAACATAATGATTTCATTTATGATCTCTCTTTTGTGCTTAATGGAAACTTTGAATGATAGTGGTTTGTGTCTTTTTTTGTAGTGAATTTGATAGTCTGTGTTGACATCTCAAATAGGCTATACTTATTCCATTGCAAACAAAAACTATTTGATCATTTTCCAAAGTGATTTTGATGATGAAAGTTAAGCTTGAACCAAAATTGGATGGTATATATTACTAGCTCATAGTAAATAGATCATACTTAAAATAGATTTTATTTTTAATTTCATGTTATTTTCCATGAACGTTAATACGCGGGTTTGAATGATGCGTTAGAGTTTGATGATTTAGGTTGTGCTAATTAGTAGCACAAATAAATCGTACTTATACTAAGCACATCTATCATTTCTACTTAATATTTTAATGAGAGATTATAAAAGAATTTTGTGTTGATTTATATGAATGACTAGAAGTTAATTTGCCTCTAAATTATTCCTTAATCACATAGTTTTATTCACCTTTGCTCTAGTTTATTTTCTACAATTTTCTTAGTTCAAAACCACTTCAAAACTTTGGGCTGATTTGATTGAGTAATTTTGAATTTAATTCTTTCCTTATGGATCAACCATTAATCGCATAAGTACTACGATTGTACACCGTGCGCATTCGGTTTTAATAATGATTATATTTTTCAATGGTTTTTCTACTCAATAGAAATTTCCGTCGTTGTAATAAGTTTTTTGCACCAATGTCGGGGACTTGCAATTTAATTTTGATTTTACTCTTCAAATTATTTTTACAGTTTTCTTATTTTGTTTTATGTTATTTTTCATTAAAAAAAACTTCCATATTCCATTTTTATTTGTTTTGTTTGTTTTGTGAATTGTTAGTTTCATTAGAAAAAAAAATTCATATAGCACTTGCGCTGTTTTCTAGCTTGCACTGTGCATTTCATCTTCTTTTTTACACTGTGTTGCCACACTAAATTGTTATACATTTGTTATACACTGTGGATTACTTTGTTATACATTTGTTTTACACTATGTTTCCACTGTCATCACGTCCATTTGTTCACCGTGCATTTATTGTTCATTTGAATTTGCAATTTTAGTGTTACGGTTATAGTTGCATTCCATTTGCATTTCAGTTTCATTTCATATATAAAAAAATTGTTTCAAATCCCTAAACAAATTGCATTTTTTCAGATAAAACGTACCACACAACTACAACTTCAATCTATAAAACCACAAGCCTCAACGACCAATACAAGCACACCAATACAAGCACAGTCCTACATTACCGCATCTCCTCTTCCTACAGCAAACTGCCACTGCAAACTGCCTTCCTCAAATCCCAAACCAACCGACTCAAACTACAAACAAAACCTACTACCACTGCACCTTCTTCATTCTCCCATCACCATTCCACCCTCTGTTCAACATCAATATCTACTCCATCTCCTATACCGACATCAACCACTATGGAATTTTCTTTGAATTTTTATTTCTGCATTGCATATTCTTTGAATTGCCCTTCACACTACATTTCTGCATTGCATTTTCTTTTATTTCTGCATTGCATTGCTTTTCTAGCAGTTACCCTTGCATCTTCTCATAAACACACTTCTACTTGTTTCGCCTTTGAAACCACATTCATTGCCCCTGCCTTGTCCCTCCTTACATAAGCCAAACTGCTACAACTACTCTTCTACCCTCCACAATAGCATACCGCTATATCTCACTATCCAAATAGCATCACATCTCCACATTAACCATCTCCTCCTCCTGAAATCAAAAATCCATGCATTTAGCACTCAAACTCCTCACCACCCTTCACCAGTTTAACCGCCTATCAATTTAACCACTTCCTACAACCCTCCACTGCAAACTCGACCACCCATTGCATACACTCAAAACCATCACAACATGTAGCATACAACTTCCTTCATCTCCCACATTTCTGCCAAATCATCAAAACTTATCATATAACCCCCCCTCATCCGAACTTCCCTCTGCCATCAACCCGAACCACCTTCATCGACTTCTGCCCACTTTTTCCTTACCAACCTCTGCCACACCACAAACCTATCACAACAGAAAACTTCAACTTCCTTCACATTCCAACAATCTTCTGCTCCCTAATCCTCCTCCATATACAACTCCTTCACAACCATCACTACAAACATCATCTCCTTAAAACTGCAATACCTCCTTCAACCAACCAATTGCAATATCTCCCTAAAACATCATCTCCCACTTCATCAACTCCAAATCGACCGCAGCACCACCTTGAAATCCCCCCTGTCAAATCGAGACCGAAGCATTCCTCCAACCCAATGCCTAGTTCTCTAACCCTCCAAACATCTCACCAAACCCACGACCCTTGAACTCGCAATCGCATTAGACAAACACCACCGGACTTCTAAATCATTGTAATCCACAATTACAGTTTCAAATTGCGACTTTGAATCAGTAAACTTAACAACCCAAATCAAATCCGAACAAGTTTATTTATTTATTTTTGATTCCGATTTTTGTGTGGGTTGAGAAATTTGGTAATTTCAAATAACGTTTGTGACTAGACTTTAATGTTTTGAAACTTGGTTTTGGAAACTTGTTTCTTATTTGAAATTATTGTTTTAGTTGGGCTTATACTTGCGAACTTTTGCATATTGGGTTGAGTTTGAATTTACAAGTGTAAATTAATTTCTCTTTATAAATAAAATAACATAAATAAAATAAAATATTTTTTCTTATAAAATATTTCTCTTGTGCAACACTTTTACAGGATGCAAAAGCTGAAGGAGAGGATTTTCTTGCCAAATAACTGCTCTGCTTGTCAAATAAATTGCTTGTTTAAAAAAATCGCTGTTAAATATATTTTTTGCTAATAACTCTGCACACTCTGATATCGTGCTATCGTCTATTGTTTTTATTTTCTTTGCGTTGTTGTTTACTTGCATTTTAAAAAAGTTCTAGAATAAAAACAAAATCAAATTCATTATTAGCTGCATTGTTAATACACGTTTAATTTCTTTTTTACATTCATTTCGTTTTATTTTCTTTTCTAAAAATCATACCCAACTTCACATAAGGTTTTTATCATCCCTTCCTTGACCTAAAAATTGCATTTCATCATAAAATTTGACTAATAATAAGAGATAGACATTGGACTTAACGGTGTCGTGAGCTCATATAGGGCTTAATTGTATCTTAACAAGTTGTCTTCATTCGACAATCTAGATTCTTGATGTTTAGGCTACGACAGAGCAATAATAAATTTGTAATATTATAGTGATTGTTTCTCCGAAGGTAACTAAACCTACGGCTGCATTGCTACGGTGATTCGTGGTGCACTGCTAATCCTTGTCTACTACCTAGCTAAGAACTATTTTGTTGGATTAAGACAAAGTGTGACTATATGTTTTGGGTTAGGAGCTACTAAGAAAAGAAAATTTGTAATTAAGTCCTTACATTTATTTAGTCGCATTAGTTCATGCATATATAAAAAAACAAAAGGAAAAAAAACAAAATCCAAAACTAATTTTTTTTTTTTTTTTTTTTTGCATTTTACTTAACTTAATATTTCTTACAAAACTCCAAAACAAATCTTTCCAAATCTTTTCCTTTGAATAAAATCGAACAAAATCAAAAAAATCCAAAAACATGCATTTAAGTTCTTTTTTTAGAAAAACAAAATTCCAAAAAAAAACAAAAAAAAACTTAAAAAACATATAAAAAAATGAAATTTTTTGAAAATCCAAACTCCAAATAAAACCCCCTTTAGAAAAATAAATTCTTTTTGGCATAATTTTTTTCCTTCAAAAAAATATATATTTAAATTTTTTTCACTTCATTTCATTTTCCAAACCTTGTCATCCTCTTAAACTTGATTCTCACTTCTTTCACTCCTTGACCTTTTCCACTTATGCATGAGTATCTGGACCCGTGACACGACGAATCATTTAACTCGAATGAACAATCCTCCAACGATGGCGAATGAAAATGCCACTCGCACTCTCATGGATATAATCTTTTCAGATAGAGTTTCTATTCCTTCTTGTATCACATTACCCGCTCCAACTGGTAATCACTTTGAAATACATTCCAATCACATTGCCATGCTCCCTAAATTTGACAATTTTGAACACAACGACCCATGCATCTTCTTAACAAAATTCAAACAAGTATGTATGACCATTAAACTCCAACAATTATGTGATGATGGAATCAAACTTCGGTTAATTCCATTCGCCCTTACCGATTTCGCTGAAAAATGGTTGTATAGCATACCGTCAAACTCAATCACAACATGGGAAAAATTTGTCAAAGTTTTCTTAAAAAAGTTCTACCCCTTGGAAAAAACAACTAAAATACGAAACAAAATTGTCAATTTTCATCAATTCATGAGTGAACCTTTCGAAAAATATTTTGAAAGATTTAAAGAGCTTTTGATAAAATGTTCATACCATAAATTCAAAAATTGGACTCTTTACCAAATCTTATATGATGGACTTGAAAATAGTTCATGAACCATGCTTGAATCAATATGCCAAGGAAATTTTCTCGCCCAACATCACAACAACGTTTGGCAATTTCTTGAAAATTGTGGTCGAAAAGTCATCCCAATAGGAATGTTCTAATGCAAAATCCATTTATTCACGATCGAGCGCACACTCGATAGGATTATCTTTGGCTATGGAAGCTAAAATTGATGCAATGGTAAATAAATTCGACAATGTTTTCTCATCCAACCAAATGAACCAAGCTTTCCAAGCAATGTGTCATAAATACAACGATACAAATCACATTGCCAATCAGTGTCCCAATTCGATAGAACCACTCAATGCTTTTAATAAGGTTAAGAATGACTCATTTTCTACAACGTACAATCCTGGTTGGAGAAATCATCCTAATTTTGCATGGAACCAAAATAATTCTAACACAAATTTATTTCGTCTCAATTTTCAAGCATTTTCGAATAATGCTTCAAATCCTTCTTTTCAGTCTAACCATTCTCAACAAAATTTTGCGGGTCCATCTCATCAAACGCAATAATCTTTTACTCCCCAAGACGGTAAACGATTGACTTCACTTGAGAAAAATCTTGAAACTTCGGCTAAAGCAATCACTCAAAGCCTCCAATCAAACAGCAATTTGCAAAATTTGTTAACCTTATACATGCTGAATACGAGTCAATCGATTGCTAAACTTATAATGCAAAAGAGTCAATCAGCAACTTTTGTGAGTGAACGTGAATGAGGCACATTTCCAATTCAGCCAGTTCTGAATCCTAGAAATCAAACACAAATTCAAATCAAGCCTATGTTGTACAAGACAGCTATGTGAACCAAATGAATGCTATTACGACTTTGCATTCAGGTAAACAAATCGATAACTAAGTTATTAATCCAAACAATTTACCAAAATCTCCTCTTGATACTTTGAAAATGACAAGCGATTCTGAACAAGACATCGAGCCAAATATCGAATCAAATTCTTCCAATCCAAAATCTTCTTCTACTAAAGTAGACCGACCTACTTAGTATCACGTTCCATTTCCATATTGCCTTCGACCCAAGCAACATTCTGATCAAATGGAAAAGATGTTGGAAATTTTCAAACAAGTGAAAGTTAACATTCCTCTTCTCGATATCGTTCAACAAGTCCCAACTTATGCCAAGTTTGTCAAGGACTTGTGTACTCAAAAATGACACACTCGTCTACCCAAGAAAATTTTCTTAGCTGCCAGACGTAGCAAAGTCTTGTCCCTATTTATTCTCGTCAAATACAAAGATCCCGGATGTTCAACAATCTCATGCACGATAGGAGACAAAACGGTTAATAAGTGCTTACTAGACTTGGGTGGGAGTGTCAATTTGATTCCTTATTCAGTTTACCAGCAACTTGTCTTAGGTGAACTAAAACCGACAAAAGTAACTCTTTAATTTGTTGATCGTTCAATAAAGAAACCCATGGGAGAAATCGAGGACGTACTCATCAAAATCGGTCAATTCATATTCCTCGTCGATTTCATCGTTTTAGAGAGACAAACCATGAATAATTCGATGAGTCAAATTCCGTTGATTTTAGGCCGGCCTTTCTTGGCTACTTCAAATGCTTTAATTAATTTTCAAAATGGTTCTATGAAAATTTATTTTGGAAGCATGACTTTGAATCTTAACATCTTCAATCTTAAAAATCAATCGAACGAATCATTTGACCAAACATTTGAAGTTGGCTCCATTCAAGAAAATTTTAATAATAAAATAGTTGACCTAATCCATGAACGAGAGACTGAATACCGCCAATTGTTTCGATATGATCCTAATAAAATAGAAAATGCACTTCAATTTGAACCCTTCACAATTGAATCAGAACTTCAATCAAATTCTTTGACTGAGAAATCTCCTAGGTTGGAACTCAAACCTCTTCCTGATCACCTTAAGTATGCATACTTAGGTGACAACGAAACGTTTCTTGTCATAATCTCTTTAACTCTATCTCTTGATTAAGACGCATCTCTTCTTTCAATTCTTTGGAAAACCAAAGAAGCAATTGGATGGTTGATTGCTGATATAAAGGGGGTTAGTCCCACTCTTGTTCAACATCATATCCATTTAGGGTATGATGCGAAGCATGTTCGTGATGCGCAACGAAGGCTTAACCCAAAAAAGAAGGATGCAGTTCGAGATGAAATTCTCAAACTCCTCGATAATGGAATCATATATCCCATCTCTGATAGTTCGTGGGTTATCCCAATTCATGTAGTGCCTAAGAAGTCGAACTGTTATTAAGAATGATGCTAACAAACTTATTCTAACTCATACTCAAACGGGTTGGTGTGTTTGCATTGATTATCGAAAATTAAATGCTGTAACTCATAAAGATCACTTCCTCTTCCTTTCATCGACCAACTGCTTGAACGATTAGCTAATTATGAATTCTATTGCTTTCTTGATGGTTATTCCGATTATAATCAAATTCCAACCGCTCCCGAAGATCAAGAGAAAATGATTTTCACATGTCCCTTTGGCACCTTTACATCACGTATGCCATTTGGCCTTTGCAACGCTCCTGCCACTTTTTAAAGATGCATGGTAAGCATCTTTTCTAACATGATCGAACGCTTTCTGTGGTTGTCTATGGACGAATTTCTTTGAAAACACTTTTTCTATGTGATTACACCATCTTGAGTTGGTTCTTAATCGATGAAAGGACAAACACTTGACGTTAAATTTGGAAAAAATTCATTTCATGGTCAAACATGGTATTGTTTTTGGGCATGTCATTTCAAACAAAGGAATTGAGGTAGATAAAGAAAAAGTTGACGTAAATTATGAATCTATCCATTCTTAAATCTGTCAAGGACATTCGTTTAATTCTATGACACGCTGGTTTCTATAGATGCTTTGTGAAAGGCTTTAGTAAAATTGCTCGACCTATGATGACTCTTCTTGTAAAAGACATTCCATTGACTTTAAATATGAATGTATTTCTGCTATTGAACGTCTCAAAAATGAACTCATTTTCGCTTCCGTCATTTTTTCACCAAATTGGGATCTTCCTTTCGAAATAATGTGCGACGCATCTAGCTTTGCGATTTGATCTGTCTTAGGACAACGAGTCAATAAAATTCTTCATGTCACCTACTATGCTAGTATGACTCTAAATGATGCTCAACTCAATTACACGACCACTGAAAAAGAGCTTCTAGCGGCAGTCTTTGCGCTCAAAAAATTCCGACCTAATTTGATTGGCTCACCCATTACGGTTCACACCGACCATTTCGCTCTTAGATACCTTTTCTCTAAAAGGATACTAAGTCTTGTTTGTTCTGATAGAACCATTTACTCTTTTGACCTTACAATCAAAGACAAAAAAGGATCCGACAATGGCATTGCTGATCATTTGCCAGTCTTCTAAATGCACCATCTTCTTTACCAATCAATGAGAACTTTCCCGATGAACAATTTCTTTCTGTTTCCATGATCCGTGGTATGCTGATATAATAAACTATTTAGTCACTAAAGAAACTCTTTCATATTGGTAGAAACAAGATAAATATAAATTTCTTTCCTAAGGTAAGTACTTCTATTGGGATGATCCGTGCTTGTTTAAGTACCATTTTGAGAAAATCATTCGACGTTGCATCTTGGATTGCGAAATCAAGAGCATTCTTTCATTTTGTCATGACCAAGCTTCGCTCTGAAGAAAACAGCGAAAAAGGTACTTCAATGTGGTTTTTACCGGCCTATGGTTTTCAAAGATTCACTTGATTTTTGTGAAACTTGCAATTGCTGCCAAATGTTAGGTAAAATCTTTCAATGAAACATAATGCCTTTGAACCCCATTCTTACGATCGAAATTTTTGATGTTTGTGGTGTTAATTTTATTGGACCGTTTCCCAACTCTTTCTGAAATCTATGCACTTACTTGCTGTTGATTATGTTTCTAAATGGGTTATAACCATTCCTTGTAAAACAAATGACTATAAAGTTGTTTTGAAATTTATAAAAAAAATATCTTTTCAAGGTTTGAAACACCTCGTATAACAATAAGAGATAATTGATCCCATTTTCTCTAATCATTCATTTGAATCTTTAATGAAGAAATACTCTATTACCCGCAAGTTATCCACTTCTTATCATCCTCAAATGTGTGATCAACTTGAAGTTTCAAATCGCTAAATCAAGCAAATTTTGGAAAAAACTATAAATAAAAACTGAAAAGATTGGTTAATAAAATTAAAGTATGCGGTTTGGGCTTATGGACCCGTGTATAAAACAAATCTTAGGATGTCTCCTTTTAGGCTTGTATATGGAAAAGCATGCCATTTACCCGTCGAACTTGAACATATAGCATTTTTGGCAATTAAGAACGTAAATTTTGATCGTGAAAAAGCAGGTGAAAAAGAAAATTGCAACTCAATGAACTGGAGGAGATTAGGAACGATGTGTGTTGAAACGAAAAAATTACAAAGAAAGAACAAAAGTTTTTAATGAGAAGTCAATCCCAAGGAAAAAAAATTTGCCAAATCAAAAAGTTCTTTTATATGACTCTTGACTTTATTTTTTTCTTGGAAATTTAAAATCAAGATGGACAGGACCATACACGTATGTAATGTTTTTCCACACGATGCCATAAAAATTGAAAACCCTAGGGATGGTTCGATTTTTAAAGTCAATGATTATTGTTTAAAACCTTACTTGGTGTTGGCAAGTGATCGAGAGGAGGAGCTCATGATTCCTCATGAGCCACACTATGTCTAGTAAGAAATTTTAACCCTCTCTTGTAAATATGTACATATTTTTCCCCGTTACACTCATTATATCATGCATTAACTATGGGGACAGAGTTGAAATCAAGTGTGGGGAAGAGTCTCATGTTTACTTTGATTTTTCACGGTTTATTTTGCATTTTCTTTTTAAAAGACAAAAAATTACAAAAATAAATTTTCTTTTTAGTAATATTGATTTACTTTTGAAGAAACGTGATATGATATGTATATGTTTTTTGTTGTTAAATTGAAATTTTTGAAAATTTACTTATCTCAACAAAATAAAAGGTAAAAGTTTGATTACAAGTAACTATTGTTTAACTAGTGTATAGGATGGTTCATAGGTTATAATTATGAAGTATGTCCTAATTGTAATCTTTGTTTAAAAGAGTGGTTGATTTAAAGTAAAGGCGATAACATTTTTGATCTTCTAAGTTAAGTGGTGCTAAGATGATTTTGCATACGTCTCTCTTTTCAAATAAAAAGAAGAAGAAAGTTTTCATAATAAATAAGGAACACCTAGAGTCATGTGTTCACATGTAAGTGTGTACACTTACCATGCTCTGTACCTTTCTCACATTTGTTTGAAAGGCAGTGCATGATCGGTATATCTAGTCTCAGTTAATCCGAGTTAGGTGTATGTAAATAAAACAAAAATAATAATAAAAAACACTTATAGTCATGTGTTTATACACAAGTGTGTATACTCTCCATGCTCTGTACTCTTCTTACGCATGCCCGAAAGGTAGTGGATGATCGGTATATCTGGCCTTAGTTTATCTAATTTAGGTTTGTAAATAATAATAATGTTAATATTTTTCAAAACAGAGATATCAAGCAATTGAAATCCAAGTATTATTTTCAATTATTTGATTCAAATTTTTATCCAAAAGCAATAAAAGTACCACTTTGCAAGACTTTGATAATCAACTAAAGGATCCATTTCATTGTTGCACTATGTTATCAACCGAAACAACTAGCCAAACTAGAATCTAATTGTGATGATAACTTAATTTTTATTGGAAGTTTTGATGAGTAAAATGACTAAAGTTTATTGATAATGACCTAACCTACATGTGTCAATTGAAAAGTAAATTTTTCATTTGTAAATATTTTGGAAAATGTACATCAATTAGTTGCATCAGGCTTTGCATATCATATTTGAATTTTGTGGGTAGTACCCGCTAAAAACCCTCATGAGACAACACTCATCCTACTAGGGACACCTAGAGGTTTAATGACTCATTGCATATGCTTAATGCAATCGTGTTTCCTATGAAAATGGATTTATCCTAGTTTTACTTTACATGAGGATGAATTTAAAGATAAGTGGAGGGATATTTGATGTGCGCATAAAAGTGTATAATTTTTACTTCCACTTTTAATCTTCTTTTAATTAAATATATGAGCATATAAAGGTATTCTACATGTTTAAACCAAAATTTTAATTGTTTTCAAATCATCATTTATTCATCTTCATTTGGATGGTAAAATGGTAATTTTGTGAAAGTCTATAGGATCTTTACAAATATTAAAGTTTATACATATACGTGTGAGGATGTATATTACTAACTATGTTAAGCAAAGAACAATAGTTAAATATAAATAGGATAAATAATAGAAAAGATCACACCAGATATTTTATACTTGTTCGGACCTACCGTCCTATATCTAGTCCTAAAGCTCCCTTTTGGTATTTCTTTTAACCAACTAACCCTTGCTTTGCTCGAAGGAATAGACAAATACAAAAGTATATCTCTGACAATTTAGGGTTCCAAATAACATGTATTTTGACTGATAGTACAAATCTTCCTATGATCTCATTTGAGTATGTGATGTGAATGCTTTGAGTTGTAGGAAGTGGTTTAACCAAAATTATATTTTGATTACGATAGATTGGGAGTATGTGAGCAATTGTACGCACAAGAGAGTACTAAGAAATTAAGATAGTATAGTTTTAATTAATTCAATTCAGGTAATCTCTAAATCTCAATCATGGTAGTATTTATAGATTTAAAGAGATGCAGATAAAGAGTTGTTACTATTAGATAAGGTATATTCATTTTAATGGCTGCACCCTTTCGATGAAGAATTCATTTCTATTCGTTTAACAGAAGTGTCTATTCAGAGTTGTGCAGTTTTTTAGATGACAGACGTCTATGGTAAAATCTCAGACATCCATGACTTTAGGAAATAATTTCCCAAGTATTGTCACAGACGTCTATGATTTTTCTCGGACATCTGTGAATGTTAAATGCGGTTTTTTCAGTTTATGTTCAGTGTATATGAAATCATGTGTGATCATTTGTCCATATATACTCAAGGACAACTTAAAATATTTTATTTAAGACCCTTTTATGGTAGAATAACCTTACTAGTTATAGTATGGTTGATAGATCTTTGTTTGTCTTCGAGTCCAAATATCTTCGAGCATGATGTGTTCTTGTAGTATATACTTGTTATCATGATAAGATGTATATATTATTATATTGTAGTTATCATTGAAATATTGAACGTAGGTTCTAACATTCTCACTTTTTTGATGATGAAAACTATACAATCAAATCAAAATAGAGAATGTTTGCATAAAGTAAATTATATCTCCATCTATGTATATGCATAAATTTCTCCCTCCTTGTCATTATCAAAATAGAAGAGAGGATGTAGAATATTTAGATAATAACATGTTATAGATAATACCATGAATAATCAAAAGTAAATAAGTAAGTCCAAGCAGAAACAGAGATTAAAGTAATTTAGCAGGAGTTTAAAAGTTAAGTAAATAAACATAAATAGAAATGCTAAAAAAATAACTAAAAGAGATTATAGTTGTACTGGTTGGAAGAGTAAGAAAGGCTTTATAATTTTCTTAATATTCCCAATAAGATGAAGGATCTTGGTCGTACAGTTCTGGCCAGTTGTTATGCTCATTATACTCCTCATCTTCTTGAATGAAGAGCCATTAGAACACCATGTATGATAGATGTTGAAATTGCGGACTACAAGACACGTACATATAATCACTATCTTCTTCCTCCTCAGGTTGTTCTTGCATAGGAGTCTTTCCTCTATCATGAGAATATCCTTCAGGAAAAGTAAGAGGCTGATAAAGTAGTGTCTGTGCTTGAGGAGGTGGTGTTAATTATGGCGAAGTTGATGAGCGAGAGGATGATCTGCCACGGACCTTTCTGATAACTTTTCCAAAAGTGGAAACAACCTTTTTTAAAATCTTTCCATTTTGGGCATCCTCATAGAAAATGAACGTTCCAAACTAGTCATCTTTTGTTTAATGCCCTCTCATTGACCGTTATTAGTTTTGAATTTTAAGCATTGAACCATGAAATGATTCATTTTGCATCGGTTCAATG
Organism: Allium cepa; assembly: GCA_030765085.1. Lineage (NCBI taxonomy): Eukaryota > Viridiplantae > Streptophyta > Magnoliopsida > Asparagales > Amaryllidaceae > Allium > Allium cepa. Next base: position 405,994,148 of record CM060940.1, on the reverse strand, counting down.
CGAGCTTCTTGAATTTCGAAATCCAAAAAATATTCTATAGAATGACTAAAGGAGGCAGGTTGTTGAGAAGACAGAGGTGAATAAGTATGCTGAGGAGAAGGAGTGGGCGTGGATCATGATGTACTTGTTGTTAAATAGTGCATTGGTCGAAGGGAATGATAGAAGGTGGGTTTTTGGGAAGTTGCATCAAGGATAAATATCTTGGACCGCTACTTTTGTAGGAATTTCCTTGTATTGTGATAAGTATGAAAGAACGCTAAGATCTTGCAAGATACACATTATGTATGGATCATATATAATTATTCACGATGATGAGTCCCAAAACCTTTAATTTGGTCATGAACAAATTTTTGCTTATTTTCTGGGAGACGGTAAAATATTACATATAAAGCTCGTTAGTTATTAGGATAAACTTGTACATGGCTAGCTAGACGTGGAAAGATTGTGTCGATTATATTTCCATTAAGTAGTCTAGCACACGACCGTAGGGGAATGGATTTCCATTTGGGCATCCTATCTTCCCATATTTGCTGGGTAACTTCATCTTTGGGTAAAAGACTATGATCTGGTATTTCTGTTAAATCGATTCCTTCATGGGAACATCCCAGTATACGTCTAACTGTATGTGCATCAATTTTGAATTCTCTACCATAAACACTTGACCACAACCGTCCACCCTTATTTTTCGGATTTCATATTTACGAACTACATAAGTTGGAGAAGAAATGATAGATGGCGAGAGGATCGATAATTACCTTGTTTTCATCATAGCTAATTAGGTCGCTGCAACAAGCATCCATTGTTAATCCTTGAATATCATATTCCATTACATTTTAAAGGTAGTAGAAGGGACCAGCATGAATTTTCTTCTTGGAATGCACATGCAATTGATTGATTACAGTTGGATTTTTTAGAGCCATTGATTTGTAAGAGATTGGGTAATAGAGGATTGAGAAGAGGAGGAAGATTGTTCTTGTTTCTGTTTTTTTAGAAATGGTCATCTTCTTTGGAGTCATTGTTTATTGAATTTGAAGTTTATGGAGGCTAGGGTTTTAGAAATAGGGAAGTAAATTGGAGGTAAAAGTGAAAATTGGGGTAAAATCATTTATATATATGGCTGCTGAAAATGTAAGGTCGGAACAACTACAAATGTCTATGAAAGAGTCATAGACATCTGTGATTTCAGTAAAAATAAACAAAAATATGTGACAGACGTCCGTGGTTTCAAGAAAAATATATAAAAAGATATGACAGACATCTGTGAGTTTTCCACAGACATTTCAGGGAAATGTTTTCCCGAACCTTTGGCAGTGTGGTCTGTTGTCTTTTGAGATTATTCCTAAGATTTAAAAATCAATCCCTTTTTATTAAAATATCAAGAAAATAAAAATATATATGTATGTATGTATGTATGTATGTATATTAAAAATCAAATAAACTTATTTCGAAAAAAATGCTTAGCATAAATTAGTTTTTGTCGGAGAGGTTAGAATTGTTAATTTGTTGCATATCCCATGAATTTGGTTCAAACTTTATATCGTCAATTAACAGCTTTAGTGGAGACCAACTCGGACGGACTGGTGTGTTGATCTAATCTTGGTTTGATGGTCCCTGCTTACACAGATTTCTTCAAGTAATGTTATACGGTTTTATTGGAGTTTCTTATAATCGAGGAGGTTTTTGACATATGCAATTTTTTGTTGGTGAATGACTACAAATCGCTAGAATATAGTTTTTGAGAAAATTTAGATGAGATCCTTGACATCGTTGCTCGTAATATATTTCACATTGAACTCCCATCATTTCTTGTTGTTAGTGATATATTTCATCAGCTTTGTCGGTAAGAGATGTTGATTGTTGATCAATGATCATTTGGCTTTCTTTTCCTTAGGAGAAAAGCCGGTGTGAAACGTAGGTGATGCAATAATGTTGAGAGAGGCTGAGTGATTTGATGGAGATGAGGAATTAGTCGGTGAAACATATGTGCTATTTTGTGAAGGAGGTTTATAGCCGACAGTTGAATAAGTAGAGTCGTGATTTGAAGGCATTTGATTAAATAATGGTTTTAATAAACTATTTGTATTTTGTCAGGAAGAAAATAAACCGATATATTTATAATAAAAAGTTTTCACTATACTTAGAAGTTTGTTGTAGGAAAATAAGTTTAACCATATATTTTTTAATAGAATGTAGTTAAGTTTCATGTGGTTAGTATTAGTTGAAGTGCACAAATTTTATTCTCCGTAGTTTTATATGTAAAAAAATGCAAGTGTATCAATCTAATTCTACAGATTTAGCTAATCAATTCATTGAAAGAACATATTCCTAGATCTCATCTTAATTTAATAAACGTTAGTTCGCTTAATGGTTTAATAAAAATATCAGCTATTCGATTTTCGATTTTTACAAATTCCAGTGATATAATTCCCTTTCCACGTTATCTAATAGAAAAAGACGAAAAATATCAATATGTTATGTTCGAGAATGGTTAATAGGATTTTTTGATAAATTTATGGCACTAGTGTTATCACAATATATTGGAGATTTTGTTATGATTTTACCGGAACCTAGAAGAGTTCGTTGCAAATAGACTACTTATGCATATGCTAAAGCCGTTGAGATGTATTCGGCTTCACATGTCGAGAGTGAAACATATTTTTTTTACTAAACCATAAAACTAAAGACTGTCCAAATAAAATGACATGGGCCACTTGTGCTTTTTCTATCCATTTTACAACCACCGAATCAACATCACTATATGACACGAGTTCAAACGAGCTTCCTTTTGGGTAGAAAAGTCCATAACCTTTAGTGTTTGTTAAATATCTTAAGATTGTTTTACCGCTCGATGATGTGATTATTTTGGCTATGCCTGAAACCGGGCACTTAAGCAAACACTTATCATTATATCTGCTCTAATATCTGTTAAGTATAATGGAGATCCTATCGTACTTTGATATAATTTTTGGTCAAACTCTTTTCCATTTTCATCTTTGTCTGACTATAGAGTAGTACTCATTAGAGTTGGCTTACTTGAAATATTTTCCATTCCAAAATATTTTAACAAATCTTAACAGTATTCTTCTTTATTTATAAAATTCCATTTTTTAGTTGTCTTATTTGCAAACCTAAGAAATAGTTTAATTCTTCCGTATGTGACATATCAAATTCATCTTTCATTATGTTAGAAAATTTAGTGCACAATTTTTCATCAGTGAATCCAAATATAATGTCATCAACATATATTTGTACGGCTAAAATATTATTCTTTTCTTGTTTTATGAATAAAGTGGAATCAATTTGAAAACCAGAAGTTTGTAAACGAGTTTTTGATATTTCATACCAAGCATGAGGTGCATGTTTTAATCCATATAAGGCCTTTTAAGTTTAAATACATGAACGAGATATTTCTCGTGAACAAATAAAGAAGGTTGTTCAACTTACACTTTGTCTTTTATAAATCCGTTTATAAATGCACTTTTTACATCAATTTGAAAAGGTTTAAAGTTATGATGACTTGCAAAAGATTGTAATGCGCGTATTGCTTCAAGACGTGCTATAGCAGAAAATGTTTCATCATAATCAATTCCTATTTCTTGATTATATCTTCGAGCTACTAACCTTGCTTTGTTTCGAATAATGTTTCCATTTTCATCCGCTTTATTTTTAAAAATTTCGTTCCAATTATAGCTTGATCGTTTGGTCTGGGTACAAGTTCCCAAACACCATTTCTTTCAAATTGATTAAGTTCTTCTTACATTGCAATAATCCAAAAATCATCTTTTGATGCTTCTTTATAATTTTTTGATTCAAAATTTGATATAAATGCAACATGAATCATTTGATTTGGCTGTTTTCTGGTTGATACTCTTGTATTTTAATCCACAATATAATTAATTGGATGGTCTCTCAATATTCTAGGTATTGATGTTATCATATTATAATTATTGTTATATTTTCTTGTATAGGTATATGAGTTTCATTTATAATTTCTTCCTCAACATCATTTTTATTATGTTTAAATTTTTCATCAAATGAGACATGAAGACTTTCTTTTATAATATTTATTCGGTTATTAAAGTCTCTATAAGCTTTGCTTCGATCTGAATAAACAACAAAAATTCCCTCATCAGCTTTAGAATCAAATTTTCCTCGATAATCTTTAGTGCTTAATATGAAGCATTTTGACCCAAATACGCGAAAATATGATACTTTCAGTTTCTTGTTAAAAAATGTTTCATTGCATGTGTTTTTAGTCATGAGTTTAAATGTTATACGATTTAATACATAACAAGCAGTAGCAACAGCTTCGGCCTAAAAGTTCTTTGGTATATTGCTACTATTTAGTAGAGTTCACGCACATTCTTTTAAAGTTTAATTTTTCCTTTCTACGACATCGTTTTGTTGTGGTGTTTGAGGAAACCAAAAATTATGACTAATTTCCTTTTTGTTACAAAAATTTATAAAGAGTTCATTTTCAAATTCATCTCCGTGATCACTCCGTACTTTTAATTTTTAAACTATTTTTTATTCATTTAGCAAAAATTTTGCAAAATTTTTGAACATTTCAAAAGTGTCATTTTTATGTTTTAAACATAATGTCCAAGTGTAACGACCTAGAATTTCTGTCATTTAAAATTCGTATATTTAATTGATTTTAAATATTAACAAGTAAAATTTGTAAGTCGAATAAATTTTATTTCGAAAATAGTGATTTAATTGGATACTTAAATCGATAATTTAATATTTGAAATTGCAGAAATAATTGGAATTGGGTTTAATGTGATTAAAATTGATTTGTAAAGTTATATTAAATCATATTGGAGTTAGAATGATGTTATAGAACTTTCAAAATTGAATTAAAAGTTAATTTGCAGAAATTGAATATTTTAATATTTAATTGACGAGTTATAATAGCCACTTTTCGAACAGTTTCGGAATTCGACGAAACCAGTTTCGTCGGATCCGTAATGTTAAATTATTGTATGGTTTCAAATTTCGTGTCAATCGGATTTATGGTTTGCCCGGGGCAAGCTAAAACGCGTAGAAATCGATTCGAGTGAATTTTGAATTTAAATAGTCGATTCAAAAACTTATCTTCCAAATTTGATCAAATTGGCTCCCGATATATATTCTATTACGTTCGGAATGGAGGTAAAACATTATGAACGCCAGGCGGCACGCTTCGTTTGGAGTTCGAAATTTTTTGGGATGAATAGTGCGCGCGTAAATTTCTATAGAAGGACCTCAACACTCACAATTTACACACAAACCCTAGGTCAAAGGTTTCAGCCGCCACCATAAAATTTTAGTGGCCGAAAATGGCCAGTCTTCTTCCCCTCCGATCTCCTCATCCATCGACATTCACGAGAAACTTTCAACTACAAAAATGTAGAGCTCCTCGAGCTCGACAAATCCAACGGTCGATCTACGTTATCATCGACGAGGGGAAGAGAAAAAGGGCCGCGTTCCCCTAGGTTTTTGCGCACGAAATTCCATGTACACAGGTGACCGAGTTTCACGTGCTCCTATCCGGAGGTAGGGGCGGAGGTGGCCGTTTGATCGCCATTGCTCGATCATCCTATAGCTTGTCGTGGTGGCGCGATAAATTCGAAGAAGGTTGGCGGCCGATGGGTTCGTATGGACTGGGTGTTCACGCGATGGAGAAGATGAAGGGGATGGCCTAGATCTAGGGAAAATGAAATCAACGGCTCTGATTGGTTAGGGTTTAAAAATAAAAAGAAAATTTGTAAATTATTTATATTTAAATTCGTGTAAACTTTAAAATGCTATAACTTTTTCATAGGAGGTCCGTTTTGGACGAAACGAATTGCGTTGGGTTCGTATGGACGAACACTATGCGATGGAGCTCGATTGGAGCTAGTGAAAGTTTTGGGTAAAATTAAACGCGCGTTTAATTTTATTCGAAATAGAACACTGCAACTTTTATTGGAAACAAGGTGAGAACTTCTCACTCAATCGAATTGTTTCGATTTAAATTTTAAATAGTTGGATTTAAAATTTGCTTGATTGTATGCTTGGATGATAAATTGTTATCTATTGTTTGAAATAGATCCTATACACCGTATATTAAGCGGATGTTATTTATTAAACACATATACCGCGATATTCCATCTTGATGTGGAATTGGTATTATATATGTACTTGGAGTTGATTTTCCCGCATTATATAGCAGATGAGACCCTATTGCGCCGCATAATAGCGGATAATATTTTATATGAACCCATGTACCGCGATATTCCGTCTTGAAACGGGATTGGTATTGTGCTAACATATGTGGATGCAGGGAAACAGGTTGGAGTGATCCAACTAGATTCCTCAACAGTATTGATTTATTTACAATATTGTGATATATTCTGTTATCATATTGATATATGATGTTCGGATGTCGTGATTGTTATATTTAGTGCCGTTGCAGCATTGGGCCTATTTGTGGAGTTTTAAAAATGTTAAAGTAACGATTTTGAATTTAAAAGGATTTTTAAAGTGATTTTTGAAAGTATACGTAAATTTTAAATTGATTCATTTTAAATAAATAAACATTAAAGTTTTTATGTTATAAAAATTATGATTTTTGTGAAATATAGCCGAAATGTGATTTTTGAAATAAGTTGTTGATAAATTTATAAAATGGTTTAGATTGGGATTTTTGAATTATTATAAACGGGTTATATAAAAGATTTATAAAATTGATATTTAGAAATTAAAATATTGGAATTATAAAATGAGTTTTTATAAGTGTTAAAATGAAATATAAATGGATTTCGTAAGTAAATAAAATTTATAGATATATAAATTGTGAAGTTATAAAATGAATAGATTTTGTAAAATAAAAGATTTTTAGTTAAATTTACTTATAATTTGGATTTGGCAACTAAATAAGATATAATAGAATTCGTAAATAAAGTGATTTTATAACTTGAAGTTTTTATAATATATAAATGTGAATTTATAAACGTTGATTTATAAATTCAAGATTGATTGAATTTGATAAGTTAATTTTTATAGCTTATTAAAGGAGTATATTCACTTTTTTGCGACAGTGGATAATCCTTTAAAATAAAATGTGTAGAAACTTGAATTTGGTTAACGAAGTATATTCACGATTTTGGATAGTGAATAATATATTAAAGAAATGTTTTGGGGAAGTGATATTTTAAATAGAATTAAAACGATTTGAAGTTGTTTTAAAATGGGTGAAGGATCCAAACCATAGATTTCAACATTCATTGTTGAAATAGATGTTTTCGAGAAATAAGGAAAAGATGGACTATAACACTGTTGTTATAGTAAATAATTTTCAAATGTTTTATGTAGTATTGGGATTTATATATCTATCTAAATTTCGAATCCCTATACTAGTGATTTTGGATTGTCGTAACGATGTTTTACGCAACATTCGTTTTGACTCAAATGAATATGTTTAAGAGAATGTTTTCCTTAAAGAATAAATTATATACTTAATTGTGATTTAAGTATATTGAATATTTTTCAATTGTTGAAAATAAATAGATTTGTGAATTACTTATTATTAAATAAGTATGGAAATGTTTTCCAATATGAAGTGAAATGTTTTGAGAGGATATCTTTTAAAGATAAGTTGAAAGTGAATAATTGAAATCGATTTGAGAATCATATATCAATGGATATTTGGAAATTTAAATTCACATGGAATTTATAAAGGAAAGGGGAATTTGTTTAAAAATAAACATTGATTTATTTTTGAAGTATGGGAAAATATATATCTTGTAAAGATATTTTTAGAAAATAAATAATTTGGGAAATTATTTAGAATCTGCTGATGTTGTGCATATCTATTGATAGTTAAATAACTGACTATCAATATTTACCTTTAAATGGGTATTTTTTGTGATTTGCTTGAATTTAAATGCTACACTTATTTTTGAAAATAAGCACTCGTTATTCGGTTTAGCCGGGAGAGGACCTTTGGGTCATAAATCCCATTCCGAATAGCGATATGTCGTAATGGATAGCATTTGAAGACCGGTGTTGAAGATCGGATATTTTCGAAAATGGAAGGATTACCGTCGAATGTTTCTGCATCGGCTGATCTCCGATATAGAGATTTTATCACCCTTTGTGATGGGAAGTCCGGTCGTGATTAGTGAATATGCGAATTGAAAGGGCTTCTTTGGAAGTGCCTTCGGTTCCGTTCGATCCCGGAACGAACTTGTTTGGATGTGTGTCTGACATTACAATTTGAGATGTAAAGCTGGTTTCTATCAAATATATTTCTGTTGGTGGCGGAGAATTTATTCTCTTAGGTTAACACCCTTTTCTGAGACGTACGAGCTCAGAGGTTATGTAGTTGATGGTTACTAGTGATATATTCCCAAATTGGTAATGTGGCATACGAAGTGCTGTTGAGCATTTGTTGATCAAAGCGTGGCTTTTGTATAAAGCATAGCTTTGTGGACGAGACTTCGTCGGACCTCACACCCCGGTAATGGTCAAAACAGGAAAGATGCGGCAAGGTTATTAGGGGATAGTGCCCCCTTAGTGTATGTCATTTCTTTCTGGATAGAGGTGGTATCATGGTATGGAGCCCAGATACTTAACCTATGTTGTTGCTGCAAACCTATTATTTTGTGGTTGTTGGTGAATCCCAGGATTTAGGTCGGTTACGACCGGGGGATGGCATATTCGTGTCAGTTGTTACCTAGCTAGGGGTAACCCGGCCTTGTGTTGGCAGAGATCCGGTTAGGTTCTCGGGGCGTCTTTCCAGAGGCGTTTCCATGTGGCAATGGGAAGTTCCTTGGCGTGACCATTTGTTGGAAATCCAAAGAAACAATACGAACCCTTTACGATTGCAAATTGTACAACCTACCTCCTTAGGAGGTAGCTATAGCATGCATAATATAAAGGTACCTATGCTGGCTAAGATTTATATTCTACTTTCGAAATGGTTTTCCACATTTTGCACTTATAGTAATAATATCAAAGAAATTCTCTGCGTAGTAAGCATCTTTGACTATCATAAGGAGAAATCTCCTTCAAGTTCTGCGTTTGCATTGTGTGTGTGGTGGGAGGCCTTATGGTAGTTACATTTTCTAAAAGCATTACGAATTGACTTTAAAAATATTTCTTTGTTTGTTTTAAAGAATAATTGTTTTAAGTTCTCTCTATTTTAAAAATATTTCTTTGTTTGTTTTTTTAAAAAAAGATAAACTGTTTTAAGTTCTCACACCAATCCCATGACTAACCTGGAGTTTTATTGTTCCCTTCCTAAACTCTGGGTGCCCACCAATTTCTACACGGGCAGTCTAGAGTTAGGTTATCAGGTCATTCTGGAATTCAAGAGTTGCTGTGGAGATCAGGAGAAAGCTGGATGGCATGGAGTATCAACTAGTATATAGTATTTCTTTTTCGCTATTTGTTGTTGTAAACTATGATAATGTAATGATAATGTGATGTAATGTGATAACTGATATAGTTCTTTGTTTTAAAAGAAATTCATTTATCTATTATATGTTGTTCCGCTGCGATCGTGAGATTCTGATATTTTTTCTGTTGCTTCTTCTTTCTTTCTTCTTCTATCTTCTACCTCTTCTTTAACCCTAACGGTTCGGTTTTCCGGCATTCGATTGCTCGGCAGTTGATACAGTGGACGTATTAATGTCGACTTTCGTGAGTCGAAATCCCTATCATCACACCAAGTATATCTTGAAAAATCATCAATAATTACAAAAACATATTGATTATTTTTATTGAATGTACTTGAGTTGGTCCGAATAAATCTATATGGAGTAATTCGAGAGGCTGTTTTGTGGAAATTTCCTTTTTAGATTTAAAGAAGTTTTCTTTAATTTACCAAATTGACATGCATCACACAGTTTTTTTAACCTTGTAGTCGATTTTAGATATTCCTCTAACTAATTCTTTTTAAGCTTGTTTGTTGATATTCTTATAATTTATATGACAAAATCGTTTATGCTATAACCATGGATCATCAGGATTCATGGCTAAGCATAAATTTGTATTGTTTTTGACATTCGTGTTTATAACATATATGTTTTGATTTCTAAATCCTTAAAAAATTAAAATTTTATTTTGATAAATAATATTGCATTTATTTTTCTCGAAATCAATTTTAAATCCTTTATCACATAATTGACTTGTACTTAATAAATTATGTTTCAAATTTTCTTCCAATAAAACATCAATAATTATAGGAGAGTTAGAAATACCGATATTGATGTCTTCTCCAATGCCGACGGCAAATCCTTTTGAGTTATCTCCTAATGTTATGGTGCCACGATTGATGTATGTTAGATTTGATAACATATTAGCATTTCCAATCATGTGTTTAGAACAACTGCTATCGAGTATCCTTTTCTCTTTATTCTTTATTTTTTTTTTGAGTACCTACACATTAATAAAAATTTAATTGGTACCCATCTTCTTTGACTAGGGTCCTACGTGTTAGTGGAGGAAGGTACCATATCCACGAGGATTTGGTTCCTTTAGAAGTGTAATTTTTGTTATATGCAACTTTCTGTAAATATTCATCAATATATTTTTGTCTAATTAGTTTATTATTTATTTTTGGAATCCATATTTTATATGAATTCTTAAAATTATTTTCTAACTTTTTCTTTTTGAATTTTATGTGCAATGTGCTATATTTCTTTAACTTTTTTTTGTTTTTAAAACTTAATCCATTTCAATTTTCAAATGGTTTAGATAATGTAATCAAATTTCTAAGTTTTGTTTTCCTTTGTTGAATTTTATCACATTATTTATTATTTTATCTAATTTACTTTTAAGACCACAAATTTCAATATTTTTAGAATTTAAATTTGCTTGTACTTCTAGATATTTTCTTTTTCCAGATTAACATTTTCTAACTTATAATTTTCTAAATCATTTAACAATTTGTCATTTTGAGATAATAATGTTGCATAATTTTTTTGAACAATTTCTAATTCTTCTTCTAAGATAATTTTTTCATCTTTCTATAATCCAATTTCTAATTCTAATCTAGTTAACTTTCCTACATATTACTTATTTTATTATTCTCTATAATTGTCATCTAATTCAATGCTTATTTTCATTATTTCACCAAAATTAAGTTCAAGTCGAACCTCATCCATATTAGCCATAAAACACGTGTTTGCTTTTTTCGAGTTGCTTTCAATATCATTATCTGAAGAAGAAGACGAATCTGAATCATCCCATGTTACTTGTAATGCTCTTTTCTTTTTTTTGAATTTCTCGAATTTTCTTTTCTTTTTATCATTATTGAGTTGTGGACAATCCTCTTTCATATGGCCCAAATTTTCACATTCATAGCATTTGATCGATGTTTGATTTGAGGAGTTTGGTTTGCCACCATTTTGAAATGTGGTCATCTTCTTGAACTTATTGAATTTACTATAGTTCTTGGAAAAAAAGACAATCTCCTCTTCATCTAAGTCTGAATCTTCGTCACTTTCTTGGAATGCTATGTTTTTTTTCATGATTTTGATCCTTTCTAGTCTTCAATTTAGCATCATACGACATCAGATTTCCTGTTAGCTCTTTGACTTTAATTTGAGAAAGATCATTAGGTTCTTTGATAGCTAAAAATATTCTTTCCCTTTCATTTGTCAAAGAGTTTAAAATTCAAGTGACTAAATCAAAATTTGTGAATTTGACTCCAAGTACCCTGAGATCGTGTTGAATGGTTTGAAATCTTGCATGCATATCAATAATTGATTCACTTGTTTTCATTTTTGAAAGATGGGAATTGGTTTTGTGAAATCAAAATTAAGTTTGCTTAACTTTATTTGTGCCTTCATGTGTAACTTGTAAAGTGCGCCATATATCATATGCAGTCTTGTAGAGCATGATACGTGAATACTCATTTTTGTCAAGTAAGAAAAATAATACATTCATAGTTTTGGCATTGTCAGATGTCTCTTCTTTTTGTGCATCAGTCCATGTGCTAGTATTAGTGTTAGGTGCTCGTATTTATTTTTAGTTGCTAGCCATATTTCTAAGCCATTGGCTTCCATAAAAATTCGCATACGAGTTGACCAATAAGCACAATTAAAATCAGTAAATAGTGGAGGACAAGAAGTTGGTTGACCTTCTTGAAACGTGCTTGCATTTTATTGATTTTTCTATTATGCGTTACTGTAGATTGAAATGACCTTGCTTTGATACCAAATGAAAATCCATCGGATCTTTAAAATAATGAAGTTTATATGTATACGTGTGAGGATGTATATTACTAACTATGTTAAGAAGAGAACAATAATGCAAAATAAATAACATAAATAATAGAAACGATCACACCAGATATTTTATACTGGTTCGGACCTCCCGTCCTATGTTCATTCTTGAAGCACCCCTTTGGTATTTCCTTTAACCAACTAACTCTCGCTTTGCCCGGCGGAATAGGCAAACACAAAAGTATATCTCTGAAAATTTAGTGTACCAAATAATACGGGTTTTGACTAATAGTACAAATCTTCTATTATTTCTTTTAGTATGTGAATGTGAATTCTTTGAGTTGTAGGCAGTGGTTTAACAAAAATTATATTTTGGTTACAATAGATTGAGAGTATGTAAGCAATTATATGCATAAGAGAGTATTAAGAAATCAAGGGAGAATAGTTTTGATTAATTCAATTCAGGTAATCTTCAAATCTCAATCATGATAGTATTTATATATTTAAAGAGATGCAAATGAAGAGTTTTTACTATTAGATAAGGTTTATTCATTTTAATGGCTGCAACCTTTCGTTGAAGAGTTAATTTCTACTCGTTCAATAGAAGTGTATATTCAGAGTTGTGCAGTTTTTCAGATGACAGATGTTTGTCGTAAAATCATAGATGTTGTGACTTCAGGAATTAATTTTTCGAGGATTTCCACAAACGTCTGGGATTTTTCCTCAGACGTCTGTGAATGCTAAATGCAGTTTTTTTTCACTTTATGTTCAGTGTATATGAAATCATGTGTCCATATATACTCAAGAAGACTTTAGAATATTTTATCTAAGACTCTTTTACAGTAGAATAACCTTACTAATTATAGTAGGTCAGTATATCTATGTTTGTCTTCGAGTTCCAATATATTCGAGCATGATGTCTTCTTATAGTATATAACTGTTATCTTGATAAGATGTATATATGATTGTATAGTCTTTGTCATTGAAAGATTGAGTGGAGGTTCTAACAATCTCCCCCTTTTTAATGATGACAACTATTCATTATCAATATGAGAGGATATAGAATATTTAGATAATTGCATGTTACAGATAAGTTCATGAATAATTAAAAGTAAATAAGTAAGTCCAAGTAGAAACAAAGATTAAAGTAACATAGCAGGAGTTTAGAAGTTAAGTAAATAAAAATAAACATAAATGCTAAAAAATAACTAAAAGAGATTCTAGCTGTACTTGTTTGAAGAGTAAGAAAGGCTTCCATAATTTTCATATTATTCGCAATAAAACGAAGGATCTTGGTCGTATGATCCTAGCCAGTTGTTTTGCTTGTTATACTCCTCATCTTCTTAAATGAAGAGCCCTTAGAACTCCATGTATGATTGATGTTGAAATTGCGGAATTTTAGACACGTACATATCATCACTATCTTCTTCCTCCTTAGGTTGTTCATGCATAGATTTTCCTCTGTTATGAGAAGATCCTTAAGGAAAAGTATGAGGCCGATAAAGTGGTGTCTGTGCTCGAGGAGGTGGGTTCGGTTATGGCAAAGATGATGAGCGAGAGGACGATCTGCCATGGACATTTCTCATAACTTTTCCAAAAGTGGAAACAACCTTTTCTAAAGTATTTCCTATTACGAATCCTCATAGAAAAAGAACGTTCCAAACCAGTCACCTTTTGTTTAAAGGCCTTTGGTTGATCGTTAATAGTTTTGATTTTTAAGAACTAAATCGTGAAGTGATTCATTTTGCATTAGTTCAATGCGAGCTTCTTGAATTTCGGAATCCGAACAATATTTGATAGCATGACCGAAGGAGGTAGATTATTGAGAAGAAAAAGGTGAATAAGTATGTTGTGTAGCAAGAGTGGGCTATGGATCATGATGTACTTATTGTTGTTGTTGGGTAGTCCATTGGTCGAAGGGGATGATAAGAGGTGGGCTTTTGGGAAGTTGCATCAAGGATAAATATCTTGGACCGCTATCTTTTGTAGGAATTTCTTCATATTTTGATATGTACGAAGGAACGCCAAGACCTTGCAATATCTTCAAGTATGATGTCTTCTTGTAGTATATACTTGATATCTTGATAAGATGTGTATATGATTGTATAGTTGTTGTCATTGAAACATTAAATGGAGGTTCTAAAATTTTGTGATGAGTTAATTTAAGAAAATTTATTTGCACATTTTTATTTTTATTTGTAGGAAATGAAGTGCAAATATGAAGAGGTTTCATAGATGAATGATGCACATGTGTTGAAGGCTAATGAAGAAAGGAAATAAAAGAATTCATGCAACATGGAGGAGTCCACATACCCACTAACATATGTTCCATAATTAAAAGCACATGCAAATGTTAGTGGAGGCTTAAAGGCCTGTTAGTGGGGATTAATTATTTTCCAAATGACCACTTGGAGGTTACACTTTATCAAGGGCATTTTAGGTTATCCGCTAAAAGATGAACTAAGGTTTTAAGCATATATAAATACCCCTTATGTTTCAACTAATTATCTTCTTCTTTATATGCAATATATTGTAGCCACAAATCAAAGTTAGATAAATATTACTTTAGTAGTTTTTAGCCTTGTTCTTTAATTTCATACAATTTTTATTTTATGCTTTCTTTTCATGCTATTTTTACTTCATGCTCTCCTACTTAGTTTACGCTTCTCTTATTTCATGTTAGTATTATAAATTTAATTCTTGTAGTTAGTTTAATTTTATTTCATACAAGTAGTTAGCACTCTTTTCTTTTAATTAGCTCTCATTTTCCTTTTTTATGTTGAAATCATTTTATGTTAACATGTTTTCAAATATGAGTAGCAAAACCCTTTTAATTTAGGGATAATGAAGCTCTCATGAAACATATTAAATTAAAATACTAGTTTCATTTATGATCTCCTTTTTATACTTCATGGAAACTTTGAATGGTGGTGGTTTATGTCTTTTTCTAGTAAATTTGATAGTTTACGTTGACATCTCAAATAGGCTATGCTTATTCCATTATAAACATAAACTATTTGATCATTTTCCTAAGTGATTTTGATGATAAAAGTTATGCTAGAATCAAAATTTGATGGTATATATTACTAATTCATAGTAAATAGATCATACTTAAAACATATTTTATATTTAATTTCATGTCATTTTCACGAACATTGATAAGTGAGTTTGAATGGTGTGTTAGAGTTTGACGATTTAAGTTGTGCTAATTGATACCACAAATAAATCATACTTATAACTTAATATTTTAATGAGAGATTATAAATGAATTTTGTATTGATTTATATGAATGATTGGAAGTGGATATGCCTTTGAATTATTCCTTAATCACCTAGCTTTATTCGCCTTTGCTCTAGTTTATTTTCTATAATTTTTCTTAGTTTAAAACCACTTCAAAACTTTGGGATAATTTGATTTAGTAATATTGAAATTTAATTCTTTCTTTGTGGATCGACCCGTACTCGCATACATACTACGATTGTATACCGTGCACTTGCAGTTTTTATAATGAATATATTTTTCGATGGTTATTCTAATCAATAGAAATTTCCATCGTTTTTAATAAGGAAAGAAGCTAATGAGAGCTAGTATTCCTGAATCAAGGGTCTGAGGCAGAGGTTATATCAAATTCTTTAATTGCAGGGAGAAAGTTCATTACTTGTAGGAGTGTACCAAACTGCACTCCTTTTCATTGCCAAAGAAGTGCAAAATCTGCAGCAAGGAGGGGCAGCATAGTTAAACATGCCCAGTGGTTGAGAAGAATACATGGAAACTCATTGCTTTTGAGATGGTGTGGAGTACCTTTCAAGGCAAAGGGAAGACACCTTCAATCCTTAAAGGTATGATTTTAATAAAGATCTACTATGAGAGTTTTGTTTAATACGGGTGTATCATATTCATTCGTATCGAAAGAACTAGTAGATTTGTTTAATTTGGATGTGGTATACTAAGTCACATATTTGAGGATTTCGAATCTTATTGAAGGATATGCAACTTTTAAGATGTTACGTAAGTACGTTGAACTGCTTTTGGGTGGCTACTCGTTTAATTGTGATTTGCACGTATTTGAATACATGGGCTTCAGAGTTATACCTGAGATGGATTGGCTTTATCATTATGAGGCACATCTTTTATGTCCTAAAAGAGTTGTGACTCTAGGCCACTCTGCTTTAGAAGAGAGAATCAGTATGACCCTCGGAAGCTTTAGTAAAGATTCACGAGGACCTCTATTTGCTATTGAAGCTCGAGAGGAAGATGATATCACTTGGATTCCAATGATTACGGAATACCCTAATACCTTTGAGCCAGTTACATATTTACCTCCTAAATGAGCAATAGAGTTCTACATAGACCTGGTACCTGGAGCTCAACTTGTAAGTCGCCCTTGGACTAGAATGTTAGCGAAGGAGAGTGGAAACTTAAAAGGCAGCTGAAAAAACAAGAGAAGAAGCATTTCATTAGATCGATTAGTTCACCCTAGGGAGTTGCATCGGTATTTGTAAAGAAGGCGTACGATTCTCTCAAGTTGTGTATTAATTATAGGAAGCTTAATGTGTTAACCATTAAGAATAAATATCTTCTTTCTAGGATCAACGATATGTTCGATAGAAGCAAGGATCTTTTCGCAATTGGATTTAGCAACAGGATTCTATCAACCCAGGATCGCTGAAGATAGCATCCCATTAACATAATTAGAAACTTGTTATGGCTCGTACAAATGGCTGGTGATGTCATTTGGTTTGACGAATGCTCCAGCCTACTTATGGATCTAATGAATAGAGTCTTCGGAGACTTTGTGGATAATTTCATCCTAGTATTCATCCACGACATTTTAGTCTATTCAAAGTCTAAGGAGGAGCATGAGAAACACCTCAGGATAGTATTGGAGACCCTAAGGCAGAGCAAATTGAGAGTCAATTTTTCCAAATGCCATTTCTCGTAAAGACAAGTGAAATTTATTGGCCATGTTTCTGAAGAGGGTATCTCAGTAGACCCAGCCAATGTCAAAGCGATATAGAATTAGAAAAGGCCGGAGATAGTATCAAAGGTAAGATGTTTCTTGGGATTAACCAACTACCATCGGCGATTCATTAATGACTTCTCAAAGATACTACAGTCATTGACCAACCTCACCATGAATGGAGTAAAGTTTATATGGGCAAAGAAGTGTGAGGTAGCTTATAGGAAATTGAAGGAGCTATGTACAAATACACCGATTTTGCTGGTTCCCAAAGGAAATTAGGATTTTGAAGTCCATACTGATGCTTATGGCCCAAGCTTAGGTGCAGTATTGATGCAGAAGGGAGGAATTTCACCATATGCATCAAGACAATTAAGATCCAATGGAGTCGGATATGCCAACATGACTTAGAGTTAGCAGCTATAGTGTTTAAGTTAAAGATACAGCCTATTTACTTGGAGAATGATTTGTGCTATACACAGATCATAAATTGTTGAAGTATTTGTTTACTCAGAAAGACCTAAATATGAGACAAAGCAATGGCTGGAATTTCTAACGGTATATGATTTTGAGATCCAATATATGCTTGGAAAAGGTAATCACGCAGCCGTGGACCTAAGTAAGAAGCATTAATTAGTGGTTTTAATGATGATTTCCAAATGGAAGGATCTTGAGACACTTTCTATTTGTGAAATTTGAGCTAAAGATTCTATAGAAAATTTGAGAGCAATGTTAGAGAGTCTTATGGCTAGGCCATCTTTGGTTGATCGGATTATTGAAGCTCAATGGAACGATCCTGCATTACTTCACCTAACTCAAAATATGAAAGGTGGAGATGAGGGTGAAGGTTTGGATAAGTATTCTCTTGATTCGTATGGTTGTTTACGAAAGAGAAAAAGATAAGTTATCCCTAATGTGGATGATTTTCATCGAGAAGTAATGGATAACTGTCATCGATCATGTTATACCATTCACCCAGGTGGCAATAAAATGTATGTGGATATGAAACATCTCTACTGTTAGGAAGGAATTAAATGTGATATTGGTATCGTGAAGTAACATGACATGTCAATTAGTAAAGGCAGAATATCGAAGAACTAGTGGTCTTCTGCAACCACTAGAATTTTCCCAATGCAAATAGGATCAGTTTTGAGTGGATTAGTAATCAAACATTCTCTTATATCTCCCATCAAAATAGTTTTAAAACTCTTGTGATTTCAGGTGTCGATGGATATTGTAACGACCCGCCAATTTATCACTTTGATAAATTGTATTTATTTTTAATTTATGCAAATAAAAGTACGATAATACAGATAATATTGTTTCAAGTCGTAATAAGTAATAGTAATCTTATTTTGAATAAATATTTTCTTTAAAATTTAAATCGATAAAATGACATTGTTTTTAAATAAAGATTTATGAATTTAAATTAAGATTTAATGATTTAATAATTTTTTTAATTATCCAAATAATTATTTGAAATGATGATAATTAATTTTTAATAGTTATAAAGTGATAATGAATCATTTGTAATAGTTTATAAAGAAAATATTTGATTTCAAAATATAAGGGAAAATCGATAGTGCTTTATCGGTATAATGGCATTTTTTGAATAATTTCTAATATTAATTTATATGGTTTTATAATTCAAATGTGATCATTTAATTAGTTTAAATGATAAGAACTTTCTTTTTGAATTTTGTTTACAAATATATGTATGTTAATAAATTAGTGAAAATGTGACCGATGATCGGTTCTCCGGATTTCAACGATTTAACAAACAAAAGTTGTTCGGAGACGTTCGAAGTGTTATGCACCTACATGTATGTACATATATATGTCACATTCACATGATAACATGCACATACATACATAAATACATACTTATATATATATATATATATATATATATATATTACAAAAAAGATTTAATAATTCCTAAGCTTAACCTTTAAGTAACCATAAAGCAAACATCACTTCATTATACCACACCATCGCGTCACATCAACCATCGCATGGCTTTAGGGGGTACCGTGTGCTAGGGGATAGGGGAGGGGTATGGGATAGGGATATTTAGGTAATCATGCAGTTGAATATTTTATTCTATGGTTTTTCCTATAAATACCACCATTTTTCTCACAAATTCCCAATACCATTCCACTTCTTATTCCTATAATTTTCAAGCATTATATGAGCCTCTTTGATGGCTTCTTATTCATAGAAAAATATTTTATAAAAATTAGGAAAAAAATATAACAAATAAAAAGGGAAAAAGGTATATACTGGCTTATAATATCATTCCAGTTCAAAACTAGTCCGAAACACCTCCTCTTCACTTCTAAAACCCACAGCCACCACCCACCATTCCCTTTCCATGAGCACCATCACCAGCGAGGCTAGGCCGAGCTCTCTTTTAGGTCGTAGGCTTGGTTTTGTTTGCTTTGGTTCGATCGTAGCGGAGCTATAGCCGATTTTCTATCAGCTCAAAGGGAAAATGAAGGAGAGAACTCCTAAAACATTATATTATATGTTGAATGATGGTATGGTGTTTTCAAATGAATGTTTAATATGCTTTTATCATCAAGTTTGGATTGTTTCATATGAATGTTGAAAATATATGCAAGTCACGGAAATACACGTCGATAAGCATAAAGGAAATTACTTTCTCTGAATTAATGAAATAGTGTGTATGGAATGTTAAACCTCTTTTAAAAGGTTTAAAAGTAAGTTCGAAATGTTTTATAAACTTTTAAAAGTGATTTGGTAAAGTTTGAATGTGAATAGAAAATTTAGTCAAAAATAGGCGCGTTGTGTAACGGTAGTTCGCGATTTCGCGCCATAAAAGTCATACAAGTATAAAAGTTGGAATATAGCTCAGAATTCTTTGAAATAAGAATTTTCCAAACTATTATATCCATAGTTTTCCAACAAAGATAGAAAATTGAGATTTTGATAAGTAGATTTTGAGATATTAGTAAAACAATTTTTTGGAAAAATCGCGGTTTTGTAGTTTGAAATCCAAAACTAGATTTCTTTGAAAATGACATTTCAAAATTGTTTAAAAATATTTTAAAATGTTTTAAAAGTTATTTGGGTTATAAAAATGAATTTCCAAATGATAAAAAGCCATTTTTATCAATATATTTTAAAAAAGCACCTTCTAAAGCAACTTTTCACATTACTTTTCAATAACTTTTGAAATATAGTTTTAAACTTAACAACTCTTTTCAAAATATTTTATAAATGTTTTGGATAACTAAGTGTTTTAATAATGATTTGGAGGCTTTTATATATTATTTAAAAAGTGTTAAATAGATTATTTGAAGAATAACTATTACAAGTGGTTTAATCTTAGCTCCAAAAGCTGACGAGTAGACTAAACTTTTGTATTTGTGAGATCCGGATGTGAGATGCTTAAACTAAGGAGATTTTCAATAGAAACCAGTGCCCTGGTTCACTTGGCTCTTCCCTGGGTGAGGGATAGATAAGGTCGAAATGTCGGAAACAAGTTAAGTATAAAAAGATTTGAAATTTCCAAATTAAGTATTACTTTGATTGCATAGGGATGATCTTCTTATACTTGGTGTTAAAGACCGAAGAGGAAACTCGTACTATTCTTGGAATTTAAAAGGTGATTTTGCCATTATTCCACCCATAGATTTGTTGAATAAATAAATTGATATTGAGTAGAGTTAGATGATTCCTATAGATTTTGCTCACTTAATATTTACTGGTTTTGGGTTAACATCCTAAATAACATGGTTTTAACTCAGTCAAAATTATAAATTTTTGAATTAAAAAATCTTTGTTAATATTTAAATGAAATGATTTTGGAAATGTTTTCCTAAATGAAAAAGGAATGATTTCGAATTATTCCAAGTTTAAAAAGAGTTTTAAGTAATTAAAGAATCTGATAAGAGAGGTTTAATAATTTCGTATATACCAGAGAGAATGCTATGGAAATGTATATCTCTAAAAGAGATTTTGATAAAAAGAACTTAATCAATAAAAGAATGATTCCCTATTCGGATAACCTCTTTTTGTTGATGATTGGATTGAAGAGACCGGGATTGGATTTGAAGTAATTCATATCCGAAAACCACTTCGAACCAATGTAAATGTTCAAAACTTGAAGACGTGATAAAGAAAATGAAGGATGAAGACCGATGCTATCTGGGTTTTTGACTAGTAGGATCCAATAGGAGCCGGAACAACGTCATGACATCAGAATAGCACAAAACTCAAATAGAAGGGGATAAACCAACAAGTTAATGAGAGCCAAGTCATATTACTGAAGCAACGACTAAATTTGGCTAAACCAAGAAACCAACATTCTTTCAATCCAATCAGTAGCTAAATACAATCAACTAGTAGATCGTCATCAAAATGGAGCAATGTGCAATGAGAATTTACTAACAACGTCGATAGGAAGCAACAAAAGCATCCTACACATCAAAGTCCAGAAATACACTAACTCTATGGATCGCTAGAGATCCATGTATCATGGATCGCCAGCGATGTATACTTCATCCTAGGATCACCAGGTCGCTATGGCATATGGAAGAAAGAAAGCATGACTAGAAAAGTGGAAAATGTGCTAAGTGTATGGATTGCTAACGTTTCATACACCAAGGATCGCCAGCGATCCATACTAGACCATTGGCTCTCAACGAGAAAACAAGACAAAGCAAAGGAGGTGGGAGCTAAGTAATTAGCTCGCATGCGAGCTAAATCTATGGATCGCTAGCAATCTTTAGACCATGGATCGCTAGAGCCCTATGGTTTTGGCTATCACGAGCTTAACTCCTCTAGCTCATCTTATATACATCTGCAAGCAGTCAGTAAACAAGCCTAGCCCAATAGCTCTCTAATCTCTATAAATACCATCCTACTTGCAATATAAACTAGATCTTTCTCCGGACTGGTTGTTGAAGCTCCGTTGGAAACTTTTTTCACTCTTCATCTCCCATAAAACAATCTCCAAAGGGATTCACTATGATTCTCCTGTGGATTCCAAATCTGGGGATTCAGTCTAGCTAAGGATAATCAAAAGCCTTGTAATCAAACATTACTTGTAATGGCAATCAGTCATAGTAAAACTATAAAGTCAACACGAAGTCGTTACATGGGATGACTTGAACAAGATGGTTGACGAAATCAACCAAAAGAAGGAAAATAGCTAGAAGGCTCTAATGGATAAGCTCAATTCTCTTCTAACACTACAGTCAAATCCTACTCCAAAAACTATGCCTGAACCCACGGTTGCTGTAAAATAAGAGAAATCTTTCATTTTCAGTCTAAACAGAAGTAACGGGAAACAGCCGCAAAAAATGTAACAGCAAGAAACATGGGACATAATGTGGAAGGAAATTCAAATACTCTACCTGGTGTAAGGCAACCATGTATAAACTTGAATCCAAGCGCCAAGACCCCGCAAGAAGATATAGCTATGGATCTCTCTGATTTAGAAGATGAAGAGCAAGACAATCAATTGTAGGAGAATGCCAATGCATTCGATGATGCTAGAAACGTCCAAACTGCCCCTAATCAGGCCAACTGCAAGCCAACGAGGTCCCACGGGAGTGGCTCTCCAAAGGCAGGAGAGCCTAAGCATTAACCCATGCGCCAAGACCGTTTGCAAAGCCAAACACTTTGTGTAGTGACTAATTGTCGTCCCCAGGATTACCGGACATCAAAGGCATACATAACAGACATGGTCAAACAGTTGATGGACGAGAGTAAAAACCGAACAGATGATGAATGGAGATCTTCTCCAAGTCGGACCCCCTTTACCGAAGAAATCTTTAATGAAAAATATCTAGACAAATTCATAATGCTAACTATCTAATCCTACGATAGGGTGAAGGACCCAAAAACCCATTTATACAAGTATAGCTGGTATATAGACGGAGCAAACGCTTCAAAGGCCGTTTGCTGCAGATGTTTCCCTATCTTTCTAGGAGTTGCATCTATGTAGTTCACCAAACTCCCTCCAAGATCTATCTCTACCTTCGACCAGCTAGCAAAAAGATTCCTTGACCAATTTAGGCTCCATGCAACGCAACCAAAAGATGTCATATCCCTATCCGGGTTGTTCCAAGGACGTAATGAATCTGAAATCTTTCAAGAACCGGTTCAACACCGCGGTGAAGAAAGTAATCAACCTAAATAAGGACATGATTTTTATGATGTTAGTCCATGCCATTCACCTGGACAATGAATTCGAGAAATAGATTAAAATGAAGCAGTCTACCAAAGGAAAGACTTTAATCGTAAAGCGAGTCAGTACTTAAGACTGGAGAAAGCACAGGAGCTGCAAAGAAAGTTTATTGGTGTGCAACCGATGAACATCGAACAAAGCGATGTACCAACGAATCAAAACGCACACGATTTTAGAACAGCTCAGGGAGTCACAAGGAAATATAGGAATCAAAAGAAGAAAAAACAGAACTCCAATAAAAGAAATGGCAATGGCAGCAACAAAAGCCTTAAAGGGTTCAGGTAGGAAGAATATACCCTTCTAAACGACACTCCGAAGAATATTTATCTTGCAACACAGAGGACTGAAGAATACAAGAAGCCCTCTAGGAAGGAAGCAATCGAGCAGCAAAAATGCTTGGGAAAGTTGCCGCTTCCATGAGACTTATGGACATAACATGAACGAATGCCACCATCTGAAGAATCTCACTGAAGAGTTGATTCGGGAAAACAAGCTCTAACAGTACGTGAGAAAACCATAAATCCCGATTAACTCACAACTACTTAGCCCCCTAGGGATCGAAGGAATCAAGCCAAAACTAGTGAGAAAGGGTCCAAACAAACTGACCAAAACTGATTATTGGAACAATTCTGGGGGACGACACCCCGTGATAAGAAGTTAGGGAGAGATGGAGCGATATGCAAGTTCGTTGAAGCATGATCCAGAAGAATCATGTCTCGCACTAGATGATGAACCTCAGCCAAGCTGCAGAAAGTATTAAGCAATGACATAGCGTTCCAAAATTAGTACATCGAAGGGATCGAAGCCTCAACTCTCAATCCAATGGCGATAACAGTAGGAAACGGTCATGCTATTGTTCGGCGAGTGTTGGTTGATAGTGGTAGTTCTGTCAATATTCTTTTCAAACGTACGTTTGACCAGATGAAAATTGGCGTGAAAAGCATGTCTGCATGCCAAATAAAGATCCAAGCATTCATTGGCGAGCCCAGGCAACCTGTGGGAATAATCAACCTGCCATTGGAGCTTGGAGAGGGCGATCGAAGAGTCATCCTTATTCAGAATTTTGTAATTGTGGATGAAATATCGACATATAAAGCCTCCTAGGGGTGGACCGCTCTAGTAGATTTTAGAATAGCTCAAGCCCAATGGTGTTTGACCATGAAGTTCCATACTGCAAATGGAATCGAAGTGTTTAAAGGAGATCGGTGTGCTGCTAGAGAATGTTACATTGTAGAATTACACGAATCCTAAAGAAAGGAAAAAGGGAAGGACGTGGGGAGAACCCTCTACATTCGAGAACCCTCTGAATAGAAACTACAGAGTCACCCCTGGCTTGGGGACCATAGCCGGTTCGACAAGGCTTTGGACCCTAGAAAGAAGAGCTTAGGGAAGGAATGGGTGGCGTCGGCAAAATTGACGGTGTCCGTCCCCGTCGACATAGATGACCCAACTAAAGTTTAAAAATTGGATCGCACCTTGGAAACAAGATTATGGAGCTTACTAAATTTCTTCATGCCAACTTAGATGTGTTCGCATGGACGCATCCCGATATGTGTGGGGTGTCTCCAGAAATCGCATGTCACATGCTCAACATTGTCCCTAAGTTCACACCAGTAAAGCAATAGAGGGGAGCCTAGGTCCTGAATGGTTTAAGGTGATAATAGAAGAGGTGGACAAGTTAATGGCCAATGGTTCCATATGTAATGAAAATCATCTAGAGTGAGTATCTAATCCGGTCTTAGTCAAAAAGGCCAATGGAAAGTGGCGAACTTGTATCGACTACTCGGGCTTAAAACAAAGCTTGCCCAAATGATAGCTTCCCTCCCCGTAGAATAGACCAACTTATTGATGGAATGGCAGGACACGAGCTGCTATCATTCATAGATACTACTCTAGGTACAACCAAATCCTGATGCATGAACCTGGTCAAGTAAATACCAGCTTCATCGGGCCTATGCTGCTATAGAGTAATGCCATTTGGTTTAAAGAACGGAGGGGCAACTTATCAAAGGTTGTTAAATACCATATTCAATCATCAAATCGGGAAAATGACGGAGGTTTATGTGGACAAAATGTTAGTCAAATCACGAGTAGCTATGTATCACCTGGACAACCTCGCTGAGATGTTCAAAATAATCCAAAAGTATGAAATGAAACTCAATCCACTCAAGTGTCACTTCGGAGTGGCCTTCAAAAAATTCCTAGGATTCATCGTCAGTGCCAAAGGCATCAAAGCAAATCCTGAACAAATAACGGTACCACAAGAAGTCCAATCTCCGAAGAATAAGAAAGAACTATAAAGTTTGAGTGGAAAAGTTGCAGCATTAAGTCGATTTGTCTCGAAAGCTACCGACAAGTGTATACCATTTTTCGATGCGCTGAAGAAAGGAAAAAAGAGCTTCTAATCGTGTGAAGCTTGTCAAATAGCATTCGAAGAACTGTTGCGGCACATGGAGGCTCCACCAATCTTATCAAAACCCGTGGATGGAGAAAACCTGTTCATTTACTTAGCCATCTTACCCCATGCATTGAGCTCCGCTCTGGTGTGAGAAGAAGCAAAGATCCAGCGACCCGTATATTACGTTAGCAAGCGATTCATTGGAGTAGAGAAACACTACCCAAAACTGGAAAAACTAGAGCATTTCCTTTTGATCGCGTCTAGGAAGTTACGACCAAATTTTCAAGCTTATCATATTAAAGTGTTGACTGACTAGCCCCTAAAGCAAGTGTTACATAGAACGGAAACTTCCGAACGACATCTCAAGTAGATATGAGCGAATATGATATCACATACCACCCAAGGAAAGCCATCAATGAGCAAGCGTTAGCAGATTTCATCGTCGAATTTACTATTCCGAACGACGAGGAAGAAGTTCAACTGGAAGTAGACACCCAATGGAAGCTCTCTGTCGATGGTGCATCTAACAACCTCTGTTCAGGGGGTAGTAGTAGTGCTTGAAACCCCCAAAGGACGAGCCATTAGATATGCTATGTGCTTGGAATTCCCTACTACAAACAACGAAGCAGAATACGAACCACTGATTGCAGGACTGGAAGTTTCGAAAGATCTCAAGATAAAATCTATTCACATATACAACAACTCCCAACTGGTCGTTTCTCAAGTAAAAAGGGAATACCAGGTTTTGGAGAGAACCTTGCTACGTACCTGTCCAAATTGAAGGAATAGCTAAGCAACATTGAACACTACGCCATAAATCGCATTCCACGAGAGAAGAACACCAAGGCAGATTATTTGGCTAAACTGGCGAGTTCCTAAGAAGCTCAATCATTGGGGTTGGTCTCGGTTGACACTCTAACCAATCCAAGCGTAGATGAAATGGACGTGACTGGATCTTCAAGGCCACTGTTGAACTAGGCATGTGGATGAGGCCGATAAAGGAACATTTACTTGGAGGGACTATTCTAACTGACCGAAATCAACGGAAAAAACTTCTCCAAAAAGCACCCCAATGTGGAGACGATGACAAAGCCTAACGAATCCTAAAGAAAATGCTCGAAGGCGAATGCAGAGATCACACTGGGGTTAAACCTTTGCAAAGAAAGTCCTCTTGTACGGATACTTCTACCAACAATAAACCGCGATGCTGTAGACTATGCCAGAAGATGTGATCGTTGCCAAAGATTCAGCCAAATCAAAAGAACTCCTTCAACAGATTTAACGCAGATGGTCAGCCCATAGCGATTCGTAATGTGGGGAACAGACTTGATTGGCGTCCTACCGATAGCAAAAGGAGGAACCAAATATGCTATAGTTGTCATAGATTATTTCACAAAATAGGCCGAAGTGAAACCGATGGCCACCATAACCACAAAGAAAGTCATTAATTTTGTTACTAAAACCATTATTTGTAGGTTATAGAAAATCATCATTGACAATGGAACTCAATTCGAAAGCGCCAAGTTCAAAGATTTTTGTAAACGCTACATTGAGAAGAGCTTTTCTGCGCTGGCTCATCTGCAAGCAAACGAGTGTGTGGTAGTAATAAACAAGATCATCAAGTCGACCATCAAGAAGCGATCAACTAAATCGAATGGAAACCGGGTTGATGAACATCTACTCGCACTATGGGCTTACAAAACTATACACAAGGTGGCAACCAGCAATACCACATTCGTTCTGGCATATGGCTCAGAAGCAATGATTCCTATTGAATTAGAAGTCCCCATGCATCGAAGGAAATTTTTAATCAAAAGAAAAACGAGCAGCTCCTACTTAAGTCGCTGGATATGATCGATTAAAGAAAGGAAAATGCCAAGTTGCGAACCGCCGCTCACTAAATAAGGGTCGCACTGTACTATAACCCCAAAGTTCACAACCAAACCTTCAAAGTAGGAGATCTTGTGCTCAAGCGAGTCCACCCCATTTCGAGGGCCTTCGGACCAAACCGGAAGGACCGTACGTCATCAGTCAAAAGCTAAAAGGCGGAACTTTCAAGCTAACAACCGTCAGTGGAATCCAAATTCCTAGGGCATGGAACAACGAATCACTCCGCCATTATTTCGTCTGAAAACAACTTCATTTATTCTCTATTTTTCAGCAAGTACGCTATCCTGAAATGTTGGGGCATTGTAAATAGGAAAAAATCTTCCATACTTTCTTTGATAAAACTTGATTCGCTTTTGAACCAACAGAACTAAGTTCATAATAACTACTCGCCGGGTAAATGGAAGCAAATCAACTCAAATCGTTAAATCGGCGGAACCCGATCCTTGCCGTCCCCAAACCGGTGTAGCTCCGGCAACATTAAGAAGGCTAAAAAACCAACTCCTCATGTCGCCCAAAGATAGGCAACACCGAGGAGTACAAAAAGCCGCACACTTCATAAGCCATGCACTAAATTTTAAAATACCAACTCCTCACGTTGCCCAAAGATAGGCAATACCGAGGAGTACGAAAAGTTATGCATTTCATAAGCTGCGCATTAAATTTAAAAATATCAACCCACACGTTCCCCGAAGATAGTTAATACCAAGGAGTATAAAAAGCCACACACTTCATAAGCCACACATTGAATTTCAAAATATCAACTCCTCACGTTGCTCGAAGATAGGCAACACCGAGGAGTACGAAAAGCTGTGCACTTTATAAGATGCACATTAAATTTCAAAATATCAACACCTCTCATTGCCTGAAGATAGGAAACACCAAGGAGTACGAAAAGCTGCGCACTACATAAGCCATGCACTAAATTTCAAAATACCAAATCCTCACGTTGTCCGAAGATAGGCAACACTGAGGAGCATGAAAAGCAACACACTCCACGAGTCTCACACTGATTCTTAAAACTTAAACTCCTCATGTCACCCGTAGATAGGCACCATCGAGGAGCACTAAAACTGTTCTAGATTGATGAGTCATATCAGTCCCAAAAGCCATGCATTTCACAAGCACGCGTTAACTCCTGAAGTTGTGAAATCATGCTCCTAAAGCATAAACTCCTCATGTTTCCCGAAGATAGGCAACACCGAGGAGCCCCAAAACCGTTCTGAATCGACGAGACATATAAATCCTATAATTCGTACATCCTGTAAGTCGCGTAGACTTTCAAGCCCTGAAATTGCCTCGGTAATGCCAGGGAACTCATCCATAAAGGAATAACCAGAATCAAGACCTTCCAACCTTCGGAAACAATGGAGATGACTCCAACCAAATCGGAGTATGATAGATTATTACATTAAGCGTTGACAACGTGTACCTGCCCACGGTCAACTTATATGATGTGCACATCTCAAATGTGCATATGTTGCATACCTACCAAAATGTCGCAAAAACTTGGACTACATGCTCAAGTCACAAAACTAATGAAAAGAAAAATCAAGCTGTGATTTAGAGTGTTAACGTGCATACTATTTAAACCCTAAGTTACCGGTTATTTGTTAATTATTTGAAGTAAACAATCCTATGAACTATGGGGCATACACTGGCACTTAAATAAAGAGGCTTGAAAACGATAAGTTCACAAGTGCACTTAAATAAAAACACTTGAAAACGTTTAGTTCACAAATTCTGTTACTCCAAACGAAGAGTTGTTACTCTAAATAAAGGTTTCGATGGTAATCATAAGAACTGGATAGTTGAAAACAAAAGTAAGCACAAGTGCATAGGACATATATTAACAGACAAATAAGGATATAGTAGAAATCTCAATGTATTGCTTATAATTTTCATTATGCAGGGTCAAAACGGGGGGAGGGGGGAGGGGGTCGTACCCACACAACACCAGCCAACAAAAAGAAAATACAGACTCCATAACAAAAACACAAGTGCAAACTATGCACTTGAACAAAATGACTCAAAAAGAACAAAACAAGAATGGTCTCCATATAAGCTCCTTAGTGTTTCCTTCCACCGCTCCCCTTTCCGCCTTTGTTTGCAATTTCTACCTCATCTCGGGAGTGGTGTCACTGCCAGTAATGTCAACGAACTCCTCGGTGGAAACATCCTCCTCTTGCTCCGCAGCCTTCTTAGAAGATTCTCCCTTTGCTTTGCGCTTCCATGATTTGCGGGAGCTCCTCGATTCTTTGATCGCTTCAACCTTTTCCTTTTTGATAGCGACCAAATCTTGTTGGGTCATACGAGGCTGCTCCGTTTGAACTTCCTTCTCCTTATCTTCCGCCGCTGTTGCATCACCTTCTAAAGATACAGAAATTGGAAAAACCGTGAAATGCGGCTATCTTTTCGGACTCTAGCCCCGACTGCAGGCCGGGCATGGATATGGAAATTGGAACAGGAATGGAAACTAGCACGGAGGCTATGGAAATAGCAGTAGGTCTGGGTGCCAAGGAAGCTAGCACATTAACAGGAAGAGTAGATGGACCTATAAGATCAAAAACTAAAGCATTAAATTCTTTCCGCTCTTGCAGCGTAAGATGGAAGCTTCCGAACTCGAAGGAAACAAGGACATTACCTGCACTGGAGGAATGGTCAAGAATGTCGACTTCATATTCATCGCCTTCACCTTCTTTCGACGATTCCACTGCCTAAGGAAAAGTCTCAAGCCCTGAACTTATTGGAGGGTTGTGGTGCTGCTTTGGTGGTTCGCCGGTGCTAGAAATAAAAGGCTAAGTGCGCGCTTCAGCGGCAATATTCATTGCAGCATCATTGGCATTCTCTCTTTCAACTTGTATAATTTCCCAGCCCTCGAGCAACGCCTTCATTGATTCTTCATTAAGGTAAGCGTCCTCCAACTCCCTCTCAATGTAGAAGTCACCACTATTAGAAAAGCACGACAAGATTTCTTCACATACCAAAGCAAGAGAGCGCAGGAATTTCGGACACAAGTAGCTGAGACTCCCTTGGTGCAACAGGGAGTTAACGTAGAAGTTCAAGATGGTATTGTCCATTTTTTCCATCTTCATCTCGAAAGCGCTTTGAAGCCCTGGATACTTCGCCGTAATGTCGGCCTTTTCAACCTCAAAGGCAGACTTATCAGCTCTAAGCTGCGCATCTTGATCCTGTAATCGGAAAATCATCGCAGCCTGATCAGAGATAGTCCTGTTGTGCCCCTCAACGATATGGTCATGGCCCAAAATAGTTTTCTTCTAGGCTTCAATCGTTGCGCTACATGCAGCCACTTCTTGTTTTAATTTTGCCTCCTCCGCATGAGCCTTTTTTATCTCGTCCCTATAGAGTGTAACAACCCTGTATTTTGTGATTGTTTTGATTTTGTATTTTAATTATTTTAACTGAAATTTCTGATTTAAAAACTTTATTTTATTTATTAAAATGGATAAATTTTGTTATTTTAAATATAAATTTTGATTTTTGTGTGAATTATAATTCCAAACCTGAATAAATGTAATACTTCCAAAAAAGTGGATTTTGGTCAAAATGGTCAAACTTTGAGTTTTAAATTTAAAATTTTTAATTTTATCTTTTATTATGAAAATATATTTAATTTCAAGAATACTACTTTTCGTTTCGTTGAAATCGGATTAATATTGTGAAATTTATGCTTTTTACAATATTGTGTATAAATTTGTTTTATTTAACAAATTTGTTTATTTTAATTTATATAAAAATTATTTTTGTTTGTAAAATCATATTCTAATTTGTGTAACATAATATGTTATGCATATATTTTATTTTTAAAACATTTTTAATGTATAGCTGTAATTTTCAAATGTTGATTGTATATTGTTTTCAACTTTTAAATTCTAGTTTCAATTATATAGCTATTTTTTATTTATTTTCTATTTATCCTTAAAAGAATTATTTATTTTCATTTACACTTTATTTTTTTCAGCATTTATTTTATTTACTAGCATTTATTTTATTTACTTGACTTTTATTTATTTAGAAGTGTTGTTGAAATTTTCCAAAGTCAGTTGAATTTTTTTTACAATTTTTAATTCTAGTTTCCATTAAATAGAGTATTTTCTTTATTTATTTCCTACTTTTCCTAAAACTATTTATTTATTTTTCATAATATCTATCTATACCTTATTTTTCTATTTAGACATTCATTTATTAATTAAATGGTAAGTGTTTAGATCCTTATTTATTTCTTGGAAAGAAATTTCAAATATATATACGTTTTTGCTTTAAAAGGCATATCTTTAAAATGTATTTATTTAACGTTATTGTATTTATTTGTTTGTGAAAGCTTCATGTATATACCTTTCTTTAATTTATAGGAAATTGTATCAACTAAGATACATTACCTGTTTTTAATGTCAGGCAAATGTTGCTTTGATTTCTTACCTTTTTATCTTTCCATCCCTTGATTTTCACCATAACTTCTCCACAATTTGTGTCGTTCATTACTTAATACCTAGCCACTTATATCCCTATTTTCACATGAGAAAATTTCTTCCCATCTTCATTTCTCATGACACTTTAGATCTGAAAAAAAGTAAGCAATGGCCTCTCTTTTTCTCTCCTTTCTTCTTCTTTTTTTCATTTGTTTTTGCATGTTCATCTCTATCTTTGCTCGGCTAAACCCCTCACCAACTTCACCAACCACCACATCACCTCCTTACCATCACCATGCACGGCCTAAACCCCTCCTCCTCTGACCAAGATTAGCCATGACTATCAAATGATGCAAACACCTCCAAAAATTGGAAAAAACCCCTTGAAACCATGCATAGCCAAGCTAGTTTCCACCAACACCTTCATATGTTGCCTTGGCCACCCCTTAGCCACCACAACCATCAAGTTCACCACCCTTGGCCTTCACTCCAGCCACCACCAGGTCTGTAGATGCCAAGGCCGAGCCCAATTCATGCATGGCCAAGCCTAAAGTTGCACCAAAACTCATCTTTTTCCCCTTAACCTTTGATCTTCCTTCACTAGTAACTCCTATCCCTTCACTTTTACTTGTAGCCATGCCTATATGATCCAAACCAGATCCATACCCTAGCTAAAACATCACCAAAGACGAACCTATATAGCTTTATAGCCGAGAAAATGTGATTTATTGTCAAGCAAAATCAATTGAAAATTTGGTGTTGTCTTTTGTAAACTCTATTTCCATATTGTTCCAATAATTTTAGTATTGTATTTATATTTATATTTTGCTTTGTTTTGTTGTTGAATACAAGAATAACATCTTGGCCCTCCACTCCACTTAAATCAAAAGTCGTGCTATCGTTCTTTTTGAACTTTATTCGTGTGTTTTGATTTGCTATCTCCAGCGTAAAAAGGTGAATATTCACTTATGACATTTATAGTTATATATTAGTGAATTGACAACAAGTGAATGTGTAGAATATTATATCATGTCATGCCTGCCTGTATGAATCATATGATGTTAAACTTGTTTATAAACATGTCATATCATCTATTACTACTATATGATGCTATATTTTTTTTATTCTGTTCTCACACTGCAAGTTCCCTGTAGAATAGAATCACTACGGGTTGAAATGATACATACCCGAAGTACTTTAGAATAGGGAAAAATCGTTATGGGCTGAAATGATAGGCCTGAGCGATTTATTTATTTATTTATTTTATTTAACTTGGGATTTGTGGGTTTGAAATGATAAAACCTGGATTTTTCTTTGTAAATTACGGGTTGAAATGATATATTATCTGTATCACTTGATTTAGGCTAGAAAATTTTATACCGGCCCGTGGTTATTTTATATACTTTTCTGGATAGTTTTAAGTATTTTAAAATGTAAATTATGATATTTTGATTTAAATTTGAATTTAAAATGATTTATTAAAGTGTTATTGATTTTTCTATGAATATAAAATGTTAAACAAATGTATGCTTAAGAGTGTAACTTGAAATATAACCGAACCTGGAATTTGAGATTTGGTGTAAAATGAGGATTTAAGTTAAAGAAAATAAATTGGAATTTAATAAATAAATTATTTGAAAATTTGAATTTAATTATTTGAAAGTATAACAACTTCACTTTTAAACGGTTTAAATGAATTATTTTTTATTATAATATAAACCATTTTTAAAAGGTAATTAAATTTGAATAGTTGAATTTGAATTCAAATAGTGATTTGAAAATGAGATTTTGAAAGAATATGATATTTTGATATATGAAATGGTTTGGAAATGATTTGATCCTTATTTTGATTAAGATTTGAATTTGAAATGATATTTTATTTTTGAAGTATAAATACCATTTTAAAATTTATAACCACGGTTACACTTCTTTGTGTGCCATTTGATTTCCTTGTGATTGTTTTGATACACACCTTGAATTTGAGAGTGTGGCTAGAGGTGAGCGATTACTGCTGCTCTGCGCTACCCTAGCCACATTTACACTATTATTTGCATTAATTACTTTAATATGGGTATTTCTGAGATAGTGTTTATTTCTGCTTAATTGATGGTTTATCGGATCCTTAAAGGATGGGCAATCCCAAGCATCCTTTAAGTTATTGTGCATTGCTATTACAGTTCACTTGAGTTGGTTTACATTGTATAAGTATGTAT
This sequence comes from Allium cepa, assembly GCA_030765085.1. Taxonomy (NCBI): domain Eukaryota; kingdom Viridiplantae; phylum Streptophyta; class Magnoliopsida; order Asparagales; family Amaryllidaceae; genus Allium; species Allium cepa. Next base: position 405,959,843 of record CM060940.1, on the reverse strand, counting down.
GTCCTAACTCGAGTGTTTTGTGTTTTACTTTACGCTCGAGTCAGCCTGAGAGTCACAACTTTGGATTAACCTTCTGGACCTAGATATTTGTTGGAGCTTATCTGACCATCTATTAGTCAATTTCTGATCCAGTTATTTCCTATTCGGTATTGCTTCTGCATTAGTGATCCATGTATCCAGACTTCTATTGTATCCATTTTTAAACTATGATATTTTGTATAAGTTTTGAGAGTATGTAGAGAGTAGCTTCATGAACTACTATGGTATTTTTTTCTCCGATGCAAGTTATTTTGATATTTCTATGTTTGTGGTTCTATGTTTGATTTTATTTGCTCCAAATTTTATTACAATATGTTATTTTGAATTACTCAAGTCCGACATGTGGATTTTTTTCGATTTGAATGGTCCAAAATAGTGGGTCATTACATTTGGTATCAGAGCTTTGGTTTTAGGCAATCCTTAGCCCGAGGAGCAAAAACTGATTAGAGATATGGTAGAAATACCCTAGAATGAGTGAAATCATTTCCTTGTGAGACAACGTACTTTCGAAGTATAAAATTATTTTCAAACGATTTTAAAGAATTTTTTGAAGATTATTTTGGTATAAATTTTATTTCAAAAGCAAAATTTTCTAAACGTCATCCTTTTTGCATCCACCTTGTTAGTAAATCTCTTCGGTTACGATTCATTATAATTTTGAACTTCTACCTTGTTCGATCGAGATGCTTTGTTGGTAGGAAGCTATTTGAGTATGGTGAAAGAATTACAAACCAAAATATTTATAAACAATGCTAGGAATAAATACACAACTCAAAGCTAGGGCTTTTGCACTTGCATTCAACATCATATGTTTCAGCTATAGGCTGGAAACGCACTGTTATGGGATGGATTTGGATTAGGTTTGGTCAGGTTGAGGTCATATAGGTTGGCCATAACAATATATGAAGGAGATGAAGGCATATGTGTGCATCAACACGCAACTACAAGCAACAACATGGATTTCAAGGCCTAAATGTCTTCGACCAAGGGACTATTGGGAATGGCCTGATCTGATATGATCAACTACAGGTGACGCATGGGTCATAGGCTCAGGTTGTGGCTGGTGGTGGTGGTGGATGGTCGGCCAAAGTGGTGGTTGAAGTGGTGGCAACAAGGGAAGGCTCGGCTATGATGATTTAGTGGAGTTTTTGTCATTTTTTTGTGGATCACCATCATGGATGGTCTCGGCTATGGAATGGCAGTGGGAAGGAGGGGATGATGGCTGGAGTAGGTGGTGGTGGAGGTGGCCAAGGTGCTGGAGATGGAGGAGCCGAACATATGAAGGTGAATGCAAGTGCAAAATCAAATAAATCAAGTAGAAAAGTGAAAAAGAATGAAAGTTTTTACCAAATTTTTCTTCAGGTGTAGCCAATTGTTTTTTTAGGGTTGAGAATTTTTTCTTTCACGTGAAAACAAAGTGGAGTGATCGGCTGAAGAAAGAGATATGGCAGCAATTGAATGCATGTGTTGTTTGGTGTGAAAAGGTAAGCGAGTATGAAAAGGCTAGGAATAAAAAGAGTCACAAACTATTCATATTTCCATAATTCTTTTTGAAATTTTGAATACATGAAAAATGTGTATAAATACAAATAAAACATGAAATATAGTAAATAAACAAAAATAAATAAATAAATATTAATTAAATATAATTAAATTAGGAAAAATAGCAAAAATTGGAAACTAGGCTTAAAAATTTGAAAATAAATGCAATAAATTTTGGAAAAATTATAACATCACTTTTAAAATGTTTTAAAATAAAATATATACCTAACATGACATATAACACATATTATAACATTATTTGACAAATAAAAATATTATTTATATAATTTAAAATAGATAATTTTATTAAATAAATCAATTTACACCCAATATTGTAAAAAGCATAACTTTCACAATATAAATTGGATTTCAACGAAACGAAAAGAAATATTCTTGAAATTAAATTTATTTTCATAATAAAAGATAAAATTCAAAAACTCAAGTATTTAAATTTAAAAGTCAAAGTTTGACCAGATTGACCAAAAATCCACTTTTTCTGGAAATATCCTATTTATTCAGGTTTGAAACTATAATTCACACAAAAATAAAAATATGCTATTAAAATAACAAAATTTATTCATTTTCATAAATAGAATAATTTTTTTTTAAATCAAGAGTTTCAATTTATATAATTAAAATAAACAATTAAAATAATCACAAAATACGGGCTGTTACATTAAATATACTTGTTTTAATTATTTAAATATAATAACAAATCAATTTTGAAGTTTGGTTTACATGAATAAATATTTAACAAATACATCAAAATGCGATGGCCTGTTTTAGGTATTTATCGAACCAATGTAAATTAAATTACTATTATTATCAAATGAGTTTGAATATCGATTATATATATTTAAAGGAATTATTTATCCTTTGAAAAAATTTCTCGAATATTTATCCCGCTTCATCGGAATCTGGCTTTTGTTAATTTTACAATGAGAATCCAAAATCTTTATTCAATATCAAAAATAAGTTTACCATTCTTATTTATCGTATAAAACTTGATTGTTTAAGTTTGAAAATTCTACATTTGAATATTTAAATAAACTGAATATTCCATTTTCAAAATGGTAAAATTACGGGTCATTATAATTGATGTATCTTCGATCATGGCTCCAGAGGTGTCGACGTGGGGTTGGGCAGATGGAGATTCTGGTGAGAGAGTCGTTGGCGTGGTCGGATTTTCATTTCAACTGGTGGAGTGCCGTATAACTTGAACATGCATACAATGGATATGGGTTTAGGTATCCACGTATACAGAGAGAGAAAAAAGAAACCGAGGAAGAGGAATGTTAGTAGGTTGGGTTTAAAACAAATGGGTGTTGCAATTTTAATTAAAAAATGAAGTTATATAAATTAGTTAAGTTATATTCCAATGCTCATAAAATTTATATTTGCTCATACGTTGTCAGAATTGGACGAAACAAGTGGCGTTGGAATTGTAGCGTCGAGCACTATATTCTAGAACTGATTTGGAGTTATTTGGAGCTAGTCAAAAAATTTAAGTTAAATCGAACGTGTTCGATTTGATTTAAAAATTAAAAAATCAAGGTGAGTGTTTTATAAGGCTCACAAGTACTAGAATATTTTTAAGCTAGTTAAACTTGAAAGTATGAATAGATATAAATTTAATGGTCGTTGTTTGATTAATTTGATTGTCCTTTGAATTAACTATAGAAATTAAAATTGACTGTTAAATATGAAATTGGAATTTAATTGCTAGTAAAATACCCGATAATAATAACCAAGAAATTGTTAGTGAATTATATTGACTATTTGAATGATTGATTATGATGGATGTTATTTATTGATATTTTGGATGATTTGGTTGTTTATTTATTCTGATATATCCTATTATCACCCTGTATATTATTTATAGTATATAAACCGTAAATTGAATTGTTTCAAATAAATTAAGAAATAGATTGAAATGATATATACCTATGACACTGTGATTTGGATTGAAATGATATATAGATATATACATATACATATACATATATATATACACACACATCCGTCCCTGAGAATAAATTGGAATAACTTATCACTTGGCCACATAATAGAAAATTATATACATAAACCGGATTAGTTAAATTAAATGATTTTAAAATTTTTGATTTGAAATTTATTTAACTGATTTGAATTCTAAAAATTGATTTTTTTTGAAGAATTTGAAATTTTATTTGTCCTTTGAATATTACTAAGTAAAAGTGGTATAAAATGATATTCCGAAATTGAGTTTGAAAATTGGATTTTAAATTGAATATTGAAGGTAAATTTGATTAAGCGTTTTAAATCTATATTTTGAAAATCGAAATGGTTAAAATTGAGAATTGAATTGAAATTAATTGGAATTGAAATTGGATTATTGGGAACCGAAGTTGAAATTGATTTGAATTGGAATCGACATTGAATCGATTGAATCGAAATTGGAATTGGTTTGAATTGGAAAGTTGGAACTAAATCGATTTGACTTTGAAATTATTTTAAAATAATTATTTAATATAAAACTATTTAAAGCTATCTTCTTAAATATATAAATTATTTTGGTTTTCCAAATTATTTTGCAATATAAACTATTTTAATGCTTAAAGTATTTTATATTAAACTATTTTAACCATTTAAACTATTTTAACCATTTACACTATTTTTAACTATTTAAACTATTCAAACTACTTTTCTGAAATTGAAATTGGTCAAAAGTTGAATGTTATTTTAAATCATGGATTTAAATATGAATCGGGTAAAATTGAAGTCATTTCCCCAATTTAAATTTGAAATAATTTTGAAATCAAAATCGAGATATTTAGACGAATACGATATTGAGTTGAAATAATATATTTTGAGTAATTATATTGAGTTCGAAATGGATTTGATTTTGAAGAAAATATGAATGAACCGGTTTTGAAATGTAAAAGTACCAACCGGGGTGTAAAACGACGTTTGGTTGTTAAAGAAACCGGGGTAGGATATTGGCATACTCTCTGTTGATACCGGAACCACTTTAACAACTGTATACGCAGATGAGACTCCAAAATGAAGTGGTTGGATTTGGCGACGATTTCTAGACTTGTAGAAAGAGAATGATGATGGACAGACCTCGACACTTTTGCCAATTCGAAATGAATAAAACATGCGGCTTGATAGGACCAAGTGGGCTAATTACCCCGAGCGGACATCTGTTCTTCAATTTTCTTGGACACGGTCCATTTTATTACTCTTGTTGTGAGTTTAGATTGGTGCACCTTGATATGGGATAGCCTCCCTTTGACTCGACATGGGTTAGATGGACGCGGTGGACGTTCATCGTTATGATGCGTTACCCCCAGCCCCGGCACCCGACCCGCCACCCGAACTGGTAGTATCCTACCTTGGGCATTGCCTCACGTTCCTTATCATACTTTTATCCCTAAACGAGACCCATACGATTTTGGTTTAGTGTTGTTGTATCATGGTATATCCCAATCCACCGACCGTTTAACTGGTGTTTTATATGCAAACTGTATGACAATGTTTAAAAACGCTTTAAGGGGGATCAATGTAAAGCCATAACGCTATTTTAATATTTATTTTATTGATTAGACATTATATATATAGCATATTTTATTACATATAAATATTTCGATGGGTCCTTAAGAGATGGAAAATCTTGTAATGTCTCATGAGTTATTGCACGCACACTATACACTGGAAAGGGGATGTGAAATTCGGTAAACATCTCTGATGCCATTACACTCATAATATATGTGATATCGATTTGACTAACATAAGGATATTTTAGTCTTAACTAAAGTGTTTTGTCTTTTCATCATGCTCGGGTCGGTCCTGAGTTTTTCAGCTTATTGAAGATTTATTCTGGAGGACGAAGACGAAGATTTGGTATATTATTACTATTATTATTTCTGCATCATTTTGTCTTCAGCATTATTTATTTATCTCTAATGTATATTATAACTCTGATGAATGTTGTATAGATCATAATCGAATGTATATTATAAACAGCTTTATGAACTATTTATTTGATTATTATATTTTGTCATTCCGCTGCGAGATTTTGTGTTTATTCTCTTCTTATTTTCTTATTTTTCTTAATTAACCCCTAAAGATTTGAATTTCAGTTCAATTTGAGTTGGACACATGTGATTCATTGTCTACTCAAAGGGAACGAAGATATTGGCCTTTACAGTTGGTATCAAAGCCTTGGTTTTGCGATAACCTTGGCTTTGTGGGGTTTAACTCATTAAAGATAGGGTTAGTAGCACCCAAGAATTAGTTTGAGTGTATTAATAGATATGAGCGCGTATTTGTTAGTGAATATAAAAAAATTGTTTTATATTATGTTGGTTGGTTTGTCGAGTGGCTTATGGATTCTGGTCAATACGAGTAATTAACATTATTGATAGGGATCTCTAAACACTTGAACAGAACAATTCGGCATAGTATTGTTTTGAAATTGGGTAAATGAAATAATTTTACCCTGATTATATTTTATATATAAAGGAATAATTTTCAAAAATTATTTTGGTGTGTATATATATAGTTTGAATAGGTTGTTAGAAAGGATAATATTGATCATTATCGTTTATTGATTAATTTGTTAATATTCCTAAACTATTTGCTATTATATGATTATAATAAAATGAATTTGTATAAATGTGATTTGTAAAATATAAATGGCAAGTAAAATGAATATAAAATTGAGAAATTTAAATTCCGGTGTTTTTGAAAAAGGTGTTCAAGGTTTGGAAGATAATATTAGTATTGTTTAAAAGTATATACAAATACATATTGTTTTCAAATAAATTTTAAAAAGGAATGAACTCGGTATTCCCCTCTTCTATCATTGGAAAATAATTTCGGTGATGACTGCACAGCATCATCGACGTTCATTTTCGAGTCTCAAAGTGGGGAGACTTTTGAGAAGCTTTGTTACGAAATTGTTTTAATAAGTGGATTTTGGTTTAAACTCTAAAATTATGATTCGATATAAGCATATATACTTATTCAAATGATTTGAAATGAACTCGATATTTAAAATTTTTAAGTTCTGTTAGTTAATAATCCTCAAATTATTCGAATGAAATTAAATATTTGAATAACTAGAATTTATAAAATAAGAGAATTAAGAAATCTAAGCTAAATGTTTAGAGAAACTTTGGAGTTGAAGTTTGCAACTCTTAAATTGTAAGTAAAGAAAAATTAAATAAACTAAAATAATGAACATGCAAATTAAGTAAAATGGATCTGATTAATTTGTATAATATTAAATTGCATTCTAATAACATATAATAAGACTTACCAAATATTTAAAGTTAAAAAGATGATTTGGATATGTAATGAGATATTATACAAGTAAACAAAACTTAAAAGTAATTAATGTACATAAATGGAAATTTGGTTGTAATAATAAATGTTGTATACTTAAGTATATTATGAAATAATTAATAACTGAATAGGAGTAAGTAAGTGGAACTTAAGGAAGTAGACAAATGAAATAAATAATATCTTTGTAAATAGGTATAGAATATGAATTTGCGAGGAAACTGTGAAGTTAAATTTGTAACTTTTGAGATAGCTATAAACTAAGAAAAGTCATATATAAGAAGTTAGGCTTTCATAGAATGATTATAAACTAAAGTGATGATTAATAAATGTTTCAAAAATAAATATGTTATTAAAGGAAATTGTGGAAATAAATGTGAATGAAAAGGATCGCGTATAACTAAGAATCAATTGGAAAATGAAATTGAATTTAATTAAATTGTATAGAATATTTAAAATGAACTTCGGTAAGAAAATTCTATTGAATGATGTTTAAGAAAGGATAGTATTAAAGAATATGCTATGTAAAGAAATGGATATACTAAGAAAATAAGGGACATGAATATTGGGTTATGAATAATTGATTGTAAATGAAATGAAGGTAAGTTAAAGAAATTTAATATAGATGAATTGGATAGAAATCTATTGAAAGGCAGTACGTAAATTGTATGTATATTATTTTATCCACATAACGATTTGATCTAGATTCAGGCATAGAATTTTGAGATAATCTATATCGATTCGAGTTAGGATTTTTCACTCGATTCTCGACGGCGAACCCTGGATATGGATTTTTATTTATTCTATAATTCTCTATCATATTATATGGCTATGCAAGGAGAATAATGATTTTTGATCAAGGAACCAAATCCGAGTCCGCACTAGAGAGTAGTGTGAACGATAGTAGTTCGTAAATGAACTTATGTGATCAAGTGAGCGATCAGATTTGATATTGCATACGGATGATATATGTACATCGTATAGGCTTAAGTAAAGAAAAATTAAAATTGAAAAAAATGCAAAATATAAAATGATTTTAAGTTATATGATTGGATATCGTTGGTAATTAAGATGCATGTATTTAAAATCAAGAAAAAATTGGATGGCCCGACAAAAAAGGTACATGTTTATTTTGTCACTTATTTTGATGATTTAACGATGGAGCCACTTGGCTTTTGTTTTCTTTTGTTGGTTTCGGGCCCGTAGTGGCGTTTTATAGTTGTTTAGATCGAGCCATGCAAAGGAGACTCTGTCGAAATTTTTCGTAGATGTAGATGTTGGAAATTTTTTGAAGTTTTAAAAAATTCTTGTAAATTGTTTCGATAAGTAACTTGTAAATTCCGTAAGCCGATGGGAGTAGCGTAGTAGAAACGTAGTAATGGTTTTATAAACAAGATTTTATTGTTTTATAAGTTGATAATTTTGAATAAAATATATCAAATGTTAAATTCTTTACTTAATGTTTTTTCGAGGACGAAAAGTTTTAAGTATGGGAGATTGTAAAGACCTGTATTTTTAGCTATTTAAATTATTAGATTTAATGTAATTATTAAATAAAGATGGTTAAAAATAAAAAGATTTAATGATTTTGAATGTAAGTTATTTGATATGAACTTGAATAAAATTTTGAAATAAACCAATTTCGAAGATTTAAGTAATAACAAGTATTGAAAAGTAATGTTATGTATTGAATGTGTTTACAATCAATAGTTGAATTAAATAATAAATGTTGAATTCATTAGCTATAAATAAAGTAATTGATTGATAACTAAAATTCATTTAAAATCCAATATTGAAATTTGTTGATTTATTGGAAAAATAATTGTTTTAAATTTAATATTGAAAATTATTTGAATAATTAAATTCTGAATTTATAGGATTGAAAATGATATTGAAAATTGATGTAAATTTTATTTATACAACAATGAAGACTGTGAACATTTAAAAATGGATTTAAAAGTGAATAATTAGAAATTGAAAATTTTATATTATAATCGAAACATTAAAATAGTGATTCCGGGCACAGTCTCAATTTCGACAAAACCAGTTCCATTGAGTCTGTAATAGTGTATTATTATTGGATTTGAAGTTTCGTAGTGTCTGGAGTCATCGTTTGGTTTACAGAGTACAAATGCGTTGAAATGAATATCGAAAATTCAATATAATAATTGGGTCCAAAAAGCTATCTTCTCCATACGATCAAATTAGGACTTTAAAATTATTCCATTGCGTTCGAAATGACAGCATAACATTCTGAATGTCGAGCGGCATGCCTCGATAGGGGTTCGAGATTTTAAGTTCCATAGTGGGATATTTTGAATTGAAAATATGCATACATACATATATATATAATATATGTGTATATGTATATGTATATGTATATGTATATGTGTGTGTATATATGTATGTATGTATGTATTTATGTATGTATTTTTTGACTTTGACTAGGCTGTCACACTCTCTCCCATCAGCCCATTCTTTCTTTTCACGTCAGCCACCCTGGTGACCTACCCCCCTTCCTTTTAAATTAAGCTTCTCTCCTCTCTTTTCATTTAAAAGAACAAAGAAAAAAAGCATGGCCACTTTAAAAATTGATTTCTCCTAGTATACTCAATAATAAATTAACAAACCACTTCCTAAATTCAGGTTTTTCCTCGTACTTCGATCTGATGTGTGTTATGTAAGGTGAGGCGGTGGTTGGGTTGATCGACAGTGGGTGTCGAGTGGCAGTTCACAACTAGGGTTCGACCAAGTTTTCATTTCAGGGAAAACTGGGTGGAGGCAAGCTTCGATGTGGGTTCGGCATGGTGAGGTTCACCCGCGGAAGAATTTTGGTGGTGCTCGGCTTGGGGATAAGAGGTACGATCTGACATTGTAGCAGGTGGAAGCCTCGACTGTAACGGCTTCGATCATGGCTCCTAGGGTGTCGACGTAGGGTTGGGCAGATGGAGATTCCGGTGAGAGAGTTGTTGGCATAGTCGAATTTTCATTTCGGGTGGTGGAGTGTTGTATCACTTGAATGTGCACATGATGTATAAGGGTTTGGGTATTCGCGTGTATAGGGAGAAAAAAAGAAATTGGGGAGAAGAACGTTAGTGGGTCGGGTTTGAAACAAATGGGAATTGTAATTTTAATTAAAAATTTAAGTTAAATAAATTAGTAAAGTATATTCCAATTCTTATAAAATTCGTATTTCGCTTATACCTTGTTAGAATTGGACGAAACAAGCAACGTTGGAATCATGGCGACGAGCACTACATTCTAGAATTGATTTGGAGTCGTTTGGAGCTAGTCAAAAAATTTAGGTTAAATTGAACGTATTGAAAGTTTTATAACGCTCACAAGTACATGAATATTTTTATGCTAGTTAAACTTGAAATTATGAAGTGATATAAATTTATTGGTCGTTGTTTGATGAATTTGATTGTCATTTGAGTTAACTATGGAAATTAAAATTGACAGTTAAATCTGAAATTGGAATTTAATTGCCAGTAAAATACTCGATAATAATAACTAAGAAATTGTTATGAATTATATTGACTGTTTGGATTATTGATTATGATGGATGCTATTAATTGATATTTTGGATGATTTGAATGTTTATTTATTATAATATATCCTATTATCGCCCTGTATATTATTTACAGTACATAAACTGTAAATTGAATTATATCTAATAAATTAAGAAATATGTTGAAATGACATGTACCTATGACACTGTGATTTGGATTGAAATGATATATATCCATCCCTAAAATTAAACTGGAATAACTGATCACTTAGCCATAGGATAAAAAATTATATATGGACATAGAATTGGTTAAGTTAAATGATTTAAAAAATTTTGATTTGAAATTTATTTAAATGATTTGAATTTCAGAAATTGATTTCTTTTAAAGAATTTTAAATTTTATTCGAACTTTGAATATAACCAAGTAAAAGTGCTATAAAATGATATTTCGAAACTTGGCTTGGAACCGAATTATATTTGAAAATTGGATTTTAAATTGAATATTGGAGGTAAATTTTATTAATTGTTTTAATCGATATTTTGAAAATCAAAATGGTTCAAATTGAGAATTGACGTAGCGGAATTACGGAAAAATAGATGAAACGATAAAAGTAGCAAACGGTGGATTGAAGATACTGAAATGCCCAAATTCGTTGATCACAAAGATACCGAATTCTAGCTATCTTCGACACGTTGATCGCGCACGATACTGTGAAAGAAGATCTACAATTCTTCAAACGTTGATTAAGCGCACTTGATACCGTGAATTGGCTTCAACAATCGTTGATTCGAGCGCACTCGAATAACCGAAAGTGGAGATAGGAGATCACACTCAACTACCAATTTCAAAGAGGCACAAAGCACTCAAACAAAGTTTCATTCAAAAATCAACCAAGTTACAAAATGACTCAACACGCCTATTTATAGGCCACAGAACGTTAGGTCGTTTACACGACATACGCGACCTACGACCTAAGTAAGGTCGTTAACGACCTAAAACAACACAACACAAGCACATCATAACATGCGACCTTACAACACATACAACCTCCACACGACTTACGAGTTATTACACACATGTGATATTTACATATTTACATCACAACAGATTACAACACACGGCACAAGAACATAACGACCTAACAGATACAACGCACGCGACCTATTCATCACGCGACCTAAGCTCCATGCGGCATAACTCTTCAAGCGACCTAAGACAGCAGCGACCCAAGAGACAAACTTCGGTACAACTCTACGCGACTTAACAGAATGAGCGACTTAACTAAGTCGTGAGCGACCTAAGGTTTCTTCACTAGGTCGTTTGGAATTTGGCGAAGTTAGCTCATTGCTCCTTCCTTCCAACAACTTTACTAAGTTGTTTGGACGACCCATCATACCCCGGTTAGGTCGTACGCGACCTATCATAGGCCGTTGGTTCCCTTCTTCTGCATAGCTCGCTTTACTACACCCCTTAGCTTCAACGCCTTGCTCCGGTACCCCGCTAGGTTGTCCTATATAGGTCGTTCGCGACCTAAAATATTGCGACTTAAGGAATAACGCCCTAAATCTCTGTGGCACTTCATCATCCTTCCTGTTAGGTCGCTGGTCCTTATCTCGGGGATCATTAGGTCGTGTGCGACCTTCACTTGGTCGTGTGTGACCTAAAACTTCTCCCTTAGGTCGTGAGCGACCTAAGCCCTGTGATTTTGCAGATCGCGCTGCATCATCCTCCCCCGGTTGACAGAAATTCGACCTCGAATTTTCACCATCTTCTTCCACATCAAGTTCATTTCCATGATACGGAATTAAATATTTGACGTTGAAAACATCAGAAATATGAACATCATCTGGTAACTTCAATTGATACGCATTCTCATTGATTTTCTTCAAAATTTCTACCGGACTAATCTTTCGAGCTTTGAGTTAATTGTATGTCCCCACTGGAAAACGATCCTTTGTTAGCACAACATATACTAAATCTCCTTCCTTAAATTCAACACTTCGTCGCTTCAAATCCGCGGATCATTTATACTTCTCATTCGACTTTTCCAATCGTTCCTGAACGATTCTGTGGCATTCTGTCAACCCATCAACAAAATCTGTAGCTCGTTTAACTGTCCCCTTTGGTTGTGGTATTATCGTCAAATCCAACGGCCCCTTTGGCAAACTTGAATATACAATCTGAAACAGACTGAAACCTGTACTCCGGTTAACTGCATGATTGTGAGCAAACTCCGCTTGACATAACTTCACATCCCAACTCTTCAGATTATCTTTCACAAGACATCGCAATAAATTTCCTAACGATCTGTTAACCACCTCCGTTTTCCCATCAGTTTGCGGATGGTAGGCGCTACTAAAATTTAGTTTCGTTCCGACCATCTTCCACAAACTTAGCCAAAAATGACTCAGAAAACGAGTATCTCTATCCGAAACAATAGACTCTGGTAACCCATGATGTCGATAGATCTCTTTGAAATATAACTGAGCGACATGAACAGCATCCGCCGTCTTCTTACAAGTAATAAAATGTGCCATTTTTGAAAATCGGTCAACCACCACATAAATGGAATCGTTACCTCTTTGAGTTCTAGGCAAACCCAAAACAAAATCCATGCTCACATCAACCCAAGGTTTAGTCGGTACAGGTAACGGCATATACAATCCTGCATTGGTCGCGGTTCCTTTCGAAACTTGACAAACATTACATCTACGCACAAACTTTTCAACTTCTCTTCTCATTGACAGCCAAAAATAAGATTGGAAAATCAACTACAATGTACGATCTCTACCCACGTGTCCTTCTTCATGCAATTCTTTCACAATCTTCATCCGTAAACTGCAATCTGGTATACATAATTGATTTCCTTTGAAAAGAAAACCATCCACTAACATGAAGTCATCAAAACTCCCATCCTTGACTTTCTCAACAATCTTCTCAAAGTAAGGATCTCCTTTAAACAACTCTGGAAGTACTTCAAACCCCGTCACTTCAAATTTCATTGTAGTCAATAAATGATTCCTCCTGCTCAAAGCATCGGCTACACGATTCATCACCCCTGATTTGTGCTTGACAGCAAAAGTAAACTGCTGTAGATACGCGACCCATGAAGCGTGCCTAGCTGAAATTTTGTCCTGCCGTTGCAAATGCTTCAAAGCTTCACGATCCGTATAAAGAACAAACTCCTTCTGAAACAGATAATGTCTCCAGTGTTTCACAGCTTGAACAATCGCGTAAAACTCCACATCATAAGTGCTATATCTCAACTTAGCTCCAGACAACTTCTCACTGAAATAAGCAACTGGTCTTCCTTTCTGACTCAAAACTCCACCAATCCCAACTTTCGAAGCATCAGTGTGTAATTCAAACAACAACTGAAAATTCGGCAAAACTAGAATTGGCGCTGATATTAGTAGTGTCTTGATCTTCTCAAAAGCAACCCCTGCTTCCTCTGACCATGCAAACTTCTTTCCTTTCATGCAATCGGTTACAGGTTCCATTACACTACTAAAATGCGGAATGAATCTTCGATAAAAAGATACCAACCCATGAAAGCTCCTCACTTCAGTAACTGTCTTGGGTTATGGCCAACTCCTGACAGCTTCCACTTTACTTTCATCCACTTGAATGCCTTCCTTTGACAGAACATATCCCAGAAACAAAATACTGTGCGTCATGAACACACACTTCTTCGTTGCAGCATAAAATTTCTCTTGTCGTAGAATCAACAGTACTTCACGCAAATGCTGGACATGCTCTTCCATACTCCCACTATAGATCAAAATATCGTCAAAGTAAACCACCACGAACTTCCCAATGAATGGTCTGAAAATCTGGTTCATCACTCTCATAAAAGTACTCGGAGCATTTGACAAGCCAAATGGCATAACCAACCATTCGTATAGACCTTCCCTGGTTTTAAAAGCAGTCTTCCACTCATCACCCGGTCTAATACGAATCTGATGGTATCCACTCTTCAAGTCAATCTTTGAGAACATAACAGCTCCACTCAACTGCTCAATCAAATCATCAAACCTCGGCATAGGAAATCTGTATCTCACAGTGATCTTGTTTAGAGCCCGACTATCCGTACACATTCTCCACGAACCATCCTTCTTTGGTACCAATAAGGCTGGCACTGCACAAGGACTCAAGCTCTCCTGGACATGCCCATGTTCTAACAACTCCTCCACCTGCCTTCTCAGTTCCTCATGCTCCTTGGGACTCATCCTGTAATGTGGCCTATGTGGTAATACTGCCCCTGGTACAAGATCAATCTGATGCTGAATATCCCTCAATGGTGGTAACTCCGTTGGTAACTCCTCAGGAAACACATCTCTGAATTCTTCCAATACCAGCTTTACTTCCTCTGGAACTTTAACAGATTCAGTGGCTTCATGTCCAATCAACAAAAACACCTCTGGACTCTCCTCTACTTCTTCGATGAATTCCTTCAAAGTCAACAAAGTCTTCAGCTCCTCAATTTCCTCTGATTTGCTCTCTCCTTGTTGTCTCTTCTTTGGAACTAAAATGATCTTAACACCTTCAAACATAAAACTGTAGCTATTGGTTCGACCGTCATGCTGCACTGCTCGATCATACTGCCAAGGTCTTCCCAAAAGCAAGTGACAAACATCCATCTCCACCACATCACACCAGATCTCGTCTTTATACTTCTTCCCAATAGAAAATGGAACATGAACTCGCCTGTCCACCTTCACCTCTCCTCCTTTTCTCAACCACGCTAACTTGTAAGGATTCGGATGCTTCTCCGTTTTCAGCTTCAACTTTCTCACAGCTTCGGTAGAAATAATATTGTCACAACTTCCTGCGTCAATCACAAATTTACAAACCTTCCCCAGAATAGTGCACGTTGACTGAAAGATGTTACTCCTCAACCAACTAGCTTCTTCTTCCTGCTTCGGTGTTAAACAAGATCTCCTCATCGTTAGATTACATCCTTCATCTCCTGACGCAATATCCTGTTCATCTTCCTCCACTGGACTAGAACCACCTTCACCAACATCCTCACTTCAACTTCAGCAATCATAGTTTGTTTCTTCGGCTTCGAACATTCATTACTCTTGTGACCCACTTTCTGGCAATTATAACACTTGAAATTGTTGTTGACCTTCGCCTTCGCAAATTCATTCACAACTGGTTTACTGACAGCTTTAGAAACATTGGAACTCCCACTAGCGCCCTTGCTTTGAAAATTGGAACTTGGAAACACACCACCTCCTCGTCTTCCCTGCTTCTCCCAAGCCAACGCTTTCTGGTGCGCTTCGGCCACAGATCTGGGATCAAACATATTCACCATATCCTAGATCTGAATCCTCAACCCTCCAACAAATCTAGCAGTTAGCTTTTCCTCTGTCTCCATAATGTCATTTCGAGCAATCAGTTGATACATCAGCATAATCATTAACAGTCTTCGCTCCTTGCCTCTGATTCTGCAACCTCTGATACATAAGTGATTGATAATTGTAAGGAAAGAATGTAGCCTTCATTATCTTCTTCATCTTCTCCCATGTAACAATCTTTGACTTCCCCATTCTCTCCCGCGTAAGTTTAGTTTGCTGCCACCATGCTAAAGCTCTTCCCCTCAACCTTGTAGCAACTAACTTCACTCTTCTATGCTCAGGAACTTCTTTAAAGTCAAAAATTTCCTCAACATTAGACAACCAATCTAAAAATTCTTCTGCAACCATACTACCCTTGAATTCTGGAATTTCAGTTTTCATCCCCGATTCCCAACGACGATCATCTTCCACATCCCGATATGCATTTCGTACTTGGTCTCGATCTCGATACTGAATGCTAGCTCTGTCACCCTCTTCATCAAAATCAAATGTACGTCTATATCGATCTCGGCCATCATCATCCCTTCGATCACGCATATTTCTTCTACTATGTCTCTCTTCATCTCTATATGGCTCATTTTCAAACTCTCGTGGAGTTCTCCTCTCTTCATGTCCATAGTCATGGTGATCTCTCCTTGATGAAATTGATGTTTCTCTTCTTTCTCTAAAAGTTTGCGGTGATACCCTTCTCGCTTCCGTAATCGACGGCGAAACTCGGTTTCCTCCATGGTTCGAGACTGGTGATCTCCTCCTTTGAGTTTGATTCATATCAATCATCAACTTCTCTAGCTTTCTAATGCC
Organism: Allium cepa; assembly: GCA_030765085.1. Classification (NCBI taxonomy): domain Eukaryota; kingdom Viridiplantae; phylum Streptophyta; class Magnoliopsida; order Asparagales; family Amaryllidaceae; genus Allium; species Allium cepa. The sequence continues at coordinate 405,943,258 of CM060940.1, read as the reverse complement.
TTCATCAAATTTCTCATTAATGCATTGTTCCATCTGCTCGGCTTCTTCCCTTCGATACAACGCTTCCACATTTTGATGTTGGTTAACTCTTCTCGGCGGCATGATTGAATCAACACAAATACTTCAAAAACTTCAATTCTCGGTCTGGTTCAAACAAAATGATACACGGCTCAAACTTCAACACAAAGCTATGCTCGGCCTTCACTTCAACAAATGATACCAAAATGATGCTTCAATTCTCGGCTCAAACACTTCAAATACTACTCCTTGGCTCCAAGACTCGGCTTAGCTATGATTGGCTAAGTCAAGCTCTGACACCAAAACTGACGCAGCGGAATTACGGAAAAATAGATGAAACGATAAAAGTAGCAAACGGTGGATTGAAGATACTGAAATGCCCAAATTCGTTGATCACAAAGATACCGAATTCTAGCTATCTTCGACACGTTGATCGCGCACGATACCGTGAAAGAAGATCTATAATTCTTCAAACGTTGATCAAGCACACTTGATACCGTGAATTGGCTTCAACAATCGTTGATTCGAGTGCACTCGAATAACCGAAAGTGGAGATAGAAGATCACACTCAACTACCAATTTCAAAGAGGCACAAAGCACTCAAACAAAGTTTCATTCAAAAATCAACCAAGTTACAAAATGACTCAACATGCCTATTTATAGGCCACAGAACGTTAGGTCGTTTACACAACTTACGCGACCTACGACCTAAGTAAGGTCGTTAACGACCTAAAACAACACAACACAAGCACATCATAACATGCGACCTTACAACACATACAACCTCCACACGACTTACGAGTTATTACACACATGTGATATTTACATATTTACATCACAACAGATTACAACACACGGCGCAAGAACATAACGACCTAACAGATACAACGCACGCGACCTATTCATCACGCGACCTAAGCTCCATGCGGCATAACTCTTCAAGCGACCTAAGATAGCAGCGACCCAAGAGACAAACTTTGGTACAACTCTACGCGACTTAACAGAATGAGCGACTTAACTAAGTCGTGAGCGACCTAAGGTTTCTTCACTAGGTCGTTTGGAATTTGGCGAAGTTAGCTCGTTGCTCCTTCCTTCCAACAACTTTACTAAGTCGTTTGGACGACCCATCATACCCCGGTTAGGTCGTACGCGACCTATCATAGGTCGTTGGTTCCCTTCTTCTGCATAGCTCGCTTCACTACACCCCTTAGCTTCAACGTCTTGCTCCGGTACCCCGCTAGGTCGTCCCATATAGGTCGTTCGTGACCTAAAATATTGCGACTTAAGGAATAACGCCCTAAATCTCTGTGGCACTTCATCATCCTTCCTGTTAGGTCGCTGGTCCTTATCTCGGGGCTCATTAGGTCGTGTGCGACCTTCACTAGGTTGTGTGTGACCTAAAACTTCTCCCTTAGGTCGTGAGCGACTTAAGCCCTGTGATTTTGTAGATCGCGCTGCAGCAAGAATTGAATTGGAATGGCGTCAAATTGGTATTGAATAAAAATTAATTGAAATTGAAATTGAAATTGGATTATTGGGAGCCGAAGTTGAAATTGATTTGAATTGGAATCAACATTGAATCAATTGAATGGAAATTGGAGTTGGTTTGAATAGGGAAGTTGGAATTGAGTCGGTTTGACTTTGAAACTATTTTCAGATAAATTATTTAATATAATATAACTTAAAGTTGTCTTCTTAAACATATAAATTATTTTGGTTTTCTAAATTATTTTGCTATATAAACTATTTTAATACTTAAACTATTTTATATTAAACTATTTTACCCATTTAAACTATTTTAACCATTTAGACTATCTTTAACTATTCTAAATATTTAAATTATTTTAAACTATTCAAACTATTTTTCTAAAATTCAAATTGGCCAAGAGTGGAATGTTATTTTTAAATCATGGATTTAAATATGAATTGGGTAAAATTGAAGTTATTACTCAAATTTTAATTTGAAACAATTTTGAAATCAAAATCGAAATATTAAGACGAATATGATTTTGAGTTGAAATAGTATATTCTGAGCAAATATGATGATTTCGAAATGGATTTAATTTTGAGGCGAATATGATATTTTGATATCAGTAATGAACCATTTTCGAAATGTGAAAGTACCAACAGGTGTCTAAAATGACGTTTGGTTGTTAAAGAGACTGGGGCCGGATATGGGCATACTCTCTGTTGATACTGGAACCACTTTAACAACTATATATGCAGAGGAGACTCCAAAACGAAGTGGTTGGATTTGGCGATGATTGTTGGATTTAAAGAAAGAGAACGATGATGGATAGACCCTGACACTTGTACCAAATTGAAATGACTAAAACAGGACGGCTTGACAGAGATAAGTGGGCCAACAACCTCGTATGGATATCCGTTCTTCAATTCTCTTGGACTCGATCCATATTATTACTCTTGTTTTTAATTTGGATTGGTGTGCCTTGATTTGGGATGGCTTCACTTTGACTCGATATGGAATGGATGGACGCGGTGGGCGGTCATGGCTATGATGCGTTACCACCAGCCTTGCAACATGAACTGATAGTATCCTATTTTGGGCATTGCCTCACATGCCTTTTCATACTTTTATCCCTAGACGCGACCCATAGGATTTTGGTTTAGTGTTGTCGTATCATGGCGCATCTCTATCCACCAACCGTTTAACTGGTGTTTTCATGCAAACTCTACGACAATGCTTAAAAACGTGTTAGGAGGGATCAATGTAAAGCCTTAACGCTATTTTAATATTTATTTTACTGATTAGACATTATATATAGTGTATTCTAATATATATAAATATTTCGACGGATCTTTAAGAGATGGAAAATCCCAAAACATCTCTTGAGTTATTGCACACATATTATACGCTGAATCGGAGTTGTGAAATCTCATAAACATCTCTGACGTCGTTACACTCATGTTACATGCAATATCAATTTGATTTACATAAGGATATTTTAGTCCCGACTCGAGTTTTTTGTCTTTTCATTATGCTCGGGACAGTCTTGAGTTTTTCAGCTTATTGAAGATCTATATTGGAGGACGAAGACGAAGATTTGGTATATTGTTGTTATTATTATTCCTGCGTCATGTTGTCTGCTACATTATTTATTTATCTCTAATGTATACATGTAACTCTGATGAATGTTATATAGATCATAATCAAATGTATATTATAAACAGCTTCATGAACTATTTATTTAATTATTATATTATGTCGTTCCGCTACGAGATTCTATGTTTGTTTTCTTCTTCTTTTCTTATTTTACTTAACTAACCCCTAAAGATTCGTATGTTCGTTCAATTTGAGTTGGACACGTGTGATTCATCGTCTACTCAAAGGGAACGGAGATACTAGCCTTTACACCAAAAATTATATTTAACTTATTCGTGTCGATTTAAAAGTAAATTCTTCATTCGTAAATATTTTCAAGACTTGCATTCATATCGTTGTAAATAAATCTTGTATTAGGAATTTCACATTTGGATTTTGTGGGAAGTATACACTGAAAACCTTCACGAGACAATACTCATCCTACTAGATATACCTAAAGGTATAACAGGTTGTTGCGTACGCTCAATGTAATCGTGTTTCCTACGAAAATGGATTTATCTTAGTTTTAGTTTATTCGAGGACGAATAAAAAGATAAGTATGGGGGTTATGATGTGCACGTAAAAGTGCATATTTTTACTTCCATATTTAATCTAATTTAATTAAATAAATGAGCATATTGGGTATTTTACATGCTTGAACCAAAATTTAAATTATTTTCAAATCATCATTTCTTCATCTTCATATAGGGGCAAAATGACCATTTTATGTGAATGATTTAATTTGAGAAAATTTATTTGGTCATTTTAATGTTGTTTCGTAGGAATTTGAGGGAATATTGGAAATGACTTCATGTATGTATGCATGCACAAGAGAAGGAAGGCAAATGAAAGATGGAAATAAATAAATTCATGCAACATGGCGGAGCCCACCTACACTATAATCTGTGGACCACAATTAAAGGCTAACGAAGATTAAAAGCACATGCACATTTAATGAAGAATTAATTACCTATTAATGATAACTTAAAGGCCATACTTCCTAAAGGGCATTTTGGGTTGACTCCTAAAATATGGATTAAGGTTTTTGACATGTATAAATACCTCTTATGTTTCATGAAGAGAGCTCTTACCACCTTCTCTTTAGTTTAGTTGTTGCCATAAATGTAAACATAAACTTTTTTCTTTTTAATGGCTTCTTAGCATTTTACTCTTATGTGATTTATTCAAATGCAATTTTAATTCATGCACTTTTAATTCATGTTCTTTTCTTTTTTGGTTCTCCTTATGTTAGTAGTTTAGATCTCTTTCTTTTATGCAAGTGGATCAGCTTTTAGTTTATTTTAGTTAGCTCTCTTCTTTCATGTTGAAATCACTTTATGTTATGATGAATTCAAATATGAGAAGCCATGCCTCTTCAATTTAGGGTTGATGAAACTCTCATGAATTGCACAAAATTAACATAGTGATTTCATTTGATCTCTTTTTATGCTTGATGAAAAAATTTGATGTGGTAAAATTTTGTTGTTTAACATAGAATTTGATAGCCTATTTGTTAACACCTAATAGGCTATGCTTAAACAAATATAAACACAAATTACCTCTTCATCTACATATGATTTTAGTAATGAAGTGGATTTTAGAATCAAAATTTGATGGTCTATGTTACTAATCATGCTTAGAATATATTTTATTTTTAATTTCGTTATTATTTTCATGATTGTCGACAAGTAGTTTGGATGGTGTGTTAAATTTTGATGGTTTTGTTGGGCTAATTAATAGCAGAAATAGACCATACTTAGGATAAACACATCAACTAAATTCACAAATGACTAAAAAGAGAGATCACAATTTCGTTGTATTGATTTGTCTGATCATGAGAAGGGATTTACCTCTAAATTACCTTTTACTCTCAATTTTTATTCACTTTGTTTTAGTTAGTTTTTACAGTTTTTTAGTTGAAAACAATTTCAAACTCTTGGGTTAATTTGATTGAGTAGAATTTAAAAAAATTCAGTCTCTTGCAGATCGAACCGTACTCGCCATGCACTAAAATGGTACGTCATGCACTTGCGGTTAATTTTTTCACAATATCTTTAGAGATTTTCTAACCAATATAAAACTGATCATCGAACAAATTCCAAATCAGCGATGATGTTTTTGATTACAAATTTGAGCACTATTCCACATGTGATATTTGGAAGTGGTTTAGCTTCCACCCACTTTGTAAAACAGTCAATTGCTACTGCTGCATATTTTGCTCCTCCTTTGGATATAGGAAGTTTCCTATTACGTTGATTCACCACATATCAAAGGCCTTAGACTTGATATAGAAGTCAATTCACTTAGCGATGAACGGGGAATTTTATTAAATCATTGACATTTGTCACATCTTCTCACATGATCAATAGCTTGACTAGTCATTTAAGGCCAATAGAAGCCTTGCCTCATAGCTTTCTTTGCTAGCTTTATTCCACTAGATTGACCCCCATAGAATCCTTCAGGGGCTTCCTTTTGTAGTTTTGACCATGTTTCTAAACTGACACATCTTGAGTAAGGGAGCAAGTATCCCTTTTATAGAGTGTCCCATTTGACATGACAGAAATTGGGGCTTGGCACCTTTTTCTCCTTGCTTCCTTTTTGTATGCTTGTAGTATTTCTTCTTTTAGATGCTCCATGACAGGAGTCATCCAATTATTCTTGTATTGATCATTGGTTCTCATCTCAAGGAGTTTTTCTTGAAGGATTTCAGTTTCATTTTCTTTCTCTTTGTGGGCTAGGGTTCGAGATCTAGTCAACATCAAGGTTTCATTTCCTAGATTAGGACTTTCCACTTCTATGCTTAGTTTCTCTTTATAATCTACCGGTACAATTCGGGATTCTAGTGTCGCTCATGAACTTTTCAACTTAGCTAAAGAGTCCGCTTGAGAGTTTTTTCCTCGCGGCACTTGATGCATCGAAAAATCTTCGGATTGGGTCAACATTTTTAATATTTTCTTAAATACTGGTTAGTTTAGCATCATTCGTCTGATATCTCTGACTTAATTGATTTACTATTAATTTTGAGTCGCTAAATATCTCAGTTCTAGGGATTTTCAATTGAAGGGATAGGTAAGTCCCGCTATCATTGATTCTTATTTTGCTACATAATTAGTAGCTGGGAAACCTAACTTCATTGCCTAGTGTAAGCGATGCCCATCAAGAGTTATGACCACATATCTAGCTCCTTCTCCTTATTCATCTGAGGCTCCATCTACAATAAATAGCCACTTAGGTTTTAAATCTTTTTTTTGATACTCCTTTAATAAGTCTTGTGCACTCATTGACAAAGTCAGCTAGAGCTTGTCATTTGATTGATACTCGTGGTAAGAATTCGATATCATATTGGCTAAGCTCAATTCCCTACTTAACTAAACCTTCCTAAAGTTTTTGGCTTAATAAAAACTTGCTTAAATGGAATATTAGTTAGGACTTTAATTGGATATGCTTGAAAGTAAGCCCTTAATTTGCACGTAGTGAACATTAATTAGTATGCTACTTTTTCTATAATTGGATACCTAGTTTCTGCATCATTGAGTCTTTTTCTGGTATAATATACCGAAAGTTAAACCCCTTTTTCCTCACTTATCAACAATGTGCTGACTGCATTTCAGAAACTTCCATATGGATTTAAAAATTTTGTCAATCCTTAAGGCTAGATAGAAGTAGCAGGTTTTCCAAATTATCTTTTAGCTCTTGGAATGCTTTCTGACAATCTTCATTCCGTTCGAAGTTTTTCTTTTCATGATCTTATTGATAAATGGGATATGTTTATTAGTAGCCTTAGAAATGAACCTACTCAATGTCGCCTTACTCCCATTTGGGCTCATTACATCCTTGCTTTTTTCAAGTTCTGCCATATCTCTGATAGCTTGGATCTGGTTAGGTTTAACTTCAGTTCCTCTTGCATTGACTGTATACCCTAAGAACTTTCCAGGTTGGATCACGAAAGAACACCTTGCAGATTAAGTTTCGTTTGATATTTTGTAACACATCGAACATTTCTTCTAGGTCTTTCAGATGACCGCTTCTTTCTTAAGATTTGACTAACATGTCGTTCACATATATTTCCATGTTTTAGCTAATTTTCTCCATGAACATTCTATTTACCAGCCCTTGATATGTTGCCCCTGCATTTTTCAATGAAAAGGGCGTTATTTTGTAGTAGTAAGTTCCCCAATCTTTTATAAAGCTGGTGTTTTCCTCATCTGGCTTGAACATTGGAATCTTGCAATATCCTGAATAAGAATCCATGGATGACAAAAGATGGTGTCCGCTTGTTGCAATAACTAACTGATCTGTCCTTGGGAGTGGATAATAATTTTTTGGGCATGCCATGTTTAATCAATATAACCGACGCAAGTTCTAAATTTTCCGTTGGACTTCTTGACTAGAAATTGGCTGGCTAACCACTTCGAATAGAGTACCTCTCGAATGAATCCACTTTCAAGCAACTTTTTGACTTCCTCCTTTGAAGCGTTAGATCGAACTTTATCGAATTGCCTTTTATTTTATCGAATTGGCTTGAAACTTGGATCTGTATTTAAAGCATGGAACATGATGGTTAGGTCTATCCCAATCGTATCTGATTGAGTCCAAGTGAACACTCCTTCATGGACTGAAGAAAATGAACTAACTCCTCCTTTAGATTGCCATTTAGTTCTTTTCCAACTTTTACTATTTTCGTCATGTCAATTGGGTCTATGCATATGTCCTCAAACTCTTCGATGGGTTTCATCCACTCTTGGTCAACCCTATAATCGAGTTCAGCGGTAATCTCCTCTCCTTCTACTTCTTCATCCACTAGGTTTGCATCTTTTCTCTTTTTTTCCTTTCTGAAAAGATGAATTTCCTAAATGTACATTGGCCTTTACTGCATTCTTTTGCCTTCTCTTTGAATGATTGGCTATACGAACCTTCATTCAAAGGCTGAGTAATTTCGATTAAGTTGACTTACCTTGCACTATGCCATAGCAAGGAATGTAGTTTCGCTTATACTTATCAAGCATAGCAAAATACATTTACAAGAGCTAAAAATCTCTTCTCTTACTATTCCCCAACTTTTCTTCGTTGGAAATTTTACCATCAGGTACTTTGGTGACACGAAAGTACCATCCTCATCCATTGCTGGTCTTCCAAAGAACACATTGTAATAAGATGGATGATCAATTATAACAAACTGAGTTTCAAAAGTCCTACAGTATGGAAGAACCCCCATTTGTACCAGCAGCTTTATTTGCCCTATGGGGGTTGACCCCTTATTGTTGAATCCAAAGATAGGCTCTAGGCTTGGCTCCAGCTTCTCCTCAGGAATTCCTATCTGATTAAAGGAATGCTTAAAGATTACACTGACTGCACTTCCGGTGTCAACAAGGATTTTCAACACAATTGAAAGTACTAATTTAGCAGCTATCATGAGTGGGTCGTTGTGGGGATGATGGACATCTTTTAGCTCTTATGGAGTAGTGGTTAGGTTATGCATTTGAATTTGAAATCTAGGGTTTTTGTGCAGTGGTTCTTCCTAGATTGAGAAAATTCTTCCCTTCACTTCCCTAATGTAATGATTTATGGCACCTCTACTGTTTCCAACTATATGTGGACCCTCATGGATCACGTCAATTCTATTAAGAGGTGGGATGAAATCAAGCTAGACATCCTCTTCTATCATGTTTGCAGCGTTATTTAGGACTTTTAGGTTGCTCTTTTATGGACGGACACCTTTTCTGTTATCCTTGAAAAACTCCTTTAACTATCTGTTACGGATCATCCGTTGGATTATGCCTACAAACACTCGACACTCATCAGTCTTATATCCACAAGATTTGTGATAAGATCAATATTCTCCTCCATTACTTGGTTCTGGGTTAGTCTTTGTCTTATAAGAGATCGCACATCACCATTCTCTTCCATTATAGCATATATGTAAGATATCGGTTTATTAAGAATAACTTTGCTTGCGTTTGAGTATTCTTCCCACCTTGGCTTTTTATGGTTAAGGATGTGATTAATCTTTCCTATTTCCCTTCTGAGTCGGGATTTCTTTTTGGCATGGTAAATTTCATCGATTCGGATGAACTTATCTAATTAAAAATTGAAAGTCTTGTAACTCTTTGTACCCAGAATGTATAGCTCTTACCAAAATGGGTTTTCCTTGATTAACTCCAAGTGCACTGCCATCAGCTTATCTCTATCGGTCGTATTTTAAGCTTTCAATGCATCTACATTAAACCTTTTGAAGATAGTCTTCTAATAGCTCTCTTGATCTCAGTTTGATATTTGCTACTCTAGTACAATCAACAACGGGATTTTTTGCAAATGCAGAAATGGGTTGAAAACTCGTAACAGAACTGATTCCAAGAGCATATAGTTCTTTATCGATATTGCCGCTACCATTTAGCTGATGTGCCCTAAAAAGTGATTGGGAAAAGTCTACACTGCACTTCCCCAAATGCATTGTATAGGTCCATCCGACTCTCAAAGGCCAATAAATGTTTGTTAAGATCAGTTGTTCTATTATATCTGATTGATGGGATCTTAATATGAGATGGAATGCTTCCAGACATAATTTTATTAGTGAATGGAGATTCACGCTGATTATCATTGATCCCCTCATCTTGATTCCTCTCTCCTTTGGCATTGATCACATCCTTTACCCTTTCTGTTGCCATATCCCTTCACTAGTCTTCATCGGTATGATAATTGCTTCGTTTGAGTTAATATCCCTCTGAAGCAGAACTTTTAGATTGTTCATTGGTTTTTTCTTCCATCCTTCCCTGATAATCTGCCTTAGTCTGCTGGTTACTTTTCTTTTTATGTAGAGTTATGGCAAGCTTGCTTTTACCCTTACTCCTAAGCTAGGAAGCATTCAAGTTTCTCCTTGGAGATTCTGCTTCGTCTCCTTTTGTAAGCATGGTATTCTTTGAAGATTTCTGGGCAAGCACTCCCTCCAAGAGTTCTTTCTTTATTAACAGTTATTTCTCCAAGATCTTATTTTTGCCTTACCACTAGTTGGCTTCATCAGTTGTGATGATTTCCCGCGTTATGTGTTTCCTACGTTGAAATTGGGAGTCACATTTTCTTCTAGTGTCATTGTCTGTATAACCCTTTTAGTCTAAGCGTTGAGTCTTCGTGTTCTCATTAGCCAAAAAAATTCACTTAATTAGTCTAGATGATGAGGGAATTGAACAAGTTGGAGATTCGAGCCTTTCTTCTAGCACCAAAAATGTTAGACCATAAAATGGTATAGCACTTTAGATGATTATCGTGGTGAGTTAGTCCTTTATTTAATCACATATGAAGATATAACTAAGCATTAATTGATCATGTTTCCTTGGTCTCAACAGGTGCAGAGATATGTTTGAGCGATTTAATAATGCATCAAGGTCAAACTCATCACTTACAATGAAGTATAAAATGGAGGATAAATGACGATTGACCTTTGAGGAAGAATATATGGAAATTCATTTATCACTTTTAATCATTATATGTGAAGTCCTCAAAGGCCGTTACGATTGTCATGCATATGGATCTGCATTGGTCATTGAATAAAATAGTCCAAATGGATTATGTTATGTTATATGTTCAATACGCATAGAAGATAAGTCATGGAGTCTTGTGATAGTCCATTATATATAAAAATAGACTTTGCAACCCATCCTTATGTTCAAAGTCCATAGTTCATAATTCATAGTCCATATAAATATACATATAGGTGTTCATTATAATCCAACGCATCTGAATTATGTTTATGTCGAGTTGATCGTGATAAGTTCATAATATGCAAGTCCAAAATAATAATGTTCAATAAGGCCATAGTCGAAGTCGATATTCCAAGTCAAGTTCATATTCATTTTAGTCAAATATGATTACAGTCATATTGAATTATCCCCAATTTAATTTAGGGTTGCAAGGCTTTGATTTAATAAGAGAGAGAGAAATGAAAATCCGACCCCCAAAATGGTGCCACCATGATCATATTTATAGATGTAGGCAACCCCTTATTGTAACACCCTTATTTTTGTTGACATTATTCAGGAGATTTACTTAAAAAAATTAAATAAAATAATGTTGATAAGGTGATTATGGTTGATTAAGAAAAATATAGTGGTCGTGCTTATTAAACTTAATGAACTTATATAAATGGTTAAATACTTTAGTATAAAGGCATAAGAATATGCCACCCATGTTTCCCACTCTTATACTAATCTATCAAACCATACACTTCCATTTTGTTCCCAAACAAAAACTATAAACATAAGAAGAAACAAGGCTGTCCATAGGAGAATAGAAGAGAAGAATTTTTTTAAGAAAAGCTTAGGATTCAAGCTGGAGGAAACTCAATCTCAAACAATCTCTAATCTCCTTATCTCTAGCAAGGTGACTAATAGTTTCTACATCTCTATTTTGATTTTTACATCAAACGGTTTCGGATTTATGGATAAATCTGTTTTATGATATGTGAGTGATGATATGCTTGATTTTGATTTATAAAAGTTTAAACAAGGTTGTTTAAAAAGGATGTATATACGGTTTTAAGGTAAAACCGAGATGAAATGATGTTCAATGCCGTGGGAAAATTTTATGTTATAAAGAACATGATTTTGGAGTTGGGTTTCAATTTTATAATTTTCCAAGCCATGGAGAATTTATTATGAATTTTCGAAGGAAAATATGATTATTTGGGTTTATAAAATATTTTGGAGAATATATTAAGAATTTGGGTCTAAAATTTTAATATGTTAGATAACATAATGGAAGTAAATTTCTAGAATTTTTGGGGATTTTTACTAGGTGGAGTGAATTTCTAGAATTTTTGGGGATTTTTACTAGGTGGTTTAGTATGGAAATTAAGTTATATTAAAAAGAGGACCTAAATGATTTAATTGATTTATAAGAGGAAGGGCTTATTTGCTAAATGATTTCTTGGTTTAGATCTGAGAAAACTACGGCAAATACTATCCTAAATATTTAAAAAAATTATGAAAGCCAATTAAACGTTCACAAGTAGGCGAGTTAGTTGTAAAAATTTCACTTATTTTAGAAAAATCAGCTTTTACCCAGAAAAAGTTGGTTCTGCCTTCTTTGGCAAATCTTGCGCCTAAGACCTCTCGAACAAGACCTTCTGACTTTAACGACAAATAAGGTCAAAAGCAATGCATGTTATATCATTCAGGGGTTATGTAGTGATTTGAATTAAGTCGAAAGGTATGGTGTCGAAGGGTTGCATTCGAAGGGTTGCTTTTATAGGAGATGAGTCCTTAGTTTATTTTTATTTGAAAAGAGAAATCACTCGCCCATTTTCTAAAAACCTTTTAAAATGGTCGAAAGGTTTGGTTTTCAAGAAGTTGTTTTAATAGACCTTTAGACAAGGCCTAAAGGTAGGGTTTTTAAAAGTTTTGTTACAAGACCTTTCGACATAGTTGAAAGGTTAGGTTTGAAAGGATTTAAGATAACTTTTGACAATGATGAAAGGTTTGGTTTTGAAAGGTTATTTCAAAGAGGTTTTGAAAGGGGTTGCGGCCTTTATTTTGTTCAAACCCTTTGAAGGGGTCAAAGGCAGGAGCTTTCGAATTAGTCGAAAGTTTTACTGGTTTTATAAATGTAAGCCGCTTCCCAACCTTCCGAAGGGATCGAAAGAAGTAGCTTTTGACGCAGATAAAAGGTATAAATGATTTCCCCATTGTTTTATAAAGTAGAAATTGGTTTGAAAACTTTCACCTATGACTTAAAGTGATATTCTTAAGTATAAACCCAATGCTTTCAAAAGGGGTACTTTCAACGTCTTCGGAGGGGTTACTTCCAATGGTGTCGAAAGGGGTACTTTCAACTGGTTTCAAAGCTAAGCTTCTAAAGTTCAATGTTAATGCTTTAATATATTCGAAAGGTTTTGAAAGGTAATATTTAAGGAATTATAAGGCAAGATCCTAATGTTTATCAGAGCTTTCGAAGGAGGTTATCCTATGAAGTCGGAAGCTAGGTTTCGAAGGTACCGAAAGGTTTCAGGACCCAAACTCAAATTTTTTAGAGCAGAATCCACGGCAAAGATAAATAAGTTTTGTAATGACTATAAGTACGTAATTTTAAAGAAGTATTGCCTTGATAAAATATATTTTACAGTAGATAACTATGTTTTGTATGAAATGGATTTCAAGGACATTAAACCCACAGGAGTGGTATTGTTAATGGTTATATTGCTTTTTCAAATATGAATATGTTCACTATATAATGAACCCATAACTGTATTTTGGGGATAAAGGGTAGAAAAACCAGCTAGGTTAACCCAATAGTGAATGTAAATTGATTAAACTCCTGATTGGATAGAACTGCAACATGGAGGTTAGGAAAACCAGGATATAGTATGCTTAAATATAACGAAAAGATATTGGCATGGGCCAATAGTTACAGTAAACCCATGAAAACTGTATGATATTGGCAGGGGTTAATAGGTTCATAGTTAGCCTATGAAAACTATGTATAAAAGAGGTTTTCAAATAGATAGGTTCATAGTTAGCCCATGAAAACTATGTGTAACAGTGTTCGTCGAATAGACAGGTTTATAGTTAGCCCATGAAAAATATGTGTAAAAGGGGTTGTCAGATAGACAGGTAGTTAGCCCACGAAAACTATATGTAAAAGAGGTTGTCAGATAGACAGGTTTATAGTTAACCCATGAAAACTATGTATAAAGGAAGTTGTTAGATATACAGGTTTGTAGTTAGCTCCATGAAAATTATATTCGGAGGTGATATTGATAGATGTCAATAGGTTCCTAGTCAACTCATGAAAACTAGGATAAGAAAGAAGTTATTGGAGTTACCAATAGGTTTAGGGAGAACCCATTAAATGATTAAGTTAATTGGTAGTGGCCAATAGGTTCATGATCGTATGAAAACTATGTAACCGAACAGGGAGTCCGTAAGTTAAAAATAGGTTAATAGTTAGTCCATGAGAACTATGAAACTAGGCAGGGAGTCCATGACTACTAAACTGGCTATTAGTTAACCTATGAAAACTAATAAGTTAAAGTGAGCCTAAAACTATGAGTATGACAGGATATCAGATTAAACTTGGGATGGGAAATCCTAATTATTTTAATTATGCATATCATCATAATATTTTGAGAATGTGTGTTTTAACCATTGTAGATGTAAGAGCATGGTATATGGTTTGAAAAAGGTTTTAGGATACTAGTGAGGGGAAAACTCGTTGCACTAAATGGCGTGGTCTTACAGGATATCTAAAAGGATTGAGATGTTAGATTATTATTCATACCAGGCTTTATGTCTGACTCGTAGTTTTTGTTTTCCCCTTAAACCCTAGTGTACTCAATTGAATTTGAGTAGTTTGAGATTTAAGGTTCTCAGGTTTTCTTCTCTGAAGAATAAAGCATCTATAGGTGTGCAGAAGGCACATAGTTATTTTGAGTTTTTCTTTCATTGTGTATTTTGTTGTAAAGGCAGACTTATTAGCCTTACTATATTCTTTGATCAACCTAGGAGGCATCTTCATATGTCGCTCTTGGCGTAATTGTAATAATTATATTTTGCAAAACATAGTTAACGTAACGTTAGGATTATGTAATGAACATGAAATGTTTTGTTCTGAATGTGTAGTTATGTTTTTGAATTGTTAAATTTTTTCCATATTTTCTGTGATCTATGTATCAATGTATCTAACACCACTATATTTGATCGTCGGAGATTAATATCTATGAATGACTACAGCATCCGTAGTCATTAGTTTTGGGCCTTCATGTAAGGGGATGTTAAAAATTTGTATCAGAGCATAGGTTTATGAAACTTTAAAAGAAAAGATAAACCTTAAATCTTTTTCAAACATAAAATCCATTGAATTTAAAATACGATCGGGGTTTTGGGTTAAAGCTATAGTAACGTACTAGTATTTGATATATAGGTATATATCTAAGTACGTATTCCCCTCTCTCTTAGACCATTCTTCTGTATCTTACTAAGGCTCGTATGCAGACATACGAGAACGAAGATATGGAGGCAGGAAAAGGAAGAGAAAATCTAGGTGGAGGAAGTACCATAACTAATGGAAATGCTTGACCTAATACTCGGAGAAACCAAGGTCGACAAGCTAATGCTAATCGAAATGCTAAGGCCAATGTAGGCGTTGGAAATCCACCAATAGATGTGGGGACAGTGTATCAGTTGTTAGCTAACCGGTTGTAAGCAGGAGTTGCTGGGAATGTTGGTGGAGCTAATCTTGTAGTTCCAGCTGGTTATAAGTATGCTAAGCTGAGTAGAGATTATGTCAGCCTAGGAGGAAATCTGTTTGCTGGAATGGAAGATGCTGTGGAAGTAGAGAATTGACTGTTAAACTATGAAAGGATCTTTACAGACTTAGGCTTGAATGATAGAGAAAAGAGAAGGCTAGCCTCTAGACAGTTGCAAGGGTTAGTGCTTTATTAGTGGAACAGTGTGATGGCAAGAGTGTCGGAGGAAGAGTTGACATGGGCCGACTTCAGGACGAGGTTTGAGCAGAGGTTCTTGTCTGAGGTTGCCAAATCATCATTAATAAGGAAGTTTATGGATCTCGTCCAAGGACATATGTCTGTGATCAAGTACGCTTCTAAGTTTTATGAGATATCTCGATATCGATATGCTTTTGTTGATAAAGATGTCGGGAGGAATGCGAGATTCATTAGAGGGTTGAGGCTGGAGCTAGGGAGGATGGATATGACTCATATAAGAGAACCTTATCATGTGATTGTGGAAATGACCGTCCGCCATGAGGAAATACTTACTCTTTCAGCTAGAGAGAAGCCAGTTGAGTCACAGGGTTCTCAGGGAAGGAAAAAGAAGTTCTTTAGAAGAATGAAGCCCAAAAAGGGGATGTCGCTAAGAAGGAAAAGGCTGAGTTGGTGTGTTATACGTGTAATAAGAAGGGTTATTATGCCTACGAATGTAGAAATGGAAAAGGAAAGAAGATTACGAAGAAGAAGAACGTGAAATGCTTCACCTGTGACCAGGTTGGGCATTATAAGAACAAGTGTCTCGAGCCAGTAAGGGCGGACAGAGGGAAGTTGTTTACTATAGAACCACTGTCTTCTTATAGACCTACTGCAGTAGAAAAAGGAAAGACGGTGACTGAAGGTACACTCTTAATTTAGATTATACCAGTTAGGGTAGTTTTTGATACCGATGCATCACATTCATTTTTATCATAGTATTTGGTTGATAGGTTATGTATAAAACCCATATAAATAGTTACTTCCTTAAGGGTTACGAATCCAATAGGAGGGTATGCAACTCTTGGGATGAGATGTGACCAGTTAGAACTTGATTTGTTAGGTAATAAGTTTGCATGCAACTTGTATGTTTTTGATTTCATTGATTTCAGGATTATTTTGAGTATGGGTTGGTTGGGAAAGTATGAGGCTATGATATTTTGCTAGGATTGGAAAATATCATTGAGGCACCCAAATAGTCATAACTGAATTTTTTTCTCAGTGGAGAATTCCAATAAGAGTGTTTCTGCTTTGTTGAGTGCCATGGAAGCTGGAGAAGAGCTTAGTCAGATTCGTGTGGATAGAGAGTTTGCAGATGTCTTTGAGCCGGTTACTGGATTACCACTGAAATGAGCTATTGAGTTTCAGATAGACCTTATATCGGGAGTTGATCTTGCCAGTAGACCATCTAGTAGAATGACACCAATAGAAATGAAGGAATTGAAGGTGCAGCTAGTGGATCTTGAAGGAAGGAATTTTATTAGACCAGGCAGTTCGCCTTGGGGAGCGACCATGATGTTTGTAAAGAAATAAGATGGGTCATTAAGGATGTGCATCGACTATCGTAAGTTGAATGAAAAGACGATCAAGAACTTTGCCAAAGACAGATGATCTGTTTGATCGGTTGAGTGAAGCCAGAGTGTTTTCCCAACTAGGTTTGGCGATGAGGTTCTATTAGTTGAGAGTGGTGGAGGATAGCATTCCTTTGACTACATTTCAGACTAGATATGGTTCGTATGAGTGGTTGGTGATGCCATACGGATTGACGAATGCACCTGCTTTCTTTATTGATTCGATGAATCGGGTTTTCAGATAGCACTTAGATAGGTATGTTTTGGTGTTCATAGATGACATTTTGGTGTACTTTAAAGATGAAAGAGAGCATAAGATTCATCTTAGAGTGGTGTTCGAAACACCGAGGCAGAATCAGCTGAAGGCGAAGTTTTCCAAGTGTCATTTCTGGAGGAGAGAAGTTAAGTTTCTTGGTCATGTGGTTTTTGAGGAAGGATTGTTAGTTGATCCAGTTAAGATCGGGGCAGTCAATAATTGGAAGAGACCAGAGACGGTAACCGAGATCGGGTGTTTTCTTGGACTTAATGGTTATTACTAGAGATTCATCAAGGATTTCTCATGGATAGCAGCGCGTTTGACTAATTTGATCAGGAAGGAAGTGAAGTTTGTTTAGTCTAACAAATTTGAGGAAGCACTCCTTAAGCTAAAGCATTTGTTAACCAATGATCCAGTGTTAGTAGTTCCAGATGGTAAACAAGGGTTGGTAGCCTACACTGATCCATGTGGCACTGGATTGGGAGTAGTGTTGATGTAGAAGGGCAAAGTTATTGCTTACACATCTAGGCAGCTTATATCGCACGAAGTTAGATATCCTACTCATGACTTGGAGTTAAAGGCGGCGATTTTTGCCTTGAAAGTTTGGAGGCATTATCTGTTGGGAGAAAGATTTGAGTGATATACCGATCATAAGTCATTGAAGTATTTATTCTCTTAGAAGGAGTTAAATATGAGGCAGCAGAGATGGTTGGAGTTTTTGGCAGCTTGTATTTCAATATAGAGTATACTCCTAGGAAAGGAAATAAGGTAGCAGATGCCCTCGGTAGAAAACATCAGAATGTGGTATTAACAATGTTGGAAGCCGTGCAGTTAAAGCGCTCGGTTGATTCAATGCGGCGGAAGTGCAAAAAGTCATAGCGGGGATACAGCGAGGACATAGCGAGATATAGCGGATGACTCTAAAATAGCATATAAAACTCGTACTTTATATTTTTAGAAATATATAAATGGTAACTAGATGAAAAATTAACATTCTATTGAATTATAATTAGTACATAAATAATTTTTAATAAAAGCATGTGCGAATATATTGTAAATAAATGTAAAACTATTATATAATATAATTGAATTTAGTAGAATATTAGAGTATTTTCATTTTTGAAAATATATTAAAAATTGGATTAAAATAATTAATTTCATAAATTTTATAATGTATAAATTTCATTTTTTAATTCATTTCTTTCAAAGAAGATATAGCGGAAATAGCGGAATATAGCGAAAATAACAGGATATACGGAAATAGTGAGGCTTAAAGCGGAAATGTTATATTTAAAGCTATATGGAAAAATCATAGCGGTAGAAATGTGCTATGAGATATAGCAGGGTAATAGTGGGGCATTAACTACATAGGTTGGCAGAAAAAAAGGATCTAAAAGCTTTAGTCGGTTGTGCTGTGTAGTTGAGATCCACTGCTAGTTTTATGTTGTCTTGTTTGGAAGTTCGACCGGTGCTAATTGAAAGGGTAGCTTCAAAATAGGGTGAGGATCTATTTTTAGATGAGAAGATTAGAAGGCTTGAGATAGGATCATAAATTGATGACGTAGCGGAATTTAATCTTGACAAAAGAGGATGGTTGAGAAAGAAGGGACAGTTATGTGTTCCTGATGTAGAGAACTCAAGGTGAGAAGTTCTAGAGGAATGTCATCGATCAAAGTTTACAATTTATCCTAGAGGAACCAAGATGTATCAAGACATGAAGAGCAGCTTTTATTAGAAAGGTATGAAGTAGGATGTTGGCTTATGGGTTAGGCAGTGTATTAACTGTCAATAAGTGAACGCCGAACATCAGAAGCTAAGTGGGTTACCTCGTCCTTCAGATATTCCAATTTGGAAATGAGATTCGATATCCATGGATTTTATAGATGGGTTTCTCAGGTCAAGGAGAGGAAATGAGAGTATATGGGTTATTGTGGACAGGTTGACCAAGAGTGCTCATTTCATCCGGTAAAGTCAACTAGGATGGCACTTGTTTTAGCTGATTTGTTCATCAAGAACATAGTTAGACTTTATGGGATTCCTAGTAGCATAGTCAGCGACCGAGATGCATTATTCACTAGTAAATTTTGAAGGAGTCTACAAGAGGTTATTGGGTACCAAGCTCAAGATGAGTATAGCTTACCACCCACAGATGGATGGGCAGACATAGAGAGTCAACAAGGTACTTGAGGATTTATTGAGAGATTGTGTGTTAGACTTCGATGGACCTTGGGAAGATCACCTACATCTGACTGAGTTTTCCCATAATAATAGTTATCAGACTAGTATATGAATAACCCATTTTGAAACTTTATATGGAAAGTCGTACAAATCTTTCAGCATGTTGGTTGGAGACTGGAGACAAATTGGCCTTAGGTCCAGACTTGGTTAGAGATTCGTTGGAAAAGATTGAGTTAATCCAAGGATGGATGAAGGAAGCTCAAGCCAGGCAGAAGAGTTACGTAGATAAGATGTGTAAGTACTTAGAGTTCTTCGTGAGAGATAGAGTTTTCATTAAAGTATCATCGACAAAGGGTGTACGGTTTGGAATGTCGAGAAAGTTGTCCCCAAGGTATGTTGGTCCATTTCAGATTACGGAAAGGATTGGAAAGCTCGCATACAAAGCAGAATTGCCGAGCAGTGGCAGGTGGCCATAATGTATTCATGTGTCTCATCTTCGTGAGTATGTGCATGATCCAAAGGATACTATTCCTCAAACAAAATTGGAGGATTTAGTAGTGGAGGCTGATTTGACTTTTGTTAGGCAATCAGTTTGGGTTGTAGCGAGAGATGAGAGGAGATTGAGGACTAAGACAATCATGTTGGTGAATGTTCAATGGAGAGACAACAAGAAAGACAATACTTGGGAGACAGAGGACAGGATTCGAGAGCCTTATCCTGATCTTCTTTAATGGTATGTCTATATTAGGTTTATATAGACTGGTTGCTAGTCAGATAGGCTAGTATGGTTGCTAGGAGATTTTACAAGTGATTGCAATATTTTCTAGTAGTCCTTACGGAATTTTGAGGATGAAATTCTTTAAGGAGGGGAGCCTGTAACACCCCTATTTTTATCGACATTATTCTGAAGACTTAATTAGAATAAATTAAATAGAGCAATGTAGATAAGGAGATTGAGGTTGATTAAAAAAAATATAGTGGCCGTGCTTATTAAACTTAATGAACTTATATAAATGGTTAGGTGCTTAACTATAAGGGCGTAAGGGTAATTGCCATCCATGTTTCCCACTCTTATACTAATCCACCAAATCATACGCGTTCATTTTATTCCCAAACAAAAAACTATAAATGTAAGAAGCAATAAGCCGACAATAGGAAGATAGAAGAGAAGAAGAAAAATTAAGAAAAGCTTAGGATTCAAGCTAGAAGAAAATCGGTCACAAACAATCTCTAATCTCCTTATCTCAAGCAAGGTGAATAGTAGTTTCTACATCTCTATTTTGATTTTTACATCAAATGGTTGCAGATATATGGATAAATATGTTATATAATATGTGAATGATGATATGATTGATTTTGATTCATAAAAGATTAAACAAGGTTGTTTAAAAAGGAATGTATATACGATTTTTGGTAAAACCAAGATGAAATGATGTTCACATGCCATGGGAAAATTTTATGTTATAGAGAACACGATTTTGGAGTTGGGTCTCAATTTTTATAATTTAGCAAGCCATGAAGAATTTATTATGAATTTTCGAAGGAAAATATGATTATTTGAGTTTATAAATTATTTTAGAGAATATATTAAGAATTTGGGTCTAAAATTTTAATATGTTAGATAACATAATGGAAGTGAATTTATGGAATTTTTGTGGATTTTTACTAAGTGATTTAGTATGGAAATCAAAATTATTTGAAAGGTGGATCCAAATAATTTAATTGATTTATAAGAGGAAAGGCTTATTTGCTAAATGATTACTTGGATTAAATCTGAGAAAACTGCGTCAAATACTGTCCAAATTTTTTAAAAGGTTATAAAAGCCAATCAAACGTTTACAAGTAGGAAAGTTAGTTGCAAAAAGTTCACTTATTTTGGAAAAAACAGCTTTTACCCCGAAAAAATTGGTTCCGCCTTCTTTGGCAAACCTTTCGCCTCAAACCTCTCGAACAAGACCTTTCGACTTCAATGACCAATAAGGTCAAAAGCAATGCACATGATAACATTAAGGTGGTATGTAGTGAATTGAATTAAGTCAAAAGGTATGGTATCGAAGGGTTGCATTCGAAGGGTTGCTTTCGAAGGAGATGGATCCTTAGTTTATCTTGATTTGAAAAGAGAAATCACTTGCCTTTTTTCTAAAGACCTTTCGACATGGTCGAAAGTTTTGGTTTTCAAAAGGCTGTTTCAAAAGACCTTTCGACAAGGCCGAAAGGTAGGGTTTTTGTTAGTTGTTTTTATAAGACCTTTCGACACATTCGAAAGGTTAGGTTTTGAAAGGATTTAAGATACTTTTCGATAAGACTGAAAGGTTTGGTTTGAAAAGGTTATTTCAAAGAGGTTTTGAAAGGAGTTGTCACCTTTATTTTGTTCAAACCTTTCGAAGGGGTCGAAGGCAGGAGCTTTCGACTTAGTCGAAATGTTTACTGGTTTTATAAATGTAAGTCGCTTCTCAACCTTCCAAAGGGGTTGAAAGCGGGAGCTTTCGACGCAGACGAAAGGCCTAAATGATTTCCCCAATGTTTTATAAAGTTGAAGGTGGTTTGAAAACTTTCACCTATGATCTAAAGTGATATTCTTAAGTATAAACCCAATGCTTTCAAAAGGGGTACTATCAATATTTTCGGAGGGGCTACTTCCAATGGTGTCGAAAGGGGGTACTTTCAACTGGTTTCGAAGCTAAGCTTCTAAAGTTAAGTACTAATACTTTAATATATCCGAAAGGTTTTGAAAGGTAATATTTAAGGTATTATAAGGCATTAGTCTAATGTTTATAAAAGCCCTTGAAGGAAGTTATCCTATAAAGTCAGAAGTTAGATTTCGAAGGTATCAAAAGGTTTTAGGCCCTAAACTCAAATTTTTGAAGGAAAAACCCACGGCATAAATAAAGGAGTTTTGTAATAACTATAAGTATGTAATTTTGAAGAATTATTACCTTGATAAAATATAAGTTAAAGTAGATTACTATGTTTTTTATGAAATGTATTACAAGAATCTTAAACCCATAGGAGTGGTTTTATTAATGGTTATATTGCTTCTTCAAATATGAATATGTTAACTATATAGTGAACCCATAACTGTATTTTGGGGATAAAGGGTAGAAGAACTAGCTAGGTTAACTCAACAGTGAATGTAAATTGATTAAACTCCTAAATGAATAGAATTGCATCTAGGAGGTCAGGAAGACCAGGATATAGAATGCTAAAATATATAGGAAAGATATTGGCACGGGCCAATAGATTTCAGTAAACGCATGAAAACTGTATGATATTGGCAGGGGCCAATAGGTTCATAGTTAGCCCATGAAAACTATTTATAAAAGAGGTTGTCAGATAGACAGGTTCATAGTTAGCCCATGAAAACTATGTGTAAAAGAGTTTGTCAGATGGACGTGTTTATAGTTAGTGTTAACTCGCCGTTTGGCAGGCAATACATCAGTGGATTTAACCCTATCAACTACAAAAGACATAGCATAGTCGACAAACAAACAACACAAGACGTTAAAAATATGGTTTCAACAAAGATTGAGTCGCTTCAAGTTGCTTGGAGTTGTTTCGGGTCGTCCCTGGGTTTTCTTCGGGTTTCCAGGCATATACGTACGATTTTTCAGAAGGGCTGCTTCAAATCTTTGAGGAGGAAAACCATTTCAAGTCACCATAGCAGCTGCTTCGAGTCACCAATAGGTTTGCTTCTAGTTATGGAGATGATTGCTTCGAGTCAAAGCCACAAATTGATCAAAGACCATACGCTTCGTATCCATCAACATCATGTTCATCTAGTTCGTATCCATGTGCTTCGAATCCATCGTCGTTGTGCACTTTGTATCGACCTATTTACTTCCACACTCATTGGCTTCGTATCGATCAGCCTCCTATATGTTTCGTATCGATCGATCAAACAATCGATACGAGGCTGTGAACCATGGATCGATACAAAGCTACAAGCCGAGCATCGGTGCAAAGTGCAAGTGGACAAATCCAAGTTTATTTCCTCCATGACTGCTTGCTTTCGAATCGATCCTTTTTATGTATGTTTCATATCGATCGGCCAAGCGATCGATATGCATCAATGACCACTCGATCAATACGAAAGCAAGGACATAGGATCGACGCAAAACCTAACCTTTTTCGTTGATACGAAGTAGCCTACATTTATCTACTTCATAATGATCATGTTAATATATACTTCGTATCGATCGACCAGATGATCGATAAAAAACTATCATTTTCCATCGATACGAAGCCAACGCCAGAAGATCGATACGAAATATATATGCCAGCATTAATCGATATGAAATGGTCCATGGGTATAGACACGAAAATGCCTCCAGACAATCGATATGAAATGATGCACAATAGATGGATACAAACAAGGTGACACTAATGGATACGAATAAAGCCTAGAAGATCGACAATGCCTTACAAATCCAAATTTGCATCGATCATCACTCAAGATCTACAAGTCCAAATGCTATCAAATTTTCATAGGAGCTTGCGTACAACCTCAGAAATGTTCATGATCGATCTCGGTTCAATTAGGCAAGATTTGGATTAATATGAATCTCACTCATATCGATTATGGATCGAGTCGAAACGACTAAGGATCTATCACGTGGGCCCACGTGAGAGAAAGAGTCTACCGAGATTTGAGCAAGATGTTTGCATCCTACACCTATAAATAGCATCCTTAGGCCTTTAGAAAAGGGATCCCTTTGGTTCTTTTACGCTGTTACTCTGCAGAACTCCATTGTAACCTGATTATTATCATCAATACTCTTGTAACCAGCAAGTGATAATCAATAAACAACAACTCTTCAAAGTAGACGTAGGCTACAATGCCGAACCACTATAAATCGTATGTTTCTACTACTTTCCTTTTAATTTTCGAGTGTTCTTCACACTGCATTCAACCTATCTGCAATCTATGATTGTAAACGGGTACTTTCATTGACATTTGGGTGTTTGTGACCAATTTTGGCGCGAATATTTTTGTGCTTTCATTGAGAAGGATAACATTCAGGGATTATATTGCATGAATTTTGGATCTAAAGGCTTAAGGACTTAGATTTGGAAAGCAATGGTGAAGCAATCAGCAAGGAGAAAAAGAGCAGAAAGGAGACATCATGAAGGAAGTCATGAGGCTTCCTTAGGAGCAAATCAGGTCTTAGTCTTCATCATCCGATACGAGATGGAGATGATGATGGAAGCTATGAAGGAGGGAATGCTGAAAAGGCAAGAAGAGATCATACAGACCAACAAATTGGACAACCTAGAGTGCAGAATCAAGAGAACATCACTACAAGGGGTGCTGGAGATAGGGATTAGAAGCATGAAACAACCAGGATTCAGAATAGAGCAGGACCATCAAGAGGAGCCCATGAGCTGGGGGGCACTCCCCAGGAGCATGTTGATCCAACTTCAAGTAGGATAGTAGGTGGAGCTGTTCAACACGGCATTGATAGAGAAATGGACTTCTGTCTAGGAGAACAGATTCCAGGATTCCCTCGCGGACTCGGGGGGTAGATCGGAGGCAATAAACAAGGAATACAACTTGACAACAGTGATAGATTGGTGGAGATGATCAGACGAGCCATGAGAGGCGGGCTAGTGAATAGAGACCTAAAAGATGTTAAGAGAAGCTCCTTCGCTCTCTTAATTAGGCAGGCCAGGAATCCACGAGAATTCAAACTACCAACATTGGAGATGTACGATGGAAGGACAGACCTTGCTGTTCATCTGACGAGGTATATGCGGTATGTGGAAGTACCGGGGGAATCAGAGGAGATCATGGCTCGGTGTTTCCCATTGTATTTGACAGACATAGCAGCACTATGGTTCAGGCAATTGGAAAGCAGCTCTATTGGAACATGGAACGAGTTGATTAAGAAGTTTATGAGGCAGTTCAGAGTTCACAATTCGAGACCAAGAATATGATCAGTCTGACGACACTGAAGCAGATGACCAAGGAATCTTTAAGGAACTTTTTAACGAGGTTTAATGCTGCAGCAGCATCTGTGGATCGCCCAGATCCATCCATGGTCTTGATGGCAGCTGTAACTCGCATAGCTGATGGAACAGAGTTCAAGAATTAATTAACAAGGGACCCTCCTATAGATCTCAAAGAATTCTACCATGAGGCAGAAAGGTTCCTATGACAAGCGGATGCAAATGTTGAGAGAGAGGAAGGAGAAGGAGTCAATGTTTATGCAGTCAAAATCGTTGACCCGGCAGGAAAGGATTCAGGCAAAGATAAAGGGAAACGAAAGGCAGATAATAGCGGAAATGAACCAAAGCGGCTGCGAAAGGAACTAAGATTCACCTCTTACACGGAGTTGAACGAGACTTTGGAACGAATCTACCAAGACACTAGGGGGCAAGTTCCCTACCCGAGGCCAATGAGGAGGGATCCGACCAACAATGAAAGAAGATCAGATAAGTATTGCTTATTCCACGAGCTAAGCGGCCATAGTACAAATGACTGCAGTCACTTAAGGGATGAGATAGAAGGGCATTTCTGGGATGGCATGCTATTACAATACGTGAGAAGGCGAGTAGTAATGGTGGAGCAAGAATGACCACCATCTACATCAACTGGGGATGGCTCAGGATCAAGGCATCAGCTTGTCATTAACTGGTTAGAATAATCACGAATAAGTCACAAATTTCACACTAGTGTGGAAAGTTGCTTACTCACGTACTGGATCATGAACGGTCCTTAAGCATGCTCTGAGACAACTATCAATCACATTAGTTTGGGTGTCTGCACTTTGACGTCTCTTTTTTTCTTTCGTTTTCTATTCTTTGCATCTGGACTTGATTTCGTTGAACATTTTGTTTTAAGACTCATTTTGAATGTAAATTTGGTATTTGTAATTCCATAACGGCTAAGTCACTTACACATGTACGGGATTACGAACGGCCCTTAGGCATGCTCTGAGACGGCGATAAACCGCCATAACAAACAATTAAAAAACTCACTCGAACATGAAATTTGACATTAATGATACTAAATCCCCACCGGGCACACATAACTCGCCTTGAACAGCATTCGACCGCGAATAGTCACAATTCGCCTCGAACGACACCCCACCACTAACGGTCAGAACTCGCCTCAAACGGCACCCGACCTCGAACGGTCACAATTCACCTCGAATGGCTCCCGACCGCGAACGATCTTCATTCGCCAAAACGACACCCGACATTGAACGGTCACCTACCACCCCAAAAGGCATACGATATCGTATGGTCGCCTATCACGGCCTGGTAAGATTATCTATCTCTTTACAGGTCATTAACAGGATATGACCATCCAGCTTATGGCACTACAAAGCACACCCTCCTACCACGAGGCATGTTTTAGGGGGCAAAGTGTTAACCCGCCTTTTGGCAAGGCAATACATTGACGAATTTCACCCTATCAACTACACAAGACATAGCATAGTCGATAAACAAATAGCATGAGACATTTAAAACATGGTTTTAATAAAGACTGATTCGCTTCAAGTTGCTTGGAGTTTGCTTCGGGTCGTCCCTGGGTTTGCTTCGGGTTTCCAGGTATGTTACTTTGAGTTTTCAAAAGGGCTGCTACGGGTCTTTGAGAAACAAGCCACTTTAAGTCACCACAGCAACTGCTTCGAGTCGTAAATAGGTTTGCTTCTGGTTAAGCAGATGATTGCTTCGAGTCAAAGCCGCAGATCAGTCAAAGTCCATAAGCTTCGTATCCATCAACATCATGTTCATCTAGTTCGTATCCATATGCTTCAGATCCATCTTCGTTGTGCATTTTATATCAACATATTTACTTCCACACTCATCAGCTTCATATCGATCAACCTTCCATATGTTTCCTATCGATCAGCCAACCGATCGATACGAGGCTGTGAACCATGCATCGATACGAAGCTACAAGCCGAGCATTAATGCAAAGTGCAAGGCGACCAATCCAAGTGTATTTCCTCCACAACTGATTGCTTTCGTATCGATCCTTCTTATGTATGTTTTGTATCGATCGGCCATGCGGTTGAATCAATGACAACTCAATCGGTACGTAAGCAAGGGCACAAGATCGATCTGAAACCCAGCCTTTTTTATCGATACAAAGTAGCCCACATTTATCTACTTCGTATCGATCAAGTCGATGTATATTTCGTATCGATCGACCAGATGATCGATACAAAACTATCATTTTCCATCGATACGAAGCCTGCACCAAAAGATCGATACGAAATATAAGTGCCAGCATTGATCGATACGAAATGGTCCATGGGTATGGATACGAAAATGCCTTCAGACAATTAATACGAAATGATGCACATTAGATGGATACGAACGAGGTGACACCAATGGATACGAGTGAAGCCTAGAAGAGAGTTGGACTCGTTCACACGGCATAAAAAGAGAGTCGATCCTAGGAGATAGTGCCACATCATTCGATCAACATGTGCTAGCATGGATACGAAGATATCGATGCGAACGGCATCGGTATGAGCTCGATGATGCCTTGCAAATCCAAATTTGCATCGATCATAACTCAAAATCTACTATTCCAAATGCTACCAAATTTTTACAAGAGTTCGCGTACAACCTTAGAAATGTTCATGATCGATCTTGGTTCAAATGGGCAAGATTTGGATCGATACGAATTTCGTTTGTATCGATCATAGATCGAGTCAAAACGACCAAGGATCGATCACGTGGGCCCACCCATGTGAGAGAAAGAGTCTACCGAGATCTGAGCGAGATGTCTGCTGCCTACACATATAAATAGCATCCCTAGGCCTTTAGAAATGGGATCCCTTTAGTTCTTCTACGCTGTTACTCTGCAGAACTCCATTGTAACCTGATTATCATCATCTATACTATAGTAACCGGCAAGTGATAATCAATAAAATAACTCTTCAAAGTGGATGTAGGCTGCAATGTCGAACCACTATAAATCGTGTGTTTCTACTGCTTTTATTTTTAGTTTTTGAGTGTTCTTCATACTACATACAACCTTTCTGCGATCTGTGGTTGTAAACGGGTGCTTTCATTGAAAATTGGGTGTTTGTGACCAATTTTGGCGTGAATAGTTAGCCCATGAAAACTATGTGTAAAAGAATTTGTCAGATAGATAGGTACATTGTTAGCCAATGAAAACTATGTGTAAAAGAGGTTATCAGATGGACAAGTTCATATTTAGCCCATGATAACTATGTGTAAAGGAATTTGTTAGATAGACAGGTTTGTATTTAGCTCATGAAAAATATATCCGGAGGTGATATTGGCAGATGTCAATAGGTTCCTAGCCTACCTATGAAAACTAGGATAAGAAAGAAGACAGTGCAGAAACTAATAGGTTCGAGGAGAACCCATGAAATGATTAAGTTAATTAGCAAGGGCCAATAGGTTCATAGTTATCCCATGAAAACTATGTAACCGGACAGGGAGTCCATAAGTTAAAAATAGGTTAACACTTAGCAAATGAAAAATATGAAACTGGACAGGGACTCCAAAAATACTAAATTGGTATAGTTAACCCATGAAAACTAATATGTTAATAGTGCCCTAAAACTATGAGTATGACATGGCGTCAGATTAAACTTGGGATGAGAAATCCTAATTGTGTTAATTATGCATATCATCATAACATTTTGAAAATATATGTTTTAACCATTGTGGATGCAGGAGCACAGTATATGGTTTTGAAAAGTTTTTAGGATACTTGTGAGGGGAAAACCCGTTTCGCTAAGCGCGTGGTCTCACTAGATATCTAAAAGGTTCGAGATGTTAGATTATTATTCATACCAGGCTTTACGTCGGACTCGTAGTTTTGTTTTCCCCTTAAACTCTTGAGTACTCAATTGATTTTGAGTAGTTTGAGATTTAAGGTTCTCAACTTTTCTTCTCTGACTAATAAAGCATCTAAAGGCATGCATGAGACAGATAGTTATTTAGAGTTTTTCTTTCCGTTGTGTATTTTGTTGTAAAGGCAGACTTATTAGCCTTAACATATTCTCTGATCAACCTAGTGGGCATCTTCATATGTCGCTCTTGGCGTAATTGTAATAATTATATTTTACAGAAGGTGGTTAACGTAATTTAGGGATTATGAAATGAACAAGAAATGTTTTTTTTTTGAATGTGCAATTATGTTTTTGAATTGTTAAGTTTTTTTTCCATATTTCTGTCTGTGGATCAATGTATCTAACACCACCATATTTGATCGCTGCAGATTAATATCTATGGATGATTGCAGCATCCATAGCCATTAGTTTTAGGCCTTCAAGCAGGATGATGTTACACTTATTCTACATCTCATGTCTTCGATAGGGTGGACTTCGATGACATTCGACTTTGACAGCATTACCCCAGCTTTAATTATTTATATAAGCAGCATTTCTCTATTCCACGTCTTCGATGTTGTTGGCTATCACCATTAATGTTAGATGGTATCACCGGAGTGTCGTATTCTGTGTCCCTGCCTTTATGCTATTGAAGGTCTTTGCATTCGTTGGTGATGTTATCAACGCTACGCATCAAGTAATGTTAAGGTTCTCATAGACATTGAGGGTACTTCTCATCGACAATACTTTGCTTTAATTTGTGATTCCTTATAAATGGAAAAGTGCATCAATGGTTGATTTGTAGTGTGCCGATGAGCGTGCTTTGGCCATAATGATTGAATAATGGTGCTTCTGATGCCTTTGATGTGGTATATAGTAGTGATGTACATTGAATATTAACAAAGAGTGATTCAATCCCATTTGAGGTAAACACTTTCGAAGTGCTTATAGGATGAGATGCCACCGTGATATTAGTAGTTTCTATGATTATTGGCAAGGTGCCTCTTTGATATCAATCTACCACTGATACTTAACACCTTTTTAATCACTTTGGTCTGGTGTTGGTAATGTGTGGTGTGATATTCCATCGAAGAAGGATCATGTTGAAGTAGCGAGACATGGTGTGGTACATCATCGAAGATGCACGTTTCCACTTCAAAGAGATATGTTGTTGATAGAATGACGAAGTGCAAATATGATACGTTCGAAGAGAAATGTTATTGATGAGATACAGTTTTATTCTTCAGCATAGGACTTAAGTAGCTTTAATCCTTTTATGACATCACCTCTTATAACATTACTTCTGATATTGGAATTATATGGATAACCACTTACGTTGAATGCCTAACGATGAGGAGATTCAATATATGCAGTTTTAAAAGCCAAAAAGAAAGTCCATCTTTGATTTACTTAAAACCAATCAGAGGTTACAGAGGGTTACTAGGGCATGGATCAAGTTGAGCTAGTTCAAAACCGAGTGGATCTATGTTTATTGCCTGCTCGAGTTTTCACACAGATGGCTGTCCGGACGTAAGTTCCACTCCATGTGCATTATATGATTTTTTTTAATAGTATACAAACTTATGCATATCCTTGCTTTACTATCCAAGCGAGACCCAGTAAATCAACAATTTCAGATACCGTCAACACTTCTATGGTCGTTTCGGCCGGAAATAGAGGTATTATAACTCTCCCGTCAGATGAAAATCTTCTCAACTATGGCTTGTTAGAAGAGGGTCATAGTACTGCATTGCCCAAATAACTTTACTGATGAAGAAGACAATGATGATGATAACAATCATCTAGGAGGAGGTGAGGTTGATCTAGATATCCCTCGGTACCAAGTCCTAGGGCTGAAGTTGAAGAAAATATTGAACAATTACCAAAAGACGGCGAGGAAGGCAAAATTATTGGTGAAAGTGGCTAGGTTGGCCAGGGCAACATTGATGCGGGTCGTGAATCTAAACCTGAATAACCTAAGGGCTATCAACTGCTTTCACCAAAGAAGAAGTTAATCATGAGAATCTTAAAAGTGAAAACTCCTATCCTACCCCGCAATAGTCATAGATGTAGAGAAAACTCAATCTTTTCCTTCGACAAGCACATTTGCCAGCGTAAGGCAAATTTCTATTGAGTTTGGTTATTTCAATGTATGTAATATTAGTATTGAGGGAATCAACTCCCATATTCATGTCAACAAGGACTTCATACCTAACGGTATGGGAGAGGTTACTCCCATGAGTAAAGCTCCAGCTTATGGTCCATCGAGGTGACACTAGGAAACTCATGCACTTCACAACACTCGCACTTTACTTGTGTCCTTGCTTGTTGTATTTAACTTGTTCTTGTTTTCCTTACAGAATCCATGAAGAAAAGGAAACCCAGTTATTGATCTTTGAAAAAGAAAGCATCCTAATCGAAAAGGCTTTGTATAGCTTGTACCGTTAGGGAAGTGGCCATGATTATGAGTCAGGTTATTGTTCTAGCCGAGATAGAGATGACCGAGATAGAAGAAATTACAATAGAGATCGCTCATCATATGGCTCTACTTCCAAACGTCACCCTAGGTCTAGATAACTTCCTCTTAGAGGTCCAAACATTTTCTTTGATGGTCTTATGTCTATGACTCATCCAAAAAAAATCCCGACTGACATGTAAAAATGACCATCGATTGTGCAATCGACGTTGAAAATATGTATAACGAATAGTCGATGTTAGCTGAGAAAGTTTCCAAAGTATCAAGGGTTGGACAACTAGAGATCAATAATCAAAACTCATTGGAGCTGACAATAAGAGAATCATTGCTAATCTTGATGCAGATGTCGAGAAGCTAAGAACATCCCAAACCATTATTGACAAGAAAGTCAAGGAGGCCATCAAGACACTCGAAGAGGAGTAGATTAAGCATTGAAATGAAATGGAGAAGGCTTTCCATTGAACTCATGCTTTGGTAATGTAGAGGGATACCGCAAACTGAAATGTGGCTAAGTTAAAAACCAAGCTAGAGTGTGAAACAAAAGAAAATGATCAAGTGCTCCAACAGGCTCAGACTTATTGTGATATTCTCCATGTCAGGGAGGAAAGAGACAAAGCACTTGAGCAAGTTAAAGATGTTGGTGCACTCATCAAAAGAGAAGTTAAGGTCACGGAACAGTGGGTAGAAGAGTGTGCTATAGAGAAATTTGAACCGCCGTTGAACCAATACAATGCTAACATGCTCAAATTCCAAAATTTAGAGTGGTTCAAAGATGATTATTCCAGAATCTTTGCCCATGCCTAGGAGCGGATTGTCAAAGAAGAAAAAGCTTTCCTTGAAGGTGGTGAGGTGGACTTGGAGCAATCAGAGAGAGAAGTCTTGGTAGGAGATGAGCCTAAGATTCTAAAAGACGACCAAATTATTCTTTATACAAATCTTTTCCTATAGTGCATAAACACTTAGGCAAGGGCTCTGAATCGATGTCATATGATGCTACTACCAGCTAACCGCTTGAGTGCCAAGCTACTTCAACGTCTGGGTATGGTCCCGAGAAGATTAAGATCTACAAGCCTACCATTCTCTCTTCAATTCCTAAGGGAAAATTGGTGGCACTCTGGCACACAAAGAATCCCAAACCGAAGAAGGTATCTCACTACTTACTTTATATTCTAGAAAGTTTATGTGTCATGGATTAACATAGCTAATCTCTCTATCTCTTTGTTTTTCAAGCCTTAGGTCAGCCTCCTATAGCATCGCTTCCTGACAAGGACTTATTGTTGAGAATATAAATGCATGTAATAGAATTAGTTACTATTACTACTTCAACAACGATTCCAACCATCCTGCTTGAAATACTTTTGGCCTTGACGAGCAGATGATCGATGCTATATTGGATGAAGGAGCTGGTAGGATTCAGGAAACTCGTATCAATGAAGACGTTGTTATTACTAGGGTCTCCAAGCCCCTACATGTCCTACCATGCACGAGCTCGAGCGGGAACTTGAAAAAATCATTCTCCTTGCCACGTAGGAAAAGCAGGAGAAACTTGAAATTATTACTCCTCTTCTATCCATTACCTTGCCCAATCAAACTATCTTCCCTCCAATCCATATTCCTTCGCCTGGGAGCGGACAAAGTGTGCCTACTAGATTATCGTAGAGCACTCCATCCAAAGGCAAAGGAAGTGGAGGAAGAGGAGGGAAAAGACAAGGTGAAAGGTCAAGCAATGTTTATTCTAGCTCTAAGAAGAAACAAATGATAATGAAACCGAAGAAGTGAGCGTCGGTTTGTTTGGTGTAAATAGGCTTGCTTTTTAATGGTAGTTTTAGTTTATTTTGGTTTTTGGCTGATTTTGGGCGATTCGGCCCCTGCTTTTTATTTTTAGAGTCAATAACACTAATACTTGTCATTCTAGATTGCACATGAATAATAAAGGTTTTTTTTCGTTAACTCCTTGTATGGATTTGTCTAAGTACTTAAGAAATATATTTTTCATTTAATATACTTGTGATATATTCTTTTTAGTTATTATTATCAGACCAAATCCTTTAGCTTGTTATGTAATTCACCACCCTTTCATCATTCTTGCGATCGCAAAGTAATTGTTGAAGTGCCAAACTCTAGGCATTAGTTAGAGTTAACTAGTTAAAACAGCGGTTCGGGTATCCTTTTCTAGGATCACGATATCCAATTACACCGAACTCTGGGCAGTAATCTGAATAAACTTATTGTAGTTTGTACATCCTCATCTAAGATATTACACTTCCAATCATGCCTAACTCCGAGCTTCGATTCGTAGTTCATAGGCAAGATCCTTCCTTATGTCGAGCATGGACCTTTGGCTTCGCCTATCCAAGGTAGGGTGTTAAAAGTTGGACGGTCTTGTCAAGTCTATTTTAGTTTGTACTCCTGCCTCCAATTTAAGGACAAGAGTTGAGTGAATTTTCATATCATGTTCGTATCGATTTATATTCCTACCCCCATATCAAGGGTGAGAGTTGTGCATGGATGGCCATGACACATCCGGTTTGAGTTTATACCCCTGCCCCCAATCTAAGGACAAGAGTTGGCCGAGGACGGTCGAGTCATGCCCATTTAGTCTATACTACTACCTCTAATTCGAGGACAAGAGTTAATCATGGACGGTCGATCACATCTATTTTAGTTTATAACCTACCCCTACAGCAGGATCGAGAATTATCTAGCATCTATCTTCAGATACCGAAAAGAAATTTGAGGGTTTGATCATGGTCGGCACCTAACTCCAAGTGCCTGCACACTTGCATTATTCACATGCAGAACCATTCGAGTCGGTCAAGTCCCAACTCTTAAGTAATGGAAAGACAAATTCTTGGACTCGATATGCCTTTTTATTCCATAAAAGACACGAAATGATAGAATCTTCTTTATTAGACAGCTCTAGCCAATTATTTATGAATTTATTTCTGAGTGAAATAGCGTCGTAAGTGCTTGCTATCCACACCCTTGGTAGCAAAATCCCGTATGCCATCGCGAGCCTGAAAGTTCCATCTCTAAGTTTTTTCTCTATTGCGTATAGATCTTCCAAGGTCGGGCCAAGTTTCCAGGGCCAGGGAAGATTAGTTTGAGAACCAGGCGCCAACTTCAAAGGTCTGTGCAATACCCCTAATTTTTGTTTAACATTATTTAGGACATTTAATTGGATAAATTAAATAGAATAATGTGGTTGATTAAAGAGTTGAGATTTAATTATCAATTAACTTGACCACAGCTAAACTAATGAATGTATACATATGGTTTAAAATTTATAAGTCAGGAAAATAAGAGGAGAGAAATATAGGAACAGCCACAACCACATACCTTAAACCCTCCCTTATTCTCGCCTACCACTTCGTAAATCAAAATACACATAAAAAAGAATTTATGGCCAGCCATTAAAACACCTTAGGAGATTATCAAACTTGGAAGATCCAAGAGAGAAAGCTAAAAGATTAAAGCTAAGGAAAATCTCAAACTCCAACAACTTAATCGACGTGAATAATAGGGTAAATAATCTCATTTTTCCTTGTTTTAGTTTGGTTATGGATAGTAACCAAATGTATTTTTCTTTGTTGATTATGTTTGGATCCAATAATCATTTTTTGGATAGAATAATGATTTATAGTTGTTTATTGTAATTTTTATGGAATTAAAATGATGGTTTTAAAGTAAAAACCTTAGTATATGACTTGATTTTTGGATATATGGTGTAAAACATAATTTTGGATATGGTTTTACACTTCACAATTTTCGGAGTTAATAGGAATATTTTATGAATTTCCTAAGGTGAAAAAGGCATTTATTTCAGATTTTAATTATTAAAAATAATAAAATAATGAATTTTGTCCTAAATTTTTTATATGATGTGGAAAATGTTAATTCAGATTTTTGATGAATTTTTAGAATTTTTCCCAAGTGATTTCGATTTATTATGAATCTTTTAAGCTAAAAAGTCTTAATAATTATATTGAAATATTAATATAATTAATTATTTTGAAAATAAGTTTATCTACAGCGGTTTTTCTATAAAGAAAGTGTTAAAGTATGTCATTTGCCAATAAAAAATTGTCAAAGAACAGGAATTGGTGAAAAGAATATACTTTATTTAGCAAAATAAAAGTTTTCAAGTTATTTACAACTCTACCGTTCGACTTTGTCAAAAGCACACTTTCGACGGCAGTTGTAAATGTAGTGGACCCTTTTGTAGCAGTTTTCACTAACTTTGTTTATAAAACTTTAAATAGGCAGAAGGCATAACTCTCTAACCGTAAGCCCGTTTTTCTATTGTGACCACTCAACAAAAAGAGAAACCATCATTTGAACAAAATGGAATAGGTTAGAGACCTTAGTATTACACCTATAAAAAGGTATAGCTAAAACAAAGTTTATATTTTAGAAGGAATCGATTTCTTTGCTTTTGAATACGTTTTCTTTGTTTTCTTTGCCTTCGAAGGGGATACTTTCGAAGGGTTATACATTCGAAGGGGATACTTTCGAAAGGGTCCTTTTATATGACACTTGAATTTTTGA
Organism: Allium cepa; assembly: GCA_030765085.1. Lineage (NCBI taxonomy): Eukaryota > Viridiplantae > Streptophyta > Magnoliopsida > Asparagales > Amaryllidaceae > Allium > Allium cepa. The sequence goes on along the minus strand of CM060940.1, from coordinate 405,907,034 downwards.
TATGTAGGGTGGGTAACCTTATATAACAAATGTTGTTTAACCTTGGGGATACCAGGGTGAGTTTAATGAGTTCAACACAACAGTTGGAGATACCAACACTTATATGTTTTGAAACAATCATTGGGGGATGCCAATGTAAATTATAAATGAATATAACCTAAATTAGGGATACTAATGGAAATAGGTTAATTATGGGGATAACATGCAATAATTAGAATCATGTGGGTAACATGAGTTAAGTGGCCAAATGATGGGTTCATATTCATCCTAGGAAAACTATGGGATGTTTGATGGATAGTAAACATCATGTCGGGGATGGATAGTCTCCACATTATTGAAGATAGGTTCATAGTCAGTCCATGAAAAATATGACTGATACAAGTAGGGGCTAATAGGTTTATAGTTAGCCGATGAAAACTATACCCGGATTATGACATTGATATATAGTCAATAGGTTCCTAGTTAGCCCATGAAAACTAGGATAAATAGAAGATATTAGAGTTACCAATAGGTTCTTAGTGATCCCATGAAAACAGTGCAATCGTTGTAGATGGTCCATAAACATTTAACCGGTTATTAGTTAGCCCATGAAAACTAATAGATTAATAATAATCATAGAGAGTATAATTGAGACAGATAGTCAGAATGAATGGAGATGGGTAATCCAGATATGATTTACTTATTTTGCATACCATCATAATGTCTTGAAATACTATATTTTTAACCATTGTGAATGCAGGAGCATAATATATAGTTTTATAAAGGTTTTAAGATACTAGTGAGGAAAAAACCCTTCCACTATGCGGCGTGGTCTCACTAGATATCTATTTGGCTTGAGATGATAGATTATTATTCATACCAAGCTTTATGTCTGACTCGAATTTTTTGTTTTCCACTTAAACTCCTGGGTACTCAACTGATTTTGAGTAGTTTGAGTTTTATGGTTTTCAAGTTCTCCTGTTAGATGAATAAAGCTTCCAAAGGCATGCAGGAGGCATATAGTTATTTAGAGATATCCTTTTCCACTGTGTATTTGGATGTAAAGGCAGATTTATTAGCTTTATTATAAACCCTGATCAAGCAAGGGGGCATCTTCATTTGTCGTTCTTGGCATATGTGTAATTGTTATATTTTGCTTAATGTGGTTAAAAATTAGGAATTATGTAATGAACATGAAATGTTTTGAAGAAATGTGGAAATATGTTTTTGAATTGTTAAATTTTTTCCATATTCTTGTGATCTATGTATCAATGAATCTAGCACCGCTGTATTTGGTCATCGAAGATTAATATTATGGATGACTACAACATCCATTGCCGTTAGTTTGAGCCTCCAAAAAGGGGGATGTTACAAGTTGGTATCAGAGCATAAGTTTATGATAAAACATAAATAAACCAAACGTTTTCAAACATAATCCAAATGAATTAAAGAATAAGATTGGGGTTAGGTTAATGTTATAGCAACGTACTTGTATTCGCTATATATATAAGTATGTATTCCCCTCTCTCTCTTAGATGTTCTTTTGTATCTTACTAAAGCTTGTATGCCGATTACGAGAAAGAAAGGTATGGAAGCAAGAAACAGAAGAGTGAATCTAGATGGAGGAAGCACCACAACTAACGAAAACTCATCCCACTATAAAGGAGACATGCAGGTCGATCGGCAAATGCTAACCAAGATGCAACTGCCATTGTGAGTGCATGAACCCCACTAGTAGATATGGGGATGATGTATTTTTTCTTCGTTACCTTGATGCAAGCTGGAGCAACTGAGGTGTACTGGAGTAATGCTGTGAACGCTAGAGAAGCCAATCCTGTAGTCCCGATTTGCAATAACTATGGCAAGCTGATTAGGGATTATACCAGTCTGGAAGGGAAGCCTTTTCTTGGAATAGAGAATTCTATTGAAGTTGAAAAGTGGCTTTTGAATGTGAAAGGATCTTTGTAGATTTAGGCTTGGATGATGGAAAGAAGAGAAGGCTAGCCTCTAGACAAATGCAAGGGTTAGCGCTTCACTAGTGGAACAGTGTGACAGTCGGAGTTTCGAAGGAAGTGCCGACATGGGTTGATTAAAAGAAGATTCAAGCAGAGGTTCTTGTCTGAGGTTGCCAAGTCGGCATTGATGAGAAAGTTCATGGATATTTTACAAGGAGAGATGTCTATGATCGAGTATGTTGATAAGTTTGATGAGCCATCTCGATATGGTTATGCGTTGGTTGACACTGACGTTAGAAGGAATGAGAGATTCATCCGAAGTTTGAGGCCAGAGCTAGGTAAAATGACCATGACTCATATTAGAGAGCCTTGTCATGTAATGGTGGAGATGGCCATTCGCCATGAGGAGATGCTTGATGTGTCTGTTAGGGAGAAACCAGTTGAGTCCCAGGGCCCTCAGGGAAAGAAAAGGAAATTCTTCAAGAAGAAAGGAGCCCATAAAGGGGATGCTGCCAAGAAGGGGAAGGCTGATTTAGTGTGTTACAAGTGTGATAAGAAGGGCCATTATGCCCACGAATGTAGATAAAAGAAGGAAGCCTGCAGAGAAGAAGAATGTGAAATGCTTCAACTGTGACCAAGTTCGGCATTATAAGAGCCAGTGTCCAAAGCCAGTCCGGGCGGACAGAGGGAAGGTGTTTGCTATTGGACCACTGTCTTCTTCTAGACCCACTACCGCAGAGAATGGGAAAACTGTGACGGAAGGTATGCTTTTGATTTAGAGTATACCAGTTAAAGTACTTTTGATACCATTGCATCATACTCATTTATATCATAGTATTTGGTAGATAGGTTATGTAGAACCCACATACTTTGTTACTTCCTTAAGGGTTCCAAATCCAATAGGAAGGCATGAGATGTGTCCAGTTAGAACCTGATTTGTTAGGTCATAAGTTTGTTGCAGTTTGTATGTTTTTGATTTCGATTATTTTAGGATCATTTTAGGTATGGATTGGTTGGGTAAGCATGTGGATAGAATATTTTTCCAGGATCGGGAAATATTGTTGAGGCACCCAGATAGTCATAACCGAATCATTTTCTCAAGGGATAATTCTAGTAAGAGTGTTTGTACTTGGTTAAGTGCCACGTATGTGGAATATGAGCTTAGTCGGGTACGTGTAGCAAGAGAATTTGCATATGTATTTGAGTCAATCACTGTATTACCACCGAAATGAGCTGTAGAGTTTTGGGTAGACCATGTATCAGGAGCTGAACCTTTCAGTAGACCACATAGAAGAATGACACCGACAAAGATGAAGGAATTGAAGGTGCAGCCTCTGGGTCTTGAGAGGAGGAATTTCATTAAACCAAGCAGCTTGCCTTAGGGGGCGACCACGGTATTTGTAAAGAAACCAGATGGGTCGTTAAGGATGTACATCGACTATTGAAGATAAACGAAAGAACGATCAAGAGGTACCCTCTGCCGAGGATAGATGATCTTTTTGATCGGTTGAATGGAGCTAGAGTATATTCTCAATTGGATTTGGCCATGGGGTTCCATCAGTTGAGGGTGGCGGAGGATAGTATTCCTTTGACGACATTTCATACTAGGTATGATTTGTATGAGTAGTTGGTGGTGCCATTTGGATTGACAAATGCACCTGCTTTCTTTGTTGATTTGATGAGCATGGTTTTCCATGAGGACTTGGATATGTTCTTATTGGTATTCATAAATGACATTTTAGCATACTCAAAAGATGAAAGAGAGCATGAGATCGAGTGGTGTTGAAGACGCTGAGGCAGAATCAGCTGAATGCGAAGTTTTCTAAGTGTCATTTTTGGAAGCAAGATGTTAAATTTTTAGTCATATGGTTTCAGAGGAAGGATTGGCAGTTGATCCAGTTAAGATCGAGGCAGTCAATAATTAGAAGAGACTGGAGAGGGTAACCGAGATCAGAAGTTTTTTGGACTTGCTGGCTATTATCAGAGATTCATTAAGGATTTCTTATGCATAGCAGCACCTTTGACTAAGTTAACCAGGAAGGATGTGAAGTTTGTGTGTGGAAGGGTTCCTTAAGCTAAAGCATTTATTAAACAATGCGCCAGTGTTAGTAGTTTCGGATGGTATCCAAGGGTTGGTAGTATACACTGATGCATGTGGGACTGGATTGGGAGCGGTATTGATGCAAAAGGGCAAGGTTATTGCTGACGTATCAAGACAGTTTAGACTGCATGAAGTTAGATATCCTAATCATGACTTAGAGTTAGCTGCGGTGATATTTGTCTTGAAGATTTGGAGGCATTATCTCTTAATGGAGAGATTTGAGTTATATACCGATCATAAATCATTAAAGTATTTATTCTCTCAGAAGGAGTTGAATATGGGGTAGCAGAGATGGCCGAAGTTTTTGGTTGCTTATGATTTCGGTAAAGAGTATACTCCTGGGAAAGGAAATAAGGCAGCAGTTGCTCTCAGTAGAAAACATCAGAATGTGGTGTTAGCGATGTTGGCAGAATGGAAGGATCTAGAAAACTTAGCCGGTTGTGGTGTGCAGTTGAGATCTACTGCTAGTTCTTGTCAGGGTACTACCAAATTGTCTTATTTTGAAGTTCGACCAGTGATAATCGAGATTATAACCTCTAAATAGAGGGAAGATCTAGATTTAGCCAAGAGTATCAGAAGGCTTGAGGAAGGATCGGAGATTGATGACCTAAAGGATTTAAGTCTTGACTAAAGAGAATGGTTGAGAAAGAAAGGATGATTATGCGTTCCGAATGTAGAGAAAATTAAGGAGGGAAGTTCTGGAGGAATGTCATCGATCGAAGTTTATGATTCATTCTATAGGAACCAAGATGCATCAAGATATGAAGAGGAGCTTCTGTTGGGAAGGCATGAAGAGAGATATTGGCTTGTGGGTTAGGCAATGTGTGAACTTTCAACAATTGAAGGCCAAACATTAGAAGCCGAGTGGGTTGCTTCATCCTTTAGATATTCTAGTATGAAAATGGGATTTGATATCCATGGATTTTATAGAAGGGTTTCGAAGGTCAAGAAGAGGAAATGATAGTATATGGGTTATTATAGGTAGGTCGACCAAGAATGTTCATTTCATTCCAGTAAGTTCGACCCGAACGTTACCTATTTTAGCAAAGTTGTTCATGAAGAACATAGTTAGACTTCATGGGATTCCTAGTAGCATAGTCAGCGACAGTGATGCATTATTCACTAGCAAATATTAGAGGATCCTACAAGATATTAGGTGCCAAACTCAAGATGAGTACAGCTTATCACCCGCAGATGGATGGGGAGACAGAGAGACTCAACAAGGTACTTGAGGGCATGTTAAGAGCTTGTATATTGTACTTTGGTGGATCTTGAGAGGATCGCCTACATTTGATTGAGTTTTCCTTTAATAATAGTTATCAGAGTAGTACTAGGATGGCACCTTTTGAAGCTTTGTATGGAAGACCATACAAATCTCCAACTTATTGGTTAGAGATTGGAGAAATATTGTTCTTAGGTCCGGATTTGGAACGAGAGGCGTCAGAAAAAAATTGACTTAATTCGAAGATAGATGAATGAAACTCAATCTAGGTAGAAGAGTTATGCAGGTAAGAGGCATAAAGACCTAGAGTTCTGTTCGTTGACGGAAATTCTATCGGTTTAGAAAACCGTTGAACGAATTTATAATAAAAATTAACCCCAAGTGCACGACGTATAATTCTAGTACGTGGTGAGTACAGGTCGATCCGTAGGGAGTTGTTAGATTTTAAATTCTTATTCAACCAAATTAACCAAAATTACAGAGTGTGTTTAAGCTAGAAAATGAGAAAAATGACAACAGAAGACAAACCCTTCCTAATAAACTAGCAATTTAAAGGTGATAAAAATATGAGAGTGTTAAGACAATTTGGAGATAGTTTTTACTCTCTAGATCACATAAATCAACAAAATGAAGTTATGATATCTCTTTTGCTGTATTAGTGTAATTATTTGACGTGCTTATCATAAATATGGTATATTTGTGCTATTAATTAGCTCAATTTAAACCATCAAACTATAACACAACCACTAATACACATTTAACTTTCATAAAATATGACAACAAAGTTGAAAGGAAAAATCTATTTTAAGCATGACATATTAATTATTGTTTAGAAATATAAACCATCAAATTTTGATTTCAACATTCACTTCTTTGCTATAATCAAGATGAAGAGGCAATTTGTGTTAGCGATAGTTTAAGCATAGCCTATTTGGTGTCAACAATATAAGCTATCAAATTCAAAGAAAAACAACAAGTTAACCACTTCATGCATTCTCATTAAAGCACAAAAAGAGAGCATAAACATCAAAATATTGGATCTACATACTAGAGAGCTTCATTACCCTAAATTGAAGAGATTAGCCTCTCATTTTTGTTATCAAATCAACAAATGTAGAAAGCAACATTAATCAAACAAGAGACAAAAAAGAGCAAAAAGAAAGAAAAACTAATCTACTTGCATGAAATGTAATCTACACTACTAGCATGATAGTAAATAAGCATGTAAAGGAAAAGAACATGTATTAAAGTTGCATAAAAAAGTACATAAAGAGAAAATAGCCAAGTAGCCATAAAAAGAAAAAGGGATCTCATTTTATTTTTGATCTAAACTAATTTAGAGAAGAGAGCCTAAGAGAGCCTAAGAGAGACTAAAAGAAGAGAGTAGGAGAGTTACATGAAATATAAAGGGTATTTATACAAGTTTAAAACCCTAATTCACTTTTTAGGGAACTACTTAAAATATCCTCTTAGGAAGTGTGCTGACATAGTTATCATTAACTTCAAATAATTATCCATTAAGTGCGCATGAAGATTTAATACCTTTTTGCATGTGCATTAGCTCCTAAATGTACATTAAGTTGGGTGGGTGGGGTCCTCCATGATCCATAAAATGAATTATTTCCATCTCCATTCCCTTGTATTCACTCTTGTGCATGCTTATATCTTCGTGAAACCATTTGTATATGAAGCTAAATTCCTACAAAATAATATAGAAATTTCCAATTTAATTTTCTCAAATCAATATATGCACAAAAATGACCATTTTGCCCTTGGATGAAGATGAATATATAAGGATTTCAAAATAATTTGAATTTTGGTTTAAGCATGTTAAAACACCAAATATGATCATTTACTTAATTTAAATAGATTAAATATGGCGGTAAAAATATGCGTATTTACATGCACATCAAATACCTCCACACTTATCTTTTTATTCTTCCTCGAATAATGAAAAACTAAGATAAATCCGTTTTCGTAGAGAGCACAATTGCATTAAACGTATGCAACAAGACGTTAAACCTTTGAGTGTTCCCAGTAGGACGAGTGTTGTCTCATGAGAGTTTTCAGTGAATACTACCTACAAAATCCAAATGCGATATGAAAATATATACAAAATGCAAGATTTATTTACAAAGAGATGAATGCGAGTTTTGAAAATATTTACGATGAAAGATTTACTTTTAAATTGACACAAATAAGCTAAATATAGGTTTTGGTCATTATCTTGAACTTTAAGTCATTTACTCGTCAAACTTTCCAATAAAATTTAAGCTATCATAACAAATGGGCTATAGTATAACTCGTTATTTCGGTCGATAATACAGTGTAACCATGAAATGGATCCTTAGTTGATTATCAAAGTTATCAAAATGGTATTTTCATTTCATTTCAATAACAAGTCAAATCAAACAAGTTAAAATAGTGTCTGGATATCATTTGCTTACTCTCTCTATTTTTTTGAAATTTTTATTGATATTTACAATATTTACACATCCCTAACTTAGATAAACTAAGGCCATATATATTACCCATGCAATACCTTGTGGACTTATGTGAGGGGATACAAAGCGTGGCGAGTGAACATACGAGTGTTAACATCTATCGACTGTAGGCATTATTAATAAAAGAATATTTTTTTATATACGTACACCTAGCTCAGATAAACTGAGGCCAGATATACCGATCATGCACTGCTTTTTGGGCTTACGTGAGAAGGGCATAGAGCATGGCGAGTGTACAAACAAGTATGTACACCTATAAACCGTAGGTGTTAATAAAAAAATACATATATACAATTTTTTGTTTTTATTTTTTTATTTTTTTTAAAAGATTTTTGCAAAATCATCTTACCACCATTTAACTTAAAAAGCAAAAAAATATTATATCCTTTACTTTAAATTCACCACTTTTTTAAACAAAGATTTTTAATTAGGATATACTTCATAAATATCACCATGAACCTACCTACATACTAGTTAAATCATCGTTATTTGTAATCAAACTTTACTTTTATTATCGTTGAGACAAATAAATTTTCAAAAATTTCAATTTAATAATCAAAATCTTATACTTATGCTACAGTGTTTCTTTAAAAATAAATCAAAACGCTTTAAAAGAATTGTTTTTTTTGTGATTTTTTTTTAAATTTTGGAAAGAAAAAGAAATTAAAAAATAAACCATGAAAAATCAAAAATGATGATGAGTCTCCCCCCACACTTGATTTTGAATGAGTCTCAACAGTCAACCCAAGTGGAAGGAGAAAAATAAAAGAAAAATAAAAAGATGACTTATATTTACATAAAAATGAACGTATTCACACGAGATCAGAAAGTATATCATCAAAAAGTAAATGAAACAGTCTTCTAATGGCTGATTCATTTGCCTCGTCAAGTATGCGAGGCACAGCTTAAGCGCAGAAAAACGAAATCGTAAAAGATTTCGAAGTTGAACGTTAATTTAGAAAAAAGAATGTCTTTTTATTAAAAATTGTACGAGTTGTTTTATTTTCGATGATTTTAGTGTCGATAAAACAATTGGTTGAGTTCAATTTTATTTTCACCAAATTGAAATTCAAGCTCATCATTGGGAAATTCTTCAGAATTATTGATTTCAAAGTCAAAATGGTTATTTAAACTTCCCCTTCAGAATTCGACAACTCGTTTCTAAAAAGTCCAAAGAAATCATGTTCGTTAAATTCCACTTCCTTTGTTGGATTATCAACAACTTCTTTGCGCATATCATTTTCAAAGTCCAAAGTCGTTGTATTCAAAATTTTGAAATCGAAAAAAGGAAGATCGAAGTTTAAATCGAGTTTCCCACCCTCAAAAGAATTGAAATCCAACTCAATTACCGTATTTTCAACAACTTCATTAAGATTGTCATTTTCAATTTCAAAAGTTGTTATATGAAAATCGTCAATTGTGGTAAAAATGGATTATAATTTGACTCGTCAAACATTGGGATTTGATTATGTTTTTTACATTGTTTCATATATGTTTGAAACAACGAATCGGCGTGATCATCGTAAATTTTGTTCATTTGCTGAATAAAATTGAATTTATAGTTATTAACTTGAAAATTTTCGATTTGGATTTGTTGAGAACAAAAATTTTCACTTGCAACATAGTCGAGATTATTCCCATTGCCAAAATTATTGGAAACGTTGTTTCCATTTTTGTTTCGCTTTGGAAATTCAGTTTGAAGATCGAATTTGAATTGGCATGGTTATACTCGTAATAATAGGAATTTTGAAGTGAATTCAAATTTTGATTATTTTGAAAATTTTGACTTGAGTTATTGCACAAATATGAATTACACAAATCATTTATCTCTTGATTTTGTTGTGTAGAGAGTTCAAGTAAAGATGAAATCGTTTCGATGCTTTTTTCAAAAGTCGAGGGTTGTTCGTCATTTTGGAAATTTTGTGGTACCAAAATCGAATTGTTTATATAAAAGTCATTAAAATATCCATACAAATTTGGAGTGAAATCATATGAATTATATTGATTTTCACAACTAAATTCAAGTGTGTAAGGAAAAGAAAACTCAAAAAATTTCAAGAATTTTTTTGTGATTAATTTTTATAAAGGAAAAATATTTACAAATAGAATTTATTTGTTTCATAATGGAAAATTAATTTATGTTTTGTATTTTGGTTATTCAATTTTTTGTTTTTGAAAAGATTTTATATTTTTTTTTTGGATTTTTGAAATTTCAAAGGAAAGGGATATAAAAATTTCGAAGAAAAGGAATATTTACAATTTTTTAGTTTTGGATTTTGAATTTTTTTTAACATGCATGAACTGATGCAACTAAATGAATGCAAGGGTTTAAGTACAAATGATTTATTCTAAGTTAACCCAAAATTGTATAATCATACTTTGTCTTGGATCAACAAGAAAGTTCTTAGTCAGGTAACGGACATGATTTATCGGTGCAGCACGAATCACCATAGCAATGCAGCCGAAGGTTTAAGTACCTTCAAAGGAACAACCACTATAATATTTATTTTCGAATCACCGTAATATTTATAAATGGTTATTGCTCTACCGTAGCCTAGACACCAAGAATTCAAATTATTCAAAGAAGACAATTTGTCAAAATACAATTAACCGTTATCGATGTCTAACCGTTATTATTAAATTCTAGGATGAAATGCAAAGTAGAAATTAAACGTATAATAACTATGCAACTAAGAATAGATTTTGTTTTTGTTTTTGAATTTTTTTTATAAATGCAAGCAATCAACAATGCAAAGAAAATAAAAACAATAGATAGGGTTTAAAAGCAAATAAATAAATAAATTATGAACAAGCAAGCAGTTATTTTTTTTTGGCAAGCTAAACGAAGCAAGCAACTCTTTCTATCTGCTTTGGCAACCTGAAAATAAAAACAAGATATATACGATTAATTTTTTTTTTTGGTTTTTTATAAGATAGAGCCAAAGCAAAGACAAATGAAAGAAAAATGATTTTTTTTCTTTTTTTCTTTTTGAAAGAAGGAAGAATGGAAGTCAAAAGATATGAAAGCCCAACTTTTAAAAGAAGCTTAACAAAAAGTTAAAAAGTTAATTATATATATATATATGGAAGAGGGAACAAAACAAAATAAGCTTATGTTTTTTTTCTTTTTTCTTTTAAATTAAAACCCTACTAAACTAAGGCCCAACCCATAAAAACATTCAATAAACAAAAAATATGTCACAGAAAACGCTTTCTTTACCAATTCGTATTCAACTTTTCCTCTAATTCTTCAAATTCAAAAAAAAATTGTTCAAACCAAATCCTCAAATTCCAAAGTTTTTTCTTCTGAAAATCAATTCCAAATTTTTAATTGTTGAAATCGAATTATTCCTGTCCGGTTGTTGTATTCGAAGCTTTGGTTCGTGAATGGCTGTAGTGAGGCGATTGAAGAATTGGGCGTTTCGTGTCCAGGCGATTGGCGACTTCAAAGTCGTGGAGGATGAAGATGATGTTGCGATGGTTGCAGAACAAGCGGCGAGGCAATTTAGGGTATTTGGAAATTCGATGCTCGAGTCGAAGGCGCGAATATTTGGTTTGCGACGGTTCGTATTGTTTGTAGGTGATTGGATTAGAGGCACGACTTGAGCTCGTTGTCGTTTTTTCGTACGTCGATTAATGGTTGCTGGTGGAGTCGCATGATTCAGGTCGAAGTTTCGAATGTATGGTTCGGGGAAGTGGGTGTTGGAGGCAATCATGGTGGGTTCATAGTAGATGAAGGCTGTTGCTATTTGTTGACAGTTGTGAATGGAAGTGGATAGGTAGCAGCAACTATATGATGAAGTGCAGGAGGTTTCTGGTTTCGCGACTGATTTGGATTGGAGGTGGAGGTGAGGAATTGTTGTTGAGTTGGTCGCAGGCAGAGAAGCAGGTTACGGCTTGCTTGGTAACTGTCAGGCATAGGTGATGGTTACTTGTAGTGAGTTTGAGTGCAGTGGTTTCTCGAGTTTGTGAGTTGCTGAAGGTCACGATTGGGATGTAGCAGTAGAAGTAGTTTGACCAGAGGCGGGAGATACTGTGATGGTATGTGCTGCTGGTGGGGTAGTGGATGGTGGATCAGCAATTTTATGGATGTGTATTGGTGAAGTAATGTGGATGATTGTCAGAGAAGTATGTTTGGAACTGTGTATTTGTATTCAAAGTGACAGTAGCTGTAACTATTTGCAACGCAGGTTAACTGTTTTGTTGAGGAAGTGACGTCGAGCAATGGTTGATGGAAGAAAAGTGACAGAGGAGTTGGATTGTTTGAAATGCAGCAGTATTATTAGGGCAAGTTTGATATGTGAAGGAAGAAATGAAGTCTATAGTAGGTAGTGATGGGTATTAGCAGGTGGTGTTTGAATGCAAGGCAGCAAGCAGTTTGTGATGGTGAGAATGATGGAGCAGTGAAGTGTCGGAAGAAGTCTCTGCTTGTAGAAGTGCTCAGTTAGGTGCATAGTCTGGAGCAGGTGCCTGGAAGCGGGTTAGAGGGGATGCATAGATGTTACACTGTGCAGGCAGAGATGATTGTTGAAATAGAACAGTGGCAAATTAGTGTGTAGGCAATGTAAATGCAAAACTATAAAAAGGAAAATGGAATTGTAAATGCAAAACTGTAAAGAAAATCGAAATAAAAATATTTTTGTTTCTGTTTTGAAATTACATGTAATTTTTTTTTTTTCAAAACAGGAATGCAAAGCAAACAAAACTAGAAAACAATACATAAACAAATGTAAGTAAAAATCAAACAACAATCACACAACACAACAATATTTTTTTAATGCAAACACACACAAAAATCTAACAACAACTTATTCGAAGAATAGAAAATTAAAATCAAAACTAATTCCCCAGCAGCGGACGGAAATTTTTTCGGTTAGAAAACCATCGAATGAATTTATAATAAAAATTAACCGCAAGCGCACGAATTACAATTCTAGTACGTGGCGAGTACTGATCGATTTGCAGGGAATTGTTAGATTTTAAATTCTTATTCAATCAAATTGACCAAAATTAAAGAGTGTGTTTAAGCTAGAAAATGAGAAAAATGACAAGAGAAGATAAACCCCTTTCTAACAAACTAGCAAATTAAAGGTGATAAAAATATGCAATGTTAGGACAATTTGGAGGTAATTTTCACTCTCCAGATCGCGTAAATCAACAAAATGAAGTTATGATCTCTCTTCTGTTGTCATTAGTGTAATTATTTGATGTGCTTATCATAAGTATGACATATCTGTGCTATTAATTAGCCCAATATAAATCATCAAACTATAACACAACCGCTAATACACATTTAACTTTCATGAAATATGACAGCAAAGTTGAAAGCAAAAATCTATTTTAAGCATGGTCTATTAACTATTGTTTAGAAATGTAGGCCATCAAATTTTAATTTCAACATTCACTTCTTTGTCATAATCATATTTAATTGAAGAGACAATTTGTGTTAGTGATTGTTTAGCCATAGCCTATTTGGTATCAACAATATAGGCTATCAAATTCAAAGCAAAAACAACAAATTAACCACTTCATGCATTCTCATGAAAGCACAAAAAGAGGGAATAAACATCAAAATGTTGGATTTGCATACTAGAGAGCTTCATTACCGCTAAATTGAAGGGAATAGCCTATCATTTTTGTTATCAAATCAACAAACGTAGAAAGCAACATTAAACAAACAAGAGAAAAAAGAGCAAAAAGAAAGAAAAACTAATCTACTTGCATGAAATGTAAATCTACACGACTAATATGAAAATAAATAAGCATGTAAAGAAAAAGAGCATGTATTAAAGTTGCATAAAAAAGGTATATAAAGAGAAAATGGCTAATGGTCATGAAAAGAAAAAAGAGCTCTTATTTTATTTTTGATCTAAACTAATTAAGAGAAGAGAGCCTAAGAGAGACTAAAAGAAGAGAGTATGAGAGTTACATGAAACATAAGACGTATTTATACAAGTTTAAAACCCTAATTCACTTTTTTGGGAACTATCCCAAAAATATCCTATTTGGAAGTGTGGTGGCCAAGTTATCATTAATTTCAAATAATCAACCATTAAGTCCACATGAAAATTTAATGGCCTTTTAGCATGTGCATTAGCTCCTAAGTGTACATTAAGATAGGTGGGTGAGGCCCTCCATGATCCATGAAATGAATTATTTCCATCTCCATTCCTTTGTATTCACTCTTGTGCATGCATATATCTTCATGAAACCACTTGTATGTGAAGCCAATTCCTACAAAATAATATAGAAACTTCCAATTAAATTTTCTCAAATTAATATATGCATAAAAATGACCATTTTGCTTTGGATGAAGATGGATATGTGACGATTTAAAAAAAATTGAATTTTTGTTTAAACATGTTAAAACGCCCAATAAGAACATTTATTTAATTTAAATAGATTAAACATGATGGTAAAAAATGCGCATTTACGTGCACATCAAGTTCTCAATGGGAGACAGAGTTTTCATTAAAGTATCACCAATGAAGGGTGTGGTATGGTTTGGAAAGTCGAAAAAGTTTCAAGATATGTTCGACCATTCCAGATTTTAGAAAAGATTGGAAAGCTCGCTTACAGAGTAGAGTTGCCGAGTAATATGGCAGGTGTTCATAATGTATTATATGTGTCACATCTTCGCAAGTATGTGCATGATGTAGAGGCTACTATTCCTCAAAAAAGTTGGAGGACTTGGTAGTAGAGCCTCTTGATTTGACTTTTGTTAGGAAATTAGTTCGGCTTGTAGCAAGAGACGAGAAAAGATTGAGGACCAAGACAATCAAATTGGTGAAAGTGCAATGGAGAGAGGACGAGAAGGACTGTACTTGGGAGACAAAGGAAAGGATTCGAGATGCTTATCCTAATCATCTTTGAGGGTATGTTCTATATTTGTTTTATATACACTTAGTGGCTGGTAGGACATACTAGCTTTTGTTTGCATGGTTGTTATGCTTGTTTGTAGTCCTTATTGAATTTTGAGGACGAAATTCTTTAAAGGGGGACCTGTAACACCCATAATTTTTGTTTAACATTATTCAGGATATTTAATTGGATAAACTAAATAAAACAATGTGGTTGATTAAGGAATTGAGATTTAACTATCAATTAACTTGGCCATGGCTAAACTAATGAATGTATAAGTATGGTTTATAATTTATAAGTCAGGAAAATAAGACGAGGGCAATATGGGAATAGCTACACCCATATACCCTTAAACACTCCCTTATTCTCACCTACCACATCATAAATAAAAATACACATTAAGTAGAAGTTATGGCTAGCCATTAAAACATCTTAGGAGATCAGCAAACTTGGAAGATCCATGAGAGAAAGTTAGAAGATTAAAGCTAAGGCAAATGTCAAACTCCAACAACTTAATCGAGGTGAATAATAGTGTAAATTATCTCATTTTTCCTTATTTTGGTTCGGTTATGGATAATAACAAAATGTATTTTGCTGTGTTGATCATGTTTGGATCTAATAATCATTATTTGGACAGAATAATGATTTATGGTAGTTTACTGGAATTTCATGGAATCAAAATAATGGGTTTTAAAGTAAAAACCTTATTAAACAACCTCCAAATGACTTTATTTTTGGATATGCTGTGTAAAACATAATTTTTGAGATGAGTTTTTAATTTCATAATTTTCGGAGTTAATAGGAATATTTTATGAATTTACTAATGTGGAAAAGACATTTATTTCAGGTTTTAATTATTAAAAACAATAAAATAATGAATTTTGCGTCGAAATTTTTATTTGATGTAGAAATGTTAATTCAGTTTTTTGATGAATTTTAGGGATTTTTTCCCAAATGATTTCGATTTATTATGAATTTTCTAAGCTAAAAAGGCTTAATAATTATATTAAAATATTAATATAATTAATTGTTTTGAAAATAATTTTGGAAAAAATAAAACCTAATCTATAGTAGTTTTTTTTTTTGCAAAGAAAGTGTTAAAATATGTCATTAACCAATAGAAATTTGACAAAGAATAAGAGTTTACAAAAAGAATATACTTTGCTTAGCAAAATAACAGTTTTTAAGTTATTTACGACTATGTGATTCGACCTTGTCGAAAGCACCTTTTCGATAGCATTTGTAAATGTAGCGGAAGCCCATTTGTTGCAGTTTTCACCAACTTTGTTTATAAAACTTTAAATAGGTATAACTCTCTAATCGTAAGCCCTTTTTTCTATTGTGACCACTCTACGGAAAGGGAAACCATCATTTGAACACAATGGAATAGGTTAGAGACTGTAATTCTACACCTATAAAAATTTATATCTAAAACAAGGTTTTATATTTTCGAACGAGTTGATTTCTTTGCTTTCGAATACGTTTGCTTTATTTTCTTTGCCTTCGAAGGGGATACTTTCGAAGGGGTTGTAAAATTGTTTTCTTTTAACCAAGTTTTATACATTCGAAGGGGATACTTTCGAAGGGAATGTTTATATGACACTTGTTTTTTGGATATGCAGGGTAGGTAACCTTATATAATAAATGTTGTTTAACCTTGGGGATACCATGATGGGTTTAATGAGTTCAACACAATAGTTGGGGATACCAACACTTATATGTATTGACACAATCATTTAGGGATACCAACGTAAACTATAAATGAATATAACCTAAATTAGGGATACTAATGGAAATAGGTTAATCATTTGAATCGCATGGGATAACTAGAATTATGTGGGTAACATGAGTTAAGTGGCCAAGTGATGGGTTCATAATCATCCTAGGAAAACTATAGGATGTTTGATGGATGGTCAACATCATGTCGGGTATGGATAATCTCCATATGATTAAAGATAGCTTTATAGTCAGTCTATGAAAACTATAATTGATACTGGCAAGGGCCAGTAGGTTTATAGTTAGCTCATGATAACTATACCTGGATTATGATATTGACAGATATTCAATAGGTTCCTAGTCAGCCCATGCAAACTTGGATAAATAGAAAGATATTGGAGTGACTAATAGGTTCTTAGTGATCCCATGAAAACTATGTAATCAATTCAGATTTTCCTGAACTTTTAACCGGTTATTAGTTACTAGTTAGCCCATGAAAACTAATAGGTTAATAGTGATCCTAGAAACTATAATTGAGATAGATAGTCAGAATGAATGAGGACGGGTAGTCCAGATGTGATTTACTAGTTTTGCATGTCATCATAATGTTTTGAAATACTATGTTTTTAACCATTTTGAATGCAGGAGCATGGTATATGGTTTTATAAAGGTTTTAGGATACCGGTGAGAGGAAAATCCGTTCCGCTATGCGGAGTGGTCTTACTAGATATTTATTTGGATTGAAATGATAGATTATTGTTCATACTAGGCTTTACGTCTGACTCAAAGTTTTATTTTTCCCCTTAAACTCTCGGGTACTCAATTGATTTTGCATAGTTTGTGATTTATGGTTTTCAGATTCTCTTCTTAGACGAATAAAGCTTCCGGAGGCATGCAGGAGGCATATAGTTATTTTAGAGATATCTTTTTCTGCTTTGTATTTGCATGTAAAGGCAGATTTATTAGCCTTATTATATACTCTGATCAACCAAGGAGACATCTTCATATGTCGGTCTTGGCGTATGTGTAATAATTATATTTTGCCGAACATGGTTGACGTTGTGGGATTATGTGATGAACATGAAATGTTTTGAATGGAATGTGGAAATATATTTTGAATTGTTAAATTTTTTCCATATTCTTGTGATCTGTGTATTAATGAATGTAGCACCGCCGTCCTTGATCGTCGAAGATTAATAATTATGGATGACTACAACATCCGTAGCCGTTTGTTTTGGGCCTCTAAATAGGGATGTTACAAGTTGGTATTAGAGCATAGATTTACGATAAAACATAAGATAAACCAAACATTTTCGAACATAATCCAAATGAATTAAAGAATAAGATTGGGGTTTGGGTTATAGTAATGTACTTACATATACATATACATACATACATATATATATATATACATACATACATATATATATATATATATATATAAGTACATATTCCCCTCTCTCTTAGACCGTTCTTCTGTATCTTAATAAAGCTCGTATGCAAATTACGAGAAAGAAAGGTATGGAAGCAAGAAATGGAAGAGTGAATCTAGGTGGAGGAAGCACCACAACTAACCGAAACGCTCAACCCACTACAAGGAGACATGCAGGTCGATCGGCAAATATTAACCAAGATGCAATTACTAAAGTGAGTGTTGGAACCCCACCAGTAGATATGGGGATGTTGTATCAGTTCTACGTGAATGCTAGAAGAGCCAATCCTGTGGCCCCGGTTTGCAATAACTATGCCAAGTTGAGAACAGATTATACCAGTCTGAGAACAGATTATACCAGTCTGAGAAGGAAGTCTTTTCTTGGAATAGAGAATGTTTTTGAAGTTGAGAACTGGCTTTTGAACTGTGAAAGGATCATTACAGATTTAGGCTTGGATGATGGAGAGAAGAGAAGGCTAGCCTCTGGACAGTTGCAAGGGTTAGCGCTTCATCGGTGGAACGGTGTGACAATCGAAGTTTCGGAGGAAGAGCCGACATGGGATGATTTTAAAAGAAGGTTTGAGCAGAGTTTCTTGTTCGAGGTTGCCAAGTCGGCATTGATGAGAAAGTTCATGGATATTGTACAAGGAGAGATTTCTATGATTGAGTATGCTGATAAATTTGGTGAGTTGTGTCAATATGGTTATGCATTGGTTGACATTGATGTTAGAAGGAATGAGAGATTGATTCGAGGTTTGAGGCCAAAACTAGGTAAAATGACCATGAATCATATTAGAGAGCCTTGTCATGTAATGAGGGAGATGACCATTCGCCATGAGGAGATGCTTGCTGTGTCTGTTAAGTAGAAATCAGTTGAGTCCCAAGTCCCTTAGGGAAAGAAAAGTAAATTCTTCAAGGAGAAAAGAGCCCACAAAAGGGATGCTACCAAGCAATCGAAGGCTGATTTAGTGTGTTATAGGTGTGATAAGAAGGGCCATCATGCCTAGAGTGTACAACTGGTAAAGGAAAGAAGCCTGTAGAGAAGAAGAATGTGAAATGCTTCAACTATGACTAAGTTGGGCATTATAAGAGCCAGTGCCCATAGCCAGTCTGTCGAATAAAGGGAGGTTATTTGCTATTGAACCACCGTCTTCTAATAGACCTACTGCCGTAGAGAAAGGGAAAACTATAATGGAAGGTACGCTTATGATTAAGAGTATACCAGTTAGAGTACTTTTTGATATCATTGCACCACACTCATTTATATCATAGTATTTGGTTAATAAGTTATGTATAGAACCTACATACTTTTTTACTTCCCTAAGGGTTGCAAATCCAATAGAAGGGCATGCAACGCTTGGGATGAGATGTGACTAGTTAGAACTTGATTTATTAGATCATAAGTTTGCATGCAGTTTGTATGTTTTTGATTTTGTAGATTTTGAGATCATTTTGGGTATGGATTGGTTGGGTAAGTATGAGGCTAGAATATTTTGCCAGGATCGAAAAATATCGTTGAGGCACCTAGATAGTCATAACCGAATCATTTTCTCAGTGGAGAATTCTAGTAAGAGTGTTTGTACTTGGTTAAGTGCCATGGAGGTGGAAGATGAGCTTAGTCAGGTTCGTGTAGCAAGAAAATTTGCAGATGTATTTGAGCTGGTCACTAGGATTACCACCGAAACAAGCTGTAGAGTTGTGGATAGACCTTGTACCCAGTGCTGAACCTGTCAATAGATCACCTAGCAGAATGACACCAACAGATATGAAGGAATTGAAGGTGCAGCTTGTGGATCTTGATAAAAGAAATTTTATTAAACCAAGCAGCTCGCCTTTTGGAGTGGCCGCGGTGTTTGTAAAGAAACCAAATGGGTCATTAGGGATTGCATTGACTATCGTAAGTTAAACGAAAGGACGATCAAGAATGGTACCCTCTGTCGAGGATAGATGATCTTTTTGATCAGTTGAGTGGAGCCAGAGTATTTTTCCAATTGGATTTGGCGATAAGGTTCCATCAGTAGAGAGTGACAGAGGATAGTATTCCTTTGAGTACGTTTTGGACTAGGTATGGTTCGTACGAGGGTTGGTGATGCCATTTGGGTTGACAAATGCACTCGCTTTCTTCATTGATTTGATGAACCGGATTTTCTAAGAGCACTTGTATAGGGTCGTATTGGTATTCATAGATGACATTTTGGTATACTCAAAAGGTGAAAGAGAGCATGAGATTCATCTTAGAGTGGTTTTGGAGACGACGAGGCAGAATCAGCTGAAGGCGAAGTTTTCTAAGTGACATTTTTGGAAGAAAGAAGTTAAATTTTTTTGGTCATGTGGTTTTAGAGGAAGGATTTTCAGTTAATCCAGTTAAGATCGAGGCAGTCAATAATTGGAAGAGACCATAGAGGGTAACCAAGATTAGGAGTTTTCTTGGACTTGTTGGCTATTATCGAAAATCCATTAAGGATTTCTTGCGGATAGCAGCACCATTGACTAAGTTGACCAGGAAGGATGTGAAGTTTGTTTGGTGCGAGAAATGTGAGGAAGGGTTCCCTATGATAAAGCATTTGTTAACCATTGTGCTAGTGTTAGTAGTTCTAAATGATAACCAAGGGTTGGTAGCATACACTGATGCATGTGGGACAGGATTGAGAGCAGTATTGATGCAAAAGGGAAAGTTTATTACTTATGCATCACGGCAGCTTAGAATGCACGAAGTTAAGAATCCTACTCATGACTTAAAGTTAGCTGCGGTGATATTTGCTTGAAGATTTGGAGGCATTATCTATTAGAGGAGAGGTTTGAATTATATACCGATCATAAGTCATTAAATTATTTATTCTTTCAGAAGGAGTTGCATATGAGGTAGTAGAGATGGCTGGAGTTTTTGGCTACTTATGATTTCTGTGTAGAGTATACTCTTGGGGAAGGAAATAAGGTAGCGTTGCACTCAATAGAAAACATCAAAATGTGGTGTTTGCGATGTTGGAAGAATGGAAGGATCTAGATGCCTTAGCCAGTTGTGGTGTGCAGTTGAGATCTACTGCTAATTCAAGCCTGGATACTGCCAGATTGTCTTGTTAGGAAGTTCGACCAGTGCCGATCGAGGGGATAGCTTTTAAGAAGAGGGAAGATCCAGATTTAGACAAGAGGATCAGAAGGCTCGAGGTAGGATTAGAGATTGATGACTTAAAGGATTTAAGTCTTGATCAAAGGGGATGGTTGAGAAAGAAGGGAAGATTATGCATTCCGAATGTAAAGAACTTAAGAAGGGAAGTTCTGGAGGAATGTCATCGATCGAAGTTTATGATTCATCCTAGATAAACCAAGACGTATCAAGATATGAAGTGGAGCTTCTATTAGGAAGACATGAAGAGAGATGTTGGCTTATGGGTTAGGCAGCGTGTGAACTGTCAATAAGTGAAGGTCGAACATCAGAAGCTGAGTGGGTTGCTTCAGCCTTTAGATATTCCAGTCTGGAAATGAGATTCGATGTCTATGGATTTTATAGATGGGTTGCCATGGTCAAGAAGAGAAAATGAGAGTATATGGGTTATTGTAGACAGGTTGATCAAGAGTGCTCATTTCATTCCAGTAAATTCGACCAGAACGGCACCTGTTTTGGCAAAGTTATTCATGAAGAACATAGTTAGACTTCATGATTTCCCTAGTAGCATTGTCAGCGATAGGGATGCATTACTCACTAGAGAATTTTGGAGGAGTCTACAAGAGGTATTAGGCACCAAGCTCAAGATGAGTACATATTATCACCCACAAACGGATGGACAGATAGAGAGAGTCAATAAGGTACTTGAGGACTTGTTAAGAGCCTGTATATTGGACTTTGGTAGATCCTGAGAGGACCATCTAGATTTGATTGAGTTTTCCTATAATAATAGTTATCAAACTAGTATGGGAATGACATCTTTTGAAGCTTTGTATGAAAGACCATGCAAATCTCCAACTTATTGGTTAAAGACTGGATATAGATTGATCTTAGGTCCGGATTTAGTTAGAGAAGCATTAGAAAAAAATTGAGTTAATCCGAGGATGGATGAATGATGCTCCATCTAGGCAGAAGATCTATACAGATAAGAAGCATTACGACCTAGAGTTTTCAATGGGAGAAAGGGTTTTCATTAAAGTATCATCAATGAAGGCTGTGGTATGGTTTGGAAAGTCGGGAAAGTGGGCCCCAAGATATGTTGGACCGTTCTAGATTTTAGAAAGGATTAGAAAGCTCGGTTATAGAGTAGAGTTGCCGAACAGTATGGCAGGTGTCCATAATGTATTCCATGTGTCTCATCTCCGCAAGTATATGCATGATCCAAAGGCTATTTTTCTTCAAACAGAGTTGGAGGACTTGGTAGTAGAGCCTAATTTGACTTTTGTTAGACAACTAGTTCGAGTTGTAGCAAGATATATGAAAACATTAAGGACCAAGACTGTCAAATTGGTGAAAGTTCAGTGGATCGACAATGAGAAGGACTGTACTTGGGAGATAGAGGATAGGATTCGAGATGCTTATCATGATCTGCTTTGAGGGTATGTTCTATATTTGTTTTATATATACTTATTGGCTGGTAGAACATACTAGCTTTTGTTTGCAAGGTGGTTATGCTTGTTTGTAGTCTTTAGTTAATTTCGACGATGAAATTCTTTAAGGGGGAGCCTGTAACACCCCTACTTTTTCTTTAACATTATTCAAGACATTTAGTTGGATAAATTAAATAATATAATGTAATTGATTAAGGAGTTGAGAATTAATTTTCGATTAACTTGGCCACGGCTAAACTAATGAATGTATAAGTATGGTTTAAATTTGTAAGTTTGGAAAATAAGATGAGGGCAATATGGGAATAGTCGCATCCATATAACCTCCTCTATTCTCACCTACCATTGCATAAATCAAAATACACATAAAAGAGAAGTTTTGGCTAGCCATTAAAACATTTTAGGAGATCAGCAAACTTGGAAGATCCTAGAGAGTAAGCTAGAAGATTAAATCTGAGGTAAATCTCAAACTACAACAACTTAATCAAGGTGAATAATAGTGTAAATCATCTCATTTTTCCTTATTTTGGTTCGGTTATGGATAATAACTAAACGTATTTTGCTATGTTGGTCATGTTTGGATCTAATAATCATTGTTTGGATAGAATAATGATTTATGGTGGTTTATTGGAATTTTTATAGAATTAAAATAATGGGGTTTAAAAAAACTTTTATTAAACGACCTCCAAACGAATTGATTTTTGGGTATATTGGTAAAACATAATTTTGGAGATGGGTTTTTAATTTCACAATTTTCGAAGTTAATAGGGATATTTTGTGAATTTCCTAAGGTGGAAAAGACATTTATTTCAGGTTTTAATTTTTAAAAGTAATAAAATAGTGAATTTTTCCCTAAATTTTTTATATGATGTAGAAAATGTTATTTCAGAATTTTGATGAATTTTTGGGATTTTTCCCATGTAATTTTGATTTATTTAGAAATTTCTATATTAAAACGGCATAAGAATTATATTAAAATATTAATATAATTAATTATTTTGAAAACAATTTTGGAAATAACAAAACCTGATTATAGCATTTTTTCTACACAGAAAGTGTTAAAATATGTCATTAAGCAATGGAAATTTTACAAAGAACAGGAGTTGGTGAAAAGAATAAAATTTAATTAACAAAATAACAGTTTTTCTAGTTATTTATGACTCTTCCATTTGACCTTGTCAAAAGCACCCTTCGACGGCAATTGTAAATGTAGCGGAAGCCCTTTTGTGGCAGTTTTCTCTAGCTTTATTTCCAAAATTTAAATAGGCATAACTCCATAACCGTAAGCCCGTTTTTCAATTGTGACCATTCTACGAAAGGAGAAACCATCATTGGAACACAATGGAATAGGTTAGAGACCTTAATTCTACACCTATAAAAATTATAGCTAAAAAAAGTTTTATATTTTCGGACGAGTTGATTACTTTGCTTTCAAATACGTTTACTTTGTTTTCTTTGCCTTCGAACGGGATACTTTCGAAGGGGTTGTAAAATTATTTTCTTTTAACAAAGTTTTATATATTCGAAGGGGATACCTTCGAAAGGTTATGTTTATATGACACTTGATTTTTGGATACGTAGGGTGGGTAACCTTATATAATAAATGTTGTTTAATCTGGGGATACCTGGGTGGGTTTAGTGAGTTCAACACAATAGTTGGGGATACTAACACTTATAAGTCTTGACACAATCATTGGGGGATACCGATGTAAATTATTAATGAATATAACCTTAATTACGATACTAATGGAAATAGGTTAATCATGTGGATAACATGGGATAATTAGAATCATGTGGCTAACATGAGTTAAGTGGCCAAGTGATGAGTTCATAGTCATCCTAGGAAAACTATGGGATGTTTGATGGATAGTCAACATCATGTCGAGGATGGATGGTCTCTATATGATTGAAGATAGGTTCATAGTCAGCCCATGAAAACTATGATTGATACTGGTAGGGGCCAATAGGTTTATAGTTAGCCCATGAAAACTATACCCGGATTATGACATTGACAGATAGTTAGTAGATTCCTGATCAGCCCATGAAAAACTAGAATAAACAGAAAGATATTGGACTTACCCATAGATTCTTAGTGATCCCATGAAAACTATATAGTTGATTCAGATAGTACATAAAAATTTAACCGGTTATTAGTTGGCCCATGAAAACTGATAGGTTAGTAGTAATCCTAGAAACTATAATTGAGACAGATAGTCAGAATGTATGGGGATGGGTAATCCGGATGTGATTTACTTGTTTTGCATATCATCATTATGTTTTGAAATACTATGTTTTTAACCATTGTGAATGCTGGAGCACAATGTACAATTTTATAAAGGTTTTAGGATACCAGTGAGGGGGAAACCCGTTCCATTATGCGGCGTGGTCTCACTAGATATCTATTTGGCTTGAGATGATAGATTATTATTCATACCAGGCTCTATGTCTGACTCGAAGTTTTTGTTTTCCCCTTAAACTCTCGGGTACTCAATTGATTTTGAGTAGTTTGAGGTTTATGGTATTTAGGTTCTCTTCTTAGACGAATAAAGCTTTCGGAGGCATGCAAGAGGCATATAGTTATTTAGAGATATCTGTTTTCGCTATGTATTTGGATGTAAAGTTAGATTTATTAGCCTTATTATATACTCTGATCAACCAAGGAGGCATCTTCATATGTCGCTCTTGGCGTATGTGTAATAATTATATTTTGCTGAACGTGGTTGACGTTTTGGGATTATCTAATGAACATGAAATATTTTGAATGGAATGTGGAAATATGTTTTTGAATTGTTAATTTTTTTCTCCATATTCTTGTGATCTTTGTATCAATGAATCTAGCACCGCCGTATTTGACCACCGAAGATTAATAACTATGGATGACTGTAGCATCCGTTGCCGTTAGTTTTGGGCCTCCAAATAGGGAGATGTTACAGTCTGATTCTAGACCTTAGTGTTATAATATTATGCATCTCGGTGTCGATGTGCAGTCGCCTTCAACTCAGTTGCATCGTTCTTCTCATTAATCGTATGAAGTGACTCGAGCCAGAGTATGATGACATATGAATTGTTCAATAAGCCCATAGTACTAATGGAATTTCATAAACCCACTTGCCTTCGACCTTTTTCAAGTGCTTCTTAAAAATAGACTTGATAATCTTGTTCACAGCTTCAACCTGCCCAATTGCCTAAGGATGTGCCACTATGGCTAATCTCTTCTCTATGCAGGGCCAACACTAGAAATCTTTGAACTTGGTACTAACGAATTGGGTCCCGTTATCGGTAATGATTTCCTATGGAACACTAAAATGAAAAGTGGTGTTATGGACAACAAAGTCGATTTCTTTCTTTGTAGTGATCATGGTCAATGGCTCTGCTTCAACCCACGTGGTAAAGTAATCAACTGCAACGATGGCGTACTACACACCACCTTTGGATATCGGTAACACGCCAATGATATCAATACCCTAGACTGCAAACAACCAAGTCTATGGGCTCTTAGTATTTCAGCAAATATTTTGTACTTGTTTCATCTACGAGTGTAATCGGTTGTGTCTTGATTGATAGTTGGCTAGAAATATCCGTAATAGAGGATCTTCTTTGCTAGGGTTTGCCACCGAGTGTGATCACCACAGGGCCCTTCATGAATCTCTCTTAGAACTCGCTTAGCCTCGTCATGAGCGACACATTAGAGCATGAAGATAGAGAAACCCTTCTTGTAAAGTACTACTTTCTGAATAATATACCTCAAAGATAGTCAAAGGTGCTTTTTTCATTCATTCCTTCTCTTCAGAAAGATTCCCCTCTATAAATAATCATGAATTGGAGTTATCTATGACTCCCTTTTAAGCCCGGTCTCCAAGAACCAATCGACATCCATCTGGTCGATGCCTGAAGCCAAAAATACTTCCATCAGAACCAAGCCCATAAGCTGCCTATCATTGGAGCTGGCCATTTAGCTAATGAATCGGCCTTCTTGTTCTGCTCTCTAGGAATATGAGTGATCCTATAATTTTCAATGTCAGCGAGCGGCTCAAAGACTCGGTTTAGATAAGAAGCTAGTCTTGCTCCTTTTGCTTGAAATTTTTTTCTGAACATGACAAACCACCAGGTGGGAGTCATAGAAAATATGTAAAGTCTTTAATCCCAACTCTTTGGCAATCTTGAGTCCTAAAATCAAGGCCCCGTATTCAACTTCATTGTTAGTTGCTAGAAGCTTCAACGCATAGCAATTGGGTGTTCTTTGGGAGTAAAAAATACAACTTCAGCGCCAAAACACCGTTTGTTAGATGCATCATCCATGTGCATCTTCCATCAAGTTTTCTTCTCACCACTGCTCTCTGGAGGATCATCTCATGCAGTGAATTCAGCTACGAAATTCGTTAAGGTCTGACCCTATATTGCTCTCCGAGGGTGATAAGCTATGTCGTGTTGGCTTAATTCAATGTTCTATTTCAGCAGCCTTCCAAAAGTCTTAGGTTGCTGTAAGACTTGTCGCAAAGGCTGGTCAATAAGAACTTTGATTTGATGAGTTTGGAAATTAGGTTGGAGCTTTCTCGAAGCGATCAAAAAGTAGTATGAGAACTTTTCCAGATTTGGGAAGTTTCGTTCTGCGCTTATCAACCACTTACTGATCTAATAAACTGGTTGTTAGATGCATGGTTCCTCATGTATAAGTGCGGCACTCAAAGCATGCACTAACACCACTAAGTATATAAACAAGTCTTCATCATCCATCGGCTTTGATATGTCTTTACACTCACGAATCCATTCAATGTTCCTTTTTCCCTTCTTAATCACCTTAAATAAAGGTATGCATTTATCTGTGGCTATAGAAATGAACCAACTTAAGGTGGCAACCTTCCTATTTAAGCTTTGGACCTCCTTGATCGACTTCAGGGCTTCGATTTTTGTCAGTGCCTTGATCTTCTCTAGGTTGGCTCCAGTCCCATGGAAGTTTACAATGAAGCCCAAGAATTTCCCTAAAGTAACACCGACAGAGTATTTTAAGGGATTAAGCTTCATTCCATACTTTTGAAGGGAATCAAAAATCTCTGCCCAATCGTCAACGTGGTTTCCTGAACCCCATGAATTCACAAGCATGTCATCCACATTAACTTCCATCGAGTGTCCAATCTGGTCTTTAAACATCTAATTAATAAGCGTTTAGTATGTTGGCCCTGCTTTCTTCAATCCAAAGGGAATGACCATATAGCAATACAGCTCGAGGTCGGTTATGAAGTTGGTGTGTTCCTGATCTAGGACATGAACTAGGATTTGGTTGTATCCCGAGTACGCATCCATAAATGAATGTAGTTCATGCCAACTGTCGAATCCACTAACCGATCAATCCTCAGGAGTAGGAAGCTATCTTTTGGGTACATCATATTCAAATCAGAATAGTTGATGCATGTCCTCCACTTCCCATTCGGTTTCCTCACCAAAAAAGGATTGGATAACCACTCCAAGTGCAAGGCATTGCAGATGAAGTCGTTATCCTTATCCACCTCTTCTTTGAGTGTAGTGGATCTCTCTGGACCTAACTGCAGCGTTTCTATTTCATGGGAATGCATTTGGGATTTGTATTTAATGCATGGCTCGCTATCTACGACGAGGTCCCACAAATATCTGAGTGTGTCCAAGCAAATGCATCCATGTTTTCTCGGAGAAAACCGACCAACTCCTTCATCACTCTTGCGTCGAGCTACGATCCGACCTTTAGGATCCGATTTCGATCATCCTAGCTGACCAGAACGACGACCATAAACTCCGCTGGAGCTGCTCTTCCACCTTTTGGCTCTTTACATCAGTCCATGTCATCGTGGAACTGACATGGCTTCCTAAGCTGGGGCTCAGGCTATAGTTGCAGTGCGTCTAAAGCCTTAATGTAGAGGGTCTATCCACATTTTTCCTTCCTCCCTTCACTTTGCCTCCTTTAGCTTGCCGACGTAGAATGTGTGGCTAGTCACCTGATTTCCCAGGATAATCCTTATGCCGTTCTCTATAAGAAACTTTATAGTCAAACACCAAGCAACTATAGTCCCTATGAACTCAGCTTAGGCTGGTCGGCCTATAAATGCATTGTAAGCAGAGCAAATATCCAACACCAAAAAAGGTACGGCTCATACTCACTTGTGGTCGCCCTCGCCAAGTACCACCAGTAATTCTACATGTTCAATCGGCTTAGTAGCCGTCCCGTTGAACCCCTGTATTCGAGGTTTACAAGATTTTAAAATCCTTCTCCTCCAACATTATTTGATCGTAAACTCTGTTGAACAAGATATTGACTGAACCACCATAATCAACAAGCACTTTTCGAATAATAACAGGACCAATCGTAGTTGTGATCATAAGTCGGTCAATCGTTGGAGCTTCCACTCTATCGGCATCTCTACTCTGGAAAACAATATCATTAATTATCGTTCTGCATTGTTTTTCTAAAGTACCATTTTCAATAGCGAAAAAAATTTCTCTCTCCGCATGTTTAATAGCACCAACATATCTGTTTGTCTCAGTTAGACTTTTTTCAGTAGGGTATGGCCTACCGATGATAATATTAATCACCAATTTTTTTTTGGCCGCCTGAATGCATCAACATTAGGCTCAGCTTGCTCTCGTTGGGAAGACAACCCAGAGGAGACCGATTATCCTTGCCCCCATCTTATAGGCCTTTCATATACTGCTATAACCTTTTCTTACGAATCAACTCTTCAATCATATACCACAAGTGTTTGCACTCATTGATATTGTGATCACGAGCTTCATGGAATCTGCAGAACTTGCCAGACTTTATTTCCTTCTTAGTCGACTCCCTTGGAGCCGAACTTTCTGTACTGCTCAGTGTTTTGAGTCGTCAGGTAGATATTTTCTATCAAGATGTTCAGTTCAGTATAGTTATCTTATTTAGGAGTCCTACTACGATCCCTATAATCTGACTTCTTCTTCTTAGCTCCATCATCATTTCAGTTTTGATTATTGTTTAATTATCAACATTCACATCCACACTCCTAGAGTTTCCTCTAGATTGCTTTACGGCAATATTACTTTATAGCACTTCCTTCGAATTTCCGATACCGGTACTCTATGGACATTTCTTCGCTTCCTCCAAGTGTAAGTATTCATTAGCCTTTCTATAGAAAGCATCCATCATTATAAGGCATCCTTTCCAACCATTCTCCAAACTCCATATTAGGATGGACCCCCTTAATTAATGTCATCAGCACTACGCCATCCTTAAGATTTGTAACTTCTATCACGTTATATGGAATCGATTCATGAAATCCTTCGGCGACTCTCCCTCCGTTTGGAAGGTTCAACAAAGGCATTACATACTTTGGATATGCAGCATGCAAATAGAATTGCTCTACAAACTTCTTTGATAACTCAGCAAAAGATGATATAGACCTCAGCAAAGTCGAGCGAACCACATTGTAGCTACTCCTTCTAAGAAATCAGGAGACAACAACATTTCATGGCATCAGAAGCTCTAGTTGAATGCATATTCCATTTATATTTTATCAAGTGCTGCCTAGGGTTTATCGTTCATCCGTACAATGACATAGTTGGCATTGCAAATCTCCGAAAGTATCTCCCATGTAGAATGTTCTCTATAAACGGGTTCCTTTTGGGAGATGTACCCCATTCATCGTTACTTCTGAAATGATTTTTGCTAACAAGTCTCCTGACCATATCTTCAAAGTAGTCCAGATCAATAGGGTTGACTGAATGGCGGTAATTGGGCTCCACTCTAGGTGTTCGGCCCAGTGAACGCTCTAGATTTGGCCCTCAATACCTAGGTTGTCCAGCCTTCGGGAGATCCATTCGTTCAGATGTGCCCTCTGTTTGATTTGTGTAAGCAATATCATCAGCTGCAGCACAATTCTCTAGATTCCAACCACCACTAGCGCGTCCTGAAGCCAAGTCCATGCCACCTTCCAAAAGATGGGCTTTGGGCCCACCATTGGATGGATCGATTCCAACTCGTAACCTTGGGTCGTTATTGCAAATCTAGGTAGGCATCCCCGCATAGAACTTCTCTATGAACACATTAAAAGTATCCAAGTTATTATAGATCCCTTTGCATGTGTCTCTTCAATGGAACTCGATCGTTATTACATCATGGTTATTTCCATGGTAGGACACAGTTGCAAATCCCACTCGTAATCCCCCATCGTTTAACTTTCCCTTGTGGGCCATTGTTATGACTCCCATCATTAAGTTTTCATCTTCATAACATCTGTACACATCTATCGATTCCACCACTATGCTCCATTCTTCGATCTGAATGCCCTTCTTATGCAATGATACAACTCTCAACAATCTCGAGTAAATCCTTCGAAGTCTGGTTTCATGATTCCTAACTCTAAGTCACTCTAATGAGAATTTTCAACCATATTATCATACTAGAAAGCACATATGCACCAAACAACATTTAAACATGCAAATATACAACAATTCATGGCAAATTATCCTTAATATACTTCTAATATAGCCTAGCACATATTAAGGCAATCATACATCAAATTAACATAATTAGAACACTTGAAAACATTTTAATTTTTTATACTCAAGATTTCACTTTAAAATAGTCATAAAACTTGATTTTGACTTTGAAAATGGGTTTAAAACA
Organism: Allium cepa; assembly: GCA_030765085.1. Taxonomy (NCBI): domain Eukaryota; kingdom Viridiplantae; phylum Streptophyta; class Magnoliopsida; order Asparagales; family Amaryllidaceae; genus Allium; species Allium cepa. Next base: position 405,876,087 of record CM060940.1, on the reverse strand, counting down.
TGTCAAAACTTATAGATACATATATACCGAGGTGTGAGATGATCAATCACTCACCAAAACCTTCAAAATTCATGTTTTGCGTGCAAATCCAAAAATGAATAGAAAAGATGTAACTTTTTTCTTCTTAAAAATGTTGATTTGAAGATCTCTAGTGAATCCTCTTGACAATTTAACCTTAATTTATGATTTATACTTGATTTTGGGGAGAAAAGAGAAGATATTAGGTCGAGAATGGATTAATGGGGGCTTACATCCATTTGAGAAGATATAAAAGTGATTTGAGGATGATGGTTTAGCCTACTATAGTCTTAAAACCAGAAATGAGTTAGTGGGCTTGCCCCTAAACTCACTAATTACCCACTAAGATGCTGCAAAAACTACTTATTTTCAAACTGCCATTCTCCTAGCCAGAAAATTCAAATCGCTATTATGACCACTTTACGAAAAGGGAAACCTCATATCTTTCTTATAGAAGTGGTCTTCGATGCTAATTCGGCTTCCATCAAAAGTTATAGCCGTTCCCAATTTTCCATGTTGCAATAAAAATTTAAAAGATAGAAAATGTCACTAATAGGCATTTCCTAAAGCTATAGAATCATACAATCTCATATGAGTTTAGAAAAATATTTTATGATCCTCTGATACGTAAAACGCAGGTCTTTACCCTCTCAATCCTTTAGGAATATCGCCCTTGAAATCCCCAATACAACCATGGTATAATCAAACATAGCTACCCTACATGCCTAACATCCACAAGCAACCATATCAAACATCAAACATGCATACAGAAGCAAGAAATGGTATCTACTCTACCCTACCATGCAAGATACTACTACCATAAATCATATCGAAAGTGAAAGTAAATGTAATAAATAAAAAGCCTCACCAAGAAAAGAGCTCTGGATAAGTAGTCCTCATGCCCTCCTCTGTCTTTCAGGTATAGTGTCCTTTGTTCTCACTCCATTGAACCTTCAGTGGCTCTACAGTTTTCCTTCTAAGATGCTTTGTATTACATCTAACTATACAAGTAGGACTATGAGATCTCGATGCTTCCCATTTAATCTCGATATCATCATGCTGATCCAATTTAATTATCACGCCTAAGCCATGCTCAAATTTCTACAAGTGAAAGACGTGGAACATGTTGTGCCTTTGCACCATCTTTTAAGGTATGTCGACTCAATAAGCCTGGTTTCTAATCCCCTTCAATACCGAAAAAGTTCCGACAGTTCTTGGCTCCAACTTCCCTTAAGTGCCAAATCGAACAATATTCTTCAATGAAGAGATCTCAACAAATACTACATCATCGATGAATAACTCTAAATCATGTCTTCTGCTACCAGCGTAGCTCTTCTATCTATCCTATATAGCTTTTATTCATTTTCGAATGAGCTTGATCTTCTCCAAAGTCTCCCTAATCAAATTTGTCCCATGTATCAGTTTCTCACCCCAGTTCCAACAGACGTGAAGGAGCGTTGCACAGTCAGCCATATATCGCTTCAAATTGTGCCATACCGATGCTGAAAAGATAACTGTTATTGTGTGCAAAGTCAAATAAATGTAAATTATCGTCCCATGAGCCATCGAAATCGAGAATTGAAGCTCACAAGAGATCCTCTAAGATGTGATTCACCCTCTCGGTTTGCCCATTAGTTTGTGGGTGATAAGTTGTACTGAGATGCAGCTTGTTCCCCAATTCCTCTTATAAGCTCTTCTCAAACTCGCTAGTAAACTAATAGCCTCTTTCGCTTATAATGCTCTTTGGAAAACCATGCAACTGCACATCCCACTTCACATAAAACTTGCCAATTTGGATGTCGTTCTACTAGACTTTATGGGTATGTATTGGGCACTCTTTGTTAATCTATTAACTATGATCCAAAATGCTATCATACACTCCACTGGTCCTTGGCAATCCATCAATGTCGTCCATTGAAATTTGTTCCTATTTGCACTCTGGAATCTCGAGCAGATGCAAAAACCACTTGGCTTCTTTTAATCTACCTTTACCAACTGACAGTTCATGCACTTCGAGGTAAATTCCCCAACGTCATTCTTCATCCCTTCCCAATAAAATGTTTGACTCATATCGTGGTGTATTTTATTACCACTGTGATGTAAAGTCAATCTAGAATGATGGCACTCTCATAGCACCTCATCCTCTTACCCATCGACCTCATGTATGTACAATCTCCCATCCTTAAAGAGCCAACCATCAGGGTCGATCTACTACTACTTCATCTCCTCGGACTCTACTCCTTCTTCTATCTTCACCATGATCCCTACTATCCTAGCATCTTGCTTTTGACTAGCACTAATCCACTCAATCAAGGTAGGCCAGATCATCAGGCTAGCCAACACTTCTGGCTCTATCCTATATTGAGGTTTAAAATAATAGCCAGCTATAAACTCCGACTGCTTCCACTTTAGGAACATCGCTCCCAAGCTAACATGTCTCCCATCAATGCATTAACGATCGCATTTCCCTTGCTAGTGGTATAGGAATTGTCAAAGCCATATAAGGATAGGAACTGTAACTATCGCTGCTGATGAAGGTTGAGGTCCTTATGGGAGAATAGATATTTTAACAACTTATGGTCCATATACAACTCGAACCTCTCCCAAGCATATAACGTCTCTATATTATCAAAGCAAATACTATTTCCGCCAACTCTAAATTGTGAGTTAGATACTTCTTGTTATGTAGTTTTAGCTATCAACTAGCGTAGGCAACAACCTTTCCCTTCTACATCAACACCGTGCCAAGTGCAGTACAACAGGTGTCTATGTATACTATCAGCTCATCATTCTTGCTCGAATTAACTAACACCGTTGCACTCATCAATAACTCCCTTAGACTCATGACGCATGCTCTCATCTCCCATCCCTAAATAAAAGTTTGATTCTTCATCATCAAGTTGGTTAATGGGGCTGGTACCTTAGAGAAATCCTCGATAAAACATTTATAGTATCCCGACAAGCCATGGAAACTTCTCATGTCTATAGCAGTCTTAGGTCGATCACAGTATACTGCCACCTTCGCAAGATCTACAACAATACCTTACTCAGAAAAATCATGATCTAATAATCTCCCTTCCCTCCTCTAGAAGTGACGCTTTGAAAACTACACCTTTGATCGATGCTCCCTCAATACCTCGAGCGCAATCCTCAAATGCTCCTTGTGTTCTTCCACCGTCCTTGAATAAACAAGCATATCATCTATGAACACTCTAATCCAAACTAAATATGAAGCACTTTAACAAGCACACTCTCCTTCACTACTCTCAGTTGATGAAACCTCGCAAAGTTCAACTGAGGGAACACTCTAGCACCATGGAGCTGATCGAGAAAGTTATCAATACGTGAGAGTGGATACTTGTTCTTCTTCATTACCTTATTTAGCTTACGGTAATCTGCACACAATATCGGAGAGCTATCTGCTTTGGTGGCAATACTATAAGTGCATCTGAATCAGGTATGCTTCTACAAATGAACACTCGCCTCAACATATCATTCAATTACTTTCAATTCCTTCTTCTCTCTAGGTACCATACGCCTCAAAGGCATAACTACTAGTTTGGTGTACTTCACCAAATATATACTGAACTTTATCTCCCTATATGGTGGTAATCTAGTCACCTCATCAAATATGTCCGGACACTCCCTTGCTATAAGCATAGATGATACTTGTCATATGGGATCTCAAGCGAGTATAGAAAGTTTATCGTCACCTCATCGTTAGGCAGCCAACCTATCTCCAACCTACGCCCATCATCCATCTCTATCGTCACCAATGGCCTCTCACAATCCAATACTACTCCATTCTTCTACAACTCATCCATTTCGAAAAAAATACCGAACCCCATGAAACCAAAAACAAAGCAATCACAAGCAAACAAAGATCCATGATTTGATAAGGCTAAGTCTCAACAAATCATGCAAAGGTTAGTCGATCCTCCAATAGGATTTGTAATAATTAAAGGTCGGTTAACTATCTCGAGTTTCAATCCTAGTCTATTTACCAAATCACTAGGTATAAAGGAACATGAAGCCCTATTGAATAAAGCACATCAGGTGTATCAAAAATAGAAAGCATACCCTATATAATGACGCTTATCCCTTTCTCCTTCGTCGATGGAGCATTCTACGAAGCTGGAACATTGTTTAAAGCATAAGTAGATACAACCTGCTTATTTCTTGACGGTTGTTGACAATTCTTCTTGTTATGTCCTGACTTGTTGCGGTTGTAGCACTTCTTACCCTTCACCTTGCAATCTCTAACAAGATGGCCATTCTCTCCACAATTATGGAAAGTAGGCTCCCACTTGCCCTTTTTCTGACCACTCTTCTGAAACAGCTTTTTATTGTTGTTATTATCCCACTTCATCTTGTCTCCTCGCCAGCTTGCGGCTTTGGCTCACCTTTAGGGTCAATAATCGACTTTGCTTAGTCTATAGTCTCTCATGTCGAAGAGCCTTCTCACCAGCCTCTCAAACGTCTCAATTATATGACTCGTGAGTTTTTCTTCAAGATAATAATCCGAGCCCATAATAAACTTCTTATTTATCTTGAGCAGAGTATCGATAAAACTCAGGTCGTGCTTCGATAGCATGTTGAACTCAGCCACGTACATATCCCTCTGTCTCAAGTCACTGAACTTTCGAAATAACACTAACTTCTGAGTGGTCGATATATACTTCTCTTCAAACCCCGCCTTAAACAGCTCCCAAGTAATTTGGTCCTCGGTGGTAGTAATCTTAATAGCATTCCACCATCCTATAACACTTTCCTGAAGCTGTCTAGAGGCCAGCTTCCTCTTCGTTGCATCTTCTAACTCTATATCCTTAAGGATGGAGTCCTAACTGTCTAACCAATCCTATACTTCACTAATTGATTTTGTTCCAAGAAATGATTTGCCTCCTAGAGTAGAATCATCCTTATCCAGTCCGAAAAAGTCAACTCTTGGCGCTTGCACTAGGGTACCATCCCCAACAGCAGTAGCAAAAACAACTTGGTCATTTTGAACCATGTTTCGCACGACCTTGGTTAGTAGCCATAGATCTCTCTCCCTCATCCACTCTAGAGATGAAGTTGCTAATAATGTTCCTTATTAGCCGACTAATGCTTACAAACTATAAAAAGCATGATCAGACTCTCAAAAAGGAATAAGTGGTGTCCATGAAAGCAATGTGACTTATATACTATATATATACTACAATATATTTTTAAAAACCAAAATTTAATAACTATGCTCTATTATATATCGCTTAATTGATTCTAAGGTGATAGCTCCTTCCCTCTCTCTAATGGATCCAGTACCAACTTACGTTGTCTATGCAACCTATGCTCTGATACCAAATACGATGACTGCCCAACGCCTCTGGTACCTGATATACCTATATAATGCGTCGTGGGGGTATTTAGCCGATGTAGGACAATAGCTAAGAGTGATAAACAAAGAAAAATCCAAACATAGAATCGGTAGAACATCTCATAGCAAGCACAGACCAAATACAATATAAAAACATCGATGTAAAATAGGCGAAACAATAATATTATCAAATAAACCATAAATAAGAACATCAGAGTGCATTAGGTTCAAAGACTATACAAAAACTGAAATAACGAGTTTATACATCCAAATCCCCTAAAATAAACTCTAATATTATCTCTAAAAATACAGGTACTAACATAGCTCTATAGTACTACATAGTGGAATATAAGCAATAGTTAGCTCTAAAGTGTATAGATATGAAAGCGTAGCCTCCTTCTCGTACTCCGTACAGCTCCATGCGCTTTCCAGACCTGCTATCCCTATTCTATAATTTAAAGGTACCCAAGATAATAAGGAAAAAACATAAAACTTCAGGTTAGACAATAATCATAGCAATGTAGATGGAAACGGTTTATATGCAGCAATGGAGTCATAACCACTAGTGATACAATCTAATATAACAAAAAATGGTGAACAATCGTCATAAGCTAGTATTATGTATAATATGTATAATTTAATAGCCACCAAAACGTTGTTCTAACCCCCTTGCTCCCTATTACAACCCACAGGATTTAGAAGGGATGGTACCGGTATTGTTTGGAGCAGTTGTTTGGCTGTGGCACTTCACATTTGAAATGTCAATCTAGGTCAGTGATTATTATGATCTATTATATTTACTCGTTTCCATTGTGAGTTACTACAACTAGTTCTATGATATAAATTTCTCTTTTGTAGGATACCAAACCGACAACCCATATTTCAGTGGACCTGGGTTTTCAGGTTTACAAAAAATATACAACTGCTGGAGTACGAGCCATTACATTTAGTATCAGAGCAAATGTTAGTCAATTCTTGAAAGATTAGGAAACATAGAATGAACTTATTTGTATTTTGTGTATAAATACAAATGCAGTATATGCTAAAATCCTAAGAATTCCTTTTATAGAGTAGTTGCATATGAAATATCCTAAAAAGTAGATGGTACACGACTCTCTAGTTGGGCTTTGATAGCCCAATGATTGTTGATCTCCATTTTGATTGCCGGCTCTTGATGTATAGTAGGTCCATATAAAGCGAAAATAAGAACCCATATGTTATAAATAGTGGAAGATGGAGAAGGTTTTAAAGAAAGATGTGAAATGGTCACTCCTAATTAATTATTGGATTTTTTGATTTAGAAAGAAGGATGTCTTGGGAGAATAGTTTGAAGTCCATTGTGAGTCCAACCCAATAATAAGAAATTTTTAGAAAATGAGAAAAGTGTAAATTGTATACTTTAAAAGTACTTTTAATGGAAAAGTAAATAAATAGTGGATTTTGAGAATATACATATATGTATATATCATAAAGTTTTTATAAGAAATTTTCTTTTGAAAATAAGTGATAGAGCAATATAGCTCATGAATCTTTCTATGTAATAAAAGTTTTTAAGAACTTAAATATTTTATAGGTAGACAATATGAGTGGTATATAAATTAGAATAGGGTAAATGGTTTAGAAAAGAAGACTTAGGATCTTAAAAAAAATGCTATAAGTGGATGCACTACAATAGTTTAAGTAAAATAGGATGGTTAATTAAGGGGAAAACAGTTGGAATTAGTGCAATTTGGGCTGAAGAATTGAGTAGTTGCAAGTTAGAAAGTATAAATGAAAGAGAGGTTTGACTTATTGTAATTAAGTTGGGAATCAACATATTTTAATTCATCGAAATGGAAAGAGATAACAAAATAAGTTTCTATGGATCATTCAAGTTACAAATAAAGGTGTTTTGTTTGAAATAATAAGGAATGATAATGCAAAGGAAGAGATATACAAAATATCAGAAATTTCGTATTTTGCACTATTTATTTCAATAAAGAAATGAAATAAAATTCCTTGCAATTTCACACAAAACACGAATCCTCTTTTAAGCAATTCATAGAGAATTATTGCGTTAGTGATTCCTCTTAGAGGAAAAGTAGTTCCAGTGCATTAAAATATAGCATCCTTAAGTATAATAAAAATATAGTAATCATAAGTAATGTCGGTAAATTATATTAAAAAACAATGCTAGTAATCTAAATTGAGAATAGGAAATTAAAATCTGAATAAACGAAAATGGGCATTTTCCATTATTATATGCATTTAATTTACATATCTTTTAAAAGTCCCTTTTTTGGATAGTAAAGACTCTGCCTAAAATTGGATGATTGGATGAGTAGGAGATGTAAAGAAAATAATAGGATGATGGTTGTCCTAATCTACTCCCATTTTTATAATTTAAAAATTATGGAAGATGAAACATTGTAAATTCTATTTTTGAAAGGAATGATTTGGTGAAAATAAATAAGTTTTTGAAAGAAAAACTTAGTAAATGGTTGAACTAAAAATCTATTTTTTTTAATAAGAGCTAGAATGGTCTTTAAAAGAAAAGGCTGATTTGATTTTAAACATAGAATTGTTAGCGTTCCCTTTTAAGTTTATTGAATAAGTTAAATTCAAAAATCTTAAATATAAGTTTTAAAAAGAGTTAAAACACCAGGGATTTTTTTTTGAATTTAATAGAAGTTCCTAAGTAGCACTTTTAAAGGCAAGAGCTTTGGGATTAATTATTTCAAGAATTTTTGAAGTTTTACTTTTTGCAAAAAATGATGATAAAGACCAAACCATAATTTTAATATGTAGTAGATAGGAATTAGTGCCTAGGTAAGATTGGGAAAAGAATAGGGCTATTAAGGAGATACCAACGATTACTTTGAGAATAGTAAGAAGAAGTCTCTGTAGATTGTAAGGACACTAGAAATAGCATAGAAATGTTATTTTGATATGGGTGTAAATCATAAAGAGGATATTAAAATAACCTCTATAAGTTTTGGATATGCTTGTAGAAGACTTATGGATAAAGTATAAATAATTGAGAATACTATCAAAAGAATGGAAATAAGAGGAGATAGTAACAGATGGTAAACACACAAGGAGGATATTGATATTGGTAGACTTTAGTTGGGGAAACAAGAGAGGTATTGGATGGCGTTTTCCCCAAGCTTAGTTGCCATTCTATATGAAGATTCATCGGTTGTGTTTCTTATCCACTGTAGTGATAAGAGTTATAGTTATTCCATAATTGGGTATGGAATGAAAGAAGAATAGACCTTATTCATCGTAGGTAATAAAAGGAAGGATAAGGTATGAAAGTTGTTGTAGAGGGATGACCTGTTAGAAAGGTCCGTACTTGTAAGAGTAGTTAGTGGTGTTGTGTTCCTTCTAGCGTTAGTTTTTCTTTTTGTGGGTTGTAGTTGTTGCTATAAACTGCATGCGCTTAGTGAAAGATTCATTCTTGTGTGTTTTCTAGGTGGACCGTAATGATTTGTGAAAACAATAAAAAAGAAATTTCAAAGAAAGTAGCTTAGCTAATGCAAGGGAAAAGAAAATAATTAAAACTAGAAGTTAAATAATAAATTAAGAAAATTTATTTAACTAACTACTAAATAAAAGTAGATTGAAAATGTAGGTTCTGAAAAGAATAAAAAAAATTCGAAAAGTAAATTTCGAAAAATGGAGGACAGAGGAGGAGTATTGAGCAGCCATGGGTCAATGACTCTGCACCTCAAAGGAAAAAATTTATAATTGAACTTGGTTGCTAGTTGTACTATAAAAGAAAAGTTTTTAAGAACTTAAAATTTCACCACGCAATTAAGTGAATTCTGTTATGGATGATGGATTATTGGCTAAACCCTAATATAAAAAATGCAGAGAATTACTTATAAAATGTAATTATATATATATTTTTTAAAAGAACTTTTTATGTAAATTTATAGTTATAAATAATACTAATTTGAAAAATACACACATATCTTTAGAAAAGTTTTAAAAGATAGTTATTTTGAGTTTTGGAAATTTTAAACTATCGCATGCAAATATTAGGGAATACTCGCCGACTAATGTAGATTTTACTACGCAGCAATGGTTGTAGTATAATGGACACGATGAGCGGTAAGGAAGCTATTTTGTTGATGGAGCATTTTCCCTATATACCTTGTCAATGAGTGAAAATTTCTAGAAGGATGATTTTTGAATTTTTTTTTTTGAATTTTCAAAATATAAGTTACTTATATAAACTATACTTGGAAAGTAGGAAAAGGAATGACGACAAAGGTGTAGATCCCAAGGTACGGTGGGAATAGGTTACACAAGATAATGATGGAAATATAAAAATTCTCCATCTAGAACCTTTCCAGTCATAATAAAATAGGTTTCGAAAACTGAATTTTTCTAAATTGGATGTTAGCAATGTTCTGCTAGAAACTTGGATGGTGGAAATTGAATGAAATGTTAGATGAACTATGCTTCTATTTATAGAAACGTGGGAAAATTTGGATGAGTAGCCCTTTTTGATTTTTCAAAAAGTTGCATTTATGTAGAAGTGCCAGTATATTTATGATATTCGCATCATATTTTTGAAATTGATTTAGAAAGAAACCATTCATAACAGGGGCACCAATTAAACATTATTGTTCATGCGTATTATATGTATTATGATGCACTGTTCATATGTACATGGATTATTGCAAAATTGGAGGTACACTAATTAATTGTTAGTGTCGAATGGATATGCGATAGTTACATGATCGAACCCTTGTTGAATTTCAAGGATGAAATTCTTTTAAGGGTGGAAAATGTAACACTCCACGTCGTCATGTTAATTAATTAAAATAGAGATTAATTAATAATAAAAAGTGAAAAATGGAATTTTTTTTTAAATGTTGGAATTTGACCACAAAACTTATGTCATTATATTTGTGGTGAATTTCTGATCAATTTTCATATATAAAAATTTTCAGTCAAAGTTCAAACGAAAAAGCTATCAGGACTGCAACAAAACTTGCTGTTAGTTGCATTTATTGGTAGCATTTAAGGCTATATGCAACGTTTAACCATTTTAAAATATGAAAACTAAAAAATAAATGCGGCCAAAAAATTCTGCTAACAATTCACTAAAAGTTTGCTAAAATTTTACGTGGCCGCTCATATTTGTTTTAACTCTTATCAATTTTCTTATCCTCCTTCAACAAAATGATGAAAACTCCTAAAAAAAATTTGATTCCTTTTCTTTCTCCTCCTCTTTTATCAATCATTAATCAAATACCTCATCTTCACCTTCCAAAATCGCCTCGTCTCTGGCTTCACCCCAAATCGATTAACGAAGACGTAACGGGGAAGACGCGCAGAGGTGAAAGCATGTACGCAGGCGTGTGAATGATGAGGATAGTTTCCCGATGAGGCTTGGCTGAGGATTTGGTGCTAGCGACTTCGACTTGGCGGCGAGCGCGGACTTGACGATATTGCAGTTGACCACAGGCTTGGCAGTGGCGATTTGGGGGATTCACGATGTAGATTGTTGTATGCCTGGCATGCCTGGATATGATTTACTAAAGAAAATCAAAGTAAGTTTTACTTGTTAAGCTTATGTGACTGTTCAATTGTTAAAATAATTTCGTTATTTGTTACAGTGAAATTTAATTCTTCTATTAACTATTTGTATCCCTTGTTCAGGAATCACAATCTATAAAGGGTATTCCTGCTGTTATCATGCCTTCTGAAAATGAGCCTTTAAGGATTAACAGGTCTGCATTTCTTAGCATTTGTAGCTTTGATTTTGATTTTAAATTATTTTTTTGGTTATTGTATTTTGGGTTTTTAGAAATATGAAATATGAAATTTGTTTTGGAATTATCTGTTTATCCATACACCTTCTTAGTAAATAAATTAGCATAACAAATAGCTATTTGATAACCATTCAAAAATTTTCTTTGTGCAATTGATGATTCCACTTGGGTGCTAGAATTGTTATCTTGGCATTTGTTGAAATTACGTTTTCTTACTATTTTGCTTACCTGTTCCTTTGCATTATGATTTCTTTTAGCACTTTACTGTTGTAACTTAAGTTCTTGCTTTACTGTATTGAGTTGTGTTTTCTTAAATTTTTATACTTCTCTTTTCTTAGTGGGTACCTTTTCTTCTCATTACTTTTACTCCTTCGTATTTTTTGCGGCAAACAAATTAGTTGATCACCAGCCATCGAATACAAGAGGTAGAGAGATCCAAGCTTCACAGTGTATTGGGATGTGATGATTGTACTGCATTCAAATTTCTAACTACATAACGATTATTAAGTCGGGACAAAAAATTCAATTGGCTAAATTCCATGTACTGGTTTCTCTAAGTTTAGCAGGTTTATAGTGCATTCAGTTTCATGTACACGGTAGCAGTTAAATGCTAAATAATCCATGAAATATTTCTTCATATGTATATTCAGCCTTTTAGTTTGTACCGAAGTATTTTAGTGAATAAGCTCTCTCTTCAATCAGCTAGAGTCATGCTTATCAAATTTCTTGTAACATATGAAATGGTTGGAAGCAGTGAAAAATTCTATTTTGCTCATTTTAACTAATTGTAGTTGATTAGCTAATTAGTCGAAATCTAATGATGATTCATTATGTGTGCCATCCCATGGAAAAGAAAGTACCAGCCTGTATATATTTTTTGTATTCTTGTTATACACTTAAGTTTGATGTTCTTTTCTTTGACATCAATGGGAAAACAATTTCAATTTGCTATATACATGTTTGATTTCCATTATTAGCATGTTGGTATATTGTGTGTTTGTAGTTTTGATTAGGACAGTTATATTATAGCTTGTCATATATCCTAAATAGTAATGCTTTTTATGCTATCTTACTTATTAGTCATAAAAAAAAATTGCGACTAAAAACCAAAATTAAATTCTAATTTACTTACTTAATTTTCATAGCCTCTAATGTTAATTTCTCACTCTTTAACTCGAATTCTTTTTCTTCCAAATGATGTTTTGGAAATGATTTGATTTTATGTTGTATAATAGGGTTAATAGACTGTATGAAAATTATGGTGTATTTTGGGTAATAGGGTTAAAGTTTACAGAATCTGGTAGGGATGTTTGTAGTATAAAAAATCTTAACACTATAAGCTTTATTCCAATTTAATATACAATCAATGTATTTATATTTATTTTATTCAATTGAACACACTAATTATGGGTAATTTAAATCATGGGCATGCCCAGTTCTTGTGTGCTTAGAGGATGTTGAATATATGTGTCCATTATGTTGTCATGAAAGTTTAAGATAATTGTAATTCTACATTCATTTATGGTTAATTTTTGGTAGATATCATCCATAATGTCAACAACCCCACTGGGTGCTTGTAAATAATAGTGTTAACCGAGTTTGGTATATTGATTAAACAATTCTTTTGTTCATAGCACCATCAGTATCACATTTTACATCGACCTTTTTCTTCTTTTTATTACTTTTTGTCGTTGCTTGTTATCAATGTGCCCATTCAATTCTTATGCTGTCTCCATGTTCACATATTGTCTAGTTGCATGGTATTGACATTTTTTCTACCAACTTACTTCAATTATATTCAGATGTCCTTGCTTCATTTACAGTCAAGCCCGGCCTTTTGGTAAAGCAAGAGAGGCATCTGCATTGGGCCTCATAAAAAACTAGAGCACCACTCAACAAGCGCACGGAGAAAGAAAAAATTAAGTTAACCAAGTCATTAAAAATTAACTTGGCTTTATTAATAAAATTAAACGAGTTTTATAAAATTAGATTTAAGTTAACTAAGTTTTATAAATAATAATAATATAATTAATTTAACAACATTTTATATATAACTGTAAGATTGGAATTTATCTATTTCATTTCATTTATAACTTTGATTATTTATATGACATTATTTATAATATGATATACTCGTACAATGTCATAGATGTTTGATATTAGGTTTGAAGTCCTATGAAATAACATAATTGTTTGACTATATTTCGTGCTTTCACTTGTGTAGGCATAGGATTTTCGAAGAGAGAAAGGTTGGACTTTTATGGTGCTAGCTTTCACTTATGCATGCAACAAATAATTATGGGTAATCGAGCATTTTATTAGCACCAGCTTGGTATAATATTTATTAGTACTAGGTGTGTAAATTTGTATACGAATGGTTATTATATGTGAGTTTTGGTCATTTTATCGAAAAACTATAGTATTAGAATAGTTATGGATATCTTATTTGATTATATGATTAATATGTTTTTTTTAATTGTTTGAATATGATGATTATGTTAGTGATTCTTGATTGATATAGTAGAAACAAAATAGACCATCAACACGAAATAATAGCATGAAAAAATGGGCAAAATGACCAACAACTTTTAGCGTTTCAAAAACGCTACAGAAATACATATAGTGGCATTGAGTATACGCAACCATAAACTAGGGGTAAAGTTGGAAACTCTATTGGTAGTGCCATAAAACCTTTTGGTGGCATTTTTAAAATGCTATAAAAATTTATGGTGGTGTTTGCGAACCGCTGTAATAAAAGGATTTATAGTGGCGTTGAAATAAATGCAACTAAAAATCATGGAGTTTTAGTCGTGGGCTTTATCATGGCGTTTATCAAAATGCTATCGTGAGTTTTGGTAGCGTTTTTTGTGCCCCACCAAAAATAAAATCTATTGTAGTGTAGCGTTCGATTTTCGCAGTTGGAAATAATTATATATGTAATCAAAAAACTAATTTTAAATTAATGTACATCAATTAATGCCATTAATTTTTACTATTACTTAACATTTACGAGTTATAAATAGGGGAGAAGATAACGTTGATCAACGTTAATTGGGTATTAAAGGTAAGAAATCAATGTAATAAGAGAACGCACCAAATTCACCATACCTGCACTGTCTAGGTCAACCATGACCATGGTTGGGTCGACCATGGACAGTTGACCTGGGGGCCAGATTGGTCGACCTCCGAATTTTTGAATGCGATAGTGAGATTTGGCCATGTGGCCCAAAACTAATACAATTCCATCCGACGATTAGCGTTGATTTGAACCTCCATAAATTAGAATCTATAGCTTGACTTCCAACTCATTATTTTTCTAATGAGCACGAAAGCTCTACCATTTTTCTTTCTCTTTCAAAATTTTCAAATACGTAGAATTAGATGAAGATTGCATGGATACAATTTAGAGAAGAATAGAAAAGGATAGAGGAAAGGAAATAGGTTCGAATCAAGTTGCTACATCGAAGATAAATTTTAGATCTGCTTATAATCAATAAATCTAGATCTTTTTCCACTAACCAAAATTCTAATGGATCTGTATAAATATTATTTGTCGATTCGAATAGGGTGTCAAAAGCGTAGAATACAGATAACAAGGTTTAGATTTGGATTAGATCTAGAGATTTTGGAGCGCTAATAAAAGATGAGTGAGAATATTATATATTTTTATACAATATTAGATTATATCGTTACCAACCTATTCCTATATGCTTGCAAATTGAATTTAAGTTGTGAATAAATTCATAATTATGAAAAGTTGAAGATATGAAACTTACGCATGCAGTAATGATTAGTTTGAATTCTGCAATCTCATGATGATTAGTTTTATTTCTGTAATTATGTAATGACCAGATTTAATTCTGTAGTTTCAAAATGATTAGATTTAGTTGGTATTTTTACAATAATTGAAATGAATAAAATCATAATGAATGCATAATGATTAGGAACTTGCTTTTATTTTGTTGGACATAAATTAAGTTGAAACAAACTTCATTATGTTATTTGAGGTTTTTGTGATATTTTAGTACGTTGGAACTTGGATTGTTAGAAGTAAATTTCTGCATATTATCAAGTTCAAAATAAACAAAAGTGTGATGTTTGGAATAATAAGGAATGCCCACGTGAAAATGAAAGGAAAAAGATGTATAAAATAAGGAAAATTTTCTTTGTTTTATGTTGTTTATTTCACGAAAAATGGAAAGGCAATTCCTTGTAATTACAGACCCCACACAAACA
This sequence comes from Allium cepa, assembly GCA_030765085.1. Lineage (NCBI taxonomy): Eukaryota > Viridiplantae > Streptophyta > Magnoliopsida > Asparagales > Amaryllidaceae > Allium > Allium cepa. The sequence goes on along the minus strand of CM060940.1, from coordinate 405,860,712 downwards.
TCTCTTCTTTTGATAAGATATGAAAATTTATTGCATTAACATATATTGAATAGAAATTTAGTTCGAATATATTCAAATGTAGCAAATCCTAAAAATTTAATATTAAGTTGTGAATAAAGTATGAATCCTAATTAAAATAAAAGAAAGAGGGTTTGAGAAATAAGCAAGAAGAAGAATAGATAATGAAATGGGAATAGAAATGTTATTAGGAACCAATAAATAAAAAGGCAATGATGTTAAAGAATTGAAAAAGAAGCAGTAAATTAATTTGAAGAAGGAATGGCTGAATGCATAGTAAAATAAGTCTTATAGTGAATTGTAAGAGTTATAAAGGCATTGAAAAAAGAATGAGAACACATAAATATAAAACATATGTTACTAGTAGCCTCAGATATGCATTTATGATAGGCGTGGATAGTTATAATTTAGTATACAAATTATAGAAAGAAAATGACATTAAAAGTCTTTAGAATAGGTTGAAGTGCTAAAGCATAGTCAACCTATGACCCATAAAGAGGATGCGCTTGTATATAGATAAAGGGATGCCCTCAAGTTATGTTAGTGCTTGGAACGAAACCTCTATAATTGTAGGCACCGGGCAGACTTTTTGCGGATGATGAGACTGTACAAGCATTGTAGAGTAGTCTGCTTTAAATTTGTTTAGAAGAGGGTATTTCCTTGATTGCACTAGCAATCTGAATGGATGTTAGGTGGGATCGGACTTATGCAATAAGGCGCACAGGGCTGGTATGCATGGGTACTAAAACAAGGGGTAGTAGTTCCGTATTTAGGAAGCTCATCATTGGTTCCTTGCAGTCAATGGGAATGACAGGGTTACACCTAACTGATCTCTTCCGCCTACCAGTATTCAATCAGTTTGGTTATGCGCCGCCACAGTTGTTTTTTTAATTTGTTTGATAGGGCAAATAGTTAACCCATAAAGAGTTTCCTTCAAAATATGAACGGGGTGGAGGTGTATGGGGCCGGAAATCCACGATGCATGAAGCAGACAAAGGTGAAAATATCCAAAGAATGCAGGACCTAATAGAGTAAAGGTTGCCTATGAGCACTATAGGGTTTCCTCGAATGATACGATGATCATGATGCAACTTGACGATGGATCTTTACGAAGTGTTGAGCGATAGATACTTGCGTAGATAGTATTTAGGTCCATTAATGGATGATGGGATAAAAATATATGTATGTATATATATGTGTGTGTGTGTATATATAAGTACTTAAATACACACACATGAACATACATACATACATATCCACATACATGTATGTATAATATAAAGTAAATAAGAAATTTGAACTTATGGATGTCATTGTGCAAGTATAGTTTGTGAGGTGAACTGGCTTCAATAATTATCTGTGTATGTGTGTATATATGTTTGACTACTATTCTGTGATCTGTTTACATTTGTTGTTATATTTTGTCCTGATAGATCCGTCAGCCACCGTAGTCATTTATTAAACATTTATTGAGTATGCCGATCCACTTGAGAAAGAAAAAAAGAAAAAAAGAATTAGAGAACTCAGTTGACGTGCTCAATAGACGTTTAAGACAAAGCTATGGATGGTCGCTCCTATCCAGCCTTATTCTCTGCATTATCAGACTATATTACTCAGTAATACTCTTTATTAATGTGGGTTTCGGGTGGGACGTCACAGCTTGGGGTGTGTGTGTGTGTGTGTATACACATACGCACACGTTTGTAGATGGGAACGGATCGTACATAGCGATGGAATCGTAGCGACTGATGATAAAATCTAACATAACAAGAAATGGCGAACAATCAGCATAAGCCAGTATTATGTATAAGACGTATAATTTACCAATCACTAGAACGTTGTTCTGACCCACCTTCCTTATTAAAACCCATAGTATTTAGAAGGGAATGTACTGGTATTGTTTGGAGCAGTTGTCTAGCTGATACCTTTAACATTTGAGACGTCAATTCTAGGTCAGTGATATATTTACTCATTTTCGTATTGAGTTATTACCATTAGTGCTTTGATATAATTTCTCTTTTTTAGGATGTCAAACCTACAATCCGTATTTTAGTGGACCTAGGTTTTCATGTTTGTGAAAAATCCGAGCTTACTAAAGTGTGGGTCGTTAAACTGTGGGCACATAAGACATCAACAAGATCCCCTATAGAACACACCCCATTCTCTCTCACGTATGGATACGAGGCCGTGCTTCCAGTCAAAGTAAATATACCATCACATCAGGGACTACTATACACGGTGGAAAGAAATATGCACTCCGAGGAATCTGCATCGGATTATGTCCAAGAAAGTAGGGACGAAGCTTCAATTATGTCCGCGGTCTATAGATAGCGAATGGCGAAAACTTATCACTCACGCAGTAAAGAAAGGAAGTTCTATAAGGGTGACCTAGTATTGATAAAAGTAATTACTAATAGAAAAGATCTTGTAGAGGGAGTAGTAGGCCCAAATTGGGAAGGACCACTAGTTGTCGCGGAAACCATGTTAAATGGAGCATATCATCTCTTCAGACCCGATGGAAATCAGGTTTCAAGAACCTTGAACTTTGTGCAATTGAGACATATTATATTTTAGATACTTTTTCCCTTTTGCAACCTTTTTTGATGTGTAAAAGATCATTAACGGTCAATTTGAGCAATAAAAGAGTTAACTGGATGTAGGGATAATCAACGACCCAAACCAATATAAAAATCCATTTATAAATATTTTATTTTCATATACTTATAAAGAGCTTCAGTTTCGAAGCTTGGCTTGTCAGGAGCATACTGCACTGGAAATAAGGATACTTGACAGCCACCAACTATTAAAAAGAATGCACAAAAAGGCACATGTGCTCTTCAAGATAATAGAAGTAAGGCACATGTGCTCAAGATCATCCAAAACCTCTGCTTTTTTTCCACTTTTTTCCCTTGTAAATGGACCAAACAATTGTAGGTAGAGGAACATTTCTCTACCTTAACACCACTTGTAAGTATTTTAGTTCTTTTTCATAAAAAACTATCAACTCAGCAAATTTATTCTCATGGTACGCCACAAATTGCTTCTTCGATTAAGAAGCCTTATCTATATCCATACTCGAAGGGAGGGCAGGATCCGCTTGTGAAAGAATCTTTTTAGGATCGTCCTCCTTAGAAAGTTAGTTTGCAACTTGTTGAGGAAAGTCATCATTTTCTTTCTTATGTTTCTTAATCTCATTCTCATAGATGACCCTATAACAGCTGTCTGCATCTTTTAACAAATTTTCTAGTTCAGCTATGTGATCCTGAGAAAACTTAAACTTCTTCTCTAATTCTTCTATTTCCAAATGCTGCTTTGTGATGCAATTATATTGCCGAACATTAGCCTTTTCTGATTCCTCAAGCTGCCATATTTGTTCCCTATACTCTCTCTGTAATTCTTCACGGGTATCGTTAGTAGCATGTTCCCTCTCTTAGATTGTATGCATTGGTAGCCTTAAGTAATCTAATTCTGATCTCATAACTTTCAGAAACATTTGAAGAAGCCCGTTCCTCACAAATAATGTGGGTAGGAATACTGCCTTCATAAAGATCAACTGATGTAATTCCATTGCATAAATAAGGATAACGTACGAAGGTGAAATCAACAAATAAGAAATCTAAGGACAATCAGATATAAAATATACATATACAATAAGTCAATGCATCTTGTCCAATTAAAGATCGAAAAATATATAAAGGGATAATGTTATCGCCCACAACTAAACCTATTTTTAAACCATAACAAATGAGGGTGCCCTAGAGGACATATTCCTCTTTTTAGCGAAGAACCCCATTTGTGTAGTGCTAAGTCATAAAGTACATCTCTTTCATGAATAACTTGTGTAATTCTAAACAAAAGCTCTTGAAACTCTTTCCTTAGCTTTGCAATAGACCTTTCAAGTTCAGTTTCCCTCCTACATACAAAAGTGACTTTTGTTATCAACATCTCCATTGCCTACCCTTCAAAGTGCTCTATATGCACCCTTAAATATTAAACTAAACCATTTTCATAATAAGATTTTAACAATTGCGGATTCTCGATACCTATTTTCCTTACTTAAAAAGGAAAGAAAGAGGAACACTAGTCTAAAATATGCTACAGTGCAATATAAAAAGAAATAGAATAAAGAAAAGTTGGAGAAAACTTCGTTTACAAGCCATTATATTTGCAAATAGGTATATATGAGATAAGTAGTTCATACGTACGGCCGTGATAAGACAAGAATGTATAAATCCAAAACGCAAAATATCCTAAATCTAGAATAGTCAAACATTTTCTTTGGCATTAGCAAGGAAATATGAAGGAGCATCTTTGGACTATACACCTGCATTAGATGTCTCTTCCCCTACATCACTATCGTCAGGCACACTTCCACCTACAATTCTTTTGAAGGGGAATTTGGAACCCCCTTAAGCTGTTTTTCCCACTTGTCTTTGTAGTATTCAAAAGCCTCCTTAATCACCTTAATGTCCTTTAGGAAGTCAAGACTAACCTCAATGTCAACCACATCAAATTTATTCGAGAAAACAACCTTTTTTACTTGAGCATAAATCCGGTAAAGGACACTGAAAGTTGTAGGGTCAAGATATTTTCCACCTTAGCAAGCTGCCTCTCTAGCCTTTTCAGCGGCCTTCTGATCTTCCAGCTTCTTTTTTAGCCTTAGCATCATGCAAATCTGCTTCATCAACTTCTTTGCAGCTTCCTCCAACTTTTATTTAATATGTTCTTCCCTTTTATCCCTAGCTGCAATGCCATCCTTGAGCCACGCATTGTCTTACGTTAATTGTGTGCTATAATAACCCTCTTTGGAACGGGCTTAATTTTCGATCCAATAAAAACTCATCGAACCTTAGGTCCATTCTAGAGCTAGCCGTTTGTTGGTAAAATTGATATAATAAACAATATATAGAGCTATCTATCTATACTTTTAGAATCTCACAATGAAAGGGATAAAATATAATTACAAAAACAAGCAACCATATCATAAAAACCAAATTTCAAAAATACAACATCCCAAAATATTGATAATACAACATCTCAAAATAAAACATCAACATGTCTGAATTCTAGGTACATCTGCATACATCCAGAACATAGACATAGAACTAAACTACCACAAATCTTCAACTCTCCTTCATCTTCTCCATCGGAATCGCACCTCCCAACCAATAATTTTTAATGTGGAGGGAATCAGAACATTACTGAATGAAAATCTCAAGTCTTACAATATTGGTTTGTGAGCGGTATCATTTATATAAGTAATATGTCTTACACATCTTAAACTTTATCGACTAAGTATACCTGTACTATAGGCCAAAGAATTTTCTAGTCCATCTCCTAAATTACCTTTGACTATAGGTCATGGGCCTTTCCAGTCCAACTTTATAACACTAATGCAGGTGCAACGCAACTACGGGGTCTAATGGCCCATCTCTATAAATCATGCCCTAATGATGTGGGAGAAAGCACTCTAGCCACTTAATATCTCTTTAATAGGTATTACGCATACTCTAACCATTAATACCTATACCCTAGGCAGATCCCTATAATTTAGTACCTAAACCCAAGGCATATCCCTCTAAGGTACTTCTTAAGTGACATTGTATGAAATCCCAGAGGGCCACTTAATACTTCTTTCATGGGAAAGAGATGGACCCTACAATAGACACTTAATACCTCAACCCCAAACAAGACCTCCTCTAGAGATTTCCCATAACCGTACCAAAAAGATAAACCTGACCATTTAACACTTCTAAAAAAGGAAAGAAGCGAACCCTAAAACAACCACTTAATACCTTCAACCTAGAAGCAGGTCTGTACTAGGATTTCCATCTTATGACCCATATGCCAATCCATGGTATCTCACATTAGTTAGACTATTCATAGGTTTTGGTAGCCAGATTAGCTGGGCAGACTTGCCTTACATAATTGAGACTAAACTTAGGTCCACTATGGGTACTTATTATAGGCAATGCCTCACATTATTCTCAAAGTCATACTTTGGATAACCAAATTAGCTGGGCAGACTTCTATGTTCTTTTAACTAACCTCAGATCCCTATAATTTAGTCATATTTCCACTTTTTGAATATACTACCATATATAATGCACCTTATCCGCATTTACGCATTAAGACCATATAAGGGAAAACTCTTTATTTCGCCTCCAATTATGGGTTGATTTCCATAATTATCCTAACTTCCTTCTTATAAGGTTTAACGCTCTTTATTAACCTATTTATTCAATATGATATGATATATATACACTATTTATACATTATTAATATATTTATACCTAACGTAAATTCCTAAGCGTGCATAAAGTAATATTTCTATATAAAGGTTTTCGCTTCCTATACTAATTGTTAAATTGTCGAAGCTTCCATATTCATACAAGCCTCAGTTAGATGCAATAATTTAAAAAATAGCTAATCTCCTTAGCTAGACAAATAGACTTGCATACACACACACTGGTGTGAACCCGTGTTTCGCACACGGATAGGACAAAAATATATTCGTTGCGGTTAGAAAATTAAATTATTTTGAAAAATAATTAAAATATACTATTTACAGGAAGAAATTAGAAACATTATTACAATATCAAATAGAAGTATTAAAATTAGTACACAATACTTATTGAGTTAATGTAGTAGTAGGACTAAATAATTTCAAACATATATGTATGCGAAAGAGTTAAAAAGAAAGAGTGGGCTTGTCAGTAGCAATTAAAAAAAGCAACAAATACACTATGGTGAAATACGAAAGCTATAAAATGCATCTCGTATAAAATAGGACTAAAGCATGTCATAAAATAATGTTTCTACTACACATCATATCGTTCATTAAATAAAATCCTATTTTAATGCTGCACAGAAAACATGATATACATTTTGTTCTACTAACCTTATTTCTTAAATGCTTTTATAACATAGACAGAAGAGTCGGTATATGATACTATTGATATACATGATAAGTATACGACACGGGTATGATAAGCATTGATTTTTTTACAATATGAAAATTATTATTTTAATTGAATATTGTAGATGATTTTACTCTTTGTAAGTAATAGTAGAAAAATCAAAAAATAATGTATAAAAAAACATTGTGGTTGAATATCAAACTGCAAAGTGTCATAAAAAGTTATTGAAAAATTACTATGAAGAATATATTTGTTCATGGTCGAATTGTATACTATAGAACATGGAAATTAATTTCGCTATCTAGTTTATGGTGCATGGAAAATGAAGAGAGCATATAGGAACACAGTACACAGTTAGCATGTATAAAACAGAACACAAAACTAAAAGAAGAGTGTTACGATGTATTTTTGTTTAGTTATATGTTACTGGTATGCTCATTAAGCTTACATGGGTTAGAACACAGAGATATAAGTATAAACATATCCTATTTTGTTCATTTTAATTGTTTGAAAAGTGATGAGTTTGTTATTCTTGCAAAACAGGTGGAATGGCCGTAAAGAGGTGAATTTCAAGACTTTAATCCATTCAGCCTTTGTGTTAAGCAGAGTACGTATAGATTCATCTAAGCTATAAATATAAATACAAACATTTCGAGCCATAACTTAATGTATTCCATGTATTTATGCAATAATAGTAAAAGACATTGGAAAAATGCATGCAGATCTCATTGTAGCCTCGTATATATTGAAAATAAGTCATATCAAAAACTGAAGCAATCAAAAGAGGAGTTTGTTAAAATAGTAGACAAAAACGGTGGCATTCAAAATATCAGTCATGAACATCAATTCAACTGAACGACTATTCATTCAAGTATTAAATTAAAACACTAAGAGATCCAGACTTCAGTAATAATATATAAAAAAATTCACTAATATAACATCCATCCACTTTGCAAAATCATTTCCACTTCTGAGGCACTCTGGATCTCATGTTATAAAGATCAACAACCGTTCCCACACTATTCATCTGAGCACACATGTAGGTTTCTAACTTTCAATAAGCATCCTTTAAAGCAAATTTGTCTTTGCTAGCTTTAAAAGGATTAATAGTTATGACCTGCAATGATAAAATGCGACCACCTTCCATATCACAATCTTTACTAAATTTATCTTCTTGTTTGATGTCTCATTTCTGTTAGAAGAGCAAATGAAAAACCATGTAATGTGTGACGACCCGGATTTTCGAACCAGTTAAAATTGCCAAAAAATCCATCTGTTCTAAGACTACTAGTGAAAACTAATAAATAAATACACTATATTTGATAATTATTCAACATTACTAAATGTATAGGATAAAATTTAAATTTTACAAGTTACCAGAGTAATCAAATTAATCTACTAGGTTACTTATATACAAACCAAATACAAATAAATCTAACGCTGCACAACTCTAATAAGAGAGACAGCAATAGCCATTCCTGCTAAATCAGTAAACATGTCAAATGCGGAATAAAATAGTAAGTAAGAAAAATACAATAACACGAGATAAACAACAACCTTTAACAAATAAACACGAAAGGGTTATATCATTTTAGGGGCTGCATCACTACCAATTGTGACTGCCTACGTACCCCTATCTAATTGGGTACCCAATTAGATACAGGATCAAGCCGATGTAGTTTTCCTACCGCAAATAGGACTCATGGAGCCTACGATGCAACAAACAAATATGCAATTCCCAAAATTACCCACTTAGGCCTAATCTTTAAATTTAGATTTTCAAATCTAATCACCTTTAGGGAAATCATCTCTTTGGACTTTATTCTCTAATTATTATTTCCAAATTTTTGAAATATATATATCATTTATATTCAAATTATACTTTACTTTGGGATCTTAAATCAAATCACTTTTGAAAAGTTTATTTGGAAATCCCAAATACTGTAATAAAACATATCAAACCATATGCAACCAGATCAGGAGGTTCCTCCCAATAACAAGGCAACTGGGTTCCAGCCTTAATACAATCGATAAATATGTATATCCCTATATTCTAAGGGCGGACTATACCAAAAACACATGCCCACCTTTTTAGTTACGGGTTACCTGAATCATTGGTAACATAACAAATCATTTTATATCCCGAAGCGATAAATCATTTCACACTAATACTCACAAGTACTTTCAAATCTATAATAATTTTCATTTCCCAAATCTGTTCAAAAATCATCTTAAAACCATCGGGTTCAGTTCTCGAAATTCTTTCCGTTTTATAAAACACTTTTATAAAACCATTCATTATATAAATAACTTTTATATAATATAACTTCAAAATATTCATTACCAAACATTTCGATTTCTTTGAAAGGGGAGAACTTTTAATAACAATTCCATTTGAAAAATAATTTTCAAAACAATTCATTAAATTAAAGTGAACCAAATATTACCGCTAAACACCTTATAGTCAAATTATGAAATAAATCACAAGGTGTTAGCCTATAATTATTTTCTACCCAGCCCATGCATATGGATAATAAATTGCTTATAAACTGGTCGAGCAAAGTCAACAATCAATAATATTAATCAGTGCTCATAAACTGGTCGAGCAAAGTCAATAATCAATAAAATAATAATTAGTGCTCATAAGCTGGTCGAGCCTAATTCAAACAATCAATCAATGAAATAAACGCAATAATAAATGATAAACAATGCTTCATTATATCAAATATTTATAACACTTTAACGATTTGATATTTATTTTAGAGCATACGGGCTTTCCCTTCGACATGTTTCGTCCCTCGCCCATGTCTCCTTGGATCTCACAGACGAAACACATGTACTAGTCGTTTCTGCATACCCCATTCAATATTTAACTTCTAAATTTTAAATTGCATAATTAATCATCCAAATATAATATAAAGCAAGGAAATCAAACCATTGTTTTAGGAAACAAAGTAAACAAGCATTGAACAAGGGTTTTCAAACAACTTAACACTTAAAGTTCTTTCAACGTAGCAATGGTTTTAATGAACATAAAATAAGAAATAACTTACTTAGTATTCCACTCCGTCAAACTTTAAGGCAAGAAACTTAAGATCTAACGCATACTTCCTACCATGCTTTGGAACCAAATGAATATAAGCTCAAATTCCTCCTTCCTAGTGCTTGACCAGTGCTTGAGATGGAAGTTGGCCGAAATATAAAGAAGAAGTGGTGGAGCTTTGAACTTGAATTCTCAAAATTAGACCCGAAAAATAGGTCATATTCTCTCTTGTTTTTGACTCTTTTACTCTCAAAATTTGAAAAATTTGTTAACATAAAAGTTGTTGCAAATTCTTTTCTCTTAAATTTAAAAATCATATTTAAATAATATCAAATTTTCTATTTTTACAGTGTATGTAAAATTGACGAAATGCGACAAATTTTGGTTATTTTTGTAAACGATTATTAGCATACTTTTAAGTATATAAATTTACTTTTATTATATTTATTAGATGTTTTAAATAAGATTTACCTTTTTAAATAAATATTTAAATCCATTTATTTAAGCCTTTATTTATTATTAACAAAACTTACCTTTTGTTGATTTGTTCTAAAATCCAAATTTATACTTTCTAATTTATTAACTATAAGAATAATTGATTTCTTAATTATATATAACATTTTTATTTTAAGATTTAAACTCCTTTATAAATTTAAAAATAAGTAAAATCTCTTATTTTCGAAGTAGCGAAATTACGGGTCGTTACATTCTCTCCTACTTAAAAGCATTCTTCCTCGAAATGAAAGTTAGATAAAGGAATCTTTCTCATACTCATATCCTTAAATAATTTGACTTATTTCTATTGATGATAGAAAAGAAGAAGGTCGATATCATAGCAACACCAAAACAAATGATGCCAAACATACATATGAAGATTCCCCACATTAACCTCAGTATCTATCACGTACTTATGGTTATATATACATACATTAACTCAAACTTTTATCCTATCCATCCTAGTGCATATTGTACACTTAAGATCATATATTTTAAAGCCGTCAAATTCTGGATCGTTACATAATGCTTTTAACATGATCTTGTTCAAATTTCAACTAAAATAGTATGAAGTTGAAAATATAACATGTACAATAATGTCTTAAATGTTTGATATCATTTATGCATAAAAAATTCATAAAATAAAACTTTTTTAAGAGTTTAAGTATCTAAATTGTGCCACCTTAATATTAAGAAATTCTGAATAAAACTTACAATTTATTTGAAACCGGTCAAATATATAGGATCGATTTCATTCTAGAGGGGCGTGAATAGGGTGATACTATAAATTATAAAAATTATTGTGGAAGTTTATATAAAATAATTGCAACACAGATAAGCAGAATAATAGCAACACAGATAATAGCAGAATAAAAAACAGAAATAGAACAACACAGAATTTACGCAGCTTCGACAAAACCCTACCTACATGTTGCCCCTAAGATTTCCGTTAGAAATTAAGTGGTAAGATGCTTACATACGTAAACTCACGACATCCGATATCGACTAACCTAATTCTATGCTCAAAACCCCTGCCATAACTCAGCCACCGATTTGCGAATTCTCGAACTACAAACCGTAGTTCATCTCCTAGTCGCACGACTAGAAAATTACAAAAGTTTAAAAGGAGAATACAAATTAAAAAAAAATTAAAAACAAAACCCTAATTTCTAAAAGATAGAATCCCAAAGATAATTGCCAGCCCAAAAATAAGTAAGGGATAAAAAATCCCTTTCTCTTTTATTTATGTCGGCCCGTTCCTTTGAAAAGTTGCCTTCCTATTTTCTGTTGCTCGAATACTTTCGTTCCTCTTCGATTAATTAGGGCTTTGGATAATTTGAAGTCGTCGCTTGAATGTTAGTCGATTACAGTGGATATTGCTTTGTTTTGCTTTGACAATCGACTCTCTATCTATGATTTGTTTCGGCTATTTCAATTCGTCGAGGATGCTTTGTTGAAAAAGTGGTACGTGATATTCCTTTTATATTTTGATTATACTCGAATTTTGATTCGAGTTCCTAATTGATTCTATGCTCTGTTATATTGCTGGAACTCGAATGAATTATTATGTTAATCGTTTATATAGGATTCAAATTTCTATTTCTTTTTTTGTCTGATATTTTGCTCGTCCACTTGATTATACTTGAATGCTTGAGATGATTACTGACTTATTCAAATTTGTATGTTTTGTTTACTTGATTGACACAACATCAATTTAGGCTAGTTCGATTCCTTGGTCATCAAGGCTCTGAATTTTCTAACGATGTTGATTCCGTTCTTGTTCCCTGTGACTTCGCCCACGAATTTGTTATAACTGTGATGGTAGTTAGGACACCTCTGTCTTTGTTCGAAACTGCTACTTGTTGCATTGCATCTTGAACTACTGTGATTGTCTAGAACTTTGGTCATTTGCTTATGGCTTCATGTGTGAATATTCGAATTTGATTTTTTTTAATAAATTTTGATTCTGCCTTGATTTCGTCTCAGCTGCATAGATTGCTTACGACTTGGTCTTTTTTTGCATTGAGCTGTACTTGGTTTCACTGCATAGCTGTCTAGTGCCTTTGATCATTGCATATGGCTTTGCTTTGCTCTAACCAGTTGAATCATTAACTATTGTCGTGGTTGTCTTTGGCCACTTTGATTGTGAAACTATTTACTTCCGGCATTTATACTTGACTTGTTCGATGGTGAGTCTGGTTTTGGCATTTATGTTCATTATGTTAAGTTTTGGTTTTCATCGCGTATATGTCTACATGCTTCACTGGTTCTGGTTATGTTCACATTGCTTCATCGATATATATGTGTGCATTTTTGTTATGCTGGACTGGGTTTGCACTTTTCTCATGTGAGTCTTGTTGCGGCTGAAACTTTGAACTGTTATATGTGTGCCCTAGTCTAGGTTTGCGTATGAACTAGTTCATGATATCTTCTTTGCCAGACTTGTTTATGTGCATACTATTTCATTCCTGAAATGTTAGTTGAGCTTCTTATCATTGTTCGTTCAAGTCTGCACTGTGTCTTGATTCTCTCTTACTTGTGCACTGGTTACAGCTCTTTACTGTTTGAACTGTGGCTTTGTAATTGTAGTCTAATTATCACTAATGTATGGTTCGATGTACTTGAATATGGTCTGCACTTCCACATGAGTTCATATGGGTCTACATTGGATAGTTGTCGTGCACTTGTCTTTGCTTGCATATATGTGTTTGTTGTATTTTCTTGTAATATTAGTGAAACGTTGGGTCTTGACCATTTCATTTTGATTTGCACATGTGTTGAATCGAGCTTATGATTGGGTTTGACCTTGTGCTCACCTATCCCTACATTTTTATCAAGTGTATATTAGTGTGCACGACCTTGTGGCATGTACAATGATACACTATGCATGTCACAAGTTGTTCATGTTTGATGAATTCAAAATTAAATGATGATGAACAACCCAAATAACTGAGGCAAATAAAATTTTCAAAATCATATTTTATTTTACACTGCAAAAATATTTCCATTTCAATTTTATTACGTCGGTGTTTATTTTACAGATCGCTCAGATGCTAAATTTAATCCGGAGTAAGTTAAAGATCAAATACAAGTGAACGAGTGATATGTAGTGAGGTGCAAATGTATGTATAGTGAAAAATGTGATGTAATTAAATTTGTATTATAACTGAAATTGTATATAGTGAGAGCCCAAATTTATACTATTCCAAATTGTAATTAATATTTATTTGAATAAAATATATGTTTGAATTTAAATTCTGTGCTATTTATTTAATACAACAAATATTTATTTAATTATGTGAAAAATAAAATAGTACATTAACAAATACATTTAAATGAATATATATACATGCACACACAGATATATATATATATATATATTATCATCAAACAAAAATCATATACTAGCATATTCAACAATCTCCCTCTTTTGATGATAACAAACATATATTTAAGTTTTTAAATTTATTAAATGTATTTGATCATTCAATTTGCTCCCCCAATTTGAATTCTTCCTCTTTACGGAATGCTCCCTCTTTACATAAAGCTTCCACTTCATATATGCATAAAAATACGCAAATGGATCCAGACGCAAATAAAAAATATTTGACCTTTGTTTTCCCAAAATCTAAACTTTTCTATCCCCCTTTTGTTATCAGCAAAAGAGTAGCAGTGTTAGAAAAGTAGAGATAAAGTGGTAGACATTAATGCAACATTAAAACTCAATCGAATATAATATTAAATTTCAATAAAAAATCAAACAAAAATCATAAATACTTTGTTTGATGCATATTCCATTTTAGAGTGATAGGGATGATATCATCATATAAAGCCATACAGTTGTGTCTATTTGTGGTATATTTATTTCAATAATTTGAATATCTGCTAACCATGCATAACCGTTAGTACTTTTAAATGAAATTAGTAGTATTCTCAATTTTTGTAAAAAAAATGAGTTCTAGTATCTTCTAACCACGCATAACCGTGAGGACTTTTCAATGGGATTAGAATCAACTTGTCTATGTAAATAATCAATTTTAATATGTGTTCCATACATGCATAACAGTAAGGACTTTTAAATGAGCATGGAAGCACATAATCAAAAATCCTAAGTAATTCACCCATGCATAACCGTGAGGACTTTTAAATGAGAGTGAATACTTTGGATGTTTTTTATTGCTATAAATATAATAAAATAAAAGCGCATAATTTCACGTTTAAAGTACTACATATTGACATTCCATATTGGATTATGATATGTGATAGTTGATAGAAATATGATAAAGTTAGAAATGGTCATGGAATACATACCAACAAAAAGTTTTTTTATAACTCTTATTTAAATTTCTAAAGAAATTTTATAATTATACCTTCTTAAGTTATAATATATGATTAATATCAACACTCATCAATTTTTTAATCACTATTTATCTTTTTGATAATCAGTAGGGAGTCAGATTAGTCAATGTAATCATTTAAGATTAAATCCAAAAATAATTATAAAACCAAAATTTCAAAGATGGCTAATCTGAAGTAAGGTCAAAAAAAATGATTTTCTTGAAGGGGTTTTATAAGAAAAATATCTGCTATTTGAAAATTAGTTGAAATGAAAAATATGCAGATATTTTCTTTGAAAAAATGTGATGCAGCTAATGAATATCTCAAAAATAAATCACGTTCCACTAGTAATTTTTCTATCAACTAGATTACCAGTGTATTGTGCATCTGAATTTTTCTTTCACCCAAGATTATCATTAGTTGGATGTCGTAGACCAGATCATGAAGTATGCAACAAAAAAAACTTCAAACATTTGTAACAGCTTTTAAATGAAATTGAATTCAAGCCTTGCAAAT
The DNA here is from genome assembly GCA_030765085.1 of Allium cepa. Taxonomy (NCBI): domain Eukaryota; kingdom Viridiplantae; phylum Streptophyta; class Magnoliopsida; order Asparagales; family Amaryllidaceae; genus Allium; species Allium cepa. Next base: position 405,845,382 of record CM060940.1, on the reverse strand, counting down.
CAACAAATCAGTGAATATAGTGACAGATCTCGAATCAGTAAAATAACCAAATATATCCATGAGTATCTTGAACAATCATCAAATAATAGAAACACTATCGTTAATCTAAACAAATCTATATGAAGTAGTTCAAAGACTCTAGAGACCTTTAAAATTTTCTTGGCATGAAAAGATTATTATCCAACAATTTTGAAAAAGTCTGAATCAAAATCAACATTCATTTCTTTATCACATAACTGGCTGATTTAATTCAGATTATGGTGTAGATTAGCACATTAAATATTTTGTTCAAGATGAATGTAGCATTACCAGTTTTACCTTTACCGATAATATTTCATTGTTTCTCATTGTGATCCTGCCACCTTTATACTAGGTTAAGGAACTTTTATTAGTCGCCCATTGTGTGTCTGGAACAGCCAGAATCCTTATAACACTGTTGTTGTTTTGATAGGTCCATGGTTGTTAGTGGCACTAGATTTTGAAAAATAATTTTGTGGAGACCCAAAACTATTTATATATGTTCCTTTCGGCACCCAGATTTGTTTGACTTTGAGAAATTTTGTATTTGTGCCTTTCGGAATCCAAATTGGAATAGTTTTCACATTTTTGGGAATACCAGCAAATATTGTGATTGTGTACAGTTTTTCCACATGTCATGCACTTTGAATTTACTTGATTAATTACATTTCTAGCACATTTAGATTGATTATATCCAAGCCCTTGTCTAACAGCATTAACGGTTTGTTTCCCTAATAGCATATTTAGCGATCTTTCGCCTTTGGAAAATTTTCCTAAAGTTGTAGACAATTGTTGGACTTGTATTTTGAGAGATTCATTTTCATTCAATAATTGTGTGCACTTTTTAACAGAATTCTCTCTCCTAGTGTTTCACTTTCTTTCAAAATTAGAATTTCATTTTCAAGTGATTTAATTTTAATTTCTGATTTTTTAATTTCTTCTTCGAATGTTGGACACTTATCACACTTAGGGATTTTGCTTTGATAGGTTTTTAACCAATTGATCAAGCTGTTTATTTAAATCTATCAAGTATCTCTTTGTGATTCAATTTTAGCATATTTCTTCCTATGTTTTTCAAAACAGCCATTTACTTTATGGAAATATATAAGTAATTCTGAGTGAGTAAGTTTTGATACATTGTTTGGCTAGTCATCGTTGCTATCAGTTGTATCACCTCGAAGGCACAAATCTGCTTTCTCACTCTCACTGCTAGTGCTTTTATTATCATCATAACTTTATTCCACATGGCTGCAAAAATTCTTCATTTTGATTTCTTTTCTTGGCCGAGTTGATTTCGAGGACGATTGGGCTTGATATGACCGGGTTATTGCACTTGTGGCATATGGTCTCCTGTTCTTTTGAGTTGTCTAGTGCTTTGACTATTCTGCTTTTCAATTTTTGATTTAGAGCTGGATTTTCGTATTTTCGGTTCCACTTTTTGAATCTCTTTATTAACAGTGCCAGCTCACCTGCTTCGTCGTCAACATCATCATCACTGATGCCTTTTACCAATCCTGTTAAGCATGTTTTTTTAACTGAGTCGATTATGGGGGATCTCTCGCCGTTGTTGACTTTTGCACAATATATTGCATCGAAAGTATTCCAGATTTCGTATGCATTTTCACAATGAGAGATAATGTTAAAATTATCTTGATTAATACGAGAATATAATGTATGCATAACAAGAGCATTAATCGAAGTATTTTTTCATATATTCTATCACACCCATTTTCAATAATATCCAAACATTTAACATTAACAGATTTTAAATAAAATTCCATTTTTGATTTCCAATTCAAAAAATCTGTTCCATTAGAAAAGGATGAATAATATTGGACCGACCCTCAGTAAAAGAATTATTAAAAGAAGCTATTTAAAAAATTCAAATTTGTTGCAAAAAAATTGGTTTTTGAAAAATCAAAATTTTAAAACAAAAATGGCTTTTCTTCCTAGCTTTGATACCACTTGTAGGATCGATTTCACGCTAGAGGGGGTGAATAGGGTGATACTACTAATTATAAAATTATTGTGGAAGTTTATATAAAATAATTGCGACACAGATAAGCAAAATAATACAACACAAATAATAGCAGAATAAGAAACAGAAATAGAACAACACAAAATTTTCCCAGCTTCGGCCAAACCCTACCTATATGATGCCCCAAGGTTTCTACTAGAAATTAATTAATCAAATGCTTGCACACATAAACTCACGACATCCACTATCGAATAACCTAACTCTACGCTTAAAACCCTGCCACAACTCAGCCACTGAGTTGCGAATTCTCGAACTACACCACCGTAGTTCGTCCCCTAGTCACACGACTATAAAATTACAAAAGTTTAAAACGAAAATACAAATTAAAAAACAATTTAAAAACAAAACGCTAATTTTTAAAAGATAAAAGCCCAAAGATAATTGCCAGCCCCAAAAATAAGTAAGTGGTAAAAAATCCCTTTCTCTTTTATTTATGATGGCCCGTTCCTTTGAAAAGTTGTCTTCCTCTTTTTTATTGCTCGAATACTTTCGTTCCTTTTCGATAAATTAGGGCATTGGATAATTTGAAGTCATCGCTTGAATGTTAGTCGATTAGAGTGGATATTGCTTTGTTTTGCTTTGACAATCGACTCTCTATCTCTGATTTGCTTTCGACTACTTTAATTTGTCGAGGATGCTTTGTTGAAAAAGTGGTACGTGATATTCCTTTTATATTTTGATTATAATCGACTTTTGATTCGAGTTCCTAATAGATTCTATGCTCTGTTATATTGCCTGAACTCGAATGAATTATTATGTTAATCGTTTATATTGGATTCAAGTTCCTATTTCTTCGTTCGTCTGATATTTTTCTCGGCCACTTGATTATACTTGAATGCTTAAGATGATTGCTGACTTGTTCGAATTTGTATATTTTGTTTACTTGATTGACACGGCTTCAATTTAGGCTAGCGGGATTCCTTGGTCATCACGGCTTTGAATTTTCTGACGATGTTGATTTCATTCTTTGTTCCCTTTGACTTCGCCCATGACTTTATTATAACTGTGATGGTAGTTAAGACACCTCTGTCTTTGTTCAAAACTGCTACTTGTTGCATTGCATCTTGAACTACTCTGATTGTCTAGAACTTCGGTCATTTTCTCACAGCTTCATGTGTGAATATTCGAATTTGATTTTTTGATAAATTTTCATTCTGCCTTGATTTTGTCTCAGCTACATAAATTATTTACGAATTGGTCTTATTTTTGTGTTGAGCTATACTTGGTTTCACTGCATAGTTGTCTACTGCCTCTGGTCATTGGATATGGCTTTGATTTTCTCTGACCAATTGAATCATTGACTGTTGTCATGGTTGTCTTTGGCCACTTTGATTTGTGAAACTATTTACTTTCGGCATTTAATCTCGACTTGTTCGATGGTGAGTCTAGTTTGGCATTTATGTTCATTATGTTGAGTTTTGGTTTGCATCGAGTGCATGTCTACATGCTTACTGGTTCTGGTTATGTTTGCACTACTTCATCGATACACACACACACATGTGTTTGTTATGTTGGAATGGGTTTGCACTTTGCTCATTTGAGTCTTGTTGCGGCTGAAACTTTGAACTGTTACATGTGTGCTCGAGTCTAGGTTTGCATATGACCTGGTTCACGATATCTTCGTTGCCAGACTTGTTTATGTGCATACTGTTTCATTCCTGAAATGTTAGTTGAGCTTCTTGTCATTGTTCTTTGGGTCTACACTGTGTCTTAATTCTCTGTTACTTGTGCCGTGGTTGCAGCTCTTTATTGTTTGAACCGTGGCTTTGTAATTGTAGTCTGATTGTCGCTAATGTGTGGTTCGATGTACCTGAATATAGTCTGCACTTCCATATGAGTTCATATGAGTTTCCATTGGATAGTTGCTGTGCACTTGTCTTTGCTTGCATATATGTGTCTGTTTCATTTTCTTGTAGTATTTGTGAAATGTTAGGTCTTGACCATTTCATTTTGATTTGCACCTATGTTGAATTCTTCTTATGATTGGGTTTGACCTTATGCTCACCTATCCTTGCATTTTTATCAAGTGTATATTGGTGTGCACGGCCTTGTGGAATGTACAATGATACACCGTGCATGTCACAAGTTGTTCGTATTTGATGAATTCAAAATTAAATGATGACGAACAACCCAAATAACTGAAGCAACTAAAATTTTCAAAATCACATTTTATTTTACACTATGAAAATATTTCCTTTTCAATTTTACTACATCAGCATTTATTTTACAGATCGCTTAGATGCTGGATTCAATCTGGAATAAGTTGAAGATCAAATACGAGTGAACGAGTGATATGCAGTGAGTTGCAAATGTATGTATAGTGAAAAATGTGATGTAATTAAATTTGTATTGTAACTGAAATTGTGTATACATAGTGAGATCTCAAATTTGTACTATTCAAAATTGTAACAAATATTTGCTTGAATAAAATATCCGTTTGAATTTAAATTCTATGCTATTTATTTTATTTAGCAAATATTTATTTAATTATGTCAAAAATAAAATAGTACATTAACAAATACAATTAAATGAATATATATGTTTATTATCATCAAACAAAAATCATATATTAGCATATTCAACAAAATACAGGACATTCTGCTTTGTTGACCTTGAAAATGTTATCTTTGATCCTCCATAGAGAGAGAGCCATTGCATAAAATTATATTCAATAAAAATATTAATATTATAAAAAAAAATTAATATTGTGAAAGACATTTGGAAAATGGTAGTTCATTCCACTATTTTTTTGAAATATGTTCGAAAGGAACCTATCATTATATATAAAAACAGAAGACATACCCTCTATGGTTGAGTATTCTTACTGGCCCTATCATGTAACGTGATCCAACTTTAAACCGATTATGGTACTTTTTAATTTAGCATAAGTACTGGATTTTTAAGGTTGCAGATTATTATATTAACCTTCGTCTTAATAAGATAAGCAGTAAGAATAATTTAGCATAACTACTGGATTTTTTAGAATTAAATCTATAAAATCATAGGTAACAGTAATCAATAAAAAAATTGTCGGTGCAATATGTAATCATAAATCACAGCAAAAGTGTAACGACCCAATTTTTCGACGCTCAAAAATCGACATCAATACGTCCACTGTATCAAATGCCGAACAATCAAATATCGAAAAACCGAACCATTAGGGTTAAAGAAGAGGGAGGTATAAGAAGAAATAGAAACAACATCAGAATCTCACCAACGCGGCGGAACAATATATAACAGATAAATGACTGAATCTTTATACAAAAGAACTGTATCTGTTATATACATTACATCAGAGTACAACAAAATAAACAACACAATTCAGGACAGTTATAATAACTTATCCTCCCAAAGCTGAATATACAACTTACACTGCACAATGTAAATATAAATCTACGAAAATACGCCTCGTCATCCAGCTCGTCTCCTGACCTCCACAGCAGTCCATCCAAAATCTGTACTCTATAAAACTCGGTTTGACCCGAGCATTATAGTTAAATAACACCTGAGTCAGTCTGGAAAATCAGCATGAGAAAATACACTCAATTGGATTATTAAAGTTTTGAAAATCCTTTAAAAATCAAAGGTATCTTGTAAGACCATGCCACAAATAAACATGTCGGGTTTTGACCTTATGATAACTAAAACATTTCTTATAAAATCCTCTGATATTATAGTAGTGTCTATATACAAATACTTATTCAAATAGCCGAAATGTTACCATTACTAAATTCCAGCAATACTAGGTTCTACAATCAAAACCATAAAGGAACGTATAGAGAATGGATTTCCATCAATTGTAGGGCTACTGAGGTACCATCCGTCACAGTAGGTGGTCTAGATCACCGTACCGAGGATCCACCCTGATCACCTGCATCACAAGGCCGAAGCTACCCATTGCTGGATAGTCCAAATAAAACCACCCCGCGGTTGGGATCAGCAACTTCCCACCCAGCCGAAATAAAGGGACAACTAGACAGGGGTGACCTTACCTTAATTGGTTGCTAGCCACTTAGCCTTACATGCACTTCCCCTGTTTTAGCCATTCTCGGTTGATGAGGCTCGAGGGTATGCATTACCTTTTTAGCACACATTCACTTAGAATGCTCATCGTTCTTCTAACAATATTCTGATAGCATTCATCTATACAAGTCCGTTAAGGGTCCGCACGGAACCGAAGGCACTACTCCTACTACATCCATTTTGGAATCACCCTCAGATTAGTAGCGACTAGCCCATGCACTTCACTGCTCCATCTTTGACACCAAGCTCTTATCTTTCTCATGGAAACGTTCAAGCTAGATCGAAGTGGTTTTCGAGAAATTAATCTCGATCCCGATCTCTTCGAAACGATCAGCGCATTGGCCAAAATTGATAGTCGGTTATTTAACTATCCAATAACATTCACAAACAACCATCGGACTTTTAAATAATTTTCCAAATTATTTATTTCAAAATATCTTTGCAAGCAATTTTCCATACTTCAACCGTTTGAAAACAGTTTTCAACTCACTTCCTTCTCGTAGAATAAATTCCCAAATATTGTTTTTTTTCCACTGAAAATTTCCAAGTCTAAATACTTTAGATTTAAAATAATTTAAAATCGCATTACCCAAAATATAGATACTTTAAAACATTTAAAATAAAAACCACTTAAAAATCTTTATTTAGATTAATAGTTATGAAATTTTATAATAATCTCTCTTGTAAAACATAAGCCATAACAAATTTTAAAATAAGAGTTACGAAATTCTATACAAGTTTTTCAATAAAAAAAACTTTAGCCAAACTATCTTTAAAATATAACTACTATATAGAATATAAAATTAATAATTATCTTTTTAAACCATAATACCAATTAACCTTTTAAAAATAATTACTACTGTAACTAATCTAATAAAATATTTATCTTTAAAATTTTAAACAATTTAAATAATAATTCTCAAAAACATTCCTTTAAACAACTTTAAAACCTTTTAACTTATCTTAAAAATTTGCTTGAAAATGTACTTGGCTTTTCAGGGAAATACACTTTCCTTTCGCATCTTTAAAAGTAAAACCCTATTTATTTTAAAACAAATCGCCCATTCCTTTATAAATTCCCATCCTGAATTTATACTTCCAAATTATCCTCTAATAAATATTTCATCTAATTTTTATAAATTCCATAATCTCATTCTCTTTTTTTCTTGTAAAACCCAGTTTCAAACATTAAATCAATTTCCAAATCGATTTCCAAAATTTACTCCATTTTCAAAATAAATTCCTTTACTTTCTCAATTTATTCCGAAACCCATTAATTCCATATTCACTTCTATATTTATGATTTAAATCTTGTTTATAATTTGAAATATTAATTTCATACTAAATTTTAAAATTCTCCCTTTATTTCTCCCAAACCATTTTAAATTCTGAATTTAAAATAAAGTCTTCAATATTTAAACAATACTACTTAAGTTCTCAAAATCCATTTATTTCCATTTATTAAAAAAAGTTCCCCGTACTTGGAATTTTGTTCGATAGGATTTGAAAAATCAACTTTTATCCTTTTCTAAATTTCTTCTTCTAATTTATCCAATTCTCTAAAATTATCTTACTTAAAATTCTCTACTTTAATTTTCTTTCAAAAATCCAATTTTTATACTTCTGATATCTTAAAATACCAAAATATATTCGGCCAAACCATAGCATTCAATAATTTCAATTACCAATACAATCAATTGCAGATTATCAATAAATCATATCGCAGAATATGAAATAAATTCAAACATTTGAGGTATCCAGTTGAATCCCTCCAATCTGTTTCCCTACATCCATAGATGTTAGCACAACAATATAAAATACTAATCCCGCTTCAAAGCGGGATATAGCGCTATAACGGGTCATCCGCTATTATGCGGGGCGCATAGGGTCTCATCCGCTATATAATGCGAGAAATAAATCACTCTAATATATATACTATATAATATCATATCCAGTCAATTCAACCATTCAACCAATAATATAAACTTAACTATTTAGATTTAAATAGTAATCCAAATGAGTGAGATTAACTCACCTTTCCCCTTTTATTTGCAATCCATTTCCATTCCAACTTGTTTCTCAATTTTTGACCTTGTATAAACATTATATTGTTTATAAATATTTGAGATAATCAAACAATTTACCATTTAACAAATTTAATTTACTAATAATTTAATTTAATTGAAACTAAAAATTTCCCTTTAAAAATCTTTTATTTACTATAATAAATCAAATAAGTTAATTTAACTAATTAATCATTAAATCCATTGTTTAAAATAAACTAGTAAATTAGAAATGTGTATAATTATTTTCCCTTGAAACTACATATACTAAAAATAACTATGTACTTTTAAAAATCTAACTTTTATGTGAACTCTATAAAATAAATTTAAGTTCCTATTTCTTTAAACTTTTCAATATAACTAAATTCTGTTTTCATATATGAATTAAAATAGGTGTGTACACATATATTTATTAAAAAAACAGGTTTAATTTATATCTTACTGTAAATATTTTTTTTTCCTGTTTTCTGACTTAATTTTTTTCAAAAATCTAGTCTGTAAATATATGCATGCCATTCAACCAAAAAATAAAATTAAAAAAACGAATACCTAGTTGGAAGAAAACAACTCAGGCAACTCCACCTCTGCATGCCTTGACTCTCGCGACCACCCCGACCTACTCGTCGATCGAACCCCAAAGTCGAAGTCACTCATCCCCGTGCGAACCCGAACCCCTTTGAATTTCCTAGATCGAATCCCCATCCAAAAGTTCGACGCCTAAGACTTGGCTTGAAACGAGTACTCCCTTTCTCGATTTGGGTGAAACACGAACCACTCAGAGGACGAGGCTACGCAATTCAAAGCATTCACCATCTCGGCCACTTAATTTTGAAAGAACCCATGGCCACCACCTTCTGCTACGAATTCGATTTTGAAGAATTTTGAGAGCGGAGGGAAAAAGGAACGTGAGATTTTCGTTTCACTGATTTTGGTTTCTGGATTGTGAAGGGAACTCACAATTTTTTGTATTGATCGATTTCCTTTTTTTAGAGAGAAGCTCGACCATTCTTTGTTTATTTTATTTTATTTTTTTAAGAAAAAGAAGCAAAGGGAAACACTTGTACGCAATCTGAAAAGAGAGAGGGACGCATGTCTTCATGGAGAGGACGCGTCATAGGCTGTTATAGTATCTCAATGCAATACATCATTTATATTTATATTTAAATTTAAATTTAAACTCAAACTTAAATTGTCTTGAATTCGCAACTCAAAATTCGAACTCCTATCGAGGCATGCCGCCATGCATTTATAATGTTAAACCCTATTCTAAACACAATGGAAAAGGTTTCGAGTCCTAATTCAATCGTACGAAGAAGATAGCTTTTTGGATCCATTTATTTATATTAGATTTCGGATATAGATCTAGCACGTTTATCTATCGTACGATCACACGACAACTCCAATCGCTATGAAAATTGAAATTCGATAATAAAAAACTATTACGGATCCAATGGCACTAGTTTCGTTGAAATCCGAGACTGTGCCTCGAAGGCTATTTTAAATACCAATTTAAACGCTAAATTTTCAAATGAGCAAAACATTTTCAAACTCAAATTTAAAACTTCTATTATCTCCAGTATCATAAAATAAATTTTCCAAGCATTTGAAATATTTTTAACAAGCATAAAACTGAAGATTCAATATTTTACCCAACTTTCAATAATTAAATTCAATAATTTAATTGCCAAATAAATAGTGATATTTGAAATTCAAGTTAAACTAACTTTCAAAATGCCTCTACAGGCCCTTAAATTTCAAAAGAAAACAAAAGACCAAGTGGCTAGACGAGAAAATCATCAAATTTCATATAGAAATTTAAATACATATCTTTTGTTGAGCAATTCAATTTTATCTTCTGAAACAAAAAATCCCCATTTTCCCTTGCTTTTAAAACACCTGTATCCTACTTAACAATAATGTACAATTACAATATTCAAAATCATTTTATACATTTCTTTATAAAAGTTTCAATATCTATTTTATTCAAGTCCGTACGATGCACATATATCATCCGTACGCAATACCAAATTCGTTTGCTCACTCGATAACACAATTTCAGTTCCGAACTAGTATCGTCCACCCGACTTCCTAATGCGGAGTCAGATCTGGTTTCTTGATTAGAAACCATCATTCTCCTTGCATAGCCATATACTATGACAGCGAATTTCCAGAACCAATAAAAAATCCATATCCAGGGCTCGTCGTCGAAAATCGAGTGAAAAATCCCAACTGGATCGATATAACTATCTCGAAATCTATGTTCGAATTTTGGATAGAATCGCTATGCAAATAGTATAATATACGTACATCCTACGTATTTATCTAAATTTATTAATAGCTATATCAATTTCCTTTCTATTCACATTTATTTTGATTTCTATTCATTTACTCACAATTATCACTTTTATTAAATTTCTATTCAAATATTAACTTAGCATCTCTTTCAATACAAATTTTACTTAAGGATTTCACCTTCATTTTTTAAGTTTATTATAAATATTCTTTACACGTTAATATTTATTTTTACTTCATCACTTAAGCATTCTCGCCTATTTTCATTATTTAGATTTTCAACTCCATTTTGAATCAATTTTATCTTCAATTCTTAATTTATTTCCAAATCAAATTGAATATTGAATTCTATTCACCTTATCTTAAACCCATTTTTTTTAATTAGTTCCACTTACTAATTTATTTTTAAATTCAATGGACTTTATTTCAAACTTTAATTATTTTTAGTCTACCTTGACTTAATTCGACAACTTCACTTTACTTACACAATTTAAATTAAATATCATCCCCCTATTCAATTTTGATTTATTGGCTTACCATTTAAATCAATTAGTTTACTTACAAATTTTAATTTCAATACTTTGTTTTGTTTAGTCCAACATGACTAATTTTCCATTTTACTTTATTTAACACAAATTAATTCTAATATTCAACTTCCATTTTACTTACTTACAAACGTAAATTCCTTTGTTGCTTAATACATTTGTTTACAATCTTAATAAACTTATTTTTAATAATCATTTTCTTTAAAGCTCACTTTTACTTAATTAGATTCACTTACATTCTAATTCAATTAAATTTTAACCTATATTAGTTTTCTACTTATTTAAATTCCACTTTCTGACTGCTTTTAATTCACTTCAATTAATTAGCTTACCTTTTAGCTTATTTTGTTTTCATACTTACTTTTATTTACATTTTACAAGTAAATTCCATTCCAGGTAATTTCCAAACTTATAAGTTTCCATTATAATCCATAAACATTTTAATTAAACTCTAGAGTCTTTAACAATCACTTAAGTATTTCAAAATCATTTTTGAAATCAATTATATATATAATCCATTTGCATATCAAATTATCTTTTGAATTTAAAAACCAAACCCATTTTTGCAAACAACTCCAATTTAAAACATTTGGGTAGCAATTCCTCTCTTGGAAACTCGAAAATGAACATCGATGATGCTGCAGTCATCTTCGAAGTTATTTTCCAGTGAACGAAGCGAGTTCAGTGCTTTTACCTCTTTAAAAACATTTCCAAATATTTCTAATTCCAAATCGTACCAGATTTCAAATCCAATTCAAAAATATTTTGAAATAATATCACTGTTATTTCTCCAAAACCTTTGAAAACCAATTTCAAACCCAAAGGAATTTAAACTTTTCCTAAAATTCCAAATTCCAAATTCATTCCATTCATATTCTAATATTACTCTGGAATTTTTTGTTTCATTTTCAATTACAAATCACATTTAGAATTCACATTTACAAATTCCATTTGTATATGAATTCATGTCTTAGCTTTTAGTTAAGATTTTCAATTTCTTATTCAATTTCTACACAATAATGATAATAATTTAATATTATCATTCCCTAACAACCAATCAACCTTATACTATAATAATTTACAAAAATTATTTCTTTTATACAAAAATAATTTGGGTAAAATTATTTCATTTACCATATTTTAAAACAATGCCGTGTCGGTTTATCTTGTTTAAGAGTTTAGAAACTCCTATCGCCGACATGGTGTCCCACATATCAGCCAGAATCCATAAATACTCAACCGATAAGTCAACAAAATATAAAAACAATTTTATATTCACTAATAAATACGTGATCATATCTATTAATACATTCAAACTCATTCTACAGTACTTACAGACTCTATTTTTAGTGAGAAATTCCCCATCAGAGCCAAGGTTCTCGCTTATCCTGCACTGATACCAACTGTAGCGACCTGATTTTTCGACGTCTGAAAATCAACATCAATACGTCCATTGTGTCAAATTTCGAACAATCGAATGTCGAAAAACCGAACCATTAGGGTTAAAGAAGATGGAGGTAGAAGAAGAAATAGAAACAATATCAGAATCTCACCAACGTAGCGGAACAATATATAATAGATAAATGACTGAATCTTTATACAAAAGAACTGTATCTGTTATATACATTACTTCATCAGAGTACAACAAAATCAACAACACAATTTAGGACAGTTATAATAACTTGTCCTTCCAAAGCTGAATATACAGCTTGCGTTGCACAGCGGAAATATAAATCTATGGAAATACGCCTCATCATCCAGCTCATCTCTTAAGCTCCACGGCAATCCATCCAAAATATGTACTCTATAATACTCGGTCTGACCCGAGCATTATAGTTAAATAACACCCGAGTCAGTCTGGAAAACCAGTGTGAGAAAATACACTCATTGGATTATTATAGTTTCGAAAATCCTTTAAAAATGAAAAGTACCTCGTAATACCACGCCATAAATAAACATGTCGGGTTTTTACCTTACCATAACCAAAACATTTCTTATAAAATCCTCTGATTTCATAGTAGTGCCTATATACAAATACTTATTCAAATAGCCGAAATTGCTATGTTTATTAATTTCTAGCAACACTAGGTTCTACAATCAAAACCGTAAAGGCACATATGGAGAATGGATTTCCATCAATGGAAGGGATAATGGGGTACCGCCCATCACAGTACATGGTCTAGATCACCGTACCGAGGATCCACCTTGATCTCCTGCATCACAAGACCGAAGCTACCTCTTATTGGATAGTCCGAATAAGATCACCCCGCGGTTGGGATCAGCAATCGCCCACACAACCGAAATAAAAAGACATCTAGACAGGGGTGACCTTACCCAAATTGGTTGCCAGCCACTAAGCCTTGCATGCACCTCTCCAGTTTTAGCCATTCCCGGTTGATGAGGCTCGAGTATGTGTTACCTTTTTAACACAAATTCACTTAGAATGTTCATCGTCCTCCTGACAATGTTCTGATAGCATTCATCCATACAAGTCCGTTCCGGGTCCGAACGGAACTGAAGGCACTACTCCTACTACATCCATTTTGGAATTACCCTTAGGATTAGTAGCGACTAGCCCTTGCACTTCACTGCTCCATCTTTGGCACTAAGCTCTTGTCTTCCTCACGAAAATGTTCAAACCGGATCAAAGTGGTTTTCGAGAAACTAATTCCGATCCCGGTCTCTGCGAAACGATCAGCGCATTGTCCAATATTGATAGTCGGTTATTTAACTATCAAATAACATTCACAAACAACCATCAGACTTTAAATAATTTTCCAAATTATTTATTTCAAAATATCTTCGGAAGCAATTTTACATACTTCTGCCCTTTGGAAACAGTTTTCAATTCACTTCCCTCTCACAGAATAAATTTCCAAATATTTTATATTTCCACTGAAAATTTCCAAGTCTAAATACTTTAGATTTAAAATAATTTAAAATCTCTTTACCCCAAATATATATACTTTAAAACATTTAAAATAAAACCACTCAAAAGACTTTATTTAAATTACTAGTTATGAAATTTTATAATAACCTCTCATGTAAAACTCAAGCCAAAACAAATTTTAAAATAAGAGTTACAAAATTCTATACAAGTTTCTTAATAAAAAAACTTTAGCCAAACTATCTTTAAAATATAACTACTTTATAGAATATAAATATTAATAATTATCTTTTTAAACCATAATACCAATTAACCTTTTAAAAATAACTACTACTATAATTAATTTAATAAAATATATATCTTTAAAATTTTAAACAATTTAAATAATAATTCTCAAAAACATTCCTTTAAACAACTTTAAAACTTTCAACTTATCTTAAAAATCTGCTTGAAAACATATTTGGCTTTTCACGGAAATACACTTTCCTTTCACATCTTTGAAAACAAACCCTTATTTATTTTTAAAACAAATTAGCCATTCCTTTATAAATTCCCATCCTGAATTTATACTTCCAAATTATCCTCTGATAAATATTTCACTTTATTTATAAACTCCGTTTATAATTTCCATAATCTCATTCTTTTTAAAAAAAAATCCTAGTTTCAAACACTAAATCAATTTCCATATCGATTTCCAAAATTTACTACATTTTAAAATAAATTCCTTTACTTTCTCAATTTATTCCGAAACCCATTAATTCCATATTCACTTCAATATTTATGATTCAAAATCTTGTTTATAATCTAAAATATTAATTTCATACAAAATTTAAAAATTCTCCCATTATTTCTCCCAAACCATTTTAAATTCTAAATTTAAAATAAAGTCTTCAATATTTAAACAATACTACTTAAGTTCTCAAAATCCATTTATTTCTATTTATTAAAAAAAATTCCCCATACCTGGAATTTTTTCGATACGATTTCAAAAATAAACTTCTATCCTTTTCTGAATTTCATCCTTTAATTTATCCAATTCTCTAAAATTATTTTACTTAAAATTCTCTGCTTCAATTTCCTTCCAAAAATCAAATTTTTATACATTTGATATCTTAAAATACGAACATATATTCGGCTAAACCATAGCATTCAATAATTTCAAATACCAATATAGTCAATCGCAGATTATCAATATATCATATCATAGAATATGAAATAAATTCAAACATTTGAGAAATCCAGTTGGATCCCTCCAACTTCTTTCCCTGCATACATAGATGTTAACACAACAATATAAAATACCAATCTCGCTTCAAGGTGGGATATCGCGGTATAAAGGGTCATCTGCTATTATACAGGGTACATAGGGTCCCATCCACTATATTATGCGAGAAATCAATCTCTCCAATATATATACTATTATATATATATATACTATTATATATAATATCACATCCAGTCAATTCAATCATTCAGCCAATAATTTAAATTTAACTATTTAGATTTAAATAGTAATTCAAATGAGTGAGATTAACTCACATTTGTTATTTTATTTGCTATCCATTTCCATTCTGGCCTGTTCTCCATTTTTGACCTTGTATAAACATTATATCGTTTATAGATAATTGAGATAATCAAACAATTTATTACCATTTAACAAATTTAATTTACTAATAATTTAATTTAATTGAAACTAAAAATTTTCCTTTAAAAATCTTTTAGTAACTATAATAAATCAAATAACCTAATTTAACCAATTAATCACCAAATCCATTGTTTAAAATAAACTAGTAAATTAAAAATGTGTATAATTATTTTCCCTTGAAACTACATATACTAAAAATAACTATATACATTTAAAAATCTAACTTTTATATGAACTCTATAACAATTTTTAAATTCCTATTTCTTTCAAACTTTTTAATATAAACTAATTTCTGTTTTCATATATGAACTAAAATAGGTGTGTACACAAATGTTTATTAAAAACAGGATTAATTTATATCTTACCGTTAATACTTTTTTTTCTGTTTTTTGAATTAATTTTTTTTCAAAATCTAGTCTGTAAATATATGCATGTCATTCAAGCTAAAAATAAAAGTCAAAAAACGAATACCTAGCTGGGAAAAAAACAACTCAGGCAACTCCACCTCTGCATGCCCTGACTCTCGCGACAACCCCGACCTACTCGTCGATCGAACCCAGAGTTGAAGTCACTCATCCCCATGCCAACCCGAACCCCTTTGAATTTCTTGGATCGAATCCCCATCCAACAGTTCGACATCTAAGACTTGGCTTGAAATAAGTAATCCCTTTCTCGATTTGGGTGAAACATGAACCACTCGGTGGATGAGGCTACGGAATTCAAAGCATTCACCATCTCGGCCACTTAATTTTGAAAGAACCCACAGCCACCACCTTCTGCTGCGAATTCGATTTTGAAGAATTTTGAGAGCGGAGGGAAAAAGGAACGAACAAGATTTTCATTTCACTGATTTTGATTTCTGGATTGCGAAGGGAAGTCACAATTTTTGTTTTGACCGATTTCTTTTTTTTTAGAGAGAAGCTCGGCCATTCTCTGTTAAATTTTTTGAGAAAAAGAAGCCAAGGGAAACACTTGTATGCGATCTGAAAAGATAGAGGGACGCATGTCCTCAGGAAGAACACGTGTCATAGCTGCTACAGTATCTCAATACAACTATATTATTTATATTTAAATTCAAATTTAAATTGTCTTGAATTCGCAACTCAAAATTAGAACTCCTATCGAGGTATGCCACCATGTGTTTATAATGTTAAACCCTTATTCCGAACACAATGGAAAATGTTTTGAGTCCTAATTCGATCGTATGAAGAAGATAGCTTTTTGGATCCAGTTATTTATATTAGATTTTTGATATAGATCTAGCGTGTTTATCTACCATACGATCACATGACAACTCCAAACACTACGAAAATTGAAATCCTATAATAAAACACTATTATGAATCCAATGGCACTGGTTCCGTCGAAATCCGAGACTGTACCTTGGAAGGCTATTTTAAATATCAATTTAAACATTATATTTTTAAAACTGAGCAAAACACTTTCAAACTCAAATTTAAAACTTCTATTATCTCCAGTATCATAAATATAATTTTTCCAAGCCTTTGAAATATTTTTAACAAGCATAAAACTAAAGATTCAATATTTTACCCAACTTTCAATAATTAAATTCAATAATTTAATTGCTAAATAAATAGTGATATTTGAAATTCAAGTTAACTAACTTTCAAATATTTAAAATCAGTTAAATATTTCAATTTCAAATATACAGAAATTCCGGTCGTCACAAAAAGGTAACCGAATTTAAATGCATCGGCTATTGAGATAAAGGCATGATTTAAACTGTAAAAGTAGCCGACAAATCCAAATTCATGTATTATTACAATGGTACAGGAAGTCAAAAAAATATTCATTATAAGAAGCATAGTAGTGCAATCAATGCTCGAAAGCTCTTGGATAGCATTTCCATATCCATCAAACTCTACGATTTAATTAAAATGATAGCATACCTCATTAGTCCTAATAGCTAAAATTTTGCAAAGTAGAGCAATAGTTAGAAAACATGTAGATATAATTAATACTCTACAGCACATCAATGATAATAGTTCATTAGACCTATTTTCATACATGGTGGATCCTGTATTAAAAAAATAATGTGTGCAGGAGAAGCATGGTTAAAAGACAGTAGATAAAAAGTTATCAAGTCTGCAGATTCAAATATAATTACCCATAATGGCAAAAGGACAATGAAATTATAGCATCGTGTCAATTTTGAACCAAACATGGTTCGGAATTGTAACTTGGTTTACTTTAATCCAAATGTAAAAATTTAGGTCTGAATGTTTATGAACACGATGTATTTCTAGTTGGCTAAGCACTGAGCAGTGGAAAAGTTGGATTATTTGCACTAACACTGTGTAGGGAGTATACAGAGTAATTTTAAACTTACGCATGGAATAATGGGGAAAACTTCAAATTTATTGTTGTTCCTACTATCCATTTCGGTAATGCTTACACAAAAATTGAACTCTAATTAAGTTTCTAGTTTTTTTATTGGATTGCCATCTTGCAATGCTTATGGCCTCCATATAGTCTGTTTCAGTTGGTTTTACAACATTTGGCTTCTCATATCCATGGATGTGAACCTACACCATAAAACGTGATACATTTTATTTTCTCTATTTTAAATGATGTATGTTTACATTACGTAACATAGGTCAACAATAAGATAAGATTTTTATCACTCTTCTTGATAACTATGAACGATATATTCCACAAATTTCATGTGAATTGGTAAATTTGGGCTTCAGTCTGTAGTTATAGAATAATAACTATGAGTGCTATAGGAAAAAATATTTTATCTTATTTTTAAAGACTCATAATTAACATGCATGTATCTTCCATATACAAATTAAGATATATTCATTGTATATGGAAGATACAAAATGAATAAACAATGATTGAAAATAGCTGGAAACAATTTTGTAGTGCTACATCCAAAAAAAATTGATTGCTGAATTGGAATTAATAAGCTATCGTGGTCTGCATCCAATGATCAGTTCGCTAACAACAACACTTGAACGAAGTCGGTCCCCAAATTGAATAAGTACTCCTATTGGTTCAGAAACACATGGGAAAAAAACTTGTCGCCTAGCACATCATTAAAAGATTGGTAAACTACTTTTTAACATCATTATCCCTACTACAATCCACAGTTTGTATCAGCATGGAAATTGTCCAAGTATAAAGAATAAGTAGATTTGGAACATGGGAAAACCAATAATATTTCAAAAGTTTCACATGAATATGAAATTTTCTATCTGCTGAAATATGTGCAATAACTAATTAGCTCAAATACTTTCTAACATAGCTCATAGCGATATTAGACGGAAAATGCATTAGATAATAATCAAAAGTTTATAAACAATCAAAGTTCACACATATACACATGATTTAGCATGCGCTAGATTTATATAAAGACTATAATTTCAAAGTACATTAATGAACAAGAAATTTATAGAATTGAATGTCTAAATGACATTTTGACATAAATGTTAGAAAGCTAATTCGTTATAGACTATAACTTATCCTGTTCTAATCTACCATGATTTATCTTTAAAGTGTGCTACATATAATTAGATATAATTCAAGAAAGCATGGACAAACTATAGGAAAACTACATTAAAATGTCCAGTTAACATTTCAATAACTATTTTGAACGTGCAAGTACATGTATTCACACATTTTTCATCATTTTATTTAAAATTACATTCAGTGTATTTATACCATAGTAAATAGATATTTCAAAATCTATAAAATAAAATTTTTCATAAATTGGGATGATGTTCATGGTGCGTATCTTATCTCCTCTATAGTTTGTGATGAGGGTATTCTTGGTTCATACTTTGTTCCTGGAGCATAGTGAATTATATCATATCATCTTAAAACACACTAAAAACTAAGGTATGTACACCATGAGTGAATAAGAAATAAGTGGCTGA
The DNA here is from genome assembly GCA_030765085.1 of Allium cepa. Lineage (NCBI taxonomy): Eukaryota > Viridiplantae > Streptophyta > Magnoliopsida > Asparagales > Amaryllidaceae > Allium > Allium cepa. The sequence goes on along the minus strand of CM060940.1, from coordinate 405,825,970 downwards.
AAAGACCTAAAAGTATATCAGGAAAGAGGTCTCTCACCCATATCATGTGGCATGGCATAGACATGTTAGTTGCATGTAGTCCCTAATAAGTCTCCCATAACGCTTAACTCGTGCGGTTTGAGAATTTTAATCGCTTAATAGTTGGTCAATCATACTATTAATTAATTGCATAAAAAGTAAGCAAATCAAGTCTTACATATTAATTTATGTGCAATGTTTTCAAAAGAAAAAAAGGAGTTATCAATCTGCATTCACCCAATTAATATAGGAGAAATTAATTAAAATCAGTGAGCTGAGTCTAAATTTTTTTGACCATTAACAGTTTTGGAATTATTAATTCATTTCTAACATAGTGAGAAATTTCTTGATCTCAATAATAAAAAAATTGCCTCTCAAATGTTAGGTAGAATGTAAATAAGTATATAGTTAAAACCATAATCGTATTCTGTAAGACATTATAAATTAGACCATAATAAAAGCTAAGGCTTCCCCGAAATTTAAAATATGATGCAAGTAAGGTGAAAACTCAGGAAACTCTTTGAGTCAAAAAAAATTATGTATGCATTAAACATAAACCATCATATATTTCAATAACTGGTGCATTCTATATAACCTAAATATAAGATGTTATTTTACTATAAGTGAAACCATTCATATGATTAAATGACAGAGAAAGTACACAACTTTTACTACAACAATAAAATATCAATAAAACTAACGATGCTGACTAAATCTTCCAAGAAAAGATCAAAAAATTAGCCATGTTAACACAAACTTAAGACCAGTGAGGAGTAATAAATCTCATGCAACCTTTCGAAAAGTTTTGGAATGTTTCAAGGTTATAAATTGCAGTTCGCATAATATAATTTTGGGGGAAGGTAGGGTGTTTAATTTCTACGTAGATATTACAATTTCATTAGTTTTAAAAAATTTCTCTCAAGACTTCCTCCTTGTATTGCCCTTTTAAGGGTGGATTCTTGTCGTAAAATAGTTCAAATATGACATGATGTAGCCATGTTTCCCTTTAAATACTTATTATAAAATATCAATAGGAAAAATAGTCAAATATTATTTGTCCATAATCAGATAAGAGGATAAGTATGCAGCCAATGAATGATCACTATCATGGTATGCAACTACCTTTTTTATTATCTAACTTGTACTTAGAAAACAAACTTGAGAATTCAATATTAAATTCACTTTAAGCGATCTTGGATAAAAGTGAAAAGGAAAGGAAGAACAAGACTACATTATCTGTTAATAAGTCGAAGTATCCAAAGAACAAAAAAGGATCAAAAGATGAGATTGTACACATAAACATCCATTTCAAAATCTCTATTATAAGCGAAGGGTAGATGTCATAAGATATATGTTATTTTACATGTTGTGAACCAATGAATTCAATCTAAGAACTTTTTTCACTTATCTTTACTTAAATTTAATCTCCATGTGACGACCCGACTTTCTACTCCCAGAAAATCGCATCATCTTGAAGAAAGAAAAGGGATAGAAGAAGAAAAGAAAGAGAAAGAAGAACACAAACAACATCAAAGAACTCACAGCGGAACGAATAAAATATAATAATTAACATAAAATACTACATAGTACCCCATTACATCAGAGTACACAACTTAAACAACTGGTAATAGACAGTTATAAACTTCTGTCTAACTATTCAACTCAAGTATACATGATACAGACACAACATACACAACGGAAATCAATATATATCTATGCGTCGAAGCCTCCTGCTCCATATCTCCTCCAGAATTCGTCAAGCTAACCTGAATCACTTGACTACTCATACATAATATGAGTACCCAAGAGTTTAATAAAACAGAAAATAAACACTTGGGTCTGACAGGGGTCTGGTGTGAGTAAACTGTTTAAAATTTCTTAACTTTAGAAAACCTTTGAAAAGAAAAAAGTATCACGTAAGACTTCCCATACATAAACATGGAAAAGTTTTTACCTTACGCTAACCAAAACATTTGATAGGAAATCCAGTGATATTATAATAGTGTCTAGGGTTTTCAGGTAAATAAGAAATAGCCGAAATTGTTACATGATTAAATTCCAGCTACTAGCCACAAAAGTGGGTAATACAAACAAAATCGTAGGGTCTCGTAGGGAAAATGGGTTTCCATCAATGGTAGGGCTACTGGGGTACCGTCCGTCATAGTACGTGGCCTAGATCACCTTACCGAGGATTACTCCCTTCATCCCCTGCAACACAAGGCCGAAACCATCCCTTACTGGACAGTTCCAAACAAGACAACCCCGTAGTTGGCGCGACTAACCACACACTAAGCCGAAATAGAAAGGGACCTCTAGACAGGGATCAATCTTGCTCTCCAGTGGGAGCTACCCACGAAGCCTTGCTGCACCTCCCCTGTTTTAGCCATTCCCGATTGATGAGGCTTGAGGCTACGATTACCTTTATAGGACACATCACTTAGAATGCTCATCGTCCGCTTGACGACGTGCTGAAAGCATTCAATCCATACAAGTTCGTTCCGGGTTCGAACGAAACCGAAGGCACTATCTCGTTGCACTCATTATTGGAATCACCCTTAGAGTCAACGACCATAGCCCTTGCATTCTGATTCGCCATCTCGAATCTATAAGCACTATCTGTCAAACTCATTACGGAATCACCCACAGAGTTATACTGACGTATAGCCCTTACACCTCGAGTCTTCACTTGCTCCACTTGGATTAACGACCTAACGTTTAATTGGAATCGATGTGGTTTTCGGATTCCAAATATGGAAACCCGATCCCGGTCTCACCGAAACCAAACGCCATTTTAATGTCCAAGTTGTACTTAAGGGTTTAAACAGTTTAACTCATATTTAGGATGATATAAACAATTAGATGAATCATATTATCATAAGAGATAATTCATAACAATATTCATCTTCTCAAACAACATATCACTTAACATATATATCCAAATCATCCAGTATCAAACCAATATCAAACATCCACTATCAACCAATCATCCAATACCAATTTTCAAATATTGATCATCCAATATCAATCAGTTAACCAATATTAATCAACCAATCCATATTAATCAACCATCCAAAACAGAATTGATTATCACCTAATCAATTGGATTACCATAATCCTTCTACATTAATTAATATTCCAAATAGAATAAATTAATCATCTCTAATGATTTTCCTAATTAATCTTCCTTGATTAATTATATTAGTTACATTCAAGTAATTATCCTATCCATATTCAGTAATTAAATCTTAATTACTATCATTAATTACAATAATTTATGATCATTCATTAATTAATTAACTATAATTAATTACATTAATTCCTAATTAATTACAATTAATTAATCATATTTAAATTAATTACTTTATTAATCAACCTTGATTAATATCATTAATCACATTAATTAATTAATCCTTATTAATTAATAATTACTTTTAATTAATTAACTAATTAACTTATAATTAATCAACTCATTAATCATAATTAGTAATTAACAATTTATAATTACTTATCTTAATAAATTAAATTCTAATTTAATTATTTCAATCCTTGATTAATTAATTCAATTAATTAATCCTTAATTACTTCATTAAGTAATTATTAAATAAATTAAATTAACAAATAATCCTTATTTAATTACTTCAATAATTAATTACATTTTAATTAATTACACTTGGTAATTAATCTTAAGTTAAACTCATTCATTAATTAATTAATCACATTAATTAATTAACTACAATAAATTAAGTAATTAACTCTTAATTACTTACATAAGTAATTATCTCTAATTACTTTCATTAATAAATCTTAATTACTTCCTTAATTAATCCATCCTTAAATAATTCTTAATACTTTAATTAATTAATTATTCCATAATTAATTAATTTTAAAACAATTGTATTAATTAATTCTTTAATTAATATCATTAAGTGATTAACCAATAATCACTTCAACTAATTACCTCATGAGTAATTATCATTAATTACTTCCATAAGTATTAACTTCCTTAATTACATTCAACAATTAATCATTAATTTCTTTATTAAGTAATCACACTTAATTAATTCATAATTAAGTGATTATTTAAAATTAAATAAATAATTAACTAATTATTTAAAATTAATTAAACAATTAATTAATTTCTTATAATTTCAAAATCCTTAACTAATTAAGAGAACATTAATCTTAATTAAACTTTTCTTATTAACAATCAAATTTAATATTCAAATCAAGATAAATTAACCTTATTTATCTTGTAATGAATTAAATCAAATTTAAACATCTTAAACCCAGTTATCCTATTTGGATTTCAAAATCATAATGACAATCTTATTTAAAATTTATAAACAATTTCAAAATTCCAATATTTTAAAACATTCAAGTTAATCTTATTTATTTCAAATATAAATTTGAAATCTTAAGATTGAATCATTACTTAACATTTTAAACTTAACTTTTGATTTAATGTTTAAATTCAAAATAACTTATACTTTACAAATTTGATTATCATTAAATTTTTAAACAAGAAGTTTAGGGTTTTATTCCTATTCCTTAATAAACTTGTTTGTACTTAATACTTGATCTAAATTTATTCAATAAGTTTTAAATTAGAAAACTTATGTTAATTTGTACAGCCAGAAACACTACCTAATTTGCTCGAGTAAAACACCCAACCTACCCGAGCCTTCCCCCGAAGCAAACCAGAAGCCTTTCATCTTCGAGTCGCCCCCGAAGCCCATGCGCTAGCTGCTTCGAGTTCCTCGTCTAAAATGTTCAGAACCCAAAACCGTGCACAACATCAACACTCGTGCACATCTCCAATCACCTCCGACCAAATTGGACTGTCACGACCATCGACGGCGACAATACAACCACTCGCGAGCCACAAAATACACCCAGATCCATCGACGAACTCGAGGATCAAAATTTCATACTCGATGTCAAAAACTGCAGCAACCAACGTAACTAGTAACCACCCACGGCCAACAACTCGACGGTGATGAACTGTGCCGACCCCGTCATAGAACCCCCACATCCCAAACTTCGTCCTCACCAAAAATGAACCAACTCAAATCATCACCTATGTCGCGAATGTCTTTACAGTAAACTCGAACAGAAACTCACCTAAAACCCTAGTTACAACTAATTCACACAATTCTGACATTAGAAAAATTCTTAGATATTTTTCCCATGATCTATAGCTTACATACAAGCTACGACCCAAGAATCAAATCAAATTATTATGAATTCAATCTGCAGTTCATGAAAATCCCAAAATTGTTCAACCTTGAAATTCTCTTGATTCTTTAAACTAAAAATCATGAAACTTGTATTTAAATTCATGATTTACAAACATGAATCCATTTATTCAATCTAAACTATAAATTCAATTCAATGATTTTTAACATGTATAGGTTGTTTACTGAGTTTTCCATTTTTAATATTATTTGTAAGTTGAAAACTACAGAAACTATATTTTAGAATTACCTTCAACATTTACCCAAATTCTTTCATTCAATCATCCAGTCCAATTTACTGTTCTTTGGTGGAAGATTAAGGTTAAAATCTGTTCAAAGAAACAGAATTCAAAGTTCTGCAAATGAACATACACACATACTTACCACATTCAACAAAACAGAGATAATTCATATAATTTTCAGGTTATAGATCTTCAATACCAGACAATATCATCACATGCATGAAAGTAAAAACAATTCAAACTGTTTTTAATGAAGTTTACTCACCTTATTTAAGCAGAGCAGAGAACTTCATTTCCCAGGTTTGAACTATAGTCCAGAAAATGCATTTGCTTTTGATTCCTTGCTGTTAAATCACTCTGCATGCTTCAATTTTTATTGTTTACGGATTTCTTTAACTTGCTAGGTTGATTAAAAGTTGAAACTTGCAGTTGAACTTCCTTTGTTGCAGGTGAAAGCTTTTCTTTTGAATGCAGGTTGAATTGATGATATTAATAACATTCAAATCTGTTGTTTGCAGGTTGATATGTAGAATTTTGCTTTTAATTACAGGTTTGAATTGCCTTTGGTTTAGATTTCAGATTTGAGAAAGTAAATTTCTGGTTTTAATTAAGAAAAACAAACAAAGAAAAGTGTTATGCTTTTTATTAGAATTAAAGAAAGTGAATTTTCTTAAAAAAAAGAGACACTTGTCACTTTATTACTTAATTAACTTACATGTGTTTATTAAGGGAGTTAACATGTTTACACATGTTTTTAAATGTTTTGAATAAATTTTAATTTAATTTAAATGTTAACATAAACTAACATACTTAATTTACTTTATTAATTAATACTTACATATGTATATATATAAGTTTATCTTTAAAAGAAAATGTTTCAAAACTAATATAAATAATTTTCTTTGTGTTCTAAAGATCTAAAACCATTATACATATGCATTTATAACCATTTTCAATTAAGCATTTTAAAGAAAACAAAATAAAACTTTGTTTAACTATCATATTTTTGAAACAACAATTATCTTATATTTTTAAAACAAATAAATTAAACTAAATTAACTTTTGAAAATAAAATTTCTAAACAAAGCTTTAAGTTACAATATCCATTCATATATCAATTATTAAACATATCTTCAAATTATCAATAGATTAAAATTAAATTTCAAACAACCCAAATTATAACATATACATATATATACATTACAATTTGATAATTAATCTTTAATTTAAACAAAAGCTCATCTATTCACAATATATCAATTGTATATATTATAAACAGAATAAAATCTAACTAGCTTTGAAAAATAAATCTTATTCATTTTAAATTATTAAAAAGATATTGATCACCATTAACAGATTAAATATTTATTAACCTTAAAAAGAATAAATTTATCAATTTAAATTAAAATTATAAAGAAAATTTATCAAACCAATTAAATTATTAATGCAAATTATTAAATTGTTATTGCCCAAAATTCCGGGTCGTTACAATCCTCCCCCCTTAAAAGAATTTCGTCCCTAAAATTTAAAAGCAAAGGTAATTTAATAATCCAGTACAGATTTTAAATTAAATTAGCAAAGAATTCCTAACAACCAGTTACTAACATCCATAGCAATCAATTCAAACAAACAAATCTAACTAATTATCCTGACACAAATCAGAATACGTCTCTAATACTAACTCGAGTTTCCCAAACATAAATCACCGGGAGACTCGCTCTATAAAAGCCAACAAACTAACTACACAACCAAAATCCAGAGCTCCACTCATCTCTAGATCCTTCAATCTGAACAGAACATCAGACTACTCTCAAATCCAGCTCAACATCCAACTCCAACTGAACTACAGATTCAACAACTAATCGATGAATCATACACGTACTCCCTCAGAGACACGTGTTACAAAATGAATTCTAGCTATCCAAACTGGAAATTCAATCTCATCCTATCAAAAACACAGATAAGAAATCCTCAAATGCTACAACACTAACCAACCAATCTTATCCAATAACTGTTCTCTTAACCAGAGAATTCTAACAACACTGAAGTCTCCAACTTCGAATACCAAACTCCTTATCTCATATCTGTAACTCAACAGATAATCCTGGACTGCCAAACTCTTCCTGATCAGCTCAATCTATGCTGATAATTCCAGAAACAACAAGACCAAATCAAACAGAACTTGCTTCCTTCCTTGTACAGCAGCTACCTCGCTTTCGCTGCACAACTCTGATTCAGAAATAGATAAGAATATCTGTTGATGAACACGAATACAAACTTATCCACAAAATTCGGAAACCTTGTTCATCAAATCCATAAAATTTTGAGTGACTCCTCTGACTCAGTCACACAACCTTATAACAGAATCCAATTTCAAAGCTATATCAGTCCAATTCCAATTCCAAAAATATCTGAGTTGCTACACCAACTCTGCTTTCTCCAAGAACCATCCAACTACCCGGTTAACTACCGGCATCGCTTCTGGAACCAAAACAAATATGGAACTCAACTCCAGATGCTGAAAAACTCCAGATTACATCAGTAGCTCTTACTTCCACATGAGAATTCTCAGTCTCAAACAAAAGAATGCTCAAGAAAAATTCTCAACTAATCGCAAGTCACTTTTGCGATCCTACCTAGTTTGGATTCCAAACAAACTGTCCTCTCTTTACCAATTAGAACGGCTTAAAGCTTTTCCAAACCAGGTTAACCCTTCAAGAAAACATCACCACCTTCAGCCCAAGCTGCTGCTAGAAGAAACACCAAGATTCCCGGACCATCGGAGAAACAACCAACACTGCTGCTTCTTCCAAGCTCTACCTTGATGATACTTCGAAGCCAAAAGATCTCCTCGTCAGCACACTGAACACTTCGAGTTGCACTGCTATCACAGCTAACCAAAGACTTCATATCCAAATGCTTCTCCAAAACCCAAAACCTTCAACAAACCACACAACTGACTTCCAAGATGGCATACAAGAACTTGGACTCCAAACCAAGCATCCACAACTCGCTTTCCTTAGGGAAAAACAATGAGACCATACCAAAGCAAAACAACTCATAGACCTTAGTCTCAAATTCCAAAACAGCCAATCTCCTTGCTGAAGATCCAAACAACTTCTACACAAGCGAGTCTTCCCTGCAACAGGTAAAGACTGCTCTTCAACCACCTCGAAAACTGCTACAAAAGAAAACACCTTCAGAAAATATCCAAGGATACTGCATCTCATCACGCAGTTATCAGGATATCATCACTTACTGCTGCACTTCCAACAGATCCAAACACAAGAATAATTCGCTCACCCGAGCGAAATCCAAACTTACATTCCAAAGATAAACTCCGAATCTTCAAAAGATTTCCTTCGGATATCAGAGAAATCCTTACTCCAAACTCAAATCTTAATCAAGACGGTATTAGGTTTACAGTCTCGACAAATACTTCCAACCTCAAACATATGGAACCTCTTCCATCAGTGGTAGTCATGTTACACACACAAACCACTACTCCATCTACCTACCTCTAAAACTTATGTTGGAAAATCCGTACAGATGACCCAACCTATTAGGTAGATACAGATATAAATATAGATATAGTTATATATAAAAAATTACAAGTACGCTCTCTCAAGAAAGACATCATTACAGAGCCTAGGTATTCACTCAACCTAATGCTCCCTAAAGAATGACACACTTCAGAGCCTAGTTATTCACTCAACCTAATGCTCTGATACCAAGTGTGACGACCCGACTTTCTACTCCCAGAAAATCGCATCATCTTGAAGAAAGAAAAGGGATAGAAGAAGAAAAGAAAGAGAAAGAAGAACACAAACAACATCAGAGAACTCACAGCGGAACGAATAAAATATAATAATTAACATAAAATACTACATAGTACCCCATTACATCAGAGTACACAACTTAAACAACTGATAATAGACAGTTATAAACTTCTGTCTAACTATTCAACTCAAGTATACATGATACAGACACAACATACACAACGGAAATCAATATATATCTACGCGTCGAAGCCTCCTGCTCCATATCTCCTCCAGAATTCGTCAAGCTAACCTGAATCACTTGACTACTCATACATAATATGAGTACCCAAGAGTTTAATAAAACAGAAAATAAACACTTGGGTCTGACAGGGGTCTGGTGTGAGTAAACGGTTTAAAATTTCTTAACTTTAGAAAACCTTTGAAAAGAAAAAGGTATCACGTAAGACTTCCCACACATAAACATGGAAAAGTTTTTACCTTACGCTAACCAAAACATTTGATAGGAAATCCAGTGATATTATAATAGTGTCTAGGGTTTTCAAGTAAATAAGAAATAGCCGAAATTGTTACATGATTAAATTCCAGCTACTAGCCACAAAAGTGGGTAATAAAAACAAAATCGTAGGGTCTCGTAGGGAAAATGGGTTTCCATCAATGGCAGGGCTACTGGGGTACCGCCCGTCACAGTACGTGGCCTAGATCACCTTACCGAGGATTACTCCCTTCATCCCCTGCAACACAAAGCCGAAACCATCCCTTACTGGACAGTTCCGAACAAGACAACCTCGTAGTTGGCGCGACCAACCACACACTAAGCCGAAATAGAAAGGGACCTCTAGACAGGGATCAATCTTGCTCTCCAGTTGGAGCTACCCACGAAGCCTTGCTGCACCTCCCCTGTTTTAGCCATTCCCGGTTGATGAGGCTTGAGGCTACGATTACCTTTATAGGACACATCACTTAGAATGCTCATCGTCCGCTTGACGACGTGCTGAAAGCATTCAATCCATACAAGTTCGTTCCGGGTTCGAACGAAACCGAAGGCACTATCTCGTTGCACTCATTATTGGAATCACCCTTAGAGTCAACGACCATAGCCCTTGCATTCTGATTCGCCATCTCGAATCTATAAGAACTATTCCGTCAAACTCATTACGGAATCACCCACAGAGTTATACTGACGTATAACCCTTACACCTCGAGTCTTCACTTGCTCCACTTGGATTAACGACCTAACGTTTAATTGGAATCGATGTGGTTTTCGGATTCCAAATATGGAAACCCGATCTTGGTCTCACCGAAACCAAACGCCATTTTAATGTCCAAGTTGTACTTAAGGGTTTAAACAGTTTAACTCATATTTAGGATGATATAAACAATTAGATGAATCATATTATCATAAGAGATAATTCATAACAATATTCATCTTCTCAAACAACATATCACTTAACATATATATCCAAATCATCCAGTATCAAACCAATAACAAACAATCCACTATCAACCAATCATCCAATACCAATTTTCAAATATTGATCATCCAATATCAATTAGTTAACCAATATTAATCAATCAATCCATATTAATCAACCATCCAAAACAGAATTGATTATCACTTAATCAATTGGATTACCATAATCCTTCTACATTAATTAATATTCCAAATAGAATAAATTAATCATCTCTAATGATTTTCCTAATTAATCTTCCTTGATTAATTATATTAATTAAATTCAAGTAATTATCCTATCCATATTCAGTAATTAAATCTTAATTACTATCATTAATTATAATAATTAATGATCATTCATTAATTAATTAACTATAATTAATTACATTAATTCCTAATTAATTACAATTAATTAATCATATTTAAATTAATTACTTTATTAATCAACCTTGATTAATATCATTAATCACATTAATTAATTAATCCTTATTAATTAATAATTACTTTTAATTAATTAACTAATTAACTTATAATTAATCAACTCATTAATCATAATTAGTAATTAACAATTTATAATTACTTATCTTAATAAATGAAAAAAAAAAATGAAAAAAAAAAATTAAATTCTAATTTAATTATTTCAATCCTTGATTAATTAATTCAATTAATTAATACTTAATTACTTCATTAAGTAATTATTAAATAAATTAAATTAACAAATAATCCTTATTTAATTACTTCAATAATTAATTACATTTTAATTAATTACACTTGGTAATTAATCTTAAGTTAAACTCATTCATTAATTAATTAATCACATTAATTAATTAACTACAATAAATTAAGTAATTAACTCTTAATTACTTACATAAGTAATTATCTCTAATTACTTTCATTAATAAATCTTAATTACTTCCTTAATTAATCCATCCTTAAATAATTCTTAATAATTTAATTAATTAATTATTCCATTATTAATTAATTTTAAAACAATTGTATTAATTAATTCTTTAATTAATATCATTAAGTGATTAACCAATAATCACTTCAACTAATTACCTCATGAGTAATTATCATTAATTATTTCCATAAGTATTAACTTCCTTAATTACATTCAACAATTATTCATTAATTTCTTTATTAAGTAATCACACTTAATTAATTCATAATTAAGTAATTATTTAAAATTAAATAAATAATTAACTAATTATTTAAAATTAATTAAACAATTAATTAATTTCTTATAATTTCAAAATCCTTAATTAATTAAGAGAACATTAATCTTAATTAAACTTTTCTTATTAACAAACAAATTTAATATTCAAATCAAGATAAATTAACCTTATTTATCTTGTAATGAATTAAATCAAATTTTAACATCTTAAACCCAGTTATCCTATTTGGATTTCAAAATCATAATGACAATCTTATTTAAAATTTAGAAACAATTTCAAAATTCCAATATTTTAAAACATTCAAGTTAATCTTATTTATTTCAAATATAAATTTGAAATCTTAAGATTGAATCATTACTAACATTTTAAACTTAACTTTTGATTTAATGTTTAAATTCAAAATACCCGTTTTAAATTGAAATAAATTATATAATTTCAACTTATACTTTACAAATTTGATTATCATTAAATTTTTAAACAACAAGTTTAGAGTTTTATTCCTATTCCTTAATAAACTTGTTTATACTTAATACTTGATCTAAATTTATTCAATAAGTTTTAAATTAGAAAACCTATGTTAATTTGTACAGCCAGAAACACTACCTAATTTGCTCGAGTAAAACACCCAACCTACCCGAGCCTTCCCCCGAAGCAAACCAGAAGCCTTTCATCTTCGAGTCGCCCCTGAAGCCCATGCGCTAGCTGCTTCGAGTTCCTCGTCTAAAATGTTCAGAACCCAAAACCGTGCACAACATCAACACTCGTGCACATCTCCAATCACCTCCGACCAAATTGGGCTGTCACGACCATCGACGGCGACCATACAACCACTCGCGAGCCACAAAATACACCCAGATCCATCGACGAACTCGAGGATCAAAATTTCATACTCGATGTCAAAAACTGCAGCAACCAACGTAACTAGTAACCACCCACGGCCAACAACTCGGTGATGAACTGTGCCGACCCGTCATAGAACCCCCACATCCCAAACTTCGTCCTCACCAAAAAATGAACCAACTCGAATCATCACCTATGTCGCGAATGTCTTTACAGTAAACTCAAACAGAAACTCACCTAAAACCCTAGTTACAACTAATTCACACAATTCTGACATTAGAAAAATTCTTAGATATTTTTCCCATGATCCATAGCTTACATACAAGCTACGACCCAAGAATCAAATCAAATTATTATGAATTCAATCTGCAGTTCATGAAAATCCCAAAATTGTTCAACCTCGAAATTCTCTTGATTCTTTAAACTAAAAATCATGAAACTTGTATTTAAATTCATGATTTACAAACATGAATCCATTTATTCAATCTAAACTATAAATTCAATTCAATGATTTTTAACATGTATAGGTTGTTTACTGAGTTTTCCATTTTTAATATTATTCGTAAGTTGAAAACTACAGAAACTATATTTTAGAATTACCTTCAACATTTACCCACATTCTTTCATTCAATCATCCAGTCCAATTTACTGTTCTTTGGTGGAAGATTAAGGTTAAAATCTGTTCAAAGAAACAGAATTCAAAGTTTTGCAAATGAACATACACACATACTTACCACATTCAACAAAACAGAGATAATTCATATAATTTTCAGGTTATAGATCTTCAATACCAGACAATATCATCACATGCATGAAAGTAAAAACAATTCAAACTGTTTTTAATGAAGTTTACTCACCATATTTAAGCAGAGCAGAGAACTTCATTTCCCAGGTTTGAACTATAGTCCAGAAAATGCATTTGCTTTTGATTCCTTGCTGTTAAATCACTCCGCATGCTTCTATTTTTATTGTTTACATATTTCTTTAACTTGCTGGGTTGATTAAAAGTTGAAACTTGCAGTTGAACTTCCTTTGTTGCAGGTTAAAGCTTTTCTTTTGAATGCAGGTTGAATTGATGATATTAATAACATTCAAATCTGTTGTTTGCAGGTTGATATAAAGAATTTTGCTTTTTATTACAGGTTTGAATTGCCTTTGGTTTAGATTTCAGATTTGAGAAAGTAAATTTCTGGTTTTAATTAAGAAAAACAAACAAAGAAAAGTGTTATGTTTTTTATTAGAATTAAAGAAAGTAAATTTTCTTAAAAAAAAGAGACACTTGTCACTTTATTACTTAATTAACTGACATGTGTTTATTAAGGGAGTTAACATGTTTACACATGTTTTTAAATGTTTTGAATAAATTTTAATTTAATTTAAATGTTAACATAAACTAACATACTTAATTTACTTTATTAATTAATACTTACATATGTATATATATAAGTTTATCTTTAAAAGAAAATGTTTCAAAACTAATATAATAATTTTCTTTGTATTCTAAAAATCTAAAACCATTATACATATGCATTTATAACCATTTTCAATTAAGCATTTTAAAGAAAACAAAATAAAACTTTGTTTAACTATCATATTTTTGAAACAACAATTATCTTATATTTTTAAAACAAATAAATTAAACTAAATTAACTTTTGAAAATAAAATTTCTAAACAAAGCTTCAAGTTACAATATCCATTCATATATCAATTATTAAACATATCTTCAAATTATCAATAGATTAAAATTAAATTTCAAACAACTCAAATTATAACATATACATATATATACATTACAATTTGATAATTAATCTTTAATTTAAACAAAAGCTCATCTATTCACAATATATCAATTGTATATATTATAAACAGAATAAAATCTAACTAGCTTTGAAAAATAAATCTTATTCATTTTAAATTATTAAAAAGATATTGATCACCATTAACAGATTAAATATTTATTAACCTTAAAAAGAATAAATTTATCAATTTAAATTAAAATTATAAAGAAAATTTATCAAACCAATTAAATTATTAATGCAGATTATTAAATTGTTATTGCCCAAAATTCCGGGTCGTTACACTCCAAGTTGAATAGTCACTAACAACATATTAGTGTCATCTTTTTTATTTTAATCTGCTATATATGATCGAAATTTTGAAATGTTGTCTAGTCTTTTATATTATATTGATAATTGCATATATTTACAATTGTTAATATGAAACATTGAATTATTTACAATTATGAATTTTAGTATTAACTTACCAAGTAAAGAAAATCTACCTGTATAAGAAGTGGCTAGTTACAACACTTCATCCCTGTTTGGTACCATGATACTAAGGCTTTGCTGAATGTATCTAAGTGTGGCTAAAAAAAATTATATTTGATATACTATTTCAATTATAAATTCGGCTAACATATATAACATAGGGAGAAAAAAACGAATAAAGAACATGACATTGTACAATACAAAATCCAAGTTGAATGTTTTTTTTAAACATATAAGTAACTCACCTGTACTAATAAGAAGAAAGAGGTCATCCTCATTTTATTATTATCCTACTATTAGTAAAATGCCTATAAAAAAACCAAAAATAAAATAGAATCAGCAAGTCCACACAAAACCTATTAAGCTCAATATAGAAAAAGGAGGTTGGACAAGAACCTTGTTCAAGTGGTTAATTGATTCGGCTTTGGTGCAGGATGTCACAAGTTCGAAACTTGCTTTCGAACATTTATTTGACATGAGATATGTTGTCCCAATGATTTGTTGTATATAAAGTACCAGTTCAAAAAAAGAAAAAGAAAAAGCATGTTTTGGTCTTGAATATTTCCATCAATCCTATTATACGACGTTTAAGGAAAAATGATAAAATAAATTCATGGCTAACGAACATGGATACTTACGGGAATAACCCAAAAACTAAAGCTAAAATAAGAATTTTTTAGTAGAATACTCCTAATTAAAAATCAAAAAAACATACTCGATGTTTTTCACTATGTCATTTCAATCGCACACTTTAGCCTAGTTGATATGCATAAGATTATTTTGTGTAGGGTGTAAGAGGTAAGAGGATAAAATTTTGTATTTTTCACTAAAAAAAGAAATGTTAATGTCATGAAGTGGTGAAGGCTTTGATGAATATAATAAATATTAAGGCAGTTGATATAATTAATTAGCTTCAATAAACAGTATAAATGTAGGGAATATGAAAAGTCTAAGGAAACGGAGGGAAAATTATTTTCCCTAAAATTAATGTCTTTAGTATCAGTGTAAGAATGAAATTTTGGAATATGTTACAAAATAAAACTAACGCAAAAATAAGGAGAAGTTTGGTAATGAGAAGGAAGAACATACTCAATCACCCGTTCGAATTTTTTTCAAAAATACAATGGATAGAATAGAAAAGGATAAAATGAAATACATAGGCTGAGAAAAATAAGGTGGTCCTCGACTATTTAAGGAGAAGAAAAATACACTACAAACCATTGTAAATATGTGAAAACTTAAATTAAAATGAATGTGAACTGAAATGAAGACGATAAAAGAGAAGAAAATATGATATAAATTATTGAAAATAAGTGAAAACTTATATTAAAATGAGGGTAACTTGAAATCGCAGTCGGAAAAAAAGAGTTACAACAAAAAAAGGTTTGCCCCCAACTGTTTCATGATGAGACATGTACTTCAATACCTCTTTCAAGTTCATTTAATGGCCACTGCAATAGCAAATAAGAAGGTATCGTAGCTCATTCATGTTTAAACAGGGGATCTTTGCTTTACAGTTTTATGCATAACATCATATGATTTCATTATTCATTCCATTTAATTTTCAGCCCAAGTAATGGTAAAGTCAAATCAAAAAAGTGGAATATTAAACACTAAAAAAATTAAGGCTCTTTTTACCTAAAGAATGCTGTTAGTTACATTTCATCAAGTTGAATTCACTCAAATGAAAGTTGAGATGAAAAGAGATGAACGAATTCTAATGGTCAGTTATTCAATTTCTTATATAATAGAATAGATTACTACATGAACACCAATATGATTTTTTTTTAAATTCTATAAAATATCATAAAAAAATGAATACCACTTATAAGCTATAATAAATCAAGTGGCATGATAAAAGAACTGAAATTTTCATTAGAAAACATCTTTCAACATACTCACAACATAATGATAGTATTTTACTCAAGAAATGCCTATGAAATTGATGGTTGCAATCTCAAATATGGTGAATTTTTTCATCCCAAATACCGATGTAAAGGTAATACAAAACTATCAACTGACAATATCTCAAATGTAGATACCTAAGTACAAAATGCTAGAAAGTTATCTGTTAAGTTGAAGCTGAAGTAAAGAGCTATTTTTATTGTTCCTGAAACAATCACAAATGAACCAAAGAAGAGATTTTAACATTAAAATTAAAGTAATCAAATGATACAACAATAGATTGTAAAAAAGAAGGTGAAAAGGAAACTTTGATAAGCATGCAAAAATTTGTGGAATAAGTATGATGAAGAACCGATAAAGAATCATAATAATTTCCATAATAAGAACTAAAAAGTCCACCATATTTTTGTGCACAAATAATCAAGATATGAGTATGTGGTATATGGATTTGTACATTTGTGCATTTTATTTTCATCTATAGATATAACAATTCTCTTCGTTGGTTGAAAAATTCTAACACTAAATTTGTCTCCTTCCATATATGGAGCTAATGGTTCGAAGGTTGTTCGAACATAAAGGGAGTTAAGCAAGCATGATATTCGAAGTACATTATTATTCAACGTTAGCATAATGGGTTTAGCCCATGCAATTTTTACACTCGAAATTTGATTTTAAACTCCTCTAAAAGGAAGACTTGAATTAGTTTGCAATCGTTTGGAATGATTTGAGACTTCATAAATTTTTTACCCATGCATACACACACACAAAAACATATATATATATATATATATATATATTATAAGTATTGAATCGGAACAAATAGAGAAAAATAATATTCCTTACATGTATTTGCAAACCATAAATAAACATAAAAAACCCTCGTGCTTAAGTTAGGTTTATTAGATTAAAATCATAAAATCTGTTTCGACTTTGCTAGCCGAATAAACATTGAAATCATATCAAAACTTACCAAATTCAAATTTTCTATTTCTTATAATTCAAAAGAGAATTTACACTTTTCTCTAGGTCAACAAATGTACATGATTATATAATGAGGAAAAGCACAACCTCTAACAGTCGATGAACAAATGATTTTCATTTAAATCGATGATATATTCAATCTACAACTGTGAAATTTTTCAAACAATTAATAATTATTTTTAGAAATCAGTCAAGTGAACAAACGATTGCTTAAACTAACTTTTGACAACAAACATAAAGAACATGAAGTTAGGAAACGATCAAATAATTTGCAATTGCTGGAAGTACAACCAACAGCAGTTAGCGAAGGGGAAAACCATTATACTATACAAATCCATAGTGTAAAAATCAATGCAGACAGAAATACATGTAATACTTACCTAAATTCAAGCGGAGGAAGAAGCTTGTCCCAAGTTGAAGGTGATTGAATGCAAGGAGATATAAGATAATGATGGACTGTGGGTAGCTCGGGCAAATCAAATCATCACGAGTCGATGGGTATTTAGGGCAGTGAAGATGACGGCGATTGGATTTAGAGAGCATATCTGAAATTAGGGAAAGCGAATATTTGATGTTAGAAAGAGGAAGAGAGAAATGGGGAGGACTATTGGAAAATGGGGTTTCTTGAGTGGGAGGAGAAAATAGATTGAGGGAGAAAGTAATCACGAAGGTTCGAAGGAAAATTTAGGAAGCTGGGGAGGATGCTTCATTTCACAAAATAACAAGGGGGCTTCTGTGTCCTCGAAATCTAAGTCACTAATAATATAATAATGTGTGTGTATCTATACAATATATATATATAAGTGGAATCAAAATACTAAACTTATTTTACATTAATATATTAGAACAACCACCTCTATTTCAAGGAAACATAATTTCACAATTTCAACCCTTTATATCCTATTCAATTTTATATTTACTAGCTTGGAGTGGAAAAAGGGATTCATATTAATCTAAATTATGCAAAGTACAAATAATAGAGTCCATGCTTTGCATACCATTTCCTCTTTTCTTTTAGGACCCTTCATCATAACAACAATAATTAGAAGTGGAAGTGAAATAGAACATGAATTATTCAGATTACAAACAACAAATTATATTCTACTATATTAACATAAAACAATTAGATTCCAACTAATCCAAGAATTGACATTTTATTAGGGGAATTTTGGGATTTTAAGTTTTCGCGTACGAAATTCCCCAAGGCATAAAACAAATCCACACATTTATACATAAATTACTAAAATATGTAGAACAAAGATTTCAACTAACAAATATCTTCCCTGATCTCCTTTGGGTTCCGTTTTACTCCTTTGCATAATTCCTCCTTTAGTTTCCTTCTTTTTGGAATATACAACAATTTAATTGCAAATAGATGAGATTCAGAATTCACACTTATTACCTTAAATTCGATTGAATTCTTCCCCAAAAGTTGAATCTTGAATCTAACGTAGAATGAGGGAAGAGAACCGACAAAGTTTCCATACCACTACATTTCTAATGAATAAAAGTGAGGGGGATAGCCTCTTATGTGTAGTGGTTAGGATGCGCCTGGATGGTAGGATTTAAGTCGGTTTAAAATAATAAAATCCAGGTTGTTGTTGTATAAAACAAACCCTAGCCGTGATGCCTTAACCAATCAACCACCCCAACCTGGGCGGTCCATCATTAGTTGTCAACTGACCATGCGGAGGGGGTCGACCAGCCTCCTTCTGTTAAGATCAATGTTAATATTTTCCTTAAATGTTAAGTTTTCCAAAGCATTAAATTATTTTTTACCTTTTTAATTTCATACATTAATTTTTATAAATCATTTAAATTTGAATTCGTTTGAATTATTATAAATTCAAAAACTACAAACGTCAATAATTTTTCTATTTGAACTCTGATTACAAAACTGTATATACGAAAGTTGATCAGAAAATCGCCACAAACACAATAGTGTAACTTTCGTGGCAAAAGTCTAGTGTTTGTGAAGTTCTCATTTTTAGCTTTATTATTAATTAATTAATTTCTTATTAATTTTACGGAGTATTACCATCTCCCCTCCCTCATAAAAGGATTTTGTCCCATAAATTCTTAAGAGACAGAAAGTGAAACATGCACTCCACAACCATGTTGTACAACCAAATTATCTACACAATCATCTACTCAAACAAAAATGCAATGTGATTATATATGCAACATACTATAGTAAGCTTAACCCTACTGTGAATGCAAGATCGAGACATATAAGAATGTATCCATGCATCCTAAATATGCATAAGATTCTATATGAGTGAAAAAATAATACTAATAAATATGGCAACCATCCCCTACGTATAATCTTGCAACTATGATGCAACAAAAACCTAAACAAAACTGAGTTTTTGAAGAGAGAAAGTTTATAGAGAAAAGCTTAAGATGAAAATCCTTCATCTTCTCTTCTATTTCCTATGTGCTTTCCACTGGATTATCTCCCCCATTGAACTTGGACCAGCCTAATATCTTTGTTATGAAGCTTTCTAACTCCATGCTCTACTATACATGCGGTGGCACGGAGTGCCAATGACTCAGTTTCTATCTATGCTAATGTATCAGGCTCTACTATGTTAGATGTGCTATGCGAATATTTCTTTGATAGTGATACATGGAAAACGTTATGGACTCCCACTAACTTATCTGAAAGCTCTATTCGATATGCTACTTTCCCTGCCCTTTCCATTATCGGTAAAGGGCCAATAAACCTCGGCGCCAACTTCCCCAATGTCCCAAACCTCATAACCTAAGGGAAATGTTAACAAATACCATGTCTCCAACAACAAACTGCAAATCTATCATTCACCTATCAACATAGGACATCTGACGGTCTTGTGCGGCCTTCATTTACCACCTAATCATCTCTACTTCTTCCGAGGCCTCATGAATCAAATTTGGTCCAAGTATAATTTTATTGGTAGTTTCCTTCCAACAATCAGATAATTTCATGGCCTCCCTTATAAAGTTTTAAAGGGTGCCATGCCAATTGTCGCTTGGTAACTATAATTACACGCGAACTCTATCTATGGTAAATGCTGCTCTCAATGTCCTCCAAAGTCCACGATGCAAGCACTAACAAATTTTTCGAATCATGTTCGCCCTTTTTGTCTGACCGTTGGTCTATAGATGCTAAGAGGTGCTAAGATTCAATGTTGTTCCTAAAGTTGACTGCAGATTCTTCCAAAATTCACTAGTGAATATGGGGTCGCAATCATTAATGATGCTAACTGGAACCCATGCAATCGTACCACTTCTTTGATATAAATTTGAGCCAAAGATGTTGCAATCATACTACTCTTTACAGAAATAAAGTGGGCACTTTTAGTGAGCCTATCCACAATAACCCAAATACCCTCGTCGCCCATTTGGCTCCTTGGTAACCCATTTTTCAAGTCTACTGATATATGCTCCAACTACCAAATCTGTACTTCTAATGGTAATAACAGTCCTCCAGGCTTCCCTTGTTATACCTTACTTTTTGGCATGTCAAACACCTAGAAACATACACTACTACTCTTTTCTTCATCATTGGTGAATAGAAAATTCGCTTCATATCCCTATACATTTTATCTCCACCAGGGTGAATAGTAATCCTACAATGGTGACACTTAGCAACACTTCCTCCAAAACATCCTCCACTATTCAAACACATAGGCATCCCATCCTCTTTAGCCATCCGCTTTTGTCTTCCGCATACCTACTGACATAGGAGAAATGTTCTTTCCTACTTAACTAGCCTAAAATATTGACTATAATTGCATCATTCTTTCATTCTTGCCCGATGCAGTTTATTAAGACTGGCCTCACTTCCATAGCTACAAGATAACCTAGAGTGTGTCTGATGGTGGTTAGAAATTAAAATTCTAGAGGAAGTCCAACTGCCTCCACTCAGGTATAGCACCTGGAGTAGTTTGCCTTTGGTTAAGGTCTTTGGAAACAACATTCCATTTTCTGGAGGATACTGTATCTCGAAGTCATATGCTATAAACTCCATCTACCTCCATTGCCTAAGATTCAAATCCTTTAGGAAAACTAGGTATTTAAGGGATTTGTGGTTGGCGAATAACTCAAACCTTTCCCGTAAAAGGTAGTGCCTCCGCATCTTCAAAGCAAAACAATAGCAACGACTGTATGTCATGAATAGGGTACCCCTTCTCATGGTCCTTCAACTTCCTTCTTGCATAGGCTACAACTTTGCCTTCTTGAA
The DNA here is from genome assembly GCA_030765085.1 of Allium cepa. Lineage (NCBI taxonomy): Eukaryota > Viridiplantae > Streptophyta > Magnoliopsida > Asparagales > Amaryllidaceae > Allium > Allium cepa. The sequence goes on along the minus strand of CM060940.1, from coordinate 405,803,850 downwards.
TAATGATATCTCATAGCCCTTTATTGCATGCGTTGGTGTAAACGGTGAAAGGCTTCATCCCATCCGAAATAGTAAGTACCGGCACACTAGTCAATAGCTCCGCTGGCTTCTCAAATGCTTCTGTAGATTTCTCATCCCATGAAAAAAATAAAAATTTCTTCGATAAGCAAGTCAGTGGGACTGCTATCTTTGCAAATTACTTAATGAATTTCTTATAGTAACCCGCCAACACATGAAAACTCTTAACTTATACGGCCTTCTTTGAATTCTTCATGTCTTGAATAGCTTACACCTTTGTAGGATCAACTGAAAAGATCTTCTAGGAAATAATATAACCGAGAAATTTCACTTCCATCTTACAAAAGTGACACTTTGAGTATTGTTGATGCCTTCTCAAGCACCCTATTACCTCCCTTAACTAATTTTCATAATCACCTTCACTTTTATATAATACTAGAATATTGCCTATGAACATTGCGATGAACTTATTTAGCTTCCTCTAAAGACTCTACTCATAAAATCTACAAATTATGTAAGGCATTTGTTAACCCAAAGGGGATTACTTCCTATTTATACAGTCTATTTGGAGTGCAAAAAATAGTCTTTTGTTTGCTATCCTTGGCTATTCTCAATTGGTGGAACCAAGTGCCTGAGTCTAATTTGGAAAAGATTTTGGCTCCAATAAGTTGGTTAAGTAAGTCATCTATCCTAGATAAGGGGTATATATTCTTCTTAGTTAGCTTGTTAAGTTCTTGATAGTCGATGCCAAGCCTTAAAAAGATGTTTCCTTAGCGGCAAAGATAGTGTGTGCTCCCCATTTTAAAGTGCTCCCCATTTCGAAGTACTACGGTGAGTATATCCTTTCTATAATAGCTTCGAAATCTGGTTATCCAACTCTCGCCTTTCTTTAGGGGCTATTTGCCTTAATGGTAGTGCGATGGGTCTAATATCTTTCTCCAAATGATTCCTAAACTCGATCTCCCTTCAAGGTGGAAGATTGAAGACTTCTTCAAAAATGTTTAGAAAGTCTCAGACTACGGGCACAAATGAGAGCTCATCTTATGATAGGCTAAAAAAATATAAACAGCTTAACTCAATTGAATTTTAGGGTGCATAATGAACATCAATATCTCTCCTCTTACAATTCCTTAACCAAATGATCCTCCTATCATAACTCAGTCGACGCCATATTAAGATAACAAATCCATCCTTAGGATAAGTCCATACCCTTTAAAATCCAGAAAATATGCATCACATGTAAAATCAACACTACATATATCCACCACTAGGTTTTCGCAAATCAAAAAAGATGTGTCGACCCCCCAATAGGATTTGACATAACTACTTAAGTTCTTTAGACTCAAGCAGTCGACTATATTTCTAGCTATGAACAAATGTGATGCTCCCGAGTCAAATAAGGTACAAAGAGTATTTTCGGTGACAATAGTAGTACCTTCCATTCCATCTTTCTTTTTCTTTGGAAGGAGGTCTACTTCAGATAGATACAACTTCGATGGCATAAGCTTGCCCAGTCTATCCCTCCTTTGCTAGCTTCGAGGGTTGATTCTTGTAGTGCCCTTCTTCATGGCAGTGATAACATCTCCCATTGAATTCTTCCCTTATTAAACTCACTTTGTAGTCCTTAGGAACATGCCCTTTCTTCTGACGTCTACGACATGTCACCCCTCCTTTCTTAAACTTCCATTTGGCTTTCTTGTCAGCCCAGAATCCCCTTTTCTTTGCTCCACCTTAATTTTGCACATATCCCACCTTCTGCTTCTCTCAGTACCACCAGTATGAAGCATGGGCATTTTAACTATCATTTCATAAGTTGTGCCTTTGGAAACTTAGGTCAAATATAGCTCCCTAAGTAGATAATTTATGCCTTTACAATGTCATAGCCTTCAATGTTGGGGTGTCAATTAATTTATATCCAAATCTAGCTAATTCTGTGAATTTATTGATACACTTCTTCATCGTGGAGTCACCTTGCCTTCGTTGAGAATCTTCTCCAGTTGCTAACTTACTTCGGCTTTGGACATGAACCGCGACTCAAAGCGAGCCCTGAATTCAGCCCAAGTAATTCCTTCCTCTTCGTTCTCTTTAACAAACATGGCTTACTGATCTAGCGCTTCCACCTTTAAATGCTACACATGCGACTCCTCTTGATTCGCTCTTCCCATCCCAGCTTTTAGAATATACATTCACAATCGTCAGTTTCAACAAAATTATCAACCCTCGTATATGCCCATTCCCCTATATTATGAAAGTCTTTACATATTTTAGAGAAGTCTAGTGGGCGGAGTGATGCTTCAGTGGGTGGAGCAACCGGTGCTACTGGTATAGCTTGTCGAGGAATGGGCACTTGCCCCATATGCCTTAGGTATTGTTTGAACCATTCAAGCATCACTTGTATGGTAGGTATTTCCTAGGTGGTGGGATTCCCAACCTTTGAGTAGTTATTTTCAACCATAATCAGTTATCTGTAAGTTTGAGCTTTATAGTAATGACTTCCAAAGATAGTATTATTACTTGAAACAAAAATTTGCCTAGTGTGTATGCGTATGTTCACAAAAGTATGTATATATATTGTACGGTTTTAATAGATACTTTCAAAAATGACAAATACGTACACTCATATATACATCTTTCCATTGGTTGGGTAACCTAAGCTCCGATACTAAATGTAATAATCCCCTCCCAAACTGGCATAATTTTGATGCAATAAAAACCCATCGAACCTTAGGTCCATTCCAAAACTAGCTATTGGTTGGTAAAATTATATAATTAACAATTACAGAGCTATCTATCTAGTTAAGTAAGTATCCATTATAAGCCAAAGGCTTTTCCAGTCCAGCTACATAACATACCCTTAACTATAGGCCAAGAGTCCATTCCAGTCCAACATTGTATCACAAATGCAGGTGTAATGCAACTATGGGGTCTAACGACACATCTCCATAAATGATGCCCTAATGATGTGACAGAAAGCACCTAAGCCGCTTACTACCTCTTTGATGGGAATTAGATAGACTCTAACTATTTAATTCGAATCCCTTGGCATATCCCCAACATTTAATACCTAAACCCAAGGCAAACTCCTCTTTGGTACTTCCTAAACGACATTGTAAGAAATCCCACAAGGCCAATTAATACTTCTTTTACGAAAAGAGGCGGACCTTACGATAGCCACTTAACACCTCAACCCTGAAGGGGACCTACTCTAAAGATTTTCCATTAACCTATCCAAAAGATAACCCCGGTCATTTAATATTTTTTGAGTGGAAAGAAAGCGAACCCAACAACAACCACTTAATACATTCAATCCAAAAGAAGGCTTGCACTAGGATATTGGTCTTATGACCCGTAACTCAAATCATGGCATCTCACTTTAATTCAACTATTTATAGGTGATGGTAGCCAGTTTAGCTAGGCATGCTTGTCTTATAGAATTAGGACTAATCTCGCATCCACCGTGGTTGCTTATTATATGCGAAGTCTCACATTAGTCCCAGAGTCACACTACTGGTAGTTAGATTAGTCGGGCATACTTCTGTGTGCTTTTACCTAACATTGCATCCTAGTAACTTGGTCATATTTCCACTGTTCGAATATACTACCATATATATACCTCACTCGCATTTATGTATTAAGGCCATATAAGGAAAAATCATTATTCGCCTTTAATTATGGATTAGTTTCCATAATTTTCCTAAATTCCTTCCTATAGGGTTTAATGCTATTTATTAACATATTTATTCTATACGATACGACTTATATGTTATTATTTATACGTTATTAATATATTTATATCTAACACAACTTCCTAAGCATGCGTAAAGGAATATTTTTGTACTAAGGTTTTCGCATCTTATACTAATTGTTAAATGTCAAAACTTCCATATTTATACGAGCCTAGTTCCATATAATAATTTACAAAAGTGCTAATATCCTCAGCTATTAAAAACAGACACACACACACACACACACACATATTCAAAAATGGAATCAAAATACCAAACTAATTTTACATTAATATAATTCGACTAACACCTTTATTCCAAGAAAAGAAAACTTTACAATTTAAACCAGCTATATTAAAGGTTGAATGGAAGAAGGGATTCATATATCCAAATTATGGAAATAGGCGGTGCAAACTACAAATACGAGAATTCATACTTTGCACACTACTTCCTAATTTTTGTCCCATTTACCGCCCTTTATCATAACAACAGAAATTAGAAGTGGAAGTGGAATAGACCATAATTATTGAAATTGCAAATAACAAATTAAATTATACTATATTAACATAAAACAATTGGGATTCTAACTAATCCGAGAAGTATCATTTTGTTGGTGGAATTTTGTAGTTTTAGGATTAAGGTTTTTTGTATACGAAATTCCCATGGCATACAAAAATCCAAACTTTTACTACAAAAATTATTAGAATGTGAAAACTAAGATTTCCACTCACGGATAGTTTCCTGATTTCCTTTAGATTCGGTTTTACACCTTCTTCTAACTCCTTTAGTTTCCTACTTTTTGGAATGTACAAAAATTCATTTGCATATAAATTAGATTCAGATTTCAAGGATTTGGGAAGAATAGAAATATAAAAATGTGTGTATATATACAAAAACACACACGTTTGTATACCTAAAACTTATTACCATAAATCCGGTTGATTTCTTCCATATAAGTATAATCTTGTATCTAACAAAGAATTAGGGAGGAGAACTGACAGAGTTTTCTAGCATTGCAATTTTCTTATGAGTAAAATTGAGGGGGCTAGCCTCTAATTTATAGTGTTTAGGAAACGCCTGGATAGTAGGATCTAAATCGTTTTAAAATATAAAATCCTAGCCATTGTTGGCTGAAACAAGCCTAGGTCATCATGCCTTAATCAGTTGATCGCTCCCTCTTGTGCGATCGATCACCAACGGTCGACCTACCTAGTGGAAGGGGTCGGTCGACCTTCTGTTACCAGCCGTGAATTATTTGTTGTCGTTAGATTTTTTCCCTTTCCTATTTTAAAGCAAACATTAATGTTTTCCTTAAATATTATGTTCCCCTTAGGGTCAAATTATTTACAACCATTTTGATTTCAGACATTAACATTTATAATTATTTTATTCATTTGAATTAATTTAAATTTGAAAAATTCAAACGTCAATGACTTTTTCATTTGAACTCCAATCGCAAAACTTTATATTTCAAAGTTGATTAGAAAATCACCATGAACACAATGGTATAATTGCTCAAATTCTGACATTTGTGAAATTCCCTTTTTTAGTCTTATCATTAGTTAATTAATTTCTTAATAATTTTTATGGGGTGTTACATGTGTACTCTATTTGAACCCTAACTAATTCTGATTTAAAGAACTAAAGCGGTCTGTGTAGTTCCATTCTGAGGGCCATACCCTAGGTACATTATAGCACTTGAAAAGTAATTCAAAAAACAAAAAAAATTAAAAAAGGGAAAAGGGCAAAGATGACACACGAAGAGAGTGACTCAAAAGTTACCGATAAATTTACATGAAAAAGGCTTCAATGAAAGTTAGAATGGACATCCATTATAGGCGATGGGGAAAGAGGCAACAAAGCAGGGGCATGCTCCATAACATCATCGAGAAGCAATTGCTCCATCCAGTATGAGAGATCAAAAATATTACCTTCTACGTAAATTTCTAAAAAGCGAGATGAAGATGCAACCGCATTTTCCAAAGGCTCCGGAATCAGAATCGTAGGTGTCAAAGCCGAAGAGGAGGGGAGGGGATCAATCCTCAACTGCTTTCAAACACTTTCTAGCACTGCTAAGTCCCCTTTAGTTCTCTTCTTTTCATATTTTCAGTGCAAAGGTAGCCACCAGCCTCGACATAATGCATGCGAAGTTGATGTAATGGAGTATTCAATATGTAAAACAAACACACAAATAAATCCAAATAAAAAAGAAAGAAAAGCATAAACACAAAAATGCATGTAACCAAAATATACTATGTGGCGCAGTCGTGCCAAAGTATAGAAAAAAAATAGAACGACAAAAAGATGACATGGACATTGGAAATTATATCTATGCAATAGGTCTTCCACGAGAAGATTCGAACACTTACGTATCTCCACAACATAACTAAGCGCTATCATCCAATGAGATGAAAAAAGCTCTCTCTCTTCCTTAAAAAAATCATGAGAATTGACTAAAAGATAAAAAATTAAGTCGTTGCAAAGAAAAAAATCTCAAGAGTTGTAATAAAACGGGGGCGCAAGGCAGTACTAGGTTCCCCAAACATGGAAATGAAGTCATCTTGGTTTGAAATAAAAAGGCTGATCCACCCACATATAAGTCATGCGTAAAGTTGCTAAAAAAAAAGGGAATTTGTAGCTTGAATACAATAAAATCCAATGCATTCAGAAGTTAGGCTCTTTTGCGCTGAATATAAAAAGAACAGTTCTCAATATGATGGAAGAGTTAAGTTTCTTGTGTATGGAATGTAGGTACATGTACGGAGGTGATACGATATATAAGTTAACTAAATGGGGGATAGACCAGCTGTGACAACCTGCACCTCTCGACATATCGATTCAAATATAAGATGACTTTCGAACTTGCGACGGTTCCAAGAAATCGAACTGTCAGACTTTTTAAAACAATTCAGAGACTAAAGAAGTACAAATATGATCTAAGATATACTACAATTTTAGAACTCACAGAGGAAGGGAACAAAATATAAATAAGGAAAATAGCCATCTCAGAAAATATCTCAAAACATATTCCTAGAAAACAGTATTTAGTCAAATGCGAAGTACATAGAAATATAACTCATATTCTAGTAAAATACTAAGTATTGGATAAAGTAGATAGTTACATGGAAAGTAAAAAAATGATAAGCGACTTTAGTGATTAGCTCATCTTGCCATATACTAAAAATCAGGCCTACCACTTGCTGCCCTGTCCTCCTATGGTGGAGAAAAAGAAAAAGAAAGAGAAAGAGTGGGCCAGACAAACATCTGGTGAATTAGTACACTATTAATATATGGTGATCATATGCAGTTGACTTTAGTTCTAATCTACGTGACTTAGGGTGCTCTTACACGTGTCCGTGAATTTCTAGGATTCTTTACTAAAGGGTTTTTTCATGATGCCCGCCTACACTAACAACGTGTGCAGGCTTCTACAAGGGTCAAACTATGGATCGAACCTCAATAACCGACTATTGGCTAATAGCTACTAGAGCTCCTCTAACATAGGATCATCTTGCAACTTTTTCATATTGGACTACATTTCACACATTATGACTATGCATGACAATTTCACATAGGTTTCCCCGCAATTTCGTTATGGGAATAAATTTCCTACAACTATGACTATACGTACCCCAACTACGCATTAAAGGGGAGCCCACAATGCCAACTCACAGAAGTGTCTCATCGTCTACATCTGCGCTCACCTCTCAATTGTAGTATACGCCTCTTATTGCATACATTGGGATCTATCAAACACACAACATCACATCACGTCAGGTACCCATGAATGCCAATGCATTCCTATCGTGTCGGGCCTACATACTTCATCAAGCATCTGTCAGTGTTGTGCATCCACTATAGAACCTTGTGTGAGTGCCATTCGCGATAGAATCACTATAGTCGAATAATTAACCCATATTGGATAAATAGCATTTACCCAGTCTATAGCTTCCTAACGTCATCTTATAGGGAACTAGCTTCCCTATTATTCCTATCATGCATTTATATATAAAATATATAAACAATTATTTATTATTTATAATCTGGGCCTTGGTCAAAGGTTCAACCTACACATCTCGAACGCCGACTGGTCAGCCGCTATATAGTGGGCGGTCGATCGCTTGCTGTCGACTGCTCTAAGTAATGAGGTCGATCGATCATGGCATAAAATTTAGTGTTATTAAATTTTCGCCGACTATTTATTATATTAATTTTGTCGTTCCCAAGGTTCTTATAGTTAACCCTAACTACCAAATTACATTAACCCAATCTTTGCAATTTATCAAAAAAAAATTATTTAGATTAAATTCATAGATTTACACAAGTTTACAATAGATTAGTTCAACCTATGTTTACTATTAACATATTGGGTTATCCTAATTTTTTATAAGTTTATAGGTTAGGTTTTATAGATCTATATTAGAAAGAGGAATTATATTCATATATTAGCAATTAGATTTCCAATATAGTTAGACACTGTATACAATTCAATTTCTAACAACCAAAATCAAATAGTGTATATTAAAATTAACTATAAATAACCGTCTTATTAAAAGTGTTCCCGCTCACCTCTGATCTAAGCTTTGCTCCTAATCTCCACTTGAAAATCTACCCTCATTTTCTTGCCCTTTCCTTAATACGTTCTTCTTGAATTCTTTTATTTTTATTTTTATTTTTATTTTTATTTAGAGAATTTTGTAAGCGGAGGAGAAGAGATTGTAACAGAGTTTCAATATATCGATGATTTCTAATGAATAAGGGTTTAGGTTAGCTATGTATTTATAAGGGTTATAGGTTAGTCCTAACCGTTAGATTAACCCTCGAGAATATTCGGTTTGATCCAAAACGTCAAATGATTAGTTCACGGCCAAGTAACAATATCTCACTCAATCAGAATCATTCATTGTCCTAAATTCTCAAAAAAAATTACAGCTGGTCGACTACTAAGTGGGATCGATCGACCGCTACCCGTTGACCAGCAAACCCTATAGTGTCGACCAAAGTGGAGTTTTTAAATTAAGGAAAGTTTACTAATTTAATTTATTTCATTTCCAAATTTTAAAACATTCTTCTCCATCTAGCTCCAATATCAAAATGTTATATATGAAAATTGCCTAGAATATTGTAGTGAACGCAGCAATGTAAGTTTGTAGCCAAATTCAAAAGTTTGTAAAAATTACATTTTCCCCTTATTATGATTAAATTTAATTCTTTATAAAATTTCTCCACTTAAATTTTCAAGGTTTAAAATTCTTTCGCTTGAAAGGATTTCATTCCCGAAATCTTTAGGGACGGGAAAATGTAACTTGTGCATACCACAGTTAATAAGTACGACCATCTACTCATCCATCATCCACGGGCCATCATTTTCCTTAGTAAGTTTTCTAATGCATTATGGTATTTGTAAGTCGTAAAATGCACGTGAACTTATACTAATGCAAAGAGCAGGCATTCTTCTTATCTAGTCGACCTCCTGTCATGCAAATGCTTATGCCATGTATCACTGATGTATACAAAATCCTATGTAAATATACATGTAGTTCTACATGTATGCGCAGCCATTTAACTATATGCAACAACCATAACCATATAGCTCAATAAATAAAACAAATAAAGCAAGTGGTATTGTGAATGCATGCACTACTAGAGGAAACAGTTACCTAAGTGTGCAAAAACTTATCGAATCAATATGTCGGCTAGCATCCATCATTCATTACATGTCCTAACGACATGTTCGCAACCATTTCTACCATCCTAGGTCTCTACCCAAAGGGTTATACTACTAGGCTAAGTCCTAATATATAAGTAGTTTAAACTTATTTGATTTAATTGGAAATATACCAAAAAGAGTTGTGGTTGGGTAGCTCAGATTTTCTCCTTAGGCTTTCATGTACTCTTCGGTGGGTTGTCTTCCCATTGTACTTTAATGAGCTTATTACGTTGTTACAAAGTTGCTTTGTACCATGCTCAAGAATACAAGTGGATGCCAGCGACTAAGTGACTCATTCTCTATCTCCACCTCCTTTAGCTAATTCGGCTTGACTATGGCAGCTGTATCGTGCAAGCACTTTTGCAAATTCGATAAAAGGAAGTTATCATGTACTCTCGCCAACTTTTTTGGAAGATCCACTCTATAAGCCAACTTTCCTACCCTACCAGTAATTGGGAAAGGTCCTACAAACCTCGGTGCTAGTTTCCATAAGCTAGCAAATCTCATAACATGCCTAAGCGGTGAGACCTTCATAAACATCATATCGCCTACTGTGAACTCTGATTCCATAGTCTCTTGTTAGCATAAGATTTTTGCCTATCCTTCATGGTTTTCGTTCTCATATGGATCAAGTCTACTTTCTCAGATGTCTCCCTAACCATATCCGATATAAGAATAATGTTATCCATGGTGTCCCACCAACATGAAGGTGATCTACAAGGTCTTCCATATAACTCCTTGAATGGTGTCATCCTAATATATGCCCAACAGCTATTATTATTGGTAAACTCTAAGATTGAAAGTGATCCTTCTAAGAGCCTCCAAAATCCAATATACATATCTGAATTAAGTCCTCTAATACCTGATTCACTCTCTCCATCTACACTCCATCTACGGTGATATGCGGTACTCAAGCTTAACTTCATGCCTAAAGCCTCATATGGACACCTTTAAAAATTGCTGGTGAAAAGTGGATCTCATTCGCTAACGATGCTAAAATGGACTCCATGTAACCTAAGGATCCCTCTCACGTATAGAGCCACTAATGCCGTTGCGGTCCTCGTACCCCTCATCGAAATAAAATGAGTGCATTTGGTTAGTCGATCGATTATGACCCAAATATTCTCGTTCCCTCTCCTCCTCCTCCATAAACCATCGATGAAGTCCATAGAAATACTCTTCCACTTCCAATGAGGAATATCTAATGGCTGCAATAACCCTCTAGCTTCTTTTGCTTCGCATTTACCTTCTAGCAAGTCATACATCGAGCTACATAGTCTACTACATGCTTTTTCATTCCAAATCAATAGAAGACACTCTTCATGTCATGGTACATTTTGTCTCTACCGGGATGAATGGTCTTCCTAAAACAATGAGAGTCGCCTACTACCATGTCGAACAAATCCATATTAGGAGGAACACTCAATCTTCAATCTATCTATAACTATCTGTAACATCCCCTATCTTAAGGCCTGAAGCTAAGTGCTATATATGCTACAGTCATCTATAGTATTAACTTTTGATGATAAAATACAGTAATGCTAATAGTATCTGTTAAATCAGAAGCATAAAATACGATATAAAAATCAACATAGATTTAAAACAACTTTTCTGATTACATTTCAAATCAGTATTTCATATTCAGATACATAATCCTAAAATGATTCCCACGTTGTGATCAAATATAATTATTACAAATCATGCCAAGAGCGACATATGAAGATGCCCCCTTGGATGATCAGAGTACTAAATAGATATATCAGTCATAATACTTCACATCAGAAACAAAATTAAATAGCTCTTAACTTTGCCTCCTGCACATCTTCAGAAGCTTATTTGTCCAACCCACTAAACCTGAAAAACCCAAACTCTCAATCTACTGAAATTAATTTTGAGCACCCGAGAGATTAAGGGGGAAATATGAACTTTGAGTTGGATATAAAGCCTGATGTGAATAATTGTAGCGACCTAACTTTCTATCACCAGAAAGTCGCATCACTAATTAAGAAAGAAAGGGATAGAAGAAGAAAAGATAAGAAAGAAGAAACACAACAACATCAGATAACTCACAGCGTAACGAATGAAATATAATATATCACATAAAATATTACATAGTATCATATTACATCAGATTACACAACTTATACAACACATATTAGACAGCTATAAACATCTGTCTAACTATACAATTCAAGATATCACATTATACAGATACAATCACAAACACAGCGGAATCATAATATCTACACATGGAAGCCTCCTGCTCCATATCTCCTCCATAGTTCGTCAAGCAAACCTGAATCCCTCGACTACTCATACATAATATGAGTACCCAAGAGTTTAATAAAACAAAAAATAAACACTCTGGTCAGACAGGGGTCTGGTGTGAGTAAACAGGTTTAAATTGCTTAACTTTAGAAAATCCTTTGAAAGAAAAGGTATCACGTAAGACTTCCCACACATAAACATGGAAAAGTTTTTACCTTACGCTAATCAAAACATTTGATAGGAAATACAGTGATATTATAATAGTGTCTAGGGTTTTCAAGTAAATGAGAAATAGCCGAAATTGTTACATTATTAAATTCGAGCTACTAGCCACAAAAGTGGGTAATACAAACAAAACCGTAGGGTCTCGTAGGAAGAATGGGTTTCCATCAATGGCAGGGCTACCGGGCTACCGCCCGTCATAGTACATGGCCTAGATCACAGTACCGAGGATTACGTCAAATCCCCTGCATCACAAAGCCAGAACCATTCCTTACTGAACAGTCCCGAGTAAGATCACCCCGTGGTTGGCGCGACCAACCACCCACTAAGCCGAAATAAAAGGGACATCTCGACAGGAATGACCTCACCCTGAAATGGGTGCTACCCACCTAGCCTTGCTGCACCTCCCATGTTTTAGCCATTCCCGGTTGATGAGGCTTGAGGCTGCGATTACCTTTATAGAACACATCTATCTTAGAATGCTCATTGTCCACCTGACGATGTGCTGAAAGCATTCAATCCATACAAGTTCGTTCCGGGTTCGAACGAAACCGAAGGCACTATCTCGTTGCACTCATTTTGGAATCACCCTCAGAGTCAACGGCCATAGCCCTTGCACTTTAAATCACCATCTCAAATCTGTAAGTACTATCTCCGTCAAACTCATCACAGAATCACCCTCAAAGTTATACTGACGAATAGTTCTTACACCTCGAGTCTCCACTAAGCTCCATTTGGATTCACGACCTAACGTTTAATTTGGATCGATGTGGTTTTCGGAAATCCAAATATGGAAACCCGATCCTGGTCTCACCGAAATTCAAACGCCATTTTAATGTCCAAGTTGTTTAAGGCTTTAAATAATTAAACTTATATTCAGGATGATATAAACAGATAGATGAATCACAATATCACAATAGATAATTCATATCAAACATTCATCTCACAAAGCAGCATATCACATATTATAGATATCCAAATCATCCAGTATCAACCAATCACCCAATATCAATCAATCAATATTAACCAATCATCCAAAAACAGAATTGATCAGCTCTAAATCAATTGGATTACCAAAATCCTTCTTAATTAATTTATTCCAAATAAATAAATTAATCATCTCTTAATGATTTTCTTTAATTAATCTTCCTTGATTAATTATCCTTTAATTACATTCAAGTAATTAGCCTTCAATTCTTTAATTAATTCCACAAATTAATTATTCTTATCCATATACGGTAATTAACCTTTAATTACTATCATTAATTACAATAGTTAATGATCCTTCATTTACTTCCATTAATTAATCAATTATAATTAATTACATCAAACCTTAATTAATTACAATTAATTAATCACACTTAAATAATCACTTTTATTAATCAACCTTGATTAATTCATTAATTATATTAACTAATGATCCTTATTAATTAATAATTCCTTTAATTAAATAAATAATTAATTTATAATAAATCATCTCATTAATCATAAACAGTAATTAACAACTTGTAATTACTTATCTTAATTAATTAATTAATTATATTAACCCTTTTGATTAATTATTCTAATCAATTAGTCTTTAATTACTTCATTAAGTAATTATTATTCAATTACATTAATTAATCCTTAATAAATTACTTTATTAATTAATTACCATTTTAATTAATTACACTAAGTAAGTAATCTTAAATTAATCACATTTATTAGTTAATTAACCACATTAATTAATAAACTAAAATAATTAAGTAATTAATCCTTAATTACTAACATAAGTAATTATCTTCTAATTACTTCCATTAATAAATCTTGATTACTCTCATAATTAATTACTTAACAAATAATTAATTCCATCATTAAATAATTCTTAATTCTTTAATTAATTACTCCATAATTAATTGACTTCAAATCAATTATATTAATCAATTCCTTAATTAATAACATTAAGTGATTATCCAATAATCACTTCAACTATTTACTTCCATGAGTAATTTCCATTAATTACTTCCATAAGTAATTCTCATTCTTAATTACATTCAATAATTATCCATTAATTACTTCATTAAGTAATTATACTGAATTAATTCATAAATAAGTGATTATTAAATAATTAAATAAACAATTAACTAATTATTTAAAATTAATTAAATAATTAATTAATTAACATCTTATATTTATAGAAAATCCTTAATTAATTAAGAAAATCATTTATCTTAATTAAACTTTTACTTATTAACAAATTAATAAGTTAAGTATCCATAAGTTCATAACAAATTAAATCAAACTTTAATAACTTAGAAACAAATTATTCTATTTGGGTTACAAAATTATATCAATAACCTTATTTGAAAATAAGGCATTAAGAAATAAAGTTTAAAATTTAAAACACTATAAATTATCTAATATAAACTTATTTATTTTCAATATAATTTGAAAACTTAGTTATTAAAACATTTCTTTAAAAATTTATTTTGAACTTTGATTTAATACTTTAAATTCAGACGTTCTTTTAAATTGAAATTCAAATTTTAATTAGAAAATTACTTTCAAAAAGCAATCACCCTAAAACAATTTAAATTTTAAAATAGAATCAATTAACACTTTTAAAAATCTGATTTACTTTTACATCAAAGAACAAGTTTAAATTTTATAAATTGGTTTCCTTTTATAAACTTGTTTTAAAATTTTAAAGCTTAGTGTCATTTATTCAAACACAAGTTTAAATCTGTAAACTTTATAACGTGATACAGTATTTACCCAGAAAACACGACCTTGAAAACTCGAGAAAATCATTCAAACTACCCGTGCCTACCCCGAAGCAAACACAACACCATCTACTTCGAGTTGATCAACGAAAAACACGAGAGCAACTTCGAGAAAATCCCTTTCTTCCCCAAACTCTACCATTACCCGATCCAAAGCCGTGCACGGTGCACGTGCACCTGAGACTCCGGCCAACCAAGGTCATCGCGACCAACATTGTCGATCACATGAACCCACGCGATCATGAAACCAAACCCAGATCGAAGAATTCACTCACGAATCAAAATTCGACCGCTCTCTCGAAAAACTGCAGCAGCTCAATCCCCAAAACCCATCACCGCCGATGATCGCCACCACCTGAAAACTCCAGCGACCTCTCCAAAGCACCGCCGAACCTCCACGCTACCATCCCCCACGTCGCGATCGACTCCGGTACCTTATCCAAGTCGCGAATGACACGACAGTCAGCCGAAACAAAAACCCACTAATTCCCTAGTTTGATCGATCCCAAACAAATTTTCCATTGGAAAAATCCAAAAGCATTTTTCCCAACATCCTCAACACAAGAACAAGCTTCACCCAAGATTTCAACTCAGATCGTGGGTTTGATCATCGGCAATTGATCAAATTGCCGAAACCCTTCTCGTCCAAATTCCCAATTGAATATCCATTTAAAAATTATGCAATGCATGTTAAAAATCATCATTTTTAACAACTAATCCATATATACTGTGATGCCCCACCCCTATACCCACGCTAGCCAAGAACACTACGGTGTAATGCTGTCAACTAGCGCGGAGAATAAGGCTGTTGAGGAGCGGCCATCAATAGTTAGGTCTTACACTAGTATTGGTTATCTCGATAGGAATGGTATATATATAAATATTCTTTCATTTTTCATCTCTGATTTATTTTCTCCCAGCGACATACCCCAATTCCAGTATACAACGAACTACGATGGTTCATAATAGTTTAGAACGAAATATATAATAATAACACAGATAAATATAAATGCGGAACACAGATAAAAACAGAAAGTCTCATATATATAATAACTGATATCAGTTACAATACATGTGATACAATACATATGATATAACTACAACAGTCGACTCAGGAAGTTATATATATACAAGTACATTATCAACTAATATACATGAATACATATCAACCTAGACTATGACACGATAACTCCAAAAGATATGAAAAGTCTTCATAGCTCAAGCAGCAACCCAAAGCTAAAAATCTACAACCTGTAAATACTCGGTCTGACCCGAGTATTAGATTCAAAAGAAAATAATACTCCGGTCAGTCTAATTCAAACTCGGTTATTAGTGCACAGAAGCGATAATAATTAAGTAACAAATAGACGACAGTCACAATAAATCTCGTTTATCCGATCCTTAAATAAAGAAATCGGATAACGATAAATATAACACCAAGCAGTGTTAAACAACAAATCAGCAAATTAAACCAAATCAGAATGCAATTCGGAATATTGGATTGAATAAACAAAACAGTCCAAAACATTGAAATATCAATTAAAATATTATTTCGAGTGGGGCTGCAGTACACGCACGCGTGCACTGCCTCGCCACTACAGCATATGGTAATACGCAAAAGATCCATAAATCAAAAGTAAAAGAAATATCAATAAAAGCAATACCGTGTGGCTGCAGTTCACGCTTGCGTGCATAGCCTTGCCACTACAGTGATGATGTACCCAATGGATACCGTGTGGCTGTAGTTCACGCTTGCGTGCACTGCCTTGCCACTTTAAAATGTTAAACCTGTGAGGCTGCAGTACATGCACGCGTGTACTGCCTCGCCACAACAGTGTATAAAATCATCACAACACCAAATGTAAATCAGCAAAACGAGGCTACAGAGGTCAAGTCACGACAATCGTGACTCAACACTACTGCAAACAAAATGAATCAGAAATTACAACCCAAAGATTAATAGTCCAAAGAAATGCATATAATCATGCAACTGTAAAACAAACAGTGCAAGCTCCAAAAATATACACACGAAGAATACACTGCACAGAGTCGTGAACCAAACATATGTAACAACAACAAGTGATGTACACATGAATGTACTGGCAAGAAATAAGCAAGGCTCTGCACCAGCATTTCAAACACAAAACCAAACTCCAAAAGATACAATAGTTATGCAACTGTGAAACTGGACAGAGCATCACATACTCGAAATGAATGGTGGTAGAGTAAGTGCAACAACAAGTGTCACAACCCCAACAATGAAATAGCTTTAAATAACCATATATGAACACTGCAACATAATCAGAGTAATAAAGAATGTTTACTGCAAATGAATAATGCAATGTATCAGTTTCAAATATGTACCCAAGTGCAAATGTAATATGGACCTGACAGTACACAAGTGATACTGTCTCGAGGTAAATAGCCTCAAACAACTCAATAAAGCATGGTAAAGACCAAACTATAATAAACAAGTTTGCAAACTGTCTCAATTGGTCGAGACAGCTACACTGAATGATTTTACTCGAAAAATATTTCAACTACAATTGCATAGCAAGTGTGCATGAAAGGCAAGTTGTACTATGCATGACTACAAGAACCACTCCAGGTGAGCTCAGATGGCAACATATATATATATATATATATATATATATGTATGTATATATATATATAGGATGCAACTGTGAAACTGGGCAATGCAGGAATCCGACTTGATCACAAAGGCATGACAATTAACAGATATACAAGGCAGTGACACCAGAATACATGACAGCCGAATGAACTCATGTGGATAGTGCGCCAATACTAACCAGAATTACTATGTGAATTGCACTGAAACAAAGAATGGCCAGGCCCAATACAACATGCTAACAGACAACAACAAATGACCTTGACTATAGTGAGAACAGTGAATAGCATAGTTGTAGCATGAACAAAAGATCAGAGAAATACACAAAGTTGCTCAGGGATGAACACAAGGAGCAGTTTAAAGTATTTAAACAACAAAACAATGTTTATGTGTTAAAATGAAGAAAACGAACATTATCTGTCATAGTGGAGTCACTCAAAGGAAAAGGACTGAACAAGTCACAGTCCATATTATCACAAAATGCAATCAAAGTCGTGTTTATCAATAAGGCAACACGTCCAGTTACAACCAAAAAAACTCAAAGCCGTATATAACACGAATATGAAGAACAAGTCAAAAGCAAAGTTAACCAAGTCATGAATCGTTGCCGTGAATATCAAGTTACAAAATCAATCATTAAAACAAATCGAATGGCCGAAGACAGGTACCAAAAATCACGAATTGAACAAGCCAAGAAATCACGACCGAAGTCAGGTACCAAAAATTCAAGGCCGAACACAAAATCACCTAACTATGAATTCGAATTAGATGTGAGCATGAATTACCAACCTTGTCGACGAATTTAGATGAAGCCTAGCACACCAGAAATCGAGCGAAGCCAGAGCAACCGAGGGAAGACGAATGACAAATGAAAATAGGGGCCGCCATTAATTTTCTTTTGAGGGTTTTAGGTTTTTGAACGAAAAATAGAAAAAAGGGGGGCCGGTCGAATTAAAACAAAAAGGGAACGGCCACATGCCTATGTTAATGGTCACGGCATCACAAAGAAAATGGGCCACTAACTAATTTTCAAAGCCCATCAATCTCCTTAACAATTTATAAAAGAATTTTAATTCAAATTTTAAAATTTTCAATAGGCAATTAGTTAAGAAAAGTTATCGTCAAAGACGATCATTAATCGATACGAAATACCGGGTTGTTATATATACAATCCAAAGCAAAAATTAAGGATATAAATGTTTGAGCATGTAGCAGTGACATAATGTAAATTCCATTTTTAAAATTATCTGTATATTTAAATTTACGGAGACTATTTTCAAAATTTCCATCAAACATCAACATACAACTTTTATTCATAAATCAAGATCTAATATAGTTTAGATTAAAAGATTTTTATTTTCTTTTGAAATTTCCTTAAGGAAACAGTTTTTGTAAATGAACAGAGATGAATATAATAGGTTTCCTATCTTCAGGCATTTCTTATCTACAACATACACACATGACAATTCAAATATTCATAAACAAGCCAAATTCATCACATGCAAAATAAATAAATAAATAAATAAATTCAACTACAATATGAATTAAAACTTTTTTAAGAGGTTTACTTACTTTGATATGCAGAGCAGGTTTCAATTCTTTTTCCAGGCTTGAAATCTTTAATCTGGAAGGTGTTTTGATATGCTTTGCTGAAGAAACTCTACTACATGCCTAAATTGATGTTTTAAAACTGCTGTTGATCTTCATTTGAAATGCAGGTTGAAAGGTTGCAGATTTTATTTGCTTTTGGCTTCCAGTTTCAGGTTTTAAAAATGCTTTTCTGTTTTGATCTTTAGATTTGTAATTATCAAATTTTGGTTTGAGTGGTTTCAAATATGAAATCATCGTTGTTCAACTGAGAAGTAATGGAAGAAGAGTGAAAGTTTTATTTTAAATTAATTATGTTATGTTTTATTAAAATTGAAGAAAGTAAATTTCAAAATAAAGACACTTGTTTACATTCTTACATTTGTCAACTATATTACTTAATTACCTTACACATGTCATTACATGTCCTAATGTATTAACACATGTTTTTAAGTATTTTTAATAAATTTTTATTTAATTTAAAATGTTAATATAAAGCTCGTTTACCTATTTAAGTTACATTATTAATAAATACTTATACATGTATATATATAAAAATTTACTTTTTAAAGAAAATATTCTAAAACTAATTATAACATAAATATATTTTCTTATACATGTAATTGAAAATCTAAAACATTTATTTTTAGTGTTTAAGAAATAATTTTTAAAAGAATATTTATTAATAACATTATACAATATGTTTATATAACCATTTTAAATTTAAACATTTTAAAGAAAACAAAAATAGATCTTGATTAAATCCTTTCTAAATTATCATATTAAAAATAAATAATTATCTTATATTTTGAAAATAATTAAATAAAACTTAAATTAACCTTTGAAAGATTAAATTTACCAATTTGAATTAAAACTGTAAAGAAAAATTATCAAATCAATTTAATTATAAATTCAGATTATTAAATTGATATTGCCTCAAATTCCGGGTCGTCACATTCCTCCCCCCTTAAAAGAATTTCGTCCCTGAAATTTAAAAGCAAAGATAATTTAATAACCAGCAAAGATTTTAATTTCAAACAGCAAAGCATACCTATCAATCAGTTACTAACAACCAAATCAACCAATCAAACAAATCAACCTAACAAATTATCTTGACACAAATCAGAATAAATCTCAAATACTATCTAGAGTTTCCCAAGTATAAATCATTGGGAGACTCGCTCTACAGAAGCTAAACAAACTACACTACCCAAAATCCAAAGCTCCTCTCTTCTCTAGATCCACCAATCTGAACAGATCATCAGACTATACCCAAGTCCAGCACAACTTCCAAATCCAAGTGGACTGCAGATTCTACAACCAACGATGAATCATACACGTACTCCCTCAGAGATACGTGAAATACAATGAATTCCAGCTATCCAAACTGGCAATTCAGTCTTATCCTATCAAAAACACAGATAAGAAATCTCAAATGCCTTAGAACTAGCCATCTAATCTTACCCAATTACTGCTCTCTTAACCAGAGAAATCTGAACAACAATGAAGTCTCCAACTTCGAATTCCAAATTCCTTATCTCATATCTGTATAATTCAACAGACAATCCTGGGCTACCAAACTTCTTCCTGATCAGCTCAACCTATGCTGATGCTTCCAGAAACAACTAGATCAAAGCAAACCAGTTTCTGGATCCTATCCAACAGAAAAGTCTTCCAAGATCCGTCGAAATCCAGAACACAAGCTCTTCTTCTCAAGCAATAGCAAATTGAACTTGCTTCCTTCCTCGCACAGCTGCTACCTCGCTTCCACTGCACAACCCTGATTCTGGAATAGATGAGAATACTGTTGATGAACACGAGTACAAACTTATCCAATATATCCGGAAAACTTTGTTCATCAAATCCATATAATCTTAGTGACCCATCTGACTCGGTCACACAACCTTACAACAGAATTCCAAACTCAAAAATTCAATCTGACTAATCCAAACTCCAAAAATTTCTGAGCTGCTACACCAACTTTTCCTACTAGGCTAACTACTAGTATCGCTTCTGGAACCAAAACAATATGGAACTCAACTCCATATGCTGACAAACTTCTGATTACCTCGGTAGCTCCTACTTCTACATGAGAACCCTCAGTCTCAAACAAAAGGTTGCTCAAGATAAATTCCAAATTAATCGCAAGTCACTTTTGCGATCCTACCTAGTTCGGATTCCAAAGAAACTGTCCTCACTTTACCAAATAGAACAGCCTTAAGCTTCTCCAAACAAGGTTAACCCTTCAATAAAACTTTTACCATCTGCCCGGACTGCTGATAGAAGAACCACCAAGATTCCTGAACCATCGGAGAAACGAGCCACACTGCTGCTTCCAAACTCTGCCTCAATGATACTGCAAAGCTAAAAGACCTTCTTGTTAGTGCACCGAACACTTCGAACTGCAATGCTACCACAGCTAACCAAAGACTTCAAATCCAAAGGCTCCTCGAAAACCAAAACCAAAATGATCAACAAACCACTCTACGGATCTTCGAGATGACAGACAACCTCTCAAGATATTTGGGCTCCAAACCAAGCATCAACATCTCGCCCTTCTTAAGGAATGGCAAATGAGACCATGCCGAAGCGAAACAACTTATAGACCTTAGTCCCAAATTCCAAAACAGCCAACCTTCTTCTTAAAGATCCAGACAACTTCTACACAGACGAATCTTCCCTACGGCAGGTAAAAACTGCTCCTCAACTACTTCTAAAACTGCTTCAAGAGAAAACAGCTTTTGAAATATCCATAGATACTGCATCTCATCAAGCAGTTATCAAGATATCATCATTTACTTCTGCACTTCCGACAGATCCAAACTTACATTTCAAAGATAAATTCCGAATCTTTAAATGATTTCCTTCAGATGTTAGATAAATCTTCACTCCAAACTACAAATCTCACTCGAGACAGTATTAGGTCTACAGTCTCGACAAATATACTTCCAACCTCAAACATATGGACCTCTTCCATCAGTGGTAGTCGTGTTACACACACACCACTACTCCATCTACCTCTAAAACTTATGTTGGAAAATCCGAATAGATAACCCAACAGATCAGGTAGATATAGATATATAAAATTATATATAAAATTACAAGTACGCTCTCTCAAAAAAGACACCACTCCAGAGCCTAGATATTTACTCAACCTAATGCTCTGATACCACCTGTAGCGACCCAACTTTCTATCACCAGAAAGTCGCATCACGAATTAAGAAAAAATAGGATAGAAGAAGAAAAGATAAGAAAGAAGAAACACAACAACATCAGATAACTCACAGCGGAACGAATGAAATATAATACATCGCATAAAATATTACATAGTATCATATTACATCAGAGTACACAACTTGTACAACACATATTAGACAGTTATAAACATCTGTCTAACTGTACAATTCAAGATATCACATTATACAGATACAATCACAAACACAGCGGAACCATAACATCTACACGTGGAAGCCTCCTGCTCCATATCTCCTCCAGAGTTCGTCAAGCAAACCTAAATCCCTCAACTACTCATACATAATATGAGTACCCAAGAGTTTAATAAAACAGAAAATAAACATTCCGGTCACACAAGGGTCTAGTGTGAGTAAACGGGTTAAAATTGCTTAACTTTAGAAAATCCTTTGAAAGAAAAGGTATAACGTAAGACTTACCACACATAAACATGGAAAAGTTTTTACCTTACGCTAACCAAAACATTTGATAGGAAATCCAGTGATATTATAATAGTGTCTAGGGTTTTCAAGTAAATAAGAAATAGCCGAAATTGTTACATTATTAATTCCAGCTACTAGCCACAAAAGTGGGCAATACAAACAAAACCGTAGGGTCTCGTAGGAAGAATGGGTTTCCATCAATGGCAGGACTACCGGGGTACCGCCCGTCACAGTACGTGGCCTAGATCACAGTACCGAGGATTACGCCCAATCCCATGCATCACAAAGCCGGAACCATTCCTTACTGAACAGTTCCGAGTAAGATCACCCCGTGGTTGGCGCGACCAACCACCCACTAAGACGAAATAAAAGGGACATCTAGACAGGAATGAACTCACCCTGAAATGGGTGCTACCCACCTAGCCTTGCTGCACCTCCCCTGTTTTAGCCATTCCCGGTTGATGAGGCTTGAGGCTGTGTTTACCTTTATAGAACACATCTATCTTAGAATGCTCATCGTCCACCTGACGATGTTCTGAAAGCATTCAATCCATACAAGTTCATTCCGGATTCGAACGAAACCGAAGGCACTATCTCGTTGCACTCATTTTGGAATCACCCTTAGAATCAACGACCATAGCCCTTGCGCTTTAAATCACCATCTCGAATCTGTAAGTACTATCTCCGTCAAACTCATCATGGAATCACCCTCAGAGTTATACTGACGAATAGTTCTTACACCTCGAGTCTCCACTAAGCTCCACTTGGATTCACGACCTAAAGTTTAATTTGGATCGATGTGGTTTTCGGATATCCAAATATGGAAACCCGATCCCGGTCTCACCGAAATCCAAACGCCATTTTAATGTCCAAGTTGTTTAAGGGTTTAAACAATTAAACTTATATTCAGGATGATAAAACAGATAGATGAATCACTTATCACAATAGATAATTCATATCAAACATTCATCTCACAAAGCAGCATATCACATATTATAGATATCCAAATCATCCAGTATCAACCAATCACCCAATATCAGTCTATCAATATTAACCAATCATCCAAAAACAGAATTGATCAGCTCTAAATCAATTGGATTACCAAAATCCTTCTTCATTAGTTTATTCCAAATAAATAATTAATCATCTCTTAATGATTTTCTTTAATTAACCTTCCTTGATTAATTATCCTTTAATTACATTCAAGTAATTGGCAATCAATTCTTTAATTAATTCCACAAATTAATTATTCTTATCCATATATAGTAATTAACCTTTAATTACTATCATTAATTACAATAATTAATGATCGTTCATTTACTTCCATTAATTAATCAATTATAATTAATTACATTAAACCTTAATTAATTACAATTAATTAATCACACTTAAATTAATCACTTTTATTAATCAACCTTGATTAATTCATTAATTATATTAACTAATGATCCTTATTAATTAATAA
Organism: Allium cepa; assembly: GCA_030765085.1. Taxonomy (NCBI): domain Eukaryota; kingdom Viridiplantae; phylum Streptophyta; class Magnoliopsida; order Asparagales; family Amaryllidaceae; genus Allium; species Allium cepa. The sequence continues at coordinate 405,779,790 of CM060940.1, read as the reverse complement.
TTCCTTTAATTAGATAAATAATTTATTTATAATAAATCATCTCATTAATCATAAACAATAATTAACAACTTGTAATTACTTAACTTAATTAATAATTAATTTCTTAATTAATTATAGTAACCCTTTTGATTAATTATTCTAATCAATTAGTCTTTAATTACTTTATTAAGTAATTATTATTCAATTACATTAATTAATCCTTAATTAATTACTTTATTAATTAATTACAATTTTAATTAATTACACTCAGTAATTAATCTTAAATTAATCACATTTATTAGTTAATTAATCACATTAATTAATTAACTAAAATAATTAAGTAATTAACCCTTAATTACTAACATAAGTAATTATCTTCTAATTACTTCCATTAATAAATCTTGATTACTCTCTTAATTAATTACTTAACAAATAATTAATTCCATCATTAAATAATTCTTAATTCTTTATTTAATTACTCCATAATTAAATGACTTCAAATCAATTATATTAATCAATTCCTTAATTAATAACATCAAGTGATTATCCAATAATCACTTCAACTATTTACTCCCATGAGTAATTTCCATTAACTACTTCCATAAGTAATTCCCATTCTTAATTACATTCAATAATTATCCATTAATTACTTCATTAAGTAATTACACTGAATTAATTCATAATTAAGTGATTATTAAATAATTAAATAAAAAATTAACTAATTATTTAAAATTAATTAAATAATTAATCAATTAACTTCTTATATTTAAAGAAAATCCTTAATTAATTAAGAAAAGCATTTATCTTAATTAAACTTTTACTTATTAACAAATTATATAAATTAAGTATCCATAAGTTCATAGCAAAGATAAGTTAAGCATATTTATCTTCATAAATTAATTATTTGAATTTAAATCAAACTTTAATAACCTAAAAACAAATTATTCTATTTGGGTTACAAAATTATATCAATAACCTTATTTGAAAATAAGGCATTAAGAAATCAAGTTTAAAATCTAAAATATTTTAAATTATCTAATATAAACTTATTTATTTTCAATATAATTTGAAAACTTAGTTCTTAAAACATTTCTTTAAAAATTTACTTTAAACTTAGATTTAATACTTTAAATTCAAACATTCTTTTAAATTGAAACTCAAATTTTAATTAGATAATTACTTTCAAAAAGCAATCATCCTAAAACAATTTAAATTTTAAAATAGAATCAATTAACACTTTTAAAAGTCTGATTTACTTTTACATCAAAGAACAAGTTTAACTTTTATAAATTGGTTTCCTTTTATAAACTTGTTTTAAAATTTTAAAGCTTAATTTCATTTATTCAAACACAAGTTTATATCTGTAAACTTTATAACATGATACAATATTTACCTAGAAAATACGAACTTAAAAACTCGAGAAAATCATCCAAAATACCGGAAGCAAACACAACACCATCTACTTCGAGTTGATCAACGAAAAACACGAGAGCAACTTCGGGAAAATCCCTTTCTTCCCCAAACTCTACCATTACCAGATCCAAAGCCGTGCGCGGTGCACGTGCACCTGAGACTCCGGCCAACCAAGGTCGTTGCGGCCATCGTCGTCCATCACATGAACCCACGCTAGGATGAAACCAAATCCAGATCGAAGAATTCACTCACGAATAAAAATTCAACCTCTCTCTCGAAAAACTGCAGCAATTCAACCCCCAAAACCCATCACCACCGATGATCGCTACCACCTGAAAACTCCAGTGACCTCTCCAAAGCACCGTTGAACCTCCATGCTACCATACATCCCCCACGTCGCGATCGACTCCGGTACCTTATCCAAGTCGCGAATGACACGACAGTCAGCCGAAACAAAAACCCACTAAAACCCTAGTTTGATCGATCCCAAACAAATTTGCCATTGGAAAAATCCAAAAGCATTTTCCCAACATCCTCAACACAAGAACAAGCTTCACGCAAGATTTCAACTCAGATCGTTGGTTTGATCATCGGCAATTGATCAAATTGCCGAAACCCTTCTCCTCCAAATTCCCAATTGAATATCCATTTAAAAATTATGCAATGCATGTTAAAAATCATCATTTTTAACAACTAATCCATATATACAATCCAAAGCAAAAATTAAGGATATCAATTTTTGAGCATGTAGCAGTGACTTACTGTAAATTCCATTTTTAAAATTATCTATATATTTAAATTTACAGAGACTATTTTTAAATTTTCCATCAAACATCGACATACAACTTTTTTCCATAAATCAAGATCTAATATAGTTTAGATTAAAAGATTTTTATTTTATTTTGAAATTTTCTTTAGGAAACAGTTTTTGTAAATGAACAGAGATGAACATAATAGGTTTCCTATCTTCGGGCATTTCTTATCTACAACATACACACATGACCATTCAAATATTCATAAACAAGCCAAATTCATCACATGCAAAAAAAATAAAAAATAAAATTCAACTACAATATGAATTAAAACTGTTTTTAAGAGGTTTACTCACTTTGATATGCAGAGCAGGTTTCAATTCTTTTTTCCAGGCTTGAAATCTTTAATCTGGAAAGTGTTTTGATATGCTTTGCTGAAGAAACTCTACTGCATGCCTAAATTGATGTTTTAAAACTGCTGTTGATCTTCATTTGAAATGCAGGTTGAAAGGTTGCAGATTTTATTTGCTTTTGGCTTCCAGTTTCAGGTTTTAAAAATGCTTTTCTGTTTTGAGCTTTTGATTTATGATTATTAAATTTTGGTTTGAGAGGTTTCAAACTTGAAATCATCTTTGTTTAGCTGAGAAGCAATGGAAGAAGAGTGAAAGTTTTATTTTACATGAATTATGTTATGTTTTATTAAAATTGAAGAAAGTAAATTTCAAAATAAAGACACTTGTTTACATTCTTGCATTTGTCAACTATATTACTTAATTACCTTACATATGTCATTACATGTCCTAATGTATTAACACATGTTTTTAAGTATTTTTAATAAATTTTTATTTAATTTAAAATGTTAATATAAAGCTTATTTACTTATTTAAGTTACATTATTAATAAATACTTATATATGTATATATATAAATTTACTTTTTAAATAAAATATTCTAAAACTAATTATAACACAAATATATTTTCTTATACATGTAATTTAAAATCTGAAACATTTATTTTTAGTGTTTAAGAAATAATTTTTAAAAGAAAGTTTATTAATAACTTTATACAATATGTTTATATAACCATTTTAAGTTAAACATTTTAAAGAAAACAAAAATAAATCTTGATTAAATCCTTTTTTAAATTATCGTATTAAAAATAAATAATTATCTTATATTTTGAAAATAATTGAATAAAACTTAAATTAACCTTTAAAAGATTAAATTTACCAATTTGAATTAAAATTGTAAAGAAAAATTATCAAATCAATTTAATTATAAATTCAGATTATTAAATTGATATTGCCTAAAATTACGGGTCGTCATAATAATACTATTACATCTCAGGTGATTGATATTAAGTAAGATTACACCGCTTGGCGGAATGGGTTTCCCTCACTAATATCCCTTTTAAAATATATCTTTTGCAAAACAGAATCTTGCAATCAAAATGATTAAAACAATAATAGTAATATCATATATGCATATAAATCAGGTAGTTAATGGAGTATCTGTCCAAGCAATGCAGTTTTGTTTTGTTAACTACTAACTATTGTCTGACTTAGGCCTACCGGACAAAATAACTAATCTAACTTCTATTAGACACACTTATGGATGGTATGTCCTTAACTTTCTTCTCCTACGGTCAACCGATCCTAATGGTTTTGCGGGTTCACCAATAACCTATCCTTCTTTATATATTCCTTTCTGTGTATAACATCATTTCAATCTTACCTGTGACAAAGCCCTACACACTAGAATTTTTGGACTTATATTAGCTAGGGGCTATAGCTAAAGTATAGGGCGCGGCCCTATACCAGTCTCATCTGGCATTCTAATATCTAAGTCATTTACTTAAGGTTAACTACCCCATAAAATTTTCATTGAAAACATTTTTTTTCAAATTGATTTAACTTTTTAAATCATACTTAAACAAGGAAAATATACCTTTTACTTTACTTAAATGTATTTGCTATGGTATATGCTTTATAAAAAACAATATTGATGAAAACCTTCGAAACCCTCTTTAAAAACTTTAAACAGTCCCTTTCGAATCCATTGAAAGTACCCCTTTCAAAATAAGTTAATTACTTTACCTTAAAATACTAGACCAAAAAGTCAAAACATACCTTTCGCAACTCCTGACCTTTCAAAATCATTGAAGGAATCCCTTCGAAAGCTTTATAAAACCACAGACATCCTCTTTTCAAAACACTTCAAACTTGCCTTTCGAAAGCATTGGATACCTTCTAATCAAATATTAAAAGCAAACCTTTCGAAAACATTAGGGAATCTCCCCTTCGAAACCTTCACTATATCTTTCAAAAGCGTTAAAGTCTTTACTTAAAAAACACCTTTCGAAAGCATTAGGTCCATGTAAAAGTTTTTGGAATATAACTTCGAATTCATTTTAAAACCATTCCTTTCAAAACCTTTGGGTTTAACTTTCTATATATCTAACAGTCTTAAAAGGCCTAGGGCGGAATCATTGCTTTCGAAAAAATTGTTCCTACGTTAAAAGAAAGCGGATGGTTTCGTAACTAACTCTTTCGAAAGCATGGAGAGGCGGCTTCGAAGTTTAAGGCAATAAAACCCTTTCGAAGGCATTTATTTGGACGGTTGAATGCGGCAGCAGGGTTTCGACCCCTTCGAATGCTTATTTTTTTAAAAAGGCTGCAACCTCTTTCGAAAGCCCTTTTCTAAAACAAAGGCGTATTTGACTAAGTTGATTGTTATTTCCTTCGAAAGCCTCAGTTTGTAACCAAAATAGTTCTGAGTTTATAAAGACTACATCTACCCCTTCGAAAGCATGTTTTGACTACATACCATCTACAGATCTCCAAATCACTATGTTCCAAGGCATAGATACCATGTGTATTGCTTTCGACTAGGTTGGAGGTGGCAGTATGGGGTCGAAAGGTGGCTGCTATAAGTGGCGAAGCAATAAACCTTTACAAAACTAATTTTTAGCCTTTTAAAGTAATACCTTTCCAACTAACTTGCCTTATTTGTCAAAACATAATTGGTTTCCAATTATTTTTCAAAATCTTTTCTAAAAGTGTTGCTGAATTCAGTAATTAACAATTTAAAATATTTAGCAAATTGCCCCTTCTCCTTTTCTAAATATATAAAACATTGAAGTCCCATACCTTAAATAATTTTATATCGTTAAGAAAATACGTAGGAAAAACCTCCAAAAATTCCCATAAATCATTTTTAATACGTTTTCTAACATATTTTAATATCTGATCCAAGGCTAATATATAATAGCCATAAATAATTTAAATCCACTTTAGCTATTTTCTTTACTAGAAAATTCATAATAATTCGATAACAAATTAGAAATTTATGAAACTTGAAACACATCTCTAAAATAATGTTTCTAACCTTTTATCAAAAACGCAAGCCATTTGGATGCCATTTTATAGGTTTTTCAAATAAAATATTATCATAAAATCAATATGAAACAACATAAATCATCGACAAGCACAAGTAACTATTAAAACAACCAAAACATGGCGTTTTTCTTGCAAAATAAATTCGGATCTTATCTAGAAACCAAAAGCAATAAAAATGAGATGTAATTTATTATTCTCCTTAGCTGACTGTTAAGAAGGTTGAGATTTGCTCTTGAATTGATTTGGTTAAGCTTCATATTGAATCCTTCCGTATTTTCCTCTAGACTACTCCTAATGGTGACCGACTAAGCTCTAGGTTTAGTTTTGTTTATGAATGTTGTAAATGAAGTTTGAATAAGGGTTTAGGGTATAAGAATATAACCTATTCCTATTTCTCCCTTATCTTATTACCTTTACTTAGCTTTATTTTAATTCTCTTAGCTTTACATTAATTAGGCACGGCTATCCTATGGTCATACGAATCTCAATCACTTAACCATTTACAATATTTCATTTAATTTATCTAACTAAATGTCATAAATAATGTTAGTCAAAATTAGAGTCGTTACAGACTCCCCTCCTTAAAGGATTTCATTTTTGAAATTACGTCATAAAATCAATTATAAAGGTAACACATACCAGGAAACAAGCCATGATAAGTATCTATAACCCTGCTTTCAGTTTCCTAAGTACAATCTCTCTTGTTGCCACTCCACTAGACTTTGACTAATCTGACTATGTTGTTCCTTAGTCTCTTCTCATCCTTTGCAACTATACGAATTAGTTTTCTAACTATAGTCCAATTCGGTTCCACTACTAAGTCATCTAACACAGTTGGTGCAATGTAGTCTCTGGATCTCGAATACATTTCCTTAGATGAGAAATATGGAAAATATTATAGACTCCTTCCAAACTACTTGGTAACTCCACTCTATACGCGAGTTTCCCAATCCTTTCTATAATAGGAAATGATCCAATGAATCTCGGCACTAATTATCCTGATTTTCCAAATTTGATTGCACCTTTCATCGGTGATACCTTGTCGAAAACATGATCTCCAACCGAGAACTCTAAGTCTTTTCTTCTTGTATAAGCATAGCTCTTCTGCCTAGACTGAGCTTCCTTTATTCCCTCAAACTGGAGATTTGCATGACCTTCCATACAATGCTTCAAATGATGCCATCCCTATACTAGCCTGATAACTGTTGGTATAGTAAACTCGACTAAGTGTAGTTGGTCTTCCCATGATCCCCCAAAATCTAGTACATAAGCTCGTAACAAAGCTTCTAAGACTTTGTCGTTTCTTTCCGTTTGCCCAACTATCTGTGGATGGTAAGAGGTACTGATCTTAAGATTGGTACCTAAAGTCTCCTGTAGACTCTTCCATAACTCGCTAGTGATTAAGAAATCTCTATCACTAACTATACTACTAGGAATTCCATGCAGTCTAACTATATTCTTCATAAACAACTTAGCTGAACCAGGTGTCGTCTTGGTTGACGCAACTGGAATGAAATGGGCATTATTGGTTAATCTGTCCACTATAACCCATATGCTTTTATTTCCTCTACTTTACCTTAGCAACCTATCTATAAATTCCATGGAGATAGAATCCTATTTCCACAATAGAACTTCTAAAGGCTAAAGTAACCCACTTGGTTTTTGATGTTCAGCTTTTAACCAGTGACAGTTCAAAAACTATTTCACCCATAAGCCTACATCTCTTTTCATGCCATCCCGGAAGAAATGTATTTTCATGTCCTAGAGTTTAAAGTTTTTCTTCATAATTTTGTAAGCATCCCGCAGTACAATTACTTTGTTAAAGGAAAATTTAATATTACTTAAGTTTGTTTATTAACAATCAATAGCATAATTGATAATATATTAACCTTACTAAAAATTTGGTGTCGAGAGATGAAAAATATCACCAATATATATATATATATATATATATATATATATATATATATATAATCCCGCCTTTTGATCAGGCAGTATACAAACGAATCTGATGAGTCAAACTTCAGAATTAACAAGGCAAGACATTTGGAGAGATGACAGTGAAGCGCAAAACTCAAGTGCAACCAAGATCACAACGTAAACACAAGTCCACCACAAAAGTCCAACACCTAAAAATCCAAAAGGTGTTGGATCGGTACCGATCCAACACTATTAATTGGTACCAATGTTGCCAACCTCAGCCGAACCATCTCGTCTTCTGCCCACACCCCCTTTAGGATGTTAGAAGCCTATACCAAGTGTTTTTTTATTGATTCAATGCAATCCTCTATCGATCTCCATAAACTCTTGAATCAGCAACTCTATTCTTCCATGACTTCTTCATTTTAACTCTGAAATAAGCTAATATTAGTGCAAATAACTGGGGATCATGAAGCTGACACAAGATAAGCCAAAGAAAAGAGTTCAAGATGACTAGATTAGTAATCTTATAGAGTCATACCGACCTAAGCCCTTGGAATCGTACCGACCCATACAAATTGATGAGGCATCGTCCTTCTTTTTTGGGGAATCATTCTATGGTGTGGAAAATAAGGTGGAGATCTTCTAGGTGAGATTCTTGGCTTCCCATCTCTATAAATAAAGGGGCATCGCTCATTCTTAGGATCTTTTGGCTCTTGCACTCCTTTTTCTAATTTTTGTAATCTCGATCGAAGTTGTACTAACCCATAAGAACTTCCACCTCAAGTCGAAATATAAGCAATACAAATCATTAAGTTGACGTGGGATAGAGTCCGCCAAACCACTATAAATCTTATGCATTTTATTTCTTACTCGTTTTCATTTATTTTCTTCACTTCTATTTCTCTACCTACTTTTCTTAGATGTTTGTGCCACTTTTGGTTCAAACATTTTGGTGCTTTCACTGTGAAACAATTGAACTTGCTGATTAGAAACTTGGAAAGATTCAAAATGACAAGACAGCCAACTAGAAGGACCGTTACTATAGGAAATCAATGAGGAGGAAGCAAAGAGTCATCCTTAGGAGCAAACCTCCAATCTATCTATATAATTAGGAATGAAATGGAGACTATTATGAATGGATTATATGAAAGGATGATTGCTCATGAAAAAGAGATGATGGAGAATTTCTTCATGAGAATGAGATAAATAGTAATACCGTAGTTGTTGTAGATCAGAATAAAAGATCAGAAGCCAAAGCCCAAGTAATTGGAAGCGGAGTGGAACAACTCGAGATAAACCCCGTGCCAAATATATAGGTTGTACCGATCCATAAGAACGGGTTAGTATCGACCCATAATGGCTCGGGGCATGGGACGTCCTGGCCTAGGAAGGAATGATATGCGAATTGAAGATAATTCAAAGCATGTAAATGCAAATCAGAATACGAATGTGCTACCGAAGGAATTCATGCCAAGGTTTCCAATAAGGAACGGAGGGCGGGATGAAGTTATAAATAAGAGACTTTGATTAAATGATAACCCTAAATTTAGGACGGTTTAGGGTTAGGTTCGAATCCTTTATCTTATTTTTATTCTCAATAAATGCTATAATATCATCTAAGTCTGCTTACACATGTACGGGATCCTAAACGGTCCTTGGGAATGCTCTGAGTTGATGCCTAAGATGGCTAAAGATATTTGCACAATATTAATCCCGGACCCCATACACATGTACGAGATCCTGATCGGTTTCTAGGCATGCTTTGATTTGGAAATCTGAAGGTGCCCTTGATAGGTTCAGATATCTACGAGATGACCTAACTTAGACTTGATGAATGATGACCAAAACCGATTAGGAAAGACTGATGGAGATTGATGGCCCTCTGGAATTGATTGGGATTCTATAAAATACATGAACGTGATGAATGATATTGATTACTTTAAGTCCCATGCGGAGTACAAGGTGCAAGTTCCCTCGCCAAAGAGCAAGTGGTTGGACTTATATGATATTGATTGCTTTAAGCCCCGTTTGGAGAGAAGGGACTAGAGTGCAAGAAGTAAGTACCCTTATTGGAGCATAAGTGGGCTTGTTTATTGCCGAGTCCCCTTGTTAGCATGCAAGCGGATATTAGGCTCAACAAGGTTCCGAAGAGACCATAGGCTTGGATCGCTTTATGTCCCGTTCGAAGAGATGTGGTCTAAGTGTAGGAAGTAAGTCCTTACCAGAGAATGAGCGGATGGGCTTTCTTGTTTCTGAGTCCCATATCTAGGGAGTGAGTAGATTGGGCTCAGCAAGAGTCCAGAGACACCACGGATTTGATTATTGGTCCTAAACAACTATGGATTCGATTAAACGATGCAGAAAGATCATGGATTTGATTATCGACTCTAAATGGCCATGGATTTGCTTAACAATCCAAAGAGACCACGAATTTGTTTATCGGTCCCGAATGACCACGAATTTAATTAACGATTTGAAGAGATAGTGGATCTAGCTATCAGCCTTGAACAACCATGAATTTGAATACTGACCTAAAGAGATCGCGCGTCAAACAGAATATAAAATGATTTGGAAAGATCGAACTGAGAATGAAAATAGATTTGATTTTGGTGAAAGGATTTGAATGCCTTATAATTGGGATAAAATTGAAAAATCCCAGGTTAACACTAGATGATTTTGACACGTAATCTAGTAAATCTAAATGAAACAAGAGCGATAATGATGTAAATCTTAAATGAACACGGAATGATTTGGATATGTGATGTCATGACTTCGAATGAAATCGGAATTGTGATGATGTATAGATAATACTTAGGCAGAGTCTAGAGTCTTAGGTGTGATAGGTATAGAACGATATGTGATTGGTAAGAGAGTTCGAAGGAACTGGAAAGATTCTTCAAGGTTGAAGTAGCTAGTGGCTCAGCTGTCAAAAATCGACTTCAACATTTGTTCTTGCGCAAAGTACACCTTCCATTCGCAAAGAGTGTTTTGTGGGGCAAGTGTTATCCCACCTTTTGAACAGGCAGCATACAGATGAATTTGATAAGACAAACTTCAATATTAACAAGGCAAGACATTTGGAGAGATGACCAAAAAGCCCAAAAATCAAGTGCAACAAGATCACAACATAAATACACGTCCACCACAAAAGTCCAACACTTGAAAATCCAACAAGTGTTGGATCGGTACCGATCCGACACCATGGATTAGTACCGATCTAGCCAACCTCACTAAACCATCTCATCTTCTGCCTACACCCCCACATGATGCTAGATGCCCATTCGTGTGATTTTTTGTTGATTTAATGCAATTCTCTATCGATCACTAGGAATTCTTGAATCAGCAACTCCGTTCTTCCATGACTCTGTCATTTGGATTTCGAAATAAGCTAACATTGGTGTAGATGACTATGAAATCATGAAGCTAACCATAAGACAAGCTAAAGCGAAGAGTTCAAGATGATCAACTTGGCAATCTTATGGAGTTGTACTGACCCAAGCCCTTAGAGTGTACCGACCCATACAAATTGATGAGGTGGCATTTTACTTTTTTAGAGAATCAATCTATAGCGTGGAAAACGAGGTGGAGATCATCTTGGAATGATTCTAGGTTTCCTCCCTTAATAAATAGAAGAGTAGGGCTAATTTTTTAGGTTTTTTGGCTCTTGCACTCCTTTCTCTAATTCTTTGTAATCTCTGTCAGATTTGCACCGGCCCATAAGAAATTCTGCTCCCAAGTCAGAATATAAACAAAAAAAAAATCATTAAATGGATGTAAGTCATAGTATGTCGAACCATAATCTTGTATGTTCCATTTCTTACTCATTTTGCTTTTGTTTTCTTTAATTTTATTTCTCTACTTACTTCCCTTTGGTGTTTGTGCCATTCTTGGTTGAATCATATACATATATATAAGAGACTGCACTAGCGGAAATAACTAATAAATAAATATCAATACAAAAAGTCAGAATAGAATATCTAATACAACAATCGAGTGCCCAAGAGTTGTCATGACATAAACAGATAAAGACAAAATGTGGGTCAGGCATAATGCCTGATGTGTAGGGAACTATCTCAAAATAACATATATCAACACTATGTACACACATAAAACAGGAAGATACCAAGGTACATCTGGTCCTCTCTGTAAATATGGCTTAGAGGTAATCCGGATAGCTCATAAACATGTAAAGTAAATCCACCACAAAAGTAGAGAATCATACTAACATGCTCTTCCCCTATAATTAATGAATTAGTGCTAATAATATAATGTGACTGGTACTTAACATTATACTATAATAAGGTAACCCAATATACAAATGTAGGGGTAATATAAATATCATAAAATAATCCTATCCTAGAATACACAACAATAATTTCAACTAACTAACATAATGAAAATAATATAACGATAAGCGATAAACAGATAAGATAAATGTATACTCATCATTGCTGACGAGTAGAAATTGCTGACAAGTAGAATCCATGGTAGACTTATGCCCAAGATAAATAGAGTCAGTATCAAATTACACTACAGACGTCGGGTCGCATCCTGTGTGATCGAACTTATATAGATCTCACTATACACACATTAGCATAAGTGATATATGATCTACTATAGATATCTAATATCCAAGTCCGTGTTGGAAATCCATTTATAATTCAAATTATCGTGATTCAATTTTCCCGTTGAGGGTCCAAAATAAATAAAGACAATACCAAATTTTACCATAGTCCCTGAGCCGCGTTCTCTACGATTGAACTCATATAGATCTCAACATACCCCACATTGAGCATAAGTGATATATGATCTACTCTAAATATCTGAAAGCTGTGTGAATCTCAATGTACACCACATCCAGGATAAGTGATAGATGAACTACTCGTAGATAATCATCATCATCTCCCTAGTTGTCATGGATTTCTAAAACAATCACATAGAGTCTCTACAAAATAGAATGATGGGTGTGTCCTGTATAATACGCTATTGAGATTACAAAGGAATACTAATGCTGTATAGATATTATATTTAGTCAAATATAACATCACGTAATAAAACATGCCTATCACAAACGAAGGCCGATATCTCGTCATTGTCTATCTACATAGATGGCCACTACTATAAGGCCATTAACACGTACAACCTATAATATAATATCAATATGATGTATGGTCACTAGACTAATATGATGTACAATCACTATTATAAGACCAATACCATTCACCGAAACATATCTACCCCAAGGTCTGAACTAAGAGGTACAGACTAACTTGCTCGATCATACACACTCGTCGGACATGACCGACAACCAATCATTATAGCAACCTCAAGTTCGATCATATTGGTCACATAAGCATCACTTATATTAGAATCTTAATATCGATCTTTGCCTTGCAATTCACTTTCTCATGTAGCCTAAAGTCTTCCCGAAGTCAGGCCAAAACATCACGCCAACTTGCCACCGAACTGGGGAAAAATCCCTATCAACTTGCACATTATAGGCTTACTGCATAGGACTGCTTCCCATCAATGCACTGGTGTTATTGCCATCAGTGGACTATTTGTAGCTTATCCTAAAAATAAAGCTTGAGCACAAGTTGACAGAGCCACTTTGATTGTCAATTCGTGCCCCGTTTCCTCCATCGCTTCACCTGATGGATCGCCTAGTTCCTTTAGGTTGCTTCCCCCACATTGGACCTCTTTCGAAGACCATTGGTTGATATTTTAAATGTGGTTCCTTATGTATTCAAAAACTATCATTACAAAACCCACTGTTTACGTGTAGAGTTCTACGGGATAATTTTAACGACTTAGCTACCTCTAACGTGCCAAAATGAACTCAACAGACCATCTTACCTCACCTAAAACGTATGTTGATGCACCTACATGTGCACTCAATGCACACATGTACATGTAAACATGTTAAAAATTCACTAATCATGTTTCTAGCTTCACTCGGGTAAATAATTGACCCGATATTCTCTCACGCAACTTAGCGTACCTGATAGTCGCTATAGCTACATGAGATTGCTCATAACATTTTAAATCCTCATATGGATATCCCCATACACATATATAATTAATCACACAATTATATTTATTCATACATACATAACATTATCAACAATTCTACTTATAATACAAGAAATGTATTTATTATTATATAACTTCAAATGCGTGCATACATATGCTCACCCATATGCATATACATACATGTATATTTAATAAACAATTTGATTATTTAAAAATCAGATCTTACTTTTATTTATCAAATATTTGTATAAAAGCTTGATTTTTTTTTATTTTATACAATCATTCCATTATTTTATAAAATACAGTACTGGCTTATAAATCTTTTGAGCCTTTATAATACTTAGTTTCTTCATTAAAATTAGGTATTCACCTTATTATTATTTAATAAAACCTCATAACAATTTTATAAAATAATTCTTTCATACTATTTGATAAAATCTCGTACTTTTATACAATATCTCTTTTATACTATTTTATAAAATCTGATTGTATTTTATAAAATATATCATTTATATTATTATATAAAATCTCATTTTATTTTATTATTACCTTATAAAATCTCATTCAAATTTATAAAATATATCTTTCACTTATAAAATTATTTCTCCTCTTGAACAATGTTTACAAGTATTAATTAAGCTTTATTAAGCCTCTGTTAACTTTAATAATGAGTGTAGAATCTAAACTTCACTTATTTAGCTTACCAGCTTATCCAAAGTCAATTCTATAGGATTGAATTAATCATAGAGGAGTGCTGAATTAGGTTTAGAAAAATTCATGGATAAATAAAAATTGCAGCATAGATAATAATAGAGTGAATGCGGAAATTAAAAGAAACACACAATTTGAAAATCCGCCTATTGCTACCGCTAAGGTTTTTAATAGGAATTAAACAATCTCACACTTACTGACCCTGCAAACTCATGACTCCTGCTAACCTGATTGTTCTAAATCCATACTTAAAACCCTACCATAACTCAGCCACCGAGTTGCGACCCTAAATACAAATAGTTTAATCCCAAAAGAAAAGTAACCAAATAGTACAACCTAAACTAAAATTGAAAAACATTATCCCCCTTGACTATTCGGTCTATATTCATTTCATGGTCGTATTCCTTTTGCTTGCAATCTCAAATTAGGTTTCTTGTATGAAGCCACCGTGTAATCGATTGAAGAAATGTGAACATATGGATTGCCTTGTCACTCGATCATATTGCTTTGATTTGCACTTGCTTTGTCATCGAGTTCATTTGCTATTTGAATGGTATGAACTTTATTCCCCTTTGAATTTTGTATTCAAACTTGACTTTCTTCTCACCGATGATGATTTGGGTTCTATACATAGGAATTAAATTTTATATTTTGATATATATTCTTGACTTTGAATTTTTCATATGCTGTCTTGACCAGTTCGATTTCCTGATGAACGATGGTTTTTATTTTTGACTTGTTACATATATGAATTTCTGATGTATTCATATATTCAAAGGTTCTGCATATATATATATATATATATATATATATATATATATATATATATATTTCGAATATATTTCCTTGGTTGACATGTTCAAAACTGCTGCATATTTCAATTTTTTTCCAAATTTTCTATGTTGATGCTTGAACTGTTTTTCTCTTGACTGATCATATTAATTTCGAACTCTGAAAAGATGAATTCGAATTTTTCACTTGAGTTTCCTACTATTGAATTTCTGAGCCTTTGTGTGCACATTCTTGTGCACCGAGGCCACTATGTATGCTTGAGTGCAGTCCAGTTGTTTAGAGTTCGTAATGCTTGAATGTGAGGTTGTGTTTGAAACTAATGATGCATGCATTAATTGGACCTGGTTGTGCACTTAACCACCCTGATCTTGCTTTGTACATGTATTCTTGACCCTAATCATGTCAAGTTTTTATGTGTGTTGCTTTTCTTTTGTTCTTGACCCTGCACATCCAATACTGCACTGCCCATACGTATGTTTGCCTTTCCTCTTGTACGTATGCATTGATTTTCATGTATATACATACATACATATGCATGTATCAATGTATGAAATTTCTATTGTTTTGTAATCCTTTCTTTATTTTTGGTTTGTTGGTCTTGCCTTGCATACGAGTTGCATTATATTATTGTCTCAAGTATATGTATACATATACACATGTATGTGTATATATGTACATGTATGTATGGTAACTTCTGGTTATGTTGCCTGAACTTGACTTCCATCTTGTTACATTGTTATTCATCTGGGTGCTGACCTTATGTGCTCTACCTTTGTGTTGCACATGCTTGTTTTTTACTATTACATATATACATGCATATACATATATGTATGTATATTAGCGTGATTTCTTTTTCTGCATCTGATAAGTATACTTGGGTCTGAAACATGGTTGACCTGACCTTATGCACACTTGCAATGTGTTGAGCCTTAGGACTTGACGTCAGCAACTGTCCATGAGATTTACTCGATGCTCGGCCTTGTGAGATTCACAGCAATACACTGCATATTATAAGTTCTCTACGTGCGCACGCACGCGCAAACACACATGTATATATTTGTTCTTATCTAGATATGAAGAGAAAAACAAACCCACAAACTGAGGTAATTCGAACTTAATTTTATTTGTGCAATTTAGGTTCATTTCTATTTCCAATTTACTGCCCTATTTATTTGACAGGTTTAGGAGATGACTGCACACAGTTTAGATCAAGAAGATAACAAAAGCAAGAAGATCTCAAAAAATAAATTCGAGTATATGTAAATGAGTAGGGAATTATATTCATAAGTGAAAATAATGTATGAATGAAAGTGTGAATATGTGTTGTATTTGAAAATGTAAACATAGTGGAAGCTAAATGTGTACTATTTGAGTTTGTATAAAATATTTGTTGAAATGAAATTCTGATTCAGTTATTTTACTCAGAAAATATTCATTCATTCTGTGAAATCACAGTAGTACTATAACAAACACATTTAATGAATACATGTGTGTGTGTATTACTGTCAAACAAAAATCATAAACAGTTATATTCAACAAATTCAAATAGTTTGAAGTATTTTTTACTAATGACATGTACATCATTATATCACCTAATTAGTCTCAAATCAATCTATAGCACCACACAGCTTAACTTTATTAACCCAAAATTAATGCTAAGCTTACTAACATTTTCAAAAGTGGATATTAAGATCCCTAATCAATAATGAGAAGATATAATCATGTTTATAACATGAATACAAGCCTAAATCAACACATAACATCCTTTAAATCACTTTACCCCATTTCATAATTATTAATAAATAAATTAACAAAGTATAAAAAGTAAATATTATTAGAGAATCGTCCCACTCACCTTCTTCTTCACCAAATCAAGCACTAATCAATAAAAATCCAAATTTTATTCTATTAAATTTTGAGATTAAGCTCTAAATTTTGATTCAAGCCAAACCACTTGTGAATTTTATGGGAATAGGTAGAGAAGAATTGTAGTGATTTTATTGGGATATGTAGGAATTTATTTGAGCATGAATAAGAGGACATGGCTTAGGAATTAAGAGAGGGTTATGAAAGTAATTAGGAGATGGAGATAAAGTGTTATATTGAATGAAAAGTGAGTGGAGAGTTAGCTTCTTACACACTAACTTATGTGCCTAGCCCAAATTTATTTCATACAAATGACACTGTTCACTCCAAAAACTAATCGGCCTCAAACATAGCCAAGTTTATACTCATTTTTCTCACAATGGAATTGTAGTATCAATGGTGGGTGCCTCTAGTTCCAATTCATCCATCTCTAAATGTCGAGTATAATAAGTATTCCATTAATTAACGATAAAATATCTAAATAAACCACTTAAATATCTAGTCATTAAAATTGAGAGTTATTACAATTAGTACGTAACTCCTTGATGCCTCTAGCAGTCATGAGTATTAAACTATCCAACATTTGGAGTGCATTACACACAAATATTAATGGATGTATCAACAACCTATCACAAAACATCTTGACTAGAAATATTTAAAATAATATATTATTTTAAATGTGACAAATTTCTCATGATTACAACACATCGTAATTACAATCATATGACATATTATATAGTTATTTTCTTTTTAATACATTTTAAATTGATTAATTATTTATTATACCATAATATAACAATATATAATAAAAGAAAAACACCTTTTATTGTGAAGAAGATTGGTTATCGAGTTATATATGCATAAGAAATTACATAATTTTCCTAGGGCATACCTCTAACTCTGTTAACTAGTGGACATAAACTATTGATATTCATGGACGTTATTCAAGTTACAACCAAATAGCTATATTTAAGACAGATCAGGAGCATAAGAGTTTCATCACTAATAAGGGGTAGTTAATATGATGTTCGTAGATTAAAATGGGAATGAGTGTCGAAGTCTACATCGATGATATGCTGGTAAAATCCAAAGTAGCTTCTAACTATGTGAAATATTTAGAATAGACTTTCACAATATTGAGGCATTATGGAATAAAGTTGAATCCTTTAAAATGTAACTTTGTAATTCAATCAGGAAAGTTCCTTGGATACGTAGTGAGTGCAAGAGTAATAAAGGCCAATCTTAAAAAATTGACGCCATTAAGAAAAGGAAAATACCAGAAAAGCTTAAAGATGTCATAAGTTTGAATAGGAAGGTAGCGGCCTTGAGCAGATTTATTTCTAAAGCCACCGATAAATGCGTTGCATTCTTCAATCTAATCGAGAAGGGCAGGAGGTTCTAATGGATGGAGGAATGTAAAGCGACAGTCAAAGTATTAGAGGAACACTTAGTCGATCCACATATATTCTCAAAGCCAGTCGTAAGTGAAAGTTTATTCATATACTTAGCTATCACTAATCAAGCTATGAGATCAGCAATAGTACAAGAGGATGATGGGGTGCAAAGTCCAATATATTTCACTAGAAAATGCCTAACTAGGGCAAAACTAAACTAGTCCTTGATAAAGAAGCTACCTTACAACTTACCGCTCACAACCAGGAAGCTACGGCCATACTTCCAAGCACACCCTATCAAAGTGTTGATGGACAAGCCACTAAAATAAATAACGTAGAAGCTAGAACCATCTGTCCGTCTATTAAGTGGGCTATCAAAATAAGTTAGTATGACATCTCCTACTACCCATGGAACATGATCAATTGTCAATCCTTAGCCAATTTTATAGTAGAATGCACAACACTAATGGCATAACAAAGTGAAGAAATGAAAGAGACCCCATAGTTTGGCAACTCTATGTCGATGGTGCACCAAATGAACGAGGGGCTGGTATTAAATATGTACTTGCCACACTAGATCGATAAAAACTATACGATATTCAACTTTAATTCAAAACAACAAATAATGTCTTAGAATATGAAGCGCTCATTGTAGGGCTCAAGATGGCACAGGTAATGCAATTTACCCATACCAAAGTTCATAGTGATTCACAACATGTTGTTAACTCGGTGCATGGCAATTACCAACCGAAAGTACCAACTCTGGCCAAGTATGTGGAATTTTCCAAAGAACTACTAGCCCAGTTTGAACAATTTGATATAGTACAGTCCCTAAGGAGGAATTTTTTTTAGGAGACTCTTTAGTTAAGTTGGAAAGTACCAAAGTCGAGCAAGAAAAGTAGGCAGATCCTATGGGACACATAGAAAACCTAATATTTCAAAAATAGATCATGCGTTAGTGTTGACACAAGCTCAATGGGCAAGGGGTCACAATGCAGCAAGTCAAGGCGTGAAGATGTGGTTCAAAATAACCGAACCGTATTAAGCAATAAGAAGTTGCTAAATCTTGGATGTCCTCTATTAAGCATTTTTTTCGTTGGAACCTTATCAACAAACCAAAATGAAACTAAAAAGATTAGATACCATGCCTTCTACTTTACATTTTCAGATAGGTTACTTTATAAGAGAGGATACTCGACCCCTACTTAAGATGCATCACCAAAGAAGAAGGGATCGGAGTCATATGAGAAGTTCATAAGGGATATTGTAGGGACCACTCAAGTAGAATGAATTTAGCTAAGAAAATATTAAGACAAGACTATTTTAAGCCAACCATGCTAAGCGGTGCGTAGGAGTTCATCGTAGATGCGACATATGGTAGAGATTTTTTCCAATCTCCCAAGATTATAATCATATGAGCTTACATTCATGACCAGCTGTAACGACCCAGAATTTTTAATAATTAAAATTTGAATATTTAATTAATTTTAAATATTTATAATTGAATTTATAAGTCAAATAAATTTTATTTTGAATTATTGGATTTAATTGGATAATTAAATCGATAATTTAATATGTTAAATTATGAAAATAATTGAAAATTGAGTTAAAAATGATTGTAAATAATTTGGAAAATTTTATTTAATCATACTGGAGTTATAGAAATATTTTAGAACTTTTAAAATCGAATTAAAAGTTTATTTGTGAAAATTGAATATTTTAATATTTAATAATCGACTGTAAAATAGTCAATTTTTGAACAGTCTCAGAATTGAACGAAACCAGTTTCATTGGATCCGTAATAGTTAGTTATTACCGGATTTCAATTTTCGTGTCAATCGGAGTTATCGTTTGATCGTGGCAGCTCGAAACGCATCGAATTATTTTTAATTTAAATTTGGCGAGTCAAAATAGCCATTTTTCAAAAAGTCTCGGATTTCGACGAAACCAGTTTCATCGGATCCGTAATGTGATATTATTGTAAGGTTTCAAATTTCAAGTCAATTGGATTTACCGTTTGTCCGGTACAAATTAAAACGCCTAGAAATCGAGTTAAATCGGTTTAATTTAAATTGAGCGTTTGTAGCCATAACTCGCACATACTTCCGAATTAGCTTCCGAAACCTGTTCCATTGTGTCCGGAACGCGGGATAAACCCTAGGTACGCTGGTTACGGCGTCTAAATCGGAGTTCGGAATTTCCGGGATGAATAGTGTCGCTCGTTCCTTATAAATACACCCATTCTCTTCATAAATTGATAAAAAAATAATATAAAACCCTAATTTTTTGACCTAGCCGCCACCATTAGAATCTAGGGCCAGAAATGAGTAATCTTCTCCTCTCAATCTCTCTCAATCTACAATGATTTAGCTAAGGTGTTCAACATGAAAGTTGTTGAGAATCTCGAGAGCTTGAAATCCATACGGATATGATCTTGGTTGGAGTCGCGTAGAGGGAGTTAAGGATGGCCGAATGCTTCAGGCCACGCACGCCATACGAGGCTCATGGTGCAGCCGAGCTTCACCTAGGGGGGGCCGAACATAGCATAGGTCGAGGGCTTCGCGTTGGCGCATGTGGATCGAAGTATAGTTGAACGATGGAGGTTGAATTTGGAACCCTAGTTTTTGTGTAATGGGTTGGGTGGTGCGGCTCCTTCCTGGAGATGAATACGTGAGTGAGGAAGAAAGCAATGTGCGGCTGTGATGAGAAGTTGAAGGATCTAGTGGCTAGGATTGCTTTGGGTATAAGATTTGTGGATTAATGTTGTTTTAATTATATTTAAAACGTGTACAAACTTGTAAATTGCATAACTTTTTCATACGAGGTCGAAAAAATGCAAACTCAGTTGCGTTGGAATCGTATGGACGAGCACTACGCGATGGAGTTAGTTTGGAGTCGTTTGGAGTTAGTGAGAATTTCGGGTAAAATTAAACGCGCGTTTAATTTTATTCGAAATAAAAGCTAAAACGGAAATTAAAACCAAGGTGAGAATTTCTCACTCAATCGAATAGATTTCGATTTTATTTTAAATAGTTAGATTTAAAATATTTGAATGCATGTTTGAATGATGACTGTAAATTATTGATTGTTAAAATAGACATTATGCGCCGTTAGTAAGCGGATGTTATTTAGTAAAAACATATACCGCGAATATTTCATAAACAGTGAAATTGGTATTATATATAATATCAATATATATATATATATTGGCATATGTATATATTGCAGTTGTTGATTTCCCGCATTTTTGTTTAGCGGATGAGACCCTATTACGCCGTTATTAAGCGGATAATATTTAATAAGAACATGTACCGCGATAATTTCGTACTGGAGCGAAATTGGTATTGTGCTAATGTTTTTGGATGCAGGAAACAGGTTGGAGGGATCCAACTGGATTCCTCAACAGTTTTTATTTGATTTTCAGATATTTTGATATTTGATGGATTATCATATCGATATATGATATCGTTGTAGTCGTGATTGACTATTTGATGTGTAGCATCATTGGACCCAGATTTTGGGATTTTAAAATGATTTTAAAGTGATTTTTGAGAAATATGGATTAATGATGTTATAAAATAGTTTAAACTGGGATGTTTAAATTTGTTATAAAAAGTTTAAATATAGGATTTATAAAATTTGATTATTTTATAAATCAAAATGGTGAAATTATAAAGGAAATTAAAGACGTTTCAGAATAATAATATGAACTGATTTATATTTAGAGATTTATAAATGGATATTTATAAATTGAAATATAGACATTATAAAACGAGTTTTTATAAGTGTTTGGATGAAGTGAAAATGAATTTCATTAAAGAATGAAATTTATAGAATTATAAATGGTGAAGTTATAAATGAAATTTATAAATAGTAAGATTTATAAATTTGTGAAATTATTTGAAGAATAAATTTTGTTAAATAAATGAATCTTATAAGTTATAAGATTTATGGTTTGGAAAGTCTTTAAAAGAACGATTTTGTAAAATAATCGTTTATAAGTAATTAACTTATAATGTGAACGTTTAGTTTATAATTTAGTTGTAAACTGGAATAGGTTAATTAAGGAATTTATAAAAAGGAAGTTTTTATAAATAAATAGATATGGAATTTATAAACGTTGTTTTATAAATTCGCAAACGACTTATTTTGATAAGTTAATTGTTATAACCTATTAATGGAGTTGTATTCATGTTGTAAACAGTGAATAATCCTTTAAGTTAAAAAGAATAGAAATAATGAAATTTGTTAACGAAGTATGTTCACGATTTTGAATAGTGAATAACATGTTAAAGGAAATGTTTTAGAATGTGATATTTTAAATAGAATTAAAACGATCTAACGATGTTTTAAAAGGTGTTGAGATTCGAAACCATAGATTTCAACATTCATTGTTGAAATAGATGTTTCGTGAAATAAAAGGAAATGGTGGACTATAACACTGTTGTTATAGTAAATGATTTCCGAAAGGAAATGGTTTGGGTAGTATTGGGATTTATATATCTATTTTAATTTTGAATCCCTATACTAGTGATTTTGGGTTGTCGTAACGATGTTTTACGTAACATTCGTTTTGACCCAAATAAATATGTTAAGTGAATGATTTCCTTAAAGAATGAAATATATACTTAATTTGATTTAAGTATATTGAATATTTTCCAAGGTTGAAAATAAAAAGATTTGTGAATTACTTATGAATAAATAAGTATGGAAATGTTTTCCAATATGAAAAGATAAATTGAAAATGAATAATTGAAATCGGTTATTCATAGATATTTTGGGAATATAAATTCATTATGGAATTTATAAATAATAAGTGAAATTAGTTTGAAAATAAATATTGATTTATTTTTGAAGTGTTGAAATTATATATCTTGTAAAGATATTTTTGAAAATAAATAATTTGGAAAATTATTTGGAATCTGGTGATGTATGCATATCAATTGATAGTTCAATAACCGACTATCAATATTTCCCTTTGAATGGGTATTTGATGTGAATTGATTGAATTTGAATGCATACTTATTTTTGACTAAGCGCTCACTATTCGGGTTAACCGGGAAAGGACCATGGGGTCGTATAACCCATTCCGAATATGTGATACGTCGTTATGAATTGCATTTGAAGATCGGTGTTGAAGACCGAGTATTTGTGAAAGCGATAGGATGACCTATCGATTGTCTCTGCACTGGGTAGCTCCTGGTATAGAGATCTCCTAAGTGATGGGAAATTCGATCGGGATTGTGAATACCCGTATTGCAAGGGCTTCGTAAGAAGTGCCTTCGGTTTTGTTCGATCCCGGAACAGACTTGTATGGATTGTATGTCTGACATTACAATTTGAGATATAAAGCCGATTTCTTTCAAATATATTTCTGTTGGTGGCGGAGAATGTATTCTTTGCTTAACACCCTTCTCTGAGACGTACGAGCTCAGAGGTTATGTAGTTGAATGTTATCAGCGATATATTCCCAATTTGGTAATGTGACATGCTGAGTGATGCTGAAATGATCATTGTGTTGATTATTTGTGATAGGATCGTTTATTTGATCGTCTATCCTTGTGATCATTGTGTTGATCATTTGTTGACCCAAAGCATGGCTTTTGTATAAAGTATGTTTTTGTGGACGTGACTTCGTCGAGCCTCACACCCCGTGAATGGTCAAAACAGGAAAGAAGCAGCAAGGTTATGAGGGGTAGCACCCTTTAGGATGTGTCCATTTCCTTCTGGAAAAGGGTGGTATCATGGTATGGAGCCCAGATACTTACTCATGTTGAAAACACTTTATGATTGTGTGAATTGATTACGAGCGCTCGGTTGATAAAGGTCCCAAAGGACCGGGGGATGGCATATTCGGTCAGTTGTTACTCAGTTAGGAGTAACCCGGCCTTGTGTTGGTAGAGATCCGGTTTGGTTCTCGGGGATGTCCATCCAGAGGCATTCTCATGTGGCAATGGGAAGTTCCTTGGCCTGATCATTCGTTGGAAATCCAAAGAAACAATACGTGACTTGTACGGTTTTAGTTGTAGAACCTGCCATCTAATATGGTAGCTATTAGTAGGCATAATATAATGGTACCTATGCTGGCTAAGATTTATATTCTACTTTCGAAATGAATTTTTCCTACACTATGCACTAATAATAATATCAAATGCTCTTTTTAAATGCGTATCAAGCATGTTTGACTATCATAAGGAGAAATCTTCTCCAAGTCTGCGTTTGCATTGTGTGTGTGGCAGGAGGTCTTATGGTAGTCTCATTTTTAAAAGCATTGCGAATTGAATTTAAAAATATTCCTCTATTTTGATTTTAAAGTTAAATAAACTGTTTTGAGTTCTCACACCAGTCACATGACTGACTTGGAGTTTATTGTTTTCCTTCCTAAACTCTGGGTGCCCACCAATTTCCACACGGGCAGTCAAGAGTTAGGTTTATCAGGATATTCTGGATATTCTGGAGTTGCTGGAGGCAAGCTGGATGGCATGGCGTATTATTTATATAGTATTTCTTTTCCGCTGCATTGTTTGTTGTTGTATGATGTTGTTGTACACTCTGATGATATGTTGTAATGTAATGTATAAAATGTAATAACTGGTATAGTTCTTTGTTTAAAGATTATTCATTTATTATTATATATTGTTCCGCTGCGAATTGTGAGATTCTGTTGTTGTTCTTTTGTTTCATGTTCTGTTCTATGTTCTTTTCTCTATTTTCCTTTTCCCTATCTTTCTCTATTCTCATTTCCTTCTATTTTAAAATTTTCTATCTTCCTCTCTCTCTATTTTCTGTTATCTTCTTCTACTTCTCTCTTTTTCTTTTCTTAAAATCTTTTTAAAAACCCATAACATTCCGGTTTTTGGCCTTCGATTTCTCGGCAGTCGATAAAGTGAGTATCGATGTTGAATTTTCGGAAGTCGAAAATTTCGGGGTGTTACATTTGGTATCAGAGCTGATGGTTAAGCGACAACCATGGTTCTGTAGGGTATTACTCGTTAGAGATAGAGTCAGTAGTGCTCTAGAATGAATTTGAGTGTAATAATAGATATGAGAGCGTATTTGTTAGTAAATATAAAAATTGTTTTATATTGTGATGATTGGTTTGTTGAGTGGTATATGAACTTTCGTCAGCGTGGTCCGCAAGACTATGCCGAAGGGGTTTCTAAACACTTGAATAGAACAATTCGACACAGTATTGATTTTTAAATTGGTAAATGAAATAATTTTACCTTGAGTATATTTTTATATATGAAGAAATAAATTTTTCAGAATTATTAAAGTGTATATAAGTTGATTGTTAGGTTGTTTGAATAATCTAAATAAAAGAATAATTGTATAAGCAAAAGAATTATAAGAATTGAAATTATAATTAAAGTATTTACAATTGTGAAATAAACTTACATATATAAGAAGTAAAATTATATGAATATGAGTTGTAAATAAAGGTGAATTTCAAGATTAAATGAAATATAACTTAAGTAATGTAAATGGAATTGATTTTGGGTATCGAAGTAAATAATCAAGTGGATTAAAAGAAATGTGAACTTGAGTATATGAATGAAATTCAACTTTGTAATTGAATTGAATGAATGGATTGAATGATTAATCAATTTAATTAAACCAATTGTAAGCAAATGAATTTGGTTGTAATTAATAAACATTGGTTGTTATATGATTGTTAGTTGATTGTATATAATTCATTAAGTATTAATGAAATTGAAAGCTAATGTAATTGAATTCAAATTAGAAGTAAATAAATTTGAATAGAATTGAAAGTGAATTGGATTTAATTAGTAATGTAAACTAATTGAATTGAGAATGAATGTTAGTAAATCCAATGTAAATGAATCAAATGTGATTTAAATTGAAAACCATTTCATTGAATATTAATGAGAATATTAATGAATATTATTGGTTATGGATGTTAGTTGGATGTAGTTGGTTGATGTTTGCATTTGTTGTTTTGAATGCATTGCTAAGTTGGTATATATAGTTATTATGTTGCTATATGTTGTATATTGATATTATTGTCTATATGCATGATTCTCATGTTGTTTGTTGAGTTTAGTAGGTGCGGATCGCGTTTGCTTCGCATTTGGAGCTCGCTTTAGCGCTATATTAGCCGTATATGCTTGCTAATAAAATATAAGGTACATATCTCGGATTAAATATCGCACTTTTATACTTTTTCCCTTCGGGATGCCTCATTACTTGATGAGATGTATATTTGTGATATATATACTGTCATTTTTTTTTCGGATCGAGCCGCGCAAAGGAGACATGGCGAATTTTTCCGGAAATTTAAGGCGTTAGAAAAATTTGAGAAAATTTGGAAAATTTTGAAAACTTTAACTTTGTTTTGAAATTGAAAGTTAAACTATAGTAGTTGTTTTTGAAAAGACAACTAAGTATGATTTGAAAACTTAGTAAAGATTTGAAAGAAGTTTAATTATGGATTTTGGAAAATTAATAAATTCTGTAATTTTCTTACTTGTAATTTCGAGGACGAAATTCTTTTAAGGGGGAAAGATTGTAACGACCCAGAATTTTTAATAATTAAAATTTGAATATTTAATTAATTTTAAATATTTATAATTGAATTTATAAGTCAAATAAATTTTATTTTGAATTATTGGATTTAATTGGATAATTAAATCGATAATTTAATATGTTAAATTATGAAAATAATTGAAAATTGAGTTAAAAATGATTGTAAATAATTTGGAAAATTTTATTTAATCATACTGGAGTTATAGAAATATTTTAGAACTTTTAAAATCGAATTAAAAGTTTATTTGTGAAAATTGAATATTTTAATATTTAATAATCGACTGTAAAATAGTCAATTTTTGAACAGTCTCAGAATTGAACGAAACCAGTTTCATTGGATCCGTAATAGTTAGTTATTACCGGATTTCAATTTTCGTGTCAATCGGAGTTATCGTTTGATCGTGGCAGCTCGAAACGCATCGAATTATTTTTAATTTAAATTTGGCGAGTCAAAATAGCCATTTTTCAAAAAGTCTCGGATTTCGACGAAACCAGTTTTATCGGATCCGTAATGTGATATTATTGTAAGGTTTCAAATTTCAAGTCAATTGGATTTACCGTTTGTCCGGTACAAATTAAAACGCCTAGAAATCGAGTTAAATCGGTTTAATTTAAATTGAGCGTTTGTAGCCATAACTCGCACATACTTCCGAATTAGCTTCCGAAACCTGTTCCATTGTGTCCGGAACGCGGGATAAACCCTAGGTACGCTGGTTACGGCGTCTAAATCGGAGTTCGGAATTTCCGGGATGAATAGTGTCGCTCGTTCCTTATAAATACACCATTCTCTTCATAAATTGATAAAAAAAAAATATAAAACCCTAATTTTTTGACCTAGCCGCCACCATTAGAATCTAGGGCCAGAAATGAGTGATCTTCTCCTCTCAATCTCTCTCAATCTACAATGATTTAGCTAAGGTGTTCAACATGAAAGTTGTTGAGAATCTCGAGAGCTTGAAATCCATACGGATATGATCTTGGTTGGAGTCGCGTAGAGGGAGTTAAGGATGGCCGAATGCTTCAGGCCACGCACGCCATACGAGGCTCATGGTGCAGCCGAGCTTCACCTAGGGGGGGCCGAACATAGCATAGGTCGAGGGCTTCGCGTTGGCGCATGTGGATCGAAGTATAGTTGAACGATGGAGGTTGAATTTGGAACCCTAGTTTTTGTGTAATGGGTTGGGTGGTGCGGCTCCTTCCTGGAGATGAATACGTGAGTGAGGAAGAAAGCAATGTGCGGCTGTGATGAGAAGTTGAAGGATCTAGTGGCTAGGATTGCTTTGGGTATAAGATTTGTGGATTAATGTTGTTTTAATTATATTTAAAACGTGTACAAACTTGTAAATTGCATAACTTTTTCATACGAGGTCGAAAAAATGCAAACTCAGTTGCGTTGGAATCGTATGGACGAGCACTACGCGATGGAGTTAGTTTGGAGTCGTTTGGAGTTAGTGAGAATTTCGGGTAAAATTAAACGCGCGTTTAATTTTATTCGAAATAAAAGCTAAAACGGAAATTAAAACCAAGGTGAGAATTTCTCACTCAATCGAATAGATTTCGATTTTATTTTAAATAGTTAGATTTAAAATATTTGAATGCATGTTTGAATGATGACTGTAAATTATTGATTGTTAAAATAGACATTATGCGCCGTTAGTAAGCGGATGTTATTTAGTAAAAACATATACCGCGAATATTTCATAAACAGTGAAATTGGTATTATATATAATATCAATATATATATATATATTGGCATATGTATATATTGCAGTTGTTGATTTCCCGCATTTTTGTTTAGCGGATGAGACCCTATTACGCCGTTATTAAGCGGATAATATTTAATAAGAACATGTACCGCGATAATTTCGTACTGGAGCGAAATTGGTATTGTGCTAATGTTTTTGGATGCAGGAAACAGGTTGGAGGGATCCAACTGGATTCCTCAACAGTTTTTATTTGATTTTCAGATATTTTGATATTTGATGGATTATCATATCGATATATGATATCGTTGTAGTCGTGATTGACTATTTGATGTGTAGCATCATTGGACCCAGATTTTGGGATTTTAAAATGATTTTAAAGTGATTTTTGAGAAATATGGATTAATGATGTTATAAAATAGTTTAAACTGGGATGTTTAAATTTGTTATAAAAAGTTTAAATATAGGATTTATAAAATTTGATTATTTTATAAATCAAAATGGTGAAATTATAAAGGAAATTAAAGACGTTTCAGAATAATAATATGAACTGATTTATATTTAGAGATTTATAAATGGATATTTATAAATTGAAATATAGACATTATAAAACGAGTTTTTATAAGTGTTTGGATGAAGTGAAAATGAATTTCATTAAAGAATGAAATTTATAGAATTATAAATGGTGAAGTTATAAATGAAATTTATAAATAGTAAGATTTATAAATTTGTGAAATTATTTGAAGAATAAATTTTGTTAAATAAATGAATCTTATAAGTTATAAGATTTATGGTTTGGAAAGTCTTTAAAAGAACGATTTTGTAAAATAATCGTTTATAAGTAATTAACTTATAATGTGAACGTTTAGTTTATAATTTAGTTGTAAACTGGAATAGGTTAATTAAGGAATTTATAAAAAGGAAGTTTTTATAAATAAATAGATATGGAATTTATAAACGTTGTTTTATAAATTCGCAAACGACTTATTTTGATAAGTTAATTGTTATAACCTATTAATGGAGTTGTATTCATGTTGTAAACAGTGAATAATCCTTTAAGTTAAAAAGAATAGAAATAATGAAATTTGTTAACGAAGTATGTTCACGATTTTGAATAGTGAATAACATGTTAAAGGAAATGTTTTAGAATGTGATATTTTAAATAGAATTAAAACGATCTAACGATGTTTTAAAAGGTGTTGAGATTCGAAACCATAGATTTCAACATTCATTGTTGAAATAGATGTTTCGTGAAATAAAAGGAAATGGTGGACTATAACACTGTTGTTATAGTAAATGATTTCCGAAAGGAAATGGTTTGGGTAGTATTGGGATTTATATATCTATTTTAATTTTGAATCCCTATACTAGTGATTTTGGGTTGTCGTAACGATGTTTTACGTAACATTCGTTTTGACCCAAATAAATATGTTAAGTGAATGATTTCCTTAAAGAATGAAATATATACTTAATTTGATTTAAGTATATTGAATATTTTCCAAGGTTGAAAATAAAAAGATTTGTGAATTACTTATGAATAAATAAGTATGGAAATGTTTTCCAATATGAAAAGATAAATTGAAAATGAATAATTGAAATCGGTTATTCATAGATATTTTGGGAATATAAATTCATTATGGAATTTATAAATAATAAGTGAAATTAGTTTGAAAATAAATATTGATTTATTTTTGAAGTGTTGAAATTATATATCTTGTAAAGATATTTTTGAAAATAAATAATTTGGAAAATTATTTGGAATCTGGTGATGTATGCATATCAATTGATAGTTCAATAACCGACTATCAATATTTCCCTTTGAATGGGTATTTGATGTGAATTGATTGAATTTGAATGCACACTTATTTTTGAATAAGCGCTCACTATTCGGGTTAACCGGGAAAGGACCATGGGGTCGTATAACCCATTCCGAATATGTGATACGTCGTTATGAATTGCATTTGAAGATCGGTGTTGAAGACCGAGTATTTGTGAAAGCGATAGGATGACCTATCGATTGTCTCTGCACTGGGTAGCTCCTGGTATAGAGATCTCCTAAGTGATGGGAAATTCGATCGGGATTGTGAATACCCGTATTGCAAGGGCTTCGTAAGAAGTGCCTTCGGTTTTGTTCGATCCCGGAACAGACTTGTATGGATTGTATGTCTGACATTACAATTTGAGATATAAAGCCGATTTCTTTCAAATATATTTCTGTTGGTGGCGGAGAATGTATTCTTTGCTTAACACCCTTCTCTGAGACGTACGAGCTCAGAGGTTATGTAGTTGAATGTTATCAGCGATATATTCCCAATTTGGTAATGTGACATGCTGAGTGATGCTGAAATGATCATTGTGTTGATTATTTGTGATAGGATCGTTTATTTGATCGTCTATCCTTGTGATCATTGTGTTGATCATTTGTTGACCCAAAGCATGGTTTTGTATAAAGTATGTTTTTGTGGACGTGACTTCGTCGAGCCTCACACCCCGTGAATGGTCAAAACAGGAAAGAAGCAGCAAGGTTATGAGGGGTAGCACCCTTTAGGATGTGTCCATTTCCTTCTGGAAAAGGGTGGTATCATGGTATGGAGCCCAGATACTTACTCATGTTGAAAACACTTTATGATTGTGTGAATTGATTACGAGCGCTCGGTTGATAAAGGTCCCAAAGGACCGGGGGATGGCATATTCGGTCAGTTGTTACTCAGTTAGGAGTAACCCGGCCTTGTGTTGGTAGAGATCCGGTTTGGTTCTCGGGGATGTCCATCCAGAGGCATTCTCATGTGGCAATGGGAAGTTCCTTGGCCTGATCATTCGTTGGAAATCCAAAGAAACAATACGTGACTTGTACGGTTTTAGTTGTAGAACCTGCCATCTAATATGGTAGCTATTAGTAGGCATAATATAATGGTACCTATGCTGGCTAAGATTTATATTCTACTTTCGAAATGAATTTTTCCTACACTATGCACTAATAATAATATCAAATGCTCTTTTTAAATGCGTATCAAGCATGTTTGACTATCATAAGGAGAAATCTTCTCCAAGTCTGCGTTTGCATTGTGTGTGTGGCAGGAGGTCTTATGGTAGTCTCATTTTTAAAAGCATTGCGAATTGAATTTAAAAATATTCCTCTATTTTGATTTTAAAGTTAAATAAACTGTTTTGAGTTCTCACACCAGTCACATGACTGACTTGGAGTTTATTGTTTTCCTTCCTAAACTCTGGGTGCCCACCAATTTCCACACGGGCAGTCAAGAGTTAGGTTTATCAGGATATTCTGGATATTCTGGAGTTGCTGGAGGCAAGCTGGATGGCATGGCGTATTATTTATATAGTATTTCTTTTCCGCTGCATTGTTTGTTGTTGTATGATGTTGTTGTACACTCTGATGATATGTTGTAATGTAATGTATAAAATGTAATAACTGGTATAGTTCTTTGTTTAAAGATTATTCATTTATTATTATATATTGTTCCGCTGCGAATTGTGAGATTCTGTTGTTGTTCTTTTGTTTCCTGTTCTGTTCTATGTTCTTTTCTCTATTTTCCTTTTCCCTATCTTTCTCTATTCTCTTTTCCTTCTATTTTAAAATTTTCTATCTTCCTCTCTCTCTATTTTCTGTTATCTTCTTCTACTTCTCTCTTTTTCTTTTCTTAAAATCTTTTTAAAAACCCATAACATTCCGGTTTTTGGCCTTCGATTTCTCGGCAGTCGATAAAGTGAGTATCGATGTTGAATTTTCGGAAGTCGAAAATTTCGGGGCGTTACACCAGCTCACGACCATTTGACATTTAGGGAATTGACTTGAAAGGCCTATTTCCTATGTCCAAAGGAGAAGCAAGATACGCACTTGTAGTAGTAGATTACTTTTTACCAAATGGTTAGAAGCCGAACCACTTGCAACCATAACTTCATAGAAAAATTACATTTGCAGTTAGAAATATCATCACTAGATTCAAGATTCCACACAAAATAATTTCTGATAATGCTACGTATTTTAAAGTAAGTAATTTTGACCTTTGCGAGAAATATGGCATAACCAGGAGTTTATTTTCAGCATCTATCCTTAGGCAAAAAGATAGGTCGAGGCAGCGAATAAAACAATAAAAAAGTTGCTTAAGAAAAGTCACACGAAGGCTAATGGGAAGTGGGCAGAAGAGCTACACATTGTCCTATAGGCATACAAAATGCCAATCTAGGTCACCTATCGAACTTACCACATTCTCTCAAATATACAGTTATCAAGCTATGCTACTAGCCAGGTAGACATTCCATCTCATTGGCACTTATCATATATAACTGAGTAGAACTTATACCTTAAGGAAGCTGCACTAAATCACTTATATGAACAGAAAGGTAAAGCATCAGTACGGTTCACAGTTTATATGTAGAGAATGGAAAAAAGTTTTAAATCAAGACTCAAAGAAAGGTAGTTTACAAAGGGGATTTTATTCTAAGGAAGTTGATAGCTAACATAAAAGACCCAACTGATGGTGCACTAGGATCAAATTGGGAAGGATCTCTACTAGTTTCTGAAAAACGTTGAAAGAGCGCATGCAGTCTCTCCATGAAAAATGGGAATCTTATCCCAAGAATATGGAATTTTTAAAAAACCCTCTCCAGAACAGGCCTAATTTTTAAACCATAAAAGCCCATCGAACCTTAGGTCCATTCCAAAGTTGGTTGTTGGTTGGTAAAATTAATACAATGTACAATATACAGAGCTATCTATCTATGCTTTTAGAATCTCACAGTGGAAATGATAGAATATAATAACAAAAATAATTACCCATATCATAAAAACCAAGTCCCATAATCATAATATCCTTAAATATCCTTGGATATCTCTAAATAAAACATCATCGTGTCTGAGTTTGGGTATAATTGAATACATTACAAATAGAAATAAATAACTGGACTACCAAAAATCTTCACCGTCGCCTCCGTCTTCTCCATTAGCATCGTTCCCCCTGACTTGTAGGTTGTAATGAGGAATGAGTTAGAACAATAATGTTAGATGAATGAAAATCTCAAGTCTTACCATAATTGTTGTTGGGCAGTATCATTTTGATAAGTAATATGTCTTATGCATCCTACTTTATCCCACTAATTATACCTCCACTTTAAACCTGAGGTCTTTCCAGTCTAGCTCCTCCATTATGTACCTTTAGTTATAGGTTAAATGCCATTTCCATTCCAACTTTATGACTCTAACGTGAGTGCAATGAGATTACGGGGTCTAACGACCCGTTTCCATTAATCATGCCCTCATGATGTGAGAGAAAGCACCTGAGCCACTTAATACCTCTTTAATGGAAATTAGGTGCTCTGACCATTTCATGCCTATACCTAAGGCATATCCGTGTCATTCAATACCTAAACCCAAGGCAGACCCCTCCTTCGTACTTCTTAAATGACATCGTAAGAAACCCCATAAGGCAATTTATGTTGAAGATGTAGACCCTACAATAGCCACTTAATACCTCAACCATGAAGCAGACCCCCTCCAGATATTTCCCACTACGGCGCCTAAAGGATAATCCCAACCATTTAATACTTCTTGGACGAGAAAGAGGGGGACCCTACAACAACCACTTAATACATCAAACCCAAAAGCATGCCCCTACTAGGGTACCTGTCTTATGACCCATAAGCCAAACCATAAGATCTCATATTAGTCGGACTATTCATAGATGCTATTGCCCAGATTAGTTGGGCAGACTTATCCTACAGAATTTGGACTAACCTCGCATCTACCATAGATAGTTTTTATAGTCGGTGTCTCACATCAGCCCCAAGGTCACACTATCGGTATCCAGATTAGCTAGGCAAAAGTCTATGTGCTTTTGACTATACTCGCACCCTTATTACTTAGTCTCATTTGTGCTTTCTGAATATACTACCATGTTATACCTCACCTGCTACGCATTAAGGCCATATAATCAAATCTCCTTATTTCGACTTTAATTGTTGATTAATTTCAATAATTATTCTTAACTTCCATCATATGGGGTTTAATTTATTTATTAACCTATTTTTTCTATACCATACAATTTATAAGTTACTATATATAAATATGTTATTCATATATTATAAGTATGTAATTTTTAAGCCAATTAAATATTCCTAATCGTCCGTAGAAATATTCCTATTCCAAGATTTTTTCCCTGTATACTAATTATTGAAATGTCCAAACTTTCACATTCATAGAAGCCTTAGTTCCATCAAATAATTTACAAAACTGCTAATATCCTTAGTTAGGCAAAGCAGAATTTTCTGTGTGTGTGTAATTGTTCGTATTCAAAATTGAAATCAAAATACCAAACTTGTTTTACATTAATATTATAGAATCATCGCCTTTATTTCAAGGAAACGAAACTTTACAATTTAAAGCCTTTATATTCTCATCAACTTTTACATGTACAAACTTGAAGTAGAAAATGGAATTCATATATATCTAAATTACAGACATAAACTATAAAGAAGAAAATTCCTACTTTGCTACCATTTCCTAAAAAATTTCCGTTTTGAACTCTTTATCACAACAACAAAATTAGAAGGGGATGTTGAATGGAACATGAACTATATAAATAGCAAACAACAAATTAAATCCTGTTATATTAACCAAAAACAACTGAGATTCCAACTATCCTTGAATTGATATTTCACTAGGGGGATTTTGGAGTTTAAGGTTTTCATATGCAAAATTCCATAGGGCATAAAACAAATCCAAACTTGTGCTACACAAACTACTAAAATATGGAAACTAAGATTCCTACTTACAGACAGCTTTTCTTGGTTCCCTCTTCACACCTTTGCATATTTCCTCCTTTAGTTTCCTTCTTTTTGGAATATACAACAATTCAATTATATAAATATATTAGATTCAAAATTCAATGATTTAGAAAACATAGAAATAGAAATATGTGTGTGCGTAAAACTTACCGATTGATTCCATCCCTATAAATTGAAATTTATAATCTAACAAAGGATTGAGGAAGAGAACTAACAGAGTTTCCTTATCGTTGCAATTTTCTTATGAATAAAAGTTAGGAGGCTAACTTCTTATTTATAGTGGTTAGAATGCACCCGGATTGTAGGATTTAAATTGGTTTAACATTAAGTAATTCGGGTCTTTCCTTGCTTGACCAATCCTTTGCCACCATCTCCTAACCGATCGACTGCTCCTCCCCAGGCGGTTGAAAATTTATTTCTTATGTTTATTTGTTTGACATAATGTTAAATTCCGTCCATTAGTTCTTAGCATTAACATATTACTTGAACGTTAAGCTTCCCTTAATGTTAAAAGTATTTATTGCCTTTTTAATTTCAAATGTTAATGCTATTTAATTTTAAAATTTAATTTTGCTTGAATTGCCTCAAATTCAACAACTTCAAACATCAATAACTTTTCCATTTGAGCTCGGATCGCAAATTATATATACGAAAGTTGATAAGAAAATCGCCATGAACACAATAGTGTAACTTTCATGGCCTAGTTTTAACATTTGTGAAATTCTCATTTTAGCCTCATTATTAATTAACTAATTTCTTATTAATTTTTACAGGATGTTACATTCTCCCTCCTATACAGGATTTCATCCCAAAAATCCCTAAGGACAGATAGTGCAATGTGCACTCTAAACCATGTTCTACAACTAGCTCATCTACATAACCATCTACACAACCAAACATTCAATGTGATAATGTATGCAACATACTATAAGTGAGCTCAATCCTAGCGAGAATGTAATATCGTTACATATATGAATGTATATAAGCATCCTAAATATGCATAGGATTCTATACCAGTGCAAAAATAACATTAAAATATGTGACAACCATCCCCTACCATCCAACCAGTAACCACGATGCAACCAAACCTATATAACACTTAATTTTGGAGAGAGAAAGTTTACCAGAGAAAAGAACAGGATGAGAAGCTTCTATCTTCTCTTTCATTTCCTATGTTCATTCCACCAAGTTATCTCCCCATTGCACTAGGACCAGCCTAATTTCTTTGTTACGAAGTTTTCTAACTCCATGATCCACTATGCGTGCAATGGCACGGGGTGCTGTCAACTCTGTTTCTATATTTGTTAACTGATCAGGCTCAACCATGGTAGTTATACTATGCAGACATTTCCTCAAGTGCGAAACATGAAAGACATCATGGACTCTTGCTAATTTAGCCGGAACCACTGCTCGATACGCAAATTTCCCTACCCTTTTCAAAATCGAAGAAGGCTCAACAAATCTTGATACCAACATCCTCGATGTCCTAAACCTCATAACCTTTCTAAGAGGGCAAACCTTACCAAATAACATGTCTCCAACCGAAAATACCAACTCTTTCCTTTGCCTGTCAGCATAGGACTTCCGATAATCATGTGCGGCCTCCGTTTGCCGTTTCATCTTTTCTACCTTTTTCGATGTCTCGCGTATTAAATACGATTGCAAACTCCTATAAAATTCACTAGTGAATAAGGGGTCTCTGTCACTAACAATGCTGATCGGAACTCCATGCATTCATACCACTTCTTTGACATAGATTTGCGCCAGAGATGCTGCAGTCATCTTACTTCTTATGAGAATAAAGTGGGAACTTTTAGCGAGTCTAGAGATATAATCCACTACCCTTTTCTTCATCCTCGACTAATAGAATTTTTTTTATATCGCTATACATTTAATCTCCACCAGGGTGAATAGTCATCCTAGAATGGCGACACTCGGCTAGCACTTCCTTCAAAACATTCTCCACCATTGGAACACATAGGCATCCATCTCTCCTCTGCCATCCCCTTTTTTTTATTGCATACCTACCAACAAAGGGGAAAATGTTCACCTCTACTTAGCTTGTCAAAAATATCTACTATTGCCGCATCTTCCTTCTGTTCTTGCCTGATGCAGTCCATCAATGCTGGCCTACTACTAGATAACCTAGAGTAGGTTCTAATGGTAGTGGAAATTAAAACTCTAAGGGAACTCCAACTGCCTCCAATCTTTTATAGGACCAAGAGTAGCATGCCACAGACTAAGGATGTCGGCAACAACATTCCTTTTTTCCATGGTGTATTGTATCTCAAATCATATGCTGCTATAAACTAATTCCACCTCTGCTACTTATGAGTCAAATCCTTTTGGGAAAACATGTATTTAATGGATTTGTGGTCAGTGAATAACTCAAATCTTTGCTCCAAAAGTGATAGCCGCTAACTGTAAGTCGTGAGTGGGATATCATTTCTCCTTTTTTATTAAATGCTTACTCGCATAGGCTATCAGTTACCTTCTTGCATTAGAACAACTCCTAGCCATGTACCACATGCATTAAGGTAAATAGTGAAATGCCTCGTACCATCCTTAGCAATAAGTTCTGGCATGCTAGTCAATAGTTCCCTTAGCCTCTGAAATGCTTCCGGCCATTTTTCATCCCAAGCAAAAACTAAATTTTACTCGTTAAGAGAGTTAGTGGGATTGCTATCTTTGCAAAATCCTTGATGTCCTTTAGTAATCCACCAACCCATGAAAACTCCTAACTTCTATGATGTTCTTCGAAATCTTCCAATCTTGAATAGTTTCCACTTTTGTAGGATCAACTGACAATCCCTTCTTGGAGATGGTGTGATCGAGAAATTTTACCTCCTTCTTCTAAACATGGCGCTTAGAGAATTTTCTTTTCAATTGGTGCCTTCTTAAGGTCCCAAGTACCTCCTTTAATTGATTTTTATGCTTGCCTTCACTTTAAGAGAATACTAGAACATCATCCACAAATACCATGACGAACTTATTTAGCTCCCCCTAAAGACTCTACGCATCAAATCGATAAAGTATGCAGGGGCATTTGTCAACCCAAATGGCATTACCTCCCATTCATAAAGTCTGGCTAGAGTGAGAAAAGTGGTCTTTTTCTTGCTGTCCTTAACTATTCTTAATTGGTAGAATCCAGTAGCTAAGTCCAACCGAGAAAAGATTTTGGCTCCAACAAGCTGGTCAAATAAGTCATCTATTCTAGGTAAGGGATACCTATTTTTCTTAGTCAACTTGTTAAGCTCTCGATATCCAGTGCATAGCCTTAAAGAGCAGTTTGCCTTAGTGGTGAAAACAACATGTGCTCCCTAGTTTGAAGTACTACATGGATAAATTCTTTATGCAATAGCTTCGAAATTTGCTTATCCAACTCTCGCCTTTCTTTGGGGCCATATGCCTTAATGGAAATATAATAGATCTAGGATTATCCTCTAAGTTAATCCTATATTCGATCTTTCTTCAGGGTAGGAGACCGGAGACTTCTTCAAAAATGTCGATAAGTATTAAACTATTGGCACAAATGAGAGCTCATCTTGTGATAATATGAAAGAATACAAATAGCTTAATTTTACAGAGTTTTGAAGTGTACAATGAACATCAATATTCCACCCTTACAACTCCTTAATCAAATGATCTTCCTATCATAATCTAAAAAATGTCATATTAAGATAAGCAATCCATCTCAAGGATAATTCCGTACCCCTCAAAATCCAGAACATATGCATTGCATGTAAAATAACTCAAGTTGGGTTGGTAATAACTCAAGGAGTTGGTGATACCCCTCAGTATTTGACATGACATTGGGTTGGTGATTACTCAAGTTTTCCGACTCAAGGAGTTGGCTACGATTCTAGCTATGGCTTCGATTGCAGCTTATGCCATCGAAGCCATATCTATCTAAAGTAGACCTTCCATTGCAGCTTTTCCTTTATCTTTGGGAGGAGGTCTACTTTAGATAGATATGGCTTCGATGGCATAAGCTTAACCACCTTGTCCCTCCTTTTCTAGCTTTGGGGACAAATTCTTATAGCGTCCTTCCTCGTGGCAGTGATAGCATCTCTTCTCCAATTCTTCCCTCATCAAACTTACTTTATAGTCCTTAACAATGTGCCCTTTCTTCTGCTATCTATGACATGTTACTTCTTCTTACTTGATCTTTCTCTTCGCTTTCTTATCATCCCAAAATCCACCTTTCTTCGCCCCATCTTGATTTTACACTTGTCCTACCTTCAGCTTAATACAAATAGTTTGGAGTAGGTCCACTTCAAATATCATCTCATAAGTGGTTCTGACGGGTACTTAGGTCAATAAAAGTTCTTTAAGTGGAGAATTTAGGCCTTTAACAAACTTCGTAGCTTTCTTTATAGGAGTTTCAGTTAGACTCAGTCCAAACATAGTTAATTTCGTGAATTTATCGATATGCTCCTTTAATATGGTGTATGTTTGCGCCAAAATTAGTCAAAAACACCCAATTGTCGATGAAAGCATCCGTTCACAATCCCAGATCACATGTAACAAATATGTAGAGAAAATTAATGTGAAGAACACTCAAAATTTAAAAATAATCACATAGAAACACACAAATTTAGAGTGGTTCGACGTTTGGCCTACATCCACTATGAAATTGCTGAATTTTAATGATCTTTGTGCGTTGATTTTAATGAGTTGCCATAATAGA
Organism: Allium cepa; assembly: GCA_030765085.1. Taxonomy (NCBI): domain Eukaryota; kingdom Viridiplantae; phylum Streptophyta; class Magnoliopsida; order Asparagales; family Amaryllidaceae; genus Allium; species Allium cepa. The sequence continues at coordinate 405,739,789 of CM060940.1, read as the reverse complement.
ATTGAAATACAAAAGTAGTTTTGACAGAGTCTAGACGTAGAAGAGCCAAAGGTCCCTTTTTCGTAGACTCTGTGATGCTATTTATAGGCGTAGGATGAAAATATCTAGCTCGGATCTTAGGAGATCTCTTTTGGCACGTGAGTGGGCCCACACGATCGATCCCATGTCATTTGCATTCGGTCCGTGATCGATACGAATGAATTTCATATCAATCAAGATTTGATCCAATCGAACTGAAATTTAGCATGAACATTCTTTAGGTTGTACGTAAGCTCCTGTGAAAATTTGATGGCATTTGGACTTGTAGATTGTGAGTTATGATTAATGCAATTTGAGCTTTTCGACTGCTATCTTATTCATATCAATGTCGTTCGTGTCGATGGTCTCGCATCGATAACTCTGCACGTGATGTCTGATTACGTGCCGCTTGCTTTTAGGACCAATGCACATTTCGTACTGAACGATCAAGTCTTTCCTATGGATGTGCCTTGTTCGTATCAACCCAGGTTCAGCCTTGTTCATATCGACCCATTGCTCTGTTTGTTTCAACGATCACTACTCTGTTAGTATCGATGACCGTAAGTCATTTCGTATCGATGACTAGAGGCCGCATTTTTATCCATTCTCATGTGAGCTCTTCATATCGACCTTTTGCGCCTACCTTTGTATCGACGGTGCTTTGTATCAATTACACGCAGCTACTTCGTGTTGTTAGTTTCTGGCCCATTTCGTATCAATGTCTTGCGTCCCATTTCGTATCGATAGGAAGCACTGCTTTCGTATCGATCTGTGGCCGATCGATACGAAGCTTATTTGGGGTTTGATCGATACGAAATGGGCTCTCATGTTGTTGTCGATCGATACAAAGTGGAAGGGTGTCCATCGATACGAAGTGGACGGATGTCGATCGATATGAAGTGGACGAATGTCAATCGATACGAAGTGGATGGATGTCAATCGATACGAAGTGGACGGATGCAAACGAGGCCTGCAAGGAGATGGAGACGAACGAAAGTGATACAACGAAGGTGATCTCATGGATAAGAATAAAAGCATTACTTGACTTGCATCGATCATCTCTTGAGTATATGAACTCCGATTGACTTGAAATTTGAAATCTTGACTTCCATAGGTTTGTTTTTGTGCCATATCAATTTTAGCATGATCTGGACTCAGGAATTTTTTTTATCGACATCCATAGCTGACCCATACATAATTGGAAATCAAGGAGAATTGTCTTTGGTTTCCAGTCAATCTCTAGGTGTCACGGCCTTGCCAAAAGGCAGAACAACACTTGCCCTCCAAAACATGCTCTGCGATAGGAAGGTGTGTTTTATAGCGCCATAAGCTGGATGTTCGTATTCTGTTAATGACTTGCAAATAAATTGATAGTCTTACCTGACCGCGAATTACGATCGTTCGAGATCGTATGACATTCGGGGTGGTATGTGACCGTTCGAGGTTGGGTACCGTTCGTGACGAATGGTGATCGTTCGTGGTCGGCTGTCGTTTGCGGCGAATGGTGATCGTTCGCGATCGAGCGTCGTTTGCGGCGAATGGTGATCGTTCGCGGTCGGGTGCCGTTCGAGGCGAATTGTGGCCATTCGCGGTCGGGAGCCATTCGAGGCGATTTGTGACCGTTCACGGTCAGGTACCGTTTGAGGCGAGTTGTGAACGTTCGTGGTCGGGTGCCATTCGAGGCGAGTTGTGACGATTCACGGTCAGGTGCCGTTCGAGGCGAGTTGTGACCGTTCGCGGTCGGGTGCTGTTCGAGGCGAATTGTGTATGCCCTGGGGGACTTAGTATCATTAATGTCAGATTTCACGTTTGAGTGATTTGATGAATTGTTTGTTATGGAGGTTTATCGTCATCTCAAAGCATGCCAGAGGACCGTCTACGATCCCGTACATGTGTAAGTGGCTTAGCTATTATGGGAACACAAATAACAAATTTACATTCAAAATGAGTCTTTCAACAAAAATTTCCAACAAAACTAAGTCCAAACATGAGAAATAGAAAACAAAAGAAAAATAGGCACGTCAAAGTGCAAACACCTACGTTGGTGCGATTGATAGTCATATCAGAGCATGCCTGAGGATCGTTCATGGTCCTGTACATGTGTAAATGACTTAATCGTGTTGGTGTGGAGTTTGCCACTTATTCGTCATTATTTCAATCAGTTGATGACAAGCTGACGCCTCGATCCTGAGCCGTTCCCAGTTGATGCAGGTGGTGGTCGTTCTTGCTCCACCGTCGCAGTTCGCCTCCTCACGTATTGTAATAGCATGCCATTCTGAATATGCCCTTCTATCTCATCCCTCAATTGCTTGCAATCATTGGTATTATGGCTGCTTAGCTCATGGAATAAGCAGTACTTGTCTGATTTCCTCTCATTGGTTGTCGGATCCCTCCTCATTGGCTTTCGATAAGGAACTTGCCCCTGGTGTCCTGGTAGATCCATTCCAAAGTATCATTCAGCTCCGAATAAGAGGTGAATCTTAGTTCCTTTCACAGTCGTTTTGATTCATCGTCGACATCCTCAGCTTTTCGTTTTCCTTTATCCTTGCCTGAATCTTTTTCGGGCGGATCTCCGCTTTTGACTGCATAAGCATCAACTCCGTCTCCTTCTCTCTCAGCATTTGCATCTTCTAATCGTAGAAATCCTTTTGGCCTCATGATAAAACTCCCCTAAATCAATAGGTGGATCCCTTATTATTGAATTTTTGAACTCTGTTCCATGAGCTATGCCAGATATAGCTGCCATTAAGACCATGGATGGATCAGGGCGATCCACAGATGCTGCTGCTACATTAAATCATGTTAAGAAGTTCCTCAAAGATTCTTCGGTCTTCTGCTTCAGTGCTGCTAGAATCATCACATTCTTGGGCCTCGAGATGTGAACTCTAAACTGCCTCGTGAATTTTCTAGTCAGCTCGGTCCACGTTCAAACGGAGCCTCTTTCCAATTGCCTGAACCATAATGTTATGATGTCTGTCAGATACAATCGGAAACACCGGGCCCTGACTTCCTCCGATGCCCCAGTACTTCAATATGTCTCATATATCTTGTTAGTTGAACAACTGGATCTGTCCTTCCATCATATGTCTCCAATGTCGGCAGCTTGAATTCTGGTGGATTCCTGGCCTGCCCAATTGCGGGAGTGAAGGGCTCATGTTAACATCTTCCAAATCTCTATTCACTAGTCCGCTTCTCATGGTTCGTCTAACCATCTCCGCCAATCTATCACCAAGCTGTATTCCCTGTCTGTTGCCTTCGATCTGCCCCCCGAGTACATGAGGGAATCCTAGAATCTGCTTTTTTGGACGGGCGTCCATTCCTCTATCAATGCCGTGTTGAACAGCTCCACCTGGTATCCTACCTGAGGTTGGATCAACACGCTCCTGGGGAGTTTCCCTAGCTCTGGGGCCGCTCCTGATGGTCTCGCTCTGTTCTGGGTTCTGATTGCTCCATGCTCCTGAATCCTATCTCTTGCATCTTCTGCAGCTGGTCAGCTTGATTCTGCACTCCAGTTTGTCCAGTTTGTCGAAGCAAATTATGCATCACCTCCTCTTGTCTTTTCAGAAGCTCCTCATGCATAGCTCCTATCATCATCTCCATCTCATCTCTGCTGATGAAGGCTGAGGCATGATTTGCTCCTGAGGAAGCCTCCTGATTGCCCTCATGCTGACTCCATTCAGTCCTCTGTCTTCTTACTGATTGCCTTGCCATTACTTTCTAGGTCCAAGTCCTTAAGCCTTCAGATCCAAAATCCAAGCTGTATAATCCCTGAATGCCAGCTTTCTCAGTGAAAGCACTAAAATGTTTTCGTCAAAAATGATCACGAACACCCAATTGTAGGTGAAAGCACCCATTCACAATACAGATCACATATAACGAATATGTAAAGAAAATAAATGTGAAGAACACTCAAAATTTAAAAAGAGTCACACAGAAACACAGAGATTTAGAGTGGTTCAACGTTTGGCCTACATCCACTATGAAATGGCTGACTTTTATTCATATTTGTTTGTTGATTTTAATGAGTTACCATAATAGAATTGAAGCACAAAAGTAGTTTAGGCAGAGTCTGGACATAGAAGAGCCAAAGGTCCCTTTTTTGTAAAGTCTAGGATGCTATTTATAGGCGTAGGATGCAAATATCTAGCTCAGATCTCGAGAGACCTCTTTTTGGCACCCACACGATCTATCCCATGTCATTTACATTCGGTCCATGAACGATATGAAATAATTTCGTATCGATCAAGATTTGGTCCAATGGTGTCGAAATTTAGCATGAACATTCTTTAGGTTGTACGTAATCTCCTGTGAAAATTTGATGGAATTTGGACTTGTAGATTGTGAGTTATGATCGATGCAACTTTAACCTTTTCGACTGCTATCTTATCTGTATCCATGCCGTTCGTATCGACGGTCTCGCATCGATAACTCTGCACGTGATGTCAGATGACGTGCCACTTGCTTTTAGGATCGATCAACATTTCGTGTCGAACTATCGAGTCTTTCCTATGGATGCGCCTTGTTCGTATCGACCTGGGTTCAGCCTTATTCGTATCGACCCACTGCTCCGTTCGTATCGATGACCACTGCTCTATTCGTATCGATGATTGCAGGCCATTTCATATCGACGACTGGAGGTCGCGTTCGTATACATTCTTGTGTGCTTTTCGTATCGACCTTTTGCGCCTACCTTTGTATCGATGATGCTTTGTATCAATTGCATGCAGCTACTTCGTGTTGTTAGTTTCTGGCCCAATTCGTATCAATGTCCTGTGTCCTATTTCGTATCGATGGGAAGCATTGCTTTCAAATCGATCTGTGGCTGATCGATATGAAGCTTATTTGGGGTTTGATGAGTTATCCCACTATGGATATGCCACTATAGACACTGACATTAGAAGGAATGAGAGGTTTATTCAAGGGTTGGGACCTGAGTTTGCTAGAATGACCATAATCCATATCTGTGATCCTTGTAATATGGTGGTAGAGATGGCCATTCGCCATGAAGAGATGCTGGCTGGTTGTGTTAGAGATTAGCCAGTTGAATCCCAAGGTCCTTAGGGAAAGAAGTGGAAACTCTTTAAGAAGAATGAAGCCTAGAAAGGGGATGTCGCCAAGAAGGCAAGGGCCAATCTAGTGTGCTTCAGGTGTGACAAGAAAGGTCATTATGCTCATGAGTGTTGAACATGCAATGGGATGAATGCTGCAGATAAGAAGAATGTAAAGTGCTTTAACTATGATCAAGTTGGGCATTATAAAAACCAGTATTCAGAGCCAGTCAGTGTGGACAAGAGCCAGGTCTTTACTGTTGGATCATAAGCTAAGGCAACTACAGCTGATAAAGGAAAGAATGGGATGGAAGGTGCGTTTTTGATTCAGAGCATACCAATTAGGTACTATTTGATATCGGTGCATCACATCATTTATATCACAATATTTGGTTGATAGGTGTAACGACCCGTAATTTCGTTACTTCGGAAATAAGAGATTTCGTTCAATTAAATTTAAAAGGGAGTTTAAATCATAAATAAATATGTTATATATAATAAATAAATTACCTATTCTTATAGTTAATAAATTTAAAAAGTACAAATTTGGATTTTAGAACAAATCGACAAAAGTTAAGTTTTGTTAAAAATAAATAAAGGCTTAGATAAAGGGATTTAAATATTTATTTAAAAAGATAAATCTTACGTAAAACATCTAATAAAGATAAAAAGTATGTTAAAAGATTTAGAAGTTTGTTAATAATCGTTTTACAAAAATAAACAAAATTTGTCGCATTTTGTCAGTTTTACGTACACTGTAAAATTAGAGATTTTGATATTATTTAAATATGATTTTTAAATATAAAGAGACTTGTTTTAATTTATTTAAAGAAGTAAAAAGTTCATTTTAAAGTTTGGTTTACTTCAATATATAGCTTAATAAAAAGGTCAAATTTTGACTGTAAAATTTGTCGACGAAAACACCGTTTTCAGCCAATACAAGTAGTCGACAAGTTGTTGCAACTTGATACATTTTTAACTTATAAATACAAGTTTACAAACTATTTAAACATTCTACATTTAGCACTAAATACAAAAAGAGTTTACTTTTAAAAATATTTACATAAGTATAACAAATGTAAAAAGTATGATTTGACATATTAAAGAATAATTAAAGCTTTTATAAAATAACATCATTACCTTACTTCTCATCTCATCAATGAGATGTTATATTTATGCATAGAAAATGATCAAATGAAAAGTGAAAAGAAAGCCAACTTAAGGAATTAATGGCACATACATCCATGTATTTAATGCAAATCAAATCAAGGCAGAGTCTTCACTTTAAAGTGCAAAATTTAAGAAAGTAATCATTTCAATTTTTACCATCACCATAAATGCATATCAAATCTCACTTTTCACATAAAAAGAAATGTATATTTAATTTCAAAAATTAAGAGGGTATTTATGTCATTTACCACTAAAGACGTTCACTTATAAATACAACCATAAATCTCTTCATTTCCACTTCACTTTCATTTCACAAAATTTCCAAAAACTTTCTCTACTTCCACCATTTCCCTTCTATCTTCAAGTTATCACCTCCATACTCCAAACCATCACCTTACACCACCAAAACCAAACCATAATACCACCTACCCACCTCCTCCTCACCCCAAACCCATGGCCTACCCCATATAGCCCACGGCCGAGCCACACCACCCAAACCTGAGCACCCCTAAGCCAAGCCAAGCCTCACAACCCTACCTACACCACACGGCCGAGCACACCAAAGCCAAGCCGAGCCTACACCCTCCTACACGCCATACCCAAGGCCACACCCTCCTCCACACCATGGTCGTACTCCCTCTCTTCCACATAAAAAATAAAAGAGAAAAGAGAAAGAAAAAGAAAAGGAAAAACAAAAGCGTTCGGAAAGGAAACGGCAAAAGACGAGACGTTGGAAATAACACATTAGTGAGAGACGGAAATCTTATGTTAAAGTTTGACGAAGTGGATATGAAGGTGAGAAATTCTCACCGCTTTTTGAATTATATTGATTATCATGCTTAATTGTTATGTTAGATAATCACAATTTGATGATATTGATGTTTGATTGATTTTTTGAATATGTTGGATAATCTGTAGTAATGTTATGACATTTACCGTATTGAATATGCTAGTATTATATGATTGTTGTATGGTTGTGATGATAAATTGGACATCAAATTCCTATTAATTAAGTAATCCATTTATTTGAAAAGACCATATTTTAGTAATATGAGATATTGTGGAAAAATAAGTCTCTTTTCATTTAGAAGTGAAATTAAAGTTAAAATGAAAGAGAATTTGAAATTTAAAGTAAAACGGATTTGAAAAGGATAGTTAATTAGAAACTGAAATTAAGATGAATAGTGAAATTGAAATTGAAATCGATTTTGAAAAAGTGAAGTTTAGTTTGAGGTTGAATGAAAGTTCAAATTGAAATTGGATTTGAAATCTAAGTTTTAAATGAGTTTAATTTGAGATTAAAATTGAAATTGAGTTAAAATTGGAATGTAAAATTTAACGTTAAAATAATGGGAATATAATAATATTATAATATGGTAATAGTGGAAATATATATTAAATACTTTAAAAAGTGAAAATATTGATTTTAAATGATTTGTAATGATTTTATAAGTGTTGAAAATAGATTATTTCAAATATTGAAAAATAAATTAAAACTAGGTGCGTCGCGCAACGGTGGTTCGCGATTTCGCGCCAAAAAGTTCAAATGAATGTATAGCGTGGAATATATCTCGGAATTCTTCGAGATAAGAAAATTCCGGACTATTATATCCAAATCTTCTAAATGAAGAAAGAAAATCAAAGTTTCGTTGAGTAGATTTTGAAATAAGTGTAAATCAATTTTCCTGAAAAATCGCGCTAGTGTAGTTAAGTGACCATAACAAGAAATTTGTTTAAATGGATGTTTTTAATTATGAAAAAATATGAAATAAATTGGATAAATCTATTTAAATGATTTAAAAGAGATTTGGATCATAAAATATGAATTTTCAAATATTTAAAAGTTTTTTAATTCTGATAAGCTTATATAGCACTTTCCGCAGCACTTTTCTGCTGCGAATTCTATAACTTTTGGAATATGAGTTTAAATGTAACGATATTTCCCATAATAAATTGTGAATGTTTTAAAAAGGATAATTAAAAATTGAAACATAATTTGGAATATTTATAAGCAGTTTCGAAATAATGTTGAAAATCTGAGTATGCGGAAACGACTAGTACATTTATCCTGCCTGTGAGATATGGGAAGATAAAACAAGGTGTTTAACTAAGGTTAGGAATGGAGTAACCAGTGCCCTGAACTTACCTGGTCTATGTTTTCTTTTCTTAGGCGAGGGGTGGAATAGATCGAAAGGAAAGCCCGGATGCTCTTAAATAAAAAGACTGTATTAAGTTTTGAATTAAAAGAAGATTGGTATTATCCAAAAATTAAGCAATCTCCAAAAATGAATGATTTCTATGATCCTATTTACTTCAAAGTGTTTGTTAAGATTGATTTAGAGTTTATCGTAAACGATTTCTTAAATAACATTGTTTTTGACCCGCCTAAAAGTTAGGAAATCTGAGATATTTTCCAAAGCAAAAGAATGAATTTCATAGAAATTACTCTAAGTCAAAAGAAAGAGAATTCAAAATCATCCGAAAAGAATTAAAGTGAAAAGAGACTTAATAAATCCTATATACTCATATTCACTTTTATCGAAAATTGGATTTCGAAGGAACCGGAGTCGGATTTGAGTAATTCCTATCAGATACTTCGAACCAATGTATACGTTCGAACGTGAAGACATGCTGAAGATGATGATTGAAAACCATGGATCTTCATAGCGTGAAGACTGCTTGTTGAACATGCTCTGGGTAGCTCCCAATTATAGAGTTATTTATAGTAGTGGTCTCATCGTGATGGAGATTTTTCAGATTGCAAGGACTACTCGCTACTAGTGGTAGTAGGAGAGTGTGTTCGGTTTGTCCTATTCCTGGACAAATTGTATGGACATTTGTTTGACATTGCATTTCTAACGATTACGTATATTGGTTTTTACAAACGTACATCAGTGGTGGCGGAGAAGACAACTTCTCTTAGCTTAACACCCTCCTTGAGACATACGAGCTCAAGGGTTGTATTTTTGTGGAAGGCAATTAGTAGTTAACGGAAATGGAAATGTGGGATTCAAAGATGTGATATGTGCTATGTGAAAAGGTAATCGTTTGCCTCAAGCGTTATCAAACCAGAAATGACCGAAACAGGGTTACATGCAGCAGGGCTAAGTGGGCCATTCCCAATTAGGATATGGTCAACCTCTTCTAGATATATCTTTGCATGCTATGACGTCGTGTATCTGATTATTGTGGTTTGTATGCTATGAGGGCCCTCGAATAAAGGTCGGTAACGACCAGAGGATGTCATATTCGGTACCATCTAGTTGTAGAGGTGGGTCGGTCTTGTGTTGGTAGAGGATCATTTCTGATGGTCCTCGGGGCATCCATCTAGAGGTGTACCCCTTCGGAAGGTAGATCATGTGCCTGGTCATTTATATGAAAATCCATTTTCCAATAAGAACCTATGGTTTTGTTTGTATTGGCGTAATGAATAGCCTCGAAATGCTATATGGTTAACCATTTCGGTAAGATTATTAAGTTTATTTGCAAATGTTTTCAAAGAGATTTCATTAGAAATAACATCAAAGGTTTTGATATAAAGGTGTTTTAGTTATCATAAGGTAAAAACCCGTCCGTGTTTATGTGTGGGCGTGGTCTTATGAGATACTCTTTATTTTCAAAGGATTTCTATTCAAAGGCTGATATATGACACTTTCATCTATTATTGAGTTTTTCTCATACTAGTTTATCAAACTTGATCCTGGTATTTTCAATACTCGGGTCAGATCCGTGTAGTTTTAGGTTTAGTCGAAGACGGTCAGAGTTTCCAGAGGAGAGCTGGAGATATTCATTAACGTATGAGCATATTCTATTATCCGTTGTACTTAGTGTATTTTGTTTGATGCTTGTCAGCAATTGTAAGGACGTTTGTTTATAACTGTCCAAGATGAATTTAGGATAGACTCTGATATATGTATTTAAAAGTTTTCCGCTGTAAAAATATATTTGTTCAATATTATATGTTATTCCATTCGAGTGAGATTTTGTTCTGTCTACTTTTCTTTGTCACTCTTAAAGATCCATCTTTTCGTGCAATTTGAGTTGGATATGTGTGGTTTATTGTCGATTCAAAGCGTACGGAAAAACGGGCCTTTACATTTGGTATCAAAGCTAAAGGTTAAGCGAGAACCTTAGCTCTATTATGGGTAAAACCTCATCAGAGATAGGATTTGTAATATCCTAGGATGGGTAACTCATTAGAGGTAGGGTTAGTATCACCCTAGAATGAGTTATGAGAGTATTATATATATATATATATATATATATGAGCGTGTATTTGTTAATTTTATAAAAAATGATTTTGTTTTGAAGAAATTTGTAAATGAAATAATTTTACCTTGGGTTTATATTATGAATATTAAAGGGGATGTCATTATTTTTGAGTTAAGGATTGATCGTAATTTTGCTTATTGAAACTAAAATATGAATATCTTGTGATTAGAATTGCACAATTTGACTATAAGATATTCCTATAAAAATCAATTGTTTGAAAACTATAATTTAGAACTTTAATCATATACCCTTAAATCTGTAGTATTAAGAAATAATAATGATTAAGTGATTATCATAATGGATGGATTTAAAGCTAAGTACAAATATCTTGTGAAGTAAAATTCACAATTTGACTGTAAGATATTTGATGATAATATTGAAGCTACAAGTTGTAATTAGAGAAAGTAAAGAGAAAATGTACACACAGAAAAAAAAATCGTTATCAATAAAATAGAAAAATATAAGCCAAAATTGAAATTTTGGGTAAATATAATATGAAATGGTAAGTTCTATAACTTATAAAGGAGTTAAGTTAATTTGAAATTTAGACACTTTGACTAGGTTAAAATCAAAGTGAAATTTAGGAACAAAAGGTATAAGAATTAGTGATACATTTAGGGTAACGTTTGTAATTCATGATGAAGTAAGATTAGAAGGAGATAATTTTAAATAATATGGTTAATAGGGTGATTGTTGGATGAAAAAGGTTAATAACAAATACCATGTGAATTAAGTTTCACAATTTGACAATAAAGTATTTGATGAATTTAAGATTAAGAAATTTGATCTAAAAATGGATAGGTACATAAGTTAAGTAGATTAGTAAGAAAAATATGTACACTTAGTAAAGTCGTCTTATTAATATATGGATAAGATAAATAATATTAGCTAAATTGAAACCTTAGATAAATAGAGCTAAGGATTAAGTTTTATAACTTATTAATTTGAGATAATTGTAGAATTCTACATTAGTTAAACAACCTAATTAAAGTAACAACGATTTGAAGTTTGGGGATATGTATATATACTCTTAGGAAGTAAAGGTATACTATACAAATTTAAGTCATATTTGTAAGCTTAAGTAAACATGGATTTAGAAGAAAGTAAATGGTTGTGAAATAAACTTGGATTAATAGAAATTTTGAAGAAATGTATTAGGTAAAGATGAATGTGAATAAGTACATAAGTTAAACATAGATCATTTCAGCACATAAATTTTGATCTAAGATTTGAGAACATAACTTTGAGGTGTTTACACCAATTCGAAAAAGGATTTATCACTCGATTCTTGATGGCGAGCATTGATGGGAGTTTATGATTAAGTACACGAGTTTTCTATCATAGTTGAGAGCTATGCAAGGAAAGCAAGGGTTTATGATCGAGAAGTCTGATCAAAGTCCACACTAGAAAATCGAGAGATCGATACTAGTTCAAAAGAAAAGTTGTAGATTCGAATAATAGATCGAATAAAATATCACATATAGTATGACATGTTGGGTCTGTCTACTCAGTAGTTGGATAGTTATCTCAAATAGTAGGAACTAAGATATAGTTGCTGGACTGATGTTTTGGTATGCATATTAGACCTCAGATATAGTACATGCTCAGGACAGGGAATGAGTTACGTGGTTGTATTCGTTTATCTTGATATAGTATCAATGTGATTGTTTTTTTGTAATCTTGTTTGGTTGTCATATATTCTATCTTAAGTGTGTAGTATGCACTAGGATGGGTACGATAGAAGTTTGACTTGATGTATGTGTATATAATCGTAAGTACGTGATATGTACTTAGGTTAGTGTGGGGAATCTCAATATATATGTTTGACATCATTTGCTTTTAGTGTTGTTATGATATCGACCTTCTTCTTTTCTATCATCAGTAGAAACAAGTCAAATTATTTGAGGATATGAGTATGAGATAGATTCTTTTATCTAACTTTCATTTCGAGGACGAAATGCTTTTAAGTAGGGAAGAATGTAACGACTCATAATTTTGCTACTTCGAAAATAAGAGATTTCATTCAATTTAAATTTAAAAAGAAGTTTAAATCTTAAATAAATATGTTATATATAATAAATAAATTATCTATTCTTATAGTTAATAAATTTAAAAAGTATAAATTTAGATTTTAGAACAAATCGACAAAAGTTAAGTTTTGTTAAAAATAAATAAAGGCTTAAATAAATGGATTTAAATATTTATTTAAAAAGATAAATCTTATTTAAAAAATCTAATAAAGATAATAAAAGTATGTTAAAAGACTTAGAAGTTTGTTAATAATCGTTTTACAAAAATAACCAAAATTTGTCCCATTTTGTCAGTTTTACATACACTGTAAAATTAGAGATTTTGATATTATTTAAATATGATTTTTAAAGATAAAGAGACTTGTTTTAATTTATTTAAAGAAGTAAAAAGTTCATTTTAAAGTCTGGTTTACATCAATATATAGCTTAATAAAAAGGTCAAATTTTGACTGTAAAATTTGTCGACGAAAACACCGTTTTCAATCAAAACAAGTTGTCGACTAGTTTTTGCAACTTGATACATTTTCTAACTTATAAATACAAGTTTACAAACTATTTAAACATTCTACATTTAGCACTAAACATAAAAAGAGTTTACTTTTGAAAATATTTATGTGCTTGGGCTTCTGTTGCTGACATAAAAACATTATATTGATTATCATGCTTATTATTATGTTAGATAATCGCTATTTGATGATATCGACATTTGATTGATTTTTTGAATATGTCGGATAATCCGTAGTAATGTTATGACATTTACCGTATTGAATATGCTAGTATTATATGATTGTTGTATGGTTGTGATGATAATTTGAACATCAAATTCCTATTAATTAAGTAATCCCTTTATTTAAAAAGGCCATATTTTAGTAATATGAGATATTGCACAAAAATAAGTCTCTTTTCATTTAGAAGTGAAATTAAAGTTAAATAAAAGAGAATTTGAAATTTGAAGTAAAACGGATTTGAAAAGGATAGTTAATTAGAAATTGAAATTAAGATGAATAGTGAAATTGAAATAGATTTTGAAAAAGTGAAGTTTAGTTTAAGGTAGAACGAAAGTTTAAATTGAAATTGGATTTAAAATCTAAGTTTTAAATGAGTTTAATTTGAGAATAGAATTGAAATTGAGTTAAAATTGGAATTTAAAATTTAATATTAAACTAATAAGAATATAATAATATTATAATATGGTAATAGTGAAAATATGTATTAAATACTTTAAAAAGTGAAAATATTGAATTAAAATGATTTGTAATGATTTTATAAGTGTTGAAATCCAATTTGAATAGATTATTTCAAATATTGAAAAATAAGTTAAAACTAGGTGCGTCGCGCAACTGTACTTCGCGATTTCACGTCGAAAAGTTCAAATGAATATATAGAGTGGAATATAGATCGGAATTCTTCGAGATGAGAAAATTCTGGACTATTATATCCTTATCTTCTAAATGGAGAAAGAAAATCAAAATTTCGCTGAGTAGATTTTGAAATAAGTCTAAATCAATTTTCCAGAAAAATCGTGCTAATGCAGTTAAGTGATCATAACAGGAAATTTGTTTAAATGGATGTTTTTAATTTTCAAAAAATATGGAATAAATTTGATAAATCTATTTAAATGATTTAAAAGAGATTTGGATCAAAAAATATGAATTTTAAAATATTTAAAACTTGTTTAATTCAGATTATAGCACTTTCCGCAGCACTTTTTTGCTGCGGATTCTATAAATTTCGGAATATGAGTTTAGATGTAACGACATTTTTCATAACAAATTGTGAATGTTTTAAAAAGGATAATTAAGCGTTGAAAGATAATTTGCAATATTTATAAGTAGTTCCGAAATAAAGTTGAAAATCTGAGTATGCGGAAACGACTAGTACATTTATCCCGCCTGTGAGATCTGCGAAGATAAAACAAGATGTTTCACTAAGGTTACAGATGGAGCAACCAGTGCGTTGAACTTTCCTGTTCTATGTTTTCTTTTCTTAGGCGAGGGGTTTAACAGATCGAAAGGAAAGCCCAGATGCTCTTAAATAAAAAGACTGTATTAAGTTATGAATTAAAAGAAGAATGGTATTATCCAAAAGTTAAGCAATCTCCAAAGAAAAATGATTTCTATGATCCTATTTACTTCAAAGTGTTTGTTAAGATTGATTTAGGGTTCATCGTAAACGATGTCTTAAATTACATTGTTTTTGACCCGTCTAAAAGTTTAAGAAATTTGGATCAATAATTAAGTAAGGAAATCTGAGATATTTTCCAAAGTAAAAGAACGAATTTCTTAGAAATTATTCTATGTCAAAAGAAAGAGAATTCGAAATCATTTGAAAAGAATTAATGAGAAAAGAGACTTAATAAATCCTACTCATATTCACTTTTATCGAAAATTGGATTTCGAAGGAACCGGAGTCGAATTTGAGTAATTCCTATCCGAAAACCACTTCGAACCAATGTATATGTTCGAACATGAAGAAATATTGAAGATGATGATTAAAGACCGTGGATCTTCATAGCGTGGAGACTGCTTATTGAACATGCTATGGGTAGCTCCCAATTATAGAGTTACTTATAGCAGCGGTCTCCTCGTGAAGGAGATTTTTCGGATTGCAAGGACTACTCGCTACTAGTGATAGTAGGAGAGTGCCTTCGGTTATCCTGTTCCTGGACAACTTGTATGGACGTTTGTTTGACATTGCATTTCTAACGATTACGTTCATTGGTTCTTAGAGCGTACATCAGTGGTGGAGGAGAAGGCAACTTCTCTTAGCTTAACACCCTCCTTGAGACATACGAGCTCAAGGGTTGTATTTTTGTGGAAGGCAATTAATAGTTAACGGAAATGACAATGTGGCATTCAAAGATGTGATATGTGCTATGTTAAAAGGTAATCGTTTTCCTCAAGCCTTATCAAATCGGAAGTAACCGAAACAGGGTTAGATGCGACAGGGCAAAGTGGGTCATTCCCAATTAGGATATGGTCATCCTCTTCTAGATATATCTTTGCGCGCTATGACGTCGTGTATCTGATTATTGTGGTTTGTATGCTATGAGGGCCCTCGAATAAAGGCCAGTAACGATCGAAGGATCTCATATTCGGTACCATCTAGTTATAGAGGTGTGCTGGTCTTGTATTGGTAGAGGATCCTTTGTGGTGGTCCTCGGGACATCCATCTAGAGGTGTACCCCTTCGAAGGTAGATCCTACGCTTGGTCATTTGTATGGAAATCCATTCTCCAATAAGAACCTACGGTTTTGTTTGTATTGGTGTAATGAATAGCCTCGAAATGCTATATGGGTAACCATTTCGGATAAGATTAATAAGTTTATTTGCAAATATTTTCAAAGAGACGTCGTTAGAAATAATGTCAAAGGTTTTGATATAAAAGTGTTTTAGTTATCATAAGGTAAAAACCCGTCCGTGTTTATGTGTGGACATGATCTTATGAGATACTCTTTATTTTCAAAGGATTTTTATTCAAAGGCTGATATATGACACTATTATCTATTATTGAGTTTTTCTTACGCTGGTTTATCAAGCCTGATCCGGCTATTTTCAATTCTCGGGTCAGATCCAAGTAGTTTCAGGTTTATTCGAAGATGGTTAGAGTTTCCAGAGGAGAGCTGGAGATATTCATTAATGTATGAGCATATTCTATTATCCGCTATACTTAGTGTATTTTGTTTGATGTTTGTCTGCAATTGTAAGGATAGATGTTTATAACTGTCCAAGCTGAATTTAAGTTAGACTCTGATATATGTATTTAAAAGTTTTCCGCTGTAAAAAATATATTTGTTCAATATTATATGTTATTCCATTCGAGTGAGATTCTGTTCTGTCTACTTTTCATTATCACCCTTAAAGATCCATCTTTTCATGCAATTTGAGTTGGATATGTATGGTTTATTGTCGATTCAAAGGGTACGGAAAAACGGGACTTTACAATAGGTTATGCATAGAACCTACATACCTTATTGCTTCCTTAAGGGTTGCAAATCCAATAGGAGGGTACGCAACTCTGGGGATGAGATGTGACCAGTTAGAACTTGGTTTGTTTGGTCATAAGTTTGCATGCAGTTTGGATGTTTTTGATTTCATAGATTTCGAAATCATTTTGGGTATGGATTGGTTGAGAAGGTATGACGCTGGGATATTTTGCCAAAATGGGGAGATATCACTAAGACACCCTGATAGTCATAACAGAATTATATTCCCAGTAGAGAATTCTGACCGGAGTAATTGTGCTTTGCTAAGTGCCATGAAAGTGGAAGTAGATCTAAGTCAGGTTCGAATAGCAAGAGAGTTTGCAGATGTCTTTGAGCCAGTCGTAGGACTACCACTGAAAGAGCTACTGAGTTTTGGATAGATCTTGTGCCAGGATCTGAACCTGTAAGTAGACCACCTAGTAGGATGACACCGATTGAGATGAAGGAATTGAAAGTGTAGTTATTAGACCAAGCAGTCCACCATTGGGAGCGGCATCGGTATTTGTCAAGAAACCAGATGGGTCGTTGAGGATGTGTATCGATTATCATAAGTTGAACGAAAGGATGGTAAAGAATAAGTATCATTTGCCAAGAGTTGCCGACCTGTTTTATCAGTAAAGTGGATCAGAGTGTTTTCCCAGTTGGTTTTGGCGATGGGGTTCCATCAGTTAAGAGTGGCAGAGGACGACACTCCTTTGACAGCATTTCGGACTAGGTATGGTTCTAGTAATGCCATTTAGGTTGACGAATGCACCTGCTTTCTTTGTGGATTTGATGAATCGAGTCTTCCAAGAGTATTTGGATAGATTTGTGTTAGTGTTTATAGATAACGTTTTGATATACTCTAAGGATGAAAAAGAGCATGAAGATCATCTTAGAATGGCGCTTGAGACGCTGAGGCAGAATCAGCTAAGGGCAATGTTTTCCAAGTGTCATTTTTGAAAGAAAGAGGTTAAGTTCCTTGGTCATGTGGTTTTAGAGAAAGGGTTGTCAGTCAATCCAGATAAGATCGAAGCTGTGAACAATTGGACGTGACCAGATGCGGTGACCGAAATTAGAAGTTTTTTGGACTTGCTGGCTACTACTGGAGATTTATTAAGAATTTCTCGTGGATAGCAGTGCCTTTGACTAAGCTTACCAGGAAGGAGGTGATGTTTGTTTGGTCCGACAAATGTGAGGAAGCATTCCTTAAGTTAAAGTATTTGCTGATCAATGCACCAATGTTAGTAGTTCTGGATGGAAAACAAGGGTTGGTCGTGTATACTGATGCATGTGGAACTAGACTGGGAGCTATGTTGATGCAGAAAGGCAAAGTGATTGCCTACGCTTCACGACATCATAAACCGCATGAAGTGAGATATACTACTCATGATTTGGAGTTGGTAGCGGTAATCTTCGCATTGAAGATTAAGAGGCATTATCTCTTAGAAGAGAGATTTGGGTTGTATACTCAAAAGGTGTTGAATATGAGGTAGTAGAGGTGGCTGGAGTTTTTGGCAACTTATGATTTTGGTATAGAATATACTCCTAGGAAAGGAAGTAAGGCAACAAATGCTCTTAGTAGAAAACACCAGAATGTGGTGTTGGCTATATTGGTAGAATGTAAGGATCTAGAAGCTTTAGCCAGTTATGGGGTGCAGTTAAGATCGACTTCTAGCTCAAGTCAGAGTATTGCCATGTTGTCATGTTTAGAAGTTCGACAAATGTTGATCAAGAAAATTGCTTCTAAGCAGAAGGAGGATCCAGTATTAGCCAAGAGGATTAAAAGGTTTGAGGTTGGAACTGAGATCGATGATTTGAAAGACTTATGTCTTGACCAGAGAGGATGGTTGAGAAATAAGGGGCGAATATGTGTTCTAAATGTTAAGAACTTGAGGAAAGATGTTCTTGGAAAATGTCATTTATCTATGTTTATGATTCATCCTGGAAAGACAAAGATGTATCAAGATATAAAGGTATTGGGAAGGCATGAAGAGGGATGTTGGCTTGTGGGTAAGGCAGTGTGTAAACTGTCAACAAGTTAAAGCCGAATATTAGAAGCCAAGTGGATTACTTCAGCCTCTAGAGATTCCAGTTTGGAAATGGGATTTGATACCTATGGATTTTATAGATGGGTTGCTAAGGCCAAGCAGAGGAAATGAGAGAATATGGGTCATTATGGACAGGTTGACCAAGAATGCCCATTTCACTCCAGTAAAGTCGACCAGGACGGTCCCTATTTTGGCAAAGTTGTTCATGAAGAACACAACTAGACTACATGGAGTTCCTAGTTGCATAGTCAGTGACAAAGATGCTTTATTTACTAGCGAATTCTAGAAGAGCCTACAAGATGTGTTAGGCACTAAGCTCAAGATGAGTACCGCATATCACCCTCAGACGGATAGAAAGACAGAGAGAGTTAATAGGGTACTCGATGATTTGTTGAGAGCTTATGTGTTGGATATTGGTGGATCTTGGGAGGAATACCTATATTTGGTTGAGTTTTCCTTTAATAATAGTTATCAGACTAGTATAGGAATGACGCATTTTGAAGCTGTGTATGGAAGGCCATGTAAATCACCAGTATATTGGTTGGAGACTGGAGATAAATTGGTCTTAGTTCTAGATTTGGTCAGGGAGGCGTCGGAGAAGATTGAGCTAATCTGAGAACGGATGAAGGAAGCTCAATTCAGATAGAAGTGTTACGTAGATAAGAGGCGTAAAGACCTAGAATTCTCAGTTGAAGACAGGGTTTTCATGAAGGTATCACCAATGAAGTGTGTGGTACGATTTGGGAAGTCAGGGAAACTAGCACCGATATATGTTGGTCCATTCAGGATTATAGAATGGATTGGAAAGCTCGTATACAGAGTAGAGTTGTCGAGCAGTATGACAGGTGTCTATAATGTATTTCATGTGTCTCATCTTCACAAGTATATGCATGATCCAGAAACTACTATCCATTTGATGGGGTTGGAAGATCTAATAGTAGAGCCTAATTTGACTTTTATTAGACAACCAATTCGGGTTGTTGTGAGAGATGAGAAAAGATTGAGGAACAAGACAGTCAAGCTGGTGAAAGTTTAGTGGAGTGACAACGAGAAGGACTGTACTTGGAAGACGGAGGACATGATTCGAGAAACTTATCCTGATCAACTTTAAGGGTATGTCTATATTAGATTTATATAGATGTTAGCAAGTTAGGCAGACTAGTATTGTTGTTAGGATTCGTTAAAGACGATTACCATGTCTACTATTTAGTCCTTACTGAATTTCGAGCACAAATTTTTTCAAGGAGGGGAGCCTGTAACACCCCTAATATTTGATAACATTATTCAGGAGATTTAACTAGATAAATTAAATAGAATAATGTAAATGTTAAGTGATAAAGTGGTTTAGATTTGGATAAATTCAATTAAGGTCGTGCTTAATGAAATAGTTAAAGGGGCCGAAGAATGTTTGATAGGTTAATTAATTTACAGAGGGGTATATTGGGTATTTGCCACCCATTACCCTTAACCCCTATATTTTTTGTTCCTACCATTTTACTTCCCATTCATGTTATTTTGAAAATGTAAATAAATAAATTAAAAGGAGCCAGCCATAATCAAAGAGAAGAGGAATTCAATTAAAAGCTAGAGATTCAAGCCTAGGCGAAATCAGCCTCAATCCAATCTCCTAATCTTAATCAAGGTGAATAATAATTCATCTCTATTTCGTTTTGAATCACATGTTTTTGGATTTAAGGGTAAATTCGTTTATTTGATGAATTGGATGATGATATCCTTGAATATTAATTTGTTTAATTTAAAAAAGATTGTTTAACGAGGATTATACATGGTTTCAAGGAGAAACCATTTTTGTTGATGATTACACGCTATGGAAAATTCTTGTGTTATGTAAAACATGATTTTGGAGTTGGGTTTTAATTTTGATAATTTTCCAAGCTATAGAAAGATTGTTATGAATTTCCAAAGAAAAATTAGTTATTTGGGTTTATAAATATATTTCAAAAAATATATGGAGAAAATGGGTCTGAAATTTTGATAAACTAGATAACATTATTGAAGTGAAGTTCTGAAATTTTTGGGGATTTTTCCAAAGTGATTTGCTATGCAAATTAAATTATTTTAGAAGAGGGACTTCTTTGCAATATTGGTTTTACATAATGGTAGGGCTTATTTGATTAACTTAACCATGGTTTAAATTTAAAACTAGTGGCAGTTATTTTAGTAAACAATTTGAAAAGTTAGGGCAACTAATCTTCTATTTTACAGGTGGTAGGTTAGTTAGAAAAGGGTTTGCTTCAGTTATAAATAAAACAGGTTTACCTAGAAAAGTGGGTTCCCCCTTCTTTAGAAGTACCTTTCAACTTATTGCTTTCATCTTCAACCCAGTCGAAACCTACTAAACTAAAACCAATACACAAGGTATCATAAAGATGGAATGCAGTGGATTGGAGAAAGGCGGAAGGTTAGGTGTCGAAAGCATGGCTTTCGAAGGGATCGATACCTTGATTTGTTTTAAAAAGAAGCGCCTGCCTTTGTTTTATTTAAGCCTTTGAAGGAGTTGAGCTGTTTTAAAAAGGGTTTTTTAAAAGCTTTCTAAGGGGTTTCCATCAACTTATGTTTACTTTCGAATGGGTTCCTTTACCGATGTAATAATGCTTTTGAAAGATGGGGTTCCGACCTAGTCGAAGCCCTGCTGCCATTCTTTAGCCTTTCGAAGGTGCTGAAGTCATCAATGCTTCAAAAAGGTAGTGGTTTTTTAAAAAGATTCTTAAGCCTCTTCCTAAATGCTTTCGAAAGGTTCCAAGGCTTTCGAAGGGAAGGGCTTCGAAAGGGGTTTCGACGCTATTCCTCAATGCTTGTTAAAATGGTTTATAGCTTTCGAAAGAGATGGTGCCAACGCCATAATGTTTTCCCCAATATTTTTATACGATAAAGGAAGGTTTCGAAAGAGATGCTTTAGCCTATATTCTTTTTAACTCGAATAATATTTTAAGCATAAACAAAATGGTTTCGAAAAGTGGAAACCTTAATGATTTCGGAAGGGTTACTCCCAATGATTTCGAAAGGGGTACTTTCAGCTGGTTTCGAAGCTATGCTTCTAAATGATTAAATGCTAATTGTATAGTACATTCGAAAGTTTTCCAAAGAAAGTTTTAAAGTGCTCGAAAGGCAGGGGCCTAATGTTTTGAAAATATATTTTTATGCTTTCGAAGGAGGGTATCCAAGGAAGTCAAAAGCAAAGTTTCGAAAGGTTTTATAACCTAAACTCATCTTTAAAGAGAAAACCCATGGATAAATTAAAGGAGTTTTGAATTGACTTTAAGAAGAAACATTCCTTGATAAATTTATAGGTTAAAGGGATTAACAATGTTTTATATAAAAAGTGTTTTAAGGACATTAAACCCACAGGAGTGGTATGGTTTTGTAATTATGTTTGCTTCTTTAAATATAAATAGATTCACCTTATAATGGGCCCGTAATTGTATTTTTGGGATAATGGGTAGAAGAATTATTTAGGTTAACCTAGTAGTGAATATAAATTGATTAAACTCGTGGATGAGTAGAATTGCATCAAAGAGGCCAGGGAGACCAGAATATAGGATGCCTAAATATGGAAGTTGTTCGGGAGACAGGTTCATAGTGCATATATGAAAACTATGATTAGGAAGTTATCGGATTTACCAATAGATTCATAGTGATCCCGTGAAACTATATCATTAGAGGGGTTGGCAGGGGCCAATTGGTTTGTAGTGCACCTATTATAACTATATTCAGATTAAGTAATTGGTAGTTGTCAATAGATTCCTAGTCAACCCATGAAATTTAGGATAAGGGAGAAGTTATTGGAGTAACCAATAGGTTTAGGGAAACCCATGAACCAATTAAACCCACAAGAGTGGTATTGTTAAGTTAATTGGTAGGGCCAATAGCTTCATAGTGCACCCATTAAAACTATGAAATATGACAGGGAGTCCAGAAGTTAAATATAGGTTATTAGTAAGCCCATGAAAACTAATAGGTTAATAGTGACCCTAGAAACTATAAATATGACAGGAAGTTAACTAAAGAGAGGATGAGAAATCAAGAGTGTTTTAACTAGTTTGCATATCATCGTAATATTATAAAATGATTATGTTTTAACCATTATGGATGTAGCAACACAGTACATGGTTTTACAAAGGTTTTGAGATACTAGTAAGGGGAAAACCCATTCTGCTAAGCGGCATAGTCTCACTCTATATCTAAATGATTTGAGATGGTATATTATTATTCATACCAGGCTTTAAGTCTGACTCGAAGTTTATGTTTTCCCCTTAAACTCTTGGGTACTCAGTTGACTTTGAGTAGTTTTAGAGTTTATGTCTTCAATTATCTTTTTGGATGAATAAATCTTCTGGAGACGTGCAAGATGCACGATAGCTATATAGAGTTCTCTTTTATTTGATTCCGTTGTGTTATTCGTAATGGAAAAGTTGTTAAATTGCCTATATATACTTGATTATCCAAGGGGAATCTTCATATGTCGCTTTTGGCATATGTTGTTATACATATATTTTCCCTGAATGTGATTTGTAATTGTTAGATTATGTAATGAATTGGAAATATTTTGAAATGGAATGTGATTTTGTTTGATGTTTTAAATTTTTTCCATGCTCAGAATTTAACACCGTCTTATTTGGTCATCGAAGATTTATTGCTGTGGATGACTGCAGCATCTGTAGCCATTAGTTTTGGGCCTCCAAGTAGGGGGTTGTTACAACTAACCTATTGGCCCCTGCCAATAACACTTTTTAATCATAGTTTTCATTGTTTTACTATGAACCTGAATCTCTGACAACTTCTTCTATACATTGTTTTCATGGTTCACTATGAATTTATTGGCCTCTGCCAATGACTTTTCACAAACATAGTTTTCATGGGTTTACTATGAACATGTCCATCAGATTACTTCAATATTCAACGTTTTAGCATCCTATATTCTGGTCATCTTGACCTACTGGATTCAATTCTACACATTCAGGAGTTTACTTAATTTACATTCACTGGTCGATCAACCTAGTTGATTATTCTGCCCTTCACCAAAATACAGTTTTGGGTCCCTTACAATGTGAATATATATACATATATGAAGAAGCAAACATAATAATTTGGTTAATCCCTTTAACCTACCAATCAAGGAAAACTTCTCCAAAAACTCCATACTTAAAATTATTTCAAAACTCTTTCATCGTTCCACGGTTTTCCTTTAAAATTAGTTTGGGTTATTTGTTTTAAAAACTAAGGCTTTCAAAACCTTAAAACATTATTTTCGAAACCCCTGGATAACCTCCTTCGAAAGCATAGAAAACTTCTTTTCAAAACATTACATATAAACCTTTCAAAGCTCTTTAAATCATCTCTTTCAAAACCAAAATCTTCCTTTCGAAAGTATCAAAACATTATTTAAAAATCCTTTGAAAACATTGCTTCGAAATCAATGAAAGTACCCTTTTCAAAACTATTGGGTTTACTCAAAAACATCTTTTGGGTCAAAGTGAATATATACGAAAGTATACCTTTCAAGACCTTTAAAATTCTTATTAAATAATATGGGGAAAGTTAGATGGCATAGGCACCATCCTTTCGAAAGCTTCTACATTTAAGAAAAACTTGGAAAGATAACATCGAAACCCTCTTTCAAAGCCATTGCCTTTGAAACCCTTGAACCCTTTTGAAAGCATCTATGATGTGGCTTAGTATATCTTTAAAACATAAGCTACCCTTCGAAAGCATTGATGACTTCAACACACTCGAAAGGTAAAAGAGAGACATAAGGATTTCAACTAGGTCGGAACCACCATTTTCGAAAGCACTGTTTTATAAACAAGGGACTCATTTGAAAGCTTATACTAAAAAATGAAAGATGGCAACGTTCTTCTAAAGCTATTTAGAAAACCCGTTTTGATAGCATATGTTTCGATTCCTTCAAAAAAATTTAAAGAGACAAAGGGAGGCGCTTAACATTTAAAAACAAAATAAAGGTATCAACCCCATCGGAAGCAATGCTACTGACGCCATGCCTTTTTCTTTTCTCCAATCCACTTCATACCAATTTTGTTGATACTATGTGTATTGATTCCGACTTCATGGGTTTCGATCGAAGGCAGAAGCTACGAGTCGAAATGTGCTTTTAATAGAGGCGGAAAACACTTTTTCTGGGTGAAAGCTGATTAATGCCAATTAAGGCAAATACTTTCTAACTAACCTACCCACGTGTAAACATGTGAACGGTTGCCTCAACTTTTCAAATTATTTTGGTAAATAACTACCACATAATTTCATATCTAAACCATGCTTAATTTAACAAATAAGCCCTTTCATTAAGCAAAACCAATAATGCAAATAAGTCCTTCTAAAAGAATTTAATTTTCATAGTAATTTACTTTGGAAAAATCCCCAAAAATCACATAAATTCATTTTTGACATGTTATCTAACATATGTAAATTTTAGACCCAAATTCTCAATATAATTTTTGAAATAAATTTCTAAACCTAATTAACCTTATTTTCCTTTGAAAATTCATAATAATATTTCCATACCTTGGAAAATTATCAAATTAAAACCCAACTCCTAAACCTTTTTTACATAACATATAAATTCCTTATGGCATTAGAAATAAATTATGATCGGTTTTACCCTTTAAACCGTGAATAATCATATTTCAACAATCTTGTTTAAATCTAACATATTATGATCCAAGCATACCATCATCCAAATCATCATAAAAGGGGATTTAATCTTAAACTTGAAAACAAATGATTAGAAAAAAATAGAGATGGTATAAGTTATTATTCACCTTAATTAAGATAAGGATATTGGATTGAGATTGAGATTTATTACCCTTGCTTTAATTCCATAGCTTTGGATTTAATTTTCTGCTTTTTTCTTTCTCTATTAATAGCCGGCTTCGCTTCTTATGTTTGTGTTTGTATTTTTTTGGCAAAATGACGTGAATAAGAAATGAAACTATAATGAAAATATAAGGGTAAGGGGTTATCTACGGTATTTCTCAATATACACTTGTGTAAATAATTAACTTACAAACCAATCTTAATCCCATTTAATTTTAAGCACGACCTTCTTGTCATTCATTCAAATCTCGATCCCTTTATCATTTAATATTTACATTATTCCATTTAATTTATCTAATTGAATCTCTTAAATAAAATTATTAAAAATTAGGGGTGTTACAGGCTCCCTGCCTTGAATAATTTCATCCTCGGAATTCAGTGAGGACTAAATACTAAACGTATCAATCATTTGTAACGACTCCCAACAACCATAGTAGTCTACTTGACTAGAAGCTATCTATATAAATCTAATATAGACATACCCTCAAAGCAGATCAGGATAAGTATCTCAAATCCCGTCTTCTATCTCCCAAGTACAGTCATTCTCATTGTCGCTCCATTGAACTTTCACCAACTTGACCATCTTGATCCTCAGTCTTTTCTCATCTCTTGCTACAACCCCAACTGGTTGTCTAATAAAAGTCAAACTAAGTTTTACCATTACATTTTCCAACCTTGTCGGAGGAATGTAGTCTTTAGATCATGCACATACTTGCGAAGATGAGACACGTGAAATACATTATGGACTCCTGTCACACTTCTCGGCAACTTTACTCCGTATGCGAGCTTTCCAATCCTCTCTGTAATCTAGAATGGACCAACATATCTCGGTGCTAGCTTCTCTGACTTTCCAAATCGTACCACACCCTTCATCGGTGATACTTTAATGAAAACCATATCTCCAACTGAGAATTCTAGGTCTTTATACCTTTTATCTTCATCACTTTTATGTCTGGACTAAGCTTCCTTCATCCTTTCTTAGATTAACTCAATCTTTTCTGATGCCTCTCTAACCAAATCTGGACCTAATACCAATCTATCTTCAGTCTCCGACCAACATGCGGGCGATTTGCATGTCCTTCCATACAAAGCTTCAAAAGGCGCCATTCCAATACTAGTCTAATAACTATTTTAAAAGGAAAATTCAACCAAATGCAGGTGATCTTTTCAAGATCCACCAAAGTCTAATATGCAAGCTCTCAACAAATCCTCGAGTACCTTATTGCTCTCTCTGTCCGCCCATCCGTCTAAGGGTGATATGCTATACTCATATTAAGCTTGGTCCCCAATAGATCGTGTAGACTCTTTCAGAATTCACTAGTGAACAAAGCATCTCTGTCACTAAATATGTTACTAGGAACTCCATGGAGTCTATTTATTTTCTTCATGAATAACTTAGCTAATACAGGCGTCGTCCTGGTTGACTTAACTAGAATGAAATGGCACGCTTGGTCCACCTAGCCACTATGGCCCATATACTTTCATTTTCTCTATTTGACCTAAGCAACACGTACGTAAAATCCATGGATATCGAAACCCATTTCCAAACTAGAATCTCTAAAGGATGAATCAACCCACTCGACTTCTGATGTTCGACTTTCACTTATTAATAGTTTTCACATCGCCCAACCCATAAGCTAACATTCCTCTTCATACCTTCCCAATAGAAGCTCCTCTTCATATCTTGATACGTCTCGGTCCCTCCAGGATGAAACGTAAAATTGGATGATGACACTCTGAAAGAACTACTTTCCTCAAGTCCTCAACATTCGAAACACACAACCGTTCCTTCTTTCTCAACCATCCTCTCTGATTAAGACCAAAATCCTTTAGATCGTCGATCTCAGTTCCAACATCAAGCCTTCTAATACTCTTGGCCAATATTGGGTCCTCTTTCTACTTAGAAGAAATCCTTTTGATCAACACTAGTTGAACTTCCAAACAGGACAATATGGCGATCCTTTGACTAGAACTAGCAGTCGATCTTAACTGCACACTACAAGTAGTCAAAGCTTCCAAATCCTTACACTCTGCCAACATAGCTAAGGCCACATTCTGATGTCTTCTGCTAAGAGCATCCTCTATTTTATTTCTTTCCTAAGAGTAACTCTATACCAAAATCATAAGCCGTCAAAAACTCCATCCACCTCTGTTGCCTCACATTTAGCCCCTTTTGAGAGAATGAATACCTTAAAGAATTATGATCTTTGTATAGCTCAAATCTCTCCCCTAAGAGATAATGCCTCTAAATCTTCAATGCGAAGATCATCGCAGCCAACTCCAAATCATAAGTAGGATATCTCACTTCATGTCGTCCAAGCTATCGTGAAGCATAGGTAATCACTTTACCCTTCTATGTCAGCATAGCTCCCAATCCAGTTCCACATGCATGGATATACACAACCAACCCTTGGTCTCCATCTGGAACTACTAACACAGGTGCATTGGTCAACAAATGCTTTAACTTAAGGAATACTTCCTCACATTTGTTGGAGCAAACAAACTTCACATCCTTTCTAGTTAGCTTCGTCAAAGGTGCTTCTATGCATGAGAAATCCTTGATGAATCTCTGGTAATAGCCAAAGCTGTGAATACTCAGGCTGACCCGAGCGTAAAGTAAAACACAAAACACTCGAGTCGGGACATATATACTTATATAATGTAAACCAACTCAAGTGAACTGTTGTACAAATGCACAATAACTTAAAGGATGCTTCGGATCGTCCATCCTTTAAGAATCAGTTAAATTATAAATTATATACATCCCGTGGTTAAAATTACAAAATGGTCTTTTATACTTCGAAATCAAATATCATTTCAAAAGTTCGATATCATTCAAAACTCCATTTCATAATATCAAATATCGTATCTTCCAAACCACATTCATTTATTTAAAATACCATTTCAACACACATTTCAAAATAGTTTATATTTCAAAACAAATTACTTCATTTTTTAAATAAAAAAATAAAGTTATTATATTTAATAATTATATTATTAAATTTTCAAAAATTAAAACTTTTCAAAGTTCATTCATTCACTTAATTTTATCAAAAAAGTGAAAATTTACTTTTCGTAGCATTTAGAAAACGCTACGGAAAGTCACACTTAAAACAGTTCAATTTAACAAAAGACAGCATTTACGAATGCTTAATAAGTTTACATTAGTTTTAAAGAAATTCAGTTAAATTCAACAATTATAGCACTTACAAAATGCTATAATAGCCTTTAATTAAATTATGCCATTTGGTTCATTATTATCAACTACAACATTTACAAATGTTGTATTATCATTTACATTAGAATTAATAGCATTTCAAAAATGCTGTTATTTCAAATTCAAATGTTCAATATAATTTCACAAACAATTATATTTTTATTTAAATCATTTTTAACTTATAAAATCATAATATTTCACTTTTATAATCATCCTTTAATTTTCCTTAAATTCATGATTTTATAAAGTTAAATTTCCATTCAAAAATCAAGATTTAATAATAATTCACTTATTAAATTCCAATACTAAATTTTAAATTCATTAAATTAAATTTCAACTTAACACATAAGTTTAAATTCTCAAATATAACTTAATTTCATTTTTATTTACTTAACTTAAAATTCACTTTTAAGCCCAATTCACAAATTTCTAATTTTAGTTATATTTCAAAATTCCAACTTAAATATTCATTCATTTAACATTTCAACTTTATTCAAAAATCATTAATATATTATAAAATCATTTTTAAATTCATTTCAATCCAAATTATCATAAATTTATCATAATTTCATATTTAATTTAAATTCCAATTATCACCAAAATAAAATTTCCAAAATAACTTACATTCAAATTTTCTGGCTTTTTCATTAACTTATCTCACTTATAAATTTTCAGAAAATCAATAATACTTTACAAAAATCATTTTAATAAAGTTTAAATCAAAATATTATAATATTTCCGTTTCTAAAATATTTTGAAAATTTTAGAAAAACATATTTTAACTACGTGCCTGTATATAATTTTCTACGCTAGGTAAAGTGATACAGGTAATATGTCATTTCAACCCGTAATTTACAAAGAAAACTAGGTTTTATCCTTTCAAACTAGCAGTCCCAAGTAAATGAAATAATTTTGGAAATCGTTCAGGCCTATCATTTCAGCCCATAACGATTTTCCCCTGTTCTAGAGTCCGTTCGGGTATGTATCATTTCAACCCATAGTGATTCTAATCTAAAGGGAACTTGCAGTGTGATAAACTCATAAAAATAACATAACAGCATAATATAATAGTAACAGATGATATAATAGGTGTTTAATGGTGAACATCATATAATCATAGCATAGCAGATATAATATGGTTGTGCATTTTACAGATTCAAAAGTGGTCAATTTACAAGTTATATAAGTACAAATTGTCTGGTGAGAATAACTCACTGGTTTGAGCTGGAGACACAACAATGAATGAACAAAAGAGATCCACACAAGCATGATAGCACGAAAAAATTACGAATGAGAGAGACACAAGATTAATTCCCTTGAAAACAAATCAAACCAAACAATATAATATACATAAGCTTTCAAACCAAAACGATTGAACTAAGCTAGAAATAACTGCATAAATCAAAGCAGAATTGCTTCGCACTTGCTTCCAGCATAACCTAGGTTCGGCCTAGGTGAAGTGTAAGGCTAAAGAAGGTTAGTGGATCAGGTTTAGGTCGGATATGGTCAGCCTAACATAGATTTGTTGAAGTGCAAAAGTGTGCATGCATGAAACATCACAACAATGCAAACAATGCCACTTCAAAATGGATTCAAGGTAATTCAAGGCTCGGCCAAGGATCATGGGTCACGGTCATCACTGGAGCAGTCAAGGGGTGATGTGGCAGAGGGTTCAGGTGGAGCTAGAGGTGGAGATGGTGGTGGCTATGGGGAGTTGAAGGTGATGGAAGTTGATGTGGTGCTCGGCTAAGCTATTTAAGAGGAGTTTTGGTATTTTGGTGATGGATTAACCACCTTGGTGGCTCGGCTTGGGGTTGGCCAGAGAGGAGGTGGTGGTAGTGATGTTCTCAGGTGGTGGCGGTGGCGGCAGGGCTGGTGGTGGAGGATGGTCGAACCTAAAGGGAGAAGACACAAGAGCAAAATCAAATCAAAGAAAACAATAAAAGTGAAAAAAAAAATTACCAAATTTTTTTTTCCAAAGCAAGAGGCCGAATTTTTTTCATAAATGAGGAAAAATGTTTACGTGAATGATAAAAGAAAATAGGCAGCTGAAGGAAGTGAGTAGATATGGCCAATTGATGAAAAGATATAGTTAAAATGTGAAAAGGTGGGAACACCAAAGGCCATAAGAAACAAAAAGTCACAAACCATTCACATTTCTTTATTTCTTTTTATAATTTTTAAAATAACTGAAAATACATATAATTTCAGTTAAAATTCGAAAATATAACAAATATACAAAATATAAATAAATAAATATTAATCATATATGATTAAAATAAGAAAATAGCACAAAAATGAAAACTAGTCTAGAAAATTTGAAAATAAACAAAATAAACTTTGAAAAATTTATATGGACTTGGAAAATATTTATAAATAAATATAACAACATAAAATAAAAATTCATTCCCAAAATAAATAAATAAATTTTAATTAAATATAATTTAAATGAAGAAAATAGCAGAAAAATAGAAACTAGCCTTTAAAAATAGGAAATAAATGCAATAAATTTTGCGAAAATTCTAAAATCACCTTAAAATGTTTTAAAAATAAAATATATACCTAATATTTCATATAAAACATACTAGAACATTATTTGACAAATAAAAATATTATTTATATAAATTAAAATAGATAATTTTATTAAATGAATCAATATACACCTAATATTGTAAAAAGCACAACTTTCACAATATAAATCGGATTTCAATGAAACGAAAAGAAGTATTCTTGAAATTAAATTTATTTTCATAATAAAAGATGAAATACAAAAATTCAAATATTTAAATTTAATTTTAAAAGTCAAAGTTTGACCGATTTGACCAAAATCCACATTTTTTGAAAATATCCTATTTATTCAGGTTTGAAATTATAATTCACATAAAAATCAAAATATATTCTTAAAATAATAAAATTTATTCATTTTAATAAATATAATAGAGTTTTTAAATCAGGAGTTTCAATTTAAATAATTAAAATAAACAATTAAAATAATCACAAAATACTGGGTTGTTACATTCTCCCCCACTCAAATCTTTTCGTCCTCGAAAAGAATAAACAAGGAAAATAAGGAAAAACATGATAGACAACAAATAGTACATGGAAAAAATAATTCGGATTTGAAGCACGAACGCTTTCCTCCGTTTCCTGGGTACAATCTCGATCATCAGCACCCTATCGTACTTTGATCAAACTAATAGATTTCCTTCTTAGCTGCTTCGTATCTCAGTCGACAATACGAAGTGGCATACTCTCGACAGTCAGATTAGGCTCAATATCCCAACCATCAAGAGCAGAAGGCTGAACAAAAGTGAT
Organism: Allium cepa; assembly: GCA_030765085.1. Classification (NCBI taxonomy): domain Eukaryota; kingdom Viridiplantae; phylum Streptophyta; class Magnoliopsida; order Asparagales; family Amaryllidaceae; genus Allium; species Allium cepa. The sequence goes on along the minus strand of CM060940.1, from coordinate 405,707,852 downwards.
AGGCCAAGAAGATACCAGAGAAGATGTGAGACGTCGAATACATCATGCACTCCAGAATGCTTCTTGGGCAAATCCAAACGATAAGCCAAAGAACCAACTCTTCCCATAATGCGGAAAGAACCCCAGAAGAGTAAAAAGGTAGGAATAGCTAGGAGGAAAAATAGGTTGGAACACAAGGATGGACCATTATTTTAAAACCGTATATATCTCAATTTAAGATTTTATATTTACAACATTTTAAACATTTAATAATATACATTTTATAATATGATGAATAGTCATTTGATTCAAATCTGATAGTTCGAAATAAACAATATTTAAAACATTTTAAATTATTTAGAAAAGTAAAATATATGATCAAAATACTTTTATAACTCGATGTCTTAACAAGTTTACTTTCATTTCTGCAGACTCTGGCCATGCGTTGATCAGGCGCAAAGCTAGAATTCTCCAGGTACTTAGTAGACTTATTTCAACACCCAGTGAAAATACTGAAAAAACTTTTTAAAAAAATATGGAAAGTACAATCCAAACAAAATAACCAAACCAAAACATGTCGATCATGGATCGCGGACACACAATGGTTACGCCTGGATCCCCTAGGAAACATCCATACCCATAGGCCGACTACCTCAGCCCTGCGATTACGCCATGAAGACTGGTAGTACCGCAAATACACAATGGTTACACCTGGATCCCCTAGGAAACATCCGTACCCTTAGGTTCTCGCAGCCCCTGCAGATTACACTACCAAGCGACCCAATAGATCACAGATATACAATGGTTACGCCTGGATCCCCCTGGAAACATCCGTACCAGTAGGCTCTCGCAGCCCTTGTGAATTACGCTATGCATTCGCGCTCGTAAGATCATGGAGATCGCCGTGGAATTCGGTGGGCACTCGAGTATCATATCCCAAAAACCCAAATCAGAGAGAGAATACTGATAGAATGAATCCACAGTGTGGCCACAAAGCGGATATCAAGCAGAAGACACTTTCCATATCTTTACTTCGAAAATATGTATCATATAGTACCTTTCAAATCATTTTCAAATATCATATTTATATATATTCCATCGTATATAAGATTCCATTTTCAAATCAAATACTCTCCAAAATCAATAGTATATCAAATCATTTTTATATAGATTTCGATTATATAAGCTTTCACTTTACAAATTGAGTACCTTTTCCAATCAACAGTTTCCAAATCAACTTCATACTTATACAAATCCATTTATATAAGTTCGTAACTCCCAAATCATAGTAGTTAGTAAAACAAGGTTCTCAATTTCAATTCCTTTCATTATCAATTCAGTTTCAAAATCATATATGATTTCGCCAAATCATTTCTTCCTAATTACATATATTCAGTTTCAAAGTTTAAAACAATAGATTTATAAATAATCCAAATTTCCAAATCAAAAAAATTTATGTAAAACAAATTCATTTCCATTTCAAACATATACTCACTTTCAAAAACCATAATACTTTTGAAGTTATAAATCTTTCGAAACCAAAATATTTGAAATCATTACACTTTGAAAATCATAAACTTTTGGATCATACATTTGAAATCATAAAACATTCCTTTAATTCTTTACATCTCATGAATTTATTCAATTAAACCCAAATCTAAAATTTCCAATTTTAATTCAACTCAAACCTTCAGTTTCAATTTAATTTAGTTTTTCAACGACATCTTCAAACTATTTATTTCTATATGAAAAATCCAATTTACCATTGGAAAGATTTTTATTCTATATATACTTTATTCAAAACGTTTCAAATCTATATTTCATACCAGAAAAATTCAAAGTAGTCTTATTTCCTTCACTCAACAAACAGTTTCAAACTTATATAAATCATATTACTTTATACATTAATCATACAAAACTCAACCTATATTCTTTATCAAATACCTTATACCTTTAAAAATTTCTTGGCCTTGAAAAGTTAACCTTGATTTGGAAGTGCTCGAACCTTCAAAATAGTCGAAGAAATCAATTTCAATCCAAAGTTGGAAATCACCAACAATCAGTAAACCAATTCCAAAAGATAGGGTTATACCCAAAAAAAATACGAAACTCGAGGACTGAACACTGGTTTACTTTATATCATTTCAAATATATATATACACACATATATTTTTCGAATATCAAACCGTACTTCAAAATCTGAAATAAAAATTTGGTTTCACAAAATCACTAGCATAGAAAAGCTACTAGAGTGTCCTCACTCCAAACATAAACTCGAAAATCAATGTCGATGATGCATGCATTCATCACCGAAATTATTTTCCAGCGACATAAGTGGGTTATGGAATTTTATTTTCTTGAAACTCCTTTGAAATCACTTCGAAATCATTGGGATTAGTTCGAATACATTTGAAACATTTTATTCGGAGAGATATCTTTTAATCATATTATTATTATATATTTTTCAAAATCTTACAACCAATTTCAAAACACCGGAGTTCAGTTCGTCGAAATTCAAACTCAAAACCCTTCAGTTATAAATCATTTTATATAAATCAAATTCTTATAAATTTTCAAAATTTCAAATCCTTCCAAAGTTTCAAATTTCCATTTTCAAAAGATATAATAATCCTTATTGTAAACATTTCACTTTTATATATAATAGGGTCATCCCTATCAAAATAATAATTTCGATGTATGCACAATTTCAAAATACAACCAAACACAAATTTCCAAAGGATGATTCAAAGGTGGATTCCAAACAACAGAGATTCAAATTAGAGGAACTCTAATCAAATAGAATTCTGGTTCGAAGATAAGCTCAAACGAAGATGACATAATTTAATTACCAAATAGAAGATGGATAAGCCTATATAAATCGTGGGCGACCTTAATCGGTCAATCGAGACTTTAGGAATAGAATTAATGCGAAAAAAAATTCTAAGGCAAATCGACATTCGATCGCCAGAGATAGAATCCAGATAGAGAAGGAGATGGATAGCATCGTAAACCAAGGATATAGAAATCTCCAGTTAATCAATGCCAATTGTAAAGGAGTTTCACCCTTTTACAAATCATTCAAAGATTGACGGAATCACCGATCTTTATAGAGGCCATTCCAAAGTGGAGTTATGGAATGCCCCAAAATCAAAAGAGTAAAATAGGGAAGACAAGACTGGATTTCAGAACAAGTAGGAGAATTCCAAGGTTCAAGGAATCCTAGTCGATAAGAATCCTAACCAAGAGATTTCTAACAAGGTGGATACCAAAGAGATGAAGTTTCGAAAAACTAGATTTCAAAGTAAGAAAAATTTTATAGCAAAATAATCTTTGAAAATCTTTTAAAATCATTTGAAAATCATTTTATACTTCGAAAATACGTTCTCTCACAAAGAAAGTATTCTGAGATTGATTTTACTCATTCTAGGGTATTTCTAGCCTATCTCTAATGAGTTTTTGCTCCGTAGGCTAAGGTTTGCCAAAAACCAAAGCTCTGATACCAAATGTAACAACCCGATATTTTCAGCCATTCGCATCCACACATGTCGGACTTGAATTGCTCAAAGTACCACATTGTAAATAAATTTGGAGCAAATGAAATACAAATCACAGAATCACAGACACAGAAATATCAGAATAGCTCGCAGCGGAATATAAAAATAACATAGTAGTTCATGAAGCTACTATAACAGAGTCTCAAACCAAATACATAATACAGTCTGAAAACAACATAATAGAAATCCCAAATATATAAAAGTCCACTAACACATGAGATAAACTAGAACAACTGAAACAGAAATAGATATAAATGTAGATAAGCAGAAACTCCAGCAAAGACCAGCTCCAGAAAGAGAATCCAAAGCTGTGAATACTCAGGCTGACCCGAGCGTAAAGTAAAACACAAAACACTCGAGTCGGAACATATATACTTATATAATGTAAACCAACTCAAGTGAACTGCAGTAGAAATGCACAATAACTTAAAGGATGCGTAGGATCGTCCATCCTTTAAGAATCGGTTAAACTATAAATTATATACATCCCGTGGTTAAAATTACAAAATGGTCTTTTATACTTCGAAATCAAATATCATTTCAAAAATTCAATATCGTTCAAAACTCCATTTCAAAATATCAAATATCGTATCTTCCAAACCACATTCATTTATTTAAAATACCATTTCAACACATATTTCAAAATAATTTATATTTCAAACAAATTACTTCATTTTTTAAATCAAAAAATGAAGTTATTATATTTAATAATTATATTATTAAATTTTCAAAAATTTAAAATTTTCAAAGTTCATTCATTCACTTAAGTTTATCAAAACAGTGAAAATCCACCTTTCGTAGCATTTAGAAAATGCTACGGAAAGTCACACTTAAAACAGTTCAATTTAACAAAAGACAGCATTTACGATTGTTGTAATAAGTTTACATTAGTTTTAAAGAAACTTAGTTAAATTCAACAATTATAGCACTTACAAAATGCTATAATAGCGTTTAATTAAATTAAGCCATTTGGTTCATTATTATCAACTACATCATTTACAAATGATGTATTATCATTTATATTAGAATTAATAGCATTTCAAAAATGCTGTTATTTAAGATTCAAATGTTCAATATAATTTCACAAACAATTATATTTTTATTTAAATCATTTTTAAATTATAAAATCATAATATTTCACTTTTATAATCATCCTTTAATTTTCCTTGAATTCATGATTTTATAAAGTTAAATTTCCATTCAAAAATCAAGATTTAATAATAATTCATTTATTAAATTCCAATACTAAATTTTAAATTCATTAAAATAAATTTCAACTTAACACTTAAGTTTAAATTCTCAAATATAACTTAATTTCATTTTTATTTACTTAACTTAAAATTCACTTTGAAGCCAAATTCACAAATTTCCAATTTTAGTTATATTTCAAAATTCCAACTTAAATATTCATTCATTTAACATTTCAACTTTATTCAAAAATCATTAATATATTATTAAATCATTTTTAAATTCATTTTAATCCAAATTATCATAAATTGATCATAATTTCATATTTAATTTAAATTCCAATTATCACCAAATTAAAATTTCCAAAATAACTTACATTCAGATTTTCTAGCTTTTTCATTAATTTATCTCACTTTTAAATTTTCAGAAAATCAATAATACTTTAAAAAAATCATTTTTAATAAAGTTTAAATCAAAATATCATAATATTTACATTTCTAAAATATTTTGAAAATTTTAGAAAAACATATTTTAACTATGGGTCTGTATATAATTTTCTACACGAGATAAAGTGATACGGGTAATATATCATTTCAACCCGTAATTTACAAAGAAAATCCGTGTTTTATCATTTCAAACCCACAGTCCCAAGTAAATGAAATAATTTGAAAATCATTCAGGCCTATCATTTCAGCCCATAACGATTTTCCCCTATTCTAAAGTCCGTTCGGGTATGTATCATTTCAACCCATAGTGATTCTAATCTAAAGGGAACTTGTAGTGTGATAAACTGATAAAAATAACAGAACAACATAATATAACAGTGCATGTGATATAACAGGTATTTAAGCATGGTGAACATCATACAATCATAGCAAAGCAGATATAATATGGTTGTGCATTTTATAGATTCAAAAGTGGTCAATTTACAAGTTATATAAGTACAAATTGTCTGGTGAGAATAACTCACTGGTTTGAGCTGGAGACACAACAACGAATGTACAAAAGAGATCCACACAAGCATGATAGCATGAAAAGATCACGAGTGAGAAAGCCACAAGGTTAATTCCCTTGAAAACAAATCAAACCAAACAATATAATACACATAAGCTTTCAAACCAAAACGATTAAACTAAGCTAGAAATAACTGCATAAATCAAAGCAGAATTGCTTTGCACTTGCTTCCAGCATACCCTCATTCAGCCATAGGTGAAGTACAAGGCTAAAGGAAGGCTTTTGGATCAGGTTTGGGTTAGATATGGTCGGCCTAACATAGGTTTGTTGAAGTGCAAAATTGTGCATGCATGAAACATCACAACAAGGCAAACAATGCCACTTCAACATGGTTTCAAGGCAATTCAAGGCTCGGCCAAGGCTCATGGGTCACGGCCATCACTGGAGTAGTCAAGGGGGTAACGTGGCAGAGGGTTCAGGTTGACCTGGAGGTGGTGGAGGTGGAGATGGCGGCGGCTATAGGGAGTTGAAGGTGATGGAAGTTGATGTGGTGCTCGGCTAAGCTATTTAAGAGGAGTTTTGGTATTTTGGTGATGGATTAACCACCTTGGTGGCTCGGCTCAGGGTTGGCCAGATTAGAGGTGGTGGTGGTGATGTTCTCAGGTGGTGGTGTAGGCGGCAAGGATGGTGCTGGAGGATGGCCGAACCTAAAGGGAGAAGACATAAGAGCAAAATCAAATCAAAGAAAACAATAAAAGTGAAAAAAAAGAAAAGAAGATTACCATATTTTTTCCAAAGAAAGAGGCCGATTTTTTTTCAGAAACGAGGAAAAATGTTTAGGTGAATAATAAAAGAAACTAGGCAGCTGAAGGAAGTGAGTAGATATGGCCAATTGATGAAAGATATGGTTAAAATGTGAAAAGGTGGGAACACCAAAGGCCATAAGAAACAAAAAGTCACAAACCATTCACATTTCTTTATTTCTTTTTATAATTTTTAAAATAACTAAAAATACATATAATTTAAGTTAAAATTCGAAAATATAACAAATATACAAAATATAAATAAATAAATATTAATTATATATGATTAAAATAAGAAAATAGCAAGAAATGAAAACTAGTCTAGAAAATTTGAAAATAAACAGAATAAACTTTGGAAAACTTATATGGACTTGGAAAATATTTATAAATAAAAATAATAACATAAAATAAAAATAAATTCACAGAATAAATAAATAAATTTTAATTAAATATAATTTAAATAAAGAAAATAGCAGAAAAATAGAAACTAGCCTTTAAAAATAGGAAATAAATACAATAAATTTTTGGAAAATTCTAACATCACCTTAAAATGTTTTAAAAATAAAATATAAACCTAAAATGTCATATAACACATATTAGAACATGATTTTACAAATAAAAATATTATTTATATAAATTAAAATAGATAATTTTATTAAATAAATTAATATACACCCAATATTGTAAAAAGCACAACTTTCACAATATAAATCGGATTTCAACGAAACAAAAGGAAATATTCTTGAAATTAAATTTATTTTCATAATAAAAGATAAAATTAAAAAATTCAAATATTTAAATTTAAATTTTAAAATCAAAATTTGACCGATTTGACCAAAATCCACATTTTTTGAAAATATCCTATTTATTCAGGTTTGAAATAATAATTCACACAAAAATCAAAATATATTATTAAAATAATAAAATTTATTCATTTAATAAATATAATAGATTTTTTAAATTAGGAGTTTCAATTTAAATAATTAAAATAAACAATTAAAATAATCATAAAATACTGGGTTGTTACACTGATGCTGCCTCATCGTCTCAAACGCCACTCTAAGACGACCTTCATGCTCCCTTTCATTTTTAGAGTATACCAAAATGTCATCTATAAGCACCAACGTGAACCTATCCAAATACACTCGGAAAACTCGGTTCATCAAATCAACGAAGAAAGCAGGTGCATTTGTTAACCCGTACGGCATTACTAACCACTCGTACGAACCATACCTAGTACGAAATGCCGTCCATAGAATACTTTCCTCTGCCACTCTTAACTGATCGAAACATGTCGCCAAACCCGATTGGGAAAACACTCTGGCTCCACATAACAGATCAAATAGATCATCAATTCTTGGCAAATGCTACTTATTTTTAATTGTCCTTTTGTTCAACTTATGATAGTCGATGCACATCCTCAACGACCTATCTGGTTTCTTTATGAACACCATGGACGCTCCCCAAGGCGAACTACTTGGTATAACAATATTCCTTTCTTCTAGATCCACTAGTTACACCTTCAATTCCATCATCTCAGTAGTTTTCATCATACTAAGTGTTCCACTCACAGGTTCATCTCCTAGCATAAGATCTATCCAAAACTCAACAGCTCGTTTTGGTGGTAGTCCTATGACTGGCTCAAAGACATCTGCAAACTCTCTTGCTACTCGAACCTGACTTAACTCTTCTTCCACTTCAATTGCACTTAATGGAGCCAAACTACCTCAGTCAGAATTATCCACTGAGAATATGATTGGGTTACTTAACCAATCCATACACAAAATGATTCTGAAATCTACGAATTGACACTACAAGAAAATTCATTTTCAATTGCAAAACATGATGGCGTGTTTATGCATGATGCTTTTGCAAGTCATTTTATTCAAGGAGAAAAGGTAATTAACGCTGTAGATGTTAAACTTTTTTTGGCACAGTACATTTCTTCCCTCTCTTTTTATCCCTAAAATTTCACTTTCCATCGTCTCTATTATCCCCATATTTCCCCTCAATATTTTCTTCCCCAAAAAATCAAAGGGATAAACCCAAATATCCATTAATTCGAATCCAATATCTTTCACGTTCGCTCAACAATTCTTCCCAATAAATCAAAATGAATAAACCTAAGTATCCATCGATTTCAAATCGAAAATCTTCATCGATCCCTTCCATCTCCCTCTTGAGGGTCGTCGCTTTTCGGTTGTCATGCTCCAATCTTGTCATTTTAACCAGTGATTCGAACTATTGCCATTGGAAAACCAATACTGCAGTCATGAATCATTTAAAACTCTACTTTACCACTAGTCATCATTTTCTGTCACTCACCACCGCTACATTCTAGAAAATCTAACAGGATATCGTTCCATTGTGGCCTACCTATGCATTAGCAAAGCCTCATAGAGTGGCCGCCAAACCCACTGATGACTGCATAGCTGAGCGAAATCCACCTATATTCCCATGCCTCCTTCAGGTATCTATGTTTCAAACCCTAACCTCTTAAGTGTAATCAAGGATGATTTTTTAACTGAAATAATTTATCAATAAAATTAATTTAACTGAACTAATTTATCGAACAAATGTGTGCTAAATAATAGTAATTTTTACGTTTAATGTGATGAACTATTGATTTGTGTTGGATTTATATACATAATCTATGAACAATTGGTGACTAATTTGGTTGCAATTTAATTAACTAGGGTGAAAGGTAACAAATTTATTGCCTATTTTAGATAAATTTATATCTTGAAAATAGAGGGTTAGATTGTGAATTAGTGTGAAAATGTATAAGTGGCATTTGTTTTTGAAAGTGTATATCATCCGATCTTTAAGCTAATGTAGTATGTGAACAGAACCTTGATGGATAACATTATTTTATGAAGGAGCGTGGATTGCAATTATGTTGTGCATGGTAGTCTAAAGGTCTATAGGTAACTTAAATTGGTAAAGTTCAGTTATTTTTGCAGTGATTGTTACCTTATTAGTCCTACTTAATAAGCTACCAAATAAAAGAACCTTTCAGTAGAGAAAGCATAGATGACCTCATGGTGTAAAACGACTATAAAGTGAAAATAATTGTATGTTTATTAAAAAAGATCAACCAAAACTACTCAATAAAATGAATTTTGACTAATTGTTGAACTAATTCTTAGAGTAGTTAATATAGAAACTAACGATAAAGATAATGAAACAAATTAGAGTAATCAACATTGAAACCTAGTTGCCGTAAATCCATAAACTGTCTGGATACCTTAGAAATATTTGTGTAGAAATATCCGATTTCACATAAGTTTTGATTTCTTTTTTTTTTCACAATTTAACCCATTTGCTGCATATTATTCAATGTATTCTGGTTTGAGGATTATTGAGTTAAACCTTAGTTGGGTGGGCATACATGGAGTGTGGCATTAGGTAGGAGGGAAATGAAAACTGCAGATCGTAGCCTTTCTAAAAGTGATTTAACTTCTCTAAGTCAATCTTTGAGCAACCTCATCTTGGATTTCTCCAAAAAGGGACTCGCCATTTCTGATTTGGTTGCTTTGTCAAAACTTGCCATGAGAATTAGTTTCCATGATAAGAATGTTCATAACAACCGTTGCTTGTTTGCAAAATGTAGTTTGTATTTTTCAAGTAATTTTTTATAAAATATATTAGTCCTTACTAGTTTATATTCACATATGAAAAGGAGAAACACACATTTAAGCAGCCAATAAATGCCACTATGCCACTGTCTAGTAGCAGATTTTCGCCCTACTGCAGATTGATTTCTTGGAGTAAGTGATTGAAGTTGTGTTTTAGGTCTTATAGATGGAAATGGAACAACAAGGTTGTCTCCACCAATAATAGCATTGGACAGCCAATTCAATCATGTAGATTTAAAGTAATATAATTATACAATATTAGTACTAGTTAGCGCTTTGTGCCATAATTTCCTTGAGTACTTGTTTGAAGTTTGATTTCTTTTTATGCACAGTTTTTTCATACGAAATCTGCAGTTAATGCTTGCTCTTATTTTCTATTCTATTAGATTTTATCAAAAGTACTGAGCACCTGCGTTATTATTTGGCAATAAATGGTATGAATCTGGTATAGACATATAGTTTGCACTATGCACATATGCTGGACTCCCCTTGATGCATCCGCTCTTGCAGGTGAAACTTTCTTTTTTACGGTTTCTGAATCCCAAAAGTGTTATTTATAAATATTCAAGTGTTTAGTCCAACATTATGTTCAGGAAAATTATATATCAACTTTACTTTTAAGAATTTTGAATGTGATTATCTTAAAGTTGGCAAGATTTTTGGGAAATAAGTTATACATATTTTTAATGAAATGTAGAATGTTTAAGCATTCAATTTTGGATCTTGGTATGTCGTGGATAAGTGGGGTTCATAGTTTATTGTATTGTAACAAACAAGGAAGCAATATTGTGTAATAACTTATTGATTAAGAATTCATTTATTCAAATTTCAAGCACAAGGTTGCTTATGTCTTAAGATAAACCAACAGTACTGTATGCTTCAATATAGATACATGCTGAACTTTAGTTCTTACCTCCTTTGAGCCACTAGATAGTGTATCCTCCTAGAAGTAGTTCTTAAGTTAAATTTCATTTTGATAAAATTTGCTTTTCACTATGCCCACCATTAAGTTAAATTTAATCTCTTGTTAAGCTCTGATAAAATTTTCTTTTCATGTTGTTCTTCCTCTAATGCAAATTCTATCTAAGACGGTTTCTCCTTTAACAATAATTCTTTTCTTTACTGATAATGTCAGCGATATCACTAAATATTTTTTTCGGATTACGTCGTGTTTTGTTTAAAGCAACAAGAGCTCTAAATTCAATTTAATAACATCATTATGAATATTTGCAGAAAAGGATTAAACAGTCTAATATTGGAGAGATCAGAAACACTTAAAGCAACAGGAGCATCATTCTCTATATACCTAAAGTGTTGGCATGCACTCAATTAGCTTGGAATGGAAGCCTGTAGAAATAAATACATTAATTAGAAAACATGCCGAGCTGGATGGTTGATCAAGGAATTAAAGGAAGAACGATTTTTTGGGCATCACTGATTCTGGAATATGAGGTAATTCTTCTTTTATTGCCCAATATAAGACCAAAAGGATAGAAATTGTGCATTCCTTTGTGAACTATGACGATTGCACCATCATATTGATAATTTTATCAATTAATCTTTTAGATAAATATTTTGATCATTATAAATTAATTTCACCGTTTAACCGTTTCGGTAATATAATAGTATATAGTGTGTTTGAATGCTAGTTTTTAACCTTTGAAAGAGCACAACTTTCATATGTCAAGGAGTTTAGATAGAAAGTTTGATGAGTAATTATTTAGATCATTCTGGTATTTTAATAAATTATAAAGTATTATTTAAGTATTATTTTTTGGCTAATGTTGATTAGCTTATTGTGTTAGTATTTGGCAAGATTTATTATTTGCTCCAATTTAATTATTCCTCTAAAGCCTATTTTGATTGTATCTGTATGCGTGTTCTGACCTTGCATTTTTCAAAACTGTTCTAAATGCTTCATAAGTGCCAAAGTATTTGAAGTGAATGTTCAGCAAGATTCCAATTAGAAAGTCATTAACTGCGAAGCTATTTATTTATTCCCATTTTTAATTGAATGACACCTCTACAGTTAAAAACTTTTGACAATGTATGCATCAAGCATGTAAGTAAGTTAATGATACTGCTATTTTTGTTTAACATGATGTCTCTTAAAGTGACAAGAAAAAAAAATCATTTCACTCCTTTTTTAAATAATGCTTCTCTGTGAACATATACTTTATTGTATGTGAATAACATATTAAAATATTCATTGTTAAAATGTCCATAATTATGACGATTGAATGTGTCTTATATGGGTAAATGAAGGAAGTGAGAGTGGAAGTGAAATTCTAACTGGAGCTTTACATGACCATAGACATGCAGTTCTTGTGCGTTACAGAACATTTGGTGAAGGACAGATCCAGGTATTTTTTTTTACTTTTATGTAGAATGTTATTCATACAGCTTGCATGACAATGGACATGCAGTTTTAGTCAAAGAGATGCTCATTTTGATTTTTAAGGAAACCCCTTTAAAAAAAATCACCAATGAACTAGCATCTAAATTACCAGATTGTCCATCCTTCTTTAAAGAAGTTGCCATACACAATGCAATACCCACTGGACTTGCAATATCAATTAGCTTCATCAATCAGTTTTTGGTTTGCAAGCACTGCCCACCTTCTCACAACAGCCACATTCCATGATTCAACACACAAGTGCAGTGGTCTGAATTAGTATATATTCTTAATCTAAGATGCTATTTTTAAAAACTATCAATGATTGCATACATCATTATGTTGAAGTATAAAAACTATACAATAAATTCTTCCTATTTAACATAATAGGATATACTGCTCAAACATTATTTGAGACAACTGGATCCATCTTACAAGGCTGCAAGCAAATGTCCACATGCAAACAAGTAATATGATATATTACGTCCAGAATCATGTAAAATTACATAGTTAAGCTATATTACCGTTCTCATTCAAGAAATTGAAATGGGTTATACCGACTAAAGCATTCAGACAACACTATAAGAAAAACCAATAACTATCCCAAAAAAGTACTGTTCAATTTGTCTATAAATTCTGCACACAAAAAAGATAGGAGGTCACTCTGTCCGACTTTCTTCTTTCATTTGTTCATAGTTTTTCAGATATGAGCTGTAGAGAGCACTCCTCTAAGTGAGCTGAATCAGATGCTTTTTGGCCAGGTGAGCTTTCTTTTTCAGTTTTTTTTCTTCCTTTACCATTTTATTACCATCTTAGTTCCAAAATTCTTTTTGTTGCATCGCGATATATTTTATTTGGTTAGAATGTTTTCCACTAAAAATCCTGCCTAATTATGTGATGCCTTTTCTTTCCAGAAGCAAGTGAATCAAAATGATGTCGCTTGCAGGTACATAAAACTTTTTGTTCACTAAATTAACTTTTGCAATTTGCCTTGAAATGATTTATCATCAAATCAACTTTATTTAATATCTGTGTTATAATAGAGTATGAACTTATAGAACCTCAAGTTATGTTGACTGCATATAGACATAGCTCTATCAGGTTATATAAGCCTATATGTGCAAGTTTATTATGGAAACATGCTCCTGCATTTACACCAGTGACTGTAATACTCATTAAGTTAATTACTACACCTTTTGTATATTGCAATCAAATGATACTCGACATATTTCTGAATGCTTGCTGCCATGTTATTGATTTTGGTGAAACCCAACTATTGTTTTATGAAGCACTCCATAATTTTCCATGAGTATTTTTGCCCTATCGTGACGCTATGCTGTAACATCCCGGTCTAAAATTAAAATAAGATAAACATTTTATAATGGATAACTAGAGTTAAAAAGTTATTCTGGGTATTTTATTAAATTTAATTCAATAAATTGAATTTTTGGATTTATTTAATAATAAAAGAAGAATATTAATCTTCTTGGCCTGCCCATCATTTCAGTAGTTGATTGCACATATATACTTATGCATGTACATACTTTTGTATGTTAATATCCTGGAGTATATGTATTCATATGCGGGACAACTACACTTTTGTTACTGCTAGTATTAGATATTGTTGAACAGGAGGCACACGTTACAGTGAATGCTGCCGACTTCATGATAATAACATCGCATAAAAATTAAATTTAAACTATTTGTTGCTTATAACGCAAGTGTTGGGCAAATTCTCACCCAGAGGATCTCGAGACCGAGAAGTCACAGTTTCACCCGGGCTCGCAACCTCCACTCCGTTCGACAGCCAAGAAGCTCAATACTAACCCAGAAGTCGATCCAACATTCTCCATGAAGAAGCTCATTCGGCCCCAAGCCTCCATTCGGCTCCTTCCATTCGGCCCCAAGCTTCCATCACCAAACCAACATTCGGTCATCTCCATTCGGCTTCCCTCGTATTCGGCCACCGAACCAAACCCTTCCCCATCTTGGCCGAACCAGTCACACAACCAATCAGGGGTAATCACCGAACCAACCTACATGCCCATACCGGACCAGACCATGCTCCTACTACCGGTCCACCACAGCTCCACGACCGGACCACCAACACCGAATCATTAATGGCCGGACCAACGCCATCGAGCCAAACACATACCTCACCATCGAATGGAGCTCCGCCGAACCAGATGATTGCCAGTCCAGACTGCTTCAGCCCGGGCCCACCAGCAGCTATATACATCCAAGACCCCTGCCCCCTACCTCACTCTATAAATAGAGGGGCAGGGGTACAACAATGGAAGACAAGTTTGAGAGCTCAAGCGAGGAAGGAACTTTCAAACTACTTTCATATACTTGTATACGAAGCATTGTACTTGTAATCCGAAAGAAAGAAGATAATAACATATAAAGTGGACGTAGGCATATTCCGGCCGAACCACTATAAATCTGCGTGTCTTTTACATTTCAGCCCCTACTTCTTTTATATTTACATACTCATCTAAAATCATTGAAAATCACATATAATCAACTAAATAATACGACTTGGAGGTGTTTGTCCATTTTTTGTGCAAACATTTTTGGTGCTTTCACTGAGAGTAGAACTCAAGCTTCATCTTCTCCCACTCAACCTTCTTCCTAACAACATCACTCGTTGCTTAGAAATCATGCCTTCCAAACAGAGAAGGGATGTTAACAAAGGAAAGAACATCGCAACTAGCAGCCTTCCAGATCCAGCAATCGCAGATCAGCCCACTTCAACAGCAGTACCAGATGAAAATCAGGAAAATCCAACTGGTCCCGCAACGGAACAACCAATCACTAGGGCAGATCTGGACAGGGTTGTGACTGAAGTAACTAACCGCTTCACATCCCAACAAGAAGCTTTGGTGGACCAACTCATGTCACGCTTAAAGGATGCTGAAGAGTCCAACCACAACACTGAATCATGGGGTGAGTCCCAATCCGGAGGATCTCGGAGGCAACAAAGGTCTTCCCTCTTCGAAGAAGCTATCAACAGGAACAACAATGATAGGGGCCGCGCCCGGACTCAGCCCGAATTCCGACTCGAGGAAGCCCTTGGAACCGAACCCAGCGGGGGAGGCACCAGGCGAGGGTCGGATGTAGCTGAGCCAGTCATGCCACCTAATCATAGAAACCCCGCTGAACGGAGCCGAGCTAGAACCCAGCCCGAAGTTGACCCCATGGATGTGCTCGAAACAGAACCCCACAGGGGAAGATCAAGGCAGGGGGCAACTGTAGCTGGTCCTAGCGTGCATCCGAGCAGCCAAAGACAACCACTGGATAATGCTAGAAGTGATAGACTGTACCATCCCTACAGGTCATCTGGACGAGATAGATCCCGCAGGGAAGAACCAAGCTCATTTTTGTCCGCTCCAAGTTCTGACGAACGAATGGCACGATTATTCAGAGAATGTGTCCAACGGGAGCAAAGGGACCGGGGAATAGGCGCTAGGGTCACCAGTCCCTTTACCCGAAATATCGAAACTGCCATCACTCCCCGGGAATGGAAAATGCCAACCATGGAACCTTACAAAGGAACTTCCGACCCCATCGTACACTTGCAGAGATACACCCAGCATATGCTCATGAGTGGAGCAACAGAAGGAGTATTATGTAAATGCTTTCCGCTATTCCTAGCAGATCTAGCTACCTCCTGGTTCTGCCATCTACCCCAAGGATCCATCAGCTCATGGGAGATGTTGAAAGAAAGGTTTATTAGCCAGTTCCGCATCCATGTGGAACAACCCAAGGATGCTTATTCTCTATCCAATGTCAAACAGAAATCCGGAGAGACGCTGCAACAATATCTAACACGGTTCAACGCCGCAGCGGCAGCAATTCAAGATGCTGATGAAAAACTCACTCTAATGGCCCTCTGTAGTGGTGTACATCCAGACACCAAGTTTGCCAGAAGATTAACTAAGGAAAAACCAGCTACCTTGCCTGATTTCTTCCATGAAGCTGGAAAGTATATGAGACTTGAAGACGCTGCTACGGAGAGGCAGTCAGGGCAACAAGGCAAGATAGTTCAGGACAAGGTTCCCACTGCAGCTAAGGACGCTCGAAGAAATGAATCTAGAGACAATGCTGGGGGCAGAAAGGTCGAAAAGCGCCAATATCGACCAGGACCGAGATTTGACTCCTACACTCCTTTGAACGACACAATCGAAAATATCTTCCTAGCCACTCAGGGCGAACTAGGATACAAGCGCCCCCCGCACAAGAAAGAAACAGATAACGCACTCAAGTCCGGAAAGTTCTGTCGCTTCCACGAATCCCACGGACATGACACCAATGAATGCCACCATCTTCGGGACTTGATCGAAGAACACATTAGAAGAAGAAGACTGGAACGCTATGTGAAGGGTCAGAACAGGACTCCAACTCCAGCCAATGAGAACTCAAAGCAACCCCTTCCAGAGGTAGGCGGAGGGAATCGCAACAATCACAACACCAGTGGCTCTAGTCAAGAGAAGATAGTGGTCCTTACCATCTCAGGAGGACCACACATCGCCGACAGAAGTTGGGCAGAGATGGAAAGGTACGGCAAGTCGCTTAGAAATGCAGAAGGCTATGTTAACTCCATCACGGAAGAACGCCACCCGAAACGAAAAGAGAACGACGACATCATATTCAGTAGGCGTGATTTGGAAGGAAGACAGTACCCACATATGGATCCTATGGTCATCTCTGCCTGGTTCGGTCCAGCTAAAGTTTTTCGGATTCTAATAGACACAGGAAGCTCCGTAAATATCCTATTCAAACATGCTTTCGACAAAATGAAGTTATCAATGAAGGATGTATCCCCCTATGACAAACCACTGCACGGTTTCACTGGAGATGCAAAAATGCCCCTCGGACAACTTGACCTCTTCGTCGAAATAGGAAGTCATCCCCGCTCCGTTGTGCGAAAACAAACGTTCGTGCTAATAGAAAACCACTCGGCTTACAACGCCTTCTTGGGAAGACCAGCCTTGTCTGACTTCCAGATTGTATTAGCCCCCTGGTGCCTGAAAATGAAATTTCCAACAGACAACGGAGTAGGAGAAGTAGAAGGAAATCAAGATGCTGCCCGAGACTGCTACATAACTGAACTTCGCAATAACCGCAGAAAGAATAAAGGAAAAGATGCAGAGACTACTCTATGCATGAAAAGCTTGGAGGCATAGCAACTAAAGAAAGCCCCTCCTCTTCGATACACAAGCGATCCCTTCAATGAACTAGACCCCAGGGATAAAGAGGAGGAGGCTACCGCCGAGCCTGCAGAGGCTATGGAATTCGTATCTGTAGACAAGCACGATTCAAGTAAACTATTAAAAGTCGGATCTCAGCTAAAAACGGAGTTGAAAGATCAACTCATTGACTTTCTCCGCCACAACTTAGATGTATTTGCATGGACCCATGCCGATATGACAGGAATCTCCCCCGACATAGCATGCCACATGCTGAACATTGATCCCACCAAGGTACCAGTAAAGCAGAAAAAGAGGAGCATGGGGGCAGAGCGATCGGCAGCCCTTGATGAGGAAGTAAAGAATCTACTTGCTAATGGCTTCATACGGGAAGCCATCTACCCAGAATGGATCGCTAACCCAGTGCTAGTAAAAAAGGCCAATGGAAAGTGGCGAACATGTATTGACTTCTCCAATCTGAATGACGCTTGCCCAAAAGATTGCTTCCCACTTCCCCGAATTGACCAACTTGTGGATAGCACAGCCGGACACGAACTCCTATCTTTTATGGATGCATACTCCGGATATAACCAGATTCCCATGCACGCTCCTGACCAAGACCACACTAGCTTCATCACCGACCGCGGACTATATTGTTACAAAGTCATGCCTTTTGGACTCAAAAATGCTGGAGCTACCTATCAGCGCCTCGTCAACAAGATGTTCGCGGAACTAATAGGACGAACTATGGAAGTGTATGTGGATGACATGTTGGTAAAGTCCAGGAAAGCCGACGACCATGTAAGCCACCTGGGCGAGATGTTTCAAGTACTTCGCCGATATGGAATGAAGCTGAATCCTCTAAAGTGCTCCTTCGGAGTATCTTCGGGAAAATTCTTAGGATTTATCGTCCACGCCAGAGGAATCGAAGCAAACCCTGAACAAATCCGGGCTCTAAAAGAAATAAGGATACCCTCCACTCGAAAAGAAATGCAGAGCCTAAACGGAAAGGTGGCCGCCCTAAGCAGATTCATTTCCAAGGCAACTGACAAGTGTGTCCCTTTCTTCGAAGCTCTCAAGAAAGACAAAGGGAGATTCGAGTGGACCGATGAATGCTTAAAAGCCTTCCTCAACCTAATCGAACACCTTCAGAGACCACCAGTACTCTCAACTCCAAATGAAGGTGAAATGTTATACCTATACCTCGCTGTATCATCTCATGCTCTAAGCGCCGCCTTGGTAAGAGAAGAAGACCGCACACAACGCCCGGTTTACTTTGTAAGTAAGAGATTTACAGGGGCAGAGGCCAGATATCCTAAACTAGAGAAATTAGCATATTGTTTATTGATCGCGTCACGAAAACTGCGACACTACTTCCAGTCTCACTCCATCAGGGTTCTAACCGATCAACCGCTAAGACAAGTGCTCCATCGTCCTGACACTTTTGGGCGACTCCTCAAATGGTGCATCGAACTAAGTCAGTATGATATCACCTACCATCCTCGCACCGCTATCAAAGGACAAGCTATGGCCGATTTCATTGCCGAATTCACTACCAACGAAGGCAAGGAACAATCCGAAGTAGCAAAAAACATCAAGTGGAACCTCTTTGTAGACGGAGCATCGAACGAACAAGGCTCGGGGGCAGGTATTGTGATCATCACCCCCAGGGGAAGAAAGTTGTACTACGCATTAAGGTTGGAGTTCACGGCCACCAACAACGATGCTGAATATGAGGCAGTAATAGCGGGATTGGAGCTTGCCCTAGAAATTGGAATCAATTCCTTATGTCTTCATAGTGATTCTCAGCTTATCGTAAA
This sequence comes from Allium cepa, assembly GCA_030765085.1. Lineage (NCBI taxonomy): Eukaryota > Viridiplantae > Streptophyta > Magnoliopsida > Asparagales > Amaryllidaceae > Allium > Allium cepa. Next base: position 405,688,329 of record CM060940.1, on the reverse strand, counting down.
CCAGGTACTAGGAGAATTCCAGACTCGAGGAGAACGACTCACAGCATACCTAAAGAAAACCAAACTGCTGCTCGATCAATCGGACCACTATCTAATCAAACGCATTCCTCGAGAAGAGAACCAAGAGGCAGATGAACTTGCAAAGCAAGCTAGTATGAAGAATAGCACCATTTCCGGAGCATTAGCCATCTCAAGGCAGCTAGCCCCAAGTTTCGAACAAGTGAATCTGATAACTGCAATCGAAGAAGGAACCTGGATGACTCCTATCCGGAAATATTTGCAAGATGGCACACTACCCGACAGGCGTGACGAAGCCAAGAGGATCTTGAGAAAAGTTCCCCACTACACAATACAAGAAGGCATCCTCTATCGGCGTGGCTTCTCTAGCCCCTTATTGAGATGCGTCGCCGGAAGGGAAGCCGAGGAGATCTTATCAAACATCCATCAGGGAGGATGCGGAGATCACACTGGAGGGCAGACTTTGGCAAGGAAGATACTCCGATATGGATATTACTGGCCCACACTAAACAAAGATGCCCTAGACTTCGTCAAGAAATGCGACAGATGTCAGAAGTTCGCCAAGATTCCTCGACTACCCACAAACGAAATTACTCAAATGACCAGCCCTTGGCCCTTTGCTGTATGGGGAATTGACTTAATTGGAGAACTGCCAACGGGCCAAGGCGGATCCAAATATGCTATAGTGGCAGTCGATTATTTCACCAAATGGGTGGAAGCAGAACCTCTAAATAAAATATCTTCAGCAAAAGTTATAAACTTCTTGATAAAAAATATTCTGTGCAGGTACGGAGTCCCACTCAAGATCATATCAGACAACGGACTCCAGTTTGACAGCGAAGAATTTGCCGACTGGTGCCAAGAGCATGGAATTCATAAAAGCTTCTCATCAGTAGCTTATCCTCAGGCAAACGGACAAGTTGAAGCCGTCAACAAAATTCTCAAAACCCTAATCAAGAAGAAACTTGAAAAGTCAAAAGGCGCTTGGGTGGACGAACTTCCTACGGCACTATGGGCGTACCGCACATCTTTCAGAACATCAACGGGACATACTCCTTTCTCTTTGGCATATGGATCGGAGGCAATGCTCCCAGTTGAGACTATTGTGCCTTCCCACCGTAGGATCCACTACAACCCAGAGGAAAACGAAGAACTCCTCCTCATGTCTTTGGATCTGATTGAGGAAAGGAGAAACGATGCAGCACTCAAAGCAGCAGCTCACAAACAAAAAGTGGCAGCGCTATACAATTCCAAAGTCAAGCATCGCAGCTTACAAGAAGGAGATCTTGTCCTCAGGCGAATCTTTCCGCGCCCCGGGGCACTAGACCCCATCTGGGATGGACCGTATGTAATTCATAAAGATCTCCACAACGGAGCTTATATTTTGTCAACAGTGGATGGAGAGGTGTTCCAGAGGGCATGGAACATCCGACACCTCCGTCGATACTTTTCTTAACTTGTACTGCCCATATGAAGTGAATTAACAAAGAGAATCAGTGGACGTAGGCACTTTCGTGCCGAACCACTTTAAAAAATCTTGTCTCTTTTTAGCTTGTTCCTTTATGTCTTGGCTACTTGTTAAGTTTTATCCCTTTCTGTTGAACAAAATCCTATGGCATCTCCACTCAAGACGCACCGCGGCCTCATCTGGACTAGGCCTAACAGGTACGCTACGATTCTATGCACTCGCCAATGAGACACTTTTGCTCCAGCATCCCTCTGCTGCGGGTTAACTCATTGCGCGCCTGCCCTCAAAGCCAACTGTAATGAGCCGATTATAAGTCATCATAAAGGCCGACTATAGCCGATGGCAGCTCATTACGGCGTTCGGCTCGCCGGCAACTGTGAACCTACTTTAAGCCCCAACATAAGGTGTGGCCAGCCAGGGGTAGTTCACGGCCAACGGCACCCACGCTAGCCGGCCACGGTAAATCGAATAATACCCACGATTACGGACCATAATGGTTCGGGTAGTTACCGTGCGCGATCTCGGCTCCGATGTGTCTTAAGTGCGGCTGTGGTAAAAAAGAAAACTCCCCGCGGAGGCGTAAGATGGGTGACAAATGTCTCCAAGACCCACAGCTAGGGAAAGTGACTACAAAACCCGTTTGCCACGAACTTAAGCACATCGACGGCCTTCCGTGACTGGAAGTTTTACTTTTACTATATTTCCATTTCATTTAAATACTTTTCTCCTATCCTGTATAACAAACTCTAAAGTACAGGAAACCAAATAGGAAGCATTCGCTCATAAGAAACTAAGTCTGCATACTGGGTGGCAGGGTACTCAGCTATATCCGTGAACAGTTACATAAGACACTCTAAGCTACCGCCTGCGAATGAAACATAAAGGGCGATACTCTCTTTTCTTGTACACAAATACGTAACTATAGCTTGTTCGTACAATAACATTGCAACACATGAAATTATATTTCTAGCAAAAAACTTAGCATCAAACACAACTAGAATCACAAGCATATACATAGTTATATTTCTCACGCAGCACATCAAGATGACAACAACATTTAAACATAACAACATCAGCTTATATTATAAAATCACACAAAGTTATTCTTTGCAAATAATATTATTATAATTACATGTCGATGACTAACGTAAACAGTGATAAAAAGAAATAAAAAGGTGGCAGCCGCGTCCACACTCCATCGCCAACTTCCCCAGTCTACTTAGCCGCAGGATCAGAGCCCCCAGCATGTGGATCAGGAGTCCCACCTGTTCAGTTCAGAAGAGGAATTCATTAAACGAACAATCAAGTTATGAAAACACGGAAAGGAAAGAAAGGGAAAAGAATAACTCACCAGCATCCGCCGCTCGATCCTCATCATCCAACTGCACGCCCGCTTCCTCTGCAGCAAGCAGCCGCATCCCCTCCTTCACCGCCGCTTGCTCCTCCTTCGAGAACTGGGCAGTAACCGCATCCAAATTGAAAGCCTCTCCGCCTTCCTTACCCGCGTTCACCCTGGCCTCCTCTAAAGCCTGGAGATACACCTTGGCCATCACCCGAGGGTAATCGTCCATCCAAGACAAGCCGCCCTCCTTCCAAGTGTGGAAGTACATGTCCTGCAGCATCTCATCCATCATCCCCTCATTCTCCTCAAACTCCCTCACCCGGGCCTCGGAAGCTTGCAACTTAGCGACGGCAATGTCCCTCTCTGATTGGTATCTCAAGCAGTCCGCCTGAAGAGACCTCCGCATTTCCTCCTCCTTTAACTTGAGGGACCTCCTCATCTCCTCCATCTCCTCCTTCAACTCGGCCTGAGCCATCTCCGCAGTCTCGAGCCTCCCAGACAACTCCTCTACCCGCTCAAGATCCGCATTTCGAACCTCATCCACCGTCGTAATGGCCATGTTAATCCGTTCCCTGCAGGCGACCTCCATCTTCCGTAATTCCGCCCTACTGGCCTTCTCCATCGTCTCTTTCAGCCGCTTAGAGGCTTCCTCATGCTGAGAAATCTGGATGGCTTGATCGGCGAGCTGCTTGGCCTGATCGGCAACTTTTAACCTCAACCGAATATTAGCACTCCCGATCTCTTCCCCGGCCTTGGCCAATCTAGCATGATGCTCCATTAACTTCTTAGTCTCTGCGGCCACCCGATCGATGTTAGCCTTGGCTTCGTCCCCCATGGTGACTACCCGTGTAGTAAGTAAATCAAGATCTAAAGACTTGGCCTCGTCCAGCACTCTTACCATGGGGTTGCGGGGAAGAAGGTGCTCGCCCGTGGCCTCATCAAATGAGATATCCTGAAAGCTCGGATCTAAATCAGGATGACCGGCAAAAGGGTCACGAGGCACGGGACGAGGCACATCAGGACGCCTTATACGAATAACAGTTGGGCTCTTGAAAGGAGGATGAGGGGGGCCGGATTCCGTGCTCTCCTCCGTAGTATCACAAGGAGGCTGAGTAGGAAGCTGCGGACCAGGGGAAGACTCAAATAAGGAACGGCTCCGCTTCTTTTTCCGAATGTCCTCTTCAATGACCCCAAGAAGGGGGCGATAACGGACTACATCCCCAGTGCGACCAGTAGAGGATTTCGCAGAAGCTCTCCTCGACTTAAACTGCTCAAGGCGGTGTCGAACGTCCGACGTTTTAACCACCTGGCCTGCCCCTGGAATAAAGAACAAGTGTTACGAACATACAATAATCCACAGTTCGAAAAATGTGTTAAGTTAAAAGGAAAGAAAAGTGAGAAGGCACATCTATTATACAAACCCGGCGGAGGAGTGGGATACTGCAATAAGTCCTGGATCTCATTCCAGGACGGAAGTGAACCGTAAAAAATTTCTAAGTCCCTATCGAAAATGGAATCGGCAGAGGACAAAAGTTCACCTTGCATCGCCGGAGTCGCCTTAGCTGAGAAACCCTTAGAGGATGGGTCAGTGCCAGCCACAGCTTTGCCGGTTTCCTTTTCCTTCTCCGTTTCCGACTCTCCCTCCGACTCCCCGAAGGCCCGACGGAGAGCCTCATCCAGTTCAAGGTCTTGCTCAGAGGTTAGGGCACCGACGCCACTACCACCTTGACCGTCGCCATCTCCTCCACCCTCCGACCCTTCTCCAACCTCGCCTCCTTCCTCCTCTTCTACGCCTTCCTCCTCCGGGACAGTCGGAAAAGTACTTGGAGAAGGGCCATCAGACTTCTTCAGTTTCTTCCCCCCGACAACGGGACGCTCTGTAAAAGGCTCCCTCTTACCGCTCTTCACCATAGCTCCCTCCTTAGCTTTGGCAGCCTTCTCCTCAGCCGTGTCTCTTTGCTTAACCACGGACTGGTGCGGTAAGATCAAATTATACTCCAAGAGGGTTGCATTCCTGATCAAGAAGGAGGCCGACCGGTCCCGTGCCGGAATAGCCTTTAGTTCAGCAGCCATTCGCACCAAGGAATCATCCTCCACGACTGCAATACCACCTGTCGCTAGCCAGAAATAGAAGCATGTCAGAAAAAAACACTACAGTCAAAACATGGAAAATATAAATGAAATCCATCTTACAGCCGGAAGTGAAAAGGCGGAAAGAAACAACGTCGTCCTTGATGAAGAACCACTCTTTCTTGAACATGGTAAACTTGGAATATAAGTCCAGGACTGGTTTGAAGGGCACGGCCGCTTCCAGACTGATATACGGAGACCCCTTCTTATAGCTTCTCAGGTTGTACAAGTATCGAATTTCCCGGTTAGAAGGAGGACGCCCGTACCTCCTCTGGAAGATAACAAAGAGGCTCACCAGGATGGCATAAGAGTTAGGCTGAAGTTGGAAAGGAGCCACCTTCAAATATGTGGTGAAACTTACTATCCAAGCGTTGATAGGAGGGATAGCACCGCACATACAATGGTATCTGCTATAAGCAAAATAGCCTTCGGGAGGATTATATGGCATCACTCCATCTCCCGGCAGCAGCATAAGAGCCCTGTCTATCCCGAAGGAACGGGATATGACGTCAAGTTGCTCCTCCTTTAGGGAGATAGGAAAGCAATCGGGAGGGGAGACTAGAAGTTCCTGTGGACCATATCCGTCCACTAACGACCTCGGAACAGGTCTATGTTGCCCGGATCCTGGTTGGGCTGGGGGCACAGAAGAAGACTCTCCTGTACCTTTAGACTTCTTTCTATCCGATCGTGTTTCCGCTTTGCGAGACATTTTCTACAGCACAAGAAAAACTTGATATTAGAATAAGAAGTATAGAAACATAAACAAGCAAGTATATAAGGCAAGCGTGTAAAAAAGTCTAAGATTCCACTCAAGGTTCAAGTATGAAGTCTCATTCGGCGGTGCAAGACAAGTTCATTCGGCATCGAAAGCATATGGCCATTCGGCACTCATTCGGCATACATATCATTCGGCCCTAAGGCCTGAGTCTCATTCGGCAATCCAATACACATCGTATACATTCGGCAAACAGGTCCATCCGGTGATAAGAGATCATTCGGCAAAAAATATATATACCTGATTCGGTATAAACTGGTTCGGCAGAAGGATGGTTCGGTCAAGAATTGGTTCGGCTCTCTGGTTCGGTAAGAAGAAACCAAGGGGGGTACGGCCTCTATATATAGGCGAGCTCAGGGCCGCCGAACCAACTGGTTCGGCCCACCGGATAGGAACACCGGACCAATAACAAATATACCGAACCAACTAGATACCGAATGAAACCACAGCCGGATGAGAATAACCGGACCAACAAAAAACCGAATGAACTATCTCTCTACCAACGACAACCAGGAACTAGGGGCATGCAGAGCGCCTCATGCAGATAAGTACCGAACTCCAGAACTAACTAATAAAATGAGGATTATTACAACGATGAATAAGTTGTAAATCTCTCACTAACATGGATTAATCGTTTACACGTGTACGCGACCACGAACGGTCCATAGGCACGCTCTGAATGGTTATTAACCCTATTGTCGTGGGAATTTACACTTTGACACGCCTTTTTAAACTCGTAGGTTAAACGGATATTTGACTCTGATAATTATGAAATGGCTAAGCTACTTACACATGTACGGGGTCGCGAACGATCCCTAGGCATGCTCTGAGCTGGCGATAAACCATCTTGACAAACGATCCAAGGATCCACTCTGACATGAACCTGGCATCTATGATGCTAAGCCCCCTCGGGGCTTACTCTCTCGTCCCAAACAGCACAGTTCAATTCAGCTCGAATATTTCGATCACGAACGGTTGTTGTTTGAAATCACTCTAAAACTGTAAATTCCTTTGCAGGACATCAACAGGATATGAACATCCAGCCCATGGCGTTACAAAACAAGCCTTCTCGCCACAGGGAAAACAAAGCGCGACACATGCAAGCACGTGCCCCACTTTGGGGGGCAAATGTTGGGCAAATTCTCACCCAGAGGATCTCGAGACCGAGAAGTCACAGTTTCACCCGGGCTCGCAACCTCCACTCCGTTCGACAGCCAAGAAGGTCAATACTAACCCAGAACTCGATCCAACATTCTCCATGAAGAAGCTCATTCGGCCCCAAGCCTCCATTCGGCTCCTTCCATTCGGCCCCAAGCTTCCATCACCAAACCAACATTCGGTCATCTCCATTCGGCTTCCCTCGTATTCGGCCACCGAACCAAACCCTTCCCCATCTTGGCCGAACCAGTCACACAACCAACCAGGGGTAATCACCGAACCAACCTACATGCCCATACCGGACCAGACCATGCTCCTACTACCGGTCCACCACAGCTCCACGACCGGACCACCAACACCGAATCATTAATGGCCGGACCAACGCCATCGAGCCAAACACATACCTCACCACCGAATGGAGCTCCGCCGAACCAGATGATTGCCAGTCCAGACTGCTTCAGCCCGGGCCCACCAGCAGCTATATACATCCAAGACCCCTGCCCCCTACCTCACTCTATAAATAGAGGGGCAGGGGTACAACAATGGAAGACAAGTTTGAGAGCTCAAGCGAGGAAGGAACTTTCAAACTACTTTCATATACTTGTATACGAAGCATTGTACTTGTAATCCGAAAGAAAGAAGATAATAACATATAAAGTGGACGTAGGCATATTCCGGCCGAACCACTATAAATCCGCGTGTCTTTTACATTTCAGCCCCTACTTCTTTTATATTTACATACTCATCTAAAATCATTGAAAATCACATATAATCAACTAAATAATACGACTTGGAGGTGTTTGTCCATTTTTTGTGCAAACAGCAAGTAATTTTAATCGACTACATAGCTATTTATGTAGTCTAATTTCAATTCTCCTATTTACGTAGTCTAATTTCAATTATAATATGAGATGCCCATCTTTACTAATTATTCCTTTTACTTTGCTATATAGGTACACAAAACATTCCTTTACTACATGGAAGATTGCCAGCTAAAGTTGCTAAAGGTATGTTTTTATGCATTTGAATGTGTATGCTATTATAAATTATATTTTGTTATATATGATATAAATCCGATCTTGTTTTGATCATGTAAATGTATGCCGATCTTGTTTTGATCTTATTTTGTTAAAGGTATGTTTTTATGTATATGATATGTATGCATGTATAGTTATAATTGCTAATTGTTGAATTTCTTTTTCATAGGTAATTACCCATCTATGGTGTATACAAATGGCAACATGTTGTTGTATATTAGCGCTTTGAAGTTCTTTTGAAGTAACAACTTCTTTGGTTTGTACATTTAATCATCATGTGTAGTACGATCTTTTTATCATTTGTATTATTTATACTTCTAATGTAATGTTCATTAAATATTACGATATGTTATGCATCATTCTATGTGAATGTTGAGGGGTAGTTATTTTTCGTCTAATGTGATATATATGATTGTGTGAAATGATACATTGTGTTTATGTAAATTTATCGATTGTAATGTGATAATGGATATATACGTATTGCAAAAATGATTTTTAAAACGCTGTTAAGAACACCATTAATAAGATTTTTTATAGCATGTAAAAAACGCTATAAAAAACATGTTTTTTATAGCGTTTCTTCTGTTGCAATAATAGGTCACTGATTTATTACAATACGTTGATTTACAGCGTTTATAAAAACGTTGTAAAAGCCTTTTATAGCATATTAAGAACGCCATTAATAAGATTTTTTATAGCACGTAAAAAACGCTAAAAAAATACATGTTTTTTTATAGCGTTTCTTCTATTGCAATAATAGGTCACTGATTTATTACAACATGTTGATATACAGCGTTTATAAAAACGCTGTAAAAGCCTTTTATAGCGTTTTTTAAACGCTATTAAATAGTATTTTTGTTGTAGTGTGAAAACATACAGACTACATGCAAACTTATGACCTAACAAGTCATGTTCTTACAAGTCACATCTCATCCCCAGAGTTGCATACCTCCTATTGGATTCGCAACCCTTAAGGAAGTAACAAGGTATGTGGGTTCTAAGCATAACCTATCAACCAAACACTATGGTATAAATTAATATGATGCACCGGTATCAAATATTATCCTAACTGGTATATTCTGAATCAAAAACGCACCTTCCTTCATAATCTTCCTTTTTTCAGCTAGATTTGGCTTAGCAAATGATGGTCCAATAACAAAAACCTTTCCCTTGTCCACCCTGACTAGCTTTGGACACTGGTTCTTATAATTCACAACTTGATCACAATTAAAGCATTTGACATTCTTTTTTTTTTTGCAGCCTTTTCCCCTTTCCTGATCGGCACTCATGAGCATAATGACCTTTCTTGTCATACTTGAAGCAAAGTAAATCGACCTTTTCCTTCTTGGCAGGATCTCCCTTCTATGCTCCCTTCTTTTTAAAGAAATTCCTTTTCTTTCTCTGTGAATCTTGGGTTTCAACTGGCTTCTCTCTTGCATAAACAGAAAGCATCTCTTCATGGCGAATTACCATCTCCACCAATACATTACTAGGATCATGATGATGTGGCAGGGTCGCCCTAGCAATCTCAACTCTCAATCCCAAAATGAACATCTCATTTCTTCTGATGATGGTGTCTATAGTATTATATCCACAATGGGACAACTCATCAAACTTAGCAGGATACTCAACAACTGACATCTCTCCCTGCTCCAGATCTAAAAACTTTCTCAGCAGCGCTGATTTAGCATCCTTAGACATAAACCTCTGTTCAAATCTCCTTCGAAAATTAGCCCAAGTCAATTCCTCCTCCGAAACTCCGACTGTAAAACTGTTCCACCAATAAAGTGCTGACCCTTGCAACTACCTGAGGTCAACATTCTCTTCTGCTCATCATCTAAACCTAAATCAGCAAAGACTCTCACGATGCAACATCTAATTCTCTACCTCAATGGCATTCTCCATCCCCATAAATGGCTTCCCACCAAGACTAGTTAATGCAGGCCAGAGAGTCGAAGCCATAAGTCGGTCCCGACCTAACTTGCTTATAAGTCGAGTACGACTTAAGGAATCACTGGAGGAAGAAGTCCGACCTAAAGAATTTCAGGAAAAAGAAGGCCTAGGTCGTATACGACCTAAGGAGAAAGGTATAGGTCATGGCCGAGCTAACGAGAACAGGCAACGACCTAAGAAAACGCAAAACACTGAGTTGCGACCTAACGAAGGCACCTTAGGTCGGTCACGACCTAAGGAAGGGATGTTAGATCGTCTACGACCTATGAGAAGCATTCTAAGTCGCCTACGACCTAGTGGAAATTCCGAAAGAAGAAATCACCGACCTAAGTTAGGTCGCGAGGAAGATGGGTCGCATGAAGTTCCTGTTACCACATTATTAGGTCGCGAACGACCTAACTCATAAAGTCGCAAGAAGATTGCTGAAGCACTCCTTTAGGTCGCGAACGACCTTAACTAAGTCGCCATGTAATGTACAGGTGTGTGTTAGGTCGGAAACGACCTTGTATAAGTCGTAGGTCGTTAACGACCTATCTTAAGTCGTGGTTGTTGAGTCAGTCCATATGAATGTTAGATCGCGTGAGTTGTTTGTTAGGTCGCGTTGAGTGCTGTGTTGTATACAGGAGAATATGCAGTGTTGATAGGTCGCTGCCGACCTAGGTGCTGAAAGGTGTTGAGTCGTTGATGTTAGGTCGCTGCCGACCTAAGTTAGGTCGTAAGTCGCGGCCGACCTAAGAGTTGGGTAATGATTGTTGTGTTGAGTTGTAATTCCTATAAATAGCGTGTGTGTTGTAATTTTTGTAGGTTGTTGATTTTGAATAAAATTTCTCTTTTGTTAGCTTTGTGCTTTCATACCAATTGGTAGTTGAGTGTAATCTCCTATCTCCACTTACGTCATTCGAGTGCGCTCGAATCCACGTTTGTTGAAGCCGATTCACGGAATCTAGTGCGCTAGATCAACGTGCGAAGAATCGTAGATCTTTGAACACGGTATAGTGCGCTATCAACGTGTTTGAGATAGCTAGAGTTCGGTATCTTTGGATCAACGAACTTGGGCATTTTGGTATCTTCAACTCACCGATTGCTACATTTCATCGATCGAAGTTTATTTCGAATATTCCGCTGCGTCAGTTTTGGTATCAGAGCCATTCTTAGCCAATCATAGCTAAGTTTGATTCTTGGAGCCAAGTTTTTGAAGTTTTTGAAGTTTGGAGTTGTTCATTGTGTTCATATTGAAGTTGCATCAAGTTTGGAGAGTTTGATCCATTTCATTTTGGATCGAGGAGTTGGACTTTGTTTGGATTTTGACTTGGAGTTTTTGCGCGCCAAGGAGTTTGAATTTGAAGAAGGCCGTGTATACTTGGGAGTAGCCGTGCCTTGTTGATTGCATTTAAGTGTTTGTAGTAGGTGGCCAAGACAAGTCATAGCGAGTCAAAGGAGAGCCGACCTAACTTGAACAGAGTTAAGGTTGAGTCGTATATAAAGCATTGTTGAGCCGAGATTGCTTGTGTTGGAAGTTTGAAGTATTGTGTTCAATTTGTTGAAGTTTGTGAACTTTACAACCATGCCACCAAGGAGAGCTAACCGACATCAAAACGTTGAAGCTTTGTATCGAAGAGAAGAGGCCGATCAAATGGAGCAACGTATGCACGAGAAGATTGATGAAGGCATTGGTAGGTTGGAGAAGCTTATGATTGATATGAATCAAAGTAGAAGAAGAAATTCCCCTGAATCCATTCATGGAGGAAGTAGAGTTTCACATCATTCAGATCGGGAGAGGAGAGAAAGTCAGGATCAACGGAGTGTTGATAATCGAAGTAGGAGGAATGTTGATGACCATGATAGACGGGATGTTGGTTGTAGGAGTGGTGGTAGAGATGTTGGAGGGCGTGAAAGACAACGATATGCATCAGACTTTGATGAGGAGTTTGACGGTGATAGGGAAAGTGTTCATTTCAGAGACCGAGATCAGGGACAACGTCAGTATCGGGTTATTGATGATGATCGACGTTGGGAATCGGGTATGAAGATGGAGATTCCGGAGTTTAAAGGAGGGATGGCAGCTGAAGAATTTCTTGATTGGGTATCAAATGTTGAAGAGATCTTTGATTTCAAGGAGGTTCCTGAGCATAGGAGAGTAAAGTTGGTTGCTACTAGGTTGAGGGGGAGAGCTTTGGCGTGGTGGCAGCAAACTAAACTTACAAGGGAGAGAATGGGGAAGTCAAAGATAGAATCGTGGGAGAAGATGAAAAAGTTGATGAGATCTACTTTCTTACCTTACAACTACCAGTCACTTATGTACCAGAGGTTGCAGAATCTGAGGCAAGGGACAAAATCTGTTAGTGATTATGCTGATGAATTTTACCAACTCATCGCCAGGAATGATATCATGGAAACAGAAGAACAGCTAACTGCTAGATTCATTGGGGGTTTGAGAATGCAGATCCAGGATATGGTTAATATGTTTGATCCTAGATCCGTTGCAGAGGCACATCAGAAAGCGTTAGCTTGGGAGAAACAAGGAAGGCGTGGAGGTGGTGTGTTTACTAATTCCAATAATCAAGCAAGGGGTGTTGGTGGAAGTTCTAATGTTCCTAAACCTGTTTCAAAACCAGTTGTGAAGGAGGTTGAGAAGGCGAAGGCTAGTAGTGTTTTCAAATGTTATAATTGTCAGGAGTTGGGTCACAAAAGCAACGAATGTCCGAAGCCGAAGAAGAGAACCATGGTTGCAGAGGTTGAGGCAGATGATGGTGAGGAGGCAGAGTATTCAAATGTACCTTATGTTGAGGAGGAAGAAGAAGTGTCGGGTGATGAAGGATGTAATCTTATGTTGAGGAGAAGTTGTTTGACACCAAAGCAAGAGGAGGAATGTAGTTGGCTGAGAAGCAATATTTTTCAATCGACATGCACTATTCTGGGGAAAGTCTGCAAGTTCGTTATTGATGCGGGAAGTTGTGATAATATTATTTCTTCAGAGGCAGTTAGAAAGTTGAACTTGAAGACCGAGAAACATCCGAAACCGTACAAGCTAGCATGGTTAAGGAAGGGAGGTGAAGTGAAAGTATGTCGAAGAGCTTGTGTTAATTTTTCGATTGGGAAGAAGTACAAGGACGAAATTTGGTGTGATGTCGTAGATATGGATGTTTGTCACTTATTGTTGGGCAGACCATGGCAGTTTGACAGAGCAGTTCAACATGACGGTCGTGCCAATAGTTACAGTTTCATGTTCGAGGGTACAAAAATCACTTTGGTTCCCAAGAGACAGCAACAGAAGGAGAGCAAACTAGAAGAGATTGAAGAATTGAAAACTCTGTTGACTTTGAAGGAGTTTGTCAAGGAAGTGGAGGAAGAACCTGAAGTGTTTTTGTTGATTGGGAGAGAGAGTAGTGAAGAAGTTGAGATTCCAGAAGAAGTAAAGCCTGTTATGAAAGAGTTTGAAGATGTCTTTCCAGATGAGTTACCAAAGGAGTTACCGCCACTTAGAGATATTCAACATCAGATTGATCTTGTTCCAGGAGCAGTGTTACCACACCGACCACATTACAGAATGAGTCCGAAGGAACATGAGGAGTTACGAAGGCAGGTGGAAGAATTACTTGAACAGGGTCGTATTCAGGAAAGTTTGAGTCCGTGTGCTGTACCTGCATTGTTAGTACCAAAGAAGGACGGAACTTGGAGAATGTGCACTGATAGTAGAGCTTTGAATAAGATCACTGTTCGTTACAGATTTCCTATGCCGAGGTTGGATGATTTGTTGGATCAGTTGAGTGGGGCAACTATATTCTCGAAGATTGATTTGAAAAGTGGTTATCATCAGATTCGTATCAGACCTGGGGACGAATGGAAGACAGCTTTCAAAACTAGAGAGGGGTTGTACGAATGGTTGGTTATGCCATTTGGTTTGTCTAATGCACCTAGTACATTCATGCGGGTGATGAATCAAATCTTTCGACCATTCATTGGGAAATTCGTTGTGGTTTATTTCGATGATATTCTGATTTATAGCAGGAGTACAGAGGAGCATGTTCTACATCTGAGGGAAGTGTTGCTTATACTTCGAGAAGAACAATTTTATGCTGCTACAAAGAAATGTGTGTTTATGACACCTACTGTTTTATTCCTAGGTTATGTTGTTTCAGGGGAAGGAATCCAAGTTGACCAGAGCAAAGTTGAAGCAGTCAGGAATTGGCCACAGCCAAAGACAATTACAGAAGTGAGAAGTTTTCATGGGCTAGCGTCATTCTACCGAAGATTCATTCCACACTTCAGTAGCGTGATGGCTCCAGTGACTGATTGCATGAAGGGTAAACAGTTTGTGTGGTCAGAAGAAGCGGGGGTTGCCTTTGAGAGAATCAAGGAATTGTTGACGTCTGCACCAATTCTTGTTCTACCGAATTTTCAGTTGTTGTTTGAATTGCATACTGATGCTTCGAAGGTTGGTATTGGAGGAGTTCTGAGTCAGAATGGAAAGCCAGTTGCTTATTTTAGTGAGAAGTTGTCAGGGGCGAAGATGAGATACAGTACATACGATATTGAGTTTTATGCTGTTGTGCAAGCTGTCAAGCATTGGAGACATTACTTATTTCAGAAGGAATTTGTTCTTTACACAGATCATGAAGCATTGAAACATTTACAGGGGCAGGATAAAATCTCAGCGAGACATGCATCATGGATTGCTTATTTGCAGCAGTTTACTTTTGTCGTTAAGCATAAATCAGGGGTGACGAATCGAGTAGCTGATGCTTTGAGTAGGAGGAGTCATTTATTAACGACAATGAAGGTTGAAGTGACAGGGTTTGAAATGTTGCCAGAAATGATTGAAGAAGATCCTTACTTTGTGAAATATGTTGAGAAAGTGAAGGATGGGAGTACCGATGAATTTATGTTGGTTGATGGTTTTCTGTTTAAAGGGAATCGTTTATGTATACCAGATTGTAGTCTGAGGATGAAAATTGTGAAGGAATTGCACGAGGAAGGACATGTGGGCCGTGATCGTACTTTGCAGTTGATTTCACAATCTTACTTTTGGCCATCGATGAGGAAAGAGGTTGAAAGATTCGTGGAGCGATGTCATATTTGCCAAGTTTCAAAAGGGACAGCAACGAATGCAGGGTTGTATATGCCGTTACCAGTACCATCTAAGCCATGGGTTGATATCAGCATGGATTTCGTTTTGGGTTTGCCGAGAACTCAAAGGGGAAATGATTCGATATTTGTTGTGGTGGACAGGTTTTCAAAGATGGCACATTTTGTTGCTTGCAAGAAGACAGCAGATGCAGTTCGAGTCGCACAGCTATTTTTCAAGGAGATTTATCGACTTCATGGTTTACCAGAATCTATTGTTTCTGACCGAGATACTCGTTTTCTGAGTCACTTTTGGTTGAGTTTGTGGAAGGTGGTGGGAACGAAACTGAAGTTTAGCAGTGCTTATCATCCACAAACCGATGGGCAGACAGAAGTTGTTAACAGGTCATTGGGAAATTTGTTGCGATGTCTTGTACAGGATAATTTGAGAAGTTGGGACATGAAACTATGCCAGGCGGAATTTGCTCATAATCATGCAGTAAATCGAAGCACAGGATTCAGTCCGTTTCAGATTATTTATTCAAATTTACCCAGGGGGCCATTGGATTTAGCAGTTGTACCACAATCAAAGAGAACAGTTAAACGAGCTGCTGATTTTGTTGATGAGCTGACTGAATGTCATAAAATCGTTCAGGAACGATTGGAGAAATCGAATGAGAAGTATAAGAAGTCTGCAGATTTGAAACGTCGAAATGTTGAATTTAAGGAAGGTGATTTGGTTTATGCTGTATTAACCAAAGATCGTTTTCCAGTGGGCGCTTATAATAAGTTGAAAGCACGGAAAATTGGTCCAGTGGAAGTTTTAAAGAAAATCAATGAGAATGCTTATCGATTAAAGCTACCAGAGGATGTTTATACATCTGATGTTTTTAACGTCAAACATTTAATTCCATATCATGGAGAAGGGATTGTTGTAGAAGATGGTGAAAATTCGAGGTCGAATTTCTGTCAACCCGGAGAGGATAATGCAGGCCAGAGAGTCGAAGCCATAAGTCGGTCCCGACCTAACTTGCTTATAAGTCGAGTACGACTTAAGGAATCACTGGAGGAAGAAGTCCGACCTAAAGAATTTCAGGAAAAAGAAGGCCTAGGTCGTATACGACCTAAGGAGAAAGGTATAGGTCATGGCCGAGCTAACGAGAACAGGCAACGACCTAAGAAAACGCAAAACACTGAGTTGCGACCTAACGAAGGCACCTTAGGTCGGTCACGACCTAAGGAAGGGATGTTAGATCGTCTACGACCTATGAGAAGCATTCTAAGTCGCCTACGACCTAGTGGAAATTCCGAAAGAAGAAATCACCGACCTAAGTTAGGTCGCGAGGAAGATGGGTCGCATGAAGTTCCTGTTACCACATTATTAGGTCGCGAACGACCTAACTCATAAAGTCGCAAGAAGATTGCTGAAGCACTCCTTTAGGTCGCGAACGACCTTAACTAAGTCGCCATGTAATGTACAGGTGTGTGTTAGGTCGGAAACGACCTTGTATAAGTCGTAGGTCGTTAACGACCTATCTTAAGTCGTGGTTGTTGAGTCAGTCCATATGAATGTTAGATCGCGTGAGTTGTTTGTTAGGTCGCGTTGAGTGCTGTGTTGTATACAGGAGAATATGCAGTGTTGATAGGTCGCTGCCGACCTAGGTGCTGAAAGGTGTTGAGTCGTTGATGTTAGGTCGCTGCCGACCTAAGTTAGGTCGTAAGTCGCGGCCGACCTAAGAGTTGGGTAATGATTGTTGTGTTGAGTTGTAATTCCTATAAATAGCGTGTGTGTTGTAATTTTTGTAGGTTGTTGATTTTGAATAAAATTTCTCTTTTGTTAGCTTTGTGCTTTCATACCAATTGGTAGTTGAGTGTAATCTCCTATCTCCACTTACGTCATTCGAGTGCGCTCGAATCCACGTTTGTTGAAGCCGATTCACGGAATCTAGTGCGCTAGATCAACGTGCGAAGAATCGTAGATCTTTGAACACGGTATAGTGCGCTATCAACGTGTTTGAGATAGCTAGAGTTCGGTATCTTTGGATCAACGAACTTGGGCATTTTGGTATCTTCAACTCACCGATTGCTACATTTCATCGATCGAAGTTTATTTCGAATATTCCGCTGCGTCACTAGTATGGTCTTTACCCAGCTTAACATAATTATTACCAACTGGGGCCACAAGATTAGCTCCTCCAACAGTTCCAACGAATTCAACAACAAGTCATGCTTGCATCATATTAACGAAGAACTGATACATCGCTCCTATATTCACAAGTGATTTCCAACACCTACATTGGCATCAACATTTTGGTCAGCCTGTCGATCCAGGGTCTTCCTGGTGGGTCAAGCATTTCCATCGGTTGTAGTATTTCCCACACCATGATTTCCTCTTTCGTTTCCTGCTTCCATATCTTATTTCTCGTAAATCTGCATATGAGCCTAAGTAAGATACATAAGAATGGTCTAAGAGAGGGGAAGACACACACACACACATATATGTGTGTGGTGTGTGTGTACACACACACACATATCAAATACGAATACATTATTATAGCGTTAACCCAAACCCTAATCTTATTTTCAGATTCATTGGATTATGTTTGAAAATCATTTAGGTTTAAATTTATTTTAAATATCATAAACCTATGCTCTGATACCAACTTGTAACATACCCCACTTGGAGGCCTAAAACTAATGGCTACAAATATTACAGTCATCCATAGTTATTAATCCTTGGCGGCCAAATACAGTAATGTTTGGTACATTGATATAACAGAAACACATGAATATGGAAAAAATTGATACATCAAATAAGTTCCACATTCCATTCCAAAAAATTTCAAATTCATTACATAATTCCAAAACGAGAACCACGTTCAGAGAAAATATATTTATTACAACATACCCCAAGAGCGACATATAAAGTATATATATAGGAAATTTAAAAACTTTTCCTATACAACAACAACACAGTGGAATCAAAGTAAAAGAGAACTCTAGACAGCTATCATACGTCTTGCACATCTCCGGAAGCTTATTCGTCTAACGAGGTACCTAGAAACCTCAACTCTCAAACTACTTAAAATCAATTGAGTACCCAAGAGTTTAAGGGGAAAACATAAACTTCAAGTCAGACATAAAGCCTGTAATAATTTACCATCTCAAACTATTTAGATATCTAGTGAGACCATGCCGCTTAACGAAACAGGTTTTTCTGTCACTAGTATCCTAAAACTTTTATAAAACCATATATTGTGCTCTTGCATTCATAATGGTTAAAACATCTCAAAATAATACGATGATATGCAAAACAAGTGAATCAATTCTGGATTACCCATCCCCTTTGATTTTGACTATCTGTCTCAATTATAGTTTCTAGGGTTACTATTAACATATTAGTTTTCATGGGCTGACTACTAACCTGTTTATTAATTATGGACTCCCTATCTAGTTTCATAGTTTTCATGGGCTTACTATTAACCTGTTTAAATTTACTGACTCCTAGTCCTAATTTATAGTTTTCATATGATCACTAGGAACCTATTCACTCCTACCAATAACATCATTTTTTCATAGGTTCTCCCCGGACTTATTAGTAACTTCAATAACTTCCCTCTTATCCTAGTTTTCATAAGTTGACTAGGAACCTATTGCCATCTGTCAATAAATTAATCCGGATATAGTTTTCATAGGTTCACTACTAACCAATTGGCCCCTGCTAATAACTCTTTCTATTCATAGTTTCATGGGTTTACCATGAACCTATCTCCTTGACAACTTCTTCTATACATAGTTTTCATGGGTTCGCTATTAACCTATTGCCCCTACCAATAACTTTTCCCAAACATAGTTTTCATGGGTTTACTACGAACCTGTCTATCTGAAAACTTCAATTTTCATTGTTTTAACATTTATATTCTGGTCTTCCTGACCTTCTGGATGCAATTCTACTCTTTTAGGAGTTAATTAATTTATATTCACTACTAGGATAACCTAGTTGGTTATTCTCCCCTTCTCCAAAGTATAGTTATGGGTCCATTACAATGTGAATATATATACTTATATGAAGAAGCAAACATAATAACTTGGTTAATCTCTTTAATCTATTAATCGAGGAAAACTTCTTCAAAAACTCCAGACTTAAGATCATTTCAAAACTCTTTTATTATTCCATGGTTTTCCTTTAAAATGAGAATGGGTTATTTATTTTTAAAACTAAGGTTTTCGAAACCTTAAAACATTATTTTCGAAACCACTGGATAACCTCATTTGAAAGCATAGAAAACTTCATTTCAAAACATTACATATAAACCTTTCAATGCTCTTTATATCATCTATTTCGAAACCAAAATCTACCTTTCGAAAGTATCAAAACATTACTTAACAATCCTTAGAAACATAGCTTCGAAACCAATGAAAGTACCCCTTTTAAAACTATTGGGCTACTCAAAAATATCTTTTGGGTAAAAGTGAATATATACGAAAGTTTCCCTCTCAGAATCTTCAAACTTCTTATAAAATTGTTTGGGAAAAATTTGATGGTGTCAGCACCATCCTTTCAAAAGCTTCAAAACATTTAAGAAATACTCGAAAGTATAGCATCGAAACCCTCTTTTGAAGCTATTGCCTTCAAAACCCTTTTGGAAGCATCTAGGAAGTGGCTTAGTACATCTTTAAAACATAAGCTACTCTTCTAAAGCAATGATGACTTCAATACACTTGAAAGGCAAAAGAATGGCAGAAGGGTTTCGACTAGGTCGGAACCACCATTTTCAAAAGCATTGTTTTATAAACAAGGAACTCATTCAAAAGCATATACATAAAAATGAAAGATGATAATCTTCTTCGAAAGCTATTTAGAAAACCCTTTCCGATAGCATATGTTTCGACTCCTTCGAAAGCTTTTATTAAGACAAAGGCAGGCGCTTAACATTTTAAAACAAAACAAAGGTATTGACCTTATCGGAAGCAATGCCATCGATACCATGCCTTCTGCTTTTCTCCAATCCACTTCATACCAATTTCATTGATACCACGTGTATTTTCCTAATTCGTGGGTTTCGATTGAAGGTGGAAGCTATGAGTCGAAAGATGCTTTTAATACAGGTGGAACCTACTTTTTTGAGTAAAACCTAATTAATGCCAATTAAGGCAAATACTTTCTAACTGACATCCCCACAAGTAAACATATTATTTATTACCTCAACTTTTCAAATTCTTTACCAAAATAACTGCCACACAATTTCAAATCTAAACCAAGAATAATTTAACAAATAAGCCCTTCCATTAAGAAAAATCAATAATGCAAATAAGTCCTCCTAAAATAATTTAATTTCCATAACAATTTACTTAGGAAAAGTCTTAAAAAATCATAGAAATTCACTTTTGACGTATTATCTAACGAATCTAAATTTCAAACATAAATTCTCAATATAATTTTTGAAATAAATTTCTAAATCCGATTAACCATATTTTTCTCTAAAAATTCATAATAATCTTTCCATAATTTCTAAAGTTATCAAAATTAAAACCCAACTCCAGAATCATGTTTACATAACATATAAATTCCTTATGGCATGATAAATGAATTATAGTCGGTTTTACCCTTAAAACCGTGAATAATCGTATTTAAACAATCTTATTTAAATATAACATAGTATGATCCAAGCATATCGTCATCCAAATCATCGTAAAAAGGAATTTAATCTTAAACCCGAATACAAATGATTAGAAACAAAATGAGATGGTATAAATTATTATTCACCTTGATTAAGATAAGAAGATTGGATTGAGATTTAGATGTATTCCCCTTGCTTTAATTCCTTAGCTTTAGATTTAATTTTCTCCTCTTTTCTTTCTCTAATAATGGCCGGCTCCCCTTCTTATGTTTGCGTTTGTATTTTTTTTTTTTTGCAAAATGACGTGAATAAGAAATGAAACTATAAGGAATGAGAATATATAAGGGTAAGGGTTATGTGCGGTATTTCCCAATATACCCTTGTATAAATTAATTAACTTACAAACTATTCTTAAGCATAATTACTTTTTTAAGCATGGCCTTCTCATCAATTTTCAAATCTTAATCTCCTTATCACTTAATATGTTCATTATTCCATTTAATTTATCTAATTAAATCTTTTAAATAATGTTATTAAAAGTTTAGGGTGTTATAATATGTGTTTGACTTCGTAGGGTATGGGGTAACTTTTGGTATGGATTGGTTGGTGCATAATGACGCTAAGATCTACTATGCTGATAGATTTATCACCTTACAGAATCTAATAAGTGGAGAAAAAATTATGGCAGCCTTGGACGTAATAAAGGAGAAGTCAAGTTTGATGTTATGTGCGACAGAGAAATAGAAGGATGAGATAAACAAGGTCCTGGTAGTTTGGGGGTTCGTAGATTTTTTTTGAACTAGTAACAGGACTACCGCTAAGAAGGATGATTGAATTTTGAATTGACTTATCATTGGGGGCATAACCTATTAGTATGCCACCTAGTAGAATACCGCCTAAGGAGATGGAACAATTGAAGAAACAACTGATGGAACTTGTCCATAAAAGTTTCATTAGGCCGAGTAATTCGTCGTGGGGAGCATCTGTAATATTCATAAAGAAGTTGGATAAATCTTTATGAATGTTTATTGATTACCTGAAGTTGACTGAATTTATAATGAAAAAATTATTATCCATTGCCTAGGATAGACGAATTTGATCAATTAAGTGGAGCTAGAATAATTTGGCAATAGGATTCCACCAACTAAGGTTAGTAGAAGATAGTGTTCCATTGACCGTGTTTATAAAAAGATATGGTATGTATGAGTGCTTAATTTTTCCCCTTGGGTTGACCAATGCCTAAAGGTTATTTGTAGATCTTACGAACCAAATCTTCCATGATCAGTTAGATAGTTTTGTGTTAGTCTTCGTCGATGATATCCTGGCATATTCTAAGGATGAGAGGGACCATGATGTCCATCATAGATTGGTGTTGGAGACATTGAGGCCACACCGGTTGAAGGTGAAGTTTTCAAAATTCCTTTTTTGGAAACAAGGAGTAAACCTTCTTGGGCATGTTGTTTCAAAGAATGGATCAATAGTTGACCCATTGAATAAATAAACCAATGATGGTTGGAAAAGACTGGAGACGGTCATGGAAATGGGAAGCTTCTTTGGTTTGGCTAGCTATCATTGTTGATTTATTAAGGATTTCTCACGTGGAGCAACACCCTTAACTAAGTTGACTATTAAGAATGAGAAGTTCATATGGAGCGATAGTTGTGAAGGGTCATTTCAAGGTTTGAAGTAGTTATTGACAATGCTCCTATCTTGGTTGTACCTATGGGAACAGGGATAGGTAATGTATATCGATGCTTGTCGAACATGCTTAGGGGTAGTGCTGATGTAAAGATGGCAAGTGATAGCTTACACATCAAATCAGTTGAGATCGCATGAAGTTAGATATCCAACTTACGATTCGGAATTGGCACCGGTAGTTTTTACACTAATGATCTTGAGGCATTATTTTTAGAAGAGCGGTTTGAGTTATAGGTGGACCATAAGTCCGTTAGATATTTATTCTCTCAAAAGTAGTTGAATACAAGGCAGTAGAGAAGGTTAGAATTCTTGGCAGCATATGATTTGGGGATAAAATATAATCTAGGAGAGAGGAATGAGGTTGCCGAAGCGTTGAGTAAATAGTAGCAAAATTGGCGTTAGCCATTATTGAGGAATGGATGACATTAGAGACGCGCATGTCTTGCACAGTGCATTATAAAACAAATGCAAATCGAGTTAAAATCCAGGAATGATGGTAAGTTTGAAAGTACATCCAATCTTTGTGGATAGAACTGATGCAGGGTAAAGAAAAGACCTATTATTGGCCAAGAAAATTAGGTGATTTGGAATGGGTGTAGATATTGAGGATCTAAAATGAAAAGTAGACTCGAGGAGATGGCTTAGGAAGAAAGGAAGGCTGTGTGTTTCGGGTGTGGAAAATTTATGGAAGGAAGTCATCAATCTAAATTTACTATCCTTCTTGAGGGCATGAAGATGTATCTTGACATAAATAGAATTTTATTCTGGGAAGGAATGAAGAAGGATGTTGGTGAATATGTGAAGAGATGTTTCACCTATCAGTTAATAAAGGCTGACCATCAAATCCTAAGCAGATTAATCAACCATTTTAAGTATCGACTTGGAAGTGGGATTCAATTTCCACGGTTTTATTAACTGGTCTCCTAGGCCAAGCATAAGAAATGATAGCATTTGTGTAATAACCGATAGATTAACTAAGAGTGCCCGTTTCATCCCCACAAAGTCAACAAGAACAACAGCTAGTTTGGCGAAGCTATACATGACGAATGTGGTAAGACTGCATGAGATTTTGAGTAGTGTTTTAAGTGGTAAAAATTGTTTATTCACCAGTGAGTTTTGGAGAAGGTTAAAGTGCACTGGGTACAGATTTATGCTTGAGTATGGCTTACCACCCATATGTGATGGTCAAATAGAGAGGGTGAACTGTATGCTTGAGGATTTGCTAAGGGCATGTATTTTGCATTTTGAAGTGTCTTGGGAAAACCATTTGCATTTGGTAGAGTTTGCATATAACAACATTTATTGATTTGTTGGTCGAATGTATGAGATAGACTTTTGTTGGGACCTAAATTGGTATGAGAAGCTACTGCGAAAGTAGAATTGATTTGTGAAAGAATGAAGGTATACAAATCAAGGCAAAATAATTATGCTAATAAGAGGAGAAATGTTCTTGAGTTCGCAATAGATGACTATGTGTTGTGAAAGTTTTATTTGATGCGAGGCATTATGAACTTTGGGGAGGTAGAGAAATTGGCATCTAGCTATGTAGGACTATTTGTAGTGATTGATAGGATTAGTAAACTAACATATTGAGTTAAGTTACCAAGTAGTTTAGCTGGTACGCATAATGTTTTTCACATATCACATTTGAATAAATGTGTGTGCGACCTAATTTCGATGGTGGAACCGAGGGCAAATGAGGATTTATTATAGGATTAGATATGACTTATGTTAAAGATAAATGGGATAGTAGGTCATTATACGAATGAGTTAAGGAATAAAGTTGTTAAACTTGTTCGTGTCTAGTGGAGTGACTATGTTGATGATTGCACCTAGGAGGTGGAGGATAGGATTATAAATATCAATCCCGATTTGTTTGACATGTACGGTTAGGTATGTGTGTGTATAAACTAGTGGGGATGCTTGTGTGATTTATGGTATGTCACTTGCATGTGTTGATAATTATATAGTATAGCATGATTGATGATTTGCACTAGCGACGAACTAGTGTAACTACTGTATTATGTGTACACTGATTGATGACGATGATTTTTGTGTGCCTTCTTTGACTTTCAGGGACAACTCTTATAAAGGTGGGGAGACTGTAACACCCCATATTTTGGGGCATAGGGGAAATTCATTAAATAAATTATTAATCAAATAAATTTATAAAATAAAATAAAACAAGTTAACTAATAATGGTGAATGTAGGTAGGGTGATAAGTTAAGGATCTATTAAGAATATGCAAGAATGAGAGTTTTGCCCAAAGCCCAAATTACTAAACCTTTATACTCTAACCCCTCATTCACTCTTTCTTTTTGCAAAAGCTAAAAAAAGAAAACTAGAAGCTTAGATCGGCCATATTTTCAAGGAAAGAAGAGGTAAATTCAAAGGAAAAGAGAAGGAGCATTCATTTCATAAGCAAACCAAGGCTGAATCAAGTTTAATCAAACCAAAGGTGCTAATCCTATTATCCAACCGTTTGACCTGGACACTTAGTCAAATTGGAAGTTATCAAGGTAGAAAGCCTAGAGTGATAACTAGCAAACCTGGGTAACAAGCACGGCCAAGATCATGAGCCTAAAACAATAGCAATTGGCTTCCAAAAGGAAGCCAACATCCAGATACATCAAAGACCAAACCACAAAAGACATTAACAGAGGACTTGAGGATTAATACCAAACCCTACAAGAAGATCTGCATTGGTCCCTACGACTTCACTATTAATGCCCACCAACCCATCTAGCTCCAACCCATGGTGACTGCAACATGTTTCAAGTTTCAGTGGATCATTCTAATGCAATAACAATCAAGCATCCATAATATATGAAGCTATGAACACCATTCCACCACCGATAAAAGCAATTCACCTAGAAACAAATTTCTAGCAAAGCAGTCAAGATGGAAAATATGAAGGCACGAATAATTTACAACTATTCAAGGCCAAAAGAAAGATCCATCAAGCTAACTTATAGTTCGGCATCGATCCCCAACTATGGATTGGTATTGATCTACGATTATTGTTGATGTGGCCGTGATCTTTCGAGCATTTCTCTTCATGGATGTGGGGTACGTGGCTATGAACATAGTGGAAGAGATTTCCGCGACCTTCAGCTATAAGTAGAGGATGAGGTTACATTTTGAGGGATCGTTTTTTGTTGCTTATAAATTTTCATAGACTTCTTGCAATCCCAAGAATCATTATGGATCCTTAAGAACAACGTTTGTAAACAGCAATATAATCAACAACAAAGCTAAGTGGACATAGAAAACGTTTAGCGAACCACTATAAGTTTGTATGTCTCATTTTTACTCATTTCCATTTAATTTCTTCATTTATTTCTCTACTGTAATTTCTTTGATGTTTGTGTGACATTTTGGTATAAACAAATCCTTTCTCTAAAATCTTCAAAACTAGTATGGGATAGGATTGTATCCACGTTTGTGTTTTACTGACGAGGAACAAATAAATGAAGTCAATTAATATTTGTTCATATTTTTGAAATTTAAAGATGAAGGTTTTCATGTATTAAGACTAACATGTGAATCAAACCTTGTCCAAATCACTTGAAATCTTTATATGAGCCGTGGAATAGAAATTTAGAGATGGATTTCTATTTCATAACTTTTTGGAAATATACAGAATTATTACAAATTTTTAAGCAGAGAAAAAGCCTAAATTTCAAAATTAATTATATATCGCATTTAAAATAATTATTTTGTCCTTGAAATTACATATGAATTAAAAGATGATAATTCGCATTCCAGTGAATTTTTGGTATTTTTATCATGCATTTTTAAAATTATATGGATTAATTGATAAAGAAAAATGGGTAATTACATAAGGGTAATTTATAAAGTAAGTTAACAAATTCTGAAAAGAAAACTACAAGAGCTTGTGTAAGCCAATGAAAATTTAACACATATCGGGGTTACAGAAAAGTAATTCCTTTAGATGGAAAAAAGTTTTCAAGATAATTACTGAAATACCATCTCAAGCAGCGATAGCCAAATCAACTTGCAATGGGTAAGTTATGTTCGTCCTTGAGATGATGGTTTTGATGACAACAACCTTAGAATAGGATTATAAAATATAAATACTAACAATATAGTTTAGAAATATATGTATATGCAGGATTTAACCATGCAAGTACTAAGAATAAAGATTGTACAGTATAGAGATTCAAAATATCATGATTGAAGACTCATGAGTATCAAGAATATCAAGATTATCAAGAGTTCAAGATTTCAAGAATAAGTAATTTAATTAGGAATTTTGTTAAAACTCCTAGAAAAGCACTGGCATCTTAAAATCCAATTTATTCGTGGGATGGAATCCACTTCTAGCCTGTTAAAGGGATGGAACCCTAAGTAGGATGGAACATACGAAAAATCTAGTGGAACGTTGTTTTGGATCCACTAACTTTTATTCAAAATGTTTTTACAAAATTATATCTTGTTTTCAAAATGATTTCAAAACATTCCTTTTAAAAGAATCAAAAATATCTATCCTAGTTTTAAATTGTTTAGCCTCAAAATAATCTTTATCTTCAAAATCAAATTATTCTTAGTTTAAAACTATCTTTTAATAATAATATATTTAACTTTTAATATTTATACTTAGATTTAAATATAAAATTATAGTAAAATTTTATATATACCAAAATATTATTCTCTATATATTTATTTATGTATTTTAACTATATTTAAGTATATTTATAAAAGTTTAAAATAGTTTTAATATAAGATAAAAGTTATTTCAAGGAAAAACAAACCGCTAAAATTTCCTTTGGGATGTCGACATACTCAAGATACACATGTCGACATAGTGGCAGTTGATTTCAAAAATTTGAATTTCAAAAGAAGTGTCTATTCGTCATATCCCTTCACGAATGGACATGGCTGTTGTTCTTCTATAAATAGGGGTTGTTTTCAACGAATTTTTAATCATATATTTCTGATTTTCACTCCTCTTCTTATTCCACGTTTCTTTATATATATTCTTACCATTACTCTATCGAAATCAACATTGAATCTAACTAAATCATTTCTAATTTGATTCTCTATCACTATCTCAACAAGATCTCAGTGCTACTCAGAGTTATAGACTTCTTTATAATCAATTAAGCGAGAAAAGGTGTGATTGTGGCCTTGAAAATCAATCAAGTTAGAAAAGGTGTGATTGTAGCCTAGGAAATCAATTGGGTGAACTTGTTGCCCATGAAATTAAGTATCTCTACCCAGAGGATTGTGAAACTGGAGGGTGTACCTCATAGCCTTGAAATCGAGGGTCTAATTGTACAATTGCTTTTGAAAGGAAATCCGTACTTGTGTATGGGACTGGATGTAGGGTAACTCCGAACCAGTATAAAATCCGGTGTGTTCTTTCCTTTACTATTTTACCTTATTTCTACGTCTGTATTTGATTCTGTGATCATATCTGTGTTTGAATATTGCATACATTTGTGTTCAAATTAACAAAAACTCAAAAAGATTTAGTAATTTCTATAAACACTATTCACCCCCTTGTAGTGTTAATCCTAGCCATAAGATCCGTATTCCGCATTTCTCACATTTGCTATCAGAGCAAGGTTTTCGAAGTTTTCATAATTTGAATTTTGAAATTTTTTAAAATGGCTACAAACACTGGTACTGGTAACACTACCAACACTAGTTCTATCATCCCTGTCACTAGTTTATTTGTAGAAGGTCAGTCTACTATCAGACCGCCATTTTTTAATTTCAGTAATTATGCATATTGGGCATCTAGGATGAAAATATATTTACAATCTGTAGGATTAGACACTTGGAATATCACACAGACTGAATATTCTAAACTCACAACTGATTTTGCATAGTGGATCGCTGAACAAAATATTATTGCACGAAATAATTCTTAAGCAATGAATATTCCGTTTTGTTCACTTGATAGGAATGAATTTAATAGAGTGTCAGTTTGTAAGTCTACATATGAAATCTGGAAAACTTTGCAAGTTACTCACGAAGGAACAAACAAAGTTAAACAGACCAAAATTTCCATGCTCACAAATCAGTTTCAATTATTTAAAATGAATTCTAATGAGTCTATTTCAGATATGTATAGTAGATTTCAGGATATTGTGCACTCTCTAATATCCTTGGGAAATGAATTTTCGAAAGAAGATCAAGTCAGAAAAATCTTAAATTCTCTTACTCCAGAATAGGATCAAAAGACACTTGCGATCGAAGAGGCAAATGACATCAGTAGCTTAAAGATAGAAGAATTAATTGGAAATCTAATGTCGTTTGAAGTCCAAATGATTGGGAGAAGAGAAAGCAAAGCATCCGAAAAGAAATCAATGGCATTCAATGCATTGACCGATGGATCAGACTCAAATAGTGATAATGATGAAGAGATAGCCTTTACGACCAAGAATTTTTGAAAATTCCTGAAATTCAGAAAGATGAACAATCTCAAGAGAAATAATATAAGAACTCTGGAAATCAGAATATAGTGTCAAACAATATCAAATGTTTCAACTGTGATGAACCAGGCCATATCAAAAGAGGCTGCCCGTATCCAGATAGGCAAAACCTTCCTATAAACAATGATTTCGTAAAGAAACAAAAACGTGCATTTACTTCTACTCTAGATGACTTAGACTCGTCCTCAAGCGATGATGATCAGAAGACAGATAATTCAAATATATGTTTCACAGTAGTTCACGACTCCGACGAATTCAGAGAAACAGACTCAGAAAAAGGTACACATTTATAATACAATTGGTTGAAATTGCATGCTTAGATTTGGATGCTTAATTGCTTGATTGATTGTTTTGAATTGGCGTGTTGTTTGAATTTTAAAATTTTTATTATTATTATTTTTATTACTACTATTATTATTTTTATTTTTATTTTTAATAGTATTATAATATTTCATAGAATATACTATAATTTCAGAAATATTCTAGATATATATACATTAAAACTAGTAAGTGTGTGTATATATATATATATTAGAATGCTTAGGAAAAATAAATCATAGAAATTCAAAGACATATGTCGACATGGTCCCCACCGTGATGTCGACATGGGTACAGAATTTGAAATTCAAAATTTGAATTCAAATGGTTGAATTTTCCTCCACCTTTTCACTTCGTTCAATTCTCTGAAAAGTCATCTTTTGACAAGAGAACATATCCTTTAAGAATCTATTTATTCACTATCTTTTATCACATCTTTTCACTCTCATTTTCAAATTCAAACTCTCTCTTCAAAACTTCAAGCTCTCTACTCTCTACTCTAATGGCTTCTTCAAGCAACCCCTCCACCATGAGAATTCCAGAAAAATAAAAGAGCAACTCTTCAATGATCCGGAGGCCATAAAAGCATGCATCAATTATGCTAACTATGGAAAAGTCCATCCTAGAAAGTTTGCTATATTTCAAACAATCAAATTCTTAGTCTTATTGATGCTTCTCAAAATGATTTCGTTTGTTATCCAAATCTTGTTAAATTTTTCTATGCAAATTTAAACCATGGACTTTATATTGGAAATG
This sequence comes from Allium cepa, assembly GCA_030765085.1. Classification (NCBI taxonomy): domain Eukaryota; kingdom Viridiplantae; phylum Streptophyta; class Magnoliopsida; order Asparagales; family Amaryllidaceae; genus Allium; species Allium cepa. Next base: position 405,658,526 of record CM060940.1, on the reverse strand, counting down.
ATGATGAGATTTGGAGTAGTGTCAAAGGCACTAGAATCGTTTTAAATTGTGATCTTTTGGGTACCATTCTCGATTGCAAAAGTATGGGAATGGATCTTTCTAATTTTGACGAAAATGATCGTGAGATGTTTCATCACATTTTTGAAGGAAATGATGATTTTAAATTCAAAAATCAACTTTCGACCAAAAGCTAGAATTGTCAATCTTCTTTTACAACATATTTTGACCCCAAGATCGGGGAATTTTAACAATCCTACTTCAAAGGTTTGTAAAGCACTTTTTGCTATTTTTGGAAATTATGATATTAATTGGGCACAAGTTATTTTGGATGAACTTCGTCCTAAAAATCTTGAAATGGCTGAGAATACTTTGTATCATGGAATCTATCTCACTCGGATTTTTAACTATTTTGGAGTAGATTTCAAAGGGGAAGAATTTGTTTCAAGAAAGGTTTTCAATCATTCCAATATTTCTCTTATGAAAATTCCATTTGTTTTTCAACCTTATGAGACTCTTGCTGAAAAGAAAGAGCGTTTGGCTCATGAGGAGATGGAAGAGGAGGAAGAGGAAGAAGAAGGGAATGAAATGGAAATTGTTGAAGAAGAAGAAGAAGGTGGAACATCTTTGGAAGGCATTGATTATCCTCCTAATCCAACCAACACCTTTCTCAAAAATCAGAAGACCATTGTTGAGAATTAACGGACTCTTAAACGATCCGTTAGTAAGAAGTTGGACAAAATTTCATCAAAGATGAACAAGTTTATTTCCAAAGTCAGCAAGAAGCTTGGACTATCTTCATCTTCATCATCCTCTAACTAGTTTTGTCTTTTCGTTTCATGTTTTATTAGTTTAGTTTGTTTTAGTTTAAAAATTCTTGTAGTTCTTTGTGTCTAATCGTTGTATCGTGTTATCATGAATTGAAATTGAATTTTCTGTTATCTAGCTTATCTTATCTCCAGAATAAATGTTAGTTTATTATATAAATATATATATACACACAATTATTCACAAAATCAAAATAAGCCATCAAAATTCACCACACCATGTCGACATCCTCCCTATGACCATGTCAACATGTACTGGTCAGAAATGACATTTCATTTTGAATTTGAAATTTGAATAACTACCTTATGTCTATTCGTTTCAAACGAATTTCTACACCTATAAATACCTATTTCTTCCAGAATTCATCACTCAATATTATTTCCTATCTACTTTGTCTCTCATTCTTCTAACAAACTAAAATATGGCCAATTCAATTCATAATTTATCCGAGAATCTTGAAGAGACTCTTAATTCTTTCAAGAATATCCTTTCGTTCATTCTTCGAAACCAGCGACACTTAGAGTGGAGTCAAATGCAGATGATCAAGGAGCATGAAAGGCATTTCGATGCAATACGATGGATGATTTCCTCCCTGCACAAGGATGATAACGAAGCACATCCTCCAGTCTCTCCCACTAATGATAATGAAAATTGGGATGCCATTAAAGAAGACCCTATATTTGGATAAGAGGGATGGGTGGAAGTTCCTTGTAATGTTTGATTTATTTGCGTTGTTTGATTTGAATTGTTTGCTTTGATTGATTTGATTTGATTTGGATTGATATTTGGTGTGAAAAGCATGTATAAATATGCAATGATATTTATATGATCTTTAATTAATTATCATGTCTATCAGTATAATTATCTCTTAATCTATCTATTATATACTCCATTGTATTGTTTATTAATGCAGGTACTTTAGTCCAAGAATGAGGGAGAGTTATATAGTTTGGAGATTATCTAGTTTGGAGTTAGTTTTTGTTGAAGACAAAGGGGAAGAAATATAAAATAGGATAGTTAGGCATTGATTAAGGGGAGTTATTAGTTTTAGGGGGAGTTATTAGGATAGAAGTAATATTTTATAAACAAAGGTTGTCATCATCAAAAAGGGGGAGATTGTTAGTCCTTGAGATGATGGTTTTAATGACAACCACCTTAGAATAGGATTATAAAATATAAATACTAACATTATAGTTTAGAAATATATGTATATGCAGGATTTAATCATGCAGGTACCAAGAATGAAGACTGTACAATATGGAGATTCAAGATATCAAGATTGAAAACTCATGAGTATCAAGAATATCAAGATTATCAAGAGTTTAAGATTTCAATAAGTAATTTAATTAGGAATTTTGTTAAAACTCCTAGAAAAGCACTGGAATCTTAAAGTCCAATTTATTCGTGGAATGAAATCCACTTCGATCCTGTTAAAAGGATGGAACCTTAAGTAGGATGGAACCTACAAAAAATCTAGTGGAATGTTGTTTTGTATCCACTAACTTTTATTCAAAATGTTTTTACAAAATTATATCTTGTTTTCAAAATGATTTCAAAACCTTCCTTTTAAAAGAATCAAAAACATCTATCCTGGTTTTAAATATTTTTAGCCTCAAAATAATCTTTATCTTCAAAATCAAATTATCCTTAGTTTAAAACTATCTTTTAATAATAATATATTTAACTTTTAATATTTATACTTAGATTTAAATATAAAATTATAGTAAAATTTTATATATACCAAAATATTATTCTCTAAATTTATTTATGTATTTTAACTATATTTAAGTATATTTATAAAAGTTCAAAATAGTTTTTTTGGCAAGGCCAGCCGGTTTTATAGTGGACCGTCCACTTTTATTACGAACGTAATAAAATTGAAGTACAGGAGTAAGGTAAAAGCACCTTAACTACTAAGAAAATAAAAATACAGCACAGGAGTGTGACAGACATGCAACAGCTACTCAAATTACCTAGACTATACCACCTCAGAAGAGGTGGAGCACCAACTTCCACCAACACAAAAGAAGAACTCGCCGGGGTATTCCCAATTCGACCAGCAAAGGGGCGAAATAGGATAGCAAGGGAAGGATCATAATCCATTGAAACTGGAGAGAAAATAAATGAACGATCCCAGGAAGAGTAAGAAAGCATGTCAGAATTCGATCTCACGAAACGACCATCCATATCAAGGATTAAGGAATCACCAGAAGGTCTGTAATGAAGGCATCTAAGGTCCAGTTGATCATCAGAAACAAATCTATAAAAGTAATCATTCACAGGGTTAAATCGCATATAAGATTTTAGATCAACCCAACACCGCTCGGTCTCATCCCATACAATACTCTAAGGAGAAGCAACACTAGGAACCACTGAGGCAGTAGGGGAGTCAGACCTAGCAACAGAGCGCGGAGGCGGACATGGGGATGACAAAAGAACTACCGGGGGAGGGGCAGACTGAGAAACAGAGGAAGAAACCTTAGGAAGCCATTTTCGAAGCGGGGGGCGAGGAAGAGGGATCTTTGGAGCAACCGCAGAGCTAGCAGAGTGTGAGCATGAAATAGCCAGGTGACCAAAGGAGTGATAGGAGGTACAAATATCTGAAACGCAACCATAGCGAACACGGACATCCACAACATGTCCAACAGCAAGCTGAACGGGAATAAAGGAGGGGAGAGGCTTATCAGGGAATATCTCAATAAGAGCCTTAGCATACACCAATTTTTCATGCGCAACAGTATTAGAGTCAAAATATTTCAATTTCCCAACATTACAAGCAAGCCAATTCAAGCCAAGTAAAGGCTGAAGGGCAGAGGGAATTTCAGAGGAAAAACCCAAACGGGGATTGAGAGAACTTGCTTCCAAGCACTAGCGACAGTTGGAGACCAAGGAGTGATAATAAAATGCTTACCATCAAAAAAGGTAGGCTCAGCCTCAAGAACACGACGACGTTCCTCATTGTTGGAAAATTTAAGAAAATACATGGAGTCAACCAATATAACTCGTAAATCACCACGAAGCTTCAAGCACGACGAAAAACCTTAGACGCATCTAGAAGGCGATGATTAGGATCCAAGAAGAAACCAACCAGATAATTGGACCAAAAGTCCATACCGGCCTGCATAACGATTGAAGGAGGAATCATCATACCATTCTCCTCAATGATATCAAATTCAATCGGCTTGTAATCACCTGCATTACGAGGCAGAGAAGAGAATAGAGAGGACCATGTTTTGGTGCCAGCTAGGGAATGAGCAGAGAGATTATTAATTGATCGACCAGGCTGCTCCAAAGCAATGGAAAGACCAACAGTGGCAGGTTCACCATTCTCAAAGGATTTAATACAAACAATTGAAGAGCATCGAACATCGCCATAAATAACAGCAGAATCAATACGATTATTGCTGCCAGACAAATTAAACTCGGAACTAACTCCATCATACACCACACGCTCAACTAGTGCACCAACTACATCAGACGCGATTCGTTCAACAGGCAATACACGCACGTTAAATTCAGACCCAACATTACCTAAATTACATTTAGAAACCACTGCAGAGGAAGATAAACCACCACACGACGAAATCTGCAAATCGCACCCAGGCGAAGACGAAACCCCATTAACAGTTTGAAGGACTGAACTAATACGACCAAGCTTGGAAGACTCTTGGGCAGCAGGATTTGAAGCATGGAAGGGAGGGAATTCGGAAGCGGAGAGGAGGTGAGGCATGGGGCGCACTGGAACAGAGTTGAAGACGCGTCCAGATCTAGTTGATGAGGGAGAGGAGGGAAGCGATATAGTAGAGGGGTGATGTGGAGAAACAGGCATGGAAGGGAAGAGAGGTAGGGAGGAGAGAAGGGAGCGGGATGAAGAAGAGAAGTCAACGGGAAGATGGGAATGGAGGAACGACATTTTCACGTGAGCAGGAAGCCATTTTCACAAAAGAGCAGGAAGCCATTTAACATTGTTTAAAATAGTTTTAATATAAGATAAAAGTTATTTTCAAGGAAAGACAAACCACCAAAATTTCCTTTGGGATGTCGACATACTCAAGATACCCATGTCGACATAGTGGAAGTTGATTTCAAAAATTTGAATTTCAAAGGAAGTGTATATTCGTCATATCCCTTCACGAATGGACATGGCTGTTGTTCTTCTATAAATAGGGGCTATTTTCAACGATTTTCTAATCATATATTTCTGATTTCCACATTTCTTTATACATATTCTTACCTTTACTCTGCCGAAATCAACATTGAATCTAACTAGATCATTTCTTTTTTGATTCTCTATCACTATCTTAACAAGATCATAGTGCTATTCAGAGTTATAGACTTCTTTGTAATCAATTAAGCGAGAAAAGGTGTGATTGTGGCCTTGTAAATCAATCAAGTTAGAACAGGTGTGATTATAGCCTAGGAAATCAATTGGATCAACTTATTGCCCGTGAAATCAAGTATCTCTACCCAGAGGATTGTGAATCTGGAGGGTGTACCTTGTAGCCTTGAAATCGATGGTGTAATTGTACAATTGCTTTTGAAAGGAAATCCGTACTTGTGTGTGGGACTGGATGTAGGGTAACTCCGAACCAGTATAAAATCTGGTGTGTTCTTTCCTTTACTGATTTTACCTTATTTCTGCATCTGTTTGATTCTGTGATCATATCTGTGTCTGAATATTGCATACATTTGTGTTCAAATTAACAAAAACTCAAAAAGATTTAGTAATTTCTTTAAACACTATTCGCCCCCCCCCCCCCTTTAGTGTTAATCCTAGCCTTAAGATCTGTATTCCGCATTTCTCATAAGTTAAAGTCAACACGCGATAGCTATGTCAGGATCAACTTGCAATGGGTAAGTTGAAGTCAACATGCGGTAGCTACGATGGGATCAATGTAACGACCTACTATTTTAGACAATTCAAATCGACAATAAATCCACACATGTCTGACTTGAATAATTCAAAACAGTAGATTGTAATATAATTTATTGCAAATAAAACCAATCATAGATACAGATAAATCAGAATAACTCGCAGCGGAAAATAAACAACAGTAGTAGTTCATGAAGCTACTACAACACAGTCTCAAATACGAACTCAAAACAAGTACAAATTATATAATCTAAAGAGTAAATACAACAGAAATCCCAGATACATAAATGTTCACTAGTACAATAGTTGAATAGAAAATACTGAAAGAAATAGATAGCATCTAGATAACCTATGATATCAAGAAAATCCTAGTTCCAGAAGGTGAATTCCAAAGCTGATACTCAGGCTAACCCGAGAGTAAAGCAAAACACCAAAACACTTGAGTTAGGACATACATACTTATGCAATGGAAACCAACTCAAGTGAACTGTAAAATAAATATACATGTAACTTAAAGGATGCTTGGGACCACCCATCCTCTAAGGATCCGTTAAACTACTTACTATGTAGTAATATACCTTATTATAATAGTGTCTACAGTAAAGCAAACTTACTTAAAATAGCATTAAGGAGTTACCCAATCTCCCCTTTGACACATACATAGTCCAGTAGTCTATCCAGTATCATAGTCCTTCCTGAAAGGGAAGCCACCAAAGGATACTCCACAGGCTACGGCAGAAAACCAAAATCGTACAAGGCACGCTAGGGTAGGTGACACGGCACAACGAGGAAATTCCAGGGTAGATATATAAATTACGCATCCGGACCGGTGGTAACGCGCAGTAGCTACTACCGGCCACCTCGAGCCACACTTCCAAAATCAAAGGTGCGCACCATATCAATCACAAAGTAATAGAATGGCATACGAAGAAGTGTGTATGATAAGAGGAGCTACCTCATTAGCCCATCAATCACTCCTGTTTTAGCCACCTTATGCCAACTCACGGGAGTCGGGTACACGTTCATACCTCAAAGGGCGTCGCCACCATCCTACTTCATTCTGAAATCTCCATCGCGTACACGGTTGTTAAAGTGGTTTTCAGAGTTGGCATGATCTCGTCTCTTTAACAACCAAATGTTATTGTTACCCGTGGTTATTAATTTCAAAATGGTTTATATTTCACTTTAAACATATCCATTTAAACCATTTAAATTCAATGTCAAGTAATATTCATTTCAAAGTTGTAGCTTTCCAAATTTCATTCATTCAATTATAAAATTTCCAAAACATTGTAAATTTTAGATACAACACATTTATAAAATGTTATGGTAGATATAGTAATATTTTAAAACATTGTCAAATTCTGAAACAACAGCACCTATAAAGTGCTACAGTAGGTATTTTAGTATTTCAAAACAGTTCAGCTTCAAAAACAACATCGCTTTCAAAGTGCTACAGTAGGTATTTAGTTATATTCAAAACATAGTTCAAATTCAGAAACTGCAGCACTTCAGAAATGCTATTGTAGGTTTATTTAGTATTTTCAACACATAGTTCAAATTTCAGAAACTGCAACACTTCAGAAATGCTATTGTAGGTTTATTTAGTATTTTCAACACATAGTTCAAATTTCAGAAACTGCAGCACTTCAGAAGTGCTATTGTAGGTTTATTTAGTATTTACAACACATAGTTCAAATTTCAGAAACTACAGCACTTCAGAAATGCTGTTGTAGGTATATTTAGTATATTAAACACGGTCATTAAACCATAGCATTTCTGAAACGCTATAATTTCTATTATACCCTTTAAAGACTATATATATTCAATTTTTATCATTTTTAACTTATCAAACTTATTTCACATTTCAAAATTATTTATTTGGATATTACTTGACTTATAATTTTAATAAAATAACATTTTATTAATAAATATCCAACTTAAATTAAATTTCATTTGTTAAGTTAAATACATTATAAATTGCTTAACTTTTATTTCCACGAATAACTTAATACTTTATTTAAAATACCCATTTCATAAATGAAATATACTTATCACTAAGTTAAGCTTAAAATTCCATTTAAACCCTAAATTTTTAATTATTAAGTCAAAAAAATTTCATTTTGATCATTAGTTTTCTTATATAATTTTTTTCTTATAGAAATCACTATAATATTTATTTAAATCATCTAAATCCAATTTAAGTTAAATTTCATATTTCTACATTCGAAAATACTTGATAAATTTTCAGAAAATATTTAAAATTAACCACGGATCTGTATAAAATTTTCTAACCTAGGTCAAGTGATACAGATATGTATCATTTCAATCCGTAATTTAAAAAGAAAAATCCGGGTTCTATCATTTCAAACCCGCAATCCCGACTCAAATAAAATAAATAAATATCGCTTGAGCCTATCATTTCAGCTCATAATGAATTTTCCTTATTCTAAAGTCCATTCGGGTATGTATCATTTTAACCCATAGTGATTCTATTCTACATGGAACTTGCAGTGTGAGAAATAGTAAATAAAATAAATAGTATAGCATCATATAACATATCAGAAGATGTAACAGGTTTATAACAGATTTTAACATCATGTAATCATATCACAAGTATATATGAACTTATCAACATAGCAAATCCATTACTACATATCCACTTGTCATCGTTTCATAATTATATAAGTATGGAATGTCTAAAGTGAATAACTCACCTTCTCAAGCTAGAGATCAATTCAAAACACAAAAATCCAAACTCCACAAAGCACGAAAAAGGCCCGACTAGATTCGAGAAGAAGTAACACCCAAATTCAAATCTTGTAAACAAATAAAATATGACCATACATAAAATATCATTCAACATCATGTTATAAATCAAAATAATGAATACAACATGAATCAAAGTAAAGCAAAATTGGTTTAAACCAACAAGTGAGCACGACCACATCACCTATAGGCTCGGCCACACCCCTACATGGCTCGGCCATGATTGTTAGAGGCAACTAGGCTTAGTTATGAGGTCACAAGGCACGACTATGGTATGAAATATGAAGAGGAGTGGCAAGGCAAAGGTCAAGTGTAGACAAAAGCATGGATCAAGAGGATTTTTTGCAATTTTGGTGATGGAGTTTGTTCTAGGGTTCACGGCCTTGGTATGGGGATGATGTGAGGTGGTGGAGGCCGATCATGTTTGTGGTAGAGAGGAGAAGAGGTCGGCTAGCATGGTGTGTCCGAGCTAAACAATTAGAGAACAAAAGGAAAGAGAAAAGAGAAGAGAAGGAGGAGGCCATTGAAAACTTACTGTATTTTTCCTCAGGAAGCAAATGAGATGTGAGAAACTTTGTACGCGATTTACAAAAAGCAAAAGGAGGCTAGGGTTATAGGAATACATGGCTAGAAAATGAACGGCTAGAAAAAAATGAAGAGGTTGTGCAAATGAAAAGGCCTAACTTAATTTCCAAGCAAATAAACAGAAAACTCTTTGAATTTCCAAGCATAAAAATCAAACAGAAAATCAAATAAAAATCACATAAAAAGATCCAACAAAATAGAAGATAGAAAAAAATATAAAAATAGAAGTGGAAATTAGCCACAAGGGTCTTTTTAGTAAGTGCAATTAGTTTTTAGGACACACAACTGAAATAATTATTTTTAAGGACAAAATGCAAAATAATTAGTTTCTAAAGCCTAAAAACTTATAAAATTATGTCCTTGAAATTAATTGGACAGCTGACTTAGTCCTTAAAAGTAATTATTCTGCTGACTTTGGCCTTGAAATTAATTTCTATGGATGTGTGTACTAGAAACTAATTGGACTGCAAAGTTTATCCTTCTAGTGAAATTCCCATGATGTAGGAAAAATAGAAAATAAAATACGGAAAGTAACTATGTGTAAAACGCTGTATTTTATCCAATTTAAAAGGTATAAAGCAGAATTTAACGAAATGAAAAGCAGAACTAATATTAAAATAAAATGCAGTTTCAAAGAAAAAGATTAGAATTTAAAAATTCAAATTTAAAATTTTCAACTATGGTCAAACTTTGACTTTCAGTTGACCAAAATATAAAAATTTTAGGAAATGTTTATTTTATTGTATTTGGAAAATAATTTATAAACAAAACCCAAAATTATATTGGAAAATTCCAAAATTTAAAATTTTAAATAATTAAACATCAAAGTCTCAATTAAAATTGAATTAAAAATATTTATAAAAATTATGGGTTGTTACAATTAACTTGATGGCTAAGCTGGAATTAACATGCGATAGCTACGTTGTGATCAACTTGCGATGGCTAAGTTGAAGTCAACATGTGATAACTACGTTGGGAGAACTTGTGGTGGCTAAGTTGAAATCAACATGCAATTGCTACATTGGGATCATCTTGTGATGGCTAAGTTTGAATCAACATGCGATAAGTACCTTGGGATCAACAAGTGATAGCCCCCACATGCATCAACTTGCAATAGTTATGGTAACGTCAAAGTGCAATAGTCTGAGGATTGTCCAACTTGCGATATCTATGAAGTGTTTCAACACGCGATGGATTTTGAATATTCAACTTACGATGGCTTATAATACCGACCTATGATAGCCGAAGAAACACCGGTGTGTTATTACTTTATGTCAAAGTGTGTTATCCATGTAATATAAATGTGAGATAGGTGATAACACTAAGTAATCTTAAGTAAATAATGAAGTTTTATAGCACTTCAAAAGCCACCTTCTAAGCCGATGGTTAAGAATTTCACGGGGAATGAAATGTTCATAAAGAATAATGATTTAAGGACAAATAACTTATTTTAAGGAATGAAAATTGAGTTCGAGGTTGATTAAGTTATGTAGTGACAAGTTGAATCATTAAGGATAATGAAATGTAAAATGAGGCATGAATGGCCATGTCTAAAGTATGACATATTAGTCGGTAATGTTGATAGAAGACCTGTGTGCTTACCAAAAGTATAGAACATGATATTATATTCGGTAATATTGTTGGAAGGCCTATGTTTCTATCATACATCTAAAACAAGACCTTAAATTTGGTATCATCGGTGGAAGGACTTAGTACCAATCCCTTGTATGTTCAGGACAATATAAGGGAACAATGATGTTAGGCTTATGTAGTGTCCAACTATCTATTCGCAAAATTATAGGAGATCAAGGCAGTAAGGCTTTCGTTGCATCCAATTGTCTATTCACGACATAATATTTGATGAATGTTGTAATAAGGCTTGAGTGGCAACCGTCTGTCCAAATCCAAACAAAATAATTGATAAAAATTGGTGCAAGACCTAAGTGGAAAACTAATTATCTGTTCAAAATAAAATAAAGAGTAAAATAAGACAAAAACCTCAGTGGAAATTTTTAATGCCTAGTATAGTTATTCAACTGGTAAGAGTAAGGCCAGAGTGGCAGTTTAAATTGAATAGACCATATAAAAAGTTGAACATATATGTAAAAAATCTCACACTTTTGATTAATTGATGATTTATATTTGTTCTTGATATGATATTATTACATGGTATGATGTAATTGATGATGATTGGAATATAGAGGAGAAAACCCGTTTGATGCATGGTCTCGTTATATGATTATTGTTTTGTGTAAAATATTACTCATACCAAACTTTATGTCTGATCCGTATTTTTATTATTTCTAAAAACTCATGAATACTAACTTGAGTAAGGTGAATTTATGACTTAGGCGGGTATCTTTTGGAAAGACGAATTAAGAAGCTGAAGATGAAATAGAGGATGAAGATAAAGGAAAATGTAACGACCCGGAAATTTCGATCTCGAAAATCCCAGATAGTTAGAGAAAAAAAAGAAAAGAGATAGAAGAAGAAGAACAGAAAAGAAACACAATATCTCACATTCGCAGCGGATAAAATATAATATCAATAATAATAGTTATATCAAAGAAAACTGTATCTATCAATTTATATCAATATATCAAAGTTACAACCATTTTATATATACATTGGACAGATACCATTCAACGTGTCACAGATAAACAACAATAATACACACAGCGGAGAACGCTCCATACATTCCTGCTATCCAGCTCGCCTCCTGAACTCCGAAACGTCCCTACCTGAAAAGCTGTAATACTCGGTCTTACCTGAGCATTACATCAAAGTAACACCCGGGTCAGGCTGGAAACCAGCGTGAGTAAACCCATCTAACATGAAATACACCAAAATAATACTTATTAAAAACCTGGGGTAACTTATAATAATTTATCAAATTCACAGGTTTGGTATAGACAACACTTATTATACTCATCAATTTCTAAGTATCCTACTTAGATTAAATGGTCTAGTTCACTTAAGTCATTCCATTCCAGTCTATTTTGTTTCACATACCAAATCTATACAGAATTATTATAGATCACAATTCGAAGTGGTTTCGGGTATCTACTAGTACCCGACCCCGGTCTCTCCGAACTCAATTTCCATCTTAACCCCCATTAATTAAGTGAAACACAATTCAACCTTAATACAAGCTATCACCTTCAATATAGCAATTCGTCAACGACAGATAACCACATAATCGCCATACAAGACAAACATATCATGTCACCAACATTTTATACCAGAAATATCAACCAATCATCCATAAGCAAGATTGATTAGTCACCCATTCCTAAGTAAATCAAATTAATTTCCTTAAATCTTGCTTGCTTAACAAAAATTAATTACAATCCATTAATTAATCTGATACCAAGTGAAACGACTGCCTTTCATTCCACAGAAAGACGCATCATTTTTAAGAAAGAAAGAGGTAGAAATAGAATAGATAGAAGAAAAGAACTCAACAAAATCAGAATCTCACAGTGGAATGAAACAAAATATAATATATAACATAACTATTACATAGTCTATTACATATCAGAGTTACTCAGGTACAACAACACAAGATAGACAGTTATACAAGTCTGTCTATTATACAACTCAAATGCAACACATACATAACAGAGATACAACACAGCGGAAAACACCATATAACTACAAATGCCGAAGCCTCCTGTTCCATAACTCCTCCAGTATTCGTCAAAGCTAACCTGAATCCCTTGGATACTCGTACCAAATGTAACGACTTACAGAAACTGAGAATCAAAACTGAGCTTCGAGCTCGAAACAGGAAAAATGTCGAAACCTGGAAACCACCCAAATCCCCATACTCCGACCACCAGAGAAACTTCACCTCCGGCCACAACCACTTCCACACCCCATCCATCTTCTCCCTGAATTTGGGACAACTCGGTTTGCCCATGGGATTCGGACGATCACATTTTCCTGATGAACCGCAAAACTAGGTTTAAAATTTTCAATTCAAAATCACCATCACCTAAAAGTTTTAATCCACCTCCTACCATTTTTCCTTGATTCCACTATCCCCATTCCATCACCAGATACGATACTAGCCACCCCGCCCATCTAGATCAACAATTACGACCCAAAACTTGATTTCTGGTTAAACCAGAATTCCTCCAATATCCCATTACTAAAAAACATGATTTCAGTTTCAAAAATTGATTTTTAGTTCAAGTATTCAATTTATATCCCTGGATTAATGAATCAGGATGTTTGAATTTGACTTGTTAAATTTTCTCTGTTGTTGTTTTTTTTTTAAAAAAACTTGAGCCTGGAAATTAAACAGTAAGCACAGATATACAGCAGCATGCACCCATCTACATACATTCATATTCACAGAAAAATGCTAGGACAATCCATATACACAAACATGTTTTGTTCCAGAAAATAGCATGTGATCAGATTTATTCAAATGCTTAAACTTCAAAAGTGAACACCAAGCTACAAATCAAATTTAAACACCTGATTCAATAATCAAAGTGGATTACATTTCTCTATTTTAAATTTAAGTTAAATTTTATTTATTTCTATAATGGATATATTACCACACTTCACTTCTCATTCATTTAATAAAATCCAATTCACAATTTAAAGGTTATTAATAACAATAGGATGATATCATCCAATTCATTTTAAAACATCCATCAATTTCAAATTTCCAGATTTAAAACTCAATATTTGGAGTTTATCTCAAACCATCTTTGATATTATGTATATCTCTCATATATACATAATTATTCCTTGGCCATTTTAAAAACACTTTGAAATCTACATATTTTTATAAAAAGAAGAAACAACACATCAGAATCTAAACAGCGGAACGAATAAATTATATTAATAACATAAAATATTACATAGTATACAACAACTATCAGAGTACACAGATAATACAACACATACTAGACATTTATAAACACTTGTCTAGTTTTTACAACATAATACAACTCAAAGACAACACATAGATACCAAACACAGCGGAAACTATATATCTAACGCAGAAGCCTCCTGCTCCATTGCACCTCCATAGTTCGTCAAAGCTAACCCGAATCCCTTGGCTACTCGTAAAATTTGAGTACGCAAGAGTTTATGAAAAAAAAATAAACTCCGGGTCAGACATGGGTCTGGTGTGAGTAATAGGTTAAGATTGCTTAATTTTCAAAAACCTGTTGAAAAGAAAAGGTATCACGTAAGACTTCCCACACATAAACATGGAAAAGTTTTTACCATACGCTAACCAAAACATTTGATAGGAAATCCAGTGATATTATAATAGGTCTAGGGTTTCCAAGTAAATATGAAATAGCCGGAATTGTTACATTCATTAAATTCCAGCTACTAGCCACAAAAGTGGGTAATACAATCAAAACTGTTGGAACTTACTGGATTTTGGATTCCATACAATGGCTGGGCTACTGGGGTACCGCCTGTCACAGTACGTGGCCGAGATCAACGTACAATGGAGTACGCGCACTCCCCTACAACACAAGGCCGGAACCATTCCTTACTGAATAGTTCCGAACAAGACAACCCCGCAGTTGGTGCGCAATTCCAACCGCCCACTAAACCGAATAAAAAGGGACCTCTAGACACGGGAAAATCTCGTCCTACTTGGGCATGACCCACTTAGCCTTGCTGCACCTCCCCTGTTTTAGCCATTCCCGGTTGATGAAGCTTGAGGTTACGATTACCTTTAGAGAACACATCTCTTAGAATGCTCATCGTCCACCTAACAATGTTCTGAAAGCATTCAATCCAAACAAGTTCGTTCTGGGTTCGAACGAAACCCAAGACATTATCTTGTTACACTCGTTTTGGAATCTCCCTCAGAGTTAATGACGATAACCCTTGCACTCTGAATCTTCATCTCGACCCTGTAAGTACTATTTCCATCAAACTTATAACAGAATCACCCCTAGAGTTATACTGACTAATAGTCCTTACACCTCGAGTCTTCACTCTTCACATAAGATACACGACCTATCGTTAGTTTGGATCGATGTGGTTTTCGGATATCTAAATATGGAAACTCGATCCTGGTCTCATCAAAATCCAAAGCGTGTCTTTTAGGTCCAAGTTGTTTAAAAGTTTAAAACAATTCAATAACATTTTCTATATACACACAGATAGATAATTCACAGATTCACAACAGATAATTATCATTATCATAACTACAGATAATCCACATTATTATTATCAAAAGATAATCCATATCATCATCACAATGCAACCAATGCATCCATATCACTCAACATTACTAATCTCATAGTTGAGATTCCAAACCATTCAAGGCAACCAATATCATCCATTTATAAGCAATGATAGACAATCACATTATCTATAATTAATTTAAAATGATTTAAATAAATTACATCATCACTAATTAATTTAAAATGAATTAAATTAATTACTTATATCAATATAAACCTTGCTTACATCACCATTAATTAATTACAATTTAATTAATTAATTAACCTCTAATTTATCATCTTAACTAATCACCCCTGATTAATTATACTTTAATTAATTTCACAAAATTAATTACTCTAAACCAAATACAGTAATTAACCTTTAATTACTTCATTAATTAATTAACTATAATTAATTACATTAATCCTTAATCAATTACAATTAATTAATTACACTTAATCACTTTTTATCGATTAATTAATCTTAATTAATCAATCTTAATTACATCATTAATTATATTAATTAATGATCCTTAATTATATTTAATTAATTATTAATTACATTTAGTAATTAATCTCAATTAAATTAATTACTTTCAGTAATTAATCTCACTTAAACCATAATTATTAATCACCTTTGATCAATCTCATTCTGTAATTAACTACCCTTACTTACTTATCAAATTAATTACTCCTTAATTAATTTCTCAATTAATCCCTTGATTAATTATACAAAATATTTTAATCCAAATCACTTTCACAATTCTAACATCATCCATTAATTACATCCAGTAATTATCTTTAATTACTTCACTGAGTAATTTTACTTCATTAATTACATCAAGTAATTATTATCAAATCCAATGTTTAAAATTAACTAAACTTAATTAATTAATTTAAACAAATCTCAATAAACTCCATTAATTTCATTAGGTAATTAATGTCTTAATTACTTTCATTTAGTAATTAAACTTAAATAATTTCCACAATTGATTATCATTAATTAATCAATCTAATTAATTATTAAAAACTAATCATATTAATTAATTACTAAATAATCCTTAGTTAATGATCATCATTAACTATTACTAATTCTTTACATATTTTTTCTTAAGTAACTAACTTTCATCAATCAATATTAATTATAAACTAATTAATCTTTAATTATTTATTAATTAATCTTAAAATTAAATTAATTAAGTGTTAACTGTAACTTAATTAATTCTATATTACTTGATTAATTAATTCCTAATTATTAATTAGAACCCAATTAATAATCCTTAATTTCAAATTAATTATTCCTAATTAATTAATCTTAACCATTGATTAATTAGTTTAAACCTTAATTGCTTATTTAATTAATCCAAATGATTAATTAATCAAAATAAATTAATTATCCATTAAATTTCCTTATAAATTTAATGAATACAAATCTTTAAATTCTAATTTACTTTTAAGATAAAACTTTGTTCTTATTAATAAACAAGTTATCATTTACAAAGTATTTTTAAATCAATTTGCCTAAATTTATATTCAAATATCATTTCAAAAATTAAGATTTAAAATGAGTTCAAATTATCTTTAACAAAGTTTCAAAAACACATTTCTAAACCTTTCATTCACAAGTTAAATATATACCATTAATAAAGAAGTTTAAAAGGATTTAAACAAATTCATATTTAAATTCAAATCAATTTGATTTATACTTCAACATTTCAAAATTGTTTAAAACATTTTAAATTTAAAAACTTTTCTTCATTTTCAAAATTTGAATACATATTTAAATTTGAATTTAGATAAACCTTCAGATTTAAAAACACTACATATATATTCAAAACTTTATTTTAAAATTCAACTACTTAAACCTTTCTAAAGTAATTAAATCAAATCAAATTTTAAAAACTTCATCGTATTTGAAAATTTAGATTCAAACTAAAATTTTGAAATTCTAGATTTTATAAACTAGGTTTTAAACTTCTTTAAAACATTGCTTTACATTTAAACTCTAGTTTAAAAAAAACAATCAATTCAGGTTTCAGCTAAAACCTGTCACACAAAACCAACCCGAGCTACCCAACCTCCCGCTTCGAGTCACCAGGCCCATTTCTTCGAGCAAGGCATAGCAAACACTCGAGTAATACTCGAGTTCAAAAACATTGCAATACCCAGAGTTTATCAGAACTCAAAAATTGCACGGTGCACGTGCACCGTGCCTCCAGTCATCATCACCCACCTCCGGTTGCTTCCCAACAACGACGATCAACCCCACGACCAACCATCACCATCAGATCCTTCTTCCAAAACATGAAATCGAATTCGAGTTGCATTCCCAAACCTGGAACAGAAGAAAACAGGTATCACTCCAAACCTGGAACATGCCTCATCCTCAACCTTATGACCACCGGAATGGCAGCGACTCCGGCCATATGTTCATCAACCATCATACTAACATCCGCCAAAATCTCATTCAACTCGATCACCTCAACAAGCCATGCCGACCAAAACAAATGACCTAGTTAAAACTAGGGTTCCGGACAAAACCTCACCACCGCAGTCACCACGATGAATTGCATTGCCACCCAATATTTTCCCAGCATCAATGACTACTCCTCACCTACCAGATGAACCCCGACACTTCAAATTGCCTAGATCACCCAAAAACCCAATATCCTCCTTTTTAGTTCAACATAAACAACTCAAGCTTTCAAGCAATTCAAGATTTAAAGCAAAGAAAATTCCCAGTTTTAAAAGTACAAGGTCTTTTTCAAAATCATTGCTCTGTCTATCAAGTTTCAGGTGAGTAACATTACTTTTTCTTAAGATTAAATTTATAAATAAGGTGCATGTTAAATCTCTGTGATAAAAATGTATTGTATGCATATATGAATGAAATCCGCTGTGACTATAATATGCTTGAGATTTCCAGAGTACTCTCTGTTTTTTTTAGATCATAGGTTCAGGTTTTGATTTAAATTCAAAATCTATAGATTGTGCCTCTGTTTAAACTTTAGATTGAATCAAACTTGTTTGTTTAATATTAAACTTTAGTTTAAGATTTTAGTTAAGTTAAAATAACTAGTATCATCTCTGTAAACCAAAATTGATTGATCAAATTTTAAATATGTGAAATTTCATATTGAATAAATTATAAATTCAGTATTATGAATTAAATACTAAGATCAAAACTTGATTTTTAGAATAAAAATCAGTATTTCTAGTTAAGAGGTTGGGTGCAGTTTGAGCTTCAAAAATTGACTTTTAAAAAGGAACTACATGCATGCTGGCTTGCATTCCAGATTCCAAAGAAATGCAGGCTACAAAATTTGAAATTGCAGGTTTTACAGGTTTTGTTTGAAAGTTTGTTGGCTAGCTTCAGATTTTTGAGAGGGTGACGGGTTGAATTTGATTTTCAGGAAAATGATCACAATTTGAAAATGGTTACAGGATTTGTTTGAAATTGCACATGTTGAAGATGGGTTACAGGAGATTACAGGCTTGATATTTGAAGTGGATTGCAGTTTTTTTAATGTTTCAGGTTTTAGAAAAATGAAGATCAGATTTCAACTTGTCTTAGTTTCTGAATTTATGAAGGTTTGATTCAGATTTTCTTTTGAAAAAATAGAAAAGAAGAAGATAAGAAAACATATGTATCTATAAGGGCTGAAAATTTGATTTTATTAAAATAAAAAGAAAAATTAAAATAAATGCCACTTGTCCCTAAATATAACATTTGCCATGCACCTTGTTTATTATTTTAACACATGTTATTTTAATTTGTAAAATGCATACATTTTTTTTTTAATGTTAATAAGCTATAATTAAGTTGACTTGTATTTTAGTTAGATGTTTAATATAAGATAAATGAAAATTCATGTTTAATTAATTAGTTAACATGTATTTATTTACATGTAGATAAATTTTAAAATGAATAAATCCAATTTAATTTATAAATGAAGCTTATACAAATATTTCAAAATCAAAACAAATTAAAAATATTTATACTTTAAAATTTAAAAGCTTTGAATTCAAGTTCAAATTAAATTTTGAAATCCAGTTTATTTACAAATATAACTACACAATTAAATTTTGAAAGACAATTATTTTTATTAAAAATCTATTTTTTTTTTAAAATGTATTATTATATTTAAAAATAACAACATTTGATAACCATAAATAACTTATAAAAGAAATTGTTTCTTAATTAATAAATTATTTATTTTATCCAATTATATCAAAATAACTCTTATTGTTATTTATTTAAATTTAAATCTTGAGTTAAACATGTTTTAAATCATTTCAATATTTAACCTTAGGTATTTGAAATCATATTGTTATTTATTACATCTTTTAAAAACTTAATATCAAATAAATCATTTTAAACAAATTAAATTTTTATCTTAGTAATTTAAAACCATATTTATTTATTTAATAACCTTTAACAGTTTAACTTTTAATTAAAATCAAAATTCCCAATTTTTACTAAAGATATATATTTCTATAGAAATCAGGATTTATTTATTTATTAAATTTAAAACAAGATCTATTTACAATATATACATATTCTATATACATTGTAAATATAAAACCATTATTAGATTTAGAAAGATAAAATCTTATTAATCAAATATTTATTTTAATTGGATTATTAAATTAATTCAAATCTTATCAAATCAATTTAATTTTTAATTCAGATTATTAAATTGATATTGCTTTAAAATTCCGGGTCATCACATTCCTTCCCCCTTAAAAGAATTTCGTCCCCAAAATTTAAAACAAAGGTAATTTAATAATATATCTTTGAAGATTTAATTTTAAAACACAAGCATATACCAATGATATGCTAATAATCATAGCAACCAATTTACCCTATCAAACAAATCTAATTATCCAGAAAAATTCTGGATAGAGTTTCAAGTTTCCCTGGTAAAAATATCGGGATACTCGCTCTATAGATTCCAAACAATCAATACTATTAAGCTGCAGAGCTTCTACTCAACTAGATCTATAGAACTAGACAGCATATCAGACTACAGACGAGTCTGATTCAACAACCAACCTCTATAACTGCTGGTTCTAAAACCAGAGATAGACCATTCATGTACTCCCTCAGAGATACGTGAAACTCATCAAATCCCAGTTGTCCAAACTGGCAATTCATTCCTGAAAACCAACACTTATCCAACCAAAACACAAATGAGATCCAAAACATCTCGGAGCTAGCTTCCCAGACTTACCAAAACTTATAGCTCCTGAATCAGAGAAAACTCCAACAACAACGAAGTCTCCAACTTCGAATTTCAAATTCCTCCGTCCCTTATCCATAAAAGTCTTCGGACGATCCTGGGCTGCCAACATCCAAACTGATGAGCTTAACCCTTGCTGATGCCTCCAGAACAAACAGAACCAGAAACAACCCAACACAATGATCTCCTCAAGATCTACCAATACCAAAGACAGAACTCTACTCCATAAACAGTAGAAGACTACAAACTTCTAATCTGGAAAAGACAATCAGAAACACTTCCAAACTGCTTCCGCTGCACAACTCTGATCCGAAGTAGATATGAAAATGCTGACGAAGAACACAAGCACCAACTGGACATCACTTCCCAGAAATATAGTCCAACAGATCCATAAAGAAAAACTCAATCTCCAGATGCTGACAAACCTCTGTCTTCCCAGAAGACATCCAGAAAATCTCCAACAATCCAAGAGAACTCTCAAACAATCGCAAGTCACTTTTGCGATCAACCCAAATAAATTTCCAAAGAAAACTGTCCTTTCCTTACCAAACAGAACAACTTACACTGGTCTAATCAATCCATTGAAGAAACGGATCCACTTTGCTGCTTTCGAATTCCAACTCCAGAAAAAATACTCAGCTAAGACCTCTCTGTCAGCTCACAGAACATTCCGAGCTGCACTGCTGACACCGATGCCGAACTTCCTAATCCAAAGTTCTTCGAGAAACTCAAACTTCACTGCAAAGAAAAACACCACAACATCAAAGCAGACACACTTCCTAAAACTCGTTCCAAAGAAACATCTTCGGACACATCCATAGTCACTGCATCTCATCACGTAGCTACACTCCTGAGGTATCAAGATACCATCACTTACTCCAGCCCAACCGACAGATCCAAACTCTACTCACCAAACTCAGCACTTCAAAGATGGACTCCAAAGCTTAACAGGTTACCTCCAGAGATCGATGAAATCTCCACACTCTGCACAACTTACTCGAGACGGTATTAGGTCTACAGTCTCGACCAATACACTTCCAACCTCAACATCAAACTCTAACCAAGGGTAGTAGTCGTATTACACACACCACTACCTTATCTACCTTTATAACCTATATTGGAAAACCTGAACGGTTATCCCAACAGATAGGTAGAAATAGATAAATATATTAAAATTACAAATACGCTTTCTCAAGATAGACACCACTCAAGAGCCTAGGTATTTATTCAACCTAATGATCTGATACCACTGTAATGACCCGCCATCCGTCTCCATAGAATGACGCATCATTAATAAGAAAGAAAGAAATAGAAAAGAGAAAGAAGAGAAGAAAGAAGAAACAACACATCAGAATCTAAACAGCGGAACAAATAAATTATATTAATAACATAAAATATTACATAGTATACAACAACTATCAGAATACACAGATAATACAACACATACTAGACAGTTAGAAACACCTGTCTAGTATTTACAACATAATACAACTCAAAGACAACACAGAGATACCAAACACAGCGGAAACTATATATCTAACGCAGAAGTCTCCTGCTCCATTGCTCCTCCATAGTTCGTCAAAGCTAACCTGAATCCCTTGGCTACTCATAAAATTTGAGTACCCAAGAGTTTATGAAAAACAAAAATAAACTCCGGGTCAGACATGGGTCTGGTGTGAGTAACAGATTAAGGTTGCTTAATTTTCAAAAACCTTTTGAAAAGAAAAGGTATCACGTAAGACTTCCCACACATAAACATGGAAAAGTTTTTACCTTACGCTAACCAAAACATTTGATAGGAAATCCAGTGATATTATAATAGGTCTAGGGTTTTCAAGATAGCCGAAATTGTTACATTCATTAAATTCCAGCTACTAGCCACAAAAGTGGGTAATACAATCAAAACCGTTGGCACTTATTGGATTTTGGATTCCATACAATGGCAAGGCTACTGGGGTACCACGCGTCACAGTACGTGGCCTAGATCAACGTACTGAGGAGTACGCCCGCTCAATCTTAATTACATCATTAATTAATCTTAATTAATCAACCTTAATTATTGATTAATTAATCTTAATTAATCAATCTTAATTACATCATTAATTATATTAATTTAATGATCCTTAATTATATTTAATTAATTATTAATTACATTTATTAATTAATCTTAATTAAATTAATTACTTTCAGTAATTAATCTCACTTAAACCATAATTATTAATCACCTTTGATTAATCTCATTCTGTAATTGACTACCCTTAATTACTTATCAAATTAATTACTCCTTAATTAATTTCTTAATTAATCCTTTGATTAATTATACAAAATAATTTAATCCAAATTACTTTCACAAATCCAACATCATCCATTAATTACATCCAGTAATTATCTTTAATTACTTCACTGAGTAATTTTACTTCATTAATTACATCAAGTAATTATTATCAAATCCAATGTTTAAAATTAATTAAACTTAATTAATTAATTTAAACCAATCTCAATAAACTCCATTAATTTCATTAGGTAATTAATGTCTTAATTACTTTCATTTAGTAATTAAACTTAAATAATTTCTAGAATTGATTATCATTAATTAATTAATCTAATTAATTATTAAAAATTAATCATATTAATTAATTACTAAATAGTCCTTAGTTAATGATCATCATTAACTTTTATTAATTCTTTAAATATTTTTTCTTAAGTAATTAACTTTCATCAATCAATATTAATTATAAACTAATTAATCTTTAATTATTTATTAATTAATCTTAAAATTAAATTAATTAAGTGTTAACTTTAACTTAATTAATTCTATATTACTTGATTAATTAATTCCTAATTATTAATTAAAATCCAATTAATAATCCTTAATTTCAAATTAATTAGTCCTAATTAATTAATCTTGACCATTGATTAATTAGTTTAAACCTTAATTGCTTATTTAATTAATCCAAATGATTAATTAATCAAAATAAATTAATTATCCATTAAATTTCCATATAAATTTAATGAATACAAATCTTTAAATTCTAATTTACTTTAAGATAAAACTTTGTTCTTATTAATAAACAAGTTATCATTTACAAAGTATTTTTAAATCAATTTACCTAAATTTATATTCAAATATCATTTTAAAATTTAAGATTTAAAATGAGTTCAAATTATCTTTAACAAAGTTTCAAAAACACATTTCTAAACCTTTCATTCATAACTTAAAGATATACCTATTAATAAAGAAGTTTAAAAGGATTTAAACAAATTCATATTTAAATTCAAATCAATTTGAATTATACTTAAACATTTCAAAATTGTTTAAAACATTTTAAATTTAAAAACTTTTCTTCATTTTCAAAATTTGAATAAATATTTAAATTTGAATTTAGATAAACCTTCAGATTTAAAAACTCTACTTATATATTCAAAAGTTTATTTTAAAATTCAACTACTTAAACCTTTCTAAAGTAATTAAATCAAATCAAATTTTAAAAACTTTATCTTATTTGAAAATTTAAATTCAAATTTAAATTTGAAATTCTAGATTTTATAAACTAGGTTTTAAACTTCTTTAAAACCTTGCTTTACATTTAAATTCTAGTTTTTTTTAAAAAAAAAACAAAACCATCAATTCAGGTTTCAGCTAAAACATATCACACAAAACCAACCCGAGCTACCCAACTTCCCGCTTCGAGTCATCAGGCCCATTTCTTCGAGCAAGGCACAGCAAACACTCGAGTAATACTCGAGTTCAAAAACATTGCAATACCCAGAGTTTATCAGAACTCAAAAATAGCACGTTGCACGTGCACCGTGCCTCCAGTCTTCATCACCCACCTCTGGTGGCTTCCCAACAACGACGATCAACCCCACGACCAACCATCACCATCAGATCCTTCTTCCAAAACAAGAAATCGAATTCGAGTTGCATTCCCAAAACCTGGAACAGAAGAAAACAAGTATCATTCCAAACCTGGAACATGCCTCATCCTCAACCTTCTAACCACCGGAATGGCAGCGACTCCGGCCATATGTTCATCAACCATCATACTAACATCCCCGAAAATCTCATTCAACTCGATCACCTCAACAAGCCATGCCGACCAAAACAAATGACCTAGTTAAAACTAGGGTTCCGGACAAAACCTCACCACCACAGTCACCACGATGAATTGCATCGCCACCCAATATTTTACCAGCATCAATGACTACTCCTCCACCTATCAGATGAACCCCGGTACTTCAAATTGCCTAATCACCCAAAAACCTAATATCCCCCTTTTTAGTTCAAACCCAAACCTCTTAACTAAAATTACTGATTTTTATTCTAAAAATCGAGTTTTGATCTTAGTATTTAATTCTTAATACTGAATTTATAATTTATTCAACATGAATTTTCACACATTTAAAACTTGATCAGTCAATTTTGGTTTACAGAGATGATACAAGTTATTTTAACTTAACTAAAATGTTAAACTAAAGTTTAATATTAAACAAACAAGTTTGATTCAATCTAAAGTTTAAACAGAGGCACAATCTATAGATGTTGAATTTAAATCAAAACCTGAACCTATGATCTAAAAAAAACAGAGAGTACTCTGGAAATCACAAGCATGTTATAGTCACAGCAGATTTCATTCATATATGCATACAATACATTTTTATCATAGAGATTTAACATGCACCTTATTTATAAATTTAATCTTAAGAAAAAGTAATGTTACTCACCTGAAACCTGATGGACAGAGCAATGATTTTGAAAAACACCTTGTACTTTTAAAACTGGGAATTTTCTTTGCTTTAAATCTTGAATTGCTTGAAAGCTTGAGTTGTTGAGCTTCAAAACTTGACTTTTAAAAAGGAACTACATGCATGCTGGCTTGCATTCCAGATTCTAAAGAAATGCACGCTACAAAATTTGAAATTGCAGGTTTTACAGGTTTTGTTTGAAAGTTTGTTGGCCGGCTTCAGATTTTTGAGAGGGTGACAGGGTGATTTTGATTTTCAGGAAAATCATCACAATTTGAAAATGGTTACAGGATTTGTTTGAAATTGTACATGTTGAAGATGGGTTACAGGAGATTACAGGCTTGATATTTGAAGTGGATTGCAGTTTTTTTTAAATGTTTCAGGTTTTAGAAAAATGAAGATCGGATTACAACTTGTCTTAGTTTCTGAATTTATGAAGGTTTGATTTAGATTTTCTTTTGAAAAAGGAAAATAGAGAAGAAGAAGATAAGAAAACATAAGTATCTATAAGGGCTGAAAATTTGATTTTATTAAAATAAAAAGAAAAATTAAAATAAATGCCACTTGTCCCTAAAAATTACATTTGTCATGCACTTTGTTTATTATTTTAACACATGTTAATTTAATTTGTAAAATGCCTACATTAGTTTTTTTATATTGTTAATAAGCTATAATTAAGTTAACTTGTATTTTAATTAGATGTTTAATATAAGATAAATGAAAATCCATGTTTAATTAATTAGTTAACATGTATTTATTTACATGTAGATAAATTTTAAAATGAATAAATCCAATTTAATTTATAAAATGAAGCTTATACAAATATTTCAAAATCAAAACAAATTAAAAATATTTATACTTTAAAATTTAAAAGCTTTGAATTCAAGTTCAAATTAAATTTTGAAATCCAGTTTATTTACAAATATAACTACACAATTAAATTTTGAAAAACAATTATTTTTAATAAAAATCTATTTGTTAAAAACAATGTATTATTATATTTAAAAATAACAACATTTGATAACCATAAATAACTTATGAAAGAAATTGTTTCTTTATTATTAAATTATTTATTTTATCCAATTAT
The DNA here is from genome assembly GCA_030765085.1 of Allium cepa. Lineage (NCBI taxonomy): Eukaryota > Viridiplantae > Streptophyta > Magnoliopsida > Asparagales > Amaryllidaceae > Allium > Allium cepa. Next base: position 405,632,189 of record CM060940.1, on the reverse strand, counting down.
ATCAAAATAACCCTTATTGTTATTTATTTAAATTTAAATCTTGAGTTAAACATGTTTTAAATCATTTCAATATTAACCTTAGGTATTTAAAATCATATTGTTATTTATTACATCTTTTAAAAACTTAATATCAAATAAATTATTTTAAACAAATTAAATTTTTATCTTATCAATTTAAAACCATATTTATTTACTTAATAGCGTTTAAAAAGTTTAACTTTTAAATAAATCAAAATTCCCAATTTTTACTAAAGATATATATTTCTATAGAGATCAGGATTTATTTATTTATTAAATTTAAAACAGATCTATTTACAATATATACATTGTAAATATAAAACCATTATTAGATTTAAAAAGATAAAATCTTATCAATCAAATATTTATTTTAATTGGATTATTAAATTAATTCAAATCTTATCAAATCAATTTAATTTTTAATTCAGATTATTAAATTGATATTGCTTCAAAATTCCGGGTCATCACATAAAGGTGATGCAAAGTTGAAGCACTCTATTTATATTTTATTGTATTTACCTCTACATGGCAACGGTTGGGGTAATAATGATGTAAGGAACCGTGTAAAACTATTTGATGTAATGAAAATTTATGTGACGCTCCACCTCTATACCCACGGTTGCCAAAAACACTACAGGGTAATGCCGTCAACTAACACGGAGAATAAGGCTGGTTAGGAGCGACCATCTATAGCCTTGCTCTAATTATCTATTGAATACATTGACAATACACATACCAAACAGGTCGACATACCCAATGAATACTTAAAACAAAACCATAGGTGGTTGGATCTATCAGAACAGAATATAACAACTCAAATGTAATATACATCATAGAACAGTAAATCATCATATACACATATACTGATACATTGCAGAGTATACAAAATAATACATGTCAAGTGGTATAGCAGACTACAATATACAGACGAGTTCACAAGAATAAATATCAGAGTTACAACATGATAGGACTACACAAAAAGCTATGACAAAAGAAGCTAGCGGAGTAGTCCATGCGGAAGCAAAATAGGCTAAGTCCAAATGCACCTAACCTGAAACATCTCGGTCTGACCCGAGTAAAAATACACGGGTCAGTCTAGCTAAACAAATCAATTAGATAAACTAAACAACAATAAACCTGCAAGGTTACAAGGTATAGCAAATATCTATAAGAGAGATAACACAATCATCTAACAAAAGATGAATCATATGATAACAAGCCTCATCTCATCGGCAACATATAGAAACAAAGGATACAAATATCCCAAAACAAGCCAAAAGGCAATAACAAATACCAATAAGGTATACAAGTTCCACAAGGTAAATGCTACGCATCATGCGGCTCATAATGACCAACACCGAAGGGCGATACCAAGGGAATATACATATGAATGAAACATCATAAAATTTGCTCGAGCTCGGTACTGTACAAACAAGGATCCATGAGCCCGAAGACTCCAAACCCAATATCACCCATGCGGCTCATAACGACCAACATCGGAAGCGATACTAAAGGGCAACCCAATATCACCCGTGTGGCTCATAACGACCAACATCGGAAGCGATACTAAAGGGCAACAAACCCGAAGGCACATACCCGAAGGCAACAAACCGTAGTGGCGAAGGTCAGAGACCCAGTACTGGACACCACTAACTGGCGGAATGTGTCACAACTCTCGAAAAGAAATCCGAAAAGTGTTAACGTATGTCCCATAACCACTCGTTCGCACTAAATGGTTTACTATCCGTCAGCCACTTTCACACTCAAAGCAGTACAAAGTTCACCTCATATCATTGATAAACCAAACCCGAAGGTCAAAACAATCAATCGAATAGGTCGGGAATTAATCGGAAGGATAAACGCACAGATTCATGGTCCATGTTTTGCCCAACCATTTAATCACCCTTCCACTTCGCTCGAAGTGCGAAAGTGTATGTTTTAAATAGAATTTATAAATTGGAGAAACGAGCTTTTAAATATGATTCGAGTGATTATTTTATAAAAACCCGTGGATGAAGTCAAGAATAAGTTATCAAAGTCAAAGATGCAATAACAACTACTAAAAAGCAACTTGAATCGATAAAATTTGGATAACCAATCAAAATATGTAAAAATAGGCAAAACAAGCAAACCATGAGCTGGTCGGTCGACCGGTAGCTGGGCTCGGTCGGCTGGCCAGATGCAGGAAATAAAAAAAACTCGACATAAGCAGGTCGGTCGACCGGCTACAGGGCTCGGTTGGCCGAACTGCATAAATTTGCAGTTTCTGCCCTTTTTTCCAATGAATTGCAAGTTCTTCCAAAATGCGACCTTTCGAGCAATGAAGTTAAGGAGCCTTAGCCAATAGATACCCCAGCTCCATTAGCTCTCCGATTCGCAACCAAAAACATATTCAAACATCAAAGTTAGGATCTTTAAAGAATTGAACCCAAACACTAAAAATTTGGATATTCTCCAATTCAATTCAAACCAAAATCAAGAGCATATGAACAAGTGCTAGGAATTCATACCCAACATCTATGAAATCAAGAGAAGTAGATGTGAGTTCAAAACTCACCTTTTAACCTCACAAACAAAGAAGATGAAGGAGCTAAAACACAAGGAGAAGACCAACTAATCACTACTTCAACCCAACAAGCTTCAATCTAAGAACAAACAAGTATTTTCCTAAGTTAGGTTTAGGAAAACTTTCTGAAATTGAAGGAGAAAGAGTTGGAGAAAAAGAAGAGAGACTTACTTATGGCTTCTCTATGATTTTGGAGCAAGAAATCAAGCTACAAAGGAGAAACTAGGGCATGCAATTTCTATTTCCTCTTCCCTTCCACCATTTTCAGTTTTACTTGAGAAATGAAAATGAAAGAAGATGAAATGAAGAGAAGGGGTTGAGTTAGAGGGTTAATTAAGCTAGTGGGCTGAACCCAAACCCAAACCCAATAGAAAAAGTAGCCAAAATTTCACAAACTCTAAACATATCAAAGATTATACTCAAAAAGATCGCAAACGCCATTTTGGAACCAGTGGAAATGGTTTTGAGTCCCAATTCGGCCGTTTGCAAAAAGTAACATTTCGGACCCAAATCCGACTAACGATGCTATATTTAAATTAAACATTTAAAATATAAAATCGTTAAATATGCGGGTTGTTACAATTTATTTAGTTGCTCTGTTTACTTAATGTGTGCGAACTAATATTGAAATCACTTTGTCGCTTGAAAAATATTCTAGTAATGACTATAAAATCATCAACGTCTATTTCGGGTCTCAAAGATGGGGAGGTTAAAGTGGTCCCAAAATAGCAACTCACCTAGTATAGGTAAAGTAACGGCTCGAACATCTACATAAAGCTCAATAGGTAAACACACAATTCTTCACTCTTTACTGAATATCTTCAAGATCATCATTAGGTATTAGATATAGAAAGGAAACAACAACATGAATAGTACAAATATTTTTGCTTGGAGCCCATGTACTATCGAGGTACCTTGTAGTTAGACCACGAATCTTCCATTGATAAGAGCATCCACTCATGTATGTTTGGGCAGTGGAGGATGGGGTATCTTAGTTAGGATGACTGAAGAACGTCAGGGTGCATTAGCAGCCGAAGGCCTTGGATCGTACTTATCATTGGCCCAACGATTCCCTATATCTTGTCTCTTAAAAACATAATCTTTACGATTATATAAAAATACTCAGGTCAAGTTTTGGTAGGAAATTATTTAAAACGTCGATCGCACATCATATGACTATGTCAGCCGTAATATGCTTGCCCTTCTCCTGTTGAAGTTCCTCAATTAAGATAGGTTGTGGGGAGTAATAAACCATTGGTAAAGGGGAGGAGAGGCGTGATGTTGCTAAACTAAGGGTCAAGCAAAAGAAACTAACCGCTAGACTCAATCTTCGAGTTCGTTTATACGCTCAATAGTAACGCGTCGTATATAATCTAGGTCATCCAATACTTTTGCTTCTGTTTTCTTAGTCTTCTTTGAGAATGCACCAAATAACTAATAGCGGTTGAGCACACTTGCACTTTATTTTCTTTCTTGGAACTTTCCAATCTCTTTTCGTAAACGGCCTTCAATTCATCAAATTTGGACTGATAGTAGGCTGCCACTTCTCTTTTCCATTTAAAAGCCACTTCATTACCTAACTAAGAGGGGTTGGAGGAACTATACCAAGTGTGCACAATTTAGGATAAGCGAAATTGGTAGAGGGATTTTCTTCCTTGTCAAGTTGCTTAGCAATATGTTGGGATAGCTCCTTAACAGTTTTCTCAAGTTTCTTGACCTCAACTTCATAAGTAGCAGATACAACCCTCAGCCTCCTTCAAAAATTTCTCTAAATCGGCCACCTACTCCTATGAGGATTTCAGATCAATTTCAAGCCCTTGTATCTTTTCATTTACAATAGCCAAGTCGATTTGTTGTTTGGTTATGCAATTGTATTAATGAAGTAATGCTTCCTTCGCTTCTTGAAACTCTTGCATTAAATTTTGACATCGAATTAAAACCTTTTTGTTTCAAAATCAAACCTAATGAGATCATCATCTGTAAGCTCTAACTCGCCACCAACGTTTACATATGGAAACACTAACTACAGCCAGGTTATTTATTAACGGAACACTTAGCTGCACATCACGTAAGAAGTTAAATAATTAAACAAAGAGGAGGTAATCAAAATGGTCACTAAGGTAAAAGATAGAATGCAAGGATTAATAAAGATAGTTTTATTGAATTATACAACGTTATACAAAATACATCACACACACCAATACAACTACCTCTGACCAAATCTAACTCTGAATCATTACAAGTGAATTGAATTTTATAACTGCACAGAGTATTGAATGAAGAAGAATAAACTTTCTGAATTTTGTATTACAAAATATTGTAATGTTCTGATACAATTGTTTTACAATCATCGGTAGTGAAACTGTACATGATACATTGGAATATATATAAATGTATTTGGGCTTTAGAAAGAAACAGCCCAATGCTCTGAAATACCCACAAATGAACAAAACTATCAAGCACCGTTAGATGATGCATCAGCGACTGAGAATGAAGATGCGTCCACATAAAGAAAACAGTAAGCGAAAACTTCTCATATCTTCAATTGCCCCCCTCAAACCTAAACGACTAGGGTTAGGGTTTGATGGCGATCGAAGAGATTCGAGTCAGATTTGCTTCGAAATGAAAGGAATTGACGAGTTTAGCTTCATGCGGCTTTATTCGATCAATTGATTCGCTGATTCATAGTAAGCTGAGTTCTACAGATGAATCATGCTGTAGAATTTGTGCATCAGTTAGAATGGGGCTGAAATCAACTCAGATCTCTTGAATCCATGAAGAATCACTTGAATTCAGTTGATGTGAATCACCTTGTCTTCAATGGACTTCACTTGTAGATCAGATCTGAACTTCACAAAGTTCTTCTTGCTTAAAGCTTTAGTCAACGTGTCTGCTCTCTGAAAGGCGGCAGGTATATGATTGATTTGCAAATTCTCCTTTTGAACTTGCTCACGAACAAAGAATATGTCAATTTCTATGTGCTTGGTTCTTGAATGCAATATTGGGTTGGCAGTCATGTATACCGTACTTTGATTATCACACCATAGTACTGGTTTTGCTTTATTCTCTATTCTTAATTCTTTAAGTATTGACTGTAACCACATCACTTCCGCTGTAGCGTTGGCTATACTCCTGTATTCTGCTTCAGTGCTTGATCTAGATATTGTAGTTTGCTTTTTGGAGCACCAGGATATTAGATTAGTTCCAATGTATATGCAATATCCACTAACTGATTTCCTGTCATCTGGATCAGCAGCCCAGTCTGCATCTGAGAATCCAGTTACGTTAAGATTGTTGCATGCTTTAAATGATAATCCATAGTTTATTGTCTCTTTGAGATATCTGAGTATTCTTTTAACTGCCTTCCAGTGCTCATCTCTAGGATCCTGCATAAATTGAGACACTTTGTTAACACTGTAAGCTATGTCTGGTCGTGTTATAGTTGCATACTGTAATGCTCCTATAACACTTCTATATTGTTTAACATTATGTATAGCTTCCCCCCTGTTTTTAGATAGTTGATGATTGCTGACCATAGGTGTTGGTTGTGGATTTGCATTGTCCATTTTTGTTCTGACAAGTAGTTCCTGAATATATTTTTTCTGACATAATATTAGTTCTGAATTTTCCTTTCTCAGAACCTCTATTCCCAGAAAGTAATTGATGTCACCCAAATCTTTAATTGAGAATTCTTTGTCCAGATAATTGATGACATTGTTGATTTCATCCTTGCTATTACCTGTAACAATCAGGTCATCAACATATATGAGTATGTAAACAGTTAAAGAATCATTAATTTTGACAAACAGTGAATTGTCTGATTTGATAGATTGATATTTCATGGTTGTTAGTGCTGCTTTTAATCTATCAAACCAGACTCTTGGTGCTTGCTTGAGTCCATAAATTGCTTTATTCAGCTTGCACACATAATTTGACTGTTTGATATAACCTGGTGGTTGATGCATATATACATCTTCCTGTAATATGCCATTAAGAAATGCATTATTGACATCTAATTGCTTTATACACCATCCTTTGTGTAAGGCAATTGTAAGAATAAGTCTTATAGTAGATGGTTTGATTACTGGTGAGAATGTCTCCTTGAAATCAAACCCATATTCCTGAGTGTATCCTTTTGCAACTAATCTTGCTTTGTATCTGTTAATTGTCCCATCAGGATTCTTCTTAAGTTTGTATGTCCATTTGCACCCTATTATGTTTTTGTTGTCTGGTGGGTCAACAAGAGTCCATGTATTGTTGTTTATAAGTGCCTTGTATTCTTCATCCATAGCTGCTGTCCAGTTTTTGTCTTTTGCAGCTTGTTCATATGTTTCTGGTTCTTGTGGAATAATACTGGCATTGTATATCTTTGGTTTGAAGATGCCACTCTTTGCCCTGGTGATCATTGGGTGACTAGGTCTTGTATGAGATTCAGTATGAGGTGAAACTTCCTCATTTCCTTGATTTGACATATCTCTTGTGTTGTCTGATTGATTTTCTTCTCCTGCCTGATTTTTCTCATGTTCTGTTTGTGCAGGGAGGTGACTGGCATGACTGGGATCACTTGTCCACTCAGTGTTATCCTGACTGGAAGCAGTGGGTTGAGTGTTGTGATCCTTAGTAGACCTCACTTCTTCATTCTGACTCTCATTTCCAGAGTAAATTGGTAAGTCAGGTATTGAAAATTTTGGATTGTACACTTTGTTTGTTGTCTTAATTTCTGAATTACTATAAGGGAAAATATTTTCATTAAATACCACATGCCTACTGATGAAAATTCTTCCATTTTCATCCAAACACTTGTAACCCTTCTGATTACTGCCATATCCTATAAATGTACAGGGTTTGGATCTGAAATTTAGTTTATTTGCATTGTAAGGTCGTAGATAAGGAAAACATAAGCAACCAAAGGTTTTTAAACTATTATAATCAGGTTTTACCCCCATAAAGTTTCTCTAATGGACTTATTCCATCAATTGTCTTTGTTGGTAACCTGTTGATAAGATATACAGCAGTATTAAAGGCCTCAGGCCAAAATTTTAGTGGTAATGATGCATGAGCTAATAGAGTAAGTCCTGTTTCAACTATATGTCTATGTTTCCTCTCTACTAATCCATTTTTTTCAGAAGTATATGGACATGTTATTCTATGAACTATACCTTTTTCCCTAAAATAGTTGCTCAAAGTCTTGAACTCAGCTCCCCCATCTGATTGGAATATCTTAACTTGATTTCCAGTTTGTTTTTCAGTCATGACTATAAAATTTATGACAGCATTGTAAGTTTCAGTTTTAGTTAAAAAGTGAATCCAAGTGTGTCTAGTGTGTGCATCAACAAAGGAGATGTAATACTTATATCCAAAATCTGAGTTTATGGGTGCAGGTCCCCATAAGTCTGCTGCAATCAAGTTTAATGGTTTTGAGTAAGTAGATGAAGAGTCATTGAATGACAACTTGTGACTCTTACCTAATTGACAGTATGTACAGACATAGGGTAATGAAATATTATTAAAAGGTATTCTATTTTCATTAAGAACCTGTTGAACAACTTTCACACTAGGATGGCCAAGCTTGTAGTGCCATACATCAAATACACTTTTGTAATCTTTTTCAACACACATATTACAGTACTTCTGATTGCTAGGGTATACATTGCTACTGGTAGATTTGAACTTATATAGCCCTCTTTCTGCATTACCCTGCAATAAAATTTCTTTAGTTAGTATGTCTCTAACCAAACAATATTTTGGATAAAATTCAAAATAAACTTTATTGTCACTGGCAAATTGAGACACACTAATAAGATTTTTCTTAATTTTAGGAACTCTTAATAAATTATGTAAGAATAGTTGCTTTTTGCCTTTAATATAAGCATTACCAATATGAGTGATGTTGATACACTTACCATTTCCCATACAAATTGACTGTTTACCTCTGTACTCCCTGTTGCCAAGATTCAAATTATCAAGATTGTTTGTGATATGGTTTGTTGCACCAGAATCTGGGTACCAGCTGTCATCCTGTACACTTTCTGGTCTGGCAATGTCATTGGAATTATGATTTTTATCATAGTTTGTCTGTGTCTCTGTGTTGACTTGTGCAACATTGACACTGGGATTGTTATTTCTTTGACCATTGGCTTGATTTGAGTATCTAAAATAGCACTTAATTGCAGTGTGACCTACTTTTTCACATATCTGACATCTGGGTCTATTATTGTTATTCCATCTCCCTCTACCTCTTGATCTGTTAGAATTTCCTCCTCTTTGCATGTTCTGTTCAGACTTATTATTGTTTTGGCCTTCGTTCTTGTGATGAGTGGTATAATTGATGTTGAAGTCAGTGTCCTGTGGCTTCTTGTTGTCAATTCTGGCTTCATGTGCAAGTAGTATGGAGTGGACATCATCTATAGATGGTAACTCTTTTTGTGATGCAATAACAGCAACCACTGATTCGTATTCATCACTCAAACCATTTAGAATGGTCAAGATTTGCTCAGATTCTGATACTTTATGATTTGCAGCACTTAAATGATCACAAGTGGTTTTGATTTTGAAGAGATATTCCCTCATTGTACTGTTATCTTTCCTCATGTTGTGTAATTGCTTCTTGTAGTACATTACTTTGGCAGCTGATTGTGTGTTGAACACTTTTTCAATTGTAGACCATATGTCATTTGTTGTCTTGCATCCAATAACATGAGACAATAAATTTGTATTTATTGATGATAATAACCAAGAACAGATGAGCCTGTCTTGCCTGTGATATTTAGTATACTCCTCATTAATAATAGTTTTGTTTTCTTCAACAGTTACATATTTGGAAGGAATTGGAATGGTTCCAAGAATATGACCCTCTAGACCATATCCTTGAACTGCAGTTTCAATCTGCAATTTCCAGAGAAGATAATTATCTTCGCTCAAGTGTGCAGTCACAAGATTAGTTTGAGGACTCACAACAGTATTCACAAGTTTTTCAACTGTGGTGTTGGACTGATGATTATTGCTCACATTTGCAGATGTGGCAGAGGTTGTTTCATTACTCATGATGATTTCAAATTGTATGCAGACGAAACGATGATGAAACTAGAGATCAATTAAACAAACAGAGACAGAAATCAAAGTTTAAGAATCAAGAATTGCTCACAACCAGTTAGATGCAACGACAAGACTTAAATGATGAGTAAGCCTTCTTTTTTAATTTGCTTTTTCAGTTCTGATAAGTCTTGTTGGATGGCACTCTCTTTCTTGTGATGATTCTTGATTTCTTTTTGCTGATTTCTGAGGCTTTTCTTGATTTGATTTCTGTATGGGTATGATGAGACAATCCTGATGCAGTCCAGTTCTTGAACTTGGCGTGGCACTTGATTTTCTCAGATGAATCCCTCTGTTCAGATGAGGAGACACTGTCTACTGATGAACAATTAAACTCAGATGATGAAATCTCTCTGATGAGTTACTTTCAAAATATGATCGGCTGTTAGGCCTTGAGTTTTGCTCTGATACCAAATTGAATTTTATAACTGCACAGAGTATTGAATGAAGAAGAATAAACTTTCTGAATTTTGTATTACAAAATATTGTAATGTTCTGATACAATTGTTTTACAATCATCGGTAGTGAAACTGTACATGATACATTGGAATATATATAAATGTATTTGGGCTTTAGAAAGAAACAGCCCAATGCTCTGAAATACCCACAAATGAACAAAACTATCAAGCACCGTTAGATGATGCATCAGCGACTGAGAATGAAGATGCGTCCACATAAAGAAAACAGTAAGCGAAAACTTCTCATATCTTCAATTAAGTGAGGGTGATCTAAAGGAAGCAGTTCACGTCTAAGAATGGTACGCCAATAGTGCATCACAAAATCACTCAACGCTTCTTTTTCTTTAAACACCTGACGCGATCTTGGTCAGAAGCCCTAGAATGACCTCTTTTAAATGGGCAAACGCATCTAATTATTTCTCTCATTTGCAAATCATAGCGGTACTTGTAGTAATTCTATCTATGATATGAGCATGCATATGGCTAATAGTTTTCTTCAAATGTTTAATAACATTATTTTCCTTATGCGATGATGGAGGGTAGTGCTTGTTAAGATTTATGCTTCTTTCCTAAACTAAGAAAAGGATAATAATCCATGTGCTACAAGTATATATGTAAGAATCACAAGAATAGTTGACAAAGAGCAAAAATAATACTACGTGATGATAAAAGGACTAATGACAAATTCGTACACAGTTTAAATGTGGTTACAAGCTTCAGGACCTCCTTATCCAAAGTAATAAGTAAGAGTAGGAAAGCAACCTAAATCTAATACCTACTTATGTTAAAAACTAAAAACAAATAGAAGAAAAGTATTTACTTCATCAAGAGCCAAGTAATCTGTAGCTGTGTGAAGATTAGGGGAAGAACTGATATTGAGCGTATAATTGATGGCTGACCCCATAGAAGCATCATGTGAGCCATCTTGTGTACAAACAGAGGGAGATAAAAGTTAGTCTCCGCGATCTCTAGTCCATTCAACCCGGTAGCAGTGTTGACATTTTTTAATAAGGATAGCATCATTTAAAAAATCCAAGCTCGCCTCTACATCTATACCATCCATGCATTATGCAAAAAATTGTCTTTTCACCTATGTATAAATCGAATAGAGAACAGTGTAGGTAGTCTCTTCAGCCAGTTTCGAAGTGCTAGGCAATTTTTCCCCTAATTCAGATATCTTTTGACTGGTCTCTTCTCACACTTTCTTAAGTTTCTCCACAACCTCTCCTAGGCTTTCTTTTTGTATGCCCCATCCTCGTTAGCGTGTTGTTTAGATTTGGACTTTCTATATTGCCATGAGTCGAGATTTGGCCAAGTTTTGCCAAACTTAACTTCCATGTCAGAAACATCATTTTCAGGTGTCATTACCACAATTTTAAAAGTTGTAGCATGATCCTAGAAAGAGGAGGATGCAAAAAGTGTGAATATCACACGTGTGAATAAATATATGTGTGTGTATATAAACAAAAAAAATATAAAATAAAAGTGGGCGTATACTAACTTGGAAACCAAATAGGCTTAAGCTCATGAAGATCCTCAGTGGATAGCCTAGAATAAGGCAAAGAAGTAGGAGGTGGAGCAGAAAAGTCATCTATGAGGAGATGCCCCATTTACTCCAGCAACTTAGTAACAGTGCCCTTCATTGGTAAAAGCAAGAAGCGGAGGGTAGAGTAGATGAAACAGGCTGTATGTGAATAGGCATAGAGGGAGAAGTAGCCACATGGCAGGTGGGATCATCGTGCCTCCCTTTTTTAAGATATTCTCTAAAGCAGCCAAGTCGTCTCCATTCCTTTTTCTGTCTAAAAGTTTCTTACTAGTGGTTTTCCTACTAAAAGCCTTAAGTAGATCAGTTATCATGCCACGCAATAAAGAAAAGCAAACAAACAACAACAAGATTAATTAAATAAATAATGGTTGAAACGTTAGCCTACAAAATAAACGATTAGCAAAAATAAATAAATTTAACTTACTAAAATTGTTCCCTTTGGAGTAGTTGGATCAAAAAAATAAAACGAAGAGAGCGAGAAAAGGGACAATGGGTGCATAGGAAGCCATATTTGTGCAAGAAAGGTTCATAAAAAAGGATTGGTGTCATTTTGAACATCTTCACCAGGCGCTAGAGTAATCTCCCTACGACAACCTATTTTCAAAAGCAATAAATTGGAAATTAAGTAGTAAAAATAAATAAATCAAATGTGATTTGAAATAAATTAAAATGAATATTGGAAATGGTTTGAAAATTAGATATGAATTGTTTTATTAAAATAAACAGAATTGAACATGAAAAAGAAAATGATTAATAATCTATTTAATAATTTTGAAATATGTAAATATAAATTGAATAATTAGAATAAAATGTTAAATTAAATTTGAGATTTATTAGATGATAAAATGTATTTTATTAATAAAGTTTGGAATTAATTAGTAAATAGATTTAAATAAAATGGTTTAATTAAATAAATGAATTATAGAAAATAATTTTTTGTGAAATGGTTAAGTATAGATAATAAAGTTCTATATCATTTGGGCCTGAATAAATTGCTTCATAAGTTAAAAAAAGGAAAGGAGAAATGAAAAAAATGAATCAAAGCCCAACATCTCAAGCCCAAAACCCTAAATATTGTTCCCGACTTCTCAAATTTCCATAGCATTCCATCTCCCGATTCTTCATCCCATTCTATAAATATAACCTAATTTATTCATTTATTTTACTTTAGAAAATCCTCAAAGCTCCCAGACCCTTCTACCTCCAAAAAATTCAAGCAAAAATCAAAATAAATTTTACAAAAATTCCTACAATCAATATTATCATCTCTTAACAATCTCTACACTAATTATCAAGTAAAAATTAAATAGTTTAGTCGTCAATTTGATGTAGATGCTATTTACAGTGAAGGAGAAAGGAAGAACTAGAGGGAGCTAAGTGTGCATTTGTGATTCTTTCATCCAAGGTGAGTAATCAAACCCACTTCTATGTCTAAAATGATATTGAATTGATGCCTGTAATGGTGTATTCCCTACACAATCATATATTCATCCTCTTGTATCACTATATTTTCTTCTATCAAATTGATATTGCATTGGTTTTCTGTCAATTATTGTTTTGTTTGAATTTGATTTAGTTATTGAATGAAAGTGCAAGGTTGTATGCACATGTGGATGAGATGGTAGAAAAGAGGATGAAGATAATTGAGAATAAACAGAAGCATGTGATTTAATAACATCACCTAGAGCCGACCAGTCGACTGTTAGTGGTCGATCAGTGGGTGCAACCAATCAAGCGATCTTTTTAAAAAGAAAAAAATTAAAATTAAATGAAAATAAAATATGGTAATATATATAATATAAAATATTAACATTCGATGGTATATAAATATTTATATTTATTTATGAATAATTGTTAAATTGTTCAATAAATTCAATTAAGTGAATTTAGTAATATTATGTCAATGTGAAAATTATAAAAGTTAGTAAATTTTTATTTATCAAATTATCAAATTAACTTTTACTAATTATTATAGGTTATAGAACTTATACTATGAATTTAGCAGGAAATTTAATAATGTCTGAATAATTATTTTAGTATTGTTATATATATGTATACACAATACGAATTAGCATTGTATTTACTATAGAAAATATTACCGAGATTTTAAATATAGTAAACAAATGTATATAAAATCACTTGATTATTATCACTTATTTTCATTTCTATGTAATGAGGAATCTAAATAAACGGTTTAGTGATATCGTCTTGCATAGGACTCTCGGTAACACTTTTCTATTTACTCAACTAACTTGTTGCATAGAGATATTGAGTGGTTTTAGTGTAATTTATGGACGTTGAATGAATGGACTAGTATGATAGGGTGATATGGAGTGTGATGTTATACTTACTCTGTTATTTAGTGTAAGTAGATAACACTTATTTGACGGAATAGATGTGATGTATCGTACTTACGTGAGGTGAGGCTTATAGGATTGGGCAGGTTGAGCAGGGTAGGTGCCTTACATTCATTTCCATTCTATGCCACTATCATGATGTACTCTTGTTATCAGCATTGGAGAGAAACAAATTAGAAAATTTTCCAACATAGCGGCCTGATCTTGGGATCGCACCCTAGATCCATGACACCTTTTTGTTATTGGGTTAGGTGACCCATAAGTAGGTGCCCTAAAGCCAAATGTATCGCATGAGATAGTAGTCTGTTACCTATACGGGCAAAGCAGGGTCATGAGCAAGGCTACGCATTGAGGAGCCACTGGTGGAAAAGAGACATGGTGTCCATCGAGGTAAATAAGGATTTTAGGAGAAGATCTGATTCGGTGATTTTCGGTTCCTGGAGTGGGCATACAACCATCAGTCGTTGGTCGGATACTACGTAAAATGACAGATTGACACACAAACACACACACACACACACACACATATATTACCCCTCACTTAAGTATATGTTTGAGTTAGATGACTTCCATCTCGAGATGATTCTACTTGGGACTTGAGTCTATGGTACAGTTGGTTCCTATCACTACTAGATTTGGATTTACAGTTTTAAATTTGATATATTTATATGGATAGATTAGTGGATAATTATTATATTATATTGCACTATGGTTTGTTTACATGATTAATATAATCACCTATTCATGGACTTATTATTATGATTTATCTTCATAAATACATCATTATAAATATTGTCTGACCCATGTGTTATTATACTCAGTCAGTTCGAGACATTGCATGCACAGATACTATGTAGACAATAGGATTTGACTTAGCATTTTGGGGAGGCTAGTAGTAGTTTTAGGATGATACATTCCCTATACGTATTTGTAGCCTCAATGAAGTACCAATAGTATCTGATGATGTGTTGTATAGTGGGCTAGAGATAATCATGTTGTAGACCAGGACTATGTATTGTGTTATGTATTATATTTTATCTATTGCATTGTGACTCTATGCATCTGTTATTATTGTAATGTGATTATGTATTGATATGTCCTTGAAGCACATGTGTTTATTGCTCTGTGCAATGACTCTGTACAATTGTGGTAAGTATTATATATGATATTTGATATGTATCAATGTTAGTTAAAGAGAATATTCATGTTTTACCCCATATCATCTAATTCTTTGTCTTATCCGATAGTACTACTCAGTAATAATTTTGGATAGTATGGGTGTTCACATTTGGTATTAGAACAGGCTTAGAACAATGCATGTCATGAAGAGACACGAATCATTGGCCGAGGTGGACATAGGAGACCATGTCCCTAGGGTATCGGGTACATCATATATATATATATATATATATATATATATATATATATATATATATATAATCTTGGTATACATGATGATTACAAGATGTAGTCATTTGGGTGTGTATTTGTTATTTTTGTGATATGATATATTACTGTAATTTTTGAGTTTCTTTAACCTATATCTATCTGAAATGTGAAAGTGAGGAATGGTCTGTATACCTACTGGTCGTGTTGACCTAGGTCGGTTCGATACTATATGACTACAGATTAGCTTATGGAATTAGCAAGGAGCATACAATAATCGAGCACTTCCACCACTCTGAATCCTCCCACTCCTTGATTTGACTTTGCTAGGTTATGTAGCGATTATTCTAAACTTGGGGAAAGACCATTAATAATACAGAGGAAGTGATAGTAGTGAATGTTAATGTGTTAACATATTTTCACACATATAGGCATTACCGGCCAACAAAAGTCCAATTTTCTTTCAGCAAACATCAGGAAAGAACTTTGGACCGGTACAAACCTTTGCTAGTAGAGACGGATGAGTCGGAGCATACTTGGGATGATTTCAAGGGTCGATTTGAGAGGAAGTTTCTACCAGAAGCGGAGAAGGCGGCTATGGCACATAAGTTAATTGACTTGAAGCAACATACCATGTTTGTAGCTTAGTACATTACAGAATTTAAAGCCTTGTCAAAGTATGTTGTTGAGTCCATCAACACACCACCAATGTAGAACTAAAACTTTATGTATGAGTTGAAGAAATCTTTGAGGAAACCCTTATTACCTCAATTGGAAGTTACTTTTTAGAAGACTGTGGATTCAGCACTGAGGCTTGAGGAGTAGGAAAGAGGTAGAAGTGAAGAGGATGAGCTTAAGAGAAAAGTTGTTATCGGATAGAAGAGGAAATTTCACTTTAAGAAGCAAAGGGCAAGGTTCTTCAAGAAGAAGCTGGCATGGAGCAATGTGAAGGTAGATAAAACTAGATTTAGGGATCATGTTGTATGTTTTAATTATGGAGAGAAAGGACATTACTCTAAGGAAAGCTCTTAACCGCACAAAGTACTATCATAGTCTAAATGCAATATTTCTAGGGTAGTAGGACATTTTGCGAATGCTTGTCCAAGGAAAGCTAGAAAGTCACATGCTATTGAGGCAGCTGGTAGTACTTCTCAAGTCAAAGGAAAGGCACCTTTAGTTTATGAGGGTACGATAATTTTTTTATAGATTTTCCTCTTAGAGTTAGATATGGGTGTGTTGCACTTATTCATATCAAAAAAACCATTGGATAAGTTTAATCCTGATGTGTTATATTTAGTAACATCTTTGAAGATTGTGAATCCTATTGGAGGATATGCAACCTTCATGATGTTATGTAAAGATGTTGAATTGCTTTAGGGTGGCTACTGTTTTTATTGCAACTTGCATGTGTTTGATTACATGGGATTTGGAATCATCCTTAGGATGAGTTGGTTGGATCGATATGTAGCACGCCTATTATGCCCTGAAAGGATCGTGACTCTTAGCCATCTCGATTCTAAGGAAGGAGTTAGCATTATTTTAGGAAATGTTAGTGAAGATTTAAGTGCATCTCCTTTTGCTGTGGAACCTCAAGATGAGGATGAGATTGCTTGGATTCTAATGGTTAACGGAATACCTGTATATCTTTGAACCTATTAAAGATTTGTATCTTAAGAAGGCAATCGAGTTTCGAATAGATCTTGTTCCCAAGGCCTTACTAGTTAGTTGTCCTCCAACTATATAACAAAGAACTTAAGAAGCAGCTGTCTATACCGGAGTCGAAGCATTTTATTAGATCTAGCAGTTCACCTTAGGGACCACAGCTATATTTGTAAAGAAAGCTGATGGATCCCTTAGGTTATTCATTGATTATAGGAAGTTGAATGAACTGACTATTAAGAATAAGTATCCCCTTCCAACGGTCGACGATATGTTTGATCAGTTGGGTGGAGCTAAGATTTTATTATAATTAGACTTAGCTACAGGATTCCATCAGCATAGAATTGCTAAAGACATCATTCCACTAACCGCATTCAGAACCAAATATGGCTCATACGAATGGATGGTGATGCTATTCGGCTTAATGGACGCTCAAGCTTACTTTGTGGATCTATTAAACAGAGTCTTTAGAGACTACATGGATAGGCCCGTACTAGTTTTCATTGATAATTTACTGTTATATTCTAAATTTAAAGGGAGCATGAGAAGCACCTCATGACAGTGTTGGAAACTCTAAGGCAGAACAGGTTAAATGCCAGGTTTTTCAAATGCAATTTGAGTAGAGGCAAGTTAAATTCTTTGGCCATGTGGTTTTAGAAGAGAGTATCTCGGTAGACCCAGCAAAGGTAGAAGCGATAAAAAATTGGAAATGTCCTGAGATAGTTTCGGAGATGAGAAGTTTCTTAGGATTAGCCCGATATTACTGAAGATTCATTGAAGACTTGTTGAAGATTTTATAGCCTATGACCAACCATAGCAGGAAAAGGTGTAAAGTTCCAATGGATGGATAAGTGTCAGGGAGCTCATCAGAAATTGAAGGAGTTATTTATGAATGCACCTACGCTTTTAATACTTGAAGGTAACTTGGACCTGGAAGTTTATATAGAAGCATGTGGTTTTAGATTAGGTGTACAGCTAAAGCGGATGGGAAGAAGTATGGCATACGCATCGAGACAGTTAAGACCTAATGAAATTAGATATGCGACACATGACTTGTAACTAGTAGCTATAGTTTTCACGTTGAAGATTTGGCGAAACTACTTTCTTGGAGAGCGATTTGTGTTATACACAGATCACAAGTCACTGAAGTATTTGTTTGCACAAATGGATCTTAATATGAGACAACAATGATGGTTGGAATTTTTAACAGCTTATGATTTTGAGATCCAGTACAAACCTGTTAAAGATAATCGAGTTGCTAATACATTGAGTCGAAAGCACCAAGTTGTAGTCTCTATGATGATAGTTGAGTGTAAGGATCTCGAGACATTATTTATGTATGAGATTCGAGATAGGAACTCTATAGCTTGTTCGGATGTGTTTTTAGCAAATATCGGATGATATATTAGGAATATTATCCGATATTAACTACATAGCTAAGGTATATAGAAAATATTGGATGATGGTCAAAAATGAAAAGAAGCATGTGATCTAAATCATATTACATATAGTCCATCGGTCAAACGTTAGCAGTCGACCAATAGGTGAAACTGATCAGGTAATTCATTTAAAAAGAAAATAAAAAATATACAAATATAAATCAAATATAATTAAATGAAAATAAAATATAGTAATATATACATAAACATATTAACATACTATAGTATAAAATAATTATATTTAGTTATGAATAATAATTAAATTGTTTAATATATTAAATAAAGTGAATTGAATAATATTACTTAAATGTAAAAATTATAAGTTAGTAAATTCTTATTTTTAAAATTATAAATGAACTTGTATTAATTATTATAGGTTATAGAACTTATACTATGAATTTAGCAGGAAATTCTATACTATTTGAATATTTATTTAAGTATCAGTATATATATACAATATGAATTTCCATTGCATTTTACTATAGAAAATATACTAAGCTTTTAAATGTAGTAAAAACATCTAAATAAAATCACTTTGATTATTATATATGTATTTTCATTTCGATGTTATGAGGAATCTTAATAAATGGTTTACTGATACCGCTTAGTATGAGACTTTCGTTAACACTTTACTAGTTATTCGTCTGACTTATTGCATAAGGATATTGAGTGGTTTGAGTGTAGCTTAAGGACATTGAATAAATAGACTAGTATGACAAGGTGGTATGGGACGTCGATGTTATACTTATTTGGTTATTCAATGTAAGCGGATAACACTTATTTGACAGGAATAGTTATGATATATTGTACTTACGTGTAATGAGGCTTATAGGTATGAGCAGGTTGAACAGGGTACGTGCCACTATACTCATTTCCATTGTGTGCCACTATCATGACATACTCCTGCTATTTGTGTCGGAGAGGACCGGATTAGGCTTATTTCCACCCTAGCAGCTTGATATTAGGGTCGTGTCCTAGATCCCTGACACCATTATGTTATTGGGTTAAGTGACCCATAGGATAAGTACTCTATAGCCATCGTGTCGCATATGCCAGTAGTTTGTTATCTATATGGGAAAAGCAGGGTCGTGATTGAGACTACGTTTTGACGATCCATTAGTGGATAAGTGTCACAGTGTCCATCAAGGTAAATAAAGACTCTAGGAATAGATCCGGTTAGGTGACGTTTGGCTCCTTGAGTAGGCACATAGCCATCCGTCTCCCGTCTAGTTTTATGTAGAATGATAGATGGACATATATTGATTTTACTCCTTACTTAAGTATATGTTTGGCTTAGTTGACTCGGGATTTGGTGACCCTTGTGTCGAGATGACTCTACAGGAGACTTGCGTCTATGGTACAGTTGATTCCCGTAACCATTGGACTTTGATTTAGATTTATATATTTGATATGTTTATATAGATAAATTAATAGATACTTATAATATTATATCACAATATGGTTTATTTGCATGGTTTATCTAATCACCAATTTGTGGACTTATTATTATGATTTATCTTCACAAATACATCATTATAGACGTAATCTGACCCATGTGTTATTATACTTGGGTGAGTCTGAGTCATTATATACACTGATATTATGTAGATATCAGGACTCACATTGGCATTTTGGAGAGGCCGGTAGTAGTTATAGGATGATACATTCTTTATACATTTTTGTAGCCTCAATAATGTAATAGTAGGTGTATCTGATGAAGTATTGTATGGTGGGATAGAATAATAACTATGAATGTTGAATCTCTAAGAATAAAAATTATATAATTTAGAAAATGAAATTATATAAATGGAAAATTGTTTGTTGACCCTACTTTTGGGCTAAGTAGACATACTAGAGAGGGTAGGGAAGTCTGTTCCGTATCAAAGGACAATAGGACATCTATGTGTTATGTAACAGTTAAATACCCAATTGAGAATCAAGAGCTAACTAGGGCAATGTACTTCGCAGACACAGAATTGACTAGGGCAATGTATTTCGCAGAAACGGAGTTGATTAGAACAATGTTTTCCTAGACACGGAGTCGAATATGGCAATGTATTTCATAGTTACTTAGGGGTGTACCGTAGTGGACACACAACACTAATGGAGACCCCAGTTGAGTGAGCCCGGTGCTAATAGGGGATTCTATGTGGATAGTCAGGCTCGGTTCAGCATGATAAGAGACTATAGAATAGAAAGGAGACTAATACTAACGACGGTCCTTGTATGCTCAAATTTAACGTGATGTGGTATACGTGGATGCCAGTGCAGTACAATAAGAGGCATTTAGCTTTATGACCGAGAGATGGACACAGGTGCACATGATGAGTCACATAATGAGTTTGCATTTTAAGGTTCTCCTCTCCAAGCATAGTAATGGTATACATATTTATGGGAGAATAGTTCCCACAATAGTATTAGTGGAAAAAAGGGTTATCTATAGTAGCTTATGGGCGGTGATTTCTTATTGGGTAGCTCTAAAAGCATTAGCCGATCGTTAGTGTGAGGATTGATCTGTAGTTCATCTTTGTAGTAGCATACACAAGTACAAGTGTAAGTATGTATTGGAAAAGAACCCTTAGGTAATAGACGTTCAGAATTTACCAACACTTGTGTTAGAATCTATGTCGTCTAGAGCAGTGTTAAAGTTAACAGCAAATGACCATCCCGTATTAAACTTGTAACGTCCCGCCTTTTCGCACGCTTTAAATCGACACACATGCCAATTCAAACCATACGGAAGGGCGGATTGTTATGGGGTAAATAAGAAAAACGAGAAAGAATAAAACAAAACAGAATCTCACAACGGAAGGATAAAATATAATAATAAATATACACTTCATAAAACTGTTTACAAACATTTGATTCTTCTTTATACAATAAATATCAGAGTTCACATACCAATAATATTAATGCAGCGGAATACAGTGTAGTGGAACCATATAATATATAATAATAATAGTAATGAAATCTTCGTCTTCTTCCTCCAGAAAAATCTTCAAATCCTGTAACGCTCGGACTGACCCGAGCGAATTTGAAAAGACAAAAACACTCGAGTCA
Organism: Allium cepa; assembly: GCA_030765085.1. NCBI lineage: Eukaryota > Viridiplantae > Streptophyta > Magnoliopsida > Asparagales > Amaryllidaceae > Allium > Allium cepa. The sequence goes on along the minus strand of CM060940.1, from coordinate 405,610,608 downwards.
GAACTAAAAGATCTTATGTGAGTTAAATTAACAGAAATAAATATGAATGCAGTAACTCAAGAGATGCTCGGGATTTACATCTCCTAAGGATCCGTTAAACTATTTACTATGTAGTATATTGCGCTATTATAATAGTGTCTATTTGTAAAATAAACTTACTTTTAAATAGCGTTAAGGCTTTACATTTTCCACCTTAACACAGTTATATATTCGCATAGTCTATACAGTACCGTAATCTCCCCCGTACTGGGCGTCGTCAGAGGGCACTCCATATGTATGGTACAAAACTAAAATCGTATAAGGTGCGCTAGGGTAGGTGACACGGCACAACTAGGCAATGCCAGGGTAGATATACCAATTATGCATCCGGGCTGGTGGTAACGCGTAGCCGCAGCTACCGCCCACCTCGAACTAACACCCCCAAAAATCAAAAAAATCAATAGTGGCCACCGAATCAATCTAAAGTCAGAGTATAGTATCGAAGGAGTGCGTTCGATCAGAGGAATGACCTCATTGGCCCGAGAATCGCTCCTGTTTTAGCCACCTTATGCCAACTCACGGGAGTTGGGTCCACGAAATTACCTTATAGGAATGCCGTCACCAACCTACTTCATTCTGGAATCTCCCCCGCGTACACGGTTGTTAAAGTGGTTTTCGGAGTTGACAGAGAGTATGACAACTTCCGATCCCGGTCTCTTCAACAACCAAACGTTATTATAACACCGCGGTCTTTTAAAAATAATTATACTTTCAAACCCAGAATAAAACATCTATTTCAAAACCATATAAATATGATATTATTTATATTTTTAAAACTCCAAATCAATACGATATCATTTAGACCCAAACCAATAAAATGTCATTTTATTTTCCAATATATATTCTTTTCCAAAATCATAGGGTTTTCAAAGTAAAATATTTAGAAATCAAAACTCTTGAATATAATATTTTCAAATTATACTACCTTGAAAATCATAACCTTGAAATAAGTTTCCATCTCTTAAATGGCTAAATATTAAATTACTTTTATAAAATAAAATAGCTTCTTTAGATTTTACAATCAATTTCAAGTATCCATTTAAACTACCAAATACTATTTCAATTCTTATGTTTCAAGGCTTAAAATATTTCACCATTTCAACACAAACTCATTTGACAATCCCATATATATTAAATTCAATTACTTATTATTTAGACTTGAAATATTTACTTAATGAATTCAATATAATTTAAGAATACCTTTAACTTCACATAACTGGAAAAATCTTTCAATTTATTATATATTCATTTAAATCAACCTGATATTCATTTAAATCACTCTACACAAAAAAATCAAGTTATAAAAATCATATCCTTTAGAAATTCTAACTTTTTATCTAATTCCAATTTAACTTAATATTCATCTTCCAACCTTATTCTCATTTAAGTCAATAGAACTTCCAGAAATTAAATTTTAAATAAATCCTTAATCGTATTTGATCTTAAAAATCAAACTTTATTTTATACTTCAAATCAAATTTATACAAAGCTTAAAAACCGGAAATTACTATATATAAATAACTTTTATCAATAACCAAATCAATATCTCATAAACCATTTATATAGCTTTACAAAACCATAGAAAATAATTTCAAAAATAATTATATATATATATATCGCGGTGCCTGTATATAATTTTCTACCCTATGGTCAAGTGATACGGATGTTTATCATTTCAATCCGCAATTTAAAATAAAAATGCGGTTGTATATCATTTCAAACCGCAATCCCGAATGAAATGAAAATGCATGATGACTTGCAATTTATACAATATAAATATATCATCCATTCATCCAAATATCAATCATCAACCATTATTTGCAATCATCATCCAATTTAAACAAATCATCGATATAGAGCATATAAATTATACAGGTAATAAATAACATGTATTAACTAACAGTTTATATTCAATAATAAATTTAACAACGTTAAACTAGTAGTTTATATGCAAAAATAAATGTAAATTTAACTGGCAGTTAATATGAAATAAAAAATTTACATAACTATGACTGGCAGTTAATATGGAAATAAATAAATTTTAGCTGTCAATTTATATGCAATAAATAAGATTAATTAACAGTTAAATTATATAAATACGATTTAACTGAGATGATTAATAAAACATACCAAACAAATCATAAATAAATTTCTACTCATATGTTATGTCAAATTAACAAACATAAGAAATTTTAGAAGTTATGAGTGGGTCAAAACACTCACCTTTTGAATTTAAATCGAATTTAAATCCAAAAATTTGACCGTCTCAGATTTCATCCAAACCAGCGTCATCAAGTCCGAAATTTCAATACGATCCTAACAAAAAAAATCGCGCGTGAAACGGAGTTCGTATGCAAAAGTTATGACGATTTATGCGATTGAGAACAATTTATAAAATAAATCAAAAAGTGAACATATTCACTCTTTTTCTTGCCACGTCATCGTGGAACTTGCTTGAGCCTCTCTTCCCAGAACGCACGAACACGTTAGCATGCAACTGAACCCATTTACACCACGTTGACCAAAGCTTTGACCGCGTTTTGCCGCAAATCCGACCGTCAATTCGCCTCCAAATTTCACCGATGAACAACGCTCTAGCCCCTTTACAAAACGCAGAAAGGATTTTCCGATCAGACTCACCATTCAAAAACGCCCAAATCAATTTGGACCGCGATTTCTGGTCAAACGATGCATCGAATTGAAAAACTAATTACACCATTGAATTACGCTCGTCGAGAGCTTCATCATATATTATTTTGAGATTTTTCTAAGAACTTTGAATTTTTGACTTTGATTTTGAAATGGATCTGAATCTGAAATTTGTCCGCCATTGAGGAAGAGAAAAAGTTGAAGAAATGAACGTACAGCAAAAGAGAATAGAGTGGAGGCTATGGTTTATCACAGCCTATTTATAGACAAACTGAAATAGAAAAGGTGGGCACGAATTATAAACGTGCTAACCGATAGTTGGCTCAAAAATTCCGTTCTGACTCCGGAACGAAATTTGTTAAACCCATATATCCAAATAGGTGTTTTAAAAGATTTTGAACGTGATGGAAAAAGTTTCACGTCGAATTCGATCGTATGAAGAAGTTATGCTGAAATCGATATTTTCAAATTCGATTGATTACAATGCATAAATTTCAAAGCGTTTCGAGGCCGTACGATCAAGCGACAACTCCGATCGCTACGAAACTTGAAACATTATTATAATTCACCTTTACGGATCCGATGAAACTAGTTTCGTCGAAATCCGAGTTAGTGGCCAAAAAGGCTATTTTTCCCATTAATTAAATAAATTAATATTAACTGAATTAAATCACTAATTCAATCCAATTTCAAATTTTACAATTTCTAAAATTTCTCTCTTTTGATTTCTTAAACAATTTTAATAACTAGCAACAAATTCTATATTAATTCAATCATTAATTATTTCGCCAATTACCATATTAAATTTCATTTATTCGCAATAAATCTAATTATAAATTTTTCATTCCAATAAATAAAATAAATCTAGACTTTTCCATCCTATTTAATTCCACAACTTGTTAAATTTGAAAATCATTATCATATTTTCCAAATGTTACCTTAATTTAACATTTATGTAACATATTATTAGATTCGTTGCAATTGATTCCAATTTCAATCCCCATTTCTTAATATACTCAAATTTCATAATTCTGGACACTTTATTTCCTTTCCCATAAGTGTAGCATCTATTCTATAGACATTTATTTCCAATTCCATAATCACATTCAATCCATTAATTGGTATTGTATTGACATTTAACTTATTAGCTTATATCAACACTATTGTCGTTAATTGCAAATGGATTACCAAATTTAGTCACTATCCTAAATAACTAACGTAAATTAATCTCCATTAATTGCACTGGTTTAACTTTCATTCAGTTAGCAATAACGTAACATTTTCTTAATTTGTATTGCAAATAATTCAAAATTCAATTCCTAATTCTTAATATCCTCTAAATTACAACTTCCAAACATGGTATTAATCATCATTTACGTACCTCTAATTATTTTAATTTAAATTAACATAATAAATAAATTATCTTTAATGAAATCTATCCCCCAATTTATTATATGCAATAAATTTTGACCTTACAATTTATATTTATTGTGATTGAATACCAAAATTTATTTAACACATCAAATAAATGAACAATCTATATTCATTGTCACCTATTTTCTTTTAAATTCAGTTATAAGTTTGTTACTTACCAACCAGGTTATAATAACACTAAATTTTTTTATTCCACTGCTATATATGATATATTTGCATCACACACTTGAATTTTTCAATTTCATCTTAATTCCAATTCACGGTAGTATAATTTCTTACTAAACCCATTTATAATTTGCATACCAATTAATTAGTTTCAACTAAATAGATTGATTCAATTCAACTCTTTTATTAAGTCTATATAAATCAATATACTATTTCATTGGTAAATGTTTATTTCAATTATTCCTTTATTACTTACAAATCTTATTTCATTCATGAATGCCATCATTTATCAATTATTACATAATTTCATTAATTTACATTCAGTTACAACTAAATTAATACACTGATTTTATTTGTAAATTAAATGCTTACAATTTATAAGCTTTCATTCCAAAGAATATTTCAATTTGTACCGGACATTTATTTAATTCAATTTACTATTTAATATTATTAATTCATTAACTAAATTCACTACTTACCTTTGTTCTCTTATATGCAACTCTTAGCCTAGTATAACAATTTACATCACTTCAATTTATTCGTCATTTTGTTTCAACTGTAAGTACTTAAGCCTTATATTCCCATGGTTTCATTTCATTCTCAGCATTTGCTTCATTATTAATTATAAAATCTTTATTTCTTCTAAATTAAATTTACGTAAATTTTATTAAAATGACAAATTTAATTAACGAAAATTACGGGTCGTTACACTCTCCCCCACTCAAAACTTTTAGTCCCCGAAAAGGAAAAAGAAGGGAAAAGAAGAATTAAGAAATCAATATCATATCAAATATTAAATTTATAAACAAATAAATTTACAAAATTAATTTAGATAAAATATACTAATTTGTAATCATTTTTTTTATACTCAAACTAATAAAGTATGGAAAACATTTTCAAAATATTTTCTAAGTCCAAAATTCACGGAAAATTTTGGCAGAGTCTCCTTTGTACGGGGAGGCTCGGGAGAAAATATAATATCAAATATATCAAAATATCACATATAATATCCAAAATATAATATCCCAACACGGGAAAATATATAAAATAGCGCTATAAACCGTAATCTGAAACGTACCTATTTGTCGGGCAATTTACGTTTAATTTATGAAACCAAAAGCAATAGCAATTGCTTCCATAACCTGCATTTCACTTATAGAATCCAAAGAGTTAACAATTTATATAAAGTGAAATATTTAAGTGGTTTCAATCACTAACAACAAATCAATACAACAACCATCAATTTCAACAAACAGCATACACAACCAATACAAAGCAACCATTCAATCAAACAAACAAATAGTTGTTCGGGTTCAAAAGTTTTAAATTGTACGGAATGAAGAATAAACTACTAGCGCATCATTTACTCAACAGTCTTAGATAAAACTAAATAGATTATTCATTTATCCTAATCCAATTTTAAAGCATCCTTGCCCAAATAACCATCAACTAAACAACAACAAATCCAAACAACAATCAACTTAACTTATTATTAATTTCCTTTCATACCTTTGTTGTTTGTTTTTCTTTTTATTTATACAGTGATTTATCTTTTAAATTTACATTTACTCATTAAATGTGTAACGACCCAGAATTTTTAGAAATTAAAATTTGAATATTTAATTAATTTTAAATATTTATAAGTGAATTTTTAAGTCAAATAAATTTTAATTTGAATTATTGGATTTAATTGGATAATTAAATCAATAATTTAATATGTTAAATTATGAAAATAATTGAAAATAGAGTTAAAAATGATTGAAAATAATTTGGAAAATTTTATTTTATCATATTGAAGTTATAGAAATATTTTAGAACTTTTAAAATTGAATTAAAAGTTAATTTGTGAAAATTGAATATTTTAATATTTAATAATCGACTGTAAAATAGCCAATTTTTGAACAGTCTCAGAATTGAACGAAACCAGTTTCATTGGATCCGTAATAGTTAGTTATTACCGGATTTCAATTTTTGTGTCAATCGGAGTTATCGTTTGATCGTGGCAGCTCGAAACGCATCGAATTATTTTTAATTTAAATTTGGCGAGTCAAAATAGCCATTTTTCAAAAAGTCTCGGATTTCGACGAAACCAGTTTCATCAGATCCGTAATGTGATATTATTGTAAGGTTTCAAATTTCAAGTCAATTGGATTTACGGTTTGTCCGGTACAAATTAAAACGCCTAGAAATCGACTTAAATCGGTTTAATTTAAATTGAACGTTTTCAGCCATAACTCGCACATACTTCCGAATTAGCTTCCGAAACCTGTTCCATTGTGTCCGGAACGCGGGATAAACCCTAGGTACGCTGGTTACGGTGTCTAAATCGGAGTTCGGAATTCCCGGGATGAATAGTGTTTACGCTTGCTTTTCCTATAAATACAACCTCACTCTAAAATAAAAAAAAAATATTCAAAAACCCTAGCCAATATGTCCAGCCGCCACCTACAATTGAAAGGCCAGAAATGCTCCATCTTCATCACCAAAAATCTTCCAATCCACTAGCAATTAGAGAAAACTTCTAACATGAAAGTTGAAGAGCACGTTGTGATCTACAGATCCAACGGCTATGATCTAAAACAAATCAATGAATCAACGGCAAATCGACCAGGAAGGCAGCAACTTGCGCACGCCATACGAGGCTGTAGGCATGGCCGAGCTCCACCAGGGTTGGGCCGAACCTAGCTTGGGTCGTGGGCTTCGAAATGGCGGAGGTGTGATGGGATTTAGTTGAGTGTGGTGGCCGAGCTATTTAACCCTAATTTTAGCTAATGGGTTCTTGTGTTGTGCGTGTGTTCCTGGAGAAGAACGTGAGGAAGGAGGGGGTTGCGTTCTACGGTGATGAGGGTGGGAGGCAAAATCCTAAGGCCAAGATTTGATTTAGGTTTATATTTATAAAATTTATGTTGTAATTAGTTTAAGTATAAACTCGAGTAACTTCAAATATTTATAACTTTTTCATACGAGGTCGAAAAAATGCAAACTCAGTTGCGTTGGGATCGTATGGACGAGCACTACGCGATGGAGTTGGTTTGGAGTCGTTTGGAGTTAGTGAGAATTTCGGGTAAAATTAAACGCGCGTTTAATTTTATTCGAAATAAGAGCTAAAACGGAAATTAAAACCAAGGTGAGAATTTCTCACTCAATCGAATAGATTTCGATTTTATTTTAAATAGTTAGATTTAAAATATTTGAATGCATGTTTGAATGATGACTGTAAATTATTGATTGTTAAAATAGACATTATGCGCCGTTAGTAAGCGGATGTTATTTAATAAAAACATATACCGCGAATATTTCATAAACAGTGAAATTGGTATTATATATAATATCAATATATATATATTGGCATATGTATATATTGCAGTTGATTGATTTCCCGCATTTTTTTGTTTAGCGGATGAGACCCTATTACGCCGTTATTAAGCGGATAATATTTAATAAGAACATGTACCGCGAAAATTTCGTACTGGAGCGAAATTGGTATTGTGCTAATGTTTTTGGATGCAGGAAACAGGTTGGAGGGATCCAACTGGATTCCTCAACAGTATTTATTTTATTTCAGATATTTTGATATTTGATGGATTATCATATCGATATATGATATCGTTGTTAGTCGTGATTGACTATTTGGTGTGTAGCATCATTGGACCCAGATTTTGGGATTTTAAAATGGTTTTAAAGTGATTTTTGAAAATATACTATATATTTGGAATTTGATCTATTTTAAGTAAATAAACGTTATAATTTTTAAAGCTATAAAAATTATGATTTTGTGAAATATAGTTAAAAGTTGATTTTTGAGAAATAAAGGAACGATTTTATAAAATAGTTTAAATTGGATTTTTGAATACATTATAAAAGTTTGAATATACGATTTATAAGATTTGATTATTTTATAAATCAAAATGGTGAAACTATAAAGGAAATTAAAGACGTTTAAAAGAATAATATAAATTGATTTATATTAAGAGATTTATAAATGGATATTTATAAATTGAATTATGGACATTATAAAACGATTTTTTATAAGTGTTTGAATGTAGTGAAAATGAATTTCCTAAATGAATGAAATTTATGAAATTATAAACTGTGAAGTTATAAATGAAATTTTATAAGCAATAGGTTTATAAAATTTATAAAGTTATCGAAAGAATGAATTTTGGATAAATAAACAATCTTATAAGTTAAGATTAATAATTTGGGAAGTTAAATGAACGATTTTGTAAAATAATCGTTTTATAAGTAATTAACTTATAATATGAACTTGTAGTTTATAATTGAGTTATAAACTGGAATAGGTTAATAAAGGAATTTATAAAAAGGAAGTTTTTATAAATAAATAAAAACGGAATTTATAAACGTTGTTTTATAAATCCGCAAATGACTTATTTTGATAAGTTGATTGTTATAACTTAGAGATAGAGTTATATTCACATTTTGAACAGTGAATAATCCTTTAAGTTAAAGTGAATAGAAATGATGAAATTTGTTAAGGTAGTATATTCACGTTTTTGAATAGTGAATAATACGTTAAAGAAATTGTTTTAGATATGATGTTTTAAATAGAATTAAAACGATCTAACGATGGTTTAAAATGTGTTGAGATTCGAAACCATAGATTTCAACATTTATTGTTGAAATAGACGTTTTCGAGAAATAAAAGGAAATAGTGGACTATAACACTGTTGTTATAGTAAATGATTTCCGAATGGAAATGTTTTGGTTTAGTATTGGGATTTATATATCTATTTTAATTTCGAATCCCTATACTAGTGATTTTGGGTTGTCGTAACGATGTTTTACGTAACATTCGTTTTGGCCCAAGTAAATATGTTTAAGTGAATGATTTCCTTAAAGAATGAATTTTATACTTAATTCGATTTAAGTATATTGAATATTTTCAAAGGTTGAAAATAAAAAGATTTGTGAAATACTTATGAATGAATAAGTATGAAATTGTTTTCCAATATGAAGTGAATAATTAGAATTTATCTTTTTAAAGATAAATTGACATGAATAATGGAAATCATATACATGGATATTTTGAAATATAAATTCATTATGGAATTTATAAAGAAAGTGAAAATTGTTTGAAAATAAATATTGATTTATTTTTGAAGTGTTGAAAATATATATCTTGTAAAGATATTTTGGAAGATAAATAATTTGGAAAATTATTTGGAATCTGGTGATGTATGCATATCCATTGATAGTTCAATAACCGACTATCAATATTTCCCTTTGAATGGGTATTTGATGTGAATTGTTTGAAATTGAATGCACACTTATATTTTGAATAAGCGCTCACTATTCGGGTTAACCGGGAAAGGACCATAGGGTCGTATAACCCACTCCGAATATGTGATACGTCGTTGTGAATCGCATTTGAAGATCGGTGTTGAAGACCGGTATTTGCGAGAGTGATAGGATGAACTATCGATTGACTCTGCACCGAGTAGCTACGGTATTGAGTTCTCCATATGTGATGGTGAATCCGATCAGGATTGTGAATATCCGGATTGCAAGGACTTCTTTGTAAGTGCCTTTGGTTCTGTTCGATTCCGGAACAGACTTGTATGGATTGTATGTCTGACATTACAATTTGAGATATAAAGCCGATTTCTTTCAAATATATTTCTGTTGGTGGCGGAGAATTTATTCTTTTTGCTTAACACCCTTCTCTGAGACGTATGTGCTCAAAGGTTATATAGTTGAAGTTATCAGCGATATATTCCCAATTTGGTAATGTGACATGCTGAGTGATGCTGAAATGATCATTGTGTTGATTATTGTGATAGGATCATTTATTTGATCGTCTATCTTAGTGATCATTGTGTTGATCATTTGTTGACCCAAAGCATGGCTTTTGTATAAAGTATGTTTTGTGGACGTGAATTCGTCGAGCCTCACATCCCGTGAATGGTCAAAACAGGAAAGATGCGGCAAGGTTATGAGGGGTAGCACCCTTTAGGATATGTGCATTTCCTTCTGGAAAAGGGTAGTATCATGGTATGGAGCCCAGATACTTACTCATGTTGAAACACTTTGTTTTTATGATTGTGTGAATTGATTAGAGAGCTCTCGGATAAAGGTCCCAAAGGACCGGGGGATGGCATATTCGGTCAGTTGTTGCTCAGTTAGGAGTAACCCGGCCTTGTGTTGGTAGAGATCCGGTTTGGTTCTCGGGGATGTCCATCCAGAGGCATTCTCATGTGGCAATGGGAAGTTCCTTGGCCTGATCATTCGTTGGAAATCCAAAGAAACAATACGTGACTTGTACGGTTTTAGTTGTATAACCTGCTATGGAATGTGGCGGTAACCTGCTATTGAACATAGTTAGCTATAGTAGGCATACGATAATGGTCGTATGTTGGCTAAGATTTATATTCTACTTTCGAAATGAATTTTTCCTACACTATACACTAATAATAATATCAAATGTTATTTTAAATGCGTATCAAGCATCTTTGGCTATCATAAGGAGAAATCTCCTCCGATTCTGCGTTTGCATGTGTGTGTGTGCGGGAGGCCTTATGGTAGTCTCATTTTTAAAAGCATTGCGAATTGATTAAAAATATTCCTCTATTTTGATTTTAAAGATAAATAAACTGTTTTGAGTTCTCACACCAGTCACATGACTGACTTGGAGTTTATTGTTTTCCTTCCTAAACTCTGGGTGCCCACCAATTTCCACACGGGCAGTTAAGAGCTAGGTTTATCAGGATATTCTGGATATTCTGGAGTTGCTGGAGGCAAGCTGGATGGCATGGCGTATTACTAGTTTATATAGTATTTCTTTTCCGCTGCACTGTTTGTTGTTGTATGTTGTTGTACACTCTGATGTGATGATATGATGTAATAAAATGTGATGTAATGTAATAACTGATATAGTTCTTTGTTTAAAGGTTATTCATTTATTATTATATGTTGTTCCGCTGCGAATTGTGAGATTCTGTTGTTGTTCTGTTGTTTTCTTTTGTCCGTTCTATTTTAAAATTCTTCTATCTTCTATTTTTAAAATTCTCTGTTTTCTAAAAATTATCTATCTTCTTTTCTCTCTATTTCCTATCTCTTCTCTCTTCTTTCTTTTTCTTTTCTTAAATTCTTTTTAAACCCCATAACATTCCGGTTTTTGACCTTCGATTTCTCGGCAGTCGATAAAGTGAGTGTCGATGTTGAATTTTCGAAAGTCGGAAAATTTTCGGGGCGTTACATTTGGTATCAGAGCTTATGGTTAAGCGACAACCATGGTTCTGTAGGGTATAATTCATTAGAGATAGAGTCAGTAGTACTCTAGAATGAATTTGAGTGTAATAATAGCTACGAGTGCGTATTTGTTAGTGAATATAAAATTGTTTTATATTGTGATGATTGGTTTATTGAGTGGTATATGAACTTTCGTCAGCGTGGTCCGCAAGACTATGCCGAAGGGGTTTCTAAACACTTGAATAGAACAATTCGACATAATATTGTTTTAATTGGGTAAATGAAATAATTTTACCTTGATTATATTTTGAATATAAAGGAATAATTTTTCAAAATTATTAAAGTGTATGTAAATTGATTGTTAGGTTGTTTGAATAACCTAAATAAAAGAAAATTGTATAAGTAAAAAGAATTATAAGAATTGAATTATAATTAAAGTGATTTACCATTACAAATAAACATATATATGCAAGAAGTGAAATTATATGGATATGAGTTGTAAATAATCAAGTAGATTGAAAGAATATAAACTTAAGTTATGTGAATGAAATTCAACTTTAGTAATTGAATTGAATTAATGGATTGAATGTTAATCGATTAAATGTAAATTTAATTGATATGGAAAAAATGAATGAAGTATTAATTCATTAAAAGGGCTAGTTGAATAAATTGGAATAGAAGTCAATTTAATGTTAAACCAAAATGAATGTAAAGTGAGATAATTTGGTTGAAATTAATATACATTGGTTGTTATTTGATTGTTGATTGATTGTATGTAATTCATTAAGTGTTAATGAAATTGAAAGCTATGAAATTGAATTCAAATTAGAAGTAAATAAATTTGAATAGAATTGAATGTGAATTGGATTTAATTAGTAAATGTAAACTAATTGAATTGAGAATGAATGTTGATAAAATCCAATGTTGATGAATCAAATATGATTTAGAGTGAAAACCAATTCATTTAATATTAATGAGAATATGAATGAATATTCATTTGATTATGGATGTTAGTTGGTTGATGTTTGCATTTGTTGTTTGGTTGCATTTGCTATGTGACATATGTAGTAGTTATGTTGATATATGTTGTATATCGATACTATGCTTTATATACATGATTCTCATGTTGTTTGTTGAGTTTAGTAGGTGCGGATCGCGTTTGCTTCGCATTTGGAGTTCGCTTTTGCGCTATATTAGCCGTATATGCTTGCTAATAAAATATAAGGTACATATCTCGGATTAAATATCGTACTTTTACACTTTTTTCCCTTCGGGATGCCTCATTACTTGATGAGATGTATATTTGTGATATATATACTGTCATTTTTTTTTTTCGGATCGAGCCGCGCAAAGGAGACTATGGCGAATTTTTCCGAAAATTTAAGGCGTTAGAAAAATTTTGAGAAAAATTGAAAAATTTTGAAAACTTTAACTTTGATTTTGGAATTGAAAGTTAAACATAGTAGTTGTTTTTGAAAAGATAACTAAGTATGATTTAAAAACTTAGTAAAGTATTGTAAGGAATTTAATTATGAATTTTGAAAAGTTAATAAATTCTGTAATCTTCTTACTTGTAATTTCGAGGACGAAATTCTTTTAAGGGGGAAAGATTGTAACGACCCAGAATTTTTAGAAATTAAAATTTGAATATTTAATTAATTTTAAATATTTATAAGTGAATTTTTAAGTCAAATAAATTTTAATTTGAATTATTGGATTTAATTGGATAATTAAATCAATAATTTAATATGTTAAATTATGAAAATAATTGAAAATAGAGTTAAAAATGATTGAAAATAATTTGGAAAATTTTATTTTATCATATTGAAGTTATAGAAATATTTTAGAACTTTTAAAATTGAATTAAAAGTTAATTTGTGAAAATTGAATATTTTAATATTTAATAATCGACTGTAAAATAGCCAATTTTTGAACAGTCTCAGAATTGAACGAAACCAGTTTCATTGGATCCGTAATAGTTAGTTATTACCGGATTTCAATTTTTGTGTCAATCGGAGTTATCGTTTGATCGTGGCAGCTCGAAACGCATCAAATTATTTTTAATTTAAATTTGGCGAGTCAAAATAGCCATTTTTCAAAAAGTCTCGGATTTCGACGAAACCAGTTTCATCGGATCCGTAATGTGATATTATTGTAAGGTTTCAAATTTCAAGTCAATTGGATTTACGGTTTGTCCGGTACAAATTAAAACGCCTAGAAATCGACTTAAATCGGTTTAATTTAAATTGAACGTTTTCAGCCATAACTCGCACATACTTCCGAATTAGCTTCCGAAACCTGTTCCATTGTGTCCGGAACGCGGGATAAACCCTAGGTACGCTGGTTACGGCGTCTAAATCGGAGTTCGGAATTCCCGGGATGAATAGTGTTTACGCTTGCTTTTCCTATAAATACAACCTCACTCTAAAATAAAAAAAATATATTCAAAAACCCTAGCCAATATGTCCAGCCGCCACCTACAATTGAAAGGCCAGAAATGCTCCATCTTCATCACCAAAAATCTTCCAATCCACTAGCAATTAGAGAAAACTTCTAACATGAAAGTTGAAGAGCACGTTGTGATCTACAGATCCAACGGCTATGATCTAAAACAAATCAATGAATCAACGGCAAATCGACCAGGAAGGCAGCAACTTGCGCACGCCATACGAGGCTGTAGGCATGGCCGAGCTCCACCAGGGTTGGGCCGAACCTAGCTTGGGTCGTGGGCTTCGAAATGGCGGAGGTGTGATGGGATTTAGTTGAGTGTGGTGGCCGAGCTATTTAACCCTAATTTTAGCTAATGGGTTCTTGTGTTGTGCGTGTGTTCCTGGAGAAGAACGTGAGGAAGGAGGGGGTTGCGTTCTACGGTGATGAGGGTGGGAGGCAAAATCCTAAGGCCAAGATTTGATTTAGGTTTATATTTATAAAATTTATGTTGTAATTAGTTTAAGTATAAACTCGAGTAACTTCAAATATTTATAACTTTTTCATACGAGGTCGAAAAAATGCAAACTCAGTTGCGTTGGGATCGTATGGACGAGCACTACGCGATGGAGTTGGTTTGGAGTCGTTTGGAGTTAGTGAGAATTTCGGGTAAAATTAAACGCGCGTTTAATTTTATTCGAAATAAGAGCTAAAACGGAAATTAAAACCAAGGTGAGAATTTCTCACTCAATCGAATAGATTTCGATTTTATTTTAAATAGTTAGATTTAAAATATTTGAATGCATGTTTGAATGATGACTGTAAATTATTGATTGTTAAAATAGACATTATGCGCCGTTAGTAAGCGGATGTTATTTAATAAAAACATATACCGCGAATATTTCATAAACAGTGAAATTGGTATTATATATAATATCAATATATATATATTGGCATATGTATATATTGCAGTTGATTGATTTCCCGCATTTTTTTGTTTAGCGGATGAGACCCTATTACGCCGTTATTAAGCGGATAATATTTAATAAGAACATGTACCGCGAAAATTTCGTACTGGAGCGAAATTGGTATTGTGCTAATGTTTTTGGATGCAGGAAACAGGTTGGAGGGATCCAACTGGATTCCTCAACAGTATTTATTTTATTTCAGATATTTTGATATTTGATGGATTATCATATCGATATATGATATCGTTGTTAGTCGTGATTGACTATTTGGTGTGTAGCATCATTGGACCCAGATTTTGGGATTTTAAAATGGTTTTAAAGTGATTTTTGAAAATATACTATATATTTGGAATTTGATCTATTTTAAGTAAATAAACGTTGTAATTTTTAAAGCTATAAAAATTATGATTTTGTGAAATATAGTTAAAAGTTGATTTTTGAGAAATAAAGGAACGATTTTATAAAATAGTTTAAATTGGATTTTTGAATACATTATAAAAGTTTGAATATACGATTTATAAGATTTGATTATTTTATAAATCAAAATGGTGAAACTATAAAGGAAATTAAAGACGTTTAAAAGAATAATATAAATTGATTTATATTAAGAGATTTATAAATGGATATTTATAAATTGAATTATGGACATTATAAAACGATTTTTTATAAGTGTTTGAATGTAGTGAAAATGAATTTCCTAAATGAATGAAATTTATGAAATTATAAACTGTGAAGTTATAAATGAAATTTTATAAGCAATAGGTTTATAAAATTTATAAAGTTATCGAAAGAATGAATTTTGGATAAATAAACAATCTTATAAGTTAAGATTAATAATTTGGGAAGTTAAATGAACGATTTTGTAAAATAATCGTTTTATAAGTAATTAACTTATAATATGAACTTGTAGTTTATAATTGAGTTATAAACTGGAATAGGTTAATAAAGGAATTTATAAAAAGGAAGTTTTTATAAATAAATAAAAACGGAATTTATAAACGTTGTTTTATAAATCCGCAAATGACTTATTTTGATAAGTTGATTGTTATAACTTAGAGATAGAGTTATATTCACATTTTGAACAGTGAATAATCCTTTAAGTTAAAGTGAATAGAAATGATGAAATTTGTTAAGGTAGTATATTCACGTTTTTGAATAGTGAATAATACGTTAAAGAAATTGTTTTAGATATGATGTTTTAAATAGAATTAAAACGATCTAACGATGGTTTAAAATGTGTTGAGATTCGAAACCATAGATTTCAACATTTATTGTTGAAATAGACGTTTTCGAGAAATAAAAGGAAATAGTGGACTATAACACTGTTGTTATAGTAAATGATTTCCGAATGGAAATGTTTTGGTTTAGTATTGGGATTTATATATCTATTTTAATTTCGAATCCCTATACTAGTGATTTTGGGTTGTCGTAACGATGTTTTACGTAACATTCGTTTTGGCCCAAGTAAATATGTTTAAGTGAATGATTTCCTTAAAGAATGAATTTTATACTTAATTCGATTTAAGTATATTGAATATTTTCAAAGGTTGAAAATAAAAAGATTTGTGAAATACTTATGAATGAATAAGTATGAAATTGTTTTCCAATATGAAGTGAATAATTAGAATTTATCTTTTTAAAGATAAATTGACATGAATAATGGAAATCATATACATGGATATTTTGAAATATAAATTCATTATGGAATTTATAAAGAAAGTGAAAATTGTTTGAAAATAAATATTGATTTATTTTTGAAGTGTTGAAAATATATATCTTGTAAAGATATTTTGGAAGATAAATAATTTGGAAAATTATTTGGAATCTGGTGATGTATGCATATCCATTGATAGTTCAATAACCGACTATCAATATTTCCCTTTGAATGGGTATTTGATGTGAATTGTTTGAAATTGAATGCACACTTATATTTTGAATAAGCGCTCACTATTCGGGTTAACCGGGAAAGGACCATAGGGTCGTATAACCCACTCCGAATATGTGATACGTCGTTGTGAATCGCATTTGAAGATCGGTGTTGAAGACCGGTATTTGCGAGAGTGATAGGATGAACTATCGATTGACTCTGCACCGAGTAGCTACGGTATTGAGTTCTCCATATGTGATGGTGAATCCGATCAGGATTGTGAATATCCGGATTGCAAGGACTTCTTTGTAAGTGCCTTCGGTTCTGTTCGATTCCGGAACAGACTTGTATGGATTGTATGTCTGACATTACAATTTGAGATATAAAGCCGATTTCTTTCAAATATATTTCTGTTGGTGGCGGAGAATTTATTCTTTTTGCTTAACACCCTTCTCTGAGACGTATGTGCTCAAAGGTTATATAGTTGAAGTTATCAGCGATATATTCCCAATTTGGTAATGTGACATGCTGAGTGATGCTGAAATGATCATTGTGTTGATTATTGTGATAGGATCATTTATTTGATCGTCTATCTTAGTGATCATTGTGTTGATCATTTGTTGACCCAAAGCATGGCTTTTGTATAAAGTATGTTTTGTGGACGTGAATTCGTCGAGCCTCACATCCCGTGAATGGTCAAAACAGGAAAGATGCGGCAAGGTTATGAGGGGTAGCACCCTTTAGGATATGTGCATTTCCTTCTGGAAAAGGGTAGTATCATGGTATGGAGCCCAGATACTTACTCATGTTGAAACACTTTGTTTTTATGATTGTGTGAATTGATTAGAGAGCTCTCGGATAAAGGTCCCAAAGGACCGGGGGATGGCATATTCGGTCAGTTGTTGCTCAGTTAGGAGTAACCCGGCCTTGTGTTGGTAGAGATCCGGTTTGGTTCTCGGGGATGTCCATCCAGAGGCATTCTCATGTGGCAATGGGAAGTTCCTTGGCCTGATCATTCGTTGGAAATCCAAAGAAACAATACGTGACTTGTACGGTTTTAGTTGTATAACCTGCTATGGAATGTGGCGGTAACCTGCTATTGAACATAGTTAGCTATAGTAGGCATACGATAATGGTCGTATGTTGGCTAAGATTTATATTCTACTTTCGAAATGAATTTTTCCTACACTATACACTAATAATAATATCAAATGTTATTTTAAATGCGTATCAAGCATCTTTGGCTATCATAAGGAGAAATCTCCTCCGATTCTGCGTTTGCATGTGTGTGTGTGCGGGAGGCCTTATGGTAGTCTCATTTTTAAAAGCATTGCGAATTGATTAAAAATATTCCTCTATTTTGATTTTAAAGATAAATAAACTGTTTTGAGTTCTCACACCAGTCACATGACTGACTTGGAGTTTATTGTTTTCCTTCCTAAACTCTGGGTGCCCACCAATTTCCACACGGGCAGTTAAGAGCTAGGTTTATCAGGATATTCTGGATATTCTGGAGTTGCTGGAGGCAAGCTGGATGGCATGGCGTATTACTAGTTTATATAGTATTTCTTTTCCGCTGCACTGTTTGTTGTTGTATGTTGTTGTACACTCTGATGTGATGATATGATGTAATAAAATGTGATGTAATGTAATAACTGATATAGTTCTTTGTTTAAAGGTTATTCATTTATTATTATATGTTGTTCCGCTGCGAATTGTGAGATTCTGTTGTTGTTCTGTTGTTTTCTTTTGTCCGTTCTATTTTAAAATTCTTCTATCTTCTATTTTTAAAATTCTCTGTTTTCTAAAAATTATCTATCTTCTTTTCTCTCTATTTCCTATCTCTTCTTTCTTCTTTCTTTTTCTTTTCTTAAATTCTTTTTAAACCCCATAACATTCCGGTTTTTGACCTTCGATTTCTCGGCAGTCGATAAAGTGAGTGTCGATGTTGAATTTTCGAAAGTCGGAAAATTTTCGGGGCGTTACAAAATGTTTGCTTCAATTATTTTTACTTATTACTTACAGTTATTCAGTTCCATTAACTCAGGTCATGCCAGTTCCTTTTATTTCGTTATAATTATTCATTCATTTATTACAGCATGACCTCTTTTATTTACGTTCATTTATCAATAGTATTCATATTCCATTCAATTTCTTAGCATTTCCATTTTGTTTACTTAAGTTTATAATCATCTATTTGTAATACTTACCTTTTATTATATTTACTAATAGTAAAATTTCAATTATAACTTAACTTATCCCGATATCATCACTTCTTATGAATAAAAGCGATTTATTGAACACCTTCATTACATACTTTTACTTGTATAATTTCCATTACATTTTCTTATTAAACATTTCAACTTTTAAATATTTGGTAAGTTATATATATGTTTTTAAGAATGTAATTAAAATCATACAAGTTTCTCTTATTTCTTTAATAAATTTAGTGTTCAATAATAATCCTTTATTTCATAGGTTACAATTTTAAATTTCATTTAATACCATTAATAACCTAGCATTAAACCTCTTATTTCATTTAGGGTTTCAATTATTAATTACTTAGATTCCATTTCACTAGAATAATTGAAACTATTTATTGTGGAAACTTAAGAACTAAATACCGGGTTAAATTTCAAATTATTTTAAAAATAACAGGTAAATATATATATATATATATATATATATATATATATATATATATATATATATATACACTTACAACTTATAAACCCAATTATATTTAAAACAAAATAAAAATTCACTTTTGTTTATCAAAATAAATTCGTAGTAAACTACCACAGTGGTATTCCCACTTCGAAACTCGAAAATGAAAGACGATGATGCGTGCACTCATCACCGAAATTATTTTCCAACGACAGAAAGGGGAGTACAAAACTTATTTTTTTTTTTCAAAATCTTCTTTAAAACAATTCTTCCGAATTATATTGAAACATTTATATCAGAAAATACTTATAAACAATATTATTATATTCCAAAATTTATTCGAAGAAATTTCAAAACCCCGAAACTTAAGTTCTAAATTTCCAAATTTTGTTTATCTTATTTTTCGATCTTATTCCTATTATTATTATACACTTTACTACCTAACAACCAATCTATTGCAGCCAAATATAGATATCTTTTGAAAAATTTATTTTATATATATAGAAAATATAATAGGCAAAATTATTTCATTTACCTATATAAAAACAAATATTATGTCGGTCTGTCCTATTAAGTGTTTAGAAATCCCTATTGATGTCACAGCGTCCCATGCACCAACCAAAATTTATAAATACAAAACGGAACAAATTAACACAATATTAAAATCTCTTTATAACACTAACAAATACGCTCTCTTAGATATACCCGCTCAGCGACTCCCATAGGGTATTACTACCCTATTAGTAAAGAGTCAAGCCCCACAAAGCTAAGGTTTATCGCTAAACCAAAGCTCTGATACCAGATGTAACGTCCCGCCTTTTCGCACGCTTTAAATCGACACACATGCCAATTCAAACCATACGGAAGGGCGGATTGTTATGAGGTAAATAAGAAAAACGAGAAAGAATAAAACAAAACAGAATCGCACAACGGAAGGATAAAATATAATAATAAATATACACTTCATAAAACTATTTACAAACATTTGATTCTTCTTTATACAATAAATATCAGAGTTCACATATCAATAATATTAATGCAGCGGAATACAGTGTAGTGGAACCATATAATATATAATAATAATAGTAATGAAATCTTCGTCTTCTTCCTCCAGAAAAATCTTCAAATCCTGAAACGCTCGGACTGACCCGAGCGAATTTGAAAAGACAAAAACACTCGAGTCAGAACTAAAAGATCTTATGTGAGTTAAATTAACAGAAATAAATATGAGTGCAGTAACTCAAGAGATGCTCGGGATTTACATCTTCTAAGGATCCGTTAAACTATTTACTATATAGTATATTGCGCTATTATAATAGTGTCTATTTGTAAAATAAACTTACTTTTAAATAGCGTTAAGGCTTTACATTTTCCACCTTAACACAGTTATATATTCGCATAGTCTATACAGCACCGTAATCTCCCCCGTACTGGGCGTCGTCAGAGGGCACTCCATAGGTATGGTACAAAACTAAAATCGTATAAGGTGCGCTAGGGTAGGTGACACGGCACAACTAGGCAATTCCAGGGTAGATATACCAATTACGCATCCGGGCTGGTGGTAACGTGTAGCAGCAGCTACCGCCCACCTCGAACTAACACCCCCAAAAATCAAAAAAATCAATAGTGGCCACCGAATCAATCCAAAGTCAGAGTATAGTATCGAAGGAGTGCGTTCGATCAGAGGAATGACCTCATTGGCCCGAGAATCGCTCCTGTTTTAGCCACCTTATGCCAACTCACGGGAGTTGGGTCCACAAAATTACCTTATAGGAACGCCGTCACCAACCTACTTCATTCTGGAATCTTCCCCGCGTACACGGTTGTTAAAGTGGTTTTTGAAGTTGGCAGAGAGTATGACAACTTCCGATCCCGGTCTCTTCAACAACCAAACGTTATTATAACACCGCGGTCTTTTAAAAATAATTATACTTTCAAACCTAGAATAAAACATCTATTTCAAAACCATATAAATACGATATCATTTATATTTTTAAAACTTCAAATCAATACGATATCATTTAGACCCAAACCAATAAAATGTCATTTTATTTTTCAATATATATTCTTTTCCAAAATCATAGGGTTTTCAAAGTAAAATATTTAGAAATCAAAACTCTTGAATATAATATTTTCAAATTATACTACCTTGAAATAAGTTTCCATCTCTTAAATGGCTAAATATTAAATTACTTTTATAAAATAAAATAGATTCTTTAGATTTTACAATCAACTTCAAGTATCCATTTAAACTACTAAATACCATTTCAATTCTTATGTTTCAAGGCTTTAAATATTTCACCATTTCAACACAAACTCATTTGACAATCCCATATATATTAAATTCAATTACTTATTATTTAGACTTGAAATATTTACTTAATGAATTCAATATAATTTAAGAATACCTTTAACTTCACATAACTGGAAAAATCTTTCAATTTATTATATATTCATTTAAATCGACCTGATGTTCATTTAAATCACTCTACACAAAAAAGTCAAGTTATAAAAATCATATCCTTTAGAAATTCTAACTTTTTATCTAATTCCAATTTAACTTAATATTCATCTTCTGACCTTATTCTCATTTAAGTCAATAAAACTTCCAGAAATTAAATTTTAAATAAATCCTTAATCGTATTTGATCTTAAAAATCAAACTTTATTTTATACTTCAAATCAAATTTATGCAAAGCTTAAAAACCGGAAATTACTATATATAAATAACCTTTATCAATAACCAAATCAATATCCCATAAACCATTTATATAACTTCACAAAACCATAGAAAATAATTTCAAAAATAATTTTATATATATACCGCGGTGCCTGTATATAATTTTCTACCGTATGGTCAAGTGATACAGATGTTTATCATTTCAATCCGCAATTTAAAATAAAAATGCGGTTGTATATCATTTCAAACCGCAATCCCGAATGAAATGAAAATGCATGATGACTTGCAGTTTATACAATATAAATATATCATCCATTCATCCAAATATCAATCATCAACCATTATTTGCAATCATCATCCAATTTAAACAAATCATCGATATAGAGCATATAAATTATACAGGTAATAAATAACATGTTTTAGCTAACAGTTTATATTCAATAATAAATTTAACAACTGTTAAACTAGCAGTTTATATGCAAAAATAAATGTAAATTTAACTGGCAGTTAATATGAAATAAAATTTTTACATAACTATGACTGGCAGTTAATATGGAAATAAATAAATTTTAGCTGTCAATTTATATGCAATAAATAAGATTAATTAACAGTTAAATTATATAAATGCGATTTAACTGAGATGATTAATAAAACATACCAAACAAATCATAAATAAATTTCTACTCATATGTTATGTCAAATTAACAAACATAAGAAATTTTAGAAGTTGTGAGTGGGTCAAAACACTCACCTTTTGAATTTAAATCGAATTTAAATCCGATTTAAACCCAAAAATTTGACCGTCTCAGATTTCGTCCAAACCAGCGTCATCAAGTCCGGAATTTCAATATGATCCTCACAAAAAAAATCGCGTGTGAAACGGAGTTCGTATGCAAAAGTTATGACGATTTATGCGATTGAAAACAATTTATAAAATAAATCAAAAAGTGAACATATTCACTCATTTTCTTGCCACGTCATCATGGAATTTGCTTGAGCCTTTCTTCCCATAACGCACGAACACGTTAGCATGCAACTGAACCCATTTACACCACGTTGATCGAAGCTTTGACCGCGTTTTGCCGCAAATCCGACCGTCAATTCGCCTTCAAATTTCACCGATGAACAACGCTCTAGCCCCTCTACAAAACCCAGAAAGGATTTTCCGATCAGACCTGTCAAAAACGCCCAAATCAATTTTGACCGCGATTTCTGGTCAAACGATACATCGAATTGAAAAACGAATTACACCATTAAATTACGCTCGTCGAGAGCTTCAGCATATATTATTTTGAGATTTTTCTAAGGACTTTGAATTTTTGATTTTGAAATGGATCTGAATCTGAAATTTGTCTGCCATTGAGGAAGAGAAAAAGTTGAAGAAATGAACGTACAGCAAAAGAGAATAGAATTGAGGCTAGGGTTTATCACAGCCTATTTATAGACAAACTGAAATAGAAAAAGTGGGCACGAATTATAAACGTGCTAACCGATAGTTGGCTCAAAAAGTCCGTTCTGACCCCGGAACGAAATTTGTTAAACCCATATATCCGAATAGGTGTTTTAAAAGATTTTGAACGCGATGGAAAAAGTTTCACGTCCAAATTCGGTCGTATGAAGAAGTTATGCTGAAATCGATATTTTCAAATTCAATTGATTACAATGCATAAATTTCAAAGCATTTCGAGTCCTTACGATCAAACGACAACTCCGATCGCTACGAAACTTGAAACATTATTATAATTCACCTTTACGGATTCGATGAAACTGGTTTCGTCGAAATCCGAGTTAGTGGCCAAAAAAGCTATTTTTCCCATTAATTAAATAAATTAATATTAACTGAATTAAATCACATTTCAAATTTTACAATTTATAAAATTTCTCTCTTTTGATTTCTTAAACAATTTTAATAACTAGCAACAAATTCTATATTAATTCAATCATTAATTATTTCGCCAATTACCATATTAGATTTCATTTATTCGCAATAAATCTAATTATAAATTTTTCATTCCAATAAATAAAATAAATCTTAATTTTTCCATCCTTTTTAATTCCACAACTTGTTAAATTTGAAAATCATTATCATATTTTCCAAATGTTACCTTAATTTAACATTTATGTAACATATTATTAGATTCGTTGCAATTGATTCCAATTTCAATCCCCATTTCTTGATATACTCAAATTTCATAATTGTGGACACTTTATTTCCTTTCCCATAAGTGTAGCATCTATTCTATAGACATTTATTTCCAATTCCATAATCACATTCAATCCATTAATTGGTATTGCATTGACATTTAACTTATTAGCTTATATCAACACTATTGTCATTAATTGCAAATGGATTACCAAATTTAGTCACTATCCTAAATAACTAACGTAAATTAATCTTCATTAATTCCACTGGTTTAACTTTCATTCAGTTAGCAATAACGTAACATTTTCTTAATTTGTATTGCAAATAATTCAAAATTCAATTCCTAATTCTTAATATCCTCTAAATTACAACTTCCAAACATGGTATTAATCATCATTTACGTACCTCTAATTATTTTAATTTAAATTGACATAATAAATAAATTACCTTTAATGAAATCTATCCCCCAATTTATTATATGCAATAAATTTTGACCTTACAATTTATATTTATTGTGATTGAATACCAAAATTTATTTAACACATCAAATAAATGAACAATCTATATTCATTGTCACCTATTTTCTTTTAAATTCAGTTATAAGTTTGTTACTTACCAACCAGGTTATAATAACACTAATTTTTTGTATTCCACTGCTATATATGATATATTTGCATCACATACTTGAATTTTTCAATTTCATCTTAATTCCAATTCACGGTAGTATAATTTCTTACTATAAACCCATTTATAATTTGCATACCAATTAATTAGTTTCAACTAAATAGATTGATTCAATTCAACTCTTTTATTAAGTCTATATAAATCAATATACTATTTCATTGGTAAATGTTTATTTCAATTATTCCTTTATTACTTACAAATCTTATTTCATTCATGAATGCCATCATTTATCAATTATTACATAATTTCATTAATTTACATTCAGTTACAACTAAATTAATACACTGATTTCATTTGTAAATTAAATGCTTACAATTTATAAGCTTTCATTCCAAACAATATTTCAATTTGTACCAGACATTTATTTAATTCAATTTACTATTTAATATTATTAATTCATTAACTAAATTCACTACTTACCTTTGTTCTCTTATATGCAACTCTTAGCCTAGTATAACAATTTACATCACTTCAATTTATTCGTCATTTTGTTTCAACTGTAAGTACTTAGCCTTATATTCCCATGGTTTCATTTCATTCTCAGCATTTGCTTCATTATTAATTATAAAATCTTTATTTCTTCTAAATTAAATTTACGTAAATCTTATTAAAATGACAAATTTAATTAATGAAAATTATGGGTCGTTACAAAACTTGTAGTCATTCACCAAACTTTTTGGCTGAGCCATCCCCTTTTTTCATTTTCACCCTCCATAGGAGATAGTTTAGTAGTTGATTAGGCATAGTACGTTAAAAAGGAGCTTTACATTAGAGTTATGTGTTTGTCTTGTATTCACCTACTATATTAAATGTTTGTAAAGCTTATGTTGTACTTTGAAAGCAGTGTATATGTAAAAACAAGTGTTCCGAAGACTATTTTTGTGTGATGTCTATTCTATGTACTTGTATTTTAATTTTTTTCTATTGTGAGATCTAAAAGTGTAGAATGTCTAAGAACATAACCTTGCAATTATGCTCTCTAAGGTTTTAAAATCCCAACAGCTTGTATTTGCTAGAATGACTCATGTTCAAAATTCGCATTAGGCTTTGGATTGGTGTATCTAGAGGTGTGGATTGTTACATTTGGTATTAGAGCTTATTTTTAAGATCTCATAGGATTTGGGCACGTATTGATGGGACGTACTTTAAAGGTTTTTGAAAAAAAGTGGTTTTTCAGAAGATTTTCCAATTTTTGTCCAAAAAGTTTTCAAAAATGGATTTTGAAAAAATATATATAGATAAAAGTTTTAAAAAATATTTCAAATTTTTTATTTATATATCGACATTTCTTTTATTCGTGCCTATACTATATGTAGGAAAGCTGAAATAATTCCCAAACACAAATAGTAAGAATGAGTACAAGTCTTAGAAGAATGGCTCAAAAAAGAAGATAATGTTCTGAATGTAAACATCCTTGTAAGGATCCATCGATATCCATAATTAAGGAAATAAGATGAGCCAAAGATGACTAGGTGAGCATAATCATGATTTTCTAATATACATATTAGTGCACAACACGCTATACATGTAGGCACATAAGGCAGTTGTTGGCATATCCCATAAATAAGAAAACAATTGTGGGTTAGAATAAATGATAAGTTTATAGCAGCTGAGGTGGAAAAATAAACTTTTCATGTTTATCGTGGTTTACTCCTCAGAGTATGGCTAATGAAGCTTTTCTATACCAATTAGCAGTGGAATGTAAACAATGGAATTTAGGGTGAACGGAGAAGATTAATGCCAAGGTACGCATATAATAAGAAGATGTCAACAAAACGTTGTGGAACATGAAAAAGGACTTTAGAAACTTAAGGCAGATTTCTCCCGTTAAAATAGGAGCCCATTTACATGTTGGTTGTAGCTACAAGGACTCATATTTACTTAATGGTATGGTTAGAATATTTTTGTATTAAAATTGGACACTATATTGGAAAATAAATTTAAGTCAACCATCTTTGAAAAGATGGATAAAAACTTTATGCACTTAAAAATTGTTAGGTATAAACGGGCTTAGGTAATTAGGTTGCTATTGTCTACTCCAATGCAAGTGATAAATTAATGAAAATGTTCTCTAAAGAGGTATAAATGATAGATATCTGATATTTTAAATAGAAAATTTTTAGTTTATGATTTTATATATAATAGTCAAATAAACTTTATGGGATTTGCCTAAGCTGCAAAAGTCAAAGAATTTAGTGAGAAGTTATTTTTAAAAACTACTTTAAAGCTTTTATCTTATTTTTGGGCACGTTGTTATACTTATCTCAAAGTGCAATTTGCTTTTGACAATAAAACTTTTGAAGTGAAAAATAAGAGTTAAAGCATATTTAAGGCCTAGTTTTTGAATTCCTTTTACAAACAAGAAATTGGTATGTCTGAAAATGTTTTATAAATGTTTTTGTTACATCCCTGAAATATTGGTAATAATAAGAAGTTAAAAATACTACACTATCTTTGGAAATAAAATATAAAATGCACTTTTTTGAAAATTTCTTAACTGTAAAAGAAAATTTTAGATAGGTGAGTTTGTATGTACATTTTTGCAAAGTTAAGTTTAATCAATTTTGATAATTTAATTCAATTGTCATGATTTTAGTAAAAATAAAATGTTTACTAAAAATGAATGTAGGGTTTTAAAGTTTTAAAAACATACTAGTTTTATAATAATGGTAAAATCAAAGGTTTTGAAGTAAGAAGGTAAAATGCAAATTTTACGACTATCGCTTAAAACTCAAAAAGATAGGAAACATGTTGGATTTAGATAAATAGATTAAACAGCCCACTACAAAAAAAGTGACATTGAAATATGGAAGCATTGAATGGTTGGATAGAGATAAGAAGTAACATGTGAATTTAGTGACTTTTCAAGCAGCGATTGAATTGGAAGGACATAATACTATATTGAACTTCCTATAATAGTGAAAGGTTAACACCAATTTCTATTTCTCCACCTACATATGGTTTGAATTTTAGAATCTTTTATGTATAGAAGATTGAAAAGCATGATTTGACTAAACCTATTTTAGAGTAATAGAAGAGCAAGTCAATATGTTTTCATTGTATTAAAGAATACTGCGAATGCAAGAAGTTTTTGGTTTGAAGTGCACAAGGGGCAAGTGGGTTCTACTTTAACTTGTATTAGGAGTGTTAGTAACAAATAGGTATTTCCTTGATTACATTAGAAAATCCAAAATGGAACGACAAGCATAGGTTTGGCACTATAGAAAAAAGATATTAATTGGTACCATAACGATGTGAATAGGGTACTTATAGGCTATGGGCAGTCCAGGTATTGTGTTGTCCCTTGAAGCTGCGGGCAAACCTAGGCAAGAATGGGAAAGTGTCTATTTTATATACTGTTATTGGATTTATATCATAGTAGTTGTCTTCCATGTATGCCTAGATGTAATTAAAGGAATTTTAAGGTTGAATGTTGCACATATGTGAGTGTGGAAATTTGGTAGTAGTAGTATCTAAATTAATGATAATCTTCATAAAGAAAATATTATGATAAGTTCCAAATTTATAGACTTACATGACTTGGGCATGTAAAGTATAGAATTAGTCACTACAATATATATTTAAGTAATTAAGGTGGAGTAGTAAACACCAAATTTGAAGTTGTTATAAAAGGAAGTAGGGTTAAGCAGTATTTTAATACATTAGAATGAAGTGTATGACAATGTAAATTTCAATAAATTATACAATTCTAGTACAAAAGTGGGTAGTTTGAAACAACAAGGGTAAATACCCAAAAGGAAGAGGCGTACAAAATATGGATATTCACCGTGTTTTTTATTGTTTATTTCAATAATAATTAGTAGAAATAATTCCTTGAAATTCTAAATATAACACAAACCCATTTTAGATAATTTATGGAAAGTTGTAGAGTTCACATTTCCTTTTGGGTAAAGATGTAGTTCCAGTATACTAAAATGCAGTAATCCTTAAATATAAACCAAAGTAATGGTCATCACGTTAATTGGATTGAAATGACAAAGCGCCATTCCACGTTAAGTAATCTCAATCATAAAATAAATAAAATAATCAAGAGTGATAGGTGGTTAGTTTGATAATAAAAAAATTCTCGTTCATGGGATGACATCAAGGAACAAAACAAGAAATTTTTGGAAGTTCAAATTATAAGAGGTATCATAAACAAAGAAGTAGTCATAATTTTGCAATGGATGGATAATTCAAGGACGTGGATTTTTGTCAAGAGAAAGATATGGTTATTTGTATGCATTGGGAATGTAGAGGCAGTTTTTATAGGAAAGAAGATCATAAAATTTTTAGTAAGATTTCAAGGAAGGGATAAAAGGATTCTTCTCAAACATCCCTTTGATTAGAAAAAACTATTTTCTTAAGGAAATTCATGGAAAAGTAACTTACAATTGCATGCGAATGAAGTAACCTTTGGATGATTATCATCAATGCTAGAATGATTCTATGTTGTAGCTCCAATTAATTTTAGGACTTTTATTATTAATGTTGTAAAGAAGATAGACCAAACTTTCACTTGTAGAACTTGGGTTAGATCCATATAGACCATAAAATGCTACCTAGATACCATGATTTATGAAAGATTTAGAAATAGATCAGAAGTAAAGAGAGATGACTTAAGTTGAGATGAATAAGGAAAATAGTTATGCTATTTTTAACATTTGGAAAATCACCAGTCTGGATAGCCATGAGAAAAATGGAGATATAGTAAAGAGCTAAGTAGAGATAACATAGGAAGAGATACCATCCACATATGAGTTGTCCCACTTGGTATCTAAGTGTTAAGGTGATTATACATACCACTAGAAGAGTAGGGTAGTAGCTTTTGAATTTAGGATTGTATGGAGCAAGAGTTAGTGGAAGGATAATTATACTTAAGATATTCAGCATAGTGCAAGATGACATCATTTTAGTTGGTAGCAAGGATTGTGAAAGGTTACCGATGCACATATAATAAAATTTACGCCAGTGGTGAAAGTTACTAAGGGTGGTCGAGATTCAGTTCATAGAAGGCAAGGACTACACCAGATAAGCAGAAACAAGTACTATTAGGATCCATATGGGGTAGCCCGTTGAGTTGAGCCCATATACGGTCCATGCAGCCAAGTCCACAATAGAGAGCTGGCAAGTAGAAAACCCCCAAGGCAAGATAGAATATAGCCTAATCGTTGGGAAGCATGTTATTAGGTACTTGTGAAAATGTCTATGCAGTGCATCTACCGTGGTCAAACCATGTTAGTTAGGAAAATTAAACTGGTTAGGAAAGCATAGTTTATATATGTATTTAGGTCTAGTTTAGGTAGATACCATTGTATGGTTGGAATGATTGCAACGTGTCGGTATGACATATTATGGATGATAGATGATGATGAACATATTAGGATATATTGTTTGGGTTGCATTCTTTTATAGGATAGTAGGTAGTACATATACATTCACACTATCTCTTTATTATTGTTTAGCTTGTTAGATATTAAAAATATGGATGCTTGGTGGTTGTTTCTCTTATTGAGCATTATGTATATGTATATTACATAGGGATGAAATGGTTGCGTAGACACATAGAATTTCCATTATATGTATTTATATGTTGTATACATTTGGATGCATGACACGAGAATTTGCATGATAGGAGGTCGATTGGATCAGTAGACCACCAATTCTATTACATTAGTATAGGTTAACGTGCATTTCACATTGCATATATATGTACATATTGCATTAGAAAGTTTCTAAGGATAATGATTGCTCATGGATGATGGAAGAGTAGATGGTAGTAGCTAATGGTTTCTATGTGTAAAAGTTACATTTTTCAACCTTTTAAGATTTTAAGGATGAAATCCTTTTAAGGGAGGAAGATTGTAACACCTCGGGAATGTAATACAAATTTAAACAGAAATTTAATAAGAAAAGTAAATTTAATTAAAACAAGGACTAAAAAGAAAATTTTCATAAATATCCTAACTTGGCTATAGCACTCATACCATTGCGTTCATAGTGGTATTCTAGACAATTTTCATATATAACACTTCTTAATTGGAGTTAGTATGGAGATGTTACGAGCATTGGAAGGATAGAACACAAAATCAAAACTTAAAATAAAAGATTTCACAAATTAACAGGGGACTGGTCTACCTAGGGGAATTGAAGGTCGGCCTGTAGTGGTTGACCAAGGGGGTTCGCGGTAGACCGTAGGTAGTGTAAATTCGAGAATTATGTGGCATGTTCAAACGGTGGAGACTTTTTTACTTCGTCACTAAGATTTGATGTGCGTACATGATCACCTTAATTATCCTCCACACCAAATATAACAACCCAACCTTATCTCCAAACCTTATAAATTCCAGCCTAACCTAACCCAAAATCTTTATGGACAATTTACGATAACGAAATGCCTTCATACTTTAATCTCCCCTCTATACCTAAAATTCCTTAAAAATCAAACAAAATCAACCAAGAAGAACACAATAAATTAAGTCTAGAAGGAGCAAGGGGACCAAGCATACAGAGGGTCAATTCTCAAGCAAAGAAAATAGGAAGAGCTTACGTTTGATGCGAGTGGGAACTGTTTTAGTAAGATGGTTATTATAGATAGGTTTAAACTATTGTTAGATTTAGGATGTTAGGAAACTAATTTGAAATATGTAAAACACTAGATTAAAGTCTATAAATTGTTAAACCTAATTTGATGCAAGTATGCCCTTTTTGTTAATTAATTTTTGAAACCTTAAGTTGAAATATATAATCTTAGATTTTTAATTACAGTAAACTGTTAATTGGATATTGATGTATACACTTCTTTTTACACTTGAATCTGCAAAATCTAAATCAATGAACCATAAATTGAATTGCAAATTGATAATTAGACCAGTCATCTAGTAACTAGGGTTCACCAATAACTTCTAGTGACATCGATTAACTAGTTGTGAACATGGACAATGAACGAATGTAGAAAACCCTAAATTTTATTTGTGAATAGTCAACCATGGACCCAAAGTGGTCGATCGGTTAGGTCTAGTGGTTGATCATTCAGAATGAAAATTGCAAATGTTTAACCTCGGCCTAAGGCCCAAGAATAAAAATTAAATAATTTAGAAAAGGAAATTATATATAGGAAATTTGTTTGTTGACCCCACTTTGGGGATAAGTACACATGCTATAGAGGGTAGGGAAGTCAGTTCCTTATCAAAGAACAATAAGTCATCGCGGTATTGGGTAACAGTTAAATACCAAATTGAGAATCAAGAATTGACTAGGGTGACGTATTTCACGGACACGGAGTTTATTAGGGCAATGTATTTCGTGGACAAAGAGTAGATTAGAGTGTTGTATTTTGAAGACACGGAGTCGGCTAGGGCGATGTATTTCCCCAACATGGAGTTGACTAAGGCGATGTATTTTGCTGTGCAGTTAAAGCGCTCAGCGGTTTCAATGCGGTGGAGGTGCAAGAAGTCATAGCGGGGATACAACGAGGACATAGCAGGATATAGCGAATGACTCTAAAATAACTTATAAAACTCATACATAATGTTTTTACAAATATATAAATGGTTGTTAAATGAAAAATTAACATTTAATTGAATTATAATAAATACCTAAATAATTTTAAATAAAAATAATTGCGAATATATTGTAAATAAACGTAAAACTGTTACATAACTTAATTGAATTTAGTAGAATACTAGAGTATTTTCATTTCTGAAAATATATTAAAAATTCAATTAAATAAATTGGTTTCATAATTTTTATAATGTATAAATTTCATTTTTAATTCATTGGTTTTAAAGAAGGTAGAGCGGAAATAGAAAAATATAGCGGGAATAATGGGATATAGCGGAAATAGCGGGGATTAAAGCGGAAAGGCTATATTTGGGGATATATTGAAAAATCATAGCGGTAGAAATCTGTTATGAGATATGACAGGGTTGTAGCAGGGTTATAGCGGGGCATTAACTGCACAGGTATTTTGCAAACACGTAAAGGGTGTTCTATAGTGGATGCACAACACTAATGGAGATTTCAGTTGAGTGAGCTCAGTGCTTACAAGGGATTCTAATCAAGGGGCAGGCTTAGTATAGCACGATAAGGGGCTATAGAATAGAAATGAGCCCGGTACTAACGGGATTTATTGTACGCATGGATCTAATGCGATGTGGTATAGGTGGATGCCAATGCAGTACAACAAGAGGCATTTGTCACTATGACTGAGAGATGGACATAGGTGCATACGATGAATTACAGAACGAGTTTGCATTTTTGGATTTTCCCTCTCCAAGCATAGTGATGGTATAGGTATTTATAGGAGAGCAGTTCTACAGTAGTATTAGTGGAAAAAATGGGTTTTCCATAGTAACCTATAGGCGGTGATTTCTTATTAGGTAGCTCTAGGAATGTTAGCCGATTGTTAGTTTGAGGTTTGATCTATAGTTCAATCCATGTAATAACCTACATAAGTAGTAGTATAAATATGTATTAGATAAGAAGCCTTAGTTAATGGTCCTTAGGAATTCACTGACACTTATAGTACATTATATGTCGTTTAGAGTAGAGTTGAAGTTAACTGCACATGATCATCCCATATTAAACTTGTACACATTCTCCACCTTTTTTTTCATTTTTCCAAACCATTGGATGACATGATAGCGGATGATTTGGCATAGTACATGAAGAAAGAAGCTTTACTTGGAGTTCTCTTGTCATTTACTTTTCATCTTGTAGTCAGATATTGTTTTAAATGTCTACAAAGCCTAAATTTTACTTTGAAAGAAGCGTATATGTAAAAACAAGCATTTTGGAGATTATTATTGTGAAATGTCTAATTTATGTACTTATATTTTAATTTCTTCTGCTATGAGATCTGAAAGTATGGAATGTCTTATAACTTACACTTGTAATTATGCTCTCTAAGATTTTAAAATCCCAACAGCTCGTATTTTTCGGAATGACACTTGGCCGAAAGTCATATTAGGTTTGGATTGATGTATCGGGAAGTGTAGATTGTAACATTTGGTACTAATTCTTAGGTTGAAGATCCCTTAGAATTTAGGCATGCATTGAGACAACATCCTTGAAAGGTTTATGAAAAAAAGTGGGTTTTCAAAACGATTTTCCAGTTGTTTTCCAAAAAGTTTTCAAAAATGGGTTTTGGAAATATATGTACATAGATTTCAAAAATATTTCAAATTTTTTATTTATATATCGAAATTTATTTTATTCGCACCTATATTATTTATGGGAAGGTTGAAATAATTCACAAACACATACTGTAAGAATGAGTACAAGTCTTAGAAGAATGGCATAGAGAAGGTAGCTGAGGTTCCAAGCATGAACATCCCTATAAGGATCCATCGGTATCCTTAAGCGAGGAGATAAGATGAGTCAAATCTGACTAGAAGAGCATAATTTTAATTTCTGATATGCTTATTAATGCACAACACCTTATACATGTGTACACATAAGGTAGCTGTTGACATATCCCTAAAATAAGGAAATAATTATGGGTTTGAATAAATAATAAAATTTTAATAGCTGAGTTGGAAAAATAAACTTTTCATGTTTATTGTGGTTTACCCCATAATGTGGGGCTCATAGAGGTTTCCTATAACAATTAGTTGTGGAAAGTAAATTATGAAAGTAAGGGTAAACGAAGAAAATTAGTACCAAGAGACCCATATAATAAGAATAAGATGTCAATAAAACTTTGGGGAACATGAAAAAGGTCTTTGCAAACTTGAGGCAAATTTCCCTAGTTAAAGCAGAAACCCCATTTTTATGTTGGTTGTAGCTTCAAGGACTCATATTTACTTAAAGGTATGATTAGAAAATTTCCATATTGAAATTTGATGCCGTATTAGAAAATAAATTTGGTTTATCCATCTTTGACAAGAAGGTCATAAACTTTGTGCACTTAAAGCATTGTTATATATAAGTGGCTCAGGTAATTAGGTTGCTATTGTCTACTCCAACGTAAGTGATAAACTAATCAAAATGTTTTCTAAAGAGTTAGAAACAGTAGATATTTGATATTTTAAATAGAAAAAATTTAGTATATGATTTTATATAGAATAGTCAGATTAACTTTATGGGATTTTCTTAAAAAGAAAAAAGTAAAGAATTTGGTGAAAAGTTATTTTTATTAATTGTTTTAAAGCTTTTGTCTTATTTTGGGGCACGTTGTTATACTTATCTCAATGTGCACTTTGCTTTTGATAATAGAAATTTTGAAAAGAAAAATAAGAGTTAAAGAGTATGTAACATCCCCTATTTGGGGGCCCAAAACTAACTGTTATAGATGCTACCGTCATCTATAGTTATTGATTCTCGTTGACCAAATGTGGTAATGTTAGATACATTGATATAACAAAAACACATGGACATGAAAAAAATTTAAAATCATAAAAATAATTCTCATTCCACTTCAAATGACATTTCAAATTAATTACATAAATCCAATTCGTAAACCATGTTTAGAGAAATATAATTATTGCAAAATACGCTAAGAGTGACATATGAAGATGCCCCCTTGGTTTATCAAAGCCTAAACATAGGCAATTAAACAACTATGCCATTGCAACCAAAATACAGTGAAACTAAACAAAACGAACTCTTAATAGCTAGTTTACCTCCTACATGTTTCTGGAATTTTATTCGTCTAAAGGAGACCATGAAAACCTTAACTCTCAAACTACTCAAAATCAATTGAGCGCCTGAGAGTTTAAGTGGAAAATATAAACTTCGGGTCGAACAAAAGGTCTGATATGAATAATAACTAGCCATCTTGAACCATATTGATATCTAGTGAGACCACGTCACATAGAATAACGGGTTTTCCCCTTACTATTATCTTAACTCAATTTATAATAACCATATACTGCGCACCTGCATCCACAATGGTTAAGCCATAACATAATAAAAGGTATTATGATGATATGCAAACATGCAATATGTTCTGGATTTCCCATTCCCAATTCTCTGATTATCTGTCTCAAGTTATAGTTTATAGGGTCACTATTAACCTATTAGTTTTCATGGGTTAACTAATAACCTGTTCCAAGCTTACGGACCATCTGTCTGATTCCATCGTTTTCATGGGATCACTAAGATCCTACTGGTGTCTACCAACAACACCATCCAATTATAGTTTTCATGGACTCACTATGAATCTACTGAGTTTTTCAATAACTTCTCACATGTCATAGTTTTCATGGGCCAGCTATGAACCTATTGATCTCTATCAATAACTTATTTCAGACGTAGTTTTCATAGGATCACTAAGAACCTATTAGCCCTTGCCAATAACAATTTCCATACATAGTTTTCATGGGCTTACTATGAACCGATGTGAACCAATAATTCGTAGATCAGTTTTGAGCATCCTATATTCTGTTCTACCTGACCTCCTGGATGCAATTCTACTGATACAGGAGTTAACTCAGTATATATTCACTACTGGGTCAACCAAGCTGCATATTCTTCCCTTAACACCCCAAAAATGCAGTTTTGGGTTAATTATCAAATCAATATGTTTACAGAAGCACATAAGATGAGTGATCATAACCTAATAATATAAACATCAAACTTAAATGCCATTTCAAAATTCTTTCATATTTCCATGGGTTTACTTTTAAAATTAAGATTGGGTTTCTTGTTTGAAAACTAAGGCTTTCGAAACCTTAGGCCTTCTCTTTCGAAACCATTAAAAACATATTTTCGAAAGTATTCGAACCATCCTTTCAAAACGCTTAAAGATATATCTTTTGAAACACTCAAAACACTCCTTTCGAAAGCATTGAAACCTTTTGTTAAAAACCATTACATATATAGCTTTCGAAACACTTAAAGCTTATCTTTAGAAGGCACATAATTCAAGTAAAATTAATGGAAGTATATCTTCGAAACCACTTAAGATTATCTCTTTAGTAATCATTGGGTTTAACATTAAATATAACTTCTAGGTCAAGGAAAACAAAAGCAAAAGTAACCCTTTCAAAAGCATTGATCTTCAAATAAAAGAATTGAGGAAAATGATAGCTTTGCAACCACACTTTAGAAACCATTAATAAAAGCGGCTAAAAGAACCTTTTCGATATCATTGGGAAGGCGGCTTCAAATTTTTCATGGCCGAAAGCTCCCCTTTCAAAAGCATGGATTTAATGATATAGAGAAAGCTGCTTTATCTAATTCGAAGGACATGAATGCTGTAGATAGGTTTCGAATAAGTTCAAAAGAAGCTACCATTTTAAAGCTCCTTTGTTTAAACAAACAAAAGGCAACACATTGGAAAGCTTCTTTTAAAAAAACAAAGGTAAGCGGCTCTTTGAACAAAGGTAAATTGACTAATTCGATAACTTCATCCCTTCGAAAGCATTTTTTATAAACAAAGGCAAGTGTTGTATTCGAAAGCTTATAATATTGGCTTCAACCCCT
This sequence comes from Allium cepa, assembly GCA_030765085.1. Taxonomy (NCBI): domain Eukaryota; kingdom Viridiplantae; phylum Streptophyta; class Magnoliopsida; order Asparagales; family Amaryllidaceae; genus Allium; species Allium cepa. The sequence continues at coordinate 405,573,248 of CM060940.1, read as the reverse complement.
TCGAAAGACTTCGACACCCTCTCTTTTTCCTTTCTCCAATATACTATGTATTATGTACCAATTTTCTTGATACTACGTGCATTGGTTTCGAATGGGTTTGGAAGGCCTACTAGGCATGGTTTTAGAATCGAGCAAATGGAAGTGGCAGGGTTGTAATTCCAAACAAAACTAAATTTTTGCCTTTAAAATAAATTCCTTTTTAACTAACTTACCCAAGTTGTCAAAACAAGATTGGTTGCCAAATTCCTTATAAAAATCCTTTTCTAAAAAGGCTGCCGAATTCAATAATTTATAATTGAATTTATTTTAACAATAAGCCATTCTGTTCCATAAAACATTTAAGTTATTCAACAACCATATTAAAACAAAAAATTCTCAAAAATGACAATAATTCACTTTTAAGATGTTTTCTATTATACATAATTTTTGAGCCCGGAAACAAAAATTTATTGCCTTAAGAAATTTAAACCCAATATAACTATTTCTTCCATTCAAAATTCATAATAAATTATCCATATCTTGGAATATTATGAAAATTTAAACCAACCTCCAAAATAATGATTTACATAACATATTCATCCATCATGGCATTTGAAACCCAATTTATAGGATTTTTACCTTAAATTTGAATTATACATTTACAAAAGTCCTTGTTTAAATCAAAACATGGCATATAATCAAAGCATGTCATCATTCAATCCATCAAACAGTTTCAAACCTAAAATCCAAAATCCAAAATTCAAAATGTTCAATAAACATATATGAGATGGTTTAGATTATTATTCACCCTGTTTGGATAAGGAACTTGAGACTTGCTCTTGTTTGATTCTTTTCCTTGAATCTTAGCTTCTAATTGATTTTGATCTCTTTTTCCCCTAGGGTTATGGCCGGCCTTGATCTCCATTTGTTTATGTTTTAGTTTTAATGGAAGTATGAATAAGAATGATGTGAAGGTTTAGGGGTTAGGGGGTTATATAAGACTATTCCCATATTACCCTTGCCTTATTCCTTTAGGTATTTAACTTATAAAACCATTTTATAAACCCATTTAGTTAAGGCACAACCCTATTTAGTTTTCAAATCTCAATCCTATTATCACTCTAGTCTCTACATTATTCTATTAAGTTTATGTTTGCGTCAAAATTGGTCACCAACACCCAATTGTTGATGAAAGCAACCGTTTATAATCATAGATGGCAAGTATGTTGAGAATATAAATGCGAAGAACACTCAAAATTTAAAAGGAAAGCAGTAGGAACACACAATTTATAGTGGTTCGGCGTTGTAGCCGACGTCCACTTTGAAGAGTTGTTTTATTGATTACCACTCGTTGGTTACAAAAGTATAGATGATGGTAATTGAGTTACAATGGAGTTCTATAGAATAACGGCGTAGAAGAAAAAAGTTTCCCTTTTTTGAAGACCTTGGGCTGTTATTTATAGGTGTAGACTGGAAATATCTGTCTCAAACTTCAAAAGACTCCTTTTATCACATGGGTGGGCCCACGTGATCTATCCCTGGTCATTTCGACTCAATCCACGATCGATATGAATGAGATTCGTGTCGATCCATATCTTGCCCGATCGAGCCAAGATCGATCATGAATATTTTTGATGTTGTACGCAAGCTCCTATTAAAATTTGGTAGCATTTGGACTTGTAGATTTTGAGTTATGATTGACGCAAGTTTGGTTTGTTGATATGCCACCAATCTCGTATCGATACGATTCGTATCGATTCCTTCGTATCGATCAAATGAGGTGTGACGACCCGGAATTTTGAGCAATATCAATTTAATAATCTTTGTTAATAATTAAATTGATTTGATCATTTATATTTTAAATTAACAAGTTAAATTTATTTGAAAGATTTATGATAACAATTTGTTAATATCTATTAATATTTTTCTTAACAATATAAATAGGCAAGATTAAATTCTTTCGAAAGTTTATAATAATTTGATTTGGAAACATTTATTTTGGTAAATATGAAGCTTTTAATGTAATAAAAACTTTATATTCAAATTGTAATATATATATATATATATATGAATGTATATATTGTGATTTGAGATTTGTTTTAAAATTTAATATGGTAATTATCAAATCTAATGATAAAATGTTTTTTTCTATTTAAAATGTGTATATATATTTGTATATATATGTCTGAAATAGGAATTCTATTAATTTAAATTTAATAAGTATTTCCAAACTTTATTATATATATATATAGTTTTGTAATTTGAAAGGTTAATTTGATTTATACTTTTGGAAATAATATTTTGAGATTTTAATAACAAAGTTAATTCCTTATTTATTATAAATATGTACTTTAAGCTTTTGTTTAAATAAGATTTAAATGAAAAGTTCACTTGTTTTAGTAGTCTTTCAATTTTAATTTTAACATAAGATAAATTTTTCTAAATTTTTTTATATAAGAGTTAAATTCAATTTCTCAAGTTTATAAACATATATTATATGAGATAAATCAAAATATAAGTTACTTGAATTCACATGAATATTTATTAAAGATTTAAAAGCTTGTTATATAAGATAAAAACATTTTACAATCATATAAATATTACATAATAAAATCAATAATTAAGCATTAAAATACAATACATACATATACACATTTCATGCAAGGCTTAAAATAAATTATAAAAGGAAAATAACACTTGTAAACTTTTAAATATGTGTTAAGACAAATGTAAATTAAATGGTATAGGTGTAGACTAATAAGGAGATAAGGTAGAAAAATGTCATCCTCTTGTAAATATAATTTAAAAATTAAACTTGTACATATAAAACAAAAGTTTTTCTTTAGCTAAAAAAATATTATCTTCACCTCAACCAAACTGAATGAAATCAAAGAGGAAAAAATGAAGAATCTGAAAAGCAAGTTCAAAACAGAGAATATGTAGGAAATTACCATAGCAAGAATTAATCCAACATGCATTCTGGAATTTATCAACAATTCAACATGCAAGGGTAGTGAAATTTTCAAAACCTGGAACAGTCTCCGTCTTCTGTTTTTTTCAAAGGTTAGTAAATAATTTCTTTTAAAAATAGTTTAAACATTGGATTCATCTTGTTCTTATGATTAAATAACATGATGTTGATAGAATATTTGATTTAAATTTGAATGCATTGGGTATGTTTGTTTTGCCTGTGAAGTATACATATGTCCTGTGTAAAGTAACAGGTTTCATTTCATTATAAAATAATAATCAAGTATTGAATTCGTATTGACCTATGATGTATAAATAGAAGTTGATTGTAAACAAGTAATCTATCTCTTAAAAATATTTATAGGATTTTAAAGTGCATAAATGGCTCGGTAATTTGAAATTTACAGTAAACCTTTAATTTGGGTCAAAAACTTTTGTATTCAAATTTAAGTTTTGATATTATATTTGGAATACAAATGGGAAATAATGATTTTTAAGGTTTGAATCATGATTTTTGGATTGATATTTGGGAAGAAATCTCGGGTTATTGGTTTTGGGTAATTTGGTCGATTCATGGCGAACGATGGCGAATTTGACCTCGTCGTTGGGCATGGAGGTTGAGGGGATGTGGTGTTTCATCAGAAAAATGCATTTGGAATTTTCTATTGATCAAGTTGACCATGAATCGATCGAATAGGGTTTTAGTTCCTGATTTTGGCCGATGTGTTCATCGCGACTTCAAGGCGTCGTGAGACTATCGGAGTTGACCGCTCTTGTGCCGTAGGATCTGGGGATGGTGGCGGAGCTAGGGTAGTGGTGGCGTGGTCTTTAGTGAGGTGGATGGCCGGCGGTGGTCGAATTTGAGGTTGTGGGTTTCGAAACAGTTTGGGTCGCAGACAAGTTTTTGATTCTCGATCGTTTGTTGGTTTCTGTGTTGCGCGATACGATGGAATGGTCTAGTGCGACTTGGGGATTGCCGGAGAGGAGCTTGCCGTCGACCATCGGCGACGTGCACGTTTCCGTGCACGATCGTGTATTTTGGTTTTGGGTTCTGGGAAGAAGAGGGGAGGGAACTCGAAGCTTTCTTCGTGTTTTTGTTGTTTGGACTCGAAGCAAGGAGAAGGGTGGAAAAACGGGGAAGACTCGGGAAATTATTAGGGTTGGCTCGGGGTTTGTTGGGTAACTCGAGGATTACTGGGTTTTGAATTTAAGTAATCATATTTTATAGAATCGGTGAACAATGAATTGATGATATAGAAATTGATTTTGGATTGTGCAGTTTAAAGTTTATTTTTAATCTTAACAGCAATTGTAATAAAAGGAAATTGTAACAAATAAGTTTGATTTTGAGAATAAATTTTAAAAAAAGTTAAATAGGTTTATATATAAAGCTAAATTTGTTTTAAGTTTTGTTTTAAACAAGTTTATATATGTGAATAAATATGGAAGTTTTTAAAGGAAAATAAGTGAATTTTTGAAATAAAATTTGTATTAAATTTTATTTAATAACTTTGGGAAGTTTAAAAGGATTTAAAAAGTTTAATTTGAATGTTTAAATTATTTTAATTATAATCGATTTCCAATATATTTTATTTTAAATAAGGTTATTGATTTAGAATTTGGTAATCAATTATAATAAAAAAAATTCTTAAGTAATTTAGAATTTTGGTTTAATTTAAGATAATAAGTTTTCTAAATTAAGAATCTTTTTAATATAAAAGTTAAGAATCATTTAATTAAGGTTAAATGATTTATTAAATAATTAATTAAGTAATAAATTTGTGATTAATTAAAATAATCACTTATGGGATAATTTAATATAATTACTTGATGAAGTAATTAAGTAATTAAATGGTTAATTACTAGAAGTTATTAAGTAAAAGTTAATTACTTTATTAAAAGTAATTAAGTAAATATGATTAAGAATTAATCACTTGAGTTATTAATTAAAGAATTAATCAATAATTAGTTAAAGGTTTAAATTATTTGATTAATGATTAATTAATAAAAGGATTAAGAGTAATTATTATATGATTAATTACTTGTTAAGTAATTAATTAAGATTTTAATTAATGAAGTAATCATTAATTAATGGAAATAATTAATTAATTGTTAATTAATAATTTAAGGATAATTAATTTATAATTAAGTTTTAATTACTAAATGTAATTAAAGTAACTAATCAAAGGTGATTAATTAAAAGTAATTAATTAAATATGATTAATTAAAAGTAATTAATCAAGTATGATTAATTAGAAGTAGTTAATCAAGTGTGATTAATTAAAAGTGATTAATCAAGTGTAATTAATTAAAGGATAATTAAGGAATAATTGTCAGGATAATTAAAGAATAGTTAATCAACTATGATTAATTTTAAGAGGTAATTAAGAGGTAATTACTTAGTATAATTTGGAAGTAATTAATCAGGATGATAAATTAATATGGTAATTAAGTAATAATTACTTAAAGCAATTAAGTGATAATTAATCAAGGAAGATTAATTGAAGTGGATAATTAAGTGATGTTTATTAATTAATTTGTAATTAATTAATGAATAGTAAGATGGATTGATGATAAATCCAAGTGATTAAGTAAGGATTAATTTAATTTAAGGATTAATTAAATTATTTAAGTTAGATCAACCTTGTGTATGAGTGTTTATTGATTGGTTGATAAGAATCATTGAATGAGTTAATGATATTGGATGATATTGGATGTCATTGGTTGATATATGATGATATGAATGTGTTATATCTGAGATGTGATATATATGCTGCTTTGTGATATGTATAGATGCATGTGATAATAGATGTTTATCTATCTGTGTAATATGAATCATCCATTTATGTTAAGCGATATTATGAATATCTACTGTTTAAATCCCTTAAGTACAACTTAGACATTAAAATGGCATTTGGTTTCGGTGAGTCCGGGATCGGGTTTCCATATTGGATATCCGAAAACCACATTGATTCCAATTAAACGTTAGGTCGTTAATCCAAGTGGAGCAAGTGAAGACTCGAGGTGTAAGGGCTATACGTCAGTATAACTCTGTGGGTGATTCCGTAATGAGTTGACGGAATAGTGCTTATAGATTCGAGATGGTGATTAGAGTGCAAGGGTTATCTTCGTTAACTCTGAGGGTGATTCCAAAATGAGTGCAACGAGATAGTGCCTTCGGTTTCGTTCAAACCTGGAACGAACTTGTATGGATTGAATGCTTTCAGAACATCGTCAGGTGGACGATGAGCATTCTAAGAAAGATTTGTCCTATAAAGGTAATCGCAGCCTCAAGCCTCATCAGCCGGGAATGGATAAAACAGGGGAGGTGCAGCAAGGCTTCGTGGGTAGCTCCCACTGGAGAGCAAGATACATCCCTGTCTAGATGTCCCTTTTTATTTCGGCTTTGTGGGCAGTTGGAACTGCAGCCAACTGTGTGGTGGTCTTGTTCGGGACTGTTCAGTAAGGAATGGTCTCGGCCTTGTGTTGCAGAGGAGCGGGCGTACTCCTCGGTACGGTGATCTAGGCCACGTACTGTGACGGGCGGTACCCCAGTATCCCTGCCATTGATGGAAACCCATTCTTCCTACGAGACCCTACGGTTTTGTTTGTATTACCCACTTTTGTGGCTAGTAGCTGGAATTTAATCATGTAACAATTTCGACTTTTTCATATTTATTTGAAAACCCTAGACACTATTATAATATCACTGGATTTCCTATCAAATGTTTTGGTTAGCGTAAGGTAAAAACTTTTCCATGTTTATGTGTGGGAAGTCTTACGTGATACCTTTTCTTTTCAAAGGATTTTCTAAAGTTAAGCAATCTTAAACCGTTTACTCACACTAGACCCCTGTCTGACCCGAGTGTTTATTTTCTGTTTTATTAAACTCTTGGGTACTAATATTATGTATGAGTAGTCAAGTGATACAGGTTATCTCTTGACGATTTTGGAGGAGCTTTGGAGCAGGAGGCTTCAGCGTGTAGATATATAGTTAGTGTTTCCGTTGTGTTGTTTTTCTATATGGTTGTTCTTGTATTGTATTAGGCAGAAATTTTATAACTGCCTAAATTGAGATGTATAGTTGTGTACTCTGATACTATGTATATGTTCTATATTATATTTAAATCGTTCCGCTATGAGATTCTGATGTGTTGTTTCTTTTTCTTTTCTTTCTTTTCTTCTTCTATCCCTTTCTTTCTTAATTAGTGATGCGATTTTTTGGTGATAGAAAGTCGGGTCGCTACATGAGGTGACGTGGAGCGATAAGTTAGGATAGGTCTATTCTTCATGCTGCTTTGATCGCCTCCTCATTTGTATCGATTGGTGGCTATGTTCTTCGTATCAATCATGTATCCTTGCTTTCGTATAGATCAATTGCCGAGCCTTTCGCATCGATCCGCATCCCAATCCTTTGCATTAATACTTTTTGTTTGGTTTCATATCGATGCCTGAGCCTTCTATTCATATTTATGCATGGCTATTTTCTTCGTATCGATCAGGTAAATGATCGATACGAAATATGTTTCCATTGTATCGATATGAAGTGGGAGGTTTGGATGGATTGGATACGAACCATTGTTTGCGGGATGGATATGTATGAGATGGGGATGGATGCGAACGGATATGGTTAGCGACCGATACGAACCAGGCTATCTTTGCTTGATGGATACGAAGGAGGTTGGTGCCTGATATGTACGAAGTGAGGCTAGTGATGGATACGAACATGATTGATACGAGATTGGTGGAGACATTTTTTGTTGATCGATCCATGGCTTTGACTCGAAGCAATCATCTCCTTAACCCGAAGCAAACCTATTGGCAACGTGAAGCAGGTGCTACAATGACTCGAAGTAGCTTGTTCCTCAAAGACCCGAAGTGAACACTCTTTTGACCCCAAGTAAGCCATCTGAAAACCCGAAGCAAACGTGAATATGACTCGGAGCAGACTCCAAGCAACTTGAAACGTCTCGATTTTGATCGATTCCAAACTTGAGCATGTGAACTCCAATGGACTTGAAAATTGGAACGTTGGCTTTCATAGCTTTGCTTGTCGTGTCGTGTTAACTTTTGCTCGGTACAGACTTGGACAAAATTTGTTAGTATCCATAGCGAACCGGTGTATAACTAAACTTCGAGACTGATTACCTTCGATTTTCAGTCAATCCTTTGGTATCACAACCTTGCCAAAAGGCAGGATAACACTTGCCCCTCAAAACATGCCTTGCGATAAGAAGGTGTTTTTGTAGTTCGATAAGCAGGACGTTCGTATCCTGTTAATGAAATGTGAAGAGATTGATAGTCTTACCTAACTGTGAATGGCAATCGTTCGAGATCATATGCCATTCGAGGTGGTATGTGACCGTTCGAGGTTGAATGTCGTTTGAGGTGAATTGTGACCGTTCGCGGTCGGGTTCCGTTCGAGGCGAATTGTGACCGTTCGCAGTCGGGTGCCATTCGAATTATGACTGTTCGCGGACGAGTGCTATTCAAGGCAAATTGTGTGTGCCCGGGGGGACTTCGTATCATTAGTGTCATATTTCACATTCGAGTGAGTTTTCAAATTGTTTGTTATGGATGTTTATCGCCATCTCTAAGCATGCCTGAGGACCGTTCACGATTCCATACATGTGTAAATGACTTGGCCGTCACGGAATTACAGATGCCAGATTTACATTCAAAATGAGTCTTACAACCAAAATGCCCAACCAAATCTTTTCCAGACGCACAAAATAAAAAACAAAAGCAAAATAGAGACGTCATAGTGCAGACACCAACACTAATGCGATTGATAGTCGTCTCAGAGCACGCTTGAGGACCGTTCATGATCTTGTACTTGTGTAAGTGACTTAACCGCACTAGTGTGGAGTTTGTGACTTATTCATCATTATATGAATCAGTTGATGACAAGCTGATGTGTCGATCCTGAACCAACCCCAGTTGATGCAGATGGTGGTCGTTCTTGCTCCACCATTGCTGCTTGCCTCCTCACGTACTATAATAGCATGCCATTTGGATATGACCTTCTATCTCATCCCCTAAGTGCCTGTAATCATTGGTACTATGGCCGCTTAGTTCATGGAATAAGCAGTACTTGCCTAACTTCCTCTCATTTTTGGTCGGATCCCTCCTCATTGGTCTTCGATAAGGAGCCTGCCACTTAGTGTCTTGGTAAATTCATTCCAAAGTCTCGTTCAACTCTGTGTAAGAGGTGAATCTTGGTTCCTTTTATGGCCGCTTTGGTTCATCACCGCTATTATCTTCCTTTCATTTCCCTTTATCTTTACCTGAATCCTTTTCGGGTAGGTCTTCGCTTTTGACTGCATAAACATCAACTCCCTCTCCTTCCTCTCTCTCAGCATTTGCATCCTCTTGTCACAAAAACCTTTATGCCTCATGTTAAAATCTCCTAGATCCATGGGTGGATCCCTCGTTAATGAGTTCTTGAATTCTATGCCATCAGCTATGCCAGATACATCTGCCATCAAAACCATGGATGGATTGGGTTGATCCACCGATGATGCCGTTGCATTGAATAATGTCGGAAAAATCCTCAAATATTCCCCGATTCTTTGCTTTAGTGTTGTCAAACTCATCACATTCTTGGTCTCGAAATGTGAGCTCTGAATTTCCTCATGAACTTTTCAGTCAACTTGATCCATGTTTCAATGGAGAAGCTATCCAATTTCCTGAACCATAGTGCTACTATGTCTGTCAAATACAATGGGAAACATCAGACCATGACCTCCTCCGATGCCCCCCGTACCTCCATGTGCCTCATATACCTCGTCAGATGAACAACAGGATTGGTCCTTCCATCGTACATCTCTAGTGTTGGTATCTTGAATTCTGGTGGATTCCTAGCCTACCTAATTATGGAAGCGAAGGGGCTTCTGTTCACATCTTCCAAATCTCTATTCAGTAATCCACCTCTCATTGCTCGTCTAACCATCTCTATCAATTTTCACTATCTCTAAGCTACGGTGCTTGTCCATTGCCTCCGATCTGCATCCCGAGTTCATGAGGGAATCCTAGAACTTGCTCTCCTGGGCGTGCACCCATTCCACTATCAATGCCATGTCGCACAGTTCAGCCTAGTATGCTGCCTGGGACTGGATCAGCATGCTACGAGGGCGTGCCCCCAGCTCTGGGGCTGCTCCTGATGGTCCCGCTCTGTTCTGGGTTCTGATTGCTTCATACACCAGACCTCTATCTCCAGCACTTTCTGCCATAGCGTTCCCTTGATTCTGCATTCTAGCTTGTCCAATTTGCTGGAGTAGGTTCTGCATCATCTCTTCTTGCCTTTTCATCATTCCCTCCTGCATAGCTTCCATCATCATCTCCATCTCGTCTCTGGTGATGTAGGCCGAAGTTTGATTAGCTCCTGAGGATGCTTCTTGGCTTCCTTCATGTTGTTTTCTCTCCGCTCTTTGTCTCCTTGTTGACTGCTCGTCATAGCTTTCCAAATCCAAGTCTTTAAGCTTTCAGATTCAAAGTCCAAGTTGTAGGATCCTTGAATGCTAGCATTCTCGGTGAAAGCACCAAAATGTTTGCGTCAAAATTGGTTACAAACACCCAATTGTCGATGAAAGCACCCGATTACAATCACAGATCATAGATAGCAAGTATGTAGAGAATATAAATGTGAAGAACACTCAAAATTTAATAGGAAAGCAGTAGGAACACAAGATTTATAGTGGTTCGGCGTTGTAGCCTACGTCCACTTTAAAAAGTTGTTGTTTTATTAATTATCACACACTGGTTACAAGAGTATAGATGATAATAATCGAGTTGCAATGGAGTTGTGTCAAAGTAACGGAGTAGATGAACAAAAGATCCCCTTTTCTAAAGACCCTAGGCTGCTATTTATAGGTGTAGACTGGAAATATCTGTCTTAAACTTGGAACGACTCCTTCCATCATGTAGGTGGGCCTACATGATTGATCCCTGGTCGTTTCGACTCGATCCATAATTGATACGAATGAGATTCCTGTCGATCCAAATCTTGCCCAATCGAGCCGAGATCGATCATGAACATTTTTGAGGTTGTACGCAAGCTCTTATGAAAATTTGGTAGCATTTGGACCTATAGATTTTGAGTTATGATTGACACAAGTTTGATTTGTTGATATGCTGCCGATCTCATATCGATTCCTACATATCGATCAAATGAGGTAACGTGGAGCGATAAGTTAGGATAGATCCATCCTTCATGTCGCGTTGATCGCTTCCTCATTCGTATCGATTGGTTGCTAAGTTCTTTGTATCGATCATGTATCCTTGCTTTCGTATCGTTCAATTGACAAGACTTTCGCATTGATCCACATCTTATTCCTTCGCATTGATATTTTTTGTTTGGTTTTGTATCGATGCCTGAGCCTTCTATTCATATTGATGTGTGGCTATTTTCTTCATATCGATTAGGTGAATGTTCGATACGAAATGTGTCGCTGTAGTATCGATATGAAGTGGGAGGTTTGGATGGACTGGATATGAATTAGTGTTTGCGGTATGGATACGAACGAGATGGGGATGGATGCAAAGGGATATGGTTGGTGACCGATACGAACCAGGCTGTCTTTTCTTGATAGATACGAAGGAGGTTGGTGCCTGATGGGTATGAAGTGAGGCTAGTAATGGATACAAACATGATGGATACGAGATTGGTGGAGACATTGTTTGTTGATCGATCCATGGCTTTGACTCGAAGCAATCATCTCCTTAACCCGAAGCAAACCTATTGGCGACTCGAAGCAGATGCTGCGATTACTAGAAGTAGCTTGTTCCTCAAAGACTCGAAATGCACACTCTTTAACCCGAAGTAAGCCATCAAAAAACCCGACGCAAAGGTGAATATGACTCGGAGCAGGCTCCAAGCAAATTGAAACGACTCGATTTTGATAGATTCCTATCTTGAGCACGCGAACTCCGATTGACTTGAAAATTGAAACGTTGGCTTTCATAGATTTTCTTGTCATGTCATGTTAACTATAGCTTGATCATGACTTGGATAAAATTTATCAGTATCCATAGAGAACCGGTGTATAGCTAATCTTTGAGACCGATTACCATCGATTTTCAGTCAATTCTTTGGTATCACAGCCTTGCCAAAAGGAGAGATAATAGTTTGTCTAATTAAATCTCTTGAATAATGTTATTTAAATTTTAGGGTGTTACTAGCTCCCTTCCTTAATTAATTTGGACCTTGAAATTCAACAAGGGCTAAATACTAATCATAACAATCATCTGTAACATCTCCTAAATACCATAATAGCCTACCTGACTAGAAAACGGTTAATAAACAACAAATATTTAACCATACCTTTATAGCAGATCAGGATAAATATATCTAATCCAGTGCTTTGTCTCCAAAGTTCTTCTCATTATTTCTTCACTAAACTTTCACCAACTTGACTATCTTATTTCTTAACCAATTCTCATCTCTTGCTACAACCCGAACTGGTTGTCTAACAAAGGTTAGATCCGGTTCTATTATTAAGTCTTCTAATGCAATCAGAGGAATGGTAGACTCTGGATCATGAACACATTTACGAAGAATGAGACACATGAAACACATTATGGACACCTGCCAAACTGTCCGGTAACTCTACTCTATATGTGAGCCCTCCGATTCTCTCTCTATAACTGGGACAGTCCAATATATCTTGATGCTAGTTTCCCTGACTTTCTATGCCGTACCACACCCTTTCATCGGTGATACTTTAACGAAAACCCTATTCCTAACCGAGAACTCTAGATCCTTGCTCCTCTTATCTGTGTAACTCTTTTGTCTATACTTAGCTTCCTTTATCCTACCTCGGATCAATTCAATCTTATCTGTTGCCTCTCTTACTAGATCTAGACCTAAGACAAATCTGTCTTCAGTTTCCAACCAACATGCTGGTGACTTGCACGGCCTCCCATACAAAGCTTCGAAAGGCACCATTCCTATACTAGTCTGGTAACTATTATTATAGTTAAACTCAACTAAGTGTAGGTGATCTTCCTAAGATCCACCAAAATCTAGCACACAAGCTCTTAACAAATCCTCGAGTACCTTGTTGACTCTCCTTGTCTGCCCATCTGTCTACGGTGATATGTAGTACTCATCTTGAGCTTGGTACCGAACACGTCCTATAGACTCTTCCAGAATTCGCTGGTGAACAAAGTATCTCTATCGCTTACTATACTATTAGGAATTCCACGTAGTTTAACTATCTGTTTTGTAAACAGTTTAGCTAAAACAGGTGCCATCCTGGTTGACTTTGCTGGAATGAAATGGGCATTCTTGGTCAACCTATCTGTTATGACCCATGTACTTTCATTTCCTCCATTCAACCTTGGTGACCGATTTATAAAATCCATTGATATCAAATCCAATTTCCAAACTGGTATCTCCAAAGGTCGAAGCAACCCACTCGGCTTCTGATGCTCCGCCTTCACTTGTTGACAGTTTACACACTGCCTTACCCATAAGCCAACATCCTTTTTCATACCTTCTCAGTAGAAACTCCTCTTCATGTCTTGATATATCTTGGTTCCTCTAGGATGATTCGTAAATTTGGATCGATGACATTCCCTATGGATTTCTCTCCTTAAGTCCCCAACATTCAGAACACACAACCTCCCATTCTTTCTTAACCATCCCCTCTGGTCAAGATTTAAATCTTTTGGATCATCAATCTCTGATCCATCGTTAATCCTTCTAATATTTTCGGCCAACAATGGATCCTCTTACTGCTTAGAAGAAACCTTTAAATCAGAACTGGTCTGAATTCCAAGCGGGACAACATGGCAATGCCCTGGCTAGAACTAGTAGTTGACCTTAACTGTACACTACAAGCAGTTAAAGCTTCTAGGTCCTTCCACTCTGTTAACATAGTAAACGCCATACTTTGATGTTTCCTGCTAAGAGCATCTGCCCTTTATTTCCTTTTCTAGGTGTATATTCTATACCAAAATCATAAGTTGCTAAAAACTCCAACCACCTCTACTGTCTCATGTTCAATTCTTTTTGAGAGAATAAATATCTTAAGGACTAATGATCTGTGTGTAACTCAAATCTCTCCCCTAAGAGATAATGTCTCAATACATTCAGTGCAAAGATCACCGCTGCCAACTCTAGATTATAAGTGGGATATTTCACTTCATGTGGTCTAAGCTATCGTCAAGTGTAGGCAATAACTTTACCTTTCTGCATCAATACATCCCCTAATCTTTTCCACAGGCATCTATATACACTTGTAATATGTGATTCCTATCTGGAACTACTAATACGGGCATGTTGGTCAACAAATGCTTTAACCTATGGAATACTTCCTTAATTTGTCAGACCAAATAAACTGCATGTCCTTCCTGGTTAACTTAGTCAAAGCACCGCTATCCACGAGAAATCCTTAATGAATCTCTAGTAATAGCCAATAAGTGCAAGAAAACTTCTAATCTTAGTCACCATCTATGGTCTCTTCCAGTTGTTAATAACTTCGATCTTATCTGGATCAACTAACAGACCCTTCTTCGAGAATACGTGACCAAGAAACTTAACCTCATTCTTCCAGAAATGACACTATGAAAACTTCGCTTTCAATTGATGTTGCGTCAGCGTCTCAAACACTACTCTAAGATGAGCTTCATGCTTGAGCTTCATGCTCTATTACATTCTTAGATTATATTAAAATGTCATCTATAAATACTAAAAAGAACCTATCCAACTGCTCTTAGAAAACTCGGTTCGTCAAATCCATAAAGTAAGCTGGCACATTAGTTAATCCAAATGGCATTACTAACCATTCTTTCGAACTTTTCCTAGTCCAAAATGCCATCAATAAAATACTGTCCTTTGCGATCTATAACTAGTGGAAACCTACCGCCAAATCCAATTGGGAAAATACTCTAGCTTCACTCAACTGATTAAATAAAACATCGATTCTCGACAAAGGATACTTATTCTTGATTGTCTTCTCGTTCAACTTACGATAGTCGATACACATCCTTAATGACCCATCCGGTTTCTTCATGAAATTTTGTTCGCACCCCAAGGCGAACTGCTTGGTCTAATAAAATTCTTTTTTCTAAATCTACTAACTGCTCCTTCAATTCCTTCTTCTCGGTAGGTGACATCCTACTAGGTGGTCTACTTACAAATTCTGCTCTTGGTACAAGCTCTATCTGAAACTCAATGGCACACTTCGGTAGTAGTTATGTGACTGGCTCGAAAACATCTGCAACTCTCTTCCTACCAAAACCCAATTCAACTCTTCTCCTACTTCCATTGCATTCAGCAACGCACAAGCACTAGAGTCTAATGTCTCCACCGAGTATATACTTCATTTATGATTATTGGGGTGCCTTAACGGTATTTTCTAATCTTGGCAAAATATCCTAGCATCGTATCTATTTAATCAATCCATACCCAAAATGATCCCAAAGCCTACGAAATCAAAAACATACAAACTGCATGCAAATTTATGACCTAACAATTCAAGTTCTAACCGGTCACATCTCATCCCTAGAGTTGCATACCCATCTATCGGATCCACAACCCTTAAGAATGTAACAAGGTATGAGGGTTCTAAACATAACCTATCTACCAAACACTGAGATATAAATGAATGTGACACACTGGTATCAAATAGCACCCTAACAGGTATACTATGAACCAAAAATGTATCTTTCATCACAGTCTTTCGCTTCTCTGTAGCAGTTGGCCTAGCAAATGACAGTCCTAAAGCAAAGACCTTTCCCCTGTCCGCTTTGAGTGGTTTTGAACACCGATTCTTGTAATGCCCAATTTGGTCACAGTTGAAGCACTTCAGCCTGCATACCTATATCTGGACAACTCATCAAACTTCAAAGCATATTCAATCACCGACATTTCATCTTGAATTAAGTCGATGAACTTTCTAAGCAATATCGACTTGGCAATTTCATACAAAATTCTCTCTTCGAATTTCCTATGAAACTCTGCCTAAGTCAACTCTTTCTCAGGGACTCCCACGGTGACACCATTACACCAATGAAGTGTCGATCCTTGCAACTATATAGAAACAAATCTCCTCTTATGCTCATCGTTTAATCCTAAGTTGGTTAAGATCCTTTCATAATGCAATAATCGATTTTCCACTTCGACGGAATCCTCTATTCCCAAAAGCATTTTCCTACCAAGACTGGCGTAATCCCTGCTCAGCTTGGCATAGTTATTGCGAAATGGCGTCATGGGATTAGATCCTCCAACATTCACATCATTTCCCCTATATACTCTAACAGCTTCTCCAGCTTGCATCAAATCGACAAAAACCGATTCATCATCCCTATATCTACTGGCGGGGTTCCTGCACCTTCATTGGCATTTGCATTAGGATTAGCATTTGCATGTTGACCCGGATTCCCTCTTGTGTTGAATTGAACATTTCCATTAATTGTGGTGCTTCCTCCACTTAGATTTCCTCTTTGGTTTCCTGCCTCCATATCATTCTTTCTTGTAAATCTACATATGTGCCTTAGCAAGATACAAAAGAACGGTCTAAGAGAAAGGTGAATACGTACTTATTGATATTTATATCAACCGCAGGTACGTTATTTCAGTGTTAAGCCAAACCCCGATATTATTTTCTTATTGATTGGGATATGTTTTGGATTTTTTTAGGTTCAAATTTCTTTTAAATTTGCATAAACCTATGCTCTGTTACCAACTGGTAACATTTCCCAGTTGGAGGCCAAAAACTAACAGCTATGGATGCTGCAGTCATCCATAGCTATTAATTCTCGGTGATCAAATGCGGTAATGTTAGATACAATGATAAAATAGAAACACATGGATATGAAATAAATTTTAAATCATAAAAATATTCATTCCACTTCAAATCACATTTCAAATTCACTACATAATTCTAATTTGTAAACTACGTTCAAGGAAATATAATTATTTCAAAATGCTCCAAGAGCGACATATGAAGATGCCACCTTGGTTGATCAGAGTCTAAACAAATATAATTTAACAACTGTGCCATTAAAACCAAAATACAGGTGAATCAAACAAAAAGTACTCTTAATAGCTAGCTTGCCTTCTACACATCTCCAAAAACTTATTTGTCTAAAGAAGAACCTGAAAACCTTAACTCTCAAACTACTCAAAATCAATTGGGCACCTGAGAGTTCAAGGGGAAAACATAAACTTCGGGTTAGATAAAAATTCTAGTATGAATAATAACCTACCATCTCGAACCATATAGATATCTAGTGAGACCTTGCCGCTTACGGAACAGATTTTCTCCTCATCAGTATCTTAATTCAGTTTATAATAATCATATATTGTGCACCTGCATCCACATTGGTTAAACATAACATAATAAAAGGTATTATGACGACATGCAAACATGCAATATGTTCTGGATTTCTTATTCCCAATTCTCCAACTATCTGTTTCAAGTTATAGTTTTTAGGGTCACTATTAACCTATTAGTTTTCATGGGCTAACTAATAACTTGTTCCAAGCTTACAGACTATCTGTCCAATTTTACAGTTTTCATGAGATCATTAAGAACCTATTGGTGTCTACTAATCACATCATCCGATTATAGTTTCATGGGCTCACTATGAATCTATTGGCTTTCTATGAACCTATTGATCTCTGTCAATAACATATTCTCAACATAGTTTACAAGGGATGACTAAGAAATTATTTTCCCCTACCAATAACAATTCTCATACATAGTTTTCATGGGCTTACTGCGAACCTATCTAAACCAATAATTCTTAGATCAGTCTTTAGGCATCCATGTTCTGGTTTACATGACCTCTAAATGCAACTCTACTCACACAGGAGTTAAATCAATATATATTCACTATTGGATCAACCTAGCTAGTTATTCCATCTTTAACACTCCAAAAACGCAGTTATGGGTTAATTATAAAGTGAATATGTTTATAGAAGAAGCACACATGATAATCAATCATAACCTAATAATATAAACATCAAAGTTAAATTCCTTTTTCATACTGCTGCAGATTTACTTTTAAAATTGGGATTAGGTTTCTTGTTTGAAAACTATGGCATTCGACACGTTAGGCCTTCTCTTTAGAAACCATTAGAAACGTATCTTTCAAAAGTACTCAATACTTCCTTTCAAAACACTTAAATATATATCTTTCAAAACACTTAAAACAATCCTTTCGAAAGCATTGAAACTTTCCTTTAGAAACCATTAAAGATACATCTTTTAAAACACTTGAAGCTTATCTTTGAAGGCACGTAGTTCAAGTAAAATTAATGGAAGTATAGCTTCAAAACCATTTAAGAGTATCTCTTTAGAAATCATTGGGTTTAACATTAAATGTAACTTCCGAGTCAAAGAAAACAAAAGAAAAAGTAACCTTTTTGAAAGCATTTATCTTCAAATAAAATAATTAGGGGAAAGGATAGTTTTGGAATCACACTTTCGAAACCATTGATAAATGCAGCTACATGAATCTTTTTGATAGCATTGGGAAGGTGGCTTCAAATTTTAGAAGGGCAAAAGCTCCCCTTTCAAAAGCATGGATTTAACGTTATGGATAAAGAGGCTTTATCTCATTCGAAGGGCTTGAATGCGGCAGCTAGGTTTCGAATAAGTTCAAAAGCAGCTACCCTTTCGAAAGCTTTTTTTTAAAAACAAATGGCACTGCATTCGAAAGCTTCTTTTAAAATATAAAGTTAGTAGCTCTTTGAACAAAGGTAAGTTGATTAATTCGAAAGCTTCACCTCTTCAAAAGCATCTTTTAAAAATAAAACGCAAATGTCGTATTTGAAAGCTTATAAGAGTGATTTCAACTCCTTCAAAAGTAAGCCTTCGACACTCTCCCTTCCACCTTTCTCTAATACACTACATACCATTTTCTCGATACCATGTGTATTGGTTTCAAATGGGTTTAAAAGCCTATTGGGCATGGTTTCGGAAGCGAGCAAATGGAAGTGGCAGCGCTGAAATTTGAAACAAAACCGAGTTTCTGCCTTTAAAAGAAATTCCATTTTACCTAACTTATCCAATTTTTGAAAATATGATTGGTTTCCAAATTCTTTATAAAACTCTTTTTTAAAAAGGCTGTCGAATTCAATAATAATAATTGAACTTATTTTAACAATGAGTTATTCTCTTCCATAAAACATTTAAACATTTAAATCCTTCAACTAAAATAATTTAACAACTGTATTAAAACACTTAGGGAAAATCTCCAAAAATCATAATAATTCACTTTTAAGATGTTTTCTATCATATATAAATTTTTAAACCTGAAAACATTACGTTATTGCGTTAAGCAACTAAAACCCAAAATAACCATTTCTTCTATTCAAAATTCATAATAAATATCCATATCTTGGAATATTATGAAAATTTAAACACATCTTCAAAATAAATTTTTACATAAAATATTCAATTATCATGACATTCAAAACCCATTTTATAGGATTTTTACCCTAAAATTGAATTATACCTTTATAAAAATCTTTGTGTAAGTCAAAAGATGGCATATAATCAAAGCATATCATCATTCAATCCATCCAAACATTTTCAAACCTTAAATGTGAAATTTAAAATTTTCATTAAACATATATGAGATTGTTTAAATTATTATTCACCTTATTTGGATACGGAACGTAAGATTTGTTCTTGCTTAATTCTTCCTTCCTTGGATCTTAGCTTCTAATTGATTTTGATCTCCTTTTCTCCTAGGGTTATGGCCGGCCTTGATCTCCTTTTTTTATGTTTTTGTTTTTATGAAAGTATGAATGAGAACGAGGTAAGGGTTTAGGGGTTATGGGGTTATATGCGGCCATTCCCATATCACCCTTGCCTTATTCCCTTAGGTATTTAACTTACGAAACCATTATATAAACCCATTAAGTTAAGGCACGACCCTATTTAGTTTTAAGATCTCAATCCCCTTATCACTCTAGTCTCTACATTATTTTATTTAATTTATTTAATTAAATCTCCATAATAATGTTATTTAAACTTATGGGTGTTACAAAGTATGTAAGACCTAATTTTTGAATTCCTTTTTATAAATACTAAACGGGTTATGTATCTAAAAATGTTTTATAAATGTTTCTATTACATCCCTTAAATAGTAAAAGTAAGTTAAAAATACTACATTTTCTTTGGAAGAAAAATATAAAATACACTTTTGTGAAAATTTCTTTCTTATAAAAGAAAATGTTAAAAAGATGTGTTTACTTACATTTTTGCTAAGTTAAGTTTAATAATTTTTGAAAATAATTGAAGAAAAATGTCATGCTTTTAGTAAAATGAAAATGTTTGTTAAAATTGACTGTAGGTTTTAAAGTTTTAAAAAATTACTAGTTTTGTAGTAATGGTAAATCAAAGATTTTGGTTTAAGAAGTTAAAATGAAAATTTTATGACCATCACTTAAAAAATAAAAGACAGGAAACAGGTTGGAGTTAGTTAAATAAGATTAAATGGCCTATTAGGAAAAAAAGTGACTATGGAATATGGAAGCGTTAAATGGTTAGGATAGAGATAAGGAGAAATATGTGAATTTATTGACCTTTTCAAGGAACGGTTGAATTAGAAGGACATAATGCTAGGTTAAATTTCCTATAGTAGTGAAAGGTGAACACTACCTTGTGTTTCTCCACCCAATTTTGGTCTGAATTATAAAATCTTTTATGTAAAGAAGATTGAAAATTATGATTCTAGTAAACCCATTTGAGAATAATAGAAGGATAAGTCAAGATATTTTAGTTGTATCGATGAATACTACGTATGCAAGAAGTTTTTTGGTTTGAAGTGCAAAAAGGAAAAGTAGGATTTACTTCAATCTGCATTAGGATGTTAAGTAACAAATAAGCATATTCTTGATTACATTAGGCAGTTCTAAATGGAACAGAAAGTATAGTTTGGTGCTATAGCAACATGATATTAGCTAATACCATATAGATGATACTTGTAGGCTACGAGCAGTCCAAGTATTGTGTTGCTCCATGAAGGATATGGGCAGAATAGGTGGACAAGAATGGGAAAGAATCTATTTTGTACATGTTATTGGATTTGTATTATAGTAGTTGTATTCCATGGATGCCGATATATGAGTATTGGAATTGAAAGGTTGGCACATACGTGAGTGTGAAAAGTAATGGTTAGTAGCAGTCTCTAAATTAGTGAAAACCTACATAAACAAAATTGTACGATAAGTTACAGATCTGTAGACTTACACGACTTGAGCAAGTAAAGTGTAGAATTAGTCATCGTAGTAAATTTTCAATTAATCGAGGTGGAGTAGCAAACACCAAATTTGAAGTTGTTATAAAAGGGAGTGATGTAAAGCGCTATTTTAATCCGCTGTAATGAAGTATGTAAATATGTAAATTTCTATAAATTATCTAGTTCTACTACAAAATTGTATGGTTTGAAATAATAAGAAAGTTACCTAAAAGGAAGAGATATACAAAATAAGGAAAGTCACCAAATTTTATAATGTTTATTTCAATAATAAGAAAAAGAAATAAGTTCTTGTAATTCCAAACATAACACAAATCTTTTTTAGATAAGTTATGAAAATTTACGGAGTTCATATTTCCTTTTGGGGAAAGATGTATGTAACACCCCTAATTTTTGATGACATTATTCAGAAGATTTAATTAGCTAAATTAAATAGAATAATGAAAATATTAGTTGGTTAAGGGAATTGAGATTTGTATAATAAGGATGTAGCCGTCCCTAATTGAATTAATGGACTAAGGAGAAAAAATGAATTAGATAATAGTAAAATAGGAATGAACCATATTCATATACCTTAAGCCTTCAAACCATTTCATTTTACACATTCATTTCACAAACTAAAAAGCAAAGCTAGAGGCCGACCACCATTAAGAAGAAATAAGAGGAAGATTAACTAAATCAAGAGGAAAATCCAAATTAGCTTAATCTACGATCAAATCCTTAACGTCAAAGCAAAAGGTGAATAATAGGTTACAACTCATGTTTTTTTTGGTTATTAGATTAAGATCTGAAATTGTTTTGCAAATGTTTTGCTATATTTTAATCGATTAAAATGGATATATATATATATACTTGTTGATGATTTTGACTATTTCATATAGATCGTATGATAAGAATTGATCTATAAAAACCTATTAGTTGACATCCAACAGACTTGCGATTTTAATCTGAGGTCGAAAATATTATTTTGAAAATAGGTTTCAAGTTTCATAATTTTTTGAATTATTTTGGAATTAATATTAATTTTCTAGTGAAGAAAAAGGTTATTTGGGTTTAAAATTAATTTTGGTAATTATGTATGGGTTTTAGGTCTAAAATTTTAATATATTAGAAAACATATTAAAAGAGATTTATGTGAATTTTTATAGAATTTTCCTAAGTGTTTTAACTGATATATATAATTATTTAACGTACGAGAATTAAATGTTTTATATATTTATAAAATGAGAAGGGGTATTTTGTAAATAATTTAATAGTTTAATTTTGAAATTTCATTTGTATTTTTGGAAAAGAAAATTTGCAACTAATAATATTTTGACAAACAAGGCAGGTTAGTTGAAAAGATTTCTTAAAAAGGTTAAAAATTAGTTTAAACATGCTTTTTACATGTTTCACCACTTTCGGCACTTAGCTTTCAATCATATTCCTCACCACCGTCATCATTGAAACCAATGCGCAAGGCATCAAAGATTGGGTGCGCAGTGGATTGGATATAGGTGAAAGGTATGCGGTCAAAACAAGGGGTTTCGACGGGGTTGAAGCGTTACTTTGCTTTTAAATGAAAATGCGCCTGCTTTGCTTTCAATAATAACGCTTTCGACCTGGTTGGCTTTCGACTGGGTCAAACTGTTTTGAAGGAATGATTTCAAAAGAGGTTGTGTTATTTGTTTTATGTGAATGCTTTCGAAGGGGTCAAAACTCCTAACTGCTGCCTTTTTACCTTTCGACCCAAAATGGTTTCGAAAGGGTTACTTTGTTTTTAAAACCTACCCGCTTCTCCAATGCTTTCGAAGGGATGGGTTTCGACACTGTCCACTTCTTTTACTTAGGAATTTCTTTCAAAAGAGTAACTTTCGACTTGGTTATTTATGACCCTTTTTAATATAAGAATGTTAAATCCAATGGTTTCGAAAAGAATGATTTCCAAAGGTTTCAAAAGGTTTTCCACAAGCTTTTACTTGAATCCAATATTTTCGAAAGATTTGTTTTAAGTTGAATACTCTAATTCTTTCGAAAGGTAACTGATATAGGTTTTGAAGGGGAGGTTCCCCCAGTGGTTTCGAAAGGTACTTTAAGCATTTTAATGGAAGGTTTCCGATTGATTTTGAAAGGCAATTTCGATGTTTTGAAAGAGGATGTCTAAGGTTTATAAAGCTTTAGAAAGAGATGTTTCTAATGTTTCTGAAAGGACTATTGCAAATGCTTTCATGGTTATGTTTTGACCTTTTGGCCTAAGATTGTAAAATAAAGTTGTTAGTTGTTTTGAAAGGGGTACTTTCAATTGTTACGGAAGGGGTACTTTCAATGGTTTTGAATGGGTTGTTTAATGATTTTAAACAAAGGTTTCGAATTATCTACCTTGGCAATATAGCCTAAGAGTTTTAAATTAAAAAGGGTTTTAACTTATTATAGATGGATAGGTAATCATCATTCTATTACATCAACATTATTTTGGGTAAAGTATATATAACATGGCAAATAGCTTAGGGTAAAGCAAATAATGTATTTTCCTTGTATAAGTATGATTTAAAGGTTTAGATCATTTTGAAAAGGTTTTCAAGGAAACTTTTAATGGTGGTTAACCCAAAGAAAATGACTCAAATAAGAAGACCAGATGGAACAAGTGTAGGGTCGCGCCCTACTGCTTAGCTGTTAGCCGCTAGCTAATTTATTTTAAAATTCCAGTGTGTAGGGCTTAGTCATAGGTAGACTTAAATGATGGTTACACACAGAGAGGAATATAAATACAGAAAATAAGACTGGTTATTGGTGAGTCTGCAAAACCATTAGGATCAGGAGACCCTTGGAGAAGTAAGTTAGGGACAGACCGTCTATAAGACTTGTCTAACAGTTGTTAGATCATATTTATTATTTTGTCTGGCAGGCCTGAGTTAGCCAAAGGTTAGTAGTTATCCAAACAAAACTACATTTGTTTTGGACGGCTTCTCATGTAAATACCTATTTTTAGCATATATAATATTGCTATTATTGATATAATCAGTTTGATTAACCAGTTTGGTTGTAATATTATGATTTGCAAAAATATATGTTTTAAAAGAGATATTAGTGAGGGGAGACCCGTTTTGTTAAGCGGCGTGGTCTCACTTAATATCAAATAACGAGATATATAATATGTTCACAACAAGCTTTATGTCTGACTCAAAATTTATGTTTTTCCCCTTGAACTCTCGGGTGCTCAAAATTGGTTTGAGTAGATTGAGAGTTTGGATTTTTCAGGTTTAAGTAGGTTGGCAAATAAAGCTATCGGAGATGATCATGAGGCTGACGGATAGCCATTTAGCAGTTGCTGTTATTTTGTTTTAAATTCCGTTGTATTGTACTAGGACAGTTAGTCCATTAGTTCTCTGATCATCCAAGGGGCATCTTCATATGTCACTCTCGGCGCATTTTATAATAATAATATTTGATCTGAACCTATGAAGCGTTATGGAACTATGTAATCTGAATATGAAATATTGTTTTGAAATGTAATCAGAAAAGTTGTTTTAATCTGTAATGATTTGATTTCATATTCTTATGACTCTGACATTATGAATATTATTAACATTAACATATTTTGCCACCAGAAGTTAATACTATAGATGACTGCAGCATCTGTAGCATTTAGCTTTTGGCCTCAAGATAAGGGATGTTACAATGTAGTTCCAATGCATTAAAATGCAGAAATCCTTAAGTATAAACCAAAGTAGTGGTCATCACGTTTATCGAATTAAAATGGCAAGGTGCCATTCCACATTAAATAGTCTTAACCATAAAATAAATAAAACAATTGGGATAAAGTGATAAGAGGATAGTTTGAAAAACAAGTCTCATTCATGGGGATGAAATCAAGGAAAAGAAGAAGAAATTTTTGGAAGTTCAAATTACAAGAGGTGTCCTAGATAAAGAAGCATTTAAGATTTTGTAGTGGAACTCAAGGATGTGGGCTTCGTCAAGAGAAAGATACGGTTATTTGCATGCAATGAGAATGCGAATGCGATTTTCATAGGAAAGAGAATTAGAAATTTTTCGGTGCGCTTCGAAGGAAGGGAGAAAAGGATTCTTCTCAAACATTCCTCGGATTGGAAGAAAACTACTTCCATAAAGAAATTCTTGGAAGACTAACTTAGAGTACATAGTCATATGCATAACAATTACACACGAATGAAGTACCCCTTAGATGATTATCATCAATGCTAGAATGGTTCTAGGCTATAACTCCTATTTATTTGAGGATTGTTATTATTAAGGTTGAATGGAACATAGACCAAACTTTCACTTGTAGAACTTAGGATAGATCCATGTAGACCGTAACTATAATACCTTGGTACCATGGTTTTTGAAAGATTTAAAAACGGTTCGAAATAAAGAGATATGACTTAAGTTGAGCTAAATTGGGAAAAGAGTTCTGTTATATTTGACATTTGAGAAATCACTAGTTTGGATAGAAACAAGGAAAATGGAGATATGGCAACGAGCTAAGTAGGAGGCACCACAGGAAGAGATACATCCACATTTGAGTTATCCTACTTGGTATCTAGGAGTTGAGGTAAGGCATAGCACTGGAAGAGTTAGGGCAGTGGGTTTTGAATTGAGAATTTTATGGAGCTAGTGTTAGTGGGAGCATACTTATGCTCAAGATATTTAGCACGGTACACGACGACATCATTTGAGTTAGTAGCAAGGATTGTGAAAGGTTACCGATGCACATATAATAAACTTTATGCCAGTGGTGAAAGTTGCTAAGGGTAGTCAGGATTCAATTCATAGAATGGCAAGGAGTGTACCAGATAGGCAAAAAGCAAGTACTATCAGGAGTCAAATGGGGTAGCCCATGGAGTTGAGTCCATATATAGTCTGTACAGATGAGTACACAATAGAGAATATACAAATAGAAAATCCCCAAGATAGAATATAGCCAAATTGTTGGGAAGATGTCATTAGGTACATGTGAAAATGTCTATGCAGTGTAGCTACCGGGGTCAAACCGTGCCAGTTAGGAAAATTGAACTGGTTAGGAAAGCATAGATTACATTTGTATTTAGTTCTACTTTAGGTAGAAACCATTGGATTTTAGGAATGATTGCAACATGCCGGTAGAACATGTTATGGATGATAGTTGCTAATGGATGTATTTCGATATATTATTTAGGTTACCTTCGTTTACATGTCTAGGAAGGTATATCTTCTAAGTAGTACACACACATTCACTCTATCTCTTATTTATTGTTTAGCAGAATTCAATAGGAGTTAGCACATCTAGGCCAAGTCAAAACAATTGAAGAATCAACGAAAAGGACCAGAAGGATGGGCCAAGAAGAACTCAAAAGGAAATACACAAAAATTGGCTAAAGGGATGGATCGCTACCGATCCATAAGGATGACTCAGGATCTTTTAAATCACTTGCATCACGAACCAGTATCTTTTCTAGAGATGTTTGCCAAGTTTCATGACATTCCAAACAACTTAGCTCGAGAAGTGAGCATTCATCTAATTCCAGTCATAGTTCAATCAAATCTGTACATGAATCATCACCAAAAAGGCAACTAGCTATGAAATTACATGGAGAGCACCTGCATATGACATGTACAACCGAAAGGAAACGGTTCAAAATTTCCTTAAGTACATGGATCGCTAGAAATCTATGCCCTATGGATCGCTTGCGATCCATCAAATAACGTTGGATCAGTGAAAAATTTTCAGTGTACTGTTGTGCCATCAAGTGTAGGCTTCTGGAAAAGCGGCCTAGCCCAATAACTCTGAAACCCCTATAAATACAATCCTACTTGCAATATAAATAGGATCTTCTGGACTAGCTATTGGAACTTTACACGGATTATTCGTCATTCTTCTCCTCCCACACAATAGTTATCGAGGGGTTCACTATGATTTTCTAATGAACTCGTAGATCTAACTTAGAAGATTCAAACATGTTGTAATTCAATACAACTTGTAACAATAATTAGTTAATAGAAAGTTATAAAGTGGACATAGGCTTTATTTACAGCCAACCAACTATAAAAATCTTCTTGTTTTTTTACTATCTCTGGTCCTTTTAAATTTGATTTCTATATTATTGCTTTGTAACAACAGGGCTGGTGTTTTCACACTCAATACAAGGTGTTGATCCATATTTTGGGTTAACATTTTAGTGTTTTCACTGAGAACCCAACTCAGGCTTATATCTCTCTATCAAATTTGGATCAGATTTTTTCAAAAGTTAAATCTTCAATCCTTGCTTGGAAGATTTGGTGTTGAGAATCAATAATACTAGGAAGAAAGAGAACTGCCTTTGAAAGATCCATATGAGCTACCATTAATGGAAAAGAAATAAACCCTCAGCAAATTGAAGTCAACAACTCCAACAGCTTGCTATTGGAAGTTAACTCTAGAGATTAGGTTTCAAGATTCTCCATGCAGCATGAAGTTTTGACTAAGGGAGAATTGTACAAGATGGTTCATGAAATTAACCATAAAATGGAAAGTTGTCAAAAAGCTCTTATAACAAGATATATGCTCTATTAGCTCCAATCACAACTACTCCCAAAACGGTTCCTGAAGCCGTGGCTGCTATGGAGCAAGCACATTCTTCTGTTTTCAGCTTGAACGAATAAAACAGAAGAAAAAAGCAAAAGGACGTAGTGGGCGGAGTTCCAAGAATCATGATTGAAGAATATGTTGACACTCTACCTAGTACAAAAGTACCTGCTGAAATCTGAACTTAGAAGTGAAAACTACATGGGAGGACGGACTAATGGCAGATACTGACTCTGAAGAAGACGAGCAACTTAAGGAAGGTAAATTGAACTCAAACGATCAAATTCCACCCACAAGACCAACCGCCTGCCAACGAATTTCTATAGGAATGGATCACCCAAAGACTGGAGTGCCTAGGCTTCAGCCAGCCAACTAAGACTATTTGCAAAGATAAACACTTGGCATAGCTTATGATGACCACCCCATACCATCCGCACCAAATTACCTAAAAGTGCATTGTAAAAGTGCCAGGCTAACATTGGACGATCATCAAGGTTAAAATTTAAAGCGGAAAACTTGTTGCATATCCCACAGCAAATGGACAAAATATAATATAGAAAACATACAACAAAATATAGTGAGCCATAACAAATGAAAGTAACATCTCTACTAGAACATCATAAGTTATGGTACAAATGTCATAATATCTCGGCATAACGTTTCCTCACTACATCCCTTAGAGTATATAATAACAAAAAGTGAAAATTAGAAATATAGAGTAATACGCCATAGCTCCTCCAAACTTATCTTCGTACAGCAACTACGACTCCAAGCCTGTTATCTAGTTTACTCATTTAAGAGTACCTAAGATGATAAGAGGAAACGTAAAATCTTGGGTAAGATCGGTCTGGTGTGAGCGGTAAATGGCTATCAAAAACTATATTGCAAAATATAGTACTAAATAGTTACGCAAAACCATACCCGACCTATCCCTAGCAACCAAAGTGTAAGCACATAATAATAAGATATAATAAACCACTCAAAATAAAGGGCAATAAGATACTCTAACAAAACATGATAGAAGAATCTAAGCAGCTTCCTCCATTGGCCCTATTCCCAATCCCATCTCAAGCATTCCTATAGATGATAGCCTACCCAAAAGTAGATATAGTAATCATAGCAACCATAGAATCCAAAACCTAGCCATCATCTTCTAAAGCCTTTAACATATAATAACTCGTATGGCCTCGTCCTCGCTTTGCCAGAGGCCAACAAATCTGCCTAGGAGGTGTATGAACAGGTGGTGGTACTCAAGGATGAAAGAGATGCGATGAACTTAAAGGCTTAGGAAGCTGAGGCCAGAATTGAGAATGAAATTAAAGCGGTGGAGGCCAGGATGGGGGATGAGTTTGAAGATCTCCTAGTCATATACAATGCCAACATTTTAAGAAACCGTAATCTAAACTGGCTCGGTGAAGATATTCCCTTCCAGCTTTATAGAGCCTAGAGTCGCTTGTTGAAGGGCGAGAAGGTGGCCCATAACACTTCAACTATTAAAGATTTTAAACTGGAAAATTAAATATTAGTTGGAGATGAGGCTAAAGTTCTTCACGACACCAATGTCGCTCTTGAAAAGGAAAAACCAACTGCTAAGTATCCGGACGTTGGAGAAGGATCCAGAGTTGAGCATCATGAAACGGGTTCCGAAGCGCCTACAATGTCTCAATCTGAGTCTACTTCTTCTTTCAATCCTCCAGTCATTCCAATGTACGATCCTAACAAGCCACATCTCTCGTCGATAACCAAGCAATTTGAAAGGCATGTTGGCACAACTGGGGAGCCAAATTGAGGAAGGTATTATGAACACTTCTCCTATTCACTCGAATGTAGGAACACTATCAAAAGACATTACTAATATTTTCTCCTATCTTCATTCAGCCTTAGAGTCTGCATCACTTGATCCTCCTACAACTCAAGGAATGCATCATGTGCATGAGGCGCTAATAATGGAAGCTACAACTACAACAGTCACTGCATCGACCGGGGAGATGCACGAAAGCAGTTGCGTTTTTGATGAACAAATGATGGAAGCACTCCTCGACCATCAAAGCGACCCGATCACCAAAATGCCTTTTATCATTGATAAAGATTTGATGATTAAGAGCTCCCCTAGCCCGACTAGTAGCATGCCAATGGGGATTCACGCAGATTGAGCTGAGGAGATAATGGCGGAAATTAAAGCCGAGATAGAGTAAGCCAAACAAGCTAGTAGTGTTGGTGGTGGCATGGTGGATCTCGGCCTGGTCCCTGTGCTTATTGTTTCTCCGGGCGGCACCATCATTAGTACTAGCACGCTTCATTCTTCCAACGTTGAGGGTGTCATCGCTCCTCAAGTCCCATGCACAGAGGGTATTCCGATCCCTTTAAATTCCGAGGAGGAGTCTGTTCCGATTCCCCCAGCCAAAGACAAACCAGCTAAAGCAGGCCGAGGAGGTAAAGGCTTGAAGAGGCAGCTGAGTGGCTGTTCGAGCAGGTCTACGCAGAAGAACAACAAGAAGCATAAAAAACCAAAGGCGTAAACTTGCACTTTTGCTTCTTTTTTTTGGCAAATAGCTTAGAATAAGATTTCCTCTTGCTTTCGTAAGCCGTGTATAGATGCAGGTTCGACCCCTGCTTATAAGAATTCTTCGAATAAGCTTTTGTACTTATCTTGTTTAAAGAATAGTGTAAAGAAAGCTTCATTTGGTTTTTTCTAGCATAACTCCGTGTTTATTTGTTTAAGTATTTCAGCACTTGTGTTTCCATTCAATGTACTTGTAAGGCTTTAGTCTCTTAGTCAAACTTGAGTCCGGTCGTTTGTCCCGAAGTCATGGCCTCGGGTCATAACCAAGCGTCGAGTCAAGTCCCAACGTTGCACCGTTTCGACTAGCGGCTAGTACTTGAGTTATGCCCCCAGTTCTAGGGAGAATTGTAGTGGTCGGTCAACAGTAGTTTTCTGCCTTCGCCAACTTTAATTTAACTTAGTAGGAACAAAGTCAAAGTAAAATGTGTTTGAGTGGTCCGATCACACTCGCTCATTTGCTAGTATTCCCATCCATGCTCTGTGGATTAAACTTATATGCAGGCGATCAGCCACGTCTACTTAATTATTGAAATCATATCCACGCTCCGGGGACTTAAGTTATTTTATGGGTGATCAGTCACACCCGTTTAATACTTAGAATTATATCCACACTTTGGGGACTTAAGTTATTTTTATGGGTGACCAGTCACACCTATTAATGTTTATAGTCCAGTTCATTCTCTGGAAATCTGGAGTCGGTCAAAAGACATTCAATCACATCTGTTTAAGTATTAGGAACTCGTTCACACTCCGGGAACGAGGAGTTGATCAGGGTCGTGGACGGTCAGATCACATCCACCTTGAGTTAGCAAGCAGAAGTCATAGATGGACGGGTCCATCCTCTTCGAGCTTAGATTGAATGAGGCCGAAGTCGTGGGAGGACGGATCCACCCTCTTTGGCCTGTGTTTTGGAGTTTGTATTCCAGCTCGCACTCCGGGAGCTGAAGTTTGTTACAAGATTGTCGTATTTTAATCTTTTTTTACTTTATTGTTGCTTTCCCCCAAGCTTGGGGTTTCACTTAGCGAGTGACCAATTGGATCATAGTCACTCCCTATTTGAATAAGTCCCTTCTTGAGACGAAACTTAGCTTTTCGTACATCGTGATGGTTGCATGATGCATTTCATAAATTGTTTATCTGGCTTGATGAGTCTGCATTGTATTGCTGAAATTAGAAAGTACGGTAAATTCAGTTGCCTTATTACAAGTTTGAATTCAAAAAATGCATAAACAAATTTCAAAGGAAAAGCAGACTAAAGGAAAAAAAAGCCAGTTATGTGTGATAGTGACGGAGACTCTCGCTGTTCCATGCTCTGAGTAAAGTAAGACCGTCAATGGTTGATAGTTTGAATATTCCATCTACAAGTCTCCGCTTAATGACATACAGTCCTTCCCATGTCGGTTTCATGTACGAAAGGACCAGATAAATTCGTGAGTACGAGATTGCCAACTTAGAAGGTTCTGGGTTGGACCTTAACATTGTATAGGGGACTCGACTGCGGTGTGCAGTTGCCCTCCAAACAGCCCCTTCATTCTTCTCATCTAATAGATCCAAAGATTCTACAAGTAAGATGGCATTCATCTTTGGATCGTTGTAGGTCACTCGATGAGAAGGTACTTCTAATTCAACAGGAATAATAGCTTCGGAGCCATAGGAAAGTGCATACGGAGTGTGGCTGGTCGTCGACGTATGGGTAGTTCGATATACCCAAAGGGCCATGCGAAGTTCATGACCCATCTGCCTCCAACCTTTTCCAGTCATTTCTTTAAAATGGACTTGATAACTTTGTTAACACCCTCGACCTGTCCATTTGCTTGATGGTGAGCTACTGCTAAGAACTTCTTCTAGTTGTGGTAACATTGACAAATTTTTTTGAACTCAACACTATCAAATTGGGCTCCGTTGTCAGTGACAATCATCTGCAAGAGGCCAAAACGAAAGGTAATGTTGCATACAGCAAAGTTGATTACTTTCTTTGTCCTAATAGTAGCAAGGGGCTATGCTTCCGCCCATTTGGAAAAGCAGTCAACTATGTTGGAAATGCGGTTTATGGATCTTAAGGAAGGATTAACACTAGAGGGGGAGTGAATAATGTTTAATGGATTCTATGGAATATTTGAAATTTTTGGAAATAAACACAGACAAATGCAATTCATAAACATAGAGACAATCACAGAATCGGACATAGATGCAATAGTAAATAAAAAGCAATAGAGGAAAGAACATGCCAAAATTTTATACTGGTTCAGAGTTATCCTACGTCCAGTCCCATACAATTTCTTGTGCCGATTTCTTTTGAAATATAATGTCGATATTAAATCCTCTATTTCAAGTCCACGAGGTACATCCTTCTGTCTTCGAGTCTAGGGCAAGCTCTCTTGATTTAACCAGGCTACAAGATCACTTAACTGATTTACGGGCAACAATCACATCCAATTAATTTACAGGCAACAATCACATCGTTTCCAATATCTGTTTGATAGATAAAGAGACTCAGTATACTTCTTTGATTACAGATGATCCTATAACTTTAAATAGCACTAAGATCTTTGAGAGAGAGTGATAGAGAATCAAATTAGAGATGATCAAGTTAGATTCACTTACGATTTCGACAGAGTTTTGTTAGAACATTTGAAAATTAAGAGAATATTTGTATGGAGAAGAAGGAGTGAAGAAATGAAGAAAACTCGTGTTAAAATTCGTTCAAAACATCAGGTATTTATAGAGGAACAACAATCGTGTCCACTCGTGAAAGGTTATGACGAACAGCCACTTCTTTTGAAAATTTAGATTTTGAAAAGAACGGCCACCATGTCAACATGGGGGGACGAGGTATGTCGATATGCCACTTTGAATTTTGAAAATTGATTTTTCTTTTAAAAAGTGATTTCTATTCTAGAACTTCTTAAAACAATTTTTGAAGTTTATAAGCCATTTTGAATACAGTTTAAACTTATAAAAAAGATTAAAACGCAATTTTAAAAGTATATAATCTATAATATAAAAGTAATATTAAAAAATAAGTATATAATATATTTTTGAGATTTTAAAACTTATAACATTAAAACCAGGAGATAGTTTGAAAACAAAAGATGATTTTGAAATCAATATATAAAGGATAATAAAAATAGTTTATGACTATAATATTTAAACTGAGAGAGATGACTTTAAAAGGTTTTTGGAAAAATATTTAAAAAAATCATTTTGAAAGTTTCGTGGACTACATTCCATTGGAGAAGTTTGTGGGTTCCATCCCACTAAAGAGTTTGTTGGGTTCCATCCACTATTAATGCGAGAATGTGGATTCCATTCCACAATTAAAATCCAAATAAAGATTTTAGTGCTATTATGAAGTTTTAACATAAATCTAGACACTATTAATTATCTTGATATCTTGAACTCTTGAACCCTTACAATCTTAAACTCTTGATATTCATGAGTCTTCATTCTTGGTTTCTTAAATTTTGAATTCATCAGTCTTGAATCTCTATGCTCAGTCTTGAATCACTATACTCAGTCTTGAATCTTTATACTGTACAGTCTTAATTCTTCAGTACCTGCATATATATCCTACATATACATATATATCTAGAAAAGAATATTAGTATTTATATTTTATAACAAGTCCTAAGGTTATTGTCATCAAAACCACCATCTCAGGAACTAACAATCCCCCCTTTTTTTATGATGACAACCTTTGTTTATAAAATCTACTCCACAAAACTCTGATTCTATGCTAACTCCCCCTTACTCCAACAACTCCCCCTTAATCTACTAACTCCCCTTTAATCTATGCCTATCTAACATATTTTATAATTCTCCCCCTCTGTCATCAACAATAACTAATTCTAAACTACATAACTCCCCATAAATCTTATATTATAGCATTATATAGGATAATGATACAGTATAGTAGAATATAAATGAGACAGATAATAATATGAGTAAAATATTGCAAGGTAAATGTAAGAGATAAGAAAATTTAAAGCGTAATCAATCAATATATTTATCAAACCATGCACGTCAAATCAAACATTTCTTGGAACTTCAACACATCCTTTTTCACTAAAGATCACATCTGACTTTATAGCAACCCATTCTTCATCGTCCTTGTTTAGAGTTCCGTCTGGATTTTCTTTGAATTCTTCTTTGTTGAGGGCTGAAATCATCCATCGAATGGCATCTAAGTTTGCGACTTATTGTCCCAAAGAACATGTTCATTTGGTGGAAATCGATAGAGGATGATGAAGATGATGATAATCCAAGTTTGCGACTTACTTTCCCAAAGAACTTTTTCATTTGGTGGAAATTTTGTCCAACTTTTCACTAACTGGTCTTTTGAAAATCCGTTGGTTTCCACTGTTATCTTTTCATTTTTGAGAATTATCTTGTTGGATTGATTGTTAGGAGTGATAGGGTATTCAATGTTTCTAATGAAGTCTCCTCCTCCTCTCCTTCATCTTTAATCTCCATCTCCTCACCTTCCTCCTCCTCTCCTTCTTCTTCCTCCACCTCTTCATGAGTCAACCTTTCATCCTTTTCGGTAAGTGTTTCATATGGTTAAAACAAAAGCGGAATTTTCATAAGAGAGTTATTTGCATAGTTAAACACTTTTTGAGAAACGAATTCCTCTCTCTTATAATCAACACCAAAATAATTAAATACCCGAGTAAGTTAAATCCCATGATACAAAGTGTTTTCTCCTAAAGTAAATTTTTTAGGACGAAGTTCATCCAAAATTACGTATGCCCAATTAATTTCATAGTGCCCATAAATAGCAAAAAGGTTCCTACAAACTTTTAAGGTCTGTTGATTGAAAATTTTCGATTTAGAGTTATGGCATATTGCAAAGTATGGTTTACAATTCTTTCTTTTGGATGGAAATTTCGATTTATGAATTCAAAGTTATCACCTCCTTCAAAAATGTGATGAAATGTCTCACAATTATGTTCATTAATTTGAATATCTAAAAGATTCATTCCCGTATACTTACAACCAAGAATATTTCCCAAAATCTAACTGTTTAAAACAATTTGTGTTCCTTTAACACTACTTCAAACCACCCCTTCATTACCATCATAAAAACCACGATTCAAATTTGCATAAAATATTTAATTAAGATTTGGATAACAAACAAAATCATTTTAAGAGTCATCAATTAAACTGAGAATTTGATTCTCTTTAAAAAGAACATTGAGTTCATATGAAGGATAATCACTAAAGATAGCAAATTTTTCCGTATGGACTATTCCAAAGTTTACATAGCTTATGTAAGCTTTGATAGCTTCTAGGTCATTGTAGAGGAATTCTTTGATGGCCTTGGATAACCTAATGGTGGATGGGGTGCTTGAGGAATCCATTTTAAAAGAGAGTAGAGAGCTTGAGAGTTTGAAAGAGAGTTTGAATTTTGAAATGAAAGTGGAAATATAGGATAATATTAAGGAGATAAACAGATGTTTAACAATGAATTTTCTATCGAGTTAGAAAACCGCCAAAAAAATTCAAATTAAAATTTAACCGCAAACGCACGACGTACAAAAGATAGTACGTGGCGAATTCAGGTCGATCCGCAGGGAATTGTTAGATTTTAAAAATCAATTTATTCAAATTATACCAAATGGAGAGGAAGGTGTTAATTACAAGCAAAATGAAGCTAAAACAAGATTTAAATTAAGATTAAAATCTATGAGATTAGGGAACAATTTAGAGGTAAATCAACTCTCATAATTATAAATCAACAAAAAAATAATTTATGATATCTTGTTTTGATATTAAGTGAAATAATTGTTGCATTTATCATATATATGGTTTATTTATGTTATTAATTGACATAACTTAAACTATCAAACTATAATACAACAAGTAAACCACTTATAAATTCTCATGAAAATAAAGCCAAAGCAAAAGTTATTTTAAGTATGATATATTTACTATTTTACTTAGTAATATAGATCATCAAAATTTGTTTTTACTTTCATTTCAAAATCAAAAATCAATTAGCAAATGATGATGTAAATTGTGTTTATGTTGAATAAGAATAGCTCATTTGCAAAGCATCATAAGCTATTAAACCCACTTGTATAAACTTGCATCAAAATTCACTCTCATGAAGCACAAACCAAAAGAGATCATAAATCGTAAAAATGTTGAAATTACATAAAGTCAGAGAGCTTTATTACCCCTAAGTTGAAGGGGTTTAGCTACTCATTTGTGTTATCAAATCAACAGTTTTAAATTTCAATATTAAAAAGCAAAGAAATGGAAACTAAGCAAAGGAAGAAAGAGAGATTAACTACTAACTACTTGCATAAAAAACAAAGCTACACTACCTGCACAAATGTAAATTTAATCTACTAACAAAGAAAAGAAAAGAGCATAGAAATAAGCATAAACATAAAAGTAAATAAAAAAAGTAAAAAAGAGAAGAGAAAGAGGCTAGGAAGCCATTTTTATTTCATGAAACATAGAGCCTACAACTTTCATTTTGATTTTCTAACTAATTTAAGAGAATAAAAGATATTTATATGTACATAAGAGGGCTATTTATACATGCATAAAACCCTAATTCAAATTTAAGGGTGCTTTCCAAAAATCCCTTTAGGAAGCGTGACCACCAAGTAACCATTAGCCACTAATTAGTCCATCATTAAAGTGCATGAAGCTTTAACCTCCACTTAGTTGTCCATTAGCTTCTAATTGCAGATTTAGGTAAGTGGGTGGGGTCCTCCATTATCATGAGCTTGAATTATTTTCTCTTCATTTCTTTGTATTCTCTTGTGCATGCACTTATTTTCATGAAACCCTCTCCATATGCACAAAATTTACTATAAAAATCACAAAAATTTCCAAGTAAAAATTCTCAAATTGACATATGCACAAAAATAACCATTTTACCCCTGAATGAAGATGAATATATGTTGATTTGAAAATAATTGAATTTTTGTTTTAAACTTGTTAAAATGCCCAAATATGACATTTATTTAAATAAAAATAGATAAAATATGAATGTAAATATATGCACATTTACATGCACATCAAATACCCCCACACATATTTTTTATTCATCCTCAAATATAGAAAAACTAAGATAAATCTATTTTCGTAGAGGGCATGATTGCATTGAGTGTATACAACAAGCCATTAAACCTTTGAGTATCGCCAGTAAAATGAGTGCTGTCTCATGAGGATTTTCAGAAGATGCTACCCACATAATCCAAATGCAAGGTTAAAATATTTACAAAATGCATGATTTATTTACAATGGGATGAATGCAAGTTTTTGAAAATATTTACAATGAAGGATTCACTTTTAAATCGACACTAATAAGTTAAATATAAGTTCTGGTCATTATCAAGAAATTTAAGTCCTTTTATTTGTCAAAATTTCCCATAAAAATTAAGATGTCATAACAGATAGACTATAGTTTGGCTAGTTGTTTTAGTTGATAACACAATGTAATTATGAAATAGATCCTTAATTGATTATCAAAGTTTGTCTAAGTGGTATTTTCATTTCTTTTGAATAACAAGTTAAAAGTCAGTCAAAATAGATCTTGGATTTCAATTGCTTTCTCTCTCTTATTTGAATTTTTTTTTATTTACAAATGCATAACTCATATAAATTGAGGCTAGATATATCACCTGTGCACTGCCTTGCAGATTGATGTGAGGGGAATACAGAGAGTGGCGAGTGAACACACAAGTGTGAACATTAATCGACTGTGGGCATTATTAAAAAGAATTTTTATATACATACACCTAAATCAAATAAATTGAGGCTAGATATACCAATCGTGCACTGCCTTTCGGACTTACGTGAGATGGGTACAGAGCATGACGAGTGAACACACTAGTGTGAACGCATGACTCTAGGTGTCAAAAATATTTTCGTATATACAAATGTTTTTTTCTTTTTTTTACTTATATATTTTTTGTGATTTTTCCTTTTTTTAGAAAGAGAGTTTTGCAAAATCATCTTAGCACCATTTAACTTAGAAAATTAAAATGTTATATCCTTTACTTTAAATTTACCACATTTTTAAACCAAGATTTTCAATTAGAACATACTTCATAATTAACACATATGAACCTTCCTATATACTAGTTAAACCATTGTTATTTGTATTTGTCCTATTTGGACCAAGATGAGGGAGTTTCTTTAGTGACTAAGTAGTTCACTTTATCAGCATACCATGGATCGATAGACATTGAAAGGATTTGTTCATCGGGGAAGTTTTCATTGATTGGAAAAGAAGATGATGTGTTTGGAAGATGAGATAAGTGATCGGCTATGACATTATCATATCCTTTTTTGTCTTTGATTATAAGGTCAAATTCTTAAAGTAAAACGATCCAACGAATCAAACGGGATTTAACATTTGTTTAGCGAAGAGATATCGAAGTGCAAAGTGGTCCATGTACACAGTAATATGTGAACCTATCAAGTATTGTCGGAATATTTCGAGAGCATAAATGACAACTAGAAGTGGTTATTGTGTAGTTGAGTTGAGCGTCATTCAAAGTCATACTCATGTAGTAAATGACGTGAAGGATTTTGTTGATGCGTTGTCCTAAGACAACACCAACCGCAAAGTTAGAAGCATCACACATTATTTCAAAAGGAAGATCCCAATTAGATGCGCAAATGATTGGAGCAGAAATGAGTTCGTTTTTGAGACGTTCAAAAGACGGGATACACTCAGAGTTGAAATCGAATGGAATGTCTTTTCTGAGAAAAGTCGTTAAAGGATGAGCAATTTTGCTTAAATCTTTCACAAAGCATCGGTAAAAACCAATGTGTCCTAGAAATGATCGAATGTCCTTTGAAAGTATATAGGACCGTATAATATGGATAAACAGTAATATAGAGTATAGATAGTAAATAATGCGGAATATAAATTCAGTAAGTAAAATGACACCAGAGATTTTATACTGGTTCGCAGCACCGTCCTACGTCCAGTCCCAGACTAACTTCTGGCTTTAACTAACAATACCCTCACTTAACCCGGAGGAATAGGTAAACAACACCTGAGCAGCAGAACATGATTTTTGCCTCAGCAGCAGAAGAGGACTTTCCCTTGCCTGAGCAGCAGAACAGGACTTTAACAAAGTATAAATGAAGTTGACTTACTGTGTTCTTGATAACACTGATTTGTCTATTAAGATTACAAACTTCATATAATCAATTCCTCAAGAATATAAAGAGTATGTGAAGATTTGAAAGGAAGAATATTGCTAAGAATCAAAGTATATATAATATAATTCAAAGATTCAAAGCAATGGAGAGTATGAATGCACTAGAATAATCACAAGAGAGAATATAGAGAATCAGAATCAAAAAATTAGTGATTATGAAGTGAGTGATAACTCCTATATATAGTTTCCAGAGAGATGCAACTCTTAGTGAAGAGTTTCAGCCAAGAGAGACATCAATTCATGCAGTGCATCCCTTCATGGAAGAAGATGTCCATTCAGAATTTTTGCAGTTGAAGCTGGTTCAGTCGACTGGTATGTTGGGTCCGTCGACTGGTGTTTGAATATTTAAAAATTTAAAAATATTTGCCGTTTCAAAAATATGAACAGTGTTCACTGCTGTTCATATGCGCAGTCAGTCGACAGGCAAGAACAGTTAATCGACTGGCTGTGCATAAATTGCACAGTGAACTCTTTTTGTAAAGAAAAATTTAAAAATTGAAAACTTGAGAATTGATTTTAACATATGTCTAAGACTCAACATCTATAATAGTTACTTTAAGCCTAGAGATCCTCTGTTTTCTTCTTTTTGTCATGAATTAATGTAAATTCTTCTTTAGCTTCTGAACTGTCTTGTCATGAATCAAAACTAGTAATTCAACATTCTCCCCCTTTTTGATTGATGACAACCTATATATATGTTGGAGAGAAATTATTTCTCCCCTTGAATGTATGATATCTTTTTCCTGCATCAAATATGTTAGTGCACATATCTTTTCTCCCTCTTTTTCATCGACAAAAAGGAAATACAGCAAACAAAAATCTAAAAGAAAAGTGCACAAATATATAAAGAGAGACTATTTAGTACAATTCTCAATAAATAAATAAGTTGCAAGTTTTCGTATGTCTAAATTGTCAATAGAGTTATAAATAATTCATATCCAACTTACTTACGAAAAGAACCTACTCATCTCCCTCTGGTGCAGGTTCCTTTCCGGGTCTAGAAGTTCCATAAGCACCACTTCCTGTGCCACGAGAATCACTACTAGTATGCTCTTCGGAAGTTGACCATGTAAATCTTGGTATTGGACGTTTACCATGTGCTATTGAAGAAGCAGTTGTGGAAGACGAACATGAAATTGCATCCCATAGGATAGAAAACAATCCTTTTACTTTGTCTAATTTTTTATCTACTTTCTTTAAACAAGATCCTAGTATTTGTTGATTTCTAGAAAGGATCTTGACGGATTCTCGCAAACTAGCTGATTATGCAAGACGAGTATCGTCATCTTCTTCGGGATGAGACGTTCGTTCTTGAACAATTGGTCCGCCTGATTGACGTTGATGTTGCTGACGCCATTCTTCATAGGAGGTAAATGTTGGAGGAGCTGATGACGGTAGTTTCATGAGGCTTATTGTGTGAATGTTGATAACTCCAATGGAAGAAGTTTCGGATTCTGGTTGAGGTGTTCCCACATTTAAAAGCAATCGCATTATATATTCACCAAAATAAATTGTTCTCATGTTACCGTTGTTGAAGAGAGAAACTCATCCAATAATAGTCGTAGCCAATTTACTTGAATTCCTCCCCATACCGCATATAAAGCTTTGAAATTTTCATGGTAAACAAGTTCATATGACCCTGTTCTTGGAAGTATACTCCACATTAAAGCTTTGTGAAGAATTATAGCTTTTGGTCGAAGGAGAATAGATTTTTGTTCCGTCATATTATCTTCCATAAACATATGGCTAATCTGATCCCTTTGTCGAATATTACATTCGACATCATCTAGTGGAATGCCATGATTGGGAGTTTGAAGTATGTGTGCCATTCGATCTAAGGAGAAGAATACTTGTTGACCACACACTAAACTCCAAACACAATCATCCCTATTCAATGGACGTTGATGAGGAAGATTTAAATTAGCGTAGAATAACTTTACCATGAGGTGGTTGATCTTGAGAGAATTTGCATTCAAGTCAAGTAAAGATTCCAATCCGGATCGACGCATAAGTTCTTGTAACCATAAGCAGCGAAATCGCTGTAGACCATGAATGAACCTTCAAAGATCCTTGAGTTTTTCATTTTATGACATCTAGTTACAGCCACATCATTGTATAGCCATTGTGCAATTTAGGCATCGGTAGGATCGACGGAAGAAGAGCCTTGTTTTGGACGTTTTGGAGGAGCCATTTGATTGAGTTTTTAGTGAAAAAAATTGAGTGTACTTGGGAATTTAGGGATTGTGGGAGAAATAGATTTGGGTGAAAACTGAGAAGAGTAAAGTGAAATTTGGAAAAAAGCTAAGTAAATAGGGAAGGTAAAGGCAGTTTTCACACAGCCAGTCGACTGATAAAAACATTCAGTCGACTGGTGTACATTAATTTGCAAAAAATTTGAATAGCCAGTCGACTGAACGTGTTAGGTCAGTCGACTGACTGGTTTCCCGAGAGTTTTGAAACCCTGCATTCAGTCGACTGGCCTTTAATTTCAGTCGACTGACTGGAAGTAAAAATTGCAGTGAAGCTGAGAAAACAAAATTTTATAAAGAAGCAAATATATAATTGAAATACAAATAATCAGGAATAATAATATACAAGAAATGATAGTTATTTTGGAGTTTTTGGAGAGGATTCTTGTGGTTCAAACTTGGTATTCTCAACAAGAGGTTTCAAAGGAGACTAATAATTTTGGCGTTCCCACGAGTTTGGAGATGCCGGAGGTTGAGTTGGAGATTGTTCCC
Organism: Allium cepa; assembly: GCA_030765085.1. NCBI lineage: Eukaryota > Viridiplantae > Streptophyta > Magnoliopsida > Asparagales > Amaryllidaceae > Allium > Allium cepa. The sequence goes on along the minus strand of CM060940.1, from coordinate 405,531,044 downwards.
AGTTATTCCAGCCGGATGAATTTGTCTAACGGGATGTTGAAGGTTGAATAACATCATGCTTGGATGATTTGCCACAAAACTTAAGTGCAATAGATTCTATAAGGCTTAGATGATTTGAATTCATCTGCTGTTCGTAAAACATTTCTCTTTGTAAATTGACTTGTTCCTGTTGATAGTGATGGATTTCATCAATTTTTGTTTTTGTTTTTGGAGAAAGAAACAACGATCTTCGAGGCTTTTTTAGTTTTGGTGAAAAACCGGTGTGATACCTTCCTGGTTCATGAATGGGGGTAGGAGTTGGCAATGTTGGAGTCGAGCTACTGGATGAATCATAATTACTCGAAGGGGTTGGAGTAGCAAAGGATGATTTTGAGTTAGAGGAATCATGAGAGTTTTGAGAGGCCATTGAGAAGATTATAGTTTGTAAAGATTTTGTAAAAAATTTGTAATGATGATTAATAACTGAGAAGAGTGCAGTTTATATAGTTGAATATGAGCTTAGAATGAATGGTTTTAGATCTTCAAAAATTAATAACCAGAGATTAAACAAAAAAAAATAGTGGGGGAGAATAATTGAAGGATATGAAGAATATATGGTTAAGGATGTATGAAACGTATGACTCAATAGGAAATGCAATCATAGCATAACTGGTAAGCTATGGAGTTACCAGCTAGGAGACCTAGGTTCAAGTCCCGGTGGCTAAGTTTTTTGAACGAAAAATTCAGAATAAATAGAAACAATCTTCTACATGAAACAAGAAATAATCATAGCTCAAATGGTAAGAAGTATTTGAAAACATAAGAGTGGTTATGAGTTCAAGTCTTGCTAGAGTCATAAAAAATTTATTTTTGTTTTGATAAAATTTGAGTGAAAGTTATATATATATATATATATATATATTGCGAAGATGTGTTATTAGAAGCTACAAATACAGATATATATATATATATATATATATAATTTTATAAATTTTTAAAATAAATAATACCAAGCTCTCGTCTTAAATTAACAAAAGTATTTTCGTTTAACGGTTTTGTAAATATATCTGCCAATTGTTTATCAGAGGAAACAAATTCTAGATTTATCAAAATTCTTTTCAATATTATCATGAAGAAAATGATGACAAATGTATGTTTTGTTCGTGAGTGATTAACAGGATTTTTAGATAAATTAATAGCACTAGAATTATCACAGTAAATAGTTGATTTAGTTAAATTAAGACCAAAATCTTATAGTGTTTGTTGCATGTATATAACTTGAGCACATGCCAGGGCGGCAGAAATATATTCTGCTTCACATGTCGATAATGAAACACAGTTTTTTTTTCTTACTAAACCAAGATATAAGAGATCGCCCAATAAAATGACAAGTCCCACTTGTATTTTTCTATCTGTCCGGCTTCCTCCAAAATCAGCATCACTATATGATACCAATTCAAAAGGACATTCCTTTGGATAGAATAGTCCAAAGTCCTTGGTTTTATTAAGATACTGTAACATGCGTTTCACTGCTTGTAAATGTGATTCTTTGGGATCTGCTTGAAATCGTGCACACAAACAAACACTCATCATTATGTCAGGTCTACTATCTGTTAAATATAGTAACGATCCAATCATACTTCGATATAATTTTTGGTCAATACTTTTTCCATTTTCATCTTTATCAAGATGTATGGTTGTACTCATAGGAGTTGGTTTGGTAGAAGTATTTTCCATACCAAAGCGTTTAATTAGATTGTTACAATATTTCTCTTGATTAATAAAATACCAATTTCTAGTTGTTTTATTTGTAAACCAATAAAATAATTTAACTCACCCATATGTGACATTTCAAATTCATTTGTCATTATCTTAGAAAATTCTTGACAAAGCTTTTCATTTGTAGATCCAAAAATTATATCAACAACATATATTTGGATAATTAAAATAGCATGCTTGTTTATTTTAATGAAAAGAGTTTGATCAACCTTTCCAATTTCAAAACCAGAATTTATTAAATAACTTTTAAGACGATCGTACCAAGCACGAGGTGCTTGTTTTAAACCGTATAAAGCCTTTTTGAGTTTAAAGACATGGTCAGGAAATTGTTCATGTATAAATAATGGAGGTTGTTCAACATAAACATTTTTTTATAAAACCATTTAAAAAGCACTTTTCACATCCATTTGATATAATTTAAAGTTATGAAAACATGCAAAAGCTAGTAAGATTTGTATTGCTTCTAGTCTAGCGACTGGAGCAAACGTTTCTTCATAGTCAATTCCTTCCTCTTGATTATAACCTTGAGCAATTAATCTATCTTTATTTCTAGTAATATTTCCTTGTTCATCTGCTTTTTTTTTTAAAACCCATTTTGTACCAATAATTGATTGATCACTAGGTCGTGGAACTAAATCCCAAACGTCATTTCTTTGGAATTGGTTTAGTTCTTCTTGCATAGCGATTAACCAATTTTCATCAGTAGATGCTTCTTTAATATTTTTAGGTTCAATATGAGAAAGAAAAGCTACATGACACATTTGATTTAATCGACTTCTTGTCCTAGCAGATGAATTTAGTTCTTCAATAACATTAATAGAATGATGATCTCTTAATACTCTAGGTGGAGATCTTAATTCATTGTTATTGTGAGCAATGTTTTCATTAATTTCAAAAGTTGTAGTTTCTGTATTTGTGGTATTATCAGGGAAATCTGCATTATCTATTATACTCGGAGTTGGTTTAAAATTCTCATAAAAGATACATGAAGAGTTTCTTCGATGATATTTGTTCTTTTATTGTAAATTCGATAAGCTTTGCTACGATCCGAATATCCTAAAAAGATTCCTTCATCGGATTTTGGATCAAATTTACCAAGCCGATCTTTTGGTTTAACATAAAACATTTCGAACCGAAAACTTTAAAATAGGAAATATTTGGTTTTCGTCCATTAAGAAGTTCATAAGGAGTATTCTTAGTTAGTGGTCGAATAGAAACACGATTCAAAACATAACAAGCTGTCGAAACTGCTTCAGCCCAAAAATGTTTTGGTAACGTACTTCCATTTAACAAAGTCCTTGCACATTCTTGTAAGTTCTATTTTTACATTCTACAACCCCATTTTGTTGTGGAGTTTTAGGAAACGAAAAATTATGGAATATTCCTTTTTTCTTATAGAAATGTTCAAAGGCTTCGTTTTCGAATTCACCTCCATGATCACTTCTTGTGTTTTTGATTTTCAAACCTGTAAAATTTTGAATTCTTTTGACAAACGACTTGAAATTATCAAAAGTGTCACTTTTATTTTTCATAAAATAGTCCAAATACATCTAGAAAAATCATCAACAATTACAAACACATATCTACTGTGATTAATGGATTGTACTTGTGTTGGTCCAAATAAATCCATATGCAGTAATTTAAGTGGTTGTAAGGTTGAAATAACCTTTTTACATTAAAAGATGATTTAGTTAATTTTCCTAACTGACATGCATCACAAATATGATCTATTTTAAAATTCATTTTTGGTAGACATTTTACTAAATCATTTTTGGAAAGCTTATTTATAGTTTGGAAATTAATATGACAAAATCGTTTGTGCCATAACCAAGGATCATTTTCTTTTCCTATTAAACACATATCTGAATTATGTTTTATTTTCATATTCAGAACATAGATATTTCTGCCTCTATTTCCTTCAAAGATAAGATTTTGATTTTGATCAAAAATACTACATTTGTTTTCAGAAAAAGTGATTTTGAATCCTTTGTCACACAATTGGCTGATACTAAATAAATTATGTTTTAAATTTTTGACAAGTAAAACATTTGAAATAAGAGGTAAATTTGAAATACCATTATTGCTCACATCGCCTTTGCCGATGATATATCCTTTAGAGTTGTCTCCAAATGTGACGTAGCCTCCATCTGTGTAAATAATATTTGATAGCATATCTTTGTCTCCTGTCATATGTCTTGAGCAACCACTGTCGAATATCCATTTTCCTCTTTTCTTGAGTGGGACCTACAAAAAATATAATATAATATTGGTACCCACCTTTTTAATAAGGTCCTAAGAGTTAAATCTTAGGAAACCAAACCCAAGAGGGCTCAGTATCCCATTTAAAAATATAATCTTTATTTTTATGAACAGTTTGTAGAAAGGTGTTTATATATTTCTTTCTAATCAAACTGTTGTTTGTTTTAGGAACCCAAACTTTTATGCTTTTTGAGTAAGATTTTCTTTTGTTTGAACTTTAGTAGGATTAATATTTCTCCTAATTTTCTTTTAGATGGAGCTGTCGTTTTCTTGACATATCCTAACCCTTTCTTACTTTACACAGATTGAGAGTTATCAATAATTTTTGATAATGTTTCTCTTCCTTTATTAAAGTTCGAAACATTTTTGGTGATGCTTTCTAACTTAGTTTTGAGACTAGTATTATCCAATTCTATCAATTTTATTTTTGTTTTTAGTTCATGATTTTCAGAAACAATAGCATCATTCTTCTCTTTTTGAGTTTCAATTTCTTGACTCAAAAGAGTGAGTTAAGAATTGATATTAGAGAGTGATTCTTGTAATTTTTCAAGTTCTTCCTCTAATATTTTCTTCTCATCTTTAATCATATCTCTTTTGAATTCTGCTTTGTTCTGATATTCATGAATCTCCTTAAATTTTCATTTGAAATTTTTTAGAGTGTCAACTAGCTCTGAATTTATCACAATCATATCATCAAAAGTAAAATCACTAACCTCGTTTTCAGTAGACATGAAGCAGACATTTGCTTGCTCGTTTTCACTATCACTACTGTTTTCTGATGAAGAAGTGTCAGAATCATGCCATGTTACTGAGAATGCTTTCTTTTTCTTGTCTTTTCTGCCTTTGAAATATTTCTTCTTTAGTTCTGGGCATTCCTTCTGAATATGACCTTTATTATGACAATTGAAACATTCTAGAACCGAGGACGATGGTTTGTTTGGAAAATTCCTTTTTCCATTATTTTTGTTATTTTTTCGGAATTTCAAGAACTTTTTGAAGTTTTTGGCAATAAATGCTAGATCTTCTTCATCTTTTTCTTCTTCAGCATGAAAAGCTATGTTCTTTTTGTCTTGTGCTTGTACTCATTTTGCCTCAAATTCACTTCATAGGACATTAGATTTCCTATTAACTCTTCAGGTTTTATGGTAGATAGGTCATTAGCTTCTTCAATAGCCAAGACTTTTCTTTCCCATTCATCCGTTAAAGAGTTTAGGATTTTGGATACAATATCAAAATTAGTGTACTTTTCTCCTAATTCTAATAGTGAATGATAGATATCTTGAAATCTAGAGTACATATCATTGATAGATTCATCTTGTTTCATTCTGAAGTTTTGAAACTGATTTTTGAGCATGGAGATTTTGCTTTGTTTGACTTTGTTAGTTCCTTCATGCGTGATTTTAAGCGTTCTCCATATTTCATAAGCAGTTTGACACATGCTAACACGATTAAATTCATTTCTATCTAGTGCATAAAATAACATGTTCATAGCTTTAGCATTGGCAGTAGCATCTAATTTTTGTGTGTTTGACCAAGTGGAATATTCTCTAGTAGGAAGAGTGTATTCATTCTGTGTGATATTCCATAATTAAAAACTATTAGATTGCATATAAATTCTCATACGCGCAGACCAATAATTATAGTTTAAACCATTAAAGAATGGAGGTCGTGCAGTGGATTGACCTTCAATAAAAGTAGTATAAGTGACAGTGTTAGTGGTAGTGCTGGTGTTATTTTCCATATTAGTAAGATATCAGATAACTTTGTAACGGTTATAAGATGCCTTGCTCTGATACTAAATGAAAGTATATAGGACCGTATAATATGGATAAACAGTAATATAGAGTATAAATAGTAAATAATGCGGAATATAAATGCAGTAAGTAAAATGACACCAGAGATTTTATACTGGTTCGGAGCACCGTCCTATGTCCATTCCCAGACTAACTTCTGGCTTTAACTAACAATACCCTCACTCAACATGGAAGAATATGTAAACAACGCCTGAGCAGCAGAACATGATTTTTGCCTCAGTAGCAGAAGAGGACTTTCCTTTGCCTGAGCAGCAGAACATGGCTTTAACAAAGTATAAATCAAGTTGACTTAATGTGTTCTTGATAACACGGATTTGTCTATTAAGATTACAAACTTCCTACAATCAATTCCTCAAGAATATAAAGAGTATGTGAAGATTTGAAAGGAAGAATATTGCTAAGAATCAAAGTATATATAATATAGTTCAAAGATTCAAAGCAATGGAGAGTATGAATGCACTAGAATAACCACAAGAGAGAATATAGAGAATTAGAATCAGAAAATTAGTGATTATGAAGTGAGTGATAACTCCTATATATATTTTTCAGAGAGTTGCAACTCTTAGTGAAGAGTTTCAGCCAAGAGAGACATCTATTCATGCAGTGCATCCCTTCATGGAAGAAGATGTCCATTCAGAATTTTTGCAGTTGAAGCCGGTTCAGTCGACTGGTATGTTGGGTCAGTCGACTGGTGTTTGAATATTTAAAAATTTAAAAATATATGCCGTTTCAAAAATATGAACATTGTTCAATGCTGTGCATATGCGCAGTCAGTCGACTGGCAAGAATAGTTAGTCGACTGGCTGTGCATAAATTGCACAGTGAACTCTGTTTGTAAAGAAAAATTTAAAAATTGAAAACTTGGGGATTGATTTTAACATATGTCTAAGACTCAACATCTATAATAGTCACTTTGATCCTAGAGATCCTCTGTTGTCTTCTTTTTATCATGAATGAATGTAAATTCTTCTTTAGCTTCTGAACTGTCTTGTCATGAATCAAAACTAGTAATTCAACATCCTTAACAGACTTGGAAAGGGGTTGGTTTTCAATTAGGTTAATTTTCGCTTTATCTACCTCGATGCCTTTATTTGAGATGATATGTCCAAGGACCGTGCCTTGTTTGACTATAAAATGGAATTTTTCCCAATTAAAAGTCAAATGTTTCTCTTTACATCGATTTAGAACCAACTCAAGATGATGTAAACATTGGGAAAAAAAATCGCCAAAGATAGAGAAATCATCCATAAAAACTTCTAGAAAGCGTTCAAATATGTCGAAAAAATGCCAACCATGCATTGTTGGAAATTAGCAGGAGCGTTACAAAGTTCGAGTGGCAAATGTCGATAAGTAAAGGTACCAAATGGACATGTGAAAGTCGTTTTCTCTTGATTTTCGAGAGCGATTGGAATTTGGTTATAGCCGGAATAACCATCAAGAAAGCAGTAGAATTCATGGCCGGCTAAACGTTCGAGCATTTGGTCGATAAATAGAAGAGGGAAGTGATCCTTACATATTGCGGCATTTAGTTTTTGATAGTCAATGCAAGCACGCCAACTCGTTTGAGTACGAGTTGGAATAAATTTGTTTGAATCGTTCTTGACAATGGTTACCCCAGAATTTTTCGGTACAACGTGAATTGGGCTAACCCATGAACTATCAGAGATTGGGCAAATGATTCCGTTGTTGAGAAGTTTAAGAATTTCATCATGCACCGCATCTTTCATTTTTGATTAAGCCTTTGCTGTGTGTCATGAACAGGCTTGGCATCGTCGATTAAATGGATGCGATGTTGAACAAGAGCGGGACTAATTCCCTTTATATCGGAGATGGACCATCCCATCACTTCCTTGTTTTTGGACAAGATTGAAAGTAAAGAAGTTTCCTGATTGAGAGAGTGAGTCATCGAAATTATGACGGAAAATGTTTCGTTATCACTAGAGTATGCGTACTTAAGGTGATCGGGAAGTGGTTTGGGGTCTAACTTCGGAGTTGCTCGATTAAAGAATTGGGTTGAGATTTGAACTCAACTGGAAGCGATTCAAAAGGAAGAGTGTATTCAATATTGTTGGGAATTTCATGAAACAATTTTTCGGCTTCGTATTCGTCGTTAAGGTCAAGTGTTTCATTTTTGAAGTTTTCGTGAATGGCATTGACTTCCAACATTTAGTCACGAGATTCATTCCATTAGCTTTCAAGATTGAAAATATTGAGATCCAAAGTCATGTTTCCAAAAGTGATTTTCATCGAACCGTTGCGACAATTAATTAAGGCATTTGAGATGGCTAAGAATGGTCGGCTTAAAATCAATGGAATTTGAATCGTGGGATTTGTCACGGGTTGTGTTTCGAGAACGATAAAATCAATGGGGAATATGAATTGCCCTACTCGAATGAGTATGTCCTCGATTTTTCCCACGGGCTTCTAAATGGAGCGATCGGAAAATTGAAGCATGACTTTTGTGGTTTGAACTCACCTAAGCCTAATTGTTTGTACACAGATTATGGAATCAAGTTGACACTCACGCCTAAGTCTATCAAACATTTATAAATCATCTTGTCTCCAATTGTACACGAAATCATAGGGTAGCCAAGATCTTTGTATTTTACAGGAATGGATTGGGACAAAACTTAACTCAAACCGGCGGCTAAAAAGATTTTTATTTTGGGCACTTGAGTATGTCGCTTTTGGGTACAAGTCCTTAAGAAATTTCACATACATTGGGACTTGCTAAACGATGTTAAGAAGCGAAATGTTAACTTTGACTTGTTTAAAAGTTTCCGACGTCTTTTTCATTTGATCCGAGTGTTTCTTTGGTCGAAGACAATGTGGAAATGGAACACGATACTCTGTAGGCGGTCTACTCGAGTAGAAGAAGAATTTTGATTGGTATTCGATTCAACGTTTGGCTCCACATTCTGTTCAGATTCATTCGTTGTTTCAAAAGTGTCATGAGAGGCTTCTTGTAAATCGTTTGGATTATCGACTTGATTATCGATTTGTTTACCGGAACATAGAGTTTTGATAGCATTCAATTGGGTGACATTGCTATCTTGAACAACATGGGCTTGATTTGAATTTGCGCTTTGATTTCTAGGATTTGAAATGGGCTAGTTTGGGAATGTTCCATATTCGCTTTCACTTATAGACATGGCTAATTGATTCATTTGCATTTTGATTTTTGCAATTGATTGGTTTGTGTTTTGCATATATGATGTCAATAAATTTTGCAAATTGCTGTTTGATTGAAGGCTTCGAGTAGTTGCCTTAGCCAACGTTTCAACGGTTTTCTCAAGTGAACTTAAACGTTTATCGTCTTGGGGAGGATGAGCATAATTTGGTTGAAAATTTAATTGTTGCGGTTGATTATGAAACGGACCCGCAAAGTTTGGTTGAAAATGGTTGGGTAGAAAGGGAGGATTCGAAGCATTATTCGAGAATGCTTGAAAATTGGGATGAACCGTATTCGTGTTGAGATTGTTTTGGTTCCAAGCAAAATTTGAATGATTTCTCCTGCCAGGGTTGTACGTTGGAGAAAACGGTCGTTTTTGGCTTTGTTGAAACCATTGATTTGTTCGACAGAATTGGGACACTGATCGGCTATATGATTAGGATCGTTGCATTTATAACACATCGGTTAGGAAGCTTGGTTCATTTGATTCGGAAGAAAATGTTATCGAATTTTTTAATCATTGCATCGATCTTAGCTTCCAAAGCAAAAGATGATCCTATCGAGTGTGCACTCGATCGTGCGTAAATTGATTTTTCATTCGAACGTTCCCATTGGGATGATTTTTCGGCGAGGTTTTCAAGAAATTGCTAAGCATCTTCATGATTTTGGGTAAGAAAGTTGGCTTGGCACATTGATTCGAGCATGGTTCGTGAGCTGTTTCGAGTGCATCGTATAAGATTTGGCAAATCGTCCATTTTTCGAGCTAATGGTATGGACATTTTATCAAAAGTACTTTGAATCTTTCAAATATTTTCTGAATGGTTCTCCCTTGAATTGATGAAAATTTACAATTTCGTTTTGGATTCTACTTTTTTTTGCCAAGGGGTTGAACGTTTTTTAGAAAGCTTTTATGAATTCTTTCCAAGTTTTAATCGAGTTGGATGGTAAGCTGTACAATCAGTTTTCAGTGTAATCCGTAAGAGCGAATGGAATTAATAAAAGTTTGATTCTGCCATCGGTAAGTTGTTGAAGTTTAATGGTTGTGCAAACTTGTTCGAATTTAGTTAAGAAAATGTAGTGGCCAACATGCTCAAAATTTCCAAATTTTGGAATAATGGCAATATGATTTGAGTGAATTTCGAAATGGTTACCCATAAGGGCAGGTAATATGATGTAAGACGGAATCAAAACTCTATCGGGAAAGATTACATCCATAAGAGTTCGAGGGGCGTTCTCGTTCGCCATTTTGAAAGGATCGTCTGTTCAAGTTAAACGGTTAGTTATTGAGTCGTGAGTCCAACGGTTTGTTGTTGTGTCACGAGTTCAAGTACTCATGCACAAGTGAAAGTCGAGAAGAAAAAGAAGTTAGAAACGAGTTTAGAGAATAAAACAAGATTTAAAAAATGAAGTGAAAATTTGTATTTGTTTTTTAAAGAAAGGAAACTATTTACTAACTGAAATTTATTTTCAAACAAAAGTTTGATATCTTTATCTTTTTGGATTTTCAAATTTTTTTCAAATGTTTTTTTTTTAGTTTTCAGATTTTCACATATTTACCAAAAGGAAATTTCTTTTTTTTTACAAAATGGAAATTTGTTTTTTTTTTTCTTTTTGAAATTTTTTTTGGATTTTTTTTTTGATTGAAAATTATCAAACGAAAGGAAAAAGGATATGTTTTCTGGATTTAATTTTTTTTTTTTTTTTGTATTTTTGATTTTTTTCTAAATATGCATGAACTAATGCAACTAAATGAATGCAAAAGACTTAATTACAGTTTTCTATCCTTAGTAGCTCCTAACCCAAAATTGTATAATCACGCTTTGCTTTAAATCAAAAAAATATTACTCAACCAGGTAACGAGCATGGGTTATCGGTGCACCACAAATCACCGTAGCAATGCAGCTGAAGGTTTAAGTACCTTCAACGGAACAACCACTATAATATTTATGAATCACCGTAATATTTATAAATGGTTATTACTACGTCGTAGCCTAGACACCAAGAAATAAAATTGTTCAAAGAAAAAAACTGTGAAGATACAATTAAGCCCTAAGGAGCTCGTGGCACACTTAAGTGGAATGTCTAACCTTTATTATTAGTCAAATTCTATGATGAAATGCGTTTGTGGGCTAAGAAAAGGGTGATGAAATTCATCACCTTATGTGAATTGGGGTATTTCCCTTAAAAAATAAAATAAGATGATATGAATGCAAAACAGAAATAAAAGGTGAATTCACAATACAACTAAAATGATATTTGTTTTTGTTTTTGGACTTTGAAATTTTTTTTATAAATGCAAATGCAAGCAACCAACAATGCAATTAAAATAAAATTAGAGATAGAGGCACGATACCAGAGCATACAGAATTGGTAGCAATTTTTTTTTTGCTGCGATTTTTTTATAAGCAAGCAAATTTTTTCAGCAAGCGAGCCTCCTCTTTTTGCGACTTTCTGCTTTGGCAACTTAAAAATAAAGCAAAGATGCATATACAGTTTTTTTATTTTTTATTTTTTTAAAGCAAGCAAGGCAATTTTTTTTGCAAGCAGCTCTTTCCTTTATCTACTTTGACAACCTAAAAAAAGAAAACGAAAACAAATATAAATAAAAGAAAATTTATATAAACATTTTTATATTACCTATACCAAATGAAAAAGAAAACAAGTCTCTTTTTTTTTAAATTGAGAAAAGATGGAAAATTTTTAAAAAAAATGACTTAAACAACAACAACAACAACTTTTTTTTTTTAAAAAAAAAAAAAACTGAAATTGTTTCCTCTTTTTGAACTCCAGTTGGGCTCGGCCCAACTAAAACAAACCACCTTCACCTTTTTAATTGAATATCACGAAATTATAAACAGAACAAATCAACACTTTTAATTTCCAACTCCCCTCAAATTGAATTTACTTTCTCAAATCAAAAGCGCCTAATTTGTTTTTTCGAAGTCGGTTCAAGGTTGCGGTGGTTTCATGTTCGTTGCGGTTGTGATTTGAGAAGTCGATGGAAGGCTGAGTCGATTGGAGTTGTGGGTTGCTTTTGTGTGAAGGCGTGAGGAAGGCGATTGATGGAAGAGGTGGAAGGCGATGGTTTTGGGGTTAGTGATGATATTGATTTCGTGTTACTGCTTGAATGTTGAATTGATGGTGATGTAGAACTGTTAGGTGGAGGAAGTTGCACACTGACGGTGGTTGTTTGTGGAGTGGATTAGTGTCTATTTTGTGTAATTTGGCTGATTGAATGATGTACGGGGGAACAGTGGTAATTTATTATAGTAGAGTGGTAGGAATTTTGTCGAGGAGTTGCTATGAAGTTGCAGCATTGTTGTTGATGAAATGTGAGGTAATGAGAGGAAGTTTATGGGTGGATAGCTATGCAGTTTGGCTGGGGACAGCAAGTGGATTACAGTTTTGTTGGCAACGTGACCATGGTGAAGTTGATGCACAGAATAATGCAGTGTATTTGATGAAGTGTGGCTGGTAGATGGTATGTAGAAGTGATGGAAGGGAATTTGTTTGTGATATGTATGTTTTGTACAGGCAATATATGGCAATATGTTATGAAGGAGAAGTTGTGGTCTGAAGGGATATGAGATGGGCAGTGAAAATGTTGTAGGGAGGGGATGAAGTTCGGAGTTTGTTTTGTTTTTGTGATGATTGTTTTATGAAAAGTGCTTTGCAGAGCAGAGGTTGTTTTATGAAGAGTTTGAAGTTAATGACTGGTGGAGGGATAGATGTGTAGTAATGTTGTGTTTGAGGTATGACTGGGTTGTGTCTGTAGTGTGAAGGGCAGAGGGTAAATGGTGTTGGCAGAGAGGTGAAGTATTTGTGGTGAGGAGATTTGCAGGTGGAAGTTAAAGGCAGCAAATGTAGTTTATGTTGAAGGATGTAACAGTGGGAGGATGCATGTACTCTTGAGAAATGTGTTCACTGGTGATGGTGAACAGGGAAGAGGCAGTTTATTGGGGAATGGCAGAGGGAAGAGGCAGGGGCTATGCACTGTTTGAGTTGTAGTAGGTGATGTAGTTTGTTTGGGTGGCGAGGATTGCTGCGGGGAATGTATATAGCAGTGCACAGTTTGAAGGGGATTAGAGGAAGAGTATATGCAATGGACGAGGCTGGTGGTGATGGTTTGGTATGTCAGTAGATGTAGGATGGCTGTTGGCAAGTGCAAGTGGCAAGTGAATGTGTATGGAAGTAAGGTGGATCAGTTTTATGGTGGATGAAGTATCAGATAAGGTGGTAAGTTGATTGAAGTGGCTAAAAGCAGGGGTTGTTCAAGTGGATGAACAACATAGTGCACAGTGCACAGTTTTGAATTTAAAAAAAAAAAGAAAAAAGAAAAAGAAAATGTAAACGTAAAATGTGAATGTAAAAGCAAATGAAAAAAAAAAAAATGTTTTTGAAATTGTGTATTTTTTTTTCTTAATGAATATGCAATGCAAATGCAAAACAAACAAAAAAACAAGCACACAAATCAAATCAAATCACATAAAAAACATTCACACAAATTTATTTATTTATTTTCTAAATGCAAATTAACATAAAAAAACACTAAAATCAAACAACAAATAATTCGAAGAATAGAAATTAAAATCAAATTAAATTCTCGACGCCAAAAACTTGTTTAACAATGAATTTTCAATCGAGTTAGAAAATCATCGAAAAGTTTCAAATTAAAATTTAACCGCAAGCGCGCGGCGTACAAAAGTTAGTACGTGGCGCGTACGGGTTGATCCGTAGGGAATCGTTAGATTTTAAAAATCAGTTCAATCAAATTATACTAAATGGAGAAGAAGGTGTTAACTACAAGCAAAATGGAGCTAAAACTATATTTAAAATGAGATTAAAAATATGAGATTAGAGAACAATTTAGAGGCAAATCCACTCTCATATTTTCGTAAATCAACAAACAAATAATTTATGATCTCTGGTTCTGATATTAAGTGAGATAATTGTTGCATTTATCATAAGTATGGTTTATTTATGTTATTAATTAACATAACTTAAACCATAAAACTATAATACAACAAATAAACCACTTATAAATTCTCATGAAAATGAAGCCAAAGGAAAAGCTATTTTAAGCCTGATTTATTAACTATTGTAATGAGTAATATAGATCATCAAAGTTTGTTTCTACTTTCATTTCAAAATCAAAAATCAATTAGCAAATGATGATGTAAATTGTGTTCATGTTGAATAAGAATGACTCATTTGCAAAAGCAACATAAACTATGAAACTCACTTGTATAAACTGGCATCAAAATTCACTCTCATGAAGCACAAACTAAAAGGGATCATAAATCATAAAAATGTTGAAATTACATAAAGTTAGAGAGCTTCATTACCCCTAAATTGAAGGGATTTAGCTACTCATTTGTGTTATCAAAACAGAACTTGTAAATTTCAACATTAAAAAGCAAAGAAATGGAAACTAAGCAAACGAAGAAAGAGAGATTAACTACTAACTACTTGCATAAAAAACAAAGCTACACTACTTGCACAAATGTAAATTTAATCTACTAACAAAGAAAAGAAAAGAGCATAGAAATAAGCATAAACATAAAAGTAAATAAAAAAACAAGTAAAAAAGAGAAGAGAAAGATGCTAGGAAGCCATTTTTATTTCATGAAACATAGAGCTTACAACTTTCATTTTGATTTCCTAACTAATTTAAGAGAGTAAAAGATATTTAAATGTAAATAAGAGGGCTATTTATACATGCATAAAAGCCAAATTCAATTTTTGGGGTGCTTCCCAAAATGTCCTTTAGGAAGTGTGGTCACCAAGTAACCATTAGGCACCAATAATCCTCCATTAAAAGCGCATAAAGCTTTAACCTCCACTTAGTTGTCCATTAGCTTTCAATTGTAGATTTAGGTAAGTGGGTGGGGTCCCCATTATCATGAGCTTGAATTATTTCCTCTTCATTCATTTGTATTCCCTTGTGCATGCACATATGTTCATGAAACTCTCTTCCATATGCATCAAAATTTTCTAGAAAAATCATAAAAATTTCAAAGTAAAAATTATCAAATTGACACATGCACAAAAATGACAATTTTACCTCTGAATGGAGATTGTATATATGATGATTTGAAAATAATTGAATTCTGGTTTTAAACATGTTAAAATTCTCAAATATGACGTTTATTTAAATAAAAATAGATAAAATATGGATGTAAATATAAGCACATTTACGTGCACATCAATAAATATCCAACAGTCATATTCTCTGGTCAAGAGACACCTTTTCAGAGCTTTGGAGTTGGTGAAAAGGTGGAGGGAAATTCAAAGTTTTAAATTCAAATATGAATTTCAAATTTCTCGGGGAATGTGGGCATAGGGAGTAGGGTCATGTCGACATGGGTCCTACAATACATGTGACTAATTTTTTCTATTTTTAAATATATATATATATATATATCCTATAATTTAATTTATATTTTATCCGAAATGATATAAATATATTAACACTTTAATATTAATATTTTAATATTAATATTTTAATACTTTAAATATTATTAAAATAATATTAGTCTGAAAGTCAAAGTTTTAAATTCAGAGAGCAAGCAATTTCAAAACATTCAACATTCAAGCAAATAATTCAACCAATATAATTTAATGCGTGCCTATTTTTAGGTCCATATTTGAGAGATTATCAGATTCATGAATAGCTGTGAAGAACATATTTGAATTTTCTTTCTTCTGATCTTCATCACTGGAGGATGAGCCTGAATCGTCTAGTGTAGCAGTATATGCTCTCTTCCTTTTCTTTGACGAACCATTATTCGAAAGAAAATTCATCTTATCTAGATGCACACAATCTCTTTTTAAGTGGCCTGACTTATCACTGTTATAGCATCTGACATTGTTGTGAGCCTCATTGTTATTTCCAGAATTCTTATGATCATTTCTCTTGAAATTGTTCACCTTTCTATAATTAAGGCTATTTCTTTATTGTTATCACTATTTGAGTCAGATTCATCTGTTATTGCATTGAAATCTATTGACTTCTTTTTTGAGGTCTTGCTTTCTCTTCTCGCTTGCATTTGTACTTCAAACGACATCAAATTCCTAATTAATTCTTCAATTTTCAACATATTGATATAATTAGCCTCTTTAATTGCTAGTGTCTTCTGATCCCATTCCGGAGTGAGTGAATTCAGAGTTTTTATAACTTGATCTTCTTCAGAAAAGTTCTTTCCTAATGCAATTAGTGAGTGCACGATGTCTTGAAGCCGACTGTACATGTCTGAAATGGACTCATTTGGATTCATGTTGAATAATTGAATCTGATTAGTGAAGATAGATATTTTGGTCTGTTTAACTTGGCTTGTTCCTTCATCAGTAACTTGCAAAGTTTTTCAAATCTCATATGCATACTTACAAACAAACACTCTATTAAACTCATTCCTATCAAGTAAACAGAATAGGATATTCATGGCTTTGGAATTGTTTTGTGCAAGTCTTTTGCTCAGCAGTCCACTGCACAAAATTAGTTGTGGATTCAATGTACTCAACATATGTGATATTTCAAATGTCTAATCCTATTGATTGTAAATAGATTTTCATTCAACATGCCCAATATGCATAGTTACTGCCATTAAAAAGCGGTGGTCTTGCAGTAGACTAACCCTCTAAATATGAACTAGTGATAGTGTTGACATTATCAGCGTTGGAAGCCATTTGAAAACTTTTCAAAAAGTCAGATTATGAAAACTTTAAAAAGCAATGCTTTGATACCAAATGTAGGAAATGCAGATTACAGATCTAATGGTTGGGTTAACACTAGATTGGAGGGAGGGGGTGAATAGTGTTTAATGGATTTTATGGAATTTTTGAATTTTTTGAAATTAAGCATAGAAAGATGCAATTCACAAACACAGAGACAATCATAGAATCGGACACAGATGCAAATAGTAAATAAAAATCATTAAAGGAAAGAACACACCAGGATTTTATAATAGTTTGGAATTACCCTACATCTAGTCCCGCACAATTTCTTGTGCAGATTCCTTCTCAAATATAATGTCGATATTAAAACCTCAATTTCAAGGCCACGAGATACACCCTCTTGTCTTCAAGTCCAGACCAAACTCTCTTGATTTAACTAGGGTACAAGATCACCTAATTGATTTATGGGCTATAATCACACCCAATTGATTTACAGGCCACAATCACACCGTTTCCAATATCGTTTTGATGGGTAAACAGACTCTATATACTTCTTTGATTACAAATGATCGTATAACTCTGAATAGCACTAAGATCTTTGAGAGAGTGGTAGAGATTCAAACTAGAGACAATCAAATTTGATTCACTTAGGATTTCTACAGAGATTTGTTAAACCATTTGAAAATTAAGAGAATATTTGTGTGGAGGAGTGAAGATATGAAGAAAACTTGTGTTAAAATTCATTCAAAACAACAGGTATTTATAGAGGAATAACAGTCATGTCCATTCATGAAAGGTTATGACAAATATACACTTCTCTTGAAAACTTAAATTTTGAAATAACGACCACCATGTCGACATGGGGGATGGGGTATGTCGACATGCCCCTTCTAAGTTTGAAAATTGATTTTTCTTTTAAATGTGATTTCTATTCTAAAACTTGTCAAAACAATTTCTAAAGTTTATAAACCATTTCGAATATAGTTTAAACTTATAAAAGTGATTAAAAATCAATTTTAAAAATATATAATCTATAATTTGAAAGTAAGATTAAAAACTAAGTATAGAATATATTGTTGAGGTTTTGAAAATTATAATATAAAAACCAGAAGATAGTTTAAAAACAAGAGATGATTTTGAAATCAAAATATAAAAGACAATAAAAAATAGCTTAAGGCTAAAATATTTAAACTTAGAGAGATGACTTTAAAAAGTATTTGGAAAAATATTTAAAATAAATCATTTTGAAAATTTCATGAATTCAATTCTACTGGAGAAGGTCGTGGGTTCCATTCCACTATTAAAGCGAGAAGGTGGATTCCATTCCATAATTAAAATCCAAAAAAAGATTTTAGTGCTATTATAAAGTTTTAACATAAATCTAGACACTATTACTTATCTTGATATATTGAATTCTTGAACCCTTGAAATCTTGAACTCTTGATACTCATGAGTCTTTAGTCTTAGTTTCTTCAATCTTGAATTCGTCAGTCTTGAATCTCTATGCTCACTCTTGAATCTTTATACTGTTCAGTCTTCATTCTTCAGTCCCTGCATATATATCCTGCATATACATATATATCTAGACAACAATATTAGTATTTATATTTTATAACAAGTCCTAAGGTTGTTCTCATCAAACCATCATCTCAGGAACTAACAATCTCCTCCTTTTCGATGATGACAACCATTGCTTATAAAGTCTACTCAACAAAACTTTGATTCTATTCTAACTTCTCCTTACTCCAACAACTCCCCCTTAATCTACTAAATCCCCCTTAATCTAAGCCTATCTAACCTATTTTATAACTTTGTCATCAACAAAAATTAATCCTAGACTATATAACTACCCCTAAATCTTATACTATAGCGTTATATAGGATAATAATACAGTATAGTAGAATATACAGATAATAATATGTGTAAAATATAGTAAGGTAAATATGAGGGATACGAAAATTTCAAACAAAATCAATCAATATATTTACTAAACCATACAAGTCAAATCATACATTTCTTGTAACTTCAACCCGTTCTTCTTCTTCAAAGATAGGATCTGACTTTATAGTATACCATTCTTCATTATCTTGTTCAAAATTCCTTCTGTATTTGCTTCGAGTTCTTCTTTGTTAAGGGCTGAAATCATCCATCGAATGGCACCGAAGTGCCTTTCTTGTTTCTTTATTATCTGCATTTGGCTTAATTCTAAGTGACATTGATTGCGAAGGATAAAAGTAATTATGTACTTGAAGGAATTGAGAGTTTCTTCAAGATTCTCACTTAGATTATGAATAGGAGAGGCCATCATTTGATAAAATATGTAGAAATTCAATAGAAAATAAGAAGAATTGAAAATATGCATTTTTTGGGAAGAAACGGGCATTTATAGGGTTAGAAAGTCGTTTGAAATGAATAGACACAAGGTATTATGTCAATTTCAATTTCAAAACAAATAATACTTTCTGGCCATTACATGTCGACATAGGGGGTAGGGGGATGTCGACACGCCCCTTTTGGTTTTGGCAATTTTCTTTGTTTCTTTATATTATGTACAAGTATATATATATAAACTTATATAATATAAAAGCAAGCAATCTAGAGATATTTTAGAGCTAATGAAAAGAAATAAACGATTTTCATAGATAAATTTTAGTTAACACAAATAAATAATACATAACATTAACTAAATCGAATGATAAAAACTAATACAACATGAAATGAAAACTAGAATTCGATAGAGGATGATGAAGATGACGATAATCCAAGTTTGCGACTTACTTTTCCAAAGAACTTGTTCATTTTAGTGGAAATTTTGTCCAACATTTTACTATGGGATCTTTTGAGAATCCGTTGATTTTCTACTATTGTCTTTTAGTTTTTGAGAAGTGTCTTGTTGGATGAACTGTTAGGAGTGATAGGGTATTCAATGCTTTCCAATGAAATCTCTTCCTCGTCCTCTCCTTCATCTTCAATCTCCATCTCCTCCCCTTTTTCGTCCTCCTCCTCTTCTTCTTCCATCTCTCCATGAGCCGACCTTTCATCCATTTCAGTAAGTGTTTCATATGGTTGAAACATAAGTGGAATTTTCATAAGAGAGATATTTGCATGGTTAAATACCTTTTGAGAAACGAATTCCTCTCTCTTATAATCAACACCAAAATAGTTAAAAATCCGAGTAAGATAAATCCCATGATACTTAGTGTTTTCTCCTAAAGTAAAATTTTAGGACGAAGTTCATCCAAAATTACTTGCGCCCAACTAATGTCATAGTGCCCATAATTAGCAAATAGTGCCTTACAAACTTTTAAGGTCGGATGATTGAAATTTTCCGATCTTGAAGTTATGGCATGTTGCAAAAGAAGGTTTGCAATTCTTACTTTTGGACGGAAATTCGATTTATAAATTAAAAGTTATCATCTCCTTCAAAAATGTGATGAAATGTCTCACAATCGTGTTCATCATTTTGAAAATCCGAAAGATTCATTCTCATATATTTACAACCAAGAATATTTCCCAAAATCTTAATATTCAAAATAATTCGTATTTCTTTAACACTACTCCAAACTTCCCCTTCATTACCGTCGTAAAAACCACGATTCAAATTTGCATAAAACATTTTAAAAATATTTGGATAACAAACAAAATCATTTTGAGAATCATCAACTAAATTGGGAATTTGATTCTCTTTGAAAAGAACAATGAGTTCATATGAGGGAAAATCACTAAAGTAGCAAATTTTCCCATATAGACTTTTCCAAAGTTTACGTCGCTTATGTAAGCTTTGATTGCTTTCGGGTCATTGTAGATAAATTCTTTGACGGCCTTGGACAGCCTAACGAGTGATGTGGTGCTTAAGGAAGCCATTTTTAAAGAGACTAGAGAGCTTGAGACTTTGAAAGAGAGTTTGAATTTTGAAATTAAAGTGGAAAGATAGGATAAAGTTAAGGAGATAAATAGATATCCAATAGTCATGTTCTTTAGTTAAGAGACACTTTTCCAGAGCTTTGGAGTTGGTGAAAAGGTGGAGGGAAATTCAAAGTTTTGAATTTAAATTAATAGAGGAACAACAGTCGTGTCCATTCACGAAAGGTTATGGTGAATAGACACTTCTTTAAAAAAATTAAAATTTGAAATAAACGGCCACCATGTCGACATGGGAGGATGGGGTATGTCGATATGCCCCTTTGAATTTTGAAAATTGATTTTTCTTTTAAAAAATGATTTCTATTTTACAACTTGTCAAAACAATTTTCGAAGTTTATAAACCATTTTGAATATAGTTTAAACTTATAAAAGAGTTAAAAAGCATTTTTAAAAATATGTAATCTATAATATGAAAATAATATTAAAAACTAAGTATAAAATATATTTTTGAGATTTTAAAACTTATAATATTAAAATTAGGAGATATTTCAAAAACAAGAGATGATTTTGAAATCAAAATATAAAAGATACTAAAAATAGTTTAAGGCTAACATATTTAAATTGAGAGAGATAACTTTAAAAGGTTTTTGGAAAAATATTTAAAATAAATCATTTTGAATATTTTGTGGATTCCATTCTACTCGAAAGGTCATGGATTCCATCCCGCTATTAAAGCGAGAAGGTGGATTCCATTCCACAGTTGAAATTCAAATAAAGATTTTAGTGCTATCATGAAGTTTTAACATAAATCTAGACACTATTACGTATCTTGATATCTTAAACTCTTGAACCATTGAACCCTTGAAATCTTGGTACTCATGAGTCTTTAGCCTTGGTTTCTTCAATCTTGAATTTGTCAGTTTTGAATCTCTATGCTCAGTCTTGAATCTTTATGCTCAGTCTTGAATTTTTATACTCAGTCTTGAATCTTTGTATTGTACAATCTTCATTATTTAGTACTTGCATACATATCCTGCATATACATATATATCTAGACAAGAATATTAGTAATTATATTTTATAATAAGTCCTAAGATTGTTGTCATCAAAACAATCATCTTAGGAACTAACAAACTGCAATGATGACATATTTCCCACCACCTTTGACCAGAGGTAAGGACCCAATTATATAAATGCCCCATGGGCGAACGGCCACAGACTGACTATCTGAGTGATTTCGGTAGGCTGGGCTCTTGGAATTTAGGCATGCTTCTAGCATCTATCACATTTCTTGGCATAGTTCGATGTGTCTCGGTTCACATTGGGTCAGTAGTACCCATAACTGAGTATCTTCTTAGCAAGGGCTTTCCCCATGATGTGGTGGCTACACTCCTTCATGTGCACATTGTGTAACACTCGTTTGATCTCATTGTGGGCAATACAACAGAGTAAAGGAATAGAATACCCTCTCCTATACAGAACTCCATTCTGGATAACAAATCGCAAAGCTTTTTAGAGAACCTATCTTTTCTTGCTTTTGTGCTCAAGTAAAGCTCCATGCTCGAGATAGTTCTTGAATGGAATCATCCATGACTCCTTCTCGGGCATTGCATCGTGCATCCCGTCTGGTAAGTGTCTCAACGGGGATGAGTCACATTTGTTGCGCTTCACTGGTGCTAGCCAGTTTTTCCAAAGAATCGGCTTTCTAATGTTGTTGTCGAGGTATACAATGGATAACATAGTAGTCGAATTTGTGTTTTTGTTTGATTTTTTCTTGCATTTTCATTTGTGTGTTTGTGGTTGTTCTAATTCCATTTGCACTTGCATTTCATATTCTAAAAAAAAATCATTCACACAACCTCAATTGAAAAAAGAAATCATCCCATTTTCAAATACATTTACATTAACAATTTGGCATTTTATTCTTGCATCTACGAATTTCATTTTGTTTACCACTTCCTCTCTGCCTCACAGTTTTTCCTCTCTACCCTCTGTCAAACTACTTACTGTAACACAACAGTGCACAGTTTTGTGCACTCTTCCTGCACACAGTCCCCCGACCCATTTCTTCATACTTCCCCTACATTAACACACCACACCATCATCAAAGTCCATCGTCAACACCCTCTGCCACATTGCCTGCACATGCACCCAGTTCCACACTTCTGTTATAAACTTCTGGCATACCTCCTCATCTACTAACCATCAACTGCTCACCCACACTATCAATTACCATCTTGCATTGTTTCTTTACCTAACCCCTTACCGCCTCGCCAAAATCCTTCTCCATTCCTCGACAAAACACTGTACATAACCCTGCACAGCAGTGCATTCTCCATCACCAAGCATATTTTCATCTCCTTCTTCACTCCACTCTACATACATAACCGACACACTCGACATTCAATCCCCTCTACAACAAACAACTGCTCGTTCCTTCCATACAATACAACCCTCTCTGCACATTTGCCGTCAACTTCTACAACCTCCTTTCATCTTTCATTTTCACCAGTAACCACTGTACAAAAATACCATACCACTAGTTAACAGTTCACACACCATCTTGCCTTTCATCAACCACCTCCTCAATATTTCAACAGTCAACAGTTAACTGCTTCGACTTTACTTCCTTCACTCCTCAAGCCACTGTCATTCAGCAATCCATAACCATCTCCTCCTACCCCCTGCAGCATCCCTTCGGTCTCCATCAACACTGCAGTTGTCACAAACATATCTCCACCAAAACTTCCAAACAACTTCTGCACCGCATTCATTCGACCTGTACCATATAACATCCCATATCCTCAGACTCCACAACATACCACCAGGCAGCAAACTTCCCTACTCCACTGATTATCCAAAACTTCCCCCTCTACATACTTACTATCAGACAAGCACACACCTCAGCAACAACCTATCTCTCTACATATCACCTACTCCTTTCTTCTCAAATTTCACAACCACCACTGTGCAACTCACAGTTACAACCACTTCATCAATCACGAAACGACAAACCAATACATACCACTTCAACATTTCATAACACTGTAGTGCTCTACCATTTCCCTAACCATCCATCACCCAACACATATAAACTTCTAATTGCACTGCCACTTTACTTCATCCCCAGAACCCCATCACTTCTCAACAAACTGCTATACTTCATAGCACTGTTCCTCGACGTAAACACTACCCACTGTCAATCAACTACAACTCCCCTTGCCACTGAAAACTGCCACCCTATCTCACAACATCCAAACTGTTAATTGCAACTCCATTCAAAACCAGAGACCATACCTGCAGAACGAACCAACTGACTCACTTTGGAACAGCATCCTCGCCAATCAAATCTAAGCGCAGTAGTAAACCATTGCCGCTTTGCCAATTCGCCTCACTTCGACACCCCTTCGCGAACTCCAAGACCTTCAAATCGAACTGCCACCTCAACCAATCCATCCGACGTTGAATTTTGCCTCAGAACCACATACCTTCAACCCGCGACTCCAATTCAATCACCTCGAATGGCAAGCAGCCGAACCACCCTCATCGCAATCCCTGACCACGACTTCAACACTACAATCCCTGAATCACGAACTACCTACAATCCAATTCGCGATCAACTCACGACGCGAACAAGTTTTTGGTGATTTTGAATTGCGAAATGGAAATCGGTTTTTGAAAGTGGAAGATCTGTTATTTCATTTTAATTAATTGAGTTTGGAACGCTCTTATTTTGATTGATTGAGTGGGCTGGGTTGGTTATGCTTATTTGGGCTGAGCTTGTTTTGTAAAAAAAAAAACAGAGTTTTGATTTCCTTTAGTTGTGATGCTTGCTTGGGTGGTACTAGATTTCTTGTTTAAAAAAAAGAAAAAATTCTTTGATTTTGTTTTATTTTGATTTCATTTGTTTTGATTTTCCTTTGTTTTAGATACTTCTTTCATATAAAAATATATTATTAAAAAAATAACTGTATATATTTTGTTTTTAACTTCTTTTCAGATTGCCAAAGCAGATTGAAAGAGTCGCTTGTTTCGCTTTGCTTACCAAAATATAAAAATAAACTGCTTGCTTGCTCTATCTTTTATTTTTATTTGCTATGCATTGTTGTTTGCTTGCATTTTTAACAAAAATTTCAAAATAAACAAACAAACAAAAAATCCATTGTAGTTGGATTGTTAATACACGTTTACTTTCTGCTTTGCATTTCATTTAGAATTTGATTAATAATAACGGTTAGACATCAATAACACTTAATTGTATATTGACAAGTTGTCTTCTTTGAACAATTTAAATTCTTAGTGTCTAGGCTACGGTAGAGCAATAACCATTTATAAATATTACGGTGATTCGTAAATATTATAGTGGTTGTTTCTCTGAAGGTATTTAAACCTTCGGCTGCATTGCTACGGTGATTTGTCGTGCACCGATAAATCTTGTCCGTTACCTGGCTGAGAACTATCTTGTTGATTTAAGACAATTTGTGAATATACAATTTTGGGTTAACTTAGGATAAATCATTTGTAATTAACCTTTGCATTCATTTAGTTGCAATGGTTCATGCATATTTAGAAAAAGCATTCAAAAATCCAAAACTACAAAAAAAATTGTAAATATTTCTTTTATTTTTTTTGAAATTTTTAAATCATTTTCCTTTGGAATTTCGAAAACCGAAAAAAAAATCCAAAAAAATTTATGTAAAACAATTTTTTTTAAAAAAAAAGGGGCCAAAAAAAATTTGAAAATCTAAAAACGAAAAAAAAAATCAATTTTCCATTTTGAAAAATAAATTCTATTTGTAAATATTTTTCTTTATAAAAAAAACAAAAAAAAATTCTTGAAAATGTCCGAGTTTCCCCACTTACGTGAATTTTACAATAGTTGTGAAAATCAATATAATCTATATAATTTCACTCCAAATTCGTATGGATATTTTATCAATAACTATTCTTTAAACGATTCAAATTTTGAACCACAAAATTTGAATCGTTATGATCAACCCTCGAATCTCGAAAATACAATTTCATCTCCACTTGAAATCTCTACACAACAAAATCAAATGATAAATGAGTTGTGTAATTCATATTTGTGCAATAGTTCAAGTCAAAATAATCAAAATTTGAATTCACTTCAAAATTCAAATGATTTCGAGTATAACCCATGCCAATTCAATTTCGAACTTCAAAATGAATTTCAAAATCAAGACGAAAATGTGAACCAATTTTCAAATAATTTTGGCAAGGGAATAGTTTTAATAACAATATGATTGAAAACTATGGTTATCAACAAATTCAAAATGAAAATGTTCATATTAATAATCATGAATTTGATTTTGTTGACCAAATGGAAAAAGATAACGGGGATTTATTACTTGAAAAATACATAACTTTTTGTGAAAATCATAATCAAATCTCAACTTGCGAAGAATCAAATAATAATCTACTGTTTATTGAAATTGACAATTCTTGTTCTCAACAAGTCCAAATCGAAAATTTTCAAGTTAATAATTACAAATTTGACTTTGTTGAGCAAATGAATGAAATTTACGATGATCACACAAAATTGTTGTCTGAAACATATAAGAAACAACGCGAAAAAAAAAAATCAAATTCCATCGTGTGATAAGCCAAATAATAATCCATCTTTTGCCCAAATCGACGATTTTCAAATGATAACTTTTGGACTTGAAAATAATAATCTTAATGAAGTTGTTGAAAACACGGTAATTGAGTTGGATTTCAATTCTTTTAACGGTGTGGAACCAAATTTAAAATTCGATCTTCCTTTTATCAATTTCAAAAATTTGAATACAACAACTTTGAATTTTGAACTTGAGACATGTAATAAAGTTGTTGACAATCCAACAAAGGAAGACGAATTTAATGAACACAAATTTTTTGGACTTTTGGATGACGAGTTGTTAAATTCCGACGGGAAAGATAAAAATCACCATTTTGATTTTGAAATCAATAACTCTGAAAATGTTTTCAATGATAAGCTTGAATTTCAAATTGGTGAAAATAAACTTGAACTTCAATCTATTGTTTTATCGACCCCAAAAATCATCGAAAATAAAACAATTCGTACAATTTTCAATAAAACAACATTCGTTTTTCCAAATCAACGTTCAACTTCGAACATTTACGGTTTGGTTTTCTGAGCTTGAGTTGTGTCTCACATACTTGGTGAGACAAATGAATTGGTTCTTGGAAGACTGGTTCATTTACTCTTTAACGGCATACTTTCTGATGTCTTGTAAATAATCATCTTTTCATTTTTATTTAAATAAAGGTTATGTTTTTATTTTATTTTTTTTCTCCTTCCGCTTGGGTTGACTGTGGGGACATAGTCAAAATCAAGTGTGGGGGGAGACTCGTCTTCTTTTTTGATTTTTCATGATTTATTTTTACTTTTTCTTTGCAAAAAAAAATCTAAAAAAAAAGAACAGAAAAAAACACTTTTATTTAAGCATTTTTGATTTATTTTTAAAGAAAACTATAGGATAAATATATGGTTTTAGTTTACTAAACTGAAATTTTCGAAAATTTATTCGTCTTAACAAAAATAAAAATGAAGTTTGATTACAAATAATAATGGTTTAACTAGTATAAAGAAAGATTCATACGTGTTAATTATGAAGTACATCCTAATTGAAAATCTTTGTTTTAAAAAGTGGTTGATTTAGAGTAAAGTATAAAACATTTTTTTGTCTTCTAAGTTAAATGGTGTTAAGATGATTTTGCAAAACTTTCTCTCTCTCTTAAAAAATAATATAAGAATAAAAAATAATAACATCCAAGTATTCACTCTCGTTTAAAAGTCCTCGCGGTTATGCATGGGTGAATTACTTAAAATCTTTGATTACGTGATTTCACACTCATTTAAAAGTCATCACGGTTATGCACATATGGAACACATGTAAAAAAACAGACTTAATAAAAACCACCTACGGTCGATAGCTGTATGCACGAAAGTGTGTGCACTCGCCATGCTCTATACTCCCCTCACATAAGCTCGAAAGGCAGTGCATGGGTGATATATCTGGCCTCAGTTTACCTGAGCTAGGTGTGTAATTTTTCTTGCAAATAACGAGAGAGCAAGCAATTGAAATCCTAACACTATTTTTACTTATTTGATTTGATTTGTTATTGAAAAAAAATGAAACTACCACTTTGATAAACTTTGATAATCAACTAAGGATCCATTTCATAATTACACTTTGTTATCAACTGAAACAACGAGTTAAACTATTGTCTACTTGTTATGATAACTTGATTTTTATTGGAAATTTTGATGAGTAAATGACTTAAATCTCAAGATAATGACCAAAACCTATGTTTAACTTATTTGTGTCAATTTAAAAATAAATCTTTCATTTGTAAATATGTTCAAAAACTTGCATTCATCTCTTTGTAAATAAATCTTGCATTTTGTAAATATTTTCATCCTGCATTTATATTTTGTGGGTAGTATCCGCTGAAAACCCTCACGAGACAACACTCGTCCTACTAGGGATACCCAGAGGTTTAACGGCTTGTTGCATACGCTGAATGTAATCGTGCTCACTACGAAAATGGATTTATCTTAGTTTTAGTTTATTCGAGGACAAATAAAAAGATAAGTGTAGGGGTATTTAATGTGCATGTGAATGTGCATATTTTTACTACCATATTTATTCTATTTAAATTAAATAAATGATCATATTGGGTATTTTAACATGTTTTAACCAAAACCCATATTAATTCCGAATTGTCATATATCCATCTTTATATAGGGGCAAAATGGTCATTTGTGTGCATATATTTCTTTGAGAAAAATTACTTGGAAATTTATATATATATTTGTAGGAATTTAATCTCAAATATGAGTGGTTTCATGAAGATACATGCATGCACAACATGAATATAAAGGAATGAAGATGGAAATAATTCAAAGTGAAGATCATGGAGGACCCCACCTACCCACCACCTTAATGTACAAATTAGAGGCTAATGCACATGTTTATGGAGTTTATGGCTTCGTGTACACTTAAATTATGATTAGTAGAAGCTAATGATTACTTGTCCTCTACACTTTCTCAAGGGTATTTTGGGCATTCCCCAAAATTATGGATTAGGGTTTCATGCTTGTATAAATAACCCCTTATGTTTCATGTAGTCTCTCTCTTCCTTAGTCTCTTTTCATTAGTTTAGGATCAAAATAAAAGACAAGTTATCTTTCTCTTTTCCATGGCTACTTAGCCATTTTTACTTTATGCATTTTTCCTTTTTTCTATGCAATGTTAATTAGTGCTCTCTTTCTTTTACATGCTTCTTTTGTTTATTTAATTTCATGTTAGTAGTGTAGATTTATTTTTCATGCAAATAGAATAGTTTTGTTTCTTTACTTTTCTCTCTTTTTCCTTTTCTTTTTCTTTCATTCATGTTGCAAGCTATATTTGTTGTTTTGATAACAAATATAAGAGGCTAATCCCTTCAATTTAGGGTAATGAAGCCTCTAATCATGTAGCTTCAACATTTTGATAATTATAGCTCTCTTGTTGTGCTTAATGACAATGCTTGAAGTGGTTTAATTTGTTGTTTTTGTTTTGAATTTGATAGCCTATATTGTTAACACCAAATAGGCTATGCTTAAACAATCACTAACACAAATGCCTCTTCATCAAAATATGATTATGGCATAAGAAAGTTAGTTGAAATTCAAATTTGATGGTCTATTGTTATCCCATTTTTTGGACAAAACTGGAATATCAATGTTGTGTGCGTTTCCACCACGACCGGAACAGGAAGAAGCCAGCAAGCGTACATAAGTCAGGGGTTTCGCTCAAGGATCAAATATAAAAGTTCCATTCGGCATAGCCCATTCGGCAATAAGAAGCAAGGCCTCACTCGACACTCAGAGCACATAAGTTCATCCGGCGTTCCCAGTACAAGAGTTCATTCGGCTTTCCCAATCCATTCGGTAGTACCGATCCAAATCCAACCTTCTCCCCATATCACAGCCGAACCGGACCTCTCCACCTCCATGCCGAACCATGCATAGCCGAACCAAGCTCCACTTCCATGCTCCACCGAACCACATACCACCGAACCAAGTCACTTCGTCCATCACCGAACCATCCACAACCGGACCAAGCTCCAACTTCTCCAAGCTCCATGACGAATGAAGCCTCGCCGAACCAGAACGCTACCAGATCGGATTGCTTCAGCCCAAGCCCACCAGTAGCTATAAACATCCAAGACCCCTGCCCCCAGCCTCACTCTATAAATAGAGGGGCAGGGGTACAACAATGAGGGACAAGTTTGAGAGCTCAAGCCTGGAAGGAACTCTCAAACAACTTTAGATACTTGTAATCAAAGCTTTGTACTTGTAATCTAAAGAAAAAAGGAGAATAACATATAAAGTGGACGTAGGCACGTTCTGGCCGAACCACTATAAATCTGTGTGTCTTTTACAGTTTAGTCCCTGCTTTTTATATATTTGCATAAATCATCCAAATCACTAGATACAACATAAAATCAACCAACTCATACGACTTTGGGTGTTTGCGGCCATTTTTTACGCAAACATTTTGGTGCTTTCACTAAGAATTACCAGCTCCCGCTACATCGGATAGAAGTTGAATTTGAAAATCTAAGAGTTCATATCTAAGAGTTATGACGAGACAAACAAGTAGAAGGCAAAGGCCAGAGAGAGGTGAACACCAAGTAAGTCAAGAGGCTTCCTCAGGAGGGAATCAAGCGTCGATCTTCATCACTAGGGATGAGATGGAGGCCATGATGAGAAGACAAAAAGAGATGATCCAGAACTTACTTCAACAAATTGGACAAATTGGAGCACAAATCCAAGGAGCAACCGGGGTTCAGAATGGGGCAGGACCATCTGGCGCAGCACCAGAGCTAGGGGGCACTCACGCAGAGCATGTTGATCCGACCCCGGGAAGTGAGATGGGGGCATCCGAACCACCTGGTAGCAATAGAGGAATGAACGTTCAGCCAGGGAGGCATACACATGAAAACTCCCGCGGACTTGGGGGCCAGGTCGAAGACAGTGAACGAGAACTATAGCTTGGAGACAATGACAGATTAGCAGAGATGGTTAGAAGAGCTATGAGAGGCGGTTTAGTAAACAGAGACTTGGAAGATGTAAATAGGAGTCCTTTTTCTTCTGCGATTAGGATGGCTAGGAACCCACCAGAATTCAAGCTACCATCATTGGACATGTACAACGGGAAAACGGACCCCACGGTCCACCTAACGAAGTATATGAGACATATGGAAGTGCTGGGGGCATCAGAGGAGGTTATGGCCCGGTGCTTTCCACTGTATTTGACGGACATTGCAGCGTTATGGTTTAGGCAACTGGAGAGCGGCTCCATAGGAACATGGGCAGATTTAACTGAGAGATTCATGAGGCAATTCAGGGTTCATATTGCGAGACCCAAGAATGTGATGACTTTGGCAACCTTGAAACAGAAAACTGGAGAGACTTTGAGGAGCTTTCTAACGCGATTTAATGCGGCGGCGGCATCAGTGGATCGACCAGATCCATCTATGGTCATGATGGCAGTTGTATCTGGAATAGCTGGTAATACAGAGTTCAAGAATTCATTAACCAAGGACCCGCCTATGAATCTGGGAGAGTTCTATCATGAGGCTGAAAAATTTCTGCGTTTGGAAGATGCTAGTGCAGAAAGAGAGGAAGAAGATGACGTTTACGCAATCAAGAGCGGAAACCCACCTGGAAAGGGTGCGGAGACTAGCAAAGGAAAAAGAAAGGCTGAGGATAATGATGACAGGACAAAGTGGCTACGAAGAGAGCCACGATTCACCACCTATTCAGAGCTGAATGAGAGTTTGGAACAGATTTATCAGGATACCAAGGGGCAGGTTCCGTATCGTAGACCAATGCGAAGGGATCCAACCTCTGACGAAAGAAAATCAGATAAGTTTTGTGTATTTCATGAATTGAATGGTCATAACACTAATGATTGTAGGCATTTGAAGGACGAGGTGGAAGGGCATATCAGGAACGGTATGCTCCTTCAGTATGTGAGGAGGCGAACTCCAGCAGTGGAGCCAGAGCGACCACCGTCTACCTCGGCTAGAGGTGACCCTAGATCGGGGCACCATCTGATTATCCCTTGATTGCTTGATTAAAATAATGATGAATAGGTCGTAAGCTTCCACTAACGCAATTAAATCGTTTACACATGTACGAGATCGCGAACGATCTCCAGGCATGCTCTGAATGATCATTAACTGCTTCGGAGTGGGAACTTACACTTTGACATCCTTGCTTTGCTTTTGTTTCGGTTTGAACATTTGAATTCTTCCTGTTTGGAAATTTCTGCTGTAAGGTACTATTGCTTTAACATTTACAATTCTATGAAAAAATTATTTACTTGTATGCCCGTTGGATCGCAAACGGTCCACGAGCACCTATTGCATGGCAACGAACTGCCGAAGTCTTTGATTCGAAAAATTCCCCCAAACAATGACTCCAACACTGATAATATTAAGTCCCCCCCGGGAACACTCATTCGCCTCGAACGGCACCCGACTTCGAACAGTCACAATTCGCCTCGAACGGCACCCGACTTCGAACAGTCACAACTCGCCTCGAACGGCACCCGACTTCGAACAGTCACAACTCGCCTCGAACGGCACCCGACCGCGAACGGTCACAAACTCGCCTCGAATGGCACAACTCGCCTCGAACGGCACAACTCGCCTTACCTCAAATGGCTCGATCACGAACGGTCTTCATTTGAGGTCCGCCACCTGATCACTGACTGTTACACCTTACCTCAAATGGCTTGATCGCGTACGGTCGTCATTTGAGGACCACCACTTGACCGCGCACTGTCGCACTTTACCTCGAATGACTCGATCACGAACGATCGTCATTTGAAGTTAAGCGCTTGACCTTGAACGGTCCCCACTCGACCGCGCACTGTCGCACTTTACCTCGAATGACTCGATCCCGGACGGTCGCCATTTGAAGTAAAGCGCTTGACCTTGAACGGTCACATTTCACTGCAGATGACTCGATCCCGAATGATCGACGCACGGATTTATGCGCTTGACAGCGCACGGTCGCACTTTACCTCAAATGACTTGATCACGAACGATCGTCATTTGAAGTTAGGCGCTTGACCATGAACGGCCGCGCTTCATCCCAAATAGCTCGATCCCGAACAGTCGTCATTTGGGGCCATATAAAATATCAAGCTCTTTACAGGTTGTCAACAGGATACGAACATCCAGCTCATGGCATTACAAAACACGCCTTCCTACCGCAAGGCATATTTTGGGGGGCAAAGTGTTATCCCATTTTTTGGACAAAACTGGAATATCAATGTTGTGTGCGTTTCCACCACGACCGGAACAGGAAGAAGCCAGCAAGCGTACATAAGTCAGGGGTTTCGCTCAAGGATCAAATATAAAAGTTCCATTCGGCATAGCCCATTCGGCAATAAGAAGCAAGGCCTCACTCGGCACTCAGAGCACATAAGTTCATCCGGCGTTCCCAGTACAAGAGTTCATTCGGCTTTCCCAATCCATTCGGTAGCACCGATCCAAATCCAACCTTCCCCCCATATCACAGCCGAACCAGACCTCTCCACCTCCATGCCGAACCATGCATAGCCGAACCAAGCTCCACTTCCATGCTCCACCGAACCACATACCACCGAACCAAGTCACTTCGTCCATCACCGAACCATCCACAACCGGACCAAGCTCCAACTTCTCCAAGCTCCATGCCGAATGAAGCCTCGCCGAACCAGAACGCTACCAGATCAGATTGCTTCAGCCCAAGCCCACCAGCAGCTATAAACATCCAAGACCCCTGCCCCCAGCCTCACTCTATAAATAGATGGGCAGGGGTACAACAATGAGGGACAAGTTTGAGAGCTCAAGCCTGGAAGGAACTCTCAAACAACTTTAGATACTTGTATTCAAAGCTTTGTACTTGTAATCTAAAGAAAAAAGGAGAATAACATATAAAGTGGACGTAGGCACGTTCTGGCCGAACCACTATAAATCTGTGTGTCTTTTACAGTTTAGTCCCCGCTTTTTATATATTTGCATAAATCATCCAAATCACTAGATACAACATAAAATCAACCAACTCATACGACTTTGGGTGTTTACGGCCATTTTTTACGCAAACATCTATGTTTCTAATTAATAGTTAATAGGCCATATTTAAAATAGATTTCATTTTCAACTTTGTTGTCACTTTCATAAGAGTTAGTAAGTGATTTAAAGGTTGTGTTATAGTTTGATGGTTTATGTCGAGCTAATTAATAACACAAATGAGTCATACTTATGATAAACACATCATTTAAATTCACTTATGACCAAAAAAAGAGGTCTCATAATTTCATAATTTGTTGAACTATATGATCTAAAGAGTGGAATTATCTCTAAATTGTAATTTAACTCTCATATTTTTATCATTTTCTTTTGCTAGTTTTTGTTAGTTTCTTACATTTCTAGCTATTCACTCTCGACTTCGGTATAATTTGATTGAATAGAATTATAAAATCATCAATTCCCTGCGGATCGACCCGTATCCGCCACGTGCTACATTCGTACACTGTACACTTGCGGTTATTTTAATTTTGAAATTTTTCGACGGTTTTCTACTTCCGTAGAAATTCCGTCGATTAACAGGTAAGTGGTCAATCTCCGGTCTCTGGCTTGATACTCTCCTCGAACCTAGCATACGATTAATTATAAATCACATTAATTCTCCACAGCAATAATTCCCAAGTCTTTGGAAAGTCTAAGTCCAGCGAGTAAAGCTTCATACTCGACTTCGTTGTTAGTTGTGGGGAAATCAAACTTTAGAGCATAACATATGGATCGACCTTCTGGGGTTTCAAGTACAACTCCAATGCCTGAGAAACAGTCATTTAATGCGCCATCGGTGTATAGCTTCCATTCATGCTTAAGAGATTCAATGGCTTTGGGCAAATTGACTTAATTTGATGTTCCACTTGAGCAATCTACCCGATGTCTCAGGTCGTATTAGGATCTGCCGTAATTGCTGGTCGGTGTAGACTATAATCTAGTCAGCCTAGAAATATGGACGGAGCTTTCTCAAGGCAATGACGAGGCAATAAGCCAGCTTTTCCAACTTTGTGTAATTTCTTTCCGTCCCTATCAATCGCTTGCTGATAAAAAAAGACCGATCGTTGGATCCGATCTTCTTCCCAAATCAACACAGCAGTGATCGCATTTACTGAAATCGCTAAATAGACGTATAATTTCTCGTGATCAACTGGCTTCGACAAAATAGGAGTTGTCGCCAGATGTTGAACTAGTGCTTGGAATGCACCTTCACACTCCACTATTTATTCGAAATTCCACTTTCCTTTTCTAATCAGATCGAAGAAAGGGATGCACTTGTCTGTAGATCTAGAGATAAACCTACTTAGGGCTGCCACCTTCCCATTGAAGCTTTGGACTTGCTTTATGGCTTTGGGAGTTTTGAGATTTCGAATCGCCCAGATTTTCACAGGATTGGCTTCAATTCCTCTGGCGTTGACGATGAATCCAAGGAATTTTCCTGATGCAACTTCAAAATAGCACTTCAACAGATTGGGCTTCATTCTTTAAAGTCATACTATGTTAACATTGTTTCCAAATCACTAATTGTTGATGGATAGTCGCGACTTATGAGCATATCGTCCAATATACTTCCATGGTCTTTCCGATCTAGTTAGCGAACTTTCGGTTCACGAGCGTTTGGTAAGTTGCCTTAGCGTTATTAAATCCGAATGGCATTACTTTGTAATAATAGAGACCGAAATCAGTGACGAAGCTAGTATGTTCCTGATCAGGAGTGCATTGAAATTTGATTTTAGCCAGAATACGCGTCCATGAAAAATAAAAGCTCATGTCTAGACGTTGAATCAACAAGTTGATCAATTCTGAGAAGCGAAAAACTATCCTTAGGGCATGCTTTATTCAAATCCAAGTTGTCCACACACGTTCGCCACTTCTCATTTGATTTTTTGACAAGCACTGGATTAGATACCCACTTTGGGTATAAAGCATCATGGATAAACCCATTCGACTTGATTTTATTTACTTCTACCTTCAGGGCGACAGATCTCTCTGGATCCATACTGCATCTTTTTTGTTTGAATGGGATGTGATGCAGGTTAATATTTAATGCATGGCTTGCGATGTCCGGCGAGATCCTACACATGTCTGAATGAGTCTAGGAAAATACATCAAGGTTTGCCTAGAGAAAATCAACTAATTCCTGTCTTGTTTGGGGGTTGAGTTGAGATCCGACCTTTATTATTCTTGAGTCATTATTGTCGTGGATTGGAACATCGATCGTCAACTTTATTGGAGAAGCATGATTGTGTTTGACTTCCTCCTCATCACTGTTTTCTTGTGGATCAAGATCTTTAAGGAACTCGTAGTGGCTTATGGTCCTAGGGCCAGGTATTAGCTATCAATATTTTTAAAAATGGACGTAGAGAGATTCCTTTACGTCATTGCCTTTCTCCTTACGCCGCGCATCCCGTAACTCAGTAACATACTGGCACGTTCAGCCGTGATCACCATGTACAACTCCAACATCGTTATTAGTGGGGAACATTAGAGTCAAACACTACGGGGCAATCGCTGCCCTGAATACGGCGAGGGCTGGTTGCCCAAGAAAGCATTGTAGGGGGAATGTATATCTAACACAATGAACTGTAGCATCCGGGCTCTCTGGAGATCTCCAATACCCAACACAACTGGCAACTCCACCATTCCAACTGGTATAGTTTCGCTTCCATTTAAACCATGAAATTGTGACTGACATGGTTTTAGATTCCATTCTCATTTGGTCGTAAGCTTGCTTACAAAGCTTCTGTTGTCGACCAAGATCCTCTTCAATCAAGCAGGACCTATCTGGACTGAAATAACCAACAGATCGATCGTGGGGGCCTCGACTCTATCAGCATCTCAATTTCTAAAACTGATGTCGTATGTCGTCATTCTCAATTGTTTCGTCGGGGCCCCGTCGTCATAATTACTACAACACTCAAAGTCCACATGCCTAATCGAACTGCCATATGACTCCATTTCCTTCCAGCTTCGGCCAACTGGATGAGGACCACCACTTATTGTCTTTATTACCTCTTCCCTCCAGTGTGCATGGGTTCTTCGGGACTAGCTTGGCCTTAACCTTGATTTGGGTTAGATGGGCCCCATCTCCATCCTACGGCGCCCGAACAAATTGTTCCAACTTCCTTTCTCTAATCAACTTCTCGATGATATCTTGTAAATAATGGCACTCATTAGTATTATGGCCGTAAAAATCGTGGAGTCTGTAGAATTTCAAATGATTATTTCGGAGCTAGCTTTTTATACTATCTGGTATTACAAGTCTGCAAATAAACATTTTCCAGCGATGTGTTTAAAGGAGTATATCGGTCGAATATGAGAGCTCTGGGTCTCGTTTCGTGATTCAGGTCTCTTTTCTTCCCCTGACCTCCATTGCCCTTCTGTTGACCTTGCTTGTTCTGTATGTTCAATTATACTTTGCCGAAATTCTCATCGGTCTATTTCACAACAACATTACTCTGAATGCCTTCAACATTGGGTCCCGCATCGTCCTTCTTCCTGGATCATTTAGCGTCTTCTCTCCTCAAAACTGGGCTGCCGTAGCATAGAAACGATCTGACAAAGTAGGGGATTTCCCAGCCAATCAATTGCCAAACTCGGAATCAGGATCGACCTCTTTAGTTAATTCCATAAAAATCGAATTATCATTGGGGTTGCTGACCTCAGCACAAGTAGCGTGAAACCTTTCCAAATAACGTCTAAGAGTCTCTAATGGAGCTTGGGTAACACTAGACATGGTGTTGACATCCTTTATCCTTGTAACATGCATACGGAACTATTCAACAAACTTTGTAGCCAACAGATCGAATGTTAAAATGGATTGGGGGTGGTAGTCGAGTGAACCACATAGTTGTAATGCCTCCCAAAGAGATAGAAAAACTTCTACACTTAACTGCATCGTCAGCTCGAGCAGCATTCATGAGCCATTCATTCTTTAATATATACTGGTTAGGATCCAAACTCCCTTCAGACACGAGCAAGGTAGGCATCCTGAATCGACGAGGTGGCTCAGCATAAAGAATGTTGTTGGTGAATGGAATATGACTTCAGGAGATTCCCCAAACGTCGTTAGTATGACCTTGTCTTTCTCGGATCATTTGACGGATCATGGTTGGAATGTCATGCATCGGATGTTTGAGGCTTAGGCATGTTCGGGTTCCATGTTGCGGGGACGGTCTGGGCACAATAGACGGTCCGTTATTCGCCTCCTTGGCTCCTAGTCTTCGGGAACGTAGGGTTCATGAGCATTGATGTGTTGACGCAGGGCTGGATCTAGCTGGTTCTGGATCTCAGCTTCCAGATCTATAGCGGCAGCAGATGGATGGTCATGGATGGTGTGATAAGGAAGTTCCCTTCCTTGAATGGAGGGTTCAACTTCTTTAATATTGAACCAGCTTCTTTGTTTATCGACTAACCAAGTTGAATAATGATGGTAGAATTTTGACAAAAAACCAAAGTCCATAAATCCTGAAGAGACATAATGTTAATAAATGTTGAGTCAAGATTTTTATAGAGTTTTGATTTCTGACAAAGGAATAAGCCGTGATCGACAAAAAGAAGTTATTCATTTAAGAAACACAAAGAGCTCCATATATTAGAGGTTGATTATTTGGTATGTTAGTAATTTATGTTAAAATCTATCCTCAAATAATCATATAACTTCAATCTTTCAATATATATACATATGCACATTAACTGTGCAAATTGGACTAAACCGGTCGACCGGTTGAAAATAAGGTGGTCGACCGTTTTTGCCCAGAATGCACAGATAACATGCACACATGCACATAACGTATATATATTTGAATTCCTGTCTACCGGTCCATTTTTGACCCGTCGACCGTTTTTAAACAGAAAGCAACTTTTCCAAAAGACACTTCTCTTCTCCAAAGGTTGCATCTCCTATCTTTCATCAATGATCATAACTCTTAATGGCAACTGTTCACAAAAAGTTACAACTATTTTTCTCTATATATACTCATCTAAATCATTGATTCAAACACAAGTTTTTACACAATCATATATGCTCTCTAATCTAATCTCTAACACTCCTGCATTCTAAAAATTAATTTAGCTTATTGAATCATTGAAATTATTTCATATCTTTTGATTCAATAAGTAAATACCTTCTTTAATCTTTACAAAACATCATTCATATTCTTTGAGGATAAGATTATAGGAAGGGTGTACTACTAGTGACAAATCCGTGTTTTCAAGAACACAAGTTGTCAACAACAATTGTATTTGTTCTTTTGTTGAAGTCCTCGTGTTGTAAGAGGCAAGTGTTGAAGTCCTCAGTGTATTAGAGGCGTGAAATCCCGTTCGGCTGTTCGGGTATTGTAAACCTGTTCCTCCGGGTGAAGCGAGGTAGTTAATAGTGAAAATCCAGATAGAAGTCTGGGACTGGACGTAGGACGGTGCTCCGAACCAATATAAAAATCTCTGGTGTGATTTTTCTATTTTTATTTTTACTTTGCTACTATCATCTATTTTCCGCATTTATATTATTGTCCATATTACACGATCCGTGTGTACTATATTAGCACATATAATTGTATACACACCGAACTTTCATTATTCAGAACTTCAGATATATGTTGTCATCAATCAAAAAGGGGGAGAATGTTGAGTCAAGATTTTTATAGAGTTTTGATTTCTGACAAAGGAATAAGCCGTGATCGACAAAAAGAAGTTATTCATTTAAGAAACACAAAGAGCTCCATATATTAGAGGTTGATTATTTGGTATGTTAGTAATTTATGTTAAAATCTATCCTCAAATAATCATATAACTTCAATCTTTCAATATATATACATATGCACATTAACTGTGCAAATTGGACTAAACCGGTCGACCGGTTGAAAATAAGGTGGTCGACCGTTTTTGCCCAGAATGCACAGATCACATGCACACATGCACATAACGTATATATATTTGAATTCCTGTCTACCGGTCCATTTTTGACCTGTCGACCGTTTTTAAACAGAAAGCAACTTTTCCAAAAGACACTTCTCTTCTCCAAAGGTTGCATCTCCTATCTTTCATCAATGATCATAACTCTTAATGGCAACTGTTCACAAAAAGTTACAACTATTTTTCTCTATATATACTCATCTAAATCATTGATTCAAACACAAGTTTTTACACAATCATATATGCTCTCTAATCTAATCTCTAACACTCCTGCATTCTAAAAATTAATTTAGCTTATTGAATCATTGAAATTATTTCATATCTTTTGATTCAATAAGTAAATACCTTCTTTAATCTTTACAAAACATCATTCATATTCTTTGAGGATAAGATTATAGGAAGGGTGTACTACTAGTGACAAATCCGTGTTTTCAAGAACACAAGTTGTCAACAACAATTGTATTTGTTCTTTTGTTGAAGTCCTCGTGTTGTAAGAGGCAAGTGTTGAAGTCCTCAGTGTATTAGAGGCGTGAAATCCCGTTCGGCTGTTCGGGTATTGTAAACCTGTTCCTCCGGGTGAAGCGAGGTAGTTAATAGTGAAAATCCAGATAGAAGTCTGGGACTGGACGTAGGACGGTGCTCCGAACCAGTATAAAAATCTCTGGTGTGATTTTTCTATTTTTATTTTTACTTTGCTACTATCATCTATTTTCCGCATTTATATTATTGTCCATATTACACGATCCGTGTGTACTATATTAGCACATATAATTGTATACACACCGAACTTTCATTTGGTATCAGAGCACGGTCATCATATAACCGTAACACAGTTATTTGATATATTCTTGTAATATGGCAAATAACGCAAGTACTAGCACTCAAAACACCACTTACACAGAAGGGCAATCGACACAAAGACCTCCATTTTTCAATGGTCTTAACTATAGTTATTGGGCAACACGTATGTCATTCTTTATGCAATCAAGTAGCTATGATGCTTGGAATGCTACTCAAAGAGAAATAGTGAATCCAACAACTGATTATTCAGAATGGACTGTGGCTGAGAAAACGGCAGCAGCCGTAAATGCAAGAGCAATAAATATGTTGTTCTGTGCATTAGACCAAAATGAATATAACCGTGTTAGTATCTGCACTACTGCATATCAAATTTGGCAAACGCTAAAAATCACTCATGAAGGTACTAACAAGGTTAAACAAGCCAAAATAGCCATGCTGAAAAGTCAATTTCAAAATTTCAAAATGAAACCAAATGAAACAATCAATGACATGTATTCACGGTTTCAAACTATTCACCATGCACTTATTGGGTTAGGACAAAAGTATTCTGATTTTGATGTTGTTTCAACAGTCCTACATTCTATGACTAATGAATGGGAAGGAAAAGTATTAGCAATTGAAGAAGCTAATGACCTTTCCGTCATGAAGCCAGATGAATTGATAGGAAATTTAATGTCCTATGAAGCAAATTTGCAGGCTAGAAAAGAACAGAAAGAAGAAAAGAAAAATGTAGCATTTCATGTTGAGAAAGATGAAAATGAATCAGATTCTGAAGATGAAGATTTGGCGTTCATTGCTAAAGGTTTCAAAAAATTCCTAAAATATCGAAAAGCCAGTCGCTACAATAAAAGGAAACCTGGATCAAATAAACCATCTTCATCTGCTATAGAATGTTTCAACTGCCATAAAAAGGGACACATGCAGAAGGATTGTCCAGAACAAAAGAAAAAGTCAGAAAATGACAAATTCAAATATAAGAAGGACAAATCAAAGAAACGAGCCTTCTCAGTAACATGGGATGATTCAGAGTCATCTTCATCAGAAAGTGAAAGTGATTCGGAGAATGAACAAGCTAATGTTTGTTTTTTGGCAACAGAAGATGAGGTACAAATTCCTACATTTGATGAATTACTTGATATTAATGCTGAATTAATAGTCAAATATAAAGACTTAAAACGTCAATTAAAAATAGTCAAAGCAGATTTAAGTAGAGCAGAGTTTGAACGAGATATGTTAAAAGATGAAAAGAAAATATTAGAAGAAGAACTTGAAAATATTCAAGAATCATCATCTAATGTTGACTCTCAAATATCTCTTTTGAGTCAAGAAATAGAAGCTCAAAAAGAGAAAAATAATGCTCTCACTACTGAAAATCATGAACTTAAAGCAAAAGTCAAAATTCTAGACCTAGAAAAAGCTAGTTTACAAACAAAGTTTGATGACATTACTCAAAATGTTTCTAACTTTAACAAAGGTCGAGAAAATTTGACTAAAATCATTGAAAGTTCACAATCTATTTCAGATAAACAAGGTTTGGGATATAACAAACATGAAACTAAGAAACATCTTAGAAATAAAAGGAAAAAGAAAGTACAAAAAACTGAAGCTAAGAAAAATCTTAGTTTATTATATTTCAAACCAAAACCAGTTGTGAAATTTCAAAAGAGAAATGTCAAGACTATCAAAATATGGGTTCCTAAAACAAATAACAATTTGATTAGGAACAAATACATTCAGCAATTCATGAATACTGTGCATCTTAATAATAATTATATATATAAAGGGGATACCGGACCCATATGGGTTTGGACTCCTAAGACCTAACTCTTAGGACCCTATAAAAAGTGGGTACCATGGACTTAATTCTATTCTTTGCAGGTCCTACTTAAGAAAAGAGGAAAATGGATATTCTGGCTGATATACTCCTATATTATTCCATTATCTATTATTCCTTTTTGTCGATGACAAAGGGGAAGAAAGTGCTAACAATTATTTGCAGGAATATATATATATAAGACAAAATCTCAGGGGGAGATCACATATTCAGGGGGAGATTCAGAACTTCAGATATATGTTGTCATCAATCAAAAAGGGGGAGAATGTTGAGTCAAGATTTTTATAGAGTTTTGATTTCTGACAAAGGAATAAGCCGTGATCGACAAAAGAAGTTATTCATTTAAGAAACACAAAGAGCTCCATATATTAGAGGTTGATTATTTGCTATGTTAGTAATTTATGTTAAAATCTATCCTCAAATAATCATATAACTTCAATCTTTCAATATATATACATATGCACATTAACTGTGCAAATTGGACTAAACCGGTCGACCGGTTGAAAATAAGGTGGTCGACCGTTTTTGCCCAGAATGCACAGATAACATGCACACATGCACATAACGTATATATATTTGAATTCCTGTCTACCGGTCCATTTTTGACCTGTCGACCGTTTTTAAACAGAAAGCAACTTTTCCAAAAGACACTTCTCTTCTCCAAAGGTTGCATCTCCTATCTTTCATCAATGATCATAACTCTTAATGGCAACTGTTCACAAAAAGTTACAACTATTTTTCTCTATATATACTCATCTAAATCATTGATTCAAACACAAGTTTTTACACAATCATATATGCTCTCTAATCTAATCTCTAACACTCCTGCATTCTAAAAATTAATTTAGCTTATTGAATCATTGAAATTATTTCATATCTTTTGATTCAATAAGTAAATACCTTCTTTAATCTTTACAAAACATCATTCATATTCTTTGAGGATAAGATTATAGGAAGGGTGTACTACTAGTGACAAATCCGTGTTTTCAAGAACACAAGTTGTCAACAACAATTGTATTTGTTCTTTTGTTGAAGTCCTCGTGTTGTAAGAGGCAAGTGTTGAAGTCCTCAGTGTATTAGAGGCGTGAAATCCCGTTCGGCTGTTCGGGTATTGTAAACCTGTTCCTCCGGGTGAAGCGAGGTAGTTAATAGTGAAAATCCAGATAGAAGTCTGGGACTGGACGTAGGACGGTGCTCCGAACCAGTATAAAAATCTCTGGTGTGATTTTTCTATTTTTATTTTTACTTTGCTACTATCATCTATTTTCCGCATTTATATTATTGTCCATATTACACGATCCGTGTGTACTATATTAGCACATATAATTGTATACACACCGAACTTTCAATAAAGAGAATGTGTGTAAATAATCGTTGTAAAAAGGTATCGTTTTCGAAATTGAGAAATTTGATTTTACTGAAAAGGACTATAAATGATGAATTCGACCAAACTGTCGCACCATTTGCTAATGTGACGTCAAGCGTTAATATTTTAATTATTCAATATTAATTGCTGATTGGATTCATATCATTGAGTCAAACAACCGTATTTGTGAATTGTCTAAAAAACCACACGAT
The DNA here is from genome assembly GCA_030765085.1 of Allium cepa. NCBI lineage: Eukaryota > Viridiplantae > Streptophyta > Magnoliopsida > Asparagales > Amaryllidaceae > Allium > Allium cepa. The sequence goes on along the minus strand of CM060940.1, from coordinate 405,487,237 downwards.
TTAATTAATTTGTAAAATATTATAAACTAATCAAACTAATTAATATTTGAGAAACATTTACTATTATATACTTTATTTGAAGTTTGAAGTTATTGGGAATTATTTGAATGTATATGTCAAAGCCCATTTTTCCATACCCTTTGAATCGACGATAAACTACACATGTCTTACTCAAATTGCACGAAAATACGGAACATGAAGGTAATAAAAAAAATAAACAGAACATAATCTCACACGAATGGAATAATATGTAATATTGATCAAATATCTTACAGTGGAAAACTTTTAAATACATATATCAGAGCCTAACCTAAATTCAGCTTGGAAGGTTATAAAAATCTGTCCTTACAATTGCTGACAAACATCAAACTAAATAACTAAATACAGCGGATAATAGAATACGACCATATGTAGATGAATATCTCCAGCTCTCCTCTGGAAATTCCAACCGTCTTCGACTAAACCTGAAACTACTCGGATCTGACCTGAGTATTGAAAATACCGGGATCAAGCTTGATAAACTAGCATGAGAAAAACTCAATAATAAATGACAGTGTAATATATCAGCATTTAAAAAAATTCTTTGAAAAGAAAGAGTATTTCATAAGACCATGCCAACACATAAACACAGACGAGTTTTTACCTTATGATAACTAAAACACTTTTATGTCCAAACATTTGATATTATTTCTAATGACATTCCTTTGAAAACATTTGCAAATAAACTTATTAATCTTAGTCGTAATTGTTACATTGATTAGGTTTACAATCAATCCGTAGGTTCTTATTGGAGAACGGATTTTCATATAAATGACCAGGTGAAGGATCTACCTTTCTAAATGGGTACACCTCTAGATGGATGTCCCGAGGCACATAACATCTGCCCTCTACCAACACAAGACTGTCCTACCTTTATAACTAGATAGTACCGAATAAGTCATCCCCCAGTCGTTACCGACCTTTAACCGAGTGCTCGTTTCCATACACCACATTAATTTACATCCCGAATGTCATAGCGGAAAGAAATATATCTAGAAGAGGATGATCATACCCTAATTAGGAATGACCCACTTAGTCTTACAGCATCTAATCCTGTTTCGTTCATTTCCGGTTTGATGAGGCTTGAGGTCACGATTAACTTTTCACATAGCACATATTACATCTTTGAATGCCACATTGTCATTTGCGTTAACTACTAATTTTCTTCCATAAAAATACAACTCTTGAGCTCGTATGTCTCAAAGAGGGTGTTAAGCTAAGAGAAGTTGCCTTCTCCGCCACCACTGATGTACTTTTGTAAAAACCAATGTACATAAGATTTAGAAATGCAATGTCAGACAAACATCCCTAAAAGTTGTCCAGGAACAGGATAAACCGAAGGCACTCTCCTACTACCACTAGTAGCGAGTGGTCCTTGCAATCCAAAAAATCTCCACAACGAGGAGACCACTGCTATATATAACTCGGGAGCTACCCAGAGCAAGCCAACAAGCAGTCCTCATGCTATAAAGATCCACTGTCTTCAATAATCATCGTCATTAACAAGTCTTCACATTCGAACATATATATTGGTTCGAATTGGTTTTCGGATAAGAATTACCCAAATCCGACCCCGGTTCCTTCGAAATCCAATTATCGATAAAAAGTGAATATGAGTATACATGATTTATTAAGTCCCTTTTCACTTTAATTCTTTTTGGCTAATTTCAAAATCTCTTATTTTGTCTTAAGATAATTCTAAATAATTCATTCTTTTGCTTTGGAAAATATCTCAAATTTCCTCACTCAACTCTCGATCCAAACTTCTTAACTTTTTAGGTGGGTCAAAAACAATGTTATTCAAGACATCGTTTACAATAAACCTTAAAATCAATCGTAGCAATTTTTTGAGTAAATAGGATCATAGGAATCATTTATTTTGGAGATTGCTTAAATTATGGATAATACTGATCTTCTTTTGTTTTAGAAAACTTAATACGATCTTTTTATTTATGAGCATCCGAGCTTTCCTTTCGATCTGTTCCACCCCTCGCTTAAGAAAAGAAAACATAAGCCATGTAAGTTCAGAGCACTGGTTTCTCCATTCCTAACCTTAGTTAAACACCTTGTTTTATCTTCCTAGATCTCAAAGGCGGGACAAACGTAGTGGTCGTTTTCGCATACTCAGTTTGTAATTACATTCAATGTTCTTCAATTATTATTTAAGTGTTATAAACAATTCATCTTAACCATTTATTCAAACACTTATTAAAACTTCAAAATCATCCTTAAATTACTTAACATCCCTTTTCAAAATATTCACAATTGATTCCAAGAAAAATCGTTACATTTAAAAAGTTATACCGTTCGCAACATAAAAGTGTTGTGGAAAGTGCTATATAAGCTTATTTGATTTAAACAACTTTTAAACATTCGATAATTCATATTTTCAAATCCAAATCTCTTTTAAACTATATAAATAGATTCATCAAATTTATTTCGTATTTTTCCATAGTTAACAACGTTCATTTAAACAGATTTCCTGTTACGGTCACTTAACTGCACTAGCGCGATTTTTCTAAAAAATGGATTTGGACTTAATTCAAAATCTACTCAAAGAAACTTTGATTCTCTTTCTTCGTTTTAAAGATATGGATATAACAGTCCGGAATTTTCTTATCTCGAAGAATTCCGAGCTATATTTCACTCTATACACTCATTTGAACTTTTGAGCGTGAAATCGCGAACTACCGTTACGCGACGCACCTAGTTTCAACTTATTTTTCAATGTTTGAAATAATCTATTCAAATTGAATTCTATTACTTAAAAAATCATTACAAATCATTTTAAATCAATATTTCCACTTTTTAAAGTATTTAAAATATATTTTCACTATTACCATATTATAATATTATTTTATTCCCATTATTTTAATATTAAATTTTAAATTCCAATTTCAATTCAATTTCAATTCTAACTTCAAATTAAACACATTTAAAACTTAGATTTCAAATCTAATTTCAATTTAAACTTCAATTCAACCTTAATCTAAACTTCAATTTTTCAAAATCGGTTTCAATTTCAATTTGACTATTCATCTCAATTTCAATTTCAAATTAACTATTCTATTTAAATCTATTTCACTTCATATTTCAAATTCTCTTTTATTTTAACTTTAATTTCACTTCTAATTGAAAATAGACTTATTTTTCCTAAATATCTCATATCACTAAAAGATGGTCTTATACAAAAGATGATTACTTAATCAAAATGAACATGACCAACATCCATCTTTATCACTATCATAACATCCATTCAATCAATCACATAACATATGATTTCAAATTCAACATTCACTATTTATACCATAACGAAATACATTATCACAATTCAATTATCTAACCAACAATCAAATCATCCAAATTAACAATCAAATAAACATTCATATTCGTAAGGGTATAAATATGATTGTTTTAACATAACCAAAATATAAATTCAAAAGCGATGAGAATTTCTCACCTTCGTATCCACTCCGTCAAACTTTACATGAGATACGCGTCTCTTGAGCTAACGTGGTATTTCCAAACGTCTCGACTTTTGTCGTTTCCTTTTCTTCTCTTTTTTTGTTTCCTTCTTTTCTTTTTCTTTTTTTAATAGAGGAGGGTATATGGCTCGGCTAAGGGGTACATGGCCTAGGGAGGAGGGTACGACCTAGGTGGAGGTGGGTAAACGGGATGGGGAGGCTCGACCTTGGTGGTGATGGCCTTGGTCGTGGGTTTGGGAGGTGGGTATGGGTTGTTAGAGGCGTGTAGGGTGGTTTTGGCCAAGGAGGAGAGGGTTGTGGTATTTTAGAGGAGGAATATAGGTTGTAGAAGGTGAATGGCTTGGAAGTGGAAGAGAATGGAGAGGTGGGAAGCAATGGAAATGGAGGTGAAGAAGAAGGAGAAAGTGAAGAAGAAGGAAGGAATGAAATGTGAGAAAGTGGAAGGTATGGATGCTTATTTATATTTGTAGTTTTTTGCCAAATGACTATAATGCCCTTTCCTACTTTTTGGTTTTCAAAACCATACTTAAACATTTATTCCAAGATGAGAAAGGATGTTCATTAATGAGAAGAGAATGTTGGTTGTAATATTAAGTCCTTAAGTAATGATTTTGTCCTTTTTCTTTACTTTTTAAATTACATAATTACCATTTTGCTCCTTTTCCATGCATACACATAACATCTCATTAATGAGACATGACATATGTGCAATGATATTATTTATAAAAATTTCTTACTAAATTTTATTAGTCAAATCATGTTTTTTCACTTTTTATACCTTTTTATGTAAACTTTTCAAAAGTAAACGTTTTTTGTCTTTTAGTGCTAAATGTAAAATGTTTAAAAAGTTTAAAAAGTTGTATTTATGTGTTAGAAAAGTATTAAGTTGCAACAATTTGACGACAACTTGTTTTGGTTAAAAACAGTATTTTTATCGACAAATTTTACAGTCAAAATTTGACCTTTTTGTTAAGCTATATATTGAAGTAAATCAAAATTTAAAATGAACTTACTTATTTAAAATAGATTAAATCGTGTCTATTTATATTAAAAATCATATTTAATTAATATCAAAATCTCTAATTTTACAGTGTATGCAAAACTGACAAAATGCGACAAATTTTGGTTATTTCTGTAAAACGATTATTAACATACTTTTAAATATATCAATATACTTTTATTATCTTTATTAGATGTTTTAAATAAGATTTATTTTAATTCATTTATTTATACCTTTATTTACTTTTAACAAAACTTAACTTTTGTTGATTTGTTCCATAATCCAAATTTATACTTTTAAATTTATTAACTATAAGAATAGATAATTATTTGTTATATATAACATATTTGTTTACGTTTTAAATTCCCCTTAAATTTTAAAAAAAAATCTCTCATTTTCGAAGTAGCGAAATTATGGGTCGTTATATTATATATAAAAATTATAGTTATGCGCATCGGAATATGATAATAGTGTATTTTTGAATGGGTTGAATAAAAGATAATTAAATAAAGGGATATATGTAAATTTTGTAAGATTTGATGGTAATTATTTTTGGCCAAAAATTATGAAGAGAGAGGAGTGGAGAGAGGGAAAATAATGAGAATTAATTAGAAATTATTTAATTGAAAGAATGTGAAAGGTTTTATTCTTTCACTTAAATCAAATCCACTAGTTCATTTCCTGCGTTCATTTTTTCATTAACTTTTCTCTTATTTCCTTCTAACCTTTCATGGTTGAAAATCAATGAACTTTACCAAAAATTTATCAACTCCAAATCAAATAAAAAATAAAATAAAATAAAATTAAGTAGTTCATCCTTCTCTTGTAAAGCTAGGTACTAATCTACTCAGAGATCTTAGGAGAAATCTCAAATCAAGGTGTCACAAAAGGCAGGACTTTTAGATTGGATCCAGAATGATCTACAATTCAAGGATTGATCAACCATGACATCTTCAAGGTATATCTCTAGTTTTCTACATACATATACATCCTTCGATACATAATTTGTAGAACGATTCCATGTATGCATATGTTATCTCATCCAATTATCTATGATTAAATTGATGTGTATTATTCATTAAGTAAGATTGAATGACAGATCTCTATCTAAAAAAAGCAAAATTATATTTTGTATTTGGACATCATATCATATATATATGTGCGTGTGCACATGCGTATGTGAGCTTTTGTTATTATTCTAGCAGTTACTAAAATATATTTTATTATTTAAAAATCATTATTCTAATTTGAATTTCAATCTAAATTCGATATGTTATTTTACAAAATGGTTTGATTCTATATCCATTGTTAGATTGAAACTTAACGCATACAATTAAAAATTTCAAATAGCTAAATAAATGGTATTTATGGTTCAAATGTTTTGATGTTAATGAACAAACTCATTCATCATTTAAAACGTTATTTTTCCAAATGTACGTACAGAAGTTGCAAATATGAGCATTTGAATTTTGGATTGGCATCTTATAAACAGTATTGAATGAAGGATTTGATTATGGAATTTTGTCTTATAAATTATTTATTAAATCAAAGTTAGATATTTTTATTGATAGAGAATTTCAAATCTAAAGTTTGACACTGTTTATCTTGTTTTAGAAACTTTTAGCTGAAAAGTATATATATATATATATATATATATATATACACATATACATAAATCTATTTATTTTACATAGTCAAAGAAGCAATTAATTTCCTATATCTAGATCTAGTAAATGGTAATAAAGGAAGGAGTAAGTTAAGAAGAGTTTGTCCCTTGATCTCCTTTTGTTTAAAACCAACCTATGCTTTCAATTTTGTATCCTAACATACATAATAAATGCATTCATATTTAAATATTAGTTTTGAGATAATAGATGAGTTATGGATGGCGAATGTCTCAATTATAGATGTGAATCCCAATGTCTATATGAGTACACACTAACTATTCTGTAACGATCCATAAATTTTGACAATTTTAAAATGTCAGTATTTTTAAATTTAAAATTTAAGATTTTGAAATTGTGATGTTAAGTGTTTTGTTTGGCCAAATTTAATAAAATAAAAAATTTTGAAAAATTTCAATTTTTGGTCAAATTTAGTCAAAATTTGAGTTTTAGTTGAAATTTTAAATTTATTCTTTTTTCTAATTGTAGACTGAATTCTAACTCCAATCCATTTTTCGTTTCGTTAAAATCGAACTCCAGTTGCTTTAAATTTTCAATTTACGGTCAAAAACTCGCATAAATTAATGATGTATTTTCATGTGTATGTCCTACGGTATTTTTCATAGTATATTTTGTGTATTTTGGGTGGTATATGGTCTTTTGTGCTCCTTTTGACTTTTGGGCTTCAATTGATTCATCAAACCCCAATAGACTTCTCATTCACCGAACAATACCTTCTCAGAAAGAAAGTACGTACTGGAGTTTCTAATTTCTCATTTCTCACTTCTGCCTTCCTCAAAACAGAAATCCCTATCACCACTACCATCTCCTCTTCTTCCTCCAGTCCACAAAATTCAAATCCACCTCCTTATTCCTCCTCTCCTCTTTCCTCTCTTCCCCCCTCCTTTTCTCCTTGCCGACCACCCCATCTATTGCCACCGTCCATCACCCCATCCACAACCACCATCCAAGGCAAACCACCCCCTAAGCCTTGGACCCATCTTCCCTCTCCTCTCCCTTTCTTTTCCTCTCCTTTTTAGTCCTTTCTCTTCTCTTTTCCTCCTTTTCCTTTCCCTTTTGCCTCAGCCTCTCCCTTCCCCAAGCCTTGCCGCCCTTAGCCACACTAAGGCCGCACCCTAGCACCCCTTGTCTCACCCCAACCCGACCACTCTAGCCTTGGTCGAGCCATAGGCCGAGCCCAAAGTCTAAGGTCGAAACCATTTCACATAAAAAAAGAGGAAAAAATGAAAAGGCAAAAAAATTATTTTGGTGATTGTCGTATTCGAGTTTGGATAGCTTTAGATTGGTCTTTGCTTGCTTTAGTCTCCATCTCCGTCGTGTTTGTGTTTATCACCTTCATTTACCACAAAAGGTGAGAATTCACTCACGTCAACATTCATATGTACTAGTAAATGAAATCATATGAAATGTCATGCGAATTATTTCTTTAGTAGGAATATGTTACACATGTTATGTTATGTTCACTTTGATATATGTTATGATATACATATGTTATATGTTAGTTTATATGTCACATATGTTATGTTAATTTATGTGTCACATATCTCATGTCAATAATATGTTAGGCTATGTTAGAATATGATATGTCAACCTTATATGTGTTATGTTATGATAATGTTAATCACTGTTTGCGCCTAAATTGGTCACAAACTCTAGAAGTAGTGAAAGCATTAGTGTTTACACTCAAATCCTCAATGTCCAAACACAGATCTCAGGTCCAAATGATGTAGAGTGTAAAAATTAAGATATCACAAAATTAAAATGAAAGAAAGTAGGAGAAAACACAATATTTATAGTGGTTCGGCGTTGTAGCCTACGTCCACTTTGAACAGTTTGTTTTTTATTGATGATTCTCAACTGATTTACCACAGTACAATTAATAGCACTCAAGTTAGGAGTTTCAGCAGAGTAATGGCGTAAGAGCTTCCAAAAGTCCTCTTTCAGTAGGTGTAGGGTTTCTATTTATCGGAATAGATCTAGAAATATCTCCCTCAAAAATTGGAATAATATTTCTCATGCGTATATGGGCCCACCATATCGATGTGGGGTTGTTTGGTATCGATCCTCGATCGATCCATGCTGTCTTTGTATCGATCCAAAAATGGCCCAATTGAGCTGGGATCGATCATGAATGTTCTTAAGGGAGTAAGCAAGCTTCTATGAAAATTTCATAAAACATTTGGACTTGTAGTTTGAAAGTTATGATCAATCCAAGATTTCCTTTGCCAATATAGGCTGAAACCTTCGTATCAATCAATAGCTTCGTATCCTTCATATTTCGTATCTATACCCCATCGCCATGCCTTTCGTATCAATCCAAGTATTGCGTTCCATCTTGACCGCTTCGTATCGATCCAAGTTTCACATAGTGATCCATGTTAAGCGCTCCCTCCCTTGACCAGTTCCTTCATATCGATCGATACGAACGCGATCGATATAAAATAACCTATGAGCGCTTGTTGCATTTCATATCCATCCTCTGCTCCTTCCTTCGTATTGATCCGATGCCGCTCTGGAGAAGCATATGCCTTCAACTTTGATCGACACAAAGCGTATCGACATGCTTTGCCATATCCTTCAAGTCGATACGTATGTATCAATACGAAGTCATCAGTCCGCTTCCATCAACCCATTTCCTTCCTGAAGCTGCTTGATTGATATGAATTCGATCGATATGAATTGTATCTATATGAATGTCGGTCGATCCAAACCAAACCATAATGATCGATATGAACGTATCGATATGAAACCAATTTTCACCAATATTGACCCATCCATAACTTGAGTATATGAACTCTGATTGACCTGAAATTCGAAGTGTACCTCACCGAGCCTTGTTTATCACTCCCTATCGATCCCACCTTAATTGGGTCTTGGTTTGATTTTGACGGTATCGATCATAGCCATGTTCCCAATCGATCTCCAATCCTGATATCCATCATTTTTAGCCAATTTATTGATATCCCGGCCTTGTCCAAAAGGCGGGGTAACATTTGCCCCTTAAAACATGCCTTGCAGTAGAAAGGCATGTTTTGAATAGCTTTAAGTGCAACATCCAAAATCATATTTCTTCCATAGCCATGTCATTCGATCCATAATCCAATCCATTAAAAAGGCCATTCTATCCAAGTGTCATAGCCGTATCCTTATCCAAATTAGCGACTATTCTAAGTCGATATCCAATTTCGAATCCAATAACCATATCCTTAGCCAATCCATATCCATCCGAAACTGACAACCAAATTCTAATCTATCCATACCTAGAACCTAGTAACCAAATCCATGACCTCTCCCGGTCGACATCGAAATCCAGGACTTATTCGGGTCCTGTAATCTAAATTCGATACCTTGCCTGGTCCTCAGCCATAACCGGGACCTCTCCGGGTCCATATCCAAAGCCATAGACCTTGCCAGGTCATTGCAACCTATTTCAGCCCTGACTCTCCGGTCGAGGTCTTATCCATGGTTTTCCTTCTCAGGCATTGACTCTCCAATCTAGGACTTGTACTCTCTGGCCTCGACTCTCTGGTCAAGAACTTATATTCTTCAGCCTCGACTCTTCGATCAAGGACTTATGTTCTCTAGCCTCGACTCTCTGATCGAGGACTTATATTCACCGACCTCGACTCTCCAATCGAGGACTTTATCTAACTTCGAGTCTATCCTATCGCTCTCTAGCAAAGGGACTCGTAACTCATGGTTATTTCCCTATCTCTCCGGTCAAGACCATAACCGTGTGACTTGTAGCATTTATTACGTTAATTCAAATCCAATCGTCATAGAGTTTAATTGATAAAATAAAATTCCGTACAACTAAAAAACGAAAAAATCATAGTACCGAAAAAAGAAACCAGAATTTGTAGAAAATAGAAAAAAATAATATTTCATAAACCCGAGCATCATGGTTTATCATCATCTTAGAGCATGCCAAGGGACTGTTCTCGATCCCAAACATGTAAAAGTGACTTAGCTGCATTACTTTAGGGTTTATTACCTATTCCATCCATAAATCCAATCAGCTGATAATAAGCTGATGACGATGCCTAGATCCAGTGCCATCTTCATATGAGGTGGGCAGTGGCTATTCCTGTTCCACTGCCACAGGTCGACTCCTTATATATTGTTGCAAAGAGCAATTCCTTACATGTTCCTCAATAATATCCTTTAGATGCCTATAGTCATTCGTGTTTTTCCCATCCAGCTTATGGAATAGGAATGCTTTCCCCATGTCTGCTCGTATTCAAAAGGTTCTCTTTTTGCCGGCCTTCGATACTGGAGGCGCCCTCGAGTACCCAAATAAATCCTTTCCAGAGTTTCAGTCAAATCTAATTAAGAATAGAATTTAGATTCCCTTTGTTGCCTTTTTGATGTGTTATCGTTTTCATTCATTTCCCTTTTGCCTCTATCGTCCTTGTTTGAATCCTCCCTGGGTGGACCTCCACCTTTTACCGTATAAACTTTAGCCTTCACTCGTATTTCAGCCTTCGCATCTTCCGGTCGTAGAAACCTCTCTGCTTCATGGTTAAACTCCCCGACATCCATTGGTGTATCCTGCTTCATAGATATCTTAAAATCTGAATTATTCGCAATCCCTAAGACTACTTCCATCAAAATCATCGATGGACCGGGTTGATCCACCAAAGCCACTACCGCGTTGAATCAGGTTTTCAAATCCCTAAATGACTCTCCCTTCCACTATTTCATCGATATTAAAGTCATCACATTCTTAGGTCTCACGGTGTGGACCCGAAATTGCCTCATAAACCTCTCGATCGACTCCATCCGTGTGCCAATAGAGCTGCTTTCCAGTTGTCTGAACCATAGTGCTGCTATATCCATCAAATACAAAGGGAAGCATCGTGCCATGACTTCGTCCGACGCCCCCAGTACTTTCATGTGTCTCATATACCTTGTCAAGTGAACAACGAGATTCGTTCTTCAATCATACATTTCCAGCATTAGTAGTTTGAAATTCGTTGGATTCCTAGCTTGCCTAATCATAGGAGCAAAGGGGCTCTTATTCACATCCTTCAAATCTCTATTCACCAATCCTCCCCTCATAGTCTGTCTTATCATTTACGCTAACCTATCATTGTCATCAAGTGGTTGCCTCTGTTTGCTATCACTGAGCTGCCCCTTGAGTCCATGAGGGAATCTTGAAACCATCCTTCTGGATGAGTATCCATATCCCATTCAATGCCAAACTGCATAGCGCCACCTGGTATCCTTCCTGAAATTAAGCCAACATTATTTGAGGCATGCCCTTAGTTCAGGGGCCGTTCTCAATGGTCCCACTCTATCCCATATTCTGGTTGCTCCATTTCCTTGGTTCTGATTCTGGACGGCCTTTGTTTTTGCTGCTCTGCTTCATAATCCTCATTTCCAGTATCTCCTGCAACTCCATTCCTCTAGTTTTGCACTCCAGCTTATCCGACCTATCGGAGTAGGTTCTATATCATATCCTCCTTCCTTTTTAGCATTATTTCCATCTCGTCTTTAGTGATGAAGTTTGAGGTCTGATTAGCTCTCGAGGAAGCTTCCTAACGTCCTTCAAGCTAACTTCTCTTTGTTCTCTGTCTCCTTGTCGATTACTTATCCATTATTTCCTAAAATTCGAGTTCCTAAATATCAGATCCAAAATCCAAGCATCCAAATCCCTGAGCTTAACTCTCAATGAAAGCACCAAAGTGTTTGTATCGAAATTGGTCACAAACCCCAGAAGTAATGAAAGCACCAGTGTTTACACACATATCCTCAATATCCAAACACAGATCTCACATCTAGATGATGTAGAAAGTAAAAATGAAAAAATAAAAAAATTAAAATGAAAGAAAGTAGGATTAGACATAAGATTTATAGTGGTTCGGCATTATAGCCTACGTCCACTTTAAATAGTTTGTTGTTTATTGATGATTCTCAACTGATTTACCACAGTACAATCAATAACACTCAAGTTACAATGGAGTTCAGTAGAATAATGGTGTAAGAGCTTCCAAAAGTCCTCTTTCAACAGGCTTAAGGGTGCTATTTATAGGAGTAGATCTGAAAATATCTCTCTCAAAACTCAGAAAACCATTTCTCTTGCATAGGTAGGCCCAATAAATCGATCAAGGGTTGTTTAGGATCGATCCTCGATCGATCCTTGCTGTCTTCGTATCAATCTAAAAATAGCCCAATGGAGCTAAGATCGATCATGGACATTCTTGAGTAAGTAAGCAAGCTTCTGTGAAATTTCATAGCATTTGGACTAATAGTTTGAGAGTTATGATCGATCCAAGATTGCCTTTGCCAATGTAGGCTAAAACCTTCATATTGATCAAGAGCTTCGTATCCATCATATTTTATATCCATACCCCATATCCATGCCTTTTTCGGTTCAAGTATTGCATTCCATCTTGACTGCTTCATATCGATCCAAGTTTCACACAGTGATCCATGTTAAGCGCTCCCTCCCTTGACCGGTTCCTTAGTATCGATCGATACGAACGCGATCGATGCGAAATAACCTATGAACGCTTGCTGCTTTTCATATCCATCATCTGCTCCTTCCTTCGTATCGGTATGATCCTGCTCCGGACAAGCATATGCCTTCGTATCCATCAGTCTATTTTGTTTCTCATATCGACCCTAACTTTAATCAATATGAAGCGTATCGACATGCTTTGTCTTATCCATCCAATCGATATGTATGTATCGATACGAAGTCACAGTCTGCATCCATCAACCCATTTCCTTCCTGAAGCTGCTTGACCGATACGAATTCTATCGATACGAAATGTATTGATACGAATGTTGATCGATCCAAACCAAACACCATAATGATCGATACGAAACCAATTTTCACTAATATTGATCCATCCGTAACTTGAGCATATCAACTCCGATTGACTTGGAATTCGGAGTGTTGCCTCACCGAGCCTTGGTTATCATTCCCTAACGATCCCACCTTGATTGGAGCTTGGTCCACTTTTGACGATATCGATCATAGCCTTATTCCCAATCGATCTTCAATCCTGATATCCATCCTTTCTAGCCCATTTGTTGATATCCCGGCCTTGTCCAAAGGGCAGGGTAACAATCACATATGTGTTATGTGAGAAAAATAATCATCTATCGTGTCATAATATGTTATGTTAACTAGTATAGTGTATGTCATATGATATGTTGTTATATAACATGATATATGGTATGATATGTTATGCAAGTGATATGTTATGTTATTTATTTACGCAAATCACAATACAAATTCCCTTTGTATGTTAGTTAGGAAATCACCACGGGTTGAAATGATACATACCTGAACGACCTTTTGGATTAGGTAAAACTGATTTGGAATACTGGTTGAAATGATACATATCCGTAAAGTTAATTATTTGGGTGAAATGATATATAACCTAATCACTTAACCATAGGGTAGAAAGCTGTATACGGACACCGTTGGTCTATTTTAAAGCATTCTCTAAATTTTAAAATATGTTTTGATTTAATAAATTGATTTTCTTTTGAAATATAATTTAAAGGATTTATTTAAAAATTATTTTTTGAAATTAATATAAAATATAAATTTAAATTATATGCTTAAAAGTTAATTTATAAGTCAAGGTTTTTAAAAGTTGAATTTCAAAATTTTGGCTTATAATTTAATTTAACTTCAAAATATATAATTTAAAATTTAATTAGGAAAATATAAAATATTTTTTAAAATATAATTTAATAAAGTAATTAATATAGTTTTAAAAGATTTGTTTAAAAATTTAATTTTATATAATTAATTTAATTGATTTTATAACCACTTTAATAAATTAAAATAAGGAAAGAGAAATTAAGATTAAATTGTAAATTTAATATAATTTAATAAAATAAATCAAGTAAGATTATTTAATCTATTTGGTTACTAAATTTCCAAAGATATGATTTTGAAATTTAGATAATTTAATGTAACAGAAATTATAACTTAAATGTTTCAAAGCTAAAGTATAACTGAAGTTAGATATTTTAGTAATTGATTTAAATTGTAACTTAAGATATTTTTTTTATTTAAAATGTTTTATAAATAAAATAACCACGGTGTGAAATAAGCATTTGGTTGTTAAAGAGACCAGAGTCGGATATTGACATACTCTCAGTCAATACCAAACCACTTTAACAACTGTGCACGTGGCGAAGAATCTATAATGAAGTAGGAAGGTTTGGAAAACGCTACTGGAATGAAGTAAGAGAACGATGATGGATAGCCTTGACTATTGGGTCATAATTAAAACGAATAAAATAGGAGCTATACTGGGCCATGTGGGGTCAGCCTCCTTATCGAGCATGCTTCTTTGAAACCATATTTATTACTTTGTGATTTGATAGGGTGCACCTTTGATTACAGAGTGTATCTTGAGGTGGGCAGTGGTAGCTGCTATGCGTTACCACTAGTCCGAAAGTACAAAATGGTAGAATCCTACCACGGGTATTGCCTTGCATGCCTTGTCATATTTACCTTGATCGAGCCAACTACGACTTTGGTTTGTATCATGCCTATGGAGTGTTCCCTGAATATCCCACCAGTTTATGGGGGAGCTTACAGGACTGTATAAACTACGATATTTATATAAAAATATGTTAAGGGTGATATGGGTAACGCCTTAACGCTACTTTAATACTTTACTTTCTGATAGACACTATTTATGTAGAGCATTCTATTATATATGTAAATAGTTTAACGGATCCTTAAAGGAGGGGAATCCCATGCATCCTTTGATTTATTATTGCATTTTACTTGAGTTGATTTACTTACATAAGAATGTTAATTCTGACCCAAGTGTTTTGTTTTTGCTTTATGCTCGGGTCAGCTTGAGTATCACAACATTCGAGATTCATCTTTTGGAGCTGGAGACTAGTTGGAGATCTTTCTATCTATCTGCTTTGCTATTTTAGTTATCTTTTCTATTTCTGTTATTTCAGTTATTTCTATTTCAAACTTTGTCATTTGCTTATGTATTAGCGAACTTCTATATATTTGGGATTTCTGTTGTATTTTCTTTAGACTCTGATGTTGAAGCAATTTCATAAACTACTATGTTTATTTGTTCCATTAATTATTGTTGTAATATTCTGTGTATGTGATTATTTCTTATTTTCCCCAAATTTGTATAACAATCTATTGTTTTGAGCAATTCAAGTCTGATATGTGTGGATTATTGTCAACTTGAATGGTTTGAAATTGTGGGTCCTTACATTTGGTGTTAGAGCTTTGGTTTAGGAAAACCTTAGCCTTAGGGTAAAAAATCATTAGAGATAGGGTAGTAATACCATATAATGAGGAGAACTAATGACAGAATCATCTTCATTCGTGTTGACCCAAAAAATGACCAACACCCTAGTTAGAGTTTGAAAGCACCAGCCCTGTTCTGACAAAGTAATATCATAGATCACAGATATAAAGAACAGCAAAAGAAAGTAGATAGAGAATTTTTATAGTGCTGTTAATGAAGCCTACATCCACTTTATAGTAATGTTATAAGATGATTGCGGGTACAAGAGTTGTTTGATTACAAGGCTTTGATTATTTCATAGCTAGATTGGATCTATAGAGTAGAAATCCACTAGAGAACCATAATGTGAGATTGTTGTGAGGGAGATTGAGAGTGAAGAATAATTCCAACAGAGCTATAACAACCAGTCTAGAGAAGACCCTTTTTATATTGCAAGTAGGATGCTATTTATAGAGATCAGAGAGCTTCTGGGCCAAGCCTGTCTTCATCAACCTACAGGTAGGTCACAGGCGACCTAGGGGGCTTTGGCTCACAAAACGAGCCAAAACCAATCGCTGGAGACCTATAGTCCATGGGTCGCTGGCTACCCAAGTACCCATTGACTCGATTCCTTTTGTGGACCAAATCTTGCATCTTCTTAATAGTGTTCCATATCTGGTTTGTTTAATGGTTTGAACAAAGGCATGAGTTGCTGATGAGCTATGCACTTAGGATTTTTTGAAAGTCTGGTCCCGGAGATGTTCTTACAGCCTTTATCATTTCTCTTACATTTTGACAGCAATTCACTAGCAGTTTACATTCAACTACTGATTGGATTATAGGAATACTGATCTCTCGACTCTATTGATCTCGATTCCATTGATCTCAGTTGTTGTCTTAGTCGTATTGCTTAGCGCTTGTTGATCCCTTGTCTTGGTTTTGTGGTTAAGTCCTGAAATATCCTATTCTCGCAAGACTGCTCTATTCTCTATTGGTTTCCGCTAGATTAAAAACCCGAAAAACATTTGTCCTCCAGAGTACTTCTTCGTTGTATACAAGGCATGCTCTAGAAGTTATTGTTTTCAATATTGTTGATTTCCAAGCGATGGCATTAGAGCTTTATGAATATGTTAGCCCAACGTCATTGACTATCTTTCTTTGGTTCTGATTATTATTACTTGTCACAATATATCACATTTTTTCTTGTGGCTTTTTTGCATGCCTTGGAGTAATGAACAGTTGTAATCGATCAAGTTTGAGATGAATAGATTAAACTCTCTTACTTCCTTTAAATATATATATACATTTTTTTATCATCATCGTTCATCATTTCTCCTTCTTTCTCTTTTTATTAGTTCGGTCTCTAGCGATCCATATGGGTCGGGTCACTAGCGACCTAACTTTTGTTTTAAAAATTGTCACCTGCATGGCGAGCCATGGTGGGTCGTAGGCGACCCACCATGGTGACCCTTGTACTTAGCATTTTTTGCCATCCCCTTTCCTACCTACTTATATTCTTCGACCCGAACCATTTCATTTACTCGAACCGAACTTTACTTCTTCAACCGACCAGTCCTCCAAATAATCCGACCTTGGCGATCCAAGCTACACCCCAATTTGCTTCCTTATTTCACTCGAATTCACTTTGCCTTTAATCCATCCAAGCTGTTGCTGTGAAATCTTAGCCATTTCTTCATCTTGTTTGAACCAAAAGACTAGGCCACTATGGGCTTGTAGCCGACCCATTATTAGCTCCCCATGATCCATTAGATCACTAATGTCCTCGCCATAGCTTGTTGAGTTTGATTCGTGATTCTTCTTGAGCCTTCAAATCAATTTGAGGTGGGTTTGCTTAATTAAGTTGTTAGTTGCTATGTTGGTACAATGATTTAATTTTTGGCCTTCTCTTGCGATATTGATTACAAGAAGTGAGGGTTGATTGTGATTTGTAGAGGAAGATAGTAAATCGAGTCTCGAGTTGTCTCTTGGAATGACATTCGGGCTTTGGCCCATGGCTTAATGCATTTGAGTTGTCTCTTGGAATGACATTCGGGCTTTGGCCCATGGCTTAATGCATTTTGATATCTCCATCCGTTAGACCAGAACTGACTTGTCTCCAGTTTGGAAAATGCTACTTGCGTGACACATTACCAGTCTATCTCGATTTTTCAAGAGAACTTGGGCTTCTCCTGCTTGGTTATTCTGCATTCGGTGCTCCTATAATGGGAAGAGTTTTCATGTCGCTTCGAATGTCGGATCCATTATCGATCGTTGATCGATAATGAGTAACCGTACAAGAAGCAAACAAAAATTGAAAAACAAACTAACATGGGAAGTTCCTCTTTTTTTACACTGTTAGCGAACTATCTACATAGGATAAAGCATTTGCAGTGCATCGAGGATCAAGTTTGTCCCATATAGACAGCACATTGCACTTAAACACTTGCCCCAGTTCACATTTGAAGTCTGGCTATCGATTACAAGTTAGCATTTACTTGGAATTCAAGTATGATTGAGGAAAACTTATGAATTTAGGATAGAGATACCTGACCATTTTCGAAAGAGTTCTGTTATATAGAATGAAGCAAGCCTTCTACATGTCGTAAGTCAAGCGAACGAATCCCTACACTCTTCGAAGCTGAATCATCATCCACCTCGCAAGCCTAGTATGGTTAATTAGTCCCGGTTGGGCCCATCGCAGACCGCATGCCTCCCAACTTTTGAGTTCTGCTTAATCCACCTGAACGAGCCTCGACATTGGTCTCTGCTAAGGTTCTTTACGATATATTTATGCAGCATGGGATTTTCGAGGAAGATGTGCGTCTAGTTGCGAATGATGAGTTTTCTCATATGCCTCCTCTGGGGTATACCGCTTGCCATTGATACATGTGTTTGAACGGAGCTGTGCCTCCCTTCAACGGTTTCCTGCGCGAAACACTCTTGAAGTTGGGAATTGCCCCATTCCAACTTTATTCAAATGGTTATGCCATCCTTACTTGCTTGCACGCCCTCTTCATGTGGATGGTCCACTACGCTCCAAGTTTTGATGAGTTGTGATATTTCCTGGCATTCAAGAGGAGAGATGATTGCCCCTCTTTGATCATAATCGAAGCCCAGAGGAACCAAATGATCGTCTTGCGGTTGCAAAGCAATCTATCATAGTTTAAAATGCAGTCCTTCCTCGTTAGATGCCCCGAGGGGTTCAAACGCTGATGGACGACATGGGGTAAGCTTCTCTTTTCTACTTGCCGATCTCCAAAACTTCATGATGGAGTATCTAACTATTTACACATCTCTTATAGCTATCCCAAGGCTGAATATAGATGTGACACTTAATGAAGTTTGTGAGACTTTAAAAGCCATCAGTCCTACTGAAAGAAGCGTTAATGTTCTACTGACCGATAAAAACTGCATTGGTATGGACTGTTAGCTTTGGGTAGATCCATCGCTCAGATTGAAGCTCCCTCTCTCGATCGAGCCAGATTTCACACAAGATCCTCTTCTTCGCCCCATGGTTTTGAGGAAGATCAGGAGATAGGTAGCCCATCTAGAGGATCACTTGTTGAAGCTCATGAGAAGGAAGAAGCCGTTGAGATTGGTCTGAGCAGTTTAGCTAGAATTCCCTCGATTCTGGAGGAGGCGAAAAAAGAGTTTGTACACAGAGAAGGCAAGGTCGCGGTTGATTCAGAAAAGGAAGAGGGAGAGTTCGAAAGCAATAGTGATGAAACCACTATTAGTGATTACTTCTCGTCAGAACCTGATGGCAATGATTCAAAGTCCTGTGATGAGACTTCGAGAATGAGCTCCGCCCCCCCTCCCCCGGGTCCATCTCTTCCCGATGTACGAGATGAACGAAAAATGCTTGAGATAGAAAGTTACCTGGACTCTTCATGTAAGAATGTTGGAGTAGGGCTTGGATATTTCAACGACGTTTTTGTTGACTACGATGCACTCACGAAAGGAGATTTTAAAATTTGACTCGACTCCTCCCTGCTCGGGAGATATCACGCCCTCAGTTAGCTCAGTCCCTCTTATAACGACAAGTCAGTCTGTTCCCACCTTCGATAGCCATTTGTTCCGGCTCGTGATGAAACTTTAGGCTATATTAGAAACACAGCATGTTGCATTATGAATACACTCATTTCTATTTTTTCACTCCCTCGCATATTTGCCTAACTCATGTTGTGTTTTTGAAATCTTTCATGTATCCTTTATTCCAGGTATGACGAGAGGGCGAGGCTCCTACGATGACTTCGAGAACTACACCGATTCACAGCAGTACCCGAAGTGCTCCTTCAGCTGCCACCAAGTCCGGAAAATGGAAGATGAGTATAGGCAGAGAAAAGATCTTGAGGCCGATGTCCATCATTATGAGGAGAGAGATAAAGCTCGTTTGCACGAAGGCAGGTATAACAAGAGATGGTCTCATAAGGAAAGAGATGAGCCATCAAAGAAATCCAAGTTCGACTATCGCTCCCATCCTTCAAAGCTTTCTTTGAAACATACTTTCGTGGGTCCAGAGATTCCTATCTCTTCTACCCCGATTCTGACATCAACGCATATTCCATCTTCCCCCATTATTGTTGCTACCCTTGACCCATCTCATCCCTACCGTGCTAGCCTACACTCTTCCTATGAGTCCCCCTAAGCTAGAAATGGATCTTTCGGGCTTTTTTTAAGGGGAGTTAAGTTTTACATGGATCTTCATCCTGTTCACAGGGATTCCTTCGTGTCGCATCTCCAAGCTGTCCAATATGACCTGGAGCAGGCTGAGAAATGGAAAAAGCTTTGCAAGCAGTTAAAGGACACAAATGGGAATAATTATCAAGAGATCCTCTCATTTAAAACTGAGAAAGATGATTTTGAGTGGGTAGCTAATCAAGAAGCCAAAATTAAATAGTTAGAGGAGGAGAATGAAATAGCACCCCGAGATAGTAAGAGAACTGCTAGCCTAATGAAGGAGCTGAAGGAGGCGCATAAGAAGTTCGAGATCATTTGGAGAGATGAAATTAAAAAGACTCATGAGGAGGAGGCAAAATTAAAAGAGGAAGTGATCACTTTCCATGCTACCATCGAAGCCCAATGGAAGACAATCATCGACCATGATCTAATTGTAGAGGGCACAACAAAATGATCTCTGATCAAGCTAAGACCATCGCAAAGTTACAGCCACAAGTTGCATAGCTCAATGCTGATAAAGCCGTTGTTGAGATTGGGAGGGTTACGGTAGATTATTTGGATCTTCAACATGCTTTTAATCGGAAAATGGAGAAACTGGACGCAACAATTTTGAATTTTTATGCGAACTCCCTGTTGCATCAGGGGAGCCTTAGCTACCTCAGCCCGAAGTACCCACGCACTCTTGCCCTTGTTTCGGAGGAGATCTTGTCCCGCTTTGCTGAGAACAACGACGTTTACACAGATCAAGATTTGAAATCTTAATGAGGAGTCCAAGAAGGCGCTGCTTGAGGGCAGGAGATCCTTCAGGTCGAACGGGAGAAGGAGGCCACTGATGCTGCCCTGACATATGCTACTGATGTGTTTACCAGGACTTCTCCCTCCGGCGGAGGTGAACCATCAATGCAACTCCATGACCAACCAACAAGCTCGGGGCTCGATGTTGTTCCTCATAGGTGGAGTCCTCCAAAAAAAATGAGAAGGCGATCAGTTCGAGGTCGCCATTCGTGATCCTTCCTCTGATGCAGGTAGCATCCATGCTTCTTCCGACTTTGGGTGTCTTCATCTTATGCCACATAAGCAAAGTTAAATGCTTTCCTTTTTGATCTTATATGTCCATCCACTCTTCCCGTTGACGTACCAGCTACTTCGACGCTTGTGCATGCTGCCATCTTGACATCCTCTGAGATTGTATCCGTTCCTACTCCAGTTCCCACATCCACATCTAGCTCACAACCAGGGACAGAGGCCGAGAAGATTGCGATTATCCACGGCTTGGACGACCCTTCAGCATTTTGGAAGTTGGTACAACTGCCGTCGAGGCTAAGGAGCAAGAGATACAGATGGAGCAACCACAGAAGACTCGGCATGATTTTGGCTGCCTTCAAGAAGGAAAAGATGGAGGCGGTCAAAGCGTCGAAGAGCTCCCGTAAGTCATTAAAATACAAAGGAAAGGGAATCTCTTCTGAAAAACATTTGGAGGGGGAGGGATTGCCACCGAAAGGCATGTTGAAATTACTGGCAGCGACACCTCTCTCGAAAAGAAGCAAAAGCAGCAAACTAGAGGTAGAAAGGGAAGTGAGGCAAGAAGTGCTGAGTGGCTGTCATGAGGATGGACTTGATTTTGGCCAATAGCGCACAAGAAGATTGACTTGTTATTCTTTTTGAGTTGTTCAAGTGCAGAGCCTGCCTTTGTGTCCTGATTGTAGAGTCTGTATTTTTTCTTTGTTGATCGCTGTTGTGTGGGTACGGCCCCCACATTTTGATCCTGTGTACAGAAAGTCATAAGCAATTCAATGGTATTTTGACTTTATTTTTATCTATCTATTTGTACATGCTTCATGTACTTGTGCTTCCATATCATACTTTGCTAGTTCTATGATTATAGCCAAGGTCCTTCATTCGAAGTAATAGAATTTTAATAGAACTTAGAGATTGACAGCACTTAGATGATTTTTGTTTAGAAATTCACAATACTATAGAAAAACTTTTAAATTTTAACGATTTTCGTTTGGAATTGATTTTTTTATAGAAATTTCTAAGTTTTAGAAGTTCACAAAACTTGTAAAAATTTCTAAGTTTTAGAAATCTATTCTTACAAAGCTTGTAAAAATTTCTAAGTTTTAGAAATTTTGTTTGGAAGTTGATAAAACTTTAGGATAGGACTTGTTAACTTGTTATTGTTTGGAGTGACATAACCTGTGAGCTTATTGTATTTGTTTGGTTCTATCTTAGTACAAGTGTATGCCCCCCAGTTCATAGGATTGTTCACTTCAAACAACTTTCAAATAGCTGATAGCTTAAGGTTTAAATGATATCTACTGAAAATCCGACTAAGTCATGACCTGATTTTCAATTCTTTGGAAGTTTTGGAACCTTAGCATTTACTCTTAGTTTTTAGCAGCACTCAAGTAAGTATGCAGTTTACTCATGGGTATGTATTGTCAATCATCGAGTGCCTTCCTTCTAGCTCCAGTTATTCCTAGTTGTATGCATGAGGGGCTGTAATTTCAAGATTTAGCACCCCGCTTGTGTAGTGTGAGGCTTTGGATGCTCCTCGGTACTGCCTATCTCCGGGCCACGCGAGAAGTGCGTTCTTGGTGTCCCTTAGCGTTGCCTATCTCCAGGCAATGTGAGGAGTTTTAAATTTGGTGCTTCTCGACGTTTCCTATCTCTAGGCAGTGCAAGGAGTTTATTCTTGAGTGTGCGTCTTATAAGATGCGTGGCTTTTGATGCTCCTCGGCGTTGCCTATGTTCGGGCAACGCGAGGGTTTTTTTTTTGACATTCCACGGTGTTTCCTATCTCTAGGCAACATGAGGAAGTTAGTTTTCGATGCTCCTTGGCATTGCCTATCTCCGGGCAATGAGAGGAGTTTGTTTTCGATGTTCCTCGGCATTGCCTATCTCTGTGCAACGCTAGGAAGTTGGTTTTCAATGCTCCTTGGCATGGCCTATCCTCGAGAAATGTGAGGAGTTTTTTTTTGACGTTTCTTGGCGTTGCCTATCTCCCGACAACGCGAGGAAGTTACTTTTCAATGCTCTTCTACATTCCCTATCTCCAGGCAATGCGAGGAGTTTTTTTATATTCCTTGGTGTTGCCTATCTCTGGAAATGTGAGAAAGTTAGTTTTCGATGCTCCTCGGCGTTGCCTATCTTCGGGCAATGCGAGGAGTTTGTTTTAGACATTCCTCGGCATTGCCTATCTCTGGGCAATACGATGAAGTTTGTTTTTAATGCTCCTCGACGTTGCCTATCTCCAGGCAATGCAAGGAGTTGTTTTATTTTTCGATAGGCAAGGATTGAGTTTTGTCGATCCAACGGTTTGAGTTGATTTGTTTCCGTCGACTCGATGGGTCATCATTATGAACATAGTTTAGTTGATTCAAGAAGAAAATTTTAGTAAGGAAAACATGGAAAATTCTATGCCTATTTACAATGCCACTTGCATTTTTGGGATGGCTTATTTGCTGAAATATAGAAAATAGAAAATACATAAAATAGTCTTTTAGATGAAATAATGGCGGAGCGACTCGCTATTCCAGGCTCTGGCAACTACGACCCCGCCAACAGTTGTCAGCTTGAAAGTCCCATCATTGTGATTTTGATAAATGACATACGGTCCTTCCTAGTTTGGTCCAAAGGATCCCGGTATAAGGTAAACTCGCTTGAGCATAAGATCTTCAACCTCGAAGGTTTGACTATGAACTTTGGAGTTTAAGTATCATGTAACCCTTGTTGGTGGGCAACAGTTCTCAACTCTGCTTCTTCTCTTTTTTCATCGATATGTCTAGCGATTCAAGCAGGGATTGCTCATTTTGCAGTTGATTAAAATTCTATCTTCGGTGCAAGGGGACCTCTATTTCAACAGGAATCATTGCTTCTAAATCATATGCTAATACGAACGGAGTGTGGCCAGTTGCTGCTTTGTGTGTTGTCCTATATGCCCATAGTGCGAGTGGAAGTTCATCAACCCAATTTCCTTTCACCTTTGTTAATTGCTTTTTGATGGTGGATTTGATGATCTTGGTTATTTCTTCCACTTGCCCGTTGCTTGCGAATGAGGCACTGCGGAAAACTTTTCTCTATTCGGAAGCGCTTGGAGAAGTCTTTGAACTCGAGACTCTCAAATTGGATTCCGTTTTCAGTGATGATTTTTTGCGGCACACCAAACCTGCAAATGATGTTTTTAGTGACAAAGTTAATAACTTTTTTTGTGTTTATGGTGGCCAGCGGTTGTGAAATCATCTACGACACTATATCATTTTTGGCTCCTCCTTTAGCTATTGGAAGGACATCAATCAGACTGGTCCTCCATCTCGCAAATGGCGATGAGCTGACCATTTGTGGCCATTTGTGTCAGTTTCTTCGAAGGAGTTCTCTTACTTTTGTTGAATCATTGACAGCGATCGCATCTTCTACCGTGGTCCTCGGTGTCGCGATTTTTTTTGGCCAAAAGTATCTGGATTGAAGGACTTTCTTTGCTAGCGTCTTTGCATTCGCCTTCATGTACTTCCTTCAGGATTTGTCATGCTTCATCGTTGGTCACACACCTAAGAAGAGGGATACAGAATGCCCTTCGATAGACTATCCCATCCTGTACCACGAACCTTAGCGCCTTACGGAGGAACTTCTTCAGCTGATTTCGGTCATTTTGTAGGGTTCTTGGAAGTAGATAGTCCTTTATCAATGCCATCAAAATGTATCTGGCTCGATGGTGATTTCTACAATCCATCCTGCGTCCATTTTATCTACGCTCCGATTGGTTAGCGTTTCAACTAGAATCAATCCCAATGACTGGGGTTCCCCAGTGCTTGCCAGCTTAGCCAAGTAGTCTGTTTTGGTGTTTTACTCTCGTGAGACGTGAGTTATGGTGTAATGCTCGATATCACTAAACAACTCTTGTACTTTAGATTGGTAAGGGGTGAGATTTTCTCCACGCGCTTGGTATTTCACTTTTACTTGACAGACGATCAGCTGGGAGTCGTTGTATATGTGAATAGATTTTATCTCGAGTTCCTTCACAACCTTTAGTCCAATGATCAAGGCTTCATATTCTGCTTTGTTATTTTTTGCTGGGAATTCCAAGCAAAAAAGCATAGCTAATGGCTCTCCCCTCGGGGGTTTCATGCACTACCCCTGCTCCCGAACAGAGGTTGCTTGATGCACCATCGACGAAGAGCTTCCATAGTGTGTCTGCTTTCGGTTGAATTTTTCCCTTATCGTCCCCTGTGGTAAATTCGGCAATGAAGTCGGCCAATGCTTGCCCATTGATTGCTTTCCTCGGTTGGTATGTGATGTCATATTGGCTCAACTCTATATTCCACTTGAGTAGTGGTCTAGAATTTTTCGGCCACTATAAAACTTGCTTCACGGGCTGGTCAGTCAGTACTTTAATTAGATGAGCCTAGTAGTGTAGTCGTAATTTCCAGGATGCAATCAAAAGATAATACTCTAGCTTTTCCAACTTTGGGTAATTTTTCTCAGCTTCGGTGAATCGTTTGCTAATGTAGTACACAGGTCATTGGATTCTCGCTTCTTCCCGCACGAGTGTCGCGCTCAGTGCGAGTGGGGAAATCGCTAAATAAATGAATAGGTCTTCTCCATCCACTGGCTTTGATAAAATGAAGGGAGCTTCCATGTGTTGTACCAGTTCCTCGGAAGTGTCTAGCATGCTTCACTCCATTTGGAGTTTTTCCTTCCTTTCTTCAGTGCATCGAAGAACGGTATGCACTTTTCTATAGCTTTAGAAATGAACCGACTCTGTGCCACGACCTTTCCAATCAAGCTTTGAAATTTTCTCTTATTTTTAAAGGCTTGGAGTTCCTGTAATGTTGTTATTTGCTCCGAATTTGCTTCGATGCCCCGTGCACTTACTATGAATCCTTGGAACTTCCGATATGCTACTCCGAAGTGACATATAAGTGGGTTAAGCTTCATTCTATATTTGTAGAGTTTATCGAACATTTCAGCCTGATTATCTAGATGGTTAGCACCTACTCGAGATTTGACTAACATATCATCCACGTAAACCTTTATAGTCTTTACAATCTGGTGTTTGAACATAGAATTCACTAGCCTTTGGTATGTTCCCCTACATTTTTAAGCCGAATGGCATTACTCTATACCAGTATAGAACCAAATCGGTGATGAAGCTGGTGCCTCTTGGTTTGGTTGATGCATCAGGATCTGGCTATAGCCCGGATACGCATCCATAAATGATAACAACTCATGTCCTGCTATTCCATCCACTAGTTGATCAATCCTTAATAGTGGGAAGCTATCCTTCGGACAAGCTTTGTTGATGTTCGAGAAATCAATACAGGTTCACCATTTTTCATTTAACTTCTTGACTAGGATCGGATTTGATACCAATTCAGGGTAAGTTGCATCTTGGATGAAGCCGTTGGCCATCAGTTTATATACTTCGTTCCTTAGTGCTTTGGGCCACTCGAGCCCAAGATGCGCCTTTTCTGCTTTACTGGTGTGAATCTAGGGTCAATATTGAGCGTGTGGCAGGCAATTTTTGGTGACACCCCAAACATATCGGAGTGCGCCCAAGCAAACACGTCCAAATTGGCATGGAGGAATTTGGTTAACTCTGATTCGCATCATGTTTCCCATGTGCGGCCTAATTTTCAAGACCCATGTTGGGTCATCCATACAGATTGGGACATACGCCGTTAACTCTGTCGGTGCTACCTGATCCTCCTCTAATCTCTTCTTCCTAGGGCCCAATGCCTTGTCGAATCGACTTTGGTCCCCAAGCCAGGGGCTATTCTATAGTTTCTATTCGGAGGGCTCATAGATGTAGAGGTCCCTCCCCACATCCTTTCCTTTTTCCCTTTCTTCTTGACTTATACAACTCTACGATGTAGCATTCCCAGGAAACTCTTTCGTCTCCTTTCACTATTTCAATTCCGTATTTGGTAGGGAACTTCATTGTAAGGCACCATTAGGCCAATGCTATTCTGAAGTTGGCTAATGCGGGCCATCCCAAGAATGCATTGTATGCTGACATGTAATCCACGATCACAAAAGTTTGAATGAGGGTGAATCGTCACTCACCTTCTCCAAGCTCCACAGGTAGGTCGATTGTTACCATCGGTTGTTTAGGTTCTCCGATAAACCCCTGGATCTTAGTCTGGCATGCGAATATGCTTTTCATGCTAATCTTCATTTGGTCAAAAGTTCGCTTGAAAAGTATGTTAACTGAACTGCCACTATCAATCAGCACTCATCGGACTATGGCGGGGTCGATTCCTACTATCGCCACCATTGGGTCGAGAGTTGGAGCCTCAACCCCTTTGGTGTCCTGATTACGGAACACTATGTCATCGCTCAGAACCTTCTGCTGCTTGGCCGGAGTTTTGTTTTCTATTGCTAAACACGATTCCTTTGGAGCATGATTCAGTGAACTCGCATATTGCTCCATCTTTCCCCAACTTCTTTGCGTAGGATGTGGTCCTCCAGATATTGTCTCGATAATAAGTCTTTTGTCAGTTCGCTTTGACCCTACTTCGCTGGTTCTAGCTTGATTCCTTTGCTCTCTAGGAGGTTGAGGGACCATAGGTCGATTGGATTTTTGTGGCTTCTTCACGTATTGTTGAAGTTTATTGTCTCGGATTAGCCCTCGATGAGGTCCTTAAGGTGGAGGCATTCGTTTGTATTGTGCCCGTGCATCTCGTAGAAGCAGCAGAATTTCCATGAATGCCTTTTCCGTTCCATTTTCTCCTTTCTAAGTGGTTTCCTATACTCTTCAGTTTCTTATGTTGCGAGATAATTATTCTCTGGAGTATCATTTAGGGGGGTATAGTCTCCCGGTCTAAATATTTTGTTGCTTCCATCATTATTTCTCTTGTCGGAATTCTGATTTCTTCTCTTCTAGTTCCCACTTTTCCCTATGACTCCATGGTTATTTCCAAGATCATGTGTGCATTGATTTGTTGTCATTCCATTCTACTCGGTGTTCATCTATTGTACTCTAGCAGTCTTTCTTTCAAGCTCACGTGCTTTGTCAAACCTTAAGTACTGGCACGCTTTGCGATTGAAGTCTTTCCTGTTGTAGGTTGCTTCATCTTGATCCATCCCCCAAATTATGTTTCTGGATGGATGGTACACACTAACGCCGTAAAAACCATGTCCTCATTGGGGTTGCTCACCTCTATTACTGCCTTGTTAAACCTACTCATGAATGACCTCAATGTCTCATTGCGCCCTTGAACTAGTCAGATAGGGACAAAACCTCTTTTGGTTGCATGGTATGGAGCTTGAATTGGTCAAATAATTTTGTTGCAAGTTGGCCAAAGATAGACATAGATCTTGGGGGAGGTCCAGTGAACCACATAGACGCGACTCCTTCTAGAAAAATGGGGAAACATCGGTAATGAATGTCTTCTAGAGCATTGGTTTCGTCCATGTACCGGCTGTACTTGTACAGATGGGGGTTTGGGTCCTTTGTTCATTCATAGGAAGGAATAGGCGGCATTGTATCTTTCATTCAATATCATGTCGGTAAAAACGGTCTGACTTGGGGCAGATCCCCACTCATCATCATTTCGGCTTTACTTTCGTCCATCAGCTATTTAATTGTGTCTGCTATGTATGCCTCCGATGTTGGGTAGTCCTGGGGGCGACAATCAGCCACTGCACCAAGTTTTTGGTTCTGCATACTGTCTTGGCACGTGGGTTGATGCCTAGGCACTTCTATCTTCGGGAGAGCCACTCCCACGGGACACCGTTGGCTTGCAGTTGGCCTAACTGGGGCAGTTTGAATGTTTCTAGCATCATCGAACGTATTGACTTTCTCTTCCATCTGATTACCTTGCTCTCCGTCTTTTGAATCAGAGAGATTAATAGCTATATCTTCCTACGGATTTTTAGGCCCCTGATTTGGATTCAAGATTGGTTTCTTTGCACTGGGTGGAGTATTCTCATTCTCCTCCATGCTGCATCCTGTTGTTACTCTTTTTTGTGGCTGCTTTTCATTCCTTTGTATGTAGGCCGAAGACGGAGGAATTCTCTTGTTCTACAGTAGTCACTAGTTCAGGCACCGCCCTTGGATCGAGTTTGATTGTAGGGTCAATAGAGCATTGAGCTTCTCCATCAGAGCCTTCTGACTATTTTCCATTTTATGATTGATCTCCTCAACCATCTTATTCAGCTCATCTCTAGTGATAACTTCATGCTGACCGGAGGATGCCGGTGCCTGGTTTACTAAGTTAGCACCATTTACTTTAGCTTGTTGGAGATTAGCTCCTTCTCCAGCTATTACTGCCTCTATAGATCTTCTAGAGGTAGCTCTCTTCTCCCAGGAGCCATTGGTTCTAAAACAGCAAGTTCTTCAAGAAAAGATTAGGGACATAACTTCTGGACCAATGAGATCCAAATTAGATAGTTAGATGTAGATCCTGAGTTGGAATTCCCAATGAAAGCACCAAAACATTGACCTAAAAAATGGACCAGCGCCCTAGTTAGAGTTTGAAAGCACCAACATTATTCTGATAGAGAAAAATCATAGATCATAGATATAAAGAGAGAACAATAAACGAAAGTAGACAAACATTGTTTTGTGGTTCGGTTGTTGATGAAGCCTACGTCCACTTTATAGTATTATTATAGGCTAGTTGTTATTACAAGAGTTGTTTGATTACAAGGATTTGATTGTTTCCTAGATAGATTAGATCTCCAGAGTAGGAATCCACTGGAGAATCACAGTGTGTTCCTTTGGAGATTTTTGTGAGGGAGGTTGAAAGTAAAGAATAATTCCAGCAGAGCTTCAGCCACCTGTCTGGAGAAGATCATGTTTATGTTGTAGGTAGGATGCTATTTATGGAGATCGGAGAGCTTCTTGACTAGGCTTGTATTCATCAACTTGCAGGTAGGTCACAGACGAGCTAGGGGGCTTTGGCTTGTGAAACGAACCAAAACCATCATTCGCTGGCGACCCATAGACTTGGTTCATTTTGCAGACCAAATCTTGCCTCTTCTTAATAGTATTCTACATCTGGTTTGTTTGATGTTTTGAGATAAGGCATGAGTTTCTGATGAGCTATGCACTTGGGATTTTTCTAGAGTTTGGACCTGGAGATGTTACTACAGCCTTTTATCATTGTTCTTACATTTTGAAAGCAATTCACTAGTTGTTTACGTTCAGCCACTGATTGGATTATAGGAATACTGATCTCTCGGCTCCGTTGATCTCAGTCACTGTCTTAATTGTGTCGCTCAGCCCTTGTTGATCCCTTGTCTTCGTTTTTCTAGTTAAGTCCTGAACCATCATGTCCTTGCAAGACTGCTCTATTCTCTATTGATTTTTGCTGGGTTAAAAACCCAGATAGCAGTTTGTAGTTGAAATTCTTACTTACGATTCTTTTTAAGTAGAAATCCATTTTGATTTTGATCTTTACCTTTGTTCTGAAATTTGTTCTTGAATGTTTTCCAAATAAGTAACCGTAGGAATGCCAGAGGTTGGGGTCGTGGAAATGCCCCGATGCCACCAGTTGTTGCACCCGTTCCACCAGCTCGGCCCGTTAAGTTCACTATCGTTTATAAGAAGTACACTCAGCTTGGAGGTACCAAGTTCACTGGAGCAGGTAACATTATTGAGGCTGAACAGTGGTTGAAGAGCTTAGAGAGGGTGTTTACTGGACTTGAGATCACCGATGCTCAGATGTGTCAGTTAGCTATTTGGCAGTTGTAGGACTCTGCCCAAGATTGGTGCGAGTCAGTTACTGCTCATTCTACTGAGGCAAATATCACTTGGTAGCAGTTTAGGTGTCATCCTTAGTTGTCCTTTTGCTATGTTATCTCTTTGGAATTTATCTTTTTGGACATTATCTAATGTCTTGAATCCATATTTTAGGTATGCTTTTATGGCAAATTGGATATCCAAATCCGGGAAGTCCCAGTTATATAGGGCATTTATGGACCTTGAGCAAGGGGATATGACTTTTGTGGATCATGGAAGGAAGTTTAATGAGTTATCTAAGTTTCGGCCAAGTTTGATCGATACCCCTCTCAAGAAGAATGAGAAGCTTATTTTTGGGGCTCGCCTGGAGTATTATGATCACTTGATTAAACCTATTCATGGAACCTTCACTTCTCTTATGGATATAGCCACCCGTTTCAAGAACCCTAATTCCAAAGGAAAGCAGGTTATGCTAGCATCTCAGTCTTAGGGAAATTCTAGCAGCTCGAAGAAGAGGATACCCAACTTATAGCAGCAGAAGAAGAACTAGCAGAATTCTCAAGGTATTGGTTATTCTTCTCAGAAGCGATCTCTTGACTTATCTTCCATCACTTGCTTCAAGTGTGCAACCACAAGGGTTATTATGCCAACAGTTGTCCATCCTCTACCGGAGCCGCCATTCCTCCAGCCCAGATGTCCAGGAACAACGTTTTCCATGTTTGCTTGCCGCCAGGCCACTTCAAGAAGGATTTTCCTACTCAGTAGAAAGGCAAGACATCTGGAGTCTTTACCATGATCTCCTCCATGCCTCCTTCTGCTAGCGATACCCAATGTACTCTCCAGGGCAACTTTTCTTTGCATGATTTTACTATTCATGTTCTATTTGGCACCGGAGCATCCCATAACTTTATTTTTTTTGATGTTTGTAATAAGTTTGAGCCTCAATTGGCAACTACATCTTTATGTGTGACTAACCCCATCGGCGGTCCCGCCAACCTTAGTATGATTTGTAATGGGGTGAAACTCCTTTACAATTTGCACAAATTCATAGAAGATTTCTATGTCCTCGGTTTTGATGCATTTAATATCTTACTTGGAGGTGATTGGTTAAAGCTATATGATGCAATTATTTCTTGCAAAGCCCGAACTGTTTCTGTAGTAGATGACTATGGTAATTCTCTTGTAATCTAATGTCGAACGCCTCAGGATTATGTAGGCAATTTTATCTTTTCTCTTGATTCTCAGCCTAGTGATCTTGTATCCACCCCTATAGTCAGAGATTATCCTGATGTCTTTGTTTAAGTCACTTCTCTACCTCCTAAGCGGGAAATTGAATTCTGCATTGATCTTATTCCTGGAGCCCGACCTGTTGTTGTTCCTTCCAAATGGATGGCGCCTAGAGAGAAAGCTGAGTTAAAGAAGCAGATTGAAGACCTATTTTCCAAGGGTTTGATTAGGCGAAGTTTTTCAGAATGGGGAGCAGCAATGGTTTTTTAACTATATCCAATGGTTCTTTGAGGATGTGCGCTGATTATAGAGAGCTGAACAAGCTTACTCTTAAGAATAGATGTCCTATGCCTTGTATCAATGATACGTTCCATCAGCTCTACGGAGCTAAAGTATTCTCTCAGCTTGATCTTGCCACCGGTTTTCATCAACTTCGAGTAGCTGAGGAGAGCATTCCCAAGATAGCTTTTCGAACTGAGAATGGTTTCTATAAATGGTTAGTTATGCCTTTTGGCTTAACCAATTCTCTAGCCTTCTTCTTTGATCTCATGAATCGTGTTCCGTGATGTTCTCAACAAGTTTGTCCTAGTTTTTGTTGATGATAATCTCGTCTTTTCTAAGTCTGAGAAGGAGCATGATGCACATTTGAGCTTTGTTCTCCAAATTCTTAGGAGTCATTAGTTGAAAGCTAAATTTTCTAAATGCCATTTCTAAAAAGATGAAGTCCAATTCCTTGGATACATTGTTTCGAAAAATGGAGTTTTGGTTGATCCTGTTAAGGTTGTTGTAATTAATGATTAGGAGACACCTAAGACTCCTTTTGATATTCATAGCATTTTGGGCCTAGACAGTCATTATAGTATATTCATTGGGAATTTTGCTCGCATAGCTGCATCTCTTACTGCTTTTACTCATAGGAATGCTAAATTTGTTTGGAATGATAAGTGTGAAGTAGCATTTAATGAGTTAAAGAAAAAGCTTACTTCTGCTCTTGTTTTCATCGTTTCGAATGGGAGTGAAGGATTATCAGTTTATATCGATGCTAGTAGAGAATGTTTAGGAGCATTCTTAATGCAGGATGGGAAGGTTATCGCTTATTCCATTCGTCAGTTGAAGCCTCACAAATCTAATTATGCGACTCATGATTTGGAAATTCTTGCTGTTGTTATCCCACCTTTGGGTCAAGGCTGGAATATCAACAAATCGGCAAGGAAGAATGGATATCAGGATTGGAGATCGTTTGAAAACAAGGCTAAAATCGATGTCGTTAAAATTTGGCTGAGCTCCGACCAGGACGGAATCGATTGGAGATGATGATCAAGGCTAGAAGAAGCTACATTTCAAATTTCAGGTTAAGCAGAGATCATCTGTTCAAGATATGGATGGATCAATGTTAAAGGTGGCTATTTTGGTATCGATACTGTTCGTATCCATCTGTTTCGTATCGATACCCATGGTGCGAACAGTACGTTCATGTCGATCATGTCAGATCATGGCAGTAGACTTTGAATCGATACTATTCGTATAGACAACATGGACTCGACACGATGGTTTCGTATCGGTCAGGATGGAAATAGGTGGCATATCTCGAATCGATACTCTCGTATCGATAGTAGAAAGATTTGGCACTTTCATATCCATCAGGTAAGATCTCGCTCGTATCCATCCTAAGGATGAGATTCGTGTCCATTATTCACGACCACTTCGTATCGATACCCCCCATGCTCATTTTGTATCGATCAGCACATATGGGATCGAAACGAAATATACTCCTGGAATCTATACGAAGAAGGGAATTGATGGGTGCGAACGTACCATGTTATGAATACAAACGGGCATGAAACGCGGATGCGAGCGAAGAACATCCACGAATCAAGGGAGGAAGCGTTCAAAACGGCAAAGAAAATGGATCAAGCCTTGGAAATAGCACCATGTCATCGATGTGCACATGCTGGGAATCAACGCGAAGGGATATCGATACGAACTAATCAGTGCGAACCGGACGGCATTGAGAAACCATAATTCGTATCGATCATATCTTGAGTTCTACAAGTCCAAATGCTAGGAAATTTTCACAGGAGCTTACGTACAAGCTAAAGAACATTCCTGCCAAGTTTCAGCTCGATTGGACCATTTTTTAATTGATGCGAAATTGCTTCGTATCGATCACGGATCAAGTCGAAACTTGTTGGGATCGATCGCGTGGGCCCTCTCACATGCCCGAAGGAGTCTCCTGAAGTTTGAGCGTGATATCAGCCTCCTACACCTATGAATAGCCCCCTGAAGCCTACAGAAAAGATGATCTTTTGCGATTGGACGCCCAGACTCCTCCGGATTCAATTCTATACTTCATCATTGTTGTTGTACTCAAATTACTTCATTGCAACCGCTGTAATCATCTGTAATCAACAAGAATAATCAATAAAGGATTACTATTTGAAGTGGACGTAGGACGGAGATAGCCGAACCACTATAAATCTTGTGTTTTTGTTCATTACTTCTGGATTGTTGTTCGTTGTTTGCTTAGATCTCTAACTTGTGCTCGAACATCGCTGATTTATATTCATATATTGGCGCTTTCATGGTATTTAGGGTTTGTGACCAATTTTGGCGCAAACAGCTGTTGTGTTTGTTTTGAAGTTATGGAGGCACTATCTTTTGGGAAATAAGTTTAAGCTCTTTACGGATCGTCAGTCGCTTAAGTATATTTACACCCAGAAGGATTTGAACCAAAGGCATTAGATGGCTCAAATTCTTAGCATCTTATGACCTCAATGTCAACTAGACTCCTGGGAAGGCCAATGTTGCGGTCGATGCCTTAAGTTGGAAGAGAGCCATGTTATGTTAGATTGTAGCTTCTTTGTCTCTTATGGACCATATCGTGGCTAAGCAAGTTGAGGATGGGATGCTTCGGCTCATAAAGAAGAATATTCGTTTTAGGGAAGATGATAACCAATGTGAATTAGGAGCATGAATTAATCAACATGTAATTCTGAGGATTAATAACCCAATTTGTGTTCCGAATGTCGATGGATTAAGGCAAGAGGTTCTTAAGGAGAGTCGTCAATCTAGATTCTCTATTCATCTTCGAGTTATGAAGATGTATCAGAATATGATGAAGCTGTATTGGTGGAGTGGTATGAAGTGGGACATCTCCAATTATGTTAATAGATGTGCCACTTGTCAACAGGTTAAGTGCGACCACCAAAAGACTGTTGGATAGTTGCAACCCCTTAAGATTCTCATTTGGAAGTGGGATCCGGCTTCTATGGACTTTATTGATGGATTACCGAGGAGGAGAAAGGGTAACAAGAGTATATGGGTAGTTGTCGATCGATTAATCAAATCCGCTCATTTTGTTCCGGTCAAGTTGAATCGAACCGCTTCAAGTTTATTAGAGGTTTATGTGATAAAGATTGTCAGGCTCCATGGTGTTTCACCCAGTATTGTTTGTGATCGTGATCCTATCTTTAGCAGCAAGTTCTTAAAAGATTTTCAGGAAGCTTTAGGTACTCGTTTTAACCTTAGTACCGCTTACCATCCGTAGACTGAAGGTCAGATGGAAAGAGTAAATCAGATTCTGGAAGATCTTCTTCATTCCTGTATTCTTAATTATGCAGGTTCTTAGGAAGATCACCTCCATCTTGTTGAATTCACTTATAATAATAGTTATCAGGTATAAGTCTAATTTGAAATTTTAAATCATTTTAAGCATAAATCAATTAAACCCCTTTTTTGAACTCAGACAAGTATCGAAATGTCTCTGTTTGCCGCTCTTTACGGGCGATCTTGCAAATATCCATCTTGTTGGATTGAACTTGGTGATTATTTGGTTCTTGGACCTGATATGATTCTAGAAGCATCCGAAAAGGTTAAGGAGATTAGGAGGAAGAAGATAATTGCTTAGGATAGGCATAAGAAGTATGCTGATAGGCGGAGAAGGGATTTGGAATTTTCAGATCGGGTCTTTCTTAGAATTTCGCCAGTGATAAATGTGATTCGCTTTGGTCGGAAAGGGAACCTTAATCCCAGATTCATTGGCCCTTTCCGCATCTTGGAAAGAGTTGGTCCATTAGCTTATAAAGTGGATTTGTCGGAGAAGCTTTTAGGTGTGCATAACGTGCTTCACGTATCACATCTTCACTGGTATCTTCATGATCCTTCCTTGATTGTTCAGCCCGCTCTATTGGAGAATTTGGACGTTGAGCCGAATCTCACTGTCGAGAGGAAGCCACTTCATATTGTCGATAGAGGTATGAAATATCTTAGAAGGAAATCCTTCGGTCTGGTCAAAGTACAATGGAGTACAGATGACCGGGGTCGCACATGGGAAACCGAGGAGTCCATACATGCTTCGAATCCTGAATTGTTTGTCTTAGGTACTATTCATTTTGAAATCTATCTTATCTTTCTATTTGCTTCTATTCTCTTATCTCATTCCTTTTCGGGGTAAATTTTGACAATTTTAAAATGTCAGTATTTTGAATTTAAATTAAATTTAAAAATTAGAAATTGTGATGTAGAGTGTTTCTTTAGCCAAATTTAATAAAATAATATTTCTATGAAATTTCAATTTTTGGTCAAATTTAGTCGAAATTTGAATTTTAGTTGAAGTTTAAAAAATTTAAATTTTAAATTTATTCGTTTTTTCTAATTCTAGACTGGTTTCTGATCTCCAATCCATTTTTTGTTCCATCAAAATCGAATTCCAATTGCTTTAAATTTTCAATTTACAATCAAAAACTCGCATAAATTAACGATTTATTTTCATGTGTATGTCCTATGGTATATTTTATAGTATATTTTGTGTATTTTGGATGGTATATGGTCTTTTGGGCTCCTTTTGACTTTTGGGCTTCAACTGACTCCTCAAAACCCCAACAGACTTCCCATTCACCGAAAAGTCACCATCTCAGAAAGAAAGTATGTACCGGAGTTTCCGATTTCTCATTTCTCACTTCTGCCTTCTTTAAAACACAAAGCTCCTCCACCATTACCATCTCCTTCTTCCTCCAATCCAAAAAAATTAAATCTACCTCCTTATTCCTCCTCTCCTCCTTCATCTTTTCCCTCTTCTTTACTCCTTTTCTCCTTGCCGACCACCTCACCTATTGCCGCCGGCCATCACCCCATCCACAGCCACCATCCAAGGCCGAACCACCCACTAATGCTCGGCCCCACCTTCCCTATCCTCTCCCTTCCTTTTCCTCTCCTTTTTATTCGTTTCCCTTCTCTTTTCCTTCCTTTCCTTTCCCTTTTGGCTCGGCCTCTTCCTTCCCCAAGCCTTGCCGCCCCTAGCCACACCAAGGCCGCACCCTAGCGCCCCTTGCTGTATCCCTAGCCTTGGCCAAGCCATAGACCAATCCCAAAGCCCAAGGCCGAACACTCTTCATAAAAAAATGAAAAGGAAAAAAAGTAATTTTGGTGATTGTCGTATTCGAGTTTGGATATCTTTGGATTGGTTCTTTGCTTGCTTTAGTCTCCATCTCTATCATGTTTGTGTTTATCACCTTCACATACCATAAAAGTTGAGAATTCACTCATGATTAATATTCATATGTATTAGTAAATGGAATCATATGAAATGATATGTGAATTGTTGCTTTAGTTAGGAATATGTTACACATGTTATGTTATGTTCACATTGATATATGTTACTTTATATGTCACATATGCTATGTTAATTTATATGTAACATATTCCATGTTAATTTATATGTCACATATGTCATGTCAATAGTATGTTAGGCTATGTTAGAATATGCTATGTCAACCTTATATATGTTATGTTATGATAATGTTAATCACATACGTGTTATGCTAAAAAATGATTATGTCACATGTCATAATACGTTATGTTAGGTAGTATGGTGTATGTCACATGATATATTGTTATATAACATGATATACGTTATGACATGTTATGCAATTGATATGTTATGTTATGTTATGTTATGTTATGTTATTTATTTATTTATGCAAATCACACTGCAAGTTCCCTTTGTATGTTAGTTAGGAACTCAATATGAGTTGAAATGATACATACCTGAAAGGCCATTTAGATTAGGTAAAACTGACTTGGGATACGGGATGAAATGATATATATCTGTAAAGTTAATAGGTGAAATGATATATACCCTGATCACTTGACCATAAGGTAGAAAACTATATACGGACACTGTTTGTCTATTTTAAAGTGTTCTCTAAATTTTATAATATGTTTTGATTTAATAAAATGAATTTTTTTGGAAATTTAATTAAAATGGGTTTATTTAAAAATTATATTTTTGAAATTAAAATAAAATATATAATTATTATATGCTTAAAAGTTAATTTATAAGTTAGGGTTTTTAAAAGTTAAATTTCAAAATTTTGACTCATAATTTAATTTAATTTCAAAATATATAATTTGATATTTAATTAGTAAAACTTAAATTAAATTTAAAAAATGTATAATTTAATAAAATAATTAATAAAGTTTTAAAAGAATTGTTTAAAAATTTAATTTAATTGATTTTTTTAACCACTTTAATGAATAAAAACAAGGAAGGAGAAACTAAGACAAAATTGTAAATTTAATATAATTTGATAAAATAAAATCAAATAAGATTATTTAATCTATTTGGTTATAGAATTTCCAAAGATATGATTTTGAAATTTAGATAACTTAATGTGATAGAAACTGTAAGTTAAATGTTTCAAAGCTAAAATATAATTTAAGTTAGATATTTTAGTAATTTATTTAAATTGTAACTTAAGATTTTTTTATTTAAAATGTTTTACAAAAAAATTACCATGGTGTTAAATAAGCATTTAGTTTTTAAAGAGACCCAGAGTCGGATATTGACACACTCTCTTCAATGCCGAACCACTTTAACAATTGTGTACGTGGCCGAGAATCCTGAATGAAGTAGGATGGTTTGGCGAACGCTACTGGAATGAAGTAAAAGAACGATGATGGATGCCTTGACTTTCAGGTCAAAATTAAAATGACTAAAACATGAGCTATACCGGGCTATGTAGGGTCGTCCCTCTATTAAGCATGCTTCTTCGAAACCAGATCTACTACTTTGTAATTTGACTAGGTGCACCTTGGATTATGGGAGTGCGTCTCGAGGTGGGTGGTGGTATCTGATATGCGTTACCACCAGTCTGAAAGTGCGAAACGGTAGAATCCTACCCCAGGCATTGCCTTACGTGCCTTGTTATATTTGTCCTCATCGAGCCCAGTACAACTTTGGTTTATATCGTACCTATGGAGTGCTCCCTGAATATCCCACCTGTTTACGGTGGAGCTTACAGTACTGTATAGACTACGGTATTTATATAAAATGTGTTAAAGGGGGATATGGGTAACGCCTTAATGCTACTTTAATACTTTACTTTCTGATGGACACTATTTATATAGTGTATTCTATTATATATGTAGATAGTTTAACGGATCCTTAAAGGAAGGGAATCCTAGGCATCCTTTAAGTTATTATTACATTTCACTTGAACATTTCACTTGAGTTGATTTACTTACATAAGAATGTTAATCCCGACTCGAGTGTTTTGTTTTTTCTTTATACTTGGGTCAGCTTGAGTATCACAACATTCGAAATTCATCTTTTAGAGCTGCAGACTAGTTGGAGATCTTTCTATCTATCTAGTTAGCTATTTCAGTCATCTTCAGTTATTTCAGTTATTTCTATTTCAAATTTTGTCATTTGCTTATGTATTAGCGAACTTCTATATATTTGGGATTTCTGTTGTATTTGCTTTAGACTCTGATATTGTAGTAACTTCATGAACTACTATGTTTATTTTTTCCACTTCTTATTGCTGTAATATTCTGCGTCTGTGAGATTTTGTGATTATTTGTTATTTGCCCTAAATTTATATAACAAGCTACTATTTTGAGCAATTCAAGTCTGACATGTGTGGATTATTGTCGACTTGAATGGTTAGAAATAGTGAGTCGTTACATATACACAATTTACTATATGTTGCACATGCACTATATATGCATTAGTATATTATGACATACTCATATAATATACATAATACCAAATAATTGAATTCATTGATTGAATAATTAGAAAATTAAATTAAATAAAATTTTATCTAAAGTAACTAGATCAGATCTAATAAATCCATTTAGAATTCACAGGCCCAATAAAAATCTAAATATGATTTTTTGTTTAAATCGACTTATTCCGCCCATTGTAGATCGACATGGTTCCATCAAAAAGTGTAACGACCCGTAGAATTTCGACAATTTAATTTGTTTATTTAATAGGATTTTGTAATTTATTTTAGTAGAAAAAATAAAAAGGGGATAAATAAATGTTAAAATGAAGGCTAAAATAAATTATGTAAATGGTGACTTAAAACCTATTTATAGAAATTGAATAAAATCCAAATGAATTAAGAAGAAAAAGGGATTCTTACCTGGATATAAAATTTAATATGAGAAATTAATGAAAATATTAAATTGATTTAATGAAATAAAAGAGTGTAAACCGTAATTGGAATAAATTAAGAAATCACGTTAATGCAAGTTAATAATTTATGACTTGAATGAAATTCCAATTCAATAAAATCATTTAAATGTTATGATTTGATTTTTAATGGAATATGAGAAAAGAAAAAATGTAAGGATTTGATTAATATATATGTTATTATTCAGGGTATTGAATAAAATTGGGAATCCAATTGTAATTAATGGTAATAATGTTGGTATTAGCTAATAAATTAAATTTCAATGCAATACCCATAAATGAATGGAACGAAATGAATGTATGTAAAAATATACTAGGTTATTTATCATCAAATAGAAGGAAAGAAAAGTAAATACAGAATTGATTGATGAATAAATATGCATTGAATAGTAATTGAATATTTCGTTAGTATGAATTTAAAGGAATATGGGGTAAATTGATTTAAATCAATAGAAGACAATAAATGCAATGATGGTGGGTTATTAATAAAAGTGAATAGGGAAATGATTGTTATAGTAAGAATGGAATTCCAACTTGTTGGAATGGAGTAAATACACTTAGTAATAAATTTAGTATAGGAAAATGAAATGGAAATAGTGAATTAATTAATTCATATATATATATAGTAAATGGCGATTATTGGATTGTAAATAATAAACTTGTTAAAGGTGATCAAGAGTTGTGACCACAAGTTATTATGAGTGATACTTATATATTTAATTCATTCAATTGATTTGGAAATCATTGCAATAAATATAAATTAAATGCTACGTTAAATAAATTAAGATAAATGGAGAATAACGAAAATGTTCTTCATAAATATGATGATTTGTGAATAAAGAATGGAAATAAGGTTATATCGGAATTTAATTTACCATAAAGAGGTTAATTGCAATCAAATGAGTTAAATGTTTAAACAGAAATCAAGCTTTATGTATTTATTTGGGTTTATTGCAATTAATTTAAAAATTAATAATAAAATTTGACGTTAGTTGGAAATAAAGATGGAAATATAAAGGTTTTTAACTAAGGGAGGGATATGTAATAATTGCATTAATTTTCAAGTAGAAATAAAACGTTAATGAGAACAAGTATTTAAGAATAACCATCTATTTAGTATATTAAGTTATAACGGATAATCAATTGCAATAAATAAAAATATATCTATTACATTAACGACAATGAAGTAATATTTGAAATTTAATATTTAGATATTATGCAAATATAAATTTAGATGAAATTTGAGAGATTTACGTAATGAAGTATAAATCCAATGATAAATTTATCTATTTGACAAAAATATATGGAAAGTAAATTTAATTTATAATTCGTGAATTTAATGATAATTTAGAATTTATAGATTTTAATTCGATAGTTAATTTTTTTTTAAGTTAGTAAAGATGATTTGAGAAATTTATGATGATAAGAATTGTCAATTATCGAAGTGAAATGGGAAATTTGATTTAATTGACTAATTATTAATTTATTTAAATTATATAAAAATAGTCATTTTGGTCACGGACTCGGATTTCGACGAAACCAGTTGCATCGGATCCGTAACAGTGAATTATTATAAAGTTTCAAGTTTCGTAGCTATCGGACTTGTCGTTTGATCGTACGAACGCGAAACGCCTTGAAATCGATTTAATTAAAATCAATTTGAGAATATTGATTTCAGCATAACTTCTTCATACGATGGAATTTGGACGTGAAACTTTTTCCATCGCATTCAGAATATTTTAAAACACCTATTTGGATATATGGGGTTAACCAATTTCGTTCCGGGGTCAAAACGGGCTTTTTGGGCCAATTATCGTTCTGCACGTTTGTTTATCGGATCCATATACTCCAGTTTCTAACCTATCTATATAAACCCACATATAAACCCTAGCCTCCATCTATTCTCATTTTTTTATGCGTTCATTTTCTCAGCTCCTCCTCTTTCCAATGGCTGCAAACCCTAGATCTAAATTCAAATTTCAAAGATCAAATCCAAAGTCAAAAATTTAAAGTCCTCGGAAAAATTCCAAAAAAAAATATTTTGTAGATTTCATCGATACGAATCTGCACATAGTTTCTGTTTTTGCAATCGATGCATGAATCATCCGAAAAATTCAGTCAAAGGTCAAAATTCGCGAACCCTACGCGACGATTTGGGGGATTTTTATTTCGGCCTCAATCGGAGAAATTGAGATATGGGTTTTGGAGAGGGAGGCTTGTGGAGTTGAATGGTGGTAGCCGTTTCGCATGGAATCGACAGGGGTGGCCGGAAATTGGAGATTAGGCTTTCGAAACCCTAGGTTTCATGGGGCGGCCGACGTCGTCTAGGGAGGCCGCATGGTGGCCATAGGTGGAGGGGGAAGCGAATTGCACGTTGGCGATAGTGGTGGCGGCCGTAGTGGCCTAGAGCGGTCGCGAATTTCGGTAGGCGGCGAAAATTGGGTTCTGTTTGGCATTGAAACGCGCGAGAGGATTGGGGGGTGTTCGTGCAGCGGCTGATGTGTAAGTTTATTATTTTAATTTTTTTTGTTATATTTAATTCGGATTTATCAACGTTAAAAATCGAATAACTTTCTCTCACGAACTCCGTTTCACGCACGGTTTTTTTGTTAGGATTGTAATAAAATTTCGGACATTATGACGCTGGTTTGGACGGATTTGGAGACTGTCAAATTTTTGGGTTTAAATCGGATTTAAATTCGATTTAAATTCAAAAGTTGAGTGTTTTAACCCACTCACAACTTCTAAAATTTCTTATAGTTGTTAAATTGATCTTAGATATGAGTAGAAATTTATTTATGACTGTTTGGCATGTTTTATTCATTATCTCTGTAAAATCGCATTTATTTAATTTGACTGTTAATTAATTTATAATTGCATATAAATTTGACAGTTAAAATTTATTTACTTGCATAAAACTGCTAGTTAAACAGTTATTAAACCTATTTTGAATATAAACTGTTAGTTAATAACTGTCATTCATTTCCAGCTATATTGTATATGCCATATATTGATGTTTGTTTAAATTGATGATGATTGAAATAAATTGATGATGATTGAAATAAATTGATTGATGACTGATATTGGATGAATGGATGATGTGTTCTATCTTATATAAACTTCAAGTTATCATGCATTTCTTTTCATTCTCTTCATTCGGGATTGTGGTTTGAAATGATATACAACCGCGTTTTATTTTTAAATTGCGGATTGAAATGATAAATATCCATATCACTTGACCACAGGATAGAAAATTATATACAGGCACTGCGGTATATATATATAAAATTATATTGAAATGGTTTTCTATGGTTTTGGAAAGGAAATACGGTTTAATAAATACTTATTTTGACGTTATTTAAATATTACTTTATATATATATATATATATATAGTTAAATTCTTAAAATCTAAGCTATGTATAAAAGGATTAATAAAATGGGTTTAATAAGGAAGTTGATTTATTTTATATAAAGTGGTAAATATCTATTTAAACTCTATTGTATATATTAAGTTTAAATGA
This sequence comes from Allium cepa, assembly GCA_030765085.1. NCBI lineage: Eukaryota > Viridiplantae > Streptophyta > Magnoliopsida > Asparagales > Amaryllidaceae > Allium > Allium cepa. The sequence continues at coordinate 405,443,194 of CM060940.1, read as the reverse complement.
CTTAAATGAAATTAAGTTAGAAGGTAAATATGGGATGGGTGTTTAATTGAATTATTTCAGAATTGAACTTGAATTAAAGTATTTAAGAATTATCCTCGAAATTGGTTTTAAAATATAAATAAATTAAGATTTAAAAGGTATGATTAATAACTTGATTTTTGATCAGAGGATTTAAATGAATATTAGATTGATTGGAAGAATATTATCAAGTTAATTTAATTAAAAGAATACCCTGTTATTCAAAGTTTAAATTATTACGAAATTGATATTTGATTTATCAAGTAAGTATTTCAAAACTAAATAATAGTAAGGTGAATTTAATATATATATAGGTATGAATAAAAATTTTAGTTTTGAAATGATGGAATATTTGAGCTTTGAAATATATGAAATATAAATGGTTTATTTGGGAATTTAAATCTGATTTGGAATTGATTTGAGAATTTGAAAACTGATTTACTTTATTATGTAATTTATTATTAAACCATTTAAGTATTTAAAATTCATGTTTCGAAGCTATGGGTTTAAGGAATATATATCTGAAAGTACTATGATTTTTGAAAAAAAAGATATACTTGAAATAAAAGTGGTATCATATTGATTTGGTTTTTAAAGAAGAAATGATATCAAAATATTATAGTTTTGAAATGGATATATATTTTGGTTTTAAAGTATAAATTATTTGGAAATAACCGCGGTGTTATAATAACGTTTGGTTGTTGAAGAGACCAGGATCGAAAGTTGTCATACTCTCTGCCAACTCCGAAAACCACTTTAACAGCCATGTACGCGTGGAGATTCCAGAATGAAGTAGGTTGGTGGCGGCGTTTCCTGTAAGGTAAATACGTGGACCCAACTCCCGTGAGTTGCCATAAGGTGGCTAAAACATGAGCGATTGACGGGTTAATAAGGTAGCACCTTTGATCGGACACATCCCTTCGATATTATACTTGACTTTTGGATTGTTCGGTGGCCACTTTTGATTCTATTTGGGGGTGTGGCTCGAGGTAGGCGGTAGCTGCGTGCTACGCGTTACCACCAACCTGAAAGCGTAATTGGTATATCTACCATGGCATTACCTAGTTGTGCCGTGTCACCTACCCTATCGCGCCTTGTACGAGTTTGGATTTCTCCCGTAGCCCGTGTGGCATCCTTTGGTGGCTTCCCGATCAGGAGGGACTATGATATTGGATGGACTACTGGGACTATTACGTGTTAAGGTGGAAAATGTAAAGCCTTAACGCTATTTAAAAGTAAGTTTATTTTACAAATAGACACTATTATAATAGCGAAATATACTACATAGTAAAATAGTTTAACGGATCCTTAAGGGATGTAAATCCCGAGCACCTTTTAAGTTACTGCACTCATATTTATTTCTGTTGATTTAACCTACATAAGATCTTTTAGTTCTGACTCGTGTGTTTTATCTTTTCAATTCGCTCGGGTCAGTCCGAGCGTTTCAGGATTTGAAGTTTTAGCTCTGGAAGACGAAGACGAAGATTTGTATTACTATTATCTACTATTATTGCACTATACTCATACTGTTCCGCTGCATTGTTATTGGTATGTGTAACTCTGATACGTATTATGTAAATATAATCAAATGTTTTGTAAAACAGCTTCATGAACTGTATATTTGATTATTATATTTTATCCTTCCGCTGTGAGATTCTGTTTGCTTTTCTTCTTATTTTTCTTATTCACCCCATAACAATCCGCCCTCGCGTATGGTTTGAATTGGCACATGTGTCGATTTAAAGCGTGCGAAAAGGCGGGATGTTACAGTTGGTATCAGAGCTTTGGTTTAGCGATAAACCTTAGCTTTGTGGGGTCTGGCTCTTTATTAATAGGGTAGTAATAACTTATGGGAGTCGCTGAGTGTATATATGAGAGAGCGTATTTGTTAGTGTTATAAAAGGTTTTAATATTGTGTTAATTTGTTCTGTTTTGTATTTATAAATTCTGGTTGGTGCATGGGACGCTATGACATCAATAGGGATTTCAAAACACTTAATAGGATAGACCGGCATAATATTTGTTTTAATATAGGTGAATGAAATAATTTTGCCTATTATATTTTCTATCTATAAAATAAAAAATTTCAAAAGATATCTATATTTGGCTGCAATAGATTGGTTGTTAGGTAATAAAGATTGAAAAAAATAAAATGAACAAAAAGTGGAAATTTAGAACTTATGATCCGGGGTTTTGAAATTTCTTTTGAATAAATTTTGGAACATAATAATATTGTTATAAGTATTTTCTGATATAAATATTTGATATAATTTGAAAAAAATTGTTTTAAAGAAGATTTTGAAGAAAATAAGTTTTGTACTTTCCTCTTTGTCGCTGGAAAATAATTTCGATGATGGCGGCCGCATCATCGACTTTCATTTTCGAGTTTCGAAAAGGGAAGGCAATTGTAGTAGTTTTACTGCAGATTCATTTTGATTGAAAAATATAAATTTTGAATTGTTGTAGATAAAATTATAGATATATAAGTTTTAAGAATATATTTATCTATTGTTTTAAAATAAATTGAAATTTAACCCGGTATTTAGTCTTTAGTTTCCATTAAATAATAGTTTCAATTATTTTAATAAATTGGAAAGTATGTAATTAATAAATTGAAGCCTTTAAAGTAAATAGAGATTTAATGCTAGGTTATGAATGAAATTAAAGGTAATTTGAAATTGCAACTTATAAAACAAAGATAAAATTATTGAACCATAAATTAATTAAAAGAGTTGAGGAGAAGAAAAAAAAACTTGTATAACTTTTAATTACATTCTTAAAAAGCATACATAACTTACCAAATATAAAAAGTTGAAATGTTTAATAAGAAATGCAATGGAATTTGTACAAGTGAAAGTAGGTAATGAAGTATCCAATAAGTTGGCTATTAAGTGAGAATTTAATGTTATGAACTTAAGTTATAATTGAAATTTTACAAAATAAATATAATTAAAGGTAAGTATCATAAATAGATGACAATAAACTTTAGTAAATGTTAAAGTAAATTATTTTAATAAACAGAACGATGAATACTGTAAATAAATAAGTTAAGCAGTGAATAAATGAATGTAAAATAATAAAAGTAAAATTCATGATATGAATGAGTGAAAATTTTGGTAGAAATAAGGTGAATAATTGTAAGTAATAAATGAAAATTTTAACTAAACACTGAATAAATGGATGTAATATAATAAAGAAAAATTGTAAACTTAAGAAAAGGTTGCAGTTATTTCTAAATAAAATTGAAAGGAATAAATGAAAATAAAAAAGAATAAACCGTTATATGAATGAAAAGAATCAAAGAACAAAGGTATGAATGGAATAAATAAGAATAGACTAAATCTATTGCTGAAATTGTTGTTTGTCGTGGTTGTGGTTGTTGGGCAAGGAAACTTTAATTTTGTTGGGATGGATGAATAATTCATTGTGTTTAATCTAAGACTGTTGAGTAAATGATGCACTGGATGGTTTATTCTTCATTCCGTACAATATAAAGGTTTGAACCCGAACAACTATTTATTTGTTTGGTTGATTTGTTTGGTTGAAGGGTTGCTTTGAATTTGTTGTGTATGCTATTTGTCGAATTGATGGTTGTTGTACTGATTTGTTGTTAGTAATTGAAACCACTTAAATATTTAACTTTATATAAATTGTTAAACCTTTAGATTTTATAAGTGTTTATAAGTGAAATACTGGTTATGGAAGCATTTGCTACTGCTTTTGGTTCCATAAATTTAGCGTAAGTTGCCCGACAAATAGGTACGTTTTCGGATTACGGTTTATAGCGCTATTTTATATATTTTCCTGTGTAGGGATATATATTATTTTGGAAAAATATTTGTGTAAATTGTTATATTTATATTATATTTTCTTCCGAGCCACTCCGTACAAAGGAGACTCTGCCAAAATTTTCCGTAAATTTTGGACTTAGAAAAAAATTGAAAATGTTTACAACTTTAACAATTTATGTATAAAGGATATAAATAGGTATAAATTGGTATATTTTATGTTAAATTATTTGATTTTGTAAACTTATTTGTTTATAAATTTAATTAGGAAAGATATATTGTTTTCTTGTTTCTTCTTTTCCCTTCTTTTCCTTTTCGAGAACGAAAAGTTTTGAGTGGGGGAGAGTGTAACGACCCGTAAAATTTCGACAATTTAATTTGTTTATTTAATAGGATTTTGTAATTTATTTTAGTAGAAAAAATAAAAAGGGGATAAATAAATGTTAAAATGAAGGCTAAAATAAATTATGTAAATGGTGACTTAAAACCTATTTATAGAAATTGAATATAATCCAAATGAATTAAGAAGAAAAAGGGATTCTTACCTGGATATAAAATTTAATATGAGAAATTAATGAAAATATTAAATTGATTTAATGAAATAAAAGAGTGTAAACCGTAATTGGAATAAATTAAGAAATCACGTTAAAGCAAGTTAATAATTTATGACTTGAATGAAATTCCAATTCAATAAAATCATTTAAATGTTATGATTTGATTTTTAATGGAATACGAGAAAAGAAAAAATGTAAGAATTTGATTAATATATATGTTATTATTCAGGGTATTGAATAAAATTGGGAATCCAATTGTAATTAATGGTAATAATGTTGGTATTAGCTAATAAATTAAATTTCAATGCAATACCCATAAATGAATGGAACGAAATGAATGTATGTAAAAATATACTAGGTTATTTGTCATCAAATAGAAGGAAAGAAAAGTAAATACTGAATCGATTGATGAATAAATATGCATTGAATAGTAATTGAATATTTCGTTAGTATGAATTTAAAGGAATATGGGGTAAATTGACTTAAATCAACAGAAGACAATAAATGCAATGATGGTGGGTTATTAATAAAAGTGAATAGGAAAATGATTGTTATAGTAAGAATGGAATTCCAACTTGTTGGAATAGAATAAATAGACTTAGTAATAAATTTAGTATAGGAAAACGAAATGGAAATATTGAATTAATTAATTCATATATATATATATATATATATATATATATATATATATATATATATATATATAGTAAATGGCGATTATTGGATTGTAAATAATAAACTTATTAAAGGTGATCAAGAGTTGTGACCACTAGTTATTATGAGTGATACTTATATATTTAATTCATTCAATTGATTTGGAAATCATTGCAATAAATATAAATTAAATGTTACGTTAAATAAATTAAGATAATAAATGGAGAATAACGTAAATGTTCTTCATAAATATGATGATTTTTGAATAAAGAATGGAAATAAAGTTTCATTAATATATCGGAATTTAATTTACCATAAAGAGGTTAATTGCAATCAAATGAGTTAAATGTTTAAACAGGAATCAAGCTTTATGTATTTATTTGGGTTTATTGCAATTAATTTAAAATTTAATAATAAAATTTTACGTTAGTTGGAAATAAAGATGGAAATAGGAAGGTTTTGAACTAAGGGAGGGATATGTAATAATTGCGTTAATTGTAAGTAGAAATAAAACGTTAATGAGAACAAGTATTTAAGATTAACCATCTATTTAGTATATTAAGTTATAACGGATAATCAATTGCAATAATTAAAAATATATCTATTATATTAACGATAATGAAGTAATATTTGAAATTTAATATTTAGATATTATGCAAATATAAATTTAGATGAAATTTGAGAGATTTACGTAATGAAGTATAAATCCAATGATAAATTTATCTATTTGACAAAATATATGGAAAGTAAATTTAATTTATAATTTGTGAATTTAATGAAAATTTAGAATTTATAGATTTTAATTCGACAGTTAAATTTTGTTTAAGTTAGTAAAGATGATTTGAGAAATTTATGATGATAAGAATCGTCAATTATCGAAGTGAAATGGGAAATTTGATTTAATTGACTAATTTTAAATTTATTTAAATTATATAAAAATAGCCATTTTGGTCACGGACTCGGATTTCGACGAAACCAGTTTCATCAGATCCGTAACAGTGAATTATTATAAGGTTTCAAGTTTCGTAGCGATCGGACTTGTCCTTTGATCGTACGAACGTGAAACGCCTTGAAATTGATTTGATTGAAATCAATTTGAACTCAATTTGAGAATATTGATTCCAGCATAACTTCTTCATACGATGGAATTTGGACGTGAAATTTCTTCCATCGCGTTCAGAATATTTTAAAACACCTATTTGGATATATGGGGTTAGCCAATTTCGTTCCGGGGTCAAAACGGGCTTTTTGGGCCAATTATCGTTCAGCACGTTTGATTATCGGATCCATATACTCTAGTTTATAACCTATCTATATATAGATCTAAATTCAAATTTCAAAGATCAAATCCAAAGTCAAAAATTTAAAGTCCTCAAAAAAATTCCAAAAATATATGTTGTAGATTTCATCGATACGAATCTGCACATAGTTTCTGTTTTTGCAATCGATGCACAAATCATCCGGAAAACTCAGTCAAAGGTCAAAATTCACGAACTCTACGCGACGATTTTGGGGTTTTTGATTTCGGCCTCAATCGGAGAAATTGGGATATGGGTTTTGGAGAGGGAGGCTTGTGGAGTTGAATGGTGGTAGCCGTTTCGCTTGGAATCGAGAGGGGTGGCCGGAAATTGGAGATTAGGGTTTTGAAACCCTAGGTTTCATGGGGCGGCCGGCGTCGTCTAGGGAGGCTGCGTGGTGGCCATAGGTGAAGGGGGAAGCGAATTGCACGTTGGCGATAGTGGTGGCGGCCGTAGTGGCCTAGAGCGGTCGCGAATTTCGGTCAAAGGCGGCGAAAATTGGGTTCTGTTTGGCACTGAAACCCGCGAGAGGATGGGGGGTGTTCGTGCAGCGGCTGACGTGTAAGTTTATTATTTTAAATTTTTTTTTGTTATATTTAATTCGGATTTATCAACGTTAAAAATCGAATAACTTTCTCTCACGAACTCCGTTTCACGTATGGTTTTTTTGTTAGGATTGTAATAAAATTTCGGACATTATGACGCTGGTTTGGACGGATTTGGAGACTGTCAAATTTTTGGGTTTAAATCGGATTTAAATTCGATTTAAATTCAAAAGGTGAGTGTTTTAACCTACTCACAACTTCTAAAATTTCTTATGGTTGTTAAATTGATCTTAGATATGAGTATAAATTTATTTATGACTGTTTGGCATGTTTTATTCATTATCTCTGTAAAATCGCATTTATTTAATTTGACTGTTAACTAATTTTATAATTGCATATAAATTTGACAGTTAAAATTTATTTACTTGCATAAAACTGCTAGTTAAACAGTTATTAAACTTATTTTGAATATAAACCGTTAGTTAATAACTGTCATTTATTTCCTGCTATATTGTATATGCCATATATTGATGTTTGTTTAAATTGATGATGATTGAGATAAATTGATAATGATTGAAATAAATTGGTTGACGACTGATATTGGATGAATGGATGATGTGTTCTATCTTATATAAACTGCAAGTTATCATGCATTTCTTTTCATTCAGGATTGTGGTTTGAAATGATATACAACCGCATTTTATTTTTAAATTGCGGATTGAAATTATAAATATCTGTATCACTTGACCATAGGATAGCAAATTATATACAGGCACCACGGTATATATATATATATATATATATATATATATAAATTATTTTGAAATGGTTTTCTATGGTTTTGGAAAGGAAATGCGGTTTAATAAATAATTATTTTGACGTTATTTAAATATTACTTTATATATATATAGTTAAATTCTTAAAATCTAAGCTATGTATAAAAGGATTAATAAAATGGGTTTAATAAGGAAGTTGATTTCTTTTATATAAAGTGGTAAATATCTATTTAAACTCTATTGTATATATTAAGTTTAAATGACTTAAATGAAATTAAGTTAGAAGGTAAATATGGGATGGGTGTTTAAATTGAATTATTTCAAAATTGAACTTGAATTAAAGTATTTAAGAATTATCCTCGAAATAGGTTTTAAAATATAAATAAATTAAGATTTAAAAGGTATGGTTAATAACTTGATTTTTGATTGGAGGATTTAAATGAATATTAGATTGATTGGAAGAATATTATCAAGTTAATTTAATTAAAAGAATACCCTGTTATTCAAAGTTTAAATTTTTTCGAAATTGATATTTGATTTATCAAGTAAGTATTTCAAAACTAAATAATAGTAAGGTGAATTTAATATATATAGGTATGAATAAAAAAATTATTTTTGAAATGATGGAATATTTAAACTTTGAAATATATGAAATATAAATGGTTTATTTGGGAATTTAAATCTGATTTGGAATTGATTTGAGAATTTGAAAACTAATTTACTTTATTACGTAATTTATTATTAAACCATTTAAGTATTTAAAATTCATGTTTCGAAGCTATGGGTTTAAGGAATATATATCTGAAAGTACTATGATTTTTGAAAAAAAAAGATATACTTGAAATAAAAGTGATATCATATTGATTTGGTTTTAAAAGAAGAAATGATGCCGAAATATTATGGTTTTGAAATGGATATATATTTTGGTTTTAAAGTATAAATTATTTGGAAATAACCGCGGTGTTATAATAACGTTTGGTTGTTGAAGGGACCGGGATCGAAAGTTGTCATGCTCTCTGCCAACTCCGAAAACCACTTTAACAACCGTGTACGCGGTGGAGATTCCAGAATGAAGTACGTTGGTGGCGGCGTTTCCTGTACGGTAAATACGTGGACCCAACTCCCGTGAGTTGCCATAAGGTGGCTAAAACAGGAGCGATTGACGGGTTAATAAGGTAGCACCTTTGATCGAACACATCCCTTTGATATTATACTTTACTTTTGGATTGTTTCGATGGCCACTTTTGATTCTATTTGGGGGTGTGGCTCGAGGTGGGCGGTAGCTGCACGCTATGCGTTACCACCGACCCGGAATCGTAATTGGTATATCTACCTGGCATTGCCTAGTTGTGCCGTGTCACCTACCCTATCGCGCCTTGTACGAGTTTGGATTTCTCTCGTAGCCCGTGTGGTATCCTCTGGTAGCTTCCCGATCATGAGGGACTATGATATTGGATGGACTACTGGGACTATTACGTGTTAAGGTGGAAAATGTAAAGCCTTAACGCTATTTAAAAGTAAGTTTATTTTACAAATAGACACTATTATAATAGCGAAATATACAACATAGTAAAATAGTTTAACAGATCCTTAAGAGATGTAAACCCCGAGCATCTTTTAAGTTACTGCACTCATATTTATTTCCGTTGATTTAACTTACATAAGATCTTTTTGTTATGACTCGAGTGTTTTGTCTTTTCAATTCGCTCGGGTCAGTCCGAGCGTTTCAGGATTTGAAGTTTTAGCTCTGGAAGAAGAAGACGAAGATTTGTATTACTATTATCTATTATTATTGCACTACACTCATACTGTTCCGCTGCATTGTTATTGGTATGTGTAACTCTGATATGTATTATGTAAATATAACCAAATGTTTCGTAAAACAGCTTCATGAATTGTATATTTGATTATTATGTTTTATCCTTCCGCTGTGAGATTCTGTTTGCTTTTCTTCTTGTTTTTCTTATTCACCCCATAACAATCCGCCCTCGCGTATGGTTTGAATTGGCACGTGTGTCGATTTAAAGCGTGTGAAAAGGCGGGATGTTACAGTTGGTATCAGAGCTTTGGTTTAGCGATAAACCTTAGCTTTGTGGGGTCTGGCTCTTTATTAATAGGGTAGTAATAACCTATGGGAGTCGCTGAGTGTATATATGAGAGAGCGTATTTGTTAGTGTTATAAAAGGTTTTAATATTGTGTTAATTTGTTCCGTTTTGTATTTATAAATTCTGGTTGGTGCATGGGACGCTATGACATCAATAGGGATTTCTAAACACTTAATAGGATAGACCGACATAATATTTGTTTTAATATAGGTGAATGAAATAATTTTGCCTATTATATTTTCTATCTATAAAATAAAAAAATTCAAAAGATATCTATATTTGGCTGCAATAGATTGGTTGTTAGGTAATAAAGATTGAAAAAAATAAAATGAATAAAAAGTGGAAATTTAGAACTTATGACCGGGGTTTTGAAATTTCTTTCGAATAAATTTTGGAACATAATAATATTGTTATAAGTATTTTCTGATATAAATATTTGATATAATATGAAAAAAATTATTTTAAAGAAGATTTTGGAGAAAATAAGTTTTGTACTTTCCTCTCTGTCGCTGGAAAATAATTTCGGTGATGGCGGCCGCATCATCGACTTTCATTTTCGAGTTTCGAAAAGGGAAGGCAACTGTAGTAGTTTTACTGCAGATTCATTTTGATTGAAAAATATAAATTTTGAATTGTTGTAGATAAAATTATAGATATATAATTTTTAAGAATATATTTATCTATTGTTTTAAAATAAATTGAAATTTAACCCGGTATTTAGTCTTAAGTTTCCATTAAATAATAGTTTCAATTATTTTAGTAAATTGGAAAGTATGTAATTAATAAATTGAAACCTTTAAAGTAAATAGAGATTTAATGCTAGGTTATGAATGAAATTAAAGGTAATATGAAATTGCAACTTATAAAACAAAGATAAAATTATTGAACCATAAATTAATTAAAAGAGTTGAGGAGAAGAAAAAAAAACTTGTGTAACTTTTAATTACATTCTTAAAAAGCATACATAACTTACCAAATATAAAAAGTTGAAATGTTTAATAAGAAATGCAATAGAATTTGTACAAGTGAAAGTAGGTAATGAAGTATCCAATAAGTTGGCTATTAAGTGAGAATTTAATGTTATGAACTTAAGTTATAATTGAAATTTTACCAAATAAATATAATTAAAGGTAAGTATCATAAATAGATGACAATAAACTTTAGTAAATGTTAGAGTAAATTATTTTAATAAACAGAACGATGAATACTGTAAATAAATAAGTTAAGCAGTGAATAAATGAATGTAAAATAATAAAAGGAAAATTCATGTTATGAATGAGTGAAAATTTTGGTAGAAATAAGGTGAATAATTGTAAGTAATAAATGAAAATTTTAACTAAACACTTAATAAATGGATGTAATATAATAAAGAAAAATTATAAACTTAAGAAAAGGGTTGCAGTTATTTCTAAATAAAATTGAAAGAAATAAATGAAAAAAAAAGAATAAACCGTTATATGAATGAAAAGAATCAAAGAACAAAGGTATGAATGGAATAAATAAGAATAGACTAAATCTATTGCTGAAATTGTTGTTTGTCGTGGTTGTGGTTGTTGGGTAAGGAAACTTTAATTTTGTTGGGATGGATGAATAATTCATTGTGTTTAATCTAAGACTGTTGAGTAAATGATGCACTAGATGGTTTATTCTTCATTCCGTACAATATAAAAGTTTGAACCCGAACAACTATTTGTTTGTTTGGTTGATTTGTTTGGTTGAAGGGTTGCTTTGAATTTGTTGTGTATGCTATTTGTCGAATTGATGGTTGTTGTACTGATTTGTTGTTAGTAATTGAAACCACTTAAATATTTCACTTTATATAAATTGTTAACTCTTTAGATTTTATAAAGTGTTTATAAGTGAAATACAGGTTATGGAAGCATTTGCTACTGCTTTTGGTTCCATAAATTTAGCGTAAGTTGCCCTACAAATAGGTACGTTTTCGGATTACGGTTTATAACTATTTTATATATTTTCCCGTGTAGGGATATATATTATTTTGGAAAAATATTTGTGTATATTGTTATATTTATATTATATTTTCTTCCAAGCCTCTCCGTACAAAGGAGACTCTGCCAAAATTTTCCGTAAATTTTGGACTTAGAAAATGTGACGACCCGCCCTTCTACTACCAGAAAGGCGTTTCATCATTAAGAAAAGAAAGGGATGAGAGAATAGAAAAGATAGAGAAGAAAGAACAACAACATCAGAATCTCACAGCGGAACGGAACAAAATATAATATATCACTTAAATAATACATAGTTTGTACATATATCAGAATTATACAATATCAATACATATGACAATCATACATACATCACATACTAGACAGTTATAAACACCTGTCTAGTTAATACAACTCATTACAATACAACTCAAACAATATGACTCAGAGATACCAACACAGCGGAACTATATATATATCTACAACGCTGAAGCCTCCTGCTCCATTGCTCCTCCAGAATTCGTCAAAGCTAACCTGAATCTCTTGACTACCCGTAAAAATTTGGGTACCCAAGAGTTTATGAAAAACAAAAATAAACTCCGGGTCAGACATGGGTCTGGTATGAGTAAACGGGTTAAAGTTGTTTAATTTTGAAAAACATTTGAAAATAAAGGTGTCACGTAAGACTCCCCACAAATAAATACGGGTAAGTTTTTACCTTACGCTAACAAAACATTTCATAGGAAATCCAGTGATATTATAATAGTGTCTAGGGTTTTCAAGTAAAATACAGAAATAGCTGAAATGCTTACATCTCACATTTCAACATAGTTGGGCACAGTCAAATCGTACGGCGCTTATTGGAAATTGGATCCCATACAATGGCAGGGCTACCGGGGTACCGCCCGTCACAGTACGGGGCCTAGATCACCGTACCGAGGATTACTCCCTTCATCCCCTGCAACACAAGGTCGGAACCATTCCTTACTGAACAGTCCCGAACAAGATAAACCCCGCGGTTCTAGCTAGCAAACCGCCCACACAGCCGAAATATAAAAGGGACATCTAGACAGGGAAATATCTTGTCCTGCTTGGGCATGACCCACCTAACCTTGCTGCATCTCCCCTGTTTTAGCCATTCCCGGTTGATGAGGCTTGAGGCTGCGATTACCTTTATAGAACATATTTCTTAGAATGCTCATCGTCCGCCTGACAATGTGTTGAAAGCATTCAATCCATACAAGTTCGTTCCGGGTTCGAATGAAACCGAAGGCATTATCTCGTCACACTCATTTTGGAATCACCCTCAGAGTTAACGACGATAACCCTTGCATTCTGAAAGCACCATCTCGATCTTCATTTCAGGATTCACGACCTAATGTTTAAATTGGATCGATGTGGTTTTCGGAGAATCAAATTTGATTCTTCCGATCCCGGTCTCATCGAATCCAACCGCCATTTTAAGGGCCAAGTTGTCTAATTAACTTAAATAGTTTAAATAAATTAAATTCAACAATTGAATTAACGTAGCATTTATCACAGACAAACATATACAAGCATCATAGATATAACATAACATATCGCAGAGCATCACAGAATATCATCACATAAATATCAAAATCAGATATTCAACATAACCACCCATAAGCAGTCATCTTTAAGTCTTATTTGTAATTAATTCAATTTAGAAATAATTACCCGAGAGTTAACTGCTTAACTCTGTTAAATTATTATTAATTAACAACCAATTACTTATTCCCTTTCACATCGTTTAATTAATGATTTCTTAATTAATTATTTAGTTTTAATACATAATTACTTTATTTCACATTATTAATCAGTTACTTCCTTAATCAAGTGATTTAATTTCTTAATTAACTGTTCTTGATCATTTATTAATATCTTTAATTATCAATAAAACTTAATTCCAATTATTATCTGTTATCTTCTTAATCAATCATTAATTCATCACACTTTTATTCATTTATTTAAATCCCTTGATTTCTCTTGATTATACATCCCTAATTAATTAACTGAAATAGTTATTTCTAAATTTAGTAATTTGCTTAAGCGTTATCTAATTCTAACTCTAATCATAATATAATTATTCTTAATTATTTTCAAAACATAATAAATGTTAAATAATCGACTTAATTAACATTTTAAAGAAATCTACATAAAATCTAGAAATCAATTTAATATTACAATTAACCCTTAATATTAATTGATTTCACACAGGCCTTTAATCCAAATTACTAATTTTAAACAATAATCAAGTAATAATTACATTGTAAATTATTTCCTGAATTAACTAGCCTGAATCCTCATCTCCTAAAAAAAAAAACTGCAGATCAAACAAATTCAAAACTTCCCTGTAGAAAACCCGAGACCGCCCTTACATTCACTCGAGTATAGCTTCGAGTAACACGCCAACTACCCCGAGACTTTCCTGGAACCCCTTCTTCTCCTTCATTTTTCTATTCTACAGTAAGTTAAGTTTATCCTTATTTTAAAAAAACAAAACAAAACATCAGGGGATGCTTACGCACCCATCTCGAATACAAGCCCGAGGAAAATAGTGGGTCGACTCGAGCATGACACGAAGCGCACCCTCGTTGACAGGGAAATGAAACCCCACCTCCATCGCCACCGTGCACGTGCACGGTGGCTCATGAGCCATTGATGATCTTCTGAGATAATCAGCATGTCGCAAATTCCATGGAAACACAAAATCCCATCTCGCATCATCTCCAAAATTTACAATTTGAAATTAGGATACTTGGGGCAAAACTGAAGCTCACGCGTTCGGCAAATCGAGTTCGCCACCGCCCCAAGACCACCTGAGACCCCCATCTCTTGGCCATACCTCGACAACACGCCAAAGCTCCATTTCCCAAACGCACGTGACACTCGATCATCCACGTTTGTCGCACGCGTCTCGTTACAGAGGTGATTAAAACTCCATCTAAAACCCTAAAACGATCTCGTTTTCTTAATTCATGCAATGATTAATTTTCTTCACATTTTTCCCGAGATCGTGGATGAATAAACATGCTTTGATTCAAGTATCATAAATTATAATTGCATCAATCACTTGCAATAAGAAGAAATGCAAATTTACCTTAATCCAAACTGCTCCTTGAATATAAATTTTTAAATTTTGATCTTTGGTTTAAAAATCCTACTTTGTAATGTTTATTCAAGATTTGTATCCAAACTAACAAATTTAAACATTCAAATTTATCGATTTATATGTGCATTACTTGATACATGTTACAGAAAGTACTCCTTTCCACAGATTTAGAATTTGCTTTTAAAAAAAATCAAACCTTAATTTAGTTTTAACATCTTGTTGAGATGAACTAATCACAGCTTCTATATTTATGAGAATAATTTGAATTTTGAACAAGAACAATTAACTATAACCACCAAACCACATAACAGAGTAATAAGTATGCAGTAACATATACAGATTTATATTCAACATAAAACCATATCTAAACTATATTGGTTAAAGGATCATGACTTTATAATTAACTTAAACTTTAAAACAAAAACTTTGTTTACTCACCTAAAAGCAATTTGAACAGAAGATATGTTGAAGAAACTGCAGTTGAAACTTCCCTGAAATCTTCTCTTGTTCTTGCTATCTTCTGTTTTTTTTTTCTTTGTTTGATTTTCTGTTTTAAGTTAATATGTTTCTCAGGTTTGTTTTTTTTACTAAAGTTTATATAAATGAACTAATGATATAAAGGTGTATACATAAGTTAAAGCTACTTAACAGTAGGTTGTATCTGGCCAGGTTATATTTGTTTGTCATTTCCTTTAATTGGTCAAAATAATACACTGCAGTGAAATGATATGGGAGATTTCGGCTATATGTACTTGTTTAACAATATATTATGCTAATTAATGCCTTTGCTTTTAATTATGACAACATGTATTAAATGTTTTACTGATTGTTATATGGTATGGTACAAAGATATTTATCATATTTCGGCTAGCCTATCTTGCAAGACACACATATTTTGTTTTATGTTGAAGTGCACCTTTTGTTCCCTGATGCATATACACAGCACATAACTTTGTATTATGAATGTACAAAGGTATTTATATATCTTCTTTTTTTCTTTCTTTCAGATTTATACAACTTGGCTTTGTAAGTTACAGGTTTTATTTTTATAATCTTTGAAGTGAAAACTTGTTTTATTTTGAAGTAAAACTTTGTTTTATTATGCATAAATGTTTCCAGCAGCTCTTAATTAAATTTTAGTACTGGTTTACATGCCTAGTTTATATATTTTTGTTTCTGGACAAAGCACTTAATTGCTGTGTATATGTGTACATAGACACTACATAAGGATGTATATTTAAACTTTTACTATTCCTTACTTCATTTATTAGTTCATTTATATTCAGCATCATTTCTTGTTTTGTGAACATATATATATGTATGGCTGTCTTATTCTCTTTGACAAGTAGTTGTATTTTGTTTGTTAATTAATTTTTTTTTAAAACATTTGATCTACAACATACTTGTATTTACACATTTCAAATTATAATTCATATTTGTATATTTATATTTTTAGCTACATCTTAGTTTTATAATTGTGTTTTATACTAGTTTTGTATGTTTTATATTGTTTTGCGCATCCATATTTATGTTAAATATTTCCATGTTTGTCTATTTTAAAACTTATCATTTTAAAAACCAAAATTGTATTCATATAAATTATCAAATAATAAAATATTGAATCTTTGATTTGATTTTATTGAATAAGACAAATTTTGTTTTAATGGTTTTGAAACATTTAATTTTAAATTTTCAAATCAAAATTTCTTTTATAAACATATATAACTGTGAAATATCCAAAATCTCATTAATTTAAACATAGACAAGCTTATATTTAATTTAAATTAGATTAAATATTTATTAAAATATGCTGTCAAAATTCCGGGTCGTTACATTCCTTCCCCCTTATAAGAATTTCGTCCCCGAAATTTAAAACAAAGATAATTTTTAAAAACTGTTATACCAACCATTCAAATATAAATATCATTTATATATTAGCAAACAATCAAACAGTCTATCCTAACAAACATCACTAGTTATCCGAACACGAATCCGGATAAGCTTTCCTAAATTTATCGAGAGTTGACTCTCGATGCAATCCGAACCGGATTCCCGACCATAGTCAAATTCAACTTAACTTCTAAATTCCTGAATTACTGGATTAACCACAATTGAGGAATTATGAACAAATTCCCTTAGATGAGATGTATGGAATACACAATAAATTCCAGATATCCACTCTGGCAATTAAATTCTGAAATCTACAGTATTAGCTCTTGCCAAATTTTATTTATTTTTTTACAGAATCTCAATATTTATTTTAATCAGGCTCGTACGATGTACATATACCATTCGTACGCAATATCAAGTCCGATCACTCGCTCGATCACACAATTTCACTTCCGAACTAGTATCGTCCACCAGACTTCCTAGTACGGACTCAGAACTGGTTTCTTGATCAGAAACTGTCATTCTCCTTGCATAGTCACAACTATGATAGAGAATTTCTAGAATTAATCAAAATCCAAATCCATGGTTCGTCGTCGAAAATCGAGTGAAAAATCCTAGTTCGGATCGATACAACTATCTCGAAATTCTGTGCTCGAATCTGGATCTAATTGCTACGTGAATAAAATCATATACGTACATCCTACGTATTTATATTCATTGATTGTCAACCATATCAATTTCTTTTATTCACATTATTTTTGATTCCATACACTTGGAATAATTTTCTCAAAATTTTACTTAAGAATTTCACCATTCATTTCTTAAGCTTAATATAAGCATTATATAGATTCTTATATTATTACTCTATCACTTTAGCCTTATTCGTCTTATTTCAATATGAATTTCTAATTCCATGGAAATTCAATTTTTTCTTAACTCTGATTATTGAACTTTTATTGACTATCTCCATTTATAACTGATTCCTATTATTATTTTTAAATTAGTTTCATTTATTAGTTTACTTTAAATTTTCAATTTGAAATTGTTATGTTGTTAAAATTCTTTTTTTTTTTATATATATAGTTTTCAAATTCTGAAAACTTTGACATATTCTCCATTACATATTTTCATAAGCACATATGTAAGGTTTCAATCCTCAACCCAATTAATCTCAATCAATTCTCAAACCATTCCCTTTTAATTAAAAGGAATTTACAACTTACTTGCTTATATAATCCATTTAAGCAATACAAACTCATATTCAAAATCATCCAATTTTGCTTCCAATAATTCTTAGAATTTTATTCAATCTTATTTACTTCAAACAACCCATTTCCTATGAAACTCATAATATTATTGTGAATAAATAATCACTTAAGCTTTATAACAAGTCTTAAATTGGTTTCAACTCAATTTACACTTGAGTCCATCTCAATTTTACACTTGACTCTAACACATTAAATTTAGTCACAATCCTTTCATTGCATTTCCTTTCATTTCAATCAGGTTTGATTCCTAATCATTTTATCAAACTTGACAACCAATATTTTAAATAATCATTTCACTATTTACTTAATTCATTTATTTTCTTCAAACTGTTCCACCCAACAACTTAGATTTATTCTATTTCTCCAATTTCCATTCAAATCTTTGATTTGATTTTCCTTTAATCAAATCCCAACTAATTGCCTGATTAGTTTATTTTTTATCCGTTCTTAAATCTTAATTTACATTAATAACTCATTATTACATTTATTTATAAAAGGTCATTCAGTTTATTCGTGAATTAGATTTGTTTATAACTTATTCCAATTCTATTTTAATCCAATTCAAGACTTACTTGATTTACAATTTACTTATTTACATAAGAATTTTATTCTATTCAAAATTATCAGTAACTCGATTGAATTCATTTAAATTCAAATTTTATTTCTCAATATATGAGCTCAAAACTTATTTGTCTACTTAACAGCTTATATTACTCATTTGGGTCATTTCGTCTTATAATCACAATTCCAGATTATATATATATATATATATATATATATATATAATACTTACTATCTTAAGGTATAAATTTTCACCTTACAATCACAATCATTTTTCCTTCAAATTTTATATCCAATTAAGTTTGTTTTGAACTTCAATTCCATTTAACTTATCTCAGGTTAACCTCTAATATGTTTCTTATTTTCATTTACTTAAGTTAAATTTTAATTCCGAGATTAAAAATTCCCAATTTCTTTTTATTAATATCAACTTCACTTTATAGGTTCAATAGTTGATTTATTCAAACCCTTCACATTATTAAATAGAATTTTCTTAAAATTCAATTGCCTGGTTCTCATTTCCAAAATCATTTTAAAATGATAACTACACATACCCAATTGGTACATCAAATCAAATTTTCAAATTCCAAACACTTGTTTTTACCAAAACAAAATTTTTCTCCTTTTGAAAATTTCTAAAACAACTTATATACCCAACTAATCCAAACAATACCATGACTAATATCCAGATAGCAATTCATCACTTTAGAAACTCGAAAATGAATACTGATGATGTGGCCATCACCATCATGATTATTTTCCAGCGACTTGAAGTGAGTTCAGTGCTTCCTTACCTTCACCAATTTTTCCCAAAATAATTTCCATTCGATAATATTTTCCAAAACAATATTCCATTATTACCCTCAAATCTTTGAAAAAACATTTTAAACATTCCCAAAATTTTAAAATTTCCAAATCCTTTTTGTTTAAATTTATTTAAATACCTTTCAAATTCCCGGGACTTAAATTCTGGTTTAATCAAATTTCAGTTATATTCCTTTTGTATTAAAGATCATACTTAGGCAATTTTATTTATTTATAGACCCCTCAAATTTAAATTTTTATTTGATTGTACTATTAATAATCAAACATCCAAGTATATATAGTTATTTCAGAAAAATATTTCTTTTATATCAAAATATAATTTTTGGGTAAAATTATTTCATTTACCCTACTTTTAAAAACAATATTGTGTCGAATTGCTCTATTTAAGTGTTTAGAAACCCCTTCGATACAGTTTTCGAGGCTGTGCCGATGAAGGTTCATATACCACTCAATAAATCAATCAACACAATATAAAACCATTTTATATTCACTAACAAATACGTGCTCATATCTATTTATACACTCAAACTCATTTTAGAGTTCTACAAACTCTATTCTATGAGTAACCACTACCAGAGCCAAGGTTATCACCAACCTCGCTCTGATACCAACTGTGACGACCCGCCCTTCTACTACCAGAAAGGCGTTTCATCATTAAGAAAAGAAAGGGATGAGAGAATAGAAAAGATAGAGAAGAAAGAACAACAACATCAGAATCTCACAGCGGAACGGAACAAAATATAATATATCACTTAAATAATACATAGTTTGTACATATATCAGAATTATACAATATCAATACATATGACAATCATACATACATCACATACTAGACAGTTATAAACACCTGTCTAGTTAATACAACTCAATACAATACAACTCAAACAATATGACTCAGAGATACCAACACAGCGGAACTATATATATATCTACAACGCTGAAGCCTCCTGCTCCATTGCTCCTCCAGAATTCGTCAAAGCTAACCTGAATCTCTTGACTACCCGTAAAAATTTGGGTACCCAAGAGTTTATGAAAAACAAAAACAAACTCCGGGTCAGACATGAATCTGGTATGAGTAAACGGGTTAAAGTTGTTTAATTTTGAAAAACATTTGAAAATAAAGGTGTCACGTAAGACTCCCCACAAATAAATACGGGTAAGTTTTTACCTTACGCTAACAAAACATTTCATAGGAAATCCAGTGATATTATAATAGTGTCTAGGGTTTTCAAGTAAAATACAGAAATAGCTGAAATGCTTACATCTCACATTTCAACATAGTTGGGCACAATCAAATCGTACGGCGCTTATTGGAAATTGGATCCCATACAATGGCAGGGCTACCGGGGTACCGCCCGTCACAGTACGGGGCCTAGATCACCGTACCGAGGATTACTCCCTTCATCCCCTGCAACACAAGGCCGGAACCATTCCTTACTGAACAGTCCCGAACAAGATAAACCCCGCGGTTCTAGCTAGCAAACCGCCCACACAGCCGAAATATAAAAGGGACATCTAGACAGGGAAATATCTTGTCCTGCTTGGGCATGACCCACCTAACCTTGCTGCATCTCCCCTGTTTTAGCCATTCCCGGTTGATGAGGCTTGAGGCTGCGATTACCTTTATAGAACATATTTCTTAGAATGCTCATCGTCCGCCTGACGATGTGTTGAAAGCATTCAATCCATACAAGTTCGTTCCAGGTTCGAATGAAACCGAAGGCATTATCTCGTCACACTCATTTTGGAATCACCCTCAGAGTTAACGACGATAACCCTTGCATTCTGAAAGCACCATCTCGATCTTCATTTCAGGATTCACGACCTAACGTTTAAATTGGATCGATGTGGTTTTCGGAGAATCAAATTTGATTCTTCCGATCCCGTTCTCATCGAATCCAACCGCCATTTTAAGGGCCAAGTTGTCTAATTAACTTAAACAGTTTAAATAAATTAAATTCAACAATTGAATTAACGTAGCATTTATCACAGACAAACATATACAAGCATCATAGATATAACATAACATATCGCAGAGCATCACAGAATATCATCACATAAATATCAAAATCAGATATTCAACATAACCACCCATAAGCAGTCATCTTTAAGTCTTATTTGTAATTAATTCAATTTAGAAATAATTACCCGAGAGTTAACTGCTTAACTCTGTTAAATTATTATTAATTAACAATCAATTACTTATTCCCTTTCACATCGTTTAATTAATGATTTCTTAATTAATTATTTAGTCTTAATACATAATTACTTTATTTCACATTATTAATCAGTTACTTCCTTAATCAAGTGATTTAATTTCTTAATTAACTGTTCTTGATCATTTATTAATATCTTTAATTATCAATAAAACTTAATTCCAATTATTATCTGTTATCTTCTTAATCAATCATTAATTCATCACACTTTTATTCATTTATTTAAATCCCTTGATTTCTCTTGATTATACATCCCTAATTAATTAACTGAAATAGTTATTTCTAAATTTAGTAATTTGCTTAAGCGTTATCTAATTCTAACTCTAATCATAATATAATTATTCTTAATTATTTTCAAAACATAATAAATGTTAAATAATCGACTTAATTAACATTTTAAAGAAATCTACATAAAATCTAGAAATCAATTTAATATTACAATTAACCCTTAATATTAATTGATTTCACACAGGCATTTAATCCAAATTACTAATTTTAAACAATAATCAAGTAATAATTACATTGTAAATTATTTCCTGAATTAACTAGCCTGAATCCTCATCTCCTAAAAAAAACAAAACTGCAGATCAAACAAATTCAAAACTTCCCTGTAGAAAACCCGAGACCGCCCTTACATTCACTCGAGTATAGCTTCGAGTAACACGCCAACTACCCCGAGACTTTCCTAGAACCCCTTCTTCTCCTTCATTTTTCTATTCTACAGTAAGTTAAGTTTATCCTTATTTTAAAAAAACAAAACAAAACATCAGGGGATGCTTACGCACCCATCTCGAATACAAGCCCGAGGAAAATAGTGGGTCGACTCGAGCACGACACGAAGCGCACCCTCGTTGACAGGGAAACGAAACCCCACCTCCATCGCCACCGTGCACGTGCATGGTGGCTCACGAGCCATTGATGATCTTCTGAGATAATCAGCATGTCGCAAATTCCATGGAAACACAAAATCCCATCTCGCATCATCTCCAAAATTTACAATTTGAAATTAGGATACTTGGGGCAAAACTGAAGCTCACGCGTTCGGCAAATCGAGTTCGCCACCGCCCCAAGACCACCTGAGACCCCCATCTCATGGCCATACCTCGACAACACGCCAAAGCTCCATTTCCCAAACGCACGTGACACTCGATCATCCACGTTTGTCGCACGCGTCTCGTTACAGAGGTGATTAAAACTCCATCTAAAACCCTAAAACGATCTCGTTTTCTTAATTCATGCAATGATTAATTTTCTTCACATTTTTCCCGAGATCGTGGATGAATAAACATGCTTTGATTCAAGTATCATAAATTATAATTGCATCAATCACTTGCAATAAGAAGAAATGCAAATTTACCTTAATCCAAACTGCTCCTTGAATATAAATTTTTAAATTTTGATCTTTGGTTTAAAAATCCTACTTTGTAATGTTTATTCAAGATTTGTATCCAAACTAACAAATTTAAACATTTAAATTTATCGATTTATATGTGCATTACTTGATACATGTTACAGAAAGTACTCCTTTCCACAGATTTAGAATTTGCTTTTAAAAAAATCAAACCTTAATTTAGTTTTAACATCTTGTTGAGATGAACTAATCACAGCTTCTATATTTATGAGAATAATTTGAATTTTGAACAAGAACAATTAACTATAACCACCAAACCACATAACAGAGTAATAAGTATGCAGTAACATATACAGATTTATATTCAACATAAAACCATATCTAAACTATATTGGTTAAAGGATCATGACTTTATAATTAACTTAAACTTTAAAACAAAAACTTTGTTTACTCACCTAAAAGCAATTTGAACAGAAGATACGTTGAAGAAACTGCAGTTGAAACTTCCCTGAAATCTTCTCTTGTTCTTGCTATCTTCTGTTTTTTTTTTGCTTTGTTTGATTTTCTATTTTAAGTTAATATGTTTCTCAGGTTTGTTTTTTTTTTTACTAAAGTTTATATAAATGAACTAATGATATAAAGGTGTATATATAAGTTAAAGCTACTTAACAGTAGGTTGTATCTGGCCAGGTTATATTTGTTTGTCATTTCCTTTAATTGGTCAAAATAATACACTTCAGTGAAATGATATGGGAGATTTCGGCTATATGTACTTGTTTAACAATATATTATGCTAATTAATGCCTTTGCTTTTAATTATGACAACATGTATTAAATATTTTACTGATTGTTATATGGTATGGTACAAAGATATTTATCATATTTCGGCTAGCCTATCTTGCAAGACACACATATTTTGTTTTATGTTGAAGTGCACCTTTTGTTCCCTGATGCATATACACAGCACATAACTTTGTATTATGAATGTACAAAGGTATTTATATATCTTCTTTTTTTCTTTCTTTCAGATTTATACAACTTGGCTTTGTAAGTTACAGGTTTTATTTTTATAATCTTTGAAGTGAAAACTTGTTTTATTTTGAAGTAAAACTTTGTTTTATTATGCATAAATGTTTCCAGCAGCTCTTAATTAAATTTTAGTACTGGTTTACATGCCTAGTTTATATATTTTTGTTTCTGGACAAAGCACTTAATTGCTGTGTATATGTGTACATAGACACTACATAAGGATGTATATTTAAACTTTTACTATTCCTTACTTCATTTATTAGTTCATTTATATTCAGCATCATTTCTTGTTTTGTGAACATATATATATGTATGGCTGTCTTATTCTCTTTGACAAGTAGTTGTATTTTGTTTGTTAATTAATTTTTTTTTTAAAACATTTGATCTACAACATACTTGTATTTACACATTTCAAATTATAATTCATATTTGTATATTTATATTTTTAGCTACATCTTAGTTTTATAATTGTGTTTTATACTAGTTTTGTATGTTTTATATTGTTTTGCGCATCCATATTTATGTTAAATATTTCCATGTTTGTCTATTTTTAAACTTATCATTTTAAAAACCAAAATTGTATTCATATAAATTATCAAATAATAAAATATTGAATCTTTGATTTGATTTTATTGAATAAGACAAATTTTGTTTTAATGGTTTTGAAACATTTAATTTTAAATTTTCAAATCAAAATTTCTTTTATAAACATATATAACTGTGAAATATCCAAAATCTCATTAATTTAAACATAGACAAGCTTATATTTAATTTAAATTAGATTAAATATTTATTAAAATATGCTGTCAAAATTCCGGGTCGTTACAGAAAAAAATTGAAAATGTTTACAACTTTGACAATTTATGTATAAAGGATTTAAATAGTTATAAATTGGTATATTTTATGTTAAATTATTTTATTTTGTAAGCTTATTTGTTTATAAATTTAATTAAGAAAGTATATTGTTTTCTTGTTTCTTCTTTTCCCTTCTTTTCCTTTTCGGGAACGAAAAGTTTTGAGTGGGGGAGAGTGTAACGACCCGTAAAATTTCAACAATTTAATTTGTTTATTTAATGGGATTTTGTAATTTATTTTAGTAGAAAAAATAAAAAGGGGATAAATAAATGTTAAAATGAAGGCTAAAATAAATTATGTAAATGGTGACTTAAAACCTATTTATATAAATTGAATAAAATCCAAATGAATTAAGAAGAAAAAGGGATTCTTACCTGGATATAAAATTTAATATGAGAAATTAATGAAAATAAATTGATTTACTGCAATAAAAGAGTGTAAACCGTAATTGGAATAAATTAAGAAATCATGTTAATGCAAGTTAATAATTTATGACTTGAATGAAATTCCAATTCAATAAAATCATTTAAATGTTATGATTTGATTTTTAATGGAATATGAGAAAAGAAAAAATGTAAGGATTTGATTAATATATATGTTATTATTCAGGGTATTGAATAAAATTGGGAATCCAATTGTAATTATTGGTAATAATGTTGGTATTAGCTAATAAATTAAATTTCAATGCAATACCCATAAATGAATGGAATGAAATGAATGTATGTAAAAATATACTAGGTTATTTATCATCAAATAGAAGGAAAGAAAAGTAAATACTGAATCGATTGATGAATAAATATGCATTGAATAGTAATGAATATTTCGTTAGTATGAATTTAAAGGAATATGGGGTAAATTGATTTAAATCAATAAAAGACAATAAATGCAATGATGGTGGGTTATTAATAAAAGTGAATAGGGAAATGATTGTTATAGTAAGAATGGAATTCCAACTTGGTGGAATGGAGTAAATACACTTAGTAATAAATTTAGTATAGGAAAACGAAATGGAAATATTGAATTAATTAATTCATATATATGTAGTAAATGGCGATAATTGGATTGTAAATAATAAACTTATTAAAGGTGATCAAGAGTTGTGACCACAAGTTATTATGAGTGATACTTATATATTTAATTCATTTAATTGATTTGGAAATCATTGCAATAAATATAAATTAAATGTTACGTTAAATAAATTAAGATAATAAATGGAGAATAACATACATGTTCTTCATAAATATGATGATTTGTGAATAAAGAATGGAAATAAAGTTTCATTAATATATCGGAATTTAATTTACCATAAAGAGGTTAATTGCAATCAAATGAGTTAAATGTTTAAACAGGAATCAAGCTTTATGTATTTATTTGGGTTTATTGCAATTAATTTAAAATTTAATAATAAAATTTTACGGTAATTGGAAATAAAGATGGAAATAGGAAGGTTTTTAACTAAGGGAGGGATATGTAATAATTGCATTAATTTGTAAGTAGAAATAAAACGTTAATGAGAACAAGTATTTAAGATTAACCATCTATTTAGTATATTAAGTTATAACGGATAATCAATTGCAATAATTAAAAATATATCTATTACATTAACGATAATGAAGTAATATTTGAAATTTAATATTTAGATATTATGCAAATATAAATTTAGATGAAATTTGAGAGATTTACGTAATGAAGTATAAATCCAATGATAAATTTATCTATTTGACAAAAATATATGGAAAGTAAATTTAATTTATAATTTGTGAATTTAATGGAAATTTAGAATTTATAGATTTTAATTCGACGGTTAAATTTTGTTTAAGTTAGTAAAGATGATTTGAGAAATTTATGATGATAAGAATTTTCAATTATCGAAGTGAAATGGGAAATGTGATTTAATTGTCTAATTTTTAATTTATTTAAATTATATTAAAAAAGCAATTTTGGTCACAGACTCGGATTTCGACGAAACCAGTTTCATCGGATCCGTAACAGTGAATTATTATAAGGTTTCAAGTTTCGTAGAGATCGGACTTGTCGTTTGATCGTACGAACGCGAAACGCCTTGAAATCGATTTAATTGAAATCAATTTGAAATCAATTTGAGAATATTGATTTCAGCATAACTTCTTCATACGATGGAGTTTGGATGTGAAACTTCTTCCATCGCGTTCAGAATATTTTAAAACGCCTATTTCGATATACGGGGTTAACCAATTTCGTTCCGAAGTCAAAACGGGATTTTTGGGCCAATTATCGTTCAGCAGGTTTGTTTATCGGATCCATATACTCTAGTTTCTAACCTATCTATATACAGATCTAAATTCAAATTTCAAAGATCAAATCCAAAGTCAAAAATTTAAAGTCCTCAGAAAAATTCCAAATATATATATGTTGTAGATTTCATCGATACGAATCTGCACATATGTAACAACCCGCGTATTTATCGATTTAATATTTAAATATTTTATTTAAATATTAGGTCGTTAATCGGATATTGGTCTGAAAAGCTACTTTTTGCAAACGGTCAAATTAGGACTCGAGACCACTTCCATTGAGTTCGAAATGCCGTTTACAAATTTTTTAAGTATAAACATCGATAGGTTTGGAGTTAGCGAAATTTCACTAACTTTTCCCGCTTTGGACTTTGGGTTAGTTTAGCCTATTAAGCCCAAGTTCCAACCCCCTTCTCCTCACTCTTCATAAATTTCCTAACTAACTCAAGCTTGGGCATTAATGGTGAAAAGAATGGGAAATTAAAACTCCAAGCACAAATTCAATTGCAAATCCAACATTCAACTCCAAATTCAAGTAGAAGATATTGGATTCAAGCTTTGGATTGCTTCTCCTTGCTTTCAAGCTTCATCTTCATAAACTTTAGTGCAAAGGTGAGATTTTTATCTCACAAATCTAGTCTATAACTATATTGGACTGTTGGGAATGATTCCCTATCACTTTTGCATGCACATTTGCATTTGGTTTGGATTGGATTGGCCAAAAACTCCAATTTTTAGCGTTTTGGTGAATTTTCTGCACTTAGGTCGTTCTGGCCATCTTCGTGTGTTCGGAGTTAGGTCGCTCGTGACCTAACCCTTAGGTCGTTCGCGACCTAACCCTTAGGTCGTTCGCGACCTAACCCTTAGGTCGTTCGCGTGTTATCGCGCTAGGTCGCACTGCCTTGAATCTTCACTTCGGAGTTAGGTCGTTTCACGCTAGGTCGTATGGGGTTTAGGTCGTAGGTCGTTTCTGGCCTTAAATTCCCCCTGCAGCGTTAGGTCGTTAGCCTCGGAATTAGGTCGTTGAGCCTTAGGTCGTAGGTCATATGGACCTTAGGTCGTAGATCGTCCTGGCCATTTCTAACGTCTTCGGAGTTAGGTCGTATGGACCTTAGGTCGTAGGTCATATGGACCTTAGGTCGCTAGGTCGTATGGCCTTAGGTCGTAAGTCGTATGGACCTTAGGTCGCTAGGTCGTATGGCTTTAGGTCGCTAGGTCGTATGACCTTTGGTCGTTAGGTCGTATGGCTTTAGGTCGCTAGGTCGTATGACCTTAGGTCGTTAGGTCGTTTGGCTTTTAGGCCGCTTCCACGCTAAGTCGTTCGACTCTTAGGTCGTAACACTTAGGTCGCTCGCCTCTTAAGTCGCTAGGTCGCGTGCCTTTAGGTCGCGTTCCTTTATTAGGTCGCGTGTCTCTGTTA
Organism: Allium cepa; assembly: GCA_030765085.1. Classification (NCBI taxonomy): domain Eukaryota; kingdom Viridiplantae; phylum Streptophyta; class Magnoliopsida; order Asparagales; family Amaryllidaceae; genus Allium; species Allium cepa. Next base: position 405,414,688 of record CM060940.1, on the reverse strand, counting down.
GGTCGCTGACCTTCTTAACTCGCATGACCTAACCCCTAGGTCGTTGGGCCTCGTTTCTACTTAGGTCGCTGCTTCTTATAGGTCGCTCGGCTCCTTAATTTCTTTAGGTCGTTTGAGTGTTAGGTCGCGAACTCATTTTAGGTCGCATGATCTTTACCCTTTAGGTCGCTGGACCACTAGGTCGTACCCCTTAGACCCCTAGGTCGCAACCATTAGGTCGCTCGACCCTATCCCTCTTAGGTCGTTAGACCTCATTTTGTCTTCACTAAGTCGTACCGTTTTGGACGGGGCGCTGCCCCGCACCCCGCCGGGGGCGCTGCCCCGTGGACCCCCGCGACCGTAAGCGGTGGCGTTGCCCCCGCACCCCCACCTTGGGGGGTTGCCACCCCCCCTGGACCCCCCCTCCGTAGGGGATCTTATCTGAAAAACATTGAGCTGATTTCCTTGGATTTTATTCACATCTCCGTATGCGATCTTTGTGACTGATTGTTTCTACAATTGCTTCTGTGTTTTGTCACTTTATAATATAAAGGTTTCAATACTAGTAGTAAATATCAAAACTCTTTTAACAAACAATTTCAACTCTATTTTTAATAACTAAGCTCTTTTCTTAAACCGTTTTCCAATCTATTAGTATATACAAACCTTTACCTCACTCGGATGAGAAATCTAATTAAACGACTTAGTAAAACAAGTGGTATGAAACGCTTGCGTTCACTTCGTCGGTTAATTCTTGGACTTGTTCGATTGAACCTCTTGTGACAATTTTATTAGTGAAGATTTACAGTTTGTTCGTAAATATTTAAGTTAAGCAAGTGGTTATGGGACATGATGCTAAACTTCTATATTTACTAGCTTAGTGTAATTGACACTTCTCGTTGATCATGACGATCATTCTGATGATTTAGACTAGCAACTGTGCGATGTCTCTTGTTGCGAGGTTAGACTAGACACCACTTGTGTGATTCCACTCACACATAACTTTTTGCTTTTTGGTTAGTCTGGACCTTAATCTGTGTGATTCCATTCACACATGTGGGGTAGCTCCCCTTGGTCTTCGGACCGTCATGTGATAGGCCTCTTTCTCTTTTCTATGATTTCTGGACTTCTTGCATTGATTTCTAGAATTTATGCCATTGACTTGTCATGAGTACAAGTTTGGGGTATGATGCCCTTTCCGAATCTTTGAGAAGATTCTTGTGATATTGATTATCTCTTATTGACTGATCTTCTGTTGATCATTATTTACATACTTATAGTGGTATGTCATTACAGATATTTTATGTTTATGCCATATCTTTTATGTTATATCATGTCATCTGATATTTATAGCTAGACTGATCCGTTTATTATTTTCTTAAATAATACTCGGGTCAGACCGAGATGTTACAGGTGCTTCTGCTTGACTTCTTCCCAGGGATTCATCACTCTGACTTTTGGCCAACTGTTTAGATTAGCAGTTTTTGTGGTATACACTTGAGATATAGACTCATAGTTGTATTCTTTTGTATAGCACGTGTTGCTATTCATTTGTATTATTGTGGATCTTACTGACCACTACTCTGATGTACACTTTCATGTGTTAGATATATATTCATATCTTCTTCCGCCCTTGTGATATGGATGTCTGTGACTGATTTGTGTTATGATTATTTCTATGTTTGTTTCCGAAGATTATTCATAGCCACCGTGTGATAAGCAATTACATGGATGGTCACTCCTCAACAGCCTTATTCTCCATGCTAGTTGACAGCACTACACCGTAGTGTTCTTGGCTAGTGTGGGTATAGAGGTGGGGCGTCACAACATAGTTTCTGTTTTTGCAATCGATGCACAAATCATCCGGAAAATTCAGTCAAAGGTCAAAATTCACGAACCCTATGCGAGGATTTGGGGGTTTTTGATTTCGGCCTCAATCGGAGAAATTCGGATATGGGTTTTGGAGAGGGAGGCTTGTGGAGTTGAATGGTGGTAGCCGTTTCGCCTGGAATCGAGAGGGGTGGCCGAAAATTGGAGATTAGGGTTTCGAAACCCTAGGTTTCATGGGGCGGCCGGCGTCGTCTAGGGAGGCCGCATGGTGGCCATAGGTGGAGGGGGAAGCGAGTTGCACGTTGGCCATAGTGACGGCGGCCGTAGTGGCCTAGAGCGGTCGCGAATTTCAGTCAAAGGCGGCGAAAATTGGGTTCTGTTTGGCACTGAAACGCGCGAGAGGATGGGGGGGTGTTCGAGCAGCGGCTGATGTGTAAGTTTATTATTTTAATTTTTTTTGTTATATTTAATTCGGATTTATCAACGTTAAAAATCGAATAACTTTCTCTCACGAACTACGTTTCACGCATGGTTTTTTTGTTAGGATTGTAATAAAATTTCGGAAATTATGACGCTGGTTTGGACGGATTTGGAGACTGTCAAATTTTGGGTTTAAATCGGATTTAAATTCGATTTAAATTCAAAAGGTGAGTGTTTTAACCCACTCACAACTTCTAAAATTTCTTATGGTTGTTAAATTGATCTTAGATATGAGTAGAAATTTATTTATGACTGTTTGGCATGTTTTATTCATTATCTCTGTAAAATCGCATTTATTTAATTTGACTGTTAATTAATTTTATAATTGCATATAAATTTGACAGTTAAAATTTATTTACTTGCATAAAACTGCTAGTTAAACAGTTATTAAACTTATTTTGAATATAAACTGTTAGTTAATAACTGTCATTTATTTCCAGCTATATTGTATATGCCATATATTGATGTTTGTTTAAATTGATGATGATTGAAATAAATTGATGATGATTGAAATAAATTGATGATGATTGAAATAAATTGGTTGATGACTGATATTGGATGAATGGATGATGTGTTCTATCTTATATAAACTGCAAGTTATCATGCATTTCTTTTCATTCGGGATTGTGGTTTGAAATGATATACAACGACATTTTATTTTTAAATTGCGGATTGAAATGATAAATATCCGTATCACTTGACCATAGGATAGTAAATTATATACAGGTACTGCGGTATATATATATAAAAAAAATATTTTGACATGGTTTTCTATGGTTTTGGAAAGGAAATACGGTTTAATAAATACTTATTTTGACGTTATTTAATTATTACTTTATATATATATAGTTAAATTCTTAAAGTCTAAGCTATGTATAAAAGGATTAATTAAATGGGTTTAATAAGGAAGTTGATTTCTTTTATATAAAGTGGTAAATATCTATTTAAACTCTATTGTATATATTAAGTTTAAATGACTTAAATGAAATTAAGTTAGAAGGTAAATATGGGATGGGTGTTTAAATTGAATTATTTCAAAATTGAACTTGAATTAAAGTATTTAAGAATTATCCTCGAAATTGGTTTTAAAATATAAATAAATTAAGATTTAAAAGGTATGGTTAATAACTTGATTTTTGATTGGAGGATTTAAATGAATATTAGATTGATTGGAAGAATATTATCAAGTTAATTTAATTAAAAGAATACCCTGTTATTCAAAGTTTAAATTTTTACGAAATTGATATTTGATTTATCAAGTAAGTATTTCAAAACTAAATAATAGTAAGGTGAATTTAATATATATAGGTACGAATAAAAAATTTAGTTTTGAAATGATGGAATATTTAAACTTTGAAATATATGAAATATAAATGGTTTATTTGGGAATTTGAATCTGATTTGGAATTGATTTGAGAATTTGAAAATTGATTTACTTTATTACGTAATTTATTATTAAACCATTTAAGTATTTAAAATTCATGTTCCGAAGCTATGGGTTTAAGGAATATATATCTGAAAGTACTATGATTTTTGAAAAAAAAAGATATACTTGTAATAAAAGTGATATCATATTGATTTGGTTTTAAAAGAAGAAATGATATCGAAATATTATGGTTTTGAAATGGATATATATTTTGGTTTTAAAGTATAAATTATTTGGAAATAACCGCGGTGTTATAATAACGTTTGGTTGTTGAAGAGACCGGGATCGGAAGTTGTCATACACTCTGCTAACGCGAAAAACCACTTTAACAACCGTGTACGCGGTGGAGATTCCAGAATGAAGTAGCTTGGTGGCGGCGTTTCCTGTACGGTAAATACGTGGACCCAACTCCCGTGAGTTGCCATAAGGTGGCTAGAACATGAGCGATTGACGGGTTAATAAGGTAGCACCTTTGATCGGACACATCCCTTCGATATTATACTTGACTTTTGGATTGTTTCGGTGGCCACTTTTGATTTTATTTGAGGGTGTGGCTCGAGGTGGGCGGTAGCTGCGCGCTACGCGTTACCACCGACCCGGAAGCGTAATTGGTATATCTACTCTGGCATTGCCTAGTTGTGCCGTGTCACCTACCCTATCGCGCCTTGTACGGGTTTGGATTTCTCCCGTAGCCCGTATGGTATCCTCTGGTGGCTTCCCGATCAGGAGGGACTATGATATTGGATGGACTACTGGGATTATTACGTGTTAAGGTGGAAAATGTAAAGCCTTAACGCTATTTAAAAGTAAGTTTATTTTACAAATAGACACTATTATAATAGCGAAATATACAACATAGTAAAATAGTTTAACGGATCCTCAAGAGATGTAAATCCCCAGCATCTTTTAAGTTACTGCACTCATATTTATTTCCGTTGGTTTAACTTACATAAGATCATTTAGTTCTGACTCGAGTGTTTTGTCTTTTCAATTCGCTCCGGTCAGTCCGAGCGTTTCAGGATTTGAAGTTTTAGCTCTAGAAGACGAAGACGAAGATTTGTATTACTATTATCTATTATTATTGCACTACACTCATACTATTCCACTGCATTGTTATTGGCATGTGTAACTCTGATATGTATTATGTAAATATAATCAAATGTTTTGTAAAACAGCTTCATGAACTGTATATTTGATTATTATATTTTATCCTTCCGTTGTGAGATTCTGTTTGCTTTTCTTCTTGGTTTTCTTATTCACCCCATAACAATCCGCCCTTGCGTATAGTTTGAATTGGCACGTGTGTCGATTTAAAGCGTGCGAAAAGGCGGGATGTTACAGTTGGTATCAGAGCTTTGGTTTAGCGATAAACCTTAGCTTTGTGGGGTCTGGCTCTTTATTAATAGGGTAGTAATAACCTATGGGAGTGGCTGAGTGTATATATGAGAGAGCGTATTTGTTAGTGTTATAAAAGGTTTTAATATTGTGTTAATTTGTTCCGTTTTGTATTTATAAATTCTGGTGGTGCATGGGACGCTATGACATCAATAGGGATTTCTAAACACTTAATAGGACAGACCGACATAATATTTGTTTTAATATAGGTGAATGAAATAATTTTGCCTATTATATTTTCTATCTATAAAATGAAAAAATTCAAAAGATATCTATATTTGGCTGCAATAGATTGGTTGTTAGGTAATAAAGATTGAAAAAATAAAATGAATAAAAAGTGGAAATTTAGAACTTATGATCCGGGGTTTTGAAATTTCTTTCAAAAATAAATTTTGGAACATAATAATATTGTTATAAGTATTTTCTGATATAAATATTTGATATAATTTGAAAAAAATTGTTTTGAAGAAGATTTTGGAGAAAGTAAGTTTTGTACTTTCCTTTCTGTCGCTGGAAAATAATTTCGGTGATGGCGGCCGCATCATCGACTTTCATTTTCGAGTTTCGAAAAGGGAAGGCAACTGTAGTAGTTTTGCTGCAGATTCATTTTGATTGAAAAATAGAAATTTTGAATTGTTGTAGATAAAATTATAGATATATAATTTTCGAGAATATATTTATCTATTGTTTTAAAATAAATTGAAATTTAACCCGGTATTTAGTCTTAAGTTTCCATTAAATAATAGTTTCAATTATTTTAGTAAATTGGAAAGTATGTAGTTAATAAATTGAAACCTTTAAAGTAAATAGAGATTTAATGCTAGGTTATGAATGAAATTAAAGGTAATTTGAAATTGCAACTTATAAAACAAAGATAAAATTATTGAACCATAAATTAATTAAAAGAGTTGAGGAGAAGAAAAAAAAACTTGTATAACTTTTAATTACATTCTTAAAAAGCATACATAACTTACCAAATATAAAAAGTTGAAATGTTTAATAAGAAATGCAACGGAATTTGTACAAGTGAAAGTAGGTAATGAAGTATCCAATAAGTTGGCTATTAAGTGAGAATTTAATGTTATGAACTTAAGTTATAATTGAAATTTTACAAAATAAATATAATTAAAGGTAAGTATCATAAATAGATGACAATAAACTTTAGTAAATGTTAAAGTAAATTATTTTAATAAACAGAACGATGAATACTGTAAATAAATAAGTTAAGCAGTGAATAAATGAATGTAAAATAATAAAAGGGAAATTCATGATATGAATGAGTGAAAATTTTGGTAGAAATAAGGTTAATAATTGTAAGTAATAAATGAAAATTTTAACTAAACACTGAATAAATGAATGTAATATAATAAAGAAAAATTGTAAACTTAAGAAAAGGGTTGCAGTTATTTCTAAATAAAATTGAAAGAAATAAACGAAAATAAAAAAGAATAAACCGTTATATGAATGAAAAAAATCAAAGAACAAAGGTATGAATGGAATAAATACGAATAGACTAAATCTATTGCTGAAATTGGTGTTTGTCGTGGTTGTGGTTGTTGGGTAAGGAAACTTTAATTTTGTTGGGATGGATGAATAATTCATTGTGTTTAATCTAAGACTGTTGAGTAAATGATGCACTGGATGGTTTATTCTTCATTCCATACAATATAAAGGTTTGAACCTGAACAACTATTTGTTTGTTTGGTTGAAGGGTTGCTTTGAATTTGTTGTGTATGCTATTTGTCGAATTGATGGTTGTTTAACTGATTTGTTGTTAGTAATTGAAACCACTTAAATATTTCATTTTATATAAATTGTTAACCCTTTAGATTTTGTAAGTGTTTATAAGTGAAATACTGGTTATGGAAGCATTTGCTACTGCTTTTGGTTCCATAAATTTAGCGTAAGTTGCCCGACAAATAGGTACGTTTTCGGATTACGGTTTATAGCGCTATTTTATATATTTTCCTGTGTAGGGATATATATTATTTTGGAAAAATATTTGTGTAAATTGTTATATTTATATTATATTTTCTTCCGAGCCACTCCGTACAAAGGAGACTCTGCCAAAATTTTCCGTAAATTTTGGACTTAGAAAAAAATTGAAAATGTTTACAACTTTAACAATTTATGTATAAAGGATATAAATAGGTATAAATTGGTATATTTTATGTTAAATTATTTGATTTTGTAAACTTATTTGTTTATAGATTTAATTAGGAAAGATATATTGTTTTCTTGTTTCTTCTTTTCCCTTCTTTTCCTTTTCGAGAACGAAAAGTTTTGAGTGGGGGAGAGTGTAACGACCCGTAAAATTTCGACAATTTAATTTGTTTATTTAATAGGATTTTGTAATTTATTTTAGTAGAAAAAATAAAAAGGGGATAAATAAATGTTAAAATGAAGGCTAAAATAAATTATGTAAATGGTGACTTAAAACCTATTTATAGAAATTGAATATAATCCAAATGAATTAAGAAGAAAAAGGGATTCTTACCTGGATATAAAATTTAATATGAGAAATTAATGAAAATATTAAATTGATTTAATGAAATAAAAGAGTGTAAACCGTAATTGGAATAAATTAAGAAATCACGTTAAAGCAAGTTAATAATTTATGACTTGAATGAAATTCCAATTCAATAAAATCATTTAAATGTTATGATTTGATTTTTAATGGAATACGAGAAAAGAAAAAATGTAAGAATTTGATTAATATATATGTTATTATTCAGGGTATTGAATAAAATTGGGAATCCAATTGTAATTAATGGTAATAATGTTGGTATTAGCTAATAAATTAAATTTCAATGCAATACCCATAAATGAATGGAACGAAATGAATGTATGTAAAAATATACTAGGTTATTTATCATCAAATAAAAGGAAAGAAAAGTAAATACTGAATCGATTGATGAATAAATATGCATTGAATAGTAATTGAATATTTCGTTAGTATGAATTTAAAGGAATATGGGGTAAATTGATTTAAATCAACAGAAGACAATAAATGCAATGATGGTGGGTTATTAATAAAAATGAATAGGGAAATTATTGTTATAGTAAGAATGGAATTCCAACTTGCTGGAATGGAGTAAATACACTTAGTAATAAATTTAGTATAGAAAAACGAAATGGAAATATTGAATTAACTAATTCATATATATATAGTAAATGGCGATTATTGGATTGTAAATAATAAACTTATTAAAGGTGATCAAGAGTTGTGACCACAAGTTATTATGAGTGATACTTATATATTTAATTCATTCAATTGATTTGGAAATCATTGCAATAAATATAAATTAAATGTTACATTAAATAAATTAAGATAATAAATGGAGAATAACGTAAATGTTCTTCATAAATATGATGATTTGTGAATAAAGAATGGAAATAAAGTTTCATTAATATATCGGAATTTAATTTACCATAAAGAGGTTAATTGCAATCAAATGAGTTAAATGTTTAAACAGGAATCAAGCTTTATGTATTTATTTGGGTTTATTGCAATTAATTTAAAATTTAATAATAAAATTTTACGTTAATTGGAAATAAAGATGGAAATTGGAAGGTTTTTAACTAAGGGAGGGATATGTAATAATTGCATTAATTTGTCAGTAGAAATAAAACGTTAATGAGAACAAGTATTTAATATTAACCATCTATTTAGTATATTAAGTTATAACGGATAATCAATTGCAATAATTGAAAATATATCTATTACATTAACGATAATGAAGTAATATTTGAAATTTGATATTTAGATATTATGCAAATATAAATTTAGATGAAATTTGAGAGATTTACGTAATGAAGTATAAATCCAATGATAAATTTATCTATTTGACAAAAATATATGGAAAGTAAATTTAATTTATAATTTGTGAATTTAATGAAAATTTAGAATTTATAGATTTTAATTCGACAGTTAATTTTGTTTAAGTTAGTAAAGATGATTTGAGAAATTTATGATGATAAGAATCGTCAATTATCGAAGTGAAATGGGAAATTTGATTTAATTGACTAATTTTTATTTATTTAAATTATATAAAAATAGCCATTTTGGTCACGGACTCGGACTTCGACGAAACCAGTTTCATCGGATCCGTAACAGTGAATTATTATAAGGTTACAAGTTTCGTAGCGATCGGACTTGTCCTTTGATCGTACGAACGCGAAACGCCTTGAAATCGATTTAATTGAAATCAATTTGAAATCAATTTGAGAATATTGATTTCAGCATAACTTCTTCATACGATGGAATTTGGACGTGAAACTTCTTCCATCGCGTTCAGAATATTTTAAAACACCTATTTGGATATACGGGGTTAACCAATTTCGTTTCGGCGTCAAAACGGGCTTTTTGGACCAATTATCATTCAGCACGTTTGTTTATCGGATCCATATACTCTAGTTTCTAACCTATCTATATATAGATCTAAATTCAAATTTCAAAGATCAAATCCAAAGTCAAAAATTTAAAGTCCTCAGAAAAATTCCAAAAATATATATGTTGTAGATTTCATCGATACGAATCTGCACATAGTTTCTGTTTTTGCAATCGATGCACAAATCATTCGGAAAACTCAGTCAAAGGTCAAAATTCACGAACCCTACGCGACGATTTGGGGGTTTTTGATTTCGGCCTCAATCGGAGAAATTGAGATATGGGTTTTGGAGAGGGAGGCTTGTGGAGTTGAATGGTGGTAGCCGTTTTGCCTGGAATCGAGAGGGGTGGCCGGAAATTGGAGATTAGGGTTTCGAAACCCTAGGTTTCATGGGGCGGCCGGCGTCGTCTAGGGAGGCCGCATGGTGGCCATAGGTGGAGGGGGAAGCGAATTGCACGTTGGCGATAGTGGTGGCGACCGTAGTGGCCTAGAGCGGTCGTGAATTTCGGTCAAAGGCGGCGAAAATTGGGTTCTGTTTGGCACTGAAACGTGCGAGAGGATGGGGGGGTGTTCGTGCAGCGGCTGACGTGTAAGTTTATTATTTTAAATTTTTTTTGGTTATATTTAATTCGGATTTATCAACGTTAAAAATCGAATAACTTTCTCTCACGAACTCTGTTTCACGCATGGTTTTTTTGTTAGGATTGTAATAAAATTTCGGACATTATGAAGCTGGCTTGGACGGATTTGGAGACTGTCAAATTTTTGGGTTTAAATCGGATTTAAATTCGATTTAAATTCAAAAGGTGAGTGTTTTAACCCACTCACAACTTCTAAAATTTCTTATCGTTGTTAAATTGATCTTAGATATGAGTAGAAATTTATTTATGACTGTTTGGCATGTTTTATTCATTATCTTTGTAAAATCGCATTTATTTAATTTGACTGTTAATTAATTTTATAATTGCATATAAATTTGACAGTTAAAATTTATTTACTTGCATAAAACTGCTAGTTAAACAGTTATTAAACTTATTTTGAATATAAACTGTTAGTTAATAACTGTCATTTATTTCCAGCTATATTGTATATGCCATATATTGATGTTTGTTTAAATTGATGATGATTGAAATAAATTGATGATGATTGAAATAAATTGGTTGATGACTGATATTGGATGAATGGATGATGTGTTCTATCTTATATAAACTGCAAGTTATCATGCATTTCTTTTCATTCGGGATTGTGGTTTGAAATGATATACAACGGCATTTAATTTCTAAATTGCGGATTGAAATGATAAATATCCGTATCACTTGACCATATGATAGAAAATTATATAAGGCACTGCGGTATATATATATAAAAAAATTATTTTGACATGGTTTTCTATGGTTTTGGAAAGGAAATACGGTTTAATAAATACTTATTTTGACGTTATTTAAATATTACTTTATATATATATAGTTAAAATTTTAAAGTCTAAGCTATGTATAAAAGGATTAATAAAATGGGTTTAATAAGGAAGTTGATTTATTTTGTATAAAGTGGTAAACATCTATTTAAACTCTATTGTATATATTAAGTTTAAATGACTTAAATGAAATTAAGTTATAAGGTAAATATGGGATGGGTGTTTAAATTGAATTATTTCAGAATTGAACTTGAATTAAAGTATTTAAGAATTATCCTCGAAATTGGTTTTAAAATATAAATAAATTAAGATTTAAAAGGTATGATTAATAACTTGATTTTTGATTAGAGGATTTAAATGAATATTAGATTGATTGGAAGAATATTATCAAGTTAATTTAATTAAAAGAATACCCTGTTATTCAAAGTTTAAATTTTTACGAAATTTTATTTCAAAACTAAATAATAGTAAGATGAATTTAATATATATAGGTATGAATAAAGTTTTTAGTTTTGAAATGATGGAATATTTAAACTTTGAAGTATATGAAATATAAATGGTTTATTTGGGAATTTAAATCTGATTTGGAATTGAGTTGAGAATTTGAAAACTGATTTACTTTATTACGTAATTTATTATTAAACCATTTAAGTATTTAAAATTCATGTTTCGAAGCTATGGGTTTAAGGAATATATATCTGAAAGTACTATGATTTTTGAAAAAAAAAGATATGCTTGAAATAAAAGTGATATCATATTGATTTGGTTTTAAAAGAAGAAATGATATCGAAATATTATGGTTTTGAAATGGATATACATTTTGGTTTTAAAGTATAAATTATTTGGAAATAACCGCGGTGTTATAATAACGTTTGGTTGTTGAAGAGACCGGGATCGGAAGTTGTCATACTCTCTGCCAACTCCGAAAATCACTTTAACAACCATGTATGCGGTGGAGATTCCATAATGAAGTAGGTTGGTGGCGGCGTTTCCTGTAAGGTAAATACGTGGACCCAACTCCCGTGAGTTGCTATAAGGTGGCTAAAACAGGAGCGATTGACGGGTTAATAAGGTAGCACCTTTGATCGGACACATCCCTTCGATATTATACTTGACTTTTGGATTGTTTCGGTGGCAAATTTTGATTCTATTTGGAGGTGTGGCTCGAGGTGGGCTGTAGCTGCGCGCTATGCGTTACCACCGACCCGGATGCGTAATTGGTATATCGACCCTGGCATTGCCTAGTTGTGCCGTGTCACCTACCCTATCGCGCCTTGTACGAGTTTGGATTTCTCCCGTAGCCCGTGTGGTATCCTTTGGTGGCTTCCCGATTAGGAGGGACTATGATATTGGATGGACTACTGGGACTATTATGTGTTAAGGTGGAAAATGTAAAGCCTTAACACTATTTAAAAGTAAGTTTATTTTACAAATAGACACTATTATAATAGCGAAATATACTACATAGTAAAATAGTTTAACGGATCCTTAAGGGATGTAAATCCCGAGCATCTTTTAAGTTACTGCACTCATATTATTTCCGTTGATTTAACCTACATAAGATCTTTTAGTTCTGACTCGAGTGTTTTATCTTTTCAATTCGCTCGGGTCAGTCCGAGCGTTTCAGGATTTGAAGTTTTAGCTCTGGAAGACGAAGATGAAGATTTGTATTACTATTATCTACTATTATTGCACTACACTCATACTGTTCCGCTGCATTGTTATTGGTATGTGTAACTCTGATACGTATTATGTAAATATAATCAAATGTTTTGTAAAACAGCTTCATGAACTGTATATTTGATTATTATATTTTATCCTTCCACTGTGAGATTCTGTTTGCTTTTCTTCTTATTTTTCTTATTCACCCCATAACAATCCGCCCTCGCATATGGTTTGAATTGGCACATGTGTCGATTTAAAGCGTGCGAAAAGGCGGGATGTTACAGTTGGTATCAGAGCTTTGGTTTAGCGATAAACCTTAGCTTTGTGGGGTCTGGCTCATTATTAATAGGGTAGTAATAACCTATGGGAGTCGCTGAGTGTATATATGAGAGAGCGTATTTGTTAGTGTTATAAAAAGTTTTAATATTGTGTTAATTTGTTCCGTTTTGTATTTATAAATTCTAGTTGGTACATGGGACGCTATGACATCATTAGGGATTTCTAAACACTTAATAGGACAGACCGACATAATATTTGTTTTAATATAGGTGAATGAAATAATTTTGCCTATTATATTTTCTATCTATAAAATAAAAAATTTCAAAAGATATCTATATTTGGCTGCAATAAATTGGTTGTTAGGTAATAAAGATTGAAAAAAATAAAATGAATAAAAAGTGGAAATTTAGAACTTATGATCCGGGGTTTTGAAATTTCTTTCGAATAAATTTTGTAACATAATAATATTGTTATAAGTATTTTCTGATATAAATATTTGATATAATTTGAAAAAAATTGTTTTGAAGAAGATTTTGGAGAAAATAAGTTTTGTACTTTCCTCTCTGTCGTTGGAAAATAATTTCGGTGATGGCGGCCGCATCATCGACTTTCATTTTCGAGTTTCGAAAAGGGAAGGCAACTGTAGTAGTTTTGCTGCAGATTCATTTTGATTGAAAAATAGAAATTTTGAATTTTTGTAGATAAAATTATAGATATATAATTTTTGAGAATATATTTATGTATTGTTTTAAAATAAATTGAAATTTAACCCGGTATTTAGTCTTAAGTTTCCATTAAATAATAGTTTCAATTATTTTAGTAAATTGGAAAGTATGTAATTAATAAATTGAAACCTTTAAAGTAAATAGAGATTTAATGCTAGGTTATGAATGAAATTAAAGGTAATTTGAAATTGCAACTTATAAAACAAAGATAAAATTATTGAACCATAAATTAATTAAAAGAGTTGTGGAGAAGAAAAAAAAACTTGTATAACTTTTAATTACATTCTTAAAAAGCATACATAACTTACCAAATATAAAAAATTGAAATGTTTAATAAGAAATGCAATGGAATTTGTACAAGTGAAAGTAGGTAATGAAGTATCCAATAAGTTGGCTATTAAGTGAGAATTTAATGTTATGAACTTAAGTTATAATTGAAATTTTACAAAATAAATATAATTAAAGGTAAGTATCATAAATAGATGACAATAAACTTTAGTAAATGTTAAAGTAAATTATTTTAATAAACAGAACGATGAATACTGTAAATAAATAAGTTAAGCAGTGAATAAATGAATGTAAAATAATAAAAGGGAAATTCATGATATGAATGAGTGAAAATTTTGGTAGAAATAAGGTTAATAATTGTAAGTAATAAATGAAAATTTTAACTAAACACTGAATAAATGAGTGTAATATAATAAAGAAAAATTGTAAACTTAAGAAAAGGGTTGCAGTTATTTCTAAATAAAATTGAAAGAAATAAACGAAAATAAAAAAGAATAAACCGTTATATGAATGAAAAAAATCAAAGAACAAAGGTATGAATGGAATAAATAAGAATAGACTAAATCTATTGCTGAAATTGGTGTTTGTCGTGGTTGTGGTTGTTGGGTAAGGAAACTTTAATTTTGTTGGGATGGATGAATAATTCATTGTGTTTAATCTAAGACTGTTGAGTAAATGATGCACTGGATGGTTTATTCTTCATTCCGTACAATATAAAGGTTTGAACCTGAACAACTATTTGTTTGTTTGGTTGAAGGGTTGCTTTGAATTTGTTGTGTATGCTATTTGTCGAATTGATGGTTGTTTAACTGATTTGTTGTTAGTAATTGAAACCACTTAAATATTTCATTTTATATAAATTGTTAACCCTTTAGATTTTATAAGTGTTTATAAGTGAAATACAGGTTATGGAAGCATTTGCTACTGCTTTTGGTTCCATAAATTTAGCGTAAGTTGCCCGACAAATAGGTACGTTTTCGGATTACGGTTTATAGCGCTATTTTATATATTTTCCTGTGTAGGGATATATATTATTTTGGAAAAATATTTGTGTATATTGTTATATTTATATTATATTTTCTTCCGAGCCACTCCGTACAAAGGAGACTCTGCCAAAATTTTCCGTAAATTTTGGACTTAGAAAAAAATTGAAAATGTTTACAACTTTAACAATTTATGTATAAAGGATTTAAATAGGTATAAATTGGTATATTTTATGTTAAATTATTTGATTTTGTAAACTTATTTGTTTATAAATTTAATTAGGAAAGATATATTGTTTTCTTGTTTCTTCTTTTCCCTTCTTTTCCTTTTCGAGAACGAAAAGTTTTGAGTGGGGGAGAGTGTAACGACCCGTAAAATTTTGACAATTTAATTTGTTTATTTAATAGGATTTTGTAATTTATTTTAGTAGAAAAAATAAAAAGGGGATAAATAAATGTTAAAATGAAGGCTAAAATAAATTATGTAAATGGTGACTTAAAACCTATTTATAGAAATTGAATAAAATCCAAATGAATTAAGAAGAAAAAGGGATTCTTACCTGGATATAAAATTTAATATGAGAAATTAATGAAAATATTAAATTGATTTAATGAAATAAAAGAGTGTAAACCGTAATTGGAATAAATTAAGAAATCACGTTAAAGCAAGTTAATAATTTATGACTTGAATGAAATTCCAATTCAATAAAATCATTTAAATGTTATGATTTGATTTTTAATGGAATATGAGAAAAGAAAAAATGTAAGAATTTGATTAATATATATGTTATTATTCAGGGTATTGAATAAAATTGGGAATCCAATTGTAATTAATGGTAATAATGTTGGTATTAGCTAATAAATTAAATTTCAATGCAATACCCATAAATGAATGGAACGAAATGAATGTATGTAAAAATATACTAGGTTATTTATCATCAAATAAAAGGAAAGAAAAGTAAATACTGAATCGATTGATGAATAAATATGCATTGA
Organism: Allium cepa; assembly: GCA_030765085.1. Taxonomy (NCBI): domain Eukaryota; kingdom Viridiplantae; phylum Streptophyta; class Magnoliopsida; order Asparagales; family Amaryllidaceae; genus Allium; species Allium cepa. The sequence goes on along the minus strand of CM060940.1, from coordinate 405,398,837 downwards.
ATAGTAATTGAATATTTCGTTAGTATGAATTTAAAGGAATATGGGGTAAATTGATTTAAATCAACAGAAGACAATAAATGCAATGATGGTGGGTTATTAATAAAAGTGAATAGGAAAATGATTGTTATAGTAAGAATGGAATTCCAACTTGTTGGAATAGAGTAAATAGACTTAGTAATAAATTTAGTATAGGAAAACGAAATGGAAATATTGAATTAATTAATTCATATATATATATATATATATATATATAGTAAATGGCGATTATTGGATTGTAAATAATAAACTTATTAAAGGTGATCAAGAGTTGTGACCACAAGTTATTATGAGTGATACTTATATATTTAATTCATTCAATTGATTTGGAAATCATTGCAATAAATATAAATTAAATGTTACGTTAAATAAATTAAGATAATAAATGAAGAATAACGTAAATTTTCTTCGTAAATATGATGATTTGTGAATAAAGAATGGAAATAAAGTTTCATTAATATATTGGAATTTAATTTACTATAAAGAGGTTAATTGCAATCAAATGAGTTAAATGTTTAAACAGGAATAAGGCTTTATGTATTTATTTGGGTTTATTGCAATAAATTTAAAATTTAATAATAAAATTTTACGTTAACTGGAAATAAAGATGGAAATAGGAAGATTTTTAACTAAGGGAGGGATATGTAATAATTGCATTAATTGTAAGTAGAAATAAAACGTTAATGAGAACAAGTATTTAAGATTAACCATCTATTTAGTATATTAAGTTATAACGGATAATCAATTGCAATAATTAAAAATATACCTATTACGTCAACGATAATGAAGTAATATTTGAAATTTAATATTTAGATATTATGCAAATATAAATTTAGATGAAATTTGAGAGATTTACGTAATGAAGTATAAATCCAATGATAAATTTATCTATTTGACAAAAATATATGGAAAGTAAATTTAATTTATAATTTGTGAATTTAATGAAAATTTAGAATTTATAGATTTTAATTCGACAGTTAAATTTTGTTTAAGTTAGTAAAGATGATTTGAGAAATTTATGATGATAAGAATCATCAATTATCGAAGTGAAATGGGAAATTTGATTTAATTGACTAATTTTTAATTTATTTAAATTATATAAAAATGACCATTTTGGTCACGGACTCGGATTTTGACAAAACCAGTTTCATCGGATCCATAACAGTGAATTATTATAAGGTTTCAAGTTTCGTAGAGATCGGACTTGTCGTTTGATCGTACAAACGCGAAACGCCTTGAAATCGATTTAATTGAAATCAATTTGAGAATATTGATTTCAGAATAACTTCTTCATACGATGGAATTTGGACGTGAAACTTCTTCCATCGCGTTCAGAATATTTTAAAACACCTATTTGTTTATACGGGGTTAACCAATTTCGTTCCGGGGTCAAAACGGGCTTTTTGGGCTAATTATCGTTCAGCACGTTTGTTTATCGGATCCATATACTCTAGTTTCTAACCTATCTATATATAGATCTAAATTCAAATTTCAAAGATCAAATCCAAAGTCAAAAATTTAATGTCCTTAGAAAAATTCCAAAAATATATATGTTGTAGATTTCATCGATACGAATCTGCACATAGTTTCTGTTTTTGCAATCGATGCACAAATCATCTGGAAAACTCAGTCAAAGGTCAAAATTCACGAACCTACGCGAGGATTTGGGGGTTTTTGATTTCGGCCTCAATCGGAGAAATTGGGATATGGGTTTTGGAGAGGGAGGCTTGTGGAGTTGAATGGTGGTAGCCGTTTCGCCTGGAATCGAGAGGGGTGGCCGGAAATTGGAGATTAGGGTTTCGAAACCCTAGGTTTCATGGGACGGCCGGCGTCGTCTAGGGAGGCCGCATGGTGGCCATAGGTGGAGGGGGAAGCGAATTGCACGTTGGCGATAGTGGCGGCGACCGTAGTGGCCTAGAGCGGTCGTGAATTTCGGTCAAAGGCGGCGAAAATTGGGTTATGTTTGGCACTGAAACGCGCGAGAGGATGGGGGGGTGTTCGTGCAGCGGCTGACGTGTAAGTTTATTATTTTAAATTTTTTTTTGTTATATTTAATTCGGATTTATCAACGTTAAAAATCGAATAACTTTCTCTCACGAACTCCATTTCACGCATGGTTTTTTTGTTAGGATTGTAATAAAATTTCGGACATTATGACGCTGGTTTGGACGGATTTGGAGACTGTCAAATTTTTGGGTTTAAATCGGATTTAAGTTCAATTTAAATTCAAAAGGTGAGTGTTTTAACCCACTCACAACTTTTAAAATTTCTTATGGTTGTTAAATTGATCTTAGATATGAGTAGAAATTTATTTATGACTGTTTGGCACGTTTTATTCATTATCTCTGTAAAATCGCATTTATTTAATTTGACTGTTAATTAATTTTATAATTGCATATAAATTTGACAGTTAAAATTTATTTACTTGCATAAAACTGCTAGTTAAATAGTTATTAAACTTATTTTGAATATAAACTGTTAGTTAATAACTGTCATTTATTTCCAGCTATATTGTATATCCCATATATTGATGTTTGTTTAAATTGATGATGATTGAAATAAATTGGTTGATGACTGATATTGGATGAATGGATGATGTGTTCTATCTTATATAAACTGCAAGTTATCATGCATTTCTTTTCATTCGGGATTGTGGTTTGAAATGATATACAACGGCATTTTATTTTTAAATTGCGGATTGAAATGATAAATATCCGTATCACTTGACCATAGGATAGAAAATTATATACAGGCACCCCGGTATATATATATATAAAATTATTTTGAAATGGTTTTCTATGGTTTTGGAAACGAAATACGGTTTAATAAATACTTATTTTGACATTATTTAAATATTACTTTATATATATATATACATATATATATATATAGTTAAATTCTTAAAATCTAAGCTATGTATAAAAGGATTAATAAAATGGGTTTAATAAGGAAGTTGATTTCTTTTATATAAAGTGGTAAATATCTATTTTAACTCTATTGTATATATTAAGTTTAAATGACTTAAATGAAATTAACTTAGAAGGTAAATAAGGGATGGGTGTTTAAATTGAATTATTTCAAAATTGAACTTGAATTAAAGTTTTTAAGAATTATCCTCGAAATTGGTTTTAAAATATAAATAAATTAAGATTTAAAAGGTATGGTTAATAACTTGATTTTTGATTGGAGGATTTAAATGAATATTAGATTGATTGGAAGAATATTATCAAGTTAATTTAATTAAAAGAATACCCTGTTATTCAAAGTATAAATTTTTACGAAATTGATATTTGATTTATCAAGTAAGTATTTCAAAACTAAATAATAGTAAGGTGAATTTAATATATATAGGTATGAATAAAAAATTTAGTTTTGAAATGATGGAATATTCAAACTTTGAAATATATGAAATATAAATGGTTTATTTGGGAATTTAAATCTGATTTGGAATTGATTTGAGAATTTGAAAACTGATTTCATTATTACGTAATTTATTATTAAACCATTTAAGTATTTAAAAATCATGTTTCGAAGCTATGGGTTTAAGGAATATATATCTGAAAGTACTATGATTTTTGAAAAAAAAAGATATACTTGAAATAAAAGTGATATCATATTGATTTGGTTTTAAAAGAAGAAATGATATCGAAATATTATGGTTTTGAAATGGATATATATTTTGGTTTTAAAGTATAAATTATTTGGAAATAACCGCGGTGTTATAATAACGTTTGGTTGTTGAAGAGACCGGGACCGAAAGTTGTCATACTCTCTGCCAACTCTGAAAACCACTTTAACAACCGTGTACGCGGTGGAGATTCCAGAATGAAGTAGGTTGGTGACGGCGTTTCCTGTAAGGTAAATACGTGGACCCAACTCCCGTGAGTTGCCATAAGGTGGCTAAAACAGGAGCGATTGACGGGTTAATAAGGTAGCACCTTTGATCGGACACATCCCTTCGATATTATACTTGACTTTTGGATTGTTTCGGTGGCCACTTTTGGTTCTATTGGGGGTGTGGCTCGAGGTGGGCGGTAGCTGCGCGCTACGCGTTACCACCGACTCGGAAGCGTAATTGGTATATCTACCTTGACATTGCCTAGTTGTGCCGTGTCACCTACCCTATCGCGCCTTGTACGAGTTTGGATTTCTCCCGTAGCCCGTGTGGTATCCTCAGGTGGCTTCCCGATCTGGAGGTCCTCTGGTGGCTTCCCGATCAGGAGGGACTATGATATTGGATGGACTACTGGGACTATTACGTGTTAAGGTGGAAAATGTAAAGCCTTAACGCTATTTAAAAGTAAGTTTATTTTACAAATAGACACTATTATAATAACGAAATATAATACATAGTAAAATAGTTTAACGGATCCTTAAGAGATGTAAATCCCGAGCATCTTTTAAGTTACTGCACTCATATTTATTTCTGTTGATTTAACTTACATAAGATCTTTTAGTTCTGACTCGAGTGTTTTGTCTTTTCGATTCGCTCGGGTCAGTCCGAGCATTTCAGGATTTGAAGTTTTAGCTCTGGAAGACGAAGACGAAGATTTGTATTATTATTATCTATTATTATTGCACTACACTCATACTGTTCCGCTGCATTGTTATTGGTATGTGTAACTCTGATACGTATTATGTAAATATAATCAAATGTTTTGTAAAACAGCTTCATGAATTGTATATTTGATTATTATATTTTATCCTTCCGCTGTGAGATTCTATTTGCTTTTCTTCTTGTTTTTCTTATTCACCCCATAACAATCCGCCCTCGCGTATGGTTTGAATTGGCACGTGTGTCGATTTAAAGCGTGCGAAATGGCGGGATGTTACAAAAAGGGAGCCAAAAATTGAAGCTGAGGAGTCACCATAGGAGCCTATCACATTTTTTGGAAAATTAAGAGTTTTTATTTGGTTTTTAAGTATGATAGATAACTCTCCTAAGGCTCTCATATTTAAAGCATCTCAAACTCATTCATTAAAGATGTTTTTTCATTTTCAACATTAGCCGCCTATAGCTTCATAGCCTATACAATAATCAATTATTGGTAGAACCCGATAGGTTGCAAGTTCAGGTAGTGGATTTAGAATCTTAAGAGGCAGACATAGATCTACGTGTAGTAAGCAACAAGATCATCAAAGGTGATTTTATATTTTCCATAGTTCAATATATATATATTATTCCCAAACCTTTATATGTATTGCCAGACATACAATTTGTTTGGCAATTGCAGCAGATATAAATGTTTAATATGAATTTTATATAAAAATATTTTTTTATGTAATAAATAATTTAAATATGAATAAATTAAAGTTCTAATCTATGATAAAAATGATATTGTGGAAACTATTTTATAGGAAATGTTACAAGATTTCGTTATTTATTATTTAAAAATTTTATACTTTTGGTTTCAATTTATGTGTGTGTATACATATTTGAACTAAACAAAATATATGTATATTTTATTTATAACATATTTTCGGCCAGAAATAAAAAGTTATGTTTAACAACTTTAATTTATTTTATTCAGTCAAAACATTATATATTAATAATTTTGATTTTAAATTTTAAATCAACATGGTATTTTTTGAATTGTCAAATTTATTTTTAATTCAAATATAAAGTATATTTGTCCTAGTTAAACTAAATTTGCATGAAGATAATTTAAACTCTAAAATTTTAAAATTAAATAAAAATCTACTTATTTAATCAAGCTAACTAGATATTTTTACAACAAACTTATTTTTTTAATAAAGGGTCTTCCTCTAAAAAATTAGGGTAGTTTCGAGTTGGGACTAGAGTTAGGAAGAGCCGAATCTATACACATGTAAACCAAAATAGAGGAAAAATGCTTCCTTCAGTGGTGTACATTAGTCATAATGAGTGTAAAAGAAAATGAAAACACAATAAAAAGATTGAATTAGCTCTCATAGATACGAGCATACAAAATGATGTGATTAATGAGCATGAGGAAATAGTTAAAATAACGCATGAAGTGGCTTTAAGGGCAATAGAACATGAAAATCCAGGATCGAAGAAAAGCTAAAGTATAAAGGTGAAAGCCCTCGTTAATGACAACCCATTGACCGGCCATATGGATCTGCAGTAAGATAGGAAACTACGAGAGCATCAAGGAATAAGAGTCTAAGAAATAATTTCGAGGACCAGAGTACGGTTTAATTCTAACCGCTGGCTTAATATCACCATGAACAAAACCTATAATATTAGGATGTTGTTTGCAACCAAATAGGTCACTAACACCCAAGAGTAGTTTATGTAGAGAAGTAAGTCAATAAATTAAAATTAAAACTGAGGAATAGAATAAAGTAACAGCCAAATAAAAGCAATAATTAGAAACACAGGGATTTATAGTGGTTCGGCTTTGTATGCCTGCGTCCACTTTGAAGATTATCTTTATTGATCGATTAACAATTTGATTAAAGCAGCAAGGAATAGGAAAAACTTGATTACAATAGAGACTAAAGTAACCAGCAACCTAAAGATCCTTGGAATGACCCCTTAGGCCAGTATTCATGGGTGATGATGACTTCCAATCTCTCTGAAACTTCAGCTAAAAGACCTTCTAATTCATATGGGCCCACCAAAGTGTTTTCCAGGCCATCGGTACTGATCCTTCATTAGTTGATTTTTGAGCAGTGATATATATGGTGGCTTCTACATGCTAAGTATATTGGCTCTTCAAATATCATGTCAATTGGACCATTGAAGCTCAAGTTATTGATCGATCTTTGATTTAACTCCACTTGTGTATTGCTTTCTGCTGAACCCTCAAAATGTTTATATGCCGATAGCTGTAGCTTTGCCCATTTGATGTGCAATCCCTAAGGTAGATTCCCTACGGTCCATATACCTTGCTCTCCAAATTTCATCTGCCTTGGACTTGTAGATCTCAAGATATTGATCGTTGAATGTAAGAATGTATTTGTTCTTTGTTGTACAGTGATCCATATTCAATGGAGCTTGCCAACCCATATTTTCCATTATAGTATGTCAATCCCTGTCTTTCATTTATACCAAGCCCTCCTTTATGAGCAAAAGTATACCAATCCAGCTAAACAAAGCATGCTGATCCCTTCTTAATATAGCCTGTTAAAGTACACCAACCCCTTTTTATGAGCGGAAGTATGCCAATCCATCTGAATTGATTATGCCGACCCTTTATTTATGAGTTGAAGTGTAGCAAACCCTCTCAAGGAACTAAACCCATACCAATCCCTCCCATTCACTAAACTATATTCCATACTTTAAGATTTCACATTGTTTATCTACCAATTTCATTCAATTCTGTCTTCATGTAACCATCCGTCTTAACTTCCGGGTCCCACAATCATTATTCCAGAGTTGTTAACCTTGTTAGAAGTTGGATATAACTTGTGCAACCAATCCAATATAGCCGAGCTAGAATATCGGATAACATATGCTAAGGATATAGTTGTAGTACAAACCAATTAAGAAAAAAATAAAATATGCTAGAAAATCGTAGATAGAATAATGTGGGAGAGGATAACTTCAATATATTTCCCTACAGCGTTAGACCATGAGAAAGTGAAGCGTTAGTAGAGGGTATACAAAATATGATGAATGCCCATATGGCCTGCGAAATCCCTCCAAACTTCTATGGCCACTTCACCATCTCGAGAAAGATAGATTTAGTGGTGATATTTTTACAACATCTACATTTGGAGACTATCAAAATATTAATTTTAGTGAGATGCAGGTAAATAAGAAGGGCCTTATGAAGGACTTTCCATATAAAAATGGAGACTTATAGAGGCATTTGAGGGTCGCATATTATATGAAAGGAAAGTCTGATAAGACGATAGGTTTGAATTAATACCGTCCTAAGCCATTGTTATATAAAAGCTTCCATCAAGCAAGTTAAGGCCTGATTAGTAGAAATATGGGGATCATAGGTGGTTTTATGCTTTTACATGTGGTTCCATGTCCTGCTAGCATATGTAGGGGAGCCAACAAAATTATGGGCCTTAAGCAGGCTATATTTATAGTTTATAAACTTGACCCATATGGAGTCGTTTTGGAATAATCGAATCCAAAGTATGTACGTATATGCTTAACAGACGTCCTAGAGATCACACAATCGCACGTTGCCTTCATCTTCGGCCATAGATGCAGCCCCATAAAACCCAGTGGTGCTTCCTTGTCCCTTTTGAGAGACCCTGTAAGAAGTCAGAGCACTACCGCTAATAATCTTGAGAAAATCATTCTACGGGTGTAGTGGCAGCAAAAATATAAGATCCAAGGGAGCTAAGAATATGACCAGTCAAATTATGCTTGCTTGAGAGATAAAGGATGGCTCTACTTCCTATTGAGTTTATGGATTTTTGGCAGCGAGTTTCCTAAAGTATAATTTCTTTTCTTTTTTTGCCTCTATATAGTTGTATACCTGGATAAGTCATTGAAAGATATGCTACGTAGAAGCCCATGGTGTTATATAACCTTGTCTTCTGAATCATACTAGACAGAGAAGATGTGATGATGGAGCTTCTATCTAAATTGATTTTTTTGTCATAAGGTGAATTCTTAAGCACGAAGTAAACATAAGAGGTTACAACATACTGTCGTAAAAATGAAGATATCGTCCGGGAAGGGAAGTGAGGAGAGAATAGGGACTCTAATCGGATAAGTAATGTGATAAATGGCTCCATTTTATGTAAGAACATGTAGGCCATGCCCTAGATTTCTTCTAGAATAACAAAAAGGGCAGGGGATAGGTGGTCCCACTACCTTACCCCTCCACTGGATTAGAAGTCATCATTTGGAGAATCATTGACAAAAATTGAATACCAATAGTTGGAAATAAGTCTCTAGACCATACCAATGAATGGTTTAGAGAATTGAAAGGCCCTAAGGACTCTAATGGTAAAGAACCAAGACATGTGGTCATAAGAGTTAGCCATATCATTTTATTATTATATTAGATCCTAAAATTTTACGATAAATTTGTAAGATAATATGTTAAACAAAGAGGTTATTGTCAATAATAAGTCTTCCTCGAATGAAACTAGCTTGAAAAGGGGAGAATATTTTCTATAAAAATAGGAGATAAGTAAGTGGCAATTTTTTTGGATATAATCGTATTAGAGAAATTACAGGGGCTAATAGGTTTAAGGTCTGAATAAGTTTCAGGTAAGTCCTTTTTAGGGATTAGGATTATGATGGTGGCAGACTATCTCTGGGGAGGACATTCACCAACGATAAGGCTTGGATGGCCTTTGTGATATCATGGATGATAATTCCCCCAACAAGTTTGGTAGAAAATGGAGGTTAATCCATGAAGACCAACAACACTATCCTTTCCCAAATTTAAAATTTCCATTTTTGTTTCACCCGGATTACAGACATTTGTTAAGGTAGAATATTAAAAATCAAATAAAAAGAGAGGGATATGGCTCACAACATCAGGTTCACTGTGCAAAAAAGATTCAGAATAAAAAGACTCCTGATAGTGGCTAAAGATAATCGATTCCATCTTGATTTAGAATAGGTCTATGACTCACCCGGTTTCTTGAAATTGTGAAGGGAGAGTTTGCTTTTATTGACAATAGAGCTTGTGTCATCGTAGGTCATTAATTTCATACGCACTTTCTATAGGATCGAGTAACATACCATAGAGGGGTGATAGTGAATAGGATATTTAAAAATATTCCACAAAAGCTACCGATAACATATAAAATAGAGTATAGAAACGTAAATGCAGAAAATAACTAAGACAAGATATACCCAACTTCGAACTAGTGCCTATTGCTACCCCAAAAGTTATTACTAAAGTTAAATATTCAAACGCTTAAAAACTTGTACACACTACTCATAAATATTCTAACTCTATGTCTAATATCTTTGTCCAAACTCAACGTCCTAAGATCAAAATCCCTAAACTATAAACATGGTTAATATTCTTGGGTTTAAAAAACAAAGAGAAAATAAAACTAAAAAAACTAAATAGAAGTCAAATAATAAAAAAGCTCTTCCTCTCCATGTGACTTCGGCCCGTTCTCCTCTTTTCCTTTTTTTATTTTCTCTTTAGAAAGATTAATTCTCCTTAAAGATAAGTTCCGACCTAAATCTATATCGCAGCCAAGCTCCAACCATAATCACCAGTCATCACCTTGCCTAAAATCGAACGCCGCACCAAAAACTCAAATGTCGAGACATGGCACCTGGAGTGTCGTGCTGTGTCTTCAATGAACTTCTGCCAAAAGAAAGACGTCGAACATTTCCGCTTCAATGAAGTTGTTTGTTAGGCCGCTGCTTCGCCAAGCATACTTTAAATGGACTTGGAAGATCGAAACAAGGATGAAATGGTTCGTGGACTTGAAAATACACTAAGAAGGACTAGAAAGTTGAACTCAAGAAGTTTGAGTGGAAATTTAGCCAAGGACACAACTCAGTGCCAAGTTGTTTAGGTCAGCATTGACCTATTTCCTCTCCACTTCTTGCCACCTAAACACCATACACCTCTTATACTACAATAATTACTCGTAGACAAGTGGTTTTTATAGAGTTTGGACAAATATTTCCAAGGATCAATAAGAAGAAAGAAAAGAAAGAAGTTATCAGAAAGATCGTTGGAATTAACTAGAAGTTGATATAAAAGAGTCTAGAACAATTCAAGAAAGAGATAGAAAAGCAAGCAAATGAAGGTGCTGGTTTTTACACCAATGAAAATAGGTCGATGCCAAGTTAAATGACTCAATACCGTGTTATTTGTTTGGCTAATGGTTCCCTCTTTAATTGTTCAACATCAGGCTATTTCCTAGACCGCACTACAAGCGGGGTTTTGAACCCATTTACCCATTTCTGTATGGTTAAATGTATTATAGCAACTAACTAAGGATCTTGACTCTACTTCACATTCCACATCTTCTTTACTCCTATCTTCTCTTTTAAATACTTTAGAAACTCCATTATAAATCTAAGATCCACTAGATAATGTTTCGGTCTAATAAAATTATAATCCTGAGAAAGAGCGGCTAACAACAAAGATTAAAGTAGATGTAAGTTGGATATTACGTCAAACCAGTATAAAAATTCTTTTGTCCCTTTTTATTTTTTTGCTTTTTCCTTTTCTTTTACTAAAACTGGTTCTTTCATCTGATACTTAGGTGTTTGTGCCATTATTGATGCAAACCTTTTTGGTGCTTTCAGTTAGAAAGAACTAGATCCGAAGACTTAAAGCTCGAATCTGAGATTTGAAAAAGATGAAGAAGCCTAACCCTATATCTAAGATTGGAGGAAATAAACCAAAGCACGGAGGCAGCTAGGAGGTGTCCTTAAATTCTCGTCAATCCATCTATGCGACCAGAGAAGAAATGGAAAGAATGATGAAGGAAATGAGGGATGGAATGATAGCTAGACAAAAGGAAATGCTTGAAGGATTTCTCCAAAGGATGGGATAAGAAGGAATAGTTGGAGCTGCTGGAAATCAGAACTAAGGATACGGAACGAATGCAGGAGCATCTGTAGTTGGAGTAAAGCAGACTCGAATGATGCCAACAATAAAGAATCCAGTTGGTACTGACCAGAATCCTCTTGGTACCGACCAGAATCCTCTTGGTACAGAAAGGATTTTACTCAGGGGAAATTCTAGATTGGTCTTAGGGTAAGCAGTGATGCCAAGAACGGGCGATGCTAGAGCCAGAAACATAAGACAGAATGCAAATGCGTAACAACCAGAGGAATATGTGCCAGAGCTTTTCCATAGGAATAGAGGACCGAATAAAACTAGATGTGCGGATTAAAACGTAGATGTGCATCCAGAGGAGCATGTGCTAGAATATGAGCCAGAGTTCCCCCATAGGAGCAAGTGGTACAATATACCTAGTGGTCTAAGACTATTGGTAGTTGACAACAATCGGATGATTGAGATGATCAGAAGAATAGTTAGAGGCGGGCGCCTAGATAAGAGTTTGGAAGACGTAAATAGGAATCCATTTACCACTAATATCTGAAATGCAAGGAATCCTCTTGATTTCAAACTTCCAATACTAGAAATGTATGATGGAAATCTAACCCAACAATTCATTTAATGAGATACATCCAACATATAGAGGTGTTGGGTGCTTCAGAAGAGGAAATTGGACGGTGCTTCTCACTATATATGACAGATTTTGCGGTGATGTGGTTCAGATGGTTGGAGAATGGATCCATAAGTACATGGACCGACCTAGTATATAAGTTCATCAGACAATTCAGAATTCATATCTCATGACCAAAGAATGTGATGACCTTGTCGAGCATGAAACAAAGGGCCAGAGAGGCCCTAAGGAGCTACTTGACTAGGTTTAATGCGATTGCTACTGTAGTCGATAGGTTTAACCCATCCATAATTCTTATGGCGGTAGTTTCAAGAGTTGCAAGCGAGACTAACTTTAAGATTGCTTTGGAAAAGGATCCGCCAATGGACCTTACAAAATTCTATCATGAAGCTAAGAGACATTTACACCAAGAAGATGCAAAAGCCAGGCTTAAATTAACGCTGTGGATGATGGAGGACCCTCTGGAGCAAGATATGGCAAGGATAAAGGAAAGCGAAGAGCTGGTGATAATGTTGGAGAACTGAGATGGTTGAGGAGGGAAACAAAGTTCTCTTCCTACACTGAACTAATAGAGAACGCAAAGAGGATATACCTGAATACTAGGGGTAGATCCCCTATCAAAAGTCGGTTAGAAGAGAGCCCCCTGATCGGGAAAGAAGGTTAGAGTTGGATGGACACGAAACGAACGAGTGTTGACATCTTCATGATCTGATAGAGGAACTGGTTTAGAGCAGCCAACTGCAATAGTATGTGAGGAATAGAACTACGATGGTGCAGCCGAAGTAGATCCATTTATAGCAAAAGCATCAAGAAACAACCAGGGACCTAGATCAAGATTCAAAATCGCATGATCGGATGAACGGGAGGCAAGTTCGCTTCTAGTGCTTTGTTTTTTTGCGTCAAATAATTAAGATAATAATAATCCCAGACCATTTATATGTTAACACGGCCTTGATTGGTCTCTATGCACGGGTTGAGTCGGATTTTTGGGATAACTAGTTGGGACAATATTAACCTTGGACCACTTACACATGCATGAGCCTAGATTAGTATCTAAGAAAGCTTTGAGTTCAAAAGTAAGTCCCCTCACCGGAGAGTTAGCAGATAGGCTTGCTTGGTTGTTGGGCCCCCTTGCCAAAGACCGAGGGGATGAAGACATCTTGATCATGATTTATGGTAGATACATAGGCAAAAGACAGATCATTAGCTAAACTAGATCTGGAATGTCCTTTGATTTATAGAAAAAATCTAGAGGAAGTGGATGAATCACCAAGGTTGAGATCAATGGATGGTCAGAGAGATCAACTATCGAGGATGGATTATCATAACTTGATCTTGAGAAAAGTAGCCCTTACATTTGACAGGCATACTTTGAGAGGAAAGTGTTAACCCGCTTCTTAGCCAAGCATATTTCAATTGGACTTAGAAGATTGAAACAAGGACAAAATGATTCATAGACTTGGAAAGACACTAAGAAGGACTAGAAAGTTAAACCCAAGAAGTCTGAGTGGAAATTTGGCTAAGGACACAACTTGATGCCGAATTGTTTAGTTTAGCACCGAATTATTTCATCCCAACATTTTGCCTCCTAAACATCATATACCTCTTATACTACTCCTATAGTCAAGTGATTTTTTAGAGTTCGAATGAACAATTGTAAGGATTAATGTGAAGAAAGTAAAGAAAGCGGTCATCAGAAAGATCGTTAAAATTAACTACAAGTTGATGGAATCGAGTCTGGAGCAACTCAAGAAGAAGATAGAAAAGCAAGCAAATAAAGGAGTTAGAATTTTCACCAATGAAAATAAGTTGGTGCCGAGTCGAATGACTCGGTACTGAGTTATTCTTTTGGCTCATGGGCTCCCTAGTTCACTTATGCAACATCAGGCTACCTCTTAGACCTCACTACAATCGAGCTTTTGAGTTGTTCAGCTGTTTCTCTATACATACAAGCCCTATTGAAATTAAAGAAGGATCTTGACTATGCTTCATACTCTGCTTCATCTTTACTCCTATATTCTACCTCATATACTCTAGAAACTCCATTGTAAATCTATGATCCACTAGATAGTGGTAAGATTTGATAAATTAGTTGTAATCTAGAGAGACAACCACTAATAACAAAGATTAAAATAGATGTAAGCCGGAGATTACACCAAACCATTGTAAAATTGTGTCACCTTTTACTTTTCTGTTTTTCCTATATTTTACTAGAACTATTACTTTCGTCTGTACTTGGGTGTTTATGCCAGTTTTGGGGCAAACATTATCAATTTGAAATTTAGAGTCGGTTCGCCTCGATTGGAGGTAGGATTAGTATGGGTGGTTGTATTGAATGTACTACCTTGCCTCTTTTCAATAGTTCGTTGAATTTTCGGTCGAAGTCCGAACTTAGAATTGCAATGCCCTTATCATTTAGTAGATGTAGCCGAGTACTAAAATTTGATGCCAATTTTTGGAAACTTAAACAAGGACGAGAACAAGGTGGTGGAGTGATAATGTTTGTAGAGGAGGTGTTCTAGCTTGCTGATGGTTGATGAACCAAAGATGATAAGCTTATGAATAATGGTGAAAAACCCATATATAATTGAATATTGTATTAGAATTGAATTACATATATGTGTAGTGAATCTGATGTTTTTCCTGTTGATGTAGATGAGTTTATGTAGGCTCATAGAGGAGATATGTAAGTACGGAAAAAGTCATGAACAAAATATATGGAGAAAGATATGGATTGCAAAATAATTTGTTTCCCTCTATAGAAAATAAATGTCCATATAATGGGAAACAAATTCTGATGTATCTTCCAAAGTATATTGTCTGATTGTCTATATATTTCCTTATTTTTTATCAATATTTGTTTCGTTCTCTTTATATATATATATATATATATATATATATATATATATATATAGCTCTAATTGTGTACTAATATATTTCCTTTTTCTTTAGGTTTTTGTTTGTTTCATTTTCTCTGCATATTCAGCCTAGCATTTTATTTTACTGAAAAGAATCTTTAATACAACCGATATTTTTCAAAGAATCTTGAAAATATACAATGCTACACAAACACATTAGATAATGCAAATGTTTATTAACATCAAGCAAAAATCGCCGAATATACTATTCCACAATTTTCCCATTTGATGATAACAAACATATGTTAAGATTTACAGATAAAACATAGATGAATCTGTCATGTGTGAAAATGATGAGTTCTAGTTAAGCTCCTCTTATACAGATGATCCCTCTACAGACATACTCCTTTTATGTAGATATTTGCTTTTCTAGCATGCTTCAGACATGTGAGATTACTACAGGTTAAGTTATATAAAAAAGAAAGGGAAAAAGGAAACAAAATTGATTAAAATTTACATTAGAGGGAAGAGAGATAAAACATCTTAGATATTGTCAAATCTATTTCTACCGTCGAATCTTAACCACTCTCCGCCTTTTGTTTTCATCAAAAGCACGAGTGAATGATTAACAAAGTCAAAGAGCAAAAAAAATGTTATAACCCTAAAGTAAAAAATATCAGAATCATATATATTTTTTGAGGTTAACATCACACATAAATAATAACACTCATTATTGATCAAAAACATACGACAAATAGAAAATGGATAGCAATTTTAAGAAAAATTGTTATCTATGACATGTTGTGTAATGAACAATAAATTTAATACATGGAATTTTATTCAATTGAAGTATTTATGTGAGGATTGGTTTATCCTAACTCATTATAAATGAGATCAAGATACTTATACATTGCTGTAATGTTACTTAGGTGTAGAAAAAGGCAATGCTTGATGGTTAAGATACATTGATGCTAAAGAGTTTTCAGCATAAGTCGGATACCCTTAGGTAATGTAGCTCTACATCCATATCGCATTCGTTTTTTATGCGTATGCCTTTTACCGTTAAATTTCATAATGTTATAAAATATTTGATAGGTGTTTTACTTTTCATAAGAAGTGTGTGTATGACTTGTCCTCGACACCAACTATTTTTCGAATCAAATTTCACTTCGTTTTTATTTATATTAATCTTACCCATCTACATATAGAATTAAAAGACATGGAACAATAGAATGTGATAGATAAGAAAATGTTGTAGGATATGAAATAATTCGAAATAGAATGCTTGTATCTCATGCTTAACTTAGACTATGATATATATATATATATAATACTAGTATTCTTCTTAAGTGTATAATAGTTCATCTCCCAACAACTATATAATTATACTCAAATATTTGATAAGCACAAATAGGTTCAACTTAGTCATATCCACATTTTCCAAAAAGAAAAAAATTGAGGCAATTTTAGAGTATTTTTCTATTATATTTTCTATTAGAAAGGAAAAAAAGTTAGAAAAAGAGTTTTTTTCCAGAGAATGGAAAAAAATGCTTAACAAAATAAAAAACTAACAACAAGTAAAAATAAAAAGAAGGAAAACAAATAAAAAAACATCCAAATAAAAATGTAGTTATCCATATCCATGATCCCTAAATCTAGACATAATCGTGAAAATCTATCCTTCCAAAGAGATTTGATAAAGATATCGGCAAATTGTAAATCAGTAGAGATGAATTCAATGTAGATGTCCTCTTTTGAAATATAATCTTAAATAAAGCGATGTCTTAGGTCTATATTTTTAGAACGTGAAAGGTGAATAAGATTGTTTGATAGGTCTATTGCACTTTTACTATCACATTTTAAGGGAACAAGTTGAAGTATTAAGCCAAAGTCTAATGAAGTTTGTCTCATCCATAGAATTTGAGCACAACAACTGCCTAAGGCAATATATCCCACTTAGTAGTAGAGAATGAAGCATAGCTTTGCTTTCGACTTGACCATGGAACTAATGAGTGACATAACAAGAAACATGTACCATTAGTGCTTTTTCTATCCACAAGACAACCCAAATAATCATCATTAAAACAACCAATTAAATCAAAATTATCACAAAAGGGATACCTCAATCCAAATTTTTGTGTGTGAAAAAAATATATTAAAATTTATTTTGTGGCTTTTAAATGAGATTCTTTTGGATTGGTTAAAAATGTGCACAAAGACAAAAAACACTATGTTAGTCCTAGAAGCAGTAAGATAGAGAAGAGATTCAATTATACCTTGACATTTCTTCTAATAAATAGAGAATCCCTTTTCATCTTTGTTAAGCTTGGTTAAAGGGCTCATGGGAGTTTTAAGAGGCTTTGCATTATCAACACCAAATCTTTTCAACAACTCCTTCACATTTTTGGTTTGGGAGATGAAATTCTCTTATCACTTTGCTTGACTTTAAATCCTAGAAATACTTTAGCACTACTACTAAGCATGTTTCAAACTTATCCTGCATGACTCTTTCAAACTTTTGATATAATTTTTCATTAGTAGCACCATATATGATGCCGTCAATATAAATTTATACAATTAAAAAGATATCATGCTCATGTAATGTAATATCCCCCATTTGGAGGCCAAAAACTAATCGCTGCAGATGCTACAGTAATCAATAGTTATTATTTTTCAGTGATCAAATGCGGTAATGTTAGATGCATTAATATACCAGAAATACATCGATATGAAAAAAAAAATTAAACTCAACTTTAAAACAAATTTCTCATTTAATTTCCAATCACATTTCAGATTCATTACATAATCTCAATTCCTAAAACACATTTAGAGAAACATAATTATTACAAATTACACCAAGAATGACGTAGTATATGCCCCCTTAGTTGATCATAGCCTAAATATAGGCACTAAACAACTTTACCATTTCATTCAATTGCACAGCGGAATTAAACTGAATGAACTCCTAATAGCTAGCTTGCCTCCTACATGTCTTCGGAAGCTTATTCGTCTAAAGGAGAACTTGAAAACCTTAACTCTCAAGCTACTCAATCAATTGTGCACTCGAGAATTTAAGGGGAAAACAAAAGGTTCGAGTCAGACATAAAGTCTGATGTGAATAATAATCTACCATCTCGAACCATATAGATTTCTAGTGAGACCTTGCCGCTTAGCGGAACGGGTTTTTCCCTCACTAGTATCCTAATCCAATTTATAATAACCATATACTATGCAACTGCATCCATATTGGTTAAGACATAACATAGTAAAATGTACCATGATGATATGCAAACATGCAATATGCTGTGGATTTTCCATCTACATGATTATCTGTCTCAAATTATAGTTTCTAGGGTCACTATTAACCTATTTATTTTCATGGGCTAAATAATAACATGTTCCAAGCTTATTGACTATTTATTCGGTTTCATAGTTTTTATGGGACCATTAAGAACCTATTGGTCTTTACCAATAACCATCCAATCATAGTTTTCATGGGATCACTATAAATCTATTAAATTCAATAACATCTCTTATGTCATTATTTTCATAGGCTGACTATGAACCTATTGATCTCTATCAACAAGCTATTCCGGATACAGTTTCCATAGGATCACTAAGAACATATTAGCTCCTACCAATAACAATTTCCATAACATAATTTTTAGGGCTTACTAAGAACCCGTCTAAACCAATAATCTTTTGATTAGTCTTGGGAATCCAATACTCTGGTATGTCTGATCTCTTGGATGCAATTCTACTCACATAGGATTTAGATCAATGTATATTCACTGTTGGGTTAACCTAGCCTGTTATTGTGCCCTTAACATCCAAAACTGCAGTTGTAGGTTAGTAATGAAAGTAAATATGGTTAAACATGCATTTATGATAACTGATCAAATAATGCGACAATATAAACATCCATGGTCAAATTCTTTATAATCATTTTTCTAATGAAATATGGTTAATACCCTTAACCCACTATCTTTAGCAAGGAAAGCTTTCTCTAAAATTTCAGAGTTAAATGCCATTTCAAAAATCTTTTTCATTTCCATGGATTTTCTTTAAAAATGAGATTGGGTTCTCTAATTTGAAAACTAAGGCTTTCGATTATATCCTTTGGCTCATTGTGAGATTATGAGTTACCCTCCGTCACTCCCCCTTTTGACATCATCAAGCAAATAAGACCTCCGTCCCCTTCCATTTAACTAATGGGTTGGAAGCAAGCGGCAATTCCCCTTTTTCCACTCTACTCTAGTGGTAGGACCCTTCGAATTCATTGCTTAAAATTTAGGCATCCTCTTACGGAACCATGAAATATATCTTTAGAACACTTGGAAACATTCAACATACCTTTCGAAACACTTAAAAATATTACTTTCGAACGAGTAAAAAGTTTTTCGGGGACTTCAATCATGTCAAAGGTATGGGAGCGGCACCCACCCTTTCGCAAGTATAAGTTGAAAGAAAAGTAGCTTCGATGGTTGCAGAAGGGTATTGGTTTGAAACCCTACCCTTCGAACTCATTAATTTAAAGTGTTATAAACGCGGTAACTTACTAAGGCGATGGTTTTAACACAACAGCTAGGGTATGGAAGAGGTTCAAAAGCGGTAACCCTTTCGTAAGCATACTTTAAACAAAGGCGGTATAAGATTGAAAGCATTGATAGACAACTTCACCCCTTTTGAATGCATGCCTTTGCCACCATATTCCCTTCCATCCAAACTCAATAAACTACATAACAAGACTCCTTTTATCGTGTGTATAGGTTTCGACGGTGTCAAAAGGGTTGTATGGTGATGAAGCAAACAGGATAAATGGTGAAGCTGTAATTAAATTAATAACTCTATTTTTTTCTTTAAAGTAAGTCCATTTTTAGCTAACCATCAATATTTGTCAAATTTTCATTGGCTATGAAATCTTTATCATATACTCTTCTGAAAACCTGGTACACACATCTATTACTTTATATTAAAGCATGAACTTTCTCAAACTGACGTGGACTCCTCCTCTTTTCTCATTTCAAAATACCACTTCGTTATCCGCTTCCGCGTTTTTTCCCTACCTCATCTCGAACTGTTACTCCACGTGGTTCTGCCAAAATCCTTCTCTTTCCTCTTCACTGCCCTCTTCCTTCTCTAACATGGTACTAACGAATTCCATCCCTCTTAGCCTCCTACCTCTTCCGATCCATTGTATCCTCCCCTTCCTCACTGTCAGTCCTCTACACCAAATACTCAACATCGTACGAATGCTTTCTCGCTCAACGTCAGCTGTAACCAACTGTCTTTCTGAACCGACAGGTGTCGTTCTGGCAATCTTCATGACGACTTCCCAACCGAATAAGGCCTGCTTTACCCCATCCTTCCCCTTACCTCTCAGTCAGATGTACAGGTAACTGCTTCCTTCCTCACCGTATTTGATGTTTTATTTTCTTCTAGGCCAAATGATTTGCTATCTCCTCTGTCGTCTTCCTTCAATTAACAGTGCGAATCTGACCCCTACGAACTGTCGAATCTGTCTGACTCTATTTTTCATTAATGATGACTTTTTAGATATCCAACCACTCGACCCTAAGCATACGTCTTCTAATTTTCAAGTCGTATATACTTTTAGTGTGCTATCTGTGTAAACTAATTTTTCAAACCGACGATTAAAGGATGTAAAACATGCATAGAATTGAACCGGTCCTATTGAATTAAAGGAGACATAAAAGTTATTTTGAATGCAACAGTGACATTATTGTTTATGGAATCCTAAGATTTACATGGATTTTCCATAAGTAATTATAATGAATAACATACTTGCATGGCATACAAAATTTATATCAATATTGGACATGTAAATCTAAAGATGCCTTATGAATAATGGTTTTCATAAATTTTGCTTTTACCATTATTATGTTTATAAGAAAATTTTAATTGTTGTTCATTGTGTGATAACAAATACCGAGGAATGAATATGTTATACATAATTTATGATCCTTTGCTAGGCATAATACATAATTTAAAACTAATAAATTACACACATGCAGGCAACGAGATTCTGCATTAAAAATTCAATTTTTTCTCTTCCAAGCCATGAAGCACTAATTAAGGGATGAGTATGGGAACTATTAATTTGAAACTCTACACTAATAATGGTCGAAAGTCTGAACTATGCGTTGTATCTGTATTACGTAAGGATTGATCACTTACAAATTGCTATGAAATTATTGATGCACTCTTCTTTCGTTTCCCTCTGTTCATGATTTTCTTCTCAAGTTGCTGCATTCTAGGACTTCAGATTGATTCGATTGTTAAGTGTTTAGCTTATTTCTCTATCTTCACTGCAAAGAAAAACTAATTCACATTAAGTGCTAATTTGGACGTGTCCCTACAGCTTAATTCAAAATATATATTACATTGAAGATGGACATTACTAATGTATATTAATAAATGAGTATACATATGAACTTCATCTTAGATGTAAAAAAACATTATGCTCTATGTTCGTATTTACGCATTACCCGTTAACCTTACTCGACTGTATTCTCTTTCTAAAAACTGTGGTTGTCCGTTGCATGGTTAATGTACCCACTTTTGTGGTTTTAGTTGACTAAAAGAGTTGTACTGTAGGATACTGCTCAACCTAGATAACTTTTTGGTGACTGTAAACAAGGATTCTCAACATAAATTATATTACTATTCGATTGGACCATTTTCTAATTTGGTTTTCGATGTAAAACCACTTTATTTTTTGCATTTCAGCTAATGTTTGCTTTAATTTTAGTTTCCACTTATTTACGGTAGTTTATATTATATATTTTTTCTTCTTCAGTGTAATTGAAGACTACTATATTCTTTTACTTTTTCCTCCCTTTTTTTATTCTAGGTATAACCGACTAATATATTTTATAGGCACAACCCAGTTTTTAACGGTGTTTGAACTTTGAATTTTTCTTGAAGAAAACTGATAAATTACACAGATGCAGGCAATGAGATTCTGTATTAACAATTCAAATGTTTCTCTTTCAAGCCATGAAGCGGTAATTAAGGGTTGAGTATGGAAATTATTAAATTGAAACTCTACATTAATAATGGTCAAAAGTCTGAACTATGCAATGTATCTTTATTAAGTAAGGTTTATCCATACCGCTTCAGCTAATTTACTAATATAATTTTCAATTCAGTTCAACTTTTCATTCCTCGATTTTTTCCTTAATCATACTGGATTGGTCGCTATTTTCTGAAGTTGCTGAATATAAATTTTTACTCCATTTATTATTTCCTACTCCTCTTTCACATTAAATGCTTGATTTTCACTACTGCCATCTCATAGTTTTTCGACAGATTTTGGATACAGTTTAGAGTTGTTCCTTAGTTTATCTGCAAATGCTTTAGCCCTGTTTACTTCATTTTTCCTGCTCTCTGACATATTATTACTGCAGTGTTATCGGTATCTATTTACCTACCTGTAAAAAAGGATTATCAGCGTAAGTCACATAACACTCTGGTTGGACCAGTTACTAATTTGTTTTAACTCCGTTGTTTACTTTACCAGGCAACCAACATTTGTGTTGTCTACCAGAAGTTATACCAATCGTGTACAGTTGAATTCACAGCACGCTGCTTTAAGGGTTGAAACTACATTCAACTAGCCTGATTCTGTCTTCACTCAGATTTTTAGTGCGTGCTGATTTGGTAACAGTTTTCCACAGTCCTTTCCATTTTTTATTTTTGAAACACGCATTTCTGTACTCCACTGTAAAAGAAGTTAATCATCTTTTCAACTTAAGTGAAGCATGAACAAGCACACTTCAGCGCCCATATTGCTCCTCTTACAACTTGACCTTTTTTATTTTTTTAAACATATTCATTTATGTACTTCAGTGTAAAATTTGTTAACTATGCACGAACAAGCACACTTTACTCCCCATATTGCTTTTCCTACAACTTAAGTGCTATGTGTTTATTTAGCATTCAAGCGTTTCTTAACAAACTTCAGTTTATAAGATTCTACATATTTGAATTCTAGACTACAAATGACAACTGCGATTTCTCTTATACTCATTCCATGTTTTTGATCTCTCTACTTCACATTCAAGGGTTGGGGTTTGAAATTTGACTGTTTCAAGGACAAAACAACGCCACTTATACTGTAGCACAGGCCACCTTTTAAATTTCACTACAGACATATATTGTATGCAATTATCGCAATTTTAGATGTATCATGGTATCACATATGCTGGAAGGTATTTTAGAAGCATCGTCAATTGAATTATTGAACAAAACTAATAACAACGACCTGATAAATGCCATAAAGCAATTAAAGGAAATGACAAAAGAAAATTTTTAAGGTATGGTTAAAGTGGAAACTGTGAAAACAAGGTGAAAACCGAAGAGCAGAAAGCATTTCGTACAAATTATATAGGGCCGAAAACAGATCCACCAGCCACCAGCCAAACTCAGACTAAAATTGCATGCATTACAGATAAATGTATAGTTCGAGTTAGGAAACATTACAGCAGGAGTGCATATGTTTCACTTTTAATTTCTGCTTAGTAACAGTTAATCTATGCATGGCTAATGAACTAAAGATACAACTTCGAATATTGATTTTGCACATGTCCCTTTGAATAACTGTGCGTTTAAATGATACTTTTGCTTAATATTTGCTTTCCACCTTTGAAAACAATGGAGTCGTTTCTCAGTAGACAAGAATAAAAAAATTGATGTTCTCATAAATAGTTTGTACTTCGTTACACTTTATTTCAAAAATATCCATCAATCTTAAATTCTGTATTTCTAAGCTTCATACCTCACTTTTCAACAGTGAATACTTAGTTGATTATCAGTTTGCAGATTTAACCATCTACGGTTTATCCACAGTGCTTTAGCTAATTTATTACTATAATATTCTATTTACTTCAACTTTCAATTCATTGATTATTTTTTATCATCCCACCGGAGTGCTTGCTATTTTTTGTAGTCAATGAATTTAAATTTTTAATTCGTCTATTATCGGCAACCCCTCATTTACATTACATCTTGATTTGCACTATTGCTGTCTCATATATTTTCAATATATTTTCGGTACGGTTCATTTTTCTTCATGAGTTTATCTATGAACGCTTTACCCCTATTTACTTCATTTTTTTGTTTTTTGGCATCTATGTTATTGGTAACTATTTTGCTACATGTAAACAAGGATCATCAGCATGAATTACATTACACAATGATTGCACCAGTTACCTCATTTTTTACAAGTGAGTGTTTAATTGTGCAGGCAACTAACATTTATGCTTTGTAAACAGAAGCTATACCGATTGGTGCATGGTTGAATTCAGAGCATGTTGCTATAAGAATAGAAACTACAATCAACCTGCTTGGCTCTATTTTCGCTCTGTTTTTTAGAGCTTGCTGAATTGGTAACAGTTTTCCATACTCCTCTACCTTTTTGACTTTTTGAACAAATGCATTTCTATACTTCAGTTTGAAAGCAGTTTATCATATTTTAGGTTAAGTGAAACACGAATAACCACGCTTTAACATCCATTATGCTTTTCATATAAATTCAGTGATATGTGTGTGTTTAGCATGTAAGCATTCCTTCACAAACTTTAGTTTATAATAATTTCTCAATATTTCAATTTTAAACTACAAACGTCAACTTTGATTTCTCCTATACTCTTCCAATGATTTGTTCTATCTATATCTGATTCAAAGGTCAGAGTTTCAGCTTTCATTATTTCAAGGACATAACATTACCATCTATACTTGTGATATCCCAGAATTTTAGGCAAATAATTATGTGATAATCTTCTTTTATAAATTATTTAAAATTGGCAAATTATTCTTTTTCAAACAAATAATAATGTGTTGTTTATGTATATATATAAGTAGATTTTAAATAGAATTTGAATTTGAATTTGAAATTCAAAAGATAAATATCTTAAAAATAAAATGGATTTAAAACTCTATATTTTAAAAAATAGTATATATATATGATTATTTATTAGTATAATTAGTTTTAAATCATTTTCTTAAATATTTTATAAATATAAACAAAGGTAAAGTTTAAATACAAAAACACAAAAATACATATTAATATTAAACTAAATAGAAAATAAAATATAAAGTTTTATAAAAACATATTAAAAAATAATTAACACATGCAAATTAACAAGTGAAAGATTAATAGCATGCAATTTAAACAAGTGTCAATTTTTAGTTTTATTTCTATTCTAAAAAAAAAAAATCATAAAATAAGGCTATATATATCTATACCATTCTCTGCTCATTTTCTTTTATTCAAACTAAAGAAATCAAAACTTATGAAAGCTTCAAACCAGAAATTTAAGATCAAACAACAAATGTTTACAAACCTAAAGCCTGAAACATTAAGCAACTAAACAGATCAGATCATCTCAACAAGCTAAAGGTTCAACTCAACTAAGTTTCTAGTTTACAAGAATTCAAGCTTGCAGTCTTTCCAGTTTTCAAAATCAAAGTATTCCCAGGCTTCTCTGTTTCAAAATCAGTGAGTAAGCTTTTTCTTGAAATCTTAAATATGTTAAAGCTTGATTGCATGTGACAAATACTTGATGAATGTGGTGAAAAAATGTTATATAAATGTAAAATTTGCTTGCACGTCTGTGTGTGTGTGTGTGTATATATATATGTAAATGTTTGTGTGCATGTCTGTGAACAAAAATGCATCCTCTGTTCTTGTTTTACAGGTTTCAAACTTTTTCAAAAATTCAAATCTCATTCCCTAATTCTTTTTGGACTTTGTTGTTCAAATAAAAGGTGTTTAGATTAGCAAGATCTTAATTTCAAAAATATTTCTAAGTATAATTACTTTAAAGATTTCTGGAAAATTAAAATACACGGTAAAAACCCAAAGTATGTCAGAATTCAATTTCAATAATTTAGTGTTTCATGTATATAGTCTGATTTGTCTTTGAAAACTATGATTTTTAAAAGAAAAATCATGGTTTTTAAGTATGTAATTTTATAGAACTTGCGAGTTGAACGAGAATGTAGTTTTGGGCACTTTCTTGTGATCGGAGTGAGCTGGAGGTAGCGGGGAGGTTGACAAACTCGGGAAAAATAGTTGTTGGATTTTTAGGCCACTGTGGCGGCGGTGCATCAATGAAGTAGGGTTTAAGCTTGGGTTTTGGTCGACGTTGTTCCAACGGGTGCTGCATCATCACCAAAGCACCGGAGTTGATCGGAGGTGGGGGAAAAGGTGTATGGTTGGTCGGCGAAGCTATGGACGAAGTTTCGGAGGGTCTGGTGATCAGAGGCATCGAGTCGAGGCGATTTTGGGTGGTTCAGTTTTATTCCAGTGGAGTTCGAGATACTCGATTTCGATTTCATGGATGTGTTGAAGATCAGGCGGTCGGAATCGAAGGCG
Source organism: Allium cepa (assembly GCA_030765085.1). Classification (NCBI taxonomy): domain Eukaryota; kingdom Viridiplantae; phylum Streptophyta; class Magnoliopsida; order Asparagales; family Amaryllidaceae; genus Allium; species Allium cepa. Next base: position 405,372,464 of record CM060940.1, on the reverse strand, counting down.
GGGATGGTCGTCTACGTGTTGGAGGAAGCATCGGTTGTCGGAGTCGCTTCATTCTGGCGTGCACGTACACGCGTGTCAGTTTTGTTGTTGTAGTTTTGGAAAAGGAGGAGTGAGCTCGGGTTTTGACTTGAGGAAGTGTTGATCTGGCTCAAGTTCTTCTTCGGGTGTGTTCACGAGTGGGTTAACAAAGCAACGGTTTTAAAAAAATTACACTGAACTTAGTTAAAAAAAAAAGAGAAAGTTTCTCGGGTTGGACTCGGGTTTGGTACCGGGTTAGCTTCGGGGATCCGTTATTACAGTTTTAAAGTTTAAAATAAAGTAAGTTTTTAAAATTAAAATAAATCAAGTTTTAAACTATTTCTTAAAATCAATTTCTTTTATATAATAAATGTTTCAAAAATATTTGGTTTAAGAAAAAGTTGTATAATTTATTAACTTAAATTTATTTATTTATTTATTCTTAAGATTATTTTATATAAATTTAAATAATGTAATTAAGTAGTTAATTAAGAAGATGGAATGTTTTAATTCATATGTTAATGATGATTTAATTACAAGGTTTATTAAATAAGATTTAAATAATAATTAGGAAATTAATTAAGCTAAATGGTTTATCTTAAAATTAATTAAGGTCTTGGTAATTAAATATTAATTAATTAATGGAAGTAATTAGAGAATAATTAATTAATTAGTAAATAAGCATTAAATAATTAGAAATTAATGATTAATTAATTAGAAATTAAGCATTAATTAATTAGCAATTAAGGATTAATTAATTAGAAATTAAGCATTAATTAATTAGCAATTAAGGATTAATTAATTAGTACTTAAGGATTAATTAATTAGTAACTAAAGGATAATTAATTGATAATTAAAGGGATTAATTAATTAATAATTATAAGATAATTAATTAATGTAAGTAATTAAGGATGATTAATTAATTTCATTAATTAATTAGATAATAACAAATGGTTTATAATTAATTAATGTTAATTAAGCAGGGTTAGATGATTAATTCATAAGTAATAAATTTATTTTGAGCTAATTAAATCAATTATAGTAATGGATTAATAAGTCTTGCTTATGGATGATTGATTGTATAGAATGTCTGGATTGAATAATATTTATAGTATGTTAATCTGTGATGTTCTGTGATGTGCAATACTTTGGATATAGCTGTGATAAATGTGAGTTATTTATCTATAATGAATGCTGTGTAAATTCAATGTTTTGGATTAAATTAAATTGTTTACATAAACAACTCGGCCTTTAAGAAACGTTTGGATTTCGATGTGACCGGGATCGAATATCAAATTTGTTATCCGAAAACCACATCGATCCAAGTTAAACGATTGGTCGTGAAATCCCAAGTGAAGATTGAGATGAAGTTTCAGAGTGCAAGGGCTATTTGTCATTAACTTTGAGGGTGATTCCAAAATGAGTGTAATGGATATAGTGCCTTCTGTTTCGTTCGAACTCGGAACGAACTTGAATGGATGAATGCTATCAGACCATCGTCAATGAAGGACGATAAGCATTCCAAGATAAGTGTTTTAAAAAGGTAATCATAGCCTCAAGCGTCATCAAACGGGAACGACTAAAACAGCGGAGGTGCACGCAAGGCTATGTCGGTAGCACCCAAGTAGGATAAGATTTTCCCATGTCTAGAGGTCCCTTTATTCGGCTGTGTGGGCGGTTGTTGGCCACAACTGCGGGATTGTCTTATTAGGACTATTTGGTAAGGTGTAGCTCTGGTTTTTTGTTGCAGGGGATCACTGTGGTTCCTCGATACAGTGATCTAGACCACATACTATGATGGACGGCACCCCAGTAGCCCTGCCATTGTATGGAATCCAATCTCCAATAAGTGATCTCGGACTTGATTGTATACCTATGTATGTTGGAATTTAATAATGTAACAATTTCGGCTATGTGAATTATTATTTTAAAACCCTAGACACTATTATAATATAACCAGATTTCCTATCAAATGTTTTGGTTATCGTAAGGGAAAAACTTGTCCGTGTTTATTTTCGGAGAGTCTTACGAGATACCTTTTATTTCAAAGGTTATTCAAGTTAGACAACTTAACCGTTTACTCACACCAGACCCATTTCTGACCTGGAGTTTATTTTTGTTTTTCTTAGACTCTTGGGTACTCAAATTTTTATGAGTGGCCAAGTGATCAAGTTGGCTTCATGAATTTTGGAAAATCTTGGAGCAGGAATCTTGGCGTATCTATATATCTATTTCCGCTGTGTTGGTATCATTTGTCTATTTGTATTTTGAAATGTAATGGATAGACAGGTCTTCACGACTGTCTACTGTGACGTTGTAACTGTATAACTCTGATGTGTAATGACTATGCAATATCTATGTGATATAATATATTTTTTCGTTTCCATTATGAGATTATGGTATTGTTGTTTCTTTCTTTCTATCTATTCTCTTTCTACCTATTTCTTTCTTAATGATGATACGTCTTTCTTTGGAATGAAAGGTGAGTCGCCACAGTTAGTATCAGAGCGCTAGGTTCAGATATTACCTAGACTTTCGAGTAGTATCTACCTTGACAGCGGGTACTTGTAATTTTCATATATCTATGTACCTATCCAATTGTTTGGTTACTTGTCTAGGTTGCCACATAAATTCTAGAGGAAGGAAAGGCAGAGTTGTGGGCGGCACGATGACCACTAATGGAAGAGGTTTGAATGCTAGAGAGGCTGTAAATCCAACGCCGCCTCGAGTAAGCTTTGCCGCTTTGTGTAAGGATTTCACTAATCTGGAAGGAAAGCCTTTTAAAGGGACGGAGTCCATCATTGAAGTTCAGGCTTGATTACATTCATGTGAGCGAATTTTTAAGAGTTTGGATCTGTCAGATGAGCAAAAGAGATTGATGGCATCGTGGCAAATTCAAGAAGGAGCAACTACATGGTGGAATGCAGTTACAATGAATATTTAGAAGAATGATATTTCTTAGAGCAAGTTCAAGGAACTGTTTGAGGAACAGTTTATGCCTACAGCTCGGAAGACTCATCTGTATAGAGATTTTTTGGATATGAAGCAAGGGAGTATGTCAGTTTCATAATATGAGACTTAATTGAATGAATTATCCCAATACGGACCTTGTCTGATAGATACACCCATCAAGAAGAATGAGATGTATGTACTTGGTATGAGGCCCGAGTTCCACAAGAAGATGACGGCACATCTTAAGGATCATTCGTGGAATTGATTGACATGGCATTGAGGTATGAATAGCTTATGAATAAGAACCCTTGACATCTGTAGCAGCACCGAGTGGAACTTCTTCCAATCCGAACAAAAGGAAATTCAACCCAAATTGGAGAAGCAAGGCAAAGGGAAACGGGAGGAAATAGTGGAGCTCAGAAGTGTTATGTGTGTCAGCAAGAGGGTCATTTGGCTAAGCAGTGTCCTAGAGTAAGAGCTCAGTAGCAGCGTCAGAGTGGACCCTGTTTTGTAATGGTTCAGAAGTCTTTGTGTTTCAACTATCAACAGCCAGGGCACATGGTGAAGGCTTGTCCGCTTCTTCATAGAGCTCAGCCAAGTAAGGTGTTTGCTATTCAAGTAGGACCATCGACTTCTTCAGATAGGAAAGGAAAAGGCGTTCTAGAAGGTACTTTGCTTTTAGACGGCATTTTTGTAAGAGTTTTGTTTGATTCTGGTGCTTCCCTTAGTTTTATTTCTTTGGATAAGGTAGAAAAGTTTCATCTTACCCCTAGTATTGTAGACCGCCCTATTTTTGTATCTAATCCTATAGGGGGAGTGACCAAGTTAGATAAGATCTATAGAGACCTAAGAATTTCTTATTTGTCCAATAGTTTCTCTTGCAACCTATTTGTATTGGATTTTAAAGGGTTTGACCATATTTTGGGAATGGATTGGTTGGACAAGCATAAGCCTGTTTTGGTTTGTGAAGAAAGAATTGTGTCTTTGGAAACCGAGTTGGGAAGTATTGAAAGAGTGACTTGCGATGTTTTTTTAGCTCACTTGAGTAGTATTTTGCATGGAATAGAGGCGTCTCCAAAAGGCGTAGGATCCATGAAAGTGGTCAAAGATTTTCAGATGTCTCCGAGAATTTAAAGGTCTACCCCCGCATCGGGAGAAAGAGTTTCAGATCGACTTGGTTCCAGGAGCAATACCTGTTGTTCAACCCAGTAGAAGGATGGCACCGAGAGAGAAAGAAGAGTTGGTGAAGCAGACCCAAGATTTCTTAGAGAGAGGTTTGATCCGGCCTAGTTATTCTAGTTGGGGTTCTGCTGTAGTCTTTGTGACCAAATCAGATGGGTCATTAAGATTTTGTGTAGATTATCGGGAATTGAATATGGTTACTATTAGGAATAAGTATCCCTTACCCCGTATAGACGACCTTTTTGATCAACTCCATGGGGCTTCTGTTTTCTCATAGTTGGATCTAGCTTTGGGTTTTTACCAGCTAAGGGTAGCTGAGGACAGTATACCATTGACTGCGTTCAGAGGACCTATTGTTTTTATGAGTGGCTGGTTCTGCCTTTGGGGCTAACCAACGCTCCTGCTTACGTTGTGGATCTGATGAACCGAGTTTTCTAGGATGTGCTGAACAAGTTCGTGCTCGTGTTCATCGACGACATTCTCGTCTACTCCAAGTCTGAGGAGGAGCATAAGCGACATTTGGAGATAGTATTGGAGACTTTGAGGAGGCATGTTCTTAAGGCTAAGTTTTCGAAGTGCCATTTCTGAAAGTCGAAAGTTAGATTTTTGGGGCATATTGTATCAGGAAAGGGTATTTCTGCAGATCCGGCCAAGGTAGCAGCTATTCAAGAGTGGAAGCAACCGCAGACTCCTACGGAAATCCGCGGTTTTCTTGGTTTGGCAGGGTACTATAGGAAATTTATCAGGGACTACTCTAAGATTTCTTCGCACTTAACCAAATTAACTAGCAAAGGAGCAAAGTTTAAATGGACCTCCAAATGTGAAGAGGCATTCCTGGATTTGAAGGCAAGGCTGACCAGTGCACCTCTTCTAGCTATTCCTGATTGTAAGAGTAAGTTCGAAGTGTACACCGATACTTGTGGAGTAGGGCTAGGTGCTATGCTAATGCAGAATGGAAAAGTGATTGCGTACGCGAGTAGGCAGTTGAAGCCACATGAGAAGAATTACGCTACGCATGATCTAGAATTGTTTGTCATCATCTTTGCTTTGAAGATTTGGAGGCACTATGATGGGTAGAATTTTTGGCATTTTATGATCTGGATATTCTTTATACTCCAGGGAAAGCGAATATAGTGGCAGATGCTTTGAGTAGGAATGTAGTTCTGTCTATTTTGGAAGTTGTTCCGTCTTTACTTGAAAGGATTGCGAGTAAGCAAGGATCGAATAGAAGTTTGAGAGCAATCATTAGGAAAGTCAAGAATGGGCAGTGCACCAGTTTTGAGATTGATGACCAGAAAACTTTTAGGATCAATGGGAGGATTTGTGTTCCTAATATCAATGATTTGAGGCAAGAAGTTTCGACAGAGAGTCATCGTTCTAGGCTGAGTATCCATCCAGGGATCTCAAAAATGTATGAGCATATGAACAGAGTTTTCTGGTGGCCGAACATGAAAAGGGATGTTGCTACCTTCGTCAATGGATGTGCGCTCTGTCAACAAGTGAAAGGTGATCAACAGAAGACCACAGGATTGTTGCAGCCTCTGGAAGTCCCAAAATGGAAGTGGGAAATGATAGCAATGGATTTCTTCGACGGTTTGCCAAGGACTAGAAAAGGAAATGAAGAAATATGGGTGATCGTAGACCGGGTGACCAGGAGCGCCCATTTTATTCCGGTTAAGGCAACCAGAACTACAGCGTCTTTAGCTGAGATTTTTTTGAAAAAGATCGTCAGGTTGCATGGAGTTCCTGTCAGCACAGTAAGTGACCATGATCCAATCTTTACCAGTAAATTTTGGAAAGCTCTACAGACAGCTTTGGGTACAAGATTGAGTTTAAGTCCAACCTATCATCCCCAAACAGACGGACAAACGGAAAGGCTGAATCATATTCTAGAGGATACGTTGAGAGCTTGTGTTCTGGATTTCGGTGGATCTTGGAAGGACCATATGCATTTAGTGGAATTCTCGTACAATAATAGTTATCAGACGAGTATTAAGATGGCACCCTATGAACTTTGTACGGAAGACCTTGTAGATCACCGTTCTGTTGGGTAGAATCAAGAGATTGGCTTGTTCTTGGTCCAGATTTGATTCGAGAGGCATCTACGAAGGTGAACCTGATCGAGAAAAGAATGAAAGCAGCCCAGGATCGTCAGAAGAGTTATGCGGACAAGAGACAAAGGCAATTGGAATTTGAAGTCGGAGATTTGATTTTTGTCAAGGTTTCCCCGATAGAAAGAGCGACCAGATTTGAAAAGACGGGAATGCTTGATTCGAGATATATTGGACCGTTCCGTGTGCTCGATAGAATTGACGCTTTGGCCTACAGGATTGAATTGCCAGACTGGATGGCTGGAATTCACAATTTTTTTCACGTATCTCATCTGAGGAAGTACGTGTATGACCCATCTCTAGTTGTGGAACTGGCAGTGCAAGAAGATTTAGAGGTCGAACCGGACTTAACTATGGTTAGGCATCCAGTCCATATAGTTGATCAAGATAAGAAGCAGCTCACACTACGACAAAAGGACTTTATTACAACTGTATTTTTACAACTGCCAAAAACTGCCAGTCGTAACAAAGGTTTTTTACAACTTTTTTAGAAAGTTGTAATAAACTTATTTTCAACAACTCGTCTATTTTACCACTTGTAATAGATTCCTATTATAATCTTTCTTTTTTGGCCAGTTGTAATAGATGCATATTTTTAACAACTGTTCTTTTTTGCGAGTTGTATTAGATATCTATTACAACCTTTCATTTGCCCGTTGTAATAGATGCCTATTTTAACAACTCTTCTTTTTTGCCAGTTGTAATAGATATCTGTTACAACCCTTTTCCTTTGCCTGTTGTAATAATTATATCGTATTTAATATTTATTAGGGTTTTTGTGTATTTTGAAAATTATTAGGGACTTGTGCCAAATTGCACCATATGTGAATATTGTATTTAGTATTTAGTTTTTAATACTTACAGCCAATAATTATATTTAATATTTAATATTTCATAAAAATTAGTATTTTTAAATTTTATAAAATAAATTTAAAGGCATTAATAACTTTAAAAGCAAACTTTGAAATATCGTAAAATTCAAAGGCGAAAAATTGAAATTTAAGTAACTTAATTATTTTAAAAAAACATTCCAAATTTCAGAAAATTCAATATTAAAAAATTAATTTAAAATTAAAATAGTATAATCATTAATGTGTAAATTACTACTACCATATGTATTTAGTGTTTTTTTTTGTGTCCAGCTTCTTTGATATATATTATTTCAATCCGACTTTAAACAATGAAAACTTTACGCTAAAGCAAAAAAAATTCCCTCCTATCCAAAAATTTTGGCTCCAATTTCAAATTTGTTGGTTCCGATTCAGACTTTTTGGCTCCACTGTTTATTACTTCTGAGTGGCCATCTTCCCAATTATTTTTTCCAATTACCGTATCTCAAAATCCCCAAATGGTTACGCCTCCTCCCTCAAATAATTTATGTTTCGATTCACTTAAAGACCTGAAAAGATCTCAATTTGCTACTTCCCTCTCCTTCCTGCGCCTCCTCAAATCCTTTTCAAAAACAAAATCATGCTCCACCACCTCCCCTTTCCATAAACTCCTGGGCCCTACCCCAGCCCGACCTGTTTAGCCCCGAAGATGAATTTTTCATCGAGCAGATGTACGACGGATGCTGCATGAACCACCGCAGAAACTACTCGAATTTCGACGCCGTAGATTTTGATTGGAAGTCGTGCCTGTACTTGGTGCGTGAATTTTGCAAGAACAAAAGGGTGTGTAGGTTTTTGCACTGAATGCCCAAAGATGGATCCGATATGAGCAATATCGAGCAGGAGTTGATATGTTGAGTGTTATTTTGGTTTTAGGCCCAATTGTTATTTCGCTAACGAATTGGGTTGTATAGTTGTACTTTTTTTGTTTTTTTTCTCTCTCAGTTTTTTTTGGATAGATTCTTCCCAAAAGTTTGATTCAATAATGGTGACCTAGTTTTAACATGGTATCAGAGCAATCGTCGCCACCTCCACCTCCACCTCCGCCTCATTTTTCATCCTCAAATCTATCTTCTCTTACATCCAACGATGAAATCTTTCTCCACCATTCTGATCATCCAAACTATGTTCTCTCCACAGTTCCTCTTTCTGATCGCAATTACATCCATTGACGGCGCTTGGTTGAAGTTTCACTCATGGCGAAGAACAAATTAGGCTTCGTTACTGGACTTTGTCTTCGTCCAGTCAACGATCCTATTCTTTCATCTCAATAGGATCGCTGCAACAATATGGTAATCTCATGGCTATTGCATTCGGTTGAGAAAGATATTTCTCAATCTATACTTTATTATCGATCTGCATTTGCTATTTGGTCAGATCTTGTGGTTCGATTTGCTCGATCTAACCGAACACGTCTTTTCCAAATTCAACGTTCTTTGTCCATGCTTTCGCAAGATACATCTTCGATTTCTACTCATTATACTAGATCGAAGACTTTATGGGATGAGTATGCTTTGTTGCTTGAAGATCGCGTATGTGTTTGTGGATCTGGTGCATTAATTCGTGATATTCTGCAAGATCAACAAGTTGTACAGTTCTTAGCTAGTTTGAATGATTCCTATAATTCTACGCGTGCACAAAAATTGATGATTCAACCACCTCCTACCCTAAATGAAGTGTACAAATTATTGCTACAAGAAGAAGAACAACGAGAGCTAGGGAACAAGCAAATCTCATCTGGATCGTCCTTGTCTGATCTCACTTCTGCCTTAGCTTCTCAACGCATAACTGATTCCAAGAATTTTAACAGAGGCAGTCAGAATTCTTATCGAGGACGTGGTGGAACTACCAGAAGTGGTAGAGTATCATTATTTTGTGATCACTGTAAAATTGGTGGTCATACTGTTGACACTTGCTGGAAATTGCATGGTCATAACATATACTGTGATTACTGCTCAATTGGAGGCCATACTTCAGAGAAATGCTGGAAGAAAAACGGATATCCTCCGGGCAAAGGGCCTCGTACAGAAGCCAAAGCATCTTCCTCAAAAGATTAATCTGCGGCAACAACCTCTTCTGGATTTACTAGTGAGCAATATAATCAACTGCTGGCTTTGTTGAAGAATGACAATGCTGCTTCATCACATGATTCAACTGCTTTCCTGGCTCGTAAGAACTTTTGTTTTATTTCTTCAAAAACTAAACATGTTTGGATCATTGACAGTGGAGCTACAGATCATATGACTCCTCACCTTAATCTTTTCACACATTACATTTCTTTATCTAAACCAATTTTTATTACCATGCCAAATGGTAAAACATGTAACGTCTTACATTTTGGCACGGTTGTTCTTTCTTCATATTTAACTTTGCACAATGTCTTACATGTACCATAATTCTGTTTCAATCTTGTTTCTATAAGAAAACTCATGACAAACAAAGACACTAATGTTCTTTTCACTCCATAATTTTGTTTCCTTCGGGACACTTTGATGAAGAAGCCAATTTTGATTGGCAGTGAGACTAAAGGGCTGTTCACTGTTAATATTGACTCTAATTATAAGCATTTACTGCTATGTCTTCAATTTCGAATAAGTCTTCTGACAGTAGTGTAACAACAAATCTTTTACTGTCAAATTCATTTGTAACTTCTCACATGAATGATATTGTATTACCTTTTGCTTCTTCTGTTGTTCTTAAGAATAATAGTCCTGAATTGTGGCACTGTAGACTTGGTCGCATACCTTTTATTCGACTTAAACACATCAATGTTTTTGATTCTTCTCTCAAACCATCTCACCTGTGTAAAATTTGTCCACAAGCTAAACAACACAGAAATTTTTTTCCTACTTCCACAACAAAAGCTGATAAAACTTTTGATCTCATACACATTGATACTTGGGGTCCTTATAAACATGTTACTCATAATGGTTTCAGATATTTTTTGACCATTGTCGATGATAATACTAGATGCACAAGGACTTTTCTCATGGCTTCTAAAGCTGATTCTCTCATCATCTTGAAGAATTTTCATGCTCTCATAATTACTCAATTTCAGTCCAAAATTAAAATCATTAGATCTGACAATGCTGCTGAGTTTTGTGGATCTAATGCTTTGAAATTTTACTCCAAAAATGGCATCATTCATCAAACTTCATGTGCGTATGCTCCCCAACAAAATGGAATAGTTGAGAGAAAACACAAACATCTTCTTCAAGTAACCAGAGCTTTACTTTTTCAATCCAACCTACCTACAAAATTCTGGGGAGAATGTATTTTAATTGCCACTTATCTCATAAACCGTACTCCATTTCCATCTTTACAATTTCATTCACCTTATTTTCAACTTTTTCAGAAAATGCCAGATTATTCTTTTTTGAGAACATTTGGTTGTCTTTGTTTCATCTCCACAATATCTCATGGAAGAGATAAATTTGAACCTCGTACAAAACCATGTGTTTTCATTGGTTATTCCTTTGGTAAGAAAAGTTACAAAGCATTAGATCTTGCTATACATAAAATTTTTGAATCAAGAGATATTATTTTTCATGAATCCAATTTTCCTTTTCACCTCAAACCATATTCTCCTCCCACTACTTTACCTACAGTTCAACATGATTCTTCTGATTTTATATTCACACCAATAGTAACCAACATTTCACAAACTATTTCTTTTTCTCCCCAAAATGATACTTCTTCTGATGCATCCTTTTCTCCTACTTCAAGCCCAATGGCACATGATACACAGCAGCTTATGCCAATTGTCTCTGATGAACCGGTTTTAAGAAAATCATTAAGAGAACATAGAAAACCAAATTATCTTCAAGATTATATTTGCAATACCTGTTTCTCTGATCAAACGCATTCCTCTTTAATTTGTTCTTCTTCTTTACCTTCTTCTCATTTTACCTTTTTCTCAACCATTCATCTTATCATGAACCAACCACATATTTTGATGCTTCCAATGATCCAAACTGGTTTTAGCTATAAAAAATGAAATAAATGCTCTCCAGTCAAATGGAACCTGGGATTTGGTTAAACTTCCAATAGGGAAATCTCCAATTGGTTGTAAATGAGTTTTTAAAGTTAAACTTAAGGCAGATGGTTCTTTGGAGAGATATAAAGCTAGGTTAGTAGCTAAAGGTTTCACACAAAAAGAAGGAGTAGATTTTCATGAGACATTCTCTCCGGTTGTCAAGATGACAACTATTCCAACCATTCTAGTAGTTGCCGCTTCAAAGAAATGGAATATTCATCAATTTGATATCAATAATGCCTTTCTTCATGGAGATTTATATGAAGAAGTTTATATGTTAATGCCTGAAGGGATTCCAAATCCTAATCATCTTGTTTGCAGACTTAAGAAATCAATTTATGGTTTGAAACAAGCATCAAGAAAGCGGTTTCACAAACTTACATCAGCTTTGCTTTCTCGTGGATATTCTCAATCCAAAAATGATTACTCTTTATTCACTAAAAGGCAATCAGGTTTGACAACCATATTAGCTGTGTACGTCGATGATCTTTTAGTGACAGGTTCTGATTCATCTGAAATTGAAAATTTGAAAATATTTTTACATTCTCTTTCAGCATCAAAGATTTGGGTTCTCTGCATTATTTTCTGGGTTTGGAAGTTAGATATATCAGTTCAGGGATTGCTATAACACAACAGAAATTTACTATTGACTTACTCAAAACTTCTGCCATTACTTTTTCCAAATGTCATGTGACACCTTTACCACTTCATCTCAAATTGAATGCAACAGATGGAGATCTTTTGCATGATCCTACTCTTTATAGAACTTTAGTTGGTAAATTGAATTGCCTCATGCATACCAGACCAGATTTAAGTTTTGCAGTGCAAACATTAAGTCAATTTATGTAGAGCCCTCGGATTCCTCATCTTGAAGCTTTGCATCACACACTGTCATATGTAAAAGGAACTGCAGGTAATGGCATACTTCTTAATGGTTGTGATCAACCATCCTTACAAGCTTTTTCTGACTCAGATTGGGCAGCATGCCCGATGATAAAAAGATCTGTTACTGGTTATATCATTCTTCTTGGCTCCTCTCCTATTTCTTGGAAGTCGAAGAAACAAGCAATAGTTTCTAGAAGTTCATCTGAAGCAGAGTACAGAGCTATGGCACAAGCTGCTACTGAAGTTGCTTGGTTAGTCAGATTACTACAAGAGCTAGAGGTGAATCCAATCAAACCAATCACTCTATTTTTTGATAATCATTCTGCCATGCATATTGCGAGAAACCCAGTTTTTCATGAAAGAACAAAACACATAGAAGTAGACTGCCACTTTACTAGAGATAAAGTCATGGAAGGATTGTTAAAACTTGCCTATGTTCCTTCTTCAGAGCAGCTAGCTGATGTTTTTACGAAGACGTTCGCATCCCATCAGCAAAATTCTATTTTATCCAAGCTGGGTTTGTACCAATCTCCAGTTTGAGGGGGGGGGGGGGGGGTGTTGAGTGCTATTTTGGTTTTCAGGCCCAATTGTTATAGGGCTAACGAAATGAGTTGTATAGTTGTATTTTTTTTGTTTTCTTTTCCTCTCAGTTTTATTTTTTTTGGATAGATTCTTCCCAAAAGCTTGATTCAATAACGGTGACCTAGTTTTAACAGCTTATAAGATCTAAAAGCCAACGCCATGGTTCCGCAGCCAGCATGTGTTTTCCTTGCTCTCCTACCGGTTCTTTTGGTCCTATGTCGCTTTTTCTTCTTCCTTTTTGTTTCAGCAGGAGAAACAGAGGTTGGTTGAAGAGATCGAACTTTGATCAGGTAACTAAGTTTACTATTTTTTATGTTGCACTTTACTGTAGATTTGACAAGCTGAAATCCTTCGGTTCCTATATCTCTTGGACTTCATATACTCAATTTACAGTTAACTCGATTAATTAGAACACGAAATAGAGTACAAGATGAATGAGGGAGGCATATAGGTACATAAAAAGTAGGAACAGAAAATTATCTACTATATTTTACCTATTTTTCAGTGTTTGACTGAGCGTCAATTCTTTGTTGATATAGTTATATGTTATATAATAATAGTATTTTAATTGTGTGATATGTTAGTGATATGAATGAAAGACTATCTGATGTATAAAGCAGGTGTTTAGAGAGTGTTTGTATGCAATGTATAAGGTGTTTAGTGTGCAGTTCTATTATTTCACTATTCCAAATCTTGCCAATGTATTATATCTTACTGGGATTTTGGTGTTATCAACTTTTTCGTATTTGTGTAAATCCACATATGCATTTAAGCTTCACTAATTTATAATTGAAAATATATAATATATTTACATTTATGTAGGTGAAACTAATACATCTAAACTGTGATATTTACTTATGTGGTATTATAAATATATGTGTGTTATAATAATAAACATAAAATAAAGAATGAATATATAATTGTTCATATGTGTAGCTGCTGCTTATTTTAGCATGCTTGGATAATCAATGTGTGCATGTGATGATGTTATCTTATTCTGGAAATATTAATTCATAAGTGATACATAATGGTTTTGAAAGGGTAGTTAATTTATTTTACTATTTAAAAACAAAGATCACTTTTGTAACAATGAGGTATTTTGCAAGATATGAGGATCATTAAGATTACATTTAATATGCTAACGTGCTAATATGAGGAACATTCAATATGATAATTAGTTAATTTAGCTGCAGAGATATTCTTTCTTTTGTGTTATGTGTTATATTTTCAATCTAAAACTAATTGCCTTGTCTATTATGTACTTCTCAGATTATATTTACCAAAACAGAAGGCTGTATAGGTCTTTACTATAGCTTAAACTTTTTCTCAAATATGGCCCTTTATTTATGTGTGAATAGCAGTATATAATTACGTGGGGTGGGTCTAGGTGTATATGCATAAGTGAAAGTCTTCATTTCCTCAGGCTTTCGTCTTGAATTGTTGTCTGGAACTGATGTATGCGCTGCATTTGCATATGTGATTATACAGCTTGTTGTGTGTCATTTTTGTGAGTGCGAATTTTTATGCATTTGCACGTTTATTAAATTGCATTTTTTAACTTACTGTAAAGTATTTAAAGTGTTTTTATTTTTTGTTTGTGGTATAACTTCATATGCACGCATGGTTATTTGGTTTATAATCAAAACGTAAATGTATTTTTTTTTTTAAATACCCAGGAAAACCCGACGAACCGGTAAACTCCCGAGAAGGGTATAGTAAAGTCGTCCGCTGATCCAAGCCTCCATACCTCCGAGTGAATAAATTTATATAGGATATGAATGAGCATTATTAAATTTATGGGTAAGTTTTGCTGTTGAGTTAGAATGAGTGCTGGTAGGAGTGCACATGAACTTACGTGAGAGATGAGTATAGTGGTACTGGGCGAGACTATTCTTTCATTGGCTTTGGGCCTTCAGCACAGTTTGGTAGATGCATTTGCTTACCGTATATCCTAGATATGTCATTTCATATTCATAGACCTTTGTCCTGATTCGCATTTACATGTGCTGATGAACGACAAATCACGCTACCATTTACATGTCGCCTTCATTTTGATAATAATGGGTCAGTTGAGATGGGTATGTAAGTTTACTCTAATACATTGCCTTCGGTTTCACCATAATGCTTTATTTTTGCAGTCTCATCGGAGTAGCAACAACGTCACAACTGGTGCTAATACAATTTCAGCAGCAGGCTAGAAAGTGTAAATTATTGAGTTGCCAAAGAAATGTTGTCATAGAAGCAACCATCGAATCCACCGACCATATTGTTTTAATGCATCATGTACCACTAGGAGCAGATACTTGAAAAGTTTGGGTCCATGCGGTGGTGGATTCTGAAGCTCTTCTATTTAGGCCTACTTCAGATATCTATAGGATTGGACAAGCGGCTGCGATGCCTATTGCTTGATATAAATAATTTATCTCTTTTGATTAATACATATATGTACTTTTACAGATTTATGTTATGGATTTAGTTATGTTTTGGAACGGAGTTGTGAATTCATAAATGGTGTAAACTAGAATTGTTTTTGAATGTGAATGATTTGTGTTGTTTAGTATTTGAATGATTGTGCTAACTATTAACGAAATATTTGTTTTAATTATAACATCGTGAAATTTATGGTTAATAACAATTATGAAAAAATTATATTACAATAGCTGTTATAAAAGATTCTATTATAAGAGTTGTTGACAGTTGCAAAAGAGTATTATAACAATAGATTTTGGCTGTTGCGATAAACTTTAATACAAGTGCAAACAACAGTTGTAAAAAAATCTTTTACAACTGCTATTTGCAGTTGTAAAAAGGCACTGCTTGTGCAACTATAAGAACCCCTCGTAAAATAATATCTCTTTATTACAACTGCGGATATAAAGACTGGCGGGTGCCAGTTGTGATAGACCTATTACAACTGTTTTTGACAGTTGTGAAGGTGTATTTTTGTTGTAGTGTCAGAAACAAAGTGGTGAAGCTGGTAAGATTCGGTGGAGTGAAGATCCCAGAGACTGTACCTGGGAAACTCTAGATAGTATTAGGAAAGCCAAGCCGGATTTGTGTCAGGATAATTAGTAGTGTTTGTTTGAATGAATTGTTTGCTTTGATTGTTAGTGTATGACTGATATATGCTTGTATTGTTTGAAATAAAAGCTTTTGGATTATCTTTTGCTTTCAAATTTCAAGGACGAAATTCTTTTAAGCAGGGAGGAATGTGATATCCCGGAACTTTAGGCAAATAATAATGTGATAATCTTCTTTTATAAATTATTTAAAATTGGCAAATTATTCTTTTTCAAATAAATAATAATGTGTTGTTTATGTTATATCTGTAAGTAGATTTTAAATAGAATTTGAATTTGAAATTCAAAAGATAAATATCTTAAATATAAAATGGATATAAAACTCTATATTTAAAAAACTAGTATATATAAATGATTATTTATTAGTATAATTAGTTTTAAATCATTTTCTTCAAGATTTTATAAATATAAACAAAGGTAAAGTTTAAATATAAAAACACAAAAATACATATTAATATTAAACTAAATAGAAAATAAAATATAAATTTTTATAAAAACATATTAACACATGCAAATTAAAAAGTGTCAACTTAAACAAGTGTCAATTTTTAGTTTTATTTCTATTTTTAAAAAAATCATAAAACTAGGATATATATATATATATATATATATATATATATATATATATATATATATATACCATTCTCTTCTCATTTTCTTTTATTCAAACTAAAGAAATCAAAACTTGTGAAAGTTTAAAACCAGAAATTTAAGATCAAACAACGAATCTTTACAAACCTAAAGCCTGAAACATTAAGCAACTAAACAGATCAGATCATCTCAACAAGCTAAAGGTTTCAACTCAACTAAGTTTCTAGTTTACAAGAATTCAAGCTTGTTGTCTTTACAGTTTTCAAAATCAAAGTATTCCCAAGCTTCTCTGTTTCAAAATCAGTAAGTAAACTTTTTCTTAAAATCTTAAATCTGTTAAAGCTTGATTGCATGTGACAAATACTTGATGAATGTGGTGAAAAAATGTTGTATAGATGTAAAATTTGCATGCATGTATATATATATGTATGTATATATATATATATATATATATATATATATATATAAATGTTTGTGTGCATGTCTATGAACAAGAATGTATCCTCTGTTCTTGTTTGACAGGTTTCAAACTTTTTCAAAAATTCAAATCTCATTCCTTAATTCTTTTTGGACTTTGTTGTTAAAAAAAGTGTTTAGATTAGTAAGATCTTAATTTTAAAATATTTCTAAGTATAATTAGTTTAAAGATTTCTGGAAAATTAAAATACATAGTAAAAACCCAAAGTATGTCAGAATTCGATTTCAATAATTTAGTGTTTCATGTATATCTTTGAAAACTATGATTTTTAAAAGAAAAATCATGACTTTTAAGTATGTAATTTGAGAGAACTTGCGAGTTGAACGAGAATGTTGTTTTGGGCACTTTCTGGTGATCGAAGTGAGCTGGGTGGTCGGGATCACTACTGGAGGTAGCAGGGAGGTTGACGAACTTGGTAAAAATAGTCGCTGGATTTTTAGACCACTGTGGCGGTGGTGCATCGACGAAGTAGGGTTTAAGCTCGAGTTTTGATCGACGTTGTTCCAAAGGCTGTTGTGTTGTCACCGAAGCACCGGAGTTGATCGGAGGTGGGGGAAAAGGTGCGTGGTTTGTCAGCGAAGCTATGGACAAAGTTTCGGAGGCTCTGATGATCGGAGGCATCAGGTCGAGGTGATTTTGGGTGGTTCGGTTTTGTTCCAATGGAGTTCGAGATGCTCGATTTCGATTTCATAGATGTGTTGAAGATCAGGTGGTCTGAATCGAAGGTGGAGATGGTCGTCGACGTGCTGGAGGTAGCATCGGTGGTCGGAGTCGCTTCGTTTAGGCATGCACGAGCACACATGTTAATTTGGTTTGGTTGTTATAGCTTTGGAGAAGGAGGAGTGAGCTCGAGTTTTGACTCGAGGAAGTGTTGATCTGGCTCGGGTTCGTCTTCGGGTGTGTTCGCAAGTGGATTAACAGAACAACGGTTTTAAAAATTTTAAACTAAATTAAGTTAAAAAAAGAGAAAGTTTCTCGGGTTGGACTCGGGTTTGGTACCGGGTTAGCCTTGGGTATCTGTTATTACAGTTTTAAAGTTTAAAATAAAGTAAGTTTTTAAAATTAAAATAAATCAAGTTTTAAACTATTTCTTTAAATCAATTTCTTTTATATAATAAATGTTTTAAATATTTGGTTTAAGAAAATTTGTATAATTTATTAACTTAAATTTATTTATTTATTCTTAAGTTTATTTTAAATAAATTTAAATAATGTAATTAAGTAGTTAATTAAGAAGATGGAATGTTTTAATTCATATGTTAATGATGATTTAATTACAAGGTTTATTAAATAAGATTTAAATAATAATTAGGAAATTAGTTAAGATAAATGGTTTATCTTAAAATTAATTAAGGTCTTGGTAATTAAAGATTAATTAATTGATGGAAGTAATTAAAGAATAATTAATTAATTAGTAATTAAGCATTAATTAATTATCAATTAAGGATTAATTAATTAAAAATTAAGCATTATTAATTAGTAATTGATGATTAATTAATTAGAAATTAAGCATTAATTAATTAGCAATTAAGGATTAATTAATTAGCAATTAAGGATTAATTAATTAGTAATTAAGGATTAATTAATTAGTAATTAAAGGATAATTAGTTAATAATTAAAGGGATTAATTAATTAATAATTATAAGATAATTAATTAATGTATGTAATTAAGGATGATTAATTAATTTTGTTAATTAATTATATAATAACAAATGGTTTGTAATTAATTAATGTTAATTAAGCAGGGTTAGGTGATTAATTCATAAGTAATTAATTTATTTTGAGCTAATTAAATTAATTATAGTTATGGATTAATAAGTCTTGCTTATGGATGATTGATTGTATAGAATGTCTGGATTCAATAATATTTATAGTATGTTAATCTGTGATGTTCTGTCATGTGCAATACTTTGGATATAGCCGTGATAAATGTGAGTTATTTATCTGTGATGAATGCTGTGTAAATTCAATGTTTTGGACTAAATTAAATTATTTGCTTAAACAACTCGGCCTTTAAGAAACGTTTGGATTTCGATGAGACCGGATCAGATATCAAATTTGTTATCCAAAAACCACACCGATCCAAGTTAAATGATAGGTCGTGAAATCTCAAGTGAAGATCGAGATGAAGTTTCAGAGTGCTAGGGCTATTTTTCGTTAACTCTGAGGGTGATTCCAAAACGAGTGTAACAGAGATAGTGCCATCGGTTTCGTTCAAACCCGGAACGAATTTGAATGGATGAATGCTATTAGACCGTCTTCAATGGAGGACGATGAGCATTCTAAGATAAGTGTTCTAAAAAGGCAATCGTAGCCTCAAGCCTCATCAATCGGGAATTGCTAAAATAGGGGAGGAGCATGCAAAGCTAAGTTGGTAGCACCCAAGCAGGATAAGATTTTTCCCTGTCTAGAGGTCCCTTTTTCGACTGTGTGGGCGGTTGTTGGCCACAACCGCGGGGTTGTCTTATTCAGACTATCCCGTAAGGGGTAGCTCCGGTTTTGTGTTGTAGTGGGTCCGGGTGGATCCTCGGTACAGTGATCTAAACCACATACTGTGACGGGCGGTACCCCAGTAGCCCTGCGATTGCACGAAATCCAATCTCCAATAAGTGATCTCGGACTTGATTGGATACCTATGTATGCTGGAATTTAATAATGTAACAATTTCAGCTATGTGATTATTTATTTGAAAATACTAGACACTATTATAATATAACCAGATTTCCTATCAAATGTTTTGGTTATCTTAAGGGAAAAACTTGTCCGTGTTTATTTGCGGCGAGTCTTAAGAGATACCTTTTATTTCAAAGGTTTTTCAAGTTAAACAACTTAACCGTTTACCCACACCAGACTCATGTCTGACTCGGAGTTTATTTCTATTTTTCTTAAACTCTTCGGTACTCAAATTTTTATGAGTAGCCAAGTGATCAGGTTGGCTTAACGAATTTTAGAAAAGCTTGGAGCAGGAGTCTTGGCATATCTATATATATCTATTTCCGCTGTGTTGGTATAATTTTTCTGTTTTTATTTTGGAATGTAATGGATAGACAGGTTTTCACGACTGTCTACCGTGACGTTGTAACTGTATAACTCTGATGTGTAATGACTATGTAATAACTATATGATATAATATACTTTTTCGTTGTGAGATTCTGATATTGTTGTTTCTTTCTTTCTATCTATTCTCTTTCTACCTATTTCTTTCTTAATGATGATACGTCTTTCTTTAGAATGAAAGGCGGGTCATCACAATACTTACGCATGAGCCTCCTTCCAATTACATAACGTAAACGATTTGTATGTGATTATGCTAATGTTAGGTGTGCCATAGTATCGCATACACATGATTATATTTTTTAATCATCATCATTTTAATTATTCGAGAAAACTGATAACAACAAACTGATTGATGACACAAACAATTTAGAGGAAATGATAACAGAAAATTTTCAACTGTAGTTAAGGTGGAACTTGTGCTAACAAGGTGAAAACTAGAGGGGTGTGTAGATTATGTATGGCCGAAAACGAATCCACCATTCCCCAACCAAACTCAAACTAATATTGCATGTAGTTTAGATAAATATATAGTTTGAGTTAAGCAAAATTACAATAGGAGTGTATATGTTCCAATTTTATTTTCTGTTCGTTACCAGTTAAACTATGCAAGGATGATGAACTAAACATACAACTGCGGATATCAATTCTGTACAAGTCCCTTTGAATAATTGTGTCTTCGAATGCTAATTTTGCTTAATATTTTCTATCTAGCTCTCAGTAAATGAATATGTTTCTCGGCAGACAAGGTTTATGAGTACTCAGTCTGTGGGTGCAAGAAAATAAGGTTTATGAGTACCCAATCTATAGGTCCAACTATAGATGTCTTCCCTATTTTTCATGGTTTTGTTCTTTCCGAACTGCCTATTCTTATTAACTGGAACACGACTATTTTCTTCTCTTTTTATGATATTGTTTTCAACCTGGGTCGTAATGTTAATTGGATGAACATTGCACATTTTCTTCTTTTTCTATCACTGTGTTACGATTTTTTTTGCCCTTCCTCGGCCTTATGGTCTTACCACATATAACCATTACTGTTACTTTTTTAAACCCCTTTTCTTTCCCACCAGCTGTCCTCGATTCAGCGCGGTCATCATATCCAAAGCCGATAGGTTGGGTGGTTGCTTTTGATGTCCGACAACAGCATATCACACACGCGTGCATGTCATAAGTCGGTACGCATAATTTGTCTACCATCTTTCTACACACTTTTCTACCATTTACAACTGTCATAATGTTTCTTTACGTTGTTTATGCTGGCATACTGAAATTGCGCTGACTGTCGTGAGGTTGAAATAATTTATAAACCCAAATATGCAAGTCTGCAAGAGCGAGATGTAGACCGCTACTAGCATGGAAACGGGCAAAAAGATATCATACAACCAGATGGATGCGGTGCAGCCACTGTTGTCATGATTTCATAGACATGTCCCCGCATAATTTCGCTGACTTTCTTTGTCGAGAACATAGGGTGGACGCTATCAAATTGATTTCTATCGAGCGATCTTACTGTCGACAAAATTAATATCAGTTTACTACATGCTTTTTTTTCCTGTCTGACTACGTATAGTACGCACAACCGTTTACAAGATGTTGTTCTCTATTTGAAGTTTGTCAAATAAATCGTCATCACAGACATTGAAAACTAAGGCACGGAAAAAGATGGAAAGCAACTATAGTTATGACTGATTTTATTCTTCATCTGCTGTGGGAGATTGATAGAGCTAAATACGTCTGTTTTACAGTATGGGTGTTACAGTTTATTGTAGGTTTTTTAACGTTCTTATCATTTTTGTTTATTATAATAGAAAACCGTGAAAATGTACCCGTCTTTTTGCACTTGGGAATTATGGGCAGCGTATGTAACGCAGATTAACTTTGTTATTATAAAATGCACTGACTGTTCAAATCTTTTCTAAATTTGTTGGCTAAATATGCAGGTGAAATGTCTTCGGCGCACAGTTTTGGTCCCCTTACATGTACATGTTCGTACTATGGAGCATTGCTTTGGTTTAAAGAAAGAGTAAAAAGGGCAGTACGAATTCAAATCCAAAATTTTCAATATGTTGTCAAAAGGAAAAGGTTCAGCTGCCGTCCTACCGACCAGCCCTCGATTATTTAATGGATCTTCTGAACTACAATGGAGGTTCTTTTTCAAAGGGATTTCAGCAACATATAAGAGCTTATAATTCTATTTTTGCTTTCACGTCAATCGGTGGGAAAATTGGTAGCTCCATAAATAATGGTCGTGGCCCATATGTTTTCAGATTAAATGGTAAGAACAATCACCGAATTGGCTCACTTCTGCCGATGATGGGTAAACTAAAATTTGCTCAATTTCATTTTTACGACACCAGTAATGAAGTCAGTAATCGAGTTTCGTCATGTGGTGGAAGTAGGACACAAAATTTAGATGTGGGTATTATCAACAATCTAATACGCATGTTCAACCACTGCAGCAAGTTGGGAAAAGTGTTTAGGATGGCTAGAGATAGATTTCATGCATTGGAATACCAACCTATCACCGTTAGACTATTGGAGAGACATTATAGGGATGGACGATAGTACAATTTACCAACTACGTCGGAGACTGCAGCATTGATTGATATCTCAAATGTGGATTCGTGTGGCTGTCGTGATATTTGATTGAAGATAGAAATGAGGTACTGGAAAGGATTAGTGAAAAGAACCCTTCTTTTATTTCCATGCAATATCCACTTCTATTTCCTTATGCTGAGGATGGTTTCAGAAGTGATATAGGATATAGAGTATTTGACGTATGTTTACAAACTAAAAGAACGACCGTGACAATGTGGGAATATTACGCCTATCTTATTCAGCGTAGAGTACAAGTTGGCTCGGTTCTATGGTGGAGTGGTAGGCTTTTCCATCAGTTTATTGTAGATAGTCACACATGTATTGAAGAAGATATACTATCGTGGTAAAGTGTAACCATCGTACGTTACGATGTGAACTGTACAGGGGTCTGCAAGATGTTATTACGGCTGGTGATACGAGTGCACGCGCGATAGGACGAAAGGTTGTTCTACCTACCCCTTTCATATGAGGTCCTAGGTACATGGTGCAAAGCTACCAAGATGTTATGGCCATCTATCGGTCGACGGGATCCTCGGTTTTTTTGTAACGTTTACGTGCAACCTAAAGTGGCCTGAGATTGAAATGGCTTTACTAAACATTCCTAGTTAGAAAGCCGAGGATAGACCAGACATTGTTTCTCGTGTTTTCCATATGAAGCTTATAGAGCTTCTGCGTAACATAAAGACAGAATGTCATTTTGGAAAAGTCAAAGCACATAAGTTTGACAAATTGTTATTAATTTTTCACATTTTTTTAATACACTTTTGCCGACTTAACTTTCTTTTTATTCTCTTTTTTTCCAGTTGTTTACACATTTGAATTTCAGAAAAGGGGACTACTGCATGCTCATATACTCATATTTGTGTTTGCTATCAGAGACCAAAGACTGTTAACCAAGTTGACACAGCGATTAGTGTTGAGATACCAGATAAACATACGGACCCATTTGCTTATCAATCAGCATGTCAGTACATGATTCATGGTCCATGCAATTACACAAATCCTTGATGTCCTTACATGGTGGAAGGTTCTTGATCCAAACATTATCCTAAACAATACAGGAATAAAACCAGCTTTGACTAAATTGGATTTCCTATGTATAGACGACGCAATAATGGGTTGTCAACCGAGACGACAGATGGGTTAGCGCAGGACAACGGTTGGGTTATACCTCATAATGTTGATTTAGTTGTCAAATATCAAGCATATATCGATGCAAAGACATGTAACAAAGCAAGGTTTGTTAAATACCTATTTATGTACATCAACAAGGGGCATGATAAAGCAACTGTTGTTATTGAAGATAGTGCGAAAAAAGAATGCACCTTAGTTCGGGAGGTTGATGAAGTAAAAACTTATTTGGACTGCAGATATATTTCTGCTTCAGAAGAATCATGGCGAATATGTGAGTTTGATGTTCAGTATCGAACTCCGGCGGTGGAGAGGTTAATGTTTCATTTGTTGGGAGTGAAAACTGTGTATTTTGATGAAACAGAACAGTTAAATGATGTCCAAGGCAGGCATAATCTATGAAAAACTATGTTCAAGTAGTGGTTGGAGACTAATAGAACGTGTCACGCGGCTCGCCAACTTACCTATGTTGATTTTCCATCTAAGTGGGTATGGGATAAGTCTACGAAGGAGTGAAGGATGAGGCAGAAAAGTGAATGTATCGGTAGGATATACTAAGCACATCCTATGTTAGGGGAGAGGTTTTATATGCGTATGCTTTTAAATATTGTTCATGGCCCTACATGCTATGAAGACATTAGAACAGTAAATGGTGTTGTTTTCAATACCTTCAAAGACGCATGCCTTGCGTGGGGTTTGTTAGACGATGACAATGAGTGGGATGAGGCATTGACTGAAGCTGCTTCATGGGCATCCCCAAACTGTCTACAAGAAATGTTTACAACGTTGTTGTGTTTTTGTGAGGTTTAAGATGCAAAACAACTGTGGGATAAACATTGAGAAGTTTAACGAGGATATGGAATGGAGGTACGTACGCAGAAACGGATGTGGGTCACAGGAGATGTCTTCGAATATGGTGAGATCAGAAGAATTGCTTGCTTTAGAAAAGATTATGCTCAGAAATAACAGATCGCTAATTGAATATTGGTTGGTAGGGGAAGCCAACCTTGGAAGTTTTCATTCGGTGGATAACACACTTCTATATGATGAAGTGGACTATGATTGTGATTTGTTACGCATAGAAGCAGAACAGTCAGTGCCATTACTAAATCCATAGCAGAAAATGGTTTTCGATGCCATAGTCTACTCTGTTCGTAACTGCAGTGGAGGTTTTTTTATCTACGGAAGTGGAGGGAAAATGAAGACGGTTTTATGTAATACTTTAGCATGCCGTATACAAGCGCAAGGTAGAATTGTATTAGCGGTAACATCTTCTGGCGTTGCATTACTTCTACTTCCCAGTGGAAGAAATGCACACTCGAAGTTCAAATTTCTATGAATCTCGATGACATGTCCACCTGCAACATTTTCCAAGCAGTCGTGTTTGGCTTATTTTTAGACGTACGGATTTGATTATTTAGGATGAGGCTCCTATGGTTCACTGAAATGCACTTGAAGCATTTGAAAATTCATTATCAGATATAGCCTCCTCTGACTCAAATAACGACGATGGTCAAATTTTTGGTGGAAAGATAGCTGTACTGGGTAGGGATTTCAGGCAAACACTGCCTGTTGTTCGTAAAGGCGCAAGAGAGATGACTGTTCACACTTCTATAAATTATTCACCTTTGCGGAAAAATTTTAAATTTTTCACTCTAACAATAAACATGAGATTGAAAAATAAAAATTTACCAAGTGATGAAAAAGCAAAGCTGTCGTCGTTTTCTAACTGGATATTAAATGTAGGCGAAGGGAAGGTGATGTCTATGTCCTTAGAGTGGGTGAAGAACCTACTTGGATTCAAATACCTGATGAATATCTTATAACAAATGCAGATGATGTCGTTCATACAATTGTGGAAATGACGTATCCTGATTTGGACAAGAATATATTAAAAAATCTTATTTGCGGGAAAGGTGTACTCTGGATCCAACGAAAGATTGCGTTGAAGAAATTAATTCCTACGCAACTGATCTGATAAGTGGTACCATGCAAACTTATCACAGTGTGGATTCAGTCAGCCCTATGTCTGATACAACCGAAGAACATCATCTTCTGTATCCTCCTGAATTTTTAAACACGTTAAGAGTTTCAAGCCTAACTAATCATGAGTTACATTTGAAGGTGGGTGTGCCGATAATGTTGATGAGGAATCTTAACCAAAATCTAGGTTTATGCAATGGAATGAGATTAATTGTTATGCAACTATCCATGAAGGTTATTGAAGTTGAGATAGTAACGGGGAACAATGTGGGTAGGAAAGTATTGATTCTGAGGATAGTTTTAACCTCTAACGACACGAAGTGGCCATTTGTCCTGCGTCGACATCAATTCCCAGTTAAAGTCTGCTTTGCAATGACAATTAACAAAAGTCAGGGTCAAACTTTGCAGTAGGTTGGAATTTATTTCCGAAGTCCGGCTTTTACACATGGACAGCTTTTACATAGCACTTTCTAGAATGACATGGTCTGAAGATATTGCTTGGCACTACTAAACCAGGTTTTCAAAAATACACGTAAAACATCGTTTACAAGGAAGTCTTCACAAATCTTGCTGGTATGATGTTTTTTATCCATCATTCATAATTTTTAAGTACTGATTTTAACGGTCACATACAAGTACTGTAAACTGAGGTTCAATGTGTTTCAATAGGTGTGGAAGGTGTAGACGATGCCTTGATTTATGACTGAGGTTGCATTCTGCTGACAATAGTAACTGGTAATTTGTTTGTAAACATCATTTTATTACAAAGTTTGAAATCTATATATTATTTACTGAGTCTGCTGTCTTCATAATAATGTAAATTAAGTGTGATAACTCTGTACATAGGGGTACGGTGTATCAGTAAAGGTATTTTTTTTACAGAAATATCAGCACAATAAACAATTTTTTACAGAAATATCAGCACAATAAACAAACCTGAAATAATGCCATGAATAGAGCACCATCGGAAGAAAATATATAACTGTACTAGCATACTTCATATAAGTACCTAATTTGCACATGCTATACTTGGCTGTTACTGGAAATCGGTGCACACAACATTGAAATATTTGTGGAATTTAGCTTTGAAATACTAGTACGTGTGCACTGTATGTCCATCATCGCGTGGACGCACTTCCTGCTTGTGAAACTGCAGATGTTGGCTACTCAGTTGTCCTATGTAAACTAATTCCAATAGTAGATTTATAAATGGCTACCATGTATTTTATAATTATACCTTCAAATTCCATGACCATCACCAACCCATGTTTGAGTAGCCATGCTTTCAAAATGTTAATAGGTATTTGATAATATGTTCACCTATCCTCTTAATATATGAGCTGTTCAGTTATAATTGCATTATGATATACGATTTTAGAAGCGATTATTGTACACTACCGACTGTTTGAACTTGGTACCATCTGATTTTATTTCCATTTACCTTAAACAAATGTTTTTAAAGTATTGTTGCGGCTGATTAGAATGTCCATGTACTCACTATGTGTTACATATAATTAGCGCTTTTCTTTAACATAGACAAATTTGTTTCCTTTTCATTAGTGCAGTTTTTTAGTGATGTTAGAAAGAATTCAAAACTTTTTCTAGCAGACTGATCATTTTCATAGATATATATATATCTGATTTACAAATCCAACATCACCAATATATTCTGGAAACACTCATTTGTTTGCAAATTATTTAACTATAATCAGCCAAAAAGAAAGTCCTCGACACTCTGTTATCACTGGCGTTACAGCCTACTTGGTTTGGTACAACATGATTACCGTGCTCACCATCCAACTTCTGGTTGCCTTAATTTCAGACGAATTTTACGACCTTTTGGAGAACCAATTATCGGTTAAATTAATTACCCATCTGATCAACTAAGACGTGGCTTATTTACAACTTCCCAAACAATTATTGAGTTGAAAGGAATTTCATGCATGAATGTTCTCCCGTAGTGTATTGCTCTAAATCATCACTCCAGTTTGAGGTTTTCCAAGACAAACTATCCTAATGCTACATTGTTGGTAAAATCTGATAGATGATTTAAATCAGTCATTGGTTATACTACATTGTAAACATCAAATAGGGTTTTGAAAATATATGTGTGTGGAACTGATTTCATTATCACTGTGTGTTACTTAATCCTGCATTAATTTGAACTATTGTCCAGACTATTACCTAAACACTAACACTGCTTATTGATTGTTAGAGGGACGTTTCTTACTTAAGTTCAATCTCTCCAAAATCCTTTGTTTACCTTCTTCAAATATTTTTTTAGTTATTTTTTAATCTTTGTATCATAGTC
The DNA here is from genome assembly GCA_030765085.1 of Allium cepa. Taxonomy (NCBI): domain Eukaryota; kingdom Viridiplantae; phylum Streptophyta; class Magnoliopsida; order Asparagales; family Amaryllidaceae; genus Allium; species Allium cepa. Next base: position 405,344,579 of record CM060940.1, on the reverse strand, counting down.
CTATCAGAAGTGAGTACACTTTTAGTGGAACACTAAGGTGTATTTCTCCTTAAAAATACATGCATACGTAAAATATTTCATTAGATTGTATAATCAATCTTGTTGAATACCTACAGTATGTGCATTTTGATTGGTACTATTGGTCAAAATTTGTCCCTTCTTCATTTAATTCTTGACTCGGATGTTTTACCACACATCCTTAATTTCCTATATTATCACATTAATACGAATGAACTATTTGTTACCCTTCAACTGGTTTTTTACTAAATTAACTATCACCTAAGTTAACATTGTGTGTGTATTGCACGTTAAATAAAACACTTAGATTCTGTTTTACTAGGACAACTTAGTGAACATTGGGAAAACTTTGAATTTTTTGCAACAAGGTAGGGAAACATATGTGATATGGTTCATTTATGCACGAGTTATAAGATGGATGTGCAGATTCCGCATGGAAAAGCACATGTGTTATAAAAAATTAATTAGTCAAACCTGTATAGAAAATCGCATGTGTAGTCGAATAATTATCATGTATATATCATATGTGATGTTATTATATTTACGAATAGTTTTCCACTATTACAAAGTTGTGTAAACAATGCGACTTTTTTTATTCCTAACCATCAAACATTCAATTCTCTCACTGCTGGACTATGTAAGCATGTGTAATGTTGAAGTTTATTGTCCAGTCCATGTTTTTAGGCATCATTATATACTTTAGGTATCCTTATTCTACATTTTGATCTTTTTTCCTAAGATGCGCATAGGTGATTTTATTCCAATTCATATTTTGAAGATTGATTAATTTAGCAATTTTATACCTTATATCTATCTTTTAATACAAACTATAGCCTATGTTATAGCTAATCTTGGCTCCAACCATGACATTTGATTATTTAGTTGGTAATAAAATTGCTAACTCAAAAGAAAACGTTATGAATTTTTGATTATATACAACTCTAACTACCATCTGAATTTTCATCGCAGGATGTTTGACAAGTTGAAAACATCCGTACCTGCATAACCGCCTTGATCAGGAAGATTGATGAGAGGAGGAAATTTAAACTTTTCAAAGTTCAAAACTGACAAACCATTCTCACCTGCATGCCTTTTATTATTTTCTACCTTTTTATGGACTTTGAAGAATTCGAGCATTGTAGTGAAACCTTATGTACTTTGTTATTCTTATCATATTTCATTAGTTTGAACTAGAATTATGTATGTATCTTTTATGTTTGTACTTAAGCTTTACTTAAATTAGCATTTCACAATCGTTGATTTTATTACTGTTATTTGCTATTAATCTCCAATACTGAGTAACTGCTTATGTTTCCTGCATGAAAGCGTTCAAGAATATTTAGTCAAAACCATGTACAATATCTATCTTATAAGGATACGTGTGAACTCAAGCTATTCTGGACACAAAACCGATACCATACACGTAGTAAACATCAAACTGCTACTCTGTAGGTCGGGTACTGTATTTGTATAGATGTTACATGATATATGCTTGGTCTGATCATGTCCATCTCAATATTAATGTATTTTTACAAATGTTATATGATTAACTAGGATGTAAAACCCAACGTATTTAACTCTTAACTCACATATTTTAAGCTGTTGTAGTGGTCCTATCCGCAATAGTACGTACCAGATTCTCTTTTGCATGGAACACAATTTCCATCTTCTCCTTAGTACCAGTTTCCTTTGCATATTTCTGGTAATCCAACATATACTTACTATTGTCATTATGGACCTGTGTTTTCTGACTATTGTATGCATGAATAATAGTCAGAAAACTGTGTTTATCTAAATTTAATAACAGACTACAATCGCAACTTCATATTTTTTTGGCTAAGGAAACATTACAGCTGATGTACATCAATATTTCAGGCGCATTTGTATTTTAGGCTACAAAAACCAGCAGTTACAACCGTGTTTTAGTTACTAGCTAGGTGTGGACCAAACGCATCATCAACACGAAATCACTAAAATAAGTGGGCGAGAGTTTTTTAGCCATAACAAGTTTCACAGCCCTAGTACAACCTCAGTACATGATCTTTGTCCACTCATAATACCTTCCTGAAATGTATTACAGAGAGATTGGAAACAAAATATACCCCGGAATTTAGTTAAATATTGTTTCATCCGCTACCCGCAACATGCAGTTACTCACAAAATGCAGGAGTATGGCCGTGTTGTTTCTAATATTTGTATTTTGTTTCCAACGTTTGGATGCTCACAAACCGTACTACAAATTAAAAGTGGGAAGTTGAGTTTACATGCACCATAATATTGATAGTTTACCCACATTCCTGCGGAACACACCATTTTTCCAACATAGTATGAACTCTTCTTTCACCATTTCATAAAATTGGAATAACTTCTATCTTTCTTCTTAACAGGCTTAATACAATGGATGGAAACAACATGTTGCTTTCGGAACTGGTGTTTGGTACAAACTGGAATACCGTTCGTGTCCGAGTGGCTAGGGGAAATTGATCAGTCAGGGAACAAATGAAGTTTATGCATTCAACATGCAATTTGTCGACATCGACGTATGGTACTGATCACTATGTTGTTGTCGTGTCAGGTAGTATGCTTTCTTTCTTTTTCCTCCCCTCCCACGGTTAATATTCGTATAACTAAGTAAATACATGTTCACTCGCATATGCACTAGGAGTGGTATTAATTTTGATTATACTTCACTTTGTTGTACACCCATGCTACCCCAGGTCCACAAGCATGCAGCGCTACTAATTTGTCTGCGCATGTATGTAAATCCATTTGTTTTCTGCACTTCCATTTTGCAACTGGGACCTTTCTACTGCATGGTTCATACGTGACAACAAAAATAATTATTATCAGGTATTTAGTTTACATTTTTTTATTACCATTTCTCCACTTTTCTATGGGATCCTTGACCAATTTGTTCGTATCTGAGGCGAGCAATACTGTATTTTTCAAAGCACCATCTCTATTTACAACAATACAATAAGACATCCGATGTCAGTCTGCATGCTGCTACCTGCGTTTGTTACTTTCCATCGGCATGTGGATAAGTCCACATATCACAACCTATCCCCTCCTACTCAAAATAAATGTTATTTGTTACAGGGAAATGAGAAGGTGGAAAAAAATCAAAAACATATACTGCGTCAGTTTGAAAGCATATTTGAAGAACCTTCGGTGTACGACGTAACACGATTCAACGTCCAAAACACTGAAACAACATACAAGACTGTACATAACGATTGGATAATAGTTTTACGAACTGAAACCTGGACGGTCAAGGTAGCAGTTGCAGTGGCCAAAATACCATGGTGTAAGTTTTCCTTTGCTGATAAAAGCACACTTATAACCCGGCTATGCCGTAAAGATAACCTTACGGGTACTTTTCCCCCTATATATATATATCACATGTTTCCATTAATAAAGGTTTCCTACTCATGTTATACACTTGTGACTTATTACAGATTTGGGTGGTATATTACATGCTGTGACTAATGTATTTGCTGTAACTTCTAAAAGCGGAACACAAACACTGAAACGAGAGTTGCATGTGGAAAGCGATAGTGCTACCATTTTAACCTTTTTTATGCAATCAATCAATCACTGTATTAATTTTATTCATCGCGTACTAGGAATTCAAGTGTTCTGTCACTTTGGGCGAGCCAAAGAGATTTACTTGACCAATCCATGGTATACAAGTTAGAGAACTCATCTACAGTTGTTTTCACCTCATTGACAGTTGCAACATACGGCCGTACGCTACTAATTACTGTACTTGCTTTCCACCACCACAAAACAACTTCCCTCTGATTTATATTTTTCTTTATCAGGTATATTTACTTTAATTTCTATCAAAGTGACAAAAATATATCTGGACAATGATTTTCCTGAACTAGTTGTCATTGAAAGCAGGTATGCTTTTTATACATACTGTTCGAACGTTTGACTCTTTAATTTCATTTGCCTCTGTTTATTTACACTACATAGATCCAACTACCATGATGGAAAAAAAAATCGAGTACATATACCACTCTACTTCTATCTCTGCTGTTGTGTTAGAAAGAAAGAACACTACGCTCATCCAGCTTTTGAATGACATCAGGACTGCAAACTATCGGATACGTTGTTCTTACACCTACTACATGCATAATCATAAAAGTTGACCGCCTCCATGCATCCCCTTTCACCGATTGATCATATATTTTTTAACCTTATCATTTAAGTATTGTTTGTAGTATGTGCATTCACCAGTTTAGAAAAAACAAAAAACAAAAATGAACCCAAATCTGCTTACCGTTCTTATATTCAACATTTGCATTTTTAGATTTAAACATTTATGCCGATATAAATAATAACTTATTTAAACAACAATTTTATTCAGGGTAAAATATATGTCATGCCTGTAACTATTATGAAATTGAAAAGTTCAACCTAGAGCTATCTTTCATGCGCATTTTGCAAATCAACGGTTCACTTCGAGGGAACAAACTACTTCTGCTTCGGATGCCACCGAATGGCTGTGCAACCCGTAAATAGGTAACAGTTGACTAATTCGTTGTTCAATTTTTTTTTCAATATTAATTGCTATCACCAAAAATGTTGTTCGGTATGTACCTCTTAAATGTGGACATACCAGATTCCTCTATGTTCACTACTATCACCGCTTTTGACAAGGAAGCCGAATGACTACTAGGACATAAGTTTAACGACATGCTCGCCATTTTTCACTCGGTAAAAAAACCATATTTATACATTTTACTACTATGTTGTTTTACTTCTCTCAGTCTACATACGCACCTATGCTCCACATCTGCACAGCTACATTGACAACAATCGTTAACTACATGATGTTCTAACATTGTTCCCTAACTTAAACAATTACATGCTACAAGAAAATGGGGCATAAAAAATTGACAAAATTTTCCATCGCCTCGTGGGATCTGAAGCGATATTTGAATTTAGACCGAGTAATTATGAGATGAATAATCCGGACGCTTACCTCACGACTAGAAAAATCACAAAAAACGTCGAAGTGACTGAGACGGTACGTTCTCAAGCTCGATTTCCTAATAAGTTCTTATTTATGCACTCACCTCCTCACTCTTGCTTGCGTATTATGTTCTTATACATTTTTTTGAGCATTGCATTTAACTCCACCTGGAGATCAAAGTTTTAACTTCGTTTATATCTCAAATGTGGATAATCATAACATACATTCCGAAATAGATATCAAAGGAAAGAAACAGATTGCTCATGTTTGATTTACAATCTTGGGCGTTATTTTGTCCATATTCAGTTAGTTGCATATCAATGACAGGTTGTTCTGTTTGGTAGGATGACGTTACCATGAACCATCCGGTAGTACGAGCTTCTGATCCACACTCCCTAAAAAGTCACTAAGAAGGGGAATTGCAATTCAGGTACATATTTTTCCACTTTTTTCCTATCCATTTACTACTATTAATTAGTAAACATCTATTACATGTCACGACTGACGTTGCATTTTACATCCTACGCTATGTTGTTTTACCCACTAACAATACATGACTTTGTCCCTACCAAATTCTACGTGCTTATCGTACTTACGAATACCTACACTTTGAACTATTATACCTTTCAACACTATCCTGTCTCTACGTGTCTTAACTTCATATGGAAACGTATTATTACTTCAAGCTGTTTCTTACTAACGAATCCCTTATCCACAGGATGGTGATATGGATCAGCGTGTTGTAACAGCTCCTGGGATCAAGATTCGTGAGGAAAAGCAAAAAAATTAATTTTAAACACTTTATGATTTCATGTACGGTACATTTGCGGTTATATGTCAGCAGCTGTTGCTCTCTGTTCGCTGCTTTTCTTTTGTTATTTCGCAATATCGAACATATTTTATTTTGCAAAAATAATGATATTATAACTACTTCTTTGTCAACTACGGTTTAAGCAGTTCAAATGTTACTTCAGCGTAATGTAAGAAGATTTAGATCTTTGCTAATCTGATGAGACCGCCATTGTTAGATGCAATTTATTCTAAGCATTGTTGACCATACAGAATTCACGTTCATAACTGATTGTATTATCTGTTTACTGCATGTGTTCTTAGTCCATTATCTACAAATATCTAGATGCATGGTGTTGCATGTCAGCTTACGGTGCATGAAAATAAAAAAAAATTTGTCATACCACCTCAAAATTTTTACATTATGAATGTTTCAACATGTGACTAAATCTTCACATTTTATTAGTTTGATTGGGTTTCAAATATATTTAAAATTATAACCTCATATCATGTTTTAAAGCTCAGCTGGCAATAGTTGGCGGGTGAAGTGTGAATCTTAAGCCAGCCGGGGATATTGAATCATTAAGTTATTGGGATAAAAATTAAGATGTAAAACATATACTTCTGCTTACGTACATCTGTGTCTGTGCCCATGCCATTGTGCGTCTATGTGATTGTACACATAGATACATATACACACACCCACATACACGCAAACATTTTATATTATTAATTCCTTTATTTTTGATATTTAGTCTTCTGCATAAGTTACTATGTTTGCAAACTCAAGTAAAAAGAGTTATTGTGAACTATTTTTGGAAGATTTCAAGCTGATTTTATAAGAGTCGATGTAACCTCTCTGTTTTACAGTAATTTCTAAAACAGTGTAACAAAATGCGTTTCGAACATGCATTCACGAAATTTGTGATGCTGTAATATGTATTTGCATTTTCTCTACTGGCGTAGCTATAGCAGATCATGAGAGCTGATATTTTACTTCATAAATATCATACTAATTTATTATTGTTCTCCTGCCTGGTCATATATAAAGTATCTTCTACAACAATATGTTTTTGTTGTTATACGTTGATATACATGAATTTGTCCTATGTTCACATATTATTGTAATACTGCGTATAGTAAGGCAATTACTACTTAGTCTGGAATGAAAGCCACTATCTGTGATGGAAACCATACAAACGTAAAATATCAAGTGTTTTAGCCACTGTTAAAAAAAATGACAACATGGCCAGCACTTGGTTTTCCGCTAAAAAATTAACATTTCATTTGGAAACACGAGTTCAAAATCAAATCCATTATAGACACAAATGAAAAAAAGAGCAAAAATAAGGGTGGATAGTTCCGAATATCAGAAGTTATAAAGTTTACAGGGTCCTACTCATTACAAACACGTCTTATAGTTACCCATCTTCACCTTCATTTCCAACGGAAATTTATCATGGTGTTTCACAACTTACATAATGAATACCTGCCTCAAAACAACGAGAAATTAGATAACAGCAACATTACTGATGCAAGTCCTTATGAACAGGATGCTTATTTTAGCAACCATGTGATACCCAGAATTAAAATATTGCATGTGGTCCATCAACCAACAAAGAAAACAAAAATCATTCTGCAATCAAAGTGAAGCATTTTCGGATTTCATTCGTCCGAAAGTTCCACATTCATTAAAATATTTCGTACCATGCAGCATATCACGACTGAATTCATTTAGTGCGAAAAAATAGCTTACTGTTCATAGGTATGACCATAGTTTATACACCATTTCTATACAGGATTCCTACATTTAAGAATATTCCTTTTCTATATTAAAAATACAGCTGCTATACTCTATCGATTGGATGCAATTTCATTTCATGCCGTGGTTGTGTTTTGGTTCATGTCTGTCTCATCACATCACATGCACCATGTACCTCTAATAATTCCATATTTGATTCAACACTGCCCACATGCGAAGCACGGGCCAATCACTAGTTAATTTAAAATATTTGAAACATTATATACTTAACAAAATAGCCTAAAATCTTAAATAACAATCAAGCCCCTCTTGATTAATTAATTGATTTACCTTAGTTAAGCACTTAGGAAACTTCCTAAAAATCACATTAATTCACATTAAATATGTTTACTAACATATATAAATTTCAGAACCGAAAACATTATTTTGTTGCCTTAAATAATTTAAACCTTAAATTAGCTAGTTTCTCTCATAAAAATTCAAAATAAGTCCATAATTATTTAAAAAATTATAAAACTTGAAACCCACTTCTAAAATAATATTTTCGACAATATATCAAAAATGCACCCCATTCGGATGTCATATGATAGGTTTTCTAATCTAAATATATCATAAATACATATTAAATCATATAAATCATCAACAAACATACATATTCATTTAATCTATCAAAACATATCATCATTCATCTAATCATACGATTTAAAACCTTAACCCAAACTAAACCATTCAAGATGACTTATATGAGATGGTTTAGATCATTATTCACCTTGTTTGGACAAGGAACCTAAGATTTGTTCTACACTTTAATCTTCCTAGATTGAATCTTAGCTTCTAATTGATATTTATGCTTCTCTCCTCCTAGGGTTATGACCGACCTTGTTCTTCTCTTGTTTATGTAAGAATGTAAATGAGAATGAGAATGTGGTAAGGGGTTTTAGGGGTTATGGGATTCGGCTATTCCCATATTGCCCTTGCCTTATTCTCTTGGGTTTTTAAGTCATAACTCTTTCTCATTAATTAATTTAGTTAAGAGACGACCTCAATTAGTTTTCAAATCTCAATTCCCTTATCACACTTGTCTCTATATTATTCTATTTAACCTGTCTAATTAAATCCTCTGAATAATACTATTTAATATTAGGGGTGTTACAGGCTCCCCTCCTTATAGAATTTCGTCTTCAAAATTCAGCAAGGACTATATATTAAGCATAGCAATCATTTGTAACATCTCCTAAATCCCATACTGGCCTACCTGAATAGCAAATAGTGTATATATAAAATAGATATAGAATATAACTTTATAATAGATTAGTATAAGTATCTCTAATCCTGTCTTCAGCCCCCCAAGTACAGTCCATCTTGTTGTCGCTCCACCGAACTTTCACCAACTTAACTGCCTAGATTCTAAACCTCTTTTCATCTCCCGCTACGACCCGAACTGGCTGCCTAACAAAAGTCAAATCTGGTTTTACTATTATGTCTTCAAATGTAGTCGAAGGGAAAATAGTCTCTAGATCATTCACATAAGTACAAAGATGAGACACATGAAATACATCATGGACACTTGCCAAACTGCTCAGTAACTCTATTCTGTATGCGAGCTTTCCAATCCTATCTATGACTAGAAATGCTCCAACATAGCTCGGTGCCAGTTTCCTTGACTTTTTAAATCATACCACACCCTCCATTGGTGATACTTTAATGAAAACCCTATCTCCAATTGAGAACACTAGATCCTTATGCCTCTTATCTGCGTAACTCTTTTGTTTAAACTGAGCTTCCTTCATCCTACCTCGGATTAACTCAATCTTCTCTATTTCCTCACTTACTAGATATGGACCAAAGACTAATCTATCTCCAGTTTCCAACCAACATGTAGTGATTGAATGGTCTTCCATACAAAGCTTCGAAAGACTCCATTCCTATACTAGTCTGATAATTGTTATTATAGGAAAACTCAACTAAGTGTAGGTAATCTTCCCATGATCCACCAAAATCTAGCAGACAAGCTCTCAAAAAATCCTTGAGTACCTTGTCGACTCTCTCTTTCTTCCCATCTGTTCGAGGGTGATAAGAAGTACTCATTTTGAGCTTGTTACCTAACACATTCTATAGGCACTTCCAGAACTCGCTAGTAAACAATTATCTTTGTTACTGACTATACTACTAAGAATCCCATGTAGTCTAACTATGTTCTTCATAAACCATTTAGTCAAAACATGTGTCATGCTGGTTGACTTAACTGGGATGAAATGGGAACTCTTGGTCAACTTGTCAACTATGACCCATATACTTTCATTTCTTTATATTCAACCTTGGAAACCCATCTTTAAAATCCATGGATATCGGATCCTATTTTCAAACTGGTATCTCCAAAAGTTAACGCAACCCACTCGGCTTTTGATGTTCGACCTTCACTTGTGGACAGTTCACACACTGCTTTACCCACAAGCTGACATCCCTCTTCATACCTTCCTAGTAGAAACTCCTCTTCATATCCTGATAAATCTTGGTCCCTCCAAGATGAATCATAAACTTTGATCGATGACATTCCCTAAGAACTTCTATCTTAGGTCCCCATCATTCAAAACACACAACCGTCCCTTCTTTCTCAACCATCCCCTCTGGTAAAGACTAAAATCCTTTAGATCTTCAATCTTCTATTCAACCTTAAGCCTTCTAATCTTCTTGGCCAACCATGGATCCTCTTTCTGCTTAGAAGCAACCATTTCAATCAAAACTAGTTGGACTTTCCAACAGGATAACATGGCAGTGCTTTAATTAGATCTAGCAGTCGATCTTAACTGCACACCACAAGTAGTCAATGCCTCTAGGTCCTTCCACTCTGCTAATATAGCTAACAACACTTTCTTACGATTTCTACAAAGGGCATCCGCTACATTATTTCATTTTCTAGACGTATTCTCTATACCAAAATCATAAGTGGCTAAAAAATCCAGCCACCTCTATTGTCTCATATTTAACTCCTTCTGAGAGAATAAGTACCTTAAGGACTTATGATCCTTGTATAACTCAAATCTCTCCCCTTAGAGATAAAGTCTCAATACTTTCAATGCAAAGGTCACTGCTACAAACTATAGATCATGAGTAGGATACCCCACTTCATGCGGTCTAAGCTATCATGAAGCATAGGCAATAACTTTACCTTTCTATATCAGTACAGCTCCTAACCCAATTCCACATGCATCTGTATACACCACTAATCCCGGATTCCCATTTAGAACTACTAACATAGGCACGTTGGTCAACAAGTGCTTTACATGCCTCCTCGCATTTGTCGAACCAAATAAATTTAACATCCTTCCTGGTTAACTTATTCAAAGGTGCTTCTATCCACGAGAAATCCTTAATGAATCTTCAATAACAACCAGCGAGCCTAAGAAAAATTCTAATCTCAATCACTATCTCTGGTCTCTTCTAGTTGTTAACAACTTCGATCTTATTCAGATCAACGGACAAACCCTTCTTTGAAACCACGTGACTAAGAAACTTAACTTCTTTCTTCCACAAATGACACTTTGAAAACTTGGCTTTCAGTTGATGCTATCTCAATATCTCAAGCACCACTCTAAGATGAACTGCATACTCCTCTTCATCCTTAGAACATGTTAAGATGTCATCTATGAATATAAAAACAAACCTATCCAAGTTCTCTTGGAAAACCTGGTTCATCAAATCTGCGAAGAGTGCCCGCGTATTAGTTAACCTGAATAGCGTCACTAAGCATTCGTACGAACCATACTTAGTTCGAAACGCCATCAACAGAGTACTGCCCTTTGCCACTCTTAGCTGATGGAAACCTATCGCCAAATCAAATTGCGAAAATACTTTAGCTCCACTCAACTGATGAAATAAATCATCGATTCTCGGCAAATGGTACTTATTCTTGATCGTCTTCTCGTTCAACTTACGATGGTCGATACACATCCTTAATGACCCATCCGGTTTCTTCATCAGCACTATAACCGTTCCACAAGGCGAACTGCTTGGTCTAATGAAATTCTTTCCTTCTAAATCCACTAGCCGCACCTTCAATTCCTTCATCTCGGTAGGTGTCATCTTGCTAGGTGGTCTACTTACACGTTTTGCTCTAGGCATAAGATCTACCCAAAACTCAATGGCTTGCTTCGGTGGTAGTCCTATGAATGGCTCCAAAACATCTACAAACTCATTTGCTACCAACACCTAACCTAATTCTTCTTTCACTTCCATTACATTCAGCAAAACGCAGGCACTTGAGTCTGAGTTCACCGGGTATATAATTCGGTTAAGACTATTAGGGTATCTTAGCGATTATTTCCTATCTTAGAAAAATATCCTAGCATCATACCTATCTAACCAATCCATACCCAAAATGATCCTGAACCGTACGAAATAAAATACATACAAACTACATGCAACTTATGACCTACCAAATCAAGTTCTAACCAGTCATATCTCATCCCCAGAGTTGTATGCCCTCCTATTAGATTCGCAACCCTTAAGGAAGTAACAAAATATAAGGGTTCTAGACATAAATTATCTACCAAACACGGAGATATTAACGAATACGATGCATGGTATCAAATAGTACTGTAACTAGTTTACTATGAATCTAAAGCTTACCTTCTATCATAATCTTTCCCTTCTCAATAGCGGTTGATATAAAAGATGATGGTTCTAAAGAAAAAACCTATCCCGTGTCCACTCTGACTGGTTCTGTACATTGATTCTTGTAGTGCCCCCATCTGATCACAGTTGGAGCATTTCACTCCTTTCTTGTCAGCAGCCTTCTTTGCATTGCCTATCCGACACTCGTGAGCAAAATGTCCCTTCTTGTCACACCTGAAGCAAACCAGATTAGTTTTTACCATAATGGAAGCGCCTTCCTTCTGAGCTCCTTACTTCTTAAAGAATTTCCACTTCTTGCCCTTAGAATCCTTGGTTTCAACCTACTTCTCTTTCCCAAAGTAGAAAGCATCTCTTCATTTCGGGTTGCCATCTCCACTACAACTGTACTTGGATCATGAAGATGTGGCACAGTCGCCCTAGAAATCTCAAGCTTAAACCTCTAATAAACTTATCATATATTTTGATGATGATGTTAATGGTATCATATCTGTATCTGCACATCTCATCGAACTTCGTAGCATACTCAATCGCTGACATCTCACCTTGCACTAAGTCCATGAACATTCTCAGCAACACTGACTTGGCAACTTCCTACAAGAACCTCTCTTCGTATCTCCTTCAAAAATCTACCCAAGCCAACTCTTCCTTGAGAACTCCCATGGTAATACTATTCAACCAATAAAGTGTTGCTCCCTGCAACTATCTAGAAACAAGTCTCCTCTTCTGCTCATCATCTAATCCTAAGTCAGTGAAAATTCTTTCACACTGCAATAACCAAATTTCTACTTCAACAACATTCTTTGTTCCTAAAAACGACTTCCTACCATAACCGGTGTAATACCTGTTCAGCTTGGCATAGTTATCGCCAACTAGGGCCATGGGGTTAGCTCCTACAACATTAACAGCATTTTCCCCAACAACTCCTACAACTGCTCCAACTTGCATCAGATTGACGAAGAGTTGATACGTCACCCCCACATCTACTGGCGGGGTTCTAGCACTTACATTGGCATTTGCGTTTAGATTAGCATTTGCTTATCGACCAAGATTCCTCCTAATATTAGGTCAAGCATTTATATTAGTTGTGGTGCTTCCTCCACCTAGATTTCCTCTTCCATTTCCTTCCTCCATACCTTCCTTTCTCGTATATCTACATACGAGCCTTATTAAGGTGCAGAAGTACGTTCTAAGAGAAAAAAGGAATACATACTTATAGATATAGCATATAACAAATGAAATTACTTTACTATAACGTTAACAAAAACCCCGGTCTTATTCTCTAATTCTTTGGGTTATCTTTTGAAAATATTTTAGGTTCAAATTTCTTTTAAATTTACAAAAGCCTATGCTCTAATACTAACTTGTAACATCCCTCATTTGTGGTCCAAAACTAATAGTTATAGATGTTGCAGTCATCTATAGTTATTATTTTTCGATGACCAAACGTCGTAATGTTAGATGCATTGATATACCAAAAACACATGGATATAAAAAAATTAAACTCAATTTTAAAATAAATTTCTTATTTCATTTCAAATCGCATTTTAGATTCATTACATAATCCCAATTCACTAACCACGGTCATAGAGACATAATTGTTACAAATTACGCCAGGAGCGACATATGAAGATACCCTCTCAGTTGATCAGAGTCTAAATATAGGCACTAAATAACTTTGCCATTTCATCCAAACACAGTGGAATCAAATAAAAAGAACTCCTAATAGCTAGCTTACCTCCTGCACATCTCCGAAAGCTTATTCGTATAAAGGAGAACCTTAAAACCTTAACTCCCAAACTACTATCAGTTGAGCACCCAAGAGTTTAAGAGGAAAACATAAACTTAGAGTCAGACAAAAAGTCTAGTGTGAATAATAACCTACCATCTCGAACCATATAAATATCTAGTGAGACCACGCCACTTAGCGGAATGAGTTTTCACCTCACTAGTATCCTAACCCAATTTATAATAACCATATACTATGCACCTGCATCCGTAATGGTTAAGACATAACATAATAAAATGTATCATGATGATATGAAAACATGCAATATGCTCTGGGTTTCCCAACCACCTGACTATTCTTCTCAAGTTATAGTTTCTAGAGTCATTATTAACCTATTAGTTTTCATGGGCTAACTAATAACCTGTTCTAAGCTTACAGACTATCCTTTTGATTTCATAATTTTTATTGGATCACTAAGAACCTTTTCGTGTCTACCAATAACATCATCCAATCATAGTGTTCATGGGATCACTATGAACCTATTGGATTCTTCAATAACATCTTTCATGTCATAGTTTTCATTGGTTGACTATGAACATATTAATCTCTATCGATAACTTGTTTCAGAGATGGTTTTCATGGGATCACAAAGAACTTATTGGCCCCTGCTAATAACAATTTCCATAACATAGTTTTTATGGGCTTACCGAGAACCTTTTTAAACTAATAATCTTTTGATCAGTCTTGGACATCCTATAGTCTAGTCTAGCTGACCTCCTAAATGCAATTCTACTCATATAGGAGTTAATGCAATGTATATTCACTACTGGGTCAACCTAGCCTGTTATTCTTCCCTTAATACCTTAAAATGTAGTTGTGGTTAGTAATGAAGTGAATGTGGTTACACATGCATACATGATAATTAAAATAACATAACAATATAAACATCCATGGTTAAATTCATTTTTGTAATGAAATATGGTTAATACCTTAACCCACTATCTTTAGCAAGGAAAGTTTTCTCTAGAACTTCAAAGTTAAATGTCACTTCAAGACTCTTTTACATTGCCATGGGTTTTCTTTAAAAATGAGATTGGGCTTCCAATTTGAAAACTATGGTAGTGTTTGGTTTAAATGAGTTTTGTGTTTTGAATTATTTTAACTACAAAATATGAGAGAAGTGGAGGGACGACAAATATGATGGAAGGAAGATGGATGGGACCATGGAGGGGATGAAGGAATGATAGAAGGATGGACTGTTTCTCATGCTTCTCTTATTTCTCAAAACATGAAAAATAAGAAAAGGTTTTTTTCTATTTTGTTCGTTAACTTTGTTTTTTAAATTAGTCGTTTTCTACGATATAACCGCGTTATGCGTATTTTTGTATGGACGAAAATCCAAAATTAAAAAGGTAAATCAAACATTGCCTAAGGCTTTCGACTATATCATTTGGATCATTGAGACATCATGAGTTACCCTCCGTCACTCTCCATTTTGACATCATAGAGCAGCCATGCCCTCCGTTCACTTCCATCTAACTAACGAGTTAGAAGTAAGCGACTATGCCCCTTTCGCTACTCTACTTTAGCGGTAGGATCCTTTGAATTCATTGCTTAAACTTTTAGACATCCTCTTTCGAAACCATGAAATATATCTTTAGAACACCTGGAAACATTCCTTTCGAAACACTTAAAAACATACCTTTCGAAACACTTAAAAATATACTTTCAAAAGTATTGGATTAAGATAAAAAAGTGTTTCAGGGACTTCAATCATGTCGAAAGATATGGGAGCGGCACCCACCCTGTGACAAGTATAAGTTGAAAGAAAAGCAGCATCAATGGTTGTGGAAGGGTATTGATTCGAAACCCTACCCTCCAAACTCATTGATTAACAATTTATAAAGGGCCTTTTACTAAGGCGAAGGTTTTAATGCGGCAGCTAGTGTATCAAAAGGGTTCAAAAGCGGCAACCCTTTCGTAAGCATACTTTGAATAAAGGCGGTCTATAGGAATGAAAGCGCTGAAAGACAATTTCACCCCTTTCGAATGCATGACTTCGCCACCAAATTCCCTTCCATCCAAATAAATGCACTACATACCAAGACATTTGTTATCTTGTGTATAGGTTTCGACGGTTTCGAAAAGGTTGTATGTGACGGAAGCAAACGGGGAAGTAGCAAAGCTGTAATTGAATTATAAACTGTATTTTTGCCTTTAAAATATGTCCTACTTTACCTAATCATTAATATTTGTCAAAATTTCATTGGCTATGAAATATTTATCATATATTGTTCTGAAAAAATGCTGCACACATTGATTTAAAATATTTGAAACATTTTATACTTAACAAATTAGCTAAAATCTTAAATAATAATTAAGCCTCTCTAGCTTAATTAATTTATTCACCTTAGTAAAGCACTTAAGAGAATTCCAAAAAATCATAATAATTCACATGAAATACGTTTTCTAGCATATATAAATTTTGGACCGAAAACATTATTTAATTGTCTTAAATAATTTAAAACTGAAATTAGCTAGTTTCTCTCATGGAAAATTTATAATAAATCCCTAACTACTTAGAAAATTATGAAACTTGAAATCTACTTCTAAAATAATATTTTTGACCACATATCAAAAACTCTACTAATTTGGATATCATATGATAGGTTTTCTAATCTAAACATATCATAAAATACAAAATAAATCATATAAGTCGTCAACAAGCATATATATATATATATATATATATCCATTTAATCTATCAAAACATATCATCGTTCATCTAATCATACAGTTTGAAACCTCAACCCAAACTAAATCATTCAAGTTGGCTTATATGAGATGGTTTAGATCATTATTCACCTTATTTAGATAAGGAACTTGAGACTTGTTCTACACTTTAATCTTCCAAGCTTTAATCTTAGCCTCTAATTGATTTTTGAGCTCC
This sequence comes from Allium cepa, assembly GCA_030765085.1. Classification (NCBI taxonomy): domain Eukaryota; kingdom Viridiplantae; phylum Streptophyta; class Magnoliopsida; order Asparagales; family Amaryllidaceae; genus Allium; species Allium cepa. Next base: position 405,327,715 of record CM060940.1, on the reverse strand, counting down.
TTTTCTCCTAGGGTTATGGCTGGCCTTGTTTTTCATTTATTTATGTAAGAATGTAAGTGAGAATAAGAATATGGTAAGGGGTTTTAGGCGTTATGGGGATAGGCTATTCCCATTTTGCCCTTGTCTTATTCACTTAGATTTTTAAATCAAACTCTTTCTCAGTAATTAATTGAGTTAAGGCATGACCTCAATTAGTTTCAAATCTCAATTCCCTTATCACTCTTGTCTCCACATTATTCTATTCAATATTTCTAATTAAATCTCCAGAATAGTGCTATTTAAAATTAGGGCTGCTACAAGTAATAGAAACAAACTAGCGTCAACACTTCCCTTCTTAAATTCGTTTTCCAAAAGATATGCACTAAGCCACTCATACCAAGTGCTTGGTGCTTGTTTGAGACCATATAATGCTTTTTCAAGTGTGTATACATGATTTGGAAATTTATAGCTTACAAAACCGGGGGATTGCTCTATATAAACATTTTCTTTTAAATAACCATTTATGAAGGCACTTTTTACATCCATTTGCTTATTTAAAACATGCAAAAGATAGAAATATTATAGTGGCCTCTAAACTAGAAATATGAGAAAATGTTTCCTCAATATTAGTGTCTTTTAAATCATTATATCCTTTGCAATCAATCTAAGTTTATTTCTAATTACATTCTCAGATTCATCAAGTTTTCTTTTGATCACCCACTTATTTCTAACAACTGGATGGACATTATTCTAGGAACTAATTGCTAAACATCATTTCTCACAAATTGGTTAAGCTCATCTTCCATGGCAATTATCCAACATTCATCACTAATTGCAATATAAATATTTTTTGGTTCAATTTTGGAGATAAAACCATTATGAATACACAGAGCATAGAGATTTCTATTGAATGAAGAGCATGTTTGTATGCCTGTCAATGGATTACCTATAACCAAGTCTGCTGGATGACTTGATTTAAACTCTAAATTTTAAATTTCCAAACTTGAATGTGATGGGTCATTAGTGCATGTATTACTTCCGTTGTCTTTACCACATCCCTTATTTACACGATCATCTCTTATTTCCTCTGGTTATTTCAACATCTGACTCATCAAACTTCACACTAGTTGACTCCATGATTTTTATCAATTGCCTTTTGAAAATTATATAGGCTTTTCTCCTTATTGAGTATCCTATAAAAATACCTTAATTTGTCTTGGACTCAAATTTCCTCGGATAAATACCTGTATTGAGAATAAACATAGACACCTGAATACCCTAAAATATGCAATGTTAGGTTTCGTGTTAAACCATAATTCATTAGAAGTTTAGTAGTTATTGGTGTAATCATTATTCTACTTATTACATGGCATGAAGTATGAACTTCCTCTATCCAAAAAGACAAAGGAACACTATATTCATTCGACATTGATCTAATAAATTCCTATAATGTACGATTGTTCCTTTTGACTACCCATTTTGTCGAGGTGTTCATGGCGTAGAGAATTTACATTTAAAACCATTTTCTTTACAGTAATTTTCAAAATCCAAATTTTCAAGTTCTTCACCATGATCACTTCTCATACTTAATATTGAAAAGCCTTTTTCATTTTGAACAAGTTTTATAAATTTTGAAAATTAACGGAAGTTTCAAACTTTTTGGCTAGATAATAAACCCAAGTAAATATAGAGTAATCATCAACCAACACATGGCAATATATCTTACCACTTAAACTAGCAGCATCATTAGGACTAAACAAATCCATATGAATCAGTTCAAAAACTTAGAGGTATTGTGAAACTCTTGAGCTACTCATGGTATTTTTGACTTGAAAAGATAACCAATTAAATTTATCATTTGTACAAGCTTTTCAAACTTTAGTATTCATGAATTTCTAATGTGGAAATCCTCTAAATAACTCCTTTCGCTCAAGCTTCTGTATTAATCCCATGCTAGCATACCCTAGCCTTCTATGTCATAAGGTGGCTTCCTCATCCTTAGCGACTAAGCACTCAGAAAGGGTTAGATCATCAAAAGACAGAGTGAGACATTCCTTTTTCTCTAACCTCTAAACATAACCACACTTAAAGGTTTATCAATGATTTTACACAACCTCAAAGACAATACTCATATCTTTATCATAGAGTTGACTTATAGAGATGAGATTATGATGTAAGTTTTCAACATAAAGAACAGAGGTCAAAAGAAAGTATTGTTACCTACTTTAAATTTTTTAATACTCTTACATTTAGCATATTTGCCCATTGTAACACTCCTACCTCTATTGTTTTCTAGGCTAAGTAACTTTTATTTATCACCCGTCATATGTCTGGAGCAGCTTAAGTCAAAATACCATTTCTACTATTCCTTAGCCCACCAACATACCTATTAATAGGAAGAAAAGGATGACCTATAAAACTTCATATGTCTATTAGGGTTTGCAATAGAGGGGTTAGTAATCCAAATGTACCAAGAGAGCCTTTAGAAACCTAGATTTGTCTAACATGTTTGCATTTGCTTCTATACCAACATCTATCAAAGTTGTGTCCAATTTTGCCACAACCAAGACATTTTGGAAATATGATTCTACCTCATGCATTGTCGGTCATGTTTTTTCTATTATGTTGTGATTTACCAAAACCATGTTCTTTTCTATTATTTGCTTAAATTGATTTCCTAAAATCATATTCAATGACCATCCACCTCTAGAAATTTTATTAATAGTTGATTCAAGGGTTTGGACTTTGGATTTAAGTGATGTGTCCTCTTCTACTAGCATGGTACATCTGTTAATAAAATTTTCACTCTTTTTTTATCATTTTTCTTCAATATCAAAATCTCATCTTCAAGAATTTCCAGGTTTGTCTTACATTCATCCTACTCCCTTTTTAAAGACCGATAGTTTTCATATTCAAGGTTTTGAGCTTCTTTAATTTTTTTTTTCAAGTTTGGTTTATGACCTATTATTCATGCGAAGTAGCTCAGCTTTTTAAGATTTCATATTTTTGTTCTTAAGATTTACACTATCAACCATTTCCAATAAGTTCATGATAAATTGGGAAAAAATCTTGATAAATTAAATTTAACCTCGCTTGAGTCATCACTACTCTCATTATGTGTTGAATGTCCCATTAAACATAGCTTTGCTTTTGCTTTAGCACTATTAGTGCACTCTTATCCTTTCTCATTCCAAGTTGCAGCAAAGGCCATCCTTTTCTCTTTCTTTGCATTCTCACTTCAAATCAGTGGACAGTTGGTTTTGATATGACCCATCTTTCAGCACTTGTAGCAAATGATTTCTTCATTCGAACTTTCTGAGTCCTTGGACTGCTTTGACTTGACATCTTTCCTCTTTGCTTTAAACTTGTAATTTCTTTTGGATTAATTTTTAAGACCTCTCATCAACACTGCCAGCACTATAATATGATTATTCCAATCATTGTTATCAAGAGTGCTGCTAGGTGCAATAGATTTCATCTTCGAGTCTGAATTATCACGATCTTCCCTTGCTTTCAGTTCCATTTCACAGGTCATAATATTTCTAATCAAATCCTTAGTTATTTGTTTTTATCAGATCTTTGGATTTTTTTTATAGCTGTTACCTTTGCCATAAAATAATGTTGAAGAAATCTCAGTATTTTTCTAATCGACTCAACCTCAGTGTAAACCTTGCCCAAAGCTCTGGAATTGTATACCAGCACTGGAAAATGTATGTAACAACCCGCATATTTATCGATTTTATATTTAAATATTTTATTCAAATATTTTATCGTTAGTCGGATTTTATTCCGAAAAGCTACTTTTTGCAAACAGCCGAATTAGGACTCGAGACCACCCCCATTGAGTTCAAAATGTCGTTTGCGACCTTTTTGAGTATAAGCTTCGATATGTTTGGAGAAAGTTGAATTTTGCTACTTTTCACTTAGGGTTTTGGTTTGGGCTGAGCCCACTTATGTATTCAGTCCCAACCCTCTCCTCTTCATTTACTTCCTTTCTATTTTCCTATCCCTTCAAGCTTTAGCAACAATGGTGGAGAGGAGTGGAAATTAAAACTCCAAGCCCTAGTTCCATAGCAAAATCCAAGTTCTTGCTCCAAAATCTATGAGAACCCATTGGTGAGCATCTCCTTCTTCTTCTCCAACTCATTCTCTTATCAAAATTCAGAAATTCCTAAACCTAATTTGGGAAATGTTTCTCTTTTTAGCTTAGATTCAAGCTTCTAGTGTTGAGATCGAAGTGTGGTTGATTTCCATTTGCTTTCAAGCTTCTTCTTCATAAATTTTAGTTCAAAGGTGAGATTTTTAATCTCACATCTATGCTTATAATTCTCTTCTATTGTTAGGTATGAATTCCTAACACTTATTCATGTGCATTTGACCTTGATTTGGATTGCTTTTGTGAATATTCCAATTTTTAGTGTTTTGAGTTCAATTCATTAAAAATCCTAACTTTGATGTTTGAACATGTTTTTGGTGATGCATCGAGGAGCTTATAGGGCCGGGTAGTCGATTGACATAAACCCTTAGCGCCGTTGCTCGTGCGATTGCAAATTGGTCGGGATTTGCACCTCCATTGAAATAGGGTTGGAAGTGCAAGTATACAGGTTCGGCCGACCGACCCCCCGGTCCGGTCGACCGACCTGCTTCTAAGTGCATAAGCACTTTCTGTTTTAGGGTCCGGTCGACCGACTACAGGGGTTCGGCCGACCGACCTGCTTCCCGAGGATTTTTGTGGAACAAGGTCCGGTCGACCGAGCCCTGCAGCCGGTCGACCGACCTGATGATTTTTGCCAGATTAGCCTATTTTGCTAATTCGTTTGAATATCCAACTTTAATCGATTCGTGTTGTCTCCCTTTTGTTGTCGTCATTTATTATCGACTTTGATGACCTTTTCTTTGGGAATTTTAGATATATCCACTTTGATGGATTTGATATCGATTTCTTTGGATTTTATTCACGTCTTCGAATGTGAATTTTTATGCCCGATTGTTTCTACAATCACTTCTATGATTTGTCACTTTAAAATATAAAGGTTTTCTATACTAGTAGTAAATATCAAAACTCTTTCTTCAAATGATTTCAACACTATTTTATTACAAAGCTCGTTTTCTCAAACCAATTTCCAATCTATTAGTATATACAAACCTTTACCTCACTCGTATGAGAAATCTAATTAAACGACTTAGTAAAACAAGTGGTATGAAACGCTTGCGTTTACTTCGTCGGTTAATTCTTGGACTTGTTCGACTGAATCTCTTGTGACAATTTTCTAGTGGAGATCTACAATTTGTTCGTAAATATTTAAGTTAAGCTAGTGTTTATGGGACATGAAGCTAAGCTCATATATTTACTAGCTTACTGTAATCGACACTTCTCTTTGATCATGACGATCATTTTATGTTTTAGACTAGCATTGAGCAATGTCTTAGAGATTTTGGTTCATCGGATGTCCCGCTGTACGACATCGTTGTTCCCTTTGATTGTGTTTTGGTTCATCGGATGTCCTGTTGTACGACATCGTTGTTCCCTTTGATTGTGTTTTGGTTCATCGGATGTCCCGCTGTACGACATCGTTGTTCCCTTTGATCGTGTTTTGGTTCATCGGATGTCCCGCTGTACGACATCGTTGTTCCCTTTGATTGTGATTTCTGGATTTCATGTGTTGAATTCTGGAATTTATGTTTCACCAACTTTTACGATTGGCATTGATATATATGTCATTTATTGTGGCTTGGTAAATGAAACTAGGAGTATGACATTCCTTTTTATCTTGAGTAGATTATTGTGATATTGATTAATCTCTTATTGATTTTTCAATTATTTATTTATCACAGCTTGGCATTGTGATAATTATACGTTTAGTCATATTCCTTATTCTATATCATTTCATCTGATATTTATAGCTAGACTGATCCGTTTATTATTTTCTTATTAAATAATACTTGGGTCAGACCGAGATGTTACAGGTGCTTCTGCTTGACTTCTCATCCAGGATCATTACTCTGACTTTTGGCAAACTACTTAGATTAGTAGTTTGTTTTGTTGTATACACTTGAGATATAGACTCATAGTTGTATTCTTTTGTATAGCACGTGTTGCTATTCTTTTGTATTATCGTGGATCTTATTTGACCACTACTCTGATATACACTTTTATGTGTAATATTCATATCTATTTCCGCCTTTGTGATATGAATTGTCTGTGACTGATTTATGTTATGTTTATTTCTATATTTGTTTCCGAAGTCCTTTATAGCCACTGTGTAGTAGCTTTGAGTTTGTGTCGGTATGACGGATTTCCTCTTGAGACGAAAAGTTATATTTTTATCTGGCATATCGGTACTCGCACAAAGCAATTATACAGATGGTCGCTCCTCAACAGCCTTATTCTCCGTGCTAGTCGACAGCATTCACCGTAATGTTCTTGGCTAGCGTGGGTATAGAGGTGGGGCGTCACAGCTTGGTATCAGAGCCAAACTTCGGAACAATATGGAATATTATAACAAGGATCATCGTCCTAAGTCCATCTTAGGAGTCGTGCTATAGGATTTAATTCGAGTCTTCGTACCGATTCATCCTATTTTCTTTATGATTCCTTGTTTTATCAATCAAGTTTGATTGAAATTTATTTTGAGAATAACTTTTTCCTCTTCTTTCTTTCTTTCTTAAAGAAGAGAAATGGTTAGACCTGGCCGTCCTAGCGCCGGTCAATCTAGTGCTACTCCCCAGGATGGAGTATTTATGTCTGCCCAGCAGCTTCTTGATCTTGTAAAGAACGCTCAAGCTACCGGACCCAATCCAGAGCCTACTCATCCTAGATCCGGTTTTGCACGCTTGTGTAGAGACTACACCGATTTGGGTGGAAGGCCATTCAAGGGATCTGAGGGTGTTATAGAAATTCAAGCTTGGATTAAATCATGCGATCGTATCTTTTCTCGCATGAATCTTATTGACCTTCATCGAGTCCAGGTGGCTTCTAGCATGCTCCAAGAAAGAGTGTTAGATTGGTATGAGCTCCTAATTTCTGAAATCGTTGAAGCGGATCTCACTTGGGAGCAATTCCGGGAAAGATTCGAATCGAAATTTGTGCCGGAGGCTGAAAAAGTAACTTTGGCCCGACGTTTTATTGACCTTGTTCAAGGTGAATCTTCTGTGACAGACTATGTCGCATCTTTCGAATCTCTTTCTAAATACGGGATTGAGTATAATAATACCCCGATGAAGAAAAATCAGAGATTTGTCTATGGCTTGAATAAGAATCTTAAGAAGCCATTACTCCTGAAACTTGAAGTTTCATTTGATCAGCTTATTGATATCGCTCTTCGTCTTGAAGAGGCCGATAATGAAGGTGATGTTGAAGTTGTGCGTACCCAACAAAACTTCGACAATAACTTGAAGAGGCCTATCAAATTCAAAGGCCCCAATCCCAACAAGAAAGGGAGGCATGAAACCCCGGTAGCAAAAGCACCTACCTCTAGTGGTGGACAATGCTACAATTGTGGTTCCACGAACCACTATGCAAGGGAGTGTCTGAGACCCCTCTTTTGTCGCTATTGCAAAAATTTGGGTCACCTTATTTCTGCATGTCCCGTACTTCGAAGTAAGAAGGAGGGAGAGCTCAATGTAGTGCAATCTCCTGGTAGCACTTCTTGTGGTCAAGGTATTTCTCATTTAATCCTTGACTACATTTATTTTGTGATCTTCTTATTTGAGTTCTTTTTGATATGGGTTTCATCTCACTATTTTATATCAAAAGAACTTGTGATTCTTTTTCTTTAAAGATATTTTGGGCTTGAAGACTTCTTTGAGGATTGTGAATCCGGATGGATCCACAACAATTTGCTTTTGTTTAGATGTCGAAATTATTTTATGTGATTTTTCTTTCCGACCCGATATTTTTGCTTAGGCTCCGGAATTGATTTGTGCGATAGGATTGGCTTAATCATTATGAAGCCTATATCCTATTTTCTGAGTGGACTCTTCATCTTCGACATTTTCTATCTGTTAAGCAGATTTCTGTTTTTCCTTTGTGATTTTGATTCCAATTTGATGGCATCATTTTATTCCTTAAGCCCTTATGGTGAGGAAAGTATTATTTCTCTTATCTAAATAATTGCGAAACTTTTCCAGTATTTTTGAGTTTGTCTTAGGAATATCTCCTAAGCAATCTTTTGAGTGGTGCTAAGGTCTTTTCAATTTGACCTTATCACCGGTTTTCATTTGCTACGAGTTGCGGAAGTTAGCATTCCAATTACCTCATTCCGCACTCGCTATGATTCTTATGAATGACTCATTATGTCATTCAATTTATCCAGCTTATTTCATCCATTTTATAAATCGAATATTCTATGAATATTTCGATGAGACCATTCTTGTATTTATTGATTTTGGATGAAAATAGTAATTTAAAATTTTGCAAATCTTTTTCATAAGATTTATTTATAAGTAAAACTAGATTTTGTTCTTGAAACGAACAAAGAATATTGTTAAAACTTTTTAAGAGATTTATTTATCTTATAAAAGATGATTTTGTGATTGTATTGCCCGTTGAGTGCTTTAAGAATTTTGGTCGATGCGCTTGATCAACGTTATCGATAGGAATTTCCTAAACGCTTTGATGTGACAATCAGACACGATATATTGACTTGTAAATTGTAAATTTTTCTAGAAATATTTTTACATTGAAATAATTGTGATTTTGAAAGTTTTAGCTTTTCGAGAAAGAAGATTATCTAAAAGAACTCTTCCTTTCGATACTCTTGTTCTTGTGATTCCTGAAGGGGAACCAAGACTTTGCTATTTGATACATTGGATGTACCGTTGTACTACATCAATGTCTTTGCTATTTGATACATTGGATGTACCGTTGTACTACATCAATGTCTTTCCTTTTGATTCATTGGATGTACCGTTGTACTACATCAATGTCTTTGCTATTTGATTCATTGGATGTACCGTTGTACTACATCAATGTCTTTCCTTTTGATTCATTGGATGTACCATTGTACTACATCAATGTCTTTGCTATTTGATACATTGGATGTACCGTTGTACTTCATCAATGTCTTTGCTATTTGATACATTGGATGTACCGTTGTACTACATCAATGTCTTTCCTTTTGATTCATTGGATGTACCGTTGTACTGCATCAATGTCTTTGCTATTTGATTCATTGGATGTACCGTTGTACTACATCAATGTCTTTCCTTTTGATTTATTGGATGTACCGTTGTACTACATCAATGTCTTTGCCTTTGGATTCATTGGATGTACCGTTGTACTACATCAATGTCTTCGCTTATTGATTCATTGGATGTACCGTTGTACTACATCAATGTCTTCGCTTTTTGATTCATTGGATGTACCGTTGTACTACATCAATGTCTTCGCTTTTTGATTCATTGGATGTACCGTTGTACTACATCACTGTCTTTGCTTTTGGATTCATTGGATGTACCATTGTACTACATCAATGTCTTTGCCTTTGGATTCATTGGATGTACCGTTGTACTACATCAATGTCTTCGCTTTTTGATTCATTGAATGTACCGTTGTACTACATCAATGTCTTTGCTTTTGGATTCATTGGATGTACCGTTGTACTACATCAATGTCTTCGCTTTTTGATTCATTGGATGTACCGTTGTACTACATCAATGTCTTCGCTTTTTGATTCATTGGATGTACCGTTGTACTACATCAATGTCTTTTCTTTTGGATTCATTGGATGTACCATTGTACTACATCAATGTCTTTGCTATTTGATTCATTGGATGTACCGTTGTACTACTCAATGTCTTTGCTTTTGGATTCATTGGATGTACCGTTGTACTACATCAATGTCTTCGCTTTTTGATTCATTGGATGTACCGTTGTACTACATCAATGTCTTTGCTATTTGATTCATTGGATGTACCGTTGTACTACATCAATGTCTTTGCTTTTGGATTCATTGGATGTACCATTGTACTACATCAATTTCTTCGCTATTTGATACATTGGATGTACCGTTGTACTACATCAATGTCTTTCCTTTTGATTCATTGGATGTACCGTTGTACTACATCAATGTCTTTGCCTTTGGATTCATTGGATGTACCGTTGTACTACATCAATGTCTTCGCTTTTTGATTCATTGGATGTACCGTTGTACTACATCAATGTCTTTGCTTTTAGATTCATTGGATGTACCGTTGTACTACATCAATGTCTTCGCTTTTTGATTCATTGGATGTACCGTTGTACTACATCAATGTCTTTGCTTTTGGATTCATTGGATGTACCGTTGTACTACATCAATGTCTTCGCTATTTGATTCATTGGATGTACCGTTGTACACATCAATGTCTTTCCTTTTGATTCATTGGATGTACCGTTTGTACTACATCAATGTCTTTGCTTTGGTTCATTGGGCGTACCATTTTTGTACTACGCTGATGTCCCAAATTATTTGAGTTTCTAGTTCCTCGGGCGTACCGTTTTCGTACTACGCCGTTGCACCGGCTCAATTTTCTGTTATTCTTGACGTTCCCTACGTCTTTTATCTACAGAAATGCCTTAGGGATTCCGGTTTTCATTCTTGAGCCCGGCAATATTGTGGAAATTGAAGTTTCACCAGATTTCTTGCTAACTCTTTCGTGCACTTTATGGTGAACTTCCTATTTCAAATTTTCTTTTGTGTTGATATGCTTCTATGGTTGTTACTTCTTATATTTCCTTCTTAAGTATTGCGAGGACGCAATTCCTTTAAGGAGGGGAGTCTGTAACAACCCGCATATTTATCGATTTTATATTTAAATATTTTATTCAAATATTTTATCGTTAGTCGTATTTTATTCCGAAAAGCTACTTTTTGCAAACAGCCGAATTAGGACTCGAGACCACCCCATTGAGTTCAAAATGCCGTTTGCGACCTTTTTGAGTATAAGCTTCGATATGTTTGGAGAAAGTTGAACTTTGCTACTTTTCACTTAGGGTTTTGGTTTGGGCTGAGCCCACTTATGTATTCAGTCCCAACCCTCTCCTCTTCATTTACTTCCTTTCTATTTTCCTAACCCTTCAAGCTTTAGCAACAATGGTGGAGAGGAGTGGAAATTAAAACTCCAAGCCCTAGTTCCATAGCAAAATCCAAGTTCTTGCTCCAAAATCTATGAGAACCCATTGGTAAGCATCTCCTTCTTCTTCTCCAACTCATTCTCTTATCAAAATTCAGGAATTCCTAAACCTAATTTGGGAAATGTTTCTCTTTTTAGCTTAGATTCAAGCTTCTAGTGTTGAGATCGAAGTGTGGTTGATTTCCATTTGCTTTCAAGCTTCTTCTTCATAAATTTTAGTTCAAAGGTGAGATTTTTAATCTCACATCTATGCTTATAATTCTCTTCTATTGTTAGGTATGAATTCCTAACACTTATTCATGTGCATTTGACCTTGATTTGGATTGCTTTTGTGAATATTCCAATTTTTAGTGTTTTGAGTTCAATTCATTAAAAATCCTAACTTTGATGTTTGAACATGTTTTTGGTGATGCATCGAGGAGCTTATAGGGCCGGGTAGTCGATTGACATAAACCCTTAGCGCCGTTGCTCGTGCGATTGCAAATTGGTCGGGATTTGCACCTCCATTGAAATAGGGTTGGAAGTGCAAGTATACAGGTTCGGCCGACCGACCCCCCGGTCCGGTCGACCGACCTGCTTCTAAGTGCATAAGCACTTTCTGTTTTAGGGTCCGGTCGACCGACTACAGGGGTTCGGCCGACCGACCTGCTTCCCGAGGATTTTTGTGGAACAAGGTCCGGTCGAACGAGCCCTGCAGCCGGTCGACCGACTTGATGATTTTTGCCAGATTAGCCTATTTTGCTAATTCGTTTGAATATCCAACTTTAATCGATTCGTGTTGTCTCCCTTTTGTTGTTGTCATTTATTATCGACTTTGATGACCTTTTCTTTGGGAATTTTAGATTTATCCACTTTGATGGATTTGATATCGATTTCTTTGGATTTTATTCACGTCTACGAATGTGAATTTTTATGCCCGATTGTTTCTACAATCACTTCTATGATTTGTCACTTTAAAATATAAAGGTTTTCTATACTAGTAGTAAATATCAAAACTCTTTCTTCAAATGATTTCAACACTATTTTATTACAAAGCTCGTTTTCTCAAACCAATTTCCAATCTATTAGTATATACAAACCTTTACCTCACTCGGATGTCCCGCTGTACGACATCGTTGTTCCCTTTGATCGTGTTTTGGTTCATCGGATGTCCCGCTGTACGACATCGTTGTTCCCTTTGATTGTGATTTTTGGATTTCATGTGTTGAATTCTGGAATTTATGTTTCACCAACTTTTACGATTGGCATTGATATATATGTCATTTATTGTGGCTTGGTGAATGAAATTAGGAGTATGACATTCCTTTTTATCTTGAGTAGATTATTGTGATATTGATTAATCTCTTATTGATTTTTCAATTATTTATTTATCACAGCTTGGCATTGTGATTATTATACGTTTAGTCATATTCCTTATTCTATATCATTTCATCTGATATTTATAGCTAGACTGATCCGTTTATTATTTTCTTATTAAATAATACTCGGGTCAGACCGAGATGTTACAGGTGCTTCTGCTTGACTTCTCATCCAGGATCATTACTCTGACTTTTGGCAAACTACTTAGATTAGTAGTTTTTTTTTGTTGTATACACTTGAGATATAGACTCATAGTTGTATTCTTTTGTATAGCACGTGTTGCTATTCTTTTATATTATCATGGATCTTATTTGACCACTGCTCTGATATACACTTTTATGTGTTATATTCATATCTATTTCCGCCTTTGTGATATGAATTGTCTGTGACTGATTTATGTTATGTTTATTTCTATATTTTTTTTCGAAGTCCTTTATAGCCACTGTGTAGTAGCTTTGAGTTTGTGTCGGTATGACGGTTTTCCTCTTGAGACGAAAAGTTATATTTTTATCTGGCATATCGGTACTCGCACAAAGCAATTATACAGATGGTCGCTCCTCAACAGCCTTATTCTCCGTGCTAGTCGACAACATTCACCGTAATGTTCTTGGCTAGCATGGGTATAGAGGTGGGGAGTCACAATGTACATCTCTTTTATGCTTTCATCCTTTAACATCACAAAATTTTCACATTCATTGCTAAGCAAGGCTAGACATGATTCCTTGACTTGAGATGTACTTCGGCGCAACCTCTATCGTGTGCCAGATTTCCTATGTTGTCCGATTTTGAGAATTTAATTAAATTCAGTTTTATCGAGAGCAAAAATAAGGGCATTTATAGCTTTATCATTTAATGAAACCAATTTCTTATCAGCTACATCCCATTTTTCCTTAGGCTTAGGGAATTCTACATCACTGATTATCATCGTAGGTGGTGCATACCATATTTCTACCATATCCCCAACATCATAGTCAATAGAGACCATATATATATTTTCATCCTAGCATTTTAGTAAAAATAATCAATACCATTAAACGTAGGTGGCCCAGCTATTGACTGACCATCAAAAAAGAATTATTTGAAATAGTCATGTCTTTAGAGTAAGCCTAACACCTTGGCTCTAATAGCACTTGTAGGATCGAGCAATATACCCTAGAGGTGGGGTGAATTAGGTATTTAAAAATATTCCACAAAAGCTACTGATAAATTATAAAATAGAGTATGGGAATGTAAATTAGAAAATAACGAACATAAGATATACCCAGTTACAGCCTGATGCCTACTATTTCCCCCAAAGTTATAACAAGAGTTATACATTCGAGCGCTTACGACTGGTAAACTTACAGACGTTGCTCTCCAATATTCACTCTGTACTTAATAACTCTACTAGAACTTAGTATCCTTAGATCAAAATTCCAAACTACAACTTGTAGCACAAAATAAATTCTCCAAGGGTCAAACAACTAGGAAAAAATAAAACTAAACAAAAAACTAAATAAAGGTAAAATAAAAAAAATCACCCCCTCTCCACTTGACTTTAGCCTATTCTCCTCATTTCATGTTTTTCCTCTTTAAAAGAAATCGATTCTCCTCAAAAATAATTTTCAACCTAATATCTATGTCACAGCCAAACTTCAACCATAATCACCAGTCAATGCCTTGCATGAAATAGAACGCCGCCAAAAAAACTCAATGTTGAGACCAAAAAATTAAGTGCCCTCACTTGAACGTGTTGTGTTGTGTCTTCAATAAACTTCTACCCGAGAGAAGAACGTTGAGTTTCTATGCTTCAATGAATTTCTGATAGCTGTATATTGATTGAATTGTCTCGGTCTATATATTGAATTGCCAATGTCCATTGATGTATCCGCTTGAAGTTTAACATCGTAGTCTCGATAAGCAGTGTCGTAGTGATTTGACTATAGTTCCTTATAACACCTCGGAAATCTAAGTCGAAATTTAATAAAATAATTAATATTAAATATAATAAGGGCAAAAATGAAATTTTCATAAATGTTTGAATTTTTCTTTGAACTGCGACTCATGGTGATTTTCTAGATAATTTTCATATATAACGTTTTGAAATCGGACTAGTATGAAGAAGTTACAAATATTTCAAATTGAAAATTGAAAATAATTAAATAGACAACTAAGGAAAAATATATTTTAGAAATAGAAATCTCCATCGCGAAGGAAGATTTGGACCGATTGACCACTAGTGGTCGACTACCCCAACGATAGCAGTCGACCGATCAACGAATTGTAGCCAGGGTTTGGTTTAGCCAATGGCTTGGATTTGATCGTAAAATTTTGAGCGATGGAGATTGGATCGTATATTATAACTTACACCATTAGCTTACACCCCTATAAAGACTATGCGAATGTAAACCCTAATTCACGAACTATAATTAGTACATCCAAACTCTAATCCTAAACTCAAATCTCTTTCAAAATAAATAAAAATAAAAATAGAGAGATTAAAGAAGATTGAATGAAGAGGAGATCTAGCGAACATAGGAGATTCCAGGCATAATACGGAGAGGATAACTTTAGTTTAAGATGAGTGCGTTCCTTCTAAATTAGATGATTTACATATAATTAAGTTTAGTATGCCTTATTTTGATCTAAGTTGACAGAAATTAAATTAAAAATATTGTCAAATTAAATTGAGAAATTGATTTATTTGGATAGGACCTGTTGATGTTGGTGCTAAACCTAGGTTAAACTGATTACTACAAACTGAAATTGAATATGGAATTTTGATAGTTACAAATTATAGATTCACAAAATGGTTAGTTGAAATTCAAGTTATAAGTTTACTGTAATGCAATTTGGGAAAGATAATCATTAACAAACAAAAAGAATGATACGCTCTAATTAAATATAATAAACAACAATGACTGATCGACCGCTCACTGGAGCCAATAGATAGCAAGCGGTCGACCGGTAAGCATTTTCTAAGCGCAATATGAACCTTGGCCTAAGGCCTAAGTTAGAAGTAAAATTAGCAGTGTTATTTATATATGTGTGTGTGTGTATATATGGATGTTAGTATAGGTAGGGATGTTAGTTTCCTATGTGGTGAAATTGGGACGTTGCGGAACAAGGTAAATGCTATTTAGCTAACATGGGTCGATATTCGAGTAGGATGATTCCATCGCAAATTACACTCGCAAGAGGTTCTACGGTGGACGCGTAACACAGATAATGATGCCTAGTGGAGCGTGCAGCGAGACACCAATGAGAGTTCCTTAATTTTCATGATGACATGACGCGATGCTATGTTGTTGACGGATCCCAAAGTGGTGCAATAAGAGTCGTTATGTTACCATTAAGAGGTGGATATGGAAGCAACGATGATTGGACACTTTAGTGAGTTAGCATTGCGGGTTCCCCTTGAATGCGTAATTAGGATACATGAGTTATGTTAAATGTAGTCCCATACTAGAAATTGTAAAGAACCTACATGGAATAGACACGAGCGGTCGTAGTTTTGGGAAATGTAGTTCCAAGATGGAAATTGTAGGGAAAACTATGTGAATAGTTCCAGAAGCTATTAGTTGATCGTTAGTGGTTTGAGGTTCAATTTGCAACCTCAAGTATGAGCTTACACAAGTTGTTAGTTTAGGTGCGTATTGGGCTAAACCCCTTAAATTAAGAAATAAGTAATTGACGGACATTTGTAGGACTCCCTAGGTCATATAGAGTGTTATCAAAGTCATTTGCATATGATCACCATATATTAATGACGTACTCATTCACCAGACTTTTATGTTACCTACCCCCTTTACACTTTCTTTTTCCCTACCGCAGGAGGACAAGGCAGTATGTGATAGACCCAGCAATAGTACTTGGAGAGGCAAGCTCGATGCCAAAGTTTCTTTTTTATTTCCTATTACTCTCCATGTAATGTATATCATATTTAGTATTTTATCACACTATGCAATGTATTTTCTATATATAGTGCATTTGAGTACATTCTATGTTGAGACCATATTTTTGGATATTTTCTTATATGACTATTTTCAGTTTTTATATTTTTCTGTCTTTCATTTTGAGATCTAAAAGTGTAGTATGCCTTAAATTTTATCCTTATATCTTTAATCTCTAAAAAAAATTTAAAACTATGACACCTCATACTCCTTGACATTAACGTGAGTCCGAAAATCACCACAATCTTTGGATCAGTGTGTTAGAAGGTGCGGGTTGTTATAATTGGTATTAGAGTCTAGATTTCAAATTTCCTTAGGGGTTAAAGCAATATTGAAAGCACGTACTCAAAAAGCTTTTCAAATGTTTTCCAAAAGGTTTTTAAAATGAGTTTTCGAAGAATATATACGTATATATATATATATATATATATATATATATAAAGGCTTTTCATAATTTTATGTATATAAGTGAAGTGAGAATAACTCTTTCCTCTAATCTTGCCAATACCAATTATGGAAAAGTTGCTAATAAATTCCTAAAATCATAGATAGAAAGGATGAGCGACCTAGCTGACTCTAGCGATGCAGCAGAGATTTTGAGTGTGAACGTCCTGATTTGGTTCTATCAATATCCACAAGCAAGAAGACAAGCCGAGTTTAACACCAATAAAGAAACCATGGAGTGCAATACCTGCCACCCAAATACTGTCAATTTTGCTATGATTTGTAAGGACTTTGTGAACCTATGAGGGAAGCCGTATGTAGAGACTGAGTCATATTTACATTGGAGGACATGGATTCGTAGAAATGAGAGGATTTTTTGATTGATGGGTCACAGAGATGATGTTAGAAGGAAGCTTGTCACTTGGCATTCATAGGAGGAGGCTCTAAATTCGCGGGATGTTGTAGTTGCTGAGATGGATAAGGGAGAGATTGCTTAGGGGAGTTTAGGATACGTTTTGAGATGAAGTTTCTGTCATAGGATGAAAAGAGAGTACAGTTGGAGAAGTTTACTCATGTACAGCAAGGAGAGATGTCAGTGAAAGAGTATGTTAATCGGTTTAATGAGTTGGCTATCAGATTCCATTATTTATGCACAGCTGAAGATAGTATTAAGAAGACTGCTTTCTGCATACCTAACGGACTATATGAGTGGTCAGTCATCCCTCCAGACTGACCAATGCACCAGCCTACTTGTCAATTTGATGAGTCGAGTTTTAGAGGATTGCTTCATAAGTTCATGGTGATATTTATGAGTGACATATTAGTATATTCGAAAAGCGAGGAGGAGTACAGGTAGCATTTAGAAGAAGTGCTCAATACACTCTACGAGTATAAGTTGAAGGAAAAGTTTTCTAAATGTCATTTTGACGTGAGGTGGAACACTTTTTATGACACTTAATCTCGTAAGGTGAGTTGGTAGTCAATCCTAATAAAGTAGCTGCAGTACAGAATTGGCATGTGCCAAAAAATGCCATGGAAGTGAGGAGTTTTCTTGGTGTGGTGGGCTATTATAGGAAGTTCATTAAGGACTCTGCTAAAATCTCTAACCCTCTATCCCACTTTACCAAGAAGAATTTTGTTTTCTTATGGGACGCGAAGTGAAGCGTTGACTAGTGCACCTGTTCTAGTGTTACTCGATGACACGAAGGCATTCACAGTATATACCGATGCTTGTGGCATGGGGTGGGGCGGGGTGTTGATGTAGGAAGGGAGAGTGGTGAGCTATACTAGTTGATAATTGAAGGTCCATGAGAAAACTATCCTACCCATGATGTTGAGTTTGCAACCACTGTCTTTGCACTCGAGCCATAGAGACACTATCTATTAGGAGAGTGGGTTGAGCTATTTATGGATCATAAGTCTTTGAAGTACTTTTTTCTCCCTAAAGGTTCGAACTTAAGGCAACAAAGGTGGATGGATTTTTAGCATCATATGACTTTGATATCTTGTATACTCCGAACAAGGGCAAATGTTGTAGCTGATACCTTTAGTAGGCATCATGCAATGTTGAGTCCTTGATTCTTAGAGTGGAAGCATTTGGAGTTCATTTAGCATGTCAGGTATCACCCCACGATTGTTAGCAGCTTTAGATGTGCATTCTACACTTATATACCGTATTGGGTTGAGTAATAAGTAATACAAGGAGCTCTTGGATATTTTTAGGAGGGTTAGTAGAGGAATGCAGTCGAGTCATTTGGGGCATTATGTCATTGACTCAAAGTAATGATTATAAAGAAATGGTAGGTTATTCATTCCTCGCATTATAGATTTGATTGAAATGTTAATAATAATCATTCATCCTAGTGGAGATAAAATGTACTATGACATGAAGAGAATCTTTTGTTGGCCGGGTACGAAAAAGCATATGGTAAAGTGTATGGCTCAATGTATAACTTGAGAAAAGGTAAAGGAAAAGAGGAAGAAGTCGGGAGAATTGTTGCAACTATTGGAAATTCTTTAGTGGAAGTGGAAGACAAGTTCTATAGACTTCATTAATGGACTACCTAAAAGTAGGAGAGGGAATGAGAGTATTTGAGTCATAGTCAATTAACTGACCAAATGCACTCATTTTGTATTGGTTAGGAGTATGAGGATAGCTACATCTCTGGCGACAGTATACATGAGAGAGATCATGAAACACCCCACATCCTCTAGCATACCCGAGAGGACACACTAAAAGATGTGGTGCGTTGTAGGTATAATTAATAATAGCGAAGACTAATATTCACAAGACAAAAATTAATTAATAATAATAACACAACGGAAACAATTATAACATTTTGTTCAAAACCAAACTTCATAAAAAGTCATCACATACCAAATACTTCAAATGTCAAACTACCCATATATGTCTTTAATAAAAAACCATAGTGTCCTTAAAATCAAAGTACAATTGTCCCTCATTATAGTGCCAATACAACATAAGAACTAAAATTGGAATAAAAGAAGTACATATAAGAAATCTCCTCCAAGAGAACTCCAAGCTGCAGTAACCTACAGACTTCCTCCTTGATTTCCTAATGGGGGAAAGGGAAAAATAAAGGAGCGGGTCAGACTAAAAGTCTAGTGAATGATAGTAATTACTAGAGTATTTAAGCAAGATAAAGTAATAGACTCTATAACAGTTCTAGCATGAATAAGGATAACAAAGGAAATAGGAAAGAGATAAATTGGAAATATGTACGATTACACATTGCCCAGTTTATAAGATAGGTTAACTTTTGATTGCTTGCACTTGCCTTTGATTTTGGCTTTGATTAGGCTGAAATCCTAATCCTACAATTAGGATGTAACCCTAATTCTACCCTTTTTGATCGGCCTGCTACTCTATAGTACCTTTCTATGGAGCAGCCGCTATATTACTCTCTACACAAAATGTTACCATGACCAAGATGACTATATAGCTCCATAAACATATGGCAATGACGTCAATGAAAGACGCTCATACTAAATGCTTGGAACTCATGGAGATTACTGAGCACCCGAATGGAAGTCGCACGCGTAACTTCCACCATGCCCATGCTAACTTTTGCTCCACCTATTGGGTCTTCTTATTATTTCAACATCCAGCATACGCGTACCCCTCATCCCACTTCAGGCTAATATGAGATCACCATGTGTCCATAGAATCTATAGGGGAAATGCTGTTGGTATTGGACCTTCATACAAACAATATCTAGTTGCCCCCTTTGTCCAACTCTCCTGTGATTTGGACTTCAAATTGACCAATTATTACCCTTTTTAGCGTAAGCGTACCCTTATCTCACTTCAGGCTAATGTGAGACCACAGTTTTGTCTAATATGGAATGCTATTAGGTATAGGTCCTACTTTCTTCTTTGCATATTAACTTAGATAAAATATTTAAATAATCCTTTATTATTATCTTTAATATCTTTTCTTATTAATTTATCCTAAGTCTTTAAATGAGTCTCATTCCTTTCTTTTTCTTGTTATAACCTACGTTATAACCATGCTTATTACTTACCCCTAGGTTAAAGTGTGAAAATAAGCTTATTTCATCTTTTACTCTTTTTAGTTACAGTTCTAGGTTATAACTAGGCTAATATTTTTAATTCAGTCCAATTAACATCATATTTAGGCATAATTTCAGTCCAATTTCATTTATATCATAGTCTATGAAATCTACATCTTATGTTCCATTGTATTAGTTTTCTTATAATTTAATCCATACTCGTGTTAATCCTGCTCTAATCCATACGCGTAGAAAAAGGAGGAATAAAAGAAAACTGAAAATGAAGAAATTCCAAAGCGTATAAAGAAGAAGTAAATACCGTAAAAATAACAGTAAATAAACTAAAATAATGTAAATAAACGAAAATGCTATAACTAACAGAAATACTAAAATTACTAAAAAGAATAGCTGAATGGAAATAGACTGAAAATAATTCTAAATAAAACTATAAATAAATTATTGGAAAGGCAATTCCAAAAACCGTAGTAAAACAACAACTATTGGAAACCCTATTATTTTAAATTACTTAAAGAAATCTTAAAATAATTACAATCACTCACCTCCAGTCCTAAGCTTTCTCTTCGGTCTTCTGGGATCCACTTGGAGTTGTAAAATAACTTAATTTATAACGATTTTCTCCTTTGGAAAAATTATCCCGTTTAGGGTCCTTCCTAGAAAGGTGAACCCAATTGGAGAAAACCTAGAATGAGAAAAAATGTTAGCTCAAGGGGTCTATTTATAGGTATGGAAGTGGATCTCGGACCGTAGGATTTGGAGATTGAATAGGATGCAACCACGTCATAGGCTGAATAGGGGCCATCAAATGCGAGGGACCAGATCGTTTCAAACTATGCAAAACACATTGGCTAAGGGCTCTAGAACATTAGAACGAACGAAATCGTTCGAAAATAGTAGAGGCTGGTCGACCACGCAGTCGACCACCTTGGTGCCACTCACCTCCGGTCCTAAGCTTTCTCTTTGGTCTTCCCGGATCCACTTAAAGTTGTAAAATAATTTAATTTATAACGATTTTCTTATTTGGAAAAATTATTCCATTTAGGGTCCTTTCTAGAAAGGTGAACCCAATTGGAGAAAACCTAAAATGAGAAAAAGTATTAGGTCTAGGCGTCTATTTATAGATGTGGAAGTGGACCTCGGAACGTTTGATTTAGAGATTGAATAGGATGCAACCACGTCATAGGCTACATAGAGGCCATCGGATGCAGAAACAGAGGGATCAGATCGGTTCAAACTATGCAAAACACGTCGGCTAAGGGCTCTGGAACGTTCGAACGAACAAAAGTTCATTCGTTCGAAAATAGTAGAGGCGGTTCGACTGGGTGGTCGACCGCCTAGGTGCCCTAATCGACCGATCGGTCGACATGCCTATATATACATATACATACATACATACATAAATACATACATACATACATATATACATATACATACATACATACATACATATATATATTTTCCTGCTTATTTTGTTTATTTTATAACTTGGTCATATTAGCTCGATTTCTGACGTTCTATATATGGAAATTGACCATAAAATTACCACGTACACAATGGTGCGAATTCCATGGCTTGATTCTGATAATTCCATAAAGTTATCATATTATTCAATTAATTAACAAATTAATTATTACGGGTTTAAGTTCTAGGTTGTTGCATTCTCCCCTCCTTAAGGGATTTTGTCCTCGAAATATCTAAGAGTAAAAGAATGTATGAAATATTTTTATCCAATTCTACAACCAACTACTCAATCATCAACCATTCATCCATTATCCTTAAGTTCTTCTAATGCAATTTATGATACTTATGTAATTATTGTAGTGTAAATGTTCCTAACTAATGCAAAAGATTAGGCGGTCTACTGATACAATTAACCTCCTTTTATGCAATCATGTCTTTGCCATGTATCCAAATGAATGCAAATATTTCCTAATGATAACTGATAGTTCTATATGCGTGCTACAAACAACACCCAAATGAAACAATCAAATGATAGACATCCATTTACAGCTACCATGGAAATAAAATAAAAATGCGCACACATCCATATGAATATACTCTAGTGTCCTAGTTAGGCCGATTCCTAAGGAATAATAGTGCCTATGTACCTATATGCGTCTATAGCATCCACTAGAAAACAATTGCAACCGCTAGCATACATCATTCATAACATGTTCTATTAACATGTTTATATCAAATCCTACCATTCATAGGTTAAACCCTAAGCTCTACCCTTCCAAAGGGTAATAAAGGAAAGAACTTATTCAAATCTAAAGATGGAAAAAAATGAATTCTAGAACTTACTATCAAAAAGATGAGGATAGGAAGTACGAATCTTCTCTTCTGATTCCTAAGTAGCATCTACAACATCATCTCCCCATTGCACCTTCATCAGTGGAACCTCCTTATTCCTTAATTGCTTGGTGTATCCTCCAACAATCTTCATGAGGATACGTCGAACAAAAGCTTCCCTTTCTACCTCCACCTCCTCCAACCTACTAGGCTCCACAAGCTCCATCGAGTCATGTAAGCACTTTCGCAAGTGCGAAACATGGAAAACATCATGCACTCCTGGAAGCCTATCAGGTAGCCTTACTCGGTAAGCCATTTTCCCAACTCTCTCTGTGAGAGGGAATGGTCCAGCAAATCTAGATGCTAACTTCCTGTTTGATCCAAATCTTACCACCTTCCTAAGCGGGGACACTTTGATAAAAACTAAGTCTCCAACCTCAAACTCTAGGTCTCTCCTCCGCTTGTCTGCATACGATTTATGTCTGTCTTGAGCCATCTTCATCCTTTGCCAATCAAATCCATCTTTTCAGGGGTCTCCTAACCATATCGGTCCAAGCAATAACTTCTCCGTAGACTCTACCCAAAATGATGGTGACCTACAAGATCTTCCATATAAAGCCTCAAATGGTGCCATTCCTATAGTTATTTGGTAACATTATTATACATGAACTCAACTGGTGGAAGATGCTCCTCCCAAATACCTCCAAAGTCCAAAATGCACATCCGCAACAAATCCTCAAACACCATATTTACCCTCTCTGTTTGGCCATCGGTCTGGGGGTGATAGGTCGTACTCAACCTAAGTTGCGTCCCTAGCGCTCTTGTAATCTTCTCAAAAACTCACTAGTGAAAATAGGATCTCTATCACTAACAATGCTAGAAGGAACTCCATACAGCCGGACTGTCTCTCGAATATACAAGGATGCTAGATATGAAGCCGTACACTTACTCTTAACCGGGATGAAGTGAGCAATCTTGGTCATTCTATCAACAATGATCACGCAAATGCTAGTATTCCCTTTCGTAGAATGAGGGTAAACCATCAACGAAATCCATAGAAATACTGTCCCACTCACATTCGACACGTCAAAGGGCTGAAGTAATTCACCAGGCTTCTACTGCTCTGCTTTTACCCTTTGGCATATGAGACACTTAGCAACGAATTCCGCTACGGCCTTCTTCATACCACCCCCAATAGTACATCCTCTTCATATCCCGATATATTTTGTCACCACCCGGATGAATAGTCATACGGTAATGCTGCGCCTCTTCTAAAACTGCTCTCAATAAGTCACTGGCGCATGGAACACAAAGCCACCCATCTCTCCAATGCCACCCTCTGCTATAATTGGAATAGCATTGAAGATGTCTCGAGACCTCTCCTTAGCAAATCCTATCCATAATGTCCATGAGCATCGAATCCTCCCACCCCATCGAGCTAAACTGATCCATAAGGGTAGGCCTCACCTCTAATGTCGCCAATAATTCGAGAATAATGTCCGTAGAGGGCTTAAAATCAAAAGTAGAAATAAACTCCAAGCCCTTCCACTCTACGAACAAAGGACCAAGGGTCTCTTTTTTCTACTTAATGCATCTACAACCACATTACCCTTGCCAGGGGTATAACCTATCTCAAACTCATATGAGGCTAAAAACTCCATCCACTTTAGATGCATTAAGTTCAAATCCTTTTGCGAGAATAAGTACTTCAAAGACTTATGGTCGGTAAAAAGCTCAAACCTCTCTCCAAGCAAACAGTGTCTCTAAGACTTGAGTGTAAAGACTATGGCACCCAACTCCAAATCGTGGGTAGGGTAGTTCTTTTCATGTGTCATCAACTGCCTGCTACCATAACACACTACCATCCCTTCTTGCACCAACACCGCTTCTAGACCCGTTCCGCATGAATCAATATATACAGGGAAAGGCATAGCTCCGTCGGGTAAAACTAACACTGCTACACTAGTAAGGGCACTCTTAAGCTTCATAAAGGAATCCTTACAATCCACGTTGCACGTGAAAGCTTTATCCTTCTTAGTAAGGCGCGTGAGTGGTGTCAAAATCTTGGTAAAGTCTCAAATGAACTTCCTATATTAGTCAGCCAATCCTAGGAAGCTCCTAACCTCGATAATGTTCTTGGGGGCTTTCAAATCTTGCACTGCAATAACCTTGGCAGAGTAAACAGCCAAACCTTCGTTCAAGACCACGTGCCCCAAGAGATGAACTTTCTCTCTCCCAAAAAGACACATCGAAAACTTAGCCCTTAAATGATGACTATGAAATGTGCGAAGAACTTCTCCCACATGAACAGCATGCTCCTCCGTATCCTTGGAAAATACCAAAATATCATCCACGAATATTACCGCAAACTTATTTAAGACGTCCCTAAAGATGCGGCTCATCAAATCAACGAAATAGGCTGGGGCATTGGTTAGCCTAAAAGGCAAAACCAACCACTCAAAGAATTCGTCTGGTGTCCTAAAGGCGGTCTTATCTATACTGTCATCAGCGACTCTAAGCTGATGGAATCCCATGGCTAAATCAAGCTAAGAGAAAACCAACGAACCTACCAACTAGTCAAAGAGAACATCAATCCTAGAAAGTGGATATTGGTTCCTCTTGGTGAGCTTATTTAATTCCCTATAGTCCATGCAAAGTCGGAGAGAACCATCAGCCTTAGTGGAGAAGGCGACTGGCGCTCTCCACTCCAATATGCTCCTTCTTATGAATCCCTTCTCCAAAAGCTCATGAATCGGCTAGCTCAATTCTTTCCTCTATCTAGGTGCTATGTGCCTCACAGATAACACTACTGGCTTAGCATTCTTGGTCAAATAAATCCTAAAGTCGATCTCTCCCTTAGGGTATAGTCCCCTAACCTCGTCAAAGACATCTGTAAAATCTCTAACAGTAGGAACCCAATGCAACTCTGATGACGATGAATCGAGGGAATATAGAAAACTCAACATGACTGACCATTGCGAGTCACATGATACCTCTAGAGTCCTACCATTTCAAGTCTCAAGTCTAATGACTCTCCATCTAAGATAGCTCTGTATGTGGATAGCCAGTCCATCCTTAAGATCATCCTATACCCAGAGAATCCCAAAACACAGGCATCATAGTCAAACACTATGCCTAGGATAAATATTTTCAAACCCCTATAAACCATAAATAAATGTGTTGATCCTCCTATAGGGTTTGAAACAAGAATGGGGTCTACTACTAATGATAGGTTCAACTACAAACAATCTACTAGAGAGCTAGAGATAAAAGAGTGTGATGCTCCAGAATCAAGTAAAGTCCTAATGGAAAAATCAGATATAGAAATCAAACCTTCAACTATGCCTTTCCTACCTCTATATTTAATGCTACTGGAAGGTGATGTGTCTAATGCCTGAATTTGCGTAACTGGTGCAATCGCTTCCTGGGACAACTCCTACTCATATGACCGGGGTGCCCACAAGTATAGCACTTACCCTTCATCTTCTCCTTCTAGCAATCCTTGACCATATGTCCATCCTTTCCCCAAACATGGCACTTTATTCCTTTCTTAATTTGCTTCCGAGGACCATCACCTTTCTTCTTCTTCTTATTTTTTCCCACCACTTCTTCTTTGGACCTTCAGACTTAACCTCCTCTTTAGACTCTCCCTCCTTAACCGTATCTGACATAAGTGCCATCTCGACCAAAGACTCATAAGTAGCTCCCATCGGTATATGAGTTAGTAGTAATCCCTGAAGGGGTTGATTCAATACCTCCGCAAAACTTCATAACTTTCTTATGCTGTGTTCACCAAATCCATACCGAACTGTGACAGCTCATTGAATTGAGTGATGTATTCCTTAACAGACAAAGTCCCTTGCTTTAAATTGATAAACCTCTCTAACTGAACACTCTCTTCTACCTGTGATATAAACTTCCGATTGAATCGCTCCCTGAACCGCTCCCAAGTAATATTCCTTCCCTCCAACTCGATCACCTCCCACAAATAAGATGCCTCATCCTTCAACTGCCAAGCGGCCAACTGAACTCGCTGTTGTCCATCCAATCCCAAAAGACCAAAAATTCTCTCTCTGTCCCTATGCCATCTCTCGCCTCCACAAAAGTCTCCTTGTTGGAAAAATTCTTCCTATCCAAACTCGCAAAATTTTTACAAAGCTTAGAGAAATTGATGACGATATGTGGGTTGATGGGATTCCCACCCGCTAGCGCAGGATTAGGCACTGGCCTGTGCGCTTCTGGAGTCATGACTTGTAAGTAATTATGAAACCAGGCTAGGATTGGACTACCCTAGGGAAGGTTCGGGGCATTAGCCATTTTACGAAAAAGGTAGTTTAGGAAAGAGTGTCAAAGGAAAATTGAATTGGACTTATAAGGGGATTTTTTATAAAAACACTTTTATACTTAAAAATCATTTCTAAAAGTTATTTTCTGAAAAATATCTTTAAAACAAGTTATTATGAAGAAAATACTTTACTTTTGGAATCCTGTAACCACAGGCTCTGATGCTAAGTTAAACACCCCATACCCCTTAGCATACCCGAGAGGACACATTAAAAAATGTGGTGCGTTGTAGGTATAACTAAGAGTAGCAGAGATAAGATTCACAAGACAAAAATTAAATAATAATAACACAACAGAAACAGTTATATCATTTTGTCAAAACCAAACTACATAAAAAGTCATCACATACCACATACTTCAAATGTCAAACTACCCTTATACGTCTTTAATCAAAAACCGTAGTCTCCATAAAATCAGAGTACAATTATCCCGCATTATAGTGCCAGTACAACATAAGAACTAAAATTGGAATGAAAGAAATACATATAAGAAATCTCCTCCAAGAGAACTCCAAGCTGCAGCAACCTACAGTCTTCCTCCTTGATTGCCTAAGGGGGAAAGGGGAAAATAGAGGAGTTGGTCAGATTAAAGGTCTGATGAACAATAGTAATTACTAAAGTCTTTAAGCAAGATAAAGTAATAGACCCTACAACGTTCTAGCATTAATAAGGAAAATAAAGGAAATATGAAAGAGATAAATTGAAAATAAGTACGATTAAATATTGCTCAATTTATAAGATAGGTTAACTTTGATTGCTCGCAATTGCCTTTGATTTCATCTTTGATTAGGCTGAATTCCTAATCCTGTAATTAGGATGTAACTCTAATTCTACCCTTTTTGATCGGCCTGCTACTCTATAATGCCTTTCTATGAACCAACCACTATATAACTCTTTGCAGAAAATGTTATTATGGCCAAGACGGCATATATAGCTCCCTACACAAAAGGCAATGATGTCTACAAAACACACTCATACTAAGTGCTTGGAACTCATAGCTATTACTAAGCACCCAAATGGAATTCGCACGTGTAACTGCCACCATGCCCATGCTCCTTTTGCTCCACATATTGGGTGTTCTTATTACCTCAACATCTGGCATAAGAGTACCCCTCATCCCACTTCAGGCTATGTGAGATCATCATGTGTCCGAAGAATATATAGGAGAAATGTTGTTGTTACCGGCCCTTCATCCAAGCAATATCTAGTTGCGCCCTTGTCCAAATCGCCCAAGATTTGGACTTCTAATTGATCGATTACTGCCCATTTTAGCATTAGCATGCCCTCGTTTTGCATTTGGCTAATGTGAGACCACCATTTTATCTAATAGGGAATGCTATTAGGTATAGGTCCTACTTTCTTCTTTTCATATTAACATAGATGAATTGCTTAAATAAGCCTTCATTATTATCTTTACTATCTTTGCTTATTAATTTATCTTAAGTCTTAAAATAAGCTTCATTTCATTCTTTTTCTTATTATA
The DNA here is from genome assembly GCA_030765085.1 of Allium cepa. Lineage (NCBI taxonomy): Eukaryota > Viridiplantae > Streptophyta > Magnoliopsida > Asparagales > Amaryllidaceae > Allium > Allium cepa. The sequence goes on along the minus strand of CM060940.1, from coordinate 405,299,217 downwards.
ACCAACGTTACAATCATGCTTATTAATTACCCCAAGGTCAAAGTGTAAAAATAAGCTTCTTTCATCTTTTACTCATTTTATTTACAATTCTAGATTATAACTAGGCCAATCTTTTTAATTCAGTCCAATTAACATCATATTTAGGCTTCTGTCCAATTCCATTTATATTACAGTTTGTAAAATTTTCATCTTATGTTCCATTATTTTAGTTTTCATACAATTTAATCTATACTTGCCTTAATCCTATTCTAATCCATACACGAAGAAAAAGGAGGAATAAAAGAAAACTGAAAATAGAAAAAAATTCAAAGCATAGAAAGAAGATATAAATAACGTAAAAATAACAGTAAATAAACTAAGATACTGTAAATAAACTATAAATAAATGAAAAGGCTATAATTAACAGAAATACTAAAATTACCGAAAAAAATAGCTGAAAGGAAATAGACCGAAAATAATTCTAAAAAAACTGTCAATAAATTACTAAAAAGGCTATTCCAAAAATCGTAGTAAAACTACAACTATTGAAAACCTTATTATTTTAAATTACTTGAAATCTTAAAATAATTACAATCATTCACCTTCGGTCCTAAGCTTTCTCTTCGATCTTCCCGAATCCACTTGGAGATGTAAAATAATTTAATTTGTAACTATTTTCCCTTTTGGAGAAATTATTCCGTTTAAGGTCCTTCCTAAAAAGGTGAACCCAATTGGAGAAAACGTAGAATGATAAAAAGTGTAAAGTCCAGGGGTCTGTTTATTCGGTGTGGAAGTGGATCTCGGATCGTTGGATTTGGAGATTGAATGGGATGCAGCCACGTCATAGGCTGAATAAGGGTCATCAAATGTGGAAACAGAGGGACCAGATCGGTTCAAACAATGCAAAACACGTCGGCTAAGGGCTTTGGAACGTTCGAACGAATGAAATTCATTTGTTCGAAAATAGTAGAGGCAGGTCGACCAGGAAGTCGACCGCCTTGGTGCCCAATGACTGGTCGATCGACCTGCCTATATATATATATATTCTTTCTTTTTCTGCTTATTTTGTTTATTTTACAACTTGGTCATATTAGCTCGGTATCTGACGTTCTATATATGGAAATTGACCATAAAATTACCACGGACACAATGGTGCAACTTCCATGCGGCTTGATTCTGATAATTTCACAAATTTATCATATATTCAATTGATTAACAAATTAATTATTACGGTTTAAGTTCTGGGTTGTTACAGATCATTTGGTTACATGGAGTTCCTTTTAACGTCATTAGCTACAGAGATCCAATTTTTACCAGCGAGTTTTGAAGAAGTCTACTGGAGGCTTTGGGCCTCGAGTTGAGCTTGAGTACTGCTTATCATCCTCAGATGGACAGACTGATAAAGTGGATGAACCGAGTATTGGAGGACTTAGTACAGAGGTACATATTGGAATTTTGAAGCTCTTGAAAGGATCACATGCCATAGAGGAGTTTGCCTATAATAACTGCTATCAGGCGGGTATTGTGATGGTACCATTCAATGCATTATACGAAAGACCCCATAGATCACCTTTATATTAGTGGGACACTACGGATAGGATAATTATTGGACTAGATATGGTGAGGGATAAAATTATTCTACGAATAGAAAATGCATGGAGTTAGAATTTTCTATGGATGACATGTCTTTGTAAAGGTCTCATCGCTTAGGCATGTTATGAGATTTGAAAGTTCGGAAAACTACTACAAGGTTTGCAGGGCCTTAGCTGATTACTGGTAGAGTTAGCAGATCAGCTTATAAGGTGAAGCTTCCTAAGCAGTTAGCGGGAGTCCATGATGTTTTCTTTGTGTCGCTTTTGCAAAAGTGGATGCATGATACATCAATTATAGTCGAACCGGGTCAATTAGAGGAGGTGAAAGTAGAGGGGGAATCGCTTGTTTGCCATGCACCCACTCTATTATTATGTAGGGTGCAAAGTGACTCCGCAAAAAGATTATCAAGCTTGTTAAGGTTTAGTGGGGAGACGTCCCATCGTAAATTACATTGGAGCCTGGGGAGAGTATTCGAGCTACCCACCCGCAACTCTTTACTGATATGTTTCCATTTTAGTCAAATAAGTATAAAGTACTTTTGTTTTAGACTACTTATGTTTTAGGTTCTAGCTTAGTATACCCCATAGGAAAGGACCATTGAATGTTAGGAATGGTTGTGAAGGTGTCAATAAGACAACTTTTAAGGAGAAGAATCTAACACCTTGAAAATTTAATAAAGTAATCAAATTTAAATATAATAAGGGAAAAAGGGAATTTTTACAAATGTTTACATTTGGCTATGAAATTTTCACCTTTGTGTTCATAGTGATTTTATGGATAATTTTCATGTATAACGCTTTGAAATCAGAGCTAGTATGAAGAAGTTATAAATGTTTCGAATTTTAAAATCAAAAATAATTAAAATGACAATTAAGGAAACAAATACTTTAAAATAGAATGCTTCACCAGTCGATAGGTAGATTGGGATCGGTTGACCACTAGCGGTAGACCTCCCTCAACTATAATGGTCGACCGTCAATGAGTGGCAGTTAGGATTTGGTTAGGCTAATACACCGAATTTGATAGTATAACTTTTGAACGATGGATATTAGATCATATATTTTTGAACGATCAATATTAGCTTGCACCCCTATAAATACCATGCTGATGTAAACCCAAATTCACAAATTATAATTAGTATGTCCAAACTCTATCCCTCTGAAAACTCAAATCTCCTTCTTTGAAAACTCATATCTCCTCCTCCTCCTCAAATCATAAACATCTTCAAAATAAATAAAAATAGAGAGATTGAAGAAGATTAAATCAAGTGAAGATTTCGCGACCAGAGCAGATTCCAAGTGTAATTTGAAGGGGCTGGCTTTAGCTTGAGGTGAGTCAGTCCATTATTAACTAGATGATTTATGTACATTTAATTTTAGTATACCCTATTTTGATTTAGATTATTGGAAATTAGATTAAAAATATTGTCTAATTAAATTAAGAAATTGATAGATCTGAATAGAACATGTTGATGTTGATGCTAAACCTAGGTTAAACCGATTACTACAAATTAAAATTAAATATGGAATTTCGATAATTACAAATTTTAGAATCACAAGTTGGTCAACTGAAATTCAGGTTATAAGCTTACTATAACGAATTTTGGGAATGATAATCATTAACAAACCAAAGAAAACGATAATATGGAATTAAAAAAAGTAAACAGCAGTGACTACTTGCTGAAGCAGGTTAATAGCAAGCAATCGACCGCTCCGGGAGCAAGCGGTCGAACAATAAACATTTTTTTAGCATATTCTAAACCTTAGCCTAAGGTCTAAGTTAGAAAAAAAAGTAGTATATATATATTTCGATGACCACCTTTTTGACCCTTGAGAATGACACTTAAAACATCTAGGGTATTCGTGTGCCGTTGCCCAACATCTGAAAGATGATTTATCATGGAGTTAAAGAACAAAATAGAAAATCTCACAATGAAACTGTTGAATAGAATATAAAAGTAATGTAGTAAATAAGGTTACTCCTTAACTTGGGGTTATCAAAGTTACACATAAGTACTACAATCAGCTTAAGTAATTATAATAACCTGCCTTTACACATGCTGAAACAAAATACACATGCACAAACAAGATAAATAGCAGAATCGACAACTAAGTAGATAAAAGCCTCCTACTTGGACGTCATCTTCAAAAGAGCTCATAGAAGACCTGCTACTCTCGGATTACTCAAATATAAATGAGTACCCGAGAGTTCAGGGAAAACAAATAACTCGGGTCAGACAATATGTCTCGCATGAGTAAAACCATAAACAATTAGTGTAATTAAACACCAACATGTGAGACCATGACGTCAAACGCAAAATGGATTCCTCTCATAGGAACAACATCCAAATGTAAAGAATGGGTACAAATAATTAACATCGCAAAGAGTGCTATACTCTTCCCGATGTGATTAAGTAAAACAAATTCAAAAGTTCAAATTAATAAGGAAAAGAAAATTTACCGATATTGACTAGGAGGGTGCACTCCTCTTAACAAAAGTATACCCCTAGAATATATTCTTGAGAACTCCGATGTTCTCAGACATGTCCATGTTAGACTCTCGATTTTGATATTAACAACCTATATAAAATGTATGTGTATATTAAACCATCTTTGCAGGAGATTTATTGCACATTCATCTACAAATGTTTATAGCTGTATATTATGTGTCTAGAGTCTGTATATTACTTAGAAAATTTGTTAAAATCTCTCCTTAAATGATATATGTATGTATGTATGTATACGCACATGCACATACATGCTCATACATGCATAAAATAGCAAACTCAGATGTCTGAAACCATTCATTTAGATGTCTGAATACTGAAATAAGAGTATTGTTTTCACAATATTCAGACATCTGAACTAAAATATTCAGACATCTGAATGAGGTCAAAAATGAACTATTTCTTTGCTGTTTGCATTTTCAATCTAATTCAGAAGTCTAATTTTTTTATTCAGACGTCTGAATATCCCCAACTGCTATTTTCTTGAAAAGTCACTTCTCTTCACTAAGAGAAACATTCTTTTAAATTAACAGTTGCATCCGTTCTTTTCAATATAACTTTTCATTTAAAGATGCAACTCTTTATATACTATAAATAGATTATAGAATTCAACAAACAAATCACTGAATTTACTTTTAGCACTCTTGAATTCTCATCTATTCTCAAATTTTCAAATTGCACTCAAATTACTTACTTACTTTGATCTTTTGATCACTTTGTCTTCCACAATTCTAAAAGCACATCACTACATATCATTAAGGAGAAGATTATAGGAAGATTGTACTCAATTGACTTATCCGTGTTATTTAAGAACACAATACGGTCAGATATCTTTGTTATTTGTATTGAAGTCCTATTCGGTTGCTTAGGCTGGTGAAGTCCTGTTCGGTTGCTCAGGCAGTGTAAACATGTTCCTCCAGGCTAAGGGGGGGTTGTTGTAGTTGAAATTCCAGAAGGAGTCTGGGACTGGACGTAGAACGGGAAATTCGAACAAGTATAAAAATTCCTGATATGCTTGTTTTATTTTTTATTTACTTTGCTATTATCATTTTTTTTCGCATTTAAATCTAGTTATATTCCATATTAGTCGATCCTAAGTAATAACTTGCATTATTAGTTACTTTCAGTCCAAGTTGGACCCCGCTTACAGTTACCAAGTATCCAAGTAATTCACATCTTGATGCATAAATATTCGAACAAAATATAGAGTAGATGTGATAATATCCTAATGGGAGCAGCCCCACATAGCATGGCTTTCACATGCTCTTTCGGTTTAGTCATTTCCGACAAAGGATAACAAAGCTCAAATGAGCAATACATTGTCTTGGGGTGTCGGAAGAAAACAAAGAAGGCTAAGGTAATCGATAATCGACAAATCGACTATCGAAGATAACAAAATGATCGTATATGGACAGTAAAACTCATATTCATACCACTACTCAATATTTAAAACTTGTTACATTTCTTAATTAAAATGAAGTCGAGCTAGTGGAGGTATTGTTACCTCTAGGTTTTGCCTTGAGGATAATTCTAACTTTCGAGATAATGACAAGTTTCCATACCACGATGTTTAGTGTCAAGAGTATGACTAAATTCTTTCCATATAAGTGATGTCATTTATGAAAACTTCTTTTCCATAACCGAATTGAAATTTTACTTTTAAAACCAAATTCATGCTTAGGCTTCTCATTACAAGTTTTTTAAACTTTAAAAATCTTTGTAAAAATGGTTTACTAACTTTAAAACACAATTTTAAAGAGATTTACTAACCAAAAACATAATTATTAAATTGATTAATCATCTTTAACTTTCATTAATAAAAGTGATTAATTGCCTTTAGAATTCGTTAATTAATTTTATTAATTAACTTTAAATACCCCATAATAAGATAGGGTTTATCACTTTAAAACATTATTAATTAAATTAACTAATTTTAAATCTTATTAATTAAGTTGATTAATTAATTTTGAAACATCATTTATTAAAAAGGATTAACTAATTTAAAGTATCATTAATGGAAAAGATTAATTAAATTGAAATTAATTAACTAACCTTGAAAGTAATTAATTAAAAATGATTAATTAATTTTTCTAACACCATTAATTAAAATAATTAATTAACTTTGATCTATCATTATGTAAGAGATAATTAAACTTAATCATCATTAGGTAAAATGGTTAATTGATTTTAAACATTATTAACAAAGTAATAAATTAATTTAATAACGTCGTCATAAAGATAATTAATTAACCTTAACCCTTATTGATTGAAATAATTAATTAAATTTAAAATCATTATCAAATTAGCAAATTAGTTTTAAATCCGTCCTTATTCAGAAACATAACTAACTTTGTAAAGTAAAACCAAGCTTGAAAGTAAAACAAAAGATATCGAAGAGATGATATTTTCTGTGAATGCTGATATGGCGATACTGTTGACTATGCGATTATATGATTTTTGTTTGATGATAATAAACATATATATATATTCATTTAAATGTATTCGTTAATGTACTATTTTATTTTTCACATAATTAAATAAATATTTGGTGAATAAAATAAATAACATCGAATTTAAAATTCAAACAGATATTTTATTCAAACAAATATTTATTACAATTTTGAATAGTACAAATTCAAGATCTCACTATACATATACAACTTTGATTACAATACAAATTCAATTACAAATACACCTCACTTACATATCGTCATTCACTCATAATTTATCTTAAACTTTATTCCAGGTTGAATCCAGCATCTGAGCAATCTACAAAAATAAATATGACGTAGTAAAATTGAAAAGGAAATATTTTTGCAATATAAAAAAAATGTGAATTTTGAAAATAATACTTGCCTCAGTTATTTGGGTTGTTCGTCGTCATTTAATTCGAATTCATCATACACGAACAGCTTGTGACATGCATAACGTATCATTATACATGCCACAAGGCTGTGCACACCGATATACACTTGATAGAATTGCAGGAACAGGTGAGCACAAGGTCAAACCCAAATCAAAAGTCGGGTTCAACTCAAGTGCAATACAAATAAAGTAACACGATCACAAGGTCAAACCCGAGCAACTAGCTGGATTCAACACATGTGCAATTCCAAAAATCAAGATGAAGTTCAAGTGAAATCAAAATGAAAAGTGACGTGCATAAGCACAAGAACATGTCAGAGAAGCAAGTGCACCACAAACCAAACAAGAGAAAAACTGCAAACAAAGTCAACACAACTACAAGCAACTCAGAGAATCAAGTACAGTAAAACCAAATCTATACCAGACTACATGAAGCACACATGCCCAAGCTCTAAGACATATATACAATATGTTCTGCCTCAAACAATAATAGGAACCATTACACCGTGACTGAAGGAAAAATGCAATGCATCAATGAGACTAAAGATTGCAACACTATGGCAACTACAAGTGACAATGTCAGGCCGAGTAAAAACCAAAACATCAAAGACAGAGAAACCAGAATGCAAGCAGTATCACTGCAACTTGAACCAGACTTCGAATTATACAATGATTTGAAGATAACCAGTGCACAACAGCCAATATATACAGCAAGCACATATAGTAGTGAAGTACACAAGCTAGTCCAAACACCAAATGAAGACAATGACATCATGTATACCAGACCAGGCGACATAACAAACATGCATAGGCAAAGGCTACACAAGCATGATGTAGTAAAACAGTAAATGCAACCTGAACAAAAGACTACAAGTACAAAGCATGCACATCAAACTCACCACAATGCATCATTGTGAATTCAACACCAAATCATCAACAAAGTGAACTGCACATATACACGAACCAGTGCCAACAGATCAGAGGCAAGTACACGAGTCATGTACAAAGGCACACTGGAATACGTAGTGAAACGAAGTAATGAACCAACAATGCAAGAAAGACCAGACAACATGCAATACAGTGAACAATGCATCAAGTTGAAAATGCCACAACAATGAACAACATGATTAACACATCATAAATACATATGCAGGTACATATGTGAATGTACAACTATAGACCACTTGAAGTGTGTCGACCAAACACCTCAGTGCAGCACAACCAAACAAGCCCAGACTCAAGTGAAAACAACAATTGCAAACAGGTTCAAGAAGACTGTAGCTCCAAAACATCACATATACATATACATGTTCACCAGGCCTTAGCATGTAGTTCAACAGCATATATGTCGAAGTCATGAAACAACAGTCTCAGTGGTGAACCATGAAATCAAGTAAACCAGTAAATGATACAGTGGTGGCAAGTTCGAACAAATGCATAGCCACAATAATGCAGAACTACTCGAGACGAAGATGTACAAGATGATAGCACATATATACATACATGAATGCATATGTATACATGCAAGAAATCAAGTACAGTATCGAAATTGTAGTAGAAAAAAGCAGTGCAAAAGTACAGATTGCAGTGATGCAAAAATCACAACAGAGTCAATTTGCAAATTCAAGTCAAGGCCCTGAGACCGAAGTCAAAGAGAATGAAGAACGAAAATTAAAATTAAGTGTCAAAGAATTCAACACCGTGATGACCAATAAAAATCAAAACAAGCCGTGGGAATCAAGTAACAAATATACGAAATTAACGAAGTCAGAAATCATCATAAACATCCAAGCAACATCGAACGGCCGGAACAAAATAAATGACAAATTCAAATGAACGAAATCATTGGAATTCAATTCCTATATAAACCCAATCATCATAGTCGTAAAAATCGATCGAGTTCAAGCAAGCATAAGAGTAAAGCAAAAGCAATAAATCACATACCAAATCACCGAACTCGATCGAGAAGAAGCAGCCGTGTGCAAAGTGAAAAATACAATCGATCGTCAAGCAATCACGAGAACAGCCCACCTGATCGATCAACAAAGTTGGCGCCTTCAATTATAGGTAGCCCTAATTTCAGATTGAGGAATGAATGAGAATAAAGGAAGTGGTCATATTTTTTCCACAACATTAGAGATAACGGGCCGAAGAAAAATAAAAGTGAATAAAAGAAAGGGAATTCTTTTTATTGGGTCGGCTTTAAAATTGTCAACTTTGAGCTTTTAATTTAAACTAGGGTTTCTATTTTTGTTTTGTTTTTAAATTTGTATTTTCTATTTTAAACGATTGTAATTTCTAGTCGTGTGACTAGGGACAAACTACGTGGCATAGTTTGAGAATTCGCAACTCGGTGGCTGAGTTGTGGCAGGGTTTTGAGTGTAGAGTTAAGGCTAGTCGATAGCGGGTGTCGCGAGTTTACGTGTGTAAGCGTCTGACTGCTTAATTTCTAGTAGAAACCTTGAGGGCAACACGTAGGCAGGGTTTTGCCAAAGCTGGGTAAATTCTGTGTCGTTCTATTTCTGCATTTATTATTCTGCTATTATCTGTGCTGCTATTTTGATATATCCATGTTGATAATATTTTATAAAATTCCGCAATAATTTTTATAATTAATAGCATCACCCTATTCACCCCCCTCTAGGGTGAAATCGATCCTACAAGTGGTATCAGAGCTAGGAACAAAAGGCATTTTTGTTTTAAAAAGTTTGATTTTCAAAAAGCGACTTTTTTATAAAAAAAATTGAACTTTTAAAATGGCTTCTTTTAATAATGCTTTTGTGGAGGGTCAGTCCATAGTTAGACCACCAATGTTCAATGGTGAATATGCTTACTGGAAAAATAGGATGAAATTTTTTCTGAAAACCATTGACGCTTGGGATATTGTTGAGACAGGGTATAGAGCATCAACTATAACTTTAAATAATCAGGAAATAAATAAACCAAAGGGTCAATGGATAGATCTAGAAAATAAGTTACAGAATACTAATGCCAAAGCTATGAATTCGATTATTTGTTCATTAGATCAGTTTGAATTTAATCGTGTCTCACATTGTCTAACTGCGTAGGAAATATGGCACATACTAGAAGTGACTCACGAAGGAACATCTCAAGTCAAGGAATCTCGCCTTGCCATGCTAAGTAGCGAATACGAGAATTTTACAATGGCCAAGGAAGAAAATGTTAAAGAGATGTATGGACTGCTTTCCAACATCGTATACAAATCAAAAGCTCTCGAAAAATCATACATGGAATTGGAAATAGTCCGAAAAATCCTCAAAGTCCTTCCACGAAGTTTTGAAGCCAAAGTAACTGCCATTCAAGAATCAAAAGATTTGAAACAAATGAAAGTTGAAGAACTCATCGAAAACCTCACCACTTACGAGCTAGAGATGAAATTCAAGGAAGAGCGTTAAGGAGGAGATACTCAAAAGAAATCAATAGCTCTCAAAGGAACAACTGAAAGTGATGATGATGACGATGATGATGGAGCAGCAGAGTTGGAAATGGTAATAAAGAGATTAAAAAAGTGGAATACCAATTACGGAAATCCAGCTCTAAATCAAAAATTAAAAAGCAAAATAATCAAAGTTTTAGATAAACACAGAACGGCAAAAAATCAACTGTCATAAGTGCAACTAACCTGGACACATCAAGCCCAATTGTCCTCAAAACCGACATGACTTTGAAAAGAAATCAAAAAGGAGAAATTTTGCAGCCACATAGAATACAAGTGATGAAGATAATAAAAGTACTAGTAGTGAGAGTGAGAAAGCAGATATGTGCCTTCAAGGTAATATAACTAATAGCGACGATGACGAGCCAAGCGAGGCATCAAAACTCACTCACTCAGAATTACTTATATGTTTTGAACGACTTAGGGAGAAATTTGCTAAAATTGAATCACAAAGAGATAGTTTGATAGAAGTAAATGGACAGGTTGAACAATTAGTTAAAAACTATCAAAACAAGTGCCATAAGTGTGATAAGTGTCCAACATTCAAAGAAGATATTAAAAAATTAGAAATCAAAATTAAATCGCTTGAAAATGAAATTCTAATTTTGAAAGAGTGAAAAATACTAAGAGAGAAAATTCAATTAAAAAGTGCACACAATTATCGAATGAAAATGAATCTCTTAAAACACAAGTCCAACAATTGTCTATAACTTTGGGAAAATTCTCCAAAAGTGAAAGATCACTAAATATGCTAATAGGAAAACAAACTGCTAATTTAGATGAACAAGGATTGGATATAATCAATTTGAAAATATTAGAAATGAAATTATTCAAGTCAATTCAATGTGCACAATTTGTAGAAAATTTGGACACAATCAAAACAATTGCTGGTATAGACCCAAACACATGAAAACTATACCAATTTGGGTTCCAAAAGGCACAAATATAAAATCTCTCAAAGTTAAACAAATCTGGATGCTGAAAGGAACATATATAAATAGTTTTGGGTCTCAACAAAATTATTTTTCAAAATATTCTGCCACTAACAATCATGGACCTATAAAAACAAATAGGTCACAAAAATCTTTCATCGTGTAGGTGTGGTGGCAGGCTAAGAAACAACAATAGTGTTACTTGGATTCTGGCTGTTCCAAGGACACAACGATCGTCAAAGCAAAGTTCTTTAGCCTAGTTTAAAGGTGATAGAATCACAATAGGCGACAACGAAAAATTATCATAAAGGTAATACAGATAATGGTATATAGAACGATATATTAAATGTGATAATCTGCACCGTAATCTAAATTAGCCAGTTTGTGATGATGAAATAAATGATGATTTTGATTCTGACTTATTCAAAATTGTTGGCCAATTATATTCTTATGCCAAGAACACTATAAAATTCTCTAGAATCTTTGAACTACTTCATATATATTAGTTTGGATTGATAATAGTGTTTTATTGGTTGATGATAATACATTTGATTATTTTACGGCTGACTCTGTATTCACGGTATATGATTATTTACACGACTTCAATTCAAATTCAAGAGAATTTCATTTAAAAAGTTGTTAAAAATGATTCTGAGACATTTTGTTGCACACTTCATGATCTGGTCTGTAACATTCAACTAATAATAAGTTTGAGTGAAAAGAAATTCAGATGCAGATTACACTAGTAATTAGTTGGTAGAAAAATTACTAGTAAAACGTGATTTATATTGAGACATTTCAGTAGCTGCATCGTTTTTCAAAGGAGATATCTGCATATTTTTCATTTCAAGTAATTTTCAAAAAGCAGACATTTTCCTTATAAAACCCCTTCTAGAAAATCATTTTTGACTTTGTTTTTCAGATTAGTCATTTAAAGAAAATGATTTTATAATTATTTTTGAATTTAATTTTAAATTATTACATTAACTAATCCAACTCCCTACTAATATCAAAAAGATAAATAGTGATTGAAAAAGTAACGAGTGTTAATATTAATCATATATTATAACTAGAGACGGTATATTTAGTAAATTTCTTTAGAAATTTGAACAAGAGTTATAAAAACTTTTGTTGGTAAAAATTCCATGACCATCTCTATTTCTATCACATTTCTAACGACCATCACTCATAAAAATTCAATATAGTTTGTCAATATGTGGTACTTTAAATAGGAATCATTCATTTTTCATTTTATATTTTCAAAAAAAAAATTAAAAAAATATAAATAATCCAAAGTATTCACTCTCATTTAAAAGTCCTCACGGTTATGCATGATTTAATTACTTGGAATTTTTGATTATGTGCTTCCATGCTCATTCAAAAGTCCTCACGGTTGTGCATGTATGGAACGCATATCAAAATTGGTTTATTAAATAAACAAGTTGATTCTAATCCCATTTAAAAGTCCTCACGGTTATGCGTGGTTAGAAGATATTTGAATTCATTTTTTTTAAATAAAATTGGAATACTACTAATCTCATTTAAAAGTCCTAACGGTTATGCATGGTTGGTAGATATTCAAATTCCTGATATAAATGTGTCATAGATAGACACAACTGTATGGTTTTATATGATGACATCATTCTCATCATTCTAAAAGTGAAATATGCACCTAACAGAGTATTTATGATTTTTTTTGATTTTTTATTGAAATTTAATATTTATATTCGATTGAGTTTTAATATTGTATTAATATCTATCACTTTATTTCTATTTTTCTAATACTATTACTCTTTTTCTGATAATAAAATGGGGAGAGAAAAGTTAAGATTTTGTCAAATAAAAGCAAGTAAAGGTCAAATATTTTCTATTTGCATCTAGGCTCATTTCCATATTTTTAATTGTATGCATACATGAAGGGGAAGCTTTGTGTAGAGAGGAAGCATTTAAATAGGGGAAGCAAATAGAGTATATAAATGATCAAATAATTTAAAAAAATTCAAAATGTTAAATATATGTTTGTTATCATCAAAAGGGGAAGATTAGAAAAGTTAAGATTTTGTCAAATAAAAGAAAGTAAAGGTCAAATATTTTCTATTTGCATTTAGGATCATTTGCATATTTTTAATTGTATGCACATATGAAAGGGGAGCTTTGTGTAGAGAGGAAGCATTTAAATAGGAGGAGCAAATAGAGTATATTAATGATCAAATACATTTAACAAATTCAAAATCTTACATATATGTTTGTTATCATCAAAAGGGGGACATTGTTGAATATGCGATTATATGATTTTTTTTTTATGATAACAAACATATATATATATATATTCATTTAAATATATTTGTTAATGTACTATTTTATTTTTTACATAATTAAATAAATATTTGGTGAATAAAATAAAATAAAAAACATGGAATTTAAAATTCAAACAGATATTTTATTCAAACAAATATTTATTACAATTTTCAATAGTACAAATTCAAGCTCTCACTCTACATATACAACTTTGATTACAATACAAATTCAATTACAAATACACATCACTACATATCGCTCATTCACTCGTAATTTACTTCAACTTTATTCCAGATTGAATCCAGCATCTGTGCAATCTGCAAAAATAAATATGAAGCAGTAAAATTGAAAAGAAAATATTTTTGCAATATAAAATAAAATGTGAATTTTGAAAATAATATTTGCCTCAATTATTTGGGTTGTTCATCATCATTTAATTCGAATTCATCATACACGAATAGCTTGTGACATGCACAGTTTATCATTGTACATGCCACAAGGCCGTGCGCACCGATATACACTTGATAGAATTGCAGGGACAGGTGAGCACAAGGTCAAACCCAAATCAAAAGCCGGGTTCAACTCAAGTGCAATACAAATAAAGTCATAACACGAGCACAAGGTCAAACCCGAGCTACTAGCTGGATTCAACACAGGTGCAATTCCAAAAATCAAGATAAAGTTCAAGTGAAATCAAAATGAAAAGTGACGTGCACAAGCACAAGAACATGTCAGAGAAGAAAGTGCACCACAAACCAAACAAGAGCAAACCTACAAACAAATTCAACACAACTACAAGCAACTCAAAGGATCAAGCACAGTGAAACCAAATCTATACCAGACAACATGAAGCACACATGCCTAAGCTCTAAGACATATATACAATATGTTCTGCCTCAAACAATAACAGGAGCCAATACACCATGACTGAAGGAAAAATGCAATGCATCAATGAGACTAAAGACTGAAACACTATGGAAACTACAAGTGACAATGTCAGGCCAAGTCAAAACCAAAACATCAAAGATAGAGAAACCAGAATGCAAGCAGTATCACTGCAAATTGAACCAGACTTTGAATTATACAATGATGTGAAGATAACCAGTGCACAGAAGCCAATATATACAACAAGCACATATAGTAGTGAAGTAACAAGCTAATCCAAACACCAAATGAAGACAACGACATCATGTATACCGGACCAGGCGACATAACAAACATGCACAGGCAAACGCTACACAAGCATGATGCAGTAAAATAGTAAATGCAACCTGAACATAAGACTACAAGTACAAAGCATGCACATCAAACTCACCACAATGCATCACTGTGACTTCAACATCAAATCATCAACAAAGTGAAACTACACATGTACACAAACCAGTGCCAACAGATCAGAGGCAAGTACATGAGTCATGTATAAAGGCACACTGGAATACGTAGTGAAATGAAGTGATGAACCAACAAGGCAAGCAAGACCAGACAACATGAAATACAGTGAACAATGCATCAAGTTGAGAATGCCACAAGAATGAACAACATGATTAACACATCATAAATACATATGCAGGTACATATGTGAATGTAGAACTACAGACCACTTGAAGTGTGTCGACCAAACAACTCAGTGCAGCACAACCGAACAAGCCCAGACTCAAGTGAAAACAACAGTTGCAAACAGGTTCAAGAAGACCGCAGCTCCAAAACATCACAAATACATATACATGTTCACCAGGACTTAACATGTAGTTCAACAGCATATATGTCGAAGTCATGAAATAGCAGTCTCAGTGGTGAACCATGAAGTCAAGTAAACCAGTAAATGATAGAGTGGTGGCAAGTTCGAACAAATGCATAGCCACAACAATGCAGAACTACTCGAGATGGAGATGTACAAGATGATAGCACATATATACATACATGAATGCATATATATACATGCAAGTAATCAAGTACAGTATCGAAATCATAGTAAAAAAAGCAGTGTAAAAGTACAGATTGTAGTGATGCAAAAATCACAACAGAGTCAATTTGCAAATTCAAGTCAAGGCCATGAGACCGAAGTCAAAGAGAATGAAGAACGAAAATTAAAATCAAGTGTCAAAGAATTCAACACCATGATGACGAAGCAAAATCAAAACAAGTCGTGGGAATCAAGTAACAAATATACGAAATTGATAAATTCAGAAATCATCATAAACATCCAAGCAACATCGAACGGCCGAAACAAAATAAATGACAAATTCAAATGAATGAAATCATAGGGATTCAATTCCTATATAAACCCAATCATCATAGGCATAAAAATCGATCGAGTTCAAGCAAGCATAACAGTAAAGAAAAAGCAATAAATCACATACCAAATAACCGAACTTGATCGAGAAGGAGCAGCCGTGTGCAAAGTGAAAAATACAATCGATCGTCAAGCAATCAAGAGAACAACCCACCTGATCGATCAACAAAGTCGGCGCCTTCATTTCTAGGAAGCCCTGAGCATAAAGGAAGCGACCATATTTTTTTCACAAAAATAGAGATAACGGGCCGAAGAAATATAAAAGAGAATAAAAGAAGGGGAATTCTTTTTATTGGGCCGGCTTTAAAATTGTCAACTTTGGGCTTTTAATTTAAACTAGGGTTTCTAGTTTTGTTTTTAAATTTGTATTTTCTCTTTTAAACGATTGTAATTTCTAGTCGTGTGGCTAGGGGACAAACTACGCGGTGTAGTTTGAGAATTCACAACTCAGTGGCTGAGTTGTGGCAAGGTTTTGAGCATAGAGTTAAGGCTAGTTGGTAGCGGATGTCTTGAGTTTACGTGTGTAAGCATCTGGCTGCTTAATTTCTAGTAGAAACCTTGAGGGCAGCACGTAGGTAGGGTTTTGCCGAAGCTGGGTAAATTCTGTGTCATTCTATTTCTGCATTTATTATTCTGCTATTATCTGTGCTGCTATTTTGTTATATCTGTGTTGAAAATATTTTATAAACTTCCGCAATAATTTTTATAATTAATAACATCACCCTATTCACCTCCTCTCTAGGGTATAATCGATCCTACAGATACTCGCTATACAAACACTTCAAGAACTAGTTTCATGACATATTGTTTTTCATCCAAGCATCACATCATATAACTCAAGTAAAGCACAAATATACAAGGTCCATAACAAATCATACAACATGCAGAGAGCATCACGTATAACATATTAAACTTTTTCTACTAATTTTTCATGTTGCTTACTAGCTACCAACATGTCATCTTTCCAAAGCACAAACCAAGTCAAAAACTATCACATTACCATAAATATACAACAAGCATTTATAAGCTACTAAGATGAACAATATTAGAGTTAAAAACTTTTGGTTTGAAAAGGTCAGATTTTACTCGCCGAAAGTCGTCGAAAATTAACCAAGCTTGCACTATAACTTGAATATGCACTAAAACTTCACTTTGCCTTTCCAAAAATGATAACTTTATGGATCTAAGGATGCAAATGGGATCAGCTAGTGGGCTTTAGGATTAGACCTATGCTGTATAAGAGGTGTATGAGTTGGTTTTGGCAAGAGAAGAAGTGTAGTGGAGAAAGAAGTTGTTTTTAGTGAACTTGCTTAAGGAAGAAGTGAAAAGAAATGATTTGTTTTGTAATTCATAAGTATTAGGAAGCCATGGGAACTTAGGAAGGAAATTGAATGAAGTTTTGAAAGTGAAGATAGAAATGTAAAAAATGAGAGAAGAATTAGAAAATTGGCTTTCATACTAATGGATAAATCAAATTACCAAACTAGCCTTAAAGGACATAACCTCCACTCAATGAATGGCACATCACTAAGCTTTGCTCGTCCACTTTAATTTTGAAATTTTCTTTTCACCCTTTCTTTTCCAACATGCCAACATGTATTGAATGATCTATGTACTTTATGTTTGTAATGAAATGATGTTTTATGACAATTTTTCTCTTTATTTTTAAACACTTACACAATAAATCATATCATACTTATTATAGTTTTTAAGTTAATATACGTGTGTGCGTATGTATCATAAATAAATTCTAGCTTATTATAAATGTGTATATATATTACTCAAATGTTCGTAATGTTTTTCAACAACTTTTATATAATGAAGAGTGAAAAATTTGGAAAAGATTTCCAGCCACATTGTCCATTTTTCTTTGAACTAACTATTTTTGTAAACAAATTTTGAAAACTATTTCACCATCACTGGTTATTATTTAAAAGATTTTTATTTTAGTTACAAATCTATTAATTAATTATTTAAAAATATATTAAGTATCCATATTTTAAAGTGATTAATTTACAGGTCGTTACACTCTCCCCCTTAAAGAATTTCGTCCTCGAAATTAACATTTAAGGAAATAACTCAAAAAGGGCATACATACATACATACATATCATGAAACCATTAATCACTTTTCCCCTTGACTCCTTAAAATGAAGTCAAACAAGTGAAGATAGTGTTACCTCTAAGGCACTGCCCTGATAATTCTAACTTTCAAGATAGTGACAATTTTCATACCTCGACGTTTAGTATCAAGAGTATGATTGAATTCTTTCCATATAAGAGAAGTTGTTTATAGAAACTTCTTTTCTATAACTGAATCGAAATATTACTTTTAAAACGAAATTCTTGATTTGGCTTCTCATTATTTTTAACTTTAAACATCTTTGTAAAAATGGTTTACTAACTTTAAAACACCATTATAAAAAGGATTTACTAACATAACATTATTATTAAATTGATTAATCATCTTAAACTGTCATTAATAAGAGCAATTATTATCTTTAGACTTCATTAATGAATTTGATTAATTGACTTTAAATACCCATAATTAAAAGGGTTAATCATTTTAAAACATCATTAATTAATTTTAAATATCATTAAATGTGATGTCCCGAAAATTTAGGCAATAATTATTTAATAATTTCATTAATAATTATTTTAAAATATAAAATATTGATTTAGTAATTTAATTCAAACAGAAATTCTCTTTTGAAAATTTATAATTATTTAGTTTGTTAAATGATATTATTTCAAAGTTAAAAATATTTAAGTAATAAATTTATCTTTCTATGCTGATTTAAAAATATTTATTTATAATGTATAAATGTTTATACATTATAAATAGAGGATTTGGTTTCAATTTTAATTTATATTAAATAAAGGATATTTTCTAATTATTATATAAATGTATAATTTGTAAATTGATTTAAATTAATTTAAATTAGTATTGTAAACTTTTCAAAAGTTTGTTTTAAAAATCTATCTTATATTTTCATAGAAATGTAAGTAAGTATTTATTTTGTTTATAAAAATAAATATAGTTTAAATTTTATTTTATAATAAAAGTTTGTTTTGTTTTATTTTAAAATTGTTTTTCTTTGAAATAAGATTTAATTCATTCTTGTTAAAGTATAACAGTTAGTTTGAAACCTTTTGAAATAAAATGAATTTAACACTTCTTTTCTTCTTAAAATCTTTTCTTTTGAAATTTAGTTTTATAAAGAATATTATTTTTAAAAAATAATTAAGTAAACATTAAAATGTAAGTGCATAGTTTTATAAAGAAGTTTATATGTTATTATTTAAAGGCTAATGTTAATAAAACATTTGAATCATGCAAAAATAAATTTGAAATGGTTTAAGATAATTTAAATACAATTATGAATTTAGAAATTGCTTTTAATTATTGAAATATACATGTGTTAAAATCTTAAAACATAAGTGAACACTTGTAAAAGTTTGAGATAATAACATAACAAGTGGCATTTGTTTTAAAACTTATTATTTAAATTATATTGATAGGAGAAACATAGCAATTCATTTGTTAAAACATTTTCTCATTTGAAATCTGAAAATCAAATTTCAGTAAGATCAAAACCAAACTTCAATCAATATCTGCAATCAAAAATACAAATCAAATCCAGCAAACCAAATACAAATTAATTTCTTCAAAACAAATCAAGTCTGCATATCTGAAGCTAAGTTTCAACATCAAATTGGAAGTTCAACTTCAATCCAAAATTTGGAAGGTCTGCATGCATTCATCAACAAGAAAAGCAATTCCAGTAAGCAAATGCAAGCCAGGATCAACATGCGTTTCAATATGCAATTTCGGGAAAATGAATCTGCAGCTAATTTATTGTGCTCTGCATCTTCATAAATCAAGTGAGTAAGCTTTTATTTAAAAAAAACAGTTTTTTTTTAAATCAAAGATAAATACAAATTCCAGAACTAAAATACTAGTTCACATGAATTTAAAACTGTTTGGATGAGAACTTCTCTGTTTCTTTTGGAAGTGAGTAACTTCACAATGCAAGGAAGTTTGAATTTGTCTGATGCATGTAAATACTTAGAAAAAGCAAGCTTGTCTGAAAATTCTATGTTGATAAATGCTGTGTGTGAATATGTTTATATGTTTTTGATTTCTTGAAAACTGCATATAGTGTTGGTTGTAAATTAGGATATTCTTTATTGGAAAAAGCTTCATCATTTGAATTGTTCCAGCTAGTAAAGTTATATGTAAGCAAAGCATGTTGTTTAGTATTAATGCAGGTTTTATAAAATTATGATTTAGTTAAAATAGGTTAGGATTTGAGGTCTGTTACTCATTGGAAACAACTATACAGTAAACATTTTGCAATGGAACAAATATATCAACATCTTTAATTATTTCAACAAGATTATAACATGAGTGTATGTTATGAATCAGAAATTTAAAAAAAAACTCCACCTCTTTAAATTGTTGTGGGATAAGCATTCTATTTTGAACAGAAAAAGAAATTTTAGAAGCATCTGATAGGCTAGTGGAATTTTGGGGTTAGAATGCTTCCTGTAGGTAGAATGTTGATGTAAGAATAAAGGAGATGTTGGTGACGGATGATCAGAGAGAGAGGAGAGGTGATACTGAGTGTTTCCAGGTTTTAAAAACCTAGTTTCGGTGTTGCAGTTCCTTGTTTACTCACATCCTCTCTGTTGCTTCGAGTTATTTGAGGCTTTGGGAATTTGTAGAAGGGGTGTAAAGGAAGCTATATCCAAGGTCGTGTCGATGATGGTGGCTGGAGGTGGTATTTCTGGGTGTTGACAGGTTTTGTCTTGGTTGTAGTGTTAAACTCAGGTGAACATTATTGGTAGTGTGCAGGGTTTTTGACTCGGAGATGACTTCGGGTATTTTTGTTTCTGACTCGAAGAAAGGGGTTGGTGAACTCGAAGCAAATAGAAGGGTTTCTCGGGTAAGTTGGCTTCAGGTGTTAATCCAGAGAGTTGTGCAGTTTTTAGAATTTTTTGAATAAAATTCATATTTTTAAGTTGCAACTTGATTCAAGTAAAACTTGAATCTGAATTCCAATGTAGTTTTGAATTCAAAGTTTTTAAAAATGAAAATCTTAAATTTAAACAAGATTTAAATTTAGTTTTAAATCAATATTTAAAACAGTTTCAGGTTTACTGTTAAAACCTGATTTTTGAATTAAAACAGTTTTTTTTGTAAGTTTTAAAAGTATGAACAGATTTAAATGTTTAAGCAAAACTTAATTTGTTTTTGAATTCAGATTAAAAAAATTGTTCTCGAGTTCTTTAGAAACCAGTTTTGAATTCAAACAGTTTGTAAATTTAAAAATGAATGAACATATTCAAAAGTTTAAAAGAAATTGATTTCAAATAAGATTTAAAACTTGAAAGAATTTAGTTTCCATTAGTATTGAATAAAAATATAAAGTGTTAATTTAAATTTAAAAGTTAAATTAATCAATCTATTTTCAAAGCTTGATTTATTTTAATCAAGTAATTTTGTTTTAAATCTTTCTTTTATATTTAAGCAATGTTCTTTAACATTCATTTTATTTTAAGGTTTATAACTATTTAAAATTTGGATTAATGTTTAATAGTTAAATATTTTAAATATTAGAATTCTAAATGGAATTTGAATTTAACTTTAGAAATGTATTGTGTAAATACATTTTGAATGTAAATGAAGTCATTTGATAAGTAAATAAATTATTTTGAGAATAATTGAAATAATTAAGAATTTACTTAATTATTTGGTTTTAATTAATGGTTTAGATTAATTTTAATTAGAAATGATTTATTGATAATTAATCTAATTCAAATTTCCTTAAGTATATAATTATTGAAATGTTGTTAATTAATAAATGGTGATAATTATCTAAGGATAAGTTAATAATTAATTAATGTAATTAATTTTGATAATTAACTAGATTAATTAATTGAATATAATTAATTGTAATTTGTTAAGTATAATTAATTGTTAAAGTAATTAAGGAATTAATTACTTATTGTAATTAATTTTGATATGTAATTTATTTAAGTTAATTAATTTAGTTTAATTAATTTAAGTAAATCATTTGATGATTTAATGGAAGTAATTACTTAATGTAATTAATGGAGCAGGATTACTTAGAGAAGTAATACTGATAATTACTGGAATGTAATTAGTAATTTGGATAATTACTTTTGTAATTAATTAAGAAATTAATTAATGATTAATTATTGGTTAATTAATTTATAAATAAGTAATTAATGATAGTCAATTACTAAATTGAATATTAATCAAGGTGATTAATAATTAGATTAATTACTAAATGTAATTAATTTTAATTAAGTAATTTATTTAAATGTTAGAGATCATTAATTATTATAATTAATGATGTAATTAAGGATTGTTTGATTAAATAATAATTAATTAAGTGATTAATTAATTGTAATTAATTAAGGACAAATATAATTAATTATAATTAATTAATTAAATGAGTAATTAAATGTTAATTACTTATGAATAGGGTTAATTAATGTGTGAAAATTAATTAAATACTAATTACTTATTGTAATTAGTGAATGATTAATCAAAGATGTTTAATCAAGTTAAATATTTAGTGAGTGATCAATTAACTGGATTAATTAATGGATGTTAAGAAGGATTTAAATGTGTTAATTAATTTAATTTATTTTAAATTAATTAGAGATGGTTGTAATTAATTTTATTCATTTTAAATTAATTATAATTGATGGTTAATGAATCATTGCTTATGCATATTATTGATCGAATGGTTGTGATCTCAGTAATGAGATTAGTTGTATCTGTATGATATGGATGATTGGTTTAAGTATGATGGTTTGTGATGGATTATTTGGTTGTGATGATTATCTGTTTATGGATGATACAGATTATCTGTTTATGATATGAATGTGATTATCTATTGTGAGATGTAGTTTATCTATCTATGTGAAATAGATAATAATGAAATAAGTTAATTGTTTAAAACCCTTAAGTATAACTTGGACATTAAGATGGCGTTTGGTTTCGGTGAGACTGGGATCGAGTTTCCGTATTTGGATATCCGAAAACCACATCGATTCCAATTAAACGTTAGGTCGTTAATCCAAGTGGATCAAGTGAAGACTCGAGGTGTAAGGGCTATACGTCAGTATAACTCTGTGGGTGATTCCGTAATGAGTTTGACGGAATAGGACTTATAGATTCGAGATGGTGATTTAGAGTGCAAGGGTTATCGTCGTTAACTCCGAGGGTGATTCCAATACGAGTGTAACGAGATAATGCCTTCGGTTTCGTTCGAACCTGGAACGAACTTGCATGGATTGAATGCTTTCAGAACATCGTCAGGTGGACGATGAGCATTCTAAGATTGATATGTCCTATAAAGGTAATCGTAACCTCAAGCCTCATCAACCGGGAATGGCTAAAACAGGGGAGGTGCAGCAAAGCTTCGTGGGTATCCCCCACCGGAGAGTAAGATTTATCCCTGTCTAGAGGTCCCTTTATATTCGATTGTGTGGCAGTTGGCGACGGCCAATCTGCGAGGTGGTCTTGTTCGAGACTGTTCAGTAAGGAATGGTTCCGGCTTTGTGTTGCAGGGGATTGGGAGTAATCCTCGGTACGTTGATCTAGGCTACGTACTGTGACGTACGGTACCCCAGTAGCCCTGCCATTGATGGAATCCATAATCCAATAAGTGCCTGTATGGTTTTGATTGTGCCCAACTATGTTGGAATGTGAGATGTTAGCATTCCAGCTATTTCTGTATTTTATTTTGAAAACCCTAGACACTGTTATAATATCACTAGATTTCCTATCAAATGTTTTGGTTAGCGTAAGGTAAAAACTTTTCCATGTTTATGTGTGGAAAGTCTTACGTGATACCTTTTGTTTTCAAAGGATTTTCTAAAGTTAAGCAACTTCTTAACCCGTTTACTCACACCAGACCCTGTCTGACCTGAGTGTTTATTTTCTGTTTTATTAAACTCTTGGGTACTCATATTATGTATGAGTAGTCAAGTGATTCAGGATTGCTTTGACGAGTTCTGGAGGAGATAATGGAGCAGGAGGCTTCAGCGTGTAGATATATGTAGTGCTTCCGCTGTGTTTGAGTTGTATGTGTTTTTCTCTGATGTACTTGAATTGTAATTGCTAGACAGATGTTTATAACTGTCTAATTTGTGTTGTATTAGCTGTATTACTCTGATGTATATGATACTATATAATGTTTTATGTGATATATTATAATTTATTCGATTCCGCTGTGAGATTCTGATGTTGTCTGTTCTTTCTTTCCTTTCTTTTCTCTTTTCTATCCCTTTCTTTCTTCTTAGCGATGTGACTTCCTGGAGTTTGGTAGTTGGGTCGTTACATTGTGGTATCAAAGCTCTAGGTTGAGCGAATGCCTAGACTCTGGAGTGGTGTCCTTCTTGAGAGAGCGTATTTGTAATTTTGAATATATATATATATATATATATATATATATATATATTTATTTCTACCTATTAGATTGGGTTACCTGTTCGGGTTTTCCAATATAAGTAATAAAGGTAGATAGGGTAGTGGTGTGTGTAACACAACTACCAAGGTTGGAGTTCGAGTGTTTGAAGTTGGAATGGTCAGCTTGGGCAGTATTGGGCATTTTGAGTAGTTTGGCAGTTTGGTGTGAAGGATTTCACCGATCTCTGAAGGAAATTTTTTCAAGATTCGGAATTTGTTTTTGGATTGTAAGCTTGATTGCACTCGTGTGAGTGGTTTTTCTTGAGTTTGGATCAGTTGGGAGTTCTGAAGCCAGCAATGATATCTTGGCAACTTAAGAAGAAGTTCTGTCTATATTTGAGCTTGGTTTGGGAGCGAGTTTCCTAAGAGTTATCTGTCTATCTGGAATGCTCTATTGTGAAGAGGCTGGTGTAGCTTTGAGGTTCAATGAGCTTTTGGATAAGGAAGATTTGGCAGCAGTAGCAACAGTGAGTGGCCTGTTCTTCGATGGTTCAGAAGTCTCTGTGATTCTTCTGTCAATAGGTCGGGCAGATGTTGGAGCTTGTCCATTTCTTCTGGAAGCCCAGTTGGGTGTGATGTTTGTGGTTTGAGATAGACCACTAGTTTCTTCTTTTGAAGGTTTTAGCTGTTCTGATTGTTGAAGTGAGAACGATTTCTTGAGATCTGAACTGAGTGGAATCGCAAAAGTGACTTGCGATGGTTTGGAAGTTCTCTGAGTGACCTTTGTTTGGATTGAAGCATCTCTAGAGGATGTTTGAGTTATCGAAGTGGTATTTTCTAGATATCTTCGAAGGAGTTGAGATTTTCATCAGCATCAGGAGATTGAGTTTTGTATCGACTTGGTTCTTGGAGCTTTACCGGTGGTTCAACATTGTAGGAGATTCTTTGAATGTGATCTGTTTAAGTTGGTAGGATTTATTGGATCCAGTTTTCTGATTGAATTTTTGTTGTGGTGCTGTGAACGAATCAGATAGGTCATTGAGATTTTATGGAATTTGATGAACAATATTTCAGGATAAGTTGATCAAGTTTATACTTGTGTTCATCAACAGCATTTTCAAATCAGAGTTGCGCAGTGGAAGCATGGTGGCAGCTATTCCAGAATAGAAGCGACACCCGATTCTTTGGGAATTTGAGTTTTGTCTTGGATCAGAGGATTTCTATAGGAAATTTATTTTAGATCTGGAGGCTTGATTGTTTCGAGCATCTGTTTGTTTTCTACGTAGGGTAGTATGTTGAAGTCTTCTGATGTTTGTGTAGTTGAGTTGTGAAGTGGATTTTGTTTGATCTAGAGGTTGAAGGCAACCCAGGATCGACAGGAGAGATTTGTGGATATGAGTATTGGATCTTTATGTTTTCTCTTGAGAGTGAAGTGTTTGGTCTAAGGATTGAATTGCCAGTTCGGATGGCCGGATTTGTTTTGGTTTTCACGTATCTCTGAGGGAGTACGTGTATGGTTTATCTCTGGTTTTAGAATAAGTAGTTCTGAGAGATTTGGTAGTTGATCAGGACTTGTCTGTGGTCCAGTTTCCTGTTTAGATTTGTAGATCTAGATATATAGGAGCTCTGGATCTGAGTGGTGTAGCTTGTTTAGATTCTGTAGGGCGAGTGTCCCGGTGTTTGTACCTGGGGAAACTCTAGGGAATCTTATTCAGAATTTTATCTGGATTATTAGAATTGTTTGTTTGAATTGGTTGCTATGGTTGTTAGTATTTGGATGATAGCATATGTTTGTTCTTTTAAAATTTAGAATTTGTATGGATTATTAAATTACCTTTGCTTTTAAATTTCGGGGACGAAATTCTTTTAAGGGGGGAGGAATGTGATGTCCCAGAAATTTAGGCAATAATTATTTAATAATTTCATTAATTATTATTTTAAAATGTGAAATATTGATTTAATAATTTAATTCAAACAGAAATTCTCTTTTGAAAATTTATAATTATTTAGTTTGTTAAATGATATTCTTTTCAAAGTTAAAAATATTTAAGTAATAATATCTTTTTATGCTGATTTAAAAATATTTATTTATAATGTATAAATGTTTATACATTGTAAATAGAGGATTTGGTTTTAATTTTAATTTATATTAAATAAAGGATATTTTCTAATTATTATATAAATGTATAATTTGTAAATTGATTTAGATTAATTTAAATTAGTATTGTAAACTTTTCAAAAGTTTGTTTTAAAAATTTATCTTATATTTTCATAGAAATGTAAGTAAGTATTTATTTTGTTTATAAAAATAAATATAGTTTAAATTTTATTTTATAATAAAAGTTTGTTTTGTTTTATTTTAAAATTGTTTTTCTTTGAAATAAGATTTAATTCATTCTTGTTAAAGTATAACAGTTAGTTCGAAACCTTTTGAAATAAAATGAATTTAACACTTCTTTTCTTCTTAAAATCTTTTCTTTTGAAATTTAGTTTTATAAAGAATATTATTTTTAAAAAATAATTAAGTAAACATTAAAATGTAAGTGCATAGTTTTATAAAGAAGTTTATATGTTATTATTTAAAGGCTAATGTTAATAAAACATTTGAAACATGCTAAAATAAATTTGAAATGGTTTGAGATAATTTAAATACAATTATGAATTTAGAAATTGCTTTTAATTATTGAAATGTACATGTGTTAAAATCTTAAAACAAAAGTGAACACTTGTAAAAGTTTGAGATTATAACATAACAAGTGGCATTTGTTTTAAAACTTATTATTTAAATTATATTGATAGGAGAAACATAGCAATTCATTTGTTAAAACATTTTCTTATTTGAAATCTGAAATCAAATTTCAGTAAGATCAAAACCAAACTTCAATCAATATCTGCAATCAAAAATACAAATCAAATCCAGCAAACCAAATACAAATTAATTTCTTCAAAACAAATCAAGTCTGCATATCTGAAGCTAAGTTTCAACATCAAATTGGAAGTTCAACTTCAATCCAAAATTTGGAAGGTCTGCATGCATTCATCAACAAGAAAAGCAATTCCAGTAAGCAAATGCAAGCCAGGATCAACATGCGTTTCAATATGCAGTTTCTGGAAAATGAATCTGCAGCTAATTTATTGTGCTCTACATCTTCATAAATCAAGTGAGTAAGCTTTTATTTTAAAAAAATAGTTTTTTTTAAATCAAAGATAAATGCAAATTCTAGAACTAAAATACTAGTTCACATGAATTTAAAACTGTTTGGATGAGAACTTCTCTATTTCTTTTGGAAGTGAATAACTTCACAATGCAAGGAAGTTTGAATTTGTCTGATGCATGTAAATACTTAGAAAGAGCAAGCTTGTCTGAAAATTCTATGTTGATAAATGCTGTGTGTGAATATGTTTATATGTTTTTGATTTCTTAAAAACTGCATATAGTGTTGGTTGTAAATTAGGATATTCTTTATTGGAAACTGCTTCATCATTTTGAATTGTTCCAGCTAGTAAAGTTATGTGTAAGCAAAGCATGTTGTTTAGTATTAATGCAGGTTTTATAAAATTATGATTTAGTTAAAATAGGTTAGGATTTGAGGTATGTTACTCACTGGAAACAACTATACAGTAAACATTTTGCAATGGAACAAATATCAACATCTTTAATTATTTCAACAAGATTATAACATGAGTGTATGTTATGAATCAGAAATTTAAAAAAAAAACTCCACCTCTTTAAATTGCTGTTGGATAAGCATTCTGTTTTGAACAGAAAAAGAAATTTAGAAGCATCTGATAGGCTAGTGGAATTTTGGGGTTAGAATGCTTCCTGTAGGTAGAATGTTGATGTAAGAATAAAGGAGATGTTGGTGATGGATGATCAGAGAGAGAGAGGAGAGGTGATATTGAGTGTTTCCAGGTTTTAAAAACCTAATTTCAGTGTTGCAGTTCCTTGTTTACTCACATCCTCTCTGTTGCTTCGAGTTATTTGAGGCTTTGGGAATTTGTAGAAGGGGTGTAAAGGAAGCTATATCCAAGGTCGTGTCGATGATGGTGGCTGGAGGTGGTATTTCTGGGTGTTGACAGGTTTTGTCTTGGTTGTAGTGTTAAACTCAGGTGAACATTATTGGTAGTGTGCAGGGTTTTTGACTCGAAGATGACTTCGGGTATTTTTGTTTCTGACTCGAAGAAAGGGGTTGGTGAACTCGAAGCAAATAGAAGGGTTTCTCGGGTAAGTTGGATTCAGGTGTTAATCCAGAGAGTTGTGCAGTTTTTAGAATTTTTGAATAAAATTCATATTTTTAAGTTGCAACTTGATTCAAGTAAAACTTGAATCTGAATTCAAATGTAGTTTTGAATTCA
This sequence comes from Allium cepa, assembly GCA_030765085.1. NCBI lineage: Eukaryota > Viridiplantae > Streptophyta > Magnoliopsida > Asparagales > Amaryllidaceae > Allium > Allium cepa. The sequence continues at coordinate 405,270,490 of CM060940.1, read as the reverse complement.
AAGTTTTTAAAAATGAAAATCTTAAATTTAAACAAGATTTAAATTAAAAACAGTTTCAGGTTTACTGTTAAAACCTGATTTTTGAATTAAAACAGTTTTTTTTGTAAGTTTTAAAAGTATGAACAGATTTAAATGTTTAAGCAAAACTTAAATTTTTTTTTGAATTCAGATTAAAAAAATTGTTCTCAAGTTCTTTAGAAACCAGTTTTGAATTCAAACGGTTTGTAAATTTAAAAATGAATGAACATATTCAAATGTTTAAAAGAAATTGATTTCAAATAAGATTTAAAACTTGAAAGAATTTAGTTTCCATTAGTATTGAATAAAAATATGAAGTGTTAATTTAAATTTGAAAGTTAAATTAATCAATCTATTTTCAAAGCTTGATTTATTTTAATCAAGTAATTTTGTTTTAAATCTTTCTTTTAAATTTAAGTAATGTTCTTTAACATTCATTTTATTTTAAGGTTTATAACTATTTAAAATTTGGATTAATGTTTAATAGTTAAATATTTTAAATATTAGAATTTTAAATGGAATTTGAATTTAACTTTAGAAATGTATTGTGTAAATACATTTTGAATGTAAATGAAGTCATTTGATAAGTAAATAAATTATTTTGAGAATAATTGAAATAAATAAGAATTTACTTAATTATTTGGTTTTAATTAATGGTTTAGATTAATTTTAATTAGAAATGATTTATTGATAATTAATCTAATTCAAATTTCCTTAAGTATATAATTATTGAAATGTTGTTAATTAATAAATGGTGATAATTATCTAAGGATAATTTAATAATTAATTAATGTAATTAATTTTGATAATTAACTAGATTAATTAATTGAATATAATTAATTGTAATTTGTTAAGTATAATTAATTGTTAAAGTAATTAAGGAATTAATTACTTATTGTAATTAATTTTGATATGTAATTTATTTAAGTTAATTAATTTAGTTTAATTAATTTAAGTAAATCATTTGATGATTTAATGGAAGTAATTACTTAATGTAATTAATGGAGCAGGATTACTTAGAGAAGCAATACAGATAATTACTGGAATGTAATTAGTAATTTGGATAATTACTTTTGTAATTAATTAATAAATTAATTAATGATTAATTATTGGTTAATTAATTTATAAATAAGTAATTAAAGACAGTCAATTACTAAATTGAATATTAATCAAGGTGACTAATAATTAGATTAATTACTAAATGTAATTAATTTTAATTAAGTAATTTATTTAAATATTAGAGATCATTAATTATTATAATTAATGATGTAATTAAGGATTGTTTGATTAAGTAATAATTAATTAAGTGATTAATTAGTTGTAATTAATTAAGGACAAATATAATTAATTAATTAAATGAGTAATTAAATGTTAGTTACTTATGAATAGGGTTAATTATGTGTGGAAATTAATTAAATACTAATTACTTATTGTAATTAGTGAATGATTAATCAAAGATGTTTAATCAAGTTAAATACTTAGTGAGTAATCAATTAACTGGATTAATTAATGGATGTTAAGTAGGATTTAAACGTGTTAATTAATTTAATTTATTTTAAATTAATTAGAGATGGTTGTAATTATTTAATTCATTTTAAATTAATTATAATTGATGGTTAATGAATCATTGCTTATGGATATTGTTGATTGAATGGTTGTGATCTCAATAATGAGATTAGTTGTATCTGTATGATATGGATGATTGGTTTAAGTATGATGGTTTGTGATGGATTATTTGGTTGTGATGATTATCTGTTTATGGATGATACAGATTATATGTTTATGATATGAATGTGATTATCTATTGTGAGATGCAGTTTATCTATCTATGTGAAATAGATGATAATGAAATAAGTTAATTGTTTAAAACCCTTAAGTATAACTTGGACATTAAGACGGCGTTTGGTTTCGGTGAGATCAGGATCGGGTTTCCATATTTGGATATCCGAAAACCACATCGATTCCAATTAAACGTTAGGTCGTTAATCCAAATGGAGCAAGTGAAGACTCGAGGTGTAAGGGATATACGTCAGTATAACTCTGTGGGTGATTCCGTAATGAGTTTGACGGAATAGGACTTATAGATTCGAGATTGTGATTTAGAGTGAAAGGGTTATCGTCGTTAACTCCGAGGGTGATTCCAATACGAGTGTAACGAGATAATGCCTTCGGTTTCGTTCGAAACTGGAACGAACTTGCATGGATTGAATGCTTTCAGAACATCGTCAGGTGGACGATGAGCATTCTAAGATTGATATGTACTATAAAGGTAATCGTAACCTCAAGCATCATCAATCGGGAATGGCTAAAACAGGAGAGGTGCAGCAAAGCTTCGTGGGTAGCCCCCACTGGAGAGCAAGATTTATCCCTGTCTAGAGGTCCCTTTATATTCGGTTGTGTGGCAGTTGGCGACGGCCAATCTGCGGGGTGGTCTTGTTCGGAACTGTTCAGTAAGGAATGGTTCCGGCTTTGTGTTGTAGGGGATTGGGAGTAATCCTCGGTACGTTGATCTAGGCCACGTACTGTGACGGGCGGCACCCCAGTAGCCCTGCCATTGATGGAATCCATAATCCAATAAGTGCCTGCACGGTTTTGATTGTGCCCAACTATGTTGGAACGTGAGATGTAAGCATTCCAACTATTTCTGTATTTTATTTTGAAAACCCTAGACACTATTATAATATCATTGGATTTCCTATCAAATGTTTTGGTTAGCGTAAGGTAAAAACTTTTCCATGTTTATGTGTGGGAAGTCTTACGTGATACCTTTTGTATTCAAAGGATTTTCTAAAGTTAAGCAAGTTCTTAACCCGTTTACTCACACCAGACCCTGTCTGACCTGAGTGTTTGTTTTCTGTTTTATTAAACTTTTGGGTACTCATATTATGTATGAGTAGTCAAGTGATTCGGGATTGCTTTGACGAGTTCTGGAGGAGATAATGGAGCAGGAGGCTTCAGCGTGTAGATATATGTAGTGGTTCCGCTGTGTTTGAGTTGTATCTGTTTTTCTCTGATGTACTTGAATTGTAATTGCTAGACAGATGTTTATAACTGTCTAATTTGTTTTGTATTAGCTGTATTACTCTGATGTATATGATACTATATAATGTTTTATGTGATATATTATAATTTATTCGATTCCGCTGTGAGATTCTGATGTTGTCTGTTCTTTCTTTCCTTTCTTTTCTCTTGTCTATCCCTTTCTTTCTTCTTAGCGATGCGACTTCCTGGTGTTTGGAAGTTGGGTCGTCACATTAAATAAGTTGAATAATTAATTTTAAAACATCATTTATTAACAAGGATTAACTAATTTAAATATCATTAATAAAAAAGATTAATTAAATTAATGCTAATTAATTAATTCTAAAAGTAATTAATTAAAAATGATTAACTGATTTTTTAACTCCATTAGTTGAAATAATTAGTTAACTTTAATGTATAATTATCTAAGAGATTAGATAGACTTAATCATTGTTATAAAAATGGTTACTTGATTTTAAACATTATTAACAAAGTAATTTATTTATTTTAAATACATCATTATTAAGATTATTTATTAATTTAATCCTCATTATTTAAAATAATTAATTAAATTTAAAATCATTGTTAAATTAGTGAATTAGTTTCAAATCCATCCTTATTTAAAAACTTAATTAAATTTGTAAAGTAAACCCTAAGTTCGAAAGTAAAACAAAAAATGGCGAAAAGATGGTATATTCCGAAAGTTCTGATATAGCAATAGTCGCTGTAAGGAACTACTTTCATGACATATTAATTTTCGTCCTAGTATCACATCGCATAACATAAGTAAAGCGCATATATATGTAGGATATAGATTAACCCTAGAGGGGGGGTAAATAGGGTTATAGCAAATTTTCTCGATTTAAACGTAAAAACAAACTGCAGAAATAAATATGCTGAAAAGTAAATCACACACAAAATTTACCCAGCTTCGGCAACCCCTGCCTACTGCTACATTCCCAGATTTCTATTAGAATTAAACAGTATCCCGCATACAAACACTCTACTAGACTCGCAAACCCTTTTGCTCCCGCTCACAAACACTCTCACAGACTCGCACACCCTGCTCCGCCTATAGAGTTTCTCTTACTCGCAAACTCTGCTCCGCCTATAGAGTTTTGCAAACTTGCACACCTTGCTCACTGAATTAATTCTAACTAGACATTCTGACATTACCTACAACCTAGGTGGTGAGTTTCAATTTCTTTGACTCGAAAAGAAAAAACAGACTTTAAAAATAAAAGCCGGAGCAAAAATTAAAATACAACTTTGAATCCATAATTTTTGCTCAAATTAAAAATTAAAAGACCCCCTTTAATAAAACCCTAAATAAAATCCCTTTTATAATAAAGTCGGCCCTTTTATTTTTTAGCCCGATCCAATTCTTTTGGCTTGTGAGAATAATGCGGCCGATCCTCTTTGCCACTAATTTAGGGCTTCTGTCTTCGATCCAAATTGGGGCTTTCTGATGATCGATTCACTGACTTACGTTGCTCTTGCACACGCTCGTTCTCTGATGACCGATGGTTTGCGTCGCTTATTCGCAGCTTCTCCTTTGATTGTTTTATGAAATTTGGACTTGGTTGCTTCGAGATGATCGAGTTTACTGTTGCGGTATGTAATCTTTTCGTTGCTGGTTTGATTGTTTGCTTTTTTACTCGATGCCGATGATTGGTTTTTTGGTTCAGTATTTATATGAATTCGAATCACTTGATTTTGCTCGTATCAATTTGGTACTTTCCTAAATTTTGTTTTCCTGATGCGCACGGCTTTCCTGATATATTTTTGGACTTGATGCTCACGACTTTGATTTTGATGCGTTCGATATTTACTTGATTGATACGGCAACAAGTTTCCCTTTTACTTTGTGACTTTTTCAAAGATACGAATTTGAGTTGAATTATGACTTGGTTAACACCCGCTCTTGACATGGCTTCGGCCATTTTTGTGTTTATCCCTGTCTTCGTCTTTGGCCATCTTCACTGGTCTCCACTTGAACATTGCATTGTTGTTCACTGTTTACTTCACTGGACTTGATATCATTGATATGCATTTCTCGATTTCAATGCATAACGATCTTCATTTTTGCTGCTTATGTTGGTGACAAGTCTTTGTGATCTGCACTGTGCATATGAACTTGGTCTCTGGACATTTGTTGGCACTGACTGTTGTCTTTGTGGTCTTCTCATTCATGTTGCCTGGTTTTAGTCTTGAATGCATCTGTGCATATTGTTGTGTCACTCGCTTGAGTCTGTGTCATCTTTGTTGTGATGCCACTTGAACTTCATGTTGCCTTGTATCATTCTGGTTATTACTGCATTGTCACTTGTGTATTGCCTTTGACATCCATGTTCTTTGTAGTTTGGTCTGGTCTGGTCTGCATACATGATTGTTGCAGTCCATTTTGCTGTTGGTCTTGCATTTGTGATCTGATGCAGTTTCATTTCTTAAAATCTGCCTTTAGTTGTATTCATTGTGTTGTTGTCTGGACACATGTTTTATCACTTGAGCTTGCAGTCTTCATTTTTTCTGTGACACTTGTGATATTCATGTTGATTGCTTCATGACTTCGACTGTTTGCATACACTTCATGCAGTCTTCAGTTTGTACTTCTGGTCTTTGCATACATGTGAACTTGTGTATCTTGTCTCCATGTATTCATGTACACTACTGTGTTGTATGCTTGATCACTGGGCACTTGAGTTGTTTGTATGTTTGTATTTGTACTTGCTTTTGGGTTGCTGCACATGTGGTTTTGCATTTGATTGATATGGAGACCTGTAGTCTTCATTTGCAGCCTTGACTTTGGTTGATGTTGTCTTGTGTTGAACCCAGTTTCAAAACTCGGGTTTGACCTTGTGCTCGTGTCATGATTTTGAATATATTGCATGTGAGTTGAACCCGGCTTTTCATTTGGGTTTGACCTGTGCTCACCTGTCCCTGTAGCATTATCAAGTGTATATTGATGTGCACGGCCTTGTGGCATGTGCAGTGATACACTGTGCATTTCACATTGTTCGTGTATGATGAATTCAATTGTGAATGATGACGAACAACCCAAATAGGCAAATCATATTTTCAAAAATCATATTTTATTTTATATTGCAAAAATATTTCTTTTTCAATTTTACTGCGTTAGTGAATATTTTTGCAGATTGCTCAGATGCTGGATTCAAACTGGAATGCAGTTGAAGACAAAATACGAGTGTGAGTGATATGTAGTGAGGTTATTAATGTAAATTGAATTGTGATGTATTCAAAAATGTATATGTATAGTGAGAGCTTGAATTTGTACTATTTAAGATTGTAATAAATATTTGTTTGAATAAAATTTCTGTTTGAATTCAAATTCCATTCAAATTCTGTGTAATTTATTTTATTCAACAAATATCTATTTAATCTATGAAAAATAGAATAGTACATTAACAAATACATTTAAATGAATGTATATATGTTTATTATCATCAAACAAAAATCATATACTTGCATATTCCACAATATACATACATACATACATACATACATACATACATACATACATACATACATACATACATACATACATACATATACGTACAAGGTCCATAAGAAATCATACAATGTCTAGAGAGCATCACTTATAACATATTTAACTTCTTTTTACTAACTTTTCATGTTGCTTACTAACTACCAAGATGTCATCTTTCCAAAGCATAAACTAAGTCAATAACTATCACATTACCATAAGCATACAATAATCATCTAAAATCTAGTAAGATGAACAATATTAAAGTTAAAACTGTTGGTTTTAAATGGTGAGATTTTGCTCACCGAAAATCGATGAAGTAAACCAAGCTTGCATTATAACTTGAATATGCCCTAGAACTTCACTTTGCCTTTCCAAAATTGATAGCTTTATGGGTCTAAGGGTGCAAATGGGCTCGGCTAGGGGGCTTTAGGTTTTAGCCTATGTTGAATAAAAGGTATATGGGCTTGTTTTGGCAAGAGAAGAAGTGTAATGGAGGAGGAAGTTGTTTTTAGTGAACTTGCTTAAGGAATAAGTGAAAAGAAATGATTTTTTTTGGAAGCCATGGGGACTTAGGAAGGAATGTAAATGAGGTTTTGAAAGTGAAGATACAAATGAGAAAAATGAGAAAAGAATTAGGAAATTAGCTTTTATACTAAGGGATAAATCAAATTACCAAACTATCCTTAAAGGACATAATCTCAACTCAATGAATGCCACATCACCAAGCTTGTCTCCTCCCCTTTAATTTTAAAATTTCCATGTCCCCCTTCTTTTCCAAGATGCCAACGTGTATTTAATGAACTAAGGACTTTATATTTGCAATGAAATGATGTTCTATGACAATTTTTCACTTTATTTTTAAACACTTACATAATAAGTCATACCATACTTAATATAGTTATTTATATTAATATATGTGTATATGTATCAAAAATAAATTCTAACTTATTATAAATATGCATATTTATTACTCAAATGTTCACAACGTTTTCCGACAACTTTTGGACACCGAAAAGTCGAAAATTTAGAAAACAATTTTTGGCCGCGCTTTCCGCTTTTCTTTGAACTAATTACTTTTGTAAACAAATTTGGTACGGTAATTATTTTTTAAAAGAGCTTTATTTTGGTTACTAAATCCATTAATTAATTATATAATAATATCTTAAGTCTGTATATTTTAAAGTGACTAATTTACGGGTCTTTACATATATGGATGTTAGTGCAGGTAGGTAAGCTAGTTCCCTATGTGGTGACACTAGAACATTGCGTGACTAGGTAAATGCTATTTATCTAGAAGGATGAACATTCGACTAGGGTGATTATATCGCAAATTGCACTCATAGGGGGTTCTACGGTGGACACAAGCCATGATGACGATTCTTGATGGAGTGTATGGCCCAGTATGAATGGTAGCTCCTTTGTATTCATGGTGATATGACTTGATGTTACGATGTTGATGAATCCCATCGCAGTGCGATAAGAGGCTTTACGTTATCATTGAGTGGTCGACACGGTTACAGTGACAATGAGACACTTTGGCGAGTTGGAATTCCGTGCACCCCCTCAATGAGTAAACATGATATAGTCATAGGAATTGTTGTTCCTTACTAGAAATTGTAGGGAAACCTATGTGGAATAGTGACAAGTAGTCGTAGTAGTGGGAAATGTAGTCCTATGGTGGAAAATTGTAGGAAAAAATTTGTGGAATTCATTAGTTGTCTTGAGGTTCAAGTAGTTGTTCGACCTTAAGTACGAGCATAATGTCTTTATTTTAGGTATATATTGAGCTAAACCTCTTAAATTAAGTAAAAAGTAATTCATAAACACATGTAATGCCACCTTGGTCACATAGAGTGTTACTAATGTCAATTGCATGTGATAACCATATATTAATGATGTACTCATTTACTAGACTTTTGTCTAACCTACTCCCTTTCACCTTTCCTTTTCCCAACTATAGAAGGAGATAACAGCAAGTGATAGATTCGACGATAGTGCTTGAATAGGTGAGCATGACACTAGAGTTGCTTTTTATTTCCTATAACTCTCCATGTACTGTTTATCCTATTTAGTATATTATCAAACTATATGATGTATTTTTTGTACACCATGGATTTGACTACATTCTATTTTGTGATCGTGTTTTTAGATATTTTCTGAGATGACCATTTTTAGTATTTTTATTTTTATGCCTTCCGCTGTGAGATCTGAACTTATAATATGTCTTAGATTGTATCCTTGTATCTGTAGTCTCTGAAATATTTTAAAACCCCAATAGCTCGTCTTTCTTAGTACTTCTGCGAGTCCAAAAGTCGACCAAGAATTTGGATCGACGTGTCGGAAGGTATGGATTATCACATTTCCAGAAGTTGTTGATTTGAAATTTAGAGCCAATTTGCCATCGACTTGAGGTATCTAGGTATGGGTGGTTGTATTGAATGTATTGCCTATTTCTCTCCATGTACTTCTTATTTTCTGATCTCACTGCAGAAGGCAAATAATGTAAATACTGAAAATAGCCATTTTAGAAAATTTCAAAAAACATGGCCTCAGAAAGTATCCTATCATCAATAGTTAATTGAATCTTTTGGTCGAAGTTTAAACTTAGAATTGCAATGCCCATGTCAATGAGTAGATGTAGCCAGGTACATAAGTTTGATGGCAATCTTTGGAAACTTAAACAAGGTTAAGAATAAGGTGATGGAATGATAAAACTTAGGGGGAGTGGTGTTGTATCTTGCTGATGGTTAATGAACTTGAGATGATGAGTTTATAAATAATGGTGAAAAACCATATACGATCGGATATTGTATTAGAATTGAGTTGTATATATGCGTGTAGTCAATCCGATGTTTTTCCTATTGATGTAGCCGAGTTTATATAGGCTCATAAAGGAGATATGTAAGCATGGAAAAAGAAGTTGTAGAGAATATATGGAGAAAGATAGGGATTGTAAGATAATTTGTTTCCCTTTGTAGAACATCAAAATCTATATAATGAAAAACGAATTCTTGATGTATCCTCAGTACATTGTTTGATTATGCATATATTTCCATGCTTTTGAACTTTATTTGTTTTCTTTTCTTTATATATATAGTCTCTTATTTCAAACTAATATATTTCCTTTTTCTTTAGATGTTTATTTGTTTTCTTTTCTCTGCATATGTAGCCTCTTATTGTACTGAAAGGAAACTTTACTACAACCGGTATTTTCTAATGAATCCTATATATATAAAAATTAGATAAACATGTTAGATAAAATTAATGTTTGTTAACATCATACAAAAATCATCGATTTCACTATTCCATACCTTATATTTCTAATACATCTCTTCGATTAGGAGTTCACAATTGAAGTCTTCTTTGGCTTTTGTCCACTCATCACAGTGATGGAAGATGGATCAGAATCAAAGATGACTTCTTTCACCGACACTTCCAATTCAGCGCGTTTTATATGATCCAATAAGTTAGTGAATATATTATTATTCCACGATTTCACACTTATTTTCACATTTTTGAGTTTATGAGAAAACGCAGACATGGGTGATCCTATAATGGGTAAACATCATGCTTCTTTGACCCTGTCAAGAAAAATGTGATGAGTGATCCAAATGTTTTGAAATAGAAATGGTTTAGGGAGAGAACGGAGCTGAAGTTTAATCGGAGGATCATTGGGGAATGATTAGAGTTAGTATGATTGAGGAGATCGACAATGGATGAGAATGTTGGAGAACCGTCCAATGTTACTCAAAATACAGTTTAGTCTAACAAAAACTCGAGCTACGACTTCTCTATTGCTGAACCATGCATAACTCGAACCATAGAAGGGGATTTTGTGATGTCTGGCTTGGGAGATAGGGGCATTGAAATCGTTGATGGCATGAATGCAAGGGGCACCGCCAACTTTTCATTGCTATTGGAGATAATGTTGAAATCACTGCGATTAACCTATGACGATAAATTAAGAGATTGAAGGTGACGGGTCTCATTCCATTAAGAGTTCCTTTCAATTACTGAACACTTGGTATAAACACAAGCAAACATTCGAGATAGGAGATGAGGAAGATTTCTAATGGAAAAAGAAAGAGCTTAGTCTGAGTCTAGAACAATAGAAAAATCCCTATCAAATTTAAAGAGAATCCAAAATTTTCAATTTTGGTTGTGTGGATACCTCTTGTAAATTAAGCTTTGATATCAAAAATAAGAGATTCTAATATTTAATGAGAGGCTCCTGAATAGCAATTGCACTAATATTTTCCCTTTTCAAGATGCTTTTGAGTTTGACTATTTTGCATCATTACCAAACCCTTATATTGTAGATGTTGATCATGATGATTTAGTGGATGACATTTGAGTTTTGGAGATTTTATCTTGTGCTAATCTAGTGCGGAGGTGTAAAAGATGGATGATTTAGATCGCTTTGCATCTTTTGGGATGACCCAATAAAATGTGTCTTGAGGAAGATGCTATGGTGGACGATGTGAATGGCTGTGGACTGGAATGAATGGATCTATAGCACCCCCCATCTGGGGGACCCGAAGCTAAGCGCTATAGATGTTGCAGTCATCCATAGTATTAACTTTTGGCAACCAAATACGGTAATGTTAATGATATCCATAATATCAGAAGCATATTATATGAAACAAAATCACAGATTTCACAAAAACAACTTTTCTGATTACATTTCATAAAACATGTTTCATATTCTATTACATAATCCCACAATCGTTTCCCAGGTAAAGATCAAATATCATTATTACAAAAAATGCCAAGAGCGACATATGAAGATGCCCTCTTGTATGAACAGATTACTATATAGACATAACTGTCTTAAATACAACACAGCGGAATAAAACAAAACAAAACAAAATAAAATAGCAACTCCTAAATAGCTATCCATCAACCACCTACTCTTCTTCGAAAGCTTTATTTGTCAACTTACTATAACCAATAAAAAACTTAACCCTCAGTCTACTCAAATTAATTTTAAGCACCCGAGTGTTTAAAGGGAAAACATAATCTTCGAGTTAGACACAAAGCTTGATGTGAATAATATTATAAATCCTGGTTATTTGATATTAAGTGAGACCGCGCCGCTTGATGGAACGGTTTTCCCTTCACCAATATCCTTTTAAAATATATCTTTTGCAAACTTTTATCATGCAACTAAAACTGGTAAAAACTGTAAAGCATTATTATATAAACATATATATCAGGTAACGAATGAACTATCTCTCTGAACACTACAGTTTTATTTGGCTAACTACTAACCTTAGGCTAACCCGGTCCTACCAGACAATATAATTAAAAAAAATCAACACCAGTTAGACACTCTTCTTCTGGACGGTCTGTCCCTAACTACCTGTTAAACATTCCTTTTCAAGACGGTCAGTCCCTAACTTAACGTCTCCCAGGGTCACCTTATCCAAATGGTTTTACGGGCTCACCAATAACCTATATGTATACAAATATATATATTCCCTTCTCTATGTAACCATAATTTTAGTCTTACCGATGACAAAGCTTACACATTGGAGTTTTGGACTAAAATAGCTAGGGCTAATAGCTAATGTATAGGACGCGACCCTATACCAGTCCCATCTGGTATTCTAATATCTGAGTCATTTTACTTAGGGTAATCTTCCCTTAGACTTTCCTTGAAACCCTTTTCATCTCAAATTGATTTAAAACCTTTAAACCAAACTTAAAAAAGGAAAATATATACTCTATGCTTTACTCAAAATCACATTGCCTTGTTATATATGCTTTACTTAAATCTTTGTTGATGAAAATATTTAAACCTTTGAGAGTACCCCTTTCGAGTCCATTAAAAGTACCCCTTTCAAAGCCAAGTAAAACCTTTCTTTCACCTAGGCCGAAAGGCTAAAACATTCCTATTGAAACCATTCAAAATATTTATTTCGAAAACGTTGGAAAACCATTATTTCAAAAGCATTAAAACCTTAGACATCCTTCTTCAAAATCTTTATACAATACCTTTCAAATACATTGGAAAACCTTTCCTTTTAAACCTTTCAAAACCAGTGGCGAACCATCCCTTCGAAACCACTCTTTAAAACCTCTCGAAAGTAATAAAACATCAAACCTTTCGAAGGCCTTTAGGTTCAACTAAAACATGTGAAACACCTTTTGAAACCAAACCATTTGGATTCTACCTTCAAAAGTGCAAAAGGGTCATAAAACATTTAAGTCGAAAGAACTCTTTCGAAAGCATTTCCTAAGCAAAGAAGTGATGGTGTCGAAACCAACATTTCGAAAGCAATGGAGAAGCGGATAAGTTTTAAAAGCAAAGTATACTTTCCGAAACCACTGGAGTTGATAGGTATAAATGAGGCAGCTAAGGGTTTCGACCTCATTTGAAAGCATTTACTTAAAACAAAAGGCGCAACCCATTCAAAACCTTTTTTTTAAAGCATTTGACTCGGCCAAAAGCCAACTAGGTCAAAAGCATACCGTTCAAAAGCAAAGCAGGCGCGTTTCCATTTGGAAGCAAAGACATGCTTCGACCCCTTCAAAACCTTTGGTCTCGACCTAGTGCCTTCTGCCTTAGTCTAATTCACTTTGTACCAAGTTATTGATACTATGTGCATTAGTTTCGATGGCATGGAGGCCACAGTACTTGGTCGGAACCCATGTGTCGAAAGTGGCGAAATATGCTAAAAGCATGTAAAAACTAATTTTTACTTTAAAAAGAATTTCTTTTCAATTAACCTGCCTTGTTTGTCAATATTGGTTGCAAATTTTATTTTCTAAAAGTGCTACTAATATTTTAGAAACAAATAATTTAATTTATTTACAAAATATTCATTCCCCTTTTATAAATATATAAAACATTTAAGTCCCATACCTTAAATAATTTTATATATCTACCAAAACATTTCGGAAAATTCTACAAAAATTTCATAAATTCATTTTTAATATGTTTTCTAACATATATAAATTTCATACCAAAATTATATGTAGTTTAATCGTAAATTATTTTAAACCAACAAATCATTTTCTTCACTACGAAATTAATATAAAATCCACATTAATTCAGAAAACTATGAAAATTGAAAAGCATCTCTAAAATATCATTTCTGATCAATACCTAAAATTGCAAGGCATTTGGATGTCATTAAATAGGGTTTTCATATTAAAACATATCATAAAACCTATATGCTTAAGCATAAATCATCAACAAGCATATATAAACAATAAATCATTCAAAAACATGGCATACTAATGCAAAATACTTTCGATTATCCTTAAAACCGAAAATAATTGGAAAATGAGATGTAGTCATTTTGACCTTAGCTTTTGAGATTAAAAGGTTGGGAATTTGAATGGATTTAAGTTCATAAAGCTTCTCCTTGATTATTTAATCTTCCTCCAGTTGCTTCTAATGGTAGCCGGCCTCTAATTTAATTTGATATTGCAAATGAATGCTTGAGTGAATTCCTAAGGATTTAGAGTATTATAATGCTTATTTTCCTATTTTTCCATCACCTATTATACTTAACCATTTTATTTTAGTTCATTTGTTATCAAGGCACGGCTACCCTTTATTGATTACAAATCTCAATCAACTAGTCATCACATTATTTTATTTTATTTATCCAATTAAATATCCTAAATAATGTTACAAAAAATATGGGGCGTTATAGGATCTTTGGCTATTTGGGAGTAGTAGGTGATCTCGCTACCTCGACTAAAGGACATAGGATGGGTAGAGGGCATTAATGGAGGGAGTGACTGGGTAAGCAAGTCGCTTGCACGTGTGTCAATGGGCATGTTAGAAGAAGAGGCTTACGTATCTTATGAAATATCAATTAAAAGAAAAGAATGGGAAAATGACTTACTAGTTGTCGTTGATTAAGGTGGCTAGTGATGTTGTAGGCATGTGCACATCCACTAGATCATTGTAAGATAGTGACGATCTTTGTGGTTTAATAGGACTGGATGCAACTGTTATTGGGATCGTCTATAAGGCAGCTTCTATGTCATCTATATCATCTAGTAGGTAGTTTTCATCATGGTAAAAGTCTTCAGGTTGTTGAAATATATCTCAACGACCAATGATTTGCCAAGAATTTCAAAGGAGTTGTTGATGGGAAAATTAGTGAATTTACGAGGACTTCCACTTTAACTCTTGGATGAGCAGAGGGATGTGATTGAAAATTGCACGAGATTGGATTGGAGATCTAGTATTGTCGAGGAGGGCTTTGGCTGGCAATAAGATTTATATAGCAAGAGGGAAGAAGATGATGAAACAAGCATAGGAGATGAATCAGTAATTTTAATTTTTGAGGCATAGCTTGATTTTGGCATGGCCCACTTGAAGAGTATGGCCTAGTTAGTTTATCAAGGAAAGGATGAGAGAATCTGGATTAAAGGCCTGTTGAGAATATTATAGGGTCAGCGGTTGGATTTGATTGGCATATAGGGAAGAGTGCTAGTTTTAGGAGAATTGAACATTGGGTGAGCCAAGCCTGAAGGAGGTTTAGGTAAATTCCATATCGGAGTGCGCCTTGAGATAAAATATTAAGCTTGGACGAGTTGATCAAGCATTCGCAGGTTTTGTAATTTTCGGTCTGTATCATTTGTAAGACAAATTTCTTAAATGCTTGAAGTTATATAGTGATGTGGGTTGTGTATGGAGGAGTATGTGTTGAGGAATTAATGTACCTAGGCTTATTGCTAATTAACATGGGTCGAGCCTTGTAAATTTAAAGGTGGTAATTAGACCTGACCAAACATACCCTGACTGAACCCAGTGGGTCTAGGTTCTAGTCGGTTCGGTTTTGTTAGGTTCAAATTATATGTTTCAGAACTTAGACTCGTTCTGAGCTTCGGTTCATACCTGATTGGATAATAACACTAAAATTGCATATTTTTTTAATGTTTTCTATGTGGGTCTTTTAGACTGCACCATTCTGTCATCAACCCTAAAGCATCAATTTCACACATGGTTCGAATTGGGTTTGATAGGGTCTATATTGTATTTTTCATAACCGAACCTGATCCAAGACTCATCGTGTTCAGTTCAAGTTTGGTTTTTCTGGGTTAGTTCGAATTGGTTTTGTGGTACTCATCTCTGATTGCTGACTGCAAGTGGATTATATGCAGTAGAGTGAGGATTGGTTAGGCCTGTCAAACGGGTTGGGTTGGGTCGAGTTTGACCCAACCCATTTATTACCCATTCTTTTTTACCTACTTATAACCCAATCCATTTATAACCCAACCCATTTAATAAGTGGGTTACCCATTTAACCCATTTAAAGATTTAAATTTGATTTGACTAAAAAAAACAAATAAATATAAAATAATTCAAATTCAAATTTTTTTGTTTTGAATTCCGATAAAAATTTAAAATTCTAATTATAATTTTTACCAAAATTCAAATATGGGGATGTGTTGCCTGTTATTTCCTAAGTACAACTATCAATCCCATTGGAGAACTATAGTGTGCGTTCATAAGGTGAAAGATCCAAGTGTTACATACTGTCCGTAATTTAGGTAGGAGTTCATCGGTCGAAGTCTCGCCTAATTATGAGTTAGTATGAAGAAGTTATTGCGGTCTGAATAAAAAAATAGCGGCTTCTGCACTAGGCGGAGTTCATATATGAGGATGTTGTAGCATGTTATTTTCAAAGTACAACTGTCAGTCTCCTTGGAGAACTATAGTGTGCGTTTACACGATGAAGTATCCGAGTGTTACATACTGTCTGTAATTTTAGGTGGGAGTTAATCGGTCTAAGTCTCGCCTGATTCCGAGTTAGTATGAAGAAGTTATTGCAGTCTGAACAAAAAAATAGCGGCTTCTGCACTAGGTGAAGTTCAAATATGAGAATGTGATGGCCTGTTATTTTTTAAGTACAACTGTCAGTATTTATGAAAACTACATTGTATGTTCAAAATTCTTATTTTTAAAATTTATATTAAAATTTAATATTTTTAATAAATGGTTAAATGAGTTACCCATTTATAACTCTTTTAAAAATGGGTCAACCCAACCCATAACCCATTTAATAAAATTCATAAATGGGTTAATCCAACTCATTTAAAAACAGGGTAAATGGGATGGGTTAATGGGTTGGCTCATATTTTGACAGGTCTAGGGTTGGTACAGAGTCTATCGTAAGAATTAGCTACATTGGAATGAGGGGAATTTCCTGATGGGATGTTGAAACACCTGCCTGATCACGAGATTTTATACTTTGGAGCTTTGGAGCAGTAGAAAGGAAGCTAATTAGAGTTATACTAGTGCAAGTGATGGTGACCGAAGTACTACTAATAATGTTTGGAGTGGCAGCATCCAAAGTAGAACTTTGAACAGGAACCCATTCATTACCTGGATTAGTGCATGCCTGCCACACACTAGCGCATCGATACGAGTGTGATAATCTTGAGATTTTGAGATAAGGAGCATTCTTGAGGAATTAATTACCAGTATTGGTCTCATTTCAATTAGTTTGATTTCTGGTATCTTGTGTGCCAAATACGAGGATGATATCATTGTTATGATTGACTATAATTTCCTAACATGACATTGTTTGTTTGTGACCAACGTTTCCACACTTAGCACAATATAGAGGTAAATATTCATATTTTGTTTATTACCAACAATTATTACCATTTTGATTAACAAAGTCTCGCATCAGAGTAGGAGAAGAGAGATCAATTTTGACGTGAACATGGACTAAACTTGATGGGTGGAGATTAATTGCAGTTTCGTCCGCCTTTAAACTTTTCTGATTTGTTCACAAATCTCTTCAAGTGCTTTTTTATTGTATAAATGTGCTAACGAAAATGGAAACAAGAGCCGCACCAGGTATAAGGGGCTATTAAGCAAAGGAAGGAATCCAATATATCATTTGAACACTTTCAGTTGAGCATTAAGAATGATTAGATCTTCCCGATGCCACAGATAAAGGAAGTCTTCCTTGGTGAACAGTTGAATTAAAATGTATTTACCATCGATAACTCCAATTTTTTCTTATGAAATTAGTGAAAAATTAGAAAATAATTTCCTAATGGCGTCGACCAAAGGCCTAATCCCAATAAAGTGACTAATCAAATGCGACAGAGGGGTTTAGTAAATCGGCTAAGCTGTTCATTAGTGAAGAATACCACTAGTTCTCCTTTAAAGCTCAATTTCGGCCAATTAACTTTATGCCAGTCTTTGCCAGAAAATATACTTGAAAAACTCTTTAAGGCAGCACGTAAAAGGGCTCATAGGTTAGGCAATTAAGCTGTAGGAAGATGTCTAACAGCGTTGGACTATAGAGGAGTAGAAGAGTCCTCGACTAGGAGAGTGGGAAAAGCCTTAAACGAAGGAAGGGGATATCCTGTTTGCATAAGATCAAATTTATATCTAGATATGTGAGGTCAGTAGCGAGGATGTTGGTAGCTGGTGGTTAGTGGAAGTAGACGACAGATGCGAGATCAAAGGGGTGAGACGAGGAAGAATTGTACGAAAAAGGTGAGTCGCATGTTGAGATTTGTCAGAGTTTTTAGAGGGATGCAACGATCACCATTTTTGGAGTTTTCACTTTACATCAAACTTGGTTTATATATATATATATATATATATTCAACATTTTTGAAGTATACGTTACATGTTTATTATACTATAATTTATTAAATGTGGCAATACATTATGTACATATGTATATATTCTATGGATATAAATCCCATTATCCATATGTACGTGTGTTATTTACATATCATGTTATTATTTTCTAGTATTTCCATATTATATATGTAACACATTTTGTAATACATGCTGCATATATGAAAAACATAAACTCATTGAATTGGATGAACAATTTATTTTAACCAGTAATTTTAAAAGTTTCACCGTGGAAGATAAAATGTTTGAATTTATATATATATAGTGGACAGACAACTCTTTATGACTATTAATTATAGATATATTTCATAAGTGGAAGAGGAAAGGTTTAAACTTATGTACACATAATATAAATAGTTCAAAATGGAAATAAAACATTAACTTAAAATGTAGACTGGATCTAATTGTTAGCTAGTTATACATATATGCCCCATTAAGATTCATTTAAGGATATTCTTTTGAAACTTAACACATTTCATCCGCTGCCAATGGACTTGGACCGAAAATTGTATCAAAGCCTAGTCAGCTTATATGAATAAATTAGTTAGAATTTAAGCCAATTACCGGGCTTTATTATCCAATCGGTGTCTAGGATGGAGTGTGTAAGGCTTAGGTTTTGAGAAACCAGTGTCCTCCCCTCCTTGACTTCAAACCATGCCTATTGTATAGTGGAAATTTTCAAAGGTTATCCCAAATGTAAGGGCTAAATTGTTTTAAGGCCTTAGGTTAATCAAGTAAGCATATTTGAGTATTAGGAAAATATTTTAATTTAAAAGTTGATTTATAATATAAATTTTCAAAAATTTAAATTTAACATGTACGTGTATAGTACACATACCTACATATATGTAAAAAAAATTAATGTGTACTGTAATGGTTATAACATTCAATTTCTAATTTTTTTAATTGAATTGAATTTGAATTTGGATTTACATTTATATTTGAGTTTTTGAATTAAAAAGTAAATTTAATTGGATTTTATTAAATTAGTTAACTAATTAATTAAGTAGTTAAGTAATATACAGATATATAAGGGTGTATATATATAATTATAAAGGTTATGGAACTAATTGTTTCCTTAATTTTTTTTAAGGGAAAATAATTAAAATTTATAATAAAATTTAATTAATTTGGTCAGTTAAATCAATAAATAAATTAATCAAAATTTCTTAATTAGGAATTAGTAAATGAAACTAAAATAAACCCAACATAAGTTTTTGGAATAAGCACTTATACGTATGTCGTGATATCACATATGTATGACACTTGTGTCACGAGTGTATCTCATAAAAATTACATTGTTCCTTAAATCGATGTCACTCTAAACTATTAAAGACTACGAATTTTTAATCCCTTTATCATTTATATATTAGATAGATTACTTGCGTACGCACTGGTTATCAAACTCAAGCCAGGGCTGTTCTGTGTAGTACTATTCAGTATATTTTTGGGCGAATATGGTAAATGCTTATATTTTTTTAGTAGATTTAAGGTATGAGAATCTATATCAGGTCATCCAGAAATGACAAGTTAGAGTGAATATTCTCTCTTGGCTTGTTGAGAAAAAGTCAAGGTCAGTATTGAGATTAAGGAAAAGACCATGGTTATTTATATATGATATAATCAATAAAGAGTTGCCCACCACTTGTGGGGCTATAGCTTGTTGAGCAAAATCAAGGTCAGAATCCCAAGGTGAGTCCTATCATGCACTATAGAAATCATGAGGTTTCTATATTTCCTATAAGATTTGGGTAATTATAAAAATATAGTGGTAACCTTATTGGGATAATGAAGTGATAAAATTTAACTCTTCTAATATTGTACGAATGTATGCTATATAAAACTATACTAATCTATTCGTAACTAAATTTGTAGAAATTAACCATCCTAAAGTTATTCTACTGAAAATACAAATTCACTGGTTTTAATTAATGATTAGTTAAGAGCGATTAAAATAGCACTAAGATATGAAAAAAATGGTTAGTCATGACCTTACCTTTAAAAACCAAACCCGTCGAGGATGCAAATGCCAAAATAGTTAAATTTTATAACACATGGATAGCCAATTGTGACATAGTCCAAATCATATGTGCGATGTTCCTTAATTTTTTTTATTGAAAGACAGAATGAGCACATGTTTGTCCATAAAGCTTTGATAACCTCAAAACGTTGTTCCAGAGCGATCTCGTTCTGCAAGGTATGGGATAACTAAGAAATTATTCAACACGAAGATCAGCATGAAAGGGTATATTAATAGACCTTTGAGCTCAGTGATGAGATTGAAAAATAACTTCGAGTAGACCAGATTCTGGGCTGGCTAACTCCATGATTTGAGCCATTCATATTGAATTTCAATATAAACCAAATGAAAGAGAGCTTTATTGAGCTCCTTGATATGTTGAGGACTGCCAAAGGCTTATTTAAGGATTATGCTATGGTGTTCTTCAAAAGGCACGAAGAAAAAAAGCGCCATGGTAAGAAAAACAACGCTGATGCCTCAAATGAGAAACGTAAATGTCACTATTATCGTAAGAAAGGCCGATGGAAGAGGAACTCCTGGAATATCTAAAGCTAATGAATAAATTGGTTTCCTCGTCTCCTAAAGGCATTTTTATGGTTTAAAATTGTTTTGTAATCAATAAGGATTCTTATGTTTTAGATAGTGGATTGGAATTCATATATAATTCATTAAAGGGAAATAGGTGCAAGAGGCCCATGATAAAAGGAAAAATGAGTATTTAAGTTGCTAATGGATCTATCATAGATTTGATTGCAGTTGAAGATTTTCATTTATGTTTTCCTAGTGGACATTTTATTATTTTGAACAATTTCTATTATGTTTAGATCATTATTTATGGAATCTATCTGTATCTCGATTAACTATGGCCGGATATGGTTTTCATTGTAATAAGGATGTTATGACATCATATTTGATGGAAAACTTATTTATTTCGGCATGTTGAATATGGCATTTATATTCTTGATTTCAAACATATACTTGTTGCCAATAATTCATTTGCACCGAATGTCCAGGACAGTAATTTGTGGCACTATAAACTAGGTCATATTAGTGATAAGAGACTGCATGAGTCAAGAAACGAAGGTATTCTCCCATATTTTGATTATGAATCATTTAAAACTTGCGAGTCACGTATACAAGAAAAATGGCCAAACATCCCTTTAGTTGGAGCAAAAAAAGAGTTAATTAACCCTTATACCTTATACATGATGATGTATATGGCCCATATGGCTCAATGCATATAGTGTCAAAAGATAGTTCCACGTATTTCATAATATTTACTGATGACTTCTACAGTGGGACATGTATATCTTATGAATAATAAATTGATTTCTATGAGAAATTTATAGAGTATAAAAATGAAGTAGAAAATCAAACTAGCTATAAGATTAAAGTACTTATATCCAATCAAGGTGGGGAGCACGTTGGACATGAACTCCAACAGTACCTAAAAGATAATGAGATTATATCTCAGGTCACCCCACAATATACTCCCAAACACAATGGTGTTTCAAAAAGAAGGAATCAAACCATATATGATATGGTTTGATCACTGGAGAAATGCATTAAAATCTGCAATGCATATGCTAAATTGGATGCGGTCTAAGTCTATGCTCAAGACAACCATATGAGTTTTTCTATGGAAAGAAACCCAACCTCAAATATTTGAAGCTATGGGGTTTTCCTACTTATGTTAAGGATGTTTTCTCTGATAATCTTGAGGCAAGATTATTATTGCGCAATTTTATTTAATAATCAAAGTATATATGTGTATGTTTGTACAACACAGAGGAATAACAGGTTATTATTTCAACATACTATCTTTTTGGAAGGGGAATTTATGTTAAAATAAATTAACAGCAGAGTTGTAGATTTGGATGAGATCCGAGAATGTATCATAGAGGCTATACATTTGGAAAAAGCAAATTCATCCACATACGATAACACATAACTTATTGGAAGGTATAGCAAGGTATCTCCCTCCATAGAGAGATACCATGGATTTCTTATGGATAGTGAGAAAGAGGATTCGGTACTAGAAGATGACAATCCCTTATGTTCTAGCAAGCTATGGGGAATAAGGACTTTAGCCCGTGACTTGATGTTATGAAATCCAAGAATTCCATGTACACAAACAATGTATGGACTTTGGATCATGCATCGGGTGGTGTAAAACCAATTGGTTGCAAATATACATTAAAAATAAAAAAATGCAGATGGAAAGGTAGAGACCTAAAATACAAGACTGGTCCTAAAAGGTTTCCATCAAGTTAAAGTGTTGACTATGATAAAACATTTTCGCTCGTAGCCATGGTAAAGCCCATCCTTATATTACTCACCATTGGGACCTTCTATGACTATAAAATATGGAAAATGGACGTGAAAAAGGCCTCTCTAAATGGTGATCTAGAATAGATTGCATAAATGTCTCAGTTTAAGGGTTTCGAGGTCAGTGGAAGCACAGGAAAGGCTCGTTAACTATTAAAGTCAATATATGGTCTTAAACATGCTTCAAGGAGTTGGATAAGGTTTTTGATAAATCGATAAACATTTTGGCTTCTATCCTAACATAAAGGAAGCATATGTATACCGAAAAGAATGGGGCAATGCAATAGTAGTTATAATTCTATATCGTTGATTTAATCCTTATCGGCAATGATGCATCGATATTGAAATTAGTAAAATCTTAGTTGTTTATGAAATTTTCAATGAAGAATTTGGACAAAAC
Source organism: Allium cepa (assembly GCA_030765085.1). Classification (NCBI taxonomy): domain Eukaryota; kingdom Viridiplantae; phylum Streptophyta; class Magnoliopsida; order Asparagales; family Amaryllidaceae; genus Allium; species Allium cepa. Next base: position 405,247,560 of record CM060940.1, on the reverse strand, counting down.
AACCTACATACAAGGTTTTTCAATATGTAGAGATGGATACAAAATGTTTCTGGGATTTTCCCAACCTTCGTACGTAGACACTATACTAAAAAGATTCGGTATGGAGATTTCCAACTTAATGTGACTTTCACACAGGGAAGCATAAGCTGATACCAACCAAATTTTGGGGAAAAGCATTGGGCCGCTGTATTATGTATTCTTAAGTATTTGCGAAATACTAAAAGTTTATTCCTAATGCATTGGATTGGGAATAAAGACCTCCTTTTTAATGGATATATTGACTCAAGTTTTCAAAGTAATATTAATGACAACATATCAGTGTTAGGTAATATATTCATGTTAAACAATAGGGTAGTATGTTGAAAAAAAATCCAAACTAGAAGAAGTAGTGACTTAACGATGGACGTTGAGTACAGCGCCTTAAATAAAGCGGCTAAAGAAGCGGTCTGGATATGCAAATTTGTGACTACCCTAGGGATGATTCCAAATGTTAAGAATCCCATGGCATTGTTTGTGATAACAATGTTGCGATACCGATTGCGGAAGAACCTAGAGCTAACAAGACACATTCTCTAGAAATTCCATAATAAGGGAATATATAAGAGATGGAGAGGTGTTGATTGACAAAGTAGATAATAAAGACAACACAATGGATCCACCAATGAAGAGACTAACTCTATAATGCCCCCACATCTATACTCATACTACCCAAGGGTTTTACTAAGCAATACTGTCAAGTAATATGGAGAATAAGGCAATATGAGGCACACACGTGAATATTCCCTTGGACAACCACCTATACGTATCTCAAATAACGATGTTACTTACCATATTCGTACACGGTCTCGGCATGAAGCAATAAATATGTATACCTCCAGGATGAACAATACACTATAATAGTTGGTAATAATTTCAAAGAACAAAGAGTTAGAACGTAGCAGATAAAATATAATATATAACATACATACAATACATAATTCAATGGGTTACAAAATGATAGCCACTAACCCAATACATCATACATCACCAAATATACAAATTAAATACAATGCGACTACAAAATGAGTAGGGAATATATCATCCTATCTCTTTTACTAGCCTTGCAAAAGTCTGTATCCTGTTTAACTTATATTCAGTTTTGCACCTGAAATCTCTCAGACTGACCTGAGTATTATAAATAACACACAAGTCAGACTATGTCTGAATACAACATTAAATGATATAATGACGATGATAATAATATCCAATATAGAGAAAAAACATCATATAAATCAGAACATAAAGTGAGGTACCCCATCAAATCGTCCAAACAATAACTACTAACCACAACGATAAATCAACCATAATCCAATCTATATCAACAAATAGAGGCCATCTCTAAAGTACTAGATCATCAAAAAAGTATGGATATACGGGGACATACTAGACCTTAGACACAAGGTGTCTAGTATAGCCAAACTCATCACAAAATATAAATAATACATGTTGATCCACTACACATAACAGGAACCAGATGGGAGACTAACAGTACGTCTGCTTGCTCCAGGAGCCATATTGGTGACTGTCTGACATGACTTGTATAATCATCAATTACCATTACCTCTCCTATCAGTATCATTATAATGATCCCCTAATGGTTCAACTATGCATATCATCTTCAGTCATGACTCGACATGCACCCCTATGTGATTGTTGGCCTATATGACACAAGGGAAATCATATACCAACTGCTAATAACATAAGGGTGTCATGGATTCGGGGCGTGAACCTATAATCAGGCCGCCAGAGTGGATAACAGCCAATTTGGTTCACTATCGAGACATAAAGAGAGATAGACAAAAGGTGGTCAGACACACAATGCTCATATCCAATAGCCATCACACATCTCAATCATATGCTGGTGAATAACTCTACACATCCATCAACATATGGTAATATTATACTCACCATAGAAATTATCATCACACACAAGAGTTATCCCCATTTGACCGAAATTTACTTACAATGAATATCAAAAAAATAACATAACGATGCCCCATACCACTACATGTTATTCGAATAATTATTCAATGCTTATAAACTACACTCTAATGAATAATCGAAAAGTGTTACCGAAAGTCCCATACTAGAAGGTATCATTAATCCGTTTATTCAAATTCATCGTCACATAGAGATGGAAAGAACACATAACCAAATATAATTATATTAGAAATACATAAATATATATATATATATATATATATATATATAAGAAACCTAATTGTTAATATTGAAAACTGTAATAGTTTTACTAAAGAAGTGATATATATATATATATATATATAATTATATAAGTTTTAAACATCATAATAATTAAAAAGAAGAGTATATTATAATATGGAATAAACATCAATAATCATTAAGTAAATAATATAAAATTTGCAAATAAATATTTTAAGAGAACTAAAATATACAAGTTCAATCAGTGGAAACATCAACTCAGTCTACTGACCTAAGTCAACTAAAACATAAAAGAGTCAACCAAAATGGAGTGTTACTTTCGGGACAGGATTTTGTATTAGTTTAGTCGATGCTCAGTCGACCGAATTCGGATTTAGTTGACTGAGTTTCATTTTAGTCTACTGAATTGCTGAAAGTCAAAAAATGGCTTTTATGGATGCTTCCATTCAATCTTGCTAGTGATTCCTCCTTTATTAATGTTTGTTAACTCCCTGTTTCTTATACTTTAACCATGCAATAATCTCATATATTTGATTCTATCAATGAATCACAATTTACATGTGAAATGGTGTGATCGCTACACTACCAATATGTACTTTGATCATATTTTATCGATAACTAAATCAATTCAAACATAGTTGTGAGTGGAGAACTCAGCTCGAATTGAAGATAACTTTAACTTCTACTCCTTCCTCGATTTTCTCTTCTTGCCCTCACTACAAGAATTCTTCAATTCAATTTAGTGTGTCATCTTGTTCTTCACTTGATTGGTTGGTGTAGATGATTATCGAGAAGCTTGTATTTGATTGTATGAATTACTGGGATTTAATATGAATTTATTTTAGATTTTAAGGTGATGGAGTTTTGGTGGGTAGTTCAAATTTCATGTATAATTTGAATGAGTGATTGTGTTATATTTATAGAAGGGGTTTTTAAGCACAGGGAAAAAATTGCAAAAAAAATTAGTCTCGGCGACAGCAAGTTGGTCTTTTAGTCTGAAGGACACTTTGTAGTGTAAATCATAGAATGATAGATATAGTTATCATTTTCTATCTACACTATAAAGTGTCCTTCAGACTAAAAAACAAACTTACTGTCCCCGAGACTAATTTTTTTTGTAACTTTTTCCTTTTGCCTATTTTCTTGTTTATAGAAGTGTGTGAAACCCCTAGAGTTAGAAAACTCTAGAACCCACGAATATGAAACAATTATATTTATTTTTAGTTTTGGTTCTTATGTAATAGGTCTTTTTTAATTATTTACATTTCATTTCTTATCTTATTTATATGAAAAACAATATGAACACATCCCAAGCCTTCATTATTTACATTAAACAATATTGTGTTTGGGCTTAGTAGTAATAAAGCTTTGTTTTACTAATTAAATAAATTTCTTTCATTTTCATTTAAAATAATTTCTAAACAAATTTCATACTTTTCCAACATTTTAAAATCCTTTCTATCATCTAAATTAATTTCAACAAATTTAGTTCAAACACCATCTACTATAAGATTATGTTTGATCAATTTATTTCAAATAATAACTTCAAACTTTAAAATAACCAAATAAATTATTAAATCAATATTCTTTCCAAATTAAATTCTTATTATTTTAACAAAATATTTTCCATTAAACTCTTAAATCATTTCTTTAATTTCATATTAATTTATTCAAGTCTCGCTTACCTCATTAATGATTGTTAATTTATTATTAATTAATAGCTTCTTGACAATGGTCTGTTATAGATGCCCTTAAGAAAATTGCATCCTAACAATTCCTACTTAAGGAGAATTATTACTAGACAGTCAGATTCCATATTTCTACACAATTAATTGATAGATTATAGATAAGAAAAGATTCACATACTTAACTCATGCGCATTTGTAAATAATTTAGGATAAGCGCATATCGTCTACTCCTTCATCTCCTACGTACAGTTTGATGGGTTGTTAGAATACCTCACCTTCACTAATGGGACCTCCTTGTTCCAAAGCTGACGGACTTCCGAGTCGACTATATGAACCGGATGTTGCACATAAGTAAATTCAAGAGATATTTCAATCTCTAGAATGTCTCAAGGTTCAATAAGTATCACTGTGGCCCTTAAACATTTCCACATCTATGACACATGAAAGACATTGAATCCTAAAGAAATTATTAAGTAATGCTACCTTGTATGTCATTTATCCAATACGTTCGATAACCAGGTACAGACCCACATAACGAGATGCCAATTTCCTTGACTTACGAAACCTCATCACACCTTCTAGTGGAGATATTTCACATATATCAAATCTCCAAATTCAAATGCTAGTTCCTTCCATCTTCGATCGGCGTATGATTTCTATCGATCCTAAGCTCGTTTCATTCTTCGTTTAATATGCTCGATCGTATCTGTAACTACTTTAGCAAAATCAGGACCCAAAAAACTTATCTCTAGTTTCCAAACAACATGAGGGTGATCGACATAGCCTTTTATATAATGTTGTAAATTGTTCCATGCCAATAATGGATTGGAGGTTGTTATTCTAAGCAAATTCGATAAGGTAGAGATGATCTTCCTAACTTCCACCAAAATTCAAGAACACCGGCATGAAGCGAATCTTCAAGTATCTTATTCACTTGCTCCATCTACCTGTCTATTTGTGAACTGTATGTTGTACTAAATTTCAACTTTGTCCCCTGTGCCTCTTGGAAGCTTCTCCAAATCCGACTAGTAAACAAAAGGTCACGGTCGCATATAATAAAGCTAAGAACCCTATGTAATCTCACTACATTTTCACGTATAGCATGGCTAAATACGGTGTGGTTCGGTTTTTTATTAGAATGAAGTGTGTTGATTTAGCCAAATGATCCACTGGCACCCATATACTATTATGATCGTTTCATGAACGAGGTAGCCCATCAATGAAATCTATGAGGACCCATTTCTTCAACGCCCGAAAATTGACATTAATAAATCCTCGCTATTCACGTGCCATAAATTAAAGTAACGGAGAAGCGATTCTCAAGGGTAAGAAAGAAAAATAAAGATGGAACGGAATCTAAAATATGTTATTTCAATAAAAAAAAGTACAGCGGAAATTAAAATACATTTATCAGAGTAAAAAACATGGACTGTTATAAAATTTTGTCCTTAGAAATGCAGAATACTATAGTACAAGAGTGTGGTGGAAATAGACAAAATCTTCAGTAAAATCTTCAAATTCCATGCTTCGAGCTCCCTCCTACTTTCTTCTAAAATAAACCTAACTACTAGGCCGCCCGAGAAAATTAGAGCACCTAGAGTTTAAGGAAAAGAAAAATAAACTCCGAGACAGCCATGAGACTGGTCTGAGAACTCAAAATAAGCGTTTGAAAACAAAAAGGTATCTCATAAGACCACGCCGCACATAAACATGGAATAAGTTTTGACCTTATAATAATCAAATCATTATTACATAAAATTGCTTGATATCATTTTTAGTGACATATCTTTAAAAACATTTGCAAGTTAAATCATCAATCTTAGTCGAAATTGTTACCCTTATTAAATTCCAGCATATTAGGTTCTACAAACAATAAGGCAGGCTCATATTGGCGAATGGATTTCCATACAAATGACAAGGTGAAGGGAGTACCTTCCAGTAGTACATCTCTAAAGGAATGTATCGAGGCCCAACTGATGATCCTCTACCAATATAAGACCGGCCTAACTCTTCCTAGATAGTATCAAATATGTCATCACCCCAGTCATTGCCAACCCATCCGAGGCCCCTCGTAGCATACATCTACAATAATTTAAGCCCCGAACATCATAGCAGGAATAAATATATCTAGAAGGGGATGATCATATCCTAATGATTGTAAATCACGTAGCCTTGCCGCATCTACCCTGCTTCTGTCTTTTTCGAGTGTGAGGCTTGAGGTAATTATTACCATTCACATAGCACATCATCTTCCTTTGAATGGAACAATTCCATTCCATGGTCACATAACTGATTTCTACAAATGTATAACTCTTAAGCTTGTACGTCTCAGGAAATGGTGTTAAGCTAAGAGAATTTGCCTTCCTTACCTCCAAGTAGATAATATGTTTATAGAGTTCAGTTATTAACTAGAAATGCAACATCGGACATTCATCCATACAATTTCACTTTAGGACTGAACAAAAACGAAGGCACTCCCCTACCACATCATGTCGGGACTTGCCCCTTGGGTTAGTAGCGAGTACAACCCAAAGATTTTCAGAAATAAAGGGACCACTGCTACTTTAGTAATTGGGAACTAACCAAAATTATCAACATCAATCCTTTCACCTCGAAAATCTTCGGTCTTTATCCTTTTCTTCTTTATCACTTCTTCAATTTTCAAATGCCTACATTGGCTCGAAGCGGTTTCCGGACAGGAATTACCCCAAATCCAACCTTGGTCTCTTTGATCCAATTATCGAAAACAAGAGGTTCTCTTAATAGGAAATCATTCTTTAGTTGATTAAGTCCTTTTTATCAAAACCACTTTTAGAGATATATATTTCCATAACATTCTCTCCTGCATAATTCGAAATCATTTCATTTTTCACTTAGGAAAACACTTTCAAAATCATTTCATTTAAATCTTAACAAAGATTTCTTAATTCAAAATTTTAAAACTTCAATTAAGTTAAAGCCATGTTATTTAGGATGTCAATCCAAAACCAGTATATATTAAGTGAGCACTATGGGCGGAATGACAGCAAAATCTCCTTTTAAATTCCATGAATAGTATGAGTTCCCTCTCGGGCATTAACACGAAGTATAAGATGATCATCTTTATACAATTGAAGTTGTACTTAATTTGGAAAAATTAAATCTTTTTATACTTAACTCGTTTCCAACATTTTGACCATATTTATTCCTCATGCAGGAAAGAGGCCAGGTGAGCCAGGGCATTGATTTCTCCTAAACATCTCCTTAGTTTAAGAATCTCACATCCATATCTCACAAACAAAAAAATCTAATCTACTTATCGGCTTTTAGAGCCAAGATTAAACCACTTGTAATAGCTTTTCTTTAAACCGTCTATTTAACTCTTTTTAAATAAGTTATAAAAATCTCCAAAACATTATTAAAACACTTAGTTATCCATTTGAAAACATTTATAAAAGATTTGGAAAAGAATCGTTAAGTTTAAGACTATATTACAAAAGTTATTGAAAAGTGCTGTAGAAAAGTGCCGCGGAAAGTGCTTTTTTAAGCTATATCGATCAAAACGACTTTTTATCACTTAAACATTCAATTTTATAACCCAAATCATTTTTAAAATATTATTATAATTTATTTCATATTTAAAAAAAATATCATTTTGAAAGAAATTCTGTTTTGGATTAAGAACTGCAAAACCGCGATTTTTCAAAAAACTTGTTTTACTCATATTTCAAAATCTACTAATCGGAATTCGATTTTCTTTCCTCTTTGGAAAACTACGGATATAATAGTTTAGAAAATTATTATCTTGAAGAATTCTGAGTTATATTCCAACTTTTACACTTGTTTGACATTTATCGCGGGAAATCGCGAACTGCCATTACGCGACTTTTTTTGGACTAAATTTTCCATTCTCATTCAAACTCCACCAAAACACTTTTATATGTTTATAGAACATTTAAAACTCATTTTTAAACCTTTTTAAAGAGGTTTAAAATTCCATACACACCATTTCATTAATTCAAGGAAAGTGATATCCTTTTTGCTTAGCGACATGTATTTCCGTGACCTGCATTTATTTTCAACATTCATATGAAGAAATCCAAACTTGATGATCATAGCATATTAAACATCCATTTGAAAACATCATATGTATAATATAATAGTTTAGGAGTTCTTACCTTTATTTTCCCATCGAGCTAATAGAAAATTGGTTATAGCTCCGCTACGATCGAATCAAAGCAAACGAAACCAAGCTTACAACCTAAGGTAAGCTTTGCCTAGCTTTAATGGTGATGGTGTTCATGGCCAAGGGAATGGTGGGTGGTCGCCGTGGGTTTTGGAGTTGAAGAGGAGGTGTTACAGATTAGTTCTGAAGTGAATGGATATTATATAATGGTATATACCTTTTTCTCTTTTTATTTGTTATATTCTTTCTAACTTTTATGAAATATTTTTCTAAGCCATTAAAGAGGCTCTTAGAAGCTTGAAAAGAAGAGGAAGAAGAAGTGTAATGGTATTAGGAATTCGTGAGAAAAGGGGTGGTATTTATAGGAAAACCCATAAAATAAAATATTCAACTACATAATTACATAAATACACCTAGCCCACACCCCTCCCCTAAGACCTAGCACACTGCTTCCCCTAAAGATATTTGATGGTTGATTTGAGGTGATGGTGTGGTACAATGAAGTGGTGTTTGCTTTATGGTTACTTAAAGGTTAAGCTTAGGAATTATTAAATCATTTTTGTAATACACACACACACACACACATATATATACATGTATTTATATATGTATGTGCATGTTATCATATGCATGTGACATATAAATGTATGTACATGTAGGTGCCTAACACTTCGAATGTCTTCGAACAATTTTTGTTTGTTAAATCGTTGAAATCCAAAGAACTGATTATCGGTCACATTTCCACTAATTTATCAATGTACATATATTTGTAAACGAATTCAAAAATAAATTTCTTTTCATTTTAAACAAATTAAAATGATCACATTTGAATTATAACACCATATAAATTAATATTAGAAATTATTTACCAAAATTGCCATTATATCGATAAAGCGTATCGATTTTTCCTTATATTTTCAAGTCAAATATATATTTTTATAAAACTATTATGAACGAGTCGCTATCACTTTATAACTATTCAAAATGAATTATCACCATTTAAAATAATTATTTGGATAATTAAAATAGTTATTAAATCATTAAATCTTAATTTAAATTAATAAATCTTTATTTAAATATAATGTCATTTTATCGATATAAAGGAAAATATTTATTCAAAATAAGATTAATATTACTTATTATCATTTGAAATAATATTATCTATATTATCGTCCTTTTATTTGCATAAATTTAAAATTAAATACAATTTATGAAAGTGATAAATTGGCGGGTCATTACAGACTCTTCCCTTAAAAGAATTTCATCGCTGAAATTATCCAAAAACCCCAAAGGTTTGTCCAAAATATTTATTTTTAAATTTATACCCATATGATGTTTATAGATCACTTATATGCAATATCCGATTCGGTCTTCTATTCGAATCCACAACTTTACTTCCGAACTAGTATTAAACCCCCGATCCTTTAATGCGGACTCTGGCCAGGCTTCTTGATCAGAACTTCAGTATTCCTTGCATAGCTCTCAACTATGATAGAAAACTCAAGCATCTAACTATAAACCCTCATCAATGTTCATCTTCAAGAATCGAGTGATAAATTCTTTTCCGCTCAAGTGTCAAACACTTCAAAGTTCTATACTCGAATCTTAGATTACATCGTGTGATAAAACAATCTATATACTTCATATTTATTTATTAACTCTTCGAAATTTTAATCAAAACATTTCATAAAACTTTCATTGATATTCAAACATTATATAAAGATACTTCTTTATACAAACCATTTTACATTTTTATTTCCATTATTCCTACTTAAAGAAAACATTTCTTTTTGAAAGATAAATATCTTTTTTTATAATATATTTCTAAACATATCTTAGTGGTTTTCTAGAAAAATAATAATTCGTTAAATTGTAAAATACCATAAACTTCCTTTAACCAATATCAAATGTGAAAACTTTCTTTATTAATTAATACTCCTTTAATAATTAAAACTTCCTTTATATATGTATATGTACATACATTCTTTACTTATACCAGTTTTAACATATAAAAGTATGTATACATCTATTCAAATGTATAAGTATATTTAACAAGTTTTTATTACTTCAAAATAGAATCAGGGTAATTAATTCAATTATTACCAAAACATTTTATAATGAACTTCTCTTTTCTTTTGTAATTTGAACTCATAACAATTATATCTTTATATAAAGATTTCAATATTTGTTATTAACTTTAAAATCCCATTACTAAAGATCTAAATATACCCATAAAATTTCTTCCAATGTGTCATTTAAGGGTTTAAAAAAATGTTGCTAAAATGTCATTTACTACAAACCCATTCATTAATAACTTTATATATTTATTTTAAAGATCAGTACTAATATGAAGTTAGGACAACATCATATTATAAATTCTCACGTGTTTATATCCTTTAAAATTTTCGAAGCTTGGGTTCAAAAAGAAATTTCCCTCCCTTCCTTACCCTAATACAATTGAAAACACTAAACTAAAAATAAACATCCCATCCATATTCATGCATACTAGAATTATCATTAATTCCCCATACATTAGTCATATTCTTCCAAGTCGGAAGATAATGGTGGACTCCAGCATCCCAAGTCAATCATCGCTTCACCTTCTCCTTCTTCATCATAGCCCAGTTCATCGTCGGCTCATTGGTGTCTTCATCTTGTACAACTCCAATTCCTTGAGGTAGGCATAGCTGGTTCCACGGGTCATGTCCCATACCTACTGGTATTCCAGGAATGAATCCTCCTTTTTCTTATTATGTTGCTTCTTTATTGTTGCCTTCTATCTCGTTCCAGTTTATGTGTGAACTAGATGATCCCTCCTGCCATACGACATGTTCCCGTCCATATCCCATACTATATTGCTACATTCACTTGATATGATAGCATCAGGGCCTTCCATCAACTCTGATTCTTCCTCCATGGGCTCTATTTCCTCTTCCATGGGTTCTAATTCTTCTTCCATTGGCTCAATCTCTTCTATTGGCTCCAAAATGGAGCTATAAGGATCTGCTATCCCATTTCCCTCTTAGGCTTGCCTAAGCTCATCGTCGCTATAAATCATAATTACTTCTAGAGCAGGAGGGGGTACAAGCATTCCGGCCATATGGTATCCATCTTCACCCCTTCGAGTGTATGGGGTATATTTTTCCTTGATCGAAAACCATTGATAGGCAGATATTTTGGTTGCTCCTCTTCGTCGCTAAAGAAAATAATGAGGCTAACCTTCTTGCCCTAATTTGTTCTAGAAGACTCCCCTTTCGTGTAACTTTCCCCATACGGCTTCTACAAGGAAAACAATTACTCTTTTAGACACAAGTATAAATAATTGCTCGCGTATTCTTAGGTAGAGTGGTCTGGTCAATACTCAGAAAATATTTAGGGATTTATTTCTAAAAACGGATTTTAAGATTATTCACACAAATGTTTAATATTTCGAAAACTTATTGAAAATTTTACCAAAATATTCTTTCATTTTAAAGTACATATATATATATAGGTAAAATGATTTCATATAAAACCAAATTCATGTGTATATTTTGTTAACAAATACGCACTCATATATATATATATATATATATATATATATATATATATATATATATATATATATATATAAACACACACAGAGACACACACATATTCTTAAACTCATTTTAGGGTGTTACTAAGCATATTCTAATGAGTTGCTCATCCTAGGGTATTACTAGCCCTACTTCTGATGAGTCTTTTACCCCTATCAGGCTTAGGTATTTGCCAACCTAATCTCTGATACAATGTTCTGAGGACCCGTTTCATCGACTCTCAAAGTCGACCCTAACATCCTCAGTATTCACGTGCCATAAATCCAAGTGCCGTAGAAACGGATTCTCAAGGTTAAGAAAGAAAAATAAAGACAAAACAGAATCTCATATATGTTATCTTAATAAAAAAATTACAGCGGAAATTAAAATACATTTATTAGAGTTAAAAACATGGAGAGTTATAAATTTTTGTCCTTATAAATGCGGAATACTATAGTACAAGTGTGTGGTGGAAATAGACAAAAATCTTCAGTAAAATCTTCCAACTCCATACTTCTAGCTCCCTCCATCTTTCTTTTAAACTAAATCTGACTATTAGATTGCCTGGAAAATTAGGGCACCTAGAGTTTAGGGAAAAGGAGAACAAACTCCGGATCAGTCATGGGACTAGTGTGAGAACTCAAAATACGCGTTTTGAAAACAAAAAGGTATCTTATAAGACCATGCCGCACATAAACATGGAACGGGTTTTTACCATATTATAATCACATCATTATTATGTAGAATCACTTGATATTATCTTTTAAGGACATTTCAATAAAAACATTTGCAAGTAAACTTATCAATCTTAGCCGAAATTGTTACCATTATTAAATTATAGCATATTAGGTTCTACAAACAATATGGCAGGCCCTTATTGGAGAATGGATTTCCATATAAATGACCAGGTGAAGGGCTACCTTTCGGTATTACATCTTTAGAGGAATGTACTGAGGCCTAACTAATGGTCCTCTACCAACAAAAAACCGGCCTACCTCTTCCTAGATAGTACTGATCTATCTGAAGGCTCTCGCAGCATACATCCACAATAATTTAAGTCCTGAACGTCATAGTGAAATTAAATATATCTAGAAGGGGATAATTATATCCTAATGGTTGCGAACCACATAGCCTTGCCACATTTACCATGTTTCAGTCATTTCCGGGTGTGAGGCTTGAGGTAATGATTGCCTTTCACACAGCATATCATCTTCCTTTGAATGCCACACCACCATTACATAGCCACCTAATTAATTTCTACAAACGTATAACTCCTGAGCTCGTACGTCTTAGGAAAGGGTGTTAACCTAAGAGAAGTGGCTTTCTCCACCACCAAGTAGATAGAACGTTTATAGAGATCACTTATGTAACTAGAAATGCAACGTCAAACATTCATCCATACAAGCTCACTCTAGGACTGAATGAAACCAAAAGCACTCTCCTACTACATCTTGTAAGGATTTTCCCCTAGGATTAGTACGGAGAAGTCCTTACAATCCAAAGAGTTTCATAAATGAAGGTACCACTGCTACTTTAGTATTTGGGAGCTAACAAAAATCATCAACAAGCAGTCCTTTCACCTCGAAAAACTTCGGTTGTTAACCCAAAAAATGTATCAACATCCTTGTTTGAGTGTGAATGCACCAGCCCTATTCTTATAGAGAAAAAATACAGATAATAGGCGTAGAAAAGAACATAAAAAGAAAGACGACAAGAAGAATTTTATAGTGGTCCGGCTGTTAACTAAGCCTGCGTCCACTTTATAGTTTTATTATGTCTGACTGCCGTTACATGTAATGTTTACAAAGGCTTTTGACTATCTTTAGATAGATTGAATCCCTAGAGTTGGAACCTACTAGAGAATCACATTGAATCCCTTTAAAGATTGTTATGAGAGAGATGAAGAGCGAAGAAAGTTTCCAACGGAGCTTCAGCAACCAATCCAGAGAAAGGTCCGGTTTATATTGCAGGTAGGATGATACTTATAGAGATTGGAGAGCTTCTGGGCCAGGCTTGTTTACTTACTGCTTGCAGATGGACATAGGAGGAGCTAGAGGAACTACGCTCACAACCCGAGCCAAATCCATAGGTTGCTAGCAATCCACGGTCTATGGATCGCTAGCGATCCATAGATTTAGCTTGCATACGATCTAATTAATTAGCACCCACCTCCATTTCTTTATCTAGTTAGCTCATTGAGAGTCCATGATCTAGCATGGATCGCTGGCGATTCATGGTGTATTGATCACTAGCGATCCATACACTTAGCACATTTTTCACTTTTCTAGTCATGCTTCCTTTCTTCCATATGCCATAGCAATGTAGTTGTAACGACCTGATTTTTCGACTTCTGAAAGTCGACATCAATACGTCTACTGTATCAAATGCTGCACAATCGAATGTCGAAAAACTGAACCGTTAGGGTTAAAGAAGAAGAAGATAGAAGAAGAAACAGAAACAACAACAAAATCTCACATTTCGCAGCGGAACAAATATAATAGATAAATGAATAATCTTTGAAACAAAAGCACTATATTAGTTTATACATCACATTATCAGAGTTTACAACGACACAATACAAACACTGGCAGTTATTTTAAATTGCTTACATAGAAATTTTGACTTGCACCAACCCAAACGCAACGGACACTACATAGTATGAGTGGTATGTCTCGCCATCCAACTTGAACTCCAGATCTCCACGGCAGCTTCTTGACTTCGCTTTAGAATAATGATAACCCGACTCAAGGCTGCCCATGTGGAAAATTGTGGGCACCCAGAGTTTAGAAAGGGAACAATAAACTCCAGGTCAGTCATAGGACTGGTGTGAGATCATAAAAACAGTTATTTTCGCAAAGAAAATAAAAAGTAACTCGCTATGATTTTGGAAAATGAAACTACCATAAGACCTTCTGCCACACACAGTGCAAACGCAGAATTGGAGAAGATTTCTCCTTATGATAGTCAAACATTCTTGATACGCAAAATCTTTTTAATATTATCATTAGTGCATAGTGTGGAAAACATTTCGAATGTATAATATTAATCTTATCCAACATACAACCATTATTGTATGCCTACTATAGCTACCATGTTCAATAGCAGGTTACCGCCATATTCCATGGCAGGTTATACAATACCGTATAGGGGGCGTATTGTTTCTTTGTATTTTCAATAAATGGTCAGGCTAAGGAACTTCCTATTGCCACATGGGTATGCCTCTGGAGGACGTCCCGAGAACTTAACCAGCTCTCTGCCAACACAAGACCGGGTTAACTCTGTAACTAGGTAACTAACTGTCACGAGTATGCCATCCCCCGGTCGTTAGCGACCTTTATCCGAGGATCCTCAACACCAACAACCACAAAGTAATAAATTTGCAGCATTCACATAGGTTAAATATCTGGGCTCCATACCATGATACCACCTCTTTCCAGAAGGAAATGAACATACCCTCAGAGAGCACTACCCCAAATAACCTTGCTGCATTCTTCCTGTTTCGACCATTTTCGGGGTGTGAGGTCTGACGAAGTCTTGTCCATAAAGCTACGCTTTTCACAAAGCCATGCTTCGATCAACAAATGATCAGCAGCACTTCGTATGCCACATTACCAAATTGGGAATGTATCACTAGTAACCATCAACTACATAACCTCTAAGCTCATATGTCTCAAAGAAGGGTGTTAAGCTAAGAGAATAAATTCTCCGCCACCAACAGAAATGTATTTGACAGAAACCAGCTTTACATCTCAAAGTGTAACGTCAGACATACATCCATACAAGTCCATTTCGGGATCGAACGGAACCGAAGGAACTTCAAAGAAGCACTTGCAAATCCGGATATTCACTAATCACGTTCGGAATCCCCATCACAAAGGGTGATAAAATCTCTAAGCCGGAGCAACCCGGTGCAGAGACATTTGATAGGTAATCCTTTCACTTTTGAAAATACCCAGTCTGCAGTACCATCTTCAAATGCAATCCCATTTCGTCGTATCATTATTCGGAATGGGTTTGCTTTAAATATTTAAAAACAACTTAAGAAATAATTTCGACTTTGAATGGGTTTTATGACACAAAGTCCAAATATCAATTAAATCTTTAAATAATCACTTCTATAACTAATAAAATAAATCTTTTGCCTTAAATATTTAAAAAACAACTTAAGAAATAATTTCTCCACAAACATCTTTTTTTAAAACCAACTTCAAAACTTTTAATCTTGAAATCTACTATAAAAACATACCCCGCTTTCCAAGGAAAATACACCTTCCATTTCAAAATGGACCATTTAAATAAATAAATAAATTCTTCTTGATTTATCTCAATTTATATTCCAAATCCGCAAATTTCTTTCCACACTTTAAAAACAAATCGATACTTATTTTTAAAACAAATTCCCTTTCCTTTTTAAATTCCTATTGTAAATTTAAATTTTCCAAATAACTACTGATATACGATTTTCAAATCGATTTCAAAAATCATTTCCAAACACCAAATCAATTTCCAAATTGATTTCAAATTTTATTTTATGCACCAAATCAAATTCCAAATTGATTTCTAAATTTATTTCAAACACTAAAACAATTTCCAAATCGATTTCCCAAAGATTCATTCTTTTAACACCGAATCAATCTTCAAATTGATTTTCAAATTTATTATCTTTTTTTAAAATAAATTCTTTTATATCTCCTGAACTAATTAAAATCTGGATTTTTAAATAAACCCTTTAAATTTTAAACAACATTATTTAAAATCCATTTATTAAAATCTTTTCCCTTACTTTGGAATTAATTCAATAAGTTTTCAAAAGTAAAACTTTATCTATTTAAATTCCTTCCTTTAATTCACCCAATTCTTAAAAATGAATTTACTTAGAATTTCCTACTTTAATTTCCAAAAATCAAACTTTATTTATTTCTGGTATCCTATGATGCCAAAATATATTTAGCTAAACTACAGCCTTCAAAGATTTCAATCACAAATATAATCACACAGAGATTATAAATAAAACAACACACAACATTTGAACAAGTTCAAATATTTGAGAAATCCAGTTGGATCCCTCCAACCTGTTTCCCTGCATCCACTGACATTAGCACAACAATTAAATACCAATTCCACTTTGAGGTGGAATATCGTGGTATATGGGATCAATATAATATCATCCGCTATTATGTGGTGCATAGGGTCTAATTCAATACAACTGATAATAATTTATCATCCAAGCGCACAATCAACAATTTTAAATTTAACTATTTAAAATTAAAGTGGAAATACCAATTGAGTTAGAAGATCTCACCTTTGCCTATGCATGCAATCAACTTTCATTCCAACTTGATTTCACGATTTTAAACCTTGTATAACAGTCATATGATTTTATTAATGTTTCAAATAAAATCAAACAGTCAATTTCAGTTAAATTAATTTACTAATATTTTAGTTTTAAACTAATTTTCTCTTTAACAATTTCTAAAATAATTAAACAAGTTAATTAAACAAATTGACCTTCCTAACACATACTTTAAAAAGTAGTATTTCTAAATCCTATATATGTATATTTATTTCCATTGAAACTACGTATACTTTGAGATTAATTTATCGATTCAAAAATCTATATGCACTTTTTAAAAATCTAACTTATTATTATTATTATTATTATTATTATTATTATTATAACAGAAATCTGATTTACTACATATATATAAATATCCATAATTTGGAAAATAATAAATTTGTTTACAAAACCTACTGCAATTCATATATATGTATGTATGTATATATATATCTTTTCTGTAAAATCAAAGTAGTATTTTCCTTTACTTAAATTTTCCTCAAGTATATTTCTTTAACTAAAATTTGAATTCGAAATTTAAAATAGATAAAGGAACGCTTACCCGTGCATGCTGACCTTGGTTCGTCGTCAAACCTCACCATTGCAGCACTGCCACGAACCAAGCACTGACTCCCTCTCGAATGACGCGACACCCTTGCATGAGAACAAACTCGTGAGCGACCCTTAATTCTCGCATCCACTGCCTCCATCGACATTCCCTATTGCTCACACTCGAATCGCCTGGTCGAGCCCACCACGCGCGCGCCCAATCGCGAGCTCGCGAATTGCCGCCATTGCTTCGCCGTTGATAACGACCTCCCAGTTCGCACGCGCGATCGCTCCCTTTTTTTAATTTCATTTCTGAATCACTGATATTTTTTTCTCTTTTATGAACAAATCGATTTCGTTCTGATACTACTTCATTCGAGAAAGGGAACATGTGCCGCCAATTTAAAATTGAGATGACGATGGAAGTGAAGCATATCGAAGATTATATTTCAAAGCTCGACCGTGGATTTTGATTTGAAATTTCTGGGTAAAGAGGAAGTTGCGGCCATGGTTCTAACTGCTCGAATTCATTTTCTTTTTTTCTTTAAACGAAGTTGCCGTTGTTTTATTCTTTGAACGAGAAAAAAATATTCCCTTCAACGCGTGTCAATAGAAAAGAAAAAGAAAGCCAAGTGTTTGAAAATAAATGCTAGGTGTTAGAGGAAAGAGAAACATACAAATTTTTGTGTTATAAAATAATTATTATAATTTAAATTTAAATTCAAATCATTTCGATTTCCACGATTCAAAATTTCGATCTCCAATCGATGCATGCTGCTAGGTATTTATAAAGTTATGCCCCTATTTTGAACACAATGGAAAAGGTTTCGAGTCTAATTCGATCATATGGAGAAGATAGCTTTTTGGACCAGTTAAAACATTGAATTTTCAATTTAAATTTTAGCGTGTTTGCTTATCGTACAGCCAAACGATCACTCTAAACA
The DNA here is from genome assembly GCA_030765085.1 of Allium cepa. Classification (NCBI taxonomy): domain Eukaryota; kingdom Viridiplantae; phylum Streptophyta; class Magnoliopsida; order Asparagales; family Amaryllidaceae; genus Allium; species Allium cepa. The sequence continues at coordinate 405,229,102 of CM060940.1, read as the reverse complement.
CTATGAAAATGAAATTCGATAATAATATAATATTACGAATCCAATGGAACTGGTTTCGTCGAATTCTGAGACTGTGCTTCAGAAGGCTATTTTTAAATATCGATTCAAACGACAAATTTTCAAAACTAAACAAAACACTTTCAAATCCAATTCTGAAGCTTCCATTATCTTCAGTATTATCAATAAGAATTTTCTAAGCCTTTACAATATTTTTAATAAGCTCAAAACTGAAGATACAATATTTTACCCAACCTTAATAAATAAAATTCAATAAATTTAATTTCCAATTTCATCCTGATATTTGAAATTCAAGTTTAAATTAACTTCCAAATATTCAAAATCAATTAAATATTTCAATTTCAAATGTTAAAAATTTTGGGTCGTCACATCCTTCCCCTCTTAAAAGAATTTCTTCTCGAAATTACTAGTTAAAAAGAATGATCCTTAACACATTTGTTATCTTTCCAAAACCAAATAGTTTTATCAATTTTCCAAAACAAATCTTTTTACTAGAGCCCCATTTTTTGTCTCAACTAACTTTCCAAATCCTTTCATAAATTCCAAATAATATTGTTTTCTTAACAATTCGAATTTAAATTTAAATTCAAATTTTAAATTTTCAAAATTTTGTCAAAAATTTTCTAACTCGCCAAATTTTCAAAAAAATTCGCCAACGTCTCCTTTGCGCGGCTAGCTCGGTGCGACTATAAAATGGCACCACGGGCCCGCAGATTTTAAAAAGAAAATGAAAAGCCAAGCGGCTAGACAAGAAAGTCATCAAATTTCATACTGAAATTTAAATACATACCTTTTGATGAACAATTTAAATTTTATCTTCAAAATCGAAATCCAATTCCCTCTGCATTTAAATCACATGTATATCCTGATATCCATAATGTGCAATTTCAACATTCAAAAATCATTTTGCACATTTCTTTACAAAAGTTTGAATATCTATTTCATTCAAATCCATACGATGTACTTACATCATTCGTACGCAATACCAATTTCGATCGCTCACTCGATCACACAATTTCACTTTCGAGCTAGTATTGTCCACCTGAATTCCTAGTGCGGACTCAAATCTGGTTTCTTGATCAGAACACGTCATTCTCCTTGCATACCCATAAACTATGATAGAGAATTTCAAAAATCAACCAAAAATCCATATCCAGGTTCGTCGTCGAAAATCGAGTGAAAAATCCTAACTCGGATCGATGTCACTAACTCGAAATTCTATGCTTGAATTATGGATCAAATTGCTATGCGAATAAAATAATATACATACATCCTACATATTAATCAATTGAATAGTAGATATATCAATTTTCTTTCTTTTTATTCACATTGATTTTGATTTTCATTCACTTGTTCACAATCATCATTTCCCAATTTCCAGTTTATCCTTTATTCGCTTATCAATTTGGAATATTTTCTTAATTCGAAATTTTTTTCTTAAGAATTTCACCACCTTTTTCTTAAGTTAATATAAATATTCTATACACTTCTTATATTTATTTTCAATTCACGACTTTGGTCTATATCTATATATATTCAAACTGGATTTCAAACTCTATACGAATTTAATTCGTTTCTAACCATGTTTTCTTTGCCATTCCTTCAATTAGTTTCGCTTACTAATTTTATTTCAATACTTTGCTTTGTTTATCATAATTCAAATTCAATTCCAATTCTAGTTCCATTCACTTGCAAATTCAAAATGAATTTCAACATTCAATTTTACTTTCATTTACTTGCAATTGTGAATTCATTTATTCATTCATAATTTAATTTTTTTCACCTTAATAAATTTTATTCCATAACTATTTTTAGTAGATTCCAGAGTCTTTTCAACATTTCAAAATCATTTTTGAAATCAATTCAAATTATCTTTTGAATTCCCAAAACAAACCCCAAATTTTTGCAAACAACTTCCATTTAAAATAATTCGGCAGCAATTCCTCTTTTGAAGACTCGAAAATGAACATCGATGATGCTGCAGTCATCACCGAAGTTATTTTTCAGCGACCGAAAAGAGTATAGTGCTTTCATCCCTTCAAAAACATTTTTTTCGAAACCATTTACAAACCAAAAAGGGATTTAATCTATTCGAATTTTAAAATTTTCAAATCCTTTCAAATTCTTCCAAATATTTCTCTGGAATTCCATTTCAAATTTAAATTATATTCATAATTTATATTTACAAATCTCATTTGCATATGAATTTCTTTCTCAGCTTTTAATTATGATTTCAATTTCTTATTCAATTTCAATGATAATAATTTAGTATTATCTCTTCCTAACAAACAATCAAACATATACTATAATAATTTACGTAAAATGATTCCTTTTGTATATAAAAATAGTTTGGGTAAAATTATTTCATTTACCCGATTTTTTAAAACAATACCGTGTCGGTTTATCTTATTTAAGAGTTTAGTAACCCCTATCGATACAGTTGGCCAAACTTCACCGACCAGAATCTATAAACAATCAACCGATAAGTCAACACAATATAAAACAATTTTATATTCACCAACAAATACGCGCTCATATCTATTATTACACTCAAACTCATTCAAGAGTACTACTGATTCTATCTCTAACGAGTAATCCCCACCAGGGAAAAGGTTGTCGCTTAACCAACTGCTCTAATACCACATTGTAATGGTCTAGGGTTTTCAACCATCGACAACGGCCACTCTCGACTGATAGGCTTTTCAACCATCCCAGCCCCACCATAGCATACAATGGTACCATGCCTTTGCTTTTACAGCCAGCCTTTCGACTTCTTCACTTACTCGTCAGCCAACCCCTCCCCGAGGACATGTCGGGGGTAAGAGTCTCCCGTTCGCCGCCAAACGCGAAGCAGAACCCCCTATCACATTGTATTAAGAAAGGTCAGTCATGGGACTGGTGTAAAATCTTAAAAACAGTTATTTTCACAAAGAAAATAAAAAGAAACCCGCTATACTTTTGGAAAATGAAACTACCATAAAACCTCCCACCACACACACAATGCAAACGCAGAATTGGAGAAAATTACTCCTTATGATAGTCAAACATGCTTGATACGCAAAATCTTTTAAATATTATAATTAGTGCATAGTATGGGAAACATTTTGGAATGTATAATATTAATCTTACCCAGCATACAACCATTATTGCATGCCTACTATAGCTACCATGTTCAATAGCAGGTTACCGCCATATTCCATGGTAGGTAATACAACTAAAACCGTACAGGGCGCGTATTGTTTCTTTGGATTTCCAACAAATGGTCAGGCTAAGGAACTTCCTATTGCCACATGGGTACGCCTCTGGAGGGACGTCCTGAGAACTTAACCAGCTCTCTGCCAACAGAAAGCCGGGTTACCTCTGTAACTAGGTAACTGACTGTCACGAGTATGTCATCCCCCGGTCGTTAGCGACCTTTATCCGAGGATCCTACAACCACAAAGTAATAAATTTACAGCATTCACATAGGTTAAATATCTGGGCTCCATACCATGATACCACCTCTTTCCGGAAGGAAATGAACATACCCTCAACGGGCGCTACCTCCAAAATAACCTTGCTGCGTTCTTCCTTTTTCAACCATTTCTGGGGTGTGAGGTCCGACGAAGTCTCGTCCACAAAGCTATGCTTTTCACAAAGCCATGCTTCAATCAACAAATGATCAGCAGCACTTCATATGCCACATTACCAAATTGGGAATGTATCACTAGTAACCATCAACTACATAACCTCTGAGCTCATATGTCTCAGAGAAGGGTGTTAAGCTAAGAGAATAAATTCTCCGCCACCAATAGAAATGTATTTGACAGAAACCAGCTTTACATCTCAAAGTGTAACGTCATACATACATCCATACAAGTCCGTTCCGGAATCGAACGGAACTGAAGGCACTTCAAAGAAGCCCTTGCAAATCGGATATCCACTAATCACGTCCGGAATCCCCATCACAAGGGGTGATAAAATCTCTATACCAGAGCAACCCGGTGCAGAGACATTCGACAGGTAATCCTTTCGCTTCCGAAAACATCCGGTCTTCAACACCATCTTCAAATGCAATTCCATTTTGTCGTATCATTATTCAGAATGGGTTTTATGACACAAAGTCCTCTTCCGGCTAATCCGAATAACGAGCGGTTATTTTAAAAATAAATGTTACATTCAGATTTCAAACAAATCACAACAAATTTCCACTTTGATCATTTAAACAAAATATCCATCATTATCACAAAGATTCAATGTGGTTTTCAAATAACCATTTGGAATCCGACCCCCGGTCGCATCGAAATTCAAACGTCGTTTAAGGGCCGATATTGATAGTCGGTTATTTAACTATCAATCAACATTCACAATAATCGCCAGATTTAAATAATTTTCCCCCAATTATTTATCTTCAAAATATCTTTGCAAGATATAATTTTAACACTTCAAAAATTTAAAAACAAATTTCAAATCACTTTTCGCCTTTCAATCTTTTGAAAACAAATTTCAAATCACTTTCCACACTTCAATCTTTTGAAAACAAATTTCAAATCACTTTCCACACTTCAATCTTTTGAAAACAAATTTCAAATCATTTTCATCACGTTGAATAAATTTCTAAATATTTGTTTAATTCCATTGAAAATTTTCAGAGTTCAAATATTTTAAAAATAATTTAAAATACTTATCCAAAATATACTTGGAAACATTTAAATAAAACTATTTTGAAACATTTTCTTAAATAATAATTATGAAAATATTATATTAATATCTCATATAAACTTAAGCCAAAAATAAATTTAAATAAAATTATTAGATGGAGTGTAATATTTAAATAACCATTTTCTAATCAAATATCAATTAAATCTTTAAATAATCATTACTATAACTAATTAAATAAATCTTTTACTTTAAAGATTTAAAAACAAATTAAGAAATAATTTCTCCACAAACACCTTTTTTTAAAACCAACTTCAAAACTTTTAATTTTGAAGGCTACATTAAAAACATACTCGGCCTTCCGGGAAAAATACACCTTCCATTTCAAAATGGACCATTTAAATCAATAAATAAATTCTTCTTGATTTATCTCAATTTATATTCCAAATCCGCAAATTTTTTTCCACACTTTAAAAATAAATCAATATTTATTTTTAAAACAAATTCCCTTTCCTTTTTAAATTCCCATAGTGAATTTAAATTTTCCAAATATCTACTGATACACGATTTTCAAATTGATTTCAAAAATCATTTCCAAACACCAAATCAATTTCCAAATTGATTTCAAATTTTATTTTAAGCACCAAATCAAATTCCAAATTGATTTCTAAAATTATTTCAAACACCAAATCAATTTCCAAATCGGTTTCCCAAAGATTTATCTTTTTAACACCGAATCAATCTTCAAATTGATTTTCAAATTTATTATCTTTTTTTAAAATAAATCCTTTTATATCTCCAAAACTAATTAAAATCTGGATTTTAAAATAAACTCTTCAATTTTTAAACAATATTATCTAAAATCCATTTATTAAAATCTTTTCCCTTATTTTGGAATTAATTCGATAAGTTTTCAAAAGTAAAACTTTATCTATTTAAGTTCCTTCCTTTAAATTCTCCCAATTCCTAAAAATGAATTTACTTTGAATTTCCTACTTTAATTTCCAAAAATCAAACTTCATTTATTTCTAGTATTCTATGATGCCAAAAACATATTCGGCTAAACTATAGCCTTCAACGATTTCAATCACAAATATAATCACACAGAGATTATAAATAAAACGACACACAACATTTAAACAAATTCAAATATTTGATGAATCCTGTTGGATCTCTCCAACCTGTTTCTCTACATCCACAGACATTAGCATAACAATTAAATACCAATTCTACTTCGAGGTGGAATATCACGGTATATGGGATCAATATAATATCATCCGCTATTATACGGCGCATAGGGTCTAATTCAATATAACTGATTATATTTTATCATCCAAGCGCACAATCAACAATTTTAAATTTAACTACTTAAAATTAAAATGGAAATTCCAATTGAGTGAGAAGATCTCACATTTGCCTATGTATGCAATCCACTTTCATTCCAACTTGATTTCACGATTTAAACCTTATATAACAATTATATGATTTTACTAATGTTTGAAATAAAATCAAACAGTCAATTTCAGTTAAATTTAATTTACTAATATTTTAGTTTTAAACTAATTTTCTCTCTAACAATTTCTAAAATAATTAAACAAGTTAATTAAAAAATTGACCTTCCTAACACGTACTTAAAAAAATAGTAATTCTAAATCCTATATATGTATATTTATTTTCCTTGAAACTACATATACTTTGAGATTAATTTATCGATTCAAAAATCTATATACACTTTTTGAAAAATCTAACTTATTATTATTATTATTATTATTATTATTATTATAACAGAAATCTGTTTTACTGCATATATATAGATATCTGTAATTTTTAAAATAATAAATTTGTTTACAACACCTATTGTAATTCATATATATGTGTATATATATATATACATATATATATCTTTTCTGTAAAATCAAAGTGTAAAATCAAAGCAGTATTTTCCTTTACCATAAATTTTCCTCAAGTCTATTTCTTTAACTAAAATTCGAATTCGAAATTTATAATAGATACAGGAACCCTTACCCATGCATGCCGACGTTGCCTCGTCGTCAAACCTCGCCATCGCAGCACTGCCATGAACCAAGCACTGACTCCCTCTAGAACAACGCGACACCCCTACACGAGATCGAACTCATGAGCGTCCCTCAATTCTCGCATCCACTGCCTCCATCGACATTCCCTATTGCTCCCACTCGAATCTCCTCTTCGAGCCCTCCACGCGCGCGCCCAGTCGTGAGCTCACAATTTGCCTCCATTGCTTTGTCGATTGACGACGACCTCCCAGTTTGCACGCGCGAACGCACGCATGCGCTCCCCTTTTTTCATTTCATTTCTGAATCACTCGATTTTCTCTCTCTCTCTTCTAAACGAATCGATTTTGTTCTGATACTACTTCGTTCGAGAAAGGGAACGGGCGCCGTGAATTTAAAATCGAGATGATGATGGAAGTGAAGTATGTCAAAGATTATATTTCAAAGCTCTGCCGTGGATTTTGATTTGAAATTTCTGGGTAAAGAGGACGTTGCGGCTATGGTTTGAACTGCTCGATTTCATTTTCTTTTTTTTTTCTTTGAACGAAGTTGCCGTTGTTTTTATTCTTTGAACGAGAATAAAATATTCTCTTCAACGTGTGTCAATAGAAAAGAAAAAGAAAGCCAAGTGTTTGAAAATAAATGCCAGGAGTTAGAGGAAAGAGGAACGTATAAATTTTTGTCTTGTAAAATAATTATTATAATTTAAATTCAAATCGTTTCAATTTCCACGACTCAAAATTTCGATTCTCAATCGAAGCATGCCACCAGACGTTTATAATGTTATGCCCATATTTCAAACGCAATGGAAAAGGTTCCGAGTCCAAATTCGATCGTGTGGAAAAGCTAGCTTTTTGGACCAGTTAAAACATTGAATTTTCGATTTAAATTTTAGCGTGTTTTCTTATCGTACAGCCAAACGGCCACTCCAAACACTACGAAAATTGAAATCCCATAACAATACAATATTATGGATCCAATAGAACTTGTTTCGTCGAATTCCGAGACTGTCTCTCAGAAGGCTATTTTTAAATATCGATTCAAACGATAAATTTTCAAAAATAAACAAAACACTTTCAAATCCAATTCTAAAGCTTCCATTATCTTAAGTATTATCAATGAGAATTTTCTAAGCCTTTAAAATATTTTAATAAGCTCAAAACTGAAGATACAATATTTTACCCAACCTCAATAAATAAAATTCAATCATTTTAATTGCCAATTTCATCCTGGTACTTGAAATCCAAGTTTAAATTAACTTTCAAATATTCAAAATTAGTTAAATATTTCAATTTCAAATGTTAAAAATTTTGGGTCGTCACACTAATGATCCCAGGATGAAGTAGGGATCGTTGGCGATCCATGACATAGTGTATTTCTAGACTTTGATGTGTAGGATGCTTTTGTTGCTTTGTTTCGACGTTGTTTGTGTAGCCTCGTTGCATGTTGCTCCGTTTTGACGACGATCGACTAATTGATTGTGTTTAGCTGCTGATTGGACTGAACTGACATTGATTTTTTGGTTTATCAAAATTTAGTCTTTGCTTTAATAATATGACTTGGCACTCATTAACTTGCTAGTTTAGCCCCTTCCGTTTGAGTTCTGTGCTATTCTAACACCATGAAGTTGTTCCATCGTCTGTTGGATCCTGTGGGTTAAAAAACTGGATAACATTTCCCTCCTGAGTACATCCTCATTGGAAACAAGGCATGCTTTTGTAAGTTATCAATTATAATATCTTTTTGCTGGGTTCCAAATGTTCGTATTAGAATTTCGTGGATACATCATACAGTTGCGTTGTTGATTGCCTAGTTTTGATCTCGACCGCTACTGCTTGTCATAAAGAATCAGTTTTTCTTTATAGCTTCCTCGTATACTTTGAAATGATGGGTAGATGTTGCAGCATGATTCACCTCCGACCTCATGGGCCGCTTGCGATCCATCATCCATGGATCGCTAGCGACATGGTGACTTAAGCCAGTATTTCCCAAGAATTTTTTCCTTCAAAATGTGGTTCGCTGGCGATCCATGATGGATGCTAATAACCTGAGTGCTTAGAGGAATTTTCATCTTTTTTATTATCATTTGCCTATATAAGATACTCGAGCCGACCTGTTCACCTATTCGAGCTGAGCCAGTTCATATTCTTTACGCGACCCGAGTCTTCGTGCGGTCCATCATCTTCCTTATGCGATCAATACCCAAGGCAATCCGATCCCTCCAACGACTCTATTCTTCCACCGTGATTTCCTTTCGCACTACCACCATCAAAGCATTGCCACTGATTTCTCAGGCCACCTTCGGTCCAAACCCTAGTTTTCCATTACCTTAGACCTCTACCGATCCATCCACCTAGCTCGCCACCGATCCAATTACAACTTGTTGATTTCATGTCTTCAAGTACTCCTGTGTTTTAGAGTTTAATCTGATGTGGTCCGTTTAATGATTTGACGATGAGTTTGCAATTGCGATGTTTGTCATGAGAAGTTTAAGTTGATTGCGACTTAATGGAGGAAGATAGTAAATCGAGTCTTGAGTTTTTATCAAAATGACCTTTGGGCCTTGTCCCAGTGCTTGCCACATTTTGCTATCATCGTCCATTAAGCCAGAATTAACTTGTGCCAAGTTCTATAGCTGATATTACACGACACACTGCGGATTGGTCCTGGCTTTTTCGAAGGATTTGGACCTATGTTGCTTGCTTTTTGCATGCTCAGTGTCCCAGCAACATGAGGAATTTTCCATGTTGCTTCGGAAAACGAATCTGTTATTGATCATTGATCGATAACGTATAAGTGCGGAGGAAGTAAAAAAAAATCGAAATGATATGGGAAATCGTTTTCCTTTCCCACTATGAGTGAACTATCTACATAGGATAAAGTGTTTGTAGTGTTTCGTATATCGAGCTCACCGCCCGTAGATAGCACACAACACTTGCCCCGGTACATACTTGAACTTTGCTAGTTTGGCACGAATCAACGTCTCTTCGAAATTCAAGTGTTGTAGGGGAAATTATTAATTCAGAATAGAATCACTTGGCCATTTTGAATGCGAGTTCCATTGTTTTAGAATGAAACACCCATCTTGGTGCTGTAAATCGAGCGAGGAAGCCCAGCACTTTCGACGGTCAAGCCATCGTTCGTCGCCCTTTCTCCTTCCACCCTTCAAGCTGAATATGGTCAGTTGGTTCCAGTTGGTCTAGTCTTGGACCAAATGCCCCCTAATTTTAAAGTTCTAATCAACCCACCAGAGGGAGCTTCTTTGGTGGTTTCCACCCAAGCACTACACAATATCTGCATGCAACATGGTATACCAGAGAAGGACATACATCTATCGGAGAAGAATGACTTTTCTTACATGGATCCTCTAGGATATACCGCTTGCCATCGGTATATGTGTGTATGGATCCATGCCTTCCTTTAACAAATTTCTATGCAAGACTCTTTCAAACTTAGGCATTGCCCCATTCTAGATTCATCCCAATTGTTATGCCATATTAACTTGCTTGTACTTCATTTTCATGCGAACGTTCAACCATGCTCCAAGTTCGATCAATTGCGATACTTTTTGTCATTCAAGAAGAGAGATGCATGTCCATCCTTGATCGTGATTGAAGTTCAAAAGAACTAAAAAATCATTTTGCATCTACAGAGAAACTTGTCCTAGTTCAACACGTGGTATTTCTTTGTTAAATACCCCGAGGGGTTTAATCGTCTTTGGACAATAGGGGGTAACTTCCTTTTCATACTTATCGAGTTCTGACGCGTTGCTATAGAGTTTCTAATAAGCCGTATGCTTCTTGCTATTGTCCCAAGGCCAAATAGAGACGTGTCTCGTGATGAAGTTTTTTGAACACTGAAAGCTATTGACGCCATGGAAAGGTCCGCTAAAGTTTTATTGACCGATGAAAACTTGCTTCGATATGGATCACTACATCCAGAAAGATCTGCTATCCAAGTTGAAATCCCCTCTCCTACTCGATCTAGGGTTCACACACGATCTACTTCTTCTCGCGGTTCCAAAGCAGGCACTTCTCAAGAGAGAGAGGGCTTGTCTAAGGAACCAACCAAAGATCACCGCGAAGGAGGAGTTGCTTATGCTGTCGAAGTTAGCAGCTCGATCAAAATGCCACCGATCCTAGAAGAGGGACAAGAGGAGTTCCAACAAATGGAAGGCAAAGCCACAATAGGCTTAGAGAAAAAGGAAGTGGAACTTGAGAGTAGTAGCGATAAGTCCACCTCTAGTGATGACTTCTACGCAGAATTCGATGATGGGGATTCGAAATCGTTCGATGAGACTCCGAGAATGAGTCCCATCCTTCCAAGTTCACCTCCTCCAGATATGAGCGATAAATATAATGCCCCAGAAATTCAAGAGAATCAGGATTCTCTGAGTAATAACGCTAGCATGGAATTTGGAGATTTAAGTGATGTCTACGTAGATTTCGATGTGTTTATGAGGGAGGATTTCAAATTTGAGGAGGTGCTACCTCGTTCGAGTAGCATTACGCTTGAAGTTAGCTCGATTCCACCTATAACAGCCACCTGATCCGGTTCATGATGACACTTTAGGACTTCCTCCAAAACTCAGTACACATCTCACTAGGATTACACTTGCTTTCCCACATCCTACTTATTTTATCCCCCACTACTAAGATTTTTTTATTTTTTCCTCATGTTAGGTGTAACAAGAGGATATGGCCACTATGATGACCTTGAAGAATTCATCGATTCCCAGCGATGGCCTAAGCATCCGTCTGGCCGTTATCAGCCTTGAGAAATGGAGGAAGAGTATAGGAAAAGAAAGGATCTAGAGGCCGAAACCCATCGCCAAGATGAAAGAGAGCGGGGCCAATCATACAAAGGTGGGTATGAGAAGAGGAGGTCTTTGATGAGAGGGAAGATCCACCGAAGAGATCAAAGTTCAGCCACCGTTTGCATTCTTCGAAACAATAGGGTTTTGCTCCGACGCACTCCTCAAGGAGTCAAGAAATCCCTGTTACTTCTGCCTTTGTTCCGCTTCAACTTGCATCCCACCATCTTCTGTTGTGCTTACCCTCGGTGCTTCACATCCCTATCGAAGACCTGCCTATATTCTTCTGTTGGCTCGCCCCAAGCTTGAGGCAGCGCTCCTCGGGTGGTTTATGAGGGGATTTAAGTTCGATCGCGATCTCCATCCAATCCATAGAGATTCTTACATGCCACATCCTCAAGCTATTCAAAGCAATTTAGACCGGGCCAAAGTGTGAGAAAAAATAGTGTAAGCAGCTGGCAGATACCAATCGCAACAACTACTAGGAAATCCTCTCTTTTGAGTTGGAAAAGGACGATTTTGAAGGATCATTGTTAGAACGCGATACCTGAATTAAACGGTTGGAGGAGGAGAAAGAAATGGCGCTGCGAGAGAGCAAAAGGAATGTCGACTTGTTGAAAGAAGAGAAAGAGGCTCATTGAAGAATTGAGATTTTCTATGTAATGACCCACTATTTTGGACCATTCAAATAAAAAAAATCCACACATGTCGGACTTGAATAATTAAAAATAACAGATTGTAATAAAATTTGGAGCAAATAAAATCAAACACAGAATCACAGACATAGAAATATCAGAATATCGCAGCGGAAAAAAATGTACCATAGTAGTTCATGAAGCTACTATCTACATACTCTCAAAACATATACAAAATATCATAGTTTAAAAATGGATATAATAGAAGTCTGGATACATAGATCACTAATGCAGAAGCAATACCGAATAGGAAATAACTGGATCAGAAATAGACTAATAGATGGTCAGATAAGCTCCAATAAATCTCTAGCTCCAGAAGGTTAATCCAAAGCTGTGACTCTCAGGCTGACCCGAGTGTAAAGTAAAACACAAAATACTCGAGCCAGAACATACATACTTATACAATGTAAACCAACTCAAGTGAACTGTAATAGCAATGCACAATAACTCAAAGGACGTTGGGGATTGCCCATCCTTTAAGGATCCGGTAAACCATCAATTAAGCAGAAATAAACACTATCTCAGAAATACCCATATTAAAGTAATTAATGCAAATAACCGTGTAAATGTGGCTAGGGTAGCGCAGAGCTGCAGTAATTGCTCACCTCTAGCCACACTCTCAAATTCAAGGTGTGTATCAAAATAATCACAAGGAAATTAAATGGCACACAAAGAAGTGTATCCGTGGTTATAAATTTTAAAATGGTATTTTATAATTCAAAAATAAAATATCATTTCAAATTCAAATCTTAATCAAAATAAGGATCAAATCATTTCCAAAGCATTTCAATATAACATATTCTTTCAAAATCTCATTTTCAAATCCCTATTTGAATTCAAATTCAACTATTCAAATTTAATTACCTTTTAAAAATGGTTTATATTATAATAAAAAATAATCCATTTAAACCTTTTAAATGTGAAGTTATTATACTTTCAAATAATTAAATCCAAATTTTCCTATGGTTCATTTATTAAATTCCAATTTATTTTCTTTAACTTAAATCCTCGTTTTACAATGAATCTCAAATTCCAGGTTAGGTTATATTTCAAGTTACACTCTTAAGCATACATTTATTTAGCATTTTATATTCACAGAAAAATCAATAACACTTTAATAAATCATTCTAAATTCAAATTTAAATCAAAATATCATAATTTACATTTTAAAATACTTAAAACTATCTAGAAAAGTATATAAAATAACCACGGGTCGGTATAAAATTTTCTTTCCTAAATCAAGTGATACGGATAATATATCATTTCAACCCATAATTTACAAAGAAAAATTCGGGTTTTATCATTTCAAACCCACAAATCCCAAGTTATATAAAATAGATAAATAAAATCGCTTAGGCCTATCGTTTCAGCCCATAACGATTTTCCCCTATTCTAAAGTCCGCTCGGGTATGTATCATTTCAACCCATAGTGATTCTTTTCTACAGGGAACTTACAGGTGAGAACAGAATAAAATAAACAATATAGCATCATACAGCAGTAATAGATGATATGATAGGTTTATAAATAAGGTTAACATCATATGATTCATATCACAGGCAGGTATAATATGATATAATATTCTACACATTCACTTGTTGTCAATTCACTAATTATATAAGTATAAATGTCATGAGTGAATACTCACGTTTTTACGCTGGAGATAGCAAATCAAACCACACGAATAAAATTCAGAAAGCACGACTTTTGATTTGAGTGGAGTGTAGGGCCAAGATGTTATTCTTGTATTCAACAACAAAACAAAGCAAAATATAAATATAAATACAGTACTAAAATTATTGGAACAAAATGGAAATAGAGTTCACAAAGACAACACCAAGTTTTCAATTGATTTTGCTTGACCACGAATCACATTTGCTCGGCTACAAAGCTATATAGGGTCAGCCTTGGTGATGTTTTGGCTAGGGTATGGATCTGGTTTGGACTCATATAGGCATGGCTACAAGTAAAAGTGAAGGGATAAGAGTTACTAGTGAAGGAAGATCAAAGGTTAAGGCAAAAAGAGGAGTTTTGGTGCAACTTTAGGCTTGGCCATGCATGAATTGGGCTCATCCTTGGCATGTACAGATCTGGTGGTGGCTGGAGTGAAGGCCAAGGGTGGTGAACTTGATGGTGGTGGTGGCAAAGGGGTGGCCAAGGCAACATATGAAGGAGATGGTGGAAACTAGCTTGGCTATGCATGGTTTCAAGGGTTTTTTTACAATTTTTGGAGGTGTTTGCATCATTTGATGGTCATGGCCAATCTTGGTCAGAGGAGGAGGGGTTTAGGCCATGTATGGTGATGGGAAGGAGGTGATGTGGTTGTCGGTGAAGGTGGTTAGGGGTTTATCCGAGCAAAGCTAGAGATGAACAAGCAAAAACAAATGAAAAAAAGAAGAAGAAAGGAGAGAAAAAGGGAGGCCATTGCTTACTTTTTTTTCAGATCTGAAGTGCCATGCGAAATGAAGATGGGAAGAAATTTTATCACGTGAAAATAGGGATATAGGCGGCTAGGGATCAATGAATGAACGACACAAATTGTGGAGAAGTTATGGTAGAAATCAAGGGATGGAAAGATAAAAAGGTAAGAAATCAAAGCAACATTCGCCTAACATTAAAAACAGGTAACGTATCTTAAATGATACATTTCCTATGAATTAAATAAAGGTGTATACAAGAAGCTTTCACAAAAAAATAAATACAATAAAGTTAAATAAATACATTTTAAAGATATCCTTTTAAAGCAATAACATATATATATATATATATATATATATATATTTGAAATTTCTTTCTAAGAAATAAATATGGATCTAAACACTTACCATTTAATTAATAAATGAATTCTAAATAGAAAAATAAGGTAGAGATAGATATTATGAAAAATAAATAATATTTTTAGGAAAAGTAGGAAAAAATAAAGAAAATACTCTATTTAAATGGGAATTAGAATTAAAAATTGTAAATAAAATTCAACTGACTTTGGAAAATTTCAACAACACTTCTAAATAAATAAAAGTCAAGTAAATAAAATAAATGCTTTAAAAAAATAAAGTTTAAATTAAAATAAATAATTCTTTTAAGGAAAAATAGAAAATAAATGAAGAAATAGCTATTTAATTGAAACTAGAATTTAAAAGTTGAAAATAATATACAATCAACATTTGAAAATTATAACTATACTTTAAAAATGTTTTAAAAATAAATTATATGCATAGCATATCATGTTACACAAATTAGAACATGGTTTTACAAACAAAATTATTATTTATATAAATTAAAATAAACAAATTTGTTAAATAAAACAAATTTAGACACAATATTGTAAAAACCATAACTTTCACAATATTAATCTGATTTCAACGACATGAAAAGCAGTATTCTTGAAATTAAATCTATTTTCATAATAAAAGATAAAATTCAAAAATTAAAATATTTAAATTTAAAATTTAAAAGTCAAAGTTTGACCATTTTGACCAAAATCCACTTTTTTGGAAGTATTCCATTTATTCAGGTTTGGAATTATAATTCACACAAAAATCAAAATTTATATTTAAAATAATTTTTTTTATCCATTTTAATAAATAAAATAAAGTTTTTAAATCAGGAATTTCAGTTAAAATAATTAAAACACAAAATTAAAATAATCACACAATACAGGGTTGTTACACTCTCCCCTACTCAAACCTTTTCATCCTCGAAAAGGAACGAGGTACGGAAAACACAGAAAAAGATAGAATGAAATAAGATTAAGACAAGATGGCAAGAAGATTAATATTATACCTGATAAATATTGTTATAGGTAAGTTTAATAAGGTGGAGAATGGGAATAGCAAGAAGGGAAAAACAGGTTGAAAAACAAGGATGAACCGTTATTTTAAAGCTACATAAATTTCAATTATTTAGAAGGATAAAATAAATGATCAAAATATCCTTTATATAATACTTTATCAAAATACTTTTATAACTCGATGTCTTAACAAGTTTATCCTCGTTCCTGCAGGCTCTGACTATGCGTTAATCAGGCGCAAAGCTAGAATTCTCCAGGTACTTAGTAGACTTGTTCAACACCCAGTGAAAATACTGGAAAAACTTTTTAAAAAACAGATATGGAAAGTACAATCTAAATAAAAAACCAAACCAAAACATGTCTTTCATGGATCGCGGATACACAATGGTTACGCGTGGATCCCCCAGGAAACATCCGTACCCCTAGGCTGGCTACCGCAGCCCTGTGATTACGCCATGAAGACTGGTAGTACCGTAGATACACAATGGTTACGCATGGATCCCCCAGAAAACATCCGTACCCATAGGCCCTCGCAGCCCCTGCTGATTACGCTACCAAGCGACCCAATAGATCCCAGATACACAATGGTTACGCCTGGATCCCCCAGGAAACATCCATACCCGTAGGCTCTCGTAGCCCCTGCGAATTACGTTATGTAGTCGCGCTCAAAAGACCATGGATTACGCCATGGTAGGACACTCGAGTATCACATCCAGAAAACCAAAAATCAGATGGAATAATATCGATAGGATGAATCCACAATGTAGCTACAAAGCGGATATCAAGTAGAAGGCACTTTCCATATCTTTACTTCGAAAATATGTATCATATAGTACCTTTTTCAAATCACTTTCAAATATCATACTTTTATAAAGTCCATTATATATAAGATTTTATTTTCAGATCGAATACTTTCTAAATCAATAGTATATCAAATCACACTTATATAGACTTCGATTATATAGATTTCTCTTTCCAAATTGAGTACCTTTCAAATCAATAGTTTTCAAATCAACTTCATACTTATACAAATCCATTTTATATAAGTTCGACAACTCCCAAATCAAGTAATTAATAATACAAGGTTCTCAATTTCAAATCATTTCAATATCACTTCAGTTTCAAAATCATATATGATTTCACCAAATCATTTCTTCCAAATTAAATATCTTCAGTTTCAAAGTTTCCAAAATAATAAGTTCAGAAAAATAATCCAAATTTCCAAATCAACAAAATTTATGTCAAATAAATCCATTTCTAATGTCATCATATAAATACTGGGTTTTAAATTCCAATCTATTTCCAAAACCAAATATTTTCTACAAATCAATTATACCCAAACTGGTTACTAAGTTTAAAACCATCCCTTTTAAAACCTTTAAACTATTTATTTCTACATGAAAAATCCAATTTACCATTGGAAAGATTATTATTCTATACATATATGTATATACTTTATTCAAAACATTTCCAATCTATATTTCATACTAGTATAATTCAAAATAGTCGTATTCATTTACTTAACAAAGCAGTTTCAAACTAATTTAAATCAAATTAAAATATACAAAACTAAACTCATATACTTTATCAAATACTTTATACTTTTCAAAATTACTTAACTTGGAAAAGTTAACCTTGATTTGGAAGTGTTCGAATATTCAAATAGTCGAAGAAATCATATTTCAAATCCAAGAGTTGGAAATTAACAACAAATCAGTAAATCAATTCCAAAAGATAGGTCAATCAAATTTGAAACTCAAGAACTGAACAATGGCTCAATTCAAAACTGTGTCACATATATATGCATATATCTTTTCGAAAATCAAATTATACTTCGCTATTTGAAATCAAATTGGTTTCATAAAATCACACGCATAGCAAAGCTATTAGAGTGGCCTCTCCCCTACTCAGAAACACGAAAATCAATGTCGATGATGCATGAATTCATCACCGAAATTATTTTCCAGCGACATAAGTGAGTTCTGGACTTTTATTTTCTCAAAAACTTCTTTTGAAATTTCTTCAAAATCATTTGAAACTCACTAAAATCATTTGAAACATTTCTTATTCAGAAAAATACTTTCAAATCATATTATTATATATTTTCAAAACCTTAAACCAATTTAAAATGCCAGAGTTCAATCACTCTAATTTCAATTTCAAAACCATTCCATTAAAATCATTTTATAAACCAAATAATTTTCAAAAATTTCAAATCCTTTCAAAGCTTCAAATTTTCGTTTTAAAAGGTATATAATTCTTATCGAAAACATTTCACTTTTATATACAAAATATGGCCATCCTTATCAAAATAATAATTTCGATGTATACACAATAATCAACAAAAAAATTCAAGGGATGATTCAAGGATGGATTTCAAAATAGAATAGAGACTCAAATTTAGAGGAACCCTAATCAAAAGTATCCTAACCAAGATTAGAGATATATAATTTATGTCAATACAAAAGAGTTTATATTCATTATTTGGAAAGACTCAAATTCATATCATACGAAGAACAGGAGCATAAATATCTTTGGTTTGACAACTTCATCTAAGCAAAAGATACAATATAGTTCATTTAATGCAACCTAACATACTACAGATAACAAACAGATCCACAGAATACCACTCCTACAAAAACAAAGCATCAATCTTAATTCTTATGAATGGTGCTTCAACAGGTCCAGAACACTCCCCCTCAACGTGCCCCCAACTTCTACATTTCTGGCATAAGTGCACTACACTCCCATTTTCCTTCTCGAACTGCGGGTACCCATCTTCCTTCCCGCTCTGTCTCATAGGACAATCCCTGGCTATATGCCCGGCCCTCCTACAGTGGTAGCAAATAGTTGATAGGCTGATTGATGCAGTGGATGTAAATTTCACTTTCTTCACCTTCTGGCAGCGGCTTGGAAAGTGTCCCCTCTCCCGGCATTTAAAAAAGAAAATCTTGGACCGAAAACGCTTGCCCTCCATCCGTTTCCCCCCATCTCTCTTCCTACACATGGCTGCATAGTGTCCCTTCTCATGACACCGATAAAAAATGACATGTCATAAGAACCCGGTCCTGCCCTTTCCTTCCACACCTTCTCCCACCTCTCGATCACGTCCTCATGTTCCTCACGGGCTAGGGCTCTTCGTGCTCTACAAGCTGCTTTCTGTTCTTTCGCATATTGTACTTTTTTTTTGACATTTGACAAGGCAATTAGCTTTGGCTCTCCCACTCTCAAATCATTATCGTGTTATCGTGCCTTTGAAGTTCCTTGTTTATGCATTTTGTTGTCATCTCCAGCTTATACAGGTGAGTAATTCTCACCAGACAATTTATACTTAAATAACTAGTAAACTGATTACAACTGAATCTGTAAAACTATCACCATGCTATATTTGTTATGTTATGATCATATGATGTTCACCCATGCTTATTTACCTGTTATATCATATGTTACTGTTATATAATGTTATTCTGTTTATTTATATCAGTTAATCACACTGCAAGTTCCCTTTAGATTAGAATCACTATGGGTTGAAATGATACATACCCGAACGGACTTTAGAATAGGGAAAAATCGTTATGGGCTGAAATGATAGGCCTAAACAATTTTTATTTATTTCATTTTTACTTGATATTGCGGGTTTGAAATGATAGAACCCGGATTTTCTTCGTAAATTACGGATTGAAATGATATATTATCCGTATCACTTTACCTAGGCTAGAAAATTTTATAAAGACCCGTGGTTAATATATATTTTTCTAAATTTTTTAAAGTACTTTAGAAATGTAAATATTATAATATTTTGATTTAAACTTAATTAAAAAAAATGATTTTTGTAAAGTATTATTGATTTTCTAAAAATTTATAGGTTAAATAAATTAATGGTAAAGTTAGAAATTTGAAATATAAGTTATTTTGGAAATTTTGATTTGAGGATAAATGGAATCTAAATTAAGTAGGAAAATATGATAAATAAATTTAAAATTTGATTTAAAATGAATTTAAAATGATTTTATAAAGTATTAATGATTTTTGTATAAACTAAAAGGTGAAATAAATGAATATTTAAGTTGAATTTTGAAATTAACTTAAATTGGAAATTTGTGAATTTTATTTAAAAGTGAATTTTAAGTTAAGTAAATAAGATGAAAAATAAGTTATATTTGAAAATTTAAACTTAAGTGTTAAGTTAAAAACTTTTATTATAAGAATTGAAATTGAATGTGTGAATTTAATTTGTGAATTATTATTAAATATTGGTTTTGAATGAAAATGTAACTTTATAAAATCATAAATATAAGGGCATTTAAATGATTGTTTTAAAAGTGAAAGTATAAGATTTTTATAAGTTTTAAAATGGTTTAAATAAAAATTTAATTATTTGCGAAATTATACTGAATATTTGGAATTTAATTAACAGCATTTTTGAAATGTTATTATTTCTAATGTAAAGGATACTACAACATTTGTAAATGCTGTAGTTGATAGAAATGAACTAAATGGCTAAATTGAATTAAGGGCTATTATAGCACTTTGTAGGTGCTGTAGTTGCTGAAATTAACTAAGATTTTATTTGAACTAAAGTAACCCTATTACAGCATTTTAAATGCCGTCTTTTGTTAAATTGAATTGTTCTAAAAGTAACTTTCCGTAGCATTTTCTAAATGCTGCGATAGTTGAATGTTCGTTGTTTTAATAAATTTAAGTGAATAATGAACTTTAAAAAATTTAAATTTTGGAAATTTAATAATTTAATTATTAAATATTATAACTTCATTTTAATGATTTAAAATGAAGTAATTTGTTTTGAAATATAAACTATTTTGAAATGTGTGTTGAAATGGTATTTTAAATAAAAATGAATGTGGTTTTGAAAAGATATGTTATTTTGATATTTTGAAATGGATTTTTGAATGATATTGAATTTTGAAATGATATTTGATTTCGAAGTATAAATTACTACTATGAAATTTTAACCATGGGATGTATTAAATTTATGGTTTAACTAATCCTTAGAGGATGGGCGATCCCAAGCATCCTTTAAGTTATAGTGCATTACTACTACAGTACTTGAGTTGTTTTACATTATATAAGTATATATGTCCTGACTCGAGTGTTTTGTGTTTTACTTTACGCTCGGGTCAGCCTGAGTATTTAAAGCTTAGCTTTGGATTTTTTTTCTGGAGCTAGGAATCGTTGGAGATTCTGCTTGTCTAGTTATCTATTCCCTTTCAGTTTCAGTTGTTCTATTTCAGCTCTAGTATTTATAAACTTCTATGTATTTGTGATTTCTATTGTATATGTTTTTTCGAAATGATATTATGTAATTGTTTTGAGAGTTTGTTATAGTAGCTTCATCAACTACTATGGTATTTTAAATTTCCGCTGCGAGTTATTCTGATATTTCTGTGTCTGTGATTCTGTGATTTGTCTATCATTTGCTCCAAATTTATTTACAACGCGGTATTTTGAGCAATTCAACTCCGACATGTATGGATGCGTATGGCTGAAAATATCGGGTTGTTACAGTTGGTATCAGAGCTTTGGTTTTAGGCGAACCTTAGCCTGTGGAGCAAAAACTCATTAGAGCTAGGGTAAAAATACCCTAAAATGAGTGAAATCAATCTCAGAATCCTTTCTTTGTGAGAGAACGTATTTTCAAAATATAAAATGATTTCCAAATGATTTTTAAAGGAGTTTCAAAGATTATTTTCATACAAAAATTTTCTGATTTTGAAATCAATATTTTCTAAACTTCATTCCTTCGGTATCCACCTTGTTAGAAATCTCTTGGTTAGGATTCTTAT
Organism: Allium cepa; assembly: GCA_030765085.1. Taxonomy (NCBI): domain Eukaryota; kingdom Viridiplantae; phylum Streptophyta; class Magnoliopsida; order Asparagales; family Amaryllidaceae; genus Allium; species Allium cepa. The sequence continues at coordinate 405,207,313 of CM060940.1, read as the reverse complement.
CGATTAGGACTCCTTGAACTATGGAACGCTCCTACTTGTTCGGAAATCTAGTCTTGTCTTCCCTATTTTACCCTTTTGATTTTGGGACATTCCATAACTCCACTTTGGAATGACCTCTCTAAAGATCGGTGATTCTGCCAATCTTTAAATGATTTGTAAAGAGGTGAAACTCCTATACAATTGGCAATGATTCACAGGAGATTCTTGTATCCTCGGTTTTCGATGCTATCTACTTCTGCTATATCTGATTCTATCTCTGGCGAACGAATGTCGATTTTCCTTAGATTTCCGCATTGGTTATATTCCTGAAGTCACGGTTGACCGGTTAAGGTCGCTCGCGATTTATATAGGCTTATCCATCTTCTATTTGGTAATTAAATTATCTCATATTCGTTCGAGCTTATCTTCGAATCAGAATTCTATTTGATTAGAGTTCCTCTGATTCGAATCTCTATTTATTTGAAATCCATCCTTTAATCATTCCTTGGAAATTTGTGTTTGGTTGTATTTTGAAATTGTACATACATTGAAATTATTATTTTGATAAGGATGACCCTATTTTGTATATAAATGTGAAATGTTTTTCGATAAGGATTATATATTTTTCTTTCTTTAAAAATTTAAAGTTCGAAAGGATTTTAATTTTGACAATTTATAAGAAATTTGATTTAAATAAAAAATGATTTATAACTGAAGGGTTTTAAATTTGAATTTTGAGAAATCGAACTCCAGTGTTTTGAGATCGGTTTTAAGATTTTGGAAAATATATAATAATAATATGATTTAAAGATATTTTCTGATTAAGAAATATTTCAAATGTATTTGAATGAATTCCAATGATTTCAAAGAGATTTCAAAGAAGTTTCAAGGAAATAAAAGTCCAGAACCCACTTATGTCGCTAGAAAATAATTTCGGTGATAAATGAATGCATCATCGACATTTCGAGTTTCTGAGTGGGAGAGAGGCCACTCTAGTAGCTTTGCTATGTGAATGATTTTGTGAAACCAAATTTTGATTTCAGATTTTGAAGTATGGTTTGATATTCGAAAGATATATGTATATATATAGTTGAAATGATTTAAAGTAAGCCGGTGTTCAGTCCTCAAGATTCAGATTTATTTTGGTATAACCCTATCTTTTGGAATTGGTTTACTGATTTGTTGGTGATTTCCAACTCTTGAATTGAAAATATGATTTCTTCGACTATTTTGAAGGTTTGATCACTTCTAAATCAAGGTTAACTTTTCAAAGCTAGGTAATTTTGAAGGTATAGGGTATTTGATAAAGAATATAAGTTTACATTTATATGAAGGATATTTGGTTTAATTGTAATTTGAGTTTATTTAAAAATATTGGATTTATGAAAGGAATTTCAAAGCTAAGTAATAGTGAAGTAAAATTCGAGATATATGAAATTATAAAATTTAGTTTTGGAATATGGTAAATTTAAGCTTTGAAAATATTAGAGATTGAATAGTTTATTTTATGGATCGAATCTTTAATTGAAATTTGATAATATTTGAAATGGTTTTGTTGGAAAACTAAATTGAATTGAAACTGATGTTTTGAATTGAATTAAAATTGGAAATTTTAGATTTGGGTATAATTGAATAAATTTGTGAAATGTAAAGAATTAAAGGAATGTTTTATGATTTCAAATGTATGATTTCGAAAGGTTATGATTTTCAAAGTGTAATGATTTCAAGTATTTGGTTTCGAAAGATTTATAACTTTGAAAGTATTATAAGTTTTGAAAGGGAATATATGTATGAAATGGAAATGAATTTGTTTGACATAAATTTTATTGATTTGGAAATTTGGATTATTTTTTAAATCTATTGTTTTAAGAAACTTGAAACTGAATATATGTAATTAGGAAGAAATGATTTGGCGAAATCATATATGATTTTGAAACTAAATTGATATTGAAATGGTTTGGAATGGAGAAACTTGTTTATTTAGATACTTTGATTTAGGAGTTAGCGAACTTATATAAAATTGATTTGTATAAGTATGAAGTGATTTGAAAACTATTGATTTGTAAAGGTACTCAACTTGTAAATTGAAATCTTATATAACTGAAATCTATATAAGTGTGATTTGATATACTATTGGTTTTGGAAAGTATTCGATTTGAAATGAAATCTTATATATAATGGACTTTATATAAGTATGATATTTGAAAGTGATTTGAAAGGTACTATATGATACATATTTTCGAAGTAAAGATATGGAAAGTGCCTTCTGCTTGATATCCACTTACACTGTGGATTCATTCTATCGATATTATTCTCTCTGATTTGGGTTTTTTGGATATGATACTCGAGTGTCCATCGAATTCCATGGCGATCTCCATGGTCTTATGTTTGCGACTGCATAGCGTAATTCACATGGGCTGCGAGAGCCTACGGGTATGGATATTTCCTGGGGGATCTAGGCGTAACCATTGTGTATCTGTGATCTATTGGGTCGCTTGGTATCGTAATCCGCAAGGGCTGCGAGAGCCTAAGGGTACGGATGTTTCCTGGGGTATCCAGGCGTAACCATTATGTATTTACGATAAACCAGTCTACATGGCGTAATCCCAGGGCTACGGTAATCAGCCTACGGGTATGGATGTTTCCTGAGGGATCCAGGCATAACCATTGTGTATCTGCGATCCATGATCGACATGTTTTGATTTGGTTGTTTTGTTTGGATTGTAATTTCCATATCTGTTATAAAGGTTTTCAAATATTTTCACTAGGTGTTGAAACAAGTCTACTAAGTACCTGGAGAATTCTAGCTTTGCGCCTGATCAACGCATGACCAGAGTCTGCAGGAACGAAAGTAAACTTGTTTAGACATCGAGTTATAAAAGTATTTTGATAAAGAATTATATAAAGGATATTTTGATCATTTATTTTACATTCCTAAATAATTTAAAATGCTTTAAAATATTGTTTACTTCGAACAATCAGATTTGAATCAAATAACTATTCATCATATTATAAAATGTTTAAAATGTTATAAAATTTTAAATTTAAATGTATATGGTTTTAAAATATGGTTCATCCTTGTCTTCCAACCTATTTTTCTTTCTAGCTATTCCTACCTTCTTCCTCTTCGAGGGTCCTTTCCACATTGTGGAAAGAGTTGGTTCTTTGGCTTATCGTTGAGATTTGCCCGAGAAACTTTATGGACTGCATGATATATTCCATGTCTCACATCTCCTCTAGTATCCTCTTGACCCATCTCTTATTGTTCAGCCTTTTGCATTTTATAGTTTGGATATTTATCCTAATCTGACTGTCGAGATTAAGCCACTTCGTATTGTCGACAGTGGTACGAAGCAGCTAAGAACGAAATCTGTTAGTCTAGCCAAAGTACTGTGTAAGTACTGATGATCGAGAATGTACCTGGGAGACGGAGGAGAGCATTCGTGCTTCGAATCCGAAATTGTTTTTTTTCAGGTACTATTTGTTTGTCTATCTTGTTTTTCCATATTTTCCTTAGTCGTTCTTTTCGAGGACGAAAAGATTTGAGTGAGGGAGAGTGTAACAGCCCAGTATTTTATGATTATTTTAATTATTTATTTTAATTATATAAATTGAAACTCCTGATTTGATAAACTTTATTATATTTATTAAAATTAATAGATTTTGTTATTTTAAGAGCATTTTTTTATTTTTGTGTGAATTATAATTTCAAACCTGAATAAATAAGATATTTTCAAAAAAGTGGATTTTTGGTCAATCTGGTCAAACTTTGACTTTTAAATTTAAAATATAAATACTTGAATTTTTGAATTTTATCTTTTATTATGAAAATAAATTTAATTTCAAGAATATTACTTTTCGTTTCGTTGAAATCCGATTTATATTGTGAAAGTTACGCTTTTTACAATATTGGGTGTAAATTGATTTATTTAATAAAATTATCTATTTTAAATTATATAAATAATATTTTTATTTGTCAAATAATCTTCTAATATGTGTTATATGACATGTTAGGTATATATTTTATTTTAAAACATTTTCAAAGTGATGTTATAATTTTTCCAAAATTTATTGCATTTATTTTCAAATTTTTAAGCCTAGTTTTCAATTTTTGCTATTTTTCCTAATTTAATTACATTTAATTAATATTTATTTATTTATTTTTGTTTATTTACTATATTTTTATGTTTTTATCTGTATTTATACATATTTTTCATGTATTTAGAATTTCAAAAAGAGTTATGGAAATATGAATAGTTTGTGACTCTTTTTATTCCTAGCCTTTTCATATTCACTTACCTTTTCACACCAAACAACACATGCATTCAATTGCTGCCATATCTCTTTCTTTAGCCGACCACTCCACTTTGTTTTCACTTGAAAAAAACTTCTCAACCCTAAAAAAAAACAATCGGCTACACCTGAAGAAAAATTTTGGTAAAAACTTTCATTCTTTTTCCCCTTTTCTACTTGATATATTTGATTTTTCACTTGCATTCACCTTCATGTGTTCGGCTCCTCCACCTCCAGCACCTTGGCCGCCTCCACCACCACCTAATCTAGCCATCATCCCCTCCTTCCCACTGCCATTCCATAGCCGAGACCATCCATGATGGTGATCCACAAAAAAATGACAAAAACTCCACTAAATCATCATAGCCGAGCCTTCCCTTGTTGCCACCACTTCAACCTCCACTTTGGCCGACCATCCACCACCACCACTAGCCACAACCTGAGCCTAGGACCCTTGCCTCACCTGTAGTTGATCATACCAGATCATTCCATGCCCAACAGTGCCTTGGTCGAAGACATTTAGGCCTTGAAATCCATGTTGTTGCTTGTAGTTGTGTGTTGATGCACACATATGCCTTCATCTCCTTCATATATTGTTATGGCCAACCTATATGACCTCAACCTGACCAAACCTGATCCAAATCCATCCCATAATAGTGCTTTTCCAGCATATAGCTGAAACATATGATGTTGAATGCAAGTGCAAAAGCCCTAGCTTTGAGTTGTGTATTTATTCCTAGCATTGTTTATAAATATTTTGGTTTGCAATTCATATTGTACTTTGTTTTGTTTGACATTTGACAAGGCAATTAGCTTTGGCTCTCCCACTCTCAAATCATTGTCGTATTATCGTGCCTTTGAAATTCCTTGTTTGTGTATTTTGTTGTCATCTCCAGCTTATACAGGTGAGTAATTCTCACCAGACAATTTATACTTGTATAACTAGTAAACTGATTACAACTGAATCTGTAAAACATATCACCATGCTATATTTGTTATGTTATGATCATATGATGTTCACCCATGCTTATTTACCTGTTATATCATATGTTACTGTTATATAATATTATTCTGTTTATTTATATCAGTTTATCACACTACAAGTTCCCTTTAATTAGAATCACTATGGGTTGAAATGATACATACCCGACGGACTTTAGAATAGGGAAAAATCATTAAGGGCTGAATGATTGGCCTGAACGATTTTTATTTATTTCATTTTTACTTGAGATTGCAGATTTGAAATGATAGAAACATGTTTTTCTTCGTAAATTACTGATTGAAATGATATATTATCCGTATCACTTTACCTAGACTAGAAAATTTTATAAAGACCCGTGGTTAATATATATTTTTCTAAATTTTTTGAAGTATTTTAAAAATGTAAATATTATAATATTTTGATTTAAACTTAATTAAAAAACAATTTTTGTAAAGTATTATTGATTTTCTAAAAATTTATAGGTGAAATAAATTAACGGTAAAGTTAGAAATTTGAAATATAAGTTATTATGGAAATTTTGATTTGGGGATAAATGAAATCTAAATTAAGTAGGAAAATATGATAAATAAATTACAATTTTGATTTAAAATGATTTTATAAAGTAGTAATGATTTTTGAATAAACTAAAAGGTGAAATAAATGAATATATTAAAGTTGAATTTTGAAATGTACCTTAAATTGGAAATTTGTGAATTTTGTTTAAAAGTGAAATTTAAGTTAAGTAAATAAGATGAAAACTAAGTTATATTTGAAAATTTAAACGTAAATGTTAAGTTAGAAACTTTAATTATAAGAATTTTAATTGAATATGTGAATTCAGTATGTGGATTATTATTAAATATTGATTTTTGAATGAAAATGCAACTTTATAAAATCATAAATATAAGGGTATTTAAATGATTGTTTTAAAAGTGAAAGTATAAGATTTTATAAGTTTTAAAATGGTTTAAATAAAAATTTAAGTGTTTGTGAAATTATACTAAATATTTGGAATTTAATTATCAACATTTTTAAAATGTTATTATTTCTAATGTAAAGGATATTACAGCATTTGTAAATGTTGTAGTTGATAGAAATGAACTAAATGGCTAAATTGAATTAAGGGCTATTATCGCACTTTGTAAGTGTTGTAGTTACTGAAATTAACTAAGGTTTTATTTGAACTAAAGTAACCCTACTACAACATTTTAAATGCCGTCTTTCGTTAGATTGAATTGTTCTAAAAGTAACTTTCCATAGCATTTTCTATATGCTGCGAAAGTTGAATGTTCATTGTTTTAATAAATGTAAGTGAATAAATGAACTTTGAACGATTTAAATTCTGGAAATTTAATAATTTAATTATTAAATATAATATCTTCATTTTAATGATTTGAAATGAAGTAATTTGTTTTGAAATATAAGCTATTTTGAAATGTGTGTTAAAATGGTATTTTAAATAAAAATGAATGTGGTTTTGAAAAGATATGTTATTTTGATATTTTGAAATGGATTTTGGAATCATATTGAATTTTAAAATGATATTTGATTTCAAAGTATAAATTACTATTGTGAAATTTTAACCATGGGATATATTAAATTTATATCTTAACTGATCCTTAGAGGATGGACGATCCCAAGCATCCTTTAAGTTATAGTGCATTACTACTACAGTTCACTTGAGTTGGTTTACATTATGTAAGTATATATGTCCTGACTCGAGTTTTTTGTGTTTTACTTTACGCTCGGGACAGCCTGAGTATTTACATCTTAGCTTTGGATTTCTTTTCTGGAGCTAGGAATCTCTAGAGATTCTGCTTGTCTAGTTATCTATTCCCTTTCAGTTTCAGTTGTTCTATTTCAGCTCTGGTATTTATAAACTTCTATGTATTTGATATTTCTATTGTATATGTTTTTTTCAAATTGATATTATGTAATTGTTTTGAGAGTTTGTTATAGTTGCTTCATGAACTACTATGGTATTTTAAATTTCCGCTGCGAGTTATTCTGATATTTCTGTGTCTGTGATTCTGTGATTTATATTTCATTTGCTTTAAATTTATTTACAACGCGGTATTTTGAGCAATTCATGTCCGGCATGTGTGGATGCGAATGGCTGAAAATATCGGGTTGTTACATTTGACTTATAAAATAATATAAAATAATATCCAAATCTATTGATAAAAGCAGCTCCACAATTCCGTACCCTTTGAGCCCACAATATACCACTCATGTCCGACCCAAGTTACATGGAAGTATGGGCGATCAAGGGTAATAAAGAAAATAAGACAAAATAGAATCTCATACGAATGAAATGTAATATAATATTGAGCTATCTTTATAGTGGAAAACTTTTAAATACATATATCAGAGTCCAACCTAAATTCAGCATGGATAGTTATAAACATCTGCCCTTACAATTTGCTGACAAACATCAAACTAAAACTAAAAAACCATAGCGGATAATAGAAAATGTCCATATGTAGATGAATATCTCCATCTCTCCTCTAGAAACTCCAATCGTCTTCAACTAAACCTGAAGCTACTCAGATCTGACCCGAGTATTCAGGCTTGATAAACCAGCATGAGAAACTCAAATATAAATGACAATCATATATTAAGCTTTGAATAAAATCCTTTGAAAGAAAGAGTATCTCATAAGACCATGCCCATGCATAAACACGGACGGGATTTTACCTTATGATAACTAAAACAATTTTATATATCAAAAAATTTGATATTATTTTTAATGACATCTCTTTGAAAACATTTGCAAATAAACTTATTAATCTTAGCCTAAATTGTTACATTGATTAAATTTCAGCATAATAGGTTTACAATCAAGTCCAAAGGTTATTATTGGAGAATGGACTTTCATAAAAATGATCAGGTGAAGGGATTACCTTCCGGTAGTACATATCTAGAGGAATGCACAAAGGACCATCACAAAAGATCCTCTACCAACACAAGACCGGCCCATCTCAATAACTAGATAGTGCCGAATATATCATCCCCTGGTCGTTACGACCTTTAATCCGAGCGTCCGAGCATACAAACCACATTAATTTACATCCCGAACGTCATAGACGGAAGAAATATATTAAGAAGGGATGATCATACCCTAATTGGGAATGACCCACTTGGCCTTCCTGCATCTAACCCTGTTTCATTCATTTTCGATTGATGAGGCTTGAGGCAACGATTACCTTTTCACATAGCATATATCACATCTCTGAATGTCACATTGCCATTTCCGTTGACTACGAATTGCTTTCCACAAAAATACAACCCTTAAGCTCGTACGTCTCAAGGAGGGTGTTAAGCTAAGAGAAGTTTCCTTCTCCGCTACCACTGATGTATGTATGTAAAAACCAACATACGTAATCTTCAGAAATGCAATGTCAGATAAACATTCATACAAGTTGTCCAGGGATAGGAGATATCGAAGGCACTCTCCTACTACCATAGTAGCGAATAATCCTTGCAATCTAAAAAATCTCCACAATGAGGAGACCACTGCTATAAATAACTTTATAATAGCCACTACCCAGAGCATGTCAACAAGTAGTCCTCACGCTATGAAGATCCACGGTGTTCAATAATCATCATCTTCAACATGTATTCGCATTCGAACATATACATTGGTTCGAAGTGGTTTTTTGGATAGGAATCACCCAAATCTGACCCCGGTTCCTTCGAAGCCAATCATCGATAAAAATTAAATATGAGTATATAGGATCATTAAATCTCTTTTCATTTTAATTCTTCCCAGATGATTTCGAAATTTCTTTCTTTTGACTTAGAATAATTCTAAGCAATTTATTCTTTTGCTTTGGATAATATCTCAAATTTCCTCACTTAACCCTCGATCCAAATTCCTTAACATTTAGGCGGGTCGAAAAAATGTTATTTAAGACATCGTTTACGATAAACCCTAAAATCAATCTTAGTAAACATTTTTGGGTAAATAGGATCATAGAGATCATTCTAATTTTACTCAACATCAATATTCGTATTCCACAAGTGCTATGGGCGAAATAACGGTGAAATCACCTTTTAAATTCCACGAATAGGACGAGTTCCCTCTTCGGATTTTAATAGAAATTATAACAAGATTATCTCTATGCGATCTAAGGTCGTAATTTATTAATTTTAGAGATTGCTTAAATTTTGGATGATACTGATCTTCTTTAATTTTAGAAACTTATAATAATCTTTTTAAAGCATCCGGGCTTTCCTTTCGATTTGTTCCACCCCTCTCCTGAAAAAAACAAAGGCCTGGTAAGTTCAGGGCACTGGTTACTCCATCCCTAACCTTAATTAAACACCTTGTTTTATCTTCTCAGATTTCACAAGCGACACAAATGTACTAGTCATTTCCACATACTCATTTGTTATTACATTCAATCTTATTTACTTTTTGTTTTAGTGGTAAAAACAATTCCTCTTTCCCATTTATTCAAGCTTCATTAAAACATTTAAATCATCTTTAAATGACTTAATTATTCTTTTAAAATCATTCACATAATATATAGGAAGGAATTATTAAGTTTAAAACCACGTTTCAAAAGTAACTAAAAACTGCTGCGAAAAGTGTTGCAAATAGTGTTTTAAAAGCTATATTCTTCAAAACGACTTTTATATCTTTTAGATATCCATATTTTCAACTTACATTACTTTTAAAATATTTTAAAATATTTTTAGAATTTATTTCATATTTTTAAAACATTTAAAATATTAATTTTAAACTTTGGTCACTTTACTACAAAAAGCGCGATTCTTTTGGGAAATTGATTTGGACATATTTTAAAATATACAAGATGAAATCTTGATTTTCTTCCTTTATTTCTTTAACAATATTTAAATGTTTATAAAACATTTCTAATTTATTTTAAAACAATTTTCAAAAGGTTTAAGCATTCCATTTACGTCATTTTATTTTCAAAAGGAAAGTGATTTTCTTTGTGCTTATCGACGTGTATTAACGTGATTTGGTAAAGAAATTTAACAATCGTGTCAAACAATCAATACTTGATGATCAAAGCATATATAAGAATCCATAGCAATCATAACACATCATCAAACATGTGTGTGTGTGTGTGTGTGTAGATATTAAATAGAGTTTCTCACCATAAACCAAAGCGATTAACTTCCTACCAACTTTCAAACTAATCCACGCTTCACTAACTACTTCCTATTCCACTTAAAAATTAGTAAATAACTTTTCCTTCTTTCAAAATGCTCGGCCAAGGCTTGAGATGAAGGTGGGCCTAAAGTATAGAGAAGAAGTGATAGAGCTTTGACCTTGAATTCGCAAAATTAAACCCGAAAAATAGGTCATCTTCTCTATTATTTTTGACTCTTTTACTCTCAAATTTTGAAAAACTTACTAGTTAAAAACTTGTTAAAAATTCTTTTCTATTAAATTTGAAAAAAAGAATCACTTGATTTTGATTAGTTTTGATGAAGATATGATAGAATGAAGAAGAGGTATTGTCGGATTGACAAAAATGAAGCCCGAAAATGCACATCAAAGAATTGAGTTTCAGGTATAGTTAACCTCAAAACTATAAAAAGTGATCGAAATAAAATTTGTGGCCACTGGAATTTTATAATTATAAAAATAATAATTTCTTAATTTGGTTTAGCTATAATCAAGTTATGATAATAAAAATTGGCCTATTCTCTGGTTTAAAAACTGGGCCAAAGGATGCACTGGAAAGAAGTGTATTTTTGACATAGTTAATTTTAGAATGAGATAAAATGGTCAACATGACAGTTGTAGCCAGTGGAAAAATACATGATTTGAAAAAAATAATTTAGTATTTTAGTTCAGTTTTGAAGAAGTTATGGCCGAGAGAAGAAGAGATAAAATATGAAGAAAAAAGGAGTTTGGTTTGAAGAGAATGAACATTGATTTCTTCTGAATATTTTGTAAATATTTTGACATTATTTCTTTCTAGTTTTTTCCTAACGGCTTGGAATCCATTAAAGAGAAAAGGAGAAGACGAAGAAGCTTGAGAAAAGAAGAAGAAAAAATATGAGTGAAAGTGAAGAAGGAGGTGGATATTTATAGAAAAAGAAAGAAGTGGTAAATTTATCAAAATAACCTCTTACTAAATTACCAAAGTAATCTTACTTCAACCTAAAGGAATCTCCACTTTTCAATACTTAAAATCATCTTTCACATCCTTACTTTATGTCTTAGTCACTTAAAGATTAAGTAAAAAAATATTATAAGTATGTTGGCTTTGATTGATGTGATTTGATGTTTACATTTTCTTACTTTTGTTAATTCTTACTTATTTTACTAATAACTTCTAGAAGTTTTCTAATCTTATTTAGTAAAAATAAATATGTTTAATTATTAAAATGTGTAATATATGTGTTAAAACATGTTAACAAAGTTGCGATAACGTTGCGGCAACTTATTTTGAACAAAACATTGATTTTCGACAATTGCCAACAAAAGGGCCACCTATCAACTCGTTGTAGAAAACTCAAAACTCAAAGAACTCAAGGATCAGCACCAAGAAGCTGCTATAGTTATCATAAACTAGGGCATATGATAAAGGATTATTCCCTAATGAAGAAAGGAGAACAATCCAAATTTTATGCTATCAAGGATGAGCCTTCAACCTCCCAAGATGTGAAGGGAAAAGGAGTGTTAGAAGGTAATATTTTTATCAAAGATGGTTTAGTTAGAGTATTATTTGATACAGGAGCTTCTCATAGTTTTATTTCTAAAACAACTGTAGAAGAATTAGAACTTGAACTTAAAATTGTTGATGACCCTATCTGCGTGACGAATCTATAGGATGTTCCACTAATCTTCGTATGCACTATGAAAGAGTCCCAATTTCCTATCCTCCCCATCATTTTCCTTTTGAACTTACTGGATTCGAAATTTTACTTGGTATGGATTGGTTAACTGAAAATGAAGCTATTCTAGGTTGTAAAAGAACAGTTGCAGTGAAAACAAAGTTAGGGAAACTCGTTGTAACGTCCCGCCTTTTCGCACGCTTTAAATCGACACACATGCCAATTCAAACCACACGGAAGGGCGGATTGTTATGGGGTAAATAAGGGAAAACAGGGAAAGAAAAACAAATTAGAATCTCACAGCGGAAGGATAAAATATAATAATAAATATACAGTTCATAAACTGTTTACAAACATTTGATTCTTCTTTATACAATAAATATCAGAGTTCACATACCAATCATAATCAATGCAGCGGAATTAAATAGTGTAGTGGAATATAATTAATAATAATAGTAGAAATCTCCGTCTTCGTCCTCCAGAACTAAAGTCTTCGATCCTGAAACGCTCGGACTGACCCGAGCGAATTGAAAAGACAAAACACTCGAGTCATAACTAAAAGATCTTATGTAAGTTAAATTAACAGAAATAAATATGAGTGAAGTAACTCAAGAGATGCTCGGGATTTACATCTCCTAAGGATCCGTTAAACTATTTACTATGTAGTATATTGCGCTATTATAATAGTGTCTAATTGTAAGATAAACTTACTTTTAAATAGCGTTAAGGCTTAACATTTTCCACCTTAACACATTTATATATTCCCATGGTCTATACAGTACCGTAATCTCCCCCGTACTGGACGTCGTCAGAGGGCACTCCATAGGTATGGTACAAAACCAAAATCGTATAAGGCGCGCTAGGGTAGGCGACACGACACAACTAGGCAATGCCAGGGTAGATATACCAATTACGCTTCCGGGTCGGTGGTAACGCGTAGCCGCATCTACCGCCCACCTCGAGCCACACCCCTAAAAAAAAATCAAAAGTGGCCACCGAATCAATCCAAGAATCAAAGTATAATATCGAAGGGATGTGTCCGATCAAAGGTGCTACCTTATTAATCCGTCAATCGCTCTGTTTTAGCCACCTTATGCCAACTCACGGGAGTTGGGTCCACGTATTTACCTTACAGGAAACGCCGCCACTAACCTACTTCATTCTGGAATCTCCACCACGTACACGGTTGTTAAAGTGGTTTTCGGAGTTGGCAGAGAGTATGACAACTTCCGATCCCGGTCTCTTCAACAACCAAACGTTATTATAACACCGCGGTCATTTAAAAATAATTATACTTTCAAAACCAGAATATAATTATCCATTTCAAAACCCATAAATACGATATCATTTCCTTTTAAAAACCCAAATAAATATGATATCATTTTATTTCAAATATATTTCTTTTCCAAAATCATGCCACTTTTAAAATTATAATACCTCGAAACCAATTATTTGAATTTTAACTTTCAGTATAATACTTCGAAATCCATAGTTTTAAAACCATAACTTCCAAAACTTAAATGGTTTGGATATTCAACGGTATATAAATAAAACAGTTGAATTTAAAATTTCTTTAAAAGTAAATAATTTCCACACCTTCAAAAAATTTTATTCACTTTAAATTCAGTCAAAACCTATAACTTTTAGATTCACTTTCAGTTTGAATAAAACACTTCGATTTCAATATTTTCAAACTTTGAGTATTTAATGAATTTCAAAACTAAGGTTGGGAATTTCAAATAAACAATTCATTTTCCTATTATTTAGTTTGAAGGTTTACATGGTAAATCCATAACCATTTAAAATAACTAAATTTATTAACACTAAAAATTTTCTTCCATTTTATTTATACTAGAAATATTCATTTAATTTGTCTTGAATAAAAATCCAGTTATAAATGTCATACCTTTAAAATTTCCAAGTTTAAATAAGTTACATCACTTATAGAGTTTAATTCTTAAATACGCTCAATTCCAATTTAATTTTTTAATTTACCTTCCAATCTAGATTGATTTAAATCATTAAAATCCATTATTCAACTTATTTAGTTTATTTAACAAATTATACATATCTTAAATTTAATAATTTAACTATATATGTATATATAAAATAAGATTTTTAAAATATTAAAATTAAATATTTATTAAACCGTATCTTATCCCAACCATAGAAAATGATTTCAAGAATATATATATATATATATATATATATATATATATATATATATACCGCGGTGCTTGTATATCATTTTCTATCTTATGGTCAAGTGATACGGATATTTATCATTTCAATCCGCAATTTAAAAATAAAAATGCGGTTGTATATCATTTCAAACCGCAATCCCGAATGAAATGAAAATGCATAATAACTTGCAGTTTATACAATGTAAAATATAGCATCCATTCATCCAAATATCAATCATCAACCATTTATTACAATCATCATCCAATTTAAACAAACATCAATATATAGCATATAAAATATAACAAGTAATAAATAACAGTTATTAACTAACAGTTTATATTCAATAACAAATTCATTAACTGTTTAACTATCAGTTTATATGCAAATAAATAAATATCTAACTGTCAATTTATATGCAAAAATAAAATTAATTAACAGTTAAATTAAATAGATGCGATTTAACAGAGATGATAAAACATGCCAAATAGTCATAAATAAATTTTTACTCATATCTTAAGTCAATTTAACAGACATAGGAAATTTTAGAAGTTGTGAGTGGGTTAAAACACTCACCTTTTGAAATTAAATCGAATTTAAATCCGATTTAAACCCAAAAATTCGACGGTCTACAAATCTATCCAAACCAGTGCCAAAACGTCAGAAATTTTATTACGATCCTAACAAAAAAAACCGCTCATGGAACGGAGTTCGTATGTGAAAAATATAGCGAAAATTGCTCCTGAATTTCAAAAATAAAATAACAAAAAAAAGAACACAATTCACCTTGCAACATGCCACGTCAACCTCACTCCCCTCTTTCATAAACGCGCGCACAGTAAGTGGAACCCAACACACTTCCGTTTGACCGATCTTTGACCACGCCTAGCCACCAATTCGACCGTCAATTCGCCGCAAAACTTCGCCGATGAACAACGTGCTAGCCCCTCTACATAACCCAGAAGGGATTTTCCGATCAGACGCACCAGTCAAAAACGCCCAAATCAATTTTTACGGCGATTTCTGGTCAAACGATGCATCGAATTGAAAAATGAATTACGCTCATCGAGAGCTTCAACATATATTATTTTGAGATTTTTCTGACGACTTTGACTTTTTGAATCTGATTTTGAAATGGATCTGGATCTGAAATTTTCTCTGCCATTGAGGAGGAGAAGGAGCTGAAGAAATTTTACGCGCAGACAAATGAGAGTAGGCGGAGGCTAGGGTTTAGCGAGGTATTTATAGATGAAGTTGGAATAGACCGATGGATCCGAATTTAAATGAATTCACAATTTGTCAATTTAAATTCCAAAAATCCATTTATTTGATTTTTAGATCTTATTATGAATAAATGGTCAACTTACCATTTCTATCATTTCTGATTGCAGTTAGCTTCAAATTTATTAACCAAACCTCCATATCAAATAAGGATTTATTGCAAAAAATTTAGTGTTTACCTTTAATTAAAGTAAATTCAATAAATTATAAAATCTTATTTCAATGAAATTTTATACCATTCGTATTCAGTTCTCTTTATTAAATCAACAATCATCATCTTATGTATATATTTAACATTAGTATATATCCAATTACCCCATTTTCTTTACAATTATCAACTAAATTCATATTAGCGTAGTTTTTTAATTACGTTTAATTGCAAAACATAAAATTTCAATTGCTACAAAAATTATATTTATTTTAAATTGAATCCCAATCAATTTCAACCTTACAATTTAAATTAAATGGTATTACACTAACCTTATTAAATTACATCCAGTTTCAATTAGTATAGAATTTGATCCTAATTACTTACCATCAAATTCATAAATTATCGATTACCTTCCAATTAAATAAAATTTTATTGCAAATTGATTTACAGCCTAATATAACATTTACATTAAACCCATTTCATTCCACCCATTAATTACTAACCTTAAATTAGCCTATCTTCATATTATAAATAATCTTTTCTTTTTAATGATCTGATTGGATCTAAACATAAGTCTAAATTTAGGTATAAACATATATGCAATAATCTAGCATTAAATTTTGAAACGCGAACTGATTTAATTGGAAATAAATCACCCAATCCAAATTTATTTGAATAAGTTTCCAATTAAACCGATTAGATTCCATTCCAACACTTTAATTGAGCCTATCATTACTCTGTAACGCAGTTAACACTTGTCTCACATTTCATTCCATGTACATTCAAATTTCCAGCTTCCCTTTGTATAAATTATTATTTCCAAATATATTGAAGTTGTTATTCCAAATTATTATTCCAACCCAACTATATACATGTGCTAAAATTAGAAACTCAATTAATTCATTAAATAGGTTTCATTCTTTTATATTAACTTATGAAATAAATATGCATTTTCGTTGCTCATTACCTTTATACTTTTCAATTACAGTTCTCACCCACATAAATGAGACAATTAATTTCATCTAAATGTAATCTTTTTCCAATACGTTAATAACTTTATTTCCATGTCTTATATTACAACAACTATCCAATATGAAAAGTCTTAACATTGTTACCTATTAATGAACATTAACGCAATACTCAATTAAAATTATTGTAACTGATTTCAAAATTGCAAATTAACAAGTTACCAAAATAGGTAACATACAATAATCGTTACTCTAACCTTTAGTCATATTAATACGCTTTAATTTCTCAAAATCAAAGTTCCCATTTGTTTCTTACATTTCAAAATCAAAATCAATTATAACAAATTTGAATAATTCCCCAGACCTTTCCTTTCCATTTATCCATTTATCAAGTTTACATTAATAAACCTTTTCTTCCATTCCTCAAATACAACAACTAGTTCTATTATGAATACCGTTAACGTTATTTCCAAATATCCCTTAATTAATATTATCGTAAAAATTTATTTATTTTTATTCCAATTGATTAAAAATTCAATTTTTAAGTCTTAATATACTCTAAATTAACAACTTCTAAACATGGTATTACTTCTCATATTAAAGTAACTTTTATTTATTGTATTAACATTTATTTCAAGTTCTAATTCTATCAACCAATTAAACGGTTAACTTATAATATATGCTTACAATCCAAATATTACACCCATTTGTCATATTCTGAATGGAGTTAGCATTTAATTACAAAATTTATCTAAATTTTACATTAAGATAATATTAAATTACCTTTAATGAAATTAAATTCCCAATTTATTTTGTGCAATCAATTTTTGACCTTTCAGTTATTTCAATAAATTTGGGATTGCGTAAGATTAATTATTTATTAACATACATTAACATAATTGCATTAATTTACATTCAGTAACAAATAAATCAATATATTATTCCACACAATAATACACTGATTGCATTTGTTTATACTATGCTCCATTTAAAACTAAGTCATAACAATTGAATGATTGTATTACATTGGAAATGTTCATTAATTATTAACTTGCAAAAACGTATTTCCTAAATTTACATCCAATTATTGTTAACCATGTTGTAGTACATTAATCTTTTCAATACTTACCTCTAATTTCACATATTCGCTTTATATCCAGGTATAAACCCTTATATCCCATTATAACTTAATGCATACAATTTACAACTTCCATTTTTATATTAATTTGAATTCCATTCTAGTTAAAAAAGAATTTCGTTCACTAATTCAACATTCCCCTTTGTTTCCTATATTAAACTTAAAGCCAAGTATGACAATTTACGTTACTTCAATAAATTGCCATATAAAATTTAAATTGTTAATTTTAATTACAATTTCTACTGCTCTAATATAAATTATAAATTTTTTATTTTCTTCTCTAAATTTAAGTTACAAAATCTTAATTAAATTAACAAATTTATTTACCAAAATTTACGGGTAGTTACACTCTCCCTCACTCAAAACTTTTTGTCCCCGAAAAGGAAAAGAAGGAAAAAGAAAGAATTAAATAGACAATATGTAACATCCCGCCTTTTTGCACGATTTAAACAAACACACATGCCAATTCAAACCATATGTAAGGGGGGATTGTTATGGGATAAATAAGAATACAGAGAAAGAAAAAACTAAACATAATCTCACAGCGGAAGGATAAAATATAATAATAAATATACAGTTCATAAATCTGTTTACAAAACCTTTGATTTTATTTATACCATACATATCAGAGTACACATACCATATAACAATGCAGCGGAACAATATGAGTGTGGTACAATAATATAAATAATAGTAATACGAATCTTCATCTTCGTCCTCCAGAGCTAAAACTTCAATCCTGAAACGCTCGGACTGACCCAAGTGAACTGAAAAGACAAAACACTCGAGTCAGAACTAAAAGTTCTTATGTGAGTTAAATTTTTAAAAATAAATATGAGTGCAGTAACTCAAGAGATGCTCGGGATTTACATCTCCTAAGGATCCGTTAAACTATTTACTATGTAGTATATTTCGCTATTATAATAGTGCCTAATTGTAAAATAAACTTACTTTTAAATAGCGTTAAGGCTTTACATTTTCCACCTTAACACGTAAAATGCCAATAGTCTATACAGTACCGTAATACCTCCTGATTGGGAAGCTACCAGAGGATACTCCATAGGTACGACACAAATAGAAACTCGTAGTAAAGGCTCGGTATGGTAGGTGACACGGCACAACTAGGCAATGCCAGGGTAGATATACCAATTTCTATCCGGGCTGATGGAAACGCGCAGAGCGCAGCTACCGCCCACCTCGAACTAACTCCCCCAAAATCAAAAAAAAAATAAAGCGGCCACTGAATCAATCCAAAGTCAAAGTATAGTATCGAAGAGGAGTGTCCGATCAGAGGTATGACCTCATTGGCCCGAGAATCACTCCTGTTTTAGCCACCTTATGCCAACTCATGGGAGTCGGGTCCACGTATTTACCTTACAGGAAACGCCGCCACCAACCTACTTCATTCTGGAATCTCCACCGCATACACGGTTAGTCAAAGTGGTTTTCAGTATCGACAGAGAGTATGTCCATATCCGATCCCGGTCTCTTTGCCAACCAATCGTTATTATAACACCGCGGTCATTTAAAAATAATTATACTTTTAAAACCAAAATAAAATATCCATTTAAAACCCATATAAAAACGATATCATTTTTATTCTTAAAACCCCAAATCAATACGATATCATTTTATTTTTCAATATATATTATTTCCAAAATCATAGGGTTTCCAAAGTAAAATATTTAGAAATCAAAACTCTTGAATATAATATTTCCAACTTATACTACCTTGGAAAAAACATAGCTTTGAAACAAATTTCCATCTCTTAAATGGTTAAATATTTAACTACTTTTATAAAACAAAATAGCTTCTTTAGATTTCACAAATCAATTCTAAATATCGATTTAAACTTCCAAATACCATTTCAATTCTTATGGTTAAAAGCTTTAAATTTTTCACCATTTCAAAAACAAACTTATTTGACAAACCCATATGTATCAAATCCAATTACTTATTATTTAGACTTGAAATGTTTACTTATTGAATTCAATATAATTTAAGTAAACCTTTAACTTAACATAACTGGAAATTTTTTCAATTTATTTAACTTGATATATTCATTTAAAACAACCTGATACTCATTTAAATCACTTTACACAAAATCAAGTTATAAATCACATCCTTTAAAAATTTAACTTTTATTTAAATTCCGATTTAACTTAATATTCAACTTCCAATTTTATTCTCATTTAAGTCAATAGAACTACTAGAAATTAAATTTTAACTAAATGCTTAATCGTATTTGATCTTAAAATCAAACTTCGGTTTATACTTCAAATCAATTTTTATACAAAGCCTAAAACCGAAAAATTTCTATATATATATATATATATAGCTTTTATTAATGATCAAATCAAAACCCATAAACCATATATATATGTATAGCTTTACAAAACCATAGTAAAACATTTCCAAAAATAATTTTATATATTTACCGCGATGCCTGTATAAAATTTTCTATCCTATGGTCAAGTGATACGGATGTTTATCATTTCAATCCGCAATTTAAAATAAAAAATGCGGTTGTATATCATTTCAAACCGCAATCCCGAATGAAATGAAAATGCATGATGACTTGCAGTTTATACAATATAAATATAGCATCCATTCATACAAATATCAATCATCAACCATTATTTGCAATCATCGTCCAATTTAAACAGTCATCGATATAGAGCATATAAATTATACAGGTAATAAATAACAGTTTATATTCAATAATAAATTTAATAACTGTTAACTAGCAGTTTATATGCAAAATAAATTCTAACTGTAAATTTATACGCAATAATTAAAATAATAAACAGTTAAATAAATAAAAATGCGAATTAACTGAGAAGATGAATAAAACATGCCAAACAAATCATATATAAATTCCTACTCATATCTAAAAATCAATTTAACAAACATAAAATATTTTAGAAGTTGTGAGTGGGTTAAAATACTCACCTTTTGAATGTAAATTGGATTTAAATCCAATTTAAACCCAAAATTTCGCAGTCTCCAAATTCATCCAAACCAGCGTCAACAGATCTGAAATTTTAATACGATCCTAACAAAAATAATGTCGCGTGAATCGGACACAGTATGTGAAAATTACACAAGTTAAACGTTAAAGAAATTGTATTGAAAATCAAATAAACTAAAATAAAGAATACCTCTCTTCGAGAACTATGATATATAAATTTTTCTGGAATTTTTAGAGGAGTTTGAATTTTTATTTTTATTTTGGACTGTAATTGGATCTAGAATTTTGCAGCCATTGGAAAATAAGAAGTTGAAGAAAAGAACACACAGAGAAATGAAGATAGATGGAGGCTAGGGTTTACACAGCCTATTTATAGACAAAGTGAAAACGAATAGGTAGGCACGAATTTTAAACGCGCAAAACGGTTGTTGGCCCACTAGAATATTTCATATTAATTGGATATGTTACGGATTAGTAAATAAATAAATTTCTTCCTCAAACATTTACATTGAATTTTAAACGTATTTACAAATATAAATTTAGACGCTTTATTTAAGTTTCAATATAATTTCATTAAATTTCAAATTCATAAATAATTTCCATTTTTAACTAAATTTCAAATTACCGTAATAATTATCTTAGATTCTTATTCATTCCCAATAGATTTAACTATTGTAAATCGACTAAGTTTACATACTATAAAATCTACATTCCTATGTATATATAGTTTTGAATTCCATACTATAAATATTTTATTAACATTTCGCAAATACATAAATTGGTATTACAATGTTACTTAAATAAATAGCCTATACCAATCACTAATTAAATAGGTTACCAAATTTTGGGTTGGTTAATAATTATTAATTATTGCTTCATTTCTTAATTATACACTTGCGTGGGTTATGCTTGTCTAATTATATTCCCATATTAATTAATGTTTCCAACAAACAATAACCTTTCCTTAGTCCCACCCTTTTTACCAAATATTTCCCTGCAAATAATTCATTTTCCCATACATACTTCCATTTACACCTAAACTTATTATACCTCTTTATTTTCTCAAACAAATTACAATGATTAAACAAATTTAAATGAAAATTTGAGTTGATAGATTCATATATTCAAATGTTTACTTTATTTCAATATCTACTAAACTTTGAAATTATAACATAGACTCCAAAATAAAATCCTCCACTCTAGTCATACAAGTCTTATTGAAATAAAATGTATCTACCCTATTTTTAGGTCTTGGTTCCTAATATCCACCCGTTTTGACTTAATTTAAAATAGCGTACAAATTACATTACCTTTAATTGCAATAAATCCTATCATTGCCATTTATATTCCAAATGAATAAATTATTAATAGGTTAGTTGAATCAGATTTACAACTCAACTTTAAATATTTGCAAATTTTGTCAGTTTGGATTACTTGGTAAATTTAGAATCCCTTAAACAACTTCCTACATAAATTTATTATAGAATAATTCAAAATTAACGTACAATTCCAATTTATGCAGCGATTACAACTTAAATTTCAAGGAATTTATTTATTTAGGTTTTAAATCCTATTTCTCACTAAAATTGTCCCATGTATACAATCCTCATTGGTTTGTATTTATTCCATTTACCTCTTTAGTCATAGCGTAAATTTCTCATTAATACACATTAAAGTCCACTAAATTTCAACTGCCTCTTAATTTCCGTTTATAAGTCTTAACACCCTAAATTTGACCACTTCTAACATGGTATTACTTCTCATATTAAATGTAACTTTTATTTAGTGTATTAACATTTATTTCTATTTAAATTTCATCAACCAAATTAAACATGTAACTTATAACTATTTCTTACAATCCAAATTATTACACCCATTGTCATATTCTGAATGGAGCCAGCATTTAATTACACAATTTATCTAAATTACATTAGGACAATATTTAATTCTCTTTGATAATATTAAATCCCTAATTTATTAAATGGAATCAATATATCTTTCTTTATATACTATACGTCTAAATATCTTATTTATCAAATTTCAACTTATCCCTCAACCCCCAAATAACGTTATCAACAATCTTCATATTATAATTAATACTAACCTTTATTTCATCTTATAGAATCAACTATCTTTATTGACAAATTAACCTACCTTACTGCACAACTTAAGAAAATTAATTGCAAATATGATCTCACATTAGACTTCCTAAATTATCAGTTGAAATCTACATAAAACCATATATTTAATTAAAACCTTGCTATTATACGTATTGACTCTTTACATGGAATTAGATTACATTCCTTAATTTCATTAAAACTTTATTTCTCACCTAAATCGCAAAATAGTAAATTTCAATTACTATAGAAATTTTATTTAAGATGAATTTGAATCTCAATCAATTGTTATTGCACTCCTTATTACATTAAATTACATTCAGTTTACACATTTTAGAATTAAATTCAAATTACCTACAAATCTTATTTCATTCATAAATGCCATCATTTACCACATTATTGCATGGTTTCATTTAATTATATTCATGCTATTCATGTTTCTATTAAACTTGCATACATACTTCCGTTATTATTTAATCGATTATTAAACATTATGACCAAATCATCTAACAAAATTGTATAATTTTCCATTTATTAACATTCAGTTACTATTCAACATGTTTAATTCATTAGATAAATCAAATAATTACGCTTGCTTTTCTCATTTGATTTTATAACCTAATATACCATTTATATTAAACCTATTTCATTCAATTCATACAAATTCAGCTAGATTAACTTTACTGTCTAGATTTTCATGCAGTTACTTTTAATAAATCGAATATTGCATTGGATAATTTTACCGCTTACCTTTCATATATAAAAAAAATTTCAAAGTGTACGCTCTCACTACTACCTTTATTAGGATTTATTCCCTATACTAATATTTAGTTTTATTACCCTTTATATTTCATCTCTTTTTAAATTAAATTACAAAATCTTAATTAAATTAACCTACTTAAATTTTCGAAATTTACAGGTCGTTACACAATATATCTTATTCAAAATATCAACTTTACAAAACAATAATTTACCAAATTAATTAATTAAAATAAAATATAACAATTTATACCAATTAAATCTTTTTATACTCAAATTTAATAAAGTTTGGAAACATTTTCAAAATATTTTCTAAGTCCAAAATTTACGGAAATTTTTGGCAGTCTCCTTTGTACGTAGAGGCTCGGAAGAAAATATAACATCAAATATAATAATATATAACATATATTTTCCAAAATAATATATATCCCAACACGGGAAAACAATATAATAGCGCTGTAAACCGTAATTTGAATACGTACCTATTTGTCGGGCAATTAACGCTTATTTATGGAACCAAAAACAGTAGCAATTGCTTCCATAACCTGCATTTCACTAATATAATCTAAAAGGGTTAACAATTTATATAAGATGAAATATTTAAGGTTGTCTCAACCACAACAACAATCAATACGACAAACACTTACAACAAGGCATACAACCATAAAATCAATCAATCATTCATATCAAACAAACAATAGTTGTTTGGGTTCAAACTTTAAATTGTACAGAATGGAAAATAAACTATTTAGCGCACCTTTTGCTCAACAGTCTTTGATGAAACTAAATAGATTATTTATTCATCCAACCAACTTTAAGGTATCCTTACCCAACAACCACAAAACAAACAAAACAAAACAAACAACAATTTCAATCAATAAATTAAGTTCATTCTTATTAATTTCATATCATACATTGTTGTTTGATTTCCTTTTTACTCATATAATGATTTCTTTTAATTCTCATTTATTTATTTATTTGCGTTACTTTCATTCATTTCTCAATTTCATTTACTAGATTTTATTTATTCATTTATTAATAATATTCATGTTCAATTTTAGTTACTTGGCATAACAGTTATACAAATTTTTCTCAATTCCTCAAATTGATTAATGGTTCAATATTTACATTATTTGTTTCATAGGTTACAGTTCCAAGTTTCTTTTAAATTTCATTTATACCCTTGCATTTAATCACTTATTTTTAGTAAAAGTTCCAATTATAAATTAGTAATATTCCAATTTACTATATTTAATTGAAACTATTAATTAACGGAACTTAAGTATTAAGTACCGGGTTAAATTTCAAATCATTTTAAAATAATAGATAAATATATACTTAAAATTTATATATCCAACTATATTTAAAACTATTTAAAAGTATTTATTTGTCTATCAAAATAATCTTGTAGTAAAACTACTACAGTGGCCTTCCCACTTTGAAGCTCGAAAATGAATGTCGATGATGCGACCGCCATCACCGAAATTATTTTCCAGCGACAGAGAGGGGAGTACAACTTATTTCTTTTAAAACGTTTCTTTCAAATTCTAATGAAATATTTATATCAGAAAATACTTCTAACAATATTATTATTATATTCCAAAATCCATTGAAAAAAATCTTCAAAAACCCCAGAACTTAAGTTCTAAGTTTCCACTTTTCATTTATTTTATTTTCAACTTAGTTTCAACTATTATTTATATTTTCATTACCTAACACCCAATCTATAGCAACAAAATATATGTCTTTATAAAATATTTTTAATAGAAAATATAATAGGCAAAGTTATTTCATTCACCTATATTAAAAACAAATATTATGTCGGTCTGTCCTATTAAGTGTTTAGAAATTCCTATTGATGTCACAGCGTCCCATGCACCAACCAGAATTTATAAATACAAAACAGAACAGATTAACACAATATTAAAATGTAACGACCTGCTATTTTGGACCATTCAAATCGACAATAAAACCATACATGTCCAACTTGAATAATTCAATATACCGCGTTGTTAATTTAAATTTGGTAAAACATATCATTTACAGTAAATACATCAATCACAGATCACAGACACAGAGTAAATAATGCAGCGGAATAGATAAAGAATAGTAGTTCATGAAGCTACTATATACATATCAGAGTTAGAGATAAAATACAGCAGAACTCTCAAATGCAGTGAAGTCTCCAGTACGAGTAGATGACTTCTCTGAACCAATCAACTGGAAAAGCTGAAAGAATAGATAGCTGGATCATCAAGCTAAACTCCAACTTCGAAGGTGAGTCTCAAAAGCTGTATCACTCGGTCTGACCCGAGCGTAAAGCAAAACACAAAACACTCGAGTCAGGATTAACATTCTTATATCAATAAATTCAACTCAAGTGAAATATCAACTGAAATACAAATAACTTAAAGGATGTTTGGGATGACCATCCTTTAAGGGTCCATGGAACTATCTACAAGGTAGAAATATACACTAGAACACCATGGCCATTTCAACTTAATTTATACTTCAAACCAAATATCATTTTTCTTCAATTATCTCTATATTTCCCAAAATAGTATTTATATATATTAAATAATTTATAAAGTAAAGTATTTTCAATTCCCTCAACTTAACAAATCGTTTCAACATCAACCCGACCTTCCCATTTGAATTAAATTCAATCTCGATTATCAATTTAAATTCAATTCCTAAAATAAACTTTTCAATTTATCGATCTCAAAATCGGATTTGTAATCACAAAAAAATACCCCTTTATATTTCAATATATTTCAAAACCTCAAGTACTCAACGGTCAACTAAATTTTTATTCAATTTAGTTTTCTAAATAACAAATTCAAATTTGGTTCAACTTAAATTTTCATTTTAATTCAATTTTAGTTTCTAAATAACAAATTCAACTATATTGATTTTAAATACAGATCCGAATCTCAAAATAAACCATTTAATTGTAATATAGTTCAAAGCTTTAATATTTAAATGTTCAATTTTACAGTTTCATATAGATCTCGATTTAACCTTACTATTATTTAACCTTAAATTCCATTTTTACTCGATATTTTCCTTAATTTAGTTAAACGTGAAATATTCGTTAAATCACTTAAATCAAAAATCCAGTTGTAAAATCCAACCTTTAAATTTCCCATTCAAAAATTTCAAATCGATTTAATTAAATAAATCTTTATTTAAATGTCATCTTTAATAAACCCAAATTTATCTTCCCATCTTAATTTATCCCAATTCTTGAAAAATCTATTTGAAATATAATTCACATAAATCTTTACATAATTTATGTATTAATTCCATCTTAATTAAATTAAATATTATTAAATCTGTATATATCATTTCCCTTTATATATAATAATTTAAGAATTTACATTTAATAAGACCATATATTTCTTCCCAAAACAATGAATTTATTTCCAAAATATTTTATATGGACCAACGATGTCTGTATATATTCCTTATCATATGGTCAAGTGTTACAGATATTTATCATTTCATTCCGTACACTAAATATACACGGGTGGATATCATCTCAACCCGTAATCCCAAATTCAATTAAATGAAAATCGCTTGGGTCTATCATTTCAACCCATAACGAAATCCTCTTATTCTAAAGTCCGTTCGGGTATGTATCATTTCAACCCATAGTGATTTCTATACTAACAGGGAACTTGCAGAGTGATAACAGATATGAAAATAGTAATAACAACAGGCATATATCATCAAAATAAATATAAACAATAGGATATGGTGTCATATCTCATAAGTGAACAGTTACAGATAATAGCATATATAACAAATTAACATTAATAACAGCAGCATATTTCAATTGTCGTTTCAATTGAAATCAAATTTAATAAATAAAAGAACGTTAATCGTGAGTGATTGCTCACCTTTCGAGGCTAGAAAGATGGACAACGAAACCGATTTGTTACGAACTGAATCACGATCTAGACAATCGAAGGAATCCAAACAAAAATTTCAAAGCGAAGTAAGCTGAAAGTGGGTTGACGGGCAAAGCTGGAAGATAGGATTGATGGAAACGAATCAGAGTCGTCTTGATAAAATTAGACAAAATATATGTTATAAATTTTCTCTAAAACAATTTTCTTTTAAAACTTATATTTAAATAAGAGATATATATATATATATTATACTTACTTTCAAACAAAATAAATTCAAACAAAAATTTAAATTAAAACACATATATTACAATAACAAGAAAACTGACATTATGAACTGCAACTTTTACTTTTAAACTATGTATACACGCACAGCTCACTCACAATCTACATGCAGACTCAAAGGGTGACAAATATTCCTTTATTTTATACTTTGGAAGTGCATGTAAAATTTAAAATTAGTATCTACTCTGCGACTCAATTAAAATGTCATAACCATCCTAAAACCTATACATATACATAAAATGAGATGAACATGTTATATACAACTTAGTTCAGTCGCCTATATAAGCAGATTATAAATGCACTATTTTAATTATATGTAAAAGCAAATTGATAAAGTGGTCCCCAGCTTCAAAATGAAATATATACATACATAACTATAACATCTATCAATATGGCAAAGTTATAACATATTATAATCAACAAATATAAACTTTATATATGTTAACTAATATAAGACAGGTTTATAAATATATGTTATATAGTCAAAGTTGTTCAAATATACTCCACAGCTTTTTTATATACATAAGTTACAAACAAAACACATATATATAAAAAAACCTTTTTAACATATACAACAACATTTATACTGACAACGGGCTTGCTATAACAAGCATACAACTAATATCTACGAACCCTGAACATGTTATACTCAACACCCAAAAAACCTTACAGTGCAATATATATATAGATCCAACTTGTAACCAAAGATATGCAAAACAAAATATATCTTCTGACCAGCAACAAAAATATGCACATGCGAAAATTTTGGACGCATAAACAATATGCGGACCACACTCTCTGATCCAACTTTTATAACTTAAGATATTTATATTATATATACTGTAACTTTGTAAAATTAATACTATAAACAACACACAAAAAAAACAGTATAAGCTTAACCTATTTTCACATACAACTAACCTTATATACATACTATTATACACAAAAAAGAAAAACAATATATATGCGTGCCCATACACTACAGAAGATATCATTATTGAAGCAGGCATACACATTTGAAACACAACTGTAATATGATATAGTAGTATAACGCAAATGTAAAAATTTACGTAGTTACCATAAAAAAAGGAAACTGATGATTTGTGACCACTTGCCAACCGTAAAGGGTTGTAGGCTCATGGAGGAAGAATGAAGGCGGGCTGAGTGTTGTGGGTGGTTCACAAAAATATGGAGGCGTGGAAATGTTTGAGAATAAGAAGGATACTGTCACTTTTTTTTTATGAAAAAATTTTTTGTTTTGGAAAAGCAACAGTGTATATATATAATTTAGTGGATAGGAGAAATAGAAGGGGAAACATCTGTCAATAAAATAACGTATATACTTTGCCTTATATATAATATTAAATAAGTAGATAAAAGGAAAAATTTCAACGGTCGAATTATGTAACTTATGGAATAAATGTTAAAACGAAAGCCAGTGAAACCAGGAAATCAATTAAAGCATAAAGGAAAGTTATAAATGCAAAAGGAACCGTTCAAAGGGAATAACGTATATCACTCTACACGTTTTGATTTTTAAAATAGCCATGGGATAACAACTGTCATCTTGCATTAAGCTGAAAATTTAAAGCAATAAATTTATTGCTTGTCAAGCAAGGCTCAGGTTGAAAAGCAAAGGAAACCAAAAAGTCCCAATATGAAGTAATGAGAGAGAAACGAAGTTAAAAAAAGGAAAGAAAAATAAAGTGAATTGTTTTAAAATAATAACTACAACGTATACAAATGTATATGTTTGGTTTTCGAAACTGCTAAACATTAATTCAGGAATAAAATTTATAGCAATTTAAAATCTTGCTAGGAATTCACGTTGAAGTTTGAAAAGCAAAGCAACGCTAATGGTCACATTTAAAGGTGTCGTTACAACGAACAATTTATTGCTTCCATTGTGCATCGGATTTCAAAATACAGAAATAAATATACCGCTGAGATCAGCACGACGAGACGATCAAAACGGTATACAGATATTAGTGGTACGATTGAATTATAAAATTTTGAATTTTCTATTAAGGGAAAGTGCAGCAAACACAGAAAAATAAGATCGACGGAGCTAAAGAAGCCCGAATTTGGAAAAACGAAAAATGACGTCTCAGTCAGAAGATGATTTAGAATTTTTCTATGTAAAAATATTCGGGTTTGAAAAATATGTTATTATCAACAATTATTAGCTAGCTTGAATTTAATAGAATTACTTAATAAATAAACTTTCATAAAATTAATTGAAAATTTACCATTTGCTATATTAAATCATACGTAATCAAATATAATTTCTTTTTATTTGCAAATTAAATAATTTAAAATTTCACCAAAAATTCAATTAATTAAATACGTTATTAAAACTATTAAAAATCTTGGGTTGTTACACAAAACCTTTCTATAATACTAACAAATACGCTCTCTCATATATACACTCAGCGACTCCCATAGGGTATTACTGCCCTATTAGTAAAGAGTCAAACCCCACAAAGCTAAGGTTTATCGCTAAACCAAAGCTCTGATACCAGATGTAACGTCCCGCCTTTTCGCACGCTTTAAATCGACACACATGCCAATTCAAACCATATGGAAGGGCGGATTGTTATACGGTAAATAAGGGAAAACAGGGAAAGAAAAACAAATTAGAATCTCACAGCGGAAGGATAAAATATAATAATAAATGTATAGTTCATAAACTGTTTACAAACATTTGATTCTTTTTTATACCATAAATATTAGAGTTCACATACCAATCATAATCAATGCAGTGGAATTAAATAGTGTAGTGGAATATAATTAATAACAGTAGTAGAAATCTCCGTCTTCGTCCTCCAGATCTAAAGTCTTCGATTCTGAAACGCTCGGACTGCCTCGGGCGAATTAAAAAGACAAAACACTCGAGTCATAACTAAAAGATCTTATGTAAGTTAAATTAACAGAAATAAATATGAGTGCAGTAACTCAAGAGATGCTCGGGATTTACATCTACTAAGGATCCGTTAAACTATTTACTATGTAGTATATTGCGTATTATAATAGTGTCTAATTGAAAAATAAACTTACTTTTAAATAGAGTTAAGGCTTTACATTTTCCACCTTAACACATTTATATATTCCCATAGTCTATACAGTACCGTAATCTCCCACGTACTGGGCGTCGTCGGAGGGCACTCTATAGGTATGGTACAAAACCAAAATCGTATAAGGCGCGCTAGGGTACGTGACACGACACAACTAGGCAATGTCAGGGTAGATATACCAATTACGCTTCCGGGTCGGTGGTAACGCGTAGCCGCAGCTACCGCCCACCTCGAGCCACACCCCAAAAAAAAATCAAAAGTGGCCACCGAATCAATCCAAGAATCAAAGTATAATATTGAAGGGATGTGTCCGATCAAATGTGCTACCTTATTAACCCATCAATCGCTCCTGTTTTAGCCACCTTATGCCAACTCACGGGAGTTGAGTCCACGTATTTACCTTATAGGAAACGCCGCCACCAACTTACTTCATTCTGGAATCTCCACCGCGTACACGGTTGTTAAAGTGGTTTTCGGAGTTGGCAGAGAGTATGGCAACTTCCGATCCCGGTCTCTTCAACAACCAAACGTTATTATAACACCGCAGTCATTTAAAAATAATTATACTTTCAAAACCAGAATATAATTATCCATTTCAAAACCCATAAATACGATATCATTTCCTTTTAAAAACCCAAATAAATATGATATCATTTTATTTCAAATATATTTCTTTTCCAAAATCATGTCACTTTTAAAATTTATAATACCTCGAAACCAAATATTTGAATTTTAACTTTCAACATAATACTTCGAAATCCATAGTTTTAAAACCATAACTTCCAAAACTTAAATGGTTTGGATATTCAACAGTATATAAATAAAACAGTTGAATTTAAAATTTCTTTAAAAGTAAATAATTTCCACACCTTCAAAAAAATTTATTCACTTTAAATTTAGTCTAAACCTATAACTTTTAGATTCACTTTCAGTTTGAATAAAACACTTCGATTTCAATATTTTCAAACTTTGAGTATTTAATGAATTTCAAAACTAAGGTTGGGAATTTCAAATCAACAATTCATTTTCCTATTATTTAGTTTGAAAGGTTTACATGGTAAATCCATAACCATTTAAAATAACTAAATTTATTAACACTAAAAAATTTCTTCCATTTTATTTATACTAGAAATATTCATTTAATTTGTCTTGAATAAAAATCCAGTTATAAATGTCATACCTTTAAAATTTCCAAGTTTAAATAAGTTACATCACTTATAGAGTTTAATTTTTAATACGCTCAATTGCAATTTAATTTTTTAATTTACCTTCCAATCTAGATTGATTTAAATCATTAAACTTCATTATTAAACTTATTTAGTTTATTTAACAAATTATACATATCTTAAATTTAATAATTTAACTATATATGTATATATAAAATAAGATTTTTAAAATATTAAAATTAAATATTTATTAAACTGTATCTTATCCCAACCATAGAAAATCATTTCAAATATATTTATATATATATATATACACCTCGGTGCCTGTATATCATTTTCTATCATATGGTCAAGTGATACTGATATTTATCATTTCAATCCGCAATTTAAAAATAAAAATGCGGTTGTATATCATTTCAAACCGCAATCTCGAATGAAATGAAAATGCATAATAACTTGCAGTTTATACAATATAAAATATAGCATCCATTCATCCAAATATCAATCATCATCCAATTTAAACAAACATCAATATATAGCATATAAAATATAACATGTAATAAACAACAGTTATTAACTAACAGTTTATATTCAATAATAAATTTACTAACTGTTTAACTATCAGTTTATATGCAAATAAATAAATTTTTAACTGTCAATTTATATGCAAAAATAAAATTAATTAACAGTTAAATTAAATAGATGCGATTTAACAGAGATGATGAATAAAACATGCCAAATAGTCATAAATAAATTTCTACTCATATCTTAAGTCAATTTAACAGACATAGGAAATTTTAGAAGTTGTGAGTGGGTTAAAACACTCACCTTTTGAATTTAAATCGAATTTAAATCCGATTTAAACCCAAAAATTCGACGGTCTCCAAATCTGTCCAAACCAGCGCCAAAACGTCAAAAATTTTATTACGGTCCTAACAAAAAAAACCGCGCATGAAACGGGGCTCGTATGTGAAAAATATAGCGAAAATTGCGCTTGAATTTCAAAAATAAAATAACAAAAAACAGAACACAATTAACCTTGCAACATGCCACGTCAACCTCACTCCCCACTTTCATAAACGCGCGCACAGCAAATGGAACCCAACACACTTCCGTTTGACCAATCTTTGACCATGCCTAGCCACCAATTCGACCGTCAATTCGCCGCAAAACTTCGCCGACGAACAACGTGCTAGCCCCTCTGCATAATCCAGAAGGGATTTTCCGATCAGACGCACCAATCAAAAACGCCCAAATCAATTTTGACCGCGATTTCTGGTCAAACGATGCATCGAATTGAAAAATGAATTACACCGTTGAATTACGCTCGTCAAGAGCTTCAACATATATTATTTTGAGATTTTTCTGACGACTTTGACTTTTTGACTTTTTGACTCTAATTTTGAAATGGATCTGGATCTGAAATTTTGTCTGCCATTGAGGAGGAGAAGGAGCTGAAGAAATTTTACGCGCAGACAAATGAGAGTAGGCAGAGGCTAGGGTTTAGCGGGGTATTTATAGATGAAGTTGGAATAGACAGATGGATCCGAATTTAAATGAATTCACAATTTGTCAATTTAAATTCCAAAAATCCATTTATTTGATTTTTAGATCTTATTATGAATAAATGGTCAACTTACCATTTCTATCATTTCTGATTGCAATTAGCTTCAAATTTATTAACCAAACCTCCATATCAAATAAGGATTTATTGCAAAAAAATTAGTGTTTACCTTTAATTAAAGTAAATTCAATAAATTATAAAATCTTATTTCAATGAAATTTTTTACCATTCGTATTCAGTTCTCTTTATTAAATCAACAATCATCATCTTATGTATATATTTAACATTAGTATATATCCAATTACCCCAATTTCTTTACAGTTATCAACTAAATTCATATTAGCGTAGTTTTTTAATTACGTTTAATTGCAAAACATAAAATTTCAATTGCTGCAAAAATTATATTTATTATAAATTAAATCCCAATCTATTTCAACCTTACAATTTAAATTAAATGGTATTGCACTAACCTTATTAAATTACATCCAGTTTCAATTAGTATAGAATTTGATCCTAATTACTTACCATCAAATTCATAAATTATCGATTACCTTCCAATTAAATAAAATTTTATTACAAATTGATTAACAGCCTAATATAACATTTACATTAAACCCATTTCATTCCACCCATTAATTACTAACCTTAAATTAGCCTATCTTCATATTATAAATAATCCTTTCTTTTTAATGATCTGATTGGATCTAAACATAAGTTTAAATTTAGGTATAAACATATATGCAATAAACTAGTATTAAATTTTGAAACGTGAACTGATTTAATTGAAAATAAATCACCCAATCCAAATTTATTTTAATAAGTTTCCAATTAAAATGATTAGATTCAATTCCAACCATTTAATTGAGCCTATCATTACTCTGTAACGCAGTTAACACTTGTCTCACATTTCATTCCATATACATTCAAATTTCCAGCTTCCCTTTATATAAATTATTATTTCCAAATATATTGAAGTTGTTATTCCAAATTATTATTCCAACCCAACTATATAAATGTGCTAAAATTAGAAACTCAATTAATTCATTAAATAGGTTCCATTCTTTTATATTAACTTATGAAATAAATATGCATTTTCGTTGCTCATTACCTTTATACTTTTCAATTACAGTTCTCACCCACATAAATGAGACAATTAATTTCATCTAAATGTAATCGTTTTCTAATATGTTAATAACTTTATTTCCATATCTTATATTACAACAAACTATCCAATATGAAAAGTCTTAACATTGTTACAAATACTACTTTAATTAACATTAACGCAATACTCAATTAAAATTATTGTAACTGATTTCAAAATTGTAAATTAACAAGTTACCAAAATAGGCAACATACAATAATCATTACTCTAACCTTTAGTCACATTAATACGCTTTAATTTCTCAAAATCAAAGTTCCCA
This sequence comes from Allium cepa, assembly GCA_030765085.1. Classification (NCBI taxonomy): domain Eukaryota; kingdom Viridiplantae; phylum Streptophyta; class Magnoliopsida; order Asparagales; family Amaryllidaceae; genus Allium; species Allium cepa. The sequence continues at coordinate 405,172,250 of CM060940.1, read as the reverse complement.
TTTGTTTCTTACATTTCAAACTCAAAATCAATTATAACAAATTTCAATAATTCCCCAGACCTTTCCTTTCCATTTATCAAGTTTACATTAATAAATCTTTTCTTCCATTCCTCAAATTCAACAACTAGTTCTATTATGAATACCGTTAACGTTATTTCCAAATATCCCTTAATTAATATTATCGTAAAAATTTATTTATTTTTATTCCAGTTGATTAAAAATTCAATTTCTAAGTCTTAATATACTCTAAATTAACAACTTCTAAACATGGTATTACTTCTCATATTAATGTAACTTTTATTTATTGTGTTAGCATTTATTTCAAGTTCTAATTCTATCAACCAATTAAACAGTTAACTTATAATATATGCTTACAATCCAAATATTACACCTATTTGTCATATTCTGAACGGAGTTAGCATTTAATTCCAACATTTATCTAAATTTTACATTAAGATAATATTAAATTACCTTTAATGAAATTAAATTCCCAATTTATTTAATGCAATCAATTTTTGACCTTTCAGTTATTTCAATAAATTTGGGGTTGCGCAAGATTAATTATTTATTAACATACATTAACATAATTACATTAACTTACATTCAGTAACAAATAAATCAATATATTATTCCACACAATAATACACTGATTGCATTTGTTTATACTATGCTCCATTTAAAACTAAGTCATAACAATTGAATGATTGTATTACATTGGAAATGTTCATTAATTATTATCTTGCAAAAACGTATTTCCTAAATTTACATCCAATTATTGTTAACCATGTTTTAGTTCATTAATCTTTCAATACTTACCTCTAATTTCATATATTCGCTTTATATCCAGGTATAAACCCTTATATCCCATTATAACTTAATGGATACAATTTACAACTTCCATTTTTATATTAATTTGAATTCCATTCTAGTTAAAAAAAGAATTTCATTCACTAATTCAACATTCCCCTTTGTTTCCTATATTAAACTTAAAGCCAAGTATGACAATTTACGTTACTTCAATAAATTGCCATATAAAATTTAAATTGTTAATTTTAATTACAATTTCTACTGCTCTAATATAAATTATAAAAAATTTATTTTCTTCTCTAAATTTAAGTTACAAAATCTTAATTAAATTAACAAATTTATTTACCAAAATTTACGGGTCGTTACACTCGTAGAAATATCTTGTGAAGATCCTAGTCCAAGAAGGGATAATTTTCTTTACGCTTTAGATACATCCTAGAAGGAATAGAAACAATACCCGCTGTTAAAGAATTTACAGATATCTTTGAGGAAGTGAAAAAGTTTGCCCCCACATCGAGAAATTGAATTTTGTATAGATTTAGTTCCTGGTGCGATGCCAATCAGACAATTAGGTAGAAGGACGGCTCCAAAAGAAAGGGATGAGTTGAGTGACCAAACCCAAGAGCAATTAAAGAAAGGATTGATAAGACCCAGCCCTTCAAGTTAGGGATCGGTCATAGTTTTTGTTGATAAGTCAGATGGATCTTTGAGTTATGTGTAGACTATCGAGATCTAAATACGCAAACCATTAAGAACAAGTATCGTTTACCCTGAATAGATGACTTGTTTGACCAGTTACATGGAGCTCGAGTTTTTTTTCTTTCTAAAATGGACCTAGCTAAAGGATTCCATCAGTTAAGGATCACAGAAGATTGCATCCATCTAACTGCATTCAAAGGTTCGAACACTTCCTATGAGTAGTTGGTTATGCCTTTTGGGCTAACTAATGTGCCTGCTTATTTTGTTGAACTTATGAATAGAGTGTTTAGAGATGTGTTAAAAAAAATTGTGTTAGTCTTTATCGATGATATCCTTATCTACTCAAAGATAGAAGAAGAACACGCAAGGCATCTAGAAGCTGTGTTGGAGATATTGAGGAATAATGTGCTTAAAGCAAAATTCTCTAAGTGCCATTTTTGGGAGAAGGAGGTAAGATTCCTTGGACATATAATATCAAGGGATGGAATTTCAGTAGATCCAGGGAAAGTTGCAGCTATTTAAGATCGGAAGCAGTCACAAACTCCTAAAGAGATTTGTAGTTTCTTAGATTTGGCAGGATATTACAGAAGATTCATTCAAGACTTCTTTAAGATTTTCTATCACCTAATGAAGTCGACAATGAAGGATGCTAAATTTATCTGGACTCCTAAGTGTGAAGACGCATTCCAAGAACTAAAGAAGGGGTTGACAACTACTCCATTTTTAGCAATTATAAATGGAAATCGTGGATTGACCGTTTATACAGATGCTTACGGAGAAGGAGCTGGTGCAGTTTTAATGTAAGATGGAAAGGTGATTGCTTATGCAAGTAGACAGTTGAAGATGCATGAGAAGAATTATGCAACATACGACTTAGAATTATTAGCCGTTGTGTTTGCTTTAAAGATATGGAGACATTATTTGCCGAGTAAGAATCTTTCATAGTTTATTTCGATAAAATTTTGAATTGACCTTAGTAAATAATATTTCATCTTTTAGGTGAAAATTTCATACTCTTCACGGACCATAAATTTTTGAAGTATCTTTTCACCCAAAAGGATTTGAACATAAGACAGCAACGCTGGCTAGAATTTCTCACGTCATATGATCTAGATATTCTATATACATGTGGAAAAGCCAACTAGTAGCGGATGCATTGAGTAGAAAGTAAGCTACTATTTCTTATTTGATAGTTACTCCAACTCTCCTAGAAAATATTACCAACAAACAAAAGGAGGATCTATTTCTCAAGGATATCGTTAGGAATATACATCAAGGATATAATTCAAGCTTTAAAATAGGTAACCACGGAGTATTGCGGTTAAATGGAAGAATTTATGTTCCAGATATTGAAAATCTTAGGCAAGAAGTACTAGCTGAATGCCACATGGCCAAACTTAGCATTCATCTAGGAATTCATAAGATGTATAAGGACATGAAGCGTACATTTCGATGGAAAAGTATAAAGAGGGACATATCTGTCTACGTCGGCCGTTGTGAAAATTGCCAAAAAAATCAAAAGTGACCAACAGAAGGCGACACGATTACTTCAACCATTGGAGATTCCATTTTGGAAGTGGGATCAAATATCCATGGATTTCATTGATGGCTTACCCCAAACAAGAAAAGGAAACGAAGGCATTTGGGTTATCATAGACAGATTAACCAAAAGTGCACACTTTATTCCAGTTAATCCAACAAGAACTGCAGAAAGCCTTGCAGATACACACACACAAACACACACACACACACACACACATATATATGAAGGAGATTGTCTGATTGCATGGAGTTCCGAGCAGTATAGTAAGCGATCGTGATCCAATCTTCACTAGTCGGTTTTGGGAAGCACTACAGACAGCTTAGGGACCATGTTGAGTATAAGCACTGTATATCACCACCAAACTGATTGACAGATGGAAAGAGTCAACCGTGTTTTGGAAGATCTTTTAAGAGCATGTATTCAAGACTTTGGAGGATCATGGGAGAATCATTTACATTTAGTAGAGTTCTCCAACAATAATAGTTATCAAGCTAGTATCGGCATGGCACCGTATGAAGCTTTATATGGTCGTCCATGTAAATCGCCAGCATGTTGGGTAGAAACAAGAGATTGGTTAGTGCTTGGCCTAGAAAATGATACGAGAAGCTTCAGAGAATTTTGATATGATTAGAAAGAAGCTATAGAAGAGTTATGCAGACTGAAGGCGTAGAAATTTGGAATTCTCAGTTGGAGATTCAGCCTTTTTGAAAGTCTCCCAATGAGAGGAGTAGTAAGACTTTAAAGACCTGGAAAGTTAGCACCTCGATATAATGGACCTTTTCCCATTCTCGAATGAATCGGCCCACTAGCTTATCGAGTACAATTGCCTGAAAGATTGTCTGCTGCATGCAATGTTTTTCACATACCACATTTGCGGAAGCATGTATATGACCAAGAACAAATCATGGAAACATCTGCCAGGATGACTTGGAAATAGAACCAAACTTAGAGATTATTAGAAGGCCCGTTCGAATCTTGGATAAAGATGAAATATGATTAAGAAGGAAGGTAGTATGATTGGTCAAAGTTCAATTGTAACGTCCTGCCTTTTTGTACATTCAAGCAGACACACGTACCAACTCAAACTATACGAAAGGGCGAATTGTTATTGCGGTGAATAAGAAAAAAGGGAGGAAAAAATAAAAAAAAAAGAACCTTGCAGTGGAATGACAAAACATAATAATCAAATAATAGTTCATGAAGCTGTTTTACAAAAACATTTGATTATTCTTATACAACACAGGATCAGTATTACACATACCAAAGAATAATAAATAACAATGCAGCGGAACAATATGAATGCAGTGGAATAATATAATAAATAATAGTAATACAATCTTCGTCTTCATCCTTTAGAAATAAAATCTTTGAATACTGAAATGCTCAGACTGACCCGAGCGAATTGAAAAGACGAAACACTCGAGTCGGAACTAAAAGATCTTATGTAAATTAAATCAACACTAAATAATATGAGTGGAATTGCGTCAGAGATGTTTACGGGATTGACATCCCCTATCCAGTGTCTTATGTGAGTGCAGTAACTTAAGAGATGCTCGAGATTCACGTCTCCTAAGGATCCGTTAAACTATTTACTATGTAGTATATTTCTCTATTGTAATAATGTCTAATAGTAAAATAAACTTACTTTTAAATAGCGTTAAGGCTTTACATTTTCCACCTTAACACGTAATAGTGCTAGTAGTCTATACAGTACCGTAATACCTCCTGATCGGGAGGCTACCTGAGGATACTCCATAGGTACGACACAAATCAAACTCGTACAAGGCGCGCTATGTTAGGTGACATGGCAAAACTAGGCAATGCTAGGATAGATATACCAATTACGCTTCCGGGACAGTGGTAACGCGTAGCGCGCAGCTACAGCCCACCTCGAGCCACACCTCCAAATAAAAAATCAAAAGTGGCCAACAAATCAATCTCAAAGTCAGAATATAATATTGAAATCCGATCAAAGGAGCTACCTCATTAGCCCGTCAATCATCCCTATTTTAGCCACCTTATGCCAACTCACGGGAGTCGAGTCCACGTACATACTTCAAAGGAACGTCGCCGCCATCCTACTTCATTCTGGAATCTCCACCGCGCACACGGTTGTTAAAATGGTTTTCAGAGTTGGCAGAGAGTATGACAACTTCTGATCCCGATCTCTTTAACAACCAAATGTTATTATAACACCACGGTCATTTTCAAAATAATTTGTACTTTAAAACCAAATATCATTGCCCTTTCAAAACCAAATCAATACAATATCATTTTTATTTCAAATATATCCTTTTCTAAAATCGTACCACTTTCAAAGTTATAACATTTCGAAATCAAAACACTTGAATATAACACTTTCAAGTTATAATACCTTGAAACTCATAACTTTGAAACATAACTTCCACCACTTTAAATATTAAAATACTTTACATAATAAAATAGCCTCTTCAATTTCACAAATCAATTCCAAAACAACTCGAATTTCTAGATTTTAAATCTAACCCAATCACAAATCATAAATTTCAATTCAATTCAATTTCCAAATAACTATTTCAAATTATATCGATTTCAAAACAGATTTGATCCACAGAATAAACCTTTTCAAATTCAATATATTTCAAAATTTTAAGAATTCAACAATTTCAAAGCTAAGTTTGGAAATATGACTCAACAATTCAATTTTTTATTATTTAGTTTTGAAATATCTACATAATAAATCCATTATCATTTAAATAAAACTCAAATTACAAATAAATAAATATTTCTTTCAATTTATTTATACTTGAAATATTCATTTAATTCACCTTAAACCAAAATCAAGTTATAAAAATCATACCTTCTAAAATTTCAAAGTTAATAAATTTCACATCAAACTTATTTGAGTTTAATACTTAAATAAATTCAATTTCAAATAAATCTCAAATTTATCTTCCAACCTTAATTTATTTAAATCATTATAAACTCTATATTAAAATATAGTATAAATACTTAACCATATTGTCTTCAATAAAAATCAAACTTATTATTAAGCTTATTTTATATTAAAACAAATTACACATAGCTTAAAATCAAGGAATAAATTATACATAGCTTAAGATCAAGGATAAAATAACATTTATATAATATCTAAAATAAATATTTATCTAAGACTATATACAAAACAATAGAAATCATTTCAAAATATTTTTATATATAGACCACGGTGTCTGTATATAATTTTTTATCCTATGGTCAAATGATACGGATATTAATAATTTCCATACGTAATTTAAATTATAAATAAAGTTATATATCATTTCACACCGCAATCCTGAATTGAATAAAATCCATAACAACTTGCAGTTTATAACAATATAAAATACAACATCCATTCATCCAATATCAATCATCAAATATTTATCAAAATCATCATCCAATTCTATCAATAACATCAATATAGAACATATAATAAATAACAGGTAGTTACTGGTAGTTTATATTCAATAATAAATTAAATAACTATTTTATTCAATAAATTCAAAAAAATAGAGATGATGATTCAAAATATGCCAAACAGTTATAAATAAATTTCTAATCACATCATAAATCAATTTAACAAACATAAGAAATTTTAGAAGTTGTGAGTGGGTTAACACACTCACCTTTTGAATTTAAATTGAACTCAAATTCAATTTAAATCCAAAATTTAAACAGCCTCAAAATCTATCCAAACTAGCGTCAAAATGTCTGGAATTTCAATACGATCCTAGCGAAGAAAATCACGCATGGATCGGACCTCGTATTTGAAAGTTATGCTTGTTAGAATGTTCGAAATAAAATTTATATAAAATACAACAAAAAAATAAATAAATAGAAAACGCTTACACAACAGACTTCTTCATCCTCACGAAACTAATTACGCATGCACTAGACTAACACCGAACCCTACCCGATACCGCCCTCTCTTAACCAATATCGCACGTCGCCGCCGCCACCTGAATGCCGTGCGGCCGACCCCCAGGAGCGTCGTCGTCCACATGTCTTTCTGTGACTCGTCGTTTGCGCCCATGAGGTGACAGCCGCCGCCGGAAAACCTAAACCCAAATCGAATTAAATCGCCCAATCAAACCGTTGAATCGACGAACCAACTATACTGAGGAAGTCACCTCGGTCCACTCTACGAAACCCCTCAAACGATTTGGCAATCTGACAAGTTTGGTCGAGACGCAATAAATGGTCGTGAACAGTTCATCGATTTTCGGCCACAATGAAACCCTGATTGAAAAACGAATCATATAATTGACTTGCGCTCATCGAGAGCTTCAAATCCATATATAGTTCGATATAGTTTGTGGAGTTTGATTTCTGAAGTTGTATTTTGAATTGAAATTGGATTGTGAAGATTAGGGTTTTCAGCCATTGAGGAAGAGGAGCAACAGAAGTTTATACGTATAGAAATGAGAAATAGGAATGTTGCTATGGTTTATAACCGGATATATATAGATAGAGCTGAAAATAGAGGAACGGATACGATTGGTTTAGATAAACGAACGATACTGGCCCAAAAGCCCGTTTCGACTCCTGAACGAAAATGGATCAACCCATATATCAAAATAGATGTTTTAAAATATTTTAAAATCAATGAAATAGGTTTCAAGTTCAAATTCCATCGTATGAAGAAGTTATGCAAAAATCAAGTTATTTCAATTTGATTTCAATTTCATTGATTTTTAGGCGTTTCGAGCTCGTACGATCAAACGACAAGTCCGATCGCTACGAAACTTGAAATCCTACTATAATTCACTGTTACAGATCTGATGAAACTGGTTTCATTGAAATCCGAGTCAGTGGCCAAAATGGCAATTTTCCAGTTAATTAAATAATTTAATATTAAATTAATTAATCACTTCTTCAATTCAAATTTAATTATTTACCATTTCAATCATTTTTGACTACAAATAAACTTCTAATTCATTAACCAAAATTACCATGTCAATCAAATAAGGATTTATTGCAAAATTTATAGTGTTTACCTTCAATTTAAGTAAATTCAAATAAATTATATTTTTAATTTCAAATAAATTAATTCAATTTGTTTTAAATCTCTTTATCCAATCTATCATTATCTTATGGATAAATTTAACATTAGTATATATCCAATTACCATAATATTTTTACTGTCATCAAGTAAATTCATATTAACATAGTTTTTAACTACGTATAATTGCAATGAATTTAGATCTAATTTAATAGATTAAAGAAATGGGTAACCAATTAATGATTATCACCATTTGCCTAATTTAATCCCATTCATACTTTATTATCAAGCAACAAAAATTACTTGTCTAACATTGATTTTATCAATTTACAGTTTACTGTGTATTATTTCATCAATTAATATAAATTTGAATTTATTTTCCAATTTACTAATTACAATCAATTATAAGCTTAATATTGATTTCAATTTATTGGGATTGCACTAAATTAATTATTTATTAAGTTGCATCAACATTATTACCTTAATTTACATTCAGTTACTGTTAACAATGCGTTATTTCATTAATTAATTCAATACTTACTTTTATTTTCTCATTTTCAATTTATAACCGGGTATAACACTTTCACTACTTCATTTATTAGAATCTTATTCAAATTGTTAATAATTAGTTTTAATTACCATTGCTATATTTTATTTTAGCGTTCATAATTATAAAGTTTTTATTTCTTTCCAAATTAAATTACAAAATCCTGTTAAAATAACAAATTTTATTATCGGAAATTTATGGGTCGTTACACTCTCCCCCACTCAAAAATTTTCGTCCCCGAAAAGGAAAAAGGAGGGAAAAGAAAAAATTGAGTAAACAATACATCTTATTCAGAAATATTAACTTAACAAAAAATTTTACAAAATTAATTAATTTAAATAAAATATACCAATTTATAACCATTAAATCTTTTTATACTAAAATCGGTAAAGTTTGGAGAAACATTATTCAAAAAATTTCTAAGTCCAAAATTTCGGTAGAGTCTCCTTTGTATGGAGGGGCTCGAGAGAAAATATAATATCAAAAATAAAAATTACAACATATATTTTCGAAAATAATATATATCCTATCACGGGAAAACTATATAATAACGCTATAAACCATAATCCGGAAACGTTTATTTGTCGGGGAAATAACGCTTATTTATGAAACCAAAAGCAGTAGCAATTGATCCCATAACCTGTATTTCACTTATATAATCCAAAAAGAGTTAATAATTATATAAAATGAAATATTTAAGTTGTTTCACCCCCTAACAAACAAACCAATATAAACAATAATTACTTGTAACCAATATACAATCAAAAATCAACACAATCAATTATCCATTCATATCAACAAAACTAATAGTTGTTCGGGTTCGAAAACTTCAAATTGTACAAAACGAAAAATAAACTACTAAGTGTACCATTCGCTCAACAGTCTAAGTTGAAACTAAATAGATCATTCATACATCCAAACAATTTTAAAGTATCCTTGCCCAAACAACCATAAGCCAACAAACAATGACCCCAAGCATAAATTAAATTCATTCTTATAAATTTCATTTTACAACATTTATTGTTTATTTCCTTTTTCATTCATACAATGATTCGTCTTTTTAATTTACATTTTCTTCTTACAATTTTATTTCCATTCATTCATTGTGTTTATTTCATTTATTTGCATTTATAATTACATACATTCATTTTTATCAGTAGTATTCATGTTCCATTCAATTTCTTAGCATTTCAATTTATTTACTTAATTTATCACAACATATCATCAATTCTTATTTATTAAGGACTTCATTGAATACTTTCATTACTTTAAGTTTTTCTTGCATGATGTCCTATTACATTTTCTTATTTAACATTACAACTTTTAATATTTGGTAAGTTATATATAAGTTTTTTTAAGAACACAATTGAAAATTATACAAGTTCATCTTATTTCTTTTAATAAATTAACGTTCAATAATCACATCTTTTGTTTTATAGGTTACAATTTCAACTTTCTTGAAATTTCATTTATAACCTAGCGTTTAATCTCTTATTTTAATTAGAGGTTTCAATTATTAATTAGCTTCAACCCATTCCACAATAATAATTGGAACCATTAATTAATAGAAACTTAAAAACTAAATACCGGGTTAAATTTCGAATCATTTTTTAAATAATAGATGAACGCATATACTTACAATTTATACATCCAATTATATTTAAAACAAATTGAAACCTATATCTGTTTATCAAAACAAATCTGCAGTAAAAGTACTACAGTGGCCTTCCCACTTCGAAACTCGAAAATGAATGTCGTTGATGCGTGCACTCATCACCGAAATTATTTTCCAGCGACAAAGAGGGGAGTACAGAACTTTTTTCTTCCAAAATTTCTATAAGACAATCCTTTCAAATTATACCTAAATATTTATATCAGAAAATACTTTAAATAAATTATTGTATTCCAAAATCCTTTGAAAGCAGTTTTCAAAAATCCCGGAACTTATGTTCTAAAATTTCAAATTTTCATTTATTTTATTTTCAAATCCTATATTAAACTAATATTTATAAAATACACTACCTAACAACCAATATAACCTTTATAAAAATTTATTTTATATATAGAAAATATAATAGGCAAAATTATTTCATTCACCTATATTCAAACAAATATTGTGTCGGTCTGTCCTATTAAGTGTTTAGAAATCCCTATTGATATCATAGCGTCCTATGCACCAATAAGAATTTATAAATACAAAACGGAACAAATTTACACAATATCAAAACCTTTTTATAACACTAACAAATACGCTCTCTCATATATATACGCTCAGCGACTCATCATAGGGTATTGTTACCCTATTAATAAAGAGTTAGACCCTACAAAGCTAAGGTTTATCGCTAAACCAAAGCTCTGATACCAAATGTAACATCCTGCCTTTTTGTACATTCATGCCAACTGAAACCATACAAAAGGGCGAATTGTTATTGGGGTAAATAAGAAAAAAAGGGAGGAAAAATAAAACAAAATAGAATCTTGTAGCGGAATGACAAAATATAATAATCAAATAATAGTTCATGAAGCTGTTTTACAAAAAAATTTGATTATCCATATACAACACAGAATCAGAGTTACACATAACAAAGAATAATAAATAACAATGCAGCAGAACAATATGAACGTAGTGGAACAACATAATAAATAATAGTAATAAAATCTTCGTCTTCGTCCTTCAGAAATAAAGTCTTCGAATCCTGAAATGCTCGGACTGACCCAAGCGAATTGAAAAGACAAAGCACTCGAGTCAGAACTAAAAGATCTTATGTAAGTTAAATCAACAGTAAACAACATGAGTGGAACAACATCGGAGATTTTTATGGGATTTGACATCTCCTATCCAATGTCTAACGTGAGTGCAGTAACTTAAGAGATGCTCGGGATTCACATCTCCTAAGGATCCGTTAAACTATTTACTATGTAGTAATATTTCGCTATTATAATATTGTCAATAGTAAAATAAACTTACTTTTAAATAGCGTTAAGGCTTTACATTTTCCACCTTAACACGTCATAGTGCCAATAGTCTATACAGTACCGTAATACCTCCTGATCGGGAGGCTACGAGAGGACACTCCATAGGTACGACACAAATCAAACCCATACACGGCGCGCAAGAGTAGGTGACACGGCACAACTAGGCAATGCCAGGGTAGATATACCAATTACGCTTCCGGGCCGGTGGTAACGTGTAACGCACAACTACCGCCTACCTCGAGCCACACCCCCAAATCAAAAATCAAAAGTGGCCACCAAATCAATCTCAAAGTCAGAATATAATATCGAAGGGATGTGTCCGATCAAAGGAGCTACCTCATTAGCCCGTCAATCGCTCATGTTTTAGCCACCTTGTGCCAACTCATGGGAAATGGGTCCACGTATATACCTCAAAGGAACGCCACGCCATCCTACTTTATTCTGGAATCTCCACCGTGTACACGGTTGTTAAAGTGGTTTTCGGAGTTGGCAGAGAGTATGACAACTTCCGATCCCGATCTCTTTAACAACCAAACGTTATTATAACACCGCGGTCATTTTCAAAATAGTTTATACTTTAAAACCAAATAACATTGCCCTTTCAAAACCAAATCAATACGATATCATTTTTATTTCAAATATATCCTTTTCTAAAATCATAACACTTTCAAAGTTATAACATTTCTAAATCAAAACCTTTGAATATAACACTTTCAAATTATAATACCTTGAAACTCATAACTTTGAAACATAACTTCCACCACTTAAATGGTTTAAATATTAAAATCTTTATATAATAAAATAGCTTCTTCAATTTCACAAATCATTTCCTAAACAACTCGAATTTCTAGATTTTAAATTTAACCCAGTCGCAAATCATAAATTTCAATTCAATTCAGTTTTCGAATAAACTATTCCAAATTATATCGATTTCAAAACAGATTTGATCCACAGAATAGACCCTTTCAAATTCAATATATTTCAAACTTTTAAGAATTCAAAAGTTTGGAAACTACGATTCAACAATTCAATTTTCTATTGTTTAGTTTTGAAATATTTACATAATAAATCCATTATCATTTAAATAAAACTCAATTTACAAATAACTAAATATTTCCTTCAATTTATTTGTACTTGAAATATTCATTTAATTCACCTTAAACCCAAATCAAGTTATAAAAATCATACGTTCTAAAATTTCGAAGTTAATAAATTTCACATCAAACTTATTTGAGTTTAATTCTTAAATAATTCAATTTCAAATAAATAAATTTATCTTCCAACCTTAATTTATTTAAACCATTATAAAATCTATATTAAAATATAGTTTAAATACATAACCATATTATCTTCAATAAAAATCAAACTTATTATTAAGCTTATTTTATATTAAAACAAATTATACATTGCTTAAAATCAAGGAACAAATTATACATAGCTTAAAATCAAGGATAAAATAACATTTATATAATATCTAAAATAAATATTTATCTAAAACTATATATTTCTTTACAAAACCATAGAAATCATTTCAAAATGCGGTGTCTGTATATTATTTTCTATCCTATGGTCAAGTGATACGGATATTTATCATTTCAATACGTAATTTAAATTATAAATATGGTTATATATTATTTCAAACCGCAATCCCGAATGAAATAAAATCCATAACAACTTGCAGTTTATAATAATATAAATTGCAACATCCATTCATCCAATATCAATCATCAAACATTTATCACAATCATCATCCAATTCAATCAATAACATCAATATAGAACAGATAATAAATAACAGGTATTTACTGGCAGTTTATATTCAATAATAAATTAAATAACTATTTTACCAAATAAATTCAAATAAACGGAGATGATGATTCAAAATATACCAAACAGTCAAAAATAAATTTCTAATCACATCATAAATCAATTTAATAAACATAAGAAATTTTAGAAGTTGCGAGTGGGTTAAAACACTCACCTTTTGAATTTAAATTGAAAAATCCAATTTCAATCCAAAATTTGAATAGCCTCAGAATTCATCCACGTCAAAATGTCTGAAATTTCAATACGATCCTAGCAGAGAAAACTACACGTGGATTGGACCTCGTATGTGAAAGTGATGCTTGTTAGAACGTTCCAAATAAAATTTATATAAAATACAACAAAAAAAAATAAAAAAAATACTTACACAACGGACTTTCTTCCTCCTCATGCAACTAATGACGTACGTACCCAGGCTAACACCGAACCCTACTCGATACCGCCCTCTCTTAACCAATTTCGCACACCGCCGCCACCACCTGAATGCCGCACAGCCGACCCCCATGAGCGCCGCCGTCCACACGTCTTCCCGTGCCTCATCGTTCGCACCCACGTGGTGACAGCCGCCGCCACAAAACCTGAACCCAAATCGAATTAAATCGCTCAATCAAATCGTTGAATCGATGACCCATCTATACTGATGAAGCCCCCTCGGTCCGCTCTACAAAACCCCTCAGACGATTCGGCGATCGGAAAAGTTTAGTCAAGCGCGATGAACGACCACGAACAGCTCATCAATTTTCGGCCATACCAAAACCCTGATTGAAAATCAAATCATATATTTGACTTACGCTCGTCGAGAGCTTCAAATCCATATATAATTCGATATAGTTTGTGGAGTTTGATTTCTGAAGTTGTATTTTGAATTGAAATTGGATTGGGAAGATTAGGGTTTTCAGCTATTGAGGAAGAGGAGCAACAGAAGTTTCTATACGTATAGAAATGAGAAATGGAAAGGCGCGAGGATAACCGGATATCTATAGGTAGAGCTGAAAATAGAGGAACGGATCGATTGGTTTGGATAGATGAACGATATTGGCCTAAAAGCCCATTTCGACTCCGAAATGAAAATGGATCAACCCATATATCAAAATAGATGTTTTAAAATATTTTAAAATCAATGAAATAGGTTTCAAGTCTAAATTCCATCGTATGAAGAAGTTAAGCAAAAATCAAGTTATTTCAAATTGATTTCAATTGATTTCAAATTTCATTGATTTCTAGGCGTTTCGAGCTCGTACGATCAAACGACAAGTCCGATCGCTACGAAACTCGAAATCCTATAATAATTCACCATTATGGATCTGATGAAACTAGTTTCGTCGAAATCTGAGTTAGTAGCCAAAATGGCTATTTTCCAGTTAATTAAATAATTTAATATTAAATTAATTAATCACTTCTTCAGTTCAAATTTAATTATTTACCATTTCTATCATTTTTGACTACAAATAAACTTCTAATTCATTAACCAAAATTTCCATATCAATCAAATAAGGTTTTATTACAAAATTTATAGTGTTTATCTTCAATTTAAATAAATTCAAATCAATTATATTTTTAATTTCAAATAAAGTAATTCAATTTGTTTTAAATCTCTTTATCCAATTTATCATCATCTTATGCATAAATTTAACATTAGTATATATCTAATTACCCTAATATTTTTACTGTCATCAACTAAATTCATATTAACGTAGTTTTTAATTACGTTTAATTGCAATGTATTTAGATCTAATTCAATAGATTAAATAAATGGGTAAACAATTAATGATTATCACAATTTGCCTAATTTAATCCCCTTCATACTTTATTATCAACCAACAAATATTATAAAATTACTTATCTAACATTGATTTTATCAAATTACAGTTTATTGCATATTATTTCATCAATTAATATAAATTTGAGTTTATTTTTCAACTTACTAATTACAATCAATTATAACCTTACAGTTGGTTTCAATTAATTGGGATTGCACTAAATTAATTATTTATTAACTTGCATTAACATTATTACCTTAATTTACATTCAATTACTATTAACAATGTGTTATTTCATTAATGTATTCAATACTTACTTTTATTTTCTCGTTTTTAGTTTATAACCAGGTATAACACTTTCACTACTTCATTTATTTGAATCTTATTCAAATTGTTAATAATTAGTTTTAATTACCATTGCTATATTTCATTTTATCATTCATTTCAATATTAAATTATAAAGTTTTTATTTCTTTCCAAATTAAATTACAAAATCTTGTTAAAATAACAAATTTTATTATCGAAAATTTATGGGCCGTTATATCAATGGAGCGGGGATGCTGATGATTGCACATGGGAAACAAAATATAGAATGAGAAAAGCATATCCCGAGTTTGGGATCAATGTATAGACTTTATTTATTGTTTGAGTGTACTCACCGCCTATGATGTAATCACTTATTTTATATATTCCATCTTATCGAATATATTTTCCTTTTGAGCTATTTTCTTCTTATCTAATTTCGAGGACGAAATTCTTGTAAGTAGGGGAGAATATAACAACCCAAAAATTTAACCACTACAAAATATAATATTTAAAGTGATTTTAAATATAGAATATAAAAGGTTTTATGATTCAAACGATATTAGATAGGATTTGAAAATAGAAATATACTTAAAAATAGTAACATTTGCTTATATCGACAAAAGTGACAAAATCATGATTTCAGAAAAGTAAGTTAAAATGGTTTAATGAACTATTTTAATTTATTTATGAGTGTTTATATTTTTAAATAACATTATACAAAAAAATTTCTAAATTTGGTTTAAATAAATAAATAGTTTACTAAAACGTCAAAATGTGACCACAAAACATTTTGTCAAACATAAATGTTTTGTCGATTCAAAGTTGTCGCAACATTATTGCACCTTTATGTACACAATTTAATAAAAATGTTAGCATATAAAGGTAGTTAATAATTAACTAAATAAAGTTACTTTTCATAATCAGACAGAGAAAATTCTAGAAAGTAATTAGCAAAAGTAAACTAATAAAGTTAAAACATGTCAAATCAAAAGAAACATCATTATTACTTTAAGTTTTCTTACTCCTTAAGTGATAAGGACATAAAGTAAAAATTTGAAATGTTATGCTAAGTGTTGAAAAGTAATATTACTTTAAAAGTGAGTAACGGGTATTCTGGTCTTTTGCAAATATAATATTTTTATCCAAAATTTTTTCTAAATATACACCAACTTTCTCGCTTCCTTCCACACTTCTTCTTCTCAAAATTTCGAGCTTCTTCTCTCTCTTTTAGTGGCTTCCAAGTTTAATGAAATAGTGCCAAAATTTATTCCAAAAATATACTAAAGAAAGTAATCATCAAATCACCTTAAATACTCACCAAACTCCTCCTCCTTCCTTCACAACCCACGACCCACCCTTCACCATCAAGCCGAGGCCAAACCCGCCTTGAAACTCATGACCCAAAGCTCCAAGGATCTGCACAAGCAAAGTCAAGCACCTAGAAGTCTTAAACAAGCGTACGTTAGCTTTTGAGTTGAGTTAGAAAAGCTATTTCAAAAAAGTTAGTTCATTTGCAACTAAGGTGAGAACTTCTAATTTATATGTGTATTTTTGGCTGTGATGTTGTGATATGTTTGTTTAAATGTTTGGTTATGATATTGATTTCCATATGTTGTTTATTGCATGAAAATATTGAAATAAGCCACGATATACACGACATTGATTCACATGGAAAACACTTTCCAAAATAAAATAAAATGTGATATGGAATCATTTATACCTTTGAAAAAATGTTTGAATATGCTTTGGAAATGAATCCTATGTGTTTAAACTTGTCTTAGGAAAATTTGGATATGAATCTCAAAATACGCCTAAAATTTGACGTGTCACATAACGGTAGTTCGTATTTTCGCGTCAAAAGTTCAAATGAACATACGGAGTGGGATATTGTTTGAAATTTATTAAAGTTAGAATTTTTCGAATCCTTATATCCATATCTTTCATATAAAAAAATAAAATCAAGATTTCATATTGTATATTTTGAAATATAGCAAAATCAATTTTCAAGAAAAATCCAGTTTTTGCACTAAATGACCAAAGTTGGAAATTGATAAAATAGTCATTTTAAAAATATAAAATAAATTCTATAAATCTTTTATAATGTTTTAAAAGTGATTTAAGCTGAAAAGATGGTTTTGTAAATGATATAAAAGGCGTTTTGAAGAATATAGCTGTTAAAGCACTTTTGTAGCACTATTTACAACACTTTTTGCAACGCTTTTCAATAACTTTTGAAATAAAGGTTGGAACTAAATAATTCTTTCCCAAGCTTTAAGCAAACATTTTTAAGTAAATGATAAAGTATTTAAAAAGGATATTTGAACAAGTCAAAATTATTTCAAAGGTGATTCAACAAATAATCAAGTGATTTAAAAAAGGAAAAGGAGTATGCAGAAACGACTAGTACATTTGTCCCGCCTATGTGATCTAAAAGTGAAAATAAGGTGTGTAACTAAGTTTAGAGATGGAGCAACCAGTGCCCCAAACTTACCTGGCCTCAGTCTTCTCTTTTAGGCGAGGGGTGAAACATATCGAAAAGAAAGCCCAGATGCTCACTTGGATTTTATTGAAATAATCTTCTTATACTCGTTATTAAAATCCGAAGAGGGAACTTAACCTATTCGTGGAATTTAAAAGGTGATCTCATCCTTATTCCACCTATAGCAGTTGTTGAATACAGAAGTTGATTTTGAATAAAAGTAGAATGGTTTCTATAATTCTATTTTCTCAAAAGAGGTTTAAATGATTTCGTATTCACTAAAAAAATATTTAGAAAAATGCATCTCTCAAAGAGATTTTGGTAAAGGAAAATGAATGAATTGAAAAACAGTCACCTAAGTACATCATTTTTTGTTGATGATTGGATTTCAAAGGAACCGAGGTCAGATTTGGATGATTCCTATCATAAAACCACTTCGAACCAATTTACATGTTCGATGATTAAAGATGTTTGAAGACGAAGATATTGAAACGAATAATAACGAGGGATTACTTGTTGATTGATTGGGGATAAACTCTCGATTCACCATATTGTAGCAGTGGTCTCTTTGTTATGAAAAACCTCAAAACTACTAGGACTTGTCGCCTAGTAATGGCCGAGGAAAGTGCGTTCAGTTTAATTCAGTCTCAGAATGAACTTGTATGGATGAATGTCTGACCTTGCACTACAAATCACAATGAGTGATCTCTATAAAAGTATATCAGTCGGTGGCAAAGAAGACACCTTCTCTTAGCTTAACACCCTTTCTCGAGATATACGAGCTCAGAATACATTTGTAGAAATTAGTGTGTGAATGTGGAATGGAAATGAGACATTCAAATTGGAAGAAGATGTGCTATGTGAAAAGGTAATCGTTGCGTCGAGCCTCATCAATCAAAAATGACTGATACAGGGTTTCATGCAGCAAGGCTAAGTGGATCATTCCCAATTAGGGTATGATCATTCCCTTTGAGATATATTTCTTCTCGCCATGATGTTCGAGATATAAATTAATGTGGATGTATGTGAAGAGAGCTATCGAATAATGGTCGGTAACGACCAGGGGATGACATATTCGATACTATCTAGTTGTAAAGATAGGCCAGTCTTGTGTTGGTAGAGGATCCTTTATGATGGCCCTCGGGACAGCCATCTAGAGGTGTACCCATCGGAAGGTAATCCCTTCATTTGGTCATTTGTATGAAAATCCATTCTCCAATAAGAACCTGCGGTTTTGTTTGTATTAGCGTAATGAATAACCCCGAAATGATATATAGGTAACCACTTAGGTTAAGATTAATAAGTTTACTTGCAAATGTTTTCAAAGAAAGTCATTAAAAAATAATATCCCCAAATTTTACATAATAAAGTGTTATAGTTATTGAAAGAACTAGTGGATCGTATATGGCTAACTTATCAGAATATATAATTAACAAAATATGCAGTATAAATTATATAACAGAACGTAAATGAACACACCGATATTTATACTGGTCCGAAGCACCTCTCCTACGTCCAGTCCCTAAGCACCTCTTAGAATTTCCTTTGCAAATCCCTCACTTGATCCGATGGAACAGATTTACAATCATTCAATCTGAGCATCTCTCGGATTATAACTTTCCTTTCTAATAGAATGTTTGCTTTGACAATCTTGTGTTCATCTAACACTGATATTGACTGATAGTATAATGTTCCTATAATCTCCTTTGATGATGTGTAATGAATGTACAAAGATTATTGAAAGAGAGGCAATAGATTGGAATAGTTGAATGCTTGATTGCTTTTGACTGCACAAGAGAAAAATAGAATAGAGATCAGAATAGCAAGAGTTTTTTTTTGAATGTGCATATGTTTGTGCTATTTATAGAATTCAAAAAAATCACTAAAGAGTTGTTTCTTTTCATCAAAAAACATTGAAGTACACTAACATCCTTTCAGAAGTTCGCTACATTTGAAGATGGCTGTTCGTAAGAAATGACTGTTACAGCAATTCAGTAGACTGGGAAAATGAGTCAGTCAACTGTGTATGAACGTTTGAAATTCGTGCATTAAAAAATTCGAAAAACTGTAATATATAAGTCTGGAGCAGTCTATTGGGAAATGTCCGAAGTTGACTGAGCTTAGTCGACTGAGGCATTCTCCCAGTCAAATGAGTCCTGCTTCCTGCTTTTTTATATTCTTTGACATTTTTCTTTTTTTTCAATTATGGATCAATGTTTGTGTGTGTATGAACCATAAAGGAGATTTTTACAAATAAATCTAAGACCATACACATATAATATTACTTGACTTTCTTCATTGTTTGATCTTGTTGAAGTCCCCATTGTAGTTTTGAGCTAATCTTTGATTCTTTCATCTTCTATCCTGCTAGAATGTGATGTATGTATACAATATATAGTTGTCATCATTAAAATGAAGAACTGGTGTTCTAACAATCTCCCCCTTTCTGATGATGACAACTATGAAACTATGAGTTGAGTATGATACAACTTCCCCTTAGTTCATGCTCCCCCTAACTATAATTCTCCTCCTTTAACATCAGCAAAAAGGTAAAAATATTCATATTCACAAAACATACAACACAAATAAAAAACAAGATACGAACAAGCTCATAACAAGATTATAAAAGCACATTGGTTCAAAGTTACGATACATCATTAACGCAGAACAAATACAAAAAACATCACCATACATTGTTTCAACAATTTAAACACATAACCAACATCACCAAATTGTTCATTAAAACAAAATATCAAAAAGGGAATGTAAGTGAAAACCTTACTATATAGGAGATACTAGTAAGATAGAGATAATAGTAGTCATACCAGATAATATGGAAAAGATATTCTTTATGATTCCGGTTCGGAGGAAGATGAACTTGAGCATGATGAAACCTTTTTCCAAAAAATTTTAAGTAAGTGACCAAACATCTTTTGCCTTTTAATCATTTTCTTCTGTTGATTAAAAATAATTTCTTGGTTGCGTAATATAGTCGTAGTCGTATTCATTATTCATGAAGGTTGTACGAAAGAGACTTCATTTTCTCTTTCTGATGACCAAATAATTTCTTTGGAAGGTTGAGGAGTACGAGTACATGATTCAGGATGAGATGGAGGAGGAATCACATGTTCTCTTACAAAATTTGACAAGTATTCATTATAAGGAAGAATTGGTTCCATTCGGGAGGGAAGTTTCATAAGAGATATTGCTTTTTGATCCATGATTTTTGGAGGAACAAAATCTTGTAATATATCAACATTAATTCCATAGTGAACAAAGATATTTGTGAGATAAGAAGCAAATAACATTATTTTCCAAAATCGGGAGTTGAAGCTCTTGATTTGATCCAAAATAACTTTAGCCCCATTGACATTTTGATCAGAATAAATAACATAAAGGGCTTTTTAATTATCATCATACATTTTTTCATAGCTACCGGTACGTGGGAAAATCGTATGAAGAAGCATTTTGTTGATGATACGCACTTGAGGTCGTAAATTAACGGAAATATTTTTTGTATTGTCAATTCAAAATTTGTAGCTAGTGGCATTATAATCAAAATTCCTATGATCAATATCATCAATATCTCTTCCCTAGTGTTTACAATCTAAGATGATTCCTAAATCCTTAATGGTTAGGACTATGTCAACTCCTAAAACTCTGCTCCATATCATTCCTTCCCCAATTTCATTCGAAGGTTTATAGAAATCACCGCATAGGTTGGCATAAAATAGCTTGATCCAGAAAGATAAATTTTTACCTTATTCACCCGTTCATCTATTAGAGACAAGATCCATGATGCCTCGCTAGTTTCTCAATTCCAATGGTAGAAAAATATTCCATTTTGTAAAAAGTTTCCTGAAAGATTCTTTTGTTATTGAGTTCATTAAAAAATTTGACATTTCTAGAGCTTCCTCTAAGCCATTTCAAGATCTGATCATCTGATGCAAATTTTGGATGAGCAGGAGAGTCACAAGCAAAAGCTTGAGCTTTTTCTTTGCCTGATCTTTGTTTAAAAACTGGAAGTTTTTGTTTGGGAGCCATTGTTTTGGAAATGGAGGCTAGGTTTTGAAGAGATAGAAAAATGAAAAGAAATGTAAAGAAGGAAGGTTTAAACAGAAACCTGGGCCGCCTTAGTCGACTTAGGCCATTTGCCACTCGACTGAGAAAGGCAATAGTTGAACCCGAGAATACTGGACTGAAAATGTTAAAATTGTATCCAAGTACACAACAGTATTTTCTGATGATAAAACTGTACAAACTCAGTTGACATAAATACTTTCCCAGTTGACTGAGCCTGGTATACTCAGCATTTGGTAATATTTTTTTGAATATTTGAGATGGTAAAATAATTTTTATTTGATTATGGTTTGTGATATACATATAAAAAACAAAAAAACTTCCAAAAATATATAGAACATAAGTTTGGACTTTCCTTGAGAGAGATGTGAAGTTTTAATCTTTTGTGGAATCGTTGTTATCATTGTCTAGAAAGCGATTCCACGATTTTGGTTTCACTTTTGTTTCGTCGACTAGTGGTCGTAGTGGTGACCAATGATTGTATGGAACAGGAGTGTGATAGCAATTTAAGCTTGAAGAACCAGCTTCCACGATTTCCGTGGAGGGGTTTTATCAATAATAACAATAGGAGATTCCTTAAAGCATGGTTCTCGTTTCTTGATTGAATTCTGGGTTGGAGAATGACCGCATATAGCCAGCACACATCTTTCTAGAAAATTGAGTTTTGACCTTGAGCTTTTTTCTCATAGTACATTTCTCTTTGCACATGCATCATTTCTTGCTGATAGTGACGTATTTTTCAATTTTTGCATAAGTTTCATGATTTCTTGCTCTCGTTATCTTCTTTCCCTTCGGAGAGTACCCAATGTAGTCGTATGAGGTATGACCATGTTGATGAGATGGTGGAGATGATATTTTAGGAGATGGTATTCCACTATACGATGAAGGTGAACTAAAATCAAGTGAAGCATGTGTTGAATCGTAATTATCAAACATTGTTTTGATTGAACTAAATTTATTTTATTTGTGATGAACTATAAAATATAGAAAGATGTTTTTTATAAGGAAAAGTTTTACTATATTTAATCATTTTTCACTCTGCTTCTCTAATAAATAGAACTTTTATTTTTAGAATTAATATACACATCTTTCAGAGGATGTTAGTCTCCATGATTTAATTTTAACCAATAATTTTATTTGTGATTTGTGTATTATGTGTCTATATCCTTTAAAGAACAAATTCCTAAGTTACGTCGTAAGTTTATATATGTTGATTCACTTAATGGTTTGGAAAAGATATCTGCAATTTGCTTATCGGTAGTGTGATGCCCCACCTCTATACCCAGCTAGCCAAGAACACTACGGTGTAGTGCTGTCAACTAGCACGGAGAATAAGGCTGTTGAGGAGCGACCATCCATGTGATTGCTTATCACACGGTGGCTATAAATAATCTTCGGAAACAAACATAGAAATAAGCATAACACAAATCAGTCACAGACATCCATATCACAAAGGCGGAAGAAGATATGAATATATAACTAACACATGAAAGTGTACATCAGAGTAGTGGTCAAACAGATCCACAATAATACAAAAGAATATCAACACGTGCTATACAGAAGAATACAACTATGTGTCTATATCTCAAGTGTATACAACAAAAACTGCTAATCTAAATAGTTAGCCAAAAGTCAGAGTAGCAAATCCCGGGAAGAAGTCAAGCAGAAGCACCTGTAACATCTCAGTTTGACCCGAGTATTATTTAAGAAAATAATAAACGGATCAGTCTAGCTATAAATATCAGATGACATGGTATAAAATAAAAGATATGGCATAAACATAAAATATTCATACTGACATACTACTATAAGTATGCAAATGATGATCAACAGAAGATCAATCAATAAGAGATAAATCAATATCACAAGAATCTTCTCAAAGATCCAAAGAGGGCATCATACCCTAAACTTGTACTCATAACAAGTCAATGACTTAAATTCAAGAAATCAACACAAGAAATCCAAAAATCTCAGAAAAAGAGAAAGAGGCCTATCACATGACGGTCCGAAGACCATGGGGAGCTACCCCATATGGGTGAGTCGGAATCACCCAGATGAGGTCTAGGCTAACCCAAAAGCAAAAAGGTATGTGTGAGTGGAATCACACAAATGGTGTCTAGCCTAACCTCGCAAACAAAAAGGTATGTGTGAGTGGAATCACACAAATGGTGTCTAGGCTAACCAAAAAGCAAAAAGGCATGTGTGAGTGGAATCATACAAACGGTGTCTAGCCTAACCTTGCGGACAAAGAGATATGTGTGAGTCGAAATCACACTCATGAGGTATAGTTTAACCTTGCAAACAAAGAGACATCGCACAATTGCTAGTATAAATCATAAAATAATCGTCATGATCAACGAGAAGTGTCAATTACACTAAGCTAGTAAATATAAAAGTTTATCTTCGTGTCCCATAACCACTTGCTTAACTTAAATATTTACGAACAAATTGTAGATCTCCACTAGAAAATTGTCACAAGAGATTCAATCGAACAAGTCCAAGAATTAACCGACGAAGTAAACGCAAGCGTTTCATACCACTTGTTTTACTAAGTCGTTTAATTAGATTTCTCATACGAGTGAGGTAAATGTTTGTATATACTAAAAGATAGGAAATCGATTTGAGGAAACGAGCTTTGTTATAAAATAGTGTTGAAATCATTTGAAGAACGAGTTTTGATATTTACTACTAGTATAGAAAACCTTTATATTTTAAAGTGACAAATCATAGAAGTGATTATAGAAACAATCAATCATAAAAATTCACATTCGAAGACGTGAATAAAATCCAAAGAAACCGATAAAGAATCCATCGAAATAGATATTCAAAAAAATCCATAAAATCGACCGAGAAGCCTAAGGTAGTTTGTCTCGACGAATGGTCAACTCAGCATCTCAACAAAGCAAGTTCTGTTGAATGTTTTTCAGATAAGATCCCCTACGGAGGGGGTCCAAGGGGTGGCAACCCCCCATGGTGGGGGTGCGGTGGGAAACACCCCCGCTACGGGGTTCGACCTGCCCGGTCAGGTAGCGGGGGTCCAGGGGGCAGCGCCCCCGGTGGGGTGCGGGGCAGCGCCCCATCCAAAACGGTACGACCTAGTGAAGACCTAAGGAAGGATAGGATCGAGCGACCTCGATAATAAATGATAACAACAAATAGGATCATCATGAATCGATTTAAATTGGAAATTCAATCAAAATAGGCAATATAGGCAAAAAGTGCAGATTCAGACGTCTGAAATCAAGGATTCAGACGTCTGAAATCAAGGATTCAGACGTCTGAATCTTGAAAACCAAAAGTTTTCCAGAGTATATTTCAGACGTCTGAACCCTATATTTCAGACGTCTGAAATAGGAATTTTTTAGCCTATTTCCTTTCTGGTCCAAAACAAACTAATTCAGACGTCTGAAATATAGATTCAGACATCTGAATTTGGGAATACAAATCTTCCCAGTATAATATTCAGACGTCTGAATCTAACGTTTCAGACGTCTGAAACTGGGGTTCAGGGCATTCCCTAAACCTAGACCAAAAATGGCCAAATTAAATACCGGAAGCGATCGGACGAGCAACGACGACTAAAGATTTACGTCGAGCGACAACCCAGCCTTAACGGCTCTTCGATACGCCTCAAATATCAATGTCCAAATATCCATAAAAGGATTTTCATAGATTTTGATTTCAAAACATCAAAAATTGGAATATACACCAAATCAATCCAAACCAAAATCAATTGCACAAGAATAAGTGTTAGGAATTCATACGTAACAATTGAAGATAATTATAGACAAAGATGTGAGATAAAAATCTCACCTTTTCACAAAAACAATGAAGAAGAAGCTTGAAAGCAAAAAGGGAGAATCAACCACTCTTCAACACAACCCAAACGAGCTTGAATATATACTCAAAAAGAAGAGCATTCCAAAAGTTAGGTTTAGGAATTTCTGAAATTGATAAGAGAATGGGTTGGAGAAGAAGAAGAAGAGGCTTACCAAAGTTTCTTCTATTGATTTGGAGCTAGAACTTGATTTGTAAATGGAAACTAGGGTTTGGAGTTTTAATTTCCCATTCCACTCACCATTGTTGTTAAAGCTTGAGTATTAGGAATTAGAAATGAAGTAATGAAGAGTTGGAGTGGAGTTGGGTTCATATGTTAGGTTAATGGGCTGAAACCCAAACCAAAGCCCTAAGTGAAAAAGTAGCAAAATTCTACTATCTCCAAACATATCAAAGTTTATAGTTAAAAAGATCGCAAACGTCATTTTGAACTCAATGGGAGTGGTCTCGAGTCCTAATTTGACTGTTTTCAAAAAGTAGCTTTTTCGGACAAAAAATCCGACTAACGATGAAATATTTAAATAAAATATTTAAATACTCAATCGTAAAATATGCAGGTTGTTACAGACTCCCTTCCTTAAAGAAATTGCGTCCTCGCAATATTTAAGAAGAAAATATATAGTAACAACCATGAAAGCATATTCAACACAAAAGAAATTTGAAATAAGAAATTCACCTCAAAGAGCACGGGAAAGTAAATCCGGATGTGTTCGCTCGATGAACTCTCTAGATTCCCAAGAGCAATCCTTAGGATTTGAGGACCATTGAACTTTAACAAGCGGAACATCTTTATTTCGAAGGCGCGTGACCTTTGAAGCAATAACACGAATAGGATGTTGCTCATAAGTTAAATTAGGTGAAACTTCAATTTCTTCCACAACACCGGGCTCAAGAATAAAATCGGAATCTCGAAGGCACTTCCGTAATTGAGAAACGTGAAACACGTCATGAATAGCAGAAAACTGAGCCGGTAATAAAAGACGATAAGCCATGGAACCAATACGTTCGGTGATAGGAAATGGCCCAATATAACGAGGCGCTAATTTTCCCGATTGACTGAAACATACAACACCTTTCATAGGTAAAACACGGATAAACACAAGATCTCCCACAAAAAATTTCAATTTCCTTCTCCGGTTATCGGCATAGGATCTTTGTCTACTTTGGGCTTCTTTCATCCTATGACGAATAAGGTCAATCTTTTCTGTGGAATCACGAATAAAATCTGGACCTAAAACCAGCTTCTCACCAGCCTTAAGCCAACAAGAAGGAGATCGGCATGGCCTTCCATAGAGTGCCTCGAAAGGTGCCGTACCAATACTAGATTGGAAGCTATTATTATAGGAAAACTCAACAAGAGAAATATGATCTTCCCAACTTCCACCAAAATCAAGAACACATGCACGAAGAAGATCTTCAAGAGTTTGATTCACACGCTCGGTTTGTCCATCGGACTGGGGGTGATAAGCGGTGCTAAAATTAAGCTTTGTTCCTAAATCTTTTTGAAGACTCTTCCAAAATCCACTAGTAAACAATGGATCTTGATCACTAATAATAGAAGTAGGAACTCCATGCAATTTAACAATTTCTTTAACAAAGAGTTTGGCCAAAAGAGGAACGGTTCGGTTAGACCGAACGGGAATAAAATGGGCGGATTTAGTAAGTCTATCAACTACAACCCATAAGCTATCATGACCCGAACGAGAACGAGGAAGGCCATCTATAAAATCCATGGAAATTTGGTCCCACTTCCAAACTGAAATTTCTAAAGGTTGCAATAACCCACCAGGCCTTTGATGTTCGGCCTTAACGAGTTGGCAAGTCATGCAACGCTTAACAAAGTTAGCGATGTCAAGTTTCATTCCCTCCCAATAATAAAGTCGCTTCATATCTGCGTACATTTTACTGCTACCGAGATGAATGGTAAATTTAGAACGATGGGAATCTTCTAAAATGTCTTTTCTAAGATCACTAATATTTGGCACGACAAGTCTACCAAATTTTCGAATGCCTCCATGGGAATCAATATCATAGTCTTTCAAAACTTCAATATTAATTTTATCCTTAAAATTTTGGCCAAGAAGAGCCTATTCGGGATCTAGCCTTTGAGCCTCAAGAATGCGGTCAAAAAGAGAAGGATGAGCCTCAAGGCTACATAAAACAAGAGATGAACATAAATCGGAAACACGGTCTCGAATTTCGCAAGTGGATAAAATCTCGAGATCATTCCATTCGGATATCATCATGGAGACAACCGCTTGTTGCTTGCAACTAAGTGCATCGGCAACTCGATTTCCCTTTCCGGGAGTATAAAGGATATCAAGATCATAAGGTGCAAAGAACTCGAGCCAATGTTGTTGGCGCAAATTAAGTTCCTTTTGAGGGAATAAATACTTTAAAGACTTATGATCGGTATAAAGAATAAATTTCTCTCCCAATAGATAATGATGCCAAATTCGAAGGGCGAAAACAATAGCCGCGAGTTCTAAATCATGTGTGGCATATCTAGTCTCGGCTGGCTTCAATTGCCTAGAAGCATAAGCAGTAACACGTTCTTTTTTCATAAGAACGGCATCCAAACCAACATGACTAGCATAAGTATAAACAACAAAATCTTGATTCCCCTCGGGAATAACAAGAATAGGAGCATCGGAAAGGGGTTCTTTCAATTTTTGAAAAGAGACTTCACATTTGTCCGACCAAATGTATTTCACTCCCTTCTTAGTCAAGCCAATAAGGGGCACGGCAATCTTAGAAAAGTCTTTAATGAAACGACGGTAATAACCCGCCAATCCGAGAAAACTACGAATCTCTGTCACACTCTCCGGTCTCTTCCAATCTTGAATCGCTTCAATCTTTGAAGGATCCACAGAAATTCCGGATTCGGAAATAATATGACCGAGAAACTTCACACGAAATCGCCAAAAGTGGCATTTAGAAAATTTTGCCTTTAATCGATTACTCCTAAGAGTTTCCAATACAATCCGAAGATGTTTCTCATGTTCCTCCTCGGTTTTTGAATGCACAAGAATATCATCAATGAATATGAGTACAAACCGATCGAGGAAATCTTTGAAAACTCGATTCATGAGGTCAACGAAATAAGCTGGAGCATTCGTTACCCCAAATGGCATAACAAGCCATTCATAAGATCCATAACGAGTACGGAATGATGTCAAAGGAATGCTATCGTCTGCGATACGAAGCTGATGGAAATCGGTAGCCAAGTCCAATTGTGAAAAGACCTTAGCACCACTAAGCTGATCGAATAGATCATCAATCTGAGGTAAAGGATATTTATTTTTAATAGTAAGATCGTTAAGCTTGCGATAATCAACGCAGAGCCTAAGAGTACCATCGGATTTCTTTACGAAAATAGCCGAAGCTCCCCATGGCGAGGAACTAGAGCGAATAAATTGCTTCGTCTCCAATTCGGATAATTGTTTGCGCATCTCTTCATTTTCCTTATTGGACATGCGATAAGGAGGACGAGTTATAGGTTGAGCTTCAGAGGTAAGATTAATTTTGAACTCAATTGCTCGCTTAGGTGGCAATCCTAAAACGGGCTCAAATATGTCGGAAAATTCATGAACAACGTGAATAAGAGCAATGACATCTTCCTCATCATCATTATCGTCATCATGAGGATTTAAAGAATATAAAGATGCAGCCAAAGTGGAATCTGAATCTTTAAGAATAATATATATCTGCTTTACAGATTGCGGGTGTCGGAGATAAATAGTCCGCTCGGGACATAGGATGTGAGCTTCATAACGGTTAAGACAATCCATTCCCAAAATCATTCCAAAGCCTAAATAACGCATGACATGCAAATCGGCTAGGAAAGGAAAATCACACAAAATAATCTCCACATCTTTACAAAGAAAACTAAGAGTTGCGTATCCACCAACCGGATTCACAATTCTTAGAGAAGTCATTAAAGCAACAACACTTAAAGAAAAGGTATCGACAAGTTCCTTTGATATAAAAGAGTGGGATGCACCCGTATCAAAAAGAACTCGAATAGGTTGATCACGAAATATAATAATACCATCAAGGGTAGAATGAGGTATACCTTGACCACAAGATGTGTTGCAAGGGGCTTGAGAAACATTTAACTTTCCCTCCTTCTTGCCTTCACGTTTGAGGCATTGATGTATGTAATGATCCGGGCTCTTACAATAGCGACAAGTTTTGGGCTTAGAGCACTTATTCGCAAAATGATCCCCAGATCCACAGTTGAAGCATCTCGCACCCCAAGGAGAAAGAGACTTTGCCACAGGGGTTGCTTGCTTACCCTTTTTGTTGGGGTAAGGGCCTTTGAATTTACCGGGCCTCTTTTTGTTGTTGAAGTTGGGTTTGGAAGCTACTACTTCAACATCACTTTCTTTATCAGCCTCTTCCAAACGAAGAGCGATATATATAAGTTGGTTGAAAGGAACTTCTAACTTTAGAAGTAATGGCTTCTTGAGGCTTTTTTTTAAGCCATAAACGAACCTCTAATTCTTCTTCAATGGGGTGTTGATGTATTCAACCCCATATTTGGAAAGCGACTCAAAGGCTGCGACGTAATCAGTCACAGAGGACTCACCTTGAACAAGGTCTATAAAGCGTCGAGCCAGAGTTACCTTCTCAGCTTCTGGTACAAATTTTAACACGAAGCGTGTCCGGAATTTCTCCCAGGTAAGGTCCGCTTCGTTGACTTCAGAAATAAGAAGTTCATACCAATCCAATGCTCTCTCTTAGAGCATACTGGAAGCCACCTGAACATGGTGAAGATTGACGAGATTCATGCGAATGAAGATTCATCGCAGGTCCTCAACCAAGCCTGGACCTCGATGATAGTTTCAGAACCTTTAAATGGCTTCCCACCCAGGTTGGTGTAATCATTGCACAAACGTGCAAACTCATATTTAGGGTGAGTAGGTTTCGGATTTGAACCAGCTGCTTGAGAATTTGTGACATGGTCAAGAAGTTGCTGGGTAGTCATAAAAACTCCATCTTGGGGTGGAGCACTAGATGGTCCAGCTCTAGGACGACCAGGTCTAACCATTTCTCTTCCTTAAGAAAGAAAGAAAGAGGAAAAAAAAGTTATTCACAAAATGAATTTCAATCAAACTTGATTGATAAAACAAGGAATCATTAAAGAAGATAGGATTAGACGGTACGAAGACTCGAATAAATCCTAAGGCACAACTCCTAAGAAAGACTTAGGACATGATCCTTGTTAGATTATTCCACATTGTTCCGAAGTTTGGCTCTGATACCAAGCTGTGACGCCCCACCTCTATACCCACGCTAGCCAAGAACACTACGGTGTAGTGCTGTCAACTAGCACGGTGAATAAGGCTATTGAGGAGCGACCATCCATGTGATTGCTTATCATACGGTGGTTATAAATAATCTTTGGAAACAAACATAGAAATAAGCGTAACACAAATCAGTCACAGACATCCATACCACAAAGGCGGAAGAAGATATGAACATATAACTAACACATGAAAGTGTACATCAGAATAGTGGTCAAAAAGATCCACAATAATACAAAAGAATAGCAACACGTGCTATACAGAAGAATACAACTATGATTCTATATCTCAAGTGTATACAACAAAAACTGCTAATCTAAATAGTTAGCCAAAAGTCAGAGTAGCAAATCCCGGGAAGAAGTCAAGCAGAAGCGCCTATAACATCTCAGTCTGACCCGAGTATTATTTAAGAAAATAATAAACGGATCAGTCTAGCTATAAATATCAGATGACATGGTATAAAATAAAAGATATGGCATAAACATAAAATATCCATACTGACATACTACTATAAGTATGCAAATGATGATCAACAGAAGATCAATCAATAAGAGATAAATTAATATCACAAGAATCTTCTCAAAGATCCAAAGAGGGCATCATACCCTAAACTTGTACTCATAACAAGTCAATGACTTAAATTCCAAAAATCAACACAAGAAATCCAGAAATCTCAGAAAAAGGAAAAGAGGCCTATCACATGACGGTCCGAAGACCATGGGGAGCTACCCCTTATGGGTGAGTTGGAATCACCCAGATGAGGTCTAGGCTAACCAAAAAGCAAAAGGTATGTGTGAGTGGAATCACACAAATGGTGTCTAGCCTAATCTCGCAAACAAAAAGGTATGTGTGAGTGGAATCACACAAATGGTGTCTAGGCTAACCAAAAAGCAAAAAGGTATGTGTGAGTGGAATCACACAAATGGTGTCTAGCCTAACCTTGCGGACAAAGAGATATGTGTGAGTCGGAATCACACTCATGAGGTCTAGTTTAACCTTGCAAACAAAGAGACATCGCACAATTGCTAGTCTAAATCATAAAACGATCGTCATGATCAACGAGAAGTGTCAATTACACTAAGCTAGTAAATATAAAAGTTTATCTTCGTGTCCCATAACCACTTGCTTAACTTAAATATTTACGAACAAATTGTAGATCTCCACTAGAAAATTGTCACAAGAGATTCAATCGAACAAGTCCAAGAATTAACCGACGAAGTAAACGCAAGCGTTTCATACCACTTGTTTTACTAAGTCGTTTAATTAGATTTCTCATACGAGTGAGGTAAAGGTTTGTATATACTACTAGATTGGAAATTGGTTTGAGAAAAACGAGCTTTGTTATAAAATAGTGTTGAAATCATTTGAAGAAAGAGTTTTGATATTTACTACTAGTATAGAAAACCTTTATATTTTAAAGTGACAAATCATAGAAGTGATTATAGAAACAATCAATCATAAAAATTCACATTCGAAGACGTGAATAAAATCCAAAGAAACCGATAAAGAATCCATCGAAATAGATATTCAAAAAAATCCATAAAATCGACCGAGAAGCCCAAGGTAGTTTGTCTCGACGAATGGTCAACTCAGCATCTCAACAAAGCAAGTTCTGTTGAATGTTTCTCAGATAAGATTCCCTACGAAGGGGGGTCCGGGGGGGTGGCAACCTCCCAAGGTGAGGGTGCGGGGGGCAACGCCCCCGCTACGGGGTTCGACCTGCCCGGTCAGGTAGCGGGGGTCCAGGGGGCAGCGCCCCCGGTGGGGTGCGGGGCAGCGCCCCGTCCAAAACGGTACGACCTAGTGAAGACCTAAGGGAGGATAGGATCGAGCGACCTCGATAATAAATGATAACAACAAATAGGATCATCACGAATCGATTTGAATTGGAAATTCAATCAAAATAGGCAATATAGGTAAAAAAGTGCAGATTCAGACGTCTGAAATCAAGGATTCAGACGTCTGAATCTGGAAAACCAAAAGTTTTCCAGAGTATATTTCAGACGTCTGAACCCTATATTTCAGACGTCTGAAATAGGCAATTTTTAGCCTATTTCCTTTCTGGTCCAAAACAAACTAATTCAGACGTCTGAAATATAGATTCAGACGTCTGAATCTGGGAATACAAATCTTCCCAGTATAATATTCAGACGTCTGAATCTAACATTTCAGACGTCTGAAACTGGGGTTCAGGGCATTCCCTGAACCTAGACCAAAAATGGCCGAATTAAATACTGGAAGCGATCGGACGAGCAACGACGACTAAGGATTTACGTCGAGCGACAACCCAGCCTTAACGGCTCTTCGATACGCCTCAAATATCAATGTCCAAATATCCGTAAAAGGATTTTCATAGATTTTGATTTCAAAACATCAAAAATTGGAATATACACCAAATCAATCCAAACCAAAACCAATTGCACAAGAATAAGTGTTAGGAATTCATACCTAACAATTGAAGATAATTATAGACAAAGATTTGAGATAAAAATCTCACCTTTTCACAAAAACAATGAAGAAGAAGCTTGAAAGCAAAAAGGGAGAATCAACCACTCTTCAACACAACCCAAACGAGCTTGAATCTATACTCAAAAAGAAGAACATTTCCAAAGTTAGGTTTAGGAATTTCTGAAGTTGATAAGAGAATGGGTTGGAGAAGAAGAAGAAGAAGAGGCTTACCAAAGTTTCTTCTATTGATTTGGAGCTAGAACTTGATTTGTAAATGGAAACTAGGGTCTGGAGTTTTAATTTCCCATTCCACTCACCATTATTGCTAAAGCTTGAGTATTAGGAATTAGAAATGAAGTAATGAAGAGTTGGAGTGGAGTTGGGTTCATATGTTAGGTTAATGGGCTGAAACCCAAACCAAAGCCCTAAGTGAAAAAGTAGCAAAATTCTACTATCTCCAAACATATCAAAGTTTATACTTAAAAAGATTGCAAACGTCATTTTGAACTCAATGGGAGTGGTCTAGAGTCCTAATTTGACAGTTTGCAAAAAGTAGCTTTTTCGGACAAAAAATCCGACTAACGATGAAATATTTAAATAAAATATTTAAATACTCAATCGTAAAATATGCGGGTTGTTACAGGTAGCAACAAATTCTAATGAAAATTTTCCTTTTTCTACATTATCTTGTAAAAAGTGATGTCTTATATCAATGTGTTTGGTCCTAGAATGATTAATAGGATTTTTAGATAGATTAATTGTACTGGTGTTGTCACAAAATATAGGCGATTTATTTAAACTAACTCCAAAATCTTGTAAAGTCTGTTGCATGTAAATGACTTGAGTGCATGCTAAAGCGGCAGATATATATTCTGCTTCGCATGTAGATAACGATACACAATTTTGTTTCTTACTAAATCAAGATACTAGAGATTGACCGATGAAGTGACAAGTTTCACTTGTACTTTTTCGGTCCGATTTACATCCACCGAAATCCGCATTACTATAGGATACAAGTTCAAATGGACATTCCTTTGGATAAAAAAGCCCGTAATCTTTAGTATTTGGTACTTATCTTAGTATCTGTTTAACTGCATGTAAATGTGTTTCTTTTGGATTATCTTGAAGGCGAGCACATAGACACACATTCATTAGAATATCTGATCTACTTGCAGTTAGATATAATAACATCCAATCATATTCTATATAGTTTTTGTTCAACTTCCTTTCCATTTTCATCTTTGTCAAGATGGATACTCGTACTCATTAGAGTAGCTTTACTAGTTGCATTATTCATGCCAAATCGTTTTATCAAATCTATACAATATTTTTCTTGATAAACAAACATCCCATCTTTTAGTTGTTTAATTTGTAGACCTAAAAAATAGTTTAACTCAACCATATGATACATTTCAAATTCACTAGTCATTATTAAAGAAAATTCATCGCATAATTTTTTATTGGTTGATCCGAAGATAATATCGTCTACATAAATTTGAACTACTAAAATATCATGTTTATTTGTTTTTGTAAACAGTGTTGAATCAACTTTACCAATTTGAAATCCTGATTCTAATAAATACGTTTTTAATCTTTCATACCATGCACGAGGTGCTTGTTTAAGACCGTATAATGCTTTTCTTAATTTAAAAACATGGTTTGGAAACTGTTCATGAACAAACAATGGGGGTTGTTCCACATACACATTTTCTTTTACAAATCCATTTAAGAATGCACTTTTTACATCCATTTGATATAAGATAAAATTATGACGACATGGAAAATCTAAAAGGATTTTAATTGCTTCGAGACGAGCTACAGGAGCGAAGTTTCTTCATAGTCGATTCCTACTTCCTAAGAATATCCTTGAGCGACTAGTCTTGCTTTACTTTGAATTATATCACAATTTTCATCCATTATATTTTTAAAAATCCATTTTGTACCAATGACAGATTGATCATCAGGTCTTGGTACTAATTCCCATACATTATTTCTTTCAAATTGATTGAGCTCTTCTTGCATGGCTATAATCCAATGATCATCCGTAGAAGCTTCTTTAAAATTTTTGGGTTCAAAGTTTGAAATAAACGCAATATGGCCCATTTGATTTAATTGTATTAATATCTCATATGATATTATCTATAGGATGATTTTTTAGTTCTTCAAGTGGAGATTTAATTTTATTATTATTTAGACTAATTGATTCAACTTGATTTGTTTGTGTATATGATATTATTCGATTTATATTTTCATCATCCTCTTTAATTGAGTTAAATTTTTTGTCAAATGAAATGTGTAAAGTTTTTTCTATTTTGTTATTTTTAGTACTAAAAATTCTATATGCTTTACTCTGTTCAGAATATCCTACAAAAATTCCTTCATTGGCTTTTGGGTCGAATTTTTCAAGTGGATCACTAGTATTTAGGATAAAGCATTTTGAATCAAATATTTTAAAATGTGATACTTTAGGTTTTCTTTCAAAAGATAATTCGTATGATATTTTTAGTTAAAGGTCTAATTGAGACACGATTCAGAACATAGCATGCTGTAGCAACTTCTTCTGCCCTGAAGTTTTGAGGTAGATTACTACTATTAAGAAGGGTTCGTGCACATTCTTGAAGAGTTCTATTTTTTATTTCTACAACAGCATTTTATTGTGATGTTCGAGGAAATGAAAAATTACGAGTTATTCCCTTTATGTTACAATAATTTTGAAATAATTCATTTTCGAATTCTCTTACGTGATCACTTCTAATAGTTTTGATTTTGAGTCTTTCAGATTTTGAATACGTTTAGAAAATATTTTAAATGTTTCAAAAGTATCACTTTTATGTTTTAAAAACAAAGTCCATGTATAACGTGAAAAATCATCACTATAATAAATACATATTTACCATGGTTGATTGATCTAACTTGCATTAGTCCAAATAGATCCAAATGCAGTAATTCTAATGGATGTTTTGTTGACATGTCTATTTTAGATTTAAAAGAAGATTTTTTTAATTTTCCTTTTTGACATGCATCACACAAATTATTTACCTTAGAATTAATATTCGGTAATCCATGAACCAATTTATTTTTAGCTAATTTATGAATATTTCTAAAATTAGCATGACATAACCATTTATGCCAAATCCATGGATCAGAATTATTTGCCATTAGACATAAATCTTTGTCATATCTAATTTTCATATTTAATACATATATATTGTGGTTTCTTGTTCCTTCAAAAATTAGTTTTTATTTCTGTCAAATAGATTACATTTTCCAATTTCAAAAGTTATTGAAAAACCTTTATCGCATAAGTGACTAATGCTAAGTAGATTATGTTTTAAGTTTTCAACTAAAAAGACATTATTAATTAGAGGGGAATTAGATGTACCGACAGATGCGGCGTCTCCTTATCCAATGACATATCCTTTAGAATTATCGCCAAATATGACCGTTCCACCATCTTTGTATGAATCAGCATTTCCAGTCATGTTTTTAGAGCATCCACTATCGAGAATCCATTTCTCCTTCTTATGATTGAGTACCTACAAAAAATAGAAAAAATTTAATGGTACACACTTCCTCTGTTAGGGTCCTGGGGGTTAAGTGTTAGGTAACCATGCCCAGGAGGGTTTGGTAGATCCTTGAAATTGAAATTTTTTATTAAAATGAACTTCACTTAAAAATTTGTGAATATGTTTTTCCTAATCAATATATTATTTGATTTAGGTATCCAAATTTTAATCGACTTTTTTTTCTAATTTTTGTATATTAGAGTACTTCTCGATAGTTATATTATTACTACCTGATTTATGAAAGTTCGTATATAATGAAGTATACCTAGATACAAGTTTCTTTGGTTTATTTTTATCAAATCCCAAGCCTCTCTTATTGTTTGATGGTTTTGAATTATTAATTAACTGGGATAAGTTTTTTTGCCCTTATTAAATTTTGAGATATTAGTAGATAAATCCAAAATTTTCTTTTCTAGTTCAATTGCGTCCTGTTTTAAAACTTTGTTATTATTTTCCAAACAGGTTATTTTACTTTCTAACTTAACTATCGTAGATTGTAAAACATTTTTGTCATTTACTAAACTTTTTTTCCTTGTTTAATATTCAAAAGATTAACTGTACTAGAAAGAGTTTTATTTAAATATTGTAACTTCAAAATTTCTTCCTCTAAAACCATTTTTTCTTCTTTAAGCATTTCATTCTCCAAATTCTAGTCTATTTAATTTTCCTGGACATTCCTTGTGAATTTTACATAAATTTCTATATTTATTGCATAATTCTGAAGCTACTTCCATAACATCATCAAAAGATAAGTCAGAATGAACCTCATTTGTGTTTGCCATAAAATACACATTAGCTTGTTCTCCATCGTTATCACTTTCTATCTCGCTATCACTCGAAGAATCATCCCAAGTTACTTGGAATGCTCGTTTGCTCTTCTTGGAGAATTTTTCATTTTTAATTTTTTTTTCAAAGACTTTCTTTTCTTTATTCAACTCTGGACAATCCTTTTTCATATGACTAAATTTGTTGCATTCATAACATTTGAAGGTAGAACCATCCGTTGAGTTATCTGGTTTTTGCTCTCTGACCATTCTGTTGAATTTTCGAAATTTGTTGTCATTTTTAGCAAAGAATACCACTTCTTCTTCGTCAAGATCCGAATCATCACTGTTGTTAACTTGAAAAGCTATATTACATTTTTCTTAGGCTAGTTCTTTTCTAGCTTGCAAATTTTCTTCGTAAGACGTTAAATTTCATATAATTTCTACTTTGAGTCCAGATAAATCATTAGCCTCTTCTATAGCTAATACTTTTCTTTCCCATTCATCAGTTAGTGCATTCAATATTCGAGTGATTAAATCAAAATCAGTAAAGGTAACTCCTAATGCCATAAGATCATGTTATAAAGTTTGAAAACATGAATACATACCAACGATACTTTCATTAGGTTTTATTTTAAAAGAAGAAAATTGGTTTTTCAATATACCGACTTTAGTTTGCTTGCCTTTGTTGTGCCTTCATGTGTTATTTGTAGCATGTGCCAAATATCATAAGCAGTTTTACACATCATAATTCTAGAACATTCGTTTTTTATCTAATGCACAATATAGCAAATTCAAAGCTTTTGAATTATTTGATGCAGTGGTTTTTTGTGCTTCTGTCCATATGCTTATTTCTGTAGTGGGTGCAACATACTATGTTTGAGTGGCTTGCCAGATGTGAAAACCATTTGATTCCATAAAAACTCTCATACGTGTAGCCCAGTAAATATAATTTAACCCGCTAGAAAATGGTGATCATGCAGCGGATTGTCCTTCTTGAAACGTGTTGTAATTCATGATAGCCATATTAAATTATTCAAAAATGGTGTTATGGTTTTGAATGAACCCTGCTCTGATACCACTTGAAAGAACTAGTGGATCGTATATGGCTAACTTATCAGAATATATAGTTAACAAAATATGCAGTATAAATTATATAACAGAAAGTAAATGAACACACCGAGATTTATACTTGTTCAGAGCACCTCTCCTACGTCCAGTCCCTAAGCACCTCTTAGGAATTTCCTTCGTAAATCTCTCACTTGACCCGGAGGAACAGGTTTACAATCTTTCAATCTGAGCACCTGTGATGACCCAGAATTTTTAGGCATTTGAAATCGGAATATTTAATTGTTTTTAAATATTTAAAAGTTAATTTTTAACTTGAATTCAAATATTATTATTATTTAGCGATTAAGTTATTGGATTTAATAAACTGAAATTGGGTAAGTTATTGAATCTTCTGTTTTAAGCCTGTTAAAATATAATTTAAAGGCTTGCAAAATTTATATCAATAGTACTGAAGATAGTAAAGGTGTTGAAATTGAATTTGAAAGTGTTTTGTTCTGTTTTGAAAATATATCGTTTAAATTGATATTTAAAATAGCCTTCCGAGGCACAGTCTCGGATTTCGACGAAATTAATTCCATTGGATTCGTAATATTATACTATTACCGGATTTCAATTTTCGTAGTATTTGGAGTTGTTGTGTGAGCATACGACATATAAACGTGCTTAAATCTATATCGAAAATTCAATATAATAACTGGTCCAAAAAACTATCTTCTCCATACGATCGAATTAGGACTCGAAACCTTTCCCATTGCGTTCGGAATAGGGGTTTAACATTATAAATGCCTGGCGGCATGCCTCGATAGGAGTTTGAAATTTTAGGTTGCTTTTGGAATTTGAATTTGAGTTTAATTTAAAATATTTATATCCTGGTCATCTTCAGCTGAATTATTTCACATCGTAACTTTTTCTTGTCATATCGAAATCACTGTTGCAAGCTGGGTCGGGCACGTTTACATCTTTTCGTGTTTTCCCTTTTTCTTCTGTAAGAATGTGAATGATTTTAAGAATTGGGAACGAGAGCAAAGAATATAATAAAAATAAATGGCCGTCTTTCCCTGAATTCTCCTTTCCTTTTAGCCGATTCACCAAAGCCAGAATCATGGTCGAGAGGCTAGGGCATCGCATGTTTCCTTCAGTAATCGAATCGCCTAAGGGGTTCGAACGTACCGTTCGTTGTTGATTCTGAGGCAGGTGCGTGAGCAACTAAAATCGCGACAACGTGGAGGAAGCCAATGGGGGATCACGACCTAGAAGGTGAAGAGAACTCGGCGATGACTGCAGGTTGCTGTGATATGGGTAATGGTTTGGAAGGCAGTCGAGCACGCGAGGGAATTTGGCTGTAAGGTAATTGCAGTTTCGTTTATTTTAATCTAATAAATAACTATATATAATATAAGACTTTATATAACATAGATTTTATTAAATCTATATAGATATTTTTATAAGTATGCATGAAGTTTCAGAATTAAAATGAATATATACACATTTTATACCTACTAGTTTTTTTTTAAATGTGTATTAGGGTGATTAACCTGTTTAATTAACTTGTTTAATTACTTTAGTCGCTAAAAATATTTTATTTAAAGAAAATTTGTTTAAAATAAATTATTGGTTTAAACCTAAATAATTAGCTAAATTAAATGAATAAATAGCAATTAATTGATTGACTAATTCAAATATTAGTGAACCATACAAATATTTATAAAAGGTCATAAACTGAAAAGAAGCGAGCCGGTTTGGAAGTGGGTTGCAAAACAGGAATCAAAGGTGTGTTAATCTCACTCATCTGGGTTGTTTAGATTTAAATAGTTAAATTTAAATAATTGATTGAATGATTGAATTGTTTTGATGTGCAATATTATATATAGTAGTATATAATATATCTGGGAATGATTGATTTCCCGCATTATATAGCGGATGAGACCCTATGCGTCGCATAATAGCGGAGATATTATATTTAAAACCCATATACCACGATATTCCACCTCGAAGTGGAATTGGTATTTTATATTGTGCTAACATCTGTGGATGCAGGGAAACAGGTTGGAGGGATCCAACTGAATTCCTCAAAATTATTTATATTGTTTTATATTCTCTGTTATGAATATTTGATATTCTGCAATGAATATTATTGATAATTCGAATACTGAATGCTATGTTTTACTTGAATATATTTCGATACACTGAGTTATCAAAATATATAGAATTGGATTTTTGAAAAGAAAATAAAAGGATAAGAATTTGTAAGTGAAATAATTATAGAGAATTTAAATAAATTAAGAATGAACTGGATAAGAATAATAGTGGCTTTAAAATTCTAGTAAATAAATTCCGTATATGAAAAAGGGATTTTGAATAAACAGGAAGATAATGAATTTTAAACTTCAGTGTTATTATTTAAAACAATAAAGCATTTATTTTAAATTTAAGATTTAAATTATTGAAAAGAATAAAGAAGAAATCTGGAAAATCTGAAATTGGTATGTTTCAGTTAAAAGATTTAAAATCAAAACGAAAAAAATAAATAAATAAAGTCTACAATTAATAGATTTTGAAATGAATTGAGTAGATAAAGCAATTTATTTCAAAATGGAGTAAATTGGAAATCAATTTGAAAATTGATTTAAGTTGTTGAAGTTGGAACTTTAAGGGAGAAGTGAGACTTTGAAATTTATAAACTGGATTTATAAAAGTAAAGTAATATATCAGTGGATATTTGGAAGAATAAATTCACGATGGGAATTTATTAAAGGAATGAGAAAATTTGTTTAAAAATAAAAAGTGATTTTTAAGGATAGAAAGAGAAGAGTATTTTCCTGGATAGCCAAGTACATTTTCAAAGTAAAATTTTTAAATATAAGTTAAAGGCTTTAATGTTGTTTCTAAAAGTATGCTAGGAAATTTATTATTTCTAAACATTTAAATTCTAAAATAAGTATTTTCTTTTAATCTATTATAGCAGTAATTATTTAAAAGTGACCTGGTATTTGTTTTTAAAGAGAAAATCTAGTTTTATATTTTATAAAGTAGCCTCATTTTAAATATTCCTAATATATATATTTTTAATAAAGTATTGAAATAGTTTTCAATCTAAATGTTAAAATATATTTTATAATAAAGTGTTTTAAAGTTATTTAAAAAATCTAAATCTTTGTGCTTGGTATTTTTAGTGGAAATAAATATTTGGGAATTTATGCCATAAGAAGAGAGTGGGTTTAAAACTGTTTTCAAAAGGGTTGAAAATGGAAATATATCTTGCGAAGATATTTTGAGGTTAATAAATAATTTGGTGGAATTATTTATGGTTGATGGTTGTTTGTGAATGTTAATTGATAGTTAAATAACTGACTATCAATATCGGACAATGCACTGATCGTTTCGAAGAGACGGGATCAGGATTGATTTCTCGAAATCCACTTCGATCCGGTTTGTACCTTTTTGCGGAGAAACGAGTTCGAAGTCGAAGATGGAGCGGTGAAGTGCAAGAGTTAGTCGCTACTAATATTGAGGATGATTCCAAAATGGATGTAGTAGGAGTAGTGCCTTCGGTTCCGTTCGAACCCGGGACAGACTTGTATGGATGAATGCTTTCAGAATATAGTCCGGTAGACGATGGGCATTCTAAGTGAAACGTTCTTAAAAGGTAATGCTTAGCCTCAAGCCTCATCAACCGGGAATGACTGAAAATCAAGGGTTATGCAGCAAGGTTAGGTGGGTAGCACCCATTTCAGGGTTAGGTCATCCCTGTCTAGATGTCCCTTTTATTTCGGCTTAGTGGTGCGGTTGCTAATCCAACCGTGGGGTGATCTTACTCGGGACTATCCAGTAAGGGGTAGTCCCAGTCTTGTGTTGCGGGGGGTCGGTAGTGATTCTCGGAATGCCGATCTAGACCAGGTATCGTGGCAGGTGGTACCCCAGTGCCTAGTCATTATTTGGAAATCCATATTCCCTACGCGCCCGTACAGTTTTGATTGTGCCCAACTATTGCTGAAATGTGAGATGCAAGCATTTCAACTAGATTCTATTTTACTTTATTTAGACACTATTATAATATCAGAGAATTTTAATAAAAAGTGTTTTAGCTATCGTAAGGTAAAAACCCGACATGTTTATTTGTGGCGTGGTCTTACGAGATGTTTTTGTTTTCAAAGGATTTTTGAAACTTTAATAATCAATTTGAGTGTGGTTTTCTCACGCTGGTTTTCCAGACTGTCTCGGGTGTTATTTAACTATAATGCTCGGGTCAGGCCGAGTATTATAGGATACAGGAAAGGATGCTGTAGAGTAGGAAACGAGCTGGTTGGCGATACGTACTCCCGTATTTGATTATTATTCCGCTGTGTGTCCAGCTTGAGGACAAGTTTATATGACTGTCCAGTTGTATGTTATTGATGTTGTTAAACTCTGATGATGTATTCTGATGATGTATATATAAAACAGATATAGTTTTCTTTTGTGTAAAGATCATTGAATATCTATTATATTTTATTCCACTGTGATGGTTAGATTCTGATGTTGTTTTCTACCTTCTTCTTCTACCTCTTCTTCTTTAACCTAAATGGTTCGTATTTCCGTTCATCTTGAGTTGATTGATGTAGAATAGTGTTGACTCAAGGGGTACGGATTTGTAGGTCGTTACACTTGGTTTCAGAGCTTAGGTTGGTGATAACCTTGGCTCTGGTGGAAATTACTCAAATAGAGTCAGTAATACTCTAGAATGTGTTTGAGCGTATTAATAGATATAAGCGCGTATTTGTTAGTGAATATAAATTATTTTAATATTGTGTTGACTTATTGGTTGGGTGGAATATGAGTTCTGATCGAGTAAGTTGGCCGCTATTCGAGAAGAGTTTATAAATACCCACACGATAAATTGACACGGTATTATTTTAAATGTGGGTGAATGAAATAATTTCACCCAAAAATATATTTTGATATAAAAGAAAGTTTTTGTAAACTATTTTAGCTAATATATGGTTGCTTGGATGTTAGGAATGATAATATTAAATTATTCTCATTGTTGTGTGGAAATTTAACTAGAAATTGAAAATATAACCAAAGGTTAAGGAAATAAATTCAATTGTAAAATGAAATTTTTAAATGTGAATTATAAACATGATTTTAAATTGAAATATGATTAAATGGAAAAAATGGTATGAGTATAAATTATACCAATGAATTATAGTTAAAATTTGATTTAAATCAAATTTGAAAATTTAAAATCCCGGAGATTTTGGAAGTGTTTTGAAGACAAATAATAGCATTATTATTTTGGAGGTATTTCTGGAAGGAAATTATTTCAAATAAATTTTGAAAGGGATATAGCATTGAAATCACTTCAATCACTGGAAAATAATTTCGGTGATGACTGCAGCATCAACGATGTTCATTTTCGAGTTTCTATGTTCATTTTCGAGTTTCTAAGTGACGGATTGCTACCAAATTGATTTGTTCAGAAGAACTAGTTTGTTTATGAAATTTCAAACGAAATTTATTGGGAATAAAAAACAGGATTGGTTTAAATTTTTGAGAAGTGTGATTTTGAGATGTTGGAGATTTCAAAATGATTTGAAACCAAAAGCCGGGTGTTTAAAAATCCTGATGAGATAGGTTGGAAGCTTATAAATTTAAATCAGGAATGAAATATAAGCTTTGAAT
Source organism: Allium cepa (assembly GCA_030765085.1). Lineage (NCBI taxonomy): Eukaryota > Viridiplantae > Streptophyta > Magnoliopsida > Asparagales > Amaryllidaceae > Allium > Allium cepa. The sequence goes on along the minus strand of CM060940.1, from coordinate 405,127,554 downwards.
GTTGGAATTTAAATTTAAAGCGAAAAGTTAAAAATGAAATTAACTTAGATTGAGAAAGAAAATTGAATCAAAATGAATTAAATAAATCTGAGTTAAAATAGAATTGAATTGGTATAAAATTCAGTTGAGTTATAGGTGATATTGAATGGAATTAGATCCTTACTTAAATCAACGGAAGTAAGTTGGATAAGAAATAAGTTGGATAAGAATTGGATTAGAATAAATGAATTAGAATAACTTATAAAAGAATTAAAAATCCATGGAATAAAAATACGCTTGGGTTATAAATAAGCGAAATTTTTTGAGTTAAAAATAAAGATGAATATATTCAATCCTAGAATGAATGGAAATGTGTAAAATAATAAGTTATGACTTATAAAATTTAAAAGTAGAATAGAAAACCCAAAATAAATATTATTTGATGTTTTGGAAAATGAAACAAAAATCCAAACTTGAATTATAAAATAAATTGAACTTAAGGAAATTTAATGAAGTGATTTTTCAGATTAAAAATCAAGTATTGAATTATAAATAAGGGAGAACTAATTAGATAATAAATTAGTTAATGAAATATGTAAATGGAACCTAATGTAGCTGAATAGAAGCTGAATTGTGAGTTAATAATGAAGTTTGGAAATCAAATTCAATTTATAAATCAAATTCGACTTGAATCGTTAGTGAAGTAAATATAATTAAATATGTTGCCAAATAAAATGAAATTGGATTAAAAAGGGATGGTTTTAGTTGCAATAAAACCTAGATGAGTGGGAATAAATTGAAAATGGCCTTGTAATTAATTAAATGAATTGAGAGTGAATTGAATCTGGAAATTTAAAATTTATTTGCAAAATGAAAATGAGTTTGAGTATGAAATTTAATAATTTGAAGTAAATTAATTTAAGTTTAAAATTAGTGGAAGCTTGGCTTCGAGAAAGGGTAAAAGTCTATTAAGTAAAAGCTCGGGTAAATTTAAATTGGGAAATGGTTATCAATATATAAGCATGTAATGGTTCAAGCTTAATAACATGGTCTCAAATGTAACGAAGGCAAATATGGAACGAAACGTAAATGAATGGATCGTGAATAAAATTGAAATAGAATGCATCGAGCTAAATAAAATGGTTGTAAATGAATTAAAATAGAAGGAATTAAATATAAATTAAGTTGGAATCAATTTAAAATGGTTATAAGCTTAAGTAATTATTTATTCACATGAATATTGTCGAATTGCATAAGAAAATGGGTCGTTCGATGTAAACGAGATTGGATAAAATCCTATGAGTTATTAGAAGTGAAATATGATAATTTTGAAATCAATTGGAATGAATATGAGTTTATTTTGCTTGGAACGAATTAAATATAAGCGAGTAAGTTGTAAATCACTTAAACTGAATGGAATGGTTTTAGAATTGGTTGAAAGCAATTGTAATAAGTGTCGGAACCCTATATGTGCTTATGGAAATTATATAATATTGCATTATATGTGAAATATATGTGTTAGCTTTATTAAAATAAGTGAAATACTAGTAAATTACATATATTTAGCACTTACATGTTTTAGTTGAGTAAGTACAGGTACCGAGAAGCCGTTGGACTGGATTTGATCGCGCAAAATGCTAATTAAATAAGTCGCTTGCTTAAAGTGCTAAATAAAAGGTACGCCTACGCAATAAAAGTAGGAAATACGAATTGTTTTTTTTTTCGACCGTGTGGGTCGATGTATATATATTTATATCTCTTGTCAAATTGCAAAAGCTCCTCCATACGAAGGGGACTCTGCCAAAATTTTCCGAAATTTTTGGAAGTTAGAAAATTTTTGAAATTTTTTTTAGCGACAAAACGATTTCAAGTTGGAAATAGAAATAAATAGAGTGGATGAAACTAATTTAAATAATGATATGAATCAGTTATAAATTGAAGACAAAATTTAGTATTTAGAGTTGAAGATAAATTGAATTCATATGGAGATGGAAAAACTAATTTGAATAGGAGTAGATATGAAAACTTCTGCAAGGAAATGTATAAAATGATTTTAAAAGCTATGATTGGATATTATTGCTAAGTAGGATACGCAGGTATTATAAAGGGAAAGGAAGATTGGTTTTGATTTCAGAAGATAAATTTGAATTTCACGACAAAAGGGTATGTGTTTAAATTTATGTATGGAATTTGATTGGGTTTTTGATCTAGCTACTTGGCTTTTTGTTTTTTTGGAATTTGGGAGCCTGTAGAGGCATTTTGTAGTTGTACCGAGCTAGCCGCGCAAAGAAGACGCTGGCGAAATTTTTCAAAAATTTAGAGAGTTGGAAAATTTTTGAGAAATTTTGAAAATTTAAAACTTGGTTTGGAATTATAATTTGAATGGTTGAATAAGTAAAGATGTTTGGGAACTATGGAAAAGTTTGGGAAGTTAGTAAGAAAGATAATGGATCTTTTATAAAAAGATAGTTGGTAAGATGTTGAACTGTTTGGTTTTAAAAAATAGTAATGGATATTGAGTCATTCTTCTTAGCTAGCAATTTCAGGGACGAAATACTTTTAAGGGGGGAGGAATGTGACGACCCGGAACTTTTAGGCATTTGAAATTGGAATATCTAATTGATTTTAATTATTTAAAAGTTAATTTTTAACTTGAATTCAAATATTATTATTATTTAGAAATTAAGCTATTGGACTTAATAAACTGAAATTGGATAAATTATTGAATCTTCTGTTTTAAGCCTATTAAAATATAATTTAAAGGCTTGCAAAATTTATATCGATAGTACCGAAGATAGTAAAGGTGTTGAAATTGAATTTGGAAGTGCTTTGTTCAGTTTTGAAAATATATCGTTTAGATTGATATTTAAAATAGCCTTTCGAGGCACAGTCTCGGATTTTGACGAAACTAGTTCCATTGGATTCGTATATTATATTATTATCGGATTTCAATTTTCGTAGTGTTTGGAGTTGTTGTGTGAGCATACAACATATAAACGCGCTTAAATCTATATCGAAAATTCAATATAATAACTGGTCCAAAAAGCTATCTTCTCCATACGATCGAATTAGGACTCGAAACCTTTCCCATTGCGTTCAGAATAAGGGTTTAACATTATAAACGCCTGGCGGCACGCCTCGATAGGAGTTTGAAATTTTAGGTTGCTTTTGGAATTTGAATTTAATTTAAAATATTTATATCCTGGTCATCTTCAGCTGAATTATTTCACATCGTAACTTTTTTTTGTCATTTCGAAATCACTATTGCAAGCTGGGTCAGGCATGTTTCCATCTTTTCGTGTTTTCCCTTTTTCTTCTATAAGAATGTGAATGATTTTAAGAATTGGGAACGAGAGCAAAGAATATAATAAAAATAAATGGCCGTCTTTCCCTGAATTCTCCTTTCCTTCTACGCGATTCACCAAAGCCAGAATCATGGTCGAGAGGCTAGGGCATCGCATGTTTCCTCCGGTAATCGAATCGCCTAAGGGGTTCGAACGTACCGTTCGTTGTTGATTCTGAGGCAGGTGCGTGAGCAATTAAAATCGCGGCAACGTGGAGGAAGCCGATGGGGGCTCGCGACCTGGAAGGTGAAGAGAACTCGACGACGACGGCATGGTTGTTGTGATATGGGTAATGGTTTTGAAGGCAGTCGAGCAGGCGAGGGAATTTGGCTGTAAGGTATTTACAGTTTCGTTTATTTTAATCTAATAAATAACTATATATAATATAAGACTTTATATAACTTAGATTTTTATGAAATCTATATAGAATATTTTTATAAGTATATATGAAGTTTCGGAAATAAAATAAATATATACACATTTTATACCTACTAGTTTATTTTAAAAAAAATATGTATTAGGGTGATTAACCTGTTTAATTAACTTGTTTAATTACTTTAGTCACTAAAAATATTTTATTTAAAGAAAATTTATTTAAAATAATTTATTGGTTTAAACCCAAATAATTAGCTAAATTAAATAAATAAATAGTAATTAATTGATTGACTAATTCAAATATTAATGAACCGTACAAATATTTATACAAGGACATAAACTGAAAAGAAGCGAGCCGGTGTCGAAGTGGGTTGCAAAACAAGAATCAAAGGTGAGTTAAGCACACTCATCTGGGTTGTTTAGATTTAAATAGTTAAATTTAAATAACTGATTGAGTGATTGATTTGTTTGGTGTGCAATATTATATATAGTAGTATATAATATATCTTGGAATGATTGATTTCCCGCATTATATGACGGATGAGACCCTATGCGCCACATAATAGCGGATGATATTATATTTAAAACTCATATACCACGATATTCCACCTCGAATTGGAATTGATATTTTATATTGTGCTAACATCCGTGGATGCAGAGAAACAGGTTGGAGGGATCCAACTGAATTCCACAAAATTATTTATATTATTTAATATTCTCTGTTATGAATATTTGATATTCTGTGATGAATATTATTGATAATTAGAATATTGAATTCTATGGTTTACTTGATTATATTTCGGTACATCGAGTTATCAAAATATATAGAATTGGATTTTGAAAAGAAAATAAAAGGAAGAAAATTTGTAAGTGAAATAATTATAGAGAATTTAAATAAATTAAGAATAAAATGGATAAAAATAATAGTGGTTTTAAAATTCTAATAAATAAATTCTGTATATGAAAAGGAGATTTTGAATAAACAGGAAGATAATGAATTTTAAATTTCAGTGTTATTATTTAAAAGAATAAAGCATTTATTTTAAATTTAAGATTTAAATTATTGAAAAGAATGAAGAAGAAATTTGGAAAATCTGAAATTGGTATGTTTCAGTTAAAAGATTTAAAATCAAAACGGAAAATAAATAAATAAAGTTTATAATTAATGGATTTTGAAATGAATTGAGTAAGTAAAGAAATTTATTTCAAAATGGAGTAAATTGTAAATCAATTTGAAAATTGATTTAAGTGGTTGAAGTTGGAACTTTAAGGGAGAAGTGGGACTTTGAAATTTGTAAACTGGATTTATAAAAGTAAAGTAATTATCAGTGGATATTTGAAAGAATAAATTCACGATGGGAATTTATTAAAGGAATGGGAAAATTTGTTTAAAAATAAATAGTTATTTATTTTTAAGGATAGAAAGAGAAGAGTATTTCCCTAGATAGCCAAGCACGTTTTCAAAGTAAATATTTAAATATAAGTTAAAGGCTTTAATGTTGTTTTTAAAAGTACGTTAGGAAATTTATCATTTCTAAAGATTTAAATTCTAAAGTAAGTATTTTCTTTTAATCTATTATAGCAGTAATTATTTAAAAGCGACTTGGTATTTGATTTTAAAGAGAAAATCTAGTTTTATATTTTATAAAGTAGCCTCATTTTAAATATTCCTTATATATATATTTTTAATATTAAAATATATTTTATAATAAAGTGCTTTAAAGTTATTTCAAAAATCTAAAGCTTCGTACTTGGTATTTTCAGTGGAAATAAATATTTGAGAATTTATTCCATAAGAAGAGTGTGGGTTGAAAACTGTTTTCAAAAGGGTTGAAAATGGAAATATATCTTGCGAAGATATTTTGAGGTTAATAAATAATTTGGTGAAATTATTTATGGTTGATGGTTGTTTGTGAATGTTAATTGATAGTTAAATAACCAACCATCAATATTGGACCATGCGCTGATCGTTTCGAAGAGACCGGGATCGGGATTAATTTTTCGAAAACCACTTCGATCCGGTTTATGCGTTGTCGTGGAGAAACGAGTTCGGAGTCGAAGATGGAGCAGTGAAGTGCAAGGGCTAGTCGCTACTAATCCCGAGGATGATTCCCAAAAGGATGTAGTAGGAGTAGTGCCTTCGGTTCCGTTCAAACCCTGGACGGACTTGTATGGATGAATGCTTTCAGAACATCGTCATATGGACGGTGGGCATTCTAATTGAAACTTTCTTAAAAGGTAACGCTTAACCTCAAGGCTCATCAATCGGGAATGACTGAAAATCAGGGGTTATGCAGCACGACTAGGTGGATAGCACCCATTTCAGGGTGAGGTCATCCCTGTCTAGATGTCCCTTTTATTTCGGCATAGCGGTGCGGTTGCTGATCCCAAATGTGGGGTGATCTTACTCGGGATTATCCAGCAAGGGGTAGTCCCGGTCTTGTGTTGTATGAGGTCGAAAGTGATCCTCGGTATGCTGATCTAGACCAGGTACCGTTACAGGTGGTACCCCAATGCCTAGTCATTAGTTGGAAATCCATTTTCCCTACGCGCCTGTACGGTTTTGATTGTGGCCAACTATTGCTGAAATGTGAGACGCAAGCATTTCGGCTAGATTCTACTTTACTTTCTTTAGACACTATTACAATATCAGAGAATTTTAATAAAAGATGTTTTAGCTATCGTAAGGTAAAAACCTGACTTGTTTATTTGTGGCGTGGTCTTACGAGATGCTTTTGTTTTCAAAGGATTTTTGAAACTTTAATAATCAATTTGAGTGTGGTTTTCTCACGCTGGTTTTCCAGACTGACTCGGGTGTGATTTAACTATAATGCTCGGGTCAGGACGAGTATTATAGGATACAAGAAAGGATGCTGTGGAGCAGGAGACGAGTTGGTTGGCGATACGTACTCCCGTATTTGATTATTATTTCGCTATGTGTCCAGTTTGAGGACAAGTTTATATGACTGTTCAGTTGTATGTTATTGATGTTGTTAAACTCTGATGATGTATTCTGATGATGTATGTATAAAACAGATATAGTTTTCTTTTGTGTAAAGATCATTAAATATCTATTATATCTTATTCCACTGCAATGCTTAGATTCTGATATTGTTCTCTATCTTCTTCTTCTACCTCTTATTCTTAAACCCAAATGGTTCGTATTTCCGTTTATCTTGAGTTGATTGATGTAGAATAGTGTTGACTCAAGGAGTATGATTTGCGGGTCGTTAGAGAACCTCTCAGATTATCGCTTTCCTTTATAATAGAATGTTTGCTTAGTCTGCTGTGTATGAATGTTTGAAATTCGTGCATTAAAAAATTCATAAAACTGTAATATATAAGTCTGGAGCAATCTACTGGGAAATGTCCAAAGTCGATTGAGCTAAGTCGACTAAGGCATTCTCCTAGTCGACTGAATGCTACTTCCTGGTTTTTTTATATTCTTCAACATTTTTCTTTTTTTCAGTTATGGATCATTGTTTGTGTGTGTGTATGAACCATAAAGGAGATTTTTGCAATTAAATCTAAGACCATACACATATAATGTTACTTGACTTTTTTCATTGTTTGGTCTTGTTGAAGTCCATTGTAGTTTTGAGCTAATCTTTGATTCTTTCGTCTTCTATCCTGCCAGAATGTGATATATGTATATAATATATAGTTGTCATCATTAAAATGAAGAACTGGTGTTCTAACAGTTATCATAAGATAAAAACTCGTTCCGTATTTATGTGCTGCGTGATCTTATAAGATACCTTTTTGTTTTCAAAACATTGTAAATTGAGTTCTCACACCATCCAATGACTGACTGGAGTTTGTTTTCCCTTAAAAATCTAGGTGCCCTATTTTTTCGGGCAGCCAAGTAGCCAGGATACTTAAGTAGCGTTTTGGAGCATGTTGGGAGCATTTTGGAGAAGTCTTTTGGAGCCATGAAGCTGAAGTATCTTATATAAATATCTACCCATTTTTCGTTGTGTTATGTAGTATGTATTTCCCAGCATATGTACGGACAGACACTTATAACTATCCCGCTGGATTTGTATTTAACTCCCATGATTTATGTATAGTTAAAATGTTGAATGCGATGTGAGATTCTATTATTGTGTTATCTTCTATCTTTATTTTCTTTTACATCCCTGATAATTTGCCTCCTCGGCACTTGGATTTACGGCATGTGAATACCATGTATGTATTATTAATAGATGAGTTTGATATCGATTATATATATATATTTAAAAGGAATTATTTATCCTTTGAAAAAATTTCTCGAATATTTATCATACTTTATCGGAATCCTACTTTTGTCAGTTTTACTATAGAAATCCAAAATCTTTATTCAATATCAAAAATAAGTTTACCATTCTTATTTATCATATAAAACTTGGTAGTTTAAGTTTGAAAATTCTACATTTGGATATTTAAATATATTAAATATTCCTTTTTCAAAGTGGTAAAATTATGGGTTGTTACATTCTCCTCTACTTAAAAGAATTTCATCCTTGAAATTATCCAGAGCCTAAACCCACATTTTTTACCTAAATCATTATTTCACAAACTTAAACCCATAAGATGTACCCAAATCATCCGTATATAAAATCTGATTTGATCTTCCGTTCGAATCCATAACTTTATTTTCGAACTAGTATCAATGTCTCGATCCTCTAGTGCGGACTCTGATCAAGCTTCTAGATCGGATACACTTGCTTTCCTTGCATAGCTCTCAACTATGATAGAAAATTCGAGTAACTAACCATAAAGCATCATTAATGCTAGCCGTCAAGAAATCGAATGATAAATTCTTTTCTGGATTAGTGTAAACACGTCAAAGTTCCGTACTCGGATATTAGATCAAAATTTATGCGATGAAATGATATACGTATAAATGCGTATTTATTCCTATTGGTTTTTCTCAGTATACCAAATTCTCTTTATTCGCATCCTTTATTTTCATTAATTTTTTACTAGATTTTCTTTAATACTAATATTTTTTATGAATCATTTCCTAAAACTATTACTTAAGTTTACTATATCTTATGAATACAATTATGTAAATCCATCACTTTTAAAAACTTAAGTCCTAACCCTTAATTAATGGTAGAATTCATTAATAAAACTTTTTTCAGGTTATAATTACATTTTAAAAATTCATGATTTTACTTAAGCGTATAAATAATTCATGACTTAAATCTATTTTGTATAATACATTTTTACATCCTAATAGTATATATATCCTAAATTCCCGACTGGTTTTATATCCGAGTGGATTATAGTTTGTTGTGGGCTGCTATCATTTCAAATTCATATTTCCGATTAATGCTATTATAAATTTCTCCACTTTTAAATCCTTTTTATTTATAATCACATTTATAAATTATACTAATCCGATTTCATTTACTTAAAACATTTCACAATGGTTTATCTTTTACCAGAATATTCAACAAATTCCTTAGCTTTGAGTTTGGTGTGATGCAAAAAAAATTGACTGTCCAAAATATTCGAGAATCCCACTTTAAATTACTAATTAGTGATTCCGAATTTATCTTGGTTTAAACACTTTTATAAATATTACTAATCAATTTATCAATTAATGATTCACATTATCTTTTTAACTTAAGAAAATTGTATAGATCGAGTAACTCCTAAATAATACCAAGGAACTAATTACTACCAATAGTATTATATATTATCTTAACAAGAAAAGTAATACTTAAGAGAAGTGTTTGCCATCCGCACACATTTCTTGCCCATTTTTAGTTTATTTTTAAGCCATTTGAACTAGTTATCATAAAATATCTCTTTTTATTTGAAATAATACCCTTTTCAAAATCCTTTAGAGATTACTTTTGTTTATGAAACTATTTTATAAATTCTTTTATCTTATTTTAATTAACTTCATCTAAATTACCATAATTCTTTTAAATTATTTGAATTTTAAACTTTCATTCCTTTTATATTTACCTTTTACATAATCATTTTATATTATATTTTTATCATATATGTCCATTCCTTGAACCAATCTTATTATCAAACACCTTATAGTCAAATCATGAAGTTTAATTCATAAGACATTTGTATTTTAACTTTAAATTAAACAATTAATCAATTTATGATAGTAACTTAATATTATCATTTCTTAATTTATTATTTTGGAATAAGTATTAAAGATTTTAATTACCTTATCAGATTTCTTACTTATTGATTATCTTTATGAAACATCTTATACTCAAACTTTGAAATTCTAACCATAAGATGTTCATATTTAAATTTCACTAATCTTGATTTCTAACTATACAACTTTAAAATATATACTTTGTAATCAAATTATAATCCTAGGTAAAATTATTTCATTTACCAATTTTTCAAAATAAAACCTTTATATATAACATTATCAAATACGCACTCATATAAATACTCTCAACTCATTCTAAGGAGTTACTAACCCTATCTATAATGAGTTACTCATCCAAGGGTATTACTAATCCTATCTCTAAAGAGTCTTTACCTACCAATGCCAAGGTTCTCGCTTAACCTTCAGCTCTGATACCAAATGTGATGGCCTGTTTTATATATTTATCGAAGCATTATAAATTAAATTACTATTATTATCAAATGAGTTCGATATCGATTATATATATATAAGGAATTATTTATCCTTTGTACAAATTTCTCGAATATTTATCCTACTTTATCGGAATTCGACTTTTGTTAATTTTACAATGGAAATCAAAATATTTATTCAATATCAAAAATAAGTTTGTCATTCTTATTTATCATATAAAACTTGATTGTTTAAGTATGAAAATTCTAGATTTGAATATTTAAATAAAATAATTATTCCATTTTCAAAGTGGTAAAATTACGGGTCGTTACAAAATCGAGGCTTCCACCTACTACAGCGTCAGGTCACGCCCTCTATCCCCAAGTCGAGCTCCACCAAAATCCCCCACGGCCCCCCTCCCCCCGAGTGCGCCTCACCATACCGAACCCACATCCAAGCTTGCCTCCATCCATTTTTCCCTAAATGAAAACTAGGTCAAACCCTAGTTGTCAACTGCCACTCGACACCCACTGTCGATCAACCCAACAACCTCCGCACCTTACATACCACACATCAGATCGAAGCGCTAGGAAAAACATGAATTTAGGAAGTGGTTTCATAATTTATTATTGAGTATACTAGGAGAAATCAATTTTTGAAGTGGCCATGCTTTTTTTTTTGTTCTATGAAATAAAAAGAGAGTGGAGAAGCTTGATTTTAAAGGAAGGGGCGGTGGGTCACATGGTGGTTGACATGTAAAGAAAGAATAGGCTGGGAGAGAGTGTGACAGCCTAGTCAAAGTCAAAAAATACATACATACATACATACATACATATATACATATATATATATATATATATATATTATTTTCCATTCAAAATATCCCACTATGGAACTTAAAATCTCGAACCCTTATCGAGGCATGCCGATAGGCGTTCATAATATTATACCCTCATTCCAAACGCAATAGAACAAATTTCAAGTCCTAATTGAACCGTATGGACAAGATAGCTTTCTAGACCTAATTATTATATTGGATTGTCGATATTCATTTCAACGCGTTTCTATTCCGTACGACCAAATAATGACTCGAGATACTATGAAATTTGAAATCCAATAATAGTACACTACTATGGACCCATTGGAACTGGTTTCATCAAAATTCGAAACTATGCCCTAGACCGCTATTTTAACGTCTCGATTATAATATAAAATTTTCAATTTTTATTTATTCACTTTTAAATCCAAATTAAAATGTTCATAATTTTCATTGTTGTTTAAATATAATTTACATCAATTTTCAATATCATTTTCAATCATATAAATTCATAATTTAATTATTTAAATAATTTCCAATATCAATTTTAAACAATTTAATTTTCCAATAAATCAATAAATTTCAATATTGGATTTTAAGTGAATTTTCGTTATCAATTAATTACTTTATTTACAGTAACAAATTTAGCATTTATAATTTAATCCAACTATTGATTGGAAACACATTCAATACATAACATTACTTTTCAGTACTTGTTATTAGTCAAATTTTCGAAATTAATTTATTTCAAAATTTTATTCAAGTTGATATCAAATAACTTACATTCAAAATCATTAAATCTTTTTATTTTTAACCATCTTTATTTAATAATTACATTAATTATAATAATTTAAATAGCTAAAAACACGGGTCGTTGCAATTGGTCATTATCAAGAAATATTAGTCATTTTACTCATTAAAACATCGAACAAAAACTAAGTTATCATTACAATTAGACTCGAATTTGGCTAGTTGTGTTGGTTGACAACATTGTGCAACTTTGATATTGATCCTTCATTGATTATCAATGTTTTTTAAACAGGTATTTTCTTTTGAATATCAAATCGAATCAAATAAGTGAAAATGGTGCATGGAATTCAATTGCTTGTTGTCTCTATTTGAAAAATATTAACATTATTATTTACACACCTAACTCAGATAAAATGAGGCTAGATATACCGATCATACACTGCCTTTTGGACTTACGTGAGAAGAGTACAGAGTGTGGCAAGTATACACACTTGCATATAAACTCATGAATCTAGGCGGTTATTTTTATTAAATCTACTTACATACACCTAACTCAGATAAACTGTGGCCAGATATGCCTATCATGCACTACCTTTCAGACTTACATGAGGAGGGTAGAGAGCATGGCGAGTGTACACACTTGCATGTGAACACCTAACTCTAAGTATTCCTTAATTTTATAAAAACCATTTATTTATTTTTTCTTATATATATATATATATATATATATATATATGTTAAGAGAGAGTTTTGCAAAATCATCTTGCATCACTTAACTTAGAAAATCAAAAATGTTATTGCCTTTACTTTAAATCAGTCACTCTTTTAAACAAAGATTTCAATTAGGATATGCTTCATAATTATCACCCATGGATCTTCTGATATACTAGTTAAACCATAGTTACTTGCAATCAAACTTTATTTTTATTTTTGTTGAGATAAGTAAATTTTCAAAATTTTCACTCTAATAACCAAAAACATATATTTATCCTATAGTGTTTTTTTAAAAGTAAATCAATATACTAAAAAAAAAATTTGAAATTTTTTTTGTTTTTTATTTCGGAAAGAAAATGCAAAAAAACATGAGCCTCCCCACACTTAGTTATGACCGTGTCCCTACGGTCAACCTAAGTGAAAGAAGAAAAATAAAATAAAATATAACCTATATTTACATGAAAATAAAACGATTATTATTCACATGACATCAGAAAAATATACCTTTATAGATAAATGAAACAGTCTTCCAAAGACCAACTCATTTGTCTCGTCAAGTATGAGAGACATAGCTTAAGCACAAAAAACAAAAACCATAAAATATTTTTAAGTTGAATGTTGATTTGGAGAAATAAATGTCGTTTTATTAAAAATCGTATGAGTTGTTTTATTTTCGATGATTTATGGGGTAGATAGAACAAATGGTTGAAGTTCAAGTTAATTTTCACAAAATTTAAATTCAAACTCATCATTGATGACAAGCACTATTGTCCCAGTGGTTAAGTGATTCGACTTTGGTGCGAGAGGTCACAAGTTCGAAACTTACGTAGCATGATTCGAACATTTATTGACACATGATTTGTGGTTTGTTGTTCCGGTGACATGTTTTATCTAAGTATCATTTCAAAAAAAAACTTCATCATTGACAAATTCTTCAAAATTATTAATTTTAAAATCAATATGGTGGTTTAAATCTACCCCTTCAGAATTCAACAACTCATCTTCGAAAAGTTCAAAAATTTTATGTTCATTAAAGTCATCTTCCTTTACTGAATTGTCAACAACTTCATTGCCTGTATCAATTACAAAATCTAAAGTTATTCCATTCAATTTTCCAAAATCGAAAAAAGGAAGATTGAATTTTAAACTTGGTTCCACACGTTCAAAAAATAGAAATCCAACTCAATTACCATATTTTTAACAACTTTATTAAGACTGTCGTTTTCAATTTCAAAAACTATTATTTGAAAATCGTCAATTTTGGTAGAAGGTGGATTATTATTTGTAATGACCCAGAATTTTGAACAATTTAATTTGAAAATATTTAATTTATTTTAAATATTTGAATGATGGTTTGACTTGAATTTCAAATTATCAGAATGAATTTGGCGATTAAATTTTAGAATTTAATCTATTGAAGTTGAATAAAAATTTAATTCTTCAATTTTAAGCTGATTAAAACCATTTCAAAGGCTTGTAAAATTCATATTGATAATACTGAAGATAATCGAAGCTTCAAAATTGAATTTGGAAATTATATCGTTTGAATTGATATTTAAAAATAGCCGTCCGAGGCACAGTCTCGGAATTCAACGAAACCAGTTCCATTGGGTCCGTAATATTGAATTGTTACCAGATTTCAAATTTCGTATTTTTTGGAGTGATATGTGAGCACACGGCGAGTAAACGCGTTGAAATTTTCAACGAATTCAATTTAAATTTAAATTTAGTCAAACACAACACGTTCTTCCCTAACATCACGCCTAGATTTTTGCCTAAAATCACGCCTTCGATCGTGTAGAGATCGTGCAAGCATGAAATTCTGTCTCCTCCCCATTTCTTTTTAAATAATCGCGCAACCATCTTCAGTTCAAAATCAAAACGAAGAAGAAAAATAATAATAATGGCCGCCATTTATTCGAAATCTCCCCCCCCCTCTCGTTCAAAATTTAATCAAAGCCGAGACCCTTTCTCAAATTAAAATCAATGGGGGGCGGCGACGCAACCGAGAGGTGGCGCTCGCGAATAAATCGAGGCGCGCGAGGTTCAATGGTCGCGACGCGATTAGAGGGGCGGCGGCATTCGCGACGCCGTGGGGGGCTCGAGCACGAATTGGGGGAAAACGCCGCTACTGGAATCGCGAGGCGCGCGTGCGCAGGCAAGAGCCGAGGTCGCGATGGGGTTTTCGAGGTGCGACGTGGTGAGTGTCGCGAGCTTCGAATGGACTGCAGTGGCACACGCCATGGAATGGCGACGACGAAGGCTGCGATGGTGGTTTGAAAGTCCGCGGCGTTCAATTGGTCGATGGAGTTCATCGAGGTGCTGTTGGGTTGCTGTTCGAATTGCTTAGAACGAATTTGATAAGGTATATCCTGTTATTTACATTAGTTATTAAACAGATAAAAATAAAAATCTTCATAGTAAAACATTTTCTGTTTTTTTCTTTTAGTAAGGTAATTAACATATTTATAATTAATTGGTTAAATAAAGTAATTTGTGTAGATAAAAGAAATTAGGTTGTCAGTAAGATATTTTGAATCTAAATTATATAGAAAATTTGGTTTTAGATTTAAAGAAAGAAATTTGAACATATATATATATAAATAAGCACACTTCTTTAAAAATAAAATAAAATGTTACTGTAATGATTTTTAGAAGTATTTAAAGTAAATAAAAAAATTAGTTTAAAATTTATGATTCGTTTAAATAAAATCATTAGTATAAAATTTAAATTTTTGGTTAAATAAATTTATCAAAAGGAAAGTTAGGTAAGATAAAAATTATTAGGATAAAATTAAATTCACTTAACAATTTTTAATTGTTCGATTAGGTTAAATATTAATAAATTGTATAATTATTTATACAAGGTCTATAAATCAAGAAAATCGAGTCAAGAAGGGAAATGGATCGCAAAATAAAAAGCAAAGGTGAGAACTTCTCACTCAAAATTTTAAAGTTGGATTTGCAGTTATTTATTGATTGTTGTTGGTTGTGATATTAGATATAGTAGGATATATCTATATATATAGCAATATATATATTGGCATATGTATATATTGCAGTTGATGATTTCCCGCATTGTATAGCGGATGAGACCCTATTGCGCCGCCTATTAAGCGAATAATATTTTATAAAACCCATATACCGCGATATTCCACCTCGAAGTGGAATGGGTATTGTGCTAATGTCTGTGGATGCAGGGAAACAGGTTGGAGGGATCCAACTGGATTCCTCACAAATATTTATTGATTTTAGATATTGTGATATTTGATTGTTTATCATATTGATATATGATATTTAAAAGTCGTGATTGACTATTTGATGTGTTGCATCATCGAATCCAATTTTGAAGTTTAAAAATAACGAATTTTATTTTTAAGGGATTTCTAAAGTGATTTTTGGAAATATACGTTTATAAAATATATTTTTTAAATTGATTATCTTAAATAAATAAACGTTGTAATATTATAAAAATTATGATTTTTGAAAAATATAGTTAAAAGTTTATTTTTGAAAATACGGGATTAATGATTTTATAAAATAGTTTAAACTGGGATTTTCTGAATTTATTATAAAAAGTTTAAAAATAGGATTTATGAAATTTGATCATTTTGTAAATCTAAGAGAATGACGAAATTATAAAGGAGTTTAAAGATGTTTAAAAGAATAATATAAATTGATCCATATAAAAGATTTATAAATTAATATTTATAAATTTAGAATATTTTGAATTATAAAACGAGCTTTTATAAGGGTTAGAATGAATTGTGAATGAATTTCATAAATGAATGAAATCTATAGGATTATAACGGTGAAGTTATAAATGGAATTTTATAAATAAAATTTATAAAGTTATTTGGGGAATAGATTTGGATAAATAAATGAATCTTATAAGTTATCAGATTTATAATTTGGGAAGTTAAAAGAAAAATTTGGTAAACAAATAAATTATGAGCATTTAACTTATAATATGAACTTTTAGTATATCATTGAGATATGAAATTGAATAGATTAATAAAGAAAATTATAAAAGGAAGTTGTTATAAAATAAATAGAAATGGAGTTTATAAACATTGTTTTATAAATCCGCAACGACTTATTTTGATAAGAAATTTTTTGTAATTTGTTAATGGAGTTATATTCACGTTTTAGACGGTGAATAATCCTTTGAAATAAAATGAATAGAAATGATAAAATTTGTTAACAAGTATATTCACGTTTTTGAATAGTGAATAATAGGTTAAAGAAATGGTTTTGAATGTGATGATTTAGATAGGATTAAAACGATCTAAAGATGTTTTAAAATGTATTAACTATCGAAACCATAGATTTCAACATTCATTGTTGAAATAGACGTTTTCGAGAAATAGAAGGAAATAGTAGATTATAACACTGTTGTTACAATAATGATTTCCGAAGGGAAATGATTTGTATAGTATTGGGATTTATATATCTATTTTAATTTCGAATCCCTATACTAGTGATTTTGGGTTGTCGCAACGATGTTTTACGCAACATTCGTTTTGGCCCAAATAAATATGTTTAAGAGAATGATTTCCTTAAAGAATGAAATATATACTTAATTTCGATTAGAATATATTGAATATTTCCAAGTGAAGAAAATAAAAAGACTTGTGAATTACTTATAAATAAGTATGGAAATGTTTTTCCAATGTGAAGTGAAAAGTTTAGAGAATTTATCTTTTTGAAGATAAATTGAAAATGAATAATTGAAAACGCATATTCATAGTTATTTTTGTAAATTCAATATGGAATTTAAAAACGAAATTTGGAAAATGGGTTTAAAAATAAATATTGATTTATTTTTGAAGAATGGAAAATATATATCTTGTAAATATATTTTTGGGAAATAAATAATTTGGAAAACTATTTGGAATCTGGTGATGTTGTGCATATCTATTAATAGTTCAATAACCGACTATCAATATTTACCTTTAAATAGGTATTTGTTGTGATTTGCTTGAAATTGAATGCCACACTTATTTCTTTTTCTAAAATAAGCGCTCACTATTCGGGTTAACCGGGAAAGGACCTTGGGGTCGTATAACCCATTCCGAATATGTGATACGTCGTTATGAATTGCATTTGAAGATCGGTGTTGAAGACCGGGTATTTTCGAAAACGAAAGGGTTTCTTGTTGATTGTCTCTGCACTGGCTGACCCCCGGTATAGAGATCTCCATATGTGATGGGAAATCCGGACGTGATTAGAGATTATCCGGATTGCAAGGACTTCGTTGTAAGTGCCTTCGGTTCTGTTCGAGCCCGGAACAAACTTGTATGGATAGTATGCCTGACATTACAAATTGAGATATAAAGCTGATTTCTTTCAAATATATTTCTGTTGGTGGCGGAGAATTTATTCTCTTAGCTTAACACCCTTCTCTGAGATGTACGATCTCAGAGGTTATATAGTTGAAAGTTATCAGCAATATATTCCCAATTTGGTAATGTGACATGATGAGTGTTGCTGTGAAATGATCATTGTGTTGATCATTTGTGATAGGATCATTTGTTTGATCGTTTATCTTTATGATCATCTCTATGGTCATTTGTTGACCCAAAGCACAGCTTTTGTATAAAGTGTGGCTTCGTGGACGAGACTTCGTCGAGCCTCACACCCTGGAATGGTCAAAACAGGAAAGATGCAGCAAGGTTATGATGGGCAGCTCCCTTTAGGGTATGTGCATTTCCTTCTGGAAAAGGTTGGTATCATGGTACGGAGCCCAGATGCTTACTCATGTTGAAACACTTATTATTATGGTGTGATGTTGATTACGAGTGCTCGGTTAAAGGTCCCAAAGGACCGGGGGATGGCATACTCGTGTCAGTTGTTACCTAGTTTGAAAGGTAACCCGGCCTTGTGTTGGCAGAGATCCGGTTAGGTTCTCGGGGACGTCCTTCCAGAGGCGTTCTCATGTGGCAATGGGAAGTTCCTTGGCCTGACTATTTGTTGGAAATCCAAAGAAACAATACGAGACTTGTACGGTTTTAGTTGTAGAACCTGCCATCTAATATGGTAGCTATAGTAAGCATAATATAATGGTACCTATGCTGGCTAAGATTTATATTCTACTTTCGAAATGTTTTCTACACTATGCGCTAGTAATAATATCAAATGTTTCTTTTTAATGCGTATCAAGCATCTTTGACTAACATAAGAAGAAATCTCCTCCAAGTCTGCGTTTGCATTGTGTGTGTGGCGGGAGGTCTTATGGTAGTCTCATTTTTAAAAGCATTGCGAATTGACTTTAAAAATATTCCTCTATTTTTGATTTTAAAGAAAAATAAACTGTTTTGAGTTCCCACACCAGTCACATGACTGACTCGGAGTTTATTGTTTTCCTTCCTAAACTCTGGGTGCCCACCAATTTCCACACGGGCAGTCAAGAGTTAAGGTTTATCAGGATATTCTGGAATTCAGGAGTTGCTGGAGGCAAGATGGATGGCATTGACGTATTACCAGTATATAGTATTTCTTTTCCGCTGTTTGTTGTTGTGTGTTGTTGTACACTCTGATGTAATGAAATGTAATGTAATAACTGATATAGTTCTTTGTTTAAAGATTATTCATTTATCTATAATATGTTGTTCCGCTGCGAATTGTGAGATTCTGATGTTGTTCTGTTATTTCTTTCAGTTCTATTTTCTTTTCTCCCTATTTTCTATCTTTTTCTCTCTCCTTCTACCTCTTTCTTTTTCTTAAACCCTAACATTTCGGTTTTTCGGCAACGAAAAATCCGAAACGTTACATTTGGTATCAGAGCTTATGGTTAAGCGACAACCATGGTTCTGTTGGGTGTTGCTCATTAGAGATAGAGTCAGTAGTACTCTAGAATGAGTTTGAGTGTAATAATAGATATGAGCGCGTATTTGTTAGTGAATATAAAATTGTTTTTGAATCGGGTAAATAAGATAATTTTGCCCAAAACTATTTTTGTATAGAAAAGAAATGATTTTCTATGAATTATTATAGTATATGGTTGCATGATTGTTAGGAAGTAATAATATTAAATTATTATCATTATTATATGGAATTAAATAAGAAATAAAATGGATTGAATTCAAGTAAACTAACTTGATAAATTATAAATTCATGGACTAATGAATTGGAATTTGAATCGGTTAAATTAAAGTTTAGTCGTGAGCTAAATTTGAAGATAAATTTGAATTTGTATATAAATTCAAGTAAGTAAAAGAAATAAATTGAAATTCCCTTTGTTAGTAATTAAGTAAATTCGAGATGAATTGAATATGGAAATTGAAAATGAATTAGTGAATGAAACTAATTTAAAGTAGTAATATGAATTAATAAATAAAGGTTAATCGTTAGAATTCAAATGAAATTGAAATGTAAAATTGAATGAGAATGAATGTGTAACTTCAATAGTGAAGTAAAAATTATAAGAAGCATATATTGAAATTTTGTAATGGAATTGGAAAAATGGTTTGAATGTTGGAATTGGATATTATGACTAGCAGGATATACAGGTGTATAAAGGAATTGGGATTCTGATTTCAAAGATAAAAATTGAATTGCTCGACAAAAAGGTACGTATTTCCATTTCAGTATGAAATTTGGTGATTTTCTTCTCCAGCCACTTGGCTTTCTCTTTTCTTTTTTGATTCTGAGGGAACGTGGTGCCATTTTGTAGTCGTACCGAGCTAGCCGCGCAAAGGAGACGCTGGCGAAAATTTCGGGTGTTAGAAAAATTTTGAGAAATTTTGAAAGTTTGAAATTTGAATTTGAATTTAAATTTGAATTGTTAGGAAAACAATGTTGTTTGGAACCGATAATTGAAGTTGGAAAGCTAGTTGAAATGATAATGAATCTCTAGTAAAAAGATTTGTTTTAGAAAGTTGATAAAACTATTTGGATTGTGAAAAATAATAATCGAGATAAGGGCATTCTTCTTAACTTGTAATTTCGGGACGAAATTCTTTAAAGGGGGAAGATTGTAACGACCCAGAATTTTGAACAATTTAATTTGAAAATATTTAATTTATTTTAAATATTTGAATGATGGTTTGACTTGAATTTCAAATTATCAGAATGAATTTGGCGATTAAATTTTAGAATTTAATCTATTGAAGTTGAATAAAAATTTGATTCTTCAATTTTAAGCTGATTAAAAATATTTCAAAGGCTTGTAAAATTCATATTGATAATACTGAAGATAACGAAGCTTCAGAATTGAATTTGGAAGTGAATTGTTCAATTTGGAAATTATATCGTTTGAATCGATATTTAAAAATAGCCGTCCGAGGCACAGTCTCGGAATTCAACGAAACCAGTTCCATTGGGTCCGTAATATTGAATTGTTACCGGATTTCAAATTTCGTATTTTTCGAAGTTGATATGTGAGCACACGGCGAGTAAAGGCGTTGAAATTTTCAACGAATTCAATTGAAATTTAAATTCAAATTTAGTCAAACACAACACGTTCTTCCCTAACATCACGCCTAGATTTTTGCCTAAAATCACGCCTTCGATCGTGTAGAGATCGTGCAAGCATGAAATTCTGTCTCCTCCCCATTTCTTTTTAAATAATCGCACAACCATCTTCAGTTCAAAATCAAAACGAAGAAGAAGAAAAAAATAATGGCCGCCATTTATTCGAAATCTCCCCCCCTCTCGTTCAAAATTTAATCAAAGCCGAGGCCCTTTCTCAAATTAAAATCATTGGGGGCGGCGACGCAACCGAGAGGTGGCGCTCGCGAATACATCGAGGCGTGCGAGGTTCAATGGTCGCGACGCGATTAGAGGGGCGGCGGCATTCGCGACGCCGTGGGGGGCTCGAGCACGAATTGGGGAAAAACGCGGCTATTGGAATCGCGAGGCGCGCGTGCGTAGGCAAGAGGCGAGGTCGCGATGGGGTTTTCGAGGTGCGACGTGGTGAGTGTTGCGAGCTTCGAATGGACTGCAGTGGCGCACGCCATGGAATGGCGACGACGAAGGCTGCGATGGTGGTTTGAAAGTCGGCGGCGTTCAATTAGTCGATGGAGTTCGTCGAGGTGCTGTTGGGTTGCTGTTCGAATTGCTTAGAACGAATTTGATAAGGTATATCCTGTTATTTACATTAGTTATTAAACAGATAAAAATAAAAATCTTCATAGTAAAACATTTTCTGTTTCTTTCTTTCAGTAAGGTAATTAACATATTTATAATTAATTGGTTGAATAAAGTAATTTGTGTAGATAAAAGAAATTAGGTTGTCAGTAAGATATTTTGAATCTAAATTATATAGAAAATTTGGTTTTAGATTTACAGAAAGAAATTTGAACATATATATATAAATAAGCACACTTCTTTAAAAATAAAATAAAATGTTACTGTAATGATTTTTAGAAGTATTTAAAGTAAATAAAAAAATTAGTTTAAAATTTATGATTCGTTTAAATAAAATCATTAGTATAAAATTTAAAATTTTGGTTAAATAAATTTGTGACTCCCCACCTCTATACCCACACTAGCCAAGAACACTACGGTGTAGAGTTGTCAACTAGCACGGAGAATAAGGCTGTTGAGGAGCGACCATCCTCGTGATTTCTTATCACGCGGTGGCTATAATAATCTTCGGAAACAAACATAGAAATATGCATAACACAAATCAGTCACAGACATCCATATCACAAAGGCAGAAGAAGATATAAATATATAACTAACACATGAAAGTGTACATCAGAGTAGTGGTCAAAAAGATCCACAATAATACAAAAGAATAGCAACACGTGCTATGCAAAAGAATACATCTATGAGTCTATATCTTAAGTGTAAATGACAAAAACTGCTAATCTAAAAGGTCAGCCAAAAGTCAGAGTAGTAAATCCCTGGGGGAGAAGTCAAGCAGAAGCACCTGTAACATCTCGGTTTGACCCGAGTATTATTTATAAGAAAATAATAAACGGATCAGTCTAGCTATAAATATCAGATAACATGATATAAACAATAGATATGGCAAGAACATATAGTAACCATAAAGACATACTATGATAAGCATGTAAATGAAGATCATCAAGAGATCAAACAATATCAAAAGAATCTTCTAAAAGATCCAAATTCACCTAAACATAAAAGTTGGAAAATCATAACAATGAAAGTCATGAAAATAGGTGAAGCACAAATTCCAGAAGACTACACAAGAAATCCAGAAATTACAATATAGGAGCATGAAAACTCACAAAATGGGAGCATGAAAATTCACCTACACGTGTAACACAAAGCGAGAAGCTATCTCATGGTTGCAAGCCATTAATTTTGACACACGAATGGCCCGAAGACCGTGGGGCGCTATCCCACATATGTGATGGCGAAACATCACACAAATGAGATGGCGAAACATCACAAGAGCGGGGTCTAGTCTCCCTCGCAGACAAAGAGACATCGCACAGTTGCTAGTCTAAAACACAAAAATGATCGTCATGATCATCAAGAAGTGTCAATTACACTAAGTTAGTAAATATAAAAGTTTAACTTCATGTCCCATAACCACTTGCTTAACTCAAATATTTACTAACAAACTGTAGATCTCCACTAGGAAATTGTCACAAGAGATTCAATCGAACAAGTCCAAGAATTAACCGACGAAGTAAACGCAAGCGTTTCATACCACTTGTTTTACTAAGTCATTTAATTAGATTTCTCATACGAGTGAGGTAAAGGTTTGTATATACTAATAGATTGGAAAACGGTTTAAGGAAAAAGCTTTGTTATTAAAAATAGAGTTGAAATCTTTTTGCTGAAAGAGTTTTGATATTTACTACTAGTATTGAAACCTTTATTTTATTAAAGTGACAAATCACAAAAACTTCGCGTTCAAAGACGTGAATGAAATCCAAGGAAATCAACTCAAAATGCATCTTTCATCAAAGAGCCCCTACGGAGGGGGGGTCCAAGGGGGGTGGCAACCCCCCAAGGTGGGGGTGCGGGGGTAACGCCACCGCTTACGGGGTTCGACCTTCCCGGTCAGGTCGCGGGGGTCCAGGGGCAGCGCCCTGTCCAAAACGGTACGACCTAGTGAAGACAAAATGAGGTCTAACGACCTAAGGGGAATTGGGTCGAGCGACCTAATGGTTGCGACCTAAGGGTCTTCGCGACCTAACGACCTAAACAAGGTCGAGAGAGTTAAGGTGATGCGCGACCTAATGTGTCACGCGACTTAACGAAGGCAAGGCCGAACGAGTTAGGGGGATGCACGACCTAACGGAGGCGAGCGACTTAAGAGACTCGCGACCTAACAGAGGTGAGCGACTTAAGGGACTCGCGACCTAACAGAGGTGAGCGACTTAAGGGTTATAAGGTGGAACGACCTAACTGATACGCGGCTTAAAACCCACGCGACCTAACGACCTAACAGGTCATACGATCTAGTGGTCGAGCGACCTATCGATTTTAACTCGCGAGCGACCTATCAGTTCTACGACTCAAGGGGTCAACGACCTACGGGATATAGATCACGCGACCTAACGTTTTAACACGCGAGCGACCTAACGTTATAAAGGCCAAACGACCTAAAGCTTAACTCGCGAACGACCTACGGCTTAAGACTCAACTCGCGAGCGACCTAACACTACAGAGTGGGTTTAAGGCCAGAAACGACCTAAGTGTTAGCGACCTAACGACCTATGGGCCAAACGAGCTACGACTTAAATCCCAACGACCTAATTCCGAGATGACAATACGTGCAGTGCGACCTAGCGCGTTAACACGCGAGCGACCTAAGGGTTATGTCGCGAACGACCTAACTCCGAACACACGAAAATGGCCAGAACGACCTAAATGCAGAAAATTCACCAAAACGCTAAAAACTGGAGTTTTTCGCCAATCCAATCCAAACCAAATGCAAATGTGCATGCAAAAGTGATAGGGAATCATTCCCAACGGTCCAATATAGTTATAGGCTAGAATTGTGAGATAAAAATCTCACCTTTGCACTAAAATTTATGAAGATGAAGCTTGAAAGCAAGGAGAAGCAATCCAAAGCTTGAATCCAATATCTTCTACTTGAATTTGGAGTTGAATGTTGGATTTGCAATTGAATTTGTGCTTGGAGTTTTAATTTCCCATTCTCTTCACCATTAATGCCAAAGCTTGAGTTAGTTAGGAAATTTATGAAGAGTGAGGAGAAGGGGGTTGGAACTTGGGCTTAATAGGCTAAACTAACCCAAAGTCCAAGGCGGGAAAAGTTAGTGAAATTTCACTAACTCCAAACCTATCAATGTTTATACTTAAAAAAGTTGTAAACGGCATTTCGAACTCAATGGAAGTGGTCTCGAGTCCTAATTTGACCGTTTGCAAAAAGTAGCTTTTCGGACCAATATCCGATTAACGACAAAATATTTAAATAAAATATTTAAATATAAAATCGATAAATATGCGGATGATTTCCTTGGATGTTCTGGATGATTTCCCACATTGTATAGCGGATGATTTCCCGCATTGTATAAATCGATAAATAGGATGTTCTGGATAGGAGGATTTCCCGCATTGTATAGCGGATGAGACCCTATTGCGCCGCCTATTAAGCGGATAATATTTTATAAAACCCATATACCGCGATATTCCACCTCGAAGTGGAATGGGTATTGTGCTAATGTCTGTGGATGCAGGGAAACAGGTTGGAGGGATCCAACTGGATTCCTCACAAATATTTATTGATTTTAGATATTGTGATATTTGATTGTTTATCATATCGATATATGATATTTAAAAGTCGTGATTGACTATTTGATGTGTTGCATCATCGAATCCAATTTTGAAGTTTAAAAATAACGATTTTTATTTTTAAGGGATTTCTAAAGTGATTTTTGGAAATATACGTTTATAAAATATATTTTTTGAATTGATTCATCTTAAATAAATAAACGTTATAATATTATAAAAATTATGATTTTTGAAAAATATAGTTAAAAGTTGATTTTTGAAAATACGGGATTAATGATTTTATAAAATAGTTTAAACTGGGATTTTCTGAATTTATTATAAAAAGTTTAAAAATAGGATTTATAAAATTTGATCATTTTGTAAATCTAAGAGAATGACGAAATTATAAAGGAGTTTAAAGATGTTTAAAAGAATAATATAAATTGATCCATATAAAAGATTTATAAATTAATATTTATAAATTTAGAATATTTTGAATTATAAAACGAGCTTTTATAAGGGTTAGAATGAATTGTGAATGAATTTCATAAATGAATGAAATATATAGGATTATAACGGTGAAGTTATAAATGGAATTTTATAAATAAAATTTATAAAGTTATTTGGGGAATAGATTTGGATAAATAAATGAATCTTATATGTTATCAGATTTATATAAAAGAAAATTTTGGTAAACAAATAAATTATGAGCATTTAACTTATAATATAAACTTTTAGTATATCATTGAGATATGAAATTGAATAGATTAATAAAGAAAATTATAAAAGGAAGTTGTTATAAAATAAATAGAAATGGAGTTTATAAACATTGTTTTATAAATCCGCAACGACTTATTTTGATAAGAAAATTTTTGTAATTTGTTAATGGAGTTATATTCACGTTTTAGACGGTGAATAATCCTTTGAAATAAAATGAATAGAAATGATAAAATTTGTTAACAAGTATATTCACGTTTTTGAATAGTGAATAATATGTTAAAGAAATGGTTTTGAATGTGATGATTTAGATAGGATTAAAACGATCTAAAGATGTTTTAAAATGTATTAACTATCGAAACCATAGATTTCAACATTCATTGTTGAAATAGACGTTTTCGAGAAATAGAAGGAAATAGTAGATTATAACATTGTTGTTACAATAGATGATTTCCGAAGGGAAATGTTTTGTATAGTATTGGGATTTATATATCTATTTTAATTTCGAATCCCTATACTAGTGATTTTGGGTTGTCATAACGATGTTTTACGCAACATCCGTTTTGGCCCAAATAAATATGTTTAAGAGAATGATTTCCTTAAAGAATGAAATATATACTTAATTTCGATTAGAGTATATTGAATATTTCCAAGTGAAGAAAATAAAAAGACTTGTGAATTACTTATAAATAAGTATGGAAATGTTTTTCCAATGTGAAGTGAAAAGTTTAGAGAATTTATCTTTTTGAAGATAAATTGAAAATGAATAATTGAAAACGCATATTCATAGTTATTTTTGTAAATTCAATATGGAATTTAAAAATGAAATTTGAAAAATGGGTTTAAAAATAAATATTGATTTATTTTTGAAGAATGGAAAATATATATCTTGTAAAGATATTTTTGGGAAATAAATAATTTGGAAAATTATTTGAAATCTGGTGATGTTGTGCATATCTATTAATAGTTCAATAACCGACTATCAATATTTACCTTTAAATAGGTATTTGTTGTGATTTGCTTGAAATTGAATGCCACACTTATTTTTTTTTCTAAAATAAGCGCTCACTATTCAGGTTAACCGGGAAAGGACCTTAGGGTCATATAACCCATTCTGAATATGTGATACGTCGTTATGAATTGCATTTGAAGATCGGTGTTGAAGACCGGATATTTTCAAAAACGAAAGGGTTTCATGTTGATTGTCTATGCACTGGCTGATCCCCGGTATAGAGATCTCCATATGTGATGGGAAATCCGGACGTGATTAGAGATTATCCGGATTGCAAGGACTTCGTTGTAAGTGCCTTCGGTTCTGTTCGAGCCCGAAACAAACTTGTATGGATAGTATGCCTAATATTACAAATTGAGATATAAAGCTGATTTCTTTCAAATATATTTCTGTTGGTGGCGGAGAATTTATTCTCTTAGCTTAACACCCTTCTCTGAGACGTACGAGCTCAGAGGTTATATAGTTGAAAGTTATCAGCAATATATTCCCAATTTGGTAATGTGACATGCTAAGTGTTGCTGTGAAATGATCATTGTGTTGATCATTTGTGATAGGATCATTTGTTTGATCGTTTATCTTTATGATCATCTCTATGATCATTTGTTGACCCAAATCACAGCTTTTGTATAAAGCGTGGCTTTGTGGACGAGACTTCGTCGAGCCTCACACCCCGGAATGGTCAAAACAGGAAAGATGCAGCAAGGTTATGAGGGGCAGCTCCCTTTAGGGTATGTGCATTTCCTTCTGGAAAAGGGTGGTATCATGGTATGGAGCCCAGATGCTTACTCATGTTGAAACACTTATTATTATGGTGTGATGTTGATTACGAGCGCTCGGTTAAAGGTCCCAAAGGACCAGGGGATGGCATACTCGTGTCAGTTGTTACCTAGTTTGAAAGGTAACCCGGTCTTGTGTTGGCAGAGATCCGGTTAGGTTCTCGGGGACGTCCTTCCAGAGGCGTTCTCATGTGGCAATGGGAAGTTCCTTGGCCTGACCATTTGTTGGAAATCCAAAGAAACAATACGAGACTTGTACGGTTTTAGTTGTAGAACCTGCCATCTAATATGGTAGCTATAGTAAGCATAATATAATGGTACCTATGCTGGCTAAGATTTATATTCTACTTTCGAAATGTTTTCTACACTATGCACTAGTAATAATATCAAATGTTTCTTTTTAATGCGTATCAAGCATCTTTGACTAACATAAGAAGAAATCTCCTCCAAGTCTGCGTTTGCATTGTGTGTGTGGCGGGAGGTCTTATGGTAGTCTCATTTTTAAAAGCATTGCGAATTGACTTTAAAAATATTCCTCTATTTTTGATTTTAAAGAAAAATAAACTGTTTTGAGTTCCCACACCAGTCACATGACTGACTCGGAGTTTATTGTTTTCCTTCCTAAACTCTGGGTGCCCACCAATTTCCACACGGGCAGTCAAGAGTTAAGGTTTATCAGGATATTCTGAAATTCAGGAGTTGCTGGAGGCAAGATGGATGACATTGACGTATTACCAGTATATAGTATTTCTTTTCCGCTGTTTGTTGTTGTGTGTTGTTGTACACTCTGATGTAATGAAATGTAATGTAATAACTGATATAGTTCTTTGTTTAAATATTATTCATTTATCTATAATATGTTGTTCCGCTGCGAATTGTGAGATTCTGATGTTGTTCTGTTATTTCTTTCAGTTCTATTTTCTTTTCTCCCTATTTTCTATCTTTTTCTCTCTCCTTCTACCTCTTTCTTTTTCTTAAAACCCTAACATTTCGGTTTTTCGGTAACGAAAAATCCGAAACGTTACATTATTTGACTCGTTACACATTGGGATTTGATTATGTTGCTCATGTAGTTTCATGTAGGTTTCAAACAACAAATCCATGTGATTTTTGTGAGTTTCATCCATTTGCTCAAAAAAATCAAATTTATAATTATTTATTTAAGAATTTTCAATTTGAAATTGTTGAGAACAAAAATTATCCATTGCTCCATAATCAAAATTATTCTCGTTGCCAAAATTCATTTAAAAAAGTGGTTCACATATCCAGTTTGACTTTGAAATTCATTTTAGAGTTCGATGTTTTATGGGCATGAGTTATAATCGAAATCATTTGAATTTTGAAGTGAATTCAAATTTTGATTGTTTTGAAATCCTTGACTTGAATTATTGCACAAATTACTCAAATTATTAATCATTTGATTTCATTGTTCAAGTAAAGACCAAATCGTTTCAATACTATTTTCAAGAATTGAGGGCTGGTCATCATTTGAAAACTTAGCGGCGCAAAATTTGGATTGTTTGTACAATAGTTCTTATTAAAATATACATAAGAGTTTGATTAAAACTGTATGGATTATATTGATTTTCACAACTGTTGTAAAATTCTTGCGAGTAGGGAAATTCAGACATTTTCAAAAATGTTGTTTTTTTGGACTTTTTTTCCAAAAAAATTATTTTTGAATTTTTGATTTTGTTTAAATTTTTTCTTTTTTTTATAAAGGAAAAGATTTAAAAACTAAGTTAGGTAAAATGTACAAATTTTTTTAGTTTTGGAATTTTGTTGTTTTGTTTTAAATATGCATGAACTAATGCAAATAAATAAATGCATGGACTTAATTACAATTTTCTATCCTTAGTAGCTCCTAACCCAAAATTGTATAATCATACTTTGTCTTAATCCAGCAAAATATTTCTTAGCCAGGTAACGGACTGGAGTTATCGGTGCACCACGAATCACCGTAGCAATGCAGCCGAAGGTTTAAGTACCTTTAGAGAAACAATCACTATAATATTTACGAATCATCGTATATTTATATATGATTATTGGTTTGCCATAGCCTAGACGCCGAGAATATAAATTGTTTAAAGAAGAAAACTTGTCAAGATACAATTAAGCCCTAGGTTAGCTCGTGACTCTCTTAAGTCTGATGTCTAATCGTTATTATTAGTCGATCTCTAGGATGAAATACAATTTGTAGGCTAAGGAAGGGGTGATGAAATCCTCCACCTTATGTAGATTTGGGTATTGCCCTTAGAAAATAAAAACAAGATGAGATGAATGCAAAACTAAAATTAAACGTGATTTACTGATGCAACTACGAATGAAATTTGTTTTTGTTTTTGTTTTTGGAACAAAAGAAATTAAATGCAAGCAATCAACAATGCAAAGTAAATAAAAATGAGAGATGAGAGCACGATACTAGAGTGTGCGGATTTATTGACAATTTTATTTTTAAGCGGCATTTTTATTTTAAACTAGCAATCAAAGCAAGACAATTTGTTTCCTTCTGCTTTTGCAACTTGTAAATGAAAACAAATACTAACATAAATGAAGGAAAATGAAAATGAAAACAATTTTTTTTGTAAATGGAAAAGGAAAATGGACTAAAAAACAAAAAAAAGATGGTAACTAAACAAAATATATAAAAAAAAATAAAATAAAAAAAAAACAAAAAAAAAAAACCACCTGGCCCAAACCAATGAACCCAGTACTCAAACTCAACCAGCAATGTCTACTAGTATCCCAATTTGATTCCTCTTCATTGTTAAATACGAAATTAAAGAAAGATCCCAGTCTAAGAAATATTATCAAATCGCGACATAAAATCGAATCGAATGTTTAGTCGTGATTTCTATCGAGTGCGGCGATGGCAAGTGGAGATCGCTTCGGATGTACAAGTTTGGGTGCTTTGCTTCATTTTTCGTGGTAGTGGTTCGATTGCTAAAGTCATTCTGTGGTCGCAGTTGTTGAGGATCGCCAATTTGGTGGTTGCGGTTTTGAGGTTGCGAGTGTTAGTTTAAGGCAATTCGGCAATGAACTTAGAGTTGTTGGCGGGTTTGCTTCAGAGATGATAGAAGGGTTATATGGTGGAGTAAATTGGTGGGATGTATGGATGGATGTTGTTTTGTTGCTTTGGAAGCGTGCAGTTGGGTGTTGAGGTAGTGAGGTAAGGCAGGGATGGTGAAGATGCATTAGTGGTGAAGTTTGCAGTGGTGCTTGATGTAGGGCAGAACTGTGGATGATGGTTTGTATGCTGTGAATAGAGGAGGAGCAAGGTGGAAGACAGTGGGAAGTTTATGTTGTGGCACAGAGATGGGTGATGGCTAGACGAGTACGAAATGCACAGTAAGTGAAGTGTAGTATGTATGAACTAGCAGTGGATGGTTGTTTTGGTGGCAGTGAAGTAGTGAGGTGTAGGCAGAGGGGAAGGAAACGGAACCAGCAGTAAAGTAGTAAGGTTGTATGAAGTGGTTGAGTTGTGGTTTGAGTGGCAGGCAGTGAAGTAGATGAAATGTTTGTTGATGGTTCCAGCTGCAGCAATGGATGAAGTTATATGTTTGATAGAGGAGGATGTTAAGCAATGTAACGGTGGGAATGTAGTGAAATGATGAGGATGTGGTTGGTGTAAGGAGGTAGACTGGTTTGCATGTACAAGCAGAGGTTGACTGAAATGTTGAAGTGATTGAAATGGCAAGGCCAGTTTTGTTTGCTATGGGGATGATGGCAATGTGGCAGGGGCAGTGATGTTTGCTCATTTAAAGGACTGCTAGATGGATGATGTTGTATGTATGATGGTTGAGGTAGGACTGTGTTGTTTGGCTAGTGTACTAAAATAGATAGCAAATAACTATAAACTCGTCGCACAAGTTTATCAATTAGAATTTCACTACGCTGGAATTCTGTATTAGATAATTGTAACAATAAGTTACGTTGTAAATAAATTACAACAACAAAGTTATACTATTGTAAGAAATAGTACAACTTATGAATGAGAAAGATCATAGAGAATCTAACCAGTACTTAAAGGAAATTCCGTATGAGGCTTGTCGTAACAATTTCCTTAAAAAAATTATTTCAAAACTCTTCCAAGATACAACAGACGTAATCTGCACGAGATTGTAATGAGTATGTCAACTCTGTGATATATACGGAATATTGAGCAGTAGAGCAAAGAAGCAGAAGAAATTAGATTGGAAAATGGGATGAGAATGTGATCAGTATTCTCTTCTATTTATAATTTCGTCCGCATCCCTTCAAACAGTCGCGTCTATTGCCTTTTGGTCGCTGCTGTTCGTTAACGGGTCGCACCCGCCCGTTACCGGTTTGCTGCTTACGTCCAACGGTACTGTTTCGTCCGCGCCTCTTCAGTCGGGTCGCACCCGCTCGCGCCGCATCTGTTCGCCTCTAACGGGTCGCACCCGCTACTGTTCGCGCCTATTCAACCTGCGTCCGCTTCCGAACAGATCCGCATTTGTTCGTATGGTTTGCAACTGTCAGAAAGCCCGGTCCTAGTTGCAGTAAAAATACGAGTATCATATTAGAGCCAAACCCAAACC
This sequence comes from Allium cepa, assembly GCA_030765085.1. Lineage (NCBI taxonomy): Eukaryota > Viridiplantae > Streptophyta > Magnoliopsida > Asparagales > Amaryllidaceae > Allium > Allium cepa. Next base: position 405,095,307 of record CM060940.1, on the reverse strand, counting down.
CGGTCCGACCCGGTTCGATCGGACGGACGGCGGCGGCGCGCGCGCGCGTGTGATGGTGATGCATGATCTCCCTCCTCACAACGAAGCATACATTTGGGAGTCTCAGGCCCCCAACCTCCACTTGAGAAAGACATATATAAACTAGTATACTTCTCAACAAATTGGCGATGTGGGACATTGTATATTTCCATTCATTATTTTCCCTTAGGAATTCCAACAATTCCCCACATGAATGATAACATACATATCCCCCATGCAAAGTGAAATATCACAAAGTACATATGGAATAATGTTTTATCGTGGATAAGTAGATATTTCACTTTGAATTTTCTCTAGTTAAAACTTATCGGATCTACTCGGTCAATCGGTGAATTATTTCATCTTGAACCGTCGGCCTTTATTGTATATCTAGACAATAATCTTTACGAAGTATTGATTCCCTTCTCATCCAATCTCTTGGTTTTGTTCATTTTGATCCTGAACATATTTTGGTTCTGTGAGTGTTATTGAGAATTTAAGCCTTTAATTTTCTCATAGAGCCGACCCAGCTCACACTAACATAGGTGATCGCAACCATTAAGAGTATCCTACATATACCCCACTTGTTATTTCCAAAATATGGTCATATTAAAAAACATAGTTTTAACCTTTAAAACTTCTGTAGGCATGCATTATATTTTGCACCATAGGAATGGAGTAGGATCAAGTCCAGACAAATGCATTACTTCTTGAGTTACTCATAACTGGTTTGCCTATTGATCCTAGTCCGTGGGATCTTCAGTCGCTAGGATAGCTTTCCGTATAAGGTAACTCTTGTTGGTTTAGGCTTTTAAACCCATTCCCTTCGATGTGCAGTCAATTTTCTCTCTTGATAAACCTTTAATAAATGGATCCGCTAGGTTATCATTTGTTCTCACATAATCTATGGAAATAGTTCCATTTGAGAGTAACTTCCTAACTGTGTTATAGCGTCGACGAATATGTCGTGACTTTCCATTATACACAAAGTTGTGCGCTCTGCTTAGCGTAGCTTGGTTATCACAGTGTATGCATATGGCCGGTACAGGTTTAGTCCAAATTGGAATATCTTCTAAAAAATGACGAAGCCATTCTGCTTCTTCGCATGCTTTATCTAATGCGATGAACTCTGATTCCATAGTGGATCGAACTATGCATGTTTGGTTAGTAGATTTCCATGACACTGCTGCCCCTGCTAAGGTAAAGACATAACCACTCGTTGATTTTGATTCCTCTGAATCTGCAATCCAGTTTGCATCACTATATCCTTCTAAAACGACAGGATATTTTCCATAATGTAAGGAAAAAATTAGTGGTATTCTTTAAATATCCCAACATTCTCATTAGTGCTTTCCAGTGTTCCTTTCCTGGATTGCTTGTATACCTGCTCAGTCGATTTACTGCATAAGCTATATCTGGTCTTGTTCAATTCATGAGATACATGAGACATCCTATTACACGAGAGTATTCCAGTTGCATTACACTCTCATCAGTGTTTTTATGCAGTACTTCTGATGGATTGAAAGGTGTTCTCACTCCTTTAATTCCATAGTCTTGAAATTTTTCAATCACTTTGTCTACATAGTGTGACTGAGATAGTTCAATTCCATTAGGAGTTCTTATTATTTTGATTCTCAAAATAACGTCTGCAACTCCTAAGTCTGTCATTTCGAAATTGCTAGTTAACATTTTCTTTATGGTCTCTATTACCTGAGTATTTGGACCAAATATTAACATATCGTCTACATATAAACAAATCATCACATATGATTGTCCAATTTGTTTATAATAACACACTTATCGCATTCATTTATACGAAAACCATTTCTCATCATGACACTATCAAATTTTGCATGCCATTGTTTTGGAGCTTGTTTTAGTCTGTATAATGATTTTACTAATTTACAGACTTTGTTTTCATTTCCTTTGGAAATAAAACCTTCAGGTTGCTCCATGTAGATCTCCTCATCGAGATCTCCATTTAAGAATATTGTCTTTACATCCATTTGATGAATTTCTAGACCATAAATCGATGCAATTGCTACTAGCATTCTTATAGAGGTTATTCGTGTTACTGGCGAATATGTGTCAAAGAAGTCTACTCCTTTTTGACGATATCCTTTGCTACTAATCTGGCTTTATACTTGTCGATATAGCATATGCTTTCATTTTCTTCTTGAAGATCCATTTACAGCTAATAGGTTTAATTCCAGGTGGAATATCAACAATTTCCCAAGTTTTATTACTTAGAATTGAATCAATCTCACTTTGGGTTTCTTCTTTCCAACAGGAAGATTCAGAAGATGACATTGCTTCCTTCTACGTTTGAGGTTCGTGTTCTAACATATAAGTCAAAAAATCCGAACCAAATGTTCTGGAATTTCTTGCCCTTACGCTTCTTCTTGGTTCAACCTTCTCGTTGTCCTGATAAGTTTCATCTTTACATGTCTCATCTCTGTTATCTCTTGTCCTTTTTGGGACAGGATTTCCATCGTTTCTTTTATGTGGGAACACATCTTCAAAGAACGAGGCATCTATTGATTCCATGATTGTATTTACATGAATATCAGGTATATCAGACTTGAATACCAAAAATCTGTAGGCACTACTATTTTGGGTTGGCCCTAGATAATAACAATCTACGGTTTTTGGTCCAAGTTTGACCTTCTTTGGAGGCGGAACTGGAACTTTTGCCAAGCACCCCCACACTTTGAGGTATTTAAAACTTGGTTTGTGTCCTTTCCATAACTCATATGGAATTGTTCCTGTTTTACTGTGAGGGACTTTGTTCCTGTTTTACTGTGGGGGACTTTGTTTAATATGTGATTAGACATATGTAATGCTTCCCCCACAAGTTCATCGGTAGACCAGAAGTTAAAAGCATGACAGTAATCATGTCTTTTAACGTTCTGTTCTTCCTCTCGGCTACACCATTTTGTTATGGTGAATATGGAGCTGTTGTTTGATGAATTATACCATTTTCGGCACAGAACTGTTCAAATGGTGATTCGTATTCTCCACCTCGATCAGATCTCAATATCTTGATCTTTTTATTTAACTGATTTTCTACCTCAGCTTTGTACTTTATAAATGATGTAATTGCTTCATCTTTACTATTCAAAAGATATACATAGCAATATCGCGTATAGTCATCAATAAAAGTGACAAAGTACTTTTTCCCACCTCTTGTAGGTAATGATTTAAAATCACATAAATCTGTATGAACCAAACCAAGCGGTTCGGTGCTTCTATCAACAGATTGAAATGGTTTTTTAACAATTTTTGCTTCTACACTTGTCTCACATTTGTAGTTCTTATCTACTTGGAATTTCGGAATTAATCCCAAGTTTGATAATATTTTCATTTTTCGAAAATTTATGTGTCCTAATCTATCATGCCATAGTAAAATTTCGTGCTCAAGCAAGTAAGAAACTTTAATTTTATTAATAGCACAATCAGAATACATAGTTTTATTGTCGATAACGGCTACATTTTCCTTAAATAGGCCATCACATAAATAACCCCTTCCGATACATTCTAGATTTGGACAGAACCATCTTGTCTGACTCGAACACCATTCTGAATCCTTTCTTTGATAATACTGCACCAGAGATGAGATTCTTGCGTATGTCTGGAACGTGGAGCACGTCATTCAACTTGACAGTTTTTCTAGAAGTAAACTTGAGGATTACTGTGCCACTGCTTCGATCATGGAAACTGCAGAATTACCGATGTAGAGTTTTTTTCGTGATCGAATTTCTGATATGTAGAAAACATGGATTTGTCAGAACAAATATGACGAGTAGCGCCTGCATCTACCCACCATTGGTTACGATTCTGAACCAGATTGCATTCAGATACCACCACTGAGAAGTTGGACTCGTCTACTTCCATGTTATCCACTATATTTGCCTCTTTATTGTGTTCCTTCTTGTGTCTGCAATCTTTAGCGGCATGTCCAACTTTTCCACAAACCCAACATTCGCTATTAAACTTCTTGGTTCATTTGTTGTTTTTTGGTTTGTTATCTTGAGCTTTCCTTTTCTTATGGAAATTCTTCTTTTTGTTTTTGGTCTTTGACCCTTCAGCCACAAATGCCTCCTCGCTTTGTTTTGTTATTCCACGGTTATCTGCCTCAATTTTCAATCGGACTATGAGATCCTGTAAGGAGATTTCCTTCTTTTTATGCTTTAGATAATTACGGTAATCTCTCCATGACGGCGGCAGTTTTCCCGTGATGGCTTCAGCCAAAAACGATTCTCCAACCTTATGACCTTCCGCCTCGAGTTCATGAATGATGATTTGCAGTTCATGCAGTTGAGCAGTCACCGGTTTGGAGTCAACCATCTTGTAGTCCATGAATTTATCTACAATGAATTTCTTAAGACTGATATTCTGCGTCTTGTACTTGTGGTAAGTGCATTCCAGAGTGCTTTTGATGTCTTTAAAGGCAAATATACTTTGTATAGCACCTTGTCGAGACAATTCAGAATATAGTTTCTGCATAAAAAATCGGAATGCTTCCACGTATTCACCTCTGCTTCCTTGCCTGGTGCGGGAATCAATTCCTCCTCCTCGAGGTACTTTTGCAAACCAAGTGTAATGAGATAAAACAACATCTGATTCTGCCATGTCAAGAAATCATCATCATCTCCCTTGAACGGTTCAGGTCTGTTGTGAGTAGTATTCTTTGAAAATTCTACTGTAGCCATCTCTGTTTTAGTAAGAAAACAGTAAAATTCTTAAGATGTTATTTGGCTAGTGTACTAAAACAGATAACAAATAACTATAAACTCGTCGCATAAGTTTATCAATTAGAATTTCACTACGCTGGAATTCTATATTAGATAATTGTAACAATAAGGTACGTTGTAAATAAATTACAACAACAACATTATACTATTGCAAGAAATAGTACAACTTATGAATGGGAAAGTTCATAGAGAATCTAACCAGTATTTAAAGGAAATTCCGTCTGAGGCTTGTCGTAACAATTTCCTTAAGAATTTTATTTCAAAACTCTCCCAAGATACAACAGACGTAATCTGCACGAGATTGTAATGAGTATTTCAACTCCGTGATATATACGGAATATTGAGCAGTAGAGCAAAGAAGCAGAAGAAATTAGATTGGAAAATGGGATGAGAATATGATCAGTATTCTCTCCTATTTATAATTTCATTTGCATCCCTTCAAACAGTCGCGTCCGTTGTCTTTTGGTCGCTGCTGTTCGTTAACGGGTCGCACCCGCCCGCTATCCGTTTGCTGCTTGCGTCCAACGGTACTGTTTCGCACCCGGTCGTACCTCCTGGTACTATTACGCCCGCGCCTCTTCAGTCGGGTCGCACCCGCTCGTGCCGCATCTATTCGCCTCTAACGAGTCGCACCTATTCAACCCGCGTCCGCTCCCGAACAGATCCGCATCTGTTCATATGGCTTGCAACTGTCAAAAAGCCCGGTCCTAGTTGCAGTAAAAATACGAGTATCATATTAGACCCAAACCCAAACCCGACCCGGCCCGGTTCGATTCGGTCGGACAGACGGCGACGGCGCACGCGCGTGTGTGTATGGTGATGCATGGTCTCCCTCCTCACAACGAAGCATACATTTGGGAGCCCTAGGCCCCTAACCTCTACTTGAGAAAGGAATATATAAACTAATATACTTCTCAACAAATTGGCGATGTGGGACATTGTATATTTCCATTCATTATTTTCCCTTAGGAATTCCAACAAACTGTTGATGGTGGAAGACAATTTTGTATGTATGCTTAGTCAGTGTAGGGTAAAGTATGGTTAAGTAGTGATGGAAGTTGAGGGATGATAGGCAATGTAATATGGTTTCTATTAGAAGTATGGTGATGGCAGGTAGCAGGGCAAATCAAGCAGTTGTAGGTTGATGCAGTTGATGCAGTGTGAAGATGAACGAAGAGGGAACAGATATGTTGGTTGCCGTTGATTGTGATGTAGCTATAGGTTTGTGATAGTTGATGATCAAGGGATGTTGATATGCAAGATAGTGATATATGATGTTTGTTGCAGTTGATTTGGCAGTTGACAGTAATTAGTTGCAATTGTATACAGCGTGTGTTGTTTGTAGCAGGGTGGTGGTGAAGAGGCAGAGGGGACAGATATGGTGGAGATGATATGGTATGTTGAAGAAGCAGAGGGGATAGCAGTGTGGTACAAGGGATGATATGGTTGAAGGAATGAAAGAGGTGTAGCGACAGTTTTGTAATGTATGCACAGGAAAATGTAATAGTGAGGAGGCAGTGAATGTTGAGAAGAGAGTTATGTAAATAAAACAACGTACAGTGAAGTGCAACAGTGATATTGAGGTGCAACTCTTGTATATGCAATGTAAACAGTAAACTCAATGCAATGTAAACATGAAACTATAATTTGTAATATAAAGAAAATGAAATGGAATACATATATATATATATACATACACTTTTTGTTTTGAAATGAAATTGTGCATATTTTTTTTAGATAGGAATGCAAATGCAAATGAAAAAAAAAACAAATGCGCAAACAAAATGAAAACAAAATTATACACAAATACACAATTTTTTTTAAAATGCAACTCAACGCACAAATGGAAATACACTAAAATCCAACAAAAAATTAATTTGAAGAAAAAAATTAAAATCAAATCTACTACCCAGCAACTGCGCCAAAAGCTTGTTCAATGATGAGTTTTCTATCGGATAGAAAATCGCCAAAAGATATTGTGATAAAATTAACCACAAGCGCACGACATAAATTTTAGTACGTGACGAGTACGGGTCGATCCGTAGGTGACTGTACTGAGTTTAAATCTACTCAATAAAATTAAGCCAAGAGTTTGAAATTGTTACAAGCTAAAAAATGTAAAAACTAACTCAAACAAAGTGAATAAAAATATGAGAGTAAAAGGAAATTTAGTGGCAGATCCCTTCTCATCATCACACAAGTTAACATGACGAAATTATGATCTCTCCTTTTAGTTATTTATGAATTTAGTTGATGTGTTTATCCTAAGTATGGTTTATTTGTGCTATTAATTAGCTCAACAAAAACCATCAAACTTTAACATACCATCCAAACCACTTGTCAACATTCATGAAAATGATAATGAAATTAAAAGTAAAATATATTCTAAGCATGATCTATTTACTATTGATTATTAACATAGATCATCAAATTTTGATTCTAAAAATCAACTTCATTATCAAAATCATATGTAGATGAAGAGGTAAACTATGTTTATATTTGTTTAAACATAGCCTATTAGGTGTCAACAATATAGACTATCGAATTCAATGTTTAAAAAAAAAAAATTTACCACATCAAATTTTTTCATTAAGCACAAAAAGATATCAAATGAAATCGGTAAGTTAAGTTTGTGTGATTCATGAGAGCTTGATCATCCCTAAACTGAAGGGTCTTAGCTTCTCATATTTGAATTTATGATAACATAAAGTGATTTTAATATGAAAGAAGAGAGCTAATTGAAATAAACTAAAAGCTAATCTACTTGCATAAAAGAAAGAGATTTAAACTACTAATATAAGAAGAACCAAAAAAGAAAATAACATGGATTAAAAGTGCATGAATTAAAATTTCATATAAATAAATTACATAGGAGTAAAAGGCTATGAAGCCGTTAAAAAGAAAGAAAGTTTATGTTTACATTTGTGACAACAACTAAACTAAAGAGAAGGTGGTGAGAGCTCTCTTCATGAAATATAAGGGGTATTTATACATATCTAAAACACTAATTCATATTTTAGGAGTTCACCAAAAATTCCCTTTAGGAAATGTGGCCTTCAAATTATCATTATCAAGTAATTAAATCTCCATTAAATGTGCATGTGCTTTTAATCTCCATTAGCCTTTAACTGTGATCCTTGGATTAGTGGGTAAATGGGCTCCTCCATATTGCATGAATTTATTTCTTTCCATCTTTCATTTGCCTTCCTTCTCTTTTGCATGCATACATACATGAAGCCAATTCGAATATTCCCTCAAATTTCTAAAAACAACATTAAAATGTCCAAGTAAATTTTCTCAAATTAAATCATACATAAAAATGATCATTTTGCCCCTATATGAAGATGAATAAATGATAATTTGAAAATAATTTAAATTTTGGTTTGAAATGTAAAATACCCTATATGCTCATTTATTTAATTAAATTAGATTAAATATGGAAGTAAAAATATGCACTTTTACGTGCACATCAGAATCTCGTATAAGATAATATCTAACAATGGAACTCAGTTTAAAACTGAGGAATTCACTCGATTCTACATCAAAAATGGAATTATCAAAAGCTTTTCATCTATAGCCCATCCCAAAGAAAATGGATCTATTGAAGCAGTTAACAAAATCGTAAAGACAATTTTGAAAAAACGATTAGACAAGGCGAAAGGGAATTGGGCAGAAGAACTTTCCCGTATTCTGTTGGCGTATACGACTTCTACGAAAACTAAAATAGGCCATACCCTATATTCCCTTACATATGGATGTGAATCAATGCTTCCAATAAAATTCAAGGTTCCTTCTTATAGAAGGATCACATATTCATTTGACCTAAATCAATAGCTAAAGAAGGAATCTTTAGATTTAACCAATGAACTAAGGGATGAAGCAGCCGTTCGAACAGCTGAGTACCAACGGAGAATAACCAAGTACTATTACTCAAGATTAAGAGAATGGTTGTTCCGAAAGGTAGATTTAGTGCTTCAACAAGTTATGAAAATACCAAAAATCCTACAGATAGACCATTAGAACCAAATTGGGAAGGACCTTTGGTTGTGCAGAAAGTAATCCTACCTGGGCTTATGAACTTTGCCAGCCAAATGGCAATGTCATAGCAAGAACATGTAATGTCGAATCTTTATGGCCATATTTCCCTAAAATGGATGAATAAAAAGGGCTTGATTGGTTTAATCGTGGAAAAGAGTTGAATTCCCGTAAAGCCATCGAAGGCTTGATCGTGGTCATCAAAGGCTCTAAGCCGTTGGTGCCATCACTAACAGCCTCACTAAAGCACCACTTAGAGGGAGGCCAATGTAATCCTTTGGTCAGTCCAAAGTTTCTACAAGCCTTCAACCCTGCCTATGTAGTCAGGTTGGAGCACCTCCTATAGGCAGGATGGAGTAAATATTTAGTGTCGTCATCAAAAGCCTCACTAAAGCACTGATCAAGCCTTCAGTGCCGTCATCCAAGGCCTCGCTGAAGCACCCCCTAGAAGGATGATGGAATAAGCCTTTAGCGCCTTCCATCAAAGGCCTCACTAAAGCACTGAAATCTTCAAAAAGAAGTCAATCAAAATCAAGTGCCAAGTAGTGCTCCCAAGTCAATTGATCTCCAAGCCAAGTAGTGCTCCCAAGTCAATTGCACTCCAAGCCAAGTAGTGCTCCCAAGTTAATCAAATCTCGATCCAAGTAGCACTTCGAATCAAATCAAGATTTATAAAGGAAAGCCCATGAAATATGAGCTATTCATGCTCTCCAACAAATATAATTTTCAACCACCAGATAAGAGATTTGGGACTTCTATAATTATCCTTATACAAGAATTTCTGGACTTCTATTATTATCTCGAAACGAGAGTTTCTGGACTTCTATTATTATTTCCAAAAACAGTTTTTGGGCTTCTATTGTTCTTACCAAATTAGGTTTTCTAGTCTTCTTCTATTATTATTTCCATATTTGGGTTTTATAACTTCTAATATTATTGTCAGATAATAGTTTCTAATCTTCTATTATTGTTAAAGGATAAGGGATTCTGATCTTCTTATATTATTATCAAATATGGATTTCTAGACTTCTACCATCATCAGCAGACTTGGATCTATGGACTCTATTATTATTTCCAAAAGTTGAATTTATGGTTCACTGCTATTATCACTAAGATATTGATTTTTGATATTGATTTCCAAGTTTTTGGCCTCCTATTTCCATAAAGGATCTCTTATGTTTATATTAATAGCTTGACCAAATAAATTCCAAGCTTATGTTTGAAAGTTTATATTTATCTATTGACTCTCATAATATAGTTGTGAACTTAAATTCACAATGACAATTTGGACATTAGATGAAAATTCAAAGTTCAATTGAATCTAGAAGGATAATTACTAATGAAAAATGTCATTTACTTCATGTTTTACAGGGAAATGAAGTCAGTTAGGGAGTCTTATTGAAGATCGGAGGATACGAAGGAATTCTTGGTTTTACCCTAAAGAGTAAAAGGCTTCTCTTACACTAAGGGGCTAAATGTTATCCATATAATTCCAATGCCAGAAGTAATTTTATAAGCGATGATGTCATAAAAGGATTAAAGCTACTAAGTCCTATGTTGAAGAATAAAACCACACTACATCAACAACACATCTCTTCATGAGTATCCTTCACACTTTATCACTGTGTCGACAACATATCCCTTCGAAGCTGGAAGCGTGCATCTTCGGTGATGTGTCACACCATACCTCACCAATTCGACATGATCCTTCTTCGATGGAATATCACATCACTCATTACCAACACCATACTCAAATGACTTCGAAGGTGTTAAGTATCGGTGATAGGTTGATATCGAGGCACCTTGCTAGTAATCGTAGAAACTTCTAATAGCATGGAGGCATCTCATCCTACGGGCACTTCGAAAGTGTTTATGTCAAACGAGGTTGCATCACTCTTTTTCGATAATCACATTTCACATCACTATTGTATAGCACATCGAAGGCATCAAAAGCACCACTATTCAATTGTCATGACCAAAGCAGGCTCATCGATACACCGCTCTTCAACCATTGATGCACTTCGCCATTCATAAGGAATCGCATATTAAAGTGTCGATGAAGAGTACCTTTAATGTCCATGGAAACCTTAACGTTTCTTGATGCACATCGCTGATAACATCACCAACCAATGGGAAGATCTTCACGTAAGATAAAGGCGGAGACACTGACTATAGAACTTTGATGATACCATCTTACATTGGCGGTGATAGTCAAAAAAATTGAAGATGTAGAAATAGATAAATGCCACCGATATACAGAATAAAAGCTAGGGTAATGCCATCAAAGTCAAATGTCATCGAAGTTCACCCTGTTAAAGACGTAAAATGTGCAGTGGAGGACCGCCTACCTCTATAAATACAACCTTAGGGGAAAATTTTAGGGGTTGGATTTTCATTTCTCTCTTCTTAAATCAAATCCTTGCAACCCTAAATCAAATTAGGGATAATTCTATTTGACTATAATCATAATTGAATAAAATGAACATGGGCTTGACTTGAATTATCGTTTTCGACTATGACATTATTGAACATTATTGTTTTGGACTTGCATATTATGAAGCTATCATGATCAACTCAACGTGACCATAGTCGAGATGTGTCGCAATACGATGAACACCTATATGCATATTTATATGGACTATGAACTATGAACTATGGACTTTGAACATAAGGACGGGATCCAAAGTCTATTTCTATACATGATGGACTATCACAAGACTTTATGACTTGTCTTCTATGCCTATTGAACATAAAACATAACATAAGTCATTTAGACTATTTTTATTCAATGACCAATGTAGATCTATATGCATGGCAATCCTAACAGCCTTTGAGGACTTCGAATATAATGATTAAAAGTGACAAATGAATTTCCATATATTGTTCATCAAAGGCCAATTGTCATCCATCCATTAATGATTCCCATCTTATGCTTAGTCCAAAGTGATGAGTCATACCTTAACGCATTGTTAAGTCTCTCGACCATGCCTCCGGAGCTATTGAGTCCAAGGCAACATGATTAATGTTTGGTTATGTCTTTGCATGTGATTAAATCAAGGACTGACTCACCGTGATTAGCATAGGAAGTGCTATACTATTTTTTGATCTAACATAAGTGTTCAGTGAAAAAAATGTAAGTGCAAGGAGAAAGGCATAGCTATTCGGGTGTAATTGTGTTGGAGCAAGCCCCCATAAACTTCAGAACTCGATGGATGAATTGGTTGAATGGTGGAACGCTGCTCGCTAAGCACATTTACTTATTGTAGGAAATATAATCTTCTGAGGGACTGTGAGCTATCTGATCAAGAGATGGGAAAATACATCAATGAATGGAATTCCATGCTAGCTGCATATTATCTAAAGGGATCCTTCGTTGATTTTGGAGGCAACAGAATCGACAAGATTGTTTAAAAATACGACATCCTTGAGCATGTCGGGCGATGGATCTATTTTTGGCCTGCCTATCGGATTTTTAGAAACTTGTTGCTCGACTTCGAGATTTTCTAGATTTTTCCATTCGACTTGTGTAATCTCTTATCATTGTCCTTGCTGAGCTAAAGTTTGTTGGGCATATGGCGTTGTAGTCGGACTCGATTCGGTGTTAGACTTAATGTATTTGCAAGTTGATGTACCTATGACTTGTGTAGCAAGATGTTTGGAATGTCTCTGGTTCATTTTTATAAAAAAAATTAGATAGATAATTAATAGTGGAGGATTAACTATAAGTTATACCCCTATGCTAATATGGATCCTAGTGCGGTGTTATGTGGTGATGTGCATTTCGAGTTTTCAATATTATTTAACGACTCATTTTAATTTTTGGAAATCACTTAATGTGGTCGTCATTGCTGACCGTCCTAACAAGTTTTACATCATTTTCCATGCTTTGGAAAGGATTCAAAACTAGGAAGGAGATATTTGTTCACAAGATAGGATTTACATGTGAACCAAAATTTCTGAAAATTGCCTAAGTGTGGGAGTTGCATGACTCCAACACTTGGAAGAAATCTCATCCTTCTTCCTTTATCCTCAATGAGTCAGGACCAACCATGGCAGCTCTATCCACATTCACGACCATCCACGGTGGCCCATTTAAGTCTAAAGGTCGAGTCGATGGAGGTAAGTCTAACCAAGGAGGGTTGAGCGATGTCAGATTCAGGTGAGATGAGGCGGCAGCGTCCATAAAGATGAACGATAGCGAGTTTTGGTCATGGGGCATCGAAGTTCTTTTGATGGCAGAAGTCAAAGTTTTCAACTCGGAGGCAAATGAGCAAGCGAGGTATGATATGAAACAGAAGTGGGATACATACCCACGTTGGAACCAAAGTTTTTGCAATAAAACTTGGGAAAGCTCCCGTCCTAAGTCGATAGTGACCCCTAGTCCAGAAAATAAAATAATAATAATAATAATAATAATAATAATAATGAAAAATATAATAACAATAATTATATATATAAACATTGGTATATGCATATGTATTTGGACTTGTATGCATAGATGATGGAATGTGTTTGTGCACGTCCAATACTCGACGGCCAGAGTCAATGGAAAATTGAATTCAAACTTAAATGATCCATGGAAGGAGTTAGCTCAAAATCGTCGAGCCCAGAGTAATATATTATGAGATTACGTTCCAAATTTATTATTCCAGATTCTGGTGGAGCGTCGTATTGGATGACTATGGACATAACTTTTCATGGAATCAATTTACAAGAAAGATAGCGACCATTTGAAACACGGAGTGGAGTCCTTCACACTAATTTCTACATGGCTCGATTCAAATCACATCACATTGGAATTGAGATGTATTTTAAGGGGCAAGTGTTATCCAGCCTTTTGATCAAGACTCATTTGAACAAACTGGATGGATCAAACTCGAAGTTATCAAGGTACCACAATAGATAGCCCAGGAGTTCAAAAACCAAGCACAAATAGAGTCACAAGGCCAATGCATGAACAACTCAAAGAAAGACAACATAAGTTGGGAATTGGTACCAACCCCACCCTATTAGTCGGTACTGACTCCTAATTCCACCTCAGGTGGACCTCATCTTCTGCCTACGTGCCTTACTTAATGCCAAAAGCCTATTTCTAAAGTCTTTTTGTTGATTCAATGCAATGCTCCATCGATCTCCACGAATACTTAAAACTTCAACTTTTCTCTTCCACGGCTCCATTATTTGGACTCGAAAACAAGCTAATATTGCTAAAACAACTACGAAAACACAAAGCTTACCATAAAATGATCCAAGATGCAGAGTTGTAGATGGCCATTTTGGAAAACTTAGGGATTGGTACAAACCCCTACATATGGATCCGTACCGACTCCTATCAACAGATGACTTGGCACCTGTTTTTTAGGAGAATTGGTCTAAATCATGTCCAAAGGCTGGAGATATTTTATGTGAGGATTTAGTCTTCCCGCCTCTATAAATAGGAAGGTAGGGCTCATTTTTAGGACCTTTTGGCTTTAGTTCTTCCCTATGCTATATTCTTGTAGTTTTGAAAATCTAAGTATCGGAGTTGTACCGATCTCTAAGAACTTCTGCATACAAGTCAGATATAAGCAATAAAATCTTAAAGTGGATATAGGCCTTGCTTTGCCAAACTACTATAAATAATTGTGTCTTGTTTATTTCTCATTTTTATTTTCATTTTTTCATATTTTATTCTCCACGTATACCTCTAGTGTTTGTGCCATATTTGGTTCAAACATCAGGTCTGGTTCTTCATACCCTACGCCCTTATTTAATATATATGATTTTTATAGTATTTTTAAGATAATCTATTACACTAGACTATTGTCCGACTCGAGGTTTTATGCCTTGCTTCTTATTATCTATGGTACTCTTAAATGAGTGGATTAGGAATAACAAGTCTGTATAGCATATGAAGATGTACGGAGTACGAGCAAAAGGTTATGCCCTCGTAAATCTATGCTTTGGAGCTAACTGTTGCTTATATTCCACTATGTAGTACTATGGAGCCATGTCAGTACTTGTATTTGAAAGATGATATTAGAGTTTATTTTGGAAGATTTTATGTATAAACTCGTTATTTCAGGTTTTGTATAGTCTGTGAACCTAATGCACTCTACTGTTCTTATTTATGGTTCAGTTGATTATATCACTGTCTCGACTGTTTTACATCTATGTTATGATATTGTATTTTGTCTTTGCACTATAAGATGTTCTACGGGTTCTATGTTTGGAATTCTCTTTTTTTTTCACCCTTGGCTATCATCCTACATTGGCCGGGTACCTCCACAGTGCGTTATATTTATATTAGTTGCCAGAGGAGTAGGACGGTCGTCATAAGTTTCTTTGTAGTTTTGTTGGCTGCTTCAACCTTCCCATTTGCCTGAGTATGAGCTATGGAAGAAAAACTTTCTATGATCCCATTCCTTGCGCACAGATTTGTGAACTCCTTACTCTCGAACTGTGTTCTATTCTTCTACTATAAGGAATTCCGAATATGGTGATAATATATCTGACTGCGAAGGTGACTTCTTACTTTGCTATGATTGTTGCATACTCACTTAGTATTCACTGCCACCACAGTGCACTTCGCCCCCTCTTTAGACATTGAAATAGGTCCCGTTAGGTTGATTCCCCACATGTCAAATGGCCATGGACTGACCGTTGGTGTCAGTTCATAAGAAGGAAGTCATGAGATGCTTGCAAACCTTTGACACTTATCACTTCTTCGTACAAACTCTTATGAATAATCTAATGTTGTTGGCCTAAAATATCCCTGCCTTAAAATCTTCTTTGCTAATTTTTTTCCCCCTAAATGATCTCCGTAGTATCCTTCATGAACTTCTTTCGTAATTTTGACCCCTTCCTCCTTGGTTGCACATCGTAAATAATGGGAGCAGTATACTTTTTTGTAAAGTATCTCATCATAGAATGTGTAGTAGGGCATTAATATTTTATCTTTCTAGCTTTATTTCTGTTCATTAGTAAGATTCCTTCTAATAAGTAATGCTTGATAAGGGTCATCTAGGACTTTACCTCATCTTGACCCACGGTTGATGTGGTGTTATTCTCCTGAGTCTCATAATGTCTTTCATACCCTTCTTCTTCTTTGCCATGACCCATTGTGATCGGATCATCACTATAACCTATTGTGCATTGGAAATGCTCGATTCCAACAAATGTCCTACTAGGATTGCCTTCGTTTCATTAGCAATGTTAGTGCTTGCAAGCTTGGCCATGGCGTTTGTAAGCGAATTTCTTCCTTTAGGATTTGTTCTATGTCAAATTATTCAAACTGGGAGAGTAACTCCTTAACTAACTCTACATTCGGTTCTTTTGCTTGATAGTTCCCTTGCACTTGACTGAATATAAGTTAAGAATCACTATGAGTTTTGATATGAGTTACCTTCATTACCTACGCCATTTTAGGCATGCGACTGGTGCTTCTTATTCTGCCACATTTTTAGTTTCTTTAAATTTTAGATGGACTGCTCCATAGAGTTTCTATATATCCAGGTTAACAAGTATGTAGTATATTCCTGCCCCTACTTGTTAGATGTGCCATCGACGTATAATTACAAAAATTATGGGAAGTTTTCCTTCTCTGTGCTGGATTGTTGCTCATGCAAGATGCATTCTACGATGAAGTCCACTAATGCCCGCCCCTTAATTGCATTACGAGGGCAGTATGTGATATCATATTGACTCGGTTTGATGGCCCACTTTAGAAGGCATCCGGATGTCTCTGATCTTTGCTGTATTTATTTTAAAGGCTTGTCTATTAGCGCCTTTATAGGATGTGCTTGAAAGTATGGTCTAACCTTTCTTGTCGTTAGGAACAAGTTGTACCCAAACTTTTCGATCACTTTGTATCTCAACTCTTCTTTGCTAAGGCGCTTTCTTGTAAAATATATTGGAAGTTTAATGCCCTCCTTCTCTCTTACAATTGATACACTCATTGCTTAATCAGTTACTATTAGGTATATGTAGATGTCCTCGCTTGGGATTATTTAGAGAGTATTAGGGGGTTGGCCACATTGGATTTCAATAATTCGAAGGCCTCTCTGCATTCCTTGGTCCACTTAAAGTACTTTCCCTTCTTGATTTGGTCAAAAAATGGAAAGCATTTACCCATGCTATGGAAATGAACCTGCTTAGCACAACTACATTTCCATATGAACTCATCGCATCCTTAGGTTTCTCTAGTACTTAAATCTTTTTTTATTGCATCGATCTTCTTTGGATTGACCTCTATTCCCTTGGTGCTTACTGTGTATACTAGGAACTTTCTTGACTGTATTGCAAGCATACTCTTTTGTGGGTTAAGTTTCATTCCATATAACCTTAAAGTTGCAAAGGTTTCTTCCACGTCCTTCACGTGATCTGTTGCAGCTTTAGAATTCACTAACATATCGCCCACATAGACTTCAACGTTCTTTACTATTTGGTCCTCAAACATCATGTTGACCAACCTTTGGTACGTTTCTCTTGCATTTTAAAGTCCGAATGCCATCACTTTGTAGTAGTAAAGCCATTTTTCAGTTAGGAAGCTTGTATGCTTCTGTCTAGTTCAAACATTCAATTTGATTACAACTTGAATATGAATCCATAAAGGTCAGCATTACATTCCCATTTGTTGCATCCAGTGGCTGATCTATTCTAGGCAATGGAAAGCTATCCTTTGAGCATGTTTTGTTGAGATTTGCGAAATCTATGCAGGCCCTTTGATTTTCATTTGGCTACTTTACTAAAACTAGATTTGCTATCCACTTTGGATTATATACCTCATGGATAGACCCAATTTTTGTAGCTTAATCATTTCTTCATGGAGCGCATAGTATCTCCCTCGTCCAACGTGCGACACTTCTGCCTCATAGGATGTGCATCAGGATAATTATTGAGAGAATGACATACGATTGCAGGATCAATTCCTATCATGTCTGAATGGATCCAAGCAAATGCATCCTTTAATTTCTTCAAGTAACTGATCAATTCTTCATGTAGCTCGTTTGTCGGATTCTTTTTTATTTTTACTATCCTTGAGGAATTAGATGGATATAGATCTATTTTTTCCTAATCATCTAATAGTTCTAGCTCCTTGCTCTTCATCCCTTACCGAGGATCTACTTTGCTCTCTGCTTCATCATCTTTGGGTGAATTTGTAGTACTTCCAATCGAGGTATTTTTTGAAAACTACTACACATACATTGAATTATACTCATCTGTTCCAATGGTGTGAAAATACGTCCGCGTAGAATTTTTCGTAGTAACTATAGTCATAGAATGATCTGTTTTAGTACTTGCCTTAGAACTTAATTCTAATGTAGTTCTTAAATTGGCTTTTGATTTTTTTTCTTTCATTATTATTTAGCTCAGAAGGCACAATAATATTGTTCTGAACAATTTTATTAATGGAATTTATAGTTACATTGTAAAGTTCCCTAGCTAATAATTGTTCTCCACTTATGCTTCCTGTCCCTATCAAGGTAGAGAATTTTATAAGCAAATCCTTTTGTGAGATGAATGCTTCTTGCTCTATTAGCATAGGTCGCCTTAAGAAAGCATTATATAGAGACTACTAGTCAATGATCAAAATATTTTCGCAAAGGGACTTGTGAAGAATTAAAGTTCCAGCTGTCATGACCAATCGTGCTATGCCCATTGTGATCGTCGCCATGTGGTTAACACCAAAGATCAACTTAGGCCTTGGTTTCAAAATTTCCTTTGGTAACTCCATTTTATAAAAAGCTGCTTTGAAGATAACAGTTACACATAACTGTCTGAATCTATAAAGACCTTTTTCATAGTGTAGTTTGTGATCTGCATGATTACTATGAGGAAATCCGAGTGCGGGAATATCGCCTTAGCTGAGTTTAAAGAGGTAAAAGTGTTGTTTGGAACTGCCTTCTACTTGATGTGATATATAGTTTGATGTTTTGTACGGGCCTCCCGAATATACCTCTCTTGCACCTTTTTACCCGCTCTCCTAGATTTGGTCCTTCATGGATGGATGCAATTAGGTTGGTCGGGTTTCCTGCCAAGCTTTCATTAGGGTCAGGGGTATGGTACTATGCCAGGGTAATGGAATCATCTTTTACATAAGTTCCCAAATATCCCTTTTGGATAAGTCTTTCTATTTCATTTTGTAAATGGGAGAAATTTTTGGTATTGTTATAAAAACAATTCCAAAATAGCAAAAAAAACGGCAATTACTTCTTAAAGCCGAAAGAGGTAGCCCATAAGCTGGTTCGAAGCCCAAAGCATCAATTCAAGGTGGTAAGAATATACGATCGAGATGACCAGCAAGATGACGCACAACACAAATACAAAAAATGCATAGCCCATAAGCTGGTTCGAAGCCCAAATCATCAATTCAAGGTGGCAATCCCAACTCAAAAGGGCTCCTGCCGTGAAAAAGAACTGATATAAAATCATAGTGTACTTTTCTATTTTAAAGCTCTATTCAAAACTCATTAATGGAGGAAATACCTAGATCCAATGTAACGAGCCTCTCGGCTATATAAGAGTGAATAAATAATGAAAGGACAGTGGATGTTGGGAGTTTCGATCCGAACCACTATAAATGCCTTAGTGGTATTTGCTTTAAATATTTTCCATCTTTTCGTTTATTCATTCTGACTACATAGTTCAACATGACTCCAGCTTTGTTATATCATGTCTAGGTAATCTCATAATCGAGATCTATGACCCAACCAGCTTTCATAGCTCTACCTTCAGATCTTAAGGTGTCAGTGGATAAATTCAAGACTAACATTTTTGGCGCTAGACGGAGGGCCGAACCTCCATTATTTATCTCCTCTCGAAAGTCCGATGACACCATCCCTCCCACCGTGATTGGCTTTGATAATAAGGAACTCCTCAACTTCACATCCAGCTTATTAAGGAAGACAATGATGAGCATCTCATCGCCCTTGTCCTGGAAAAAGACTCGGAGGAGGAGTATGATCTCGTCTATGAGCTTCAAGCTCTCCATATCAGACAACGTTCAGATTATCTTCGGGAGTCCCTCCAAGTGTCCGCTCAACTCACCAGGACGGTCAAGGCTATGGAGAACAAAATCAAGGACTCAAATGTCATAGTAATGAACTAAAGTTTCATATCTCCCTGCTAAATGATCCCTATCAGTTACCTCTGCTCTTCGATCTCAAAAGAAGGTCAAACAAGACCAAGTCCTTACTCCACTCAATCGAAGTCTATTTCAGATCTTTTTGGAAATACATGAAGAGCTCCATTGTCCAAGCTATCCCCCATCCATTAAAGTAGATCCAAAAGGAAGAAACTATTGAGTTTACCACCAAGCGAATGGGCATGAAACAGACAAGTGTCAAATACTTTCTCAGGTCGTAGAAAGCTTCACACGGAAATGGAGATTGACCGAGTTTATTAAATAGTTACTTAAATATCTCATCTTTATGAATATCTTACTTTGTTTCAATGTTTCAAGAGAAATTTGTGTAGACTCATTCGATCGAATATATATATGTCCTTTCTAAAGATAAAGGATACTGTATGGATATTTATATTTGAAGAAATCTCTTATCATACTAAAGATGCTCCTTTCTGGTTTAGCTTTTTCCTCTCTCGGTTACAATCCAGTTTCAATAACCACGAAATTCTATCTAGTATATCTCTCTTTTAGTTATTTTTTGTTGTCATGTTTGCATTTAGAGTCCAAGGGCTGAAACTCTTCTATCGCTTTGACAAGGTCAATAAAGAGTTTCACTTTTTGTTAAAGATGTTAACTTTCTCAATAATTCGCTTTTTCAAACTTAAATTAAATATGTTTTCTACCAAGCAATGAGACATACTAACTACTCAATTTCAAAAGTCTTTTAAAAAGTAATTTGAAGCCACTCTTAATTTTCTTTTAATAAGTTACAATTAGCTTTCTGTATAACTAGTAACTTAGAATGGGTTTAAGTGGTTGACACTAGCCAAAAGTGGATGTGAATGGCCGACATCCTCCCAAAGTGGTCATAGATGGCTGATGCTCGCAAATAATGGCTATAGATTTAGACCCAACGATAAGTTGGTAGACCTCGCCATAAGAGCATCCCCATAGTAATGTGCTATAAAGTGTAAGACCATATCATTTGGATTTAAAAAGATGTTGGAAAGTAGAATGCAGCTGATAGTGAGTCATCGTCAAATGGAATAATGCACTAAGTAGATCCTTGGTTAGACTAGAATATTGGGGTGATTCCCTATGATAGTGAACCATGGTCAAGTAGTATCACGTGCTTGTTAGATTCTCGGTTAAATTAGAATATTTGGTAGATTCCCAATGATAGTGAGCCATGGACGAGAAATTCCATGCATCGGGTAGATTCCTTGTTAGATTAGAGTGTTGGGTAGATTCCCAATGATAGTGAACCATGGATAAGAAGTGTCGGCATCAATTAGATTCCTAGTTAGACTAGAGTGTTGGGTAGGTTCCTAGTTAGATTAGAGGGTTGGTTAAATTCCTAATGATATTGAGCCATGGATGAGAATCGGCATGCACTGGGTAGATCCGTGGTTAAGATGGGAATATTAGGTAGGTTCCAAATAATAGTGAGCCATGATCAAGAAGTATTGTGCATAAGATCAAAATCAGATAGAATTCCTAATAAGGTTAGAGTTTTAGGAGGAGAGTTACTAAATAAAAATAAGCATTGGATAAGGATCCTAATCTGTGCTGTAAAATGGCATCAAGCTAGTAAGAATAAACATTGAAAACTCTAATACAACAAGACACCAAGAGGCAAGAAGAACCTCAAAATAGAATTAAAAAGGACAAGCAAAATGGCTCAAGTTGAAAGAACTAGCCATCTGAAAAGACAAAAGGGGACCTCAATGTTATAGACAGATTATCCAAGTGATTAACAGTACATTTAGAACATAATGTACAAAAGAAAAGATGAAGGGGAAGCATCCCATAAGCCTTCATACCATTCTTGACCCTAGTTTCGAATTCCTTCATAGCCCCCACGAGATTTGAAATGCTCCTCCATCTTGTCGTACGTCTTATTTATCCATTACTTATTAATTTTCCTAAACGAGATTCTTCGATCATCCCTGGTACAAACAAGAATGTAGATGTATTATGCACCATGGCTGAGCAAGAATTCCCTTCAGGGGGAGTTTTGGGAATGAGACCAGGAATAGACAATTGTTATCCTGTGAGAAGAAGGAATTCCCACGCCATCATACCCTTTACCCCTGCCTCTTCCTCAAACCGAAGGGGCTGCCACAATAACTTTGTTTCCTTACTATTAATTTTGAGTTATCGTAGTTTGATTGTCAAAATCTCTCGGTGAGCTTTATCCAACTATTGTCTAAGGGTTGTCGCCGACTCCCACAACCTCGAAACTACCGATTTTGAAGCTTAACCAATAACTAGCACTACCTTCGGGATGGAAGACATCTTTTTGGGTGGTTCCTAAAGGGTACATTTCAAATATTTGTTACCTTTTAAGACAACGTGGATATTAGTATTGAGATCAAGAGTATATTTCGTTAATTTGGTTATCTTATCATCAATATTCCATTGCACAAAAGCAACTTCTCTCTCTAACCTTATGCAGTTAGGACATGATTGTCCTTAAAAGAGATTTAAGTTAGAACCAGAAAAGAAAAGTCATCATAAGAATGGTTCCAATTCATTCCATAGATAATTAATACAGACAATAAGAAGAAAAAAGGGAGTACAGTATTTAAGGTCCTCTGAGGTAGGTAAATTTCTCCTTAGTAGCTAAAATAATCTTAAGGCCTCTACTTCTAGTATCAACAAGGGACCTCGAGGGTCCGTCCATATTGAAATAAGTGATGTCCTTCCCTAAACCACCCTTTGGCATGGAGAGTTTCGATGGAGAAGAGTCCGCCAGAGGCAATCTAAGGTTGGCTTGCGAAAAACGTTGGGGAACATATTCCAAAACATGATCACTTTTAAGAGTCTTCCCTTCAGTAATAGCTAAAATAGGTGGGGTTACATTTTAGTAACGAAGAAGAGCCTCCAGAGTTATAGTTAGGCTTGGATCAAAGAATCCTCTAAGGAAAGTTAACCTTTTATTCTTCAACTGCGAGTCTCCTGGATGCAGT
Source organism: Allium cepa (assembly GCA_030765085.1). Classification (NCBI taxonomy): domain Eukaryota; kingdom Viridiplantae; phylum Streptophyta; class Magnoliopsida; order Asparagales; family Amaryllidaceae; genus Allium; species Allium cepa. The sequence goes on along the minus strand of CM060940.1, from coordinate 405,072,421 downwards.
TTAGAGAGTAGAGCGAACTCTTAAAAGACCTCATCTCAGTCATCTAAAGCAATCTTTAGTTTATTCCTAAGATCCATGATTTGGTTAATTAACCTAGTACCTCTGAGCCTAGGGGAATTAACTGTTCTAGCATAGGACTGGTTATGGGTCCTCTGTACCTCCTCGATCTCATTGGACAAGTTTATGTTTCTTAGTCTACCAGATTTTAATTGAGTTTTAAAGGTGCCAATGGTTGCTAACAACCTTGAGTTTCTAGTTTGGCTCCTCTTCCATAACACATCACAGTGAGAGGTGAAATTTGATTTTCTTTGTTGAAACACGATTAAGGAAAAAGTACTTAAGAACAGGCACAACAAAGACAATAAGGGAATGATTTGACACCAAATAGTACCACCAAAGTCAATAATAACCACAAAAAAGGCATAAAGAAAGTGTATAGGAGATATTACTAACCAAAATTTTAAACATCGTCAATAGGAAAATTGTAAGAATCAAAATCATGGTGTACCTCTCCTCTATCCTCATCCTACTTAGAGTGCCCAACACCTAGCAAATCTCATGCTTTCTCATACTTCTGGTAAAAGTTCTCTTCAATCATTTCGCCATAAGGATTGAAGCCCATAGAGAGAGTCACGCCTTTATCCTAGTTGCACTCATATGTGTTCTAGAGGATTCCAAAGGGTTCGGCAATAGCCATCTTCTTAGCCTCTTTCTTGGTAACCAAGCCCAAAACCCCTTTCATGGCTTCTGCTAACTCTTTTTCGGTCTCTTGATGCTTGGCCTTCCATTCTTTCAAAGCCTTTTCTATTACTATAATTTTTGTTTGGGAAGCTTTCAGCTCTAGATGGTATTTCTCTATCTCGTATTAAGCCTCCTTCGCGGCCTTCTCCTTGTATTCGGCAAATTATTTCTGAATAAACTCGGGCATTTCTTTATATTTGGAAATTTGTCTCCCAATAGCATCAACCATCTCCAACTCTCCCTTTAACTTTTGAAACCCTTGGCATAGGACCAAGAAGTCATCTAAAACCTAAAGAAAGATAGTTATTACACAAACTAAAGAGATAAGCATTTCATATAAAAGAAGAAGAACATAACCTGAGGTGAACCTCTATCCCCATACTCATCATCCTCCTGAAACTACCAATGTCATAAACTTACTCCATTCGAGAGTTCCCTACAACCTCGGGTAAATGATCATCGATAGCAGAACAAGCTACCTCAATCACCTATTCCATATGATTCCTTAAGGGGAAGTTAAAACAAAGGTGCCTAAGGGAGTTATGGCTTTAGCAGAATGGATGCTCCTTTTACGTTTCTTGGTTGTGGATGGATCTTCTAGAGCTGGTTTTGGTCAAGAAGAAGTTGAAGAGGACAATTTATTCAATAGCAACCCACCTATTTTGCCAGGATATTTTTCTAGGATATTTTTCCAGGAAAGGGAGATATCACTAAGACACCCTGATAGTCATAACCAAATTATATTCTCAGTGGAGAATTCTGACCGGAGTAGTTGTGCTTTGTTAAGTGCTAGGAAGTAGTAGAGAAGTTAAGTCAGGTTCGTGTAGAAAGAGAGTTTGCAGATGTATTTGAGTCAGTCACGAGATTACCACCGAAATGAGCTATTGAGTTTCAGATAGATCATGTACCAAGAGCTGAACCTATTAGTAAACCGCCTAGCAGGTTGACACCGACCGAGATGAAGGAAATAAATATGTAGCTAGTGGATCTTGAAGGGAGAAATTTTACAAGACCAAGCAGTTCCCCTAGGGGAGTGGCCCCGATGTTCGTGAATAAACCAGATGGGTCGTTAAGGATGTGTATCGACCATAGTAAGTTGAATGAGAGGATGATTAAGAATAAATATCCTTTTCCGAACATGGACGATCTATTTGATTAGTTTTATGGAGACAAAGTGATTTCCCAACTGTATTTGGTGACCGGTTACCATCAGTTAAGACTAGCAGAGTACTGTGTTCCTTTGACAACATTTTGGACTAAGTATGGTTCGTACGAGTGGCAAGTAATGCCATTCGGCTTAACGAATGCACCTGCTTTCTTCGTGGATTTGATGAATCGACTCTTCGGAAAGTATTTGGATTGGTTCGTGTTGATGTTTATAGATGATATTTTAGTATACTCTAAGGATAAAAGAGAGCACGAGAATCATCTTAGAGTAGTGCTTGATACGTTGAGGCTGCATCAGCTGAAGGTGAAGTTTTTTGAGTTTCATTTTTGGAAGAAAGATGTTGAGTTTCTTGGTCATGTGGTTTCAAAAAAAAAGGTTGTTAGTCGATCCAAATAAGATCGAAGCTATTATGATTGGAAGAAACCAGAGATAGTGGCTGAGATTAGAAGTTTTCTTGGACTTGCTAGCTTATCGGAGATTCATCAAGGATTTTTTGCGGATAGAGGTGCCTTTGTCTAAGTTAACCAGGTAGGAGGTGAAGTTTGTCGTGTCCTACAAATGTTAGGAAACATTCCTTAAGTTAAAGCATTTGTTGACCAATGCACCTGTGTTAGTAGTTCTAGATGGAAACCAAGGGTTGGTGGTGTATACCGATGCATGTGGGTCTGGACTAGGAGTTGTGTTGATGTCGAAGGGTAAAATTATTATCTACGCTTCATGACGGCTTAGATCACATGAAGTGAGATATCATACTCATGATTTGGAGTACCTGAAGTGATCTTTGCATTGAAGATTTGAGGAATTATCTCTTAGGGGAGAGATTTGAGCTATACTCAGATCATAAGTCATTAAGGTATTTATTCTCTCAGAAAGAGCTAAATATGAGACAATAGAGGTGGCTGGAGTTTTTAGCTGCTTATGATTTTGGTATAGAGTATACTCCTAGGAAAGGAAAGAAAGTGGCGGATGCTCTTAGCATAAGATATTAAAATGTGGTGTTAGTTATGTTGGCAGAGGGGAAAGATTTAGAAGCTTCGACTACTTATAGTGTGCAGATAAGATCGACTTCTAGTTCTAGTCAGAGCATAGCCACTTGTCAAGTTTGGAAGTGTGACCAGTCTTGATCGAAAAGATTGCTTCTAAGCAGAAAGAGGATCTAGTGTTGGCCGAGAAGACTAGAAGGCTTGAAGTTGGAACTGAGATCGATGATCTAAAGGATTTTAGTCTAGACTAGAGAGGATGGTTGAGAAAGAAGGGACGCTTGTGTGTTCTGAATGTTGAGGACTTAGTAGAGAAGTTCTTAAGGAATGTCATCGGCCCAAGTTTACGATTCATCCTAAAGGGACCAAGATATATCCAGATACGAAGAGGAGCTTCTATTAGGAAGGCATGAAGAGGGGTGTTGGCTAGTCGGTTAGGCAGTGTGCAAACTGTCAACAAGTGAAGGTCGAACATCAGAAGCCGAGAGGTTTGCTTCAACATTTATAGATTCTAGTTTGGAAATGGGATTCGGTATCCATGGATTTTATTAATGGGCTGCCAAGGTCAAATAGAGGAACAAAAGCATATGGGTTGTAGTGGACAAGTTGACCAAGAGTGCACATTTCATTCCAGTTAAGTCAAGCAGGACGTCACCTGTTTTAGCTAAGTTGTTCATGAAGAACATAGTTAGACTACATGGAATTCTTAGTAGTATAGTAAGTGGATGAGATGCTTTGTTTACTAGCGAATTCTGAAAGAGTCTACATGATGTATTACGTACTAACCTTAATATGAGTACTGCATATAACCCTCAGATGGATAGGCAAATAGAGAGAATCAATAAGGTACTCGAGAATTTATTGAAAGCTTGTGTATTGGACTTTGGTTGATCTCGAGAAGATCACCTACATTTGGTTGGTTTTTCCTATGATAGTAGTTATCAGACTAATATAGGAATGACGCCCTTTGAATCTTGTATGGAAGGCCATGCAATCGCCAACATTTTGGTTGGAGACCGAAGACAAATAGTCTTAGGTCCAGATCTAATTAGAGAGGCAACATAAAAGATTGAGTTAATCTAGAGAGGATGAAGGAAGCTCAGTCCAGACAGAAGAGTTATATAGATAAGAGGAGTAAAGGCTTAGAATTCTCCGTTGGAGGCAAGGTTTTCATTAAGGTATCATCGATGAAAGGTGTGGTATGATTTGGAAAGTCAAGAAAATCGGCACTGAGATATGTTGGTCTGTTCAAGATTATAGAGAGGATTGGAAAGCTCGCATACCAAATAGAGTTGTCGAGGAGTATGGCAGGTGTCAATGTATTTCATGTGTCTCATCTTCGCAAGTATGTGCATGATACAGAGATTACTATTCCTTTGACAGGGTTGAAAGATTTAATAGTAGAGCCTACTTTGACTTTTGTTAAACAACCAGTTTGGGTTATAGCGAGAGATGGGTAAAGGTTGAGGAATAAGACAGTCGGGTTGGTGAAAGTTTAGTGGAGCCACAACGAGAAGGACTATACTTGGGCGACATAAGATAGGATTAGAGATACTGATTCTAATCTACTATGAGAGTATCTCTACATTGGATTTATATAGATAGTTGCTAGTCAGGTAGGCTTGTATGGTTATTAGGAGTGGTTACAAATGATTGTTATGTTTAGTATTTATCCCTTTCTAAATTTCGAGGACGAAATTCTTTGAGGTGGGGAGTCTGTATGTAGCACTCCATATTTTTAATAACATTATTTAGGATATTTATTTAGTTAAATAAAATAAAATAATGTAAGTTGATTAGTGGATTAAGATCTGTGATTAAATAAGGGGTTGCCGTGCCATGTTAAATAAGTGAACTAAAGAATAAAAAGAGAATAAAAGGGTTAGGAATTATGCAAGGGCAGTATAGGAATAAGGCGTATCCTTATACCCTAAATCCCCTTAAGAATTCATTTGACACATTCATTCATTTTTCACAGATCAAAAATATAAAGCTAAGGCCGGCCACCATTAGGAAGAGCAAAGAAGAAGAATTGAAGAGGAAGAATCAAGTAACATAATCAAGAACAAATCTCACGTCGTTAATAAAAAGTTAAGGTGAATAATGACTACATCTCAAGTTTTTAATGGTTTTCGGTTTTAGTATGAAATCCGAATTAGTTTGTAAATTTTTTGCCATTTTTTGGATGATAAAATGTATATCTATATGTTGTTGATGATTTATGCAAATTCACATAGATTTATGAAAACCCTATTATATGGAATCTAATTGCCTTGTTAATTTAGAATTAGATCAGAAATAATATTATAGAAATGGGTTACAATTTTCATAATTTTCTGAATTAGTGTGGATATTATATGAATTTTCTAGTGAAGAAAATGCTAATTTGGGTTTAAACTAATTCGGCCAAATTATATTTGCTTAGGCCCAAAAATTTATATATGTTGGAAAACATATTAAAATTGACTTTTTGAATTTTTTTTAGAATTTTCCTAAGTGTTTTAATGGATATATAAAATTATTTAACATACAGGACTTAAATGTTTTATATATCTATAAAAAGGAGAAGGGATATTTTGTAAATAATTCAAATCTTTATTTCTAAAAATCGGCATACTTTAGTAAAGAAAAATTTGCAACCAATCATAATTTGATAGATAAGGTAGGTTAGGTATAAATAAATAGTTTAAAATGTCAAATCTACATGTTTTTCCTATTTCAATGCTTTCGGCACTAGGCTTTTGACTCCTTATCTCCGCCTCCGACTCCATTGAAACCAAGGGTACCGAAGGGGTTGAAGCACTACTTCGCTTTTAAATGAAAATTAACCTGCTTTACTTTCGAATGAATAGCTTTTGACTTGGTCTACTTTTGATTGGGTCAATGACTTTAAAAGAATGGTTTTAAGAGGTTGCGCCTTTGTTTTTAAGTAACTGCTTTCAACTAGGTCAAAACGCCTAACTACCGCTTTTTACCTTTCGATCCAGCTTGGTTTCGAAAGGGTTACCATGTTTTTAAAACCACGCCGCTTCTCTGATGCTTTTAAAGGAATGACACCATCACTTCTTTACATAGGAAATGCTTTCAAAAGAGATGCTTTAAACTTAAACGTTTTAATGACCCTTTTGCTCTATAAAAAGAAGAATCCAAATGGTTTCAAAAGAGATATATTTAATGGTTTCTAAAGGTGTTTCCACTTGTTATAATTTGAACCCAAATTCATTCGAAAGGTTTTAAAGAAATGTTTCTGAGGGGTGGTTCCCCAATGGTTTCGAAAGGTCTAAAAGGAAAGATATTCCAATGGTTTCAAAATGCAACGTTTAAGTGTTTTAAAGAGGATGTCTAAGGTTCCAAAGCTTTTGAAGGAGATGTTTTTCAATGCTTTCAAAAGGATAAAGATGAATGGTTTCGAAAGGTATGATTTCAAAAGGTGTGTTTTGGCCTTCGGCCTAAGGTTTTACTTGTATTGAAAGGGATACTTTATTTTCAAAGGTTTCGAAAGAGGCACTTTCGATGGTTTCGAAAGGGTTGTTTAAAGGTTATAAACAAAAGTTTCTAATGAGTTGTTTTTGGCAATATAGCCTAAGTGTTTTTAAATTAAAAAGGGTTTTAACTTATTTCGGAGGGATGGGAAATCCTTGATAATTTAATCAACATTATTTTGGTAAAGTATACATAACATGGCAATTAGTTCAGAGTAAAGAAAAAAATATTTTCCTTGAATATGTATGATTTAATGGTTTATATCATTTTGAAAAGTTTTTCAAGGAAAAATTTAAAGGGCAATTAACCCTAAGAAAATGACGCAGATTAGAATTCCAAAGGGGACTTGTGTAGGGTCGCTCTCTATACTCATTAGCTATTAGCTCCTAGCTAATTTAGTCCAAAATTCTAGTGTGTAGGGCTTTGTCACAAGTAAGACTAAAATTATGTTAAACACAGAAAGGGATTTAAAAAGGAAAGATAGGTTAATGGTAAGCCCGCAAAACCATTAGGACCAGTTAGTCCTGGAGAAGTAAATTAGGATAGACCATTCAGAAGAGGGGCATCCAATATATGTTAGAATTTTTATGTTTTTTGGTAGGCCCGAGTCAACCAAGGGTTAGTATTTAGCCAGACAATATTATAGTGTATGGACAGATAGTCCATATGATAATTGAAATATACATATACATGATATTGCTTTACAGATTTAACATTTTTTGGTTGCAGGATTATAATTTGCAGAAGATATATTTTTAAAAGGATATTAGTGAGGGAAAATCCATTCGGCTAAGCAGCGTGGTCTCACTTAATACCAAATAACCGAGATGTATAGTATTATTCACACCAAGCTTTATGTCCAACTAGAAGTTTATTTTCCTTAAACTCTTGAGTACTCAAAAATTGATTTGAGTAGGCCGAGGGTTGAGGTTTACAGGTTTTATTAGGTTGGCGAATAAAGCTTACAGTGACGTGTAGGTGGTCGACGGAAAGCTAATTAGGAGTTGCTATTATATTTTCGATTGATTCCGCTGTATTGTATATATAGTACTCTGGTCAACCAAGGGGGCATCATCATATGTCGCTCTTAGTGAAATATTGTAATAACGATATTTAATCTGAACTTGGGAAAGTGATGTATTATGTAATTCGAATGTGAAACATGTGTCATGAAATTTGTGATTTTATTTTATGTTCAAGTGCTCCTGATATTATGGATACCATTAACATAGATGTATTTAGTTGTTGAAAGTTAATACTATAGATTACTACATCATCCGTAGCGCTTAGCTTTGGGACTCTAGATAGGGGATGTTACACTATAACACTTCTAATTTTTAATAACATTATTCATGAGATTTAATTAGATAAATGAAATAGAATAATGTAAATCATAAAGTGATAAGGGGATTGAGATTTGAAATAAATTAGAGGCTGAGCGTAATTAATTATATAAATGGGCTTATAAATGGTTTTGTGTGTTAATTTGGAGAATAATTAACGCAGGGGTATTTAGGGTAGTTACGCACCTTAATCCCATTACCCTTATATATATATCCCATTTCCTTTATGCTACACGTCCATTTTTCATTTCATAAAAACATAAATCAAAAGGAAAACAAAGCCGGCCTGTAACTTCTCCTATCTAGAGGCCCGAAACTAAGCGCTATAGATGTTGCAATCATCCATAGTATTAACTTCCAATGACCAAATATGGTAATTTTAATTGTATTAATAATATCAAAAGCACATGAATATGAAACAAAATCACAGATTTTGTAAAAACAACTTTTCTGATTACATTTCACAAAAAATGCTTCATATTCCATTACATAATCCCATAATCTTTTCCCAGGTAAACATAAAATATAATTATTACAAAATATGCTAAGAGCGACATATGAAGATGCCCCCATGGTTGATCAGAGTACTATATTGTCATACTGACATAATACCACACAGCAAACTCAAACAAAATAAAATAGCAACTCCTAAATAGCTATTCGTCAGCCACCAGCTCGTCTCCGGAAGCTTTATTCACCAACCCACTAATAATTTGTAAACCTCAACCCTTAGCCTACCCAAATAAATTTTGAGCACCCGAGAGTTTAAGGAAAAAACAAAAACTTCGAGTCGGACATAAAGCCTGGTGTGAATAATACTATACATCTTTGTTATTTGATATTAAGTGAGACCACGCCACATAGTGGAATGGGTTTCCCCTCACTAATATCCTTTCAAACCATATCTTTTGCAACTAGTTAAAAACTGTAGAGCAATAGCATGTAAACATACATGTTAGGCAATAAATGAACAATCTGTCCAAACATTATAGTTTTGTTTGGCTAACCGCTGACCTTTGGCTGACTCGGGCCTACCACACATTAGCAACTATCTGTATCCGAACACATGTTAGATACTCCTCTTCTGAACGGCCTGTCCCTAACTTATCTATTAGATACGCCTCTTCTAGATGGTCTATACCTAACTTATCTTCTCATAGGGTTACCTGATCCTAATGGTTTTGCAGGCTCACCAATAAGCTACCTCTGTACAAATATATATTCCACTCCGTTTGTAACATCATTTTAATCTTACTGATGACAAAGCCCTAGACATTGGAATTTTGGACTAAATTAGCTGGGGCTAATAGCTAATGTATGGGGCGTGACCCTATACCAGTCCCATTTAGTATATAAATATTCGAGTCATTTTACTTAAGGTAACCTTCCTTAAATTTTCCTTGAAAACCTTTTCATCTCATATTGATTCAAAACCTTCAAATCAAACTTAAAAAAGAAATATATACTCTATGCTTTATTCAAAATCACCTTGCCATATTATATATATACTTCACTCAAATCTTTGTTGATGAAAACATTTAAACCTTTGAAAGTACCACTTTCAATCCAATTGAAAGTATCCCTTTCGAAACAAATTAAACCCCTTTCTTTCACCTAGGCCGAAAGGCCATAACATTCCTTTCGAAACCATTCATATAAATCATTGACAGATCTTTCCTTCAAAATCCATAAAACCTTGCACATCCCATATATAAAACCTTTAAACATTGCCTTTCGAAAACATTGAAAAACCTTTTCTTTCAAACCTTTCAAAACCATTGCGGAACCACCCCTTCAAAACCATTCTTTAAAACCTTTCGAAGCATGAAAACATCAAACCTTTCAAAAGCATTTGGGTTCAAGTAAAACATGTGGAACAACCTTTCAAAACCACTTAAAACGATCTCCTTCGAAGCCTTTGGGTTCGACTTTCAACATAGCAAAAGGGTCATAAAACATTTAAGTTGAAAGCACCCTTTTGAAAGCAATTCGTAAGTAAAGAAGTGTTGGTGTCAAAACCAGCCTTCTGAAAGCATTGGAGAAGCGGCTACGTTTTAAAACAAAGTATACCTTCCGAAACCATTAACTTCGAATGGTAGAAAAGCAGTAGCTAGGGGTTTCGAATCCATTCGAAAGCATTTACTTAAAAAAAAGGCACAACCCATTCGAAACCTTTCCTTTAAAACATTTGTCAAAGCCGAAAGAAAACCAAGTTGAAAGCGTACCCTAAAAAAGCAAATCAGGCACATTTTTCATTTGAAAGCAAAGTAGTACATCGACCCCATCGAAACCTCTATTTTCGACCCAATATCTTCCGCATATATCCAATTCGCTATGCACCAAGTCTTTGTTGTCGTGCGCATTGGTTTCGATGGCGATGGTGGCAGAGCTACTAAGTTGAACCCCTGGTGCTGAAAGAGGCGAAACATGCTAAAAGCATGTAAAAACTGATTTGTACTTTAAAAAGAAATTCTTTTCAATTAACCTGCCTTGTTTTTCAGAATATTATTGGTTGCAAATTTCCTTTTCCAAAAGCGCTGCCAAAATTTTAGAATTAAAATTTTTAAATAATTCACAAAACACCCTTTTTCCTTTTATAAATATATAATACATTTAATTCCCAGACGTTAAGTAATTTTATATATTTATTAAAACACCTAGAAAATTTCTACAAAAATTACAAAAAATCATTTTTAATATGTTTTCTAACATATATTAATTTAAGACCCAAAACATAAATAATTTAGCCGTAAATTATTTTAAACCCAAATAATCATGTTTTTCACTAGAAAATTAATATTAAATCCTCATAAATTCAGAAAATTATGAAAATTGAAAGCATCTTTAAAATATCATTTTTAATCTAAATCTAAAATTGCAAGGCAATTGGATGTCATTTAATTGGGTTTTCACATCAAAACATATCGTAAAAACCTATATGAATAAGCATAAATCATCAACAAGCATATATAAACATTTTATCCTTCAAAATCATGGCATAACATTGCAAACAAATTCGGATTATCCTTAAAAGCGAAAACTCTAAGTGGTCACACTCTACTACTCTAAGCTGATGGAAACCTATTGCTAAATCCAACTGATAAAATACCTTGGCTCCACTCAGCCGGTCGAACAAATCATCAATTCTTAGCAATGGATGTCGATTCTTTATCTTCTTATCATTCTACTTACGAATAATCGATACATAACCTCAAGGATCCGTCTTGCTTCTTGGCAAACACCACAGCAGCTCCCCAAGGCGAACTACTTGGCCTAATAAAAATTTTGCCTTCCAAATCTACCAACAGCACCTTCAACTCCTTCATCTCAGTAAGTGTCATTCTACTTGGAAGCTTACTCACTGGTTCTGCTCCAGGCACCAAATTTATTTGAAACTCGATGACTCGTTTCGATGAAAATCCAACTACTGACCCGAAAACGTCTGCGAATTCTTTAGGCACGAAACTCGATTCAACTTGTCTTCTACCTCCACAACACCCAATAAAGCATTCACCTCACAACTAGGGTTTTCTATGGTATATACAATCCGATCTCTACAGTCAAGGCATTTGAATGATATTTTCCTATAAAATATCCTAGCATTGTATTTACTTAACCAATCCATGCCCAAAATAATTCCGAACCCTACAAAGTCAAACACATGCAAACTGCAAACAAAATTATGACCTAACAAATCAAACTCTAAGTGGTCACACTTCATCCCAAGTGTTGCATACCCTCCTATCGGATTTGTATCCGTTGAGGAAGTAACTAGGTATGTGGGTTCTAGGTTAAGCTTATTTACCAAACAATGAGATATAAAAGAATGTAATGCACCAGTATCAAACAGAATGCTAACAGACATACCATGAATCTGGAGCATACCTCCCAACACTACCTTCCCATTCTCCTATACTGATAGTCCTGATGTGGCAGGTTCCAATGCATATACTTTACCCCTTCCATCCTTAGCAGGATCTTTGCATTAATTCTTATGATGACCAATCTGATCGCAGTTGAAGCATCTAATATTCTTCTTCCCGATCACTTCCTTTGCCTTTCCTGTACATCACTAATTGGCAAAATGCCCCTTCTTATTGCACTTGACGCAAACAACCTCTGACTTTCCTTTCTTCACGGCTCTACCTTTCTATGCACCCTTCTTATGAAAGAACTTCCTTTTTTGACTCTGCCCTACCTGGACCTCCTTTGCCGTATTCTTCTCCAGAGAAGCAAGCACTCCTAGTGCCTTAAAGCCATCGCCACCACAATATCACATGATTCCTAATATGAGGTAATGTAGCCCTTGCCAACTCAGGCTTCAACGCCCTTATGAACTTCTCATTCCTCTTCAATACAGCATCCAAGTGGCATGTCCATACCTTGACAACTCCTTGAACATTCTAGAATATTTCAACACAGACATCTTCCCATGTCCAACTAAGCAAACTTTCTGAGCAAAGCAGACTGCGCCATCACAGACATGAACCACTCTTGAAACTCTAAAACTCAACATGTCATCTCCTCTTCATTTACTCCAATCGTCACATATTCCACCAAATAAAGCTGCTCCTTAACGCTGTCTTGAAGCAAGCCTCCTCTTTTGCTCATCATTGAGCCCCATGTCTATAAAGATCCTCGCATAATGCAGCAACTAGTTCTTCACTCCTATAGCATCCATAGTTCCAATAAATGGCTTTCCTCTAAGCCTAGCATAATCTCTGCTCAAGATAGCATAATGGTTGATCACCGGAGCTTCCTTAATCCTACTCCAGCATTGCCTCCAACCATTCCAACAACAACACCCGTCTTCATTATATTCACGAAAACCTGATAGATAGCTCCCCTATCCACTTGTGGGATTCCAGCACCAACATTCTCTACTTATGCCTGACCTTGGTTTCTCCTAATATTCAATCTGGAAATTCCATTTGTGGTGATGCTTCGTCCAAGATTCACTCTTCTACTTCTAGCGTCCATATCTATATTCAAGCCTCGTGAGATACAAAAGAATTGACTAAGAGAGATAGGAGAATAGAGATATAGCATATACTTATATATAGCAAATATAAGTACATTACCATAGCGTTATCCCGTACCCTCGATCTTACCTCTAACCCCTTAGGATTATATTCTCAAAAATTATTTTTATTTTAAAGTTTTTCATAAACCTATGCGCTGATACCAAGTTGTAACATCTCCTATCTGGAGACTCGAAACTAAGCGCTGCAGATGTTGTAAATATCCATAAAATTAACTTCGAGTGACCAAATACGGTAATGTTAATGGTATCCATAATATTAGGAGCACATGAATATGAAACAAAATTACAGATTTCACAAAAAAACTTTTTTGATTACATTTCACAAAACATGGTTCATATTCTATTACATAATCCCATAATCATCTCTCAAGTAAAGATAAAATATAATTATCAAAAAATACGCCAAGAGCGACATATAAGGATGCCCCTTTGGTTGACCAAAGTGTTATATAGTCATACTGGCATAATACCACATAACGGAATCAAACAAAATAAAACATCAACTCCTAAATAGCTATCCGTCAGCCACCTGCTCGTCTCAAGATGTTTTATTCTCCAACCTACTTATAATCTATAAATCTCAACCCTCAGCATACTCAAATCAATTTTGAGCACCTGTGAGTTCAAGGGGAAAACCTAAACTTCGAGTCAGACATAAAGCATGATGTTAATAATACTATACATCTAGATTATTTGGTATTAAGTAAGACCACGCCGCTTAGCGGAACGGGTTTCCCCTCACTAATATCCTTTTAAAACTTATCTTTTGCGAATCATAATCTTGCAACCAAAACTGGTTAAAAACTATAAAGCAATATCATGTAAACATACATGTTAGGTAATGAATGAACTATGTTTCCAAACATTATAGTTTTATTTGGCTAACTACTAAACTTTGGCTAACTCGGGCCTATCATACAATAAAAAAATTATCTAACACCTATTAGATCTTCTTAACGGTCTGTCCCTAACTTATCTGTTAGATACGCTTCCTTTAGGCAGCCTATCCCAAACTAATCTTCCCCCAGGGTCACCTGATCCAAATGGTTTTGTGGGCTCACCAACCCAAATGGTTTTGTGGGCTCACCAATAACCTACCTCTGTACACATATATATTCCACTCTGTGTGTAACATCATTTTAGTCTTACCTGTGACAAAGCGCTACATATTGGAATTTTGGACTAAATTAGCCGGGGCTAATAGCTAACGTATAGGGTGCGACCATATACTAATCCCATTTGGTATATAAATTTGAGTCATTTTATTTAGGGTAATCTTCCCCTAAATTTTCCTTGAAAACCTTTTCACTTCAAATTGATTTAAAACCTTTAAATCAAACTTAAATAAGGAAAATATATACTTTATGCTTTACTCAAAATCACCTTTCCATGTTATATATACTTTACTCAAATCTTTATCGATGAAAACTTTGAAAGTACCCATTTCGTTCCTATTAAAAATATCCCTTCCGAAACCAAGTAAACCCATTTCTTTCATCTAGGCTGAAAAGCCAAAACATTCTTTTCAAAACCATTCATATAAACCTTTCGAAATTATTGAAAAACCTTTCTTACGAAAGCTATAAAACCTTAGACATCCTATTTTTAAAACCTTTAAACATTGCCTTTCAAAAACATTGGAAAACCTTTCCTTTCAAACCTTTCGAAACCATTAGGGAACCACCCCTTTCGAAACCATACTTTAAAACCATTCAAACGCATGAAAACATCAAACCTTTAAAAATCATTTGGGTTTAAGTAAAACATGTGGAACAACCTTTCGAAACCATTTAAAACCACCCCCTTCGAAGCTTTTGAGTTCTACCTTCAACTGAGCAAAAGGGTCATAAAACATTTAAATTGAAAGCACTCTTTCGAAAGTAATTCCTAAGTAAAGAAGTGATGATGCCAAAATCAACCTTCCAAAAGCATTGGAGAAGCAACTAAGTATTAAAACAAAGTATACCTTCCGAAACCATTGACTTTGAAAGGTAGAAAAACGGCAGCTAGGGGTTTCGACTCCATTCGAAAGCATTTACTTAAAAAAAGGCGCAACCCATTCGAAACCTTTCCTTTAAAACATTTGACTCTCCCGAAAGCCAACCAAGTCGAAAGCATAACCCTTCAAAAGAAAAGCAGACGTGTTTTTCATTTGAAAGCAATGTAGCACTTCAACCCCTTTGGAATCCCTGGTTTTGACCCAATATCTTCCACCTATATCCAATTCACAACGCACCTAGTCTTCGATGTCGTGCGCATTGGTTTCGATTGTGATGGTGGCGGAGCTACTAAGTCGGAACCCCTGGTGCCGAAAGTGGAAAAACACGCTAAAAGCATGTAAATACATCTTTTAACTTTATAAAGAAATTCTTTTCAATTAACCCGCCTTGTTTGTCAAAATATAATAGGTTGCTAATTTTCTTCCAAAAGTAATGCCAAAATTTCAAAACTAAATAATTTTAATAATTCACAAAATACTCCTTACCCTTCTATAAATATACAAAACATTTAAGTCCATACCTTAAATAATTTATATATCTATTAAAAAACTTGTAGAAATACTACAAAAATTCCAAAAAATCATTTTTAATATGTTTTCTAACATATATTAATTTCAGATCTAAAACATGAATAATTTAGCCGTAAATTATTTAACCCAAATAATCATGTTCTTCACTAGAAAATTAATATTAAATTCTTATAAATCTAGAAAATTATTAAAATCGAAACCCATCTCCAAAGTTTCATTTTTGACCTAAGTCTAAAATCACAAGGCATTTGGATGTCATTTAATAAGGTTTTCACATCAGAACATATCAAACAACCTATATGAATAGGCATAAATCATCAACCAGCATATATAAACATTTTATCCTTTAAAATCATGGAATAACATTGCAAAAAAATTCGGATTATCGTTAAAAGAGAAAACAATTAAGAAAACAAGAGATCTAGTCATTATTCACCTTAGCTTTGAGGTTAAGGAATTTGAGACTTGAATGGATTAAGTTGATTAATCTTCTTCCTTTAGCTCTTTCTTCTTTTGTCTTGCTATTGGTGGTCGGCCTCTATTTGTTTTTAATTTTGCAAATGAACATGTAGAACATACATGGCTAAGGGTTTAGTGTATTAGAATGATTTCTTTCCTATTTTACCGCTCCTCTATTTTATTCTAACTCTTCTTTAGTTCATTGGTTACATGGCACGGCTACCCCTTATTAAAATCAAATCTCAAACCCCTAATCATCATATTATTTTATTTAACTTAGCCAATTAAATGTCCTACATAAAGTTACTAAAAACGTGGGGTGTTACACGGCCATTACTAGAGAAAGGGAAAAAAGGGAAAACCAATCTAAAGCTAAGGAATTAAATGAGGAAGATTAATCTCAATCAAAATTTGAAGTCCTTATCCTAATCAAGGTAAATAATTATCTAAATCATCTCTAATTTATTTTTATAATCATGTGATTTTCAGATTTAAAATTAAATCCATTATAATGATGATTTTGATGATGATATGCTTGGATTTTATAACATGTTTGATTTAAACAAGATTGGTTGAATATAGTTTTATATGGTTTTATGGGTAAAACGGATTATAATGAATTTCGAATGCCACGAGGAAATTATATGTTATGTAAAACATGATTTTGAAGATGGGTTTTAATTTTTATAATTTTCCAAGCTATGGAAAATTTATTATGAATTTTCGAAGGAAAATAAGAATAATTGGGTTCATAAATTAATTTCGATTATGGGTCTGAAATTTTAATATGTTAGTTAACATATTGAAAGTGAATTTTTGTAATTTTTGGTGATTTTTCCTGAGTAATTTACTATGGAAATTAAATTATTTTAGAAGAAGGATTTAATTGTTTTAATTTTTTTGGCTTAATGGAAGGACTTAGTTGTGAAAATTAATCTTTTTTTAGATTTGAAATTATGTAGCAGTTATTTTGGTAAAGAATTTGAAAAGTTATGGCAGCTAATTAAATATTTACAAATAGGCAGGTTAGTTATAAAGTAATTGATTTAAATGGAATCAAATCAGCATTTACCTAGAAAATTGGGTTCCGTCTCTTTTAGAAGCCACCTTTCGACCCTATGCTTCCACCTTCAACCATGTTGAAACCTACCGGGTTGAAACCAACTAAGCTAAAACCAATACACAAGATATCAAACATTAGTATGTAGTGGATTGCAGAAAAGCATAAGGCATGATGTCGAAACATATCTTTCGATGGGGTCGAAACCTTTGTTATATTTTTCAAAAAATGCACTTGCCTATTTAGTAAAATGCTTTCGAAAGAGTCAAAACATATGCTTTCAAAGGGGTCTTTCCAAATTTCTTTCGAAAGGGGTAGCTGCCTCTTGTTTAAATTGTAGCTTCCGAAGGAGTTACTTAGTTTTAAAACCAATGCTTTCGAAAAGGGTGGGTTCGACCATGTCGAAACCCTTCTGCCATTCCTATGCCTTCCAAAGGGATTGAAGTCATCAATGTTTTTGAAAGGTAGCTTTGTTTTATACTTGTACCAAGCCACTTCCTAAAACCTTTCGAAAAGATTCAAGGGTTTCAAAGGCAATGGCTACGAAAGTGGTTTCGAAGCTATACATCTAATGTTTTTCCCCAAACTCTTTTTAATGTTGTCGAAAAAGATACTTTCGCTTGTATTCATTTTGACTCAATTGGATGTGTTTTCAATTAAATCCAATGGTTTTGAAAGGGGTACTTTCAAATGGTTTTGAAGCTATGCTTCTATAATTGAATTGTAATACTTTAATACATTTGAAAGGTTTTGAAAAAGTTTTAAAGTGTTTCAAAAAGCAGGTGCCTAATATTTTTGAAAAGAAGATTTGAATGCTTTCGAAAGGAAGTTTTCCAAATGGTTTCAAAAGTAAAGATTAATAGTTTTGAATTATTTTTTAAATGAAAGAACCCAACCTCAACTTTTAAAGGCAAAACCCATGGTACAATAAAAGAGCTTTTAAATGCTTTTAAATTGGAGTTTTGAAGAAGCTTTCCTTGATAGAATAATAGGTTAAAGGGATTAACCATGTTTTATATGAGAATGATTTCAAGGATATTAAACCATAGATGTTGGTGATTATTATGTTAATATGTTTGCTTCTTCTAGTTTACATATTCACTTTAATATGGACCCATAACTGTAATTTGGAAAACGAAGCAGAATAACCAGCTAGGTTGACCTAGTAGTGAATATAAATTGAGTAAACTCCTGAATGAGTAGAATTGCATCCAGGAGGTCAGGTGGACTAGAATATAGGATGCCTAAATACTAGTTAAAAAATTTGTCAGATAGACAGGTTTATAGAAATCCCATAAAAACTATGTATAGAAAAAGTTATTGGTAGGGGCCAATAGGTTCATAGTAAACCCATGTAAACTGTGATTAGAAAGAGTTATTCGTGGGGACAATAGGTTTTAAGTGAATCCATGAAAATTATATCTGGATTAAATTATTAAAAGAAGTCAATAGGTTCTTAGTCAACCTATGAAAACTAGGATAAGAGCAAGTTACTGGAGATACCAATAGGTTCAAGGAGAATCCATAAACAATGAAGTTATTGGTAGGGGCCAATAGGTTCTTAGAGATCCCATGAAAACTATGAAACTATATAGGGAATCCATAAAGCATTAGACGGTTATTAGTCAACCCATGAAAACTATTAGGTCAATAAGGACCCTAGAGACTATAACCGAGACAGATAGTCAAAAATGAATTGGGATGGGTAATCCAGAATTGATTTACTTATTTTCATACCATCATAATATTTTGAAATGCTCTGTTTTAACCATTATGGATGTAGGAGCACGGTATATGGTTTTATAAAGTTTTGAATAAGATACTAGTGAGGGAAAATCCGTTCCGCTAAGCGGCGTGGTCCCACTAGATATCTAAACGATTTGAGATGGTAGATTATTATTCATACTAGGCTTTATGTCTGACTTGAAGTTTATGTTTTCCCTTTAAACTCTCGGATGCTCAATTGATTTTAAGTAGTTTGAGAGTTGAGGTTTTCAGGTACCTCTTTAGACAAATAAGCTTTTGTAGACGTACAAGAGGCATGCTAGCTATTTAGAGTTCATTTCTATTTTGATTCCACTTTGTTTTGTTGTAAAGGTAAAGTTTTTTAACTGCCTAGTTATATACTCTAATCATCCAAAGGGGCATCTTCATATGTTGCTCTTGGCGTATGTTGTAGTAATTATATTTTCTATGAACGTGGTTAACAAATGTGGGATTATGTAATGAATTTGAAATGTTTTGAAATGGAATGAGAAAGTTGTTTGTTGATTTAATAAAAAAATTCCATATCCATGTGTTTCTGTTATATCAATGTATCTAATATTACCTTATTTGATCGCCGAAGATTAATAACTATGAATGTCTACAGCATCCATAGCCATTAGTTTTTGGGCCTCCAAGTGGAGAATGTTACAGCTATGTAGGTTGCACCCATCAGGAGATGCTCATCACCCTTCTAGATTTCCCTCTATATAACGAGGTTATTGTGTATTTTGTGGCCATGGATAGGTCGAGAATGACCAGGGGATATTTGGTACTATTTATGGTAGATATGTTGGTAGAGGGCAACGGTGTTGGGCCTCAGTACATTTGTATATAGATGTATTGTCAAAAGATTGTCCCTTACCTTGTCATTGTTAGAAATCCATTCTCCAATACGTATATATACGGACTTGATATTATAACTATATACGTTGCCAGATTTAACAAGTGTAAGAATTTTGGCTATTTTAATATGTATTTGAAAGGATTTTCAAAGTAATGTCATTAGAAATAATATCAATGATTGGATAAAAACGTTTTACTTATCACAAGATAAAAACCCATCCATGTTTATATGTGGCTGTCTTATGAGATACTCTTCTTTTTAAAGGTTTTTTTTGACATCAAAGTCGTTCTATGACACTGTCGTATATATTTATAGTTTACAGTTCTAATGCTGGTTTTCTAGACAGATCCAAGTATTTTTAATACTCAGGTCGGATCTGAGTAGTTTTAGGATTAGCTGAAGATGCTTCGAGTTTCTAAAGGAGAGTTGGACATCTTCATCAACGTATGGATGTAGTTTACTTTTCTGCTATGTTTATTATTTTTCAACGTTTGTTAGGACACGTGTTTATAACTGTCCAAGTTGAGCTTAGGATAAACTTCGATATATGTATTTGAAACTTTTTCCATTGTAAATATTATCGAAATAATATATATTATTCCACTCATGTGTGATTATATTCTGTCTTTATTTTATTTTACCCTTAACGATCGACCTTTTCATTTAATTTGGGTCACACATTTGTGGTTTTTGTCAATCTAAACTATGCGGAATGGATGGTCGTCGCATTTGATTTCAGACTTAGGTTAAGCGAACACCTAAGCCTATTAAGGGTAAAGTCTCATCGAAGATAGGGTTAGTGATACCCTAGTATGAGTAACTCGTTAGAGATAGGGTAAGTGACACCCTAAAATGAGTCTGAGAGTATTATACATGAGCGTGTATTTATTAATGCAATATATAATGATTTTTGTTTTGGAAAATTGGTAGATGAAATAATTTTACCTTGGATTATATTTGAATATAAAGGAACATCTTTCAAATGATATAGTTATTTATGTAGTTTTCGTTATTAAGGGAATGATTATATTAAGTTATTATCACTGATTGATTGGTTGTTTGATTTAAAAGTTTAAATACGAAAAAATAGTGAATTTTGTTTCAAAATTTGAAGATGTGGTGTTCGATAAATAATAATGTTGGTTTAAGACTAGGGAATTTATTTAAGATAAATAAATTTTATGAATGTTTTTATATAAGTGATTTGAAAATTGGATTTATAAAATGTGTTTTATAAATGGGTAATAATTGAATTTAAATTTTGGGTATTTTTGAAAAGAATCTTGTGATGAACTAGTTTGAGTGCTAGAAAGTAATTAAAAATGGGTAGGAGATTTTTTCAGATGGAAAACACTTACCTAAAATATTCCCCTTCTTATTAATGGAATATATGACACTACTTGTATTACCCAGTTCCTTAGTATCATTTTTGAGTTACTCGATCTATATAATTTTCTAACGTTAAAAGGATAATGTGAATCATTAATTGATAGATTAATAAGTGATTATTAATTTATATCAAGATGTTTGCATTTAATATTGTTTAATGCAATATATTATAATATAAGGAGTTTATTATAATTTTAGGAATAAAAATTAATTTATCTTTTAAATTGAAATTGTTTTATTGGAAAGAAGATAGAAATCTTTATGTGGACAAATATTTTAAAGTGATTATATATAAAGAAATGCCTTTGTAAAAAGATTCGAATGAACGATAAAAGTCTTACGAAATGTTTTCATAAAAATTGTAGGACAGTTAATTACGTATAAGGTACAAATACCATTTCATTGCACTATTATGATCTAAGATTCAAGTACGGAACTTTGAGGTGTTTACACTAGTTCGAAAAAGGATTTATCACTCAATTCTTGACACTGAACATTATTTAGGGTTTGCGGTTGGGTACTTACGTTTTCTATCATAGCTAAAGAACTATGTATGGAAAACGAAGGTTTCTGATCAAGAAGCCTGATTAGAGGCCGCATTAGAGGATCAAGGGATCAATACTAGTTCAGAAGTAAAATTATGGATTCGAATAGAAGATCAAATCACATATTATGGGTGATCTATGTGCAATATATGAAATTGAGTTTAAAGATAATATTTTGGGTAAACTCTTTTGGGTTTGGGTTGTAGTGAAATTTCGAGGAAGAAATTCTTTTAAGGGGGAAGAATGTAACTACCCGTACTTTTGTCATTTTGAATTGGAATATTTAATTTATATTAATATGAATGTAACGACCCGTACTTTTATCATTTTGAATTAGAATATTTAATTTATATTAATATTAAAATAATTATTTTTAAATGATATATAATTCTTTTTAATTATTATATAATGATAATAAGTGATATATAATGGTTTTATAAATATATAAACTTGTTTTTTGAAGGCATACAAATTTCATCGCACTTTGGGGATTGACATCGTATTTTATAAATGAATTTCAATGTTATTTAAAATGGTTTTATAACTTAAATAATCTTGTTTTAGTTACTTAAAGATGATAAGAAATTTATCGACAAGTTTTGTTTACCTAAATAAACAATTTGATTGAAAGCTAAAAATATAATTGAAATTCGGATTCTGGAATATTAACGATTTAACAAAAAAGTTGTGATTGAACGTTGTAACGTTGTTGGTTGAAATATGAAATATATACATACATTTACATGCATACACATCTACAAATACAAGTACACATTTACATGCAACGTATAAAACAAAAATGGTTTACTTTTGAAAAAGCAAACTTACCATCACTTACACATGAGAAGACATGGCACATAAAGGGGAGTGGGTTAGGCACATGGGTGAGATGATATTGTGCAAGAGATATTTGCAAAATTTGTCTATAAATAGACATACTCTCTTTATTTCTACACATCTCATTCCATCTTCTTCTTTCTTAACCTTCTATTTCTCCTCTCCAATGTCTTATTTCTCTTCTTTTCTGTAGCCTTTGGCTGTGAGCATGTTAGGAGGTATGGACGTATGCAAAGAAGAGGGTGGAAGCCTTGGACATAAGCAAGGAGAGAGGTGGAAATGATGGACGTGAGCATAGGGTGGTGGAGGTTCTAGACCGTGAATAAGGTAAAGGAGGGAGGTGAAGGCTATGAGCTATAGGAGAGAGAGGAAGGTTTTGATGATGTTTTGATGAAGTTGGATGTGTTAGTGAAGCGTTGTTATGGATTGAATGTTGGTATTAAGTAAATGGGTTAAATAAAAGTAAGATAATCATGCTTTGAATTTCTTGATAATATCACTTGATATTCACTTGTTAATCACTTGTTTGTATTACTATTAATCACTAAATTTTTTTTGCTATTAGTGATAGTAATAGACATTAACTATTAAAGTTATACCCATGACCACTTGCTAAAATGATTACTTATATGGTTGTTTAATATGTTTGGATGACGATTGGTTGATTATATAAAAATTTAGTTGTTACAGATATGATTATTTATAAGTTGAAAATCATATATGATGAGAAATAATAGCTATGTGAATTAACAATACATATCTTGTGAAAAATTATTCACATTATGCCATAAATAATATGTATACAAGATATGTTAGGCCTCTTTGTTTTTAAAACCAAAAGAAATGTCATTTTATAATATTGGAATTTACTTCGAAAAAGTAAAGAAATGAGAAAATGGAGTTTTGAAATAGATTTGGAATTAGTTTAAAAAAAGAAAGGAACTGGAAAAGTGGAGTTTTAAGATTATTTGGAAAATAAAATATGTGGTTTCAGTTATAGAAAAATAGTTTTAAAGGGTGGGAAATGATATAGAAATATCATACAGTTTAAAATGAAGGATTTCAAATTAAAAAGGTTGGTAAAATGAATATTATTAATTGGCGAAAAGAATTAAAGTAGATTTTAATAAGTAAGAGTCCAATATTGTTTTAAATTGGTTAATAATAGTTTATTATGCTACTAAAATGACTTAAAAATATTTCGAACAGGTTTTATAAAATATGACTAAAAGGTGAAAAATAAGTCGTCGTGTTTCAGCAGTTCGTGATTTCACGACCTGAAAAGTTAAATGGATGTGTAGGATAAAATATAAGCGGAAATTATTTGAAATAATATTTTTCCAGATCCTGGTGGGTATGGTACTCAAATTAAAAAGAAAAATCAAGGTCCCATTTAGTAAAGTTTGATATATATCTAAATCAAGTTTTCAAAATCATTGCATTTTGGTATTTCGTAAAATATTGTTTTCAACTCTCTAAAATAGATGTTTCTAAATCTTAAGAAATATGAAATAAATTCAATAAATATGGTAAGATGTTTTAAAAGGAATTTGAATTTAAAAAATGGACATATATGCAATGAAATTGGTGTTTTAAACTATAAAGCTTTAAAATCATAATTCACCAACAATTTAGCAATAGAATTTGGTAACCATGGAATAAATGGTTGGAACTTGGTTTTTCTTCCCGAATCCTTTTGAAATGTTTTTTTAAATGATAAATCAAATACTTCTAAAAGTATAGAGTTGATTAAATAACTTGATCACCTTATGATGATAGAGAGAGAGTCACTAGGCTGAATTTTGGAAAACCAGTTGCATGCACCCCCTAGCTATCCAGGCTAGCCCGATGGAGGAGATAGTTAATTTGATTTATTCGGATCGCATTTTCCTAAGATAAAAGAAAAGAGATTTGTAGTTTTCCAAAAAGGTTGAACAAGATATTTAAAATAGGATTTTTATGGTAAAGAGAACATTCTAGTTAAACTCTATATTAAATTTCAAGAAGGGAACATGTACTATTCGCGCAAATTTAAAAGTAGATTTCACCAAATAGGTTGTAGTAGAAGTACCTTCGGTTTATCCAAATTTGAAATCAGTAATGCAACAAATGCTCACTACTAATCTTATGGGTGACTCCCAAATAGTTTGTAGTAGAAGTACCTTCGGTTTATCCTGTTCTTGGACAACTTGTATAGAAAATGTCTGACACTTCATTTCTAAGACCATGTACATTGGTTTCTACAAACGTACATCTGTTTGGTGGTGTAGGAGGTAACCCCTCTTATACTTAGCACCATTCCCTAAGGCGTATGAGCTCAGGGGTTGTACTTTTGTGGAACTAATTTATTGGTCGTCAGAAAAGGCAATGTGGCATTCGAAGTGGGATTTTTCATGTGAACAGTAAAACATTACCACAAGCCTCACCCATCGCTAATGGCAAAAACAGGGTAGATGTAGCAGGGCTATGTGGGTCGCACCCATTAAGATATGTTCATCACCTTTCTAGATTCCCCTTTATATATTGGGGTTGTTGTGTATGATGTAGCCACAAATATGTCATGAACGACCGGGTGATGACATATTCAGTACTATCTATGGTAAAGGTTGGCTGGTTCTGTGTTAGTAGAGGACAGTGGGGTTGTGCCTCGGTACGTTCCTTTAGAGGTATACTGTCGAAAGATAGTCCCTTACCTTATCATCATTAGAAATCCATTCTCCTATACGTACCTTTACGAACTTGATTATACACATAAATACATTGTTGAATTAAGCAAATGCAATAATTCCGACTATTTTGATATATTATTTGAAACTATTTTCAAAGCATTGTCATTAGAAATAATATTAAATGATGTGATAACAATGATTTAGTTATCATAAGATAAAAATCCATCCATGTTTATGTGCGGCGTGGCCTTATGAGATACTCTTCTTTTTAAAGGTTTTGATTGACATAAACTCGATATGTGTCACTGTCATATATAATTATGATTTGCGTTTCTTACACTGGTTTTCCAGACTGATCCGGGTATTTCTATTTAACATTAGGGTCAGATCCGAGTAGTTTTAAATTTAGCTAAAGAAAATTGGAGTTTCCAAAGGAGAGCTGGAGGTCTTCATCAACGTATGGATGTAGTTTATTTTTCCATTATGCTTGTTGTTTTTCAGCATTTATAAGGTCGGGTATTTATAACTGTCCAGGCTGAGCTTAGGATAGACTCTGACATATGCATTTCAAAGTTTTTGCACCATGAAAATTATTAATATAATATATGTTATTCCATTTATGTCAGATTTTATTCAGTATTTTTTTAGCCTTAATGATCTGCCTTTTCCCTCAATTTGGGTTGGACATGTCTAGTTCATTGTCAATCAAAACTGTGTGGAAAGGTGGGTCGTCACATGTCATTTATGCTAGGAGCCCTAACCTCAACCCACTCAATCGTGTAGCTCTTGATCAAGTTCTCTAACTTCTTCTGATCAGTTATCGGTTTATCCATCAAAGAGTCCAGAAGAGATTAAGGTTAAGTTAAATATTCAGTAAGAACTCTGAAATTTCCACTACAAAAGTTTAAGGTCTTATGGTCCACAAAAGGAATTAGGTTTAAAATTTGATCCTACGGCCCAAGTTCAAAACTCAAAATTCAGACTTCTCTCAAAAACTAATTGTCAAACCTATTCGAGTTAATGAAAAATTCAATCTGTGGACAAAATCGTAATATACAAGATAATGGGCATTATGGATTGACCAATCAATCATTACCCTATATCAATATCAATCGTTAATATTACAATGGTAATTGAAATTGAATTTATTATAAGTTCAGAAAGAGGGAATTGCTCGCAAATAGTGATAACGGTAAAAGATACTAATAACATCGCGGGAAAGATAAAAAACTCACTGTTTCGGTTGGAGATTTGCAGTAATCTATTGAGGTTTCCAAGCTTTAATGAAAGATGCAACAGTTAGAAATAAGAGTAAAATAAATGGAAAGAGGAAGGATTTATTCAAATCCCAGACCCAATGATGGTGATTATCTAGTTAGTGAGATCCTAATTATATAATATACGTGGCAACATTAGGATACAAATCATCATGGGATAAGAAAAGGCACTTTTCCAAAGAAAACGATAGAATCATGACAGATGTCATGAGCATTAAATGCAGAATCAAGACCAATCCTTTCATAATCAATCCCTAGCCTCTCTTCTTCACAGGCCTTGCGAAGCAAGAATCTCCTCGGTTTTACGATCTAGTTTAAGCTTTTCCTTTTACCACTAATTTTGCTTACCACTTAGCCTAGACGGCTTCAAATGACAAGCATAGTTTCAAACATTTTGACCTTATGGTCCTAAATCAGTTTTGTCTTTCGGCACAGAAGTAATTTCACCTACCACTTAGCCTAAATGGCTTCAAGTGACAAGCATAGTTTCAAACATTTTGACCTCATGGTCCTAAATTATATTTTTCATTTCGGCATCGAAGTGATTTCGCCTACCATTTAGCCTAGAATGGATTCAAGTGAAAAGCATATTTTCAAACATTTTGACCTCGCGTTCCTAAATTGGTTTTTGGGTTTTGGCACTAAAGTGATTTTACTCAACATTAGCCTAGATGGATTCAAGTGATATGCATAGTTTCAAACATTTTAACCTTACGGTCCCAAATCATATTTTGCCTTTCGGCAACAAAGTAATTTTCTTACTACTTATCCAAGATGGCTTCAAAAGACAAGCATAATTTAAAAAAATTTGACCTCACGACCCCAAATCAGATTTTGGCATCAAAGTAATTTCTCTTATCACTTGGCCTAGATGGCTTCAAGTGACAAGCGTAGTTTTAAACATTTTGATCTTATGGTCCTAAATCGGATTTTGCCTTTCGACACCAAAACAGTTTCACTTACTACTTAGCCTAGATGGTTTCAAATAGAAAGTACCATTTTCTAAAAATTTTGACCTTGCGGTCTCAATTTAGATTTTGCCCCTAGGCACCTAAACAATTTCGCTTATGACCTAGCCTAGATGGCTTCAAGTGAAAAATATGATTTTCAAGTTTTTGACATCACGGTCCAAATTAATAATTTCACATTTTTGTTTTCGAAACCTTTATTTACTCGTCATTCAACATAAGCAACTAGCTTTGTCCTATCCTTGGGCAGAAAATTAAGTTCGACCTTAAATAAGATGGTTGAGACCGAAAGGTAATCAAGGAAAATGAACTAGACCCGCTTACTTAAAAGCTCACCCCATATTTCACATATGAATTAACCTTTGAGGGGCATGTTTTATACCAAAAAATTCCTAAATAGCAAAAAACAATGATCATCTTCCTAAAGCCTAAAGGGGAAGCTCATTAGCTGGTTTAAAGCCCAAAGCATCAATTAGTGGTGGCAAGAATCTATGGTCTAGACGGCCAATGAGATGATGCACAACTAGATACAAAAGGCTATTTAGGTGGGAAGCAAGTCATTAGTCTACGTCTCTTAAGTAGCACCACTGGATGTTCAAGACAAGCTTGGATCATAGCCACTCAATAAACAACTTCAACAGTCTAAATTGCAAACTTCCACTAAAGATGTTGCAACATATCAACTATAAATTAGCTGTAACCCTAAGGCATAAAGGGCTTCTAGCATGAAAAAGATCTGACATAAAATCGTAGTGTACTTTCCTATATTAGAATTCTATTAAATACTCACTAATGGAGAAAATGCCTTGATTCAAAGTAATAAGCCTCTCGACTACTTAAGAGTGATTAAGAAAAGAAAATACAGTGGACAGTGGATAGTGGACGTAGGGACTTTCACCCAAACCATTATAAAAGTCTCGGTGTTATTTACTTACCTTCTTCTAGTTTATCATCATGACTCCATAGTCCAACATTCCATGGTTCCAACTTAATTAAATCACATCTCAGTAATCTCATAATCCGGACCTATACCAACCAGCTTTCGGAGCTCTGCCTTCATATCTTAGAGTGTTGGTGCAAATGAAATTCTACACTAATAGGTATGATGCCCATTGACTCGGTGAAATCTGCAATATGCCTCTCCTTTATTGGGCTCTGCCCTCTTCCTCTTATTAGGTACATCATAGACTAACTCAATTCTGGTTACCTTATAAATTTGGCTTGGTGCATGAGTGGTTAGGGTTTTGACTATGAAGTTATCCCTTAGTCTCTTCATCGGTAGGTTATTATACGTTTCTCCCCCTGCTTTCTTTCCTTAATGGTTTGAACTATCATTTTAACTGAAATGTTTCCTGAAGCTTTGGCCTCTTTGGCCCACATGCAACTACTGGCCCACTCATAAAATGCTTTCATGCTTCTACATGGATATCTACTATTTTTGTCCCACGTGTCAATATTTCTTTTTTTTCAAGAGTGTGGAACCATCATAAGTGTTTCTCCACTCATAACCTCAATTCTTATTGGCTCTTCTTTAAAGAATTTAATGATAATTTACAAGCTTTCATTTTCTCAGGACTTAATTGAGGATAGGGTATCGAGTCCAAGAAGCTTTCACGGCTGGTGTGAAAATGTCTATGGAAATCTATTGATAGTTTTGTCCAAGAATAGATTTATCCTTAAGCATATCTTCTAAACCATCTTAAGGTTGTCCCCATGAGGTATACTAGGAATAATTTACAGTGGCTAGTCTTCCAACTTTTACAATGTCCATTTAGTACTCAAACATTCATAAGTGATAAGTATCAATTTATATTCTATGTTTATCGCTTATCGTTATGTTGTTTGTGTTATATTAGATGGTTGGAATTATTGTTATGTATTCTAGAACTGGTTTATATTATGATATTCTTATTACCTCTGCATTTGTATATTGAGTTACCTTATTGTGGTATACCGTTAAGTATTAGTCGCATTACATTAGTTCTGATGATTCATTGGTTATAGGAGAAGATCATATTACAGCATGAATCACTGCTTTTGTGATGGGTTTAATTTACTTGTTTATGGGGTGTTCGGATTACCCTTAAGCTACGTTTATGGCGAGGACTAAATGTGCCTTTGTATCTACCTGTTTTATATATTTATATAATTTTGATAGGTATTTTGAGATTTTTTCTGTTATACTAGGCTTTATGTCTGACCTATGTTTTTTCTTTGTCAACTTATGTCATGACAACTTTTGGTCAATCGATTGAGTAGTTTGGGATTCAGGTGCTTTTAGAGATACGCTATTGGAGTGGTGTAGTTGGAGCATGCTGGAGGTATGATGTCGATACTTTGGCTATATACTTGATATTGTCATTGTACATGATAGATATGTTATCTATATATGAGACTTGTTGTATCAGATATTCTATTCTAACTATTTGTATTAATATTTATTTATCAGTTACTTCCGCTAGTGCAATCTCTTATAAGTATTTGTTAGTGAGATTTTTCAATTCACAATACCATATTTCTAGTATGGTGAATATTTATCGATTACCCTAATACTAAGACTAAACATAATTCAAATCATAATAAAGGACACAAAAATTTATGTGACTTGGATTTCAGAAAATCCTACGTACATGGGCATGTCCTTTATTATATTTTCTTCTTCCTTATACAATGCTTTTAATGGTAAAAAGAGTACAAGAATATAAGATAGTTTTCTAGAGAATTCCTTCCAAGTGATTTTCTCTACTGTAATACTTTTTAATTTATATCAGAAAGCCTCTAGCGGATTGTTAACGACACTTCTTTTTGTCTTTCCTACACCGTCAGATGTTGCCATGCATCTTTTATCTGTTGATTGTTGTAATGTGCACAGATTGTTGATGTGGCAGTTGGTGGGAATTTTTGATTTTGGTGGGAAGTTTTGGATTTAAGTAAGATGATTTAAATTTGAAATTTTGTTTTTGATGTCCATGTAATGATCTGTATTGATATCAGCATCGGCGATGCTCCATTTATACTTAGGTGACCCGCTTCTATACATTTCACTTGGACAATCAAGTGGATCATGAAACATTGCAGTGTTAATACAAAATATTTTGGTTTTGTGTTTGAGCTGACATGTACTGCGTAGACCAGCATGGCTTGGATTGGGGAAGTTCCATAGTGGTATGATGGCGCTGTCTTGCATTATCGAAGTCAATGTACTTGCTTATTACGACACGGTAATGTTATGTGTCATGGAGGTTGTTTGATAGGCTTGACCATTAATGCATAGTTTCCTTGTATGATAAAACGATTTCATGAGTTATGGCATGGTGTAGAGATACTGCATTATAATTTTATCCTACTACAACCATTTTGGTTGGGAATTTAGCTTTTATAATCATTTTGGTATCATGGTGCAGTTGCGTACAATGGAAATGTGTTCTGCTTAAGTATTATGATTTTATTTTATGTTAAAAATGGTATTATAAATGGTATCGTAGGTTTTGGAGTTGGTTTTTGGCTAAGAGATGATGATGCTATCTGAGGGTGTGATGGCGTAGTTTTTGGTGTGGATGGGGTGCACTCTAATATGTAGATTACATGGATACTATGAAGCTTGAGTGTGTCTATTGATTTGTAGCAGTGGGTTCTCATCTGTATTTTTGTCTTTTTTTATCATGATGCGTCTCATCTCCAAACCATCATAGTTCAATGCATGACGCATGCTTATGTTCGGTGTAATTTTCCATATGAAGTATGGTATAGTTTGATTCAGGACTATGCTGTTTGTTGGTTATGGTGTTGTAATCATTCTAAATGCTTTGGATAAACACTGTATATTTCGTCATGCAACTTACTTTCCTTTTAAGGAGATTACTGCATTATAAACCCGACCCTTCTCGTAATCGTGTTAACTTCATTTTGCTGGACTTCGTGGTAGTGTCTTTTAGGGATCTGACTAGTATGTTACTTCAGTTTAGGCCGTCTCATTATATTATATAGTTATTTTGTTAACTGGACTACGCACTATACATTATAATTGAAAATGAGTGTAACAATACTATTATCCAGTTCTGTTCATGTATATTTGGTAAATTATATATTATCATTCCATTGTGGTATTTATATGCCTTGGTTATAATGTTTTGTTTCAATTTTACTTTGACAAATTTCCTTTTGTGGTATTTGGAAGTCATACATTTTAATTCGACATTGACTTCGGGGTATTATGAAGGATGGGTTGTAACATTTGGTATCAGAGTTTAAGCTTAACACTAGGACTCAATAGACCAGTTTAATTCAAAACAACCTAATAGAAGGAAATATGTAGAGAAAGCGTAGTTTTATTTTTCTAGAATATAATATTGCATACACTGCTTATCATTTGAACTCTAGTTTATTTTTATCGCTAGTTGTTAAGTTATCTTTGTTTGGACTATTAGTATGAGCAGATGGGATGCACATGCAGCTATGATAGGTGTTGACGGTATTGTAGCAATCGACAGTACTACCATTTAGACTCGATGAATAAGCTTTCAAATTAATTAGGTTGGCTAATGAAGTATGACTTGGATTGTAACTAAGTAGGGTTCATTAGATGCCCACTAATAAGCAAAGTTCGAGCCATTAAATTACATGGTTTGCATGGAGTCTTTTGTGTTAGATGTGTTTGTCCTCATATTTGTAAACCTTAGATGGTAGGATTAACCCCATGTGTTAATGAGGTGTTTTCTAGGGATTAGTCTATTCATGTATCAGTTTCTAATCACTAGTTCGAGCATATGGTTTCTAGTGATTTTCACTAGTTAAATAATGGTTTTTCACTCAATTCTTAACGATGAGCCCTTGAGTTGGATTCTTGAGATGATGGGGAGATTTTTGAAGCATGACTCTAGACGTGCAAGGAAATTTCAATAGTCGGACCGAGGAACCGAATTGGAGTTCGCCTGAGAAGAGTCAAGTGAGTGACCCTATTTTAACAAAGAAATCATGCTAGTAAACAAAGGATTTGAACAAACATTTTATATTATTTTGGATGTCTTTTATTCATTGTAAGATTATTTGAAGTATAGTATAGTTAGGATTACTTGTGATAGTTTGGGGAAAAGACTTCTCAACTAGTTTTGTAACGATTCAGATAATCTTCTATGTGGCTCTGATACTTGCCTAAATCAACATCGTAATAAAATTAGTATATCATCCCTATTATCATTGTGCGGTTGAGATGAATTTGAACCTGAGTGAACCCAAGTGTCTATAGATCATCATTTAATAACGATTTAATTTGTAAAGTTTTCTCCTTTGGAGAATGAGTTATATTCGAAAGGAAAGGAAAATTGAGAGTTAGATTGCGGGTTTATTCAACGGTTTTGAAGATCGATGTTCTAGCATACCATATAAGTTTTCCTCTTTATAGCAGGAGGTCTAATAGTCTTTCATGTATTATATCCATCAAAGAGGTTACACTATTCGGGCATTTTGTTCATCTTCATTGTCGAATAGACTCATGGGAGTTTATAGTTTAGCATGAATGCTTCGACCAATGTTGGCTACCATGCGTGTTGGTATAGTCTCTTTTTGTGTATTTGGTTGTTTATGTTGTTGGTTGATTTCTCTTCATTGTTTGTTAATTTTTGTTATTGTTAGTTGCTTCTTACTTTTTCTTGATGGTTGGTTGTTTGTCGAAGTTTGTTATTACTTGTTGATTGATTTGATTGTTGTTGTTTTTTGTCGCTTATTATTGCTTATTATTATTTGTCATTGCTTATTTTTGCTTATTGATTGCTTGATTAATTAATTTATTGTTTTTAGTTATTGTTGCTTATGTTGCTTTTTGATTGATTTTTGTTGAATGTCATTGCTTGTTTTGTGTGTTTGGGTTGCTTGTATGAGATTTGTAGTTACCTGTTATAACATGTTTGGAGAGAGATAACAATAGCTTTTGAAAATAAAGCACATATCACCCATGCCTATCTTGGGGGCCGAGGTGGGATATATATGAGTCTTAATGTGACTTAGAGTTTATAGTGTATTTAGATACCAACTTATTTAAGCTTACTCTCCTATTTCTAGTCATGTATGATAGTGGTAGTAGTGATGACTACGCTTAATTTTACATGTTTTAATTTTGTGTTTTTATAGAGTTGGTGTATAATCTTCTTTGGATAGTACAATTAGTTGCATAAGAGCAGAAGTGTAGCTATTTAAATGTTGATTTGTTTAGATTTGCATTTAAATTATGAGAAGCTTTCTTAAAAGGGTATGGGTTTTGGAAATGTAGGATAACATGGGATATCGTATATTTCCTAGTTGTGTAATGCATTCTAATTTAGGAGTTTCTGTGATTCTAATAGCATAAGGGGAAGTACTACTGAAATTTTCTGAAATTGAGGTTCGAGAATTTCTATCAGTCTTGTTAAATCTCATATTCATAAGAATTTCGAGGATAAAATTCTTTTAAGGAGAGGAGAATGTAATAATCTGCAGTTTTAACAATGGAATATTTAAATAATTTATTAAATATTTAATCACTAATTAATGGAACACCTATATCCTCGACTTTTAGAGATGAATGAATTGAAACTCGAGGCACCCGCCATTGAGACCGCAATTCCATCTTAAGAAGAATGTGTATAAACTTGACTATGTGCAAAGTCAATTAGTTTTGGAGTGAATAATGTTTTCATTGGATGAAATGAATTTGGGATAAGCCCATTAGCTTGTCCGTAAGTTATCTTATAAGAAGTTACCTCTCCACTCAGTTTTCATTTAATATAACACTTCTTCTCCATCTCCTTATTACTTTCATAATCCTCTCTTAATCCCTAAGCTTAATCTTCTAATTCATGCTCAAATAGATTCCTAAAATCCCAATAAAATTGCTATAATTTTTCTCTACCTATTTCATACAAAAACCATCGATGGTTTGCTTGAATCAAAATTTGGAGCTTAATCTTAAATTTCAAGAAAGCAAAATTTGAGTTTTTGTTTATTAGAGCTTGATTTGGCAAACAGAAGGTAAGTGAGATGATTCTCTAACTATATTTATTTATTTTACTTAATTAATTTCTTACTTGAGATGATGCAAAGTGATTTAGTGGATGCTATGTTATGATCTAGGATTCTATTCATGTTATAAACATGATTATATCTACTCATTATCAATTAGAGACCTTAATGACTACTTTCGAAAAATTTAATAAGCTCAAAATGGATTTTGGATTAAGGAAGTTCTATTGTGTGATGATATTGATTGACTTGAGACTAATTAGGTGATATAACAATGTACAAATCATCAGTAAATTATAATTAAACCATTTAAATTGATTTTAGAAAAGTTACCAAGTAAATTAAGTGATTTTTGGACTCTACATTTATTATTAAAGTGATTAAAAACTAAACGAAGCTTTACTAGTACTTGTAATATTATTTAAGAGGAGAAATAATTTCATAAGTGAAAGATATATTTTATAAAATAGAATGAGAATTTACAAAATAATACAAATGTGGTATTTTATAAAATAGAATGTGATTTTATAAAATAGTATAAATGTTATATTCTGTAAATTAGTATAAAAGGGATATTATATAAAAGTATAAGATTTTATAAATAGTAAGGAATTATTTTATAAAATGGTTATAAGGTTTAGAAAGTGATTATGAATTGAATACCTACTTATAATGAAGAAACTAAGTAATATAAAGGCTTAAAATGAATAATAAGCTAGTATTGTATTTTATAAAATAATGGAAAGATTTTATAAAATAGTAGAAAAAGATATTGAGATTTTATAGAAAGCTTTGATAAATAGAAGTAAGATTTGATTTTTAAATAATCAAACTGTTTATTTATGTGACGACCCGGAATTTTTGAGCGTTTGAAATTGAAATATTGAATTGATTTTAAATATCTAAAAGTTAATTTTTAACTTGAATTCCAAATATCACTATTTATTTCATAATTAAATTTTTGAATTTAATAATTTGAAATTGGGTAAAATGTTGAATCTGGAGTTTTAAGCCTGTTAAAAATAATTTGAAGGCTTGTAAAATTTATATTGATAGTGCCGAGGATAATAAAAGTTTTAAAATTAAATTTAACACTGATTTGTTCAGTTTTAAAGATATATCGTTTAAATTGAATTTAAAAATAGTCTTCCGAGGCACAGTCTCGGATTTTGATGAAACTAGTTCCATTGGATCCGTAATATTGAATTATTATCGGATTTCAATTTTCGTAGCATTTGGAGTTGTTGTGTGAGCGTAAGATTTATAAACGCGCTGGCATTTATGTCAAAAATTTAATAAAATAACTGGTTCAGAAAGCTATCTTCTCCATACGACCGAATTAGGGCTCGAAACCTTTTCCATTGCATTCGAAATAGGGTTTAACATTATAAACGCCTAGCGACATGTCACGATAAGAGACCAAAATTCTAAGTTGCTAGAATGAGATACTTTGAAAATTAAATAAAACTTTATTAAATCAAATCAAAGTAAAATTAAAATCAGGTCAAGCCGTAATATGTCTCGTTCCCTTCTCAAGCACGCATTCCTTCTCTTCAAATTTCAGATCTGTCAATCACGAGATAAAGCATCATGGTCACTTTACCTTCTGCCGCATGCTAACCCTCGTTCACCTTTTTTGTTTCTTTTCATTCTACAAACAAATCCTAACACAATTAAGCCTCGTTCTTTTCTAGAACGCGAGTTCTTTTCCCCTTTATCTTCCTTCGAATTAAAGCAGCTAATAAATTTTTTTGATTTCGTCTCAAAATAAAAATCAAATCGAAGCGCTGAAATCGTCGAGTTGTGGAAATTTTGGTGATGTCGAGTATGTTTTGTGCCATCGAGCTTTGGGGAGGGGGTTTCGACAGTTGTAGGAGAGGCTAGGGTTCGCGAGGGGCGAATCGCGTCACTTGGCACGCGTGGCTCTGCCTGTTCGTGTTTGAGTGCATAGGGGAGGATGGGTCAGGGACGAGTTGATCGATGGTGGCCCGAGTGGGATTCGCATACGCTAGATGTTCGCGAGGCCGGCGGTGGCGATGTGGTGAAGGCCGAAGGCTCG
Organism: Allium cepa; assembly: GCA_030765085.1. NCBI lineage: Eukaryota > Viridiplantae > Streptophyta > Magnoliopsida > Asparagales > Amaryllidaceae > Allium > Allium cepa. The sequence continues at coordinate 405,036,265 of CM060940.1, read as the reverse complement.
AAGTTGGAATAGGGGGATCGGTGTCGTTCTCTGGGCTTGTGGCCGTACTCGATCGCGAGCTAGGTTCGCGAGCTCGATCGTGAGGAGGCGGCGAACAGCTCTAGCCAATTTGAGCAGTGAGCTATTATTGTATCTTCTAAATTCATATACGTGTAATTAAATTCAGGAAATTTTACAGTAAAACAATTACTGTTGTGTTTGCTGGGAATAAAAATAAAAAAATAAAAAAAGTGATATATATATATATATACACACACATACATATAAAAGTCATTTTAGGTATAAATGTTTTCAATTAAAGAAGAAAAAAAAATATGCATATATAAATATTTTATCCTACTAGTTATTTCAAAAGAAATGGGTTTGATGATTAAACTATTTTAATAACTTATTTAATTATTAGGTTACTAAAGATAATTTGTTAAAGAGATTTTGGTTTAAAAATTTAAAATTAAATTATAAGTTAAAATAAATAGGTAAATGTTAATTAATTATTGGATTAATTCAGTATTAATAAAATCATATAATATTTATACAAGGTCAAAAATTGAGAAGAAAGCAAGCTGGATTTGGGAATGGATGCTAATAAAATAAAAGGTGAGTTAACCACACTCATCTGGCTTGTTCTTTAAATTTAAATAGTTAAATTTAAAATATTTGGTTGATTGGTTGAATTTATTGGATGTGGTATATTATATAGTATATATTGGAGTGATTGATTTCGCGCACTATATAGTGGATGAGTCCCTATGCGCCACATAATAGCGGATGATATTATATTAATCCCATATACCGTGATATTCCACCTCGAAGTGGAATTGGTATGGTGCTAACATCTTTGGATGCAGGGAAACAGGTTGGAGGGATCCAACTGGATTCCTCAACATTTATTTAGATTATTTAATATTTTCTGTTATGATTATTTGATATTCTGTGATGAATTATATTGGAATATTGAATGCTATAGTTTGCTTGAACATTTCGGTACACTGAGTTATCAAAATATATAGAATTGGATTTTTGAAAAGAAAATAAAAGAGTGAATGTGTAAGTAAAATAATTATAGAGAATTTGAATAAATTGAAGGATAAATTGGAAAAGAATAAAAGTGATTTTAAAATTATAATAAATAAATTTAGAGCATGGAAAGAGGATTTTGAATAAATAGAGAAATAATGAATTTTAAACCTTAAGTGACATTATTTAAAGGAATAAAGAATTTATTTTAAAATCCAAGTTTTAAATTTATTGAAATAGATAAAGAAGGAATTTATTTTAAAATGGAGTAAATTGGAAATCAATTTGGAAATTGATTCAAGTGTTTGAAATTGGGAATTTAAAGGAGAATGTTACTATGAAATTTATAAATTGGGGTTTATAAAAGCAAAGCAATATATTAGTGGATATTTGAAAGAATAAATTCACGGTGGGAATATATTAAAGGGGTGGGTAAATTTTTTTAAAAATAAATAGTGGTTTATTTTTAAAGGATGTGAAGAGAAGTATATTTCCCTGGATAGCCAAGTACGTTTTCAAAGTAAATTTTTAAAAATAAGTTAAAAGTTTTAATGTTGTTTTAAAAGGCATGTTTTAGAAAACTTATTATTTCTAAATGTTTAAATTCTAAAGTAAATATATTTTTCTAATCTATTATCATAGTAATTAATTAAAGGTGACTTGATATTTTGTTTTATAAAGGAAAAAAAAATCTAGTTTAGTATTTTATAAAGTAACCTTATTTTAAATATTCCTAAATTATATATATATTTAATAAAGTATTGATCTAGTTTTTAATTCAAATGTTAAAGTATATTTTATAATAAAGAGTTTTAAATTATTTTTAAAATCTAGCTTGTACTTGGTGTTTTCAGTGGAAATAAATATTTGGAAATTTATTTTATGAGAAAAGTATGGTTTGAAACTATTTTCAAAGGATTGAAATTAGAAATATATCTTGTGAAGATATTTTGAGGTTAATAAACAATTTGGAAAATTATTTATGGTTGATGAATGTTTGTGAATGTTAATTGATAGTTAAATAATTGACTATCAATATTGGCCAATGCGCTGATCGTTTCGAAGAGACAGGGATCGGGATTAATTTCTCGAAAACCACTTCGATCCGGTTTGAACGTTTTCGTGAAGAAGAAGAGTTTGGATTCGAAGATGGAGCAGTGAAATGCAGGGCTAGTCGCTACTAATCCTGAGGATAATTCCAAAATGGATGTAGTAGGAGTAGTGCCTTCGGTTCTGTTCGAACCCGAGACGGACATATATGGATGAATGCTTTCAGAACATCGTCAGGTGGACGATGGGCATTCTAGTGAAACGTTCTAGAAGGTAACGCTTAGCCCCAAGCCTCATCAATCGGGAATGACTGAAAATCAGGGGTTATGCAGCAAAGCTAGGTGGGTAGCACCCATTTCAGGGTGAGGTTGTAACATCTCGCCTTTTCACACACTTTAAATCGACACACGTGCCAATTCAAACCGTTCGGAAGGGCGGATTGTTATGGGGTAAATAAGAAAAACGAGAAAGAAATAAAACAAAACAGAATCTCACAGCGGAAGGATAAAATATAATAATCAAATATACAGTTTATAAAGCTGTTTTAAAATATTCGATTATACTTATGCAACATACATCAGAGTTACACATACCATATAACAATGCAGCGGAACAATATGAGTGTAGTGGAATATAATAAATAATAATAATAATAATAATAATAATAGAAATCTCCGTCTTCGTCCTCCAAAGCTGAAGTCTTCGATCTTGAAACGCTCGGACTGACCTGAGCGAATTGAAAAGACAAAACACTCGAGTCAGAACTAAAAGATCTTATGTAAGTTAAATCAACAGAAGTAAATATGAGTGCAGTAACTCAAGAGATGCTCGGGATTTACATCTCCTAAGGATCCGTTAAACTATTTACTATGTAGTAATATTTCGCTATTATAATAGTGTCTAATTGTAAAATAAACTTACTTTAAAATAGCGTTAAGGAGTGACCCAATATTCCCCTTAACACAAATAATGCCAATAGTCTATACAGTGTCTGCATATCTCCTGATCGGGAGACTACGAGAAGACACTCCATAGGTACGACACAAATAGAAACTCGTACAAGGCGCGATAGGGTAGGTGACACGGCACAACTAGGCAATGCCAGGGTAGATACACCAATTGCTATCCGGAATGGTGGTAACGCATAGCCGCAGCTACCGCCCACCTCGAACAAACTCCCCCCTAAAATCAAAAGTAAAGGTGGTCACCGAATCAATCCAAAGTCAAAGTATAGTATCGAAGAGGAGTGTCCGATAAAGGGCGCTAACCCCTTGTCCCGAGAATCGCTCCTGTTTTAGCCACCTTATGCCAACTCACGGGAGTTGGGTCCATGTATTTACCTCAAAGGAAACGCCGCCACCATCCTACTTCATTCTGGAATCTCCATCGCGCACACGGTTGTTAAAGTGGTTTTCGGAGTTGGCAGAGAGTATGACAACTTCCGATACCAGGTTTTTCAACAACCAAACGTTATTATAACACCGCGGTCTTTTCAAAGTAGTTTATACTTTAAAAAACAGAATAAATTATTCATTCAAAACCATATAAATACGATATCATTTTCTTTTTTTAAAACCCAAATCAATATGATATCATTTTTATTTCAAATATATCTTTTCCAAGAAAATATAGCATTTTCATATCTATATACCTTGAAACCATAGCTTTGAAACATAACTTTAATACTTAATGGTTTAAATACTATATTACTTTATATAATAAAATAGCTACATTGAAATTCACAATAAATTCCCAAAACCAATTTGAACCTCCAAATAAACCATTTTAATTCTCATATATTTCAAAGCTTAAATATTCCATATTTCAAAACTTAAATTTTTATAGTTCAAATATCTCAATCTTTAAATATTCCACTATTTCAAAATAGATTCTTTGATAATTTAATATATATCAATATCCAATTCTATTTTTTTTAATTTTGAAATGTTTACTTAACACAACAAATATTATTTAAGTAAAACCCTTAAACTTCAATAATAGGATATTCTTTTAATTAAATTTTACTTGATAATATTCTTTAAATCAATTTGATATTCATTTAAATCCTCAAATCAAAATCAAGTTATAAAATCATACCCTTTAAATCTTAATTTATTTACATTTCAAACAAATTTTTCAAGGATAATTCTTAAATAATTTAATTATTCACATTTATCTTCAACCTTACTTTAATTTGAGTTATTATAAACCATATATATAATAGAATTTTAGATAGATACTTAACCATATTATATAAAAGAAATCAAACTTCATGATTTAGCTTATTTTATAATTCAAAACAAATTTATACGTAGCTAAATTCAATAATAAAATAGCATTTATATAATATCTAAAATCAATATCTATATAACCCTATATTTCATTACAAAACCACAGAAACCATTTTTAAATTTTTTTTACAAATAGACCGCGGTGCCTGTATATAATTTTCTATCCTATGGTCAAGTGATACGGATATTTATCATTTCAATCCGCAATTTAAAAATAAAATTTATGGTTATATATCATTTCAAACCGCAATCCCGAATGAAATGAAATGGATAACAACTTGCAGTTTATACAATATACAATACAACATCCTTCATCCAATACCATCCATCAACCATTTATCAAAATCATCATCAAATTCAACAATACATCAATATATAACAGGTAATAAATAACAGGTATTTAATGACAGTTTATTATGCAATAATAAATTAAATTACAAGTAAATTAAATGAATGCAAATTAACAAAGATAATGATGAAATATATGCCAAACAGCTATAAATAAATTTATAAACACATCATAAATCAATTTAACAAACATAAGAAATCTTAGAAGTTGTGAGTGGGTTAAAACACTCACCTTTTGAATTTAAATTGAATTCAAATCCAATTCAAACCCAAAAATTGGACAGTCTCCAAATTTGTTCAAACTAGCGCCAAAATGTTTGAAATCCCGACACGATCCCAGCAAAACAAACCGCGCGTGAATCCGAGCTCGTATGCAAAAGTTATGAAATTTGAAAATTGGAAAATTCTGGTCCTGGGTCGACTTCGGGTTCAACTTCAGTGCGCCGCCTCAAATTCCCGGTGCTTGCTTGGAGTTTTTGCCAAAACGACCCGGAGCGACCCGAGTCATTTTCTTCCTAACCCGAAGTAGATACAGCGTTTTTGCCTCTGAAACTCGAAGCGTGACTCGAAGTGGTTGTAGATCCGCAAATTTTTTTTTTGGAATTTGGGAATTAGGTTTTTTTTTCTGCCATTGGAATGAGAAGTTGAGAAGGAGATGTACGTATAGACAAATTAAAGTAAGGAGTGGCTAGGGTTTATAGCAGGATATTTATAGAGAAAGTTGAAATAGAATAAATGGATCGGGTTGAATACGCGCTAACGACAAAGTGGCCCAAAAAAGCCTGTTCTGACCCCGGAACGAAATTGTGTAAACCCATATATCAAAATAGCTGTTTTAAAATATTTTAAACGCAATGGAAAAGGTTTCAAGTCCAAATTCCATCGTATGAAGAAGTTATGTTAAAAACAATATTTTTCAAATTGATTTCAGTTGATTTCAATTGCATTTATTTCAAGGCGTTTCGAGTCCGTGCGATCAAAAGATAAGTCCGATCGCTACGAAACTTGAAGTCGTACAATAATTCACCGTTAAGGATCCGATGAAACTAGTTTCGTCGAAATCCGAGTCAGTGGCCAAAATGGCTATTTTTACACTTAATTAAATAAGTTAAAAAATTAATTAATTAAATCAACTTTCAATTTCCAATCCTATAATCGACAATTCTTGTCATTATTAATTTCTTAAAAATTTACAATGTTTTAAACAAATTCAGATGTAGTTGTAAAGTGAATAAATTTATAAATTTCAGTGTTAACTTCCAATTTCATTAAATTTTAAAATTATAAATAAAATTACCAAATTTTCATTTAATTAAATTAACCAATCAATTTTTTTCCATTCATTAGTTTCAAATAGACGGGTTTACTATTGGATTCAAAAATATTACATATTCTCCTATTTCATCTTCACTTCAAATAACTTATTATTTAGCTATATCCAATTTCATTTACTTACAATTAATCCAATTATTGAACTTTCCATATATACCCTAATTTATTCCATTCTATTATTCAATTCATCATTATTAAATGATAAATTAAACATTGGATTTATAAACTATTACCTTACTATTCTTACATCCCATACTGATTTCAATTAATGCAAAAATCAGAGATTTTATTATATTAAATTGCAATAAACCCATTTACCTAAGTTTTTTAAATTCAAATAAATAAAACCCGATTCTCATTCTTATTATTCAACAAACATATTTACCATTTGGTTACGTTCCATTACACTGGTATTTTCCGTTTCACTTTTATCCGTATTAACTATCTTATTTCCACTTATTGTGATATAACTACCATAATTCAATATAACGCTAATTTTTTTTCATTGCATTAATATACGCCTATTTACATTTTATATTTGAATGAATATTACGTTTTAAAATGTGTACTTCCATCAAATTGAACACGAATACTTTACATTCTATTAAACTTACAACATTAAATTTACATTTACAATACTTTACGTATTAATTTCTCAATTTACATAATTTGAACTTATTTCCCGATTCACCAATTACTACTTAAATAAATTTACGCTTCTATTAAATTTACATTCACACTTTCGTTTCTATATTAATAATTTTTAAAGTAACGTTTATTATCAATAACAACATTATGAATACTTATCAACCTGCATCATCCTTATTACATTAATTTAAGTTTTATCTCATTATACCTTAATGCGCACATTAATTAATTTATATTTACATCCACTTTCGAATATATAAATTTTGTAACCAAGTTATAACATTTTCACTTTTTCTTATATTAATTAATTAACAAATATTCCACTCAATTATACTTAGCAATCTTAACAAATCCATAAATTGTCCATTGTCTAATATATACATTAATTACTATTAAATATTCTTAATTAATTTACTTACTTGGTTTCATACTTGTACGTTTTCACTTCCAAACAATATTATAATTACCTACAGGACATTGATTTTTATTTCATGAATTCATTAAATAATTCACCAAATGCCTTTGTTTTCTTGTATTCAATTTTATTACCACTTAAGTGCGTTCATTATCAACACACACATTATAATTACTTATCTACAATTATTGCAATGGTTTATTCAACAGTTACTTTTATTTACTCCTTTTCTATTTTAAACCAAATGTAACAAATTTCACTATTCATTATTATATTAATGAATTCCATTCTAGTTAATATTTTTATTAATATTTCACAAATTTAACATTTCTATTGGTTTCTTATATTAAACTTATAACCAAGTATGCCAATTTACATTATTTTAATTTATTGCCATATAAATATTAAATTGTTAACATTTAATTACAATTGCTTCATCTAATTTCTACATTCGCTCCAATATAAATTTTAAGACTTTTATTTCTTTCTAGATTAACTTAGAAATCCTATTAAATTAACTCATTTAAAAATCATCGAGTTTTACGGGTCGTTACGGAGGTCATCCATGTCTATATATCCCTTTTATTTTAGCTTAGTGGTGCGATTGTTGATCACAACCGTGGAGTGATCTTACTCGGGATTATCCAGTAAGGAGTAGTCCCGGTCTTGTGTTGCAGGGGGTCGGGAGTGATCCTCGGTACAGTGATCTAGGCCACGTACCATGACAGGTGGTACCCCAGTGCCTAGTCATTAGTTGGAAATTCATTCTCCCTACGCGCCTTTTATGAGTTTTGTTTGTATTACCCACGATTGTGGCTAGTAGCTGGAATTTAATAGATGTAACAATTCAGGTTATTTTAGTAAGTATTTGTAAATAGACCCTATTATAATATCAGAGAATTTTAAATAAAAAAATGTTTTAGCTATCGTAAGGTAAAAACCCGACATGTTTATTTATGGCATGGTCTTACGAGATGCTTTTGTTTTCAAATGATTTTGAAACTTTAATAATCAATTTGAGTGTGATTTCCCACGCTGTTATTCCAGACTGACTCGGGTGTTATTTAACTGTATGCTCGGGTCAGACCGAGTATTATAGAATACAGGAAAGGATGCTGTGGAGCTCAGGAGACAACCTGGATGGCGATACGTACCTTCGTACTTGCTATTATTATTCCGCTGTGTATTCAGTCTTGAGGACAGATTTATATGATTGTCCAGTTGTATGTTATTGATGTTGTTGAGCTCTAATGATGTATGTATGAAACAGATATAGTTTTCTTTTGTGTAAAGATCAACTATTATCTATTATATTTTATTCCGATGCGATGGTTAGATTCTGATGTTCTTTTCTATTTTCTTCTTCTACCTCTTCTTCTTTAACCCAAATGGTTCGTATTTCCATACATCTTGAGTTGATTGATGGAGAATAGTGTCGACTTTAAGGGGTACGGATTTGCGGGTCTTTACAGTGGTATCAGAGCAAGGTTGATGATAACCTTGGCTCTGGTAGGAATTACTCAAATAGAGTCTGTGGTACTCTAGAATGAGTTTGAGAGTAATAATAAATATGAGCTCATATATGTTAGTGAATATAAAATTGTTTTATATTGTGTTGATTTGTCAGTTGAGTGTTTATGGATTCTGGTCGATATGTGGGACGCCATGTCATCGATAGGGGTTTTTTAACTCTTAAACAAGATAAACCGTCATAGTATTTTTTTAAATAGGGTAAATGAAATAATTTTACCCAAATTATTTTCATATATAAAGGGAATAATTTTTCGTAAATTATTATAGTTATGTATGGATGCTTGGTTGTTAGGGATGATGATATTAAATTATAATCATTAATGTGTGAAATTGAATAAGATATTGAAATCATAACGAAAAGCTGAGAAATAAATTCATATATAAATGGGATTTGTAAATGTGAATTATAGTGTGATAATAATTAAAATAAGATAAAATTTCAAAGTAATGTTTGAATATAAATTTAAATGATTTGGAATTTGAAAATTTGGAAATTTAAATTCCTTTGAATTTGGAAATGATTCTCAAAAAGTTGGCAAAAATAATATATATTTGAGAAATATTTTTGAATCAGATTTGAAATCAAGAGAGATTTGGAATTTAAAAATATTTGAAGAGTTTTAAAAGAGATAAAAGCATTGAACTCTTTTTGGTCCCTGGAAAATAATTCCGATGATGATCGCGACACCATCGGTGTTCATTTTCGAGTTTCAAAAAAGGGGGAAACTGCTACCTGGATTTTTAGATTAATGTTTGTTTGAGAAATTGAATTTGATTTCGAAAGTGAGAAGGGATAGTTTGGTTTAGATATACATGTTTTCAAAATTTAATTTTGAACATTTTAGTAATGAGTTTAAACGTGTAAACAAAAGGGAATCGAAACTGAACGTTGAACTTAAGTTTGAATGGAAAATTAGTCAAGTTGGACTGAATCAAATAAAGTTTTGAGATTAAAATTAGTAAGTAACTGATTGATTTATATGGTATGCAAATGAAATGAACTTTGAATATTGGATAATGTTTACTTTAAAATTGTGTAAAATAAAGTGCAGAATTAGTTCAAATGGACTAAAAATAATTAATGTTTGGAAATAAAATTTATTGGTTGAAAATGAATTTGTGAATGAATATTAATAAGTGTGTAGCTTATAAAAATTTAAAAAGGGAATAAATAAGCCGGAATAAAACTATTGTTATTCTGGAAATGAAATAAATAGAAAAGTTCCAAACTTGGGATATAAAGTAAGATTTAACTCAAGACAATTAAATAAAATGGTTTTGAAGATAAAAAAAAATCAAGCATGGGATTATAAATTGAAAGTGTGGTTGAATGAAATTGAATTGGATTAAAATAGATTTGGTGTGAGTTGTAAACAAATCCAATTCAAGCATAAATTGAATGACTTATTATTAATAAATTCAATAATGAATTGTTAATATGAATTAAAATTTAAAAATGGATAAAAGAATAAACTAATCGAATAAATTAGTAAAATGGTTGGGATTTGATCAAAGGGAAATGAAATCAAAGATTTAAATGGAAGTTGGTTGAATAAAATAAACTTAAGTTATTAGGTGGAATAGTTTGAAGAAAATAAATAACTTAAGTAAATTGTGAGATGGTTATTTAATATATTGGTTGTTGAGTTTAATAAAATGGTTTGGAATCAAAATTTTTGGATATGAAAGAAAATGCAATGGAAAGATTGTGAATAAATTAAAATGAGATGAATCAAGTGTAAATTGAGTTGGAATCAATTTAAATGGTTATAAAAATTAAGTAATTATTTATTCACATTAATATTTTCGAATTGCATAAGAAAATGGATTGTTCGATGTAAACGGGATTAGATAAAATTATATGAGTTATTAGAAGTGAAATATGATGATTTTGAAATCAATTGGTATGAATATGTGTTTGTTTTGCTTAGAATGAATTAAATATAAGCGTGCAAGCTGTAAATCACTTAAACTGAATGAAAAGGTTTAAGAATTGGTAGTAAACAATTGTAATAAGTGTCGGAACCTTATATGTGCTTACGGAAATTATATAACGTGCATTATATGTGAAATTTATGTGTTAGCTATTGAAAGTAAGTGAAATGTTAATAAATTGCATATATTTAGTGCTTATATGTTTGAATTGAGAAAGCACAGGTATCTGGAAGCTATTTGGCTGGATTCGATCATGCTAGTTGCTAAAATAATAAGCCGCTTTCTTAAAAACGCTAAATAAAGGTACGCCTACGTAATAAAAATAGGAAATATGAACTGTTTTTGTTTTTCCGACCGAGTGGGTCAATGTATATATATTTATATCTCTTGTCAAATTGCAAAAGCTCCTCCATACAAAGGAGACTCTGCCAAAATTTTCCTAAAATTTTGGGAGTAAGAAAGTTTTTGGAAAATTTTGTTAACGACAAAACGATTTCAAATTGGAAATTGAAATAAATTAGTGAATGAAACTAATTTAAAATAATGATATGAATCAGTTATAAATGGAAGATAAAATTCAATATGCATATTTGATGATAAATTGAATTCATATGGAAATGGGAGAACCAATTTGAATAGAAATAAATATAAACTAAAGTGGTGAAGTGAAAATAAAATAAGAAGCATATAAAATACTTATATTGAACTTAAGAAGAAATGCTGAAATTCTTAAGTAATATGGGTATCGGGAAAATACATTGAATAAGCATGTGAGTGAAGATTTAATAAAAATATATGTACATCATACGGCTTGAATGAATAGATATTGGCATTTTGTAAGGAAGTAAATAAAATGTTTTGAATGTTGTGATTGGATATTATTGCTAAGTAGGATATGCAGGTATTATAAAGGAAAAGAAAAATGGGTGTTGATTTCAGAAGATAAATTTGAATTGCTCGACAAAAAGGTATGTGTTTAAATTTCTGTATGAAATTTTATTGGCTTTTTGATCTAGCCACTTGGCTTTTTGTTTTATTTTGGAATTTGGGGGACCGTAGAGGCATTTTGTAGTTGTACCGAGCTAGCCGCGCAAAGGAGACGCTGGTGAAATTTTTCGAAAATTTAGGGAGTTAGAAAAATTTTGAGAAAATTTTGATAATTCAAAATTTGGTTTTAAATTGAAACTTGAATGATTGAGCTTATAGTATTTCTTGCAGATTATGGGAGAGTTTGGGAAGTTAGTAAGAATGGTGATGGGTCTTCTATAAAAAGATAGTTGGTAGGATATTGAATTATTGGTTTTGGGACAAAGTAAACAGGCATTGGACCATTCTTTCTAACCAGCAATTTCGGGGACAAAATTCTTCTACCTCTTCTTCTTTAACCCAAATGGTTCATATTTCCGTACATCTTGATTTGATTGATGGAGAATAGTGTCGACTTTAAGGGGTACGGATTTGCGGGTCGTTACAATTTAAATATACGTATATGTATATGTATATGGGTAAGCATATGTATATGTGTATTTGAAGTTATATAATAATAATATAATTTTTGTGTTATACTTAGAATTGTTGATAATGGCTAGGTGTGTGTGAATATAAATATAATTGTGTAATTAATTATATGTGTGGGAATATCCATATGTGTATATAAGCATGTTAAGAGTAATCTCATGTTGCCGTAGTGACTATCGGCCAGATAAGTTTCGTGTGAACATACTAGATCGACTAGTTGCTCCAGTGAAGCTTGAAACATGACTTGTGAAGTTTTTCATGTTTACGTGTATGCGTATGCATATGCACGCACAAGTAGGTGCATCGACACAAGTGTGAGCATCACGTGAGAGGAGATGGTCGGTTGACTTCATTTTGGAGTGTTAGAGGACGGGTCGTTGAAAATGTCCCATGGAACTCTACGTGTAAAAGTGTGGATTACCTATCAAAATTTGTTTTCAAATACATAAGGAACCACTTCCAAAATATCAATTAATGGACATTGTAAGAGGTCCAATATGGGGGAAGATACTTATAAAAGCTGCGTGATCTATCGGGTGAAGCGGCAGAGGAAATGGCGAGCGAATCAGAGATCGAAGTGGATTGGTTGGAACCTGCCCAGGCTTACTGCCTGGGCAGGCTACCACCGATGCACGGATTAAGGCACATGCCTTGGCAATAAGCCCAGGCAGTGTGCAAGTTGATGAGGATTATTCCTTGGTTCCAGATGCGAGCTAACACGATCCTTTGGCTTGACTTAGGGAAGACTTTGGGTTACTTGGGAAAGTGAAATGCAAGGCCAAGTTTAGGATTCAAATGCAAATATAAGTGATGCTTATGTGATCAATAACGATCATACACATGGTTGGTATAATGATTGGTTGCCCGGTCATGTCCGACGAGTGTGTATGAATAAGCAAAGTTAGTCCGTACCTCTTGGTTTCGACCTTGGGGAAGATTTCTTTTGATGAATGGTATTGGTCTTATATTAGTGACCAAACTACATACCTTCTGTTACTGGTTGTACGTGTTTTTGGCCTTATAGTAGTGGCATCCATGTAGATAGACGATGATGAGATATAGGTCTTTGATTGTGATAGATGTATTTTACCACCTGACATTATTTTTGATTATATATATGGTATTGGTGTTCCTTTTTGGTCCCAATAAAGTATTATATGAGGCACACCCATCATTCTTTTTGTAGACATTATGCAAATTTATTTAGAAATCCATGATGACCTACGAGTGGATCATTTATCACTAATGCTCAATGTGGGTTATGGTGAGATCCACACAGGTTTCAGATATCTAAAGTAGATCATAAATCACTTATGCGTGATGTGGAGTATGTTGAAATCTATACGAGTTCAATCACAAAGGATGCTATTCGGGGTCTATGGCAAAATTTGGTGCTAACTCTATTTATTTTTGACCCACAATGGGAATCATTAGATCATTATAATTTTAATTATAGATGGATGTCCAATGCAGACTCAATTTTCAGATATCTAAAGTAGATCATATATCACTTATGCTTGACGTAAGGTATGGTGAGATCTACACGAGTTCGATCACACTGGATGTGACTCGCGGTCTCTGGTATAATTTGTACAGGCTCTATTTATCTTGGGCATGATCTACCATAGATTATACTCATCAGCAATGATGAGTATCAACTTATATTCTCTATTATCCCTTATCGTTATATTATGTGTGTTATATTGGTTAGTTGAAATTATCGTTTTGTATTCTAGGATAGGCTTATATTATGGTATGTACATTACCCCTGCATTTGTAAATTGGGTTACATTATCATGGTATACAGTTAAGTATCAATTACATTGTATTTGCTATGCTGATTTATTGATTATAGGAGATGAGCATGTTATCATATGATTCCCTACTTTGTGATGGTTTTACTTTACTACTTATGCGTTGTCTAGATTATCCTAAAGCCACATTTATGGAGAGGACTGGATGTGCCTTAGTAGCTTCATGTTTTATATATGTAAACAGTCTTGATATACAATATTTTGAGATATTTCCCCTCATACTAGGCTTTTTGTCTGACCTACATTTTGTCATCTATTTATGTCATGACAACTCTCACATACTTGATCGAGTAGTTCGGGAGTCGGTGCTTTTGGGGATGTGCTACTAGAGTGGTGCAGCTAGAGCATGTTAAAGGTGTGAATGTCGATTCTTTAGATATATACTTGGTATTGTAGTCGTATATGGAAAATATGTTATTTATATATGAGGCTTGTTATATCAAATATTCTATTCAACTTGTTGTGCTAATACTTATTTAGGAGTGACTTCTGCCAGTGCTGTCTTTTAACATGTGGCCTTTCCGATCTTAAAGCGTCGACCTTAATACATCCACTGTATTCATGTGCCAACCATCCAATTGTCAGAAAGACGGAAAGTTAGGATAATGAAAAAGAAGAAAAGAAAAGGAATAAGAAAGAGGAGAACAAAAACACAAGAATCTCACATGTGGAATGATGGCATATAATATCAAAAGACAGTACACAGTGCTACTTTAAGATACATATAATATCAAAGCTTCTTTCATTAATTAAAACTTATTATTAATTAAAACTTAACTTATCTAATTAAACTTCTTATTAATTAAACCTTAACTTATTTAATTAAATTTTCTAATAGTTAAAACTTCACTTATTTAATTAAACTTCTTGTTAAATAAAAATTAACTTATTTAAACTTGTATACAGATTTAATTTTTCTTTATATAAAATATATACTTGTATTTTACTATTCCACTATTCATGTATTTTACTAATTTCGTATTTTACTATTCACATATTTTACTATTCGTGTATTTTACTATTCACTTGTACTCTCTTCTATACTTCGAAATGGTTCATATACTTATCTCAAATGGTATAAGTATATTCACAAATTATTAACAACATTTAAATATTTTAAATTATAATCAAAGAGGTTAAACATAAATGTTACTAGAACATTGTTACTGCAAACTTCTCTTTTGTAAATTAAACATTTTACTTTTTATATCTTTATATAAAAGATTCCATACTTGTTATTATCTTTAAAATATTCATTATTAAAGATCTGAGTATATTCTTAAGGGTTAAAGACAATTATTACTTAAACATTTGTCACCAAAAACCCAAACCTATTTCACACTTAAACCATTTTCTTTAATACTTGATTTTAAAGATTTAAGCACACTTACAAGGGTTAAAGACAATTATTAACTAAACATTGGTCACTGCAAACCAAGAACTTTTCACTTATTATTATCATTAAAGTATTCATTATTAAAGTACTAATTGTATTCCTAAGTACAATTAACAAGGGTTAAAAACAAATATTATTAAAACATCGTTTACAACAACCTAAAACCATTTTTATACTTATCATTAACTTTAAGACATTCATTTTGAATATGCAAGCACATCCACATTTATTAATTAAGGCAATACACTTTTAATTTAACATCTCAAAACCATTTATTTAACTTAAGAGTTAAAATCAAAAACTTTCTTTACTACTTTTATAAAATACTTAACTTACTTTTTAAAACTTGTACACACACACGTTTAAGTTACTTATAATTATGTTAAAACACTTTTAAACTACTTAAAAATATACTATAATTATCTATATAGAATATTATGTGAAAACAACAAATTTTGAAATAAATGAAAAAACAAAAAATACACATGTTTTAAACTAATGGCCCCTGACTTTAAAAATTCATAATTAATTACTAGAAAAAATCTATAAACTTGAAACCACTTTTAAAACATTGTAAAATAATTTAGAAAACAACCCTAAAAAGAATAGAGGAAAATACTTAATCTAAACATCAATTTACACAATTTAAAGTTTGAAATAGAAAAGATAACATTCCACAATGATATAAAAAGTCTCTTCGGCGGTTTAAAAATGTTTTAAAACAAATAGAGTTGCCAAAATAGAAACTTTAGCAGTTACAAAGTATTGTAAAATGTCTCTAAAATACATTAAAGTGTTTAAAAGAACATAAACGATAGTATTATAGGAAACGCTTTCTAAGCAATTCGCAATAGGAAAAATGTGTTTCAGAAGTAAAGACAGCATTTTCAGAATGCAATCTAAAGTTCTATGCCTGTTTTTAACACGATTTTGCTTCAACTTTGAATCTAGTTTTCGATGCATAAACAATCGAGAATGTTAATCCTATTTTTTGTAGTGTTTAGTATTCTTAGGGTACTTAAAAACCATTTAGAAAAACCCTAAGGATATCTTTTAGTTATTTTATAAAAATTCCCAAAAGCAAGGTATTTTTCCAAAGTGCTCATATAGCGACCTTTTCACTATAACTTTTGCTACTTCCTTCAGCTAGTTGCTAAATGATTTTAACTTCAAAATTTTATAGTAAGAACAGAATATAATTTTTTTTCGTCAAATGGGAAAGAAACTGCTAAGGAATTCTCATAAAAATAAACGTTAATTCTTAAAAACAAGGTATTTAAAAGTGTCAATATAGCGACTATTTTGCTACTAAATGTTTCAACTTTGTTTGACTAGTTTTAAACCTTTTTAAAACTTGACAATTTTACATTAGTAATTTTTAATATTTTTCTTATTAAAACCACAAAGAAGTCCCTAAACGTCCAAAGTTGATTTAAAAATCGCTGAACACAAAACGATTTCAAAGTGCATCAATAACTACTTTTTCGCTTCTATCTTTCACAACTTTGTTATAAAATTTCTATGACTTTCCAAACCAATTCCTTTTTGTCAAACATAGTAAAAAATGTGT
The DNA here is from genome assembly GCA_030765085.1 of Allium cepa. Lineage (NCBI taxonomy): Eukaryota > Viridiplantae > Streptophyta > Magnoliopsida > Asparagales > Amaryllidaceae > Allium > Allium cepa. The sequence goes on along the minus strand of CM060940.1, from coordinate 405,019,398 downwards.
AGATAATATTGAAATATATATATTTTCATAATATATTCATATTTTAACCAATTTAACATATGTTAAATACAAGGGATTTCAAAGTAGTTTTTTACAACTACTTCGCTTCAAACATTCACAATACACTTCAACATCACATAAAACATTATGAAACATGTAAACAACAAGTCATAGGCTACGTTACATGTTTTAGAGGGTTTATAAGAGAGATTACACTACATATATGTTGTTACTTGCTTTCAAAAGAAAGAGGGGTCCAAAAGTGATAACTTGCATCGTTTTTCTACATTTATATTTCAACACAACAAACATATATTCATTCAATGGTGAGTAAACTCACCTATTTCAAACCAAATAGAAATACAAGAACTAACTTCCTAGCTCTATCTTGCAAGCATCCCAAAACACTTCCTATCATCCCCTGGCTCTCGGCCTTGCTAAAGAAGGCCTACAATGCCCACAGCCCAAGTGGAGGTTGGGCGTTGTGCTCCTTTTCTTCAAGCTTCATATTATTACAAGGTGTTATAGAGATGATATAATAACTATGCTAGAGTTTGGAGGAGACCGGAGTTGATTTGCTATTGTTTAGAAGAAAGAAGAAAGAAAAAGGAAGCCATTTTTGAGTTTTGTTGTAGGAAATGAACTAGATATTATAAAATGTTTGTGTAAATAAAAATGAAAGTAATATCTCATATAAAGCTTGTTTGGTCAGCCAAAAATATGAAGCATCCACTCACTTTCCACTCCTTGAGACAAAACAAGCCTAGAATCCCTCCACTTCTCATGTTTTAAATCAAGGGTCTTTGTCCCCTTAATTATATGCATAATATTCGATTAATTTTCCATTAAGTTAAGTGTTTTTAAATTTTAATGTATGTGTTTATATGTTACTATACAAGTTCCAAAGATTTTGAACAACTTTTTTTGATTAAAAGTTGTTTATTGATAAAATGATTTTTTGTCATATTATTGATATTTCTTCGAACTATTTATTTTTATAAACAAATTTCAAAAAGAAATTTTTTATCATTAGTTATTTATTAAAAAAGGTTATAAGAAAATATTTGTTCACATTAAATCCAAGATATAAATCTATAAATAATTTAGATATTTAAATACGGAGTGTTTGAAATTCCAGGTCGTTACAAGTTTCGTGTATATATTGTTCTCTAGTCTTATTCGTGTGTATTCAGTATATTATATGTTATCATTCCACTATGGGATTCTATCGATATTCCTTGGTTATAATGTTTTTTTTAAATTTTACCCCGACAAACTATCCTTTGCGGTATTTGGAAGTCAAACATTATAACTCGACGTTGATTTTAGGGTAATACATAGGATGGGTTGTTATGCTGATAGTTATTGGATAACTATGGAATGACTAACTCAAGAGTTCTCTATTAGTTAATATAATGGTATAATGTTATACGGTTCCTCCGATTTGAGATTATTGTGGAACTTTATGTAACGACCCGAAATTTAAGACACTTCGTATTTAAATATCTGAATTATTTAAATATTTGTATCTTGGATTAAATGTTATTAAAGTGATTTAATAACTTTGTTAACCCCATTTTATATCTTAACTAATGATGGTAAACTTTTTTTGGAAGATAAAAATAGTTATTTTGCAGAAATATCGATAATGGGACTGAAAACCATTTTATTGATAAATGACTTTTTACTCGTTGAAAGTTGTTCAATCTTTTCTATATACACTTATTTGCTTAAGTAAACATTAAATTGAAATAAAAATATTTTTGCACTAAACTCTCAAGAAGCTTCTTAATGTTAATTAGCTAGCTGTGAAAGGAAAATAAGATATTTGGAAAATGAGATTTTGAGGAAAGTCTTAAGTGTTAAGTAAGAGATGTACAAGTGTCAAGGTAGCTTGTGAGATGGAGGCTCCTTCGTAACCTTTCATGGAAGGTAGAACATGGTTGTGACCTCTTGAAAATGTCTGTAAATAAAACCTTAAGGGTAAGGTTAATCACTTAAACAATTTAAGAAATTGGTGTAGATGAATTAGCACTAATCCACTTTATTCTTCACTAACTTTTTCTAATTAACTTAAATCTTCGCCAAACTCCATCAAACTTTCACCAATACCTTATAAATTTTTAGAAAAAGGGATATATAGTTTAAAGTGGAAAAAGATGGAAGGAATGAGGGGAGAATGGTGAGGTCATGTACAATGGGAGAGAAGGGGAAGTGTTGCCTTGTTTTGTGGTTTTGGTGCTAAAAGTTGGATCTTTATGCTTTTGGAGATAGTAGGAAGTGTTCTTGGCTTTATGAGCGTTTGAGCATGTGTTTTGCCTAGATATAAGTGAGTTATCTCATTATCTTATGTGTGTGTGTATGTGTGTGTTGTGTGCAAATATAAAGTTAAAGTGACATTAACTGAGTAAAATTATAAACTTTGAACCCCTCTTGCTTTTGAAAGCAAATGACAACTTTATATTGTATAACACTACTTCTATTACCCTCTTAAACATGTGGCATGGCCTTCACAGCATTATTAAATGGTTGTTTGGAAGGTGTGTTGAACTGAAGTATGATTGAACGTGTTTGAAGTGAGAATAGTCGCTATAATTGCACTTCGATATCCCTTTACTTTAACTTGTGTAAAGTAAACATTTATGAACTTAACTTGGGATGATTTAATTTGGTTTTTCTCTAAACATATTTTTTCATAGTGGAAAGTAAAGTAATAGATTGGAAAGTAGTAGAAATTGTGAACCAAAGTGAAATTTAGTAGCAAAAATTTTGGCAGGGATGCACTTTGAAATTCCCTTATGTTTGGTTATTTTCAAAGTTAACTTTGAGAGAAAACCTAGGGGCTTCTTTGAATTTTTGACAAGAACTTTAAATGTACTTATAAATTGAAAAATATGGAAGTTTAAATCGTTCACTAACTTGTGAAATAAAGTTGCAAAATGTTGTTGCGAGAAGAAGGTCACCATATGAGCACTTTGAAATGTCCTGTTTTGATAATTTTTATAAATAATTTGGAGATAATTTTTCCATGGTTTTTAAGTACACTAAGGATAGTAGTTACTATAAAAATTTCAACTCTTAAATTACTTATTAAAGTGATTAACACTGGTCATAAGGATTGTGCTTTTGAATGTTGTCCTTTGACAAGACTTTTACCAGCATTTATAAATGCCGTAGTAAGTTGCTTATGGTTTTAAGTGTTCAAAAATGGAATTTAAATTAGGTATTTTCCCTAATATTATTAAGGATGTTTTATAACATATTTCGTAGTACTTTAAAGTTAACCTGAAGTTTAAAATATTTTTTAGTAATTATATATATTTTTTCAAAGTAAAGGGGTTTTATAATATAAAACATGTTTTTCACCAAAATCTAAAATAGCTATTTTCAAGTAATATTTTACATAGATATTTAAAACCTATATATTAGTATTTTTAAAGTATTTATTTATATAAATTTTGAAAAATGAAATTAACTATGCTTAAAACTGATGAAGTAGGCTTATCTCTTTGTAAGAGTTAAGATAGATGTTCGAGTAGGGATAGAACTAAAAAAATAGTGCTCTAACCTACTGGCTTCCTACTTGACCAAGGAATAATCAAGTCAGGAATGTCGGAAATGTGTCAATCGTGTTGAATTTCATACCCATTTTTAAAAGTCATTATAACACTAAAGCCGACGAGGTAGATTTATCTATCTTTGAGATTCAAGAATGAAGTTTGTAGGCAAGGCTTTGATATGAAACCAATGCTCCAACTTACCTAGGTTCACTCTTGAACGAGGGATAGTATAACTTGGAATATTGAAAATGAGTCAAGTATACAAACCATGATTTCTATAAGCAATCGTTATTAACCAGATAGTTGATTAGTCGACTATCAAACTTAACCAAATGTTAACTCAGATCTTTTAAAAGAATGTTTTAAAGATAATATAAGTATGGAATGGTTTTGTGTTTATTGTGACAATGTTTTAATAACATTCGTCTTTAACCCTTTTTGATTATACCTATTAATATAAATATATCTTTAAAAGAATGTTTTAAAGATAAGCATAAGTGAAATGGTTTTGGGTTTGTAGCGATAATGTTTTAAGTAACATTAGTTTTAAACCTTTGGAATGGATTTATGAAAGCACTTAGATCCTTAAACTAGATATTTTAAAGGAAATTATAACTAAGAAATTTTGTTAATGATCTATGAATATACTTATACCATTTGAGATAAGTATAAGAATACTTTTTGAAGTATTGAAAGAGTACAAATGAACAGTAGGGACTAACAAATGAAGTTTTATTCGATGAATGAAGTTTCACTAATAAAATAGGTCTTAACTAATAAAATATTAATTAAATAAAAAGGGGATTAAAAGTTTCTTACATGACTTAGTCGTACTTTGTGTGAATTGATCGTTCTTTGTATGTTTATTCGTTTATGGAAAGTATTTAGTCGTATACACAACACTAAAAGCCGACGAAGTAGGCTTATCTATTTGTGAGATTTAAGATTGAAGTTCGAGTAGGGATGGAAACAATAGTGCTCTAACCTACCAACTTCACTATCGATCGAGGGATAGCGTGAGACAAAAAGGTCAGAAATGTGATAGGCATACAAGACTTAGTTTCCATATGTGGTCATTCTCGTTATTATTGAATATAACAAAATTCATCGATTTATTCTTAAAGAGACCGGGACCGGTAAGTGTTTTACTTATCGAAAACTACTTCAAGACTGAGATACGTGTTCTATCTTTTGGAGGTGGATCTATTCAAAATGTTGGAATCCATGTGTGGTTTCAAAATCTATTCGAGATGTGGGAATCTAATTAAGATTCATGTTCTGTTCAAGTGATGAAGACTCATGTGAGAGATGTCGAACATGACCTCCACATTGGAAATGGCTAAGAAAAAGTAGTATGCACAATCTAGGGGTTGCAATCCTACAACTGGGTTTTATCAACTCCATATCAGGAGTATGCTTATTGATATGTTGGTACCAAAATTGATGATATTTGGTTCCGCATGGTTCATGCTTATGTTCGGACATGAGTCTTTGTGTTTACCTTTTGGTATATTTTCTCTAGATGTATACAGCGTTCGAAAGGTAACTTCTAATCCTTGTGCATGGAGTTCGGATTCAGCTTCACTAGAGAGATCCTCGTAGAAAATCCATTATGTAAACGTACCTTATCGATTTTGATTATACCCTCTAATATAACGTTGAATGTAATCAATATAACCATTCTGGCTATGTTAGGTATTCTACACCCCAGACATTATCTATTATATCGCCTTATATACTAATTTGATGGTGGTTCTTTTGAGGGGATAACCGCTTTCGAACGATCTTAAAAGTACTATAATATGCTAGCTACATATTTCTTGGTTTTTCATACCGGGCTTATGTTTGATGCATGGTTTTTTGTTTTCCCCAAATTCCTCATGTGTTCTTTCATGCAGTCTAAGAAAGGCAGGTTTTTGTTGCTTCATTGGAGCTTAAGGAGATGAGCTAGATGTTTCGCCTATTATAGTATTCTTATCTCCATTGCATTACTATTGTATATATCAACATTTTTTAGGAGGGCTAGTTATAACTATCCAGGCGGAATACAGTATTTAGAATTGGAACTCTAAAATGTTGTGAATTTTAGAGTAACAGTTTGTATTGTCTTTGGATACTATATATTATCATTTCGTTGTGAGATTCTGATATTGCATTCTCCTCTTTCTTATTCTGTTTTCTTATTCTTTTCTTTTACTCTAACAATCTATCTTTTCGGCACTTGGATGCTCCGCACATGAAAACCGTGGATGTGACGACCACCCTATACCATCGCACCAATAGTATATAAATAGTGCACTGCTGTTGTGCCTGGTTGATAAAGGACGATTATCAAGGTTGAAATAAATCAACATAGCTTATAACTTGTCATATCTCACAACACATGGACAAAATATAATATCACCGATATAACAGAGACAGTAATAATTATGTAAACAAATCATCATCAGAGCAATAGATCCACAAAGTTATACATCAAATGTAGTAGAATTTATACAACAGAAGTAAACTCAAATAAACCGTCTCAACAAATAGAAATAAGAAAGAATTGCTGCAGGCTCCATTGTGTTACTTAGTGGAAAAGCATATAAATTCGTACATGTATACAATACGAGATAGCTCCCTCGAGCTCGTCCTACAAACAGCAACTGTGTCACCTAGACCTTTTACCTACTCTACCCACTTTAGAGTACCTGAGATAATAAAAAGAAAAGCATAAAACCTCGAGTTAGACAACAATTTGGTGTGAGCGGTAAATGAGCCTCAAAATACTATACAGGTAAATATGGTAAGGAACAAGAGTACACTTTAAATATACCTGACCTATCCTTGCAATCAAAGAGTTATCATATAACACTGTAATATTCCACTTTACAATATCATAAAGATATATGTAATATCCTGTATATTGAGGTCCAAAACTAACTGCTACTTATACTGCAGTCATCCATGGTTATTAATTCTCGATGACAAAGTGCATCTATGTTAATTATATCAATAATCAAAACCACATGAATTGTAACACCCTTAATTTTAAATAACATTATTCAGGAGATTTAATTGGATAAATTAAATAGAATAATGTAAAGACTAGAGTGATAAGGGGATGGAGATTTAGAAATTTATTAGAGGTCATGCTTAACTAAGCAAAATTAAAAGAATAAGCTTATGGAAATGGTTTTATAAGTTAACTAATAAGAGAATAAGGCAAGGGTATTATGAGGAATAGCCATCCACCATAGTCCCTAACTCTTAAACCCTTATTCCCATTTTCATTTTCACAACTTCATAATTTTCAAAACAGAAGAAAAAGGGGAACTCAAAGCCGGCCATGACTTAGATGATAAGAGTATTAAAAATCAAGTAGAAGCTATGGAATCAAGCAAGAAGAATTAAGCAAGATTAAACCTCAAGTTCTTTATCCAAAGCAAGGTGCATAATAATCAAAAACCAACCCATTTTCATTTTTTAAAGAGCATTTGATTTCGGGTTTTAAGTTTAAAACCTTTACGATGTTATTAATAATGATATGCTTGGATTACATGATATATTAGATTCAAACAAGTATGTTTGATAAACGTTTTATTCGATTTAAAGGCTAAAAACGTATATATTGGGTTTCGAATGCCATAAAGATTTAATATGTTATTTAAAACCTTATTTTGGAGATTGTGTAAAATTTCATATTATCCAAGCTATGGATAATTTACTTTGAATTACTGAAGGAAGAACTAAATAATTGGGTTTAACATTTATTTCAGCATTTATATAAAATATTTTGGGTCTAAAATTTATATATGTTAGATAACATATTAAAAGTGAATTATGATGATTTTTGAGGATTTTTCCTAAGTAATTTACTATATAAACTAAATTATTTATGTTGGAGGACTTAAATGGTTTAATTATTTTGTTAAAGGGAAGGGCTACTTTGTACATTATTTTTGATTAATTCTAGATAAATTGGAACTCTTTAGAAAAAAATTTGGTAAAGATTATGGCAAACAATTATATTTTTACAAACAGGCAAGTTAGTTGAAAAGCATTTTACTTAAAAAGGCAACAAAATAGCTTTGCGTAGATTTATTATTTCACCACTTCCAGTTGCAACCTTTCAACCTACCTCCATCCCTAACCAAGTCGAAACAAATACACATGGTATCGATGCTTGGGTACGTAGTGAATTGGAGAAAGGTAAAAGGTATAGTGTCGAAAACATGCTTTCGAAGAGGTAGAGGCCATTTTAAAATAGCTTTCGAAGGTCTTTGCTTTGCTTTCAAAAGAGGTGCCGCTTGCCTTGCTTTTAATGGATGCTTTCGAAAAGGGTGGACTACAATTATATAGTTTTAGAAGGGATTTGCCTCCTTTTTGTTTAAAGGGTAGCTTTCGAATGAGTCGCCGTATATTATGTTTTAAAGAGAAGCTTTCGAAAAGGTAGTTTGAACCGGGTCAAAACCTTGATCTTGTCTTTATACCTTTCGAATAGGTTGAAAGTCTTCACTGAGTTCGAAAGGCAAGCTTTTTTTATAAATATAACAAGCCGCTTCCCAATGCTTTCAAAAGGGCTCTAGTAGCCATTTAAACCTTTCGAAGGCAATGGTTTCGAAAGATGTTTCAAAGATGTCCTTCTAATTGTTTTACTTAAATACTAATTCTTTTGAAATAATGGTTCCGAAGTCATATGTTTTCCCCAAACTCATTTACTTGAAGTTTAATGGTTTCGAAAGGGTTACTTTCGTTTATATTCATTTGACCCAAAAGTTATTTTAGAATAAATCCAATGGTTTTGAAGGAGGTACTTTCAAATGGTTTCAAAGTTATGCTTCTACGAGTTGGAAAGACATACTTTAATACTTTCGAAAGGAATGTTTTGATGTTTTCAAAAGAAAGGTTTTGATGCTTTCGAAAGAGATATTTTGAGTGTTTCGAAAGGCATATGTTTTATAAAGAAGATTTGAATGCTTTCGACAGGTATATTCTAATGGTTTTGAAAGTAAAGGTCTAAGGTTTCGAAAGCCTTAGTTTTCAAAACATAGAACCCATTCTCATTTTTAAAGGAAAACCTTTCGCAATATAAAAGAGATTTGAAATTGCTTTTAATTTTGGAGTTTTTGAAGAATATTCCTTGATAAATATAATGGGTTTAAAGGGATTAACCATGTTTCATGTGTGAATGATTTCAAGGATATTAAACTAAAAATGTTGGTATTATTATGTTATGATCAGTTATTATATCTGCTCTTCCTATAATTATATTCACTGTATAATGGAACCACAACTGTATTTTAGGGATTAAGGAAAGAATAACCAGCAAGGTTGACCCAGTAGTAAATATAAATTGAGTTAACTCCTAAATGAATAGAGTTGCATCCAAGAGGTCAGGTAGACCAGAATATAGGATGCCCAAAGACTGATCAAAGAAATTTTCAGATTAGACAGGTACATAGTAAACCCATGAAAATAGTGTTTGGATAGAGTTATTGGCAAGGGCCATGGGCTCGTAGTGACACCATGAAAACTATATCCTAATAAAGTTATTTATAGAAGTCAATAGGTTTATAGTCAACCCATGAAAACTATGATATAAGGGAAGTTATTGGAGATACCAATAAGTTTTGAGAGAACCCATGAAATACTGAAGTTATTGGCAGAGGCCAATAGAATTCTTAGTGATCCCATGGAAACTATGAAATCAGATAGATAGTCCATAAGCTTTAAATAGGTTATTAGTCCGCCCATGAAAACTAATAGCTTAGTGGTGACCCTAGAAACTATAACTGAGGTAGATAGTCAAATAAATGGGGATGGGAAATCCAGGATATTTTTCATATCATCATGATATATTTTAAATTGCTATGTTTTTAACCATTGTGGATGCAGAAGCACAGTGTATGGTTATTATAAATTTTTGGGTAAGATACTAGTGAGGGGAAAACCCGTTCTACTAAGCGGCATTGTCTCATTGGATATCCAAATGGTTCGAGATGGTAGGTTACTATTCATACCGAGCTTTATGTCTGACTGGAAGTTTATGTTTTCCCCTTAAACTCTCTGGTGCTCAATTAATTTTGAGTAGTTTAAGAGTTGAGTTTTTCAAGTTCTCCTTTAGACGAATAAGCTTCTGGAGAATTCAGGAGGCAAGCTAGCTAATAAGGAATTCTTCTTTTTTCGATTCTGTTATGTTTCGATATAAAGGCAAAGTTGTTTAATTTCCTATATATATATATATAAGGGGCATCTTCGTATGTCTCTCTTGGCATAATTTGTAATAATTATATTTTCTCTGAACGCGGTTCTCGAATTTGGGATTATGTAGTGAATTTGAACTATGATTGAAATGGTATGAGAAATTTATTTAATGGTTTTAAAATATTTCCTATCCATATGTTTATGTTGTATCAATGTATCTAACATTACCACATTTGGTCGTCGAGGATTAATAACTATGCATGACTGCAGCATCCATGGCCATTATTTTTGGGCTTCCAAGTGGGGGATGTTACATGAAAAAAATTATCATTGTTTACAAGTAAATTATAACATATCATTTCACAAACAATATTTCATATCCATTACATTACCCCACTTTTAAATTCGCATTTAGAGAAATTATAATTATTTCAAAATACTCCAAGAGTGACATACGAATATGCCATCTTGGTTGATCAGACTTAAATACAAGGCAATATTACGACTTAGTTGTTTCATACTTTCAAACAAAATCAAACACACAACGGATCAGATAAGAACTCCTATTTAGCTAAAATGCCTCCTTCATGTCTTTGGAAGCTTATTTGCTAAATGGAAACCCAAAAACCCGTACTTTTGTTCAACTCAATTGAGAACCAAAAGAGTTTAAGGGAAAAGACAAAAACTTCAGGTCGGACAAAAACTCTGGTGTGAATCATATCCTACCATCTCGAACCAAATAGATATCTAGTAAGACCACACTGCTAAGTGGAACGAGTTTTCCTCTCACTAGCATCTTAACCAAAATACATTAACCATATAATATGCTTCTACATCCACAATGGCAAAAACAAGATGATATATGATGATATTCAAGAATGCAATATACCCTGGATTACCCATCTTAATTTATCTGATTATCTATCCAAATTTATAGTTTTTCTAGGGTCATTATGAACCTATTAGTTTTCATATGCTGATAATCTATCTCAATTCTCAGAGATAGTCTATCCAACTTCTTAGTTTTCATGGGATCACTAAGAACCTATTGGTTTCTACCAATAACCTTCTAATCATAGTTTTCGTGGGCATACTATTAACTTATTGGACTCTCCAATAACATCTCTTAAATCATATTTTTCATGGGATCACTATGAACTTATTGATTTCTATCGGTAACATCTTCCAGACATAGTTCTCATCAGATCACTAGACACTTATTGGACCCTGCCAATAACTTTTCTCAAGACATAGTTTTCATGGTATGACTATTAACCTACTGTATCTTCCAATAACCTTTCTAAATCATAATCTTTTAACTAGTTCCGAGCATCCTATACTTTTGATCTACCCGATCCCTTGAATGCAGTTCTACTCACTCAAGAGTTAATTCCGTCTATAATCACGATTAGATCAACCTAGTTGATTATTCTGCCCTTTAACACCCCAAAATACAGTTATAGATCATAATGATGCGAGTATGATAATAACAACATGCATAATAACTGATCAAATAAACATAATAACATATAACATTCATCATTCAATTATGTTCAATAAATATTCTTTTATGTCTCATAATTACTTAATCCTAAGTAATATTCCTTTTGGTAAATTTAGCTCAAAACTTGGGCTTTTCCAACTGTGACGACCCGACTTTCTTACCACAGAAATCACATCATCTTTAAGAAAGAAAGGGATAGAAAAGAGAAAAGATAGAGAAGAAGAAAGAAAACAACATCAGAATCTAAACAGCGGAATGAATAAATTATATAATCACATAATACATTACATAGTATCATATACATCAGAGATACACAGCATAATCAACTCATACTAGACAGTTATAAACACCTGTCTAGTTATACAACTCAATACAACAACTCAGAGAACACACAGCGGAATACTCTATATATATCTATACGCAGAAGCCTCCTGCTCCATTGCTCCTCCAGCATTCGTCAAGCCAACCTAAAATCCTAACCTGAATCCCTTGGCTACTCGTAAAAATTTGAGTACCCAAGAGTTTAAGAAAACAGAATAAACTCCGGGTCAGACATGGGTCTGGTGTGAGTAAACGGGTTAAAGTTGCTTAACTTTAAAAACCTTTTGAAAGAAAAGGTATCACGTAAGACTTCCCACACATAAACATGGAAAAGTTTTTACCTTACGCTAACCAAAACATTTGATAGGAAATTCAATGATATTATAATAGTGTCTAGGGTTTTCAAATAAATAGGAAATAGCCGAAATTGTTACATGATTAAATTCTAGCTACTAGCCACAAAAGTGGGTAATACAATCAAAACCGTTGGCACTTATTGGATTTTGGATTCCATACAATGGCAGGGCTACTGGGGTACCGCCCATCACAGTGCGTGGCCTAGATCACCGTATCGAGGAGCCACCCTAACTCCCCTGCAACACAAAGCTGGACCCGTTCCTTACTGAACAGTTCCAAATAAGACAACCCCGGTGGATGTAGCTATTCAACCGCCCACACAGCCGAAATAAAAAGGGACCTCTAGACAGGGGTAAATCTTATTCCCAAGTGGGGGCTACCCACGAAGCTTTGCTGCACCTCCCCTGTTTTAGCCATTCCCGGTTGATGAGGCTTGAGGTTACGATTACCTTTAATGAACACATCACTTAGAATGCTCATCGTCCACCTGACGATGTTCTGAAAGCATTCAATCCATACAAGTTCGTTCCGGGCTCGAACGAAACCGAAGGCATTATCTCGTTACACTCATTTTGGAATCACCCTTAGAGTTAACGACAATAATCCTTGCACTCTAAACCACCATCTCGAACCTATAAGAACTAATTCCGTCAAACTCATTACGGAATCACCCACAGAGTTATACTGACGTATAGCCCTTACACCTCAAGTCTTCACAAAGCTCCACTTTGATTCACGACCTAACGTTATTTGGAATTGATGTGGTTTTCGGATATCCAAATATGGAAACCCGATCCCGGTCTCATCGAAATCCAAAACGTGTCTTTTAGGTCAAAGTTGTTTTAAAGGTTTAAAACAATTCAATACAGTATCTATATACACACACAGATAGATAACTCACAGATCAATAATTGATAATCAACATTATCAAATAACAGGTAATCCACATTATCAATATCATAATAGATAATCCATATATCAACATCCAATTGATAATCTATGTAATCATCACAATGCAACCAAGTATTCATATCATACAACCATACTTATCTCATTACTGAGATCACAAAGCATTCAAGACAATCAATGTCATCCATTCATACATAAGCAATGATTTACCCATACCATAATATAATTAATTTAAAATGGATTAAATTAACTATCTCTATCTCTAATTAATTTAAAGAGAATTAAATTAATTACTTCATCTATAATTAATTTAAAATAAATTAAATTGACTACTTCATCAAATAAATCTTGCTTAAATAAACATTAATTAAACCAATTAATTAATCATCATTCTAATTAATCAACCTTGATTAATTAAATCTTAATCAAATAATTAATCCTTAATTATTCTCATTAATTATATCAATTAATGAACCTTAACTAATTACTTCATTAATTAATTAACTATATTAATTACATTATCTCTTAATTAATTACATTAATTTATCACACTTAAATTAATTACTTAAATAAATCAACTATAAACAGTAATCAATTATTCTTAATTACTTTTAATTACTTTATAAATTCTTTGATTTATTACATCAAGTAATAAACCCTTAATTACTTTGACCAGTAATTACCCATTTAAAATTACTTCCCAATCAGTAATTTTACTTATCTTAATTACCTCTTTAATTTATTAATTACTCATCTTAAGTAATTATCCTTATCAAAACTTTATTAAGTAAACATACTTAATCATTTATCAAGTGACAATATTTAATTAATTAACAAATTAATTAGCTTACTTGATCACACTTATCTCATCAATTAAAATTGAGTAATTCATCCTTAATTACTCATTAACCAAATTAATCTTCAATTAATAGATTAATTATCTTCAACTATAGATTAATAAACCTTCATTATTAAGCAATCCTTTATTACAAAGTAATTAATCACTAATTACTTTTATAATTAATTAATTAAACTTAATTAACTAATTAATCAACTTTTAATCATTAATTAATAAACTTAATTATTAATTAACAATCTTAATTACAAATTAAGTAATCCATAATTAAAATTAATTAATTCTTAATTACAATTAATTAACCTTAAATAAAAATAGTTAATTAATTCTTAATTAACTAGAATTTTATTTTAATAATCCTTTAATTATTAATTAAGAAAACCCAATTAAAACTTAATAAAACCTTTATTAAGTATTAATTAATTACTATTTTAATTAACTCTTAATTACTTAATTAATAAATAATTATAATTTAATTAATCATTTGTCATTAATTAAATTATCATCTTAATTAATAGTTAATCAAATAAATAATTATACTTAATTAATTACTTAATTAATCTTCTTCAAAATAATGATTAAATAAATTAATTATCTTAAAATTCCTTAATTAACTATCCAATTACAAATTATTAATACTTAATTATTATTTAAGATAAAACATTATCTTAAATTAACCTTGAAATCTTATTTAACTTAATTCATAAATTAAATTAAATTATAAAGAAATCATTAATTACTTTCTTTAATTATTAATTAACAATACTAACTCTAAGTTAATAAATTACCTTAAACTTTAGTTGTTAATTAATAAATCATTTCCACTAATTAATTTAAATAAAAAATTTACTTAAAATTCTCTTTTATATTTCAAAATAAGTTTGAAATAATATTAAGATTGTTACTTAAGTTATTTAAAACATTATACAAGTTTGTTTATAAAAACAATTCAATTCAAGACAAGCATTTTACTTTGATTTAAACTATTTAAAGTTTAAAACTTATTTATTTAAATTTGAAATTTTTGTTAACACTTTAGTTTGGGTTCAACCCTTATTTACTGGAATCTAAGAAAACAAAGCACAAGGATTTTAAATCCTTAGAAACTGTTTAAATTAAAACTTAAAAAAAAACTGTTAAAACAAAACAGTTACCCTGCATCAAACCCAGAACCCACGCGAGCTATAACCCAAGCCATCTTCTATATGCCCTGTGACCTGCTTCGAGAAATCAAGCAAACCCAACAACAAAACCCAAACTGCAGACACCACCTCCTCGTGCACCTACACCTGCACCAGGACCTCCTCCGGTCAATGGCGACACTTCCGACAAGTCACCCAAGCACTTCGCAAGCCCCTACGACCAACCAAACACCACTTCATGTCTCGAATCAAAATCGAGTACATTAGGTGAGCTGAGCCCAAAAACCCATCATCAACAATTCCCAAAATCAACACCTCTGACCAACTACAAATTTCACAACTCTGGCCATCGGTTGCTGACCCACCACACAACATTCCCTCAAAAATTCACACAACTCGATGCAGGGATGAAGGTGCAGTAGTTCATTTTACAGTAGAACCCAAAGCTAGATTTACAACCAATCTCTGGCAAAATCAAACATCATAGTGATTTAAAAATTCTTCAACTATTTTTAGTATACTCCCCTAAACTTCACCTAGCTCCATCTACAACCTCGAGAAATCTAGTTGCACAAATCCACAGAATTGGGCAGAAATCCAGTTTCCAGTAAATTCCCAAATACCCACTTAATACAGATTTAAAAATTGTGAATTTCTTTTTAAAATTCATGATTTCCAATGACATTCCCAATTATATGATTATTACATCAAATTTCAATACTTGGTTTCACACTTTGATATTAATTTGTTCCAGCATTATTTGTTTCCAGAGAAATTTTCAAACCAGAACTTAGTTTAATTCCTTTGTCCTCAGTTTATACTTAAACTACTTATTTTGTTTTGAATCTATGTTCTAATAGTTGTTTAAACAAAAATAGCTTGAAGTTTAGATTTTAACTTAATTCTGAAGTAAGTAAAAACAGAGAGGATCAATGCAAACAAGCATGCACAGTTTCAAAGCATAACAAACATATTAACATTTATATCTACACAGGGGCAAACTTATATGTATATAAACATCATCACAAACTCATAGCAACAGCTAATTAACTAATTAAGTTTTAGTAAAAATGTTTACTCACCACATCTAAAAGAAGACAGAGTTTTGAAGATGACTGGAACTGGAAGTTTGCAAAAGAATTTGATCTTGAAGCTTTAAAATCAGGAGCTTTGAAACTGAATTTGTTTCAGGTAATACTTTTTGATAGATTTGCTATAAAAACTGGATTGAAGTTGAAAGCTTGAAATGCTAGCTTTGAAAACCATGGCCACTGGAAACTGGATTGCTATGAACATTTGGATTTACTTGCATGCTTCTTGAAAAATTTGAGGCAGACGTGGATTGGAAGCTTGCATCAGATTCTTGAAATCATGATGCAGAATTTGTTGCACTTGCCTTTGGTTTTGAGAATAAACTGCAGATATGCAGTTTTGTTTTAAGCAATGATTTTTGATTTTTTTTTCTATAATAAACTACAGGCATTGATCACAGAAAGGGTTTGAGGGGATTTCAGGTTTTATGATTTGAGCATTTGAGGAGTGTTTGCAGGCTTGGGAAGTGTTAACAGGGTTTGATATAAAGTGGTTATAGATTTGAGAATGTTTGAGGAGAGGTTAACAGGTTTTGCATTTAAAAAGATTTCAGGTTTTTGGATGTTTAATTTTTTAGCATGAAATTTCCAGATTTAGTTTGAGGATGGTTTGAATTGAGGAGCTTCAAATTTGCATGCATAATCAAGTTTCTCTTTTTAGACATGAACAAAGAATTTAAAGAAAAAGGAAGATGGAGGAAATGGTGCTTAAATAGGATAATTTAGGATTTTATTAACTTAAAAAGAAAATTAGAAACAAATGGACACTTATCTTTTAATTACACAAAGTTTGTAACACTTGTTATCAAAGTGTTTTAGAATTAAACATCTGTCACTATTGAGTTTATTTTTAATTCTAAAGAAATTTAAAAGCTTTTAAAATTATTTTTCCTAATTACTAATGTGTTTTCTAAATTTTAAAAATGCTTTTCTAATTAAATATCAAATAAACAAATACGTTTTTACATTTATAAAAGTTTTCTAAATTTATATAAGTACAATCTTTAAAAAGAAATGAAACCAAATAAAATTTAAATAAAATTATATACAACATTTCAAACTTATTTTAAATATTATTTTAAAAAGCCTTTGTATTTATTCTTTATCAAATAAATACAAATCAAATTTCTATAAAACAAATCTTATTTTAATTAAAACATTATCTATATTTTTTTAAAACCAAAATATATTATTATTCTATTTTAAGATGTATGTTTATCCTTTAAATTCAAATTTATATTTCAATTCAAAGTTAAATTTAAAAATCCAAATCTAAAATAAATTTAAATAAATATAAACATCTATTTTTAAATAAGCTTATTATTATTTAAAAATAATATATCGTTTTTTAAAATCAATTTAAAATACACAGATTTAAATACACAGATATAAATGCATTTTAAACACACTTATAAATTTTTGAACAAAATAAATCTATTTAGAATTTTATTTACACAAACAAAAATAAAAAAAATTAATCTTATTATAAAACCAATTTATAACCAAAATTAAGACATTATATATTTTATTACTTGGTTATTTATTTTTGAAAATAACATTTTATCAATTTAAAATAATTTAAATTAAGAGATTATCGGCATTTTAAACTCCTGGAAATTCCGGGATATTACAATCCTCCCCCCTTAACAGAATTTTGTCCTCGAAATTTAAAACAAAGATAATCCACAGTTTTATTTTATTTTCAACTAATTCAAACATTCTTAACAGCCACACACTATCAATCAAACAAACAATTCCATCTAAACAACCAATTCAATCAAATAACACTAGCTACCCGGACACAGATCCGGATAAACTTTCTAAAATTATCTCGAGTTTCCCCAGTACAGACACAGGGATACTCACTCTACTAAACCCAAACTAGCTATACTTCTAAGCTACTGAGTTCCTACTCAGCTAGATCTAAAATCTACATAAGATACCAGACCAAAGACAAGTCTGATCAACAACAAAAACCTTCACAGAACTACTGGTTTCAAAACCAGTGATGAACCAAAACACGTACTCCCTCAGGGACACGTGAAATATTTTGAATTCCAGTCTTCCAAACTGGCAATTCAACTCTTCAAACCAAAGCACTAATCTCTATAAAAACTCAGAAGAATCCAATATACTTCGAAGCTCACCAAAACTTATTGCTTCCTTAACCAGAGAAAACTGTAACAACATCGAAGTCTCCAACTTCGAATTCCAAATTCTTCCGTTACTCAATCTCAAAAACTTCCAGATGATCCGGGCTGCCTACAGAACCTTCCCGATCAGCTCAACCTTCGCTAATACTCCTACAAACAAACTGGATCAACTCAACAAACCGATCCTCACAAGATCAATCCAAAAATCAAAATCAAACCTTACTATCAATAGTAGAAATCAACTTCTCCTATCAGGAAAACACAGAACAGAATCACTCGCCAACTTGCCTCAGATTCTGAAAAATAAATTCAGAAGAAATTCTCTAATCCATAACACTGCAACTTCCAGTTGCTTCTACTCAAGAACAACAACCATCTTGCTTCCACTGCACAATTCTGATCTGGAGCAGATGAAAATGCCGACAAATGAACACGGGCACAGACTAAACATCACATCTCAGAAATAAGGTTCAACAGAAGTTCCAAGAAATACAGAGCTGCTTCACCAAACAATCAACTTAGGAGACAACCTTCTACCTAACTGAATCACCGGTATCACACCTGACATTAAGTCGATTCAGAACTCAAACTCCAATGCAGGCAAATCTCTAACTTCCTTGAAGATATATCCAGAAAAATCTTTGACAATTCCATAACTTCTACATCTCTAGAGATGCCACAAATCCAAGCAAAAGTTTATCTAAGAGAATCACCAAACCATCGCAAGTCACTTTTGCGATCAACCAATCCAATATCCAAGATACTGTTCTCTCTCCACTAATCAGAATAGTTTATCCTTAACCAATTAATCCATCGAAGAAATGGATCCTCACTGTTGCTTCTGAATTCCATCTTCAGGTCATTCTAAGCCCAAAAGAACTTCCTGCTGAAACATAGAACACTCTCGAGCTGCACCGCTAACTCAGATGCCAAAGACTTCTTATCCAAAGTTCTTTGAGAAACTCGTACCTTCAACTAAACACAACATCCTGCAGAACTCAGCTACAACACCTGAAACAAACATACTTCCTTAAACTTGCTCCAAAAGAAAACATCTTAGGAGACAATCCATAGTCACTGCATCTAATCACGCAGTTACTACTTCCTGAGGTATCAAGATAACACCACTTACTCACTTCTGCCCAACCGACAGATCCAAATCCTAAAAAATCCACTCACACGAGCGCAATCAAACTTATACTTCAAAGATGAACTCCGAACCTTAACAGGTTTCCTTCAGAGATCAATGAAATCCTAACACCAAACTACAAGGATTACTCGAGACGGTATTAGGTCTACAGTCTCGACAAATACACTTCTAACTTCAAACATTCAAACTCCAACCAATGGTAGTCGTATTACACACACCACTACCTCATCTACCTTTATAACTTATATTGGAAAACCAGAACAGGTAACCCAACAGATAGGTAGAAATATATATATATATATATATATATATATATAGTTATATATAAAAATTACAAATACGCTCTCTCAAGAAAGACACCACCATAGAGCCTAGGTATTCACTCAACCTAATGCTCTGATACCAAACTGAGACGACCCGACTTTCTTACCATAGAAAATCGCATCATCTTTAAGAAAGAAATGGATAGAAAAGAAAAAAGATAGAGAAGAAGAAAGAAAACAACATCAGAATCTAAACAGCGGAACGAATAAATTATATTAATCACATAATACATTACATAGTATCATATACATCAAAGATACACAGCATAATCAACTCATACTAGATAGTTATAAACACCTATCTAGTTATACAACTCAATACAACAACTCAAAGAACACACAGCGGAATACTCTATATATATCTATACGCAGAAGCCTCCTGCTCCATTGCTCCTCCAGCATCCGTCAAGCCAACCTAAAATCCTAACCTGAATCCCTTGGCTACTCGTAAAAATTTGAGTACCCAAGAGTTTAAGAAAAACAGAATAAACTCCGGGTCAGACATGGGTGTGGTGTGAGTAAACGGGTTAAAGTTGCTTAACTTTAAAAACCTTTTGAAAGAAAATGTATCACGTAAGACTTCCCACACATAAACAGGGAAAAAGTTTTTATCTTACGCTAACCAAAACATTTGATAGGAAATTCAATGATATTATAATAGTGTCTAGGGTTTTCAAATAAATAAGAAATAGCCGAAATTGTTACATGATTAAATTCCAGCTACTAGCCACAAAAGTGGGTAATACAATCAAAACCGTTGGCACTTATTGGATTTTGGATTCCATACAATGGCAGGGCTACTGGGGTACCGCCCATCACAGTGCGTGGCCTAGATCACCGTATCGAGGAGCCACCCTAACTCCCCTGCAACACAAAGCTGGACCCGTTCCTTACTGAACAGTTCCAAATAAGACAACCCCGGTGGATGTAGCTATTCAACCGCCCACACAGCCGAAATAAAAAGGGACCTCTAGACAGGGGTAAATCTTATTCCCAAGTGGGGGCTACCCACGAAGCTTTGCTGCACCTCCCCTGTTTTAGCCATTCCCGGTTGATGAGGCTTGAGGTTACGATTACCTTTAATGAACACATCACTTAGAATGCTCATCGTCCACCTGACTCGAACAAAACCGAAGGCATTATCTCGTTACACTCATTTTGGAATCACCCTCAGAGTTAACGAAAATAATCCTTGCACTCTAAACCACCATCTCGAACCTATAAGAACTAATTCCGTCAAACTCATTACAGAATCACCCACAGAGTTATACTGACGTATAACCCTTACACCTCGAGTCTTCACAAAGCTCCACTTTGATTCACGAGCTAACCTTATTTGGAATCGATGTGTTTTCGGATATCCAAATATGGAAATCCGATCCCGGTCTCATCGAAATCCAAAGCGTGTCTTTTAGGTCAAAGTTGTTTTAAAGGTTTAAAACAATTCAATACAGTATCTATATACACACAGATAGATAACTCACAGATCAATAATTGATAATCAACATTATAAAATAACAGGTAATCCATATTATCAATATCATAATAGATAATCCATATATCAACATCCCAATTGATAATCTATGTAATCATCACATTGCAACCAAGTATTCATATCATACAACCATACTTATCTCATTACTGAGATCACAAAGCATTCAAGACAATCAATGTCATCCATTCATACATAAGCAATGATTTACCCATACCACAATATAATTAATTTAAAATGGATTAAATAACTATCTCTATCTCTAATTAATTTAAAGAGAATTAAATTAATTACTTCATCTATAATTAATTTAAAATAAATTCAATTGATTACTTCATCAAATAAATCTTGCTTAAATAAACATTAATTAAACCAATTAATTAATCATCATTCTAATTAATCAACCTTGATTAATTAAATCTTAATCAAATAATTAATCCTTAATTATTCTCATTAATTATACCAATTAATGAACCTTAATTAATTACTTCATTAATTAATTAACTATATTAATTACATTATCTCTTAATTAATTACATTAATTTATCACACTTAAATTAATTACTTAAATAAATCAACTATAAACAGTAATCAATTATTCTTAATTACTTTTAATTACTTTATAAATTCTTTGATTTATTACATCAAGTAATAAACCCTTAATTACTTTAACTAGTAATTACCCATTTAAAATTACTTTCCAATCAGTAATTTTACTTATCTTAATTGCCTCTGTAATTTATTAATTACCCATCTTAAGTAATTAGCCTTATCAAAACTTTGTTAAGTAAACATACTTAATCATTTACCAAGTGACCATATTTAATTAATTAACAAATTAATTAGCTTACTTGATCACACTTATCTCATCAATTAAAATTGAGTAATTCATCCTTAATTACTCATTAACCAAATTAATCTTCAATTAATAGATTAATTATCTTCAACTATAGATTAATAAACCTTAATTATTAATCAATCCTTTATTACAAAGTAATTAATCACTAATTACCTTTACAATTAATTAATTAATTAAACTTAATTAACTAATTAATCAACTTTTAATCATTAATCAATAAACTTAATTATTAATTAACAATCTTAATTACAAATTAAGTAATCCATAATTAAAATTAATTAATTCTTAATTACAATTAATTAACCTTAAATAAAAATAGTTAATTAATACTTAATTAACTAGCATTTTATTTTAATATTCCTTTAATTATTAATTAAGAAAACCCAATTAAAACTTAATAAAACCTTTATTAAGTATTAATTAATTACTATTTTAATTAACTCTTAATTACTTAATTAATAAGTAATTATAATTTAATTAATCATTTGTCATTAATTAAATTATCATCTTAATTAATAGTTATTCAAATAAATAATTATACTTAATTAATTACTTAATTAATCTTCTTTAAAATAATGATTAAATTAATTAATTATCTTAAAATCCCTTAATTAGCTATCTAATTACAAATTATTAATACTTAATTATTATTTAAGATAAAACATTATCTTAAATTAACCTTGAAATCTTATTTAACTTAATTCATAAATTAAATTAAATTATAAAGAAATCATTAATTACTTTCATTAATTATTAATTAACAATACTAATTCCAAGCTAATAAATTACCTTAAACTTTAATTGTTAATTAATAAATCATTTCCACTAATTAATTTAAATAAAACATTTACTTAAAATTATCTTTTATATTTCAAAATAAGTTTGAAATAATATTAAGATTGTTACTTAAGTTATTTAAAACATTATACAAGTTTGTTTATAAAAACAATTCAATTCAAGACAAGCATTTTACTTTAATTTAAACTATTTAAAGTTTAAAACTTATTTATTTAAATTTGAAATTTTTGTTAACACTTTAGTTTGGGTTCAACCCTTATTTACTGGAATCTAAGAAAACAAAGCACAAGGATTTTAAATCCGTAGAAACTGTTTAAATTAAAAACTTAAAAAAAAACTGTTAAAACAAAACAGTTATCCTGCAGCAAACCCAGAACCTAAGCGAGCTATAACCCGAACCATTTTCTATATGCCCCGTGACCTGCTTCGAGAAATCAAGCAAACCCAACAACAAATCCCAAACTGCAGACACCACCTCCTCGTGCACCTGCACCAGGACCTCCTCCGGTCAACGGCGACACTTCCGACAAGTCACCCAAGCACTTCGCAAGCCCCTACGACCAGCCAAACACCACTTCATGTCTCGAATCAAAATCGAGTACATCAGGTGAACTGAGCCCAAAAACCCATCATCAACAATTCCCAAAATCAACACCTCCGACCAACTACAAATGTCACAACTCTGACCATCAGTTGCTGACCCACCACACAACATTCCCCCAAAAATTCACACAACTCGATGCAGGGATGAAGGTGCAGTAGTTCATTTTACAGTAGAACCCAAAACTAGGTTTACAACCAATCTCTGGCAAAATCAAACATCATGGTGATTTAAAAATTCTTCAACTATTTTTATTATACTCCCCTAAACTTCACCTAGCTCCATCTACAACCTCGAGAAATCCGGTTGCACAAATCCACAGAATTGGGCAGAAATCCAATTTCTAGTAAATTCCCAAATACCCACTTAATGCAGATTTAAAAATTGTGAATTTCTTTTTAAAATTCATAATTTCTAATGACATTCCCAATTATATAATTATTACATCAAATTTCAATACTTGGTTTCACACTTTGATATTAATTTGTTCCAGCATTATTTGTTTCCAGAGAAATTTTCAAACCAGAACTTAGTTTAATTCCTTTGTTCTTAGTTTATACTTAAACTACTTATTTTGTTTTGAATCTATGTTCTAATAGTTGTTTAAACAAAAATAGCTTGAAGTTTAGATTTTAACTTAATTCTGCAGTAAGTAAAAACAGAGAGGATCAATGCAAAACAAGCATGCACAGTTTCAAAGCATAACAAACATATTAACATTTATATCTACACAGGGGCAAACTTATATGTATATAAACATCATCACAAACTCATAGCAACAACTAATTAACTAATTAAGTTTTAGTAAAAATGTTTACTCACCACATCTAAAAGAAGACAGAGGTTTTGAAGATGACTGGAACTGGAAGTTTGCAAAAGAATTTGAACTTGAAGCTTTAAAATCAGGAGCTTTGAAACTGAATTTGTTTCAGGTAATACTTTTTGACAGATTTGCTATAAAAACTGGATTGAAGTTGAAAACTTGAAATGCTAGCTTTGAAAACCATGGCCACTGTAAACTGGATTGCTATGAACATTTGGATTTACTTGCATGCTTCTTGAAAAATTTGAGGCAGACATGGATTGGAAGCTTGCATCAGATTCTTGAAATCATGATGCAGAATTTGTTGCACTTGCCTTTGGTTTTGAGAATAAACTGCAGATATGCAGTTTTGTTTTGAGCAATGATTTTTGATTTTTTTTTCTTTCTAGAATAAACTGCAGGCATTGATCACAGAAAGGGTTTGAGGGGATTTCAGGTTTTATGATTTGAGGAAAGTTTACAGGCTTGGGAAATGTTAACAGGGTTTGATATAAAGTGGTTACAGATTTGAGAATGTTTGAGGAGAGGTTAACAGGTTTTGCATTTAAAAAGATTTCAGGTTTTTGGATGTTTAATTTTTGAGCATGAAATTTCCAGATTTAGTTTGAGGATGGTTTGAATTGAGGAGCTTCAAATTTGCATGCATAATCAAGTTTCTCTTTTTAGACATGAACAAAGAATTTAAAGAAAAAGAAAGATGGAGGAAATGGTGCTTAAATAGGATAATTTCAGATTTTATTAACTTAAAAAGAAAATTAGAAACAAATGGACACTTGTCTTTTAATTACACAAAGTTTGTAACACTTGTTATCAAAGTGTTTTAGAATTAAACATTTGTCACTATTGAGTTTATTTTTAATTCTAAAGAAATTTAAAAGCTTTTAAAATTATTTTTCCTAATTACTAACGTGTTTTCTAAATTTTAAAAATGCTTTTCTAATTAAATATCAAATAAAAAAATACATTTTTACATTTATAAAAGTTTTCTAAATTTATATGAGTACAATCTTAAAAAAGAAATGAAACCAAATAAAATTTAAATAAAATTATATACAACATTTCAAACTTATTTTAAATATTATTTTAAAAAGCCTTTGTATTTATTCTTTATTAAATAAATAAAAATCAAATTTCTATAAAACAAATCTTATTTTAATTAAAACATTATCTATATTATTATTATTTTAAACCAAACTATATTATTATTCTATTTTAAAATGTATGTTTATCCTTTAAATTCAAATTTATATTTCAATTCAAAGTTAAATTTAAAAATCCAAATCTAAAATAAATTTAAATAAATATAAACATCTATTTTTAAATAAGCTTATTATTATTTACAAATAATATATCCTATTTTAAAATCAATTTAAAATACACAGATATAAATGCATTTTAAACACACTTATAAATTTTTGAACAAAATAAATCTATTTAGAATTTTATTTACACAAACAAAAATAAAAAAAATTAATCTTATTATAAAACCAATTTATAACCAAAATTAAGACATTATATATTTTATTACTTGGTTATTTATTTTTGAAAATAACATTTTATCAATTTCAAATAATTTAAATTAAGAGATTATCAGCATTTTAAACTCCTGGAAATTCCGGGATATTACACCAACATTAAATTCCTTGAAAATATTTTCATAATGACATATGACTAATTTGCTTAATCTATATTTAACCCAAGGAAATATATAGCTCTTTACGTTACCAAAGTCTTATGCCATTTATAAATCGCCTTGTGTATTGCCATGTTTATTTTTTTTAAAGGTATAAGGTTGCCTCTTTAAATATGTCAAGTTAGATCAGTATCGTTGACAATATAGTGTCAACTATGAAGCTTAAGGCTCTCCCACTTTAATAGAAACCATAAAACATATGGTGTCAATACCCTTCATCGACCTCTATCCAAGGTCGAAGAGAAAAACTTAAAACCTTCATAAATTATATGGCTAACTACTAAAGATACCACTAAAACATATGCCTCCTAGCCCCATTTAAAACAATAAAAACAAATCTTTTCTGCATTAAAAGAAAGAGTGCTGACAAGAACTTTGGTGTTTTTTAAAAATAGTTTACAAGTCTTACTTTAGCTATTATGCCACTTTGTGTATACAGACTCGAAGGGAAGACATGCAGCATCACCGTACCTTTATATAAACGAATTCGAAAGCGTTTAAAACATTTATAAGCGATATCATTTAAAATAGTTGTGAAGACATGCGATGTCGTTGACATTAAGCATTTTAAAAATGCTAGATGAGTCACGAAAACATATTGCCGCCAATTATAGCCTGCCAACACTATCGACATCAAGACTAATGGAATCATCCTACAACTACCGAAGCAGCCATCATATGGTTCCCTCAATATCAATGTCGATGTTCACAATGATGGCATTCCTTTAGGCTCGAAGAGGGTATCTACAGTATGGCATCATAGTAAATAACATGAAAACTAGTTTATTTCTATTAAAAGTAAATACTTTTCATCAAATCTTACACTTTGTTAAACTCATATTGGAGAATAAAATTTCTTTACCCAAATCTTTATGTAAATCGATCGAAGTTAGAATTTCAAGTCCCAAAACATATTTTAAAACAATTAACTAATATCCTTAACTAATTATCAATTAATTATTTATCTAGCATAAAATTTTCATAATAAATCGAAATCACTTGAGAAATACCAAAAATTCATAAAAATTCGAGAATATGCATTTCTTCACCATATAAAAATTTTAAGGCCAAAAACCATAATTAATTATTTTGAATAATTAAAACCTAAAATTAACCTATTTCCTCCTTAGGGAATTCATAAAATATTTAATATAACTAGGAAAATTATGAAATTAAAAACCAATCTTCAAAATATTATTTTACATAATATATCCGAAAAGCAAAACCTATAGAGACTAAAAGCTTAGGTTTTACACGTAAAACCCTTTCTAAAATTTCATAAAATTTCCATAAATCATTATTCTATCCAAACAATGATTATACAACCATACCTTGGCAAAAAAACCAAACTAATTTTGAGTATCAATAGCCGAATGCAAAAAGAGAAAATTGGGATGGAGCATTTATTATTCATCTTGATTTTGATAACAGAGTTGAGATTTGATGAGTGCTTTATTTTCCCTAACTTTACTCTTGAATCTCCTTTAGAATTTTCATGATTTCCCCCATAGAAATGGTCAGACTCCTTATATTCTTTTAATTGCTTATATTTTGTTAAAGTGAGAATGATAGAGGAGATAGAGGGTTTAAGGTACGAAGGGTTTTTCTATTTTTGAATTACCTCTCTCATATATCTATTATTCTTAAGTCACAAAACAATCTTATTTACCAATTAATTAGTTAATTACGGCTCGAACATGTTGATCAATAAATCTCAATTCCTTATCACACTACACATCATATTATCATATTTAATTTACCTAATTAAATCTCCTGAATAATAGTAATTAAAATTAGGGTGTTACAGGCTCCCCCACTTAAAGAATTTCATCCTCAAAATTCAGTAAGGACTATAAAACAAGCATATCAAACATGAAAACAATGCTAGTATATCCTATGAGCTACTAAGTCTATCTATAATAAATATAAAACATACCATCATAACAATTCATGATAAATATCCTTAATCATATCCTCTGAATCTCAAGTACAGTCTTTCTCATTGTCACTCCATTGGACTTTCACCAATCAAACTATCTTATTTCTTAACTTCTTTACATCTCTCGCTACAACCCGAATTGGTTGCCTCACAAAATTTAGATTCGAATCTACTACTAAATCTTTCAGTGCAGTCAAAGTAATATTAGTCTTCGGGTCATACACATACTTCCGAAGATGAGATATATGAAACACATTATGGACACCTGCCAAAATTGTATTGACTCTAATTTTGACTAACATTATTTAGAACATTTAATTGGATAAATTAAATGAAAAAATACATATAGTTAAGGAATTGAGATTTGTTGATTAAAAAGGAATTGTACCTTAATGAATGTATTAGTAAAAAGAATTAAAAATAAGTAAGTAGGAGAAATATGGAAAGGGTAAAATGAGGTTAGCCTTTATTTCTATACCCTAAACCCTTCTATCATTCATTCTTCATTCATTTTAACTTTCATAAACAAAATAAAAACCTATATTACTCGACCGACCACCATTAAGATGATTCAAGGAGAAGAAAAGATAGGATTCAAGTAGAAAGTTTAAGCAAATCAATATAAAGGGAAATCTCAACCTTCATAACACAAAGTCAAGGTGAATAATTAGTTTACATCTCTATTTTTTAGGAATGATTTTGGTTTAAAGGTAAACTTGTTTTCTTTTGCAAGCATATGCCATGTTATAGTGATTAAATGATTATGTGTTTCAAGTTGACAATTTATGGAGATTTAATAAGAATTTTATGATATGTTTAGATTAGAAAACCTATAATATGATATCTAAATGAGTTGCATTTTTGACACATGTTCAAAAATATTAATTTAGAAGTGGGTTTCAAGATTCATAATTTTCCAAATGAATACGGATTTAATTAAAAAAATATGAGAGAAAATAGTTTATTTTAGGTTTAAATTATTTAAGGCAATTAAATAATGCCTTCGGGTATGAAATTTATATATGTTAGAAAACATATATAATGTGAATTATTGTGATTTCTAGATATTTTTGTAGGTGTTTTACTATGGTTAATAAATTATTTAAGTTAGAGGACTTAAATGTTTTAAATGTTTTATTAAGGAGAAGGGCTTAAGTGCTAAAATGTTTTCAATTGTTCAATGTTGAGTTCCATAGCTTTCAAAAAAAATTGTAAATATAGGCAACCAATCATATTTTGGCAAATTATGCAAGTTAGGTGAAAAGGAATTACTTTAAAAGGCACAAAATCAGTTTTATATCGAATTACAACTTAACCACATTCATTTGCTTGCTTCCGTCATCATGCTTAGCAAACCTTTTGCACCCATTTGAAACCTTTGTACATGGTATCAGGCAACATAGTATATTGGACAAAGGAGAAAGAAAATGATGGTGTCGAAGGCATACCTGTGCAATGGTTGAAGCCGCCTTTATTTTTCTTTTGAACCCCTTCGATGCCCAAGCTACCGCATTAAAACCTTTTGCCTTACTAAGAAGGCATTTTTATAACCCTTTGATCAATGAGTGCAAAAGGCAGGTTTCGAACCAATACCCCTTCGCAGTTATTGAAGCGGCCTTCCCCAATGTTTCTAAAAGGAATGACTTAGCCGCTTTTACTAATAGTTTATGAGGCAATGGTTTCGAAAGGATAGCTTTCGAATGTGTCCTCTTTTATACTTTGTAGTTTGTTTTGTTTCCAAACTATGATTTCGAAAGTAATACTTTTAATAGTTTTTGAAGCTCTGCTTCCATAACTTCTTACTCAAACCCAATGCTTTCGAAAGGTATGTTTTAAGTGTTCTGAGAGGGATGCTTTTAATGATTTCAAAAGGGATGCTTTCAAAATGGATTATTTAAGGTTTTAAGCAATGGTTTCGAAGGTACTATTTTGGTTTTATATCCTAATGTTTTCTAAGTTAAAAAGGGCTTTAACTCATTTCAAAAGGATAGATAACCCTATTGATTCTAGGTTTTCATCAACATTGTTTTGTAAAGCATATATCATGGCATAAGTATCTTGAGTGAACCAAAGAGCATGACTTCCTTGTTTTATAAAGATATGATTTCAAGAGTAAATGATTTGTAAAGATTATTTTCAAGGAAATGAAATTTGAATAGGATGGACAGCCCTGATATTTGCTAAGTATATGACCTAGATATTAGATGACCAAATGGGACTAGTATGGGGTAGCACCCTATACTTTAGCTAGTAGCCCCTAGCTGATATAAGTCCGAAAGTCCACTGTGCAGAGCTTTGTCACAAGTAAGACTAAAATGATGTTACACACAGAAAGGAATATTCAGAGTAGAGATAGGTCATTGGAAAGCCTACAAAACTATTAGGATCAGTTGATCCTAGGAGAAGTAAGTTAAGGGCAGATCGTCCATTATTGTGTCTAACAAAAGTTTGAATATTTATTATATCTAGTAGGCCCAGTCAACTAGTGGTTAATAGTTAACCAGATAAAACTATAATGTTCGGACCAATAATCCATTGTAACCTGATTTATATGCATATGTGTTATTGCTATTATTGTTATAATCACTTTGATAGTAGGATTTTGATTTGCAAAAGATACGATTTTGAAAGGATATTAGTGCGGGGAAACCCGTTCCGTTCAATAGCGCGGTCTCACTTTATATCAGCATACTGAGATGTAATAGAATTATTCACACCAGCCTTTATGTCTAACTCGAAGTTTATGTTTTACCCATAAATCTGGGGTGCTCAAAATTAAATTTGAGTAGATTAAGGGTTAATGACTTTTTAGGTTTAGTAGGTTGGATGAATAAGCTTTCGAAGACATACAGGAGGCAAAGCTAGCTATGTAAGAGTTATTTAGTATTATTTCTGCTGTGATGTATTTATGACTGATATGTCTATCTATCTACTACTCTGATCATCCAAGGGGGCCTCTTCATATGTTGCCCTTTGCGCAATTTGTACTAATTATATTTAGGAAAACCGGGAATCATTTTCGAATTACGTAATTGAATATGAAATATTGATTCAAAAGTAATCAGAAAAGCTTTTTTTGAAATCTATGTCGATTTTATTTCATATTCATGTGCTTCTGATACTATGGATATCATTAACATTATCGTATTTGTCATCGAACGTTAATGCTATAGATGATTGTAGCATTTGTAGCACTTAGCTTCAAGCCTTAAAATAGGAATGTTACACTTAGTATTAGAGCATAGGTTTATGAAAACTTAAAATAAATTTTAAACTTAAAATGATTTTTGTAAACATAATCCTAAGGAATTAGATAAAAGAGTGGGGTATGGAAAAATGTTATAGAAACGTACTTGTACTTATTATATATAAGTATACGCTTTATCTTTATTATCTCATCTCTCTTAAGCTATTCTTCTGTATCTTACAAAGACTCGAATGCAGATTTAAAGGGAGTAAGATATGGATAAGAAAAAGTTTTTGCATAAGAAGGGAGCTCAGAAGAGTGGAGGTACCAAGAAAGGGAAGAAAGAAGCTGTCTACTATAAGTGTGATAAGAAAGAGCATTTTGCTAATGAATGTCATTCAAAAGATGGAAAGAAAGTGATTGGGAAGAATAATATCAAATGCTTCAACTGTGATCAGAATGGATACTATAAGAACCAATGCAAGGAACCAGCCAAAGATGGAAAGGGTAACGTGTTTACATTAGAACCGGCTACCTCAAGACAATAGCAGAGGAAAAAGGAAAAGTTGTGTTGGGAGGAACGCTTTTGACTCATGGCATGTCAATTAGAGTTTTATTTGATACTGGTGCATTGCTTCTTTTATATCTTATAGTTTGGTAGATAAGCTTAACCTGGAACCTTCATACCTAGTTACATCCTTAATGGTTGCGAATCCAATAGGAGGGTATGCGACTCTGGGGATGAGATGTGACCAGTTAGAGCTTGAATTGTTAGGTCACATATTTTCTTGCAGTTTGCACATGTTTGATTTCATAATTTTCGGAATTATTTTTGGTATGGATTGGTTAAGTAAGTATGATGCTAGAATATTTTTCCGTGATAGGAAAATCTCACTTAGACACATTAGTTGTGGTGATCAGATTATATACACTGTAGAAAATCCGAAATTATATTCTTGTGCTTTGTTGCGCGCTATGGACAAAGAAGACTAGTTGAATTGAGTTTCCGTTGAGAATTCACAGATGCCTTTGAGCTTGTGATAGGACTACCACCGAAATGAGGTATTGAGTTTCAGATAGATTTAGTACCAAGAGCTGAACCTATGAGTAGACCGCCAAGTAGAATGACACCCACCAAGGTGAAGGAGCTAAAGGTGCAGTTGGTGGATTTAGAAGGTAAGAATTTTATCAGATCAAGTAGTTCGCCTTGAGGAGCAGCCATAGTATTTGTTAAGAAACCAGATGGATCCTTAGTTGTGTATCGATTATCATAAGCTAAATGAGAAGACGATGAAGAATCGATATTTGTTACCTAGGTTTGATTATTTGTTTAACCAGTTGAGTGGAGTCAAAATATTTCTTAGTTGGATTTGGCAAAAGGGTTCCATCAACTTAGAGTAACATAGGAAAGTATTCCATTGACGGCGTTTATGAACAGATATAGATCATATGAATGGTTAGTGATGCCGTTTGGTCTAACTAATGTGCCAGCATTCTTCGTGGACTTGATGAACAGAATCTGCTGGGAGCATTTGGACATATTTGTATTAGTATTCATAGAAGACATATTAATATAATCCAAGGATGAAAGGGATCATTAAGTTTATCTTAGAAAAGCGCTTGAGACACCAAGATAGCATCAATTGAAAGAAAGTTTCCGAACTGTCACTTTTGGAAGAAGGAAGTGAAGTTTCTTGATCATGTAGTCTTAGAGAAAGCATTGTCAGTAGATTCGGCTAAGATCAAGGCAGTGAATAAGTGGAAGAGACCCCAGATAGTGACTGAGATAAAAAAAATTCTTGGATTAAATGGCTACTACCGAAGATTCATTAAGGATTTTTCACGGATAGCAGCATCGATAACTAAGCTAACTCGGAAAGATGTGAAGTTTATTTAGATGATAAGTGTGAGGAGGCATTCTAGAAACTGAAACATTTATTAATTAGTAGTTCCAAAGGGGAATCAAGACATAGTTGTTTATACGGATGAATGTGGAACGGGATTACGATCGAATTAAAGGTGTGGAGACAATACCTTTTTAGGAGAAAGATTCAAGCTGTTTACAGATCATAAGTCACTAAATATTTATTCTCTCAGAAGGAGTTCATTATGAGACAGTAGAGATGGTTAGAGTTCGTAACTGCATACAACCTTGGTGTTGAGTACACACCGGGAAAAGGAAATAAGGTGGCAGATGCATTTAGCAGAAAAAATCAGAATGCAGTATTGGCAATGAGAGCTGAGCTGAAAGATTTAGAAACATTGACTACAAGTGGATAACAATGGAGATCTGAGGCTAGTTCTGGTCAAGAAACCACCATGTTATCATATTTAGAAGTTCGATCGATGATGATCGAAAGGATCGCTTCTAAATAAGGAGATGATCCATTATTAGCCGAGCGGATCAGAAGGTTAAGGAATGGAACAGAGAGCGGTGACTTGAAAGATTTCAGTCTTGATCATAATGGATTGTTAAGGAAGAAAGCACGACCATGTGTTCTGAGCGTGGGAAACATTAAGAAGGAAGTTCTTAGAGAATGCCATCGTTCGAAGTTCACTATTCATCCGGGGGGAACTAAGATGTATCAATGTACGAAGAGAAGTTTCTACTGGGAAGGTATGAAGAGAGATGTAGGCCTATGGATGAGGCAATGTTTAAACTGTCAACTGTTAAAGACCGAGCATCAAAAACCAAGTGGATTACTTCAACCTTTGGACATTCCAGTCTGAGATTTTATCTCAATGGATTTCATAGACGAATTGTCTAGGTCGAATAGAGGAAATGAGAGTATCTATATTATAATGGACATGCCGACTAAGAGTGCACACTTTATACTTGTTAAGTCGACCACGACAGCACCAAATTTAGCTAAGTTATTCATGAAGAATATAGTTAGATTGCATGGAATTCCTAGTATTATAGTAAGCAATATAGATCCCTTATTCACTAGTGAATTCTGGAAGAGACTATAGGATACTTTAGTTACCAAGCTCAATATGAGTACCGTTTACCATCCACGGATAGATGGGCAAACAGAGAGAGTTAATAAATTCTTAGAGGATTTGTCAAGAGCTTGCATGCTAGATTTCAAAGGATCATAGGAAGACCAACTATATTTGGTGGTGTTTTTGTATAACAATAGTTATCAAACTAGTATAGGGATGGCACTGTTTGAATCTTTTTATGGAAGACCATGCAAATCTCTCGTTTGTTGGTTAGAGAACAAGGATAGATTAATTCTTGGTCTGGATTTGCTTAAAGAAGCCGTAGAAAAGATTAAGTTAATTCGGGCTAGAATAAAGGAAGCTCAATCTAGGAAGAAGTGTTATTATAATAAGAGATGGAAAGACTTAGAGTTCACAGTTGGAGATCATGTTTTCGTAAAATTATCAACGATGAAAGGTGTGATCAATTTGGAAAGTCAGGAAAATTAGCACCAAGATTCATTGGACCATTTCCTATTATAGAAAGGATCGGGAAACTCGCATATAGGGTAAAGCTACCGAATAGTTTGGCAGGAGTCCACAATGTTTTCTATGTTTCTCATCTAAGAAAGTGTATTTAAGATCCAGAGACTACTATTACACCAACTTTGTAAGAAGATCTAGTAGCGGAACCAGATATGACAATTGTTAGAAAACCAATTCGAATAGTTGCAAGAGATGAGAAGAGACTAAGAACAAGACAGTCAGATTAGTCAAAGTCCAATGGAGTGATGACAAGAGAGACTATACTTGGAAATCCGAGTGCAGGATTGGAGATACTTATCCTGATTTGTTTGATGGTATGTTCTACCTATATGATTGATTGTTGTAGGTACTTTATCGTAATCTCAAGGACAAAATTATTTAAGGAGGGGAGTTTATAATGACCCTAATTTTGACAAACATTATTTAGAACATTTAGTTGGATAAATTAAATGAAATAATGTAGATAGTTAAGAGACTAAGATTTGTTAATTAAGGAGTTGTGCCTTAATGAATGTATTAGTAAAAGAGATATAAAAATAATTAAGAGGAATATGGTAAGGGTAAAATGAGGATAGCCTTTGTTTCTATACCCTAAACCCTTCTATCCTTTATTCCTCATTCATTTTAACTTTCACAAACAGAACTAAAACCCTTAGCCAGCTACCATTTAGTATATTCAAGGAGAAGAAAAGCTAGAATTTAGGTAGAAAGCTTAAGCAAATCAATCTAAAGGCAAATCTGGACCTTCTTAACACAAAGCCAAGGTGAATAATTAGTTTACATCTCTATTTCTGATGAATGATTTCGGTTTAAAGGTAAACCTATTTTCTTTTGCAAGTATATTCCATGTTATACAGATTAAATGAATATATATTTTAAGCTGATGACTTATGAAGATTTAAAAAAAAATGATATGCTTAAATTAGAAAACCTATCATATGATATCCAAATGAGTTGTGTTTTGATATCTGATCAACAATATTATTTTATAAGTGGGTTTTCATAATTTTCCAAGCGAATATGGATTTATTATAAATTTTCAATGAGAAAAAATAGTTAATTTGGGTCTAAATTTTTTAAGGCAATTAAATAATGCCTCCGTGTCTAAAATTTATATATGTTAGAAAACATATTTAAAGTGAATTATTTGGATTTTTGAAGATTTTTCCTAAGTGTTTTTCTATGATTACTAAATTATTGAAAGTAGAGGACTTAAATGTTTTAAACATTTTATTACGAAGAAGGGCTTAAGTGCTAAAACGTTTTTAATTGTTAAATGTTGGGTGTGGCATCTTTTAAAAAAATAATTTTGGAAAAGTATTGGCAGTCGATCGTATTTTGGCAAACTATGTAAGTTAGGTGAAAAGGAATTTCGTTAGAAGGCATAAAATCAGTTTTATATCGAATTACAACTTTGCCACTTTCATTTGCTTGCTTTCGTCACCATACTCCGTAAACCTTTCACATCCATTCAAAACCTATGCACATAGTATCAAACATTTGGTACGTACTGTATACGAGAAAGGCGGAAGGAAAGGATGGTAAAGGCATGCTTACGAGTGGGTTGAAGCCGCCTTTATTTGCTTTTGAGCCCCTTCGATACCCTAGCTGCCGCATTAAAACCTTTCTCCTTAGTAAGATGCCGCTTTTATAACACTTAGATCAATGAGTGCGGAAGGTTGGTTTCGAACCAATACCCCTCCGCACTCATTGAAGACCCTTTCCCCAAAGTTTCTGAAAGAATGATTTACCGCTTTTACTAATAGTTTCGGAGGCAATGGTTTCAAAAGGATAGCTTTCGAATGTGTCTGCTTTTATACTTTGTAGTTTGTTTTATTTTCAAACTTTGGTTTCGAAAGTAATACTTTTATTGGTTTTGAAGCTATGCTTCCATAACTTCTTACCTGAAAATATTACTTTCAAAAGGTATGTTTTAAGTGTTTCGAAAGATACGTTTTAAGTGTTTCGAGAGGATGCTTTCAATGATTTCGAAAGGGATGCTTTCTATGATTTCGAAAGGGATGCTGGTTTCGAAGATACTGTTATGGCTTTATAGCCTAATGTTTTCTAACTTAAAAAGGGCTTTAACTTATTTTAAAGGGATAGATAACCCTATTGATTTTAGGTTTCATAACTATTGTTTTGTAAAGCATATAGCATAAGTATTTCGAGTAAAGTAAAGAGTATGATTACCTTTTTTATAAAGATGTGATTTCAAGGGTAAATCATCTGTAAAGATTGTTTTTAAGGAAATGAAATATGAATAGGGTGGTAAGCCCAGGTATTTGCTAAGTATATGACTCGGATATTAGATTTCTAGATGAGACTGGTATGGGGTTGCGTCTTATACTTTAGCTAGTAGCCCCTAGCTAATATAAGTCCAAAATTCCAGTGTTTAGGGCTTTGTCACAAGTAAAACAAAAATGATGTTACACACAAAAAGGAATACACAGAGTAGAGATGGGTTATTAGTAAGCACGCAAAACCATTAGGATTAGTTGACCCGAGGAGAAATAAATTAATGACAGACCGTGCAGTATCGCGTCTAGCAGAAGTTAGAATATTTATTATGTCTGGTAGGCTCGACTCAGCTAGTGATTAATAGTTAACCAGATAAAACTATAATGTTCGGATAGATCGTCCATTGTTTGCCTGATTTTTATGCATATATGTTATTCCTATTGTTTTTGTAATCAGCTTAATTGTAGGATTTTGTTTTGCAAAAGATATGATATTTAAAAGATATTAGTGAGGGGAAACTCGCTCCACTAAACAGCGTGATCTCACTTAATATCAGTAAACTGAAATGCAAAAGAATCAGGCTTTATGTTTGACTCAAATTTTATGTTTTCCCCTTAAACTCTCAGATGCTAAAAATAAAATTTGAGTAGATTGAGAGTTAAGGACTTTTCCGGTTTAGTAGGTTAGACAAATAAGCTTCCGATGACGTGCAGGAGGCAAAGCTAGTTATGTAGGAGTTAATTAGTATTTTTTTCTGCTGTGATGTATTTATGACTGATTAAACTACCTTTCTAGCACTCTGATCATCCAAGGGGCAATCTTCATATGTCTCTCTTGGTGTAATTTGTAATAATTATATTTGATCAAAACCTGGGAATCATTTTGTAATAATTATATTCATGTGCTTCTAATATTATGGATACTATTAACATTATCACATTTTGTCATCGAAATTTTATACTATAGATGATTGTAGCATCTGTAGTGCTTAGCTTCGGGCCTCAAAATAGGGGATGTTACAAAACTACTCGGCAATTCTATTAGGTACGCGAGTTTTCAAATCCTCTCTATAATAGGGAATGACTCGACATATCCTGGTGCAATCTTTCTTGACTTTCCAAACCATATCACACCCTTCATCGGTGATACTTTAATAAAAATGTTGTCTCCAACTGAGAACTCAAGATCCTTACGCCTTTTATCTACGTAAATTTTCTACCTAGGATGAGCTTCTCTCATCTTATCTTGGACTAACTCAGTCTTCTCTATGGCCTCTCTTACCATGTCTAGAACAAGGACCAACATATCTTCAGTCTCTAACCAACGTGCTAGCGATTTGCACGGCTTTCCATACAAAACTTCTAAAGGCCCCATTCCTACACTAGTATGATAACTATTATTATAGGAAAAATCAACCAAGTGCAAATGTTCTTCTCACGACACATCAAAATTTAGTACACAAGCTCTCAATAAATCTTCAAGTATCTTATTGACTCTCACTGTATTCCCATCCGTCTGTGGGTGATAAGCGGTACTAATCCTAAACTTGATACCTAATATCTCCTATAGACTCTTCCAAAATTCACTAGTGAATGAAGCATTTCTATCGTTGACTATACTACTAGGAATCTCATGCAGTCTAACTATGTTCTTCATAAACAACTTAGCCAAAACTGGTACCATCCCGGTTGATTTAACAGGAATGAAGTGTGCACTCTTGGTAAATCTATTCACTGTTACTCAAATACATTCATTTCCCCTATATGACCTTAGCAACCCGTCAATAAAATCCATGGATGTCAAATTGCATTTTCAAACTGGTACATCTAAAAGCTGAAGCAAACCACTAGGCTTCTTATGTTCAGCTTTTAGTTGCTGGCAATTCGCACACTGCCTTACCCATAAGCCTACATCCCTTTTCAAACCTTCCCAGAAGAAACTCTTTTTCATACCCTGATACATCTTGGTTCCTCTGGAATAAATTATAAACTTTGATCAATGACACTCCCTAAGAACTTCCCTCCTTAGGTTTCCAACATTTGGAACACACAATCGTCCCTTCTTCCTAAACCATCCCTTCTGGACAAGACTAAAATCCCTTGGATCATCAATCTTATTTCCACCTTCCAGACTTCTAATCTTCTCAACTAACAATGGATCATCTCATCCTTTCGATCAATACCAGTCGAATTTCCAAACAAGATAATACGATAGTACTTTGGCTAACGTTGGAAGTCGATCTCAACTGCACACTACAAGTAGTCAACGCCTCTAAATCCTTTCATTTCGCCAACATTGCCAACACCACATTCTGATGTTTTTTGCTAAGTGCATCAGCAACTTTATTTCCTTTCCCTGGTGTATACTCAATTCCAAAATCGTAAGCTACTAAACCTCCAACCACCTCTGCTATCTTATATTCAACTCTTTCTGAAATAATAAATACCCTAAAGACTTATGATCCATATGCAACTCGAATCACTCTCCTAAGAGGTAATGTCTCCACATTTTTAATGCGAAAATCCCGCTGCCAACCCTAAATCATGGGTCCAATATCTAACTTCACGTAATCTAAGCAGTTGAGAAGCATAGGCAATTACTTTACCTCTCTGCATCAACACAGCTCCTAATCCTGTTCCATATGCATCCGTATACACCACTAGATCCTGATTCCCATCTGGAACAACTAACACCGGTGCATTGGTCAATAAATGCTTTAACTTACGGAATGCTTCCTCACATTTATCAGACCAAATAAACTTCACATCCTTTCTGGTTAGCTTCGTCAAAGGCGCTGCGATCCACGAGAAATCGTTGATAAATCTTTGGTGATAGCAAGCTAATCTTAGAAAACTTCTTATCTCGGTCAGTGTCTCGGATCTATTCCCACTATTAACAACTTCACCTGGTTGGATCGACTGACAACATTTCTCTGAAACTACATGACCAAGAAATTTCACTTCTTTCTTCCAGAAATGACACTTCGAAAACTTCACTTTCAGTTGATGCTACCTCAATGTCTCAAGCGCTATTCTAAGATGAATCTCATGATCTCTTTCATACTTATAGCATATCAAAATGTCGTCAATGAACACCAACATGAACCTATCCAACAACTCTCGAAAAATTTGATTCATCAAATCAATAAAGAAAGTCAGTGCATTAGTTAATCCGAATGGCATCACTGACAAACCACACCTTGTTTGAAACGCCGTCAAAGAAATACTATCCTTTGCCACTCTTAATTAAAGGAACCCTGTCACCAAATCTAACTGGGAAAATATTTTGGCTCCACTTAGCCGATCAAATAAATCATCAATTCTCGACTCAGGATATCGATTCTTTATCATATTTTCATTCAACTTACGATAATCAATGCATAATCTTAGTGACCCGTCCGTTTCTTTACGAACACCGCGACCGCTCCTTAAGGAAACTGCTTGGTTTAATAAAATGCTTTCCTTCTAAGTCCACTAGCTGCACCTTTAACTCCTATATCTCGGTAGGTGGTCTACTTATAAGTTCTGCTCCTGGTACAAGATTTATTTGAAACTTAATAGCTTATTTCTATGGT
Source organism: Allium cepa (assembly GCA_030765085.1). Lineage (NCBI taxonomy): Eukaryota > Viridiplantae > Streptophyta > Magnoliopsida > Asparagales > Amaryllidaceae > Allium > Allium cepa. Next base: position 404,979,165 of record CM060940.1, on the reverse strand, counting down.
AGATCTATAACCGACACAAAAAATGTCTGCAAATTCCCTTGCAACTAAAACTTGATTCACTTCGTCTTCTACTTCCGTTGCTCCGAACAAAGTACAAATATCCACACTCAAGTTATCTATTAAGTATATAATTCGATCACGGCTATCAGAGTGTCTTAATGATATTTTTCTATCCTAGCATTATATTTTCTCAACCAACCCATACCCAAAATAATCTCGAAGTCAACGAAATCAAATACATACAAACTGCAAGCAAACTTATAACTTAACTACTCGAACTCTAGATGGTCACATCTCATCCTTAGAGTATATACCCTCTTATGGATTGGCTATATGGAAGTAACAACGTATGATGGTTCCAAACATAACTTATCTACCAAACATTAAGATATAAATGAATGTGATACACCAGTATCTAACAATACTCTAACTGGTATGTTATGAATCAAAAGCGTACTTCCATTATAGGCTTTCCTTTCTTAGCAACGGTTGGTCTAGAAGACGATGGCCCTAAAGCAAAAACTTTTCCTTTATTGGCTTTGACCGGCTCTGGACACTGATTCTTATAGATCCATATATGGTCATAATTGTAGCACTTCACACTTTTCTTCTGCAACCTTCTTCCCTTTGCCAGTCCGACACTCATGAGCATACTGTCCTTTGTTGTAGAATTTGAACTAGACAATATTAGCTTTTCCTTTCTTGGCGGCTCCGCCCTTCTCAGCTCCCTTCTTCTTAAAGAACTTCCTCTTCTTTCCTTGAAACCTTGAGTCTCTACTGACTTCTTCTTCTCAAAAGTAGAAATCATTTCTTCATTGTGGATAATCATTTCCACTGCTACATTCGATGGATCTCTAAGATGTGGCGTGGTTGCCTTAGCGATCTATGGCCTCAACCCTGGATAAACTTCTCATTTCTCTTAATCATGGTGTCAATAATAGTGTATCCATATCTAGAAGCTCATCAAACTTAGCATAATATTTCAATACCCTCATATCCCCTTGCTCCAATTCCATAAACTTCCTAAGCAAAGTGTACTTGGCTACTTCAGACAAAAATCTTTCTTCGAATCTCCATTAAAAATCCACCTAAGTCAACTCCTCCTCGGGCATTCGTATCATAACTCTGTTCCACCATAATAAAGCAGCTTCTTGCAACTGTCCAGAAGCTAATCTTCTTTTCTGCTCATCATTTAATCCAAATCAGCAAAAATTCTCTCATAGTGGATTAACCAGTTTTCCACTTCAATTGCATCTTCAGATCCTAGAAAAGGTTTTTCATCCAAAATAGTTTAATCTCGGCTTGGCTTGGCATAGTTATTACCAACTGGCATAATGGGATCAACTCATTTAGCTACTCCTACAGTTGCTCCAGCTTGCATCAGATTGATGCAGAACTGATACATAGTCACCATATCTACTGGTGGGGTTGTAACACGTACATTGATATTTGTGTTTCCTTCTAGTAGTCGGTCGAGCATTATTTTAGCTGTGGCGCTTCCTCCACCTAGATTCACTCTTCCATTTTTCTACCTTCGTATCTTTCTTTCTCATAAATCTACATATGAGCCTTGATAAGATATAGAAGAATGATCTAAGAGAGAGGGGAGAATGGAGATGGAATACATACTTATATATAGAAAACACAAGTACATTATTATAACATTATCTCATACCCTAATCTTATTCTCTAATTCATTAGGATTATGTTTTCAAAAATTCTTTAGGTTTAACATTCTTTTAATCATAAACCTATGCTTTGATACCAGCATACAACATCCCTCATTCTGAGGCCCAAAACTAATTACTATGGATGTTATAGTTATTCATAATTATTAATCCTCGATGACAAAATGCGGCTATGTTAATCATACCAATAATCAAAAGCATGTGAATATGAAAAATTATCAACATGGTTTAATAATAAATTTTAACATCTCATTTCACAAATGATATTTCATATTCATTACATAACCACATTCGTAAACCCACATTCAGAGAAACTATAATTATTACAAAACACATTAAAAGCAACATATAAAGATGCTTCCTTTGGTTGATCAGAGTTAAATACTAGGAAATATTATAACTTTTCCCTTACATACTTTCAAACAAAATCAAACACACAACGGATCGAATAAAAAATTCTAATTAGTTAGAATGCTCATGCATGTCTTCGGAACCTTATTCGCCTAATGGAAACCTAAAAACCCTTACTCTCGATATACTCTAATGATCACCCGAGAGTTTAAGGGAAAGTCAAAAACTATGGGTCAAACAAAAAGTCTGTTGTGAATAATAACCTACTATCTTGAACCAAATAGATATATAGTGAGACCATGCCGCTAAGAGGAATGGGTTTTTCCCTCACTATTATCTTAACCAAAATACATTAACCATATACTGTGCTCCTGCATCCATAATGGTTAAAACATGATAATATATGATGATATGTAAGAATGCAATATACTCTAGAATACTTATCTTAATTTATCTGACTATCTATCCAAACTTATAGATTTTCCAAGGTAACTATGAACCTATTAGTTTCCATGGGATGACTAATAACATTGTCTCAGTTCTTAGGGACAATCTGTCCAACTACTTAGTTTCCAAAGGATCATTAAGAATCGATTGCTTTCTACCAATAACATTCCAATCATAGTTTTCTTGGGCTTACTGTGAACCTATTGGATTCACCAATAACATCTCTCAAATCGTAGTTTTCATGGGATCACTATGAACCTATTGATTTCTATTAATAACATCATCCTGAAATAGTTTTCATAGGATCGCTAGGAACTTATTGAACCCTTTCAATAACATTTCTCATGACATAGTTTTTATAGGATGACTATAAAGCTATTGGACCCTTCCAATAACCTATCTAAATCAATAATCTTTTGATCAGTTATAGGCATCCTATACTTCTGATCTACCTGATCTCTTAGATGCAATTCTATTCACTCAAGAGTTAATTTTGTTTGTACTCACCACTGGGTCAACCTAACTGGTTAGCCTACCCTTTAACCTCCCAAAATGCAGTTATAGGTCATAAATGATGTGAGTATGATAATAACAACATGCATAATAACTGATCAAATAAACAGAAGAACATACAACATTCATCATTCAGCTATGTTCAATAAATAATCATTCATGTCTCACGATTACTTAATCTTTCCCTTTGGTAAATTTAGCTCTAAACTTGGACTTTTCCATCATTAAATTCCTTGAAAACATTTTCGTAATGGCATATGATTAATTCTCTTAATCCATATTTAATACAAGGAAATATATAGCTCTTTATGTTACCAAAGTATTATGTCATTTATAAATCATCTTATATATTGTCATGTTTGTTTATTTTTAAAGATATAAGGTTGCCTCTTTAAATAGGTCAAGTTAGATCATCATCGATGATAATATAGTGCCAACTAAGAAGCTTAAGGCTCTTCGTATTTATTAGAAACCTTAAAACATGCAGTGTCAATACCCTTCGTCGACCTCTATCCAAGGTCAAAGACCAAAAAACCTTTATAAATTATATGGACAACTGCTGTAGATATAGGGTCATCGACCCTATAAATCATAGGCCTCTTCACCCCTTTTTAAAAGAATTTTGGTTAACATAAAAACAACCCTCTTCGATGTTAAAAGAAAGAGTGTCAACAAGGAATTATGGCGTTTTTACAAAATAGTTTACGAGTCTCACTTCGGCTATGATGCCACTTCATATATACAGAGTCGAAGTAAAGAATGCAATGTTACTAGTTTAATGGCTAATTCTATGTCGAATTAGAAAATAGCCGATCAAATTTTAATTAAAAATTACCATAAGCGCACGGCGCACAATTTTAGTATGTGGCGAGTACGGGTCGATCCGTAGGGAATTGTATTGATCTTAAAATTCTATCAATCAAATTAAACCAAGATTTTGAGATATTGTTAAGCTAAAAATGAAAATATAAATAAGTAACAAAAGAAAAGGGATAAAAATATGAGAGTTTAAAAGCAATTTAGAGGCAAATCCCTTCTCGTGATCGTATAAATCAACATATATAAAATTATGATATCTTTTTTGCTCATTAGTGAATTTAATTGATGTGTTTATCATAAGTATGAAATATTTGTACTATTAATTAATCCAATATAAACCATTAAAATATAACACACCCATTAAACCACTTCGTAACTCTCATGAAAATGACAATGAACTTGAAAATAAAATTCATTCTAAGCATGATCTATTAACTATTGATTTGAAGTATAGACCATCAAATTTTGATTTTATAATTCACTTTATTACCATAAGCATATGTAGATGAAGAGGTTATTTGTGTTTTTGTTTGTTTAAGCATAGCCTATTTGATGTCAACAACATAGGCTATCAAATTTAAAGGTAAAACAACAAAGTTCGACCCATTCAAACATTTCCATTAAGCACAAAAGAGATCAAAAATTGTCAAAATGTTAAATCTACATGATTAAGAGAGCTTCATTACCCCTAAATTGAAGCGGTTTAGCCTCTCATATTTTTTATCATTTCAACAAATGTAGATTTCAACATGAAATTAAAACAACAGGAAAATAGGGAGCAAATTAAAATAAAATGAAGGCTAATCTACTTGCATAAAAATAAACTAAGCTACTAACATGAAAGGAAACAAACAAGAAAAGAACATAAAAGAAGAGTGCATGAACTAAAATTGCATTAAAGAAAATTACATAAGAGAAATGGCTAAGAAGTCATGAAATATAAAAGAGAGCTTTTGTTTATTTGTGAACCTAAAACTGGAGGCTAAAAGATTAATTACATGAACATATGGGGTCTTTATACATGTATGGAAACCCAAAGTATGGCCACTAAGTTATCATTAGCATGTATTAATCCTCCATTTAAATGTGCATGTAGCTTTAATCTTCATTAGTATGTGCATTAGCTCGTAATTGCACATCATGGTAAGTGGGTAGGTGGTGTCCTCAATGTTGCCATGAAATGAATTAATTCCATCTTCATTCTATCGTTTCCTCTTGTGCATGCATATTTTTCATGAAAACCTCTTGTAATTTCCATTCAATTTTCCTACAAATAAAAATAATGTGGAAATAAATATTCTCAAATTAATATATGCACAAAAACGACCATTTTGCCACTATATGAAGATGAATAAATGATGAGTTGAAAATAATTGAAATATTGGTTTGAACATGTTAAAATACCCTATAGCTCATTTATTTAATTAAATTCGATTAGATATGGAAGTAAAAATATGCACATTTACGTGCACATTGAATACTCACACACTTATCTTTTTATTTGTCCTTGAATAAACTAAAACAAAGATAAATCTGTTTTCGTAGGAAACACGATTGTATTGAGCGAATTCAACAAGCCGTTAAACCTTTAGGTGCCCCTTGTAGGACAAGTGTTGTCTCGTGTGGGGTTTCAGCGGATACTATCCACAAAATCCAAATGAAATGTGAAAATTTCTAAATGCAAGATTTATTTACAAAGAGATGAATGCAAGTTTTTTGAAAATATTTACAAATGAAGAATTTACATTCAAATTGACACAAATAAGTTAAATATAAGTTCTTGTCATTATCAAGAAATTTTGTTCATTTTACTCATCAAAATTTCCAATAAAAACTAAGTTATCATAACAAATAGACTCTCGTTTGGCTAGTTGTTTTGGTTTATAACATAGTGCAACTTTGAAATATATCCTTAGTTGATAATCAAAGAATTTAAAAGTGGTATATTCATTTCTTTTCAATAACAAGTCAAATCAAATAAGTGAAAATAGTGCTTGGATTTCAATTTCTTACTCTCCCTTTATCTGGAAATTTTATTGATATTAACAATATTTACATATGCCTAACTCAGAAAACTAAGGCCGGATATATTACCCATGCGATGCCTTGCGGGCTTACGTGAGAGAATACAGAGCATAGCGAGTGAACACACATATGTGTACACCTATTGACTGTAGGCGTTATTAGTAAAAGAATTTTATATACATACACCTAACTCAGATAAACTGAGGCCAGGTATACCAATCATGCACTGCCTTTTGGGCTTACGTGAGAAAGGTACAGAGCATAGTAGTGTACACACTTGCGTATGAACACATGACTCTAGGTGTTAAAAAATATATATACATATATACAAAAAATAATTATTTTATTTGTTTTTTTTATATTTTTTGTTTTTTGAAGGGTGAATTTTTACAAAATCATCTTAGCACTATTTAACATAGAAGTTAAAAAATGTTATATCCTTTTCTTTAAATCCAACACTTTTTGAAACAAAGATTTTCAATTAGGACATGCTTCATAATTATCACCCATGAATCTTTCTATATACTGGTTAAACCACTATTACTTGTAATCACACTTTATTTTTATTTTTTGCTACGACAAATAAATTTTCACAAATTTCAATTTAATAATCAAAATCCTATACTTATCCTATAGTGTTTTTTTAAAAGTAAATCAATATGCTAAAAAAATTATTTTCAGATTTTTTTATTTTTTTTGAGTTTTGGAAAGAAAATGCAAAATTAAACCATGAAAAATAAAATAAAAATGAATATGAGACTCCCTCTCCTCTTTCCACACTTGATTTTGAATGTGTCCGCACAGTCAATTCAAGTGAAAGGAGAAAAAGAAAATATATCATTAAAGAGTAAATGAAACGGTCTTCCAAAGACCAATTTATTTGTTTTGTCAAGTTTGAGAGACGCAGCTTAAGCACAGCAAACCAAATCATAAAAATTTGGCTTAGAAAAACGAATGTCGTTTTATTAAAAATGGTGTGATTTGTTTTATTTTTGATGATTTTTTGGTTTGATAAAGCAATTGGTTAAAGTTCAAGTTTATTTTCACCAAATTGAAATTCAAACTTGCCATTGAAAACTTCTTTAGAATTATTGATTTCAAAATCAAAATGGTGATTTAAATCATCCCTTTCAGGATTCGATAATTCATCTTGAAAAGTCCAAAGAAAACATGTTTACTAAATTCGTCTTCCTTTGTTAGACTATCAACAACTTCATTGCATATATCAATTTCAAAATCCAAAGTTGTTGTATTCAAATTTTCGAAATCAGAAAAAGGAAGATCGAATTTTAAATCTAGTTTCTCACCATTAAAAAAATTGAAATCCAACTCAGTTATCAAATTTTCAACAACTTCATTAAGATTGTCGTTTTCAATTTTAGAAGTTATTATTTGAAAATTGTCAATTTGGGAAAAAAGTGGATTATTGTTTGACTCGTCAAAATTTGGGATTTGGTTTTGTGGCTTACATTATCTCATGTATGTTTCAAACAACAAATCCGAGTGATCTTTGTAAATTTCGTCCATTTTCTCAACAAAATTAAATTTATAATTATTAACTTAAGGATTTTCAATTTGAAATTGTTGAGATTAAAAAATTTTCACTCGCATAGTAGTCGAAATTATTCCTGTTGCCCAAATCATTTAAATAGTTGTTTCCATTTTGATTTTGATTTTGAATTTCATTTTGGAGATCGAAATTGAATTGGAATGGATTATAATTGAAATCAATTGAATTTTAAAGTGAATTCAAATTTTGATTATTTTGAAAATTTTCACTTGAATCATTGCACAAATATGAATTACACAAATCATTTATCATTTGATTTTGTTGTTTAGAGAGTTCAAGCAAAGAAGAAACGATTTAAATGCTATTTTCAAGAATCGAAGGTTGCTCATTATTTTGGAAACTTTGTTGTTCAAAATTCGAAATTTTTTGTACAAAAGTTGTCATTAAAATATCCTTACGAGTTTGATATGAAACTATATGGATTATACTGATTATCACAACTATTGTAAAATTCTTGTGAATAGAGAAATTCAGACATTTATAAGAAATTTTTTTTTTAAAAGAAAAAATATTTACCAAAGGATTTTATTTTTCAAAGGGAAATTTGTTTTCTGTTTTTTTTCAATTTTCAATTTTTTGTTTTCGGAAAGATTCAATTTTTTTTGGATTTTTGTTTTTCTAAAAAAACTGACTTAATTTTTTTTTTGATTCAAAATTTTTAAAGGGTTTAAAAACTAAGTTAAGAAATATTTACAATTTTTATAGTTTTGAATTTTGAATTTTGATTTTTTGTTTTTGTAAATATGCATGAATTAATGCAACTAAATGAATGCAGGGATTTAATTACAAATTATCTGCCTTAAGTTGCTCCTAACCCAAAATTGTATAATCACACTTTGTCTTAATCGAACAAGATTGTTCTCATCCAGGTAATAGACAGAATTTATCGGTGCACCACGAATCACCGTAGCAATGCAGTCGAAGGTTTAAATACCTTCAAAGAAACAACCAGTATAATATTTACGAATCACCATAATATTTATAAATGGTTATTGCTCTGCCATAGCCTAGACGCCAAAAAATAAATTGTTCAAAGAAGACTACTTGTCAATATATAATTAAGCCATAGGTGAGCTCGTGACTCTCTTAAATATCTAACCGTTATTATTAACAAATTTCAAAGATGAAATGCAAAACTGAAAATAAACGTATATTAACAATGCAGCTACAATGAAATTTGTTTTTGTTTTTGATTTTTTTTCTTTTTAAAAATGCAAGCAACCAACAATGCAATGCTAATAAAAATAAGAGATAGAGGGCATGATACCAGAGCGTGCAAAATTATTAGCAAATTCTTTTTTTAGCGGCGACTTTTTTTCTATATAAGCAAACACACCAATTTATTTTGGCAAGCGGTTCTTCCTTTGAATTCCTACTTCTGCAATCTTAAACTAAAAACAAGATATATACAATTGTTTCTTTATATATATATATATATATATATATATATATGGATGGAACTTAAAAAAAATTAAAACAAAAACAAAACTAATTTAAAACTAATTTTTTAAAGGATAAAACGAATTAAACAAAACCAAAATAAATTAAACAAAAACAAAACTAAAACAAAATAAATAAATTAAAGCAATTAAACGCGAATTACCAGAGTAAACAAATTATTTTAGGGTTTAAAACCCGGCCCACTTATCATAAACTACCGAATTCAAGTCAATATCTTCAACAAGTTCCATTTCTATGTTGATAATCATGTAATCCTCAAAAAAATCATCACCCATTTTATTACGTAGCGTAGTTTTAACATTTTTCGTAGCTGAAAAAGATCGCACCACTGTTTCCGTCGAAACTAGAAGAGTTAACATAAGACGAATCGATCGATCAACCAAATAATATACATTGTTTTTTTTCTTCTCTTAGATAACTGTTTACACAACTCAAAGATATTTGATAAAATGATCTCCGCCATTATTAACTATGATTCTTTGAATTTCGCAAGGAAGTTCGGTAAAGCTTAAAGAATTTTCATTTTTTTGGTCCAAAGAGTCATCTCCTTTTAACTTGTAATATGACAACAATGTTTTGCTATAATTTGAGTTTGACATTACCTAAAAAAATACCTAAATTACATAAGTTTACTAAAAAAATCAAAGATAAGCGAAATACATCAATTTTTTGTTTCTGACAATTGACATGGACATAAAAATGAAATCAGTTTAACAATAATAATGATGAGAGTAAAAAATTAGGGTTTTATATTTATGTTCTTTAATAGAGAAATGTAATACGTTCAACTAATTGATTCAATTTGAATAGAATAAAAAAACGATTATTGAGCAAACTAGGATATCCATTGATTACAATATCGAAAATAATTTAAAGTTTGCAACTACTTTATGAACATAAGATGAGACATTAATGATTAAAAAGAATTAGAACATAAAAAAAGAAACATTTACCCTATTTTGGTCCTTGAATGGATAGGAGCAGCAGCTACGTTTTTCGTTTCGTGCGAAAGAAGAGGCAAAGAAAGTATTGTGTAATTTTGGCATGTTGGACTAATGGGTTTTACAATATATTGAGCTACGTTTGGCTGAATAATACTTGATATGTTTTTTTTAGAAAAGAGCACCTGGGCTGTAGCCCAGGTAACCATACACATACATCCGTCCCTGGTGGTGTATAGCAACATGATGCAGCGCATAATGAGACAAGTTGTCCCAACTCCTTAAGGCCCTCGGAAGATAGCGCGGTGGCTTTAGGTCGCTTGGGTTCTTTGAGTCGTCAGCGACCTAACGAGCTACGGTGTAGCAGGACACAAGGGGAGGATGAAACATTGCACCAGAATAACGAGTTAACGAGCTACGACCAAGCGAGTTATGGAGTGGAGGAGGATGAAACGACCTAGTGAGTTAAGTCGCATGCATCTTAGTCGTTCAAGATTCCGGAAGCATAGATAACTTGGGTCGCTCCAGTGTATGTCGCTAAAGTTGATAGATCGCTCAAGCTTTATGTTGCTGTGCTGTTGTTAAGTCGCGTGTGTCTTAGACCGCATGAGTTGTTATATTTTGTTAAGTCGCATAATGTTTGCGCCAAAATTGGTCACAAACACCCAATATCACGAAAGCACCCGTTTACGTATTCAACTTGATAATAATCAACACAGAACTCAGCAACAATCAATAGAGAATTCAGCTCTAAGTAACAAATCACAGTAATTCACAAACAACAATCACAAACACAGGATTTATAGTGGTTCGGCGTTCGCGCCTACGTCCACTTTGAAGGTTTTCTCTTTATTGCTTTGCTTGATTAAATCGATTACAACGGATTACAGTTGATAATAGCTTTGAAATCTGAATACAACAGTGATTTTGATGAGTAGATTTGAATCCGGCAGAGTCTTGGTGTTCAATGGCAGAAGTTCTCGGAAGATCCCTCTTTTCTGAAGGCTTCAGGGTGCTATTTATAGGCGTTGGAGGCCCAGATCTTGCTGAAACTTCGGGAGACCTCTTCTGGCACGTGAGTGGGCCCACGCGACCGACCCCACCAAGTTTCGTCTCGATCTGACATCGATTCGAAGTACATGATTGCTGCTGGACTCGAGGCACGGCTATGTCTCGTGGGTTCGAACTACTGCTAGGATGATGGGTTCGAACTACTGCTAGGATGATGGGTTCGAACCTCATGGATTCGAAGGAAGGATACTGGGTGAGGTTCGAACTTCATGGATTCGAAGCAAGGACACCGGATGGGTTCGGAGTAAAGGTTTAGTTCATGGATTCGAAGGTGAGTCACTGTGATGGTGTCGAGGCCGATGGAGTCGAAGCAGGGATGGTTTCAGTTGGATGGAGTCGAAGGAAAATGTTAGCTGATGGATTCGAACGTCACCTCTTCGTATGGATTCGAACATGATGGGTTCGAACTAGATGGGTTCGAACGTACGAAAGGTGATGGGTTCGAACTGAGCAATGTCCATCCCTCTTAACTTGGATCCATCATAACTTGAGCATACGACCTCGGATTGACTTGAAATTTGAAATGACGACTCCTACGATCTTTATTGTCATGCTTTATCAATTTTGGTCCGTTCCGGACTTGGACAAAATTCATCGATATCCATAGTGAAGTGGAATGCAACCGATTTCTGAGGCGAATTGTCTTTTGCTTTTGATCAATCTTTTGATATCACGGCTTTGCCAAAAAGCGGGATAACACATAACGTTGTATGTTGTTAAGTCGTTATTGTTGCAACTCGTGTTGTATATGTTGTTGTTGTAACTCGTTTGTTTTAGGTCGTTGATGTTAGGTCGCGGCTGTTAGGTCGTAGGTCTCGAGTACCTGTATGTGTAGGTCGTGAATACTGTGCTGTGTTGTAAATTCTCTATAAATAGCGGGTGAGTAGTATCATTTGGGTGGTTGATTTTGAATAAACTTTTGTTTGAGTGCTTTGTGCCTCTTTAAAATTGTAAGTTGAGTGTTATCTCCTTTCTCCATTTTCGGTTATTCGAGTGCGCTCGAATCAACGATTTTGAAGCCGGTTCATGGAATCTCGTGCGCGAGAACAACGTCGAAGAATCGTAGATCTTCTAACACGGTATCGTGCACGATCAACGTGTTAAAGATAGCTAGAATCCGGAATCTCGCGAGATCAACGGATTTGGGCCTTTATCTTGGGTATTATCAATCCATCGATTCATCATTGTATCGTTCCATCGTCATTTGTTCGTTGTGCATCATTTGGTGACAAGTTATTGTTAATCCGCTGCGTCAATTTGGTATCGGAGCTAGACTTAGACAATCATTGCTAAGCCGAGCCTATTGGGAGTCGAGTATAGAAGTCGGACCAAGGCCGAGAGTTATAGAAGTTGGAGCCGAGTCAAAGCAGTTACAGCCGAGCCAAGCTAAGTGCAGGCCGAGAGAAGTCAAGTTCAGATTTGAGTTAAAATTGTGCTAGTTGAAGTGTGTGTTTGGATTTGTTGAAGATTCGACAATGCCTCCAAGACGTGCTAATCGATTTCAAAATGTTGAAGATGTGTATAGAAGACAAGAAGCTGAGCAAATGGAACAACGTATCAATGAAAAGTTCGATGAAGGTATTGGGAATTTAGAGAAATTGATGAATGACATGAACCAAAGTCAAAGGAGAAGGTCACTAATCTCGAACCATGGAGGAAACAGGGTTTTGCCATCGATTTCGAAAGAGAGGAGGATGTCACCACAATCTTGTCGAGAAAGAAGAGAATCATCAGTTTCAATGAGACAAGAATACCGTGAGTACAGAAATGAAGAGAGAAGAACTCCACGTGAGTTTGGAGACGAGCCATATCGTGATGCCGAAAGACATAGTAGAAGAGATATGCGTGATCGTGGAGATGTTGATGGTCGAGATAGATGTCGAAGTACATTTGATTATGATGAAGATGGTGATAAAGGTAGTATTCATTATCGAGATCGAGACCAATTACGAAATCAATATCGGGATGTAGAAGATGACTATCGATGGGAGTCGGGAATGAAATCAGAGATTTCACAATTCAAAGGGGGAATGATAGCGGAAGAGTTTCTGGATTGGTTATCAAATGTTGAGGAAATTTTTGACTTCAAGGAAGTACCCGAGCATCATAGAGTTAAGTTGGTTGCTACACGATTGAGGGGAAGAGCTATGGCATGGTGGCAACTAAACTTACACGGGAGAGAATGGGAAAGTCGAAGATTGTTTCATGGGAAAAGATGAAGAAGTTGATGAAGGCTACTTTCTTGCCTTATAATTATCAGTCTTTTATGTATCAGCACCTACAGAATTTGAGACAAGGGACAAAGTCGGTAAATGATTATGTAGATGAGTTCTATCAATTGATTGCTAGAAACGATATTATGGAGATGGAGGAACAATTGACATCTAGATTTGTTGGAGGATTGAGAATGCAAGTTCAGGATATGGTGAATATGTTCGATCCAAGATCCGTTACTGATGCACACCAGAAGGCTCTAGCTTGGGAGAAGCAAGGTAGAAGAGGAGGTGGTGCGTTTACAAGTTCGATCAATCAGGTGAAAGGGGCTAGTAGAAATACTAATATTTCCAAGGCTGTTAGTAAACCGGTTGTCAATGAAGTTGCTAAGACCACGGTCAACAACAATTTCAAGTGTTATAACTGTCAGGAGTTTGGTCATAAGAGCAATGAATGCCCGAAGCCTAAGAAGCGAAGGAGTGTGGACTTCAAAGAAGGTGATTTTGTTTACGCAGTATTGACGAAAGATCGTTTCCCAGTTGGAACTTACAACAAACTGAAAGCTCGAAAGATTGGTCCAGTAGAAATCTTGAAAAGGATCAATGATAATGCTTATCAGTTAAGGTTGCCGGATCATGTCCATACTACCGACGTTTTCAACGTTAAACATTTGATTCCGTATCATGGGGATAAGCGTCTTGAAGAAGAGGAAAGTGTGAATTCGAGGTCGAATTCTTGTCAACCGAGGGAGGATGATGCAGCGCATAATGAGATAAGTCATCCCAACTCCTTAAGTCGCTCGAAAGATAGCGCGGTGGCTTTAGGTCGCTCGGGTTCTTTGAGTCGTCAGCGACCTAACGAGCTACAGTGTAACAGGACACAAGGGGAGGATGAAACATTGCACCAGAATAACGAGTTAACGAGCTACGACCTAGCGAGTTATGGAGTGGAGGAGGGTGGAACGACCTAGTGAGTTAAGTCGCATGCATCTTATGTCGTTCAAGATTCCTGAAGCAGAGATTCCTTAGGTCGCTCCAGTGTATGTCGCTAAAGTTGATAGATCGCTCAAGCTTCATGTTGCTGTGCCGTTGTTAAGTCGCGTGCGTCTTAGGTCGCATGAGTTGTTATATTTTGTTAAGTCGCATAATGTTGTATGTTGTTAAGTCGTTATTGTTGCAACTCGTGTTGTATATGTTGTTGTTGTAACTCGTTTGTTTTAGGTCGTTGATGTTAGGTCGCGGCTGTTAGGTCGTAGGTCGCGAGTACCTGTATGTGTAGGTCGTGAATACTGTGTTGTGTTGTAAATTCTCATGGATAACCAAAACCAAAGAACAAGTGAGAGCTATGACATGTGGGTCATACCCACTAAGATATACTCACACTTATCTAGAAAGTTGTTGGTAGCATGTATGCATTATTGTGAGTATATTTATATGCTTTTAGATTTAATGGGGTCTAGCTTCGAAGTTTATGTGAGTGTTGCGTGTTTGGCATAGGCAATTAAGTTTTTTTATCCAATGGTATACTTTCGATGTAGTGGGCGCACCCACCTATTCATGTTGGAAACCTTGGAACTAAACTTTTCCTCTTTTGTATTTCGTCAATCCATGATGATTTTTTGCTCATTTGATCATTAATATTCTTTGTCAAAAATGACTAAAACCAAAGAGCTAGTGCTATGTAAGGTTAATCCTATTAGGTTATCTTCACATCCACTTAAGATTGGATTCGTGTAGTATGCGCTTTGAGATATCAAATACTCGGATTCTCGGTAAGGTTGGCGGGGTTCGGCTTGGACGTGTCCAAGATCCATGAGAGTTCTCAAGTATATAGTCTAGAGGTATACTTTCGGTAAAGGAGGTGAACCCTCCTAGTCATTGCTGAAAATTTTACCTATCCTTATTTGATTCAATCATTTAATTATTTTCTTAGTTGCATCAAGAAGCGTATGGAGCTCTTCTCGATGTTTAATTATTTGTGTCTATTCTTTAAGTCAGGATTTTGATCTTGTCTATGTTCATTCCTACTTAGTTAGATTGTTGTTGTGACGACCCAGAATTTTCAGCAATTTAAATCAGAATAATTAATTGGTTTAAAATAATTAAAGGTAAAATTTTAACTTGAATTCAAATATTATTATATAGCAATTGAGTTATTAGATTAATAAAATTGAAATCGGGTGATTTATTGAATCTTCAGTTTTAAGCCTGTTAAAAATAATTTGAAGACTTATAAAATTTATAACGATGATACTGAAGATAATAGAAGGGTTGGAATTTAATTTAAAGGCGATTTGTTCAGTTTTGAAAATATATCGTTTAAATTGAATTTAAAAATAGCCTTCCAAGGGACAGTCTCGGAATTCAACGAAATCAGTTCCATTGGATTCGTAATAGTTAGTTATTATTGGATTTCAATTTTCGTAGCAATCGGAGTTGTCGTTTG
This sequence comes from Allium cepa, assembly GCA_030765085.1. Classification (NCBI taxonomy): domain Eukaryota; kingdom Viridiplantae; phylum Streptophyta; class Magnoliopsida; order Asparagales; family Amaryllidaceae; genus Allium; species Allium cepa. The sequence continues at coordinate 404,963,620 of CM060940.1, read as the reverse complement.
ACCCTGGCAGCTCAAAACGCTTCGAATTATTTTAATCCATTTAAATTAAAATTGATTGTTTACTTCCGTAACTCGCGTATATGGTCAAATCGGCCTCCGAAACACGTTCTAGTGTGTTCGGAATGCGGATAAAACCTTATAATCGCCTCGCGGCATTCCTCAACTGGAGTTCGAAATTTTGGGTAGCGATCGATGAAGCATTTTGAAGTTTCATTAAGAAAATGAAAAAAAAATTAAATTAATTAATTAAATTAGCAAAGATATTTTATCCAAATCGTTCTCAGGAAGCTATTTTTTTATTTAAAGTCGTGTACTTTGGAAACGCAGACAAAAATCTTATGACGAATAACAAAATGGCTTCCTCCTTCTTTTGAATCGCGTATTTCATCTTCTTTCTCTTCTATTCTTCACGAATCCATATAAAAAAAAACAAAAAAAAAACGAACAGAAGATCGAAACAATGGCGACGCGACGGGATCGTGGAAGCTCTTTTCGAACGTAGATCTGGGAAGGGGGAGACTCAAGCACGATCGCATCGATCGAAAGGGGGAAGGGGTCGCGTTAGGGTTTCGGTATTTGTGGTGTCAATTCGAGTAGTCACTCGCGTGATTGAGAGGGGGGGCAGCTTCGGCATCTAGGGTTGCTCAAAGGTGGTCGCGCGGGTCATTTTGGCGACTGGGGGTGTTCGTTGGAGATCGAGCACTGGGTCGCGATGTGGGGTAGCGGCGCTAGGTCTTGGAGTTGCGTTCGAGCAGGGGATGAAGTGGGAAGTGGCAGCACTTCGATGCTTGTTCATGGACCGGAGGCGAGACAACGCAGCGATAGAGGAGTGGTTCGTGTGTTTAGGATGGAGAGACGAGAAGGTATTTTTTTTCTGAAAATTTTAAAAAAAATTTATTTTATGATTAGTAGTTGAAGAATATAGATATAGATTTAGACCGCTAATATAGTTTATGATATATTCATACGAGGTTCAAATTTATGAAAACAAACCGAGTTTGGCTCATAGTGATGAAGGGGAATGAATTGGTGAATTTTAAAGGAAATCAAAGGTGAGTAAATCTCACTCTGTCTGGTTCTTATTTAAATTTATATGGTTAAATTTAAATAATTGGTTGAATGTTTAAGTTGAATGGATGTATAAGGATGATGATGTGACTTCGGTTTTTGATTGATTCTCGAGTAATTGTGGGTTGACTCGAAGTATTTGGGGTTTTAAATTGTTTAAAAAAATAAATCATAAATAAGAAAATAATTTCATTTTAAATTTAGTAAGGGCTTGATGTGTTGCGATTCAATTAAATGAGTAAGGAATTTGAAATGAATAATTTATGGATTTAATAAATTAATGATTTGGGTTATTTGACTTAGTAATTAACGAGTTGAATAAATGAGGAATTGAGTTGTAAGTTAATAAAAGAAGTAAAAGAAATTCAGAATAATCATTTGATGGTGTGATAAAAATTATTTAATGTAAGTAATAAAATATAATTACTTGGTGAAATTAATCAAGAGATTAATTAAGATAGTTATGTAAGAAATAATTAATTTATGAATAAAGTAAAATTGAAGGATAGTTAATTTCGGTTTAGGATTAATCGAAAATGGTTAATACTGGGGTTTCATTAATATAACGAAATTTGATTAGAATAAATTAAAATATAATTGAAAATCCTTAATGTATAAAATTAATGAGGTAATCAAAATTGATTAATTAAGATTGATTAATCTATAATAAGTGACTTATGGGAAGTCAATTAGTTTAAGCAATTAAGGATTAATGTAGTTAAATAAATAATTAATTCGTGAAGAAATTAAGATTTCTTAATAATCTCGGTTGAGACTGATTAATATCGTGAAGTTAATTAAGATAATTTCTTGAATGAAATTGAAAGATAATTAACCCAGGATGATTAATCAAGATGGATAATGATGGATTGACCAAGTAATTGATTTGGATTTAATTAACGTTAAATGAAGTAATCTATGTGATTGAGGTTTGAAATTAAATATGAATCAATTGAATTGATCTGTATGGGATTAGGCTTTGCTTATGAATGATGGAATGGTATTGGATGTTTTGAATGAGTTGATTTCCTCTAGTATGAAATGTTGTGAATTTCATTTGAATAACTTGGGTTAGGATAATATGAGTCTCGAGGAGACCGGGGTCGGGTATTTGGTAAATACCCGAAACCACTTCAAATATTTATATATTGATTTGTGAAATCAATAGGCTGGATTGAAATGATTTAAGTAGACTGGAATATTTGTCAAAGTTTTGGTACATAGAAACTAATATGTGAAATAAGTATTGTCCATAGCAAAATTGTGAATTGGTTAAATTGATATAAGTTACCTAGGGTTTATATAAGTTGTTTGCTTGGGTGTTTCATGTTAGTTGAGATTACTCACGCTGGTTTCCAGCCTGACCCGGGTGTTACTTTGGTGTAATACTCGGGTCAGACCGAGTATTACAGATTTTCAGGTTAGGACGTTCGAGAGCTCAGGAGGCGAGCTGGTGGCAGTATCGTATAGAGTATATCCGCTGTATTTATATTATTGTCTATCTGAGTCATGATAATTGTAAATATTCAGTGACTGTATATTATGTGAAACTCTGATGTATATTAAATGTAATCGATAGATATAGTATTCTTTTGTAAACCATTATTATTTATTATTATATTTTATCCGCTGCGATTGTGAGATGTTTGGTGTTTCTGTTCTTCTTCTATCTCTTTCTTCTTTTCTTCATAACTATCTGGAATTTTCGGGTTCGAAAATTTCGGGTCGTTACATTTGGTATCAGAGCCGAAGGTTATGCGAGAACCTTGGCTCTGGTGGGGATTGCTCATTAAATAGAGTCTGTAGTACTCTATAATGAGTTGAGTGTATATATATGAGCGCGTACTTGTTATTTTCTTATATAAAGGTTTTAAATGGTTTTATATAAAAGTATATTTTGATATATAAAACAATAATTTCCTTCTAATAAATATTAAGGTGATTGGGTGTTAAATTATTGGAATTAAGTTAAGAAGAACTATAATACAACCAAATTAAAAATTAAATTAATTAAAGGTAAAATTCTAGAATTAGAACTCAGAAATTAGAATAGTTTGGAACTTTAAATGAACAAAGTTAAATTTGGTTTAAAAAGGTTAAACCAATCCTTGAGAATTTAAATCGAATTTATACAATTCGAGATGATTTAAATTTGAAGTTGGAATTGAATTCATTCAAATTGAACCCGATTCAAATAAATTGAATTTGGGTTTGAAGACGTAAAAGTTCAAAAATTTAAATGGAAGATTTGGATAGAATTGTAATGATTGAAATTGAAGTGGATTCAATTGAATGGATATTAGTCCAAAGTAATTAGAATAACTTTGGAATTGTAATTAAAGTGGAATTGGTTTAAAAAAAAAGGAATTTGAAATATAGATTGTAAATGTAATTTATTAATTGAAATAAACTTTATAAATAAATGGGATTATAAGTTGAAATAGAATTCCAGAGAATATTTGAAAATAAAGTGAGATGAAATTCCAGAGTAATGTGTAAATATGAATTGGATGGATTGGGAATTTGGAATTTTTGGGAAATTTAAAATCTCCTTGGATTTGAAAGTGGTTTCCAAGGGTTTTGAAGAAAGAATAGTATTATTTCAAAAATATTTTTGTGTTTGAAATTTGGGAGATTTGAAATCAAAAATATTTGGAAGTGTTTTAGAGAGATAAAAGCATTGAACTCTTTTGGTCACTGGAAAATAAAGTCGGTGATGACTGCAGCATCATCGATGTTTATTTTCGAGTTTCTAAAAGAGAAATTGCTACCAAATTGTTTTAAATTGGAATTATTTGTGAACTGGGTTTGGTTTTGAAATTCAAAGGGATAATTGAATTCGCCAAAGAATTTTGGATATAGTTGAATTCTAAGGTGATATTGAAATTTTGGAAATTTGTTTAAACTCTGGAACCTTGATTAAATGTTTATGGAATAATAAAAATATATTAACTAAATAAAATGTATAATTCTGAGTTAAAAGCAAAATGTGAATGTAATTGATTTTAAATAGTAATCGTAAAATTGAAATTATAATTAAGTTACACAAGTTTAAAGATCAACTAGAATTTAATTTGAATTGGAAAAGAAATCATGATTGATTCAACTTGAAGTGGATTTAAATCAATTTCAATGGAAATTGAAGATTATTTAAATTGAATCGTTGGGGAAGTGAACAGTTATGACTCTGGGCTATTTTCAATATAAATTGTCTTAATATGAACTTATCTTTTTAAGCTATTAAATATATACAACCTTTCTTTCTTAAAGCTAAGTTATTTTATACCTATTTTACAATTACTTTGGAACAATTTAACATTTTTTTTCAACTGTTTTCTAAACTTATTACTATATTTTAACTATGTTACAAATTAATTACTAATTTACAACTATTTTGCAATTATTAAGATTTCTATAACTATTTAACTATTTTCCAACTATTTTATAATTAGTTAACTATTTTACAATTATTTTGCAAACTAATAATTATTTTTCAACTACTTACCTATTTTTAAAAAATTTCAAGCTATTTTTCTAAATTGGTCAGAGTTCAAACTGTTATTGATTAAAGTACCCAACCGAGATAAGGATTGAAGTAATAATCCAAATGAGGATTAATGTAAAGGTGAATAAGGAAGGTGAAATGGTTCTTTTGAACTGAAAGAATATTTTGAGAAATATGAAATGAATAAAGATGGAAATTGGATATTTCTATGGTTTTTGAGAGTGTTTGGAGTATAAAAAGGGTTTTATACAAGAAAGTAAGGATCCAAAGTTTTAAAAATTTATATATATATATATATATATATATATATCTGAATATATGTAAAGGATCTTATGAGGATTTTGGGAAAGGCTTTTGATTTTTGGGAAAAATCAATATTGAGTTTTGGAAAGCCTATTTTGAGAATTATCGATTTTGGGATAATCGATTTTGTGTAAAGGAGCTTTGTATGATATCATACTAGGTGTATGATTTGAAGATACTATATGTGTATAGTATAAAATATTTTGATGATGGCTCTGGGGAAAAGGCGTCCCCTTGAAATGAACTTCTCGGGAGTGCCACTGGGTGGTGCTGCCTGAAGCCCGAGGGGGTTCTAAAGTTGATCATGTGAGGAGTCCGGACAAAACTAGTTCCTGGGGATTATGAGTAGTGTATACCATAACGGAAGTCGTGTGTGCCGCGGAGAGCCAACAGTTTACGTTTGATTCTATATCAGTAGACTGCGACCTATGGTATAACATAGCGAAAGTCGTGTGTGCCGCTGAGAGCCAACAGTCTGCGTTTGAGTTTATCTCGGTAGACTGCGACCTATGTAAGAGTGGAGAAGTTTAATTTTGATAGCGAGATCGAGAGGCCGCGGAGAGCCTGCAGTTACATGGACTTTTGTTGTGACTGCAACGTAACCCTGGATGTAACTGTGATCTGTTGTGTGGGTTCCATGGCGTAATCGAGAGTGCCGCGGAGAGCCTGCAGTTACATGGACTTTTATTGCGACTGCAACGTAACCCTGGTATGTAACTGTGACCATGGAATGGGGGTGATGATTTCCAGAGCATCCTCACTTAAAAAAAAAAAATATTTCCTCTATTTTCAAAATTGTTTTCTATATTTCAATAAAATTGTTTTCCAAGTATATTCACTGGGTGTTGAAAACGGGTTTACCAAGTACTTATAGATTTTCGGTTCTACGCCTGATCAACGTAAGACTGAATTTCTGTGAGAACAAGGATGGACTGGTTGAGACATCGAGTTATAAGAAATATTTTTATAAAAAGCTATTTTATTTGTATTGTCTAAATTTGAAGGCATTCCTAAATTTTAAAGTAAAAAGGGGATTTCAAACTGGAATTATAAAATAAAATTGGACTCGGGAAATTTCAATGAAGCGATTCTTTGAAATAAAATCGCATATTGATTTGAAAGCTGGAAGTAAGCTAATTAACAAAATAATTACTTGATGGAGTATGTTAATAAAATTTAACTTTGGTTAATAAATGGATTGTAAGTTGATAATGAAGTTTGGAAATGAATTTGAATTATAAATAGAATTCGACTTGGATTTGGTAATGAATTAAATAAGTGGTGTTGTAAAAAAATAAAATAAAGTTGGCTTGAAAGGGTGATGGTTTGACTTGCAAATAAAATTTAAGTGATTTGAATAATATATAGTGTAATTTGCAAGTAAATTGTGACAAAATGGAAGTGTTGTTGAATGAAATAAAAGCGAATAATAATAGAAATGGTTTGGGTTGCACACAAAACCCAAGTGAATAAAAATAAATTGAGAATGACCATGTATTAATAAAATAAATTCGAAATAAACAAGTAAATTAAAAATTTTAATGGGATCACTGGAGTTATATAATAAATGGATGAAGCCTGATGAATAATAAAAAAATTGAATTAAACTTTAATTGGAATTGGATTATCAAACTGGACTTAAGTTCGGTGGCATATGTGCCTGGATATTGTTTTGATAAATTGAGAAGGTGGATTAAATTTACAATGAAGGAGATGGGTTAACTGAATTAAATGGAATTTGATTTAATGAGAATCAAGTTTAATGGAAGTGAACTTAAGTTAATGTTGGAATAAAGTAAAGTAATTAACCTAAGTTTAAAATTTATGAAAGCTTGGCTTCGAATAAGGATAAAAGCTCATTGAATAAAAGCTCGGTTTAAATTAATTTGGGAATGGTTAGTATTACACAAGCATGGAGTGTGTCGAGCTAAATAAAATGATGGTGTATAAATTAAAATGGAACTGAATTAAATAAAACTGAGTTGGAATCCATTTTAATTGGTTATAAAACTTAAATAATTAATTATTCGCATGGATATTGTCAAATTGCGTAGAAATGATTATCGTTTAACGTAAGCGAGTTTTAATCCAATTAAATGCTATGAATTAGTGGAAAGCGGTATAATTGATTTTTGAATCAATTGAAGTGAATATGAGATTGTTTCGCTTAAAATGAGTTGAATGCAAGTAATTGTGTGTAAACCATTAAAATTGAATGAAAAGGGCATATAAATTTGGTTGGAAACAATTAGATGTGCTTTAAAACATATAAATTGCTTATTGGAAATGTTTGGTGCTTGTTATTTATGTAATGCATGTGTTTGGCTTTTGAAAGTAAGTGTTAGGTTAATAAAATTTCTATATATGGCACTTACATATTTAAATTGAGTAAGTACAGGTACAGGGAAGCCGTTTGGCTAGATTTGAATATGCTAATTGCTAAAATTTATAAGCTGCTTGCTTAAATGCTAAATAAGGTACGCCTACGCAATAAAAATAGGAAATATGAACTGTTTTTGCTTTTTCCGACCGGGTGGGTCGATGTATATTTATATCTCTTGTCAAATTGCAAAAGCTCCTCCGTACAAAGGAGACTCTGCCAAAAATTTTTGAAAATTTTGGGAGTTAGAAAATTTTTTGGAAAATTTTGGTTAACGACAAAACAATTTCAAATGGGAAACTTAAAATAAACTAGTAAATGAAACTAATATGAATCAGTTTAAATGAAAGATATAACTCCATATTAAAAATCGGAAATAAATTGAATTCATATGAAACGGTGGAAACTAAGTTGAATAGAAGTGATGTGAAGGCTTCTGTAAGAAAATGTATATAATGATTTGAAAGATTTCGATTGGATATTGTTGTTAAATAGAATATGCAGGTGTTATAAAGGAAAAAGGAAATTGGATTTGGTTCTAAAAGATAAATTTGAATTGCCCGACTGAAAGGTACGTATTGTGATTCTGTATGATATTGGATTAGGTTTTTGATGCAGCCACTTGACTTTTGTTTTCTTTTTGGAATTTGGGAGCCCGTAGAGGCCTTTTGTAGTAGTACCGAGCTAGCCGCACAAAGGAGACGCTGGCAAAAAAATTCGGAAATTTAGAGAGTTAGATAAATTTTGAGAAATTTTTTGATAATTCAACATTTGATTTTTTAAATTGAAATCTGAATGATTGAACAAAGGGGTACTGTTGAAAACTGAGGGAGATTTTGGGAAGTTGGTAATAATGATAAGGGCTCTTTGTGAAAAAGATAGTTGGTAGGATGTTGAACTGCTTGGTTTTGGGAAAAAAGTAAACGGGTAAGGGACATTCTTTCTAACTAGTAATTTCGGGGACAAAATTCTTTTAAGGGGGGAGGAATGTGACGACCCAGAATTTTCAGCAATTTAAATCGGAATAATTAATTGGTTTAAAATAATTAAAGGTAAAATTTTAACTTGAATTCAAATATTATTATATAGCAATTGAGTTATTAGATTAATAAAATTGAAATCGGGTGATTTATTGAATCTTCAGTTTTAAGCCTGTTAAAAATAATTTGAAGACTTATAAAATTTATAACGATGATACTGAAGATAATAGAAGGGTTGGAATTTAATTTAAAGGCGATTTGTTCAGTTTTGAAAATATATCGTTTAAATTGAATTTAAAAATAGCCTTCCGAGGGACAGTCTCGGAATTCAACGAAATCAGTTCCATTGGATTCGTAATAGTTAGTTATTATCGGATTTCAATTTTCGTAGCAATCGGAGTTGTCGTTTGACCCTGGCAGCTCAAAACGCTTCGAATTATTTTAATCCATTTAAATTAAAATTGATTGTTTACTTCCGTAACTCGCGTATATGGTCAAATCGGCCTCTGAAACACGTTCTAGTGTGTTCGGAACGCGGATAAAACCTTATAATCGCCTCGCGGCATTCCTCAAGAGGAGTTCGAAATTTTGGGTAGCGATCGATGAAGCATTTTGAAGTTTCATTAAGAAAATGAAAAAAAATTAAATTAATTAATTAAATTAGCAAAGATATTTTATCCAAATCGTTCTCAGGAAGCTATTTTTTTTATTTAAAGTCGTGTACTTTGGAAACGCAGACAAAAATCTTATGACGAATAACAAAATGGCTTCCTCCTTCTTTTGAATCGCGTATTTCATCTTCTTTCTCTTCTATTCTTCACGAATCTGTATAAAAAAAAAACAAAAAAAAAACGAACAGAAGATCGAAACAATGGCGACGCGACGGGATCGTGGAAGCTCTTTTCGAACGTAGATCTGGGAAGGGGGAGACTCAAGCACGATCGCATCGATTGAAAGGGGGAAGGGGTCGCGTTAGGGTTTCGGTATTTGTGGTGTCAATTCGAGTAGTCACTCGCGTGATTGAGAGGGGGGCAGCTTCGGCATCTAGGGTTGCTCAAAGGTGGTCGCACGGGTCATTTTGGCGACTGGGGGTGTTCGTTGGAGATCGAGCACTGGGTCGCGATGTGGGGTAGCGGCGCTAGGTCTTGGAGTTGCGTTCGAGCAGGGGATGAAGTGGGAAGTGGCAGCACTTCGATGCTTGTTCATGGACCGGAGGCGAGACAACGCAGCGATAGAGGAGTGGTTCGTGTGTTTAGGATGGAGAGACGAGAAGGTATTTTTTTTCTGAAAATTTTAAAAAAAATTATTTTATGATTAGTAGTTGAAGAATATAGATATAGATTTAGACCGCTAATATAGTTTATGATATATTCATACGAGGTTCAAATTTATGAAAACAAACCGAGTTTGGCTCATAGTGATGAAGGGGAATGAATTGGTGAATTTTAAAGGAAATCAAAGGTGAGTAAATCTCACTCTGTCTGGTTCTTATTTAAATTTATATGGTTAAATTTAAATAATTGGTTGAATGTTTAAGTTGAATGGATGTATATGGATGATGATGTGACTTCGGTTTTTGATTGATTTCGAGTAATTGTGAGTTGACTCGAAGTATTTGGGGTTTTAAATTGTTTCCAAAAATAAACCATAAATAAGAAAATAATTTCATTTTAAATTTAGTAAGGGCTTGATGTGTTGCGATTCAATTAAATGAGTAAGGAATTTGAAATGAATAATTTATGGATTTAATAAATTAATGATTTTGGTTATTTGACTTAGTAATTAACGAGTTGAATAAATGAGGAATTGAGTTGTAAGTTAATAAAAGAAGTAAAAGAAATTCAGAATAATCATTTGATGGTGTGATAAAAATTACTTAATGTAAGTAATAAAATATAATTACTCGGTGAAATTAATCAAGAGATTAATTAAGATGGTTATGTAAGAAATAATTAATTTATGAATAAAGTAAAAATGAAGGATAGTTAATTTCGGTTTAGGATTAATCGAAAATGGTTAATACTGGGGTTTCATTAATATAACGAAATTTGATTAGAATAAATTAAAATATAATTGAAAATCCTTAATGTATAAAATTAATGAGGTAATTAAAATTGATTAATTAAGATTGATTAATCTATAATAAGTGACTTATGGGAAGTTAATTAGTTTAAGCAATTAAGGATTAATGTAGTTAAATAAATAATTAATTCGTGAAGAAATTAAGATTTCTTAATAATCTCGGTTGAGACTGATTAATATCGTGAAGTTAATTAAGATAATTTCTTGAATGAAATTGAAAGATAATTAACCCAGGATGATTAATCAAGATGGATAATGATGGGTTGACCAAGTAATTGATTTGGATTTAATTAACGTTAAATGAAGTAATCTATGTGATTGAGGTTTGAAATTAAATATGAATCAATTGAATTGATCTGTATGGGATTAGGCTTTGCTTATGGATGATGGAATGGTATTGGATGTTTTGAATGAGTTGATTTCCTCTAGTATGAAATGTTGTGAATTTCATTTGAATAACTTGGGTTAGGATAATATGAGTCTCGAGGAGACCGGGGTCGGGTATTTGGTAAATACCCGAAACCACTTCAAATATTTATATATTGATTTGTGAAATCAATAGGCTGGACTGAAATGATTTAAGTAGACTGGAACATTTGTCAAAGTTTTGGTACATAGAAACTAATATGTGAAATAAGTATTGTCTATAGCAAAATTGTGAATTGGTTAAATTGATATAAGTTACCTCGGGTTTATATAAGTTGTTTGCTTGGGTGTTTCATGTTAGTTGAGATTACTCACGCTGGTTTCCAGCCTGACCCGGGTGTTACTTTGGTGTAATACTTGGGTCAGACCGAGTATTACAGATTTTCAGGTTAGGACGTTCGGGAGCTCAGGAGGCGAGCTGGTGGCAGTATCGTATAGGGTATATCCGCTGTATTTATATTATTGTCTATCTGAGTCATGATAATTGTAAATATTCAGTGACTGTATATTATGTGAAACTCTGATGTATATTAAATGTAATCGATAGATAGTATTCTTTTGTAAACCATTATTATTTATTATTATATTTTATCCGCTGCGATTGTGAGATGTTTGGTGTTTCTGTTCTTCTTCTATCTCTTTCTTCTTTTCTTCATAACTATCTGGAATTTTCGGGTTCGAAAATTTCGGGTCGTTACAGTTGTTCTGATTTATTTTTCATTTTTCGCCTATGGATAATGTTCTTGTGAGGTAAAAACCCATTCCATGTTTAGTGGCATGGTCTCATAGAATTATCATATGTTCGCCATACTAATTGAGTTTTCTCATGTTGGTTTTCCAAACTGATCTGGATGTTTTTTTTTATTTAATGCTTGATTGAAACTGAGTATTTTTCTAGGCTGTCATTGATGGTCCATGGTACTCATGGAGTAGAGCTGGATGTTCGCCTACCGTAATATTTTTATTTTTCTACTGTATCATTATATATACCTATCAGCAGTTGTAAGGTCACGAAATTATAACTGTCGAGCTGATGTAGTTTGTTTTTAACTCTAATGTACTTTGTATCTTGGAATGACAGTTTATACTGTCTTTATTATATTATATGTTGTCGTTTCTGCTGTGAGATTCTATTTTCCCTATTTGTTTTTATTTTACCCTATCAATCTTCCTTTTCGATGACTGGATATTCAGCATCGGAATGCCATGAATGTAGTTGACTTTCGACGGTTGAAAAGGCGGGCCATTACAACTGGTACCAGTACCGAAGTTTAAGTTAGAATCTTGGCTTTGGTAGGTTATGGCTCATTAAATATAAACACTCTAAAATGAGTTAATAGTACCATATATACGAGAGTGTATTTGTTATTATTATAATAATGTATTATGTTAATTGGTCTATGGAGTTTTCTATGAATTATGGTCAAGACGTCGGATCTTACGGTGTCGACATGGATTTCTAAACACCTGAACAAGGCAAATAGACATGATATTGATTCTTTTTGGAAAAATGGGAAATAAATATTTCACCTGGGTTATATATTTTTTATATATAAAGGAATAATTTTCAGATTTATATAGTTATTATGGTGTGTCTGTTTGAAAATGATAATATTTATTTATTATTTGATTTGTTATGCATGGATAGTTTAGGAGCATTGACTATTGTTTGTTAAATTATTAATTTATACTCGACCAGTGGGCATTTATATTCTTGATAATTATGATTCCATTAAAATGAACTCCTTTTGAATTAAGTTTCAAAATTTGACTATAAGGTGTTAGGAGAAAATGTTAAGTTAAGAGTCATCTTTTAATAATACTGAATTAAAAGTAAACTTTTAATAAAAAGTTGATTAGTATAATCTAAATTGAAAGATAAAACATTTAGATAATAAATAATTGTGACAAAATTATTATAATAAAAGAGAATTAATGTAATATGAGATGATTTTATATAAAGGTAATTTTATATAAATTGAGTTTATAAAATGATTTATATTATTTATAAATAGTGTTTTACAGGTACAAAAAGGAAGAGTTTTATCTAAATCCCGGTACTGCTTGAAATGAATTCCAAAAGATTATTGAGAAAACTAATGGTAATATTACTTGGAAGTATTTATGAGAATAAATGTTTCAAAGAGAATTTTTAAGAAAGATACATTATTTTGGATAGTTTGTGGAAAACATCTTGATTAGTTTTGTGCTAATCTGAATAAATTTCCAAGTGATGATCCAATGTTTGCCTAGGCAAATGTTGTAAAGCATTTAGTAAATTATTGTCTTTATCATTGTGCGACCAAAATGAGTTCGAATCTGAATGAACCCAGTGTGAGTGTTGGTGAATAAATTGTTAAAGTTATTTTATATAGAAAAAATATATGCAGTATGATTTTAAAAAAGATTTCGAAATAAAAACTGGGTACTTTCTCTTAAGTTTCCTTAAAGGAAATTGGTTCAAAATTAAAGTCATTTTCATGTCTTTGACCAGCCGTGCTACCACTTGAGATCAGTTTCAATCTTTTTTGTGCCTTTGTCTTGCAAATTCTCTCACATGTGAAAGGTGCAGTCATAGAATTTAGAAACGTGATTGAAAATATCTAGTATAGTCGAATTTGGTGAAATGAGATAAGAGATAACAACTTAAGGTATTTAATGCCCAACTTTAGCCATTAGAAATTAGACTCTCCATATACATTCACCTGTAGCTGCAGTCATAACTTCAACAAGTATAGAGCTGCTACAGTCTCTTCAATTTCATCAAGCAGCTGCAACACAGTATTTGCACTTACTCACTCAACGCACTCAACTCTTTCAGCAGCATCAGGAACAATTCCCTGTTGCGCCTAATACTTTGTCTGCTGCATGCTTTGGATATGCCTCAATCTCTATTTCTTACTTATTAGCCTTGTACAACTTTGTCTAGCAACAATGCAGTCACCTTGCTGATCTTTGCAGTCTTGCTCCTGATCTCTGCTGTCTTGTTCATTACTTTTCTTGTATTCTATCAAAAATAATTTGATAAATGAAAATTTTAAACTTTTGGATGGAGAAAATATAATTTAACTCAAGTTTTTAATGGATTAAATTGGATAGAAAGGTTTTAATAAGCATTGTTTTATTGAAGCCATGGTTTTTGTTTAAACATCTAAGTCTCATAAACTATTTATTTTTATTCGTCCGACTAAATAAACACCTTTCTACAGAATACTCTAAGGTAAAAAGGCCGACGCCGTCGATTCATTTTTATGGCCCATATTCTCCATTTGGATTTTGAAAGGAAAAAATAAATAAAATAAAATAAATTTGATATTTTGTATATACTCTTAGGGTATAGAGAGCGTTATATAAGTAAATAAAAGTGGAGTAAATTTTTTGTTTAATGTTTTATAAAGATTTGGCTTTATGTACATTTTTAATTTAATTTTTATAAAAATTTGTCTTTATAAAATGTTTATAACTTAATTAAAAAATTTATAAAATAGTTTGTAAATAATTTTATTATTAAATGAAATATTGTAATTGAAAATGAAAGTGATTCTGAAAAGTTTGGTGTAATTAAGAAAACGATCGGATAAAGTGCGTAAGTTATACATGAATCATTTTACTCGTAAGAGTTTTGTTCTAGGATCCAAGTATATAACTTCGAAGCGATCCACTCCAGTCCAAGAAATGATTTCTCACTTGATTCTTATTAGCGAACACTTGATCCAAATTCTTGATATAATACTGAGGTTTTTATCATGATATATGGCAATGCAAGGAGAATAGAGGTTTCTAATCGAGGAACCTGATTGAAGTTCACACTATGGAGATCGAGTGAGCAATACTAGTTCTGATGTAAAATTTATGTAATTGGGCAAGTGGATGGATCCGATTTTGCATACGAATTATTTATGTACATCATATGGGCTTAAGTATGTTTGTATGCTTTGTTGTGTGACATAAGAAAGTTTTGAATATAGGAAAAATTATAAATATTGTTGGTTAGTCATTTAACACTTCAAATAATGTTAAGTGTTTGTTTATTCCGATATAGAATTTGATTTGATTGATAGTGTGATTTATAGACTATGGATACAATGTTGTTTAAATCCCGAAACTTTTGAAAAACTGATTTTCAAAGAACATGAGAAAGAAAATAATATTACTATTTTGAAAACTTTGGCGGAGTGATAATATTTCAAGATATTTGAAAAGAGTTTTGTGAAGTTATTTTTCAAATATTTTTTGTTATGACTAAAGTTGGGTGATTGAAGATTTTCTTATTTAGAAGACTCGTTAGGTATATTTGTTTACTCTAGTTGTTGTTTTAGGAGGAACCGAAATATTATTGGATGCTCCATGATGTTTTAATTTTAGAGTTATGCCATGTCGCGATATAAGGAGCACCCTCCTTATCATAATTGATTTTGGTTTCAATATATTTCTCTTTTGGAGGAATTTGGTAATATATTTTGCAAATAAAACTAGGGCATTTAGTTCTAAATTTATCTTTTGAAAAAGATTGGATGTTTGGTTATTTATTACAGAGTATTGTCTGTACTTTTTTTGAATATGTTTATTATATTATTTATAATGTCTCGATAATTTAAACCATTTGCATCCACACATATCGAACTTGAATCACTCAAAATATCAGATTGTTAAATTGTATTTGGCAAAACTCAGCATATACAGAAATAATAAATCATAGAATCACAAACACAGAGTAATATAACAAGCAGCGGAAACAAAAGAATATTAGTTCATGAAGCTACTATATATATAACATAGTTAAACAAAATGCAGTAGAAGTTTCGAATACATAGAAGTCTCAATATGATAGTCAAATAACAAAATCTGAATATATCACTGAGTTAACTGAATAACTGCAAGCTGAATAGATAGATGGATCACCAAGAAAAGCTCCAACTTCAAAGATGAGTTTCGAATGCTGTGATACTCAGACTAACCCGAGCATAAAGGAAAACACAGAACACTCGAGTTAGGATTAACATTCTTATATCAATAAATCTAATTTATGTGAAATATCAACTAAAATACAAGTAACTTAAAGGATGTTTGGGATAGACATCCTCCAAGGATCCATTAAACTATCTACTATGTAGCAATATACACTATTATAATAATTAATATAGTAAAGTAAACTATTAAAATAGCGTTAAAGGCATTACCCACATCCCCCTTAACACATTTTATATGTTCCCATAGTCTATATAGTACCATAATCTCCCCCATACTAGGCGTCGTCAGAGGGCACTTCATAAGTATGGTACAAAACAAACTCGTATTGGTCTCGATAAGGTAGGTGACACGGTACAACTTGGCAATGCTAGGGTAGATATACCAATTACACTTTCGAGCTGGTGGTAACGCATAGCCGCAGCTACCGCCCACCTCGAGCCACACTCCCAAGTCAAAAGTGCACACCTAATCAACCACAAGTAATAGAATGATAATCAAAGAAGTGTATCCGATAGGAGGAGCTACCTCACTTGGCCTGTCAATTGCTCATGTTTTAGCCACTTATGCCAACTCACGGAAGTCGGGTCCACGTATATACCTCATATAGGATCGTCGCCACCATCCTACTTCATTCTGGAATCTCTATTGCGTACACGATTGTAAAAGTGGTTTTCGGCATTGGCAAAGAGAACGACAATAACCGATCCTGGTCTCTTTAACGACCAAAAGTTATTATAACACCGCGGTCATTTCAAAATATCATACTTCAAAACCCAAATATCATCAAAACCATATCAATACTGTATCATTTTTCACTTCAAACATATCCATTTCCAAAGTCATAGCACTTTCAAAGTTATAACACTTTTGAAACCAAAACACTTGAAATTATAATACTTTGGAAATTATAACACTTTGAAATCATAATACCTTAGAAAGCCATAACACTGCCCTTTAGCAGTTTAGATATTAATAATATATATATATATATATATATATATATATAATAAAATAGTTTATAGAATAAAATAGTTAATTTAAAATAGTTATAAGTTAAAATAGTTTGTAATAAAATAATTAGTATACTAAAATAGTTTATATTAAAAATAGTTTATATTAAAAATGATTTATATGAAAATAGTTTATATTAAAATAGTTTATAAAGTACAATATATAAGTAATTTAAATATAATTTAAAAATACTTTATATAATAAAATAACTTCCTCAAATTTCACAAATCGATCCAAATCAACTTGAATTTCAAAAATTCAAATTTAAATCAATCTCAGTTCATCAATTTCAGTTCAATTCAGTTTCTCAATAAACCATTTCAAATTATATTAATTTCTTATACAGATTTGAACCCCAAAATAAACCATTTCAATTTTAAAATATTTCAAAGCTTTAAATATTCCACATTTCAAATTAAATTTGATAATTTCATTACGTCTCAAATTCACATTACTACTACTTAGTTTTGAAATATTTACTTAATCATTTTAATAATAATTAAACAAAACTTCAAATTACAAATTTTAAATATACTAAATATCCCATTTCAGTTTATATAAATTTGAAATATTTAATTAAATCACTTTTAATCAAAAATCAAGTTATAAAATCATATCTTAGAAATCTCAAATTTGATAAATTTAAAATCAAACTTATTTGATTATAATTCTTAAATAATGCAATTTCAAACCAATTTCTATTATAAACTCTATATTTGAAATATAATTTTTAAATAAATACTTAAACATATTACTAAATTTATTTATATATTAAATCTATTTATATATATTTTTAAAATAGAAAAATTATGAATAAATTCTTAAAAATTATAATTTCAAAATTTACTTAAAACTATAAAATTTCAAAACATATAATTTGTTATATATAGTATCTAAAAATCAATAAATAAAAAATATTTCGTTTCAAAACCATAGAAATCATTTCAATATATATATAGTATATAATTTTCTATCCTATGGTCAAGTGGTACAAATATTTATCATTTTGATCCGCAATTTAAATATATATAGGTATATTTCATTTCAACCCGCAATCCCAAATTCAGTTCAATGAAAATCGTTTGGATTTATCATTTCAACCCATAACGATTTTCTCATATTCTATAGATCGTTCGGGTATGTATCATTTCAACTCATAAGGAATTCTAAACTAACAAGATACTTGCAGAGTGAAAACAGATATGATAATAAGATAATAGACATATATCATCAATATAAATAATAGATAGTGGTGTCAAATGTCATAGGTGAACAGATACGGATAATAGCATATATATAGCTATGTAAATAAATACAGCAGCATATTTCAATTGTCGTTTCAATTGAAATCAAATTTAATAAATATAAGAATGCTAATCGTGAGTGATTGCTCACCTTTCGAGGTTAGATGGATTTGACAAAGAAATGAGCTACGAATCCAGGCACAAATTTGACGACAAAGCCGATGAAAAGGAATTGATGGAAATGAATCAGACTCATCTTGATATACTGGAACAAAGTATATAATATATTATTATTTTCCTTCTTAAAACCAAAAATCAATCTAAAATACATATTCAATATATATATATATATATATATATATATATATATGTATGTATGTATGTATGTATACAACCTGAAATATATTTTTATGCATACTGAAAAAAATAAAAAAAAGAATCAAACCGCCTATAGTTTACATACTTATAACCATATATAAGTTGTTATATTATAACTAATACTTTATATACGCTAACATCAATAAAACCATAAACAAATTATACTTTATAAATTTAAACATTTGTAATACTGCTTTTAAAATATAATATATTCTTATGTATACAACACATATATAACTTACATAAATAATATACTGCACGCAATCATATATGAATATATATATATATATATAGCTTCTTAGATATAAGACTTAAACCCAGAAAACCATACATATAAAGGCTATACTAATATGTACATAATATATAAAATAAAAGACTTGCCATAGATGAAGTGGAAGCTACAGGAATGTGCTAGGGAAGTTCGGTTGGCTTCGGGTGCGCTCGGTGGGCTTCACATGGAGGAAGGGCTAGATGAAGCGTGACTTCGGTGAAGCTCGAGTGTGCTGTGGGTTCGGCACAAGGTTGCTCGGGTCTGGAAAGTGGAGCGATCGGGATGGAGTGCTTGCATAGAGGTGGAAAACAGTGAGGGAGTAGCGATGGGATTTGGCTATGCGTGTGATACAGGCTGTGTGCTCGGGATCTGGTGCATGGCAGGATGGGTGTGCGGGTGGTCGCTGGTGGTTGATGGGGTTGCGAGAGGGGTAAGGCGGAGGTGGAGAGGGATGGATTGGCAAGAACAGTGGGAGGCCGATCAGCTGAAAGCATGCATTGGTTCGAGCAATTTTAAGGAGAGCAGGTAAAATAAAGGAGAAAGCAAATGGTTTCAGGGAAAAACAGGTAAATAGGCATAAGGAAGAAGTTGCAAAAAAAAATTAGTCTCAAGGACAACAAGTTTGCTTTTTAGTCTGAAGGACATCTTTTAGTGGAAACTGAAAATGATAGTTACAACTATCATTCTGTGATTTACACTAAAAGTGTACTTCAACCTAAAAAACAAATTTATTGTCTCTGAGACTAAATTTTTTGCAACTTTTTCCTTGTGCCTAAAAATCCCTTTCAGAAATATATATTACTTATTTATATTTCTCCGAAATGAAAAGTTAGGACTCAAAATTTTAAAATAGAAATTAAAAAATTGGACATATTCAGTGGCAAAGTCACTTAAGTTGTTATCTTTTCTTGCCTTCACGTGTATCTGGTATTGATCGATTTCAAAAGCAAAGTTGAAACATTTTGCTTTGCTGTCAGTAAAGTTTTAAAAGCAAAAGTTGAACGCATTATTCACCATCATCATTTTATATGCTAGTTGTGTCCTTGTTTTTACTTGTGCACAAAAAATGTGAAAAGAAAATTAGCCTGCGTCTTACCTTTTTTTTTTTCATTTGCAGTAGTTCTGCAAAACACATTAATGGCAGTTCAATTTGCTCTAAATGGATCCTGTTGCTAACGAAGCAAATTTTTGGTCACTTTGCTAATTTATTCAAATTTTTTAATATTTTGTACGTGCATAAACTTTTGTTGTCCAGTTTTTCTTGCGTGCATATGAGTGTCCAAACTGCATGCAAATAATTGCAGCTTGACAGGTCTTTTTCCCTTCCATATTGTAGGGTGCAAAAAAAAAAAAAAAATGAGCCAAGACGTGTTTTTTTAGTTAGTTTATTTAAACAAGGTGAACCATCGAGTGCGTGTAAAAAAATGCTGTGCAAAAATATGTTACATACGAAAATGGGTTCCTGGCTAAATTTTTTTCTTCATCTCTTGCGTGAAAAGAAACAAGTTCCAGGCATTTGTGTTATTTCCCTTTTTCGTGTACCCAGGTTATATTTTATTACATTTTGCCTTTTTTTTTTTGCACGAACCAAATGTTATTATAAGGCAACAGCGTTTCTGCATGCGAAATTCTTTTGCATGCAAACTTCTGTTACATGCGAACGTTTTTTTTATTTGCATTTTGCGTGCATGTATAGTGTATATTATCCGGTCACATTTTGTTTTACATTTTTGGCCATGCTGCGTGCAAAGTGAAGTCCAGGATTGTTTATTTTTTTTACTTCATGTTGCATGCAAGTGAAACACGCGAAAACTAGAATCATCATTCTGTGCACGTGTGAAGAAAAAAAAATGTCCAGGTCATTTTTCTTGTTTTGCAGTTTGTACTTGCATGCTAAAAAGTGTGTTGCACTAACTATTATTGTTTTCATGCATGTAAGTCCAGATCTTTATATTTTGGTTCATATGAACCGGTGTTGCACAAAAGTGCAGTAATGCCAAACCAGTCATTGATTTTTTTTATATAATCTATGCGTGTAAATAATTCAAATATATCTTGTTTTCTATTGTAATGTGCGTGCAAATGTGAGTTGTACGTTACTGCGGTAATTTACTTTGAACCGGTGCTTGGTTTTGAAACAAATTTTGTTGCCGTTATTTTTATAATGGATTTTTACTCCGTTGTCATATTTTTGAAGCGTGTTGTTTTGATGAGATTTTTGACAAATAAAAATTACTGCTGTTTTGACTTCAGTAACCGTCAATTTAAAGTGAATTTTCAAGCGTCTATCCCGCAATCCTGATTTGATATCCGTTTTTAACGTATTTTGTGAAGCGCAATTATTTTTTCGAATTTGCTATAAATGTTGCTGTTTTAATCACGTGTTTTTTTTAAATCGTTTTATAATAAAATTATTTTCAAAAATTTTACAGTTACGCTTTCAAAATAATGACGAATCGATTTAAACGCTTCAGCAAAATTAAGGACCGTGAACCCTTACTTTAACTGATCCGATTAATTCCGCATTTGTCCATTTGAGAACTTAAATCTATTTATATAAAATACACAATTTTGCACTTTCAAGGAAACGATGAAGATGTTTAAACGATTTAGCAAAGTACGGAATATGAAACCACGCTTTACTAATTCGGTTAATTCCGGACTCGTTAATTGAAATATTTGCTGTGAATTTGCTGTTGAAGATTTTGATGATTTTGTTGGGCTTTCGAGCCACTATGATGGACCTTCGGGTCAATTACCAGTACTAGACCTTCGGGTCATTTGTCGGACCTTGGGGTCATTTGTTGGGCGCCAAATATTACGATGACATTACTTGGTAGGCTTCGGCCATATGAGATGTACGTGTGGCATAGCTTTGACTCGCCATATGCTGGCATCGATCCACTTTTATGCTGATTTTTCTAGTTATCTTATTTTGATTTCTAGATTTTTGTTTATTGCTGTTTTGAATTCAATTTTGAATTTGAAAGTTGATTTTGATGGAGTTTAATGAGATTTCTTCGTTTAAACTAGGTTGATTATTTATGCTGAATAGTCTCATTCGAGACTATGATTGATTTGCTTCGATGTATTTTATGATGCATTCACTTCTAAATTTAAATTAGACTGATATGTTATTATTTTCTTTTAAATAATACTCGGTTAGACCGAGTTATT
Organism: Allium cepa; assembly: GCA_030765085.1. Taxonomy (NCBI): domain Eukaryota; kingdom Viridiplantae; phylum Streptophyta; class Magnoliopsida; order Asparagales; family Amaryllidaceae; genus Allium; species Allium cepa. The sequence goes on along the minus strand of CM060940.1, from coordinate 404,941,824 downwards.
TCAGGATAATCGCTATCTCTGATTCAGTTGCTGCTTCATCTTTTGGGATTTCACCTCATCTTTTGTTTAGTCTTCAAGGTGTTACTTTTGGTGTATTGACTCTCATCTCATGTATGTATTGATGGCTATGTACATGTACATTGGGTTCATGTGAACCATCGAGTGTTGTAACATGTATCCAGACTTATCTTCCGCTATATATCTGATATTTCTGTTTTGATGTGATTATACTTATCTGTGTTATTGTTATTATGAGTTGTTCTGAATTTTTCTTAAGCCGCCGTAGTTTCGTTTTATATTTGGATTGAATATATATCATTGGGAGTAATTACACAACTCCTATCGATGTAATCAATACTCGTCTAAGGCATAACTTACGCATGGTCGCTTCAAACAAGCCTTTTTCTTCGCAATAGCTGACATTATTCCTTATAATAAGCTTTGTTGTTGTGAGCATAGAGGTGGAGAGTCATAGCTTCAGAGAGTATTTAAAGCTAGAGACTATTTGGTTTAATACGGCGGGTAACGAAAGGAAAAAAGGAACACCAAAGGTTCAGACGGTTACCGATACAAAATTGTTTCTGTAGATTTTTCTATCTCCCGAACTTTGAAACACACAAATGAATATATTGTGGAGACTAGTATGACACGACGATCAAAACGGTGAATAGATATCAACTGTATGACTATCTGATCAAAAGTCGATATTGGGTACCGAAAGTGCTGCTAATTTACCAGAAATAAGATAAACGAAGCAATAACATTCTAAATTTGGAGAAACGAAATATGACGTCTCACTCAAAATATGATTTACAAATTTATTGTATAAAAATATTCAAGTTTGGAAAACATTTTATTATCATCTAATATTAACTGATTTGAATTTAAATAAATTACACAAGAAAATAAATTTCAATATTATCAGATGGAAATTTACCATTTGCTATGTTTAATTAGACGGATTCCAAATATTAAATATTTATTCCAAAATTCAATTATTTAAAATTTCATAAAAAATTAGTTAATTACGTTATTAAACCAGTTAAATTTACGGGTTGTTACATTATTTATGTTATTATTGCTTATGATAGAAATAAATTGTGTATTACTTTTTGAAGCATAGTTCTCTTTTGGATTATTAGTACAAGATAAGTACAGAGAAGCAAGAGATTCCTATTTGATTTCTTGCGCACCTACATTTGCATAGAAATAATGAATTACTTGTAAAAATAAAAAATCAAACGCAAAAGAGGTACTTAATAGGTTTAGATATTGGAGATTAGTTGATTTTATACCCTAGATATTGGAGGCTACTTGGCTTTGGTTTTCTTTTGGTTGATTTAGACCAGTTGTGGCGAGTTATAATTTTTCGGATCAGTCGTGCAATGGAGGTGCTACCAAATTTTTTCCGTAATATATGGAAATTTAAGAGCTTAATAACTCATTTTAACTAATAGTTTTTAATCCTTAAGCGTTAGGAGACGTTTTTACCATGGAAATTTTGAGGACGACATTCAACACCCGATAATTTTATCATTTTGTTTTTGAATATTTAATATATTTTAAATATTTGAATAATTAGTGTTTAAAAATCTAAATAACTTATATTCAAATATAGTGATTATTTATATATTTGAATTATGAATTAAATATTAATTAAATGGATTAAATAGCCTTATTTAACTCCTTTTAATTAAAAAACAATAATGATGAACTCATTATGTAAATTTATTTACATTAATAAATAGTTCGAAGAAGTAACAAGAAAATCAATTGTTAATAAAATGATTTGATTCTTATTGATGTATTTCCAAATGAATTTATTGGATTTTTCCATAATTTTTTATCTGGAAAATATTTAAATTATTGTTCGATGTATTCTATGACAAACGATGGTATTTTTGGAATTTGACAGAATAAAACAGTCTTTATATTTTATTGTTGATATGTGATCGAGTCGCATTTTGATGCACATTCTTATTTTTATTGATATCTTTTGCGGTTTGTACGTAGATGGGATATTGTATTGCAAGATACCGCGAAACCTTCTTTTCAAAACATTTTCATATTAAATCAAAATTCAAAATTTTGAAAGTGACTTGATATGATGGCTTTCTTGTAATGTTTGCTTAACTTGAGAATCTTAGTACTTAAAATTTTGGTTTAACCTGTGATGGAAGTAAGAAATTATTTTACAAAATTAATTTAAGTTGACTTACACTTTTTGTCCTTCATCACATTTCATAACTTTCCCTCTTTTCCTTTTTATTTTTATTCTTCTACAATGAGAAACAAAAACGGTTGTAACATCAAAAATTAAAACCAAACATTATACTTAATAAAAAAATAAAATTGGATCCTTTGGATTTGTATTGAAGAGAACTTCAATCCATGTCATTTTGGTAGCGTGTGGTCATTGTTCATGGGTTTTGATGGTGAAGGTCGTTTGCTAGGGTTTGGGTGTTTGTGTGATATAAGTGGAGTTAGCTCAAATGGTGTTTGAATTTGGATTTGTTACGACAAGGGGCTTCTTTAGTGAGATTTTGGGTGAGTATGGTGGCACGTGGTGAAGTCCCACATAGGTTAAATCAAAGTGATTGGGGATGTCATGTTTTTCCTGGGAGAGGAGGGGGTAATACCGTAGTTGCCAATAGGTTGGGATTGAGTGGAGAAACAAGTTAGCGAAGACAGTTCGTCAGACAGTCGAGTGATGCTCCATATCTTAGTTCGAGCATGCACGAACAGCTTAGTATTCGTATGTATGTATTTGAGTTTTGGAGGGAAATACATTAGAGAAGATAGATTAGTTATGGTAATTAACTAAATTATGTTATTTAGTTGATTTAATTAAATTGTTTAATTCGAAAACTTATAAAGTAGATATCTTGCCCATACGAGGTTGGATTTGGACGCAGTTAGTTATGTCGTTCCCGTAAGAAACTTAGCTATGCATTGGAACTAGTTTTGTCAAATTTGGAGCTAGTGGAACTCTGGACTAAAGCATCAAATTTGGAGCATTGGAACCAGTATCGTTCAATTTAGACCAAACAGACTACACAAGCATCAATTGGAATTTCAATAAATTTACTCACCTCTAAATAAACTATATGATTTCTATGTTGTTGAATGCTTGGATGATATTTGACAGTTTTACTAAAGTATGAATTAATAATAAAATTATAATGATTTAATTTAATTGCATTTAATGTAGTTAAATTACTTATACTTTCTTTGTTATGTCTATTTAGCAGAGTAAATACTGTTTTGCTAAACTTAAAGTGAAGAGATTATTTTGACATCTACTTAGTAGAATAAAACATCATTTCTGCTATAATTAAATTGAATAGATTATTTTAGGCATCCATCGAGTAGAATAAATCACCGCACCATGCTTGCAATGTAAAATGATTATTATTATTTGATTGTTTATTTATATTTGAATTCCTGCTTGGCGAATGACGTAAATAACTATTGTATTGCAGGAGACAAAAAGGAAAAAGTTGGAGTGTATTCCCGACGTATAGGTCGCTACGGGACACATCGAAGTACCAAAATATATGGGATTTATAGGGGACTTCTATGGAGAGACATAAGGGGTTCATCGCCATTATTAATTAACTGTTATATGCATCATAATTGTATTGTTATATTGCTTATATTGATGTTGGTTGAAATTTTTGTGGCATACTGTTTAATTTGTTTAAGCGTTGTTATAGCAATTATTGCCGTACCGACGCTTATGAAACATCATCTCCTTAAACCCTTGTGCGTGTTGAACTTATACTTGTATTTTTACTAAATAAATGTTTGGTCAAGATTTTACAGTTTGAAAGTTGTTTAAACTTAATTAATTTATCTTAGTTATAATTTAAATAATTTTAAACTTTATTAATTCACATTTAATTCATACGAGATCAGATTTGAGAACGATAAGTTGCGTTGCGATCGTATCAACGAGTACTATGATATGGTGTTGAATTGGAATAGTTTGGATCTCATAGGAATTAGAGTTAAAATTGAACACCTATCTAATTTTAATTCGAATTGAAGTGCTTTTTCTAATTTTTCTTTAATTCCTTAAAGAAGAAATTTACTTTAAAATAAAAAGTATGATTTTTAGACATTATAAATTAATAGTTTTATGAAATATCTTAAATAGAGATTTTTGAACAATAAAATAAAGATTTTTTAAAATCTTAATATAAGTCCGTCTTTTATAATTAAGGGATATGGTTTCTAAAAGAAAATAGAAATATTTAATATATATATTCATTAACCATTTTATATAGAGTGATATATATACACACATACATTATAATTTATTTATAAATGTGAAATTTATAAATGTGATAATTTATAAAAGCGATATTTTACAAATGAATGAAGATTTGTAAAATCGTATTTTTGTTAATAAAAGTATGGATTTATAAACGGTGTTTATAAATTAAAGGAACTATTATTATTTAATAGACTGGAGAAATAAATCAAACAGTGGATTTACTATAAGATGTGAAATGTTGTTTAGAAAATAGTTGATTACATTCTAGAAAAATGGATATGAGGATAGATTGGTGATGTTAAATGGTATTTTATAAATAAGAAGGGATTGTTAAAAGAAATTCATAAATATGGAAGCAACGTTTAAAACGGACAGTAATTAATGTTTTCAATGAGATTTTATGAAGATTTATAAGGGGATAAAGTTATAAATGAGGCTTATAAATAAAGGGATTTTATAAGAAGGAAAGCTTATAAAACAGAAAATGAATATTAAATATAGTTTTTAAATATGGAAAGGATTATGTTGAATATTAAGTATGGATTTTTATTAAGGATATATATATATATATATATATATATATATATGTTTTAAAGGTTATTTATTTATATTGTTTTAAAGTTGTTTATAGATATTTTAATATTTTGAAAACTAATATTAACATGGGTTGAAATTAGTTAAAAAAAATTATCAATAAAATTTTGGAAATTAAATATTATTATTTATAATAATGTTTAAGATAAATTATTATTGTTTTATTAAGAATGTTTTAAAAATTTTAATTATTATTTTAAAGATGTTTTGAAGTTAATTCTTATTTATTGTTATATATAAGTTTTTTAAAGCAAATGAATATAATTTTATTTATAAATGATTCTAAGGTTTATAAAGAGGATTTTATAAACAGATACGAGTTTTATAAGAGGAATTTTATAATGTGGTTTGGAAAATTCAAAGGAAGATTATCTATAAGATAAAATAGTTTAATAAGTGGTTTTAGATATTTATAAAAGAATTTTAGAAATGGTTTTATAGATGTATAAAAGGAGTTTTACAAATGTTTTGGTGGATTTATAATGGAGTTATAAATAATTTAGAATTATATAAAAAGTAAATCTTCTCCACATGTTTGGTGAATATACTTACACCATTGAGATAAGTATGTAACACCCCGCATTTTTTAGATAATTAAATAATCAAATAATTATAAATACTGAAAATGAGCATTTTAGAATTAACAGAATATGGCCTCGATACTTTTACCATTGTATTCGTGGCGGTTTTATGATTAATTTACATATATAATATGCCTCGAACAGATTTTGTATGAAAAAGTTATCGGCGTTCGAAGTCCCGTATTGGAAAATAATTATACGTGTAAATGTGCATAAATATATTTGTGTAAATTCCAAAAATAATGTGCATTTGAAATTCAAAATAGACGTATGTCATACATGAAATTAATTGACATCAGCAATTAGAGGTATCAATTAACATTAGCAGGCAATGTTAATCAAATCAGAAATTAAAGGAAATTAATTTACATGAATTAGCAACATTTGAATTTCAAAATAAACATGTATTATAAAGGGAATTAAATTTGCAATTGATGGAAATTAATTAGAATGAATAGGCAATAGTTAAAAGTTAACGTCTAAAAATAGAGGAAATAAATTACTCCGTATAAAACAAAAAGGCTAAACACGTCAAAACAGACGCATTTTGTTTGTTTTTAATGGTTGTATTTCAATCACGTTAAACGAATAGACGATGTTGCTTTGGCTCTTTAAAAATAAATATGCAGGGCTATCCTTCAAACTTATATTTTTTTTTGAATGTTCACGGAAGCCCTGTTACTTTTCTTTCTCCTCCAATTCTTCAAAAATCAAATATATTAGATTTAGGTTTTCTAATTTGCAATTTGGAGGTAGAAACTGTAGTTCTAGAGAAGAGATTTCCATATTATGCCATCCATATGAGGTGAGTTCTTAGATATGGTTTTCTATTTTATTTGTTTATTTTTCTTCAATTGGATTCAGATTTATAAATCTATACTAATTCTAGTTTATGGATCCAAATAGGGTTGCAAAGGGGAAGGCAATGGATAATAACTGGACTAAAAATCAGATCTAGAATTTAGAGTGTTTTCTTTTCAGGTGAGCGTTTTTATGTTGATGATATATATTATCATTAGATTTTCGTTAAATATTTTAATTCAGCATTTGAACTAATTTCAGTAATTAGTTCTACTAGTCGGTTATGTTGAACTATAAATTTTATAAGAGAAGTGTACTTAATTTAAATGTTATTTATATACAGTAAGAAAGGAATCCAGTTAAATACAAGTAATATTGGGCTTAAAAATTATAGAGAAAGACATAAGCCTAAAAGTGAGAAATTTAAAATAAATTATGGTAAAACTCGGAGAATGAAATAAAAAGGGAAAATCTAACAACTTGATTTGGAAGTTAGTGATGGATTAGTTGGTTGGTTTAGAAAAGGGAATACACACTACAAGAAAAAATATTTTTAGTTGCATTAATTGGTGGCATTTTAAATTTTGTGCAACTGTTGGTAATTTTACAATATAAAAATAAACAAAGAAACATGGCTAATTCTCCCGCTAGTAATTCATGGAATTTTTTGCTAAAGTTTTTTGCGGCCGCTCAAATTTCCTTTACCACCTTTTCTTCTTCTCAAACTACTCCACTTAAAAAATATTATTCGTCTCTTCCAATTTACTCCACAAGCCCTAATTTTCCTAATTCAAAAACTGCGACCGAACTAAAATAAAGCAAACGCGATTTTAGAAGCAGAATTCCATGTTTCCCGAATCAAAATCCCAATTAATAAAATCAAAACCCCCAACCCAGACTTCGAACTGGATTTAGGTGATTGTGGAATGAATGCAGAGGCGGTGAAGGTGATTTCAAGTGGAGCGGTGGTGGATCAATTCGAGGAGGCGCTGCTGTAAGAGACGAAGGCGAGTTTGAGTTTGAGATTTCGAACAGCTGAAGTTGCGAATTTCAGGTATGTGTCTGCCTTTTTCTTGCTTTTAGTTTATTGTGTCAAATATTTTTTATCGGTACATTGCAAATTAGATACTAATAAAATGAAGGAAAATTTATGTATGTATAATTGTAGATCACTTTGCGGGTTCAATAAAAACATGCCTATTTGCAAACTTATTAAAAACATGGGTATATTTCTGCCACATCAGTTGTACAATGGTTTTCCCAATTAGGATGTAGCAAGAAACCAGCTCGGATCAAGCTATGTTGCCCTCTTAAAGTTACTTTAGAGCCAAAAGCACTTTGTGTTGCTAGTCCATGGTAAGGAAGTAGCATTAGAACTCAAAACAGAGAAGTGCAGCTTCCGGGGTTGAGGGTTAACATATATTCTTTGTATGTATTGATTGATGGATAATAAATGAATGATTGATATGGACCATTTTCACTTTGAATACATCAGTTCATCAAGATTTTGGGGCTATGTTATATGTCACTTGTTGATTGCTTGAACACACAATATGTAAACTGTCAAGTAAGTTATACGAAAGTAGTCTGATTATGTACAATTGCTTCTTGACCACATATGATTTCTTTGTAGGGCACAGTGATGAATGTTAGAAAGGTAATCTAAGAAAAGGCAATTGACATGGGACATTGTTAATAAAATCCTTTCTTTTTCTTTTCTTTTCTCCCTTTAAGGTGATTGAAGCAGCTAAGAAGAGACCTGAGATATTGGTTCAAGTAGGGTTGAAATACAGATACATGCCTCCTGTAGCAAAACTACTTGATATAGTTCACAGTGGCAAACTTGGGCATGTTAAAATGGTTGCTATACGTGAACATCGATTTCCATTTTTGGTCAAGGTAAAATGTATTCCCTTTTCAGTGTGCAATAGAACTATTCAGTACTTAAATGTAAGAAGTGAACAATGTTGGATTATTTTTAATTTAATCAATTGTTAAAACTGAAAATTATTGCTAAGACACAGCAGAAAACCTACAAAGAGCATGAAGTGCATCCTATACAAATGGCGAGTTCATTTGTTTTGTTTTCTTATCTAACCTTTTAATTTTGTGGTTGTTCAGAAATGCTTGAGCTGATTCTATATCAAATTATTTTGTAGATGCATGTATGGTCCCTAACTAATTTTCCCCAATTCAACAAGTGTAAAAAATGTGTGTATTGTCAAAATTTAACTAAATACAAGGCATGCAATTTAATATCAATGCTGCATAGGATAGAATTCTTAAGTGTCCATGAATGAATAATCATTTTATTACATCCATGTGTCAATATTTTTGTATTTGATGTGTATTTAGTTATACATGATCCACGAAAAATGATACTTTGGGTTATGAAAGGTGTGATAGATATCCTTTTCTTTTGTCTGAAGACCCGATACACACACATATCCAGACATGTCAAATAGAGTTTTCTAAACCACAAAGAGATATCTGAAGTTTAGTAATTGAAACATTTAACCATATAATGTAAATTGTAGATGATCTTTTGCTTGTTAATTTCCTAGACTGGGTAATTTGTATAGGTGAAAAACTGGAATCCGTTCAATGTCAATTCAGGAGGAACACTGGTTGAGAAGTGCTGTCACTTTTTTGATTTGATGAGGCTTTTTACAGCAGTAAATCCTGTATGCGTGATGGCTTCTGGAGCAATTGATGTTAATCACAAGGATGAAATTTACAACGGAAAGTTTAAAATTACATTTTTCGACTTGTCAAATAGATTATTGAAATCAAACATTTTGCAACATATCTTTTGGTGGAAACATTATGCAAAATTAAAAGATTTCATGATATGAAAGCTAAAATTCATTACTTTTGCATTCAAGCAATTTGCAGTACTTGATTCTCACTGATGGAAAGTATGAATCAGGTGCCTAACGCATACGTGATTGTTGAGTTTGATAATGGTTCATGAGGAATGCTTGATCTGTGCATGTTTGCGGAAGGTAATAAAAATGAACAAGAAATTTGTGTAGTTGGCGACACTGGCAAGGTAATATTTGGAAAATATTTGCACATAGCTTGTTTATGACATGTTTTTTAAGAGGACAACATAGCGCATATATCCAAATCTACACCCTAATTGCAAGGTAATATTTGGAAAATATTTGTGCAGACTAGACATATGCACACCCATGCTTCAATGCACTCACTAACACAGCCTATATCTAAATCTACACCCTTACACACAGAGTCCCAAACACATGAGAGTTTATATTTTTTTAGGTATATATAGTGGAGAGAGTTGCATTCAAGTACTCCTCCCTTGTTTTCATTTTAATGCACTGTTTTGATTTTGGATATCATAGTTCAACTAGTTTGTTATAACATACTCTGTTAATCCATTGTCTTACTGGGACTTATATGTGGGTAGCATATGCATACATCCATTTATATGTATTTAAGAGTGTGGTCCTGTTGCTCTGGTGTGTATACACTTGTTTCTATTGAATAATTGCTGTCACTTTTGTGGTGTTCATGTCTGCAATTGTTTCCCTTCATGTCTATTGAATAAAATAGAGGTAACCCTATAAATCAAATTCACAGTTGTGTATATGTGTTGTGTGTGTGTACACACGTCTGTATGTAAGTATGTATATGTATATATATGTTCATGTGTGTGTGAACATAATTTTGGAAAAGGTGTCTTTGTCTCATGTTCTACGGCCTATACTTTCTATTGTTTATGTACATAGGAAGTAGGAAATAAGAGTAGGCAAATAATGTTGCAGACCAAAATAAACTAAATACTAAAAATAATCACAAGAAACATTAAAACTTATGATCACTTTTTCGTCCCAAAACCTTTACATGATAAACTATATCTGGACATGGAGCTTGAATAAATATGGACATGAAAACAATGGCTTGCCTAGAAAGATGTCAAATTATAGGCAATATATATTATTAATTTTTTCTCATCTTTTAGTCCATGTATACTTTAACCTTATCTTTATCTTTCTTAATATATATTTTTCTTGTATATTATGTACATGCAGGGATACGATATTAGCTTCCCCGTAACAAATTCTCATTGTAAAGATATGCATAAGCACACGCTTATATGTTTCATTGTTCAATCTATGGAGGTAATTTTCTTCCACTTGCAAAAACCTGTTATGAACAAACATTTCTATTCTGCAATCTTCATGGTCAGTGTTTTAATGTCGAATGTTAAAACTTTGCTACAATCATAAAAGGACTTTTGTGTTTTTGACTTTAGTTAGGCTAATTATGCTTATGTGTTATCTGACCTTGAAGATTTATGTTTGGACGGTCAAATAATCTATATAGTGAAGGAATTCATATTAGAACTTGAATTTTAGGAACCATGGCTTTTTTCAGTGCTTTTGATATTTATTACTAGTTTTGATTTCAAGATTTAGCGGTGTTAAACAATTGGTATCGACCAAGGATTTTTTGCAGTTTTTATATATAAATAATTACTGAAAATGAAAAAAAGTAGTATGAATGTGCAGTTTCAAGATTAGAGATGAAAGTTGAATGTGTAAGAGTAAAAGGAGAAGAATGGTGGAGGAGTAAAAGATGAAGTATGCGTGGGGTTGAGTTGGTGATAAAACTTGTCAGTTGGGTGGTGTAGGAGTTGTTTGTGGTTACTGTGTTTGTGAAGGGGAGGATGAAAGTGTGTGGAGGGAATGGTGTGGTCGAATGAATGGATTGAGGAGGAAGTGATGAGGTTGCTTGCTTCACCTGACGGTCAAGAAGCCGTTTTCCAAAATCTAGAAAATACAGGAGCCCTTCACCTGACGGTAGCAGAAGCCTAAAAAGTAGGTCAGCATCTCCAGTTAGAGAGCCCAAGAGATTGTTGAAGCTTCAGAAGGATTTGTCTACCTTGTGAGTTCTTCGCATAACTTTCGGTCTATGACTCTGTATGTATCTACTACTGTTGACTTCAATACAGCCATGGTCTATGTTAGTACAGACATGGTGGGAACTACCCTTCTAGTGAGGGCAGTAAGAACGATCTTTTAGTGCAGTGGTCTAATGGAGCAGGTGGCATAGCCCTTATTCTTTGCAAAGCCGCTCAGGTATATATATTATGTTAGTATAAGAATACTGTATCTTATATTTTACAAGTGATTCAAATTTCAAACAACTAAAATCACTTTAGATATCATATCTAATTGTTGTGAGAATTCAAATTTTAAAACTTGAAACTTAAAACTTTTAAATTAACTTTTAAAACTTGAAAATAAAAGCTTAGAATTTAATTTATTTAAAACTTAAAACATATAAAATAAATTAACTTTTAAAAATTAAATTCAAAATTAAATTAACTTTTAAAAGTTTAAACTTAAAACTTTAAATTAACTTTAATTTTACTTTAAATTAACTTTAATTTTACTTTAAATTAACTTTAAATTAACTCAAATTTGAAATAAACTTTAATTTTAAACTTTAAATTAACTTTAATTTTAAATTAACTTAGAACTTTAAATTAAATTAAATTTAAAACTTAAAATTTTAGTACCTTCAACTAAACTGTTAACTAATTGTTTTACTGTTAACTAATTGCTTTACATATTATGCATTAAATTACAATTTACAAAACTATTATGAATTTAGGTGCTTACATTGTCATTTTTTTCTTGCTCAGGTTGTTGGATTCACCATTCTATCAAAGGAGGGTTCGTAAGTGTGAAAAATTGTTTCCTACTATTTAAGCTCAAAAAAGGACTTTATTTCATTTGTTTTAGAACTTTGATAATTTATATGACATCATTTATAGTAGGATATACTTGTATAATGCTGTAGATGTTTGATCTCATATTTGAAGTCCTACGAGTTAACGTAATTGTTTGACTATCTGTTGTGCTTTCACTTGTGTAGGCATTAGACTTTTGAAGAGAGCAAATTTGGACTTGATGATGCTAGCTTTCACTTGTGTATGCAATAATAAATTATTGGTAATCAAACGTTTCGTTAGCACTAGTTAGATATAACATTTATTAGTACCTAATATGTAGATTTGTATAAAAATCGTTATTGTATGTGAGTTAGGTCATTTTGTCGAAAAACTATTGTATTGGAATGGTTATGGATATTTTATTTGATTATATGGTTAATGTGTTTTTTAACTTATTTGAATATGATGATTATGTGAGTGATTGTTGATTGATATAATAGAACCAAAATAGACCATTAACAGGAAATAATAACATGAAAAAATGGTGTAAAATAATAAACAACTTTTAGTAGAATTTCAAAAACGCTACCGAAATATATATAGTGGCGTTGAGTAAATGCAGCCGTAAAATAGAGGTAGAGTTAGAAATTCTATTAGTAGCGCCAAAAAAATCTTTTGGTGGCGTGTTTTAGACGCTACAAAAAGATTTATGGTGGCGTTTGAAAAACGCTGCCAAAAATGCATTTATAGTGGCGTTAAAATAAATGCAACAAAAAATCATGGATTTTTAGTCGCATGTTTTCTCGCGGCGTTTATCAAAACGCCACCGAAAGTTTTTGTAGCGTTTTTTGAGCGCCACAAAAAATAAAATTTCTTGTAGTGACATTTCCATAATTTAATATTGTAAGAATAACGATAAAAGTAATTGCAAGAATAAAAGCAAGAAAAATGGAACTAGTGCAAAATTGAGACATTACTCTATTTTGCATTGTCCAACAATTAAAGAAACAATAAAAGAAATATCTTGCAGTTATGAGTTATTCTTTATAGCATTAATATAGTATTAATATGGAAATGGATCTTTAGTATAGTTTTTGTAACCAACCAAAAAGAATAGAACTACTTTCTAGAATAAAAGAGAATAACGTGAAGCGTTAAAGAAATTAAAGAACAGGAAATAATCAAATTAAATATTTGACAAGACTAGAAATAATAAACAGAAAATGCGACTAGATCTGCATTTACTGCATAGATAGTAGGATAAAATAAAGCAGTTGTTATGATAAGTAACTTATGACAGTTGGATGTAGTCCCAAGTTAAGACTATTATATTTAATATAACAGAACTAAAGAACATTTAGTATCGTAATACAAAAAGACAGACTATAATAGAAAAGAGACACTTGCAATTACATTTATAACATGCAGATTATAAAAGAAAGAAAAGAATATAAAAGTGACAATTGCAAGTATAATTGTAACATGTAGGTTATAATCAAAAGGAAACAAATAGAAGGGACTTATTTTATCAAACTTAGATCTTGGTTTAAGTTAAGAGGAAAAAATAATAGAAGTAACCCGTACCGACAGCATTCCTTTCAGGTATAGGGCTGATGGTCTCACACATAGGTGGGGATGGGCATGTTGATTAGGGTAAATAAGAAGCCAATAGAATAAGAAAAGTAAACTAAACACATAATAAAGATTAGACGTACGATATAACAAAATGGTAAGATGCATTTGGAGCAGCCCGAAGGGAATCTGGAAAAAGATCCTAACGAAGCACTTCATTTCATATTTTTAGTATAGAAAGAGCACGTCCAACTTAGTTATTTTGGGCTAGAAGGAGTACAAGACTTCAACGGGATGAGAGGATACTCTACGATGGCCCTCAGGGGTAGGCCTAACGAAGCTGCACCCCCGGAGGTAGGTCTGTAGATGTTCCATCAAGAGAGTATGCCTTCACTGCTTTTGCATTACAGGCCTAATGAAGGTGTGATATCCCGGAATTTTAGACAATATCAATTTAATAATCTTTAGATAAAATAAATTGATATTGACAATATTGATTAATAAAATATGTTTTGGTTTAATAATCTGATTAAATAATTATTTAATTTGTGATTTTTATCTTTTGAAAGTTAAAATAAATGTTTTAAATCATAATGTATATATATTTGTATATATATTAGATAATCTTTATTTTGGAATTTAATAAATAAATGAAGTTTTGTTTTTAAATTCTAATAAAATATAGAGTAATTAGGAAATTATGTTTTAAATTAATATTAAGCTTTTAAAAATCTATTTAAATTAGTGATTATATGGTTTGTAATATTTATAATAAATATTTAATTGTTTAAAATTATATCTTAGCTTAATTTTTGTTTTAAATTTAAATAAAGGTTGATTTTATTTCTTTTTAAATATTATTTGATTATGTATGATTTAGAAATATTTTATATAAGTCTAAAATATAAAATAGCATATGATTTAAATTCATTTGACAATAAAAGTGATTTATAATTTCTTTATAAATCATATAAAATTTGTTAAATTGTTATTTTAAGCCATATTAATAAATGTACTATTTTTCCCATAAATATAAAGAAGAATTAAAATAGGAAAATAGAATCTTTATTTTTAATTGAATAAATTGATTTTAATTTGGAATTTTATTTTGAAATTCAAATTAATTGATTCTTTAAAATATTTGTATAAGTTTTAATTTATAAATTGTTTTATTTACATTTACTTTTAATAAGAAAATCATATATATTCATTCAAACATAAAATAAATTAAAAAAAACTCTTTTTAAACATTTAAAAATATAACTTAATTAAATAAAGACAAATGTTAACAATTTAACAAATCTAAGCTACTGTGTCAAGTTGTAAAACAAACAAAATGACAAGTGTCATTTGATTTTAATCTTTTCTTTATTTTAGTTAAAATATTTTTAGCCCTTAACCATTTTTGTTTCATTCATCCTCTTTTCTAAATCAAAGAGAAACATTTCACTTAAAATCTAAAACTCTCAAAACCCCTCAAAAACAAAATCTGCAAATTCATTTCTAAAAGCAACTCTAAGATCTGTAGCACCTCTCAAAACCAAAACTTGTAACAAGAACATCAACATGCAATTTCAAAGTTACTGCAAATCATAATCAAGGCCTGCATGCATCTAGGTTGGTCGGGAATTCAAATGCAAAATCTGGAATCAACTTTGAATCAGGCCTGCATGTATCTAATATGGGTCAGAGTTTTAAAATTACAAGCCTGCATACATGAATGATAACAGAAATCAGAGAATCATGATGGCTCTGTTCTTTAGATTTAAAGGTGACTAACATTTTTGATTTAATAATTTGAGTTAACATGGTTGCATGATTTATTTCTGTGAATAATCATGAATGGTGATCAGTAAGTTTCTGTATATATATAGATATCTAAGAATAATCTGTAGATATTGGGGTAAAATGTGTGTATGTCTATCTATGACCCTGTGCTTCTAGCTTAAGACTTAGTTTTGTTTTATTTATTTTTTAAATTATCCCCTATCTCTGGATCATGCCAATGTTATGATTAGAGTACAAACTTGTTTGCTAAACATAAATCTGAAGTATGAAAATTTAATAAGGAAAATTAAATTCAAAATCTTTTCTGGAAACCAAAATGTTTAGTAAACATGAAATTGTTTAAAGCATAAATTCCTTAGTTTATTGAATTTAGATTGTGACATAAAAACATTCTTGAAAACATGATTTTTAACTCAGGAAATACAATTTATAGTTTAAGATTACAAGGGCAGTTTACTTCCATTTGGAAAATGTAACTTTGATGAATTCTGTTGATGTTGGACATTAGGGGGTTTGAAATTCTCTTATGAAGGAAGAAGAGGGACCAGGAAATTCACAAAAATTAACTAAGTGGTGAATTGATTTTTGAATTAGCTAAGGAGTGGGTTTTTATTCTGTAATCCTAAGTTTTAACAAGTAAAGAATTCGATCATCATCGCCACTAGGATTGATCGAGTGTTTAGCAACTCTGGGAAATGGTTGCTGGACCCTAGAGGAGTAAGTAGCCGGAATTGTAGCTTGAAGATGGTCAGAGGAAGGAGAATACGCCGTTGACAGGTGTGGTATTTGGGGTGCACTGTGCTTTCTAGGTTTTGAAAGGGGGCTATTCTGTTTGATTTTGGATATTTAGAGATTTATGATGTTTTGGGTGATCATGTGGATTCAAGGGGGTTGGTGGAAGAAGATGATCATCGTGGATGATCGAAAACTGGCCATGGCTATGTGCATGTGCACAGAGGTCATTTTGGATGTGGGTTTGGTTTCTGGGAATTATAGGGGATGTGTTCTCGGGGAATACTCGAGTAGCCTGAGGATGTGACTCGAAGTTAAGTGAAAGGTGACTCGAAGTAGAATAGTTTTGGCTCGGGAAGTTTATAGTTGCAGTGTTTTGTTTCTGTAACTTGAACTATTTCAGGTTTTTAAATTTTTAAACTAAATTTAAAAATAAGCAAGGCAAGTTAAAATCTAAACTGAAAGCAAGATTAAATTATGAATTCAAATAGGTTTGAATTTCAGATTTTGAATAAACAAGATTTGCAGAAATGAAATATTTAAAAAAAAACTGAAACCTGCACAGTTTTTATATAAAGTAATTTTTAAATCTGAAAATAAGATTTTAAAACAAGATTTAAATTTCTAAGTCAAATCTAAATTTTAAACCTGAATCCAAATTAGAAGTTGAATCTGAAAGTTTCAAATAAAAACAAGTTATAAACCCAAATGTTATAATCAAGTTGAATATTTTTAGTTTTTTATAACATATGTAATGAAATTTAAAACAGGGTTTAAATTTAAACCTTTGAATCTAAATCTGAAAGCATGATTTGAATTTTGGTTGTAATATAAAAAAGATTTGAGTATAAATGCTTTAATATCATTTGAAATATTTAAGGTAATTTTATTTAAATGGAATATGGGCTAAAGTTAAATTATTATTTAAAATTGCTCTAAGAGATAAGTGATCCTTTAAAATGAAAACTAAAGAGTTTTTAAATAATTAAAATCTTGTTTAGGTTTGAATTTAATTTCATTTTAATTTTAATTTAAAATGGAATTTAGAAAATTTAAAAAGAATTTGTTTTTAAATTACTTTGATAATGATAACTAAATCAATAATGAGATTAATGATTTTCATTAAAATTAGTTTGAACTTAATAATCTATTATTTGATCAAGGTAATTGAGTTTGTAATTAATTGATTTAATTAATAAATAAGGTTAATTAATTTAAATAACTTAAGGTTTTATTTAATTAATAAAAAGATTAAGTAAGTTAATTAAACTTGATTAAAGTGTGATTTAGAAATTAATTAAATAAGATTTGATTAATTTAATTAATGAATTGAATTTATTAATCAAGTAATTAATAATTAATTAAGTTTTTAATTATCACTTGATTAATTAAATAATTAGAAATAAATTAATGAGTTTTATAAATAAATTGACAATTAAAATTGATATAGTTAATTACTTTGGAAAAGTAATTAAAGTTTAGTTATTGGTTAATGAAGGTCATTAACATAGTATTATTTTATAATTAATTAATGTAATTAATTTTAATGATTAATTGTATTAATTACTTTAAAGATAATCATTTGAGAATTATTTAAGTATAGTTACTTAATGAAAGTAATTATGTAAATTTATTACTAATTGTAATTAATTAATTTTATTTTGATTAATTAAGTTAATTAATTAAGTTTAATTAATTTAAATAAATCACTAATTGATTTGAGAGGTAATTACAAATGTACTTAAAAATGAATAATTACTTACTGAAGTAATTAAGAAGATAAATTACTTGATGTAATTTAATATAAGGATACTTGGATAATGGAGCAGTCTTGGAAAATTAATTACTTTGTGTAATTAATATGTAATTAGTATACAGAATAATTACTTAAGTAGGTAATTAATAATTAATTACTTAGTTTAATTAATTTAGGGTTTTGATAATTGAATTATTTGAAGTAAATAAATAGATGTAATTAATTTAATGTAATTACTTAATGCGATTAATCAAGAATGATTACTCAAATATGGATAATTGATAATTAATTCAATAGGGTAACTTTATAAATAAAATAATTTGGGATAATTAATTTAAATAATTAATGATGTGATTGAGGATTGATTAATAAGAACAATTAATCAATGAAGGTATTAATTAATGTAATTAATTAAGGATTAATTAATGAAGTAATTACAAGTTAATTACTGATTTGGTTTGGATTCATTAATTTGTGAAATTAATTGGAGGTTAATTACTTGAATGTAATTAAAGAATAATAAATCAAGATGATTAAATAGGGAAACTTATTTGAGAGTAATTAATTATTTGATTTGTAATTAATTAAGGGAAATGTATGCAAGATTTATATGGATGAGTAATTAATTTAATTTATTTTAAATTAATTAAGGGAGAAGTAATTAATTTAATTCATTTTAAACTAATTATAGAATGGTAATTTAATAAGTCATTGCTTATGAATGATGATTGATATTTATTACCCTGAATGGTTGAGATCTCAGTTATGAGATAAATGATGTTGTGTGATTTGGATGCTATGGTTGCATTGAGTTGATAATATGAATTATCTGTTTGAGTTGATAATATAGATTATCTATTGTAATGATAGTATTGATTATCTATTGAGATGTTGAGAATCATCTATCTGTGTGTATATAGATAATATTGAATTGAATTGTTTTAAAAATTTAAAACAACTTGGACCTAAAAGACACGCTTTGGATTTCGATGAGACCGGGATCGGGTTTCCATATTTGGATATCTGAAAACCACATCGATCCAAATTAACGATAGGTCGTGAACCTTATGTGAAGAGTAAAGATTCGAGGTGTAAGGACCATACGTCAGTATAACTCTGGGGGTGATTCCGTGATGAGTTTGACGGAACTAGTTCTTATAGGCTCGAGATGAAGATTCAGAGTGCAAGGGTTATCGTCGTTAACTCTGAGGGTGATTCCAAAATGAGTGTAACGAGATAATGCCTTCGGTTTCGTTCGAACCCGGAACGAACTTGTATGGACTGAATGCTTTCAGAGCATCGTCAGGTGGGCGATGAGCATTCTAAGAGATGTGTTCTCTAAAGGTAATCGTAGCCTCAAGCCTCATCAACCGGGAATGGCTAAAACATGGGAGGTGCAGCAAGGCTTCGTGGGTAGCTCCCACTGGAGAGCGAGATTGATCCCTGTCTAGAAGTCCCTTTATATTTGGCTGTGCGGGCAGTTGGTTGCAAACAACTACGGGGTTGTCTTGTTTGGAACTGTTCAGTAAGGAATGGTTCCGGCTTTGTGTTGCAGGGGAGCGGGCGTACTCCTCGGTACGGTGATCTAGGCCACGTACTGTGACGGGCGGTACCCCAGTAGCCCTGCCATTGTATGAAATCCACAATCCAATAAGTTCCAACGGTTTTGATTACATTACCCACTTTTGTGGCTTGTAGCTGGAATTTAATCATGTAACAATTTCTGCTATTTCATATTTACTTGAAAACCCTAGACACTATTATAATATCATCAGATTTCCTATCAAATGTTTTGGTTAGCGTAAGGTAAAAACTTTTCCATGTTTATGTGTTGGAAGTCTTATGTTTTAGTTAGCGTAAGGTAAAAACTTTTCCATGTTTATGTGTGGGAAGTCTTACGTGATACCTTTCTTTTCAAAGGTTTTAAAAAGTTAAACAACCTTAACCTATTACTCACACCAGACCCATGTCTGACCCAGAGTTTATCTTTGTTTTCTTAAACTCTTGGGCACTCAAATTTTTATGAGTAGCCAAGGGATTCAGGTTTTCTTTGACGAATAATGGAGGAGCAATGGAGCAGGAGGCTTCTGCGTTATAGATATATAGTTTCCGCTGTGTTTTCTTTGTGTTGTGTTTGTATTGAGTTGTAAATACTAGACAGGTGTTTATAACTGTCTAGTATATGTGATGTATATGCTGTGTATCTCTGATTAACATTATATGTTATGTAAATACTTATGTTATTAATATAATTTATTCGCTCCGCTGTTGAGATTCTCGTGTTGTTTCTTCTTTCTCTTCTTTCTTTTCTTCTTCTATCCCTTTCTTTCTTAATTGATGATGCGATTTTCTGGGAGTGGAAAGTCGGGTCGTCACAGAAGGAGACGTTTGTAGGCAGTCACAAGGTTGAGATGGAGTTGGATATTCATATGACACCTTACTCTAGTTTGCGAGTAGGTTATAGTGGATAGGACCCATAAGGATAGTCACATATGGACATCATCCATCACTAGTCAGAGCAAGTTCGGGAAAGACTAAAGTTAAATCAACAGGCCAATGATTCTTTCACTATCGAGACATTAGATAAGGGGCACAACAAATTGAACGTTTAGATTGTTTGCAGTAAGGCCATCCACTTAGCTCTTGCAAGGTCCTTGATTAGTTAAGGGAGGCTGCATTGGGCCATAGCTATGACGACCCATAATTTCGAACATTTGAAAATGAAATATTTAACTGATTTTAAATATTTGAAAGATATTTTAAGCTTGAAATTCAGATATAACTACGAATTTGGCAATTAAATTATTGAATTTAATTTATTGGAGTTAGGTAAAAATTTGAATCCTCAATTTTATGCTGGTTAAAAATATTTTCAAGGCTTAGAAAATTTATATTAATGATACTGAAGATAATAGAAGCTTTAGAATTGAATTTGGAAATGCTTTGTTCAGTTTTGAATTTATATCGTTTAAATCGATATTTAAAAATAGCCTTCTGAGGTATAGTCTCGAAATTCGATGAAACCAGTTCCATTGGATCCGTAATATTGTATTGTTATTGAATTTCAATTTTCGTAATATTTGGAGTGGTCGTTTGGCCGTACGATAAGCAAACGCGCTGAAAATTATATCGAAATTCAATTTAATAACTGGTTCGAAAAGCTATCTTCTCCATTCGATCGAATTTGGATCCAAAACCTTTTCCATTGCGTTCGAAATAGGGGTATAACCTTATGAATGCGTAGCGGCACGTCCTGATTGGAGTTCGAGATTGTAAGTTGCATTTATCGAGGCAATTTCAATTTGAAATTGAATTTAGATTAAATGAATATAAATATTCTCATGTAATTGATAAATTTTAACACGTTTCATATCTCTTCTAACACTTGGCAGAAACTAATAACACGTGTCATTATAAAAAAATTTAAATATCTCGTTCAAAGAAAAAAAATAAAAAAACGGACGAGACCATTTCATTCAAATTAAAATGGCAGCTGAGCTTTGATTTTTATCCCCAATTTTTCGTACCCATTTTTCACTCTTCTCAAATTCAAAAGATAAATGGCCGAAACCTTCGAACGATTGTTCAAAAGCAGAAATCAATTCAGTGCGATCAAGAAAAAAGATATAGTTGAATCGAAATCGACATTGCGAGGCGAGGATTCGCGAGTTTCCTCGTCTACATCAGATTTGCATGGCCAGTTTTCGTATGAGTTGATAGTTCGTCGAGGCTAGGGCAAGGGAGGCACGCAGCAACGACTGTAGGATCACGATCGAGAGGAGCAGTTAATCGTGGTCATCGACTGTTCGTGGTTTAGGGTTTGAGCTCGAGCTGGAGCTCGTCGAAGTCACGTGTTATCTAGGGTTTCGACGATGGCGTAGTTGCAGTGTCGCGAGCGCAACGGTGTGGGAGGACAGAAATGATACATCGACTTTGTGGTTTGAAATTTTGAATTTAATGTTAATCTATTTAAAACTGGAAAGAATATTTATTAATTTATAGATTTTGTAAATAGACGAAAAATATAATACAGTAAACAGAAAAAATATTAATTTCTGAAGGTACATAAACATAGATTCACATACATATCCTTATACAGATTTTTTTTATTACAGTAAGATGTTTATTATGTAAATAAACATATTTAACAATTTTAGAATTTATTAAAAGCAAAAAATTTAGATTTCTAAGCATATATGGATTATTTCTATATGCAGTTTAGAAAGGGAAAATATATATGTACAAAGTATATTTATTGAAATCTATATAGGATATTTGTATGAGTACATATATATATACCTAAAATTTGAAAAGAAAATAAATGTATATTTTAAATTTACCAATTTATCAATATATTATGGAAACAATTTGTTTAACTAGTTAATCGCTTATGCTGGTTACTAAAAATAAAAAAATAAAATAAGTATACATATATGCATTCGTTTAATTACTAGTTATTTTAAATAATGTAATATGAGGATAAATGGTTTAATAAACTTATTCAATTATTTTAGTCGCTAAGAATATTTCATAAAAGAAAATTTGTTTGAAATTAAAATTATTAGATAAATAAAATTTATTAAATGGAAATTGATTTGTCCAATTGTTCAAATATTAATCAACTGTATAAAATTGTTTATACAAGGTCTGATATAGTGAAGAAAACAAGTCGGATTGGAAATGGGTTGCATGCGTAGTCAAAGGTGAGATCTTCTCACTCAAATTGAAATTAATAGAATTTGAATTGTGATTGATTATTGGATGTGATATAGTGTGTGTGTGTGTGCGCATTAGAGTGATTGATTTCCCGCACTATATAGCGGATGAGACCCTATGTGCCGCATAACAGCGGATGATATTATATAATCCTATATGCCGCGATATTCCACCTCGAAGTGGAATTAGTATTTAATTGTTGTGCTAACATCTACGGATGCAGGAAAACAGGTTGGAGGGGTCCAACAGGATTCCTCACATTGTTGAATTTATTTGTATATGTTGTGATGTGATAATCCGTGAATGATTATATTGGTATGAATAATTATATTGATGAATGGAATTTATTTGAAGGTTATGGTTTAGCCGAACATATTTTTGGTATCGTAGGATACCAAAAATATATATGATTGGATTTTTGGAAGTTAAAGCAAAAGATTTTAAGTAAATAAATTTTAGAGAATTGAATAAATTTAAAAGAGAGAATTTAAAACGGGTAAAGATTTATTTTTGAAATCCTATAAAATAAATTCCAATATATGGGGAAAGATTTTAAGAAATGGATTTTTGGTAATACTGTTTAATAGTTGAAGAATTTATTTGAAATTTGGATTTTAAATAGTTTGGAAAAAAAAAAGATTTTAAGAAATGGATTTTTGGTAATACTGTTTAATAGTTGAAGAATTTATTTGAAATTTGGATTTTAAATAGTTTGGAAAAAATAAAGGGATTTATTTTAAAAGGTAACAAAATTTTGAAATCAATTTGGAAATTGATTTGGTGTTTGGTAATAAATTTAGGAATCAATTTGGAATTTGATTTAGTGTTTAAAATAAAATTTGAAATCAATTTGGAATTTGATTTGGTGTTTGAAAGTGAATATTTGGAAATTGATTTGGAAATTTAAATTCACAATGAGAGTTTATAAAGGAAAGGGAAATTTGTTTTTAAAAAAAATATTGGTTTATTTTTAAAAGTGTGGAAAAGAAATTTACAGATTTAGAGTGTAAATTAAAATAAATCGATAAGAATTTATTAATTGATTTAAATGGACCATTTTGAAATGGAACTGTATTTTTCCTAGAAAGCTGAATATGTTTTCAAATTAGCTTTTAAATTATAAATTTAAAGTTCTAAAGTTGGTTTGCAAAAAAGGATGTTTTGGAGGAATATTTTTCATAAATTGTTTTTAAGTCTTTAAAGTAAAGATTTATTTAGTAAATTATAAAAGTGATTATTTCAAGATTAAATTGATATTTGATTTAGAAAATAGTTATTTAAATAGTAATACTCTATCAAATAATTTTATTTTATTTTAAAAATTAGTTTGGGCTTGAAGTTTATATGAGATATTAGTATAATACTATCATAACTAATATTTTGAATAAAGTGTTTAAAATAATTTTTATTTCAAGTGTTTCCAAATATATATACATATTTTTTATAAGTAATTTAAAATACTTTTTAAAGTATTTGGACTCGGCAAATTTTCAGTGGAAATAAATATTTGAGAACTTTATTCCATGTCAGGAAAGTGATTTGAAATTTTTTTTCGAAGTGTTGAAGTGTTAAGAAAATTTATCTTGCGAAGATATTTTGAAAATAAATAATTGGGGAAAATTATTTAAAATCTGGTGATTGTTGTGAATATTGATTGATAGTTAAATAACCGACTATCAATATTGGTCTTTAAATGTTCATTTGAATTTGGATGCGACCGGGGGTCGGATTCTAAATAATTATCTAAAAACCACATCGAATCTTTGTGATGGATCTTTTGTTTAAAAGATCAAAGTGGAAACTTGTTTGATTTACTTGAAATATGAAGGTAACACTTATTTTTAAAATAAGCGCACATTATCCGGATTAGCCAAGAGAGGTCTTTATGTCATAAAACCCATTCCGAATAATGATACGACGAAATGAGATTGCATTTGAAGACGGCGATTAAAGACCGGATTTTTTCAAAAACGAAAGGATTGCCTATCGAATGTCTCTGCACTGAGTTGCTCAGGTATAAAGATTTTTATCGCCCTTTGTGATGGGGAGTCCGAACGTGTTAGTGAATATCCAGATTTGCAAGGGCTTCTTTGAAGTACCTTGGGTTCCGTTTGAAGCGAGATGGACTTGTATGGATGTGTGTCTGACGTTACACCTTGAGATGTAAAGATGGATTCTATCAAATACATTTCTGTTGGTGGCGGAGAATTTATTCTCTTATCTTAACACCCTTCTTTGAGACGTACGGGCTCATAGGTTATGTAGTTGATGGTTACTAGTGATACGTTCCCAATTTGGTAATGTGGCATGCGAAGTAGTGCTGATCATTCGTTGACTGAAGAATGGCTTTTGTGAAAAGTGTAGCTTTGTGGACGAGACTTCGTCGAACCTCACAACCCAAAAATGGTCGAAACAGGAAGGATGCGGCAAGGTTATTTTGGGTAGCACCCCTTAGGGTATGTCCATTTCCTTCTGGAAAAGGAAGGTATCATGGTATGGATCCCAGATATTTAACCTATGTGGTTGTTGCAAATTTATTACTTTGTGGTTGTTGGTATTGAGAATCCTAGGATAAGTGTCAGTAACGACCGGGGGATGACATACTCGTGTAGTAGTTACCTAGTTACAGAGGTAACCCGACCTTGTGTTGACAGAGATCCGGTTAGGTTCTTGGGGCGTCCCTCCAGTGGCATACCCATGTGGCATAGGAAGTTCCTTAGCCTAACCATTCGTTGGAAATCCAATCGCCAATACACGCCTTGTACGGTTATAGTGATATAACCTGCCATCTAATATGGTAGCTATAGTAGGCATATTATAATGGTACGTATGCTAGCTAAGATTAATATTATACTTGCAAATGTTTTCAGAACTATGCACTAATAATAATATTAAAATGATTTCGCGCATCAAGCATGTTTGACTATCATAAGGAGAAATCTCCTCCAATTGGGCGATTGCATTGTGTGTGTGGCGGGAGGCCTTATGGTAGTTCCATTTTCCAAATCATAGCGGATTTCTTTTTATTTTCTTTGTGAAAATACTGTTTTTATGATCCCACACCAGTCCTATGACTGACCTAGAGTTTATTGTTCCCTTTCTAAACTCTAGGTGCCCATAATTTTCCATACGGGCAGCCTAGAGTCAGGTTATTAGTAGTTTTGGAGCGATGTCAGGAAAGTATGCTGTGGAGATCAGAAGTTCAAGCTGGATGGCGAGACATATCACTTATATTATGAAATATCTGATGCGTATGAGTTGGTGTAAGTTCAGTTTCATGTGGGCAATTCATAATGTTTGCCATTGTTGTGTTGTGTTGTATATACTGTGATGATGTATTGTACTAACCGACATAGTTTTTTTGTTTTAAAGATATTCATTTATCTATTATATGTATTGTTCCGTTGCGAATGTGAGATTCTGTTACTGTTTCTGTTTCTTCTTCTATCTTCTTCTTCTTTAACCCTAATGGTTTGATTTTCCAGTTCGATTTTTCGGCATTAGATACGGTGGGTGTATTGATGTTGACTTTCGGGCATTGAAAAATCGGGTCGTTACAGATTGGTATCAAAGCAATTGGTTAAGCGACAACCTT
The DNA here is from genome assembly GCA_030765085.1 of Allium cepa. Taxonomy (NCBI): domain Eukaryota; kingdom Viridiplantae; phylum Streptophyta; class Magnoliopsida; order Asparagales; family Amaryllidaceae; genus Allium; species Allium cepa. The sequence goes on along the minus strand of CM060940.1, from coordinate 404,915,703 downwards.
GGCTCTAGTGGGGTTTACTCATTAGAGATAGAGTCAGTAGTACTCTAGAATGAATTTGAGTGTAATAATAGCTATCAACGCATATTTTTAATGAATATAAAATTGTTTTATATTGTGTTGACTTATTGGTTGATTGTTTATAGATTCTGCTTGTGCAGTTTGGCCAACTGTATCGATAGGGGTTTCTAAACTCTTAAACAAGATAAACCGACACAGTGTTGTTTCAAAATCGGGTAAATGAAATAATTGTACCCAAACTATTTTCGTATATGAAGGGAAATAATCTTTGTAAATTATTATAGTATATGGTTGCTTGATTGTTAGGAAGTGATAACATTAAATTATTATCATTGATTATTGAATAAAAATTGAAAACATAACCAAAGGTTAAGAAATAAATTTGTATACAAATGGGATTTGTAAATATGAATTGTGAATGTGTTTTATAATTTGAAATAGAATTCCAGAGTAATATTTGAAAATAAATTTGAAAGAATTTGAAATTTTGAGTTTTGGGAAACTTTTAGTTTGGAAATGAATTTCAAAGGTTTGAAAAAAAATAATGGTGATATTATTTAGGGAAATATTTTGAATTGGATTTGAAATCTAGCGGAGTATGGAATTAAAAATATTTGGAAATGTTTTTGAAGGAATAAAAGCACTAAACTCTTTTCGGTCGTTGGAAAATAATTTCGATGATGATCGCGACATCATCGATGTTCATTTTCGAGTTTCCGAGAAAGGAATTGCTGCCAAATTATTTAAAAATTTAAGTTGTTTGGAAAAATGGAGTTGGTTTTGGAAATTCAAAAGATAATTTGAATTGATTTCAAAAATGGTTTTGAAAAGATGGAAAGACTCTGGAATCCTATATAAATATTTTTAGAATATAATTGAGTTTGGCGACTTATAAATTTTAAATTATTATAATAAAATTTAACTTGCAAGGAGCTAAAATTAAATTTAGTATGAAATGTAAATAAGTTGGAAAACTTATCGAAACTTAAATTTGGATTAAAATTGAATATTAGGATTGAGTAAAATTAAGTGAAATGGAAAATTTGTTAAGTTGGATCAAATGAAGAAAAGTACTAAAATAAAATTAGTAAGTGAAACTAATTGAAGGAATGACAAAATAAATATGGTTTGATATGAATTGAATTCAATAATTATAAACGAAAGGTAATTTGAATTCATATAGAGTTTGAAATCCAGTTTAAATATAAGTAGATATTAACCGAAGTGGCAAACTGAAAATAAATACAGGAAGTATGTAAAAATACTTATATCGAACTTAAAAAACAAATGATGAAATTCCTAAGTAAATTTGGTATGGGAAAAATATAAAAAGTTAATAACTGAGTGAAGATTAAACTGGAAAATTGTGAAATGGTAATTGTGAATAAGTGAATGAAAATCAATGTGAATAAAAGAAAAGAAAACTGATAAAGCTAATAATTAATTGAAAAATACATAGGATGTACATAATTTACTTTATTCGCATAACGATTTGATCCATAATTCGAGCACAGAATTTTGAGATAGCTATATCGATCCGAGTTGGAATTTTTCACTCGATTTTCGACGACAAACCTGGATATAGATTTTCGGTTGATTCTGAAATTTTCTATCATACTTTACGACAATGCAAGGAGGATGACGGTTTCTGATCAAGAAACCAGATCAAAGTCTGCACTAGGAAGTCGGGTGGACGATACCAATTCGGAGTGAAATTGTGTGACCCAGTGAGCGATCGAAATTTGATCTTGCGTACGAATGATATAAATGTATCGTACGGATTGAATGAAATAAATATTCAAACTTTTGTAAAGGAATGTGCAAAATGATAAGCAGGATATACAGGTGTGTTAAAGTCCAAAGATAAATTGAGATTTGATTTCGAAGATAAATTTGAATTGCTCGAAAAAGGTATCTATTTAAATTTCAGTATGAAATTTGTTGATTTTCTTGTCTAGCCACTTGGCTTTTTATTTTCTTTTTGAAATCTAGGGGCTAGCGGTGGTATTTTGTAGTCATACCGAGCTAGCCGCGCAAAGGAGACGCTGCGAAATTTTTCGAAAATTTAGGGAGCTAGAAAAATTTTGAAAATTTAAAATTTGAATTATTAAGGAAACGATGTTGTTTGGAAACAATGGAAGATTTTGGAAAAGTTAGTTGAAGTGATAAGGAGTCTTCAATAAAAAGATTTGTTTTGGGAAATTGTTAAAACTATCTGGATTGGGAAAATGGTAAGTGGGTTAAGGATTATTCTTCTTAACAGTAATTTCGAAAGAAATTCTTTTAAGGGGAAGAATGTGACGACCCACAATTTTGAACATTTGAAAATGAAATGTTTAATTGATTTTAAATATTTGAAAGATATTTTAAGCTTGAATTCAGATATAACTATGAATTTGGCAATTAAATTATCGAATTTAATTTATTGGAGTTGGGTAAAAATTTGAATCCTCAGTTTTATACCGGTTAAAAATATTTTCAAGTCTTAGAAAATTTATATTGATGATACTGAAGATAATGGAAGCTTTTGAATTGAATTTGGAAATTCTTTTTTCAGTTTTGAATTTATATCGTTTAAATCGATATTTAAAAACAGCCTTACGAGGTACAGTCTCGAAATTCGATGAAACCAGTTCTATTCGATCCATAGTATTGTATTGTTATCGAATTTCAATTTCCATAATATTTGGAGTGATCGTTTGGCCGTACGATAAGAAAATGCGCTAAAAATTATATCGAAATACAATTTGATAACTAGTTCAAAAATCTATCTTCTCCATACGATCGAATTTGGACCCGAAACCTTTTCCATTGCGTTCGGAATAGGGGTATAACCTTATAAACGCCTAGCGGTACGTCCTAATTGGGGTTCGAGATTGTAAGTTGTATTTATCTAGGCAATTTCAATTTGAAATTTAATTTAAATTAAATGAACATAAATATTCTCATGTAATTGATAAATTTTAAAATGTTACATATCTCTTCAAACACTTGGCAGAAATTAATAACACGCGTCATTTATAAAAAAGTTTAAATATCTCGTTCAAAGAAAGAAAATAGAAAAACGAACGAGATTATTTCATTCAAATTAAAATGGCAGCTGAGCTTTGATTTTTTCCCTAATTGTTCGTTCCCATTTTTCAACCTTCTCAAATTCAAAAGATAAATGGCCGAAGCCTTCGAAAGATCGTTTGAAAATAGAAATCAATTCAGTGTGATCTAGAAAAAAATATAGTTGAATCGAAATCAACATTGCGAGGAAAGGATTGGTTAGTTTCCTTGTCTGCATCAGATATGCACGGCCTGTTTTCGTATGAGTTGAGAGTTTGTCGAGGCTAGGACAAGGGAGGCATGCGGCAACGGTTGTAGGATCCCGATCGAGAGGAGCAGTTCATCGTGGTCATCGAATGTCCGTGGTTTAGGGCTTTGGGCTCGAACTGGAGCTCATCGAAGCCACGTGTTATCTAGGGTTTCGACGATGGCATACTTTCAGTGTCGTGAGCGCAACGGTGTGGGAGGCCAGAAATGATACATCGACTTTGAGTTTTGAAATTTTGAATATAATGTTAATTGTTTAAAACTGGAAAGAATATTTATTAATTTGCAGATTTTGTATATAGATGAACAATATAATACAGTAAACAGAAAAAATATTAATTTCTGAAGGTTCAAAGTAATTCTATTTTAAATATATATATATATATATATATATATATACGTAGATTCACATACATATCCTTATACAATTTTTTATTATTATAGTAAGATGTTTAAATTATGTAAATAAACTTATTTAACAATTTTAGAATTTATTAAAAGAAAAAAAAAATAGATTTCTAAGCATATATGGATTATTTCTGTATGCAGTTTAGAAAGGGAAAATATATATGTATAAAGTATATTTATTGAAATCTATATAGGATATTTATATGAGTGTGTGTGTGTGTGTGTATAAGAAATTTCAAAAGAAAATAAATGTATGTTTTAAATTTACCGATTTATTAATATATTATGGAAATAATTTGTTTAACTAGTTAATCGATTATGATGGTTACTAAAAAAAAAAGGTATACATATATGCATTCGTTCAATTACTAGTTATTTTAAATAATGTAATAAGGGATAAATTGTTTAATAAACTTATTCAATTAATTTAGTCACTAAGAATATTTCATTAAAAGAAAATTTGTTTGAAATTAAAATTATTAGATAAATAAAATTTATTAAATGGAAACTGATTTGTCCAATTGTTAAAATATTAATCAACTGTATAAAATTGTTTATATAAGGTCTAATACAGTTAAGAAAACAAGTCGGATAGGAAATGAGTTGCATGCATAGTCAAAGGTGAGATCTTCTCACTCAAATTGAAATTAATAGAATTTGAATTTATTGGTTGATTGTTGGATGTGATAGTAGTATGTGTGTGTGTGTATGAGTGATTGATTTCCCACACTATGTAGCGAATGAGACCATATGCGCCACATAATAGCGGATGATATTATATAATCCCATATACCGCGATATTCCACCTCGAAGTGGAATTGGTATTTAATTATTGTGCTAACATCTGTGGATGCTAGGAAACAGGTTGGAGGGATCAAACTGGATTCCTCACATTGTTGAATTTATGTATATGTTGTGATGTGATAATCTGCGAATGATTATATTGGTGTGAATAATTATATTGATGAATGGAATTTATTTGAAGGCTATGGTTCAGCCGAATATATTTTTGGTATCGTAGGATACCAGAAAAATATATGATTGAATTCTTGAAAATTAAAGCAAAAGATTTTAAGTAAACTAATTTTAGAGAATTGAATAATTTTAAAAGAAAGAATTTAGAAAGGGTAAAGATTGATTTTTGAAATCCTATTAAATAAATTCCAAATTATTGGGAAAGATTTTAATAAAAGGATTTTTGGTAATACTGTTTAATAGTTGAAGAATTTATTTGAAATTTGGATTTTAAATAGTTTGGAAAAAATAAAGGGATTTATTTTAAAAGGTGACAAACTTTTGAAATCAATTTGGAAATTGATTTGGCGTTTGGAAATAAATTTAGAAATCAATTTGGAATTTGATTTGGTGTTTAAAATAAAATTTGAAATCAATTTAGAATTTGATTTGTTGTTTGAAAGTGAATATTTGGAAATCGATTTGGAAATTTAAATTCACAATGAGAATTTATAAAGGAAAGGGAAATTTGTTTTAAAAATAAATATTAGTTTATTTTTAAAAGTGTGGAAAATAAATTTACAGATTTAGAATGTAAATTAAAATAAATCAAAAAGGATTTATTAATTGATTTAAATGGACTATTTTGAAATGGAACTGTATTTTCTTTGGAAAGCCGAGTATGTTTTCAAAATAGCTTTTAAATTATAAATTTGAAGTTCTAAAGTTGGTTTGCAAAAAAGGATGGTTTGGAGGAATTATTTTCATAAATTGTTTTTAATTCTTTAAAGTAAAGATTTATTTTGTAAATTATAGAAGTGATTATTTCAAGATTAAATTGATATTTGATATAGAAAATGGTTATTTAAATAGTTATACTCTATCAAATAATTTTATCTTATTTTTAAAAATTAGCGTGGGCTTGAAATTTATACGAGATATTAGTATAATATTTTCAAAACTAATATTTTGAATAAAGTGTTTAAAATAATTTTTATTTCAAGTGTTTCCAAATATATATACATATTTTTTGATAAGTAATTTAAAATACTTTTTAAAGTATTCGGACTCGGCAAATTTTCAGTGGAAATAAATATTTGGAAAACTTATTCCATGTGAGGAAAGTGATTTGAAATTTGTTTTCGAAGTCTTGAAGTGTTATAAAAAATATCTTACGAAGATATTTCGAAAATAAATAATTGGGGAGAAATTATTTAAAATCTGGTGATTGTTGTGAATATTGATTTATAGTTAAATAACCGACTATCAATATTGGCTTTTAAATGGCATTTGAATTTCAAAGCGACCAGGGTTCAGATTCCAAATAATTATTCGAAAACCACATCGAATCTTTGTGATGGATCTTTTTTTCAAAAGATCAAAGTGGAATTTTTTTTCGATTTACTTGAAATTTAAATGTAAAACTTATTTTTAAAATAAGCGCTCGTTATTCGGATTAGTCGGGAGAGGACTTTGTGTCATAAAATCCATTCCTAATAATGATACGATGAATTGTGATTGCATTTGAAGACGGTGGTTGAAGACCAAGTATTTTCAAAAACGAAAGGCTTACCTGTCGAATGTCTCTGCACTGAGTTGCTTCTGTATAGGGATTTTTATCACCCTTTGTGATGGGGTGTCCGGACATGATTAGTGAATATCCGGATTTGCAAGGGCTTCTTTGAAGTGCCTTCGGTTTCGTTCAAACCCGAGACGGACGTGTATGGATGTGTGTCTAACGTTACATTTTGAGATGTAAAGCTGGTTTCTATCAAATACGTTTATGTTGGTGGCGGAGAATTTATTCTCTTTGCTTAACACCCTTCTCTAAGATGTACGAGCTCAGAGGTTATGCAGTTGATGGTTACTAATGATACATTCCAAATTTGGTAATGTGGCATGTGAAGCACTGCTGATCATTTGTTGATCGAAGCATGGCTTTTGTGAAAAGCGTAGCTTTGTGGACGAGACTTCGTCGAACCTCACAACCCGGAATTGGTCAAAATAGAAAGGATGCGGCAAGGTTATTGGGGGTAGCGCACCTTAGGGTATGTCCATTTCCTTCTGGAAATGGGTGTTATCGTGGTATGGAGCACAGATATTTAACCTACATGGTTGCTACATATTTATTACTTTGTGGTTGTTTGTGTTGAGGATCCTCGGATAAAGGTCGGTAACGACCGGGGATGGCATACTCGTGTAGTAGTTACATAGTTACAGAGGTAACCCGACCTTGTGTTGGCAGAGATCCGGTTAGGTTCTCGAGGCGTCCCTCCAGAGGCATACCCATGTGGTACATGAAGTTCCTTAACGTGGCCATTTGTTGGAAATCCAATCACCATTACGCGCCTTGTACGGTTTTAACTTTAGAACCTTGCATCTAATATGGTAGCTATAATAGGCATACTATTATGGTACATTTCTTGGCAAAGATTAATATTATACTTGCAAATGTTTTCTGCACTATGCACTAATAATAATATCAAAATAATTTCACGTATCAACCATGTTTGACTATCATAAGAAGAAATCTCCTCCAATTGTGCGACTGCATTGTGTGCGTAGCGGGAGGCCTTATGGTAGTTTCATTTTCCAAAAGCATAGCGGTTTCTTTTTATTTTCTTTGCGAAAATAACTATTTTAACATCTCACACCAGTCCTATGACTGACTTGGAGTTTATTATTCCCTTTCTAAACTCTGGATGCCCATAATTTCCACACGGGCAGCCAAGAGTGAGGTTATTAGTTATTCTGGAGAGAAGTCCGGAAAGTATGCTGCGGAGATCAGAAGTTCAAGATGGATAGCGAGACGTACCACTTATATTACGAAATATCCGCTGCGTATGAGTTGGTGTTAGTTCAGTTTCATGTGGGTGAGTTATAATGTTTTCCATTGTTGTGTTGTGTTGTATATACTCTGATGATGTATTGTAATAACCGATATAGTTTTTTTTGTTTTAAAGATATTCATTTATCTATTATATATATTGTTCCACTGCGAATGTGAGATTCTATTATTGTTTCTGTTTCTTCTTCTATCTTCTTCTTCTTTAACCCTAACAGTTCGGTTTTCCGGTTCGACTGTTCGGCGTTTGATACAGTAGACATATTAATGTCGACTTTCGGACGTCGAAAAATCAGGTCGTTATAATAGCCACAGTGATAAAATATATAGACCAAGTAGAATGTCTATACTTTAGGCCTAACAAATCCTCGACCGACTTTCGTATAAGGAAGACCTTGTTGGCGGAATTCAGGGAGTAGTCAAAACGATTACGTGTAGTCCTCAAGGTATGCACTAGGTGGTACATTATGGATGTCTGTGCAGTAGTATAAGCTAGTGCAGATGCGGATTCACGTTTTCATAGTGGACAACGGAACATCTCTATTGTGGGCCTCACAAAGCCATCCTTTACAAATGTAGTTATAGTACGCTCTAGTAGCAAGACGATGGAGTCATTTTCAACGAGGATACGAAAGGTACTATGGGTAGTACCTAGGACCGATGTGGTTTTTGGGCATGTAGATACCTACCTACCTACATACATACATACATACATACATACATACATACATACATACATACATACATACATACATCCATATATTGGTTATTAGTTCTTAATCTACTAAGGAGTACATGGGTATGATTCATGCATAGAGGCGAGAGTATTATAAAACCAATAAACCTAATATAACAGAAAATGGAAATATACAGGTATATGTAGAATTATACTTAGAAGTTTATAATTTGTCCATTCATCAAAACTTTAGTTCTGATCCCTCCTCATAACATCCCACTGGTTGGATAGATGATAGAGATTTTCCAGCTTTGAGACACTTGTTTAGAAAATGTTATTACCTTGGAGAGTATTTACTTATTTCCATATTTTACTCATTTCCACTGTGAAATATTTATTTGAGCTATGATATATTTATCTTTGCCTATTTGTAGGATACCAGACACCCAACCCGGGCTTCAGTGGATTTGGATTTTAGCATTTTTGCGAAACATCTGGACCCACTGGAACTTGGGTTGTTACATTTGATATCAGAGCTTATGTTAGTAGATCCTAAGTAAATTAGGAAATATGAGTGAACGTATTTGTATCTTTGAATAAAATATAAATATTTTATGTACTAAAATCCAAATAGTCCCTAATTATAGATTTTAACATATGGAAAGTTTTTGGAAGTATATTTATGCATAGTTTTCAAGTTGGGTTTGGGATGACTGAAGGATTTTGAGCCCTATGTTATTGCCGATTTATACTGTACAATAAGCTATGTTTTGATAGAAGATTGGTATTCATATGTTGTAGGAAGTGGGAAAGTTCCCTAGGGATAGTAGAGAGAGTATTTTTATTTTGGAAGTAATAAGAGATTTTAGTAAGGAAATGGGATTTCTAAGGTTTAGGAAGGGAATTCCTAGGGTAGTAAGAAGAAAATTCACTTTATGTCTAGCCCAATAAAATAAAACTTTTGGAATTGGAAGGTTGAAAAATATAATTGTTAATATGTTTAAGGAAGTGAATATTGGGTTTTTGAAAAAATGTGTTATGAAATTTAAATTGGTTTTCATGTGATGTAAATTTTTTTAAAAGTGAAATTCTTTTTAAAGAATTATAGAGCATGTATAGCTCGCTAGTTTCTTTTAGATAAACAAAGATTTTAAATATAAAAACCTAGAGTGTGTTAAGTATCGAAAACGTAGGTTACAACATATATTGTTCTAATAGATGTTTTGGTGAAAAATAAAGGAAGCATAGATTATGACACTATTGTTATAGTTGGTCACTCCCAAAGGAAATGTTTTTACATAGCATATGCGATTTATTAATATTTATTTTAATTGAATCCATATACTAGTGTTTTTATGTTGTAATAACGATGTTTTACGCATTGACCTAAATAAAAAAATTGAAGATAATTTCTAGGTATAGAAATAAAGTGGTCTGTAAGTACACTTATTATTTAAATAAGTATATGGAAATGTTTTCTAGTTTTGAAAATATTAAAATAGTTTTGAAAATGACTTCTTTAAAAAAATGGTGTAAGCTAACTATTAGGAAATTAATGAATTTTGAAGGAAATGTCTATTGTAAGTGAATATATATTAAACATACTTTAATCTATAGGAATGAAATGAATAATGATATAGTTTCCTATGAAACCAAATCACAAATAAAGATGTTTGTGCTAGTTATAAGGAAAATATGAAAGAGATGTATAAGGTATGGAAAGCAGCATATTTTGCATAGCCTCTTTCGATAAATTATAAAATAAGTTCTTTGTAATTCACATAAACAAGAAATCCTCTTTTTAAGGATGCATAGATAGTTTTAGTGTTAATGGTTTCTCGTAAGAGAAAGTAGTTCCAATACAATGAGGTATAAAACCATTAGGTGTAATAAGAAGTGCAATAATCGGAGACAATGTTAGTTAGGAGTTGTATTATAGAGGGCCTTAGTAGGAAAATTAAGCAATGGAAATTTCATATTTTTCCATTAATTATGCGCATTGGTTGATTCCCCTTGTAGAAAGTCCCAATTTGTAGTAAGTTAGAAATTCCTTTAAGGTTAGGTAATTGGAAGAGTAGCAAAGTTAAGGGATTTTTGATAAAATAATTGTTCTTATCTACTCTAGTTTTCGTAAATTTGAAAATCTATGAAAAGAAGATGTTTTGAATACATGTAAGGACGTTTTTGGAAGTCAAGAAAAAAATATTTTACGAACAAGCAAGGCATGTTTTAAAGAAAAATGGTTTGGTGATAAAGAAAATAAGTTTTTGGAAGAGAAAAACTTAGTAAACAGTTAAATTTAGAAATCCAATTTTTTGATGGAAAGCTGTAAAGGTCTTTAAAAGAAAAAGAGGAATAAGTTTTTAACTTAGAATTTGCAAATTTTCCCCTCTAGGTTTGGGGAATAATTTAAATTCAAAGAGCTGTAAAGATGCAAGTCTTGAAAGGTAAAATGTTAAGTAACCAAGTACCTTTGAATTTAATAGAAACTTCAAAGTAACACTTTTGATGTTTCAAAAATTTAGAAGCTTTAAATTTTGAAATGAAATGATAAATACCAAACCAAATTTTAAATATGGAGTAGATAGGAATCATTTCCTTGGTGTGATGGGAAAAGTGTAAGGCTATATAGGAGATAGCAGTGATTACTTTTAGTAGTAATAATAAAAGTTCCCGTAAAGTGTATAGGATACTAGTGAGAACCTAGAAATATTACTTCATGTGTATAGACTATAGAAGAATAGTGAAATGATATTAGGAGGGTAGTAAGACAAACGTGGTTGGGATTCGTAGACCTGAGTTGGGGAAAAATGAAAGGTAAAGGTAAAGAGAAAATTTCTCCAAGCTTAGTTGTCTTTTTAGATAAACACCGCATAGATTGAAATCCTTATTCATTGCAGTAAACGAAATTGGGTTTTTCTATTTTGAGTATGAAATGGAATAGATGAATAGATCTTATTCATCATGAGTAATGCAGCATAAATTACTAACGAGTAATAGGTGGTAGGAGGAGCATATGAGTTACTTAAACTTCTAGAGTAGGACCTTTCTATGTCAGGGTGGATATGGTCCTAGACCTCTTAGCCCTAAATGATAGTCGTGTTTAGCTGCTATATTTATTTATCTAGTATCGCTTTGTAGTAGGACTTGTTTCCTCTTTTAGTCAGGAGATCGTACTCCTATGTAAGCATTTTTTCTTTATTATTACAAGTTAGTTTTGATTAGTGTGATGCTCTTTTTCAGTGATGTTCACAAGAAGAGAATAAAAACATAGGATGTACATAATAAAAGAAAAGTAAAGGAAAAAAAGAGAAACTAAAAGAAAAACAACAAATTTAAAGAAATCAATAGAAACGTCAATCGAAAAATTTGAAAAGAATTTTTTTTCTTATGTGAATTGTGCTTGGGGAAGCAAATAGAGATTTTTATAGAATAGCGGCACAAGTACCAAGTATGGAGAAAGAGGTGTGCAAAAGTAAAACGGGGAAATGTGAGGTTTTCCGTTTTCCACCTTCTTTCTAACATAAGAAATCGAGCTCGAAAATTAGATTTTTCTAAAATTTGAATATTAATAGTTGTGAGGTAGGGTTTGGATGAAAAATTTGTTGAATTATGCCCCTATTTAGTAGGAGTGTGGAAAAAATTGAATGAAAAGTGCTTTGAGTTTCAAAATATTGCATTCATATAAAAATTGCAAGTATATTTAGCATGGGTGCATCATGCTTTAAAAGGAATTTTTAAAAGAGAAAAGCGTTCAAATAGGAGGTACCGCTTAGAAATTTATGAATATGCATATATTTATTGTTATATGACACTTTGCATAAGGACACTGATGGTTCCAAAAATTGTATGTACACAAGATGGATGTGTTTAATGCGAGGAATTACATAGTATTACCCTTGTCGAATTTTGAGGACGAAATTTCTAAAAGGTTGGGAGAATGTCGCTCTGCATTTTTGGATAGTTAAATAATCAATATAAACAGTGAAGATGAGCATTTTTGAAATTGTTAGAATATGGCCTCAAAACTTATACCATTGTGAAATCAATTTACATTAATTAGCAACTTTTGAATTCAAAATAAACAAGTGTTATAAAGGAAATTAAATTTGCAGTTGACAGAAATTAATTAGAATGAATAGGCAACGGTTAAAAGTTAACGACTAAAAATAGAGGAAATAAATTAATACGTATTAAACAAAAAGGCTTGACACATCAAAAATGACGCATGTTGCTTGTTTTTAACGGCTAGATTTCAATCGATTTAAACGAACAAACGACGTTGCTTTGGCTCTCTATAAATAAACGTGCAGAATTAGCCTTCAAACCCATATTTTTCTGAATAGACACGAAAGCTCTGTCACTTTTCTTTCTCCTCCAATTCTTCAGAAATCAAATATATTAGATTTAGGTTTTCTGATTTGCAATTTGGAGGTAGAAACTGTAGTTCTAGAGAATAAATGTCCAAATTAAACCGTCCATATGAGATGATTTTTTAGATCTAGTTTTCTAGTTTATCTGTTTATTTTTCTTCAATTAGATCCAGATTTATAAATCCATACAAATTCTGGCTTGTGGATCCAAATAGAGTTGCAAAGGGAAAGGCTATGGATAATAGAACTAGATTAAAAATCAGATCTGAAATTTGGAATGTTTTCTTTTCAAGTGAGTGTATTTAAATTATATATCTTTTATATTGATGATTTATATTATTGTTAGATTCCCGTTAAATATTTTAATTCAGCATTTGAACTAATTTCAGTAATTAGTTCTACTAGTTAGTTATGTTGAAACTGTAAATTTTATAAGAGAAGTGTACTTATATTTAAATTTTATTTATGTGGAAAAAGAAAGGAATCCAATTATATATAAGTAATATTTGGCTTGAAAATTATAGAGAAAGGCATAAAGCCTAAAGTGAGAAATTTACAGTAAATTATGCCAAAACTCGGGGAATAAAATAAAAAGGGAAAATCTAATAATTTTATTTGGAAGTTCATGATAGATTACATGGTTGGTTTAGAAAAAGGAATACATTTCCATAGTTTAATATTGTCAAAATAACGATAAACGTAATTGCAAGAATAAAAGCAAGAAAAACGGAATTAGTGCAAAATAGAGATTTTACTGTATTTTGCATTACCCACCAATTAAAGAAACAATAAAAGAAATATCTCGCAGATATGATTTTTTATTTATAGCATTATTTAGTATTAAAATATGGAAATGAATCTTTAGTACAGTTTTTGTAACCAATCAAATAGAATAAAACTACTTCCTTGAATAAAAGAGAATAACGTAAAGCATTAAAAAATTAAAGATGAGGAAATAGTCAAGTTAAATATTTGACAAGACTAGAAATAAAAAACAGAAAATGTGATTAGATCTGCATTTACTGTGTAGGTAGTAGAATAAAAAGTAAAGCGGTTATTATGATAAGTAACTTATGATAGTTGGATGTAATCCCAGTTAAGACTGTTATATAATATAAGAGAACTAAAGAAAATTTAATATCATAATAAAAGAAGACAGATTAGAATAGAAAGGAGACACTTGCAGTTACATTTATAACATATAGGTTATAAAAGAAAGAAAAGAATATAAAAGTGACAATTGCAAGTATAATTGTAACACGTAGGTTATAATTAAAAAGATAGAAATAGAAGAGGCTTATTTTATAAAATTTATATCTTGGATTAAGTTAATAAGGAAAAATAATAGAAGTGGCCCATACCGGTAGCATTCCATTTCAAGTCTAGGACTGATGGTCTCACGCATGGGTGGGGCTGGGCATGCTGATTATGGTAAATATGTAGCCAACAGAATAAGAAACGTAAACTAAACGCATAATAAAAGATTAGACGTAGGGTCAAATAAAATGGTAAGATGCATTTGGAGCAGCCCGAAGGGAATCTGGATAAAGCGCCTAACAAAGTAGTTCATCGTAGATTTTTAGTATAGGAATAGCGCGTCCAACTTAGTTATTTTGGGATAGTGGAAGTACGAGACTTCAATGGGACATGAGAATACTCAATGATGATCCTCTAGGGTAGGCCTAATGAAGCTGCACCCCCAGAGGAAGGTCTGTAGGTGTTCCATCAGGAGAGTATGCCTTGACTACTTTTGCATTGCAGGCTGAACGAAGCGGACCTTTGTAGGCAGTCAAAAGTTTGATGATGGAGTAGGATATTCGTATGACACCATACTCTAGTTTGCGAGTAAGTTATAGTGGGCAGGACCATAAGGATATCGCATGCGGATATCAGCTGTCATCAGTCAGAGCGAGTTCGGGAAAGACTAGAGTTAAACCAATAGGCCAATGATTCTTTCACTATTGAGACATTGGATGAGGGGCACGGCTAATTGGATTCTTAGATTGTTTGCAGTAGGGCACATCAACTTAGCTCTTGAAAGGTCTTTCGGTTAGTTGAGTGGGGCTACATGGGGACATAACCATTATGAGAAAAGAGACAGACCAAGTAGAATATCTTTGTAGGCCTAACGCAACGGACCTTTGCAGATATAGAAAATCCTCGACTAATTTCTGTACAAGGTTTGTTGGCCGAATTTAGGGAGTAGACAGAATGATTGCACGTAGTCCTCAAGGTACGCACTGGGTGGTACATTGTGGATGTTTGAGCACTAGTATAAGCTAGTGCGGATGAAGTTTCACGTTTTCATACTAGAAGAAGGAACATTTGTATTATTAGCCTCATGAAGCTTTCCTTTACGGATGTAGTTACAACACGCTCTAGAATCGAGACAATGGAGTCCTTTTCGAGGAGGATACGGAAGGTACTATTGAGTAGATGGGTACGATTCATGCATGCACAGAGGAGAGAGTATTATAAACCCAATAAACCTAATAATAGAAAATGGAAATAGAACGGTATATGTAGAATTATGCTAAGAAGTGTTTAATTTGTCCATTCACCAGAACTTTAGTTCTGACCCCTTCTCATATCATCCCACAAGTTAGATAGATGGTAGAGATTCTCCAGCTTTGAGACAATTGTTTAGAAAGTGTTATTACCTTGGTGGGTATTTACTTATTACTATATTTTACTCAGTTCCCCTGTGAGATATTTATTTGAGCTCTGATATATTTATCTTTGCCTATTCGCAGGATACCAGACACCCAACTCAAGCTTCATAGATTTGGGTTTCAGCATTATTGCAAAAAATCCGGACCCACTAGAACTCGGGTTGTTCCAAAGTATATGGATTTTTTTTTTCAAGTATTGAAAATAGGGATGTGTGGATATATGTATCTTTGTAAAAGGATTTTGGTTCAAGTATTTACAAACTGAATTTAGTTAGTGAAATATTAATTAAAAAGAGGTTAGTGATTGCTTGTGTGCTTAACCAATATCGGTTTACCTTACAAAATTAAATCCCTGGTTGATTGTTTGTTATTCTACGGTTAAACTACTGAATTTGGACCCAAAAGGTTACTTTGGAAATACCTAGGAGAGACACGTAAGTTATATGGCGCAGTCATATCTGATTATGTTGTACTAAGCGATAAATCTCGTTTCATTTTCCTAGGACCAATGATAAGGAAACCTATCCACTAATGGTTAGGAGGGGACCTTCGCTCTTATCTTTGACTGTTTATTCCCTGAAGAGCCAAGGCTGAGTTTACCAGAAAACTATCGAATGTTTTTTTTGAAGAAACAAGGATCGGATATGTTTTCCAAACCCACTTCTATCCAACTTAAGTATTTCAAATGAAGATGTTTTAAAGATGATGGAATTGAAGATGGAGCTCTAAAGCATTTCGTTCAATCCCAAAATGAACTTGTATGGATGAATGCTGGCGTTGTGGTGTTGCTTGGAGGGTAGTGTTAGCGTTACAACTGGAAAGTGCTATATAAAGGTAAAACATAGCCTCAAGCCTCATCAACCGAAAAATGACAAAAATCAGTCATGTAGCAGAGCCAACTGGGTCGCCCCCATCAGGAAATGGTCATTTAAAATCTAGATCGGTTATTATATACTCATGTATGCTTTGGGGCGTAATTAACAAAAGGGGTAATCATATTTGGTACTGTGGTCAAGTGGCAGATCATTCTTATGTGGTATTGGTACAAGATGTTCTTGTCAGGCCACAGTGCATTTTATCTATAGATGTACCTTCGGAAGTTAGTTCTTTACTATGTCATAGTATAGAATCCATTCTCTAACACAAACCTTTACGGCTTTAAAGGTAGAACCTACTATGCTGAAATTTAATCATATATCATTTTCGGCTATGATTAATAAGTATTTATATTCTAGACATTGTTATAGTATCAGAAGATTTTCTATAAAATGTTTTGATTACGTAAGTTAAAAACTCGTCCGTTTTTATGTGCGGCATAGTTTTACAAGATACTTTGATTCAAAGGATTTCTATCACTTAAAAGTCCAGTTGGGTGTGTTTTCTCACGCTGATATTCCAAACTGGCTCGAGCATTATATTATTATAATGCTCAGGTCGGACCGAGCATATTTTCATCTTGCTATGGATGCATTGGAGTTTAGAAGACGAGCTAGAAGCCTTCATGATGTGTTCTCATATTTGTTTTATTTTCCGATGCACTGTGGTTGAAATTATTAGCATTTGTGAGGACGGGCTATTATAACTATCCAGACTGATGATTGTGATTAGTTTTTGTACTCTGATGGATGTATATATATAACAGTTTCTCTTTTGTAAAGATCATTGATTATATTATATATTTGTCCGCTGCGATTGTGAGATTCTATGTTATTCAGTTTTCTTTTTTCCTTCTTCTTCTCTTCTTCTTTCTTCCTTCTTTTCCCCTAGTAATCATTTTTTGGCATTCGAATGCTCAGCACATAATACAGTAGACGTATTAGTGTTGATTTTAAAGAATTAAAAATCTCGAGTTGTTACAGCTATTGGGATATATTCACATTTATCTAGAATGTTATTGGTAGTATGCATGCATTGATGTGAGTATATTCGAATGCCTGTGGATTTAACGGGGTCCAACTTGAAAGTTCTTGAAAGTGTTGTCTGTTTGGTGTGGACTCTCAAGTGTATTTTATCTAAGGTATACTTTCTAAGGGTGAGCGATTGGTTGATTTGTTTTATCCGATAATGAAAACTGTTAAATCGAACTAAAATCAATAAAAATAAAAGCCAAATCGAACCAACCAATTTAATTTCGGTTGGTTCGATTGGTTATCTGATTTGGACGAGGTAAAAATAATTCATATTTTATGTTTAGAATATTCACTGTAATTTGAAATAAAATTTAAATATATGATTAAGGTATTTTTATTTAGTATTCTTATGCTTTTTAATAGTAATTTTTACAAATGTGTGATAAATTAATTTATTTAGATCGCTGAACTAATCTAATTTATAGGATGGATCGTGTAATGTATATGAAAGTATATGCTACTAATTATATGATGTAACTAATATAAAGTTATTCTAGTAAAATATAGACTAAGCATACCAGGATTTTATATTGGTTCAGACCTCCCGTCCTACGTCCAGTCCCTAAGCTCTCCTTCGGAATTTGACTATCAAACACCTTCTCTTCACCCGGAGGAATAGGCTTGGTTACAGTAGCTTGTACTTGTCAAGTGTGTGTTCTATAACACGGATATTGACTGTTAAGGACAAATGCTTCCAATATATATATCTAGAAAATATTGATTGAGGAGTTCTGAATATATCGAAGAATGAAATACATGTATATGATTGCTAGAAATCAAGAATATATCAGTGTATAAAAGTAAGGAGCGCAAGTAAGTAAGGTAAGATCTTCTCTTTGATTCTTGATGTTATTTATAGTGGTAGAGAGATTCCTTGAGTAATTGCATCTATTAACAAGTGTCCTATATTCGCTTCTGATGGTGATGAAGAGTTGCAGTGAAGAGAAGCGAAGACGTCTTTTCAAGTGCGACAGTTGTTATTTGAATTTCAAAATCCGAGTTCAGTTCCAAACGTCTGGTATATATTTCAGACGTCTGGCTCTATATTTTTTTTGTATAGAGTAGCCTTTCAGACGTCCGAGTACATTAACCAGACGTCTGATCCTGTCTGGTTTATAATCTAGAGGATTTCTTCAAACGTCTGGCATGTGCACCCAGATGTCTGATCCCTGTGCATGTTACTTTTGTGCTTCTGTGTCATTGCTCTATTGATCCTATTGACTTGTAGTCTCTTGTAACGTTCTTTGAGCCTTGTTCTTGTCTCTCTAGTGATGTTACTATAGCAATTACCTGTGTATATATATATATATATATATATATATATATATATATATATGCATATTTGATTTCCATTGTATAATTGTTGTCATCGAAACCGTAGATTTGATTTCCTAACAATCTCCCCTTTTGATGATGACAACTATACAATGTACTTATATACAATTTATAAATCTCTCCCTGAATATATGCTTATTTCTAATGTTTTATAAATATATTATATTTCTCCCCCTTTGGCATTATCAAAAAGAATTATAAAATTTTAGCCAATCGTCAAAGATAACACACAAAAGAAAATTTCATTAATATTTCGAAATTGATTACATTCATAGATTTTATCAATTGTACAAGAGTTGAAATTCGAAAATCCTAAAATATATGATTCCTTTGGAGAAGCTTTTTCTTGATTATTCCCTGTTTCTTCTTTTTGGTAAGAGCTAGGCTTTGTAGGAGATGTCGAAGCTTGTTTTAGAGGTTCGTCCTCAGAATGTTTGGAATGTTTCGCGAGAGGAGAAGGTACTAGGTTGTCCAATCTTCAGAAGGAGGTGTCGACCGCGAACCCGTTGAAGTACTTTGAGAACCGATAGGATAGTTGAAAGTGATTCTTCAACTGTTGCTAGGCCTGTAGAAAATGATGTTTCAGAGTTGTCAATATGCCTAGCCAAAAGCTTTTGATTTTGAGATAATATATGTTGAATTTAAGGGTATGATCTCGAACGCTTTCATTTGGATTTGTTTCTGTTCGAGTATGCACAATCTCATCCTGGCCTGAATAATCAAATGGTGCAGTTAGGAGGTGGAGTAGCTTCATGATGTTGTTCCTCCTCTTGAGATGGTTCATTATGTGGTTGAGGTGGAGGCTCAACTTGTGTGGTTTGAAGATTGTGTGTCCAATCTTCAAAAGATATAAATTCTGGGGGAATCTCGGGTAAGTGCATTAGTGAGAAAATCTTAGTGGAAGCATATTTAAAAAGTTGATAAGTATGAGGGGATGCTGTGAGCACGTAGAAGTCTCATAATATATGTGGAGTAGATAATTGATGGCCGTGATCGAGTCCAAAAATGTTTGAGCTTGTCAAAGATAAATTTGGCCTAATTCACCCTTTTTCCGCTAAATAGAGCATATAAGTCTTTGTGCTCTAACTCGGTTATTTTCTTATGACTTCCCATACGTGGAACAATGGTATTGATCATCATTCGAGTAAGAAGTCATGCTTTTGGATGTAGATATTTAGAGGAAAATTTTGGCATTTCATCCTCCCAAATTTGATGTGTTATACTATTCCTTGGATTGAAGCGCATATCACGAATATTGTATAAATCTTCGCCCGTGTCAGAACATCCTAGAGTTCTACCTATTATGCCAGGAATGAGTCAAATCGTGTTGCCATACACACTAGACCATAGCCAATTATCTTCATCTTCAGTGTTCCATATTGAAGTGCTATCCAAATTTGCATAAAAAGGAAATATTGCCAATTGATCGATTTGGATGTCATTGGGAGTGAACGATATCAATGTTTCTAGTCCGTCATTCTCACACATTTCATCCAAATCATACATTGGAAATTTAAGTAGGTTATAAAATGGACCTATGTGAAGCTTCTTCTTTTGTATATCCTCATATCTCTTCATTGAGTGTGGTGCCCGATTCTTCCATCTTTCGATTTGATCATCTGAGCAAACTTGAGGATTTGAGGATGATGTTGGTTGCTCTTGTTTTTTTTGGATATTTTAGGGTTTTTAGTTCTAGGAGGAATTGTAATCGTGCGACTAGGAAAAATGGTTTTTTGAAAAAAAATCGTCGATCGAATATAATCAGTTGAAAATAAAAGTGGGATGAGAAAAAAAATAGACGTTATCTGGATGTTTTTAAAGTGTCGATTGAATAGCGGACGTCTGGAAGTGATTTCAGACATCCGGTTTACCCTAAATCGAATACAGTAGATAATTTAAGACGTCCGCTATATCTGCTAGACGTCTGGCTTGAGCGAATTTTAAAAAATCAATAGTCAGAGGGTTTTTCCAAATGTCTAGGAAAAATATCAGACGTCTGAAATAGGTCAAGTTTTTAAAACTTGGTGGTAGAGACATAACTCAGACGTCTGGATCGAAGTTCAGACATCTGAAATAGTTTGATTTCAATTTGTAGGAGGTAGAGCAAATTTTCAGACGTTTGGGGGGTATAATAGACGTCTGACATATGCATAGTGCAAAAAAATCGAGGTATATCAGAGTGTCAGACGTCCGAGGTCCATATCCAGACGTTTGAATTAGTCAATTTTTCTAATAATAGCATAAAATTTAATGGTTTTGCTAATTTCTCGATTCTCTATTTATAAAATGAAATGTAGTATTTATTTATGTGAATCAAAATAACAAATGAACGTAGATACACATATAATGAAAATATAATCTATTTAGATGGCGATGGAGTTTTACGATCTTCTGACTTGTTATCCCTCCATGGTTTAAGTGGAGACCGTATATTTCCATGTTCGTAGGTTCTCGAGGAGCCAGAGAATCGTCCTGGTGAAGGATCTGAAGGTGTACGATATGAGGAAGAGGGATTCAAGGAACTGCAAGGCATCAGAAGTGGTTCATGAACATCTTTCTTCCGTGAAGTACAAAACTTCATCGCTACTTGTTCCAAAAAGCTTAGTCAACGTGCCATGAATTTTTGTTCAAAATATAGTTCTCATTGAAGATCTGTTTGTTGTTTTTGATAGTGATGTATTTCATCAATTTTCTCCTTTGTGTTAGGAGAAACAGATAAAGATTTTTTTGACTTCTTGCTATCGGGAGTGAATCCCGTGTGATATGAGGACCGCCTATACGTCGGTTTCTGATTTGATGTGGGTGTAGGAAGCTGTTGTGGTGTATCCGCCGAGCTATCCATTGTAGGTGTCGAGACGGATATATAAGAATTGTTTCCTGGAGATTTGATCAGGCAACTTAGTACTTGGCATTAGCACATTGCTCGACAATTTATGGATCGTTCGGCATTTACATAACGTTCGGCATTCTGAACGCTCAGCGCAAATGGCTCGAATAGCACTTGCGAGCACTCAGCATCAGGGGGTGTTTGACAGTCATGGTTGTTCGGCATTTGGGAGCGCTCGGCATCCAGGAGCGCTCAGCATCAGAAGAGCGCTCGGCATCAGAAGAACGCTCGGCATAAAGGAACGCTCGGCATGAAGGGCACTCGACATCTAGAAGCGTTCGGCATACCAAGGACGTTCAACATACAAAGTACGTTCAGCATCCCGAGGTCGTTCGGCAGTCAGAAGTGTTTGGCATTCAACCAGTCTCAGTCAACTTCAATCATTGCTCGGCATACACTCGCCACTCGGCATCTACTTCGTTCGGCATGAAGATGGTGGTTCAGCATTTAGTCGTTCGGCACAACACTCTGGTTCGGCTTCCGGTATTGTTCGGCATTCATACCCTGTTCGGCATTCATGCCCTGTTCGGCATTCATGCCCTGTTCGGCATCTATGGTTCGGCGCGTAGAGACCACTCCATTTCGGCCGAGGTATTCAGCTACCAGGCCCACCAAGGAAGTCCAACCCACCTTCGTCTATAAATAGAGAGGCAGGGACACGGTGAAAGCTACCTATTTCGGGGGAACACTGGGGAGACTCTGCCATTTTTCATACTCTCCTATTTTTCATTCAAACTTGTATTCAAGTAATTGAAAACGGATTGTATCTGTAATCAACTATCAAGGAAAGAAATAGAAATCAACTTCAAAGTGGATGTAGGCAGTTACGCTGAACCACTATAAATTTGGTGTTCTTGTTCTCTGCATTTAATTTTACATGCTGTCTTCTATTTTAATTTATTATCTTCATTAATCTCTCCACACAATCTTTCTTAAGGGTGTTAGTGGCCTATTTTGGTGCTTTCACCGAGAATTGAATTCTCAGGCTGTTAGGATCTGCTTTGTAGCTACTGGATTGCATAAATCCCACAGAGGAGATGCAAGACCATTCACAAGGCATTTGTTGATTCTATTCAAATTTACAACCAACAACTCTACCATGGGGAGACCATGAACTAGATCGGCCTCTCACAACGCAGATGTCCACGAGACTGCTAGCGTGCAACAAGTTGGATCTAGAAATCCGTAAGCAACTCGAGGTGTAGGGCCCTCCACCCAAAACCAAGCGGAAGTTGTTTCCTGAGCAGAGTTCAACGACTTGATAACAGAAATCAAGGAAAGTAGAAGGCAACTTGCTGAGCAGATTCAAGCCAATACTAATCTCATGACTCAGCTCACTCAGCAGCAGCGTCAGAATGCTGGAGGTAACCCTGCCCCTTATTCTGAATCTGATAGTTCGACCTCAGCTGATGAACATCCTAGGCGTAGACGCCGTAAGGATGAAGGTGCATAGGCGGGTGCCACAGATCGATTAACTAAGGATCAAGCCCGTGAAGAGACTGGACACCCGAATCTCTAAGACCCAAATCAGGCGGGACATCAACCCGCACGGTCCCGTGGAACGGATCCCAACCTTCCATCCTCCATACAAACTCCAGACTTAACAGCTATGGTCAGGCAATTGATGAGAGAGAACCAAGGCTTGACCAATGAAGATTGGGGAGTGTTCAGAAGCCATACTCCCTTTACAGATGGTATCCTACAGGCTGAGTACCCCAAGAAGTTCAATATGCCGACCATCCCGGCCTACGAAGGGATGACTGATCCCAGGCAGCATGTAATGAGGTACGGATGGATGATGGATTCTGCAAGAGCTAATGATGCAACCAAGTGTAGGTGCTTTCCAATCACTCTGTCCGGAATTGCCATCATGTGGTTTACTCGACTTCCCCCACGTTCTGTATCCAGCTTTGACGAACTGGCAATGAAATTCAAAGAACAATTCAGGATACACACCACTCGTCCGAAGGATGTGATGTTCTTATCAAGCGTCATCCAAGCTCCGGGAGAGTCGTTCAAAGCATACTTGCAGAGATTTCATGTTGCGGCTATCGAAGTGAGCAATCCAAACGACCATGCAATTTTGATGGCGGTAATGCGTGGAGTGGATCCAGACTATGAATTTGGAGATTAGTTGGCGGGAAAGCCCCCAGCCATGCTAAAGCGTTTTTATTCGAAAGCTCATCAGTTCATAAGAAGGGAGGAAGCTCGATGGACAAGACGTGACAAGGCACCAGGGCCTGCTCAGGAGACTGTGAAGAGTAACGTCGCCGTGAAGCAAACTGGCGATAATTCGGGAAAAGCTCAAGTCAACGCCCAAAACAAGCCTGGGCAGTCTAAAGGATCCGGAGGTGGAAATCCCGGAAAGAAAAGAGAGAGGGGGAAATAGAAGTCAAGGATCCCGACCTACAATGAATACACCTCGCTCAACGCGTCTCTTGAGAACATCTATTTGTCAACTTGCAACACTTTTCAATATAGAAAACCACGCCTAAGGGAATCAACGGAGGAACAGAAGAGAACAGGGAAGTATTGCCGCTTTCACGAGTCTTATGGGCACAACACAGAGCAGTGCAGACACCTCCACGACGCTATAGAAAAGTTGATTAGACAGAAGAAGCTGCAAGAGTTTGTCAAAGACCCACAAGACGGAAGGTAAGAGACATCGGACCCCGGACACGGGCCAGCTCCACGCCAACTAGAAAAACCTGCTCGAACCGTGGGTAGATTGGTTATCAACACAATTACTGGCGGACCTCATCCTGCGGATAAGAATTGGCAGGAGATGGAGCGATATGCTAACTCTTTAAGACATGCGGAGTATGAGTGCTGTTCGAATGTGGAGGATGGGACTCCTGCAAAGCAGCAGCGCACGATGGATGATGATATTGTATTCAGGAGCAGAGATGCGAAGGTGGAGGCTCCTACCATCAACCCGATGGTCATATCTGCGACAATCGGGCCGGCATTTATGAAGAGAATTCTAATTGATTGCGGAAGTTCCATTAACATCATCTTCAAGAAGGCATACGACCAAATGAAGCTGGAGACTAAGGATTTGAAACCATCTAAAGTTAGAATCCATGGCTTTAACGGCGCAACAATGGATGCAGTGGGATATGCGGAGCTACCAGTTGAACTGGGGCAAGATGAGCGTAGGAGGGTGCAAATCCTACTGTTTATAGTGTTGGATGTTGACTCTCCATATAACGTATTTCTACGACGTCCAGCCTTGGCAGAATTTATGGCAGCATTGGCCCCTTGATGTCTGACGTTAAAATTTCCAACATACGGAGGTGTTGGAGTGGTATACGGCGTTCAGACGATCGGTCGTGCATGCTATGTGGCTGAGCTGAGAGAGGCTCGGCGTAGAGAGAAAGGAAAGGTTGCAGACAGCTCCGTCTGCATCCAAAATTCGGATGATTAACAAGTAGCGCCCGAGCCCTGGCTCGGGCAACATTTTTGGATCTATAGAGACATAGATATGAGAGATGGTGATGGAGGACCCAGGGAAACAAATGTAGCACCGGCTGAACTCACAATTGAAATCCCAGTCAACCGGGATGATCCATCACGAATTCTTAAAATTGGATCACAACTCGACCCCATGTTCGCCGAGAACCTCAATGACTTCATCCGAGCGAATCTTGATGTTTTCGCTTGGACACACTCAGATATGTGCAGGATTCTCCAACAGTTGCGAGTCATATGTTGAACATAGACCCAAAGTACGTTCTCGTAAAACAGAAAAGGAGAGGTATGGACCCGGAGAGGTCTGCGGCTCTCAAAGAGGATGTGGACAAATTCAAAGCCAATGGGTTCGTCCGCGACGCCCTGTATCCTGAATGGGTGTCTAACCCGGTGCTAGTGAAGAAAGCAATTGGAATATGGAGAACTTGTGTTGATTATTCTGATTTAAACAAAGCATGCCCGAAGGATAGTTTTCCGTTGCCTAGGATTGACCAGCTGGTCGATTCAACTACCGGACATGAGTTACTATCATTTATGGATGCATATTCTGAATATTATCAAATCCCGATGCACCTCCCAAATCAATAACATACCAGTTTTGTCACAAACGTTGGGTTGTATTGCTATGTAGTGACGCGTTTTGGATTGAAGAACGCAGAAGCAAATTATTAGCGTCTGGTGAATCGGATGTTCAAAGATCAGATTGGTGGAACAATGAAGTCTATGTGGATGACATGCTCGTGAAGTCACGGCAGTCAAACGACCACATCCGAGACTTAGCGGAGATGTTTGACGTACTCAGACATTATGGAATGAAGATCAATCCTTTGAAGTGTCCACTCGATGTAGCGTCAGGAAAGTTTTTGGGTTTCATTGTGAATGCACGGGGAATCGAGGCTAACCCAGAGAAGATTCAGGCTATCTGAGATATACAAGTGCCCAGAACCATAAAACAAGTGCAAAGCTTGAATGGAAAGGTGGCCGCGCTGAGCCGATTCATATCCAGGGCCATAGGCAAGTGTATTCCTTTCTTCGATGTTATAAAGAAAGGAAAGAGGAATTTCGAATGGGCATCCGACTGTGAGGAAGCATTCCAAGCTCTTGTAAGGCACTTAGAAAGTCCCCCGGTATTGTCGAAACCAATAAACCACGAAATGTTGTACGTATACTTGGATGTATCCCAACACGCCATCAGTACAGCCTTGGTTCGCGAGGAAGACCGGGTTCAAAAGCCAGTTTACTACGTTAGTAAATGCTTGACGGGGTAGAAAGAAATTATCCAAGGATTGAAAAACTAGCCTATTTCTTGGTGATTTCATCATGCAAGCTTCGTCCGTATTTACAGGCCCACTCAATCAGTGTTTATACCGATCAACTTTACGGCAGATATTCCAACGACCGGAAACTTCCGGAAGGATGTTAAAATGGAATATTGAGTTAAGTCAGTTCGATATTACCTACCTGCCGCGAAGGACCATAAAAGGACAAGCACTAGCTGACTTCATCGCTGAGTTTACTATGTCAGACGAATCAAACGACTACAATGTCATACCTTCCGTTCGATGGAAGATGTACACCGATCGGGCATCTAACGACCGTTGTTCGGGGGTTGTCATAGTTCTTGTAACTCCTAAGAACTGATCAATTTGATGCACTTTGAAGCTTGAATTCACAGCAACGAATAATGAAGCCGAATATGAAGCGTTGATCGCCGGCCTAAGACTTATCAAAGAACTGGGAATAAAATCGGTTGAAATCTTCAACGACTCACAGATGGTGGTGTACCAAGTGCAAGGAGACTACCAAGCAAGAGGACAGTGACTTGCCCCATATTTGGTTCGAGTTCAGGAGTTGCTAGCGAATCTCGAGTATTATGATATTTCACATGTCCTGCATAAGCAAAACAGAGCAGCCGATTCATTGGCAAAATTCCCAAGCATAGGCGATGCACAACAAATGGGATTATTTCCTGTTGAGACCTTCCATGCTCCGAGTATAGATACGATGGAGGTAGATCTCATGTTAGAAACAGAAATCGAGAAGGAATCGTGGATGACCCCAATCAAGCAGTATTTTCTATTCGAGATCTTACCCGAAAAAAGGAGCGAAAGACGACGAATCCTTCGTAAGGCTTCTCGTTATGTAATACAGGATGGAATGATGTATCGAAGGGGATTCTCGACCCCATTACTCCGAAGCATTGCCCATGGTGAGATAAAACGAGTCTTGAAGGATGTCCATGAAGGAGAGTGCGGCGACCATACTGGGGGGCATACATTAGTAAAGAAGGTCCTTCGCTATGGATACTACTGGCCAACTGTGAATCGGGATGCTGCAGACTATGTGAGAAGATGTGATAAATGCGAGATATATGCGAAAATCCCAAGAGCTCTGCCGACGGAACTCACGTAAATGGTTAGTCCTTAGCCATTTGCAATGTGGGGAATTGACCTTGTTGGTTCTTTGCCCATAGCCAAAGGTGGAGCGAAATATGCAATAGTTGCGGTCGACTACTTCACCAAATGGGTAGAAGCAGAGCCTTTAGCCACAATAACCACCAAGAAGGTTACTAATTTCATCGTACGAAATATCATATGCCATTTCGACCTTCCACGAACCATCATTACAAACAATGGGACACAATTCGAAAACAAGGAGTTCAAGGAATTTTGCCAAAAATATGGCATTGAGAAGAAGTTTGCAACGGTTGCTCACCCGAAAGCCATCGGACAAGTGGAAGCCGTAAATAAGATAATCAAGTCCATATTAAAAAACGTCTGAAAAAGGCTAGAGGCAAGTGGATGGATGAACTTCCAACACACTTTAGGCCTACAGGACCATCCACAAGACCGCGACTGGTCACACTCCTTTCGCATTGGCATATGGAACGGAAGCTGTCATGCCCATGGAACTTGAAGTTCCATCACATCAAATAACTTATTACAATCCCGAGTCGAACCAGAATCCTTTATTGGAATCGTTGGACTTCATTGACTAAAAACGCGAAGAGGCCAATTTGAGAGCGGCAGCATACAGACATAGAGTCGCTAAATATTATAACGAAAAGGTCCGACCAAGAATTTTTGGTGTGGGAGACCTCGCTTTGAAAAGATTTTTTCGGATCCCGTCTCATATGAATCCCGCATGGGAAGGTCCATACATTATCGAACGGAAGCCTGGAGAAGGAACTTTCAAGCTAGCGACCGTCGATGGTACGACACTCCACCGAGCTTGGAATAGCGAGCACTTGCAGCATTAGTATACTTAATCTATTTCTTTCATGTATTAGTTGCATTTATTTCCAGTACGCTTTTATTTCTAGTTCTTGGCATGTAGTAAGACAATTTATCTTGCTTTCATTAATAAAGGCTTGAAGCCATCTTTTCCGTGAATTACTAATGTTTCTGCATATGATGATCCTGTGACAGGCAAATGAAATTATATTATTCTGGCTGACTATGAACACATGCAAACAACTCAAAATCTCCAAGTCCCCAGAGTGCGGACTGGAGTACTCTAAATCCCCGGAGCGTGGACTCGAGTATAAATGACTCAAAATCTCCAAGTCCCCAGAGTGCGGACTGGAGTACTCTAAGTCCCTGGAGCACGGACTCGAGTATAAACGACTCAAAATCGCCAATTCCCCAGAGTGTTGACTGGAGTATTCTAAGTCCCCGGAGCGTGGACTCGAGTATAAACGACTCAAAATCTCCAAGTCCCCAGACTCTAAGTCCTCAGAGCACATACTCGACTCAAAATCTTCAAGTCCCCAGAGTGCGGACTGGAGTACTCTAAGTCTCTGGAGCGCGGACTTGAGTACAAACGACTCAAAATCTCCAAGTCCCCAGAGTGCGGACTGGATTACTCTAAGTCCCCGGAGCGCGGACTCGAGTATAAACGACTCAAAATCTGCAAGTCCCCAAAGTGCGGACTGGAGCACTCTAAGTCCCCGGAGCACGGACTCGAGTATAAACGACCTAAAATCTCCAAGCCCCCAGAGTGCGAACTAGAGTACTCTAAGTCCCCGGAGCGCGGACTCGAGTATAAACGACTCAAATCTCCAAGTCCCCAGAGCGCAGATTGGAGTACTAAGTCCCTGATGTGTGGACTAAAAAATATTCTAAGTGCTTGAAGCGTGGAAGGAAAAATGAAAAACTCTCGAAAAATCCCCGAGCTATATGAAGGTGAACTGAGAAGTCCATGTTATTCACAACAGCTTGGATTTAAATCACAATCATACAAAATTTGAACAACAAGAGCCTTTTGAAAGACGGAAAAAGGAACTAAGTTTTTTCAGAAAAATTTCTACTACAAGCCCTCCAAAGTTAGAAGTTGACAATCTATTTACAAAGACCATGGAAGTAGATGAAAATAATTACATAACTTAAACTAACTCTCATTGAACAAGAGTAATGATCACTTCTTATGCTTCTTCGACTTCTTCATCTCCGTAGTCTTCTCGGACGGCTCCTCTCATGTACGTTTACCCTTGGTACTCTTCTTTGATGGAGGGGTAGCAACTAAAGAAGTACGGGGAACATCCATGGGATTGGACCTGCCAGGGAGAATGACCTTCAACGGCTTGTTCAAGGGATTGTCTGGGTCCATAACTCGAGGTTCGACCTTAATCTCAGCTGTCTCTCTCTTCTCCTTCTCAAGCCACTCCTTCATACTCAGCTCAGATGTGTGTTCGGTGGCACCTGTAATTTCTACTTCATAACTCCCCTCGTTGGGAGAAGAAATCTCAGATTTGTCTTCATCCAGCGCTCCAATCACCTGAGCATCTGGCCTGGGAGCCTCTCCTGCCTGAGTGGCCTCACCAATCTTTTCCTCCACCTCCTTGGCAACATCGCTCTTCGGAGCGGGCCCGGGATCAGAATGTCCTGCGCAAAATCATGAAAAACAAGCATTAGAATACAATAGTCCTTCATAAAGAATGACGACTTTTGAAATCTTAAAGTGAAGGGTTATCTACCAGGTTCTGGCAGGCTCTCAGCCGTCAAGGGGGTCTCACCCTCCGGAATGGGAGACAGAATATGGACGCTAAGGCCGGGGTCCTTCGGATTATAACCGATATGCTGCTCAAATGGATCGAGTATCGGCCGATCGAGTAGGCGCATGAGCTGGAGGCACGACCCCGATGGACCGGTAATCACTTCTTTCCCTTTCTTTGAGGTGGAACCTTTGCAATAAATAGCTTTAGCCGCTGACAAGTCCGAAGGCTCATTCCACTTTAGGAATTCTTTTATCAAGGCCTCCTCATCAATCTCTTCGGTACGGTGCTCAGCCCTCCTGATTTCTATCAAGGCCTTCCATGCCTTGGCTAAAGATTCAAGATAGCCATCGCCCAGAAAAGTCAAGTCTCGATGCATGAGGACGCGGGCATTGAACTTAGCGATTAATGGGTCAAACATGCTTTTGACCTCTTCCATACCTTCTTTTCTAGCCGCCTCAAGACGGGAGTCGATGTCCGCAGGCGCTATCTTCTTGCCCTCTTCACGGGCTTCACTCTTTATCGCCTCGACTTTGGAAAGCGCGACCTCAAGTTTTTCTTTTAAGAGTCGAGTAGCAACGATTTCGTCACAGTATCGTTGTGACTCTTCTTGGGCAGCCGTTTTCTCTTCCTTCTCTCTATAGAGCTGCTCCTCAAGTTCCTTGACTCGGAGGCTGAATGCGTCCTTCTCTTTTTGGACTGAGTCCTTCTCTAATGCTAGGGCCCCGCAGCATTGTACAGCCTCGTCGATCTCTTTTTTAGGTGTCGATTCCAAACGATTCACGGTTTCGGCAGTGTCTTGAGCATTCTACTGGGTGGCCTCAAGCTGAGATCTATAAGATGCAAGCTCTTTGTCCTGAGCCTTAATGATATCTCTGTCGTGGATGGCCTCAAGCTTCAGGCGATCAATCTCGTGTTGGCGCTCCATGGAGACTTCAGAAAGTTTTTCAGCCAAATGAACAAACGCGTCATGTTGAACATAGACGTCATTGGTACAGGCGATGGCGCACTGCTTGGCATGTCCGAGAATAGGATGAATCGCCGAGAGGAATTTCAGGCCATCAAAGCAGATTTTTGGAAATTTATCCGTAAGCTCGGCCGGCCTCTCTAACACAGTTGGATCTGTTGTAGGAGCAGGAGGAGACGGCATAGAAAGTTCAGCCCTCCTATGAGGATCTCGGGACTGTTGAGTGGAAGAGGAGTTAGAGTGTTGATCCCGGTGGACATCGGATTACGACCCCTTGTGGCCGCGCTTGTCTTTGCTTGGTTTCGAATGAGAAGAGGGATGCTGGTGGTACTTGGGCTGATAGTATGTTTTCTTCCGAGATGATGAGTCCCAGGAATGATAATCCCTATCGTCATCATCGTCCCTGTCCCAACATCTTCCGAAACCTGAATCACGCCCGAAGTGATAGAAAACAGATGACCCGCAGAGGCGATCAATGCCGTGTGTACGTCCCATGCCACCTGTACGAAATTTGGGAAACGATGAATTTGCAATAAGAAGAGTGACAATGAGAATTAAAGCACAAAGTGAAGCACAAGTGCATGTGTGTGTCCTATTGTTTCCCCCCGACGGACCAGTTGCTTTACTAATGGGAGTTTTCTCTCCCTGACTTTAGGCTAGAATGCCCACATCGCCTCTGATGGGCGAGTGAAGTTGAAATGCTTTCGGATCGTCGAAGTCGTAATTGAGCCGGTCATCGGGAATAGAGAGGTTCGACAGGCCCTTTAAAGAACTTTTTACATGCTATGAAGAGGCCTTTTTTCTCCGTTGGAATGAGCATAGCTTTTGAAGTTCCGCCAACCTTCTCCTTCCTAATCTTGTACGTCAATCCCTTTTTCCTCTTCGAAGGTGAAGATGATGTTTTGATGTCGTGCACTTTGACTGTCGGATCCTGAGTGGGACCCAAGTTCTCACCTTGTGCTTCGGGTGTTTCGTCCCCCTTAATTTCCCCTTTTCTGGTGCATCAGGAGTGTGACGTACTGATGACCCAGCCAATTTCTTCCCCTTACCAGAGGTGGGCTTGGGCATGGTAGCGCCTTGAGGAAGGCTTACCTGACAGCCTTCTGCCAACAGCCCAAACCTTGTGAGCGACTCATTCGAAATGAGAGTCCGGATGTCTCTTTCTTCGGCAGGAAGGTCTTGAATAGCGTCGATGGCCTCAGAGTATCCGCGACCATCAAGATGAGGGTTGATACCTGAAAAAATGAAACAAGAATTAGAAAAGGCATGGCTTTGACCAAGTATGAATATCAATCCGGAGAAAAGACTTATTTCCTTCCACTCATCTCCTCGCGAAACCGAGAGGGCAACACACATAGAACCATTCCTATTTGTACAGGGAAAATTTACTCCACGCCCCAGTTAAGATTTGGCATTTGCGATATGGCTCGACAAACATGTAAGAGGGGCTATCTCCCTTCTTCTTGATCATATAAATATATCTGATGTCGCCCGGAGTTAGGGGCCTAGATAGGACGGTCATGAAAAGGGTGTAGGTACGGTAGATAAATGCGTGGCTGTTCGGGTGCAGTTGCAATGGGGTAATGTCAATGTATTGCAGCACATCCTGAAGAAATAAATTGAACGGTGGCATGCTGCCAACCCAACACATGAATTTATTACACGTCGTGTATCCAACTGGGGGCAAGTGTGGACGATCGTGCCCCGAGGGAACCAACACGTCGTCGAAAGGGATCCCATGGATGTAGCATATTCGCCGGAGCGCAACTTCTTTGACCTTCGAAGCCTATGAATCAACAAGGTTATCCAAGAGAATTGCTGCCTCTAAAGCATCGGGAGCTAAGTTATGCATAGGGGAGGTTGACGGATATGAAACATCTGCGACTTCTTGTCGGGAGAACGGTCCCGGTCTATGTGAAATCGTGGCGGAGCTAGATCTCTTAGACATTTCCAATAAATATTGAGTTTGGCAGAGCACCTGTTTAAACTATACTCGAAAAATAATCGGCGTTAGACTTAACAACATAAATTTTTCCCCACTGTGCAGTGTGTGATCTAGTGCAATCATTCAAATATAAACGCTGAGAAATTATAAGTCACATAGCTGATGCTACAAAGTTGAACTTTGGACTGTCATTCTCGAAGACTGTCATCGCTGACCGTCTCCGAAAACCTGCCTTGCGATGTTTTCAATTTTGGGCTCGGACATCGACATTGTATGTCAAAAGCTTTTATCTGTTTTTATCGACTTCAGTTCAAGCTTATGAGTAATTAGAAATAGGAAGTTATCAGTTCAGATCAGTTCGATATGCTAGTATGCTGGAGTCCTCGTCCTTGTTTTGTTACATCATTAGGCAAGGTAAATAAGTGCTCGGCCTAAGTCCTGTTCGGCTAAAATATGGTTCGGCATATATGATTGTTCGGCCTAAGTCCTGTCCGGCTAAAATATGGTTCGGCATATATAATTGTTCGACCTAAGTATAGTTCGGCTGAGATATGGTTAGGCATTCATGATCGTTCGGTTTAAATATTGTTCGGTCTAACTGTCAACGTGCTAAGCTATCGTTCGACCAAACTATCGTTCGGCCTAAGTATCGGCTGGCCTAAGTCTTGTTCGGCCCAAATAACGTTCGACATCTTATCTAATTCGTACTCCCAACCTATCCTTCCATTCCGCTGCTCTGCATGTGGTGAGTCATGCCGAAACAGAATTACGCCTAACCCCAACGCTCTGCACTCCGTTCTTAACAATGGTTTCATTCCTTCTTCTCTTCCTCCCTCCGCGCCGAACAACAAGGACAGATCGTTCGGCGAGTCATACCAAACCATGCGGTTCGGCATTCAAGCCACTTCCTACTCCTCCTCTATTCTCTTTTCCTCCCATCTCGTTCGGCATAAGGGAACCGTGCCGAACCACGAACATCTCTCAACAACTCCATCATGTGCTCATCCCCGAACATTGCTCCTTTCTTCCAACAACATCTAGCCCTAAATAACATCCTAATCATAGTTCGATTCCTTCACCCACGCAACACTTGTTCTAATTTACAAACTGGATCCCCTTGTTAAAGTTTTTTAATCAGGAAAAGGAGTTAAATAGAGGGATAGATACCTAGTTAGTAGATCGAGACGTGGGGGGATGCCAAATGGATTGTGAAGGATCGTTAGATCTTTGGAGGCTGTTAACAGGCGAGGTTTGCAAGTACAAGGTCGCGGAGGTAAAAAGTGAAAAGAGAAGAAGGAGGAAAAGGCCATCCTTTATAGGGAAGAAGGAGAAGTTGAAGAGGCAATGACCGGTGGAACCGGTCCAAAAGATATTGTTCGGCACACATAGAGAACTCGGCTTCGACTGTGTCGTTCGGCACACACCACCTAAACCAGTGATCAAGAGAAGTCACCATCGAGGAAACCGAGCCACGTCTCGAAGCAAAAGCAGCGGACTCATGATTCATAGCGCATCACGTTCGGCCACGCGATACACTTTGGGGGGCAAGAGTTTCCTGGAGATTTGACCAGGCAACTTAGTACTCGGCATTAGCACATTGCTCGGAAATTTATGGATCGTTCGGCATTTACATACGGTTCGACATTCTGAACGCTCGGCGCAAATGGTTCGAATAGCATTCGCGAGTACTCGGCATCGGGGGGTGTTCGGCAGTCAGGGTCTTTTGGCATTTGGGAACTTTCGGCATCCAGAAGCGCTCGGCATCCAGGAGCACTCGGCATCCAGAAGCGCTCGGCATCAGAAGAGCGCTCGGCATCAGAAGAACGCTCGGCATAAAGGAACGCTCGGCATGAACGGGCGCTCGACATCTAGAAGCGTTAGACATACCAAGGACGTTCAGCATAGAAGTTACTTCGGCATCCCGAGGTCGTTCGGCAGTCAGAAGTGTTCGGCATTCAACCAGTCTCAATCAACTTCAATCATTGCTCGGCATACACTTTCCACTCGGCATCTCACTTCGTTCGGCATGAAGATGGTGGTTCGACATTTAGTCATTCGGCACAACACTCTGGTTCGGCTTCCGGTATTGTCTGGCATTCATGCCATGTTTGGCATTCATGCTCTGTTCGGCATCTATGGATTTGCGCGCAGAGACCACTCCATTTGGGCCTAGGTATTCAGCTACCAGGCCCACCAAGGAAGTCCAACCCACCTTCGTCTATAAATAGAGAGGCAGGGGCACGGTGAAAGGGACCTTTTTCGGGGGTATACTGGGAAGACTTTGCCATTTTTCGTACTTTCCTATTTTTCCATTCAAACTTGTATTCAAGTAATTGGAAACGGATTGTATCTGTAGTCAACTATCAAGGAAAGAAATAAAAATCAACTTCAAAGTGGATGTAGGCAGTTACGCCGAACCACTATAAATTTGGTGTTCTTGTTCTCTGCATTTAATTTTACATACCGTCTTCTGTTTTAATTTATTATCTTCATTAATCTCTTCACAAAATCTTTCTTAAGGGTGTTAGTGGCCCATTTTGGTGCTAATAAGAATTTTCAGAAGTCAATGACTATATTTTGCTTGTTAAAAAAAGTGAATTGTATATTTTTTTTTCTTATTGTATAACTGTTTATATATAAGTTTAAAAATTATTTATATAAAATTTGTAAAAAGCGACTAAATAAAAACCAAAGGTGCAGAGTTTATTAATTACAATTTATGGACAGAAAACTAGTGGCTAATCATAGCTTAAATGAAGGAGTGATTATTAAGTGAGAAAATCATAAAGAGAGCAAAACCCTGAATCTCAATGGAGTTTAATAAAAGATTGTTCATTTAGTGGTTTTTGTAAAGATGTCTTTTATTTGATTCTCGGTATTTATGTATTCTAATGAAATAGTTCCTTTTTCAACATTGTCTCATAAAAAATGATGTTGTATATCTATATGCTTAGTTCGCGAGTGATTGACAGGGTTTTTTGATAAATATATTGCACTCGTGTTATCACAATATATTGGAGATTTATTGATAATTTTGCCAAAATCTGTAAGTGTTTGTTGCATGTATATCACTTGTGCACATGCTAGAGATGCTAAGATATATTAGGCTTCGCAAGTAGATAAAGAAACACAATTTTGCTTTTTCCTAAACCAAGAGACTAATGATTGTCCGATAAAGTGACATGTTCCACTAGTACTCTTACGATATGTTCTACATCCATCGAAATCCGCATCGCTATACGAAACTCGTTCAAACGATGATCCTTTAGGGTAAAATAAACTGCAATCTCTAGTACTAGATAGATATCATAATATACGTTTAACAGCACTTAGATGAGATTCTTTTGGTTTTTCTTGAAATCGAGCACAGAGATATACACTCATCATAATGTCGGGTCAACTAGCCATCAAATAGAGTAAAGAACCAATCATGTACGATATAATTTTTCATCAAAGTCTTTTCTATTATCATCCTTTTCTAAGTGAGCATTAGTACTCATTGGTGTTGGTTTGCTCGAAGTTTTATCCATTTCAAAACAACGTAACAGATTGTTACAATATTTTCTTGATATTAAAAATACCATTTTCAAGTTGTTTTATTTGTAAACCTAAGAAGAAATTTAATTCTCTCAAATGTGACATTTCAAATTCATTTTTCATAATATTTGAAAATTGATCACATAGATTTTCGTTGGTTGGACCAAATATAATATCGTCAACGTAAATTTGTACAACTAAAATATCGTTATTTTCTCGTTTAATAAATAAGGTTGTATCGATTTTTCCTATTTGAAAACCACATGTAATTAAGTAATTTTTTAGACGTTCACACCATGCACGAGGAGCTTGTTTTAATCCACATAATGCTTTGTGTAACTTAAAAACATGGTCAGGATATTTTTCGTGAAAAATAATGGGGGTTGTTCTACATATACGTTTCTTTAATAAAACCATTTAAAAAAGCACTTTTGACATCCATTTGAAATAGTTTAAAATTGTGATGATTTGCAAAAGCAAGTAATGTATGAATGACCTCTAATCTAGCTATTGGAGAAAAGGTTTCATCATAATTGATACCTTCTTCTTGACTATAGCCTTGAGCAACTAAACATGCTTTATTTCTAACAATATTTTCGTTCTCGTCTGCTTTGTTTTTAAATAACCATTTTTTTCCTATAACCGATTGATCTTCTGGTCTTGGTACTAATTCCCAAATGTTATTACATTCAAATTGATTTAATTCTTCTTGCATAGCTATTATCCAAAAATTATCATTTGAAGCTTCTTTATAATTTTTTGGTTCAAAATTTGACAAAAATGCTATATGACTTATTTGATTAAGTTGATCTTTAGTTACTCTAGAATTGAGATCTCCAATGATATTATCTTTTGGATGATCGTTAAGAATTCTAGGGGATGATATCAAAGTGTTATTTTGCACGTTGGTCTCATTATTAATAGAAATTGTTATTGGAATAATTTCTTCCTCATCATTTGTGTGACGGTTAAGAAGATTTTCTTCGAATGAAACATGTAAATTTTCTTCAATGGTATTATTTCATTTATTAAAAATTCCATAGGTCCGAATATCCAACAAAGATACCTTCATCGGCCTTCAGGTCAAATTTTCCTAAGTTATCTTTTGTATTTAATATAAAACATTTTGATCCGAAAGTTTTAAAGTATGATACTTTAGGTTTCCTTCCAAAAAATATTTCAAAACAAGTTTGTTTAGTCATAGGATGTATGGTTACTCGATTCAACACATAACAAGCTGTGGCAATTGCTTCAGCCCGAAAATATTTTGGTAGACCACTACTATTTACTTGTGTTCGTGCACATTCTTGTAAGGTATGATTTTTTGTCTCTACTACACCACTTTATTGAGGTGTGCGGGGAAAAGAAAATTTTATGACTTGTTCCTTTTTATTACAGAAATTAGTAAAAAGATCATTTTCGAATTCTCCACCGTGGTCACTTCGAATATTTTTGATTTTTAAATCCATTTGTGTTTTAATTCTTTTAGAGAATATTGTAAACATTCCAAAGGTATCAATTTTATGTTTTAAAAATAAAGTCCATGTATATCTTGAAAAATCATCAACTATTACGAAAACATATTTTTTGTGATTGTAGATGTACTTGTGTTGGACCAAATAAATCTAAATGTAATAATTCTAATGTTTGTTTTGTAAAAATATTATTTTTATATTTAAAAGAGATTTTCTTTAGTTTTACAATTTGACAATCGTCACATAAATTTTCTACTTTGTAATTTATTATAGATAAACCTCTAAGTAGCTCATATTTTGCCAATTTATTAACATATTTAAAATTGACATGACAAAATCGTTTATGCCATAACCATGGATCA
Organism: Allium cepa; assembly: GCA_030765085.1. Taxonomy (NCBI): domain Eukaryota; kingdom Viridiplantae; phylum Streptophyta; class Magnoliopsida; order Asparagales; family Amaryllidaceae; genus Allium; species Allium cepa. The sequence continues at coordinate 404,877,557 of CM060940.1, read as the reverse complement.
TCATGCTTGGCGATTAAACATAAATTTGAATTTTTATTTATATTCATATTTAATACATAAATATTTTTGTTTCTGAAACCTTCAAGTATAAGTTGTTTGTTATTATCGAAAATATTACATCTATCTTTTTCGAAATTTATTTGGAAACCTTTATCACATAATTGACTAATACTTAGTAAGTTGTGTTTTAAATTTTCTACTTATAAAACATTTTAATAATAGGAGAGTTAGAAATACCAAAGTTGACGACTTCTTCAATGCCCACGACATATCCTTTTGAATTATCTCCAAAGGTTACCGTTCCACCATCAATGTATGTTATATTTGATAACATTTTTGAATTTCCAGTCATATGCTTGGAGCATCCGTTATTTAGTCTCCATTTCTCCTTATTTTTTATTTTGGGTACCTGCAAAATAAAAGGTGTTTTAATTGGTACCCATATACTTTGTTAGGGTCCTAGATGTTAGAAGAAGGTAGCCATACCCAAGATGGTTTGGTACCTTTATAAATATAATTTTATTATAGACTACATTCTCTAAGAAATTATTAATATGTTTTTGTCTAATCAAATTATTGTTTGTCTTAGGAATCCAAATTTTCATACTTTCGGTATTCATATTAGACTTAGGTAAACTTTTTGTATTTTTATAATTATAATTCTTAACATCATTTCCTTTTTGTTTAGGAGTACTTTTAAATCCAATTCCATTTCTATTACCTGATGGTTTTGAAGTTTTGATAAGATTTTCCAAATCTTATTTTCATTTATTAAATTTTGGAACATTATTTGTGATTTTATCTAATTTTTATTTTAATTCTAAATTTTCAATTTTCAATATTTCAATATTGCTCTTCAATTAACGTTTTCTTTTAATAAGTTATCCTCTACTATTTTAGTTTTATCAAAATCAATAGCAATAACCTCACTTTCTACCAAATTATTTTTAATTTTTTATTGAGATAATTCCAGTCTTCTTCTAAGATAATTTTTTCATCTTTTAACATTTCTACTTCAAGTTCTAATCTATTTATTTTGGCTATATGTTCTTTGTTCAATTTTTTAATTTGTCTAAATTTATCATCTAATTCCATGCTAAGTTATAATAATTCGTCATAGCTAAGTTCGGGACATACCTCATCAGTTTGTGCCATAAGACATACATTAGCTTGTTCTCCGTCATTATCGCTATCACTTTCAGATGATGAAGAATCCGAGTCATCCCATGTTACTTTGAAAGCCTTCTTTGTTTTGAGTTTTTCAAATTTGTTCTTCTTTTTATCATTATTGAGCTTGGGGTAGTCTTTCTTTATATGTCCAAATTGATCACATTCATAGCATTTGATTGATGTTTGATTCGTTGAGATTGATTTCCTCTTTTTTGAAATTTAGTCATTTTGCTAAACTTCTTGAATTTGTTGTAATTTTTGACAATAAATACAATTTCTTCTTCATCTAAGTCGGAGTCTTCATTTGTTGTTAGGAATGCTATGTTCTTCTTTTTCGAATTTAGTTCTTTTCGTGTCTACAAATTAGCTTCATAGGACATTAAATTTCCTATCAATTCTTCAACTAAGAGTGCTGAGAGATCATTAGCTTCTTCGAAAGCAGATAATTTTCTTTCCCACTCTAGAGTTAAATAATTGAGTATTATAGATACTAAGTCAAAATTTGTAAATTTGACTCCAAGTGCCATTAAATCATGTTGAATGGATTGAAATCTAGAGTACATCTCTACTATAGATTCATTTTGTTTCATTTTAAATGATGAGAATTGATTTTGTAAAATTGGAATCTTGGTTTGTTTAACTTTGTTTGTGCCTTCGTGTGTGACTTGTAAAGTATGTAAAATATCAAATGTAGTGTTACATAACATGAAGCGTGAGAATTCATTTTTATCTAATGAGCAAAATAAAGCATTCATAGCTTTGGCATTATTAGAAGCTGCTGTTTTTTGTGCATCGGTCCATGTGTTCATAGCAGTAGTATGTGCTTCATATTTATCTTGAGTGGCTGACCAAATTTCTAGAACATTAGCTTCCATAAAAATTCTCATACATGTTGACCAATATGCATAGTTAGAGCCACTAAAAAGTGGGGTTCGTGTTGTGGATTGTCCTTCTTGAAAAGTACTTGCCATATTAAAATGATTCAAAAACATGTTACTGTACTTTTATTAAACCTTGCTCTGATACCGATTGTAAGTTTATATGATGGATCATGTAATGTATATGCAAGTATATTCTACTAACTATATGATGTGAATAATATAAAGATAATCTAGTAGAATATAGACCAAGCACACCAGGATTTTGTACTGGTTCAGGCCTCCCATCCTACGTCTAGTCTCGAAGCTCCCCTTTGGAATTTGACTATCAAACACCCTCTCTTCGCCTGGAGGAATAGGCTTGGTTACAATAGCTTGTTCTTGTCAAGTGTGTGTTCTATAGTATGGATATTGACAATTAAGTACAAATGCTTTCAATATATATCTAAAGAATATTGATTGAGGAGTTCTGAATACATGGAAGAGTGAAATACAAGTATATGATTGTTATAGATCAAGAATATATCAGAGTATAAAAGTAAAGAGCGCAAGTAAGTAAGGTAAGATCTTCTCTTTGATTCTTGATGTTGTTCATAGTGGTAGAGAGATTCCTTGAGTAGTTGCATCTATTAACAAGTGTTCTGTGGTCGCTTCTGATGGTAATGAAGAGTTGCAGCGAAGAGAAGCAAAGATGTATTTTCAAGTGCGGCAGTTTTTATTTGAATTTCAAAATCCGAGTTCAGTTTTAGACTTCTATGTTTCAGACGTCTGGCTGTATATATTTTTTGTATACAGTAGCCTTTTAGACGTCTATGTACATTAACCAGACGTCTGATCCTGTCTGGTTTATAATCCAGAGGATTTCTTCAAATGTCTTGCTAGTGCACCCAAACGTCTGATCCCTGTGCATGTTGTTTTTGTGCTTTTGTGTCATTGCTCTATTTATCCTGTCGACTTGTAGTCTCTTGTACCTTCTTTGAGCCTTGTTCTTGTCTCTCTAGTGATGTTGCTTTAGCAATTACCTGTAAATAGAAATATATGTGCATATTAGATTTCCAGTGTATAGTTGTTGTCATCGAAACAGTAGATTTGATTTCCTAACAAAAAATTACTATAATATTAGTAACTCTAAAAATATAATAAAAGATCAGTTAATTTGGTTAATAACCAAACTAAAAATTTTATGGGCTGATTATAAATTGACCTAGTTTCAAAAGTAAACCAAACCGATCAAAATAAATTGGTTGATTGGTTTATTTGATTCAACCAAAGATTGCTCACCCTTAATACTTTCGGTGTTGGGAGCACACTCTCCTAGTCATGTTGGATAATTCATTCTCCTTGTTTCAATCTAAACCTCTAAATTTTTCCTCTTTTGTGTTTCATCAATCCAAAATAATTTGTTGCTTATCTAAGTGTTTGTATTCTTTGTCGGAAATGACTAAAATTAAAAAGCGAGTGGAAGTCAAGCTACATAAGGTTACTTCATTAGGATATCTTCACATCTACTCTAGATTTGATTCAGTGGTACAGGCTCAGAGATGCGAATACATAGATACTTCGTAAGTTTGGCGGGGTCCGGCTTAGATATGTTTGAGAGTCATCATGGTTCTCAAGTATATGGTTTAGAGGTATACTTTCAATAAGAGGGTTGCACCCTCATAGTTATTGTTGGAAAATTTCCCGTTTTTTGAATCAAATCATTGAATTGTTTTTTTAATTACATCGAGAAGCGTGTGGACTTCTTCTTATATTTGCGTCCATTCTTTAAGTTTGATTTTTTATCTTATCTACATTCATGCCTACTTGATTGCATTGTTGTTCTGATTTGGTTTCCTTTATTCATATAAGGATGTTGTTCTTGTCAGGTAAGAACCCATTTCGCGTTTAGTGACATAGTTTAAAAAAAGTATTATATGTTCATCATATGACTTGAGTTTTCACAAATTAGTTTTCCAAAATAATCTGGGTGCTATTTTGTTAAAATGCTTTAGTCAGACCAGGTATTTCCAGCTTGTCGTTGATGGGACATGGGATTCATAGAGTAGAGCTAGATGTTCACCTACTATAATATTTTTATTTTTATTTTTCCACTATACCATTATATATAACCATGTACAATTGTAAGGTCAAGAAATTATACCTATCCAGCTAATGGGGATTTTTAACTCTGATGTACTTTGTATCTTGGAGTAACATTTTATTTTGTTTTATTATATTTTATGTTTTCATTTCCATAGCGAGATAATGTTTCCCCTATTTGTTCCTATTAGTTTGCTCTAAAAATTTGCCTTTCCGACAATCGGATGTTCAACATTGGAATTCGTGGATGTATTTGGTGCCTACTTTCAATGGTTCGGAAGGTTGGTCATTACAATAAGTGCATCACATAGAATAGTGCTATAGTTGTAACGACCAATAATTTAATTTCTTAGAAATTTAAATATTCAAATGATGAATTATATAACCCTAACATTAGTATTTTTAAATATATTAAACAATATAAAAAACCATTTTTTAAACCTTTTACATTAATGAGTTAAAAAAAGTATACTCGATAATATGATCGAAAATCGGTTTATTGTATACAACTTTAAATTCATTAAAAGCTATCAAATTTTTTTGAACATGCTTTAAAATAAGTATGTAATTTCTATATATGGTTGCTGCTGTACCAAAATGTGTTTAAATCAAATAAGCATGTGGTTGCTAATTATGGTTGCTATTAGACCAAAAGGTGGTGGAATCAAATAAATGCGTAGTTGCCAAGCATGTTTGCTATTGGACCAAAAGGTAGTGGAGTCGATAAATGTGCGGTTGATAAGGATAATTGCAATAGAACCAAAGGGTGGTAGAATTGGATTAGGCAAAGTGGGTAAGAAATGACCAACGTACACTCCTCTTGATCACCTATAAGTAGCCTAAGCCATGGAGAATGAGAAAAGGTATTATAAGTTAAGTTAGTTTTCACAAATTTCCTCCTCTCTTTAAACCACTCTGTTCTCATCAAAATTAGCTCAAACCACTTCCAAAATTTTTCAAAAAAGCTATCATTCAACCTAAAACCACCCCATAGCTCATGAAACAAAATCCTTTTGAAAAGCTTGGAGAAAAGGAACTAAAGTTGGGACAAAAGGGGGAGGATTAAAGAATCTAGGTAGGAGGCAATCTTTGATTTTTAAGATTAAAAATGGATTGATTCAGGGTTATAAATAAAACTAGATTTTTCCTATCAACTTGCTTTGATACAACTTGTTAAAGTCATGCAATATACCGTATGGGAGAGCGAATGTGGTATTTAAAAGTTTCAGAGATAATCAGATAAAATAAAATTTGAAAACATAAATGTAAAAGAACACACAGTATATTATCCTGCCTTTTGGCAAGGCCGTGACGCCAAGACTTGACTAGAGACTGAAGGCAATCTGCTTCGGGAATCAGTTATCTATAAATTCACGATGGATACTTCCAAACTTAGTCCGAGTTTGGATCGAGCTACAATTAACATGATATAAAAGCAAAGCTATAAAAGGCAACATTTCAAATTTCAGGTCAATCGGAGCTCGTATGCTCAAGTTATGAATCGGTCAAGGTCTATATGGAACATTTTCATTCGTATCCATCCATCGACATCCATCATTTCGTATCCATCGCCATCGATACGAAGTAGACATATCCCCATCACTCAGCATCCATCATTCATATTCATCAGGTTCAAACCTATATGGATGGACTTCAACACTCCCTGGATCGATCACACTTAATTCGACCAGCAGTTGCATGTTTCGTATCGATCACTACTTGATTGATACAATGAAAAGGGCCGAAGATTGATACAAAGGAAGTAGTAGAGCATCGGTACGAGAAAATAAAGTACAGGATGGTACGAAAGGAGCAATTAACCCAAAGGAAATGGTCATCGACACGAGAAGATTGATATGAAATGTATAGATACGAAGGCTTCAGCGTCACTAGAAAACTTAATCTTGGATTGATATATCTCAAACCACAATTCCAAATGCCATGAAATTTGCACAGAAGATTGCATATCGTCTCAAGAAATCGATCATCGATCGCAGCTCAATTGGAGCCATTCTTGATCGATATGAAATCAACATGGATCGATCGGGATCGATCCCAACCAGTTCCAAATCGATTTTGTGGGCCCACCTACGCCTGAGAAAGGGTATTCCGAGATTCAAGGCAGATATTTCCAGCTCTATGCGTATAAATAGCACCTCCACTGCAACTAAAAAAGGACTTTTATGCTACTGCTCTGCTTAAACTCCATTGAAAATCCAGTGTTAGCTATTGTACTGCTATGACTCAGTTTATAATCAGCAATAAACATCAAATATTTAAAAGTGGATGTAGGCTATAACGTCAAACCACTAAAATTCTTGTTTTCTTCCTGTTATAGCTTCTTTTATTGGTGTGATTGTTAGATTAGCTTCGTTTTCATTTTATTTCTTCATTCTAATCTCTTCAATTACATCCGACAAGTGTTGTGCCCATTTTTGGTAAAACACTTTGGTTCTTTTACTGAAAACTCTGTTTTTTCTCTGTTTATGTGGATCCCCCGCCATGGTTGGAATGCTAAATTCTAAGGAGAAAATCTAGATCCATCTTCAAGTGGTTCCTTCAATGCTATTCAGATTGGTCTATAATTAAGAAGAATTACATCCAACATGGTGCGCATTACCAGAATCGCTTCTAATGCTGTTGATCCGGAAGGAATAGATAGGCAAAATCCCTCACAGCTGACCACTGCTGGCCAAACATCAACTGGAGTTCCAGATCCACTTGGTCCAGTGACTAGAGAGGAATTCCAAACCCTTACGCAGGCACTCATTCAAAGCCGTCAGGAGCTCACTCAGTAGATCCGTGCCAACATGGAACTCACGAACCAGCTGAATGAAGAAAGGCAAGGGAGATCTAGAAGGGAACATCCTCTTATTTCTTAATTGAAATCTCGGTGTCATTTGACTTCCATCATAGATCTACACACAGCCGATTGGATGGAAAATACGTAGAAGCCTCTGGGCATCAGTATGTTGTAAATCCCGGGCAGGCTGGGATAGGTCCTTCCATAGGGCATCAATTTGTGCCCTCCTCCCGAGGAGGGACACTTCCTTACCACATTATCATGACCACGCAGCTACTGCTTCTATAGATCTGGATGCCGAGATCCAGAACCAACTAGATATAGCCCCTCATCACCGCATTCGTGCTCAAGATCCTCACTTCTATGAAGATTGGGAGCCAAGGAGGTGTGGAACGTAGCAAAGATAGCGACCAGACCGTCCTCGTAACATGGAACCCGAACATGCCTTGGCCTTAAAAATTTGGATGCCTGACATTCCAACCATGGTATGCGAAATGATTAGAGAAAGTCAAGGCCTCACAAATGATGATTGGGGATTTCTAGAAGCCACAATCCATTCACTAATGACATTCTCTATGCGGAGACACCATGTCCGTTCGAGATGCCGACCTTGTCGATGTATGAAGGAAATTCGGATCCCAACCAACATATTCTAAAATATGAATGGCTTATGAATGCCGCCCGAGCTGATGATGTTGTTAAGTCTAGAAGCTTCTCTATCTCCTTGGGAGGCATTGCGACTATTTGGTTCAACCGTCTACCACCCAGATCAATCTCATGTTTTGACCAGTTAGCTACTAAGTTTGTTGAGTAGTTCCATATGCATGCTGCAAGACCGAAGGATGTTAATACCTTATCCAATGCTACTCAAGCTCTAGGAGGGATTCTAAGGCATTATCTGGAAAGGTTCCACGTTGCTTGTGTTGAAGTCAGCAATCCCAACGACAACTCTATTTTGATGGCATTGACTAAAGTGATTGATCCTGATTCTGAATTTGGTTTTGGTTAGCTGGGAAACCCCCTACTTCGTTGGACTGTTTCTATGCAAAGGCAGCCCAGTTTTTGAGGAGAGAAGATGCTAGATAGTCTAGGAAGCAGAATGTCATGGGGCCCGGTATTGCAAGTATCCAGAGTAATGTTGCAATGAAGCAGACCGAGGAGACTTTCGATAAAGTACAGTTGAATATTCAGAATAAGCAAAGTCAGCCGAGGGGTAATGGAGGGTAAGGAAAGAAGAGAGACCCTCATTGTGGGAGACCCTGAGCTCCTATGTTCGATCGATACACTCCTTTGAACATGTCATTGGAGAATGTTTATCTTCAAACCTGCAATACAGGGCAGTACAAGAAGCTAGCTTCTAAAACATCATCAGAGAAGCAGATTCAAACCGAAAAGATCTTTAGATTTCATGTTTGTTACAGCCATGACACTAACGAATGTCGTCATTTGCAGGATATTATTGAAAATTTAATTAGAGAAAGAAAGTTAGAGCTATTTGTTCGAGCTCTGTAGGATGGCAGAGCGGGCCTATCTAATCCCAATCAGGGCCAAGGTCAGTCTAGACCTAAAGAACCTGCATGTACTGCCGGAGGCTGGTGATTAATACTGTGAGTGGTGGTTCTCATCCAGCTGAGCAAAGCTAGAAGGAAATGGAGTCATATTCTAGTTTGACTAGGCATGTGGACTTCAAATGTTGTACTAGTACCGATGAAGGGGCCCCAGCAAAGCAATAGAGGACAATGATATATGAGATCATTTTCAGAAACTATGATGCTGACAGAATCGTGACCCCTACTATTGATCTGTTGATTATATCTGCCCAACTAGGTCTTGCTTGGATGAAGAGCATCTTTGTTAATAGCGGAAGTTCTTTAAACATGCTTTTCAAACGTGCTTACGACCAAATGCTAATGGAGGCAAAGGATCTAAAGCTGTGCCGGTCATGTATACATGATTTCAATGGAAGTGCAACCATACCGCTGGGACAGTGGAGTTACCTATTGGGTTGGGTATTGGTGATCGTCGAAGAGTCTGGATGTTATAGTTTGTTGCGTTGGATATTCATTCTCCTTATAATGCTTTCCTAGGCCGACCTACCCTTGCGGAGTTCAAGGCAGTGATTGCCCCTTGGTGTTTGACTTTGAAGTTCCCTATTGATAAAAGAGTCGGAGCGGTACATGGTGATCAGGCAGTTGGATGCACTATTACGTTGCAGAATCGTGGGATGCACAGCGAAAGGGGAAAGGTAAGGGCATGGAGGAATCTCTTTGCATACTCTCTATTGAGGTTCGAGAACATTCGCCTGAGCCAAGCCTCGAGCGCTATGACCAGTTTCCTAAAGATCTTGATCCTAGAGACAACAATGATGAAGGGAAAGTTAGAGAATACCAAGCTACCCTGATAGAGTTGACAATTGATGTCTCGGTCAATGACAATGATGACCCTAGAGTAGTAAAGATTGGATTTCAACTTAGCCCACAGATAGGACAGGGGCTGCTTGATTTTATCTAGGCAAACCTCGATGTGTTTGCCTAGACTCACTCAGACTTGTGTGGGATCTCGCCGAATATCATAAGCCATGCATTAAATATCGACCCATGGCACATCCCGTTGAAACAAAGAAGGCGTGGTATGGATCCAAAGAGATCTTCCACCCTGAAGGAAGATGTGGAAAAACTTAAGACTAATAGGTTTATTCATGATGCTTTATTACTAGAGTGGGTATCGAACCCAATACTTGTTAGAAATTCGAATAGAAAGTGGTAGACATATGTGGACTATTCAAATCTAAACAAAGCCTGCCGCAAAGACATTTTCTTGCTTCCTAAAATCGATCAACTGGTGGATTCAACAGCCCGACATGGGTTATTATCTTTCATGGACGCGTACTCCGAACAAATCCCAATGCACCTTCCTAGCCAGGAGCACACTAGCTTTATCACTGATTTGGGACTTTATTGCTAAAAGGTGATGTCGTTTGCACTCAGAAACACTGGAGCAACTTATTAAAGGCTTGTGAACCAAATGTTTGCAAATCAGATCGAAAAAACCATGGGGGTGTACATAGACGACATGCCGATGAAGTAGCGACTATCCAACAACCATATCATTATTTAAAGACGATATTCAACATACTCCAATAGTACGGAATGAAGCTCAATCCATTGAAGCGTCATTTTAGAGTTGCATCTGGAAAGTTTCTTGGGTTCATTGTCAACGCCAAATGAATTGAAGCTAATCCCAAGAAAATCTGGGCGATTCGAAATCTCAAAACTCCCAGAACTATAAAGCAGGTGCAAAGTCTTAACAGGAAGGCGGCAGCTTTGAGCAGGTTCATTTCCAGATCCATGGATAAGTGTATTCCCTTCTTCAATTCGATCAGAAAAGGGAAATGGAATTTCGAATGAATAGAGGAGTGCGAGGGCGCATTCAGGGCGCTAGTGCAACATCTAGCAACATTTCCCATTTTGTTAAAGCCGATTGATCATGAGAAGTTGTATGTCTATCCGGAAGTTTCGACAAACGTAATCAGTGCTGTGCTAGTTCGAGAAGAGGATCAGACCCAATGACCGGTCAATTATTTTAGCAAAAAATTGACAGGGGTAGAAAGGAACTACTCGAAGATAGAAAAGCTACTTATTGTCTCATTTTAGCCTGGACAAAGCTCCACTCATATTTCCAAGCTCATCCAACATTGTTTACACCGACCAACGATTACGATGGATCCTGACACGACCTGAGATGTCTAGTAGGTTGCTTAAATTTAACATCAAGCTAAGTCAATTTGATATCACTTATATACCAAGGAGAACTATTCAAGAACAAGTTCTTGTGGACTACATAGCTGAATTCACCATACTTAAGGTCTTTCCCGAAACCAGTGAACCTCCCAACTATATATGGAAGCTGTACAACGATGGTGCATCAAACGACCGGTGCTTATGTGCTGGAATGGTGCTCGAAACCCAAGATGGGCGATTCATATGCCATGATTTGAAATTTGACTTCCGTGCAACCAACAACAAAGCTGAGTATGAAGCCTTACTCGCTGGACTAAGGCTTGCCAAGGATTTAAGAGTTATCGTTGTCGAAATTTACTACGGTTCACAACTGGTGGTGTGCCAGGTTCAAGGAGAGTATCAAGCCAAAGATCAAAGATTAGCCTCCTACCTCATGCGATTCTAGGTATTGTTGAACCAATTTGACTATTATACTATTCGCTGTATACCCCGAGAGCAAAATCAAAAGGCTAATTCTTTAGCAAATCTGGCCAGCACTGGCGAAGCATAGCAGATGGGACTTGTTCCCGTGGAGGCACTTACTGCTCCTAATATTGATCTGGTAGAGATAGACCGGGTTCATGAGGCAACATCTGAGAGGGAGTCATGAATGACTCCAATCAGAAACTATCTTGAACACGAAATGTTGCCCGAGTGTAGGAGTGAGAAAAGGTAGGTTCTCCGAAAGGCTTTACGGTGTGTTACCCAAGATGGAGTCTAGTATAGAATGAGGTTTTATGTTCCTTTACTTCGGTGTATCGCCCATGACGATCAGGCAAATGTTGTAAGAAGTGCATGAAGGAGAGCATGGCAATCACACTAGGGGGCAAGCCCTTGCGAAGAAGATACTCAAGTACGGGTATTTCTGGCCAACCGTAAACCGAGATGCAGCAGATTATGGTAAGAGACATTGTAGGTGCCAGAAACATGCCAGAATTCCAAGATCCCCACCAATCAAGATTACTCAAATGATCAGTCCATGGTTGTTTACCACATGGGGCTTTGATATAATAGGGTCTTTGCCTCTAGCCAAAGGCGGTGTAAAGTACGCTATCGTTGCAGTTGACTACTTTACTAAGTGGGCGAAGGCTGAGCCCCTTTCTACTATCACGACAAAGAAAGTAATCAACTTTTTTGTACGCAACATCATCTGTTGTTTTAGCCTCCCATGAACAATTGTAACTAACAACGGGGCCCAATTCGATAGTGCCGAGTTTAAGGATTTCTATCAACAATATCGCAACGACAAAAAGTTCTCAACAGTAGCTCACCCTCAAGTGAATGGACAAGTCAAAGCTGTCAACAAGGTTATCAAGTCCATCCGGAACAAACGATTAAGGCTAGAGGCAAGTAGGCCGATGAGCTTCCCATAGCCTTATGGGCATATCGAACTACCCATAAGTCCACGACCATCCATACTCCAATCGTGCTTTCTTACGACTTTGAAGCCTTTATTCCAGTTGAGCTAGAAGTGCATTCTCATCTTGTGACTTTTTAAGATCCAGAGACGAATGCCATCCTACTCACAGAATCTCTGGATTTACTGGATGAGAAGCATGAAGAGGCTGATTTGAGGGCAGCCACACATTGCAATCGATTCGCCCGATTGTACAATGCTAAGGTCCGGCCCAGAACCGTTGAAGTTGGCGATCTCATACCCAAGCGAGTCTATCTATTCTCTTCACACATGAAACTGACATGGGAAGGACCGTATGTCATTGAATGGAGGCTTGGAGACGGCACATTCAAGCTATTGACCATTGATGGTCCCACTTTGCCGAGAGTGTGGAATAGCATGAGTCTTCATCGCTATTATATATAATTGGCTCTCATTCATTTAGTCTACTTTCCTTTTCAAGTTTGTTTAAGCAATTCGAGAATTTGTATTTGTATTAAGGCAACTAATTTTTCCACGATTTCTTATTTTAATAATAAAGTGGAGACCCATAAAACTAAATTAATGATTCCTAGATATATCACGCAACCGCCATGATGTACAAAGAGTTGTGCTCCTTCTTACGGTGGGACTCGTTCAAATAGAGAGTGATCGTGACCTTTTCAAGTTTGTTTATGTAATTCGAGAATTTGTATTTGTATTAAGGCAACTGATTTTGCCATGATTTCTTATTTTAATAATAAAGTGGAGACCCATAAAGCTAAGTTAATGATTCCTAGAAATATCACGCAACTGCCATGATGTACGAAGAGTTGTGCTCCATCTTACGGTGGGACTCGTTCAAATAGAGAGTGATTGTGACCCCACAAGTCACTCGCTAAATGAAACCCCGAGCTAGGGGAGTAAACAACAATCAATCAAAAGAGAATTGACACATGAAAACTCTCCAACAAACTCCAGCTCCAAGAGTGCAAGATGAAGTGCAAACTCCATTATTAGGAGGTGGATCGATCGTCCAAGCTCGAGGAGGATGAATCCGTCCATCCACAACCTTGGTTTTTTCCAAGCTCGAGGAGAATGGATCTGTCGATCAATGACATCACTTTTTTCCAAGTTTAATGAGGATGGATCCGCCCATCCACGGTCTCGCTTATTTCCAAAGCTCGAGGAGGATGGATCCGTCCATCCATGACCTCGCTTATTTCCAAAGCTCAAGGAGGATGGATTCGTCCAACCACAACCTTACTCAATTTCAAAGTTTGAGCAGGGTGGACCCATCCACCCATGACCTCGCCTTCTTTTTTCAAGCTCGAAGAAGATGGATCCGTCCATCTACGATTTCGCTTATCGAATCAAGGAAGATATGATCCGACCATCCACAACCTTGATCAACTCCTTATTCCTAAAGTGCGAATAAGATCCTAATACTTAAATGGGTGTGACCGACCGCCCATAAAATAACTTATGACCTCGGAGTATGGATATGATTCTAAACAATAAGAAGGCATGACTGACCACCGACATATAAGTGTAAATCCATGGAGTATGGATGGAGATAGTGGCAAGCGAGCGAGTGTGATCTGACTGCTTAAACTCATGTCACTTTAACTTTATTCCGGCTAAGTTAAATCAAAGTTAGTGAAGGCAGAGGACGACTGCCAACTATCTACTTCAATTCTCCCCAGAACCGGGGGCATAAATCAAAGTTCCAACCGCTGACCGAGATAGCACAACATTGGGAATCATCTCAATGTTTGATTATGACCCGAGTCCATGACCTTAGGACTCAAACACTGGACTTAAGTTCAACTCAGAGATTAAAGCTTCATGAGTACATTGAATGGAAACGTAAGTGCTAAAGTACTTAGACAAATAAATACAGAGTTATGCTAAAAAAAAGGAGAAAATTTATTCACACTATTCTTTAAGAAAGGAAGTACAGAATTTTTTCAGAGAATTCCTATAACTGGAAGGCCAAGCCGACATCTATTCATGGCCTACAAAAAGCAAAAGAGAAGATTATTCTAGCCATATATACAAGAGGAAGCAAAAATGCAAATCTACACCTTCGGTTTCTTCTCGACTTTCTCTGGTGTAGATCCGCTCGAGCTACCACCCAGACCTCTCTTTGACCCCTTGCCTCCTCGGCTTGCTCCAGCAAGCATGTCTTCGACCGAGGGAATCGGTGCGGTCCCCTCTTGAGAGCCCATATGGACTGAAGTATCCTTTGTGTGTAGAACCGGTGGAATGGTGGCACTTTCGATACTAGAAGAATAAGGCACTCCAGTTTCAACTGTGGTGCCATCCGTAGAGAGCATAAGGATTGCGGTAGGACCAAAACCCACCATACCTCCACTGGTTCTTCAAGCCTGCTCAATCTCAACATTAATCACCTCCATTATTTGTTCCTATCAGTCCACACACTCGCCCATCAAGAGACTATCAGTCGGACCCGAGGAGCCCATGATAATAACATTTTCATCCACGTTGAAGGGAAACTCGATGCTTGGGGCACTTTGGCGGCAGAGGAGTGCTTCCATCAATTGGTCATCAAACACATAACTGCTATCATGTGCCTCCCCGGCCAAAGAAGTAATTGTCACAGTTGTGTCCTTGTTTGTTAAAGCCTCCTGCTCGTGATGAACTTCTTGAGTTGTAGGAGGGTCGGCCGGTGCATATTCTGTGATTGAATGAAGATAGGAGAGTATACTAGTAATATCATCTGATAATGTTCCTACATTTTGAGTTATAGCAGAAATGTCCAGAATACCTTCCTCGAGTTGGCTACATGGTTAGGTCGACGGGCCTTCTAAGCTACGCTCGATGATTGGAGAGAGAAGTGGTTGGTCAGTATCATACCCTAAGACGACTGGGGGATCAACATAAGATGTGAGCGCAGTTTGAGATGCCGGGGGCTTTTCAGAAGCAATGGCATGGTGTTCGCCCCCAGTTCCTCGCCAGCCTTCGGGTATTTAGTAGCCCGATCTTCTCTCTAAAATGTGATCACCGGTCATGAAGGACTTTAGGTCATCTCCGATCAACACTAGAGTTTCCAATCCAAATTCATCGATTGTTGCAACTCCACGGATCGCCTTTCCATCCTCAATTAAACAGTTCCAGGCCTTACACAGTTGAAAGGGATAGTTCTAAGCTTCACTGCCTCCTTGCATGCTTCCTGGGCAACTTTGTTAGCTTAATCTTTTTCTTTGACGGCCTTAGTTAGTTTTTCCTTTCGTTCATTGACTTATTTCAGCTTAGCATCCCTTTCTTGAATGATAATGGTATTGTGGTGACCCATCTCCCACACTAAGTCCATATAAGTCTTTCTCATTTCTTTCATGGACTCCTTAGCTTTCTCGGCTCGCTGGTTAGCTTCCATATCAGTTTTCCTTGAAGACTCAAGCTCATTGGTGAGCGCTTCTACTATTTTGCCATTTTGAGAAAGGTTGCCATCCAGTTTCCTAATCACCTTGGCTCGCTCGAAGGACACAGCTGAGACCTGCTCTTCCATTTTAATCCATTCATGATATTGGCTACAGGCATCATGCACATAATCTTGCACCATCTTTTCTATGTCATTTGGGATTTTTTTCAACTTAGAAGGAAAGTGGAAGCCATCGGAACATATGTTCGGAAAATCTTTCTTCAGTTCGGCGATGCGATTGGCTCCCTCTCTCATTGGCTCTATGGCAGTTTGTTCTATGATGGAATAGTTTCTGTTTCAATTTTGCAGCACTGATCGCCCTGTTTTGGAGCATAAGACAGTGCTATTTGATGAGAATATTCAAAAGAAGGCCTACTAGAGCCAGAGGGTTTAGAAGGTCCTTTTGGTGGCGAAGGTCGCGACCTAGGACAGTGCCTGCTTTGATATGATTTTTTCTTTCCCTCTATCATAGCGCTCGCGTTCTTAGCTAAGATGGTGGCCACATCCGTAATCTCTTTCACTCTCGTAGCGATGTGATCACAATGTAATCCAGATGAATGGCACGAAGAGCGGAGTTTGCTAAGCATCGATCCTTGCTTCACCATTGTATCTGCAAAAACGAAAAGAGGAATAAAATTAGTCATCTCCAGAGGATGAGAAGCATGTGATGGGATGTCGTATGGTGATATGAAGTGAGTGTATGCATGTGTATACCTCCCTACCGACCAGTTGTAGCAGCTTTGCTTATTGGAGTTGGCTTCCCTCTGTCTATCAAGGTTAGGTCTGCGCTAGTTCTCGAAGGAGAGTGAACCCCCTCTAGCCCGAGATCTAAGAATGATGATATCTCCTTTAGGATAGGAATATCCGACAGCCGTTTCAGCGAACTTTGGTCCATGGGGAAGAGGTCTCCGGACCAATGGAAGTAGTAACAAGTTGGATTGCTTCTTTGCCTTTTTCCTCTTGGTTTTATGGGCAAAAGTTTTACCTTTTCTCTTTAAAATAGATGATTCAGGGCCCTATGGAGGCATGACAGTGGGCTCTTGACCAGCTTTTATACCCTCATCATTGCGAGGTTCGACGACTATTATGCCACGCGTAGCCCGAGCTCCTTTGACTGGGGGCACGATAGGAGCCCGTCTTCCACCTTGTCTTATCAGGACCGCTCTTGGTATCTCGTCATCCCTATGCTATGTTCTCTTTCTATAAGCCCAGCGGCAATTAAGTTGTCGTCAGTGAGAACTTCATGTATTTCTCTTAACTCAATAGGTACTGCCTGGAGCGTCCTCACTAACTCTTTATATTGGGCTCCTACAGGCCGTGGAATAGCAGTTATAAGTGAAACACGACATGAAATCAGCATCAATCTATATTATCTGGTCATGGTTAGCAACGAAACAAGCAATAGAACTTACATCTGACCAGCCGCCGCCTGGCGAATCCTGGTAGGCACCTCAAGTAAAACCACTCTATCTTGAAATAACTCAACTTGCTTCACGCACCTACCACCACTTGGCAGTTCCTGACAACTTCCAGGAAGGAGGATGATGTATTATCCCCCCAACTCTTAACATTGAATAAAAATATGATCTCGTCGACAGTCGGGGGTTAGAGGAGATGCTCCATAAATATAATTTACAAACTATTGAGAAGTGCGTATCCGTTAGGATGAAGCTGAAAAGGTGCGATCCGCATATAAAATAGAACATCTTAATGAACTAGTTGAATGGGGGCATTGTTCCAGTCCAGCATATAAATCTGTTACATGCAGTGAACCCTTTCGGGGGATTGTGTGCTCTCTCTTCCGGTCCTGGCAACCGAACTTCTTCCAAAGATAGCCCGTGTCTACGGAAAATTTTACCCAGCATTTCTTCTATAATCTTGGACTGGATGAAATCTTCCGGATTCATAATCACCACTGCATCTCGCAGTTCTTCCGGATTAGGATACACTATATCTGCCGCGACATCCTGCCTTTTTATTCTAGGTAATGGAGGATTTTGAACTTCTTGCTGCTCTGAGCTCCCAAGATCCATAGCTACTAAGAAACCCATGCTCCCTCGATGAAAAGTAAGTGATCATGTTGTGTAGTGAAGTGCTGCACAATACTCTAAAACATCTACGAGGTTAAAAGATAATAAAGAGACGAGATTTCGAGATTCAATCAAAGCGATAGTCCCCACTGGTCGTCTCAACAATGCCATTCTAACTTCAGAGAATGATCCATGTTCAAATTTGAATATGTTTAACAAGTTACAGTTCCATTGACGAGCTTTGAGGGATAATTACATATGCAATTTTACAGTCAAGTACAAGTATGAAAGGCTAAAGCCTGTTGGGATTAAGTGTTCGAGTGTGCAAGAAGCAATGGAATTTGTACCCATCGTAGTTCGCTTTGGATCGTTCCCCTGAAGCCAAAGTTCATATTGATCTATAACTTAGACCGACACCCTTTTTGTACCAACATAGCTTTCGTATCGATTTCTTTATCGATTACTCCACGTATTGACCACTTCGTATCGATCAAAAGACTTTGGTTTCGAATTGATCACAGCGCCTCCCATCCATATCAATATGAATTGCTCCACCTTAGGTTGATCACTAAAGCACTGCTCATCGCCTCGATCACAAGGACTGCCTTCAAGCATGTCCAAAGTGTTCTAATCAATTCCCTATTCATCTTGCATCGATACGAGTTAAAAATGGATCCGGGGACGGTGACTCCATCGACTCTTCCAGTAACCCTCCTTCTTCTCAAAACCTCCAAGTCGCCATTAACCATACCATCGACCTCACCTAGCCACACTCTGGCTCTAACGATGTCGGAGATGGCCGTTGCCATGAACAGAATAGCACGAAGATTGAGTCTTATTACTTTAAACGTGGATCTATTGTTTAACTACCTATCTTGAAGAATTTGGGTTAAGGATTGGCGGATTGGTGTTTAGGGATGAAGTGGCTGCAATTCTTCTTTTTTCTCTAATCGATATGAAATAGCAACTGAAACCAAGTGTGAAAATATTCTAAGTCCAAAACATATTTATAATCCTTCGTATCCAAGGCAAAAGCGATTCGTATCCTAGTTACGTAACCGATTGAAGTAGTCGACATTCATATCGATATGAAGAGCACTGCATGATTATGTCTGGATCATTTTTGTATCCATCGATATGAAGCATGACTTTCGTATCCATCAACACGAGGCAATCTGGAGCCCAATATTTCGTATCCATCGATGCAAGTCGATGTGAGGCCCAATATTTCGTATCCATTGATATGAAGCTGTCCCGTGAGTTAACACTTGTAAATTTCGTATCCATCGAAACAAAACACATTTTATGTAAGTCCATCTCGTATCGATAACCATCAATATGAAGTCTTCCTTAATGCATCCCAAATCGATCCAGGAGAGGATTTATATGAAGAAAAGGATCGAAAAAACCATCGATCGTTATTGGAACTCGAATTTTGCATTGCTCCAGGAGTCGGCTGATACGAAACTCGATTAAAAAAACTTGACAATGACCCGTGCACGTGCAAGCAAGAATGGGAGTCAAGTTATAATATGTGCATGTATGTCATATTAACACTTGATTTTCAAAGCTAATAGGAATTGGATGCTTGCCTGGTGACAGCTAGAACAGTAAAAATCAAATTGCTAGCACTCGACCTTCAATTACAAAAAAAACTGCGTGATCATTGGTAGTCTACAACTCAACATTTATACTACTGGAATTCTATCAAAGCTCACTTCACTTGATGAAAGGACAACAAATGTTCAGCAAATCAGATAGAATCTTTTCAGAATTAAGATTGTAGCTTTTCAAAGCACGTCATGTTCACACAGGACGTATATTGGGGGCAAATGTTATCCCGCCTTTTAGTAAGGCCGTGACACCAAGGACTTGACTAGAGACTGAAGGCAATCCGCTTCGGGAATGGGTTCTCTACAAGTTCACGATGGATATAGGAAAACTTTGTCTGACTCTAGATCAAGCTACAATTAGCATGATATGACAAGCAAAGCAATGAAAGACAACATTTCAAATTTCAGGTTAGTCGAAGCTCGTATGCTCAAGTTATGAATCGATCAAGGTCCATGTGGAACATTTTCATCTCATATCCATCCATCGGCACCCATCATTTCGTATCCATCATTGTCGATGCGAAGTAGACATATCCTCATCACTGGCATCCATCATTCATATCCATCAGGTTCGAACCTGTGTCGATGGACTTCAACACTCCCTGGATCGATCACACTTCGTTCGACCATAGCTGCATGTTTCGTATCGATCATATACTTAATCGATACAAGAAGGGCCGGAGATCGATACAAGGAAGGAGTAGAGCATCGATATGAGAAAACAAAGTATGGGACGGATATGAAAGGAGCAGTCAACCTAAAGGAAACGATCTCTAAGTGTAAAGTATAGATCTCCATGAAGCGTGTGTGCTACGTCATCGAAACGAGAAGATCGATATGAAATGTATCGATACGAAGGCTTCAGCCTCACTAAAAAACACAATCTTGGATTGATCATATCTCTCAAAGACTAATTCCAAATGCCACGTAATTTTCACACAAGGTTGCATATCATCTTGGGAACGTCCCTGATCGATCACAGCTCAATTGGAATCATTCTTAATCGATATGAAACCAACACGGATATTTCAGGATCGATCCTAAACACTTCCAAATCGATTGTGTAGGCCCACCTATGCATGAAAAAGGGTATTCCGAGATTCAAGGCAGATATTTCCAACCCTACGCCTATAAATACCGCCTCCACTACGACTAAAAAAGGACATATATGTTGCTACTCTGCTTAAACTCCATTGTAACTCGAGTGTTAGCCATTGTACTGCTGCAACTCAGTTTATAATCACCAATAAACATCAAATCTTTCAAAGTGGCCGTAGGCTATAATGCCGAACCACTATAAATTCTTGTTTTCTTCCTGTTAATGCTTATTTTGTTAATGTGATTGTTAGATTAGCCTCATTTTCCACTTTATTTCTTCATTCTCATCTCTTCAATTACATCCAACGAGTGTTGTGCCCATTTTTGGTACAAACATAGTATACCCAGCTTCAATCACTAAACCATTTGGGCCTACTACTTCTTTCAAGGTTGCTACTAGAATTAAATATTCGATTGCTTACAACACCTATAAACTTTCAATCCTTACTAACCTAAATGTACTAATCTGATGCATTGTAACCTTGCCTTAACTTTATCTCCAAGTTGAGAACTTTCGAACTACTAACCATAGCTTAATTCTAGATAAATCTAGAGTTCCAAATAACAAGTAAAATAAAAATAAAAATAAAATTAGAATATGGAACCCTAATCTGCACTTTACTGTTAATACTTAATAGAGCTTTCTTAGCTTTGAAGTCCCCTTCAGTTTGTCAACCAAATTTATTAATTTTGTGCCAAGTGTATATAGAAGCTTAGTCGACGCTTCTATTTTCTTGCAAATAACCTAACCCCTTGTTTGTTCCAAACAAAACGACTCCTCTTATTAAAGCCTACCTGCCCAATTTTTGATCGATGATCGGAGTTTTTACCTCATCCATCATCTACTCCTAAGAGAAAGTGCTCTTCCCCATCGGTGGGCAGTCTTGTTAATTTCAATCCTTTAGCGATTTCACCTGCCCAAGTCGATGTGCCATCTATGCTTCCCTCTTGATTTATGTTACCATACCATTTATGAGCATGTTTCGAGCAGCTGATATATTAAGGTATCACACCTTGAACATTCATAATTCATGTTTTGAAAATGGCAATGAATTAACTTTTTTGTGTTGTTTTCACTTTTGTATCACAACTGTTGTTTGTACCTATATTTATCTTGAACATGTATAGGAATGACGTTCTTACTTATTCGCTTAAGACTGATATTATCATTTTTCCCAGATCAAATGATAGATTAATTAGTCATAAATTACTGTACATGCTTTACATTATATGGATTTTTAAAATTAATAGTGATTTTGTGGATTTTCATGTTTGTACGTTCATGTTTTCCTACATAAACATACATGCCAACAAATTACTATGTTCTACCGCTTTTGTGTATGGCAAACTGATTTAATTATGTTTAAGTTACTTCATGGTTAACTTCTTCTGAAAGAAAATTATTGTTTGCTTTCATGCATAACTAGATCAGGTTTACTGTATGTCGTCTTGGTTTTTATGCAAGTGATGCTCAAAGCCTCAAAATAATCAAAAAATATACCAAGCCACTATGATGTGGTCCATCAATATGTAGTTTCATATTCAATATATCTATTTAAAATAGTGTAATTTCAATAACATAAGTTGCACTATTGAAAAAAAAAGAGGTAAGGTTAGGGCAGATGCTTAGAAGTCAACTTGAATGCCAATACTTTAAATGAACGTAGGCTTTAAACTTTCATAGTGTTAAAGTTCTTTTATATTTGGTTAATTTAAGCTAATGAAATTTTCCTCATGTGAATGAGGTAAATCATTATAACATATCTGTATAACCATCTGAAACTTGATTCAATGATTGGTCTTTTTTCGTTAAGAAACATGTATGTATTTTTAGCCTCTAAAAACCTTTCATAGAGAGATCAAATTATTATCCTAATTTTTTTTTTCTTTTCCATATATACATATAGAACACTACACAATTGGTTTGCACATTACTTTCTTATTACGATGCTAATTTTTACACTGGAAGTTGCTATCGAGGTTGATGTCATCTTTGTGGTGGTGATTGTGCAATAGGGAATTGTATATCAACTTTGGAAGGTTCCCTCCTCTATAGGAAAGTGAGTTTAGTTTTAAAAATAGTATTAATTCCTATCCATAATTAACTTCATAGACATGGCATATGTTTAAATATATGCATAATAATATAGAATTGTTAATCATTTACATTAGTAACATTGTTTGGGTTTGACATTTCCAACAAAATGTTGATATGAATTGAGAATATTGTAATGATCATTTTAATTACACTATTATCCCATTTTTTCAAGCAAACATTAAAACACACACATACATAAACATGTGCCTAAAATATAATCCTAAACCATTTAATACTTAATCCTAAAGCATAATAATATATAAATTGTGTTGTTCAAAATATCTATATTTTTATTTCATTTGATGGTTAATTGGACTAATTATATTTTTCAAAAAAATGAACATGGATTATTTTTAATTTTTTTAATCAATTTTAGAGATGACAAAGGACAAAAGATTGAAATCAAGCAATTCAAATTTTAAGAAAAAATCAAATTGACAGAAGAGACTAAAAAAACATAATTTATAAATTATGTAGTTCAAAATATCTACATTTGTCATTTCATTTGATGGTTAGACTAATTAGATTATTCAACGAAATAAACATAGATTTTTTTTAAGTTCTTAATAAATTTTAGAGACGACAAAGGAGTGAAGTACTGAATCAAGCAATTTAAATTTTAAGAAATGTAAAATCGACAAAAGAGTTGAAATTTTTTGATTTATAAATTGTTTAGTCGAAAAAATCTACATTTGTCATTTCATTTGATGGTTAATCAAACTAATTAGATTTTCCAACAAAACAAGCCTAGATTTTTCTTAAGTTTTTAGTCAATTTTAAAGGTGACAAAGGGCAAAAGTTTGGAATCAAGAAATTTAAAATTTAAGAGAAGTAAAATTAACAAAAGGGATGAAAAACATAATTTATAAATTGTGTAGTTCAAATAATCTAAATTGGTCATTTTTTTATGGTTAATCAGAATGATTATATTTTTCAACAAAAAAACATTGAATTTTTATTTTTTTATTCAATTTTAGACATGAAAAAAGGAAAAAATTTGGAATGAAGCAATTTAAAATTTAAGAAAAGTAAATTTAATGGAACTGATTAGATCATTCACTGGACATTATATTTCTAACACCCTTCTCATTAAATCACAATGCTATATATATATATATATATATATATATATATATATTTGTGCATGTGTGTGCGTGTGTGTGTAACAACCCTCTTTGGAATGGGCCTAATTTTCGACCAATAAAAGCCCATCGAACCTTAGGTCCATTCTAAAGCTGAATGTTGGTTGGGAAAATTTATTGAATAAACAATACATAGAGGTACCTAT
Organism: Allium cepa; assembly: GCA_030765085.1. Taxonomy (NCBI): domain Eukaryota; kingdom Viridiplantae; phylum Streptophyta; class Magnoliopsida; order Asparagales; family Amaryllidaceae; genus Allium; species Allium cepa. Next base: position 404,853,898 of record CM060940.1, on the reverse strand, counting down.
CTATGCTTTCAGATTCTCCCGAAGGAGAAAAAATATAATAACAAAATAAGTACCTATTTCCAAAGCTCAAAAATACAACATTCAAGATGTCCATAACACAATGGTTCAAAATACAACATCAACAAGTCAAAAATCTAGATACATCAAATAAACCACAATCCTAAATAAATAGCAATACTACCACTAGTCTTCACCGCTTCCTTCATACTTCATCATCTACATCGTTTCCTTGAACCTATGGGTTGTAACGGAGAGGAGTTAGAATAACAATGTTTGGTGACTGAAAACCTCAAGTCTTGCTATAATAGGACTTGGATGGTATTACTTAAATGACAATTATTTCATATGTAATTTCTAAATATACTTTATTGAGTAAGTCTCTAACTTTAAGCCAACGGCTCTTCCAGTCTAGCTCCATAAGGTATCTTCGACTATAGACCAATGGACCTTTCCAGTCTAAATTTATAACTATAACGTGTGTGCAACACAACTATGGAATACATATTAGGTCTGACGACCGATCTCCGTCAATCATATCCTGATGAGAGAAAGTACCTGAGTCACTTAAGACTTTTTTTAATGGGAAATAGGCAAACTCTAAACATTTATTACCTAGACCTTAAGCTGATCTTTATCATTTAATACCTATGCCCAAAGTGGATCCCTCTCTGAAACTTCCTAGCTGATACCATAAGAAATCTCATAAGACTGCTTAATACTTCTTTAACGGGGAAGATGCAGGCCCTCCAATAGCCATTTAATACCTCAACCTCATAGCGGACCCCCTTTCAGAGATTTCCTCAACTGCACCTGAAAGATATTCCTAAACCATTTAGTATATCTTCAATGGAAAGGAGGAAGACCCTACAATAGCCATTTGCCGCCTGCAATCCCGAATCAGGCCCGTATTGGGATATCCATTCAATGATCTATAACCCAAACCATGACATATCATATTAGTGTGACCATTTGTAAGCGTTGGTAGCCAAATTAGCAAGGTAGACTTACCCTACAGAATTGGGACTAACCTCGCATCCACCGTGGGTACTTACTATAGGCGATGTCTCACATCAGTTTCAAAGTCACACTGTCCGTAGCCAGGTTAGCTGGGTAGATTTCTGAACTTTTAACGACATCGCAACCCTATAACTTAATCTTATTTTCACTCAACAACCTTACAAAATTATACTATCATATATGTATAATATACCTCAGCCACATTTGCGCATTAAGGCCATATAATGGAAACTCCTTATTTGCCTTTTAATTATGGATTAATTTCCATAATTGTCCTTAACTTCCATTTTATATGGTTTGTTGTTATTTATAAACCTATTTATTTTACACTTGTGAATTTATGTTATGATTATATCTATAATTAACGTTAATTTATAGCTAATTACTTTTATTAAATGTTCCTATGTGTGCTTACGAATATTCCTATACTAGGATTTTGCTTCCTATTTGGTTTGTTAAGATAATTTAACTATCACAACTTCCATATCCATACAAGTCCTTAGTCTAATACAACAATTTGCACAATAGCTAATATCACCATTTAAATTAGCTAAACAAACCAGACTTTGTGTATGTACGTGTATTCAAAAATGGAATCACAACATCCAACATGTTTAATTAACATAGTAGAATTAGCGCCCCTATTTCAAGGGAACAAAAACTTATTGTTTAAATCCTTTATATTCTATTTGACTTTGGAATGGATAAGGTTGAAATGAAAAAGGTTTCTATTTATTTTCATTGCGGAAATAGTGGTGCAAACCACGGACAAGATCAAAATCGTTTTTTTACATGCCCTTTTCTAATTCCTTTTAGAATCTTTCATCATTACACACAAGTTGGGAAGTGAAGTTAAATAAAACATAAATTATTCATATTGTAAATAATAATGAATTAAATTATACCATATTAATATAAAATAATAAGATTCCAACCAATCCCAAAATTCACATTTAATGGGTAATTTTAGGGTTTTACATTTAAAGTTTTCGCATATAGAATTCCCCAGGGCATAAATCAAATCCTAAATTGCACAAACTACTAAAAAGATAATAAAAAACTAACGTCTCCACTCAAAAATGCTTTCCAATAATTCTTTTGGATTTGATTCCACGCCTTCGCATATTTCTTCCTCTAATTATCTTCTTTTTAATTTTACAATATACAATAGTTAATTTGTCGGTAGATTAGATTTAGAATTTAGAGATTAGGGAAGAATAGAAATATATAGATATACATATATTTAAAACTTATTACCTTTTCCCTTTAATTTGATTGACTTCTTCCCTAAAGCTTGAATATTGAATCTAGAAAGTTTATTGAAGAGGATGGAAACTGATAGATTTTACTAGCACGTCTATTTTTCTGGTGAACAAAAGTGAGAGGGCTAGCCTGTTATTTATAGTGGTTAGAATGTGTCTGGACCATACATTTAAAATAATAAAATCTGAGCCTTTCAGGCCTAGGCAAACCCTAGCTGCCAAAATACGACTGTCGATCGTCAATGGTCGACCAACCGTAATGAAGGTGTGATGAGCCAACTCCTCGACTTTCGAAAATTAACATGAATACATTCTCGGTATTCACGTGATGCAAATTCAAGTACGGGAGATGTAACAACCAAAAATTTTAACCTGTGATAATTAATTTGTTAATTAATTAAATAATAAAATAATTTTGTGAAATTATCAGAATTGAGCCACGGGAGTTGCACCATTGTGTCCATGGTAATTTTCCGATCAATTTCCATATATAGAACATTAGAATCCGAGGTACAAAGAACGAGTTATGAATTAAACAAAATAAACAAAAAAAGAAAGAAAAAATATAGGCCAGGCCATCCGGCCGGTCGACTTGGGCACAATGGCGGTCTACCGCCCAATCAACCCGCTTGTGTTTAGGAGCAAAGAAATTTTTTTCTTTGCTCCAGAGGCTTCTAGTGGCGTGTTTTGCATTCTTTATTTCAATCCGATCCTTCTGTTCTTACGTATGATGGCCCCTATTAGGCCTATGACATCGTTACATCCTATTCAATCCCTAAATCCAACGGTCTGAGATCCACTTCTACCCATATAAACAGAACCCTAGGCTTAACGCTTTTTCTCATCCTAAGATTTTCTCCAAATAGGTTCCCCTATTCTTAAAGGACACTAACCAGATTAATTTTCCAAGGAGGAAATCGTTCTAAATAAAAATATTTAATAACCCCAAGTGGATACATGAAGGCCTAAAGGGATGAGCTAAGGACCGAAGGTGAGTGATTGCAATTATTTTAAATTTCTTTAAGTAATTTGAAATAATTGGGTTTGCATTAGTTGTAGTTTTAAAACGATTTTTCGAGTAGCCTTTTTCATAATTTATTTACAGCTTTTAGAATTATTTTCAGTTAACTTAAGTTTATTTCTATCTTTTCTATTTATTTACAGTGTACTTATAGTATTTTAGTTTATTTACTGTTAGTTATGCATTATTTACATCTTCTTCTTATGCCTTGGATTTAATTCTATATTCAGTTTTTTTATTCCTCCTTCTTTTTAACATATGGATTAGATTAGAATTAACGAGAAATTAGATTAAATTATAAGAAATCTAAAATAATGGAATATAAGATGTAAATTATAAAGACTGTAATATAAATGGAATTGGACTAAAATTATTCCTAATTATAATATTAATTGGGCTGAATTAAAGAGATTGGCCTAGTTATAACTTAGAATTATAACTAAAAAGCATAAAAGAAGAGAAGAAGTTTATTTTCACACTTAGACCTTGGGTTAATTAATAAGTATGATTATAACGTTGGTTATAATAAGAAATATAAGAAGTAGAAAAGAATAAGGCTTATTTTAAGAACTAAGATAAAATAATAAGCACAAATAGTAAGAACAAGAGTAAAGGCTTATTTAAATAATTTATTTAAGTTAATAAGAAAAGAATCAAAGTAGGACCTGTACTAAATAGCATTCCCCTATTATTTCCTATGGGTACGATGTTTCATATAAATCTGAAGTGAGACGAGGGGCACGCTTGTGCTAGTAGTAGTAGTAGTAATTGGTCAATATAGAGATGTTCAAATCATGAGGGATTTGGACAAGGGAGCTATTAGATATTTTTTGGATGACGGGCTAGTACCGGCAGCATTCCTCTACATTTTCTATGGATACGGTGTTTCACATAATCCTGAAGTGAGACGAGGGGCGGGCTTATGCTGAGTCGAGGTAATAGTACGACCCAATAGGTAAAGCAACAGGTAGCATGAGCATGGTGGTAGTTATGCGTGCGACTACCATTTCGGTGCTCAATAATCGCTATGAGTTCCAAGCACTTAGTTTGTGTGTCTTTCATAGGCACCATTGCCTTCTGTGTAGGGAGCTATGTATCGTCTAGTCCATAATGCGTGCTTTATGCATCTTTCGTAGTTACCATTGGCTGTTGTGTAGGGAGTTATATAGCGCTAGTCTGTAGTAAGGACTATGGAGTAGCAGGCCGATCAAAGGGTAGAATTAGGATTTCGGCCTAATTATAGGATTTGGAATTCAGCCTAATCAAGCAGCTATCAAAGACATGTGTAAACAATCAAAATTAACATATCTTATCAATTGTAATAGTTTAATCGTATTTTCCAGTTTATCTCTTTCCTAATTCCTTTGTTTCCTTTTGTATATACTAGAATTATTGAAGAGTCTATTACCTTTACATTGCTTAAAGATTCTAGTAGCTACTATCACTCATAAGACTTTTAATCTAACCCGCTCATCTATTTTCCCTTTCCACCCATAGGCAATCAAGGGAGAGGGCTGTAGATTGCGATTGCTTGGAGGATTTTAGGAGAAGATCCCTGCCATGTATTTCTTTTGTTCTAGCTTTAACTCTTTCTGTGTACTAGCTTACTATGAGGAATATTATGTACTCGATTTTGAGACTATGAGTTTTTATTTTATAAGACATTTTGGTTTTTGAGACATGTATGTTATATTTAGTATTTGACTTATTTGGTTTATAAGCAATTATGAAGCTTTTGTCTTAAATAAGTATTAGTTAAATTTCCACTGTTTTTACCTGGTTTTGTCTTGTGAATCTTTGTCTCTGTTAGTTTTAGTTAGATCTACAATGCACCATGCCTTTTAGTATGTTCTATTGGATATATTAAGGGGTGTGGGGTTGTTTCACTTGGTATCAGAGTCAAAGGTTACAGGATTCCTAAAAATTCATTTTAAAAATAAAGTATTTTTCGAAATAACTTGTTTTAAAAAGTTATTTTCAAAAAAGATTTCTTAGAAATGATTTTAATAATAAATGATTTTTTATATAAATATCGTCATAGGTCTAGTTCAACCTTCTTTTGACTCTTTCCTAAACTATATGTTTCTTTTTGTAGAATGGCTGATCCCTCGAACTTTCCCGAGGGCATTCCAGTACCAGCCTTGTTTCGTAGGTACTTACATGCCATGACTTCATAGGTGCACGGCCAACGCCCAATCCTGCACCAGTGGGTAGGAACCCTATCATCCCACTAGCCATCATCAATTTCTGTAATCTTTGTAAGAATTTTGCAAGTTTGGATGGAAAGACTTTTTCTAGCAAGGAGGCTTTCGTGGAGGCGAGAGCTTGTCTTAGGGACACCGAGAGGATATTTGGCTTATTAGGGTTAGAAGATCAACAACGGGTTCAGCTAGCCTCTTGGCAGTTGATAGAGGAGGCTTCTTACTGGTGGGAGGTTGTTGAGTTGGAAGGAAGAGAAGTCTGTTGGAATGGGTTTAGGTAGAGGTTTGAGAGGAAGTTTCTGTCTCAAGCATAAGAGAGTGTTCAGTTGAATAGTGTTATCAATTTGAAGCAAGGGAGTTTATCTGTCAAGGAATACATCAATCAATTCAATAAGCTATCGCTGTTTGGTATGGAATTAGTGAATACGACGCATAAGAAGTGTATGAAGTTTGTGAAGGGATTCAATCAACCCCTTCATGGATTATTGTTGACTCACGTACCGATGGGAGCTACTTATGAGTCTTTGGTTGAGATCGTGCTTATGTCAGATGCGGTCAAGGAAGGAGAGTCTAAAGAAGTGGTTAAGTCAGTAGGTCCAAAGAAGAAGTGGTGGAAAAACAACAAGGAGTGGAAGAAAGGTGATGGCCCTCATAAGTAGATTAAGAAGGGATCGAAGTGCAATAGCTATGGCATTGTTGGACATATCGCTAAGGATTGCAAAAGGGAAAAGATGAAGGGAAAGTGCTTCAATTGCGGGCAGCCCGGTCATATGAGTAGGAGTTGTCTCTAGAGAGCTGGTTAGGGAGCGAGTGCACCAATCGCACAGATTTAGGCGTTAGGCTTGGCACCTTCTAGTAGCATTCCAAATAGAGGTAGCAAAGTCACAGTTGAAGGTTTGATTTCTACATCTGATTTCCCAATCGGACTATATTCGATTCTGAGGCATCACACTCTTTTATTTCTAGTTCTCTAGTGGATTGTTTGTACTTAGACATTTCTTTAGTAGTGGACCCTATAGTTGTTTCAAACCTCGTAGGTGGATCGGCACACTTGTCTATGGTTTGTAGGGGTTTGAAAATTTATATTCTAGGCGTAGAATTTGACTACAATGCCTATAGTTTGGGATTCTTGGGGTGTGGGATGATCTTGTGCATGAATTGTCCATCCACATATAGAGCTATTTTAAACTGGCAGAGGAGTAAGATTAGAGACTTGCAATCGTAGGATTCTCGAGGTATCTTGCGACCCGCAAGGGTCAGTCATGTTAAGCTTTCTCTATTCCCTCGATTCATCTTCGATAGAGTTTGATTTGGTTCCTGTCGTCAGCGATTTTCCCGACGTCTTTAAGGAGGTTAGGGGAGTGCCCCCTGAGAGAGAAATTGACTTCTGATTTTATTTGACCGAGAATGCTAAGCCAGTGGCATTACCTATGAGGCACATGGCACCTAGGGAGAGGAAAGAGTTAAGCAAAAAAGTCAGCGATCTTTTGGAGAAGGGTTTTATAAGAAGGAGCATACCGGACTAGGAAGCACCAGTTGTCTTTGCTGCTAAGGCGGATGGTTCTTTTCAATTTTGCGTTGATTTTAGAGAATTAAATTAAATCACCAAGAAGAATCGATATCCACTCCCTAGGATTGATGATCTTTTCGACCAGTTAGTCGGCACTTCGGTTTTCTCTCAGCTTGATTTAGCCTCGGGATTCCATCAGCTTAGGGTCACAGATGATAGCATAGATAAGACAGCGTTTAGGACTCCAGACGGACTTTATGAGTGGTTGATTATGCCTTTTGGGCTAACCAATGCCCTAGCATACTTTGTTGACTTGATGAGCTACATCTTTAGAGAAGTCCTAAATAAGTTCGTGGTGGTATTCGTGGATGACGTCTTGGTATTTTCCAAGAATATGGAGGAGCATGTTGTTCATTTAGAGGAGGTTCTTCACACACTTTGTAGTCATCATTTGGGAGATAAGTTTTCGAAGTGTCACTTTTGGAGAGAGGAGGTATGTTACTTGGGGCATGTAGTCTCGAACGAAGGTTTGGCTGTTGACCCTGCTAAGGTGATAGTTGTACAATATTGAAAGGCCTCGAAGAATTTCACTGAAGCTATGATCTTCCCTAGGATTGGCTGGCTACTATAGGAAGTTCATTAGAGACTTTGCCAAGATTTCAGCACCACTCATGCACCTTATTAAGAAGAGTAAAGCTTGGGACGTGAATTGTGAAAATTTCTTCACAAAGCTTAAGAGAGCCCTTACTAGTGCACCAGTATAAGTATTACCTGATGGAGCTAAGCCTTTTACTATACGCACTAATGCATGTCAGACGGGCCTAGGAGAGATGTTGATGCAAGAAGGAAGGGTAGTATGTTATAGTTTTAGGCAGTTGAGGATGCATGAGAAGAACTACCCTACCCATGATTTGGAATTGACCACCATAATTTTTGCACTCAAGTCTTAGAGGCACTTTTTTCTTGGGTAGATATTTGAGCTTTTCACCGACCATAAGTCATTGAGCTACCTATTCTCCCAGAAGGACTTTAACTTGAGGCAAAAGAGATGGATGGAGTTTTAGCCTCGTACGATTTTAAGATTTCTTATACCCCTGGCAAGGGTAATGTGGTTACAGATGCATTGAGTTAAAAGAAAGAAACCATTAATCCTTTGTTCATAAAGTGGTGGAGCTTGGAGTTTATTTATGCTTTGGATTTTAAGCCCTCTATGGACATTACTCTCGGATTATTGGCGACATTAGAGATGAGGTCTACCTTTATGGATCAGATTGGCTCAAGGCATCAAAGTGATTCGAAACTCATGGATATTATGGATAGGATTAGCTGAGAAGAGGTCTCTAGAGATCTCTAACGTTATTCCATTGATAGCTAAGGGTGGCATAGGAGAGATGGGAGGCTTTGTGTTCCACGCACTAGAGATTTGTTGAGAGCGGTTTTGGAGGAAGCACACCATTGTTGTATGACTATTCGTCCGGGTGGTGACAAAATGTATCGGGATATGAAGAGGATGTTCTATTGGAATGTCATGAAGAAGGACATGGCAGAGTTCACAGCTAAATGTCTCATACGCCAAAGGGTAAAGGCAGAGCAGCAGAAGCCCAATGGACGATTTCAGCCCCTAGAAGGGCCAAAGTGGAAGTGAGACAGCATTTCTATGGATTTTATAGATTATTTTCTCCATTCTAGGAAGGGGAATACCAGCATTTGGGTGATTGTTGATCAGTTGACCAAGGGTGCACAATTCATCCCAGTTAAGAGCAAGCGTATAAAGTCATATTTGGCATCCCTTTATGTTCGAGAGATAGTCCGACTTCACGGAGTCCATTCTAGTATAATGAGTGATAGAGATCCCATTTTCACTAGTGAGTCTTGGAGGAGCTTATAGGAGGCGATAGGGACACAATTTAGATTGAGTATGGCTTACCACCCTAAAAAAATGGCCAAACGGAGAGAGTGAATATGGTGCTTGAGGATTTGCTACGGACATGCTTTTTGGACATTGGAGGACCTCGAAAGGAGCATATTCCATTGGTTGAGTTTGCATATACTAGCAGTTACCAAGAGAGCATAGGAATTGCACCATTTGAGGCTTTATATGGGAGTTCTTGCAAGACCTCTTCATGTTGGGTAGAATGTACGGAGAAGGTTATACTAGGGCCTAACTTGGTGAGGGAGACATCAGAGAGAGTGGATTTAATTCGGCGGAGAATGAAGGCATCCTAAGATAGGCAGAAGTCTTATGTGGATAAACGGAGGAGAGACATTGAGTTTGAGGTGGGGGGCTTAGTTTTTATCAAAGTATCCTCACTTAGGAAGGTGGTAAGGTTAGGATCGAATAAAAAGTTATCCCCCATATTTGTTGGACCATTCCTTATCATAGAGAGAGTTGGGAAGATGGCTTACCAAGTGAAGCTACCAGAGAGGCTCATAGGTGTGCATGATGTTTTCCATGTTTCACACTTGTGAAAGTGCTTACATTACTCACCGTAGGTATGTAGAGACTAGTCAGTAAGAGGAGGTGGAAGTAGAAAGGGAAGCATTTGTTCGACGTATCCGCACGAAGATTGTTGGGAGAGACATCAAGGGACTAAGGAATAAGGAGGTTATGCCGGTGAAGGTGCAATGGGGAGACGATGTTGCAGACGTCACTTGGGAAGCTGAAGAGAAGATTCATATCCTCATCTTTTCGATAGTATGTTTTTTAGAATTTCCTATTTCCATCTTTAGTTTTGAATATGTTCTTTCCTTTATTATCCTTTGGGAGGGTAGAACTTAGGATTTAACCTATGGATGGTAGGATTTGATGTAAACATGTTATTAGAACATGTTATGAATGATATATGCTAGTGAGTGCAAGTGTTTGCTAGTGGATGCTTATAGATGCATAAAGGTACACTATGCACTATTATTCTTTAGGGATCGGCCTAATTAGGACACTAGAGTGTATGCACATGATGTATGCACATTTTTATCCTATTTTTCATGGATGTTATAAATGGATGTTTAACACATGATTGTTGCATTTGGATGACGTATGCAACACGCATATAGAACTATCAGTAACCATTAGGGAATGTTTGCATTCATTTGAATACATAGCATGGACATGATTGCGAAAAAGGAGGTCAACTGAATCAGTGGACCGTTTAATATTTTGCATTAGTGGGGGACATTGACACTACACTAATCGCATAAGTATCATAAATCGCATTAGAAAAAATTAAGGACAATGGATGTAATGGGTGATGATTGAGTAGTTGGTTGTAGAACTTGGATGAAAACTTTTATTTCATTCTTCAATCCTTAGAGATTTCGGGGATGAAATCCTTTAAGGAGGGGAGAATGTGACAACCCAAAATTTTAACCCGTGATAAATTTTTTATTAATTAACTAAATAATAAAATAACTTTGTGAAATTATCAGAATTAAGCCACGGGAGTTTCACTATTGTGTCCGTGGTAATTATCTGGTCAATTTCTATATATAGAACGTTAGAATCCGAGCTAAAATAAACAAGATATAAATTAAAAAAATAAGCAGAAAAAAATAGGCCAGGTCGATAGGCCGGTCGACCTGGGCACTAGGGCGGTCGACCCGCCAGTGTTCAGAAATGAAGAAAACTTTTCTTCATTCCATTCAATCCAAAGGCTTCCTATGACGTGTTTGCATTCTTTATTCCGAACCAGTCCTACTACTCTCGCATCCGATGGCTCTTATTCCGCCTATGACATGGTTGCATCCTATTCAATCCCCAAATCCAATGGTCTGAGATCTTCTTCTACCCCTATAAATATAACCCTAGGCCTAACACATTTCTCACTCTAAGATTTTCTCTACTTGGGTTCACGTATTCGGGAAAGATCCTAAGCGGAATAATTTTCCAAGGAGGAAATCATTCTAAATAAAAACATTTAGCAACCCGAAGTTGATCCGTGAAGGCATGAAGGGAAGAGCTAAGGATTCGAAGTGAGTGATTGTAATTATTTTAAATTTCTTCAAGTAATTTAAAATAATAGGGTTTCCAATTGTCGTAGTTTTACTACGATTTTTGGAGCAATCTTTTTAGCAATTTATTTACAGTTTTTAGAATTATTTTCAGTTAATTTTAGTTTATTTCTAACTTTTCCATTTTACAGTGTATTTACAGTATTTTAGTTTATTTACTGTTATTTATGCGTTATTTACATCTTCTTCTTATGCCTTGGTTTCCCTTCTATTTTCAGTTTTCTTTTATTCCTCCTTCTTCCTCGCATATGGATTAGAATAGAATTAACGTGAAATTGGATTAAATTATAAGAATTCTGAAATAATGGATTATAAGATGTAAATTATAAAGACTATAATATAAATATAACTAGACTGAAATTATGTCTAATTGAGATATTAAATGGATTAAACTAAAGAGATTGACCTAACTATAACTTAGAATTATAACTAAAAAGAATAAAAGAAGAAAAAAGAAGCTTATTTCAACACTTAGACCTTGGATTAAGTAATAAGCATGATTATAACATAGGTTATAATAAGAAATAGAAAAGAATAAGGCTTATTTTAAGACTTAGGATAAATTAATAAGCACAGATAGTAAGAACAAGAGTAAAGGCTTATTTAAATAATTTATCTAAATTAATAAGCAAAGAATTAAAGTAGGACCTATACCAAATAGCATTCCCCTATTATTTTCTATGAGAGGCGAGGGGCACGCTTATGCTAGTACTCATAGTAATTGGTCAATATATAGATGTTCAAATCACAAGGGATTTGGACAAGGGTGCTATTAGATATTGTTTGGATGACGGGTCAGTACTGGCAGAATTCTTTTATATGTAAACAGGTGGAGCAACAGGCAGCATGCGTATGGTGGCAGTTGTGCGTGCGACTTCCATTTCGGTGCTTAGTAATCACCATGAATTCCAAGCACTAAGTATGTGTGTCTATCATATACACCATTTCCTTTTATGTAGGAAGCTATGTATTGTCTAGTCCACACTAGGTGCTTTGTGTATCTTTCATAGTTACCATTGGCTGCTGTGTAGAGAGTTATATAGCGTCTAGTGGGCGGTAAGGAGCATGGAATAGCAGGCCAATCAAAGAGTAGAATTAGGATTTCAGCCTAATTATAGGATTAGGAATTCGGCCTAATCAAGCAGCTATTAAGACAAGTGTAAACAATCAAAGTTGACCTACCTTATCAATTGTAATAAGTTAATCGTATTTTCCAGTTTATCTCTTTCCTATTTCCTTTGTTTACATTTTACATACTAGAACTATTGAAGAGTCTATTACCTTTCCTTTGCTTGAAGATTCTCATAATTACTATCACTCACCAGGCTTTTAGTCCGACCCACTCCTCCATTTCCCCTTCCCCCCATAGGCAATCAAGGGAGAGGGTTGTAGATTGCGGTTGCTTGGAGGATTTTGGGAGAGATCTCTACCACGTATTTATTTTAATCTAGCTTTAACTCAATCTGCGTACTGGCTTATTATGAAGAATATTATGTACTCCGATTTTTAGACTATGAGTTTTTATTTCATGAGACATTTTGGTTTTTGAGATATGTATGTTATATTTAGTATTTGACTTATTTGGTTTATGAGCAATTATGAAGCTTTTGTTTTAAATAAGCATTATTTTAATTTCCGCTGTTTTTACTTGTTTTTTCTGTGAATCTTAGTCTTTGTTAGTATCGGTTATACCTATAACACACCATGCCTTTTAATGTGTCCTATTGGGTATATTAACGGATGTCTGGTTTTTCAGGAAAGGTAGATCATCATGGAGTAAAAGAAACAAAGATAAAGCAGAATCTTGCATGAATGGAATAACATATATTATTTCAATATGTGTGTGTGTATTTGCAATAGAAATTTTAAATACATTTATCGGAGTCATCTTATAAATCAGCCTGGACAGTTATAGATTTATGTTCTTAGAAATGCTGAACACAATCTGTAAGCTAATGCTGTGGAAATGGAAATGTAGAACTATTTATAGGAACATCTTCAGCTCCAGACTTCAAGCTCCATCACAATGCTCCAAGTTAAACCTGGCTACTTGGCTGCCGGGAAAAATAGGGAATCCAAAGTTTAAGTGGAAAAAATTAAACTTTGGATCAGAAATGGGACTAGTGTGAGAAACTCAAAATACGGATATTTGAAACAAGGGTATCTCATAAGACCATGCCGCACATAAACCTGGAACTGGTTTTTACCTTATGATAACCAAAATCTAGACTATGCAAAATTTGGTAATATTATTTTTAACGGCATTCTTTTAAAAGCATTTTTCAAGTAAACTTATATAATCTTAGCCAAAATTATTACATTGATTAAATTCCAGCATAGTAGGTTCTACAATAAAGTTCGAATGCGCTTATTGGAGAATGGATTTCCATACATTGGCAAATAAGGGACTACCTTCCATACAGTGCATCTTTAGAGGGATAAACCAAGGATCAACACCTTTGAAACCTCTGCATTTGGCAAGAGTGGCCTACCTACCGACCCATTTGGTGGCAGATAGAACCGAATAGGACATCACCACGGTCGCTCCCAATTTATATAAGAACTCTCATGGCCTACACAACATACACGATATATAAAAGGTAATCTAGAAAAGGTAATACGAACCACATAGCCTTATGGCATGCCCTGTTTAAGCCATTTCTGGGTGATGAGGCCCACGGTAACGATTACCTTTCACATAGCACATTCCACTTTAAATGCCACAGTGCTAATTCCATCACACACGATTGATTTCCAAAAATGTACAACCACTAAACTCATACGTCTCAAAGAAGGGTGTTAAGTATAGGAGAGTTACCTCCTACACTATTAAACAGACTACATTTGTGAAAATCAATGTACGTTCATTTTAGAAATGCAATGTGAAACATTCATCCATACAAGTTGCCCAGGAGCAGGACAAACCGAAGGAAATTTCCTACTACATCCTATCTGGAATCACCCCTAGGATTAGTAGCGAGCAGCCCTTGCATCGAAGATCAGATAAAGATACTACTGCTACATATATATAATATGGCAAATTTTCCCAAGGGTTAGTGACAAGCAGCCTTACATTCCATTTTCTTATTTATTATCATTCCATGTCTTCATTGTGAATGCATATATTGGTTTGAAGTGGTTTTCGAATAGGAGTCGCCCAAAATTCGATCCTGGTTCCTTCGAACTAATCATCGATAAAAAGGTGTTAAGTTCGAGGGTGATAAACATTTCATTTATTAATACCTTTTATCAAATAAAATATCTCTTTTAGAGATATAAATCTTTAAATCATATTCTTTTCTAGTATGTGTATATATATACATATATAATCATTAAAACTCTCTTTTACTTTCGAAATACCAAATAAAAATCATTTCTCATAAATCATATGGCAAAAGCTCATCGAGTAAAAATGGTCGATAGAAATTATACTAATTCTACTTAACGTCGGTTTCTGTATTCAACCTTTGCCATTCATCAAATAATCGTGAAATCACCTTTAAAATTCACATGGATGGTATGGGTTCCCTGCTTGATATTTAATACCAAGTATAAGAAGATTTTTTCTAGACAATTCAAGTTGTATTAAATTTGTAAAAAATTAAATCTTTCATACTTGCCTCGTTCCGACATTTCGACCTTATCTATTCCTTGCCAGGAAAGAGGCCAGATGAGCCTGGGTACTGGTAACTATTGAGCATCTCCTTAGTTTTAGTGCCCCAGATCTGAATCTCATGAATAGAAAAATCTAGTCTACTCGTCGGCTATTAGAGGCAAGATTAAATCACTTGATTATAACATATTTTCTTTAAATCGTTTATTTAAACTCTTTAAAATAAATTATAAAAACTCTACTTTATTTTTAAAATAATCAATTATATATTTGAAAATATCCATAAAATATTTGGAAATGAATACTTAAGTTTAAAGCCATATATTAAAAGTTATTAAAAATCTTGCAAAAGTGCTGCGAATGGTGCTTTTAAGGCTTATTTGATCAAACAACATTTATACCATTTAAAAAACTATTTTCATAACTCAAATATCTTTCAAAACATTTAAAAATATTTATAGAATTTATTTCATATTTTTAAGGATTCAAAAATATCCATTTTAAATAATTTATCGTTTTGGTTTCCAAACTGCCGAAGCGAGACTATTTGAAAACTTGTTTTCTCATATTTAAAGATCGGCTAGATGAAATCTCGATCTTTTTCATTTTTTTGAAAACTATGATTATAAGAGTTTGGAAAATTCTTATTCCAAAGAATTCCATCTTCGAATCTATTGTATAAATGGATTTAACTTTCTATGACGCGAAATTGCGAACTGCTGTTACGCGACGTGCCTATTTTTGACTCGGTTTTGATAATTTTTCAAAGCTTCACCAAATTGGGTGTTTAATGTATATAAAACATTTATAAACCATTTTAAAGATTTTTAACAATCTCTTATAGACCATTTCATTTGTTAAAGGAAAGTGATTTCCTTTGTGATAATCGACGTGTATTAAACGTGAATTGTTTACACATCCAAATATATTATAATATCCAAACATGGTTTAATCATCAGACCAAGCAAGCCAAACAAATATATCATCTAATATATCATAATATAAATAGAGTTTCTCACCTTCATTGGTTTCTAACTTAATGAATATTTGTTATAGCTTCGCTACAAAGGAATCAAAGCCTAGAGAATCGAGCCTTGGACGTTTGGAAGGGCTAGGCTTAAGCTTGCAAATAGAGGTGGGATCGGCTTTAGGTGATAGGAGGTGGTGGCTGTGAGTTTCAATGGTTAAGAGGATGTGTTTGACTTGGTTTTAGAGGTGGATAGACATGGTATATATATGTGTATACATTTTACTTTATTTTGGAATATTTTTCCATAGCTTTGCTACATTTTTTTATGAACTTGAAGCCGTTAATGAGCTTCAAGAAGAGGAAGAAGAAGAGAATTATGTGATCGAATGCGTGAATGTAGGTGGGTATTTATAGGAACATCAAGGCTTAATCTTTAAGCAAAGTGGTAAATATCTCCTTACATCATTATGCACCCCTTCCCATCGCCTCTAGCCATGACTTCCCCCTCCCATCCGTCACTCCATCACCCCCCTCCATGGGCCCCTATGCGTGTGTAAGGAAAGGCGACGTTTTCCCTTAACTTTGGTAAAATATCTTAGATATTTTGTAAATAGTATCATAATATTATTCTTATATGTATTCATGTTTGTATGCACATGTAGTTATATGTATATGTGTGCATGTGACATGTATGTTCATATATATGTAGGTGCATAAGAGAAATAATAACGTTGCAACAACTTTGAACAACTTCTGTTCGTTAAACCGTCGAAAATCGAAAAGCCGATTACCAGTCACATTTTCGCTTATACATTAAATAACACATAAATTTTAAAAAAAATTGAAAAAATTTCTTATTGTTTTCAATTAGTTAAAATGATCACATATAAATCAATACTATATAATTGTTTACAGAAAGTGCTTTTATATCGATAATGGTATCAATTTTCCTTATAATTTCAAATCAAATATATATCCTTATAAAAATATTATTATTGATTTATTATCACTTCATAACTAATGAAAATGAATTATTATTATTATTTAAAAACAATTATTTGAATAATTATAGTAATTATTAAATCATTAAATCTCAGTTTATATTCATAAAAAAATTATTAATATGATGCTATTATTGATGGTGTCATAAATACATTTTATTTTCTAAGGGTAAAATAAATAATTATATTTCATATTCTTCAGTAAATGGATAAATAAGTGTATGTATCCAGCTTCGTACCCGACTTCTGATAATTATAGAGTTGTTTATTAATAAAATGATTTTCGACCATTTTATCAATATTCCTTCAAAAAAATTTTTTTGTAAATATTTATTCAAAATAAGATTACCAGTATTATCGTTCAAGACATCATAATCAATGTTTTTAAAAAGCTTATTTTTGAATATTTAGAAACTAATATAATTTATCAAATTGATAAATTTGTTGGTCATTGCAAAAGGTTGACCAGTTATGGTTCATCCTCGTTAATTATAATGTTATATAATTTCTTTCTTGAATTAGCCCTTCCATTAACCTTTGCTTAGATGTTAAACTTAACTTAGTGTTAGCATTAAATATTTTTTTTACGCTTTTTAATGTCGAATGCTAACGGTTTTTAATTACTAATTTAAATTTGTTTTGAATTATTTTAAATTCGATAACTACAAATCTTAACAACTTCTCCCTTTGAACTTCGCTAGCTATGCTTAATATATGAAAGTTGCTCAAAACATCACCATGAACACAATGGTGCAAATTTCATGTCCAAGTTTGTCATTTGCAAAATTCCCATTTTTGACACCATTGTTAATTAATGATTTCATATTAATTCTTTTGAGGTGTTACAGTTTGTATGTAGGGGGTTTCCTTTTTTGACTCAATAAAAAGGTGAAAAGGTGAAGTAAAGTGAATATAAAGTGTTCAACATGAAAGAACTTGCCATTATATATCTTTAATTTGTAGGCATTTATATGTTGTTTGTAGTTAGCTATTTGTGCTTTGTATATCAATATCAGAAGTCTATGCTTCAAATCGCCATTTAATTTTTATTTTATTTTATTTTGAATTCATTTATAATCACTTTTGATTACATGCCAAATCCAGATCGTCATTTTATAATAAAAATGAAAGTTTGAGTTTATTTTGAAATTAATTTTAAGTGTAAGGATTTCCTTCTTTTATAGCAAAAGTTTATAGAAGATTTAATGTTCCTCCCTCTCCCATCCAATCCTCTAACCATTACCTTGCATCAGTTTAAAAATACCTTACTAATGTTTTTTCCTTCCATCTTGTAATTTGTAATAATTTCATATATTTTTTGTACACACTGAATTCTATATTATAATAATGTGCTTAATATTGAAGTTACAAACAATTTGATTTCTACAATTATATATTTTAGAGATTGCCAATAAAAATTATCACCTAGAGTTGGTTTAATCATAACAATTATTATCAACTGAACTACTCTGGCCAGAGATTTTGACCTTTAGCTGACTTCAGTTGGTAGTGATACTAACCCTACATAACAGAGGAGAGGAATCCTCTCTCAGATAATGTGTCACTTCTAATACTTAAACTCGACCAAATTATAATCAGTCGGTGGATAGTGTGCCACAATTTAAATATAATCAAAACAGAGCTTTCATGTTGAAGATCAGTAGTATTCTCAAGTCAAGAGAATTGTGCAAATTAATCACATCGATATATTCAATTTGACCTTAGTTATACTAACCAATAGAAAACTATTGAGTGATTCATTCTATTGTTATCCAATAACTATTAGTACGTAACCCCTTGGTGCCTCTAGCAGTCATGAGTTATACACTACCCAACATTTGGATAGCGTTACATACTCTAGTCTCAACGGATGCGTCGATGTCCAGTCTCGATACATATTAACAAGGAATATTCAAAATAATGTACTTATCATATTGTGATATAATACTCATGGTTACAAATACTTGTAACTATTATCACAAACACATTATTTATGGACTTTTTGACATATATACTTAAATTAACTAATTAATTATTTGTAACATTTTATAACAAGTATATATCAGAAAGGAAACACCTCTTAATTTTGAACAAGATTGGTTATCGAGTTGGATTTATATAAAAATTACATAATTGCTTCCTAGAGTATACCCCTAACTCTATCAATCTCTTACTTGCACTTGGGGTCAATTATGGAATCTTATTCCAACTTTTCCAATCAGTTTCTTCAAAACCAATCAGGTCAATCCC
The DNA here is from genome assembly GCA_030765085.1 of Allium cepa. Taxonomy (NCBI): domain Eukaryota; kingdom Viridiplantae; phylum Streptophyta; class Magnoliopsida; order Asparagales; family Amaryllidaceae; genus Allium; species Allium cepa. Next base: position 404,835,045 of record CM060940.1, on the reverse strand, counting down.
TCGGTGAATGGGTATAACAACCCTGGATTTTGAGATTACATATTAATATTAAATTAGAATGGTAGTTGTAATTTAATATTGTAAATTAAAATAAAAATTAGAAATTTTAATTGTTTATTTTGAATAAATAATAAATTTTGCAAATAAAATGAGAAAAATAAAGTTTGGAACTTTATTTTATTTATTTGGGTTAATAATGAATGGAATATGTGCTTCAAATAATGAAAATTGACTTTATCATAGAGAAATTGCAATAATTATATTAATTATTGCCCATTTATTGCTTTTAATAATTTTTAAGAGGAGTAATTTATTTTTAAAGATAGTTTATTTGAAATAAAAGATGGAAATTGGTTTCAAATATGTTTTGGCTATAAATTAAGTTTTGAAATGGTTTGGAATATTTTTCTAAGTAAAAAAATGATTTTTGTAGAATTTTAGAAGTAAAATATTGAGTTTTATTCATTTATTTGAGTAAATAGTGTAATTTTGTTCAATATAGGATTTTAATAATAAAAATGTTTTAAAAATAAATTTTTTTTCTTTTTTTTATGGTAGAAAACATTTCATTTTATAAGTATATAAGTTTTCATATTTTCCTTGTGTGAAACTTGAGAGAAAATGCCTTTTGTTTTGTGTATATGTGATATATGCATATTTTTAGTTAAGGGTTGTTTAATTAAAACTTAGCCATATTTATTAACTCTTTTGTTTTGGGTTCAAAGGCCCATTAGCCAAGTAATAGCATCTATTTAGGAAGTGAGAAACATTATCTCATTCCCTGTACGCATAGAAATGAGTTCCACCATCTTTCTCTTCAACTTGTAAAAGAAAACTCCTCTTTCTTCAAACCAATCTTTCAATCTCAGATCTTTTTCAAAAAAAATTGCTATTTTTATTAATTTAGAGCGAAACTAAAACGTAATCTAATTCCAAAACCTTATTATCCCATCAAAATCTTGTTTTTAGAAGAGTTGGCTATTATGTGTTTGCCTTGAGTTCTAGTAGGTTAAGAGAAGCTCCTTCTTCCCAAAAGAAATCAACTTTCCTCGAATTCTCTAAATTTTCTCTCTAATAGCAAAGATGAGTTTGTTATCTCACATTTCTAGCTGAAACTAGCGTGCTAATGCAAAAATATGAAAGAAAATAGCTTCTATATACGTATATCTTTCTGTCCGTTGTTTCATTGAATTTCTTATTTCTAACCACTTTGAGTGGCAGTAACTCTTTGATTTCTGCTCAAGTTGCTACCAGATCTTTTCCGAAGTGTTGTTTATATGTTAAACCGTGTTCTTGTCAATTTTCATCCAAATTTCCATCATTTGGTATGTTAGATCGACCCTGGAAAATCAATACAAGGCTGGAAAACAACCTAGAGAAGAGTACGTGGCCTGGGTCGACAGGTAGGTCGACCCAGCACCTTCCAGGTCTGGCCACTAGGTTGGGTATACCCCTTGTTGGCCCAAGCACGAGTAGTTTGCCTTTGTTCTTTTGATTTGCGACTTGTTTTTAGCTTGTTTTCCTTCATATCTTGCTTGATTTTGATGACGGTTATGTGATGTTTTGAAGTGCTATGATGCCTATCAATAGGCTAGCTAAATTTTGAGAATTTGAAATTCAAATTTTTATTGATTTTGAATTGGAATTTGAATTGAATTCGAATTAAATTCGAATGTAGAGTTGAGTGATTTTCCTTGTTTTTATTCATTTTCGAGTATGGATTTTTCCAAACTTCTATGGAATAATTTGTAAAATTAATGTGCATTTAAAATTATTATTATATGATGTTTTTAAAGAATTTTCAAATAGAAAATCTATTTATTCTCTATAATAAGGGAATTTTCAAATACGGTTTTCTAAATTGATTTCGAAAATTGGTTTTAAAAGCTTTTTTTCTCAAGTCAATTATTTTATAAATATAATACACATTTTTGCACTATTCAAGCGAATGAGAAGGAGAATTAAACGGTTTCATAAAACAAGTGGTATGGAATATGTGCCTTTATCTTATCGGTCAATTCCTAACTTGTCTGTTTGATCGTTTTGACCTTAGGGTCGAGTTTATCGATGAGATGAGATAAACTTTTTACTACTTTGAGTGTGAAATTTACTAGAGGTTAGTAAACCGTTTAGTGTGAACATGTGGTATGGGATACACGTTAACACTGTTCGGGTTTCTATCCGAGTGTGACATATTTGCCTAAGAGACGTATTTGCCAATACTGGACCTTCGGGTCATTTGTGCTTGGGATGTTTATTTAAGAGACGTTTATCATTGCGACATATTTTTCCTTCGGGATGTTGTCCTTCAGGATATTTGTCTAAGAGACGTATTTATTTGTCCTTGGGACGTTTGTCTAAGAGACATGGCCCCTTATTTTGGGAGAATAGTACTTGGCCGGATTCGGCCATAAGCACGTGCTATGTAATTGAGACGATTTCATTATTTCCTTGTGATTTTCTGAGTGTGTGGCCTTTATGCATTATGTTCCATTTGAGCCATTTGAGATATTATATATGTCAATGGATATTGAACGGCTTATTGAGTTCCATATTTGAGATTTGGGTATGCTAACACTAGGCATTTAGTTGATATTTATACTCTTCTATTTGGAGGTATGTGAGATTGCCATTTTTGGCGTATTATGCGTTTGAGACTTCTCTATTTAGAGAATATTTTTGTGATTGCCATCTATGGCGAGTTTTGAGTTTGAGATTTGGGATTCTCATACTTTAGAGATGTGGTTCATAGAAACCATGTTTGTGGCTTTTGGGATTTCGTCAATGATATGAAGCATTTATTATACTTAGTGTTATTTGGTGACCTATTTCAAGGACATACACTTAGCATAATTACCTTATTTTAAGTAGTGGCATGCTCTTATTATTGTTTCTTCTCATTCGAGAGGATATCTTACCATCTACCTTATGCTCATATTATCACTTATCCTTATAAACTGATTTAGTTAGCTAGACTGACCCTTGTATTTCATACTCTAGTAAGACTGAGGTATTTCAAGTTAGGTACCCTTATGGACTTAGCCTATTCTTCTTCCACATGGACATATCTACTAGCCATTTTTGTTGTAGTCTTTTTTTGTTACTCTGATATGTATATTGTTTTGACCCGTGTGTATATTGTGGTCGTCATACCACTTATGATGTATTATTTCATTGTATTGTGATGTATCAGTATATATGTAAATATATTTGTTTGATGTTCTGTGATGTGTTATGCATTTGAGTAGTTCTATTCTGCTCTAATATATCCTATAGCCACCTATGACTTTGTATTAAGTATTTATTGGATTTGTTGATCCACTTAAATTAGAAAAAACACAGAGCATTTATCGACGTATTCAATAGAAATTTAAGACAAAGCTATAGATGGTCGCTCCTAACAAGCCCTATTCTCCGCATTAGCAGACGGTATTACCCAATAATACTCTTTGTTAATGTGGGTCTTCTAGTGGGGTGTCATAACAATTATACGATTATGTTTATAATATGTCAATCAACTCTCTTCGGCGCCAATAAATGCCTTTATGATGTGGAATAATTCATAGTATGTCTCTCGACCTCTAGTGAGCTCTAAGCTCTGTTATGGACTATATCATGACATTGTTATCATATGACAATGTTATGGGATTCTCAACATTTTGAAGCACCCTTTAGCTCGGTTATATATTTTACATTTATTACGTATATACATTGCTTTTGTTGTGGCACTATCCATGGCGACGTACTTGGCATTTTATTAAGTCATCCATAATCTCTCATTTGGAACATTTCCAACTTATAGGTTCTTAACTAAGCCTTAGATATGAATTTTATATTGACATACCATACTCAGTATATCATATGAAGTCTGAGCCTGAACACTCCTTCACAAGGAGTTCATTATTTCTATAAACAATTCTCATGTTTTTGTAAATACACGAGAACTCTCTAAACTGCCATTTAGTGACCTTAATTTGGATTTGATATTTCCTTCCAGCATCAAATACATAAAAAAATCATAATATAGTAGAAAATATAACATGTATGATAATTCATGTTGCTAATGCTCGAGGAATCCATCTTACATGTTTTTAGTTAAACATTTGAATAAGTTGTTTCTGCATATTGTATGGGACAGTCCTAATATCCTTTATACTAATGATAAAATTCATCATCTACAAATCCAATGCCGAGTGTTAAAACAACTTAGAGCTGATTTTAGAACAAGTACATCGTTAACAATCAACAACATGTTGTTTTCTTATGTTCAGAAATATTAATGTACCTTCAACTTTCATTATTACGGATATACGCCTCCTTTGTATTTTTACTGAAATCAAACTATTTGATATTTCTTTCAAAATAAATATACATTTTTGATGCTTGTTGAATAATACTTTTGTATCGGCTCTTTGATAATATCCAAAACCCATAAACTCAATGTCGCTCCCATTGACTCGAGACACTTTGGTGATCATGTCAAACAATCTAGTCTAAATCTTTATTTATAATTTACTGTTTTACTACATATGCACCAAAAGATAAAGCAATACTAGGCGATAATTTTGTGAGTAAATCTGAATCAACTTATGCACATCGAATGAGAGAATTCGTCATGCTAGTTTCAACAATTGAAATTCATGATATTATTCTTGTAATCATGGCTGACTATATTCCAACTCATTTGTCTTTCTCTTAAAGATACATTTGTAACCGATGGATCATATCTCTTTGGGTACAACTATCAAGCATATTTTGTTAATGTACAAGAATCTATATTGGATTTGTGCATCGTACCATATCATTGAGTCAATACTCTAAATGTGCAAGAACACTCATTATACATTCTAATTTTTTGTTAATGTACTAAGAATCTATATTGGATTTGTCTTTCAAATATTCATGTTTACGATTACTCACCGGTCAATACAAGGGAGTGCGTATAACTGTTTTGGTAGTATAATACTTGCGATTGCATACATCACATGTATCAATCTGAAGAGTTTGTCAACTCTTTTGACTCTCCTACTGAAAGGATGATTTTCAATCAATGGTCAGAGATATAATTAATCAGTGTTATATGATTCATAATCATATAATAAAAATTATTTCTCTAAACTATGTGTTACCTCGCCTATAGGACAAGGTCGGGATATCAACAAACTGGCTGGAGAAGATGAATATCAGGATTGGAGATCGATTAGAAATAAGGCTACGATCGATACCGTCAAAATTTGACCGAGCTCCAATTAAGACGGGATCGATTGGGAATGATGAACAAGGCGAGGTGATGCTACATTTCTAATTTCAAGTCTATCAGAGTTCGTATGCTCGAGTTATGGATGGACCAATATTCATGGAAAATCAGTTTATATCGATATGGTTTGTATCGTTCCACATAGGTTTGGCTGTCAACATCGAATTGATACTTTCGTATCGATCAGGAATGCACTCAATACTTCCACATCGATCAGCACGGATATGGATCATTATCAGGATGAATGCGGGTTTGGACTAGCGCGCGAGCTTGGCATTTGGTTTGAATCGGTCGGTCTTAGTCTTGACGCATTTTGTATCGATCAAAGCATGGGATCGATATGAAGATGCTTTAGTCGATAAAGAGAATAGTATTAGATCGATACGAAGGCTGCAGCACTAGATGGATGCAAAGGACATACGCAGAGGATGGATACAAAGAGCATGCATCGAAGCAGGTCCGATGGACACGAAAGGCAAAGCAAGGGATCGATACGAATATGACAACATGTATATGTTAATGGATATAGAAAGGCCATCGGACCATCGATGCGAAGAGGGCAGTGGCCAATCGATACGAAGAGGATAGTGGTCGATCGATACAAAGAGGGGAATGGGTTGATGGACACGAAGGTGATGGGTATGAGATCTATGGATACGAAGTCACTAGCCTATCTTGGAAAACACGATATTTGCATCGATCATGGCTCTCGTTCCACAAGTCGAAACGTTACGAAATTTTCGAAGGTGCTTCCTGATTCACTCAAGAACCTCCATGACTGATCTCAACTGGATTAGACCACTTTTGAATCGATAAAAATTGAACACGAATCGATCCCAAATCGTTTTAAATCGATCTGGTGGGCCCACTTGCGTAAGAGAAAGGGTATTTCGGATTTTGAGGCAGATATTTTCGAATCTACACCTATAAATAGTAGTGCTATGGAAACTAAAAAGAGATCTTTTTCTTCTCTCCTAGGCTAAGCTCTGCCATTTTTGCCATCAACTTTCAAAGGCTTGTAACAGTAATTACAGTATAAAAATGGAATAAAAAGGATTGATTCAAAGTGGACGTAGGCCGGATTGTCGAACCACTATAAACTTTGTGTTCTTTCATGCTTTCTTACATTTTAATTTTACTATTTCTTCATTTTTGTTCTCTACGTAATCTGGATCTGAGATTTGAGTGTGGATATTGAGGATTCGTGTATATATGCCGGTGCTTTCACTACTTCTGGGGTTTATGACCATTCCTGGTGCAAAAATTTTGGTGTTTTCACTCAGAATGACTAGCACCCGCTATACCGGATTTGGAGTTTAGATTTGGAAAGCTAAAGGATCAAATCTAAAAGGAATTATGACAAAGCAATCAACAAGAAGACAAAGAGCAAAGAGAAGTGAGCATGAAGGAAGCCAAGAATCATCATCAGGAGCTAATCAAACTTTGGCCTTCATCACCAAAGATGAGATGGAGATGATGATGATGATGATGATGGGAGCTACACATGAAGAGCTTTTGAAAAGATGGGAGGAAATAATGTACAACTATCTCAGAAAGTTTGGACAAGTAGGAACAACTAGAGTTGCTAGAGTTCAGATCCACGGAGCTGGAATAGAAGGACCCAACAGGCAATCAGATGGAGTAGCTCAACTGGGTGTAGCCCTTAATCAGCATACAACTGTTAATCTAGATGGATCCAAGCTCGGCGGCACGCCACTTGGCAATGATGGACCAATTCGTGGAGGAATTCTAGGAGACACCACACAATAGGATGCTGACAGGAGTACCAGAGTACGTGATGAAGAGTATGTAACAGAATTCCCTCGGGGACTCGGGAGGCAACCCTTGGTGTACAATGCTGGATTGGCTGATATTATCGGGCGAGCCATGCGCGGAGGCTTAGCAAACAGAGATTTGGAAGGAGTAAATAGGAGTTCATTTACCCATGGCATCAGAATGGATTGGAACCCAACAGAGTTCAATCTACCTACTCTGGAGCTATAAAATGGCAAGGCTGACCCCACCAATCACTTGGTGAGGTACATGAGACACATGGAAGTGTTGGGGGCATCGGAGGAAGTTATGTCCTGATGTTTCCCCTGTACTTAATGGATATGGCTGCTATGTGGTTCAGACGGTTGGAATAGGGATCTATCAGAACATGGACGGAATTGTTGGATAAGTTTTTAAAGCAGTTTCGGGTTCATATCAAAAGGCCGAAGAACGTAATGACGCTAACATCGGCAAAGTAAAGGACAGAACAATCGCTTAGAGCTTTCTTAACTTCAATGTAGCAGTTGCTTCGGTGAATGACCGGATCCATCAACGGTTTTAATGGCAACAGTGTCATTATTCAGGGATAACTCGGATTTCAAAGTGTCATTGGTACGGGACCCACCAGTGGATCTCGAGTAATTCTTTCACGAGGCCAAGAGATTCCTTCGGTAGGAGAATGTATGTTCGGATACGAAGGTGAAGGAAGTGAACGCGGCTGTGGATGAAGAACCATCCGACAGAAGATCGGGCAAGGATAAGGATAAAGGAAAATGGAAGTTGGATTACAACTCTGACCAAACAAGGAAATGTTGGGGAGAGCAAAAATTCTCCACTTATACAGGGTTGAATGAAACTTGGGAGCGGACTTTCACGGAAACTCGAGATCGCCTTCTTTATCGAACATCGATAAGGAGAGAACCATCGGAATGTGAAAAGGCATCAAGAAGGCACTTCTCTTTCATGATCTGGACGGACATGATACCAACAGCTGCAGGCATCTAAAGGACATAATCGAGGAGCATGTAAGGAGTGGCCAGTTGCGACAATATATCGGACCTCAGAATGTGGCGGTGGAACAGGAGCAGCCACCATCTACCTTAAACAACGATGGTGCGAGGCCCAGTAATGATGGTTGATTGATTATCGATTGACAGGGATGATATGGAATAAGTAGAAAACTCTAGGTAAGCAGTCAAGTCACTTACTCATGTACACGGACAGATAACCCCTAGGCATGCCCTTAGATGATGATAAATCACGATGCTATAGTTTGTGAAATATGTTTTTTATTTTTTGTTTGGACATATGCTTTTTTTGGTTTGGTTTAAACTCCTGGTTTTGTTTTTTTTTTGATTTGGACTTTTGTTTGGATTCTTGTTTTCTGGTTTGGATATTGTTTTAGATTTCCGGAATAGATTTCTAGTTTTCTGATTTGATCAAGATTTTGGATTGGATTTCGATTAGATTTTTCATCTGACTTATTCAGGTCTTTGAGTATGGAATATGCTCGGCAAGGGTCCGGAGAGACCATGATTCAGCCTAGGACTTAGGCCTTATATTATCGGTTACTATTTCAGGTCATTGAGTATGGACTACATTCTGCAAGGGTCCGGAGAGACCATGATTCGGCTTAGGACCTAAGTATGGCATTACTCAGCATTCAGGGATATTGAATTAAGGACACCAAGGCGTTGTCTAATATAGGTCGCTGAGTGCGAATTGCTCTTCACAAGAACCCAAAAAGGTCATGAATTTGGATATCGACCCAGAGAGGTTCTGGTTCAGTTATTGGATATGGATGGATTAGAACTCGGTTGTTGGGTTCAGATGGATATGGAATTGTCTAAGGATTTGGTTATTGGATTTGGAATCAGACATCGGCTCAGAGCAGTCGTGGATGTGGATAAGGATATGGCTATGGCTCTCGGATAGGATGGCTTGGTAATGGATTGGATTATGGATCGGATGGTATAGCTTTGGATGGAATATCGATTTCAGATGTCGGATTCGAGGCTTTTCAAAACACGCCTTCTTACCACAAGACATGTTTTGGGGGGAAAATGTTACCCCGCCTATTGGACAAGGCCGGATATCAAAAAATTGGCCGGAGAAGATGGATATCAAGATTGGAGATCGATTGGAAATAAGGCTACGATCGATACCGTCAAAATTCGACCGAGCTCCAATCAATCAATGTTCAAGGAATGATGAACATGGCTAGATGAGGCTACATTTCAAATTTCAAGTCAATCAAAGTTCGTATGCTCAAGTTATGGATGGACCAATATTCATGGAAAATCAGTTCATATCGATGTGGTTCGTATCGATCCACATAGGTTCGGCTGTCAACTTCGAATTGATATTTTCGTATCGATCAGGAATGCACTCGATACTTTTGCATCGATCAACATGGTATGGATCGTTATCAGGATGAATGCAGGTTTGGACTAGCGTGTGCGTTTGGCATTTGGTTTGAATCGGTCGGTTTTCATCTCGATACATGTTGTATCGATCGAAGCATAGGATCGATACGAAGAGCATAGTGCTAGATTGATATGAAGGCTGTGGCACTGGATGGATGCGAAGGATATACAAAGAGGATGGATACGAAGAGCATGCAACGAAGTGGGTCTGATGGACACGAAAGGCAAAGCAAGGGATTGATACGAACAAGACAGTAGATATATGTTGATGGATGTGAAAAGGCCATCGGTCCATCGATGCGAAGAGGACAGTGGACGATCGATACGAAGAGGGGAACAGGTAGATGGACATGAAGGTGATGGGTACGAGATCTATGGATGCGAAATCACCAGCCTACCTTGAAAAACACAATACTTGCATCGATCTGAACTCTTATTCCATAAGTCGAAACATTACGAAATTTTCAGAGAGGCTTCATGATGTATATGAGAAACTCCATGATCGAGCTCAGCTCGATTGGACCACTTTAGAATCGATATGAATTAAACACGCATCGATCCAAAACCGCTCTGAATCGATCTAGTGGCCGCACTTGCGCAAGAGAAAAGGTACTCCAGGTTTTGAGCGGATATTTTCGGATCTACACCTACAAATAGCAGTGCTATGGCAACTAAAAAGGGATCTTCTTTTTCTCTCCTAGGCGAAGCTTTGCCATTTTGCTATCAACTTTCAAAGGCTTGTAACTGTAATTACAATATAAAAATGGAATAAAAAGGATTGATTCAAAGTGGATGTACGCTGGATTGCCAAACCACTATAAACTTTATGTTCTTTCCTTCTTTCATACATTTTACTATTTCTTCATTTTTGTTCTCTACTTAATCTGGATCTGAGATTTGAGTGTGGATATTGAGGATTTGTATATATACGTTGGTTCTTTCACTGCTTCTATGGTTTGTGACCTTTCTTGGCGCAAACACTATGTTTAGTATATGATTCCAAAATAGTTGTAAATAATGTAGACACTTCCGTATTTTTTCAACGTGCCATTTTTGTTATGATATCAAATACCATATTATAATTTTATTTCATAACGAATATTCATAAATTCTCATTGAAATAAAACAATGCTTATTCTTTAGTTATCACCGAAAAACAAATATTATTTCATAAAATATGTGTGGTACGTTTTAAGAAAATAATTTTAGAAATTTGATGCAATCAGTTAGTGCTATATTGCGTGCTCCTACTATTTATATCATTACTGTAATGGTGTATCGAAAATAAAGGTTCATCATCCACATAATATAGACTATTTATTTCATGTACTGTAACTAGTTTACTATGGGAAGTTCTTTGACCAATTATCTTAAACTCAAAAAATAAATGTCATAGAAAACAATGTTCTATATGAAATTACATTTTAGAATACTAATCATATTTCTTATTCCAGTATTAAATATCAATTATTAATTTACAATTTTCATTTTTGATGAATCTTTATGAACCAGAAGTGATAATTTACTATCTTTATCTCAAATGTGTCTTAAATCATGTCTACTTTTGTACATTCTTTTTCCTTTTTATGGGGTCAAACCATTCAAAAGAAAAAACTTACTACAATATCATAGTTACCTCTTTACAAAAGTGCATTCGGTCATGCTTAACATTTAAGGACATCAATTATGTTGCACTTTACGTAAATTGATCAAACTAACATTTCATCAATCGATTTCTCAATCCTTTTGAAGTTTTGTACTAGTGCTACATTTAACATAATATGGTATTCATTGTAATCAACAAATTGATTACTCGATCTTATAGTATGGTTTACTCGCTTATTTCAAATGAACTAATTTCATCGAATTACTTTACATTGGAAACAGTCATCATTTACCATATAACACTTATATGTGACAGTATATGAAATGAATATCCAGTCTTATATTGCTACGATGTTTAAAATTCATAGTATGCAATACACGATCCGGCCTAATAAACACGTAAGTGACCAAATCACAAACGTATTTAGTAGTTGTAAAAATAGGCAGTTGCATGGTTATTGAAACATCAACATGTAAGAAGTATTTATTAGTAAGTGTAAGTTATATTTCTATTTATCAATCTTCAATTAATTTGTATATTTTAGTTGATAAACTTTTATCAATCATATTAAATGCATATATTTATTAACATAGATTATTATAACATTATATAGCAAATATTCTTACAATATTAGAAACGTTAAATTTTACTATTTCATTTTTCTAATAAGGCTCCCACTAGATATTTATGTTTCTTAAAACCCTAAGAGAAAACATAAAAATCGTTCGATTTCTCTAGCAGGTGTTAGGACTCGTATGCCTTAGGATTTGACCTTGAGGAAAGCTCAATAAATTATAAGCCCATATACGATGGATAACTCTTTATTAGTTGTATCATATACAACTCCTAACCTATGGTTCCTTGCCCAAATCTCGTCTTTATATGAAGGAAAGCTCAACAAATAAAGAGAGATTATTCTCCCATACCCACCATTTCATGATGGTGTAAGTATAGTTAACATACGTTGAGGAAATCTCAGCAATATGTGTAGTTACTTACACCTCGTTTATGTAATATATTAATAATACTACACGCAACATCACTAGCTTGATGAAAGCTCAACAACTAAGGACTATGCAAGTAATTTAATAATATAAAAATGGTAGAGGGCAACTTTATATTAAGAATCTTCAGTGCATTTGAAGAGTGATATCGACTTATGGAATAATGTATATCTAATCAAGTACCCTCATGGTTCAAGTGTTGGACACATCAGGAATCATAGTATACTCGGGAATCATAGTATACATACATTTACATAAGTATTTATTTCATCAGTCTATTTAGGGGTTCTAATGCTTCACCTTTAGTTTATACATTAAAATTATATAAGTTTCATTATCATATAGTTTTATATTTAATTAGCTTAAATAATAATCTTATGTATACATTATATTATTTAAATCATATTTATTTAATTTTAATTAATTAACTCTTTAATTAATTTTATATTATTATTCTAATATAATTTTTATATTGGACATGTATAAAATAACATTTATAGTGTATATTATAACCTTCTTAATAATACATATATATCAGATATACATATAATTTAATAAATAAATGTTTAATTCATTTATTTAATTAAACACTTTTAATTAAATTGCATTAGTTTCGAAAGACGATTTTTATATACAAGTATGTATCTTTATACTATCATAAACACTTAAAGATAATATAACATGTATCAATATATAATACATTCATATATATATATATATATATATATAATTTATTAACTTATTTAACTAATTTATTTTATTAATCCTATTAATAAATCAGTGTTCGAAATTAATGTTTAAATTTCAAATTTTAAATTTTTTCAAACACTTTGAAAATTTTATTATCTTTTAAAACATTTTGAAAACTTATGTTAAATTATTACTTCTATAATAAACATAATTAATTTAAATTTAATTTTAAATTTAATTTTTAAATTTAAATTTTTACTTTTATTTTTAAATTTTTTCGAAAATTAGCCCAAAGGCCTAATTCAAATTGGAACTTTTCTAATAAGGACAACCTTTGGGCTCACTTCAACTTTCAAACCAGGCTGGTAAATATGTAGGGCATGGTACTTGATTGTCTAATTCAAGTACTAAACATTGCGTTTCCAGACATTATACTAAATAGGCAAGCTTAATTAGTTAGTCCTAACATGACTAATTTGAAATACATAGACAATTAGGCTCTAATACCAATAAAGGAACCGGGCCAGCTTGTAGTAAAGTTAAAGGGTTAATTTCAAAATAAAGTCATTATTAAATCTTTAATGGGCCTATGAAGTCTAAATGCATTCAGGCTTCTATAAATTTATTTTAAATAAAATTAATATTTTATTTAATTTCATAAGAGAGAGGAGTTTTAAATTTAATTTGAATTTAAATATATAATAACGAATGTATCGAATATATTTATGTATATAGCAGTTACTTAATAAAATTGGTTTGAGAAGGAAACATTTTGTTTCTTTCTCTAGTACCTGTGTAATCAATTATGGGAATAAATTGATTAATTGAGAGAGAGAAACCTTTCATTTCTCTCTATCTGATTAGATTGATGACTTGTTAAATGTCATTGATGACCAATTTAAACAAGGCATGAAATGTGAGTATTTCCAAATACACGTGAATGTATAATGTATTGGTGTAACATATGAGAAATGTGCATAAATGATGTTTCCTTTATATATGCCTTTGTTGTTCGTAGTATTATTTAAAATACATACAAACAGTCATACATGCATACATATATGTATATATATTTATAATAAAACATACATATATGCACATATACATACATACATACATATAAATGTGTTAAAATTAAGTTTCACTATTTATGAGTTTGAAATTAAAAACAATAATTTTGGATCTAGTTTCAAGGTTAGAAAGGGTCTAAGATTAAAATTATGATTTTACATAAAAGTCCATTTTATAATCATAAACTAATACATGCACATACATACTTTATATATATATACGCACACACATACTTTATGTATACACACAAATCACCGTAAATAATGTTTTAAACTTAAACCAACATTCGTATGAAAAAATTTATAGTTCATTATATGCTTTAAAACAAAATAACAAATTGAAGTCTAACTTTAATTTAAAAGGAAATCAAGGGCTTGCGATATTTTGCACAAAAGTCTAGATACGTTCATAAAGCTTTTTTTAAACTTCCAAATAGCAGTATGCAATAACCAAAATATTGTATTCAAAATTAAAAAACAAAACAAATATATATATATATATAAAGGCAATATTAAAAATTAATTAAATGTGAAATCATAAGATGTAGATCCAATGATAATAAGATGGCTAGATAAGCAATTAAAGTATATCTTAAAACGGAACCAAATCAAGTTGCTGAACATATATAATTAATTAAGATGGAGTGGGATCTAATCCATGTAACCAAATAATCAAATATTTAGATGAATTGAAATATATGACGGATCCAAATCATATTAAAAAGGTGAATAATGAATAAATGAAATTAGAATTTTTACCTTGAGATTTTGCTAAGACAATGCAACTTGAATAAAGAAATCTCCTTAAAACTCCAATGTCCACAACCAATCCTCGCAAGAGATGAATGAACCACTTGTTTTTTATTCTATTTCATGTAATTTTCAATGATTTAGGGTTTTATTGGTTTGGTTGTGACCCCAATTTTTGGACATGGCATGAAGGAGGAGTAAAAGAAAAATGATCTGTATGATAATGAATAAATGAAAGAATGTAACAAGCCATACCATAATAGGCCGGAAATTTTTGCTATCGAAAATCCAAGTCCACTAAAGTACGGATCAGTGGTGCGATATCCAACAAATAAAAAAATAAATGCATATCAGAGCACTATAAATATAACTCACATTGGAATAGTAAAGTATAATAGAATGTATAGTTATTGACCAATGTTGACACTTCTAACGTCTACCATCCTTGTCAATCCTTAGCATGCATTAGGAAACCCATCTATCTATCTCACCTTGAATCGGTACATGTTCCTCTAAAGCTATTTAGTGGGTTGTAATGATGAGGGGATCAGAAAAATGTTCTGCTGACTAATGAATTATACATTTTTGATATAACACTAGTTTATGCCGATTGCTTTCCATCACATGTTATGCCTTTTATTATTTTACATAGTCGTTTTGACTTCAGGTACGCATACGATACGCTCCATCTACCCGAAGTAGACCATAACTACAAACATGTATATATAAATATATAAGTACCACAACCCCCGTTTGGACCAAGATACTATCCCTGCCAGTGCCATAATTTGGCACCATGTTTGGATCCATCATCAACGTAATATCACGTCCGTATGGAAATACGTCTCATATTATGACTACCCGTACAACTATGCATTAGGGAGGAGAACCAAAAATTGAAAATTCGTCATTGTGTATCATCTTACGTTCCCATGTCCACCCCTTAATTTTAGTTTACGCATGCCTCTCATAGTACGTAACACAGTATCACAATAGCTTAGTCGTATTCTATCTTACTTTTTGGGGATTTTCAACTTGTTTGCTTCTTGGTTCGTACACCCAGATCTACGAACTATAAGTATAGTGGACTCAGTGCCACTGGCTGTGGACTCGGCATTACGGACTACCCCATGCATTTGAAAGACTTCTCTGAAATTGTTGGCTAGCCTTGCCTCCTAACAAATAAACTAGCAAATAAACGTGCAAAGATGCATAAGCTAACATGGGTGGTACACTATTAGGGAGTGTAGCCCGTTAGGTGATTTCTTTCTTGTGGACTGCTGAGGATTGATGACATTCTCGACCTATTTTCAACCCCTACTCCATAGTTTGATACCTCTACATATTGCCATATCGCCGTTCTTCCTCACCATCTGATTTAAATTGCCTATTACAATCAATGCAATACCCCTTTTCATATGTTTGAAGCAGACTCCACTTTCTATTCCTATATTCCTTTGTCTATACACAAGTGCATACTCTCCATGAGTCCTACGGTTAGATATGTTCCACATTAATATAATGTATACACAATTGCTGATAGCTCCTTGCGATGGGCAATCTTCTATTGTGTAATACTACTGACCACGTATTCCAACTTATCCTAATAACTATGTCATTCAATTAACTTATTTACGTAGATATACATTTCATGCCCATCATAACGTATATCTGAATATACATTCATTTAATTATTACTTTTCTTTACTTTCGATCATTGATGTTCAATAAATCTTACATAACTTATTTTTGATTTGTTCTTGTCATTTACTATTATTTGTTATCCATTATAAATTTATTGACTTAAGTATCATTTATTATTTCTCTTTCATTTAACATTATTAGATGAAATATTATGTTTCCTTTTTAACTAATATCTCTCTTTAGTTGCCTATTTAGACCTACTACTTCCCAATTCGTTTAATCGTATTTTCTTTGTTTACCATTTGTTTTCTACACCATCTTAAATTACATATTTTAGGTTTCCCATTTAAATTGTTGTTGTTATTCCTACTTACATTGCTTTAGTTATACTTATGGATTTTTATGTCTTAACACATTGGAATTCCTTCTTTTTCCAAAGGAAATTGTTAATATTATAATTCTCTATAATGTACTTAAAAGAGGACTTGTATTGTGTGTGAAATAACAAGGAAATATCATATTTTTTGAAATAGATAATACAAATTACGGTGATTCCCTTATATTGTACGTCTCTCCCTTCTTGTTTTCATACCTTGTTATTTCAACCAATACACTTTTATTTATATCTTTAAACAATTTCAAGAAATTCACATTGTTACACAATTCATTTTAATATTTCATGTAAGTCTAGGACCCCTTTTTAAAAATAAAAATGAGTTATCAAATTATTAGCCAAACCGAAACACCCCTTTATAAATGTAAACTTACTGGACGCGGTGGAAGACCAATGGATATAAGAGATAGGGTTAGAAATTCCTCTCTAGGGTGATAAAATTTGGAAACAACTCCAAATTTACAATCTTCGGTTTTCTTCTACCAGGTTGGTCTGGTCTCTCGAGAAACATATTTTCATCATGGAAATAACTAGAGTTGTCTATTATTCGAACGAAAAATGGCATAAAAACCCAAAAGATCATGTAACAGTAATAAATGAAAATAAGTATATGAAAATAAGGAAATGAACAAGATATAATTGTTTATAATGGTTCTGCAAAGTAAGGTCTACGTCCACTTTGAAGTTTTATTGCTTATTTTCTAATTTAAAGGCAGAAGTTCTTGGTATCGGTGCAACTCTAACACTAAGAATCTCAGAGTTACAAAAATACAAGAATAATGGAACCGGAGCCAAAAGATCATGAGAAATAAGCCCTACCCCTCAAATTATAAAGGTAGGGAGCCTAAATCTTATTTAAACTATCTCCAAGCCATTATGCACAAATTTGACCAATTCTCCCAAAATTATAAGTGTCACCTTAGCATAAGCTGGGAGTCGGTATCGATCCCTAAGCGGGAGTTGGTACTAATCCTCAGATGTCCATATTTGGCGTTTTCAATCCCTCATATCTTGAAACGTCTTACAGTTAGCTTCTCGATTCCATAAATGTTTGTACTTGTTTTAGCTTTTTTGAGCTCAGATAATGAAGTTAAAAATGAACAAAGTTGTAGTTTTCAAGTGTCCATGGAATTCGATGGAGAAATGCATTGAATCAACAAACCAACTTTGGAAATAGGCTTTTGGCTTCGAGATAAGCATGTAGGCAGAAGACGGGGTCCACCCAAATTGTATTTGGGAGTCAGTATCGATCGCTGGTAGGAGTTAGTACTGATCCCTAACTCGGGGGATCCCATTGTCTTGTTGTCTTTTATGATTTTGGCTTTGACTTCATGACTTTGTCTGCGCTTGGTTTTTAAACTCTTGTGCTATCTCTCTAGACTTTCCGCATTTTTACTCTATGTCCTAACTATCCAGATTCTGCCTGTTCAAAAGCCAATATAACATTTGCCTCCTAACGTGTATCTCGCATCCAACGTGATGTGCTTTATATCGTAACAAGCTCATATTCCTTTGAAGAACTTCATTTTGTTCTTTAAATGGTCACTATCCTTTCATGGATCGATTCCATGAATTGTCACGTCCATAATGACCGAATGACCGATTGCAACGTTTTGCTAACACCCGAGAAAATAAATCTAGAAGTGATCCCAGGCCTGCTATTCCAAGTCTAATGGTTTTAAACTGATCACATCTATGAGTTCCTTAGGTATGAAGCTGATTTTCCTTCAACTTTAGTCGTCAAATATCAGGCATATACACACATAGCTCATCACATATGCATAGGCATTCACATATACGCATATATCAGACAAATGCTTGTACTCGTATGTTTTTTTGCTTAGGACTCGGTACTAATCCTTGATTTGAGAGTCGGTACCGACTCCGTACTTGGAATATCTTCTAAATTTTTGGCTTTGAGAATCTCAAGCTCGAGACATTATATGACCCATTTCATTTTAGTTCAACTTTTGCTTATTCACTTGTAGCCAATTCAAGACTTGCCTTCCGCCATTAGAAAGACTTCATCTTCTCAATTTGAACCCCACTTCACCTGACCAACCGACCACCGTCGCTTATCACCTGCTCACATTTAAAATCGCCTGCTCCTTGCTTGCAACCACCTCCACTGATCCAAACCCTAACTTTGAGAACAATCTCGCTCTTTAGTATATGGGTTATTCAGTATTACAACATTCTTAAGAACATCACTTTCTCTTCTGGAGTACCCGAATATTTGACGGTGTTCTGGCATCATCTTACGACAAAAGAGCTCACGATCCCCAGAAGGATATATAGCTTGCAAAAGTAAATATGCGTGACGGATTGCGTCGTGCCATTTAACCAATTCATCTATCAAGTCATTTACTTTATGAGAATGGGTCTGACACAGCTGCATCCAAATGGCTATGCTTTTCTTCTTAGCATTTATATGATTTTCTCTGAACATTTGAATCGAGTGCCTAGCGATGAAGAAATTCAATACATCTATAGCTTCAAGGACCATAAAGAAAACCCATTTCTAATTTACCTGGAGCCAATAAGGGGTTGTAGGATAGTTACCGGGACTTAAACAAGCTAAGTTATTTTGTGGCCGAATGGTATTATGTATACTTTTTGCCTGGGTTTGCTCGTAGATGGATATTTGGACGTAAATTTTATTTCAAATGCCCTTCATGCATTTTCCTTATAGTCTGCATACTCAGTTTACCTTTCACAATTATACAGATAATCAAGGGAGACCCAACGTGGATCACTTTTGGACACCGTTAATACTCTTGTGGTATACCACAACAAGTTCATCTTATCACAACTTTTGTTTTACAATGTTTGTATTCAAAACATTGTAAAGAACACCTTTTACAATGTTTTTTGGAAAAAAGTTGTAAAAAACATCTTTTTTACAACGTTGTTACAGAAAACATTGTAAAACCCGACATTTTACACCATTTGCTACAAAAACGTTGAAAAAAACTTCTTTTTCACAACTTTGTTGCAAAACATTGTCGTTGCTACCTTTTAATAACAGTTTCAAAAAGTTGTAAAAACATTGTTTTTTATGGCCAGATATTAAATAACAACTTTTTTAAAAGTAATTTTACTTATATGTTTGCGTTAAATATTTTTAATATATTTAGTATTGCTTAAAATATATTCATAATCTATAATGTATAATTGATAAAAAATATTTAAAACTTAGTTAAATAATTTATTAATGGTAGTTAATAATTTATGAATGAAAACTTCGATAGGCAATTATTTATAATTTATAGTCATGGATTATCAATAAATAATTTATAATCACTAATTATTATGATAATTATTTTTATATTTAATAATTTATTATAATTAATAATTAATAATTAGTAAATTATAGTTAATATTTATTAATTACAAGAAAAATTAATGAATATGATTAATAATTAACAATAAATAATTACTATTGAATAATTAATATTCAATTATAGTTCAAAAGTAATAAGTAATAATTAATAACTAATAAGTAAGAAGTAATAATTAATAATTAATAATTATTATTAAATAATTAATAACTAATAAGTAACCTTTAATGATTAATAATTAATATTTCTTACCGAATAATTAATATTTAATGATTAATAAGTGAATTTGATCTTAGTTCACACATGTCCCAGTTTGAGAAAATAATAATAATTAATAATTAATCATATGTACATAATAGTTAGTATTTAATAATTAACATTAAGTTAACAAGTAATAAGTAACAACTGATAATTAGTTATTACTAAATAAGAAGCACTAACTAATAGTTTATAATTAATGTTAACTAATTTCTAATAATTAATAATTAAGGAAAATATTCAAAATTTTAGAAAATTCAAAATGTTAAAAGTTCAAAATTTGAAAAATATAAATATTACGTTGCCAATCTTAATACTCTTGCCTGATTTTGCTCGATTATTATATTAACCTGAATGTCACAAAACTGCAAAACATAATCAAATTGTAAAATTTACTACAACTTGTTTACGATACAAATTATTATTTTCATATGCCTCTAGAATTTTTCTTTTGTAAAGATACACCAAATTTCATTGGGCTCCAAGCCAACCTTTTGGCCCCAATCAACAAATTTTCGTTTTCGCGTATAACTTCCCTGACTGAAATTCGCTCGTTCTCAAATCCAAGTCTCATCAACATTCCTCACCGCCTCCAGTCATCAATACCCTACTTGCGCCCCAACTCAAGAAACTCCTCCCTCATAGCAACGATGCAACCTAGTTCATCAGAGCCCCACCGGCATAGCATTTGATCCACACGCAGCCTAAGCCCAATCTTCAAACAAACACTAGAGTCGAATAGTCCTTCACCATCAGAGACATGCAAACCACCAGAAAACCACATACCCAAATCCCAAATGAATACCGTCAAGCCTTCCTCCAGCAACCATCACCATGTAGCCGTAACACTTACACCACCGCAAGCGGCGCATCAGATGGAGGCGATGATGGGCTGCTTCAAAGGTGAGATGCTTGACTTCTTAACTAAGAAGTGAAGCAACAATTTTGGGGTGATCCATGGTGCATAACATCAGATGGTGCAAAATCGGATGGGGTGGTGGAGGAGGGCATGTTGCCAAGGATAAGGGCGGGTGGTGTTTGGGCAATGTAGTGGATGGTGGTAGCATATATCCTTATGCACATCAACATCTATTCTTAGTTCGTTTATTTTATTTTTCTATTCTCAGATACATTTTTCGAAAAAATGTGTGTGTTTTGCTATAAATCATAGTATATTTTTGTGCAAATACTCCCTGATGAAATGTGTGTGTTTGCTGAGATGTGGAGCATACTTTTTACATAGTTGAAAGAAGAGCATTGAGGGAGCTACTAAATTCTTGCTTTCAAGGTGAAAGATCTGCACTTGTAAGTTTTTTCTTTTTTTACTACTACTCATTTTTTACTATTTGAGTGCATCTCTTTACATTAGTGATTCTTTTTGTTGATCATTATAGCTACAGTCATGCTAGATTCTCAGTATTATAGTATATATTCCTCACCCTCACTTTTGCATCACTGAAATCATGTTTTATATGATCTGAAATGACAAATGGCGATTGGGGCCTTAAGCCTTAGGCTACTTTGACTTGTGTAATTTTATCTAATGTTAGTATGGATTATGTCATGTAGACCATTTATATATATGTCTAGAGCTAATATGAAATGCTCTTTAATAACTAATTAATTATAATTTTATATGTGTACAATACTAGTCATTCTATTTTGGGTGTCCTCTTGAGTCGAGCCCCTGTCTACCCATGTTTTCTAAGGAGGCTTTTTGTTCTGACCGCATTCATATACACTATTCAGCATGACTGTAAATTAAATCCTTGCTAATGTGAATTTGTGTACTTTATGGATGATGAATACAACTTTGTTGGAGACAGAATGCATGACGATGACAACTAGTGTTTGCATACTATAAAGAAGGTGCAAATGACCCAAATTTCTTATATTTTGCCCATCAACTCAAAAACGTAAAATGCAAGAAGCAAAAAAAGGACGATGAAGAATAAACTCTTCACTAGCTTTTTTGGAGATTAAGAAATTTTGATTTGTATTTGTCTCTTGTCTTCGACAATCACCCATTGGATCTAAAGGAAATTTAAAAGCATAGGCATAATTTATTTAGAAATATAATATCATCGTACAAGCTATAAATGTTAAAGTTACTAGTTACATTGGTTGAGAATTTATATAAATGCAAGGTTCTTTTATTAGTGATGGATGTGATATAATGTGGGCATTGTAACGTTATTCTTTGAATATTATATATAAAGTGAATATTATTTCATATGCAAAGTGTTATTGTTTGAATTGATGAATTTTATGTATTTCAATTTTTGATATTTTAATTCTGTAATAGAATTAAGGATAAAGTAGACAACTGAAATGTCCATTTAATTTTTTAGAGTTGTATATATTTAACAACACTTAGAATAGGTTGTAAAAAAAATATTACAACGTTTTTAAAAAATTGTAAATCACATTGTGCAACATCTAAAAATAGTTGCAATTGTACCTATTACAATGTTTTCGCAACATCAAAAAAACATTGTGAAAGATGCTGACTCTATTACAACTTTGCCTAATACTACATTTGCAAAAAGGTTGCAAAACCCCTATTACAAACTTTTTTTGATGTTTTAATAAGGTATATTTGTTGTAGTGGCAATTCCAACCGACGATAGGTATATAAAACCTCTATTGATGCGCAAGAATCTTCTCCCCCATCGTTTATTACAGGAAGGTCACAGCACCAGCATAGTTCCAGTTGGCTACATTAAGGATGAAAACAATTTGACCCAGGAGACGAAGTTAATCCTGAATTGCCCCTAGCCTCAAGTCCTAGGGTCGGAGCCGTAGAAGACATAGAATTAGAACATGAAAGGGCCAAGGAAGGTGAAATTATTGGAGACAATGGTGAAACTGGCCAAACTAATATTTAAATGGGCCATAAATCTCAGACTGAATTACCCAGAGATGACGCACTGCCTTCTCCTAAAAAGTGATTGATTGTGAAAATTTTGAAGACACAAACTTCCACTCAATCTCCACCAGTCACAAGTGCAAAGAAAATTACATCTATTCTTTCAATGGGCACGTTCGTCAGTTTAGGGTCTATCCTTGTGGAATTCAGCTTTTTCGACGTTCATAACTTCAGCATCGATGACATTGTTTTTCCGATCTACTTTGATAAGGACACCATTCCAATTGGTGCGGGAGAAGTTACTCCCATGTGTAAAGCTCCGGTACACGGTCCACAGAGGGATGCTAGGACACAAACGTGCACTATATGACATTTGTACTTGACCAGTGTCCTTGCCTATTTGATCTAACTCATTCATATTCGCTTTGCAAGTTCTATAGATAAGAAGAAGCATTCATATCGATCCTTGAAGGGAAAAGCATACCATGCCTAAAGGCCCCGATCGAGTTCATACCACCAAGGAAGTAGTCGAGACTATGACTCAGGTTATCACTCCATTCATGATAGAAACAACCGGAATAGGATTGGTTGCAACATGGACCATTCTTCTTATGATTCCACTTCTAAGAGCCTATCTATATCCAGACCACCTCCTTCTAGAGGCCTGGATAGGCAACCTGACCGTTATGATGATGTTCCACCAGCTTGCTCTTCGTGAGCTCCACCTCCTGCCTCTTTCCCTATGCAACCTACATAATTTCCTCGTTCTAGTAGGTCCTCTGAGCATAACCATCATAAGAGTGGCTATGATACTTTTCATCAAAGGCCTAGTAAAGCAGCACCGTAGCTTCGACCATTATAGGGGACCAGTAGGTTGGTGCTATGGGTCAGATGGCCGAGCTTAAGAATGAATTTCCCAATATTTGCTTCGATGGAGTTATGTATTTCCAAACATAAAGATAATTCCTACTGAAGTCCAATAGAGGGCCACCAGCTGCACAATCAATGTCCATAACCAATACAACGAATGGGCAAAGCTAGCGGAAAAGATTTCAAAAGTTTCAAGAGATAGGCCGTAGGAGATAGAGAATCAAAAATTGATTGTAGTCGAGATTAACAAAATTATAGTCTCTTTTGACATAGAGATTGAGAACTCAAGGAAATCCCAAGTCGAAGCAGAGAAGAAGGTCAAGGAGGCCATTAAAGCAATTGAAGCCGAGAAATCCAAACGTCCGAACAAAATCGAGCAAGTACATTACCAAAACCATGAGCTTGTCATGAAAGGGATATTACAAGGAGGAACGCAACTGAATTGAAAATCAAGCTCGAGCGTGAGACCAGGGAAAAAGATGAAGCACTAAAAATTGCTCAGGATGCATGCAATGACCTGATTGCTGTCAAGATAGAGAATGACAATGCACTCGAAAAGGCCAGGGATGTGGATGTCCTTGCTAAAAGAAAAGCTGAAGATGCACTTAAGAGAGAAGTTGAAGCCATGAAACAATGGGTAGAAGAGAAGATGATATAGAATTTGAGCTACTAATCACTCAATACAATGCCAATGTGCTCAAGTTTCAAAATCTAGAGTGGTTTAGAGAGGAGTACCCTTTAATGCTCACGCATGCCTGGGAACAAATTATAGAGGAAGAGAAGGAATTTCTTAAAAGTGATATTATTGATATGGAGCAGCAAAAAAAAAGAAATTTTGAAGGGAAAAGTGCCTAAAATCCTTCATGACAACGAGCATCTTATTCATTTGGAACTTGATGCAACCACTCAAAAAGAATTAGGTGAAGGTTCTGGTTCTATGCATCATGATGCTATAGCAAGTCAAACTACCGGGACTCAGGCTGGCCTTTGTTCCAACGTTGATTACTCTACCGATGCTGATTATGACCCAGAGAAGCCACAGCTCCCAAAATCCATTGTTCTCTCCCATGTTCCCAAGGGAACTCCCAGCAAAACTCCAGCTCATGTTGAAGTTCAAACTAAAGAAGGTATCTTGTTGACTACTTCCATTTTCCAAAGGGTTGACGTGTCATTGATCAACGTTGTTAATCTCTCTCTTTATATTTCTTTAGCTACAGGTCAACCTCCAATTGCTCTGCTTCCTCTCAAGGACTCCCAACCGAGACATCGACTATCGATGATGGAGTCCATAACCATCATGACTACGACATCAATTACTAGCATCCTGGTTGGGGAGACCCTGAGCCTTGACGAGAGCATGATGGATGCTTTGTTGGAACAAGGAAACGATGAGAATAATGGGACTCAAGTTAATGAGGATGTTATTATTACTGGGGTCTCTTAGTCCTTGTCAGGTCCCTCCATGCTTGAGCTTAAGCAAAAACTAGAGCAGATATCCTCCTTGCTAGTCAAATCAAGCATTAGCAAATAGAAGTTATCCCTCCTCCATTGCCGATCGCTTTGCCTGAGAAAACCATTTTCACTCCAGTTTACAATCCTCTACCTACGGGTGCTCGAAGTACATTGTTCATATTTTCACAAAACATTCAGCCTTCATTTCTCCACTTGGGAGTGGCTAGGGTGCGCCTGTTGGATTTTCGCAAAGGACTACTCCCAAAGGCCAAGGCGGTATAGGAAGAGCTAGAAAAAGGCAAGAAGAGAGTTTGATTATTCCTTGGTTCTAAGAAGTAGAAGTCAAAGAATAAATAGTCACCACTTTATTTCTCTGTAAATGGACTTCTTTTATTTTTTGGCATGATTTGTATAGATTTGTCTTCCATTGCTGCTTTTTTCCTTTTGGTGTGAACCATTTGTACTTAGCTTTTCCGGTTTAATGTTAATAAGAAAGACTTTGTTTTGTATAATCTTTGTTCAGATTTGTCCCAAGTACTTAAGAAATATGCTTTCCATTCATTGTACTTGTGATTTATTTCTTTTACTGATGACTTTCAGATCAATTCCTTAGTCAATTTTATGATTTTCCGACTCGCATTATTCTAGTGAATGTAAAGCAATCCTTAGGATAAACCACTTAAAATAGTGGCCCGAGTATCCTTTCCCAAGATAATAAGTTCCATCTACACCAAGCTCCAGGTGCGAGTTTAAGTTAACTGCTTAGAATTGTGGTCTGTAAATCCTCATCCAAGATGTTAGCATTCGATTACGCCTAACTCCGAGCATCGACCAAAGGCTTAAAAATTATATCCCACTTTACTTTGTGCATGGACCTTCCATTCTACCTTCTCCGAGCAGGATGTTAAGCCTCCACCTCAGCCTATTTAGTAAAGTAATTAACCGCCATGATGGCGTACTTTGCGCCACCTTTAGATATCAACAATACACTGATAATATCGATACCCCAAACTGCGAACGGCCAAGGACTAACCATTTAGGTAATTTCCGTCGACAAGGGCCTTAAAATTTTAGCAAATCTCTAGAATTTTTGACATCTTTGGGTGTAGTAAGTCGCGTCTCGATTGATAGTTGGCCATATGTATTTGTATTAAAGAATCTTCTTCACTAAAGTTTTCCCCCCAGTACGGTTGCCACAAGCCCCTTAGTGAACTTCTCTTAGGACTTGCTTGACTTCGTCGTGACCGACACACCGAAGCATGGGGATAAAAAAAACCCTTCATGTACAATAATCCTTCTTGCATGATGTATATTGATGCTTGATAAGGATTTTCCACTTCGAAAAGATCCCTCTTTGCAAATAATCCCAAATCGGAGTCATCCATGACTCCTATTCAAGCTCAATCTCTAAGATCCAATCCATTGTCTGTAGGGAACTTCATAGTTAACACACAAGAGAGCGATGGACACTTTAAATTCAGCTAGGAATAGTCGGCCTATAAATGCGTTATGAGAAAAATAAATATCCAAAGGCACAACCGGCACTCGCTTACGGTCGCCCTCACCAAGTTCCCTTGGTAATTCGACAAATACCGCGGCTTCCATACACATCGCATTGAACCCTATATATACGAGATCTACAAGGCATCAAATCTCTCTCCTCCAACATCTTTTTTGATCGTAAGTTTTTTTGAACAAAATATTGCCTAAGCTGCCATAGTTAATTAGCACCTTTTATACAATAGCAGGACCAATCACGTTTGAGATCACGAGTGCGTAAATTATCGAAGCCTCCACTCTTCAGCATCCCTATTCTGGAAAATAATGTCATCCGTCATGGTTCAAGATTATTTTGTCAGAGCTCCATTCTCAACAACACATCAACTTTCATTATCCGCATGCTTTATGGCTCTAATGTGTCTATCCCTTTTCGCAAAACTCATATCAGTAGGATGTAACCCACTGATAATTGTGTTAATCAATAATCATTTTTCTAGCTACTTGAATGCATCAACACCAGGCTTAGCTTGCCCCCGTTGGGAATACGACCCATTTTAGATTCATATATTTTTGCGGTGTATAATTTAAATAAGGTTATGTCTTTTGCCTTTAAACTATATTCAAAACCATTTAACACTTCATTTAAGAGAAAAAAGCGGGTACTCAAATAACCACTTAATATCTTCAATCCCGAAGCAGGTCCTTCGTATTATCTAATTCCATGACCATCATTATTAATTTCTACCAATGTAAAACATAGTACCCAAGCCACTTAATACCTATTAATGAAAATTAGGCACACTTTGACCACTTAAGACCTCAATTGAGGTAGGTTTCCATCATTTAATACTTATTCCCACGGCGGACTCCTTACAAGTATCTATCTAGCTAACATTCTATGGAAATATCGTCGGACACTTACTACTTCCATTGAAGCAAAAATTTCTGAGATATCCTTAATCATGCCTAAAAATAATCCTGATCATTTAATACTTCATATAAGGGAAAGTGGCGGACCCTCAAACAACCACTTAATGCCTTCAATCCCAAAGCAGATCCCTCATATTGTGACCCATACCCTATGGAGACGTCTCACATTAGCCCGACTATTCGTAGAAACTGGTAGCCAGATTAGCTGGGTAGATTTAACATATGCAATTAGGACTAACCTCACGTCATTCGTAATTACTTATTATTGGCAATGTCTCAAATCAGCACCAAAGTCACACTGTTGTTAGTCAAATTATCTAGGCAGACTTCTTTGTTCTTTTGACTGACCTCTCATCCCTACAACATAGTCATACTCCCTATGCATATTATCATACATCTCACTGTATCAATTATTTAGGCCTTTTAAGAAATCCTCCTAATTTTGAATCTACAATTAATTACATTCCTTAGGGGGACTTAAACATAATTATCAACCTAATTAACTATGCCACTAATAAGTTATAATAGTATGTTATTCATACTAGTTTATATATACAAGTCTCGTTTCCACTAATAATTATCAACATAATCCTCAAATCATCCAAAATTATACAAGTCTCGTTTCCATAATAACATATATACCATAAATCCAATATTCCAAAAAAAATCAATAGATTGTCGTTGAACAACAAAATAAATCAATAAAAGAAACCAATAATTTAACTAATTTTACACTCTATTTGTTAACTGAGTTTTTAATCCAGCAGAATTCAATAGGAGTTAGAACAGATTAAACCAGAACGACTCAAAACTTGATCGGTAAGCCTAAAAATACAAGACAAAGGAACTTAAGAAGTTTGATAAAAAAATATGCTAATTTTTCGATCGGCACCGATCCGAGTTACCAGTTCGTGGTAGTACCAATTCTTTTGCATTGTGACTCTATGCATCATCCAAGCTCACCCAACAAGTTTAGTAACATTCCAAAGATATTAAATTCATGAAGTGAAGGTTCATCTGATTTAGAATGTAGTTCAATCTGACTCACAGGTGAATCATCATCAAAACAAGTCAACGAACTATGAAATTATACAGAGAGAATCACTATAGAGTATGAAGCTTTCCTAAACAAATAAAAACCAAAAATTGGTTAAGGATTTGGATCGGTACTGATCCAACTAGGTCGAATCAACATTGATCTAAAAAGATACCCAATTTTGGCACCAAAGTTTCTGAGTTCTCTCGGCATAACGACTATAGGATTCTAACAAAGCGATCTAGCCCACTCTCCAACCTCTATAAATACATTCTTATCGGCAATAGAAAGGGGCTCTTCTAGACTATGATAGCATTAAGGGGCAACTGAGATCCTTCTAGTTGTCTCTAACAATGATCGCTTGATCTAACTTAGGAAATTCAACTACATTTTAATCCAAATCAACCATATAATAACAATCAATTAATAAAAGTTATAAAGTGGACGTAGGCTTCATTAACAACTGAACCACTATAAAAATCTCTTGTCTCTTTACTATTTGGGCTCTTTTATTTTACATTTTCTATATTGTTCACTCTAATAAATAGGGCTAGTGCTTTCACACTCAATATAGGGTGTTGATCCATTTTTTAGGTTAATATTTTTGTGCTTCCACTGAGAAATTCCTCTTCGGGTCCACGAGATCCATAATCTAGATCCATCAAATCAGCTCAAGGAAGTTTGAAGCCTACCGTTGAAGATCAATAGAGGGTAGGTAGAGAACTGCTTCCGTAAGATACATAAGGGCTGTAATAGCCGGAGAAGAGACTAATCCTCAACAAGTTGAGGTCAACGATGCCAATAATCCATTAATTGAAGAAAATTCTAGAGCAGACACTGGAGATTAGGTGTCGGGATCTTCTATCCAGCATGAAGTCATCACTAAAGGTGAACTGAATAAGATGGTTGATGAAATCAATCAAAATATGGAGAATAGCCAAAAATCTCTCATGGAAAAATTAAATTCTCTCCTGGCCTTGCAATCACCAGCTGCCCCAAGAACCATGTCAAAGCCTACGGTTGCCACAGAGTAGGAAAACTCTTCAGTTTCTAGACTAAACAGGAAAAATGGAAGGCAAAAGCAAAAAAAGAGTAGTGGGTAGAGCTATAAGAATCACTATAGAAGGAAATGCAAGCATCCACCAACTACAAAGCAACCAGCTACAAACTTGAATCTAGGAATGAAATCCCAATGGGAAGATATAGCAGTAGATCTCTCCAACTCTGAAGATTTTGAGCAATTTGATGATAACAAGTTAGAAAAAAACACTAATGCACTCAATATAGGCAAGGAGGTCCAAACTTCCCTTATTCGACAAACCGCAAGCCAACGGAACTTCGATGGAGTGGCTCTCCGAAAGGTAGGAGAACCTAGACTTTGGCCTACTTGCCGAGATCGTTTGCAAAATCAAACACTTGGTAAAGTCACTAATAGCCAATGTATGGACTACTAGAGTTCAGAGGCATATATCACGTGATATGATCAAGTGCTTGATGGACGAAAGTTAGAATAGGAGAGATGATGAATATGGATCCATTCTAAGTCAGACTCCCTTCACTGATGACATTCTGAATGAACAATACGCTGAAAAGTTTGCTATGCTGACTACGATGGAACTAGAGATCCAAAACCACAATTGTACAAGTATGGTTGGTACATGGACGGAGCAAATGCATCAAATGTTGTTCGATGTAGATGTTTTCCAATCTTCCTAAAGGGAATTGTTTCTACATGGTTCACAAGGCTCCCACCAAAGTCTATCTCCACTTTCAATGAATTAGCAACAAAATTCCTTGATCAATTTAGGCTTCACATGGCTCACCAAAAGACATGATGTCCTTATCTGGCCTATCCAGGAATTAAACGAATCGTTAAAATTCTTCACAAATTGTTTCAACACTGCGGGGATTGAAGTAAGTAACCCAAACAAAGATATGGTCTTCATAGCCCTAGTCCACGCTATCCATCTTGACAATAATTCAAAAAATGGAACAAAATGAAACAACTTACCATTAGGAAGGACGCTAATTGAAAGGCGAGCCGGTACTTTAGATTGGAGGAGGCAGATGAGCTAGACGGAAAATCTACTAACTTTTAACCAACCAACACTGGCTAGAATGGTATAGCTGCTAACCAAGGCGCAAACACCTTCGAAATCGTTACGGGAAATGTGGCGGGGATGGGAACTAAAAAGGGAAGAACCAGCGGGGGTAGCAAGCGACTTAAAAGCTTAATAAACCCCGCTCAATGATACTCAGATAAAATCTACCTTGCGACACAAGGGATGGAAGAGTACAAGAAGCCACCTAATAAGGAAGCGAATGAATAGCAAAAGAGTTTCGAAAAGTACCGCCGCTTCCATGAAACACATTGTCAGAACATGAATGAATGTCGACACTTGAAAAAGCAGATTGAAGAGCTGATACCGAAAAGAAGCTTCAGCATTATGTGAGGAAACCACAAAATCCTAACCGTCCTGTTTCTCCCTAAGCCCTTGAAGACTGGGGAGACCAAGCTGGAACCAGTGTAGAGGGATCTTAACGGATCGACTAGAGACTGATCATCGAAATAATATATGGAGAACCTCGTCCCGTGCAGAAGAGTTGGGGAGAAATGTAGTGACATATAAGCTCATTAAGGCATGCTCTGAAAGATTCATGCTACGCGGTCGAAAACAGAACTCCTACTAAGCAGCAAATAACCCTAAACGATGACATAATATTTCAAAATCGAGACACTAAAGAAATAGAAGCTCCGACCCTTGACCCCATGGTCGTGACGGTAGGAATCGAACAAGTCATGGTTCGACGAGTATTGTTAGATTGTGGTAGCTCTATCAATATTCTGTTCAGATTCACATTTAATCAGATGAAGATCAGTGGGAAAGACGTATCCACTTTTTAAATAAGGATCCTGGGATTCACCGGTCAAACTGAGCAACCAGTTGGAACAATTGATTTTCCCGTAGAACTTAAGGAAGGGGACTGAAGAATAGTCTACATCCAGACCTTTTTGATTGTAGATGAAATATCCACCCATAATGCTTTCTTAGTCGGCCGCTTTGGCAAATTTCAAGATTGCTTTAGCTAAATGGAGTCTACCCATGAAATTTTCAATATAGAATGGAGTTGGTGTGCTCTAAGGTGAGAAAAATGATGTTGGAGAATGCTACATTGCAGAACTATGTGAGTCTAGAAGAAAAGAAAAAGGAAAGAATATGGGGAGAACCCTTCATGTTCGTGAACCTATTGAATAGAAAGTACAGATCCACCCTTTGCTTGGGGACCATAACCAATTCAACAAGGCATTGGACCCAAGAAATAAGAGTTCAGTGTTGGATTGGGCAGCACTGGTAGAATTGACGGTGCCTTTCTCAATCGGTACAGATGACCCAAATTGTGTCTTGAAAATTGGGTCATAGCTTGGAAATAAGATGCGACATGAACTAACCAAATTTCTTCATGCTAACCTGGACGTATTTGCTTGGATGCATTCTGATATGTGCAGGGTGTCATCGAAGATTACATGCCATGCACTCAATATCGATCCCGAGTATACGCCAATGAAGCAGAAGAGGCACAGCCTAGGTCTCGAACGGTCTAAAACACTAAGAGATGAATGGATATGCTGATGGAAAATGGCTTGATCCATGATGCAATATATCATAAATGGGTATCTAACCCAGTCGTGGTTAATAGATCCAATAGAAAATCGT
This sequence comes from Allium cepa, assembly GCA_030765085.1. Taxonomy (NCBI): domain Eukaryota; kingdom Viridiplantae; phylum Streptophyta; class Magnoliopsida; order Asparagales; family Amaryllidaceae; genus Allium; species Allium cepa. The sequence continues at coordinate 404,802,459 of CM060940.1, read as the reverse complement.
GAACTTGTATCGACTAATCAGACCTAAATAAAGCTTGCCCAAAAGACAACTTTCATTAGACTAAAATCGACTAGTTTGTGGATGGGACAGCTAGTCATGAATTGCTATCATTTATGGACGCTAACTCGGGATATAAATAGAACATGATGCATGGACCTAACCAGGAAAACACCAGGTTCATCATTGATCTAGGATTATACTACTGCAAAGTGATGCCATTCGGCTTAAAATATGCTAAGGCAACTACTAATTACTACTAAATGCCATGTTCAAACATCGGATCGGAAAGACGATGGAAGTCTACATATTGTTAAATCGCACAAAGTCGCAAATCACTTGGACAACCTCATCGAACTATTTGAAATACTTCGCAAGTATAGAATGAAACTCAATCCACTTAAAATGGATAGCCTCTTGAAAGTTCATGAGATTTATTATGAGCACCAAAGTCATCGAAGCTAATCCCGAACAAATTACCGCTTTAAAAGAAGTCAAGACCTTAAGGAAAAAGAAAGACTTACGAAGCTTGAATGGAAAAGTTGCAGCACTAAGCTGGTTCATCTCAAAAGCAACCAACAAATATATATTATTCTTTGACGCACTAATGAAGGGAAAGAAGAACTTCAAATGGAATCAAGCTTGTTAGACTGCCTTCGAAGAACTGCTACGACATATAGAGACTCGGCTAATCCTATCCAAGCCGACAGATGAAGAAGATCTATTTATCTACTTAGCAGTCTCATCCCATTCATTAAGCATTGCGCTTGTATGTGAAGAAGCCAGGGTCCAGCAACCTGTATACTACATCGGCAAACAATTCACTGGGGCCGAGAAGAACTACTCAAAATTGGAAATATTAACATATTGCCTCTTGATTGCATCTACAGAGCCATGACAATACTTACAGGCACAACTGATCAAAGTACTAACAGATCAACCCTTGAAATAGGTGTTGTACCACCTTGAGACCTCTGGACGGCTTATCAAATGGAAAATTGAATTGAGTCAATATGAAATCACTTACCACCCTTAAAGGACAATTAATGGGAAGGCGCCGACAAACTTCATTGCTGAATTTACAATTTGAGATAACAAAGAAGAAATTACTTTGGAAGTGGAGACACATTGGAAGTTATTGGTCGATGGTACATCTAACAACTTTTGCATGGGGGCAGGAGTCATACTCAAAACTCTTGAAGGACGATCCTTTTGCTACGCCTTACGTTTGGAATTCCTTGCAAAAACAATGAAGCATTGATAGCCAGGCTGAAATGGTGAAGGAACTTAGAATAAAGTCCATACAAATCTGTAGCGACTCTCAGTTGGTCGTCTATCAAGTGAAAGGTGAATATCAAGCTCGGGGAGAGAACCTCGCCCTATATCTATCTAAAATGCAGGAATTACTAAACAACATCGAGCATTACACCATCACTCATATCGTAAGGGAACAAAACATGAAGGCGGACTACCTAGCTAAAGTGACCAATTTTGGAGAAGCTGACTGGCCCCTGTTGAAATTATGTCGCTCTAAGCATTGGCGAGATGGAAGTAGACTGGATTTTCGAAGCAATCGAGGACTCAGAAACAGGATGACTCCGATCAAGGACTATCTGCTTAGAGGAACATTCCCCATAGATAAGAATCAATGGAAAAAGCTCCTTCGGAAGGATCCATGGTTCGTAATACAAGATGGGATACTCTATAAAAGGGTATTCTCTACCTCCTTGCTTAGGTGTGTGACCAATGATGAAGCTCAAAGAATCATCATGGAAATTCACGTAGGTGATTGCGGAGATCATACCCAGGGGCAAAATCCTTGCAAAGAAAGTTCTCTAGTATGGGAGTTTTTGGCCAATGGTCAACTATGATGCAGCAGATTGTGCCAAGCGATGCGACCAATGCCAAAGCTCCGGTAAGATCAAAAGAACTCCTCCAACATAGCTAACATAGATTATCAACCCGTGGCCATTCGCAATCTTGGGAATTGATTAGTGTTTTGCGGTTAGCCAAAAAAGGAGCCAAATACACTACCTTTATTGTTGGCTACTTTACCAAATGGACTACAGCGGAACAACTGGCCACTATTAACATAAAGAAAGTTATTAACTTTGTCACTAAAAACATTATTTGCAAGTTTGGAGTGCCACAAAGAATCATCATGGATAATGGGACTCAATTTAAAGTGCTGATTTCAAAGACTTTTGTAAATGCTTTCGAATTGAGAAAAGCTTTTCAGCTGTTGCACATCCATAGGCAAACGGGGAAGTAGAGGCAGTAAACATGAACGTCAAGTCCACCATTAAAAAGTGGCCAACTAAAGCTAAAGAAATGGGGTTGATGAACTTCCACTTGCACTATGTGCTTACAAAACAACCAACAAATCTGCAACCAGGCACTCTTTGTTTGCCCTGGCGTATGCATCGAAAGCAATGTTCTCGGTCGAACTAGAAGTCTCTTATCATCGAAGAAAAAACTTCAATTAGAAGCAGAATGTACAGCTCCTTCCTTAGTCGCTCGATATGGTCGATGAGCAGAAAGAAGAATCCAAGCTAAGGATTGTCGCTCACCAGAAAAGTGTCACATGACATTTCAACTCCAAGGTCTGTAATCGTACTTTCAAAGTAGGAGACCTTGTCCTCAAATGAGTCAAACTTGTACCAAGAATATTCGGACTAAACTGGAAAGTGCCCTATGTAATCGGCCAGAAGCTAGGGGATAGCATATTCAAGCTAACAACCATTGATGGAACCCAAATTCCACGAGCTTGGAGTAGCAAATCGCTCCATCGTTACTATCCCTAGAATTATCTTATGTATTTCCTATTTTCTCAAATAAAACATCCCAGGATACCAAAAGCATTGTAAATAGGCAGACTTGTCCAGCTTTTATTTTCAATTAATGAGATTGCTTTGCTTTCTGTGCTAATAAAACTGTATTTACATAAGTAACCTACCGAGTCTATGGGGTCAAATCAACTTAAAACCATACGATCGCTACTTGAGATAGTGGAATCACACTCAAGTATGCCCCATCTACTCGCCAAATCAACAGAAGCAAATCGATTCAAACCGCTGGTCGATGGAACTCGATCCGGGACTTCTAAGAGCTGATGTTCCTACGACGACGCTAGGAAGGTATGAATTAAAGCCATGCGTTTCATATGCCATGCACCACCTCTTGGATTGTGAAATCATGATTAAGCAAACAAAATTACCTAACTTGTGCATCTCGTAAGCTGCAAATCATTTCTTGGTTCGTGAAATTGAGGCCATGCAAGCCTCGATCACAATATGCGATTATCATAAGTTGCAAACCACTACTTGAATTGGAAAAATTGCATCCAAAGACGAGAAATATCATATCACAAAGCCATATTCCTCCCCGGAGCCAAGGAAATAGCACTATAAGGAGCAATAGGTATGCACAATAGCCTAAATGTCAGCATTATAATGGAATCACTTAACTTAATTTCAAGTAATTGGTGTTGCTTCGGCATCACAAACCAAATAATTTCCAAAGATAGGAGTTGCGGTATAAATCCAACTGAGGCATCCAGAGGACCACGAGAGGCCCTCCCTTAAAGCTTAGTGGGACTCTTCATTTAGTTATGCATAAACTAACTCATCTTCGATATAACCACCACCAATGTCTTGAAATCAGGACAAAATCTCTTTCTAGACTATAGCAAGCATACGAGTGAACGACGAACCCAAGTAACTAAGGCTCCCCTTATTTGACATGGAGTTTACATAGAAGCCTAAAATAGTAACATACAAGCCTTCTATCTTCTTTGTGAATGTATCTTGAAGCTATGAAATGCTAGCATCAGTGCTAGCCTTCTCTACCAACAACTATTTCTTCTCAGCCTCCAAATTCAAAACTTGTTCACGAAGTGTGTCAATTTTTTGAGCCTGCCCGGCGATGGTTTTCTTCTGCATCTCAACCATCGCTTACTTATCCTTTACTTTTAAATCCCCCTCATTAGTATGGCACTTCTTTATTTCATCTCTAAATATGAGTGCGGTGCGATCAGTGGATTCTTTCAACTCCTTAAGTAATGAAGCACTTTTGCTCTCCCTTTTGAGGGCACATTTCTATCTTTTTCAGTCTCTCGATCTCTACATCACTATCTGTGAGCGACTTCTTATACTCATTTTTTTGACTCAAACGGGAGAATTTCTCGGTATTGTTTCAATTGACAGTGAATAGTTGCATGCATAAATTTTTGCACCCCTTGCTTGCTCCAAACCACTCTGAATTATTTGGAGATAGGGTAAATAAGATTCGTCATGAACTTACTTCAGATTGGGCTTATAAAAAACAACCCTCTTTTAAGAATAAAGTAAGCAATGCAGCTTGTAGATTTGGGGAACCGGTGAAAAGAATGTAAGGTACATGCCTAGAAATCTGAGGAGAGGCAGTCATAATAGTATAGTGGAGGAGGTCACGATAATGGAAGCAGGGACGTTTATCCAAGTGGAAGCGGGAGGCAGTGAAGTAGATTTTTGCTCTTGTTTGCTTTTCGGCCTCATTGATGGATCTCCATGCTCACTCGGGCTCTTCCTCTTCTCATAGCCACTTCCCTTATCACAACCTTGATCTTTCTCAGCACGGCGACGGTCTTCCTCCTCCTTATCCTTCCTCCTTTTCCTTTCTCGTTAGTTTATCAAGGAGCATGGTACCTTGAAGAGTGTCTCTGGGAATGCTAAGACTCCAAAACTCGGTCAAGATCGCTGGAAAAACCATGAGACATGACTTTTGTAGCAAGCAATAAAACGGCTTTAGGAAGAATGCATTTGATGAACTAAAGCTTCCTAGAAGATAGTAGTAATATAAAGTATGTGATCCTAGTGAAGTGTGTATTGAAATTTAATGACTTTAGCTAATTACACAAACCAGATTAGTAGTCGACTAATGTCAGGACATTGATTACTATAGGGATAATCTTAGTAAGTTCGGGAGCCAACCCTTTCGAAGTGAATTCATCCATTATGTAACCCATATTCACAAAAATGTCACTCACATCTCCTAAAACAATGTCATCATCTTTCGACAGAGAGTTGGGTACAAGCTCATTCATGGGAGAAGCTCCTTCAATAGGCACTTTCAAAGGAGATGAGGGTGTATGTCCACGGCTCAATTCTGAGGCCTTGTCACCTAAGTTGACGTCAGCCTCATCGTTGTTTCGATCTACTTCTTCCTCATTTAGAGGATGATTGTCACTGATTTCTTCTTCCTCATTCCCTTCAATAAATGGCGACTGGCTCTTCCATTGAATAAACTATTCTTCTTTCTCTTCTGGGATCGATGGCATTTTGAGTGGACTGTCGACCTCAACTTGGATCTCCTCAAGTGTCTTCTTTGACCCATCAGATGGCTCACTTTCGTTTTGTTCTTCATCATTATCATCTTTACTGGATTCATGGGAAGAGGAAACAGAATGGGTTCGGGCTCTAGAGCATGAATGAGTGCTGAAGAATCCAACAGACCTCCAAGGTTGTAAAAGCTCACATCGGCACAGGTTCTTGTCTATGAGCCAGAACCTAATCGTGCACTCATTAGCATCGACTTCTTTCAAAGTGCTAAGAATAGTATCGAGTGTTGGGTCCTTGTTAATCTTTGGAAGAACTATAAATATATATGATAATTCAAAAAACTTGTAGCGGTTAAAGGAAATTCTGAGCATGTGAAAGAGACTATACCCCGTATTCCTTAAATGGGTGAATCCTTTCTGACATTTAGCGAAAAAGAACCAATCCTTGAATGAAGGAACTTTGCTAGAAAGATCCAGTATAGGTTTTCGACTATGATGTACCTCAGTATAAACAAGTGATGGATTAGACTCTCTCTTCTTGAACAATAGAAGATAGTGTAGCTCAACGAAGCTCAAGGCATGATTAAGTATCCATGCGAAAAGAACATATAAGAACGACGGCATGGCATATCCATTTGGAAGAATCTAAAATAAGGTCAGCCATATTTTTTGAGGTGTTGTCATTAAGAAGTGACTAAATAAGCGCATTGCACCGTACATGCACATATATCGGTGGCAGGCCACATATCCCGAAGGTGGCCTATGAGGAAATTCTCCTATCGATGGCAGAAGCACGTCATCCTCTGGGATACCATATTACGATCAAATGCTTCACAAATTCCTGTGTGTAATGATTGAAGGAGCTTTAATTGGAGTATTAAGCAAGACTCTTAAGTTAGGAGGAGTGCGATCGACGATGGGATCGGCTGGACCTAGACGATGATATTGACCTGAAGTTAAAGAATTTGTAGATCCAGCTAGGATTGACGATGACTATGCTTTAGAAATTGGTGAGTTCCACTCAACTAATTTGCACTGAGAAGATTTTTACATCATTCTATATAAGAAATCTTGTGTCCAAAATAGTCAAGCATGCCTAATCTCTAAACTGTAGACCCTTATATGGTTGATACTTGAAATCCGAGAGATAATTGACGTGTACCAACCACCGACCGAATTCCAAGTATTAATCGAGAGTATGTGCGTGTTGTGTAATCTACATGAGAATGAGTTCGATGTCCTGTACACTTTGAACAAACCATTCCATATAGATGGCTTATACGCACCATAATCTATATCACCTATTTATTTCATTTCTTCTATACTTACGCGTTATCGATCAACGAACAATAACGAATCTGTTGCCTAAATCAACACGGAAAGTCATTCCTATTCTAGGTACACCAACTATGCAATGATAGGACCAATACGAAGCGAGAAACTATAGATCGATGGGTCCAAATCAAGTAGAGAATTCTTAGCATAAGTCATTATTAGTTCTTTGGAAAGTGATAATAGCATGAGCTGCATACGAGACGCTATCCTAATATATTATCATCTGGTAGAAAAACCAAAAATCAATCTGAATCTTCCATTGTATCCACCACAAACTCGGTGAAAGTCAGTTCTGAATTTTTGGATGAAGATAGCAAAACATGTGGAGCACCGGGGCAAATATTGGCTACGCTCAATGAAAAATTCAAGACTTGGTTTGCTATCTTCTTCCATAAAGTCACAATCAGCTCGAATCTTCCATTGTAACCACCACCAACGCAACTTCATCACCAATCATTGATGTAGTAATACACCAAAATCCACATCACAAACATTCAAAATTGAGAACGTTGATTTGATGTCCGATTCAAGATAATCCAAACTAGTGTGTTGGGTGGATCAGATTGAAAATGCCTCAAAATGGAGGAGATCTCAATGGTAGGACCCACTTAGCATGGCAATGGCCGATGGCGTTGAAGGAGGAGATCAACGGTGATGGTTCTTTAATAGACGGAGTGCTTAGATCGGCTAGCCATGGTTTGGAAAGGTCGGATCAGCTGATGAAATGAAGGTCGGATCAAATAGAAATGAATTGAAGTAAGGAGTCGACTCATATATAAAAAAGAAAAGAGGAGAAAGTTTGGGAAAATTATAAAGTACTTGGATCAATACCGATCCGATCCAATTGGATCAGTATGGACCGAATTTTACTCCTCCAAATGGTCTTATATTTTCCTTATGCTACCTATTCGATGTTCTTATTCATTCTGAAAATTATCAAGTCAATATCATTCTATAATTATGAACAATGGAGACTCACACTAAGGATTGAACCGTTATTTGGTACGTCATAGATATCTTTTCAAGATGTCCCAATATGACCAATGAAACTCCTTAAAATGGAAATCCAGAGATAAACAATTCCATAACATACCTTGTTTTTAAGGAAGGCGTATTCTATGGAGCAAATGTTAACCAGATCCAGCGAAATTCAACAGGGTTAGAACATCAAATTAAACCAGAATGACTCGACACTTGATCGGAAAGCCCAAAAAAACAAGACAAAGGGCCCCAAGAAGTTTGATCAAAAAATATGCCATCTTTTCGAATATGCAAATTCTGATCCAATTTGATCGGTAGTGATCTGAATTGGTGTTTCATGCTAGCCCCAATCCTTTTGCATGGTGACTCTATGCCTCAACCAAGCTCACCCAACAAGTTTGGTAGTATTCCAAGCATCCAAATTCAAGAAGTGAAGGTTCATCTGATTCAGAATACAGTTCAATCTAACCCATAGGTCAATCATCATCAAAATAAGTCAACAAGCTATAAAATCATATATAGAGCATCATATGAAGTAAGAAGCATGCCCAAACAAATTAGAACAAAAAGTTAGCTAAGAATTTGGATCGGTACTGACTCTATTGGGTCAGATCGGTACCAAAGGATAGCTAATTTTAGCTCCAAACTTTCTGAGCTCTCTCTACATAAAGACTATAGGCTTCTGACAAAGTGATTCTCGGCTTAAGTACTCTCCAACCCTATAAAAACGATCTCATCTGTAACAAAAGGGACTCTTTTGGACTGACTACAGCGACTATTATTCTTCACTCTTCTTCTCCCGCATAACAGCCATCAAGGGGCAACTAAGATCCATTTGGTGGTCTCAAACAATATAATGGCTTGATCTAACTTAGGAAATTTAATCATTTTGTAATCCAAATCAATGTTTTAATAGCAGCCAGCTAATAAAAGCTATAAAGTGGATGTAGGATTCATTAACAGACGAAGAACTATAAAAATCTATTGTCTCTTTACTATTTGGGCTCTTTTTTATTCATTTTCAACATTGTTTTTCTCCGAGAAATAGGGCTAGTGTATTCACACTCAATATAGTATGTTGATCCATTTTTTGGGTTAACAGTGTTCAACTTTTTTTTACATGAAATTAGACAATGGTTTCTATTCAATTCGTAAATTTCAACCTAGGAATTGACATTTTGCTTTAGAGGAATTTTGGGGATTTTTAATGTGATGTTTGTGTAATTCAAAACAATTGAGATTCCAATCTGAGAATAGATATTTTGCTATAGGGGAATTTCAAGGATTTTTAATGTGATGTTTTTGTAATCCATAACTCGTTAAGGGATATATCAAGTCCTAACTACACTATTCAATTAATAGAATAGAAAAGTAAGATTTGCACTTAATGTAGGTTATTATCTTTGCCTCCGTTAGGATTTGACATGCCTTCACTAATCCCTTTCAGATCTCCTCTTTTTTATATATACCATAAGGGATTTGTATGCATGTTAGATTCAAAAGGTTGGAGGTTTCGAGGAGAAGAGGTTTATAAAATAAACAATAAACATAAAGGATTTCTTACCTGAAGCCCTAAAGAATATTTCTCGAATCTTAGAAGAGATGAACTGATAGAGTTTTCCTAGCTTCCCAAAATAATGTATAAATAAAAGTTAGGGGGTTAGGCTCATATTTATAATGGTTGAAATGAACTAGAACCGTCGGATTTAAGTCGTTTTAAAATAATAAAAATCTAGACGTTAAATTTTGCAAAACTCTTGCTACCATTGACCTTCACTATCGCCCGCCTCCACCCATCGATTGACCGCTAGTGGTCAACTAGTCAAGAATCAGGTCCCATATTTTGGGAACAATTAATTATTTTTCCATTATAAATTTATTTACTTCCTTGATTATAATTTAACATTTATGTTAACTTTAACGTTTATTTACCCCTAAGTGTAACTACTCTTAACATTTGAATTTCAAATCTTGGAATTAATTATCTATTAAAATTTGAATTATATTTAAAATTAATATAAATTTGAAACTTCGAATGTCCAAACTTTCTCTTTTAAGCTTCATTTTCAACATATTATATATGGAAATTGATCAGAAAATCACTGCTAACACAATGGTATTACTTTCATGGTCAAATTATGAATTTTACAAAATTCCACTTTTAACCCTATCTTATTTAAATAAATTTGTCCAATTTATCTATTTATGGTTAATTTTATAGGGTGTTGTAAGATGTTACAAGCTGGATAATGAAGATGCATTTTCTAAGTGGACTAAGGTCAACTAGTCATGTAATTACTTGAACCTTTGTAAATAATTTCACTGTTTTTTTCCATCTTTTTGAATATCTTGGGTAAGTAATGAAATGGACTCATTTTCTAATCTTGTCACGACCATTTTTCCATGTTTTGCTACTACACTACGAATGACCGTGTTGTTTTCTTTATTTTTTCTTTATAGTCTTCCAAGGAAGTAACTTTTACTGAACTCTTAAATGAAAGCATGGAAAAACTCCAAATTCAAACCATAGATCGTCTTGGTATTAGTGTTGCACCAATTTGTAGGCATGGGGAGGAGTTAGTGGAGGCATTCACACAACTTAAACAAGAAGCATTAGGGTTGCTTTCCAAAATTGACCAAGTAGTTAAAGAGAATGAAGCACTTAGTGACTTCACACCGCAGGCGCTATCTGCTAGACAATGGTTTCTTTCCTCGTGGTAGCCCTTATTTGGAATAGTTTAGGAATAGGCTTAGGAATCTAAATGAGGAGAGAAATCCTATGTATTTTTTATTAATTTTGTGTTGTGTTTATGGGTTTGTTGCGGTCCTCATATAAAACTTGTCTTATGCCACTCATCCTTATAAACTTAATTTTGTATAATTGATATAGTATTCAAACTAATTCCAACAATTATCAACTAGGTTGCTTTCTTTCTTCCTTGTGAGCAACTTTCTCAGTCTATCATAGTTTCTAAATTCGACGCACCTCTAGTTTCCACTATCTATGGCCTGAATGACTCAACTGTACCCAAATTTGAGGTTGCTGCTACAACCACTTCTGCGATTTTAGAGGAGGTGAACATTCAACTAACACTAACCAATGAAAAACTTGAAAAAGATCTAAGGAATGCTTTTTCTTGATTTTAATAAAGCTAAAGATGCACATGAACGTTAATATCAATATAATCTCAAATTGCATGTTGAGCTTGATCTTGCAAATTCACAGGCAGCCAAGTTGCAGCAAATGCTGAAGGAAAGTGAAGCATTTGATAGAGTTATTTACGAAGAGGAGATCAAGGGGTTAAGAAAAACCATAGAAAACTTATGTCCCGAGGATGGTCAACAAAATGAAAAAAAAGAGCTCCGGAATGGGAGGTGGTTAAAGAGCTCAGCAGAGGTGCAGGCCCAGTCCTCCTACAGGCATGGATGCTATACTGGCGGATGAGTGGAAAATGAAGTTAGAACTGCACTATTAAGGTAAACCTAGGGAATTGAAATACCATTACAAGTAGCAATTAGAGAGATCGAGGCCGATGGTGCTCCTTCGCATAAGAGGAAGGGGTGGAAAGCGGATGCTCTTAAATATTTTATGGTTATTCTAGGAATTCAAAAAAGACAGGGCTGAAATAATAAGGACTTTAGAACAGATGAGAGATACCGCTATACTTAAGATTTATAAACTCAAAAATTGACTGCAAGAAGTCATAAGCTGCCTCCAGTATTGCTGTAGCATATGTTAATGCACTACGGAAAGATAGAATTATTGATTTCAAAGTGAAGCTTAGAAGGGAGAATATCGGATGTAAGATAGGGAAGATTTTTTTGCAACGAGCTGTAGATGTTTTTAAATATTATTACCATGCGCTTGACCTGAGTTTTCTCTATAATAAAGAAGGATTTATGGTGATTGAGGAGGATCCAATGGACCCATGGACATATGCCAAAATGAATCTAGGAAGACTTTTCGTAAAAGAATGGGCCGACCTTTGTATAGTATCCCTTAGACTTGATACTTCATAATCATAGCAATATTTTGGAGATTATAGTTTAGAACGTTTTTGTAAGATTATATTGTGGAAAATATTCCTTTTTGTTTTGCAAATATCTACAAGGAAACTGTATAGATCGAATTCTCTAGCAAATGAGTATAAGCACCTCATGAGCTTTAGCTTGTTTGTAATTTCTTTTAATTTTGTCCGTCTGGATTTGCTTGATTTTCATCTTTGCATCCATCTTTTGTTTGTGCACTTGGGATGATCTTCCCGACGATATAGGGGCTGATTATTTTTTGAATAATAAATCAGGTCATGTATTTCCAACCTTTTTTAAATTCATGCGCATTTTTTTATGCTGGTTCAGACCGTCCAATATCCTTACATCTACTATAATTATTTGCTTAAAAGCCGAGTCATATGTGCTAAAACTCAATGTTTTTAGCTATGTTAGTCAAATTAACATCGAGATTTTTATACTTGTTTGGGCCATCTAATACCCTACATCCAATTTATTGTAATATTACTTCTTATAATAATTACAATACTTGTTATTGCACTATACAAATAACATTGCTTATACAAAGTAAGGCCTGAGATGCACCAAATTCAAAGTTCTTGTAACTAGATTTCCCTCAAGTTTTTTGAGTCGGTAGGCTCCATTAGTTAAGCTTATGCCACAACTAGCGGACCTTCCTAATACGGGCCCAGAGCTTCATCTGCTAGTCCAAAAGTTTCTCTCTTTGAGCCTAATATTATAATTCTTCGCCATCCTTTATTGATATGCAGTAGATCATACTACTGTCTCATCTTTTCTGTCTTGAATAAGATCGTGTGTAGCTTCTTTTAATTCCATGTTTTGCTCTGCAATATACGATATTTTTTTATGTGATGAAACCTTTGTTAACTAGGAGCATCTTTTCATAGCCATACGTTAAGGGGAAAGGTGTGTAACCAATTGGGGATCTAGATGAGGTTCTATAAGCCCATGGTACCAAAGATAACTCTTCTTCTCATTTTCCTTTAGCCTTTTGCAGTCTTTTGTTGAGAAACTTCTTAATGGTTTTGTTTACTGCTTCGACTAACCCATTCACATGTGCGTGTCGATAAAAGAGAAACTTATCATTATCTCATTTCTTTCACAAAGCTCTATAAACTCCTTACTCTAAAATTGTGTTACATTATTAGAAATTATTTTACGTGGGATCCCAAAATTATGTTCCTCACAACAAAAGTGACTATCTTCTTTGTAATGACTGTAGCTAAAGGTTTTGATGTGACTATCTTCTTTGCAGTGAGTGTAGCTAAAGCATTTGCTTCTACCCAATTAGTGAAGTAGTTTGCTCCTCCTTTAGACATAGAATGTGGTCTTATAAAATCTATGCCTTATATTTCAAATGGCCATTGGCTGACTAACGAGATGAGATCATGGGAAGGTAGTCTTGGGATACTGGAAAATTTTGACATCTATCACATTTTCTTATATATTCCTGCGCATCTTAAGTGCAGTGGGCTAGTAGAAACCATGTCTTAGCACTTTCTTTGCTAACTTAGACCCTCTAGAGTATTCTTTACATTGTCCTTCATGTACTTTGCCTAAGACTTGTACTTCATCTTTTTAGGAAACGCATCTAAGATAAGAGGTAGAGTACCCACTGTTGTATAATATGCCATTAAAGAAGAAAAAATATGGAGCCTCATATCTAATTTTATGATCTTCATTCTTACTCGGAGGTAGGACTCTGCCTACCAAAATTGTTTAATAGGGGTCTTCCATGAGTTTTCCTTTGTATTTTGAAGGATACACACAGTCGAAGTTTTCTCTTAATTTTCAATTGTTTCTTAGTTCTGAGCTTCTCTGACCCCAGCTTGCTGCTCTCTAGTCATGACTAGTATTTGCTTAGCCTCAGTAATACTTGGCTCAGATTAATTTCGTATTCTGACAACTTTCGTTTTCGGTGCTACTTTAGTGCTAGCAATTTTAGCTAATGATTCCATGGAGGAATTGTTTTCATATGGGATTATCTCTATATCGAATTAATCAAGTTACTGTAGTAATCTTTTGGACAGTTCTATATATTTAGCTAAGGTTGGCTCTTTCATTTGGTAATTCCCTTACACTTGGTACATAAATAATTAGGAATCATTATGAATTGTAATATGTGTTACTTTCATTCCTCAATCATCCTTAAGCCTAGGAGGAGAGCCTTATATTCTGCTACATTGTTGGTAGCTTTGAATTCGAGTTGCATTGCTCCATATAGTTTCTGCTCATCTAGAGTGATTAATACATATTCAATCCTTGCCCTATGTTTATTTGATGATCCATCCACTAACAATTTCCACAACTGAGGAGTGGGCGTATATTCCTCAGATGATGGCTTAATAGGTAGTGTGCATCCAAAATGAAATTTGGTAATACTTGTCCTTTTATTGCTTTTCTTAGGCAGTAATAGATATCATGTTACTCAGCTTCATTGTCCACTTTAGCAAGTGACCCGATGTCTGTGCCTTTAATAGTGTATGCTTGGGAGATTTGTCTGCGAGGACTTTAATGGGATGCCCTCGGAACTAAGGCCGTAGTTTTCTTGCTGTTGTAAGGAGCAGGTTGTAGGCTAACTTTTCAATGACCAAGTAGTTGAGCTCTCTCCCAGATATATGCTTGCTTGTGAAGTATATAAGCCTTATGTCCCTTTATCTTCTTGAACCATTGCAGCACTAACAACTTTACTAGTTACAACTAAATACATATATAAGTCCTCACATGTTATCGGTTTTGATAGGATATGAGTAGTGATCATATGTTTCTTCAAATTTTGAAATGTGATTTTGTAATCCTTGGTCCACTCTAAATTAAGCCTCTTTTCACTTGGTTGAAGAATGGTACATTTTTTGATTGATTTGGAGATGAATCTGCTTAAAGCGGCTACTCTACCATTTAGATTCATTATATCCTTTGGCTTCTTTGGGGCTCCCATCTTCCTTATGGCATCAGTCTGCTTTGGGTTTTCTTCAATGCCTCAGGCACTTACTATGTACCCAAGAAATTTCCCTCACTAAATGGCAGAAGTACATTTCAAGGGATTTAACTTCTGTCATATTGCCCAAGGACTAAAAGGTTTACTCCTAATCTTACACATGACTTGGTGTAGCTTTTAACTTAACAAGCATGTCATCTACGTATACTTCAAAAAATTTTACCTATCTGATTTGAGAACATCATACTAACTAATATCTAACAGGTTGCCCCAATGTTTTTGAGTCCAAATGGCATGAACTCATAGCAGCAAAAAAGCCTTTATCCATCAAAAAACCAGTATGCTCCATATCTAGCTAAAACATAGCTATTCGGTTGTAACTTGAGTATGCGTCTATGAACGAGTGAAGTTCATGTCCACTTTTGCATCCACCAATCGATCAATTCTAGTAGTGCAAAACTATCCTTTGGATATGCCTTTGTAAGATTGGTGTAGTCTACGCAAATTCTCCATTTTCCATTAGACTTCTTCACAAGAATAGGGTTGGCAATCCACTTTGGGTAATACACTTCCTCGATGAACCCATTTGCCTTCAACTTCCCAATTTCTTTATGCAGAGCATTATACCTTTCATAACATGAGCACTGGGATCAATGTTGAGTGTGTGGAAGATCAATGTTGAGTGTGTGGAAGATGATTGTTGGGTCTATTCCTAACATGTCTAAGTGTGTCCACTCAAAAATATCTGATGATCTCTCGTGGAAGTCTATCTGTTCTGTTTTGGTTTCTATACCTAGGTTCTTTCCTATGTTGAGAACCTTGGAAGGATCTTTAGGATCCATTTATATATCCTTGAGATTATCCAATAGCTTCAACTCTTTCTTTGTTTCCCTTAATCTCATATATATTTCACTTTTTTCTTTTTCTTTAGGTTAGGAAGTAGCAGAGAAAGCCTTTCTCTGAGCTTCTTCGAAAAACATGTGCATACTTTGAGTTATATTCATTAGTGCTGATCTTGTGCATATACTCTCTCTATTTCCTCCTTATTGATGTAGTGGTCGTAGGATGACCTGTTTCAACATCAAATTTGGTACTTTGTACCGATGTAGTTCTTAGAACTGGCCTGATTCTTTTTTATTATCATTATCTCAATTATCAAAGGAGATAATAGAGTTGTCTAGAATAAATTTATTGCTAGAATTGAGATTTACATTGTACACTTTCTAGCTAACAATTTCCCCCCCTAAATTATCCTATTCCAACAGGAATATGGAATTTCATAAGCAAATCTTTATGAAAAACTACTATCCCCAAGTCAATTAGTGCAGGCCATCCTAGGAATGCATTATATGGAGATGGCTGATCATGATCAGGAAGCTTACATAGAATGATTTGTAAAGAGGGACGGTCCAATAGAGACGAGAAGAAATGATAACCTGATAGGAACAGTCGTAGTACTATTGAAGCTCTAAATTGGTTCATTGCTCGGCTTCAGTATTTCCGCTAAAAGCTTCATCTTGTCAAATGTATATTTGAAAATAATGTTAACTAAGCTCCTTGAATTTGCAAAGATTTTCTTTATGGTGGAGTTTGAGATTTGCACTGTAATTGTCAGTAGGTTTTGATGTGGAAAAACCACTCCAACATCGTCAACAGTAGTGAAAACTATCCTGAGTAAGCTTTTTCTTCACACGGAATATAATTCTTTGCTCTACTTTAGCCGCTTGCACATACCTCTCTTATGCTTTTTTGCTCTTACCAATGAAGTTTGGTCTTCCGTGCATCGAAGCTATGAGATTTGATGAGCTTTTTATTAACCTTCATTCAGATCTAGAGAGATTCCTAGTTCTCTTCCCATTGCTTTCTTTTTGGTAGCTGCCTTGGTATCCCTTTTGGATTAATCTCCCAATTTCGTTACTCAAGTATCGGCGGTTATCAATATAGTGTCCATTGGCTCTATGGAAGTGGCAATATGCTCCATCTTTTATTCTATTCGAGCTTCTTCCCTTTGTTCGAGATGTTGTAGGCCAGTTTTGTTTGGTCATCTCATATATCTGATCAGGTGTACGGTTGAGGGAAGTTTTAGCTACGAAGTTAAATTCTCTCTACCTCTTTGTCGTGGATGTTATCCTTATACTCCTCGTTTTGTCATTTTGGGGAGCAGAAGTTCTTTCACATGTGGGTAATTTAATGATCTCGGCTTCTTCCATTCGGATGTAGCCACCGGCCCTTTCATTAAAGCCTTCATGTTTTGGCATAACTTCCTGTTATTTTTATTCTACATAGTGGTGTTCCTACTGATCCCAACATATGCTACCACCAATCATGCTTCTTCATAAGTTACTCTAATTCAAAGAGCCTTGGATTTGAAGTATGTTATAATGGTGTGTAAGCTTTAGTTTTCGCCTTATTTCATGCAGGATATAGTATTTACGTTTGGGGAAACCATCTAGCTATGGCCAAGAACGAAACTCCCTTGGTCCATACCTCTTGAACCATATGGAAGTTGCCTTAGCCAAATACTGGGAAGAGCATGCATTAGCAATCCTCATCACCTTAAAATATTCATATAATACTCAAAAGTGCAAATATGGTCATATAGGTTGGTAGTCCCATCTAATTTATCGAAATGAGGAAGAACCCTAATCCCTTCATTTATATTTTTCTATCGGCAAAGTCTAGCCAGGTTCTCTACGCGATCTTTCAATTGAAAGACCTCGTCCACCATGAGGTCAACTTGGTATGAGCCATCTTTGTAGAGTGAGGTGACATCAACATCATTGGGTGCCGCTCGTTTTTGCTTTTTCAGTAGTAATGGGTTGATGTTCGTAGGCTTCGATTTGATTTAGGGATTGAATTGAATGTTTCCTTTGAGCTTGGTATATATTTGCTTTAGACTAGCATCACCATTCTCATTTATGAGATTGTCTTTGTCATTCACACGTTGCATAATTGGCACAGTCGATGAATAATCTTGGTGAGATATGGAAAGTTGAGGGAAGATTAGTTAAGGGTAGGATATTAGTCAATGGATTTCTCTAGTCCATCCATGCGTTCATTTAGTTGGTTTGTGAAGGCTTGGAGAATAGCTAGGACAAGATTCGAGGTGGGATCTGTTAAAACACCTACCTCAGTTTGGGTTATAGAGGTAAGAAGTTGCCATTTCGTAATTTTGAGGTCAAATGAAGTTTTTCTTGGGTAGGAGGAGTGTTGGAATCTGTGGGATTTATGTTGTTATAATGGCATATAAAGAAAATGCAATTAAATTTTGCTGGAGAGGGATGTCGACTCTTCTTCTAATGTAAAAAATGTTAGTGAGATTTTTCGTCTCAGATATACCAAAGTATATTTTGAAGTAACTATGATGCTGAATACTTTCGTGATTAAGAATTAGCAAGATTATGTAATCTTCAAATTGACTTTTGGGGAAGTAATTATGCTGCCGAAATGTTTATATAATAACAAGGGAAAATACTCAAAGTTTTATGAAAGGTCTTTATCCAATTCGTTAAAGCAATACATTCCAGTTTAAGCATTAAAGACAAAAAATTAAAGTATTGAAAGTAATAAATGACACAAACAATTTACGTGGTTTGGATGTTAATGTATCCTACATCTATGGGGAAAATGACATTATCACCTTCTTTCATTCATAGTACAAAAAAAAGAGCAAAGAGTACATTTTTTGATTTTAGTGATAAAAAGAGAAAGTTCCCCAAAAAAAATCTCATTTTCTACTGCAGTTCCCTATCCAATTATAGTACAAAGAGACTTACACACTTCGTTAACATCCATCTTCCATTTTTGTATTCCTACCTTTCGATTATGCCACATGTCAATCATCTGCCTTGATTATTTTCTGTACACGGATTTCTATTGTCCATCTTTTACTCTTTTGATTCCTAGCTTTGGATTATGCCGCATGTTGATAATCTGCCTTGCTTATTTACTATAAATAGGTTATTGATATGGTTTTCGATGGGAAACTTTAATTTAGGTTAATGGATTTTGAATTTAGGTGGAAGCATGGGATTGAAGCAAGACACCTATTTGCCATGATTTAATACAGATTTTTATTTATTTGAGACTATGGGGATTGAGGGTATTGGCCTTTTCTCATTAAGCTTTGTTTTTATGGGGTGGAACTACAATCCAGATTATTGCTAGAACAAATTAGATTAGGCTCTGGTGATCCGATTAAGCTTTAAAATGACAGTGGTCCTATTTACTGAGTCATATAGTTTGGCTTTAATTCCTCTTGACATTATATCTTGTTGTTGGTTTGATGAAACATTGCGGTATGACTTCGGGAGTGTCAGCATAGTTTGAATGATGTGTAATATTATTCTCTTATATAACCGTAGAGATGTAGTTTCCAATGGTCCATTTTTAATAGTGATGTTCTGGAGTGCTTATAACCACGCAATCCTTCTATGTTACGGGAGGCTTCTTATTGTGGCTTTGCCTGCATATATAGGCGGTTTGTTGATTTGTTTCTTCCTTTGAGTCTTTTTATTTGTTGGGTAGTACTTCTTTAGAGTTGCAATGTTGTTATATCACTTCAACGTAAACTTAGGATTGTGGCACATTCTTATTGCTTCAATGTTAATATAAGATTACAGCATAATCCTATAACTTTAATGTTAGTTTTAAAATTCAGTGCATGCCTGTTGCTTATTATTGCTTTAAAGAATGTGTCATGGTTTTATATCATTGACACTGGTTTAGGGCAGCCACACAATCTCTACATTTTATTGCCATTTAGAGAGTTTTCCACAGTTCCAATTTATTAAGGCTTACTTTTAGAACCACAGCACAGCCTTCATATTCATTATAGAAGGTTGTGCCACAATTCTACCAATTGAAGTAGCCATAAGGATTGCAAAGCAGTTCTTATACTTTGTGGTTATCTCAGGATACCAACGTACAAAGTGCCGAAGCTATACTCAATGGAAAGGTGCAGTCCTTATGTTTTACTACTATCCTAAGGCTTTCATAGTCCAACTTCTATCATGGAAATAGTTCTTTTTGGTTCCTTGCTTGCATTGATTAGCCTTAACAAATGCTTGGAAAACATGAGTGTAATAGCATCTCTAAGTAGATTTATATCTAAGGCCATGGACAAATGCATTCCTTTTTGCAATCAAGTTAAAATGGTAGGAATTTTAAGTGGATGGAAGAGTGCAAAGTAGCTTTTTAGGTATTAAAAGATCACCCGGTGAACCTGCCCGTAATTTTAAAACTGGTCATAGTTGAAGATTTATTTGTATGCTTAGATATAACTAACTAGACTATAAGTGTAGCGCTAGTTCGAGAAGAGGCAGGTATAAAAAACACATTATATTTCTCTAGCAAGTGCTTAATCGGAGTCGAACTAAATTACTCCATGATTGAGAAGTTGCTAACAATTTACTAGTTATAGCTCGAATGCTATAGCCATATTTCCAAGACAACCCCATCAAAGTGTTAATAAGCAAACCTCTCAAGAAAATGCTGCAAAAGCTTAAAACATCAGGCCGCCCTCTGAAGTGGGCCATTGAACTAAGCCAATCTGATATCTCATACTGCCCACCTAATGCCATCTTGCCGATTTCATTGTGGAATGCACTATCCCAATAATGCAGTTGAGCAAAGAAACAAAAGACCCATTGTAGGTCCGGAAACATTATGTAGATAGGGCATCAAATGGGCAATGGCAGGAATATGATATGTGCTTATTACCTTTAGCAAGAAAAAGTTATAGGAGTGGTCCAGCTAGAATTTAAAGCCATAAATAGCATTAAGTAATATGAATCACTCATTGCTGGGAGAAAATTCACATAGATAATGAAATTAATTCACATTAAAATTCATAGTGATTCGCAACTTGTTGTAAATCAAGTACATGGAAGTTATCTTTCTAAAAAGCCTCTAGTCCAGCTTGAACAGTTACATATAGAGCAAATCCTTAGAGAGGAGAACTCTTTTAGAGATCCCATGGTTAAGTCGGCAAGCACTAAGGTTGCATAAGAAATGAAAGTAGTCCTTGTAGGACACTTAGCTGAACCAAGTATTTCTAAAATGCAACAATTATTGTGCTAACACGAGCCTAGTGATTAACGTGTCAGAGGGTGAAGATCAAGAAGAAGTAAGTGGAGGGAAAAATGATCATACCCTACCAATGATAAACCAAAGAGAGAGAGAATCGTGGATGACTACCATCAAACTCTTCCTACTAGAAGGAATCTTGCTAGTGGATAGAAATGCAGCATGGAAAATCAAGTATCGTTCTCCTTACTTCACATTCTATGAAGGATACTGCTAAGATCATTCGTGGAAGACAAAGTTAGCCAAAAAGATATTAAGACAATGATATTTATGACCAACCGCATTAGCTGATGCACAGGAATTTGTCCAAAGATGCAATAGGTGCCAGAGGTTTGCTAATATCCTAAGGTAACCATCACACGAACTCACCCCTATAACTACCTTTGGTCGTTCGACATATAGGGAATCGATTTGATGGAACTACTTCCAATGTCAAAACGAGGTGCAAGATTCACAACAGTGGTCATAGATTTCTTCACCAAATATGTAGAAACCAAACTCTTAGTAACCATAACTTCTAAGAAGATAGTCACTTTGTTGTCTAAAATATTATCGCTAGATTTAGGTTCCCCATAAGATAATCTAGGATGATGAAATTGTAACACCCCATATCATTAGTAACATTATTTAGTATATTTAATTAGCTAAATAAAATAAAATAATGTATATGATGAATGGATTGAGATTTGTGATTTAATAAGGGTAGCCATGACATGTTAATAAGTAAACAATGAACTAAAGAATTAAAGTGTTAGGAAATAAGGGAGGGAAAAATAGGAAAAAATGAGTATCCTAATACCCTAAACCCTCAAGAAAACACACCACATGTTCATTCTATTTTCATAAGCAAAAATATAATCTAAGGTCGGCCACCATTAGCAAGCATGAGGAAGAAGATAAAGCTAGGATTCAAGAGGAAGAATCAAATCACTTAATCAATATCAAACATCATATCCAAAACCACTAATCTAAGGTGAATAATCACTACATCTCTTGTTTTCTGAATATTTTCAATATTAAGGTTAACTCTAATTTATCTTGCATAGTTTAGCCATGATTTTGAAGGACAAAATTTATATATAAGATGTTGATGATTTATGCCTATTCATATAGATTTTATGATATGTTTTGATGTGAAAACCCTATGTAACGACATCCAAATGCCTTGCGATTTCGGATATAGATCAGAAATGATATTTTAGTGATGGGTTTCAATTTTTAAAATTTTCTAAATTATTGTGGATTTTATATTGATTTTCTAGTGAAAAAATGATCTATTGGATTACAAATAATTTAAGGTTAAATTATATATAATTTGGGTCTGAAATTATATTTGTTAGAGAACATATTAAAAGGGACTTTCTGTAATTCTTATAGAATTTTTCAAAGTGTTTTAATGAATATATAAAATTATTTAAGGTATGAGACTTAAATGTTTTATATATTTACAAAAGGAGAAGGGGGTTTTGTAAATAAATTAAATTGTATTTTTGAAATTATGGCAGTGCTTTTAGAAACGAAAATTAGCAACCAATGAGATTTTGACAAACAAGGCAGGCTAGCTATAAGGACTACTTAAAAAGGTTAGAAACTAGCTTTTACTTGTTTTCAGCCTGTTTTGCCTCTTTCGGCAGGGGGTTTCAATTGAGAGCTTCCATCCCTATGCCATCATAACCAATGCACATAGTATCATTAACCCGGTACACAGTGAATTGGACAAAGGTGGAAGGAACTGGGTCGAGACCATAGGTTCCGATGGGGTCGAGGCATGACTTTGTTTTAAATGAAAAATGTGTCTGCTTTGCTTTCGACTATATTGCATTCGACTTGATTGGCTTTCAATTGAGGCAAACTGGTTAAACAAAAGGTTTCAAAATGGTTGCACTTTTGTTTTTAAATAAATTCTTTTGACTATGTCGAAGCCTTAGATGTCGCTTTCTACCTTTTGAAGCAATGCCTTCAAAAGGATTGATTTTGTTTATTAAAAACCCAAACGCTTCTCCAATGCTTACGGAAGGATGGTTTTGGCACCATCACTTCTTTACTTAGGTTTTGGCTTTTGAAAGAGTTACTTTTGACCTTGTTGCTTGTGACCCTTAGATATTTGTAAAAGATTAACCCAAGATTTTGAAAGAGATGGTTTTAAATGGTTTCGAAAGATGTTTCTACATGTTTAAAAAATTAAACCCAAATATTTTCGATAGGTTTTCAAGGAAGATTTCTTAGGGGTTGTTGTCCAATGGTTTCGAAAGGTTTAAAGGAAAGGTTTCTCCGATGGTTTCAAAAGGCTATGTTTAAAGGTTTTAAAGATAGGATGTCTAAGATTTTTTAGCTTTCAAAGGAAAAGGTATTTCAATGGTTCGGAAAGGTAAATGGTTTTGAAAGGAAGGTTTTGGCCTTTCGGCCTAGATGAAAGAAAGGTTTTATTTAGTTACGAAAGATATACTTTCAATGGGTTCGAAAGGGGTACTTTCAAAGGTTTAAATGTTTTCGTAAACCAAGATTTGGGTTAAGTATATATAACATGGCATGGTGATTTTGAGTAAAGCATAGAGTATATATTTTCCTTGTTTAAGTTTGGTTTAAAGGTCTCAAATCAATTTGAGATGGAAAAAATTTCGAGGGAAACTTAAGGAAAGGTTACCCTAAATGAAATGACTCAAATATTAGAATACCAGATGAGACTGGTATATGGTTACGCCCTATACATTAGCTATTATCCCCGACTAATTTAGTCCAATATTCCAATGTGCAGGGATTTGTCACAGGTAAACTAAACTTATGATTACACAGAGAAGGGAATATATATTTGTATACAGATACGGTGTTGGTGAGCCCACAAAACCATTAGGATCAGTGACCCTGGGAGATGTTAAGTTAGGGATAGATTTTCCAGAAGAAGAGTACTTAGCAGATAGTTAAGGATAGACCATCTAGAAGGAGTGTCTAATAGGTGTTAGATTATTTTGATTATATTGTTTGGTAGGCCTGAGTTAGCCAAAGGTTAGTAGTTAGCCAAATAAAACTACTATGTTCAAATAGATAGTCCAATTGTAATCTGATATGTATGTTTACATTATAATGCTTTACAGTTTTAACCAGTTTTGGTTGCAGGATTATGATTTGCAAAAGATATGTTTTAAAAGGATATTAGTGAGGGGAAACCCATTCAGCTAAGCGATGTGATCTAACTTAATATCAAACAACCGAGAAGTATAATATTATTCATACGAGGCTTTATGTCTGACTCGAAGTTCATGTTTTCCCCTTAAACCTTTAGATGTTCAAAACTGATTTGAGTAGGCCGAGGGTTGAGGATTTTCATGTTTTAATAGGTGGATGAATAAAGCTTCTGAAGATGAGTAGGAGGCTAAAGTTAGCTATGTTTGAGAGTTGTTATGTTTTATTTCTGCTATGTTGTATAACTCGGTTATGACTATTTAGTACTCTGGTCAACCAATGGGGTATCGTCATATGTCACTCTTGGCGTATTTTGTAATAATTATATTTTATCTAAATTTTGGAAGCTGATGGGATTATGTAATTTGAATATGGAACAAGTTTTGGAAATGTAATTAGGATGTTGTTTTTTGAAATATGTGATTTTGTTTCATATTCGCGCGACTCTGATATTATGGATACCATTAGCATTACCTATTTGGTCACCAGTTTTTAATACTATAGATGACTGCTGCATCTGTAGATCTTAGCTTTTGGCCTCCAAAAATGAGATTTCACAGGAATACAGTTCGAAAGCAATGAGCTCTCTGACCAGTGTGATAAAAATGGCGTCAACAAAATTTTCTCCTCAATGGCTCACCCACAAGCTAATGAAAAACAATAAAGAAGTTGCTACAGAAAAGGCTTATGATGGCTAAATGAAAAGGGTTGAAGGAGTCGCCTTTTATATTATGGGAATATACAACATCCACTAGATCCCCCAGTAGGCATACTCCATTTTAATTAACGTATAATTACCAGGCCATATTACCGAAAGAAGTAGAAATATGCTCACTTCAAAACTTATCATATATGGTGGAACAGAATTCACTCCTAAAAGAAGCTGCATTGGACTTCATACAGGAAAGAAGAGATTAGGCGGCAATCTGATCTGCATTTTACAAATAGGGAATGGCTAAAATATTTACCTTAAGACTCAAAGAAGGAAAGTTCCACAAGAGGAATCTAGTCCTAAGGAAAATAATGGCTAATAAAAAGGATCCAAAAGAAGGAGCGCTTGGACCAAATTTGGAGGGACCTTTCGTAACCGCGGAGACACTCTCAAATAGCTCATATCATCTCTCCGTACCTAATGGGAATTTGATTCCAAAGCGTGGAACTTAGAGCACCTTCGGCCATATTTTGTTTAATGGTTCTTTTCTTATAATGTAGAGCAATATACCAAAACATGATTGAGAAAAGTTAAAAAATACTAAACTAGATGAAGGGATATATATTTGGCGACCCAAACCAGGACAAAATTCTTCTCGCTAATTGCATTTTCGTACAAAGATACATTAAGAGCTATGACTCCATGGCTCGGATTTCGGCCAATATTTCACATTTTAATATTATTATATTTTATTCGAGTAAAAAGGAATAAAAAGAAACTAACATTTGCAAGCTAAATTTTAACGTAAAATAGATGTAAATAAATAAAAATAACTGTAAATAACTGTAAATATCTAAATAAAATGGCTGAATAAAAATAGCTGAATAAAATAGGCTGAAAAGAACTTTAAAAACTAATGGTAAATTACCTATAAAAACTGTCTCCAAATAGCAGAAAAACTACAACTATAGAGAACCTATTATTTTAAATTACTTAAAAATATAAAATAATTACAAAACACTTACCTGTCGTCCTTAGCTCTAGTCCTTGGTCTTCCTTGATTCACTCTTAGAGCATAGAATATATTTATCAAAAAGATTTCCTTCTTAGAAATAATTTCTATCTATGGTCCAGCATCTAGCAATGAACCCAAATAAGAGAAAATTTGAATGAGAAAAATAGCTAGGCCTAGGGTTCTATTTATAGTGTAGCATAGGGATCTCAGACCATTGGATTTGAAGATTAAATCTTGTGCAACCACATCATAGGCTCACTAGGAACCATCGGATGGAAGCACGAATGCACAAGATTTGGAAAAAATCAAGATATGATGTGTTCGAACAAACCTGGACGTTTCTACCTCAAATAAAAGAGGAGGCCTGACCTTTATACATTAGGGGTCGACCTTGAGGTCGACATGGCTATGGGTTGTGTTGACCCCACGCCTTGTTTATATTTTATTTTTTTAATTCTGAATTCTTGTTTCTTGCGTATCTTCTTCATACTGACTCGGATTTTGACAAATTATATATGAAAATTGATTAGAAAATTACCATGGACACATTGATGCAAGTCCCGTGGCTCAATTATGACAATTTCACAAACTTATTTTGTTATCTAATTAATTCATTAATTAATTGTTATCGCACAAATTTTGGATTGTTACATTCTCCCCTCCTTAAAGGATTTCGTCTCCGAAATCTCTAAGGACAAAAGAATGAAATAATATTTTCATCGAAATTCTATAACTAAATATTCAACGATCATCTATTTCATCCATTTTCCTTAGGTTTTCTAATGCAATTTATGATATATGCAATAGTATACTATCAATGTCCCTAACTAATGCAAAAGATTAAGTGGTCTACTAATTTAGTTGACCTCCTTTTTATGCATTCATGTCCATGCTATGTATCCAAAAGAATGCAAATTCCCTAATGATAACTGATAGTTCTATATGCGTGCTACAATCATCATCCAAATACAAGAATCGTATGCTAATCATCCATTTATAACAACCATGTAATAAAAATAAAAATGCAAAATGCACACTCATCCATATGCCTATGTTTTACTAACCTAGTTAGGTCGATCCCTAAGAGATAATAGTGCCAAGTGTATATATGTGTCTATTAGCATCCACTATCAAACACTTGCAACCACTAGTGTCCATCATACATAACATGTTCTAGTAACATGTTTACATTCAGTCCTACCATCCATAGGTTGAATCTTAAGATTTACCCTCCCAAAGGATACTAAAGGAAAGAACCTATCCGAAACTAAATATGGAAATAGGAAATTCAAGACGTACTATCAAAAAGATATGGATAAGAGATACATATTTTCTCCTCAGCCTCCCATGTAGCATCCTCAATGCTGCCTCCCCAATGCATTTTAACTAAAGGTGCTTCCTTATTTCTAAGCTTCTTGATATCACGTCCAACGATCTTGGTAGAAATGTGACAAACCAATGCTTCTCTCTCCACTTCAACTTCCTCAGGTTTTCTAGATTCCACTATCTCTGCTGAATCATGTAAGCACTTTATCAAGTGCAAAACATAAAATAAATCATGAAATCCCATGAGCCACTCTGGTAGCTTTATCTGATACGCTATCTTTCCTACATTTTCCATAATGGGGAATGGTCCTACGGATCTGGGAGTAAGTTTCCCATTTGATCCAAACCTCACTACATTCTTAGCGGGGGCATCTTAATGAAAATCAAATCTCCTATCTCAAACTCAATATCCCTTCTTCGCTTAGCTACATAAGATTTCTATCTATCTTGGGTCGTCTTCATTCTCTTTCTAAACAAATTAATCTTTTTCGATGTCTTTATAACCATGTGGGGACCTAATAATAATCTCTCTGTAGACTCCAACCAACGCAAAGGCGACTTGCGTTGCCTTCCATAAAGAGCTTCAAAAGGTGCCATCTCAACGCTAGCCTGAAAACTATTATTATATGTGAAATCCACTAAAGGAAGATGCTCCTCTAAAATCATGAATACAAATCCTCAAGAACTCTATTAATTATCTTCGTTAGGCCATCTGTCTGAGGTTGATAGGCCATACTCAATTTAATTTGCATTCCTAAGCCTTCTTGCAAGCTTATCCAAAACTTGCTAGTAAAGATAGGGTCTCCGCCACTCACTATGCTAGAGGAAACTCCGTGAAGTTGGACTATCTCACGAGCATATAAGGATGCCGAATAAGGTGTTAACCTTTTACTCTTGACCGGAATGAAGAGGGTGCTCTAAGTCAAATGATCTACAATCATCCAAATACTGGTATTCACCTTCCTAGATCAGGGTAAACTGTCAACAAAGTCCATCGTAACACTATCCCACTTCCATTCTGGTACATCCAATGGTTGAAGCAATCCACCAGATTTTTATTGCTCCGACTTAACTCTTTGGCACACAAGACACTTAGCTACAAACTCTGCCACATCCTTCTTCATGCCACTCCAATAAAACACTCTCTTCATGTCACTATACATCTTATCACCACCCGGATGAATAGTCATTCGAGAATGGTATGCTTCTTCTAGAACTATTTTCATCAAATCATTAGTGCAAGGGACACAAAGTCTTCCATCTCTCCTTAGCCACCCTTTACTATCGATGGAATAGCATTGGAGATGTCTAGAGACCTCTTCTCTACTAATCTTATCCAAAATATCCATCGGCTTTGAAGTCTCTCACTACCTTGAGCCAATCCAATCAATGAGGGTAGGTTTAACCTCAAATGCTGAAGTCTTAGCTAAATCTCTGGTAAACTTCCTATAATAACCAGCCAAACCTAGGAAGCTTCTAATTTCAGTAGCGTTCTTGGGGGCCTTTTAATATTTTTACTATTACTATCTTAGCGGGATTAACAGCTAGACCCTCTCTTGAGACTACATGCCCGAAGAAACGCACCTCCTTACGTCAAAAGTGACACTGGGAGAAATTTTCTTCCAACCGATGAACATGAAGTGTACAAAGAACCACCTCAAGATGAATAACATGCTCTTCCATACTCTTGGAAAACATCAAAACGTCATCCACAAATACTGCAACGAACTTATTTAAAACATCTTGAAAAACATGACTCGTTAAATCTACAAAATATGATGGGGCGTTGGTCAGCACAAACGACATAATCAACACTCAATGAGTCCATCGAGTGTCCTAAATGTTGTCTTATCAATGATATTGTCAGTGACCCTAAGCTGATGAAATCTAGTAGCTAAATTAAGCTGAGAAAGTAATGAAGAGCCAACCAATTGATCGAAAAGATCGTCTATCCTAGGAAGTGGGTAACGGTTCTTCTTCCTGAGCTTATTCAACTCTCTATAGTCTACGCAAAGTCAAAGGGGACCATCCGCATTTGTAGCAAAGATGACTTGCGCTCCCCACTCATATATGCTTCATCTGATGAAGCCTTTCTCCAATAGCTCACAAATCTGCTTACTTAACTCCTTCCTCTCCCTGGGAGCCATATGTCTCACGGGCAATGCCACTGGCTTAGCATTGTCATTCAGATAGATCCTAAAGTCGATATCTCTCTTAGGGAGTAGTCCCCTAACCTCCTCAAAAACTTTTGGGTAATCTCTAATGACTGATACTGAATCTGACACTCCTAATGATAAACCAAGGGGATAAAGAAAGCTCAACATGACTGACCTTTATGGGTCGCAATAAACCTCGAGAATCCTTTAGCTACATGTCTCTAGTCTGACGACTCTCCTATCGTAGTCTAATATCATGCCATAAGTGGATAACCAGTCCATCCCCAAAATCATCCCATACCCAGAAAATCCTAGTACATAGGCTTCACAATCAAACTCTATGTCTAGTAAAAAAAATTTCAAACCCCTACAAATTATAGATAAATGTGCCGACCCTCCTATGGGGTTTGAAACAACTACATGGTCTACTACTATAGAAATATCTGAGTGGAAACAATCAACCAAGGAACTAGAAATGAAAGAATGTGATGCTCCGAAGTCAAAAAGAGTTTGAATAGGAAAATCGAAAATAGAGATCAAAATTTCTACAGAGACTTTCCTACCTCGATCCGGTGCACTACTGGAAGGTGCTACATACAAAGCCTGTACTTGCGCTGCAAGTGTGCCTGCTCTTTGCCTTGCCCTTTGAGGACAAGCTCTACTATGGTGACCAGGCAGCCTACAGTTGTAACACCTCCCCTTCTTCGTTTCTTTCTTATAGTCCTTTGTGAAATGCCCAACCAATCCACAATTATGACATTTCTCGCCCTTCTTGATCTGTCCCTATTTGAGGTTCTCCTCCTTTCTTCTTATCCTTATCCTTCTTATTCTTCCACCACTGCTTCTTAGAGTTTTATGATTTTGGAAACTCCTTAACCACTTCTTTCTTAGCAAGATCTTACAAGAGAGCCATCTCTACAAGTGACTCAAACGTCGCTCCCATAGGTACATGTGTCAAAAACAACCCTTTGAGGAGCTGATTCAAACCCTTAGCAAACTTGATGGACTTCTTACATGATGTGTTAACAAGCTCCATCCAAACCGCGACATCTCATTAAACTGATTTATATACTCTTTCACCAAAAGACCACCCTGCTTAGGACTAATGAACTTCTCCCTTCAGCTACCAAGATGCAAGCTGAATTCTCTGTCGGTCCTCTAATCCTAACAACCCAAATATCCGCTCTGTATTCCTCAACCAAGCTCGTGCCTCTACGAAATTCTCCATGCTAGAAAATATTTTACCTTCTAGATTAGCAAAGTCCTTAAATAGCTTAGAAAAAATTGACCGCTGCAGATGGATTAATGGGACATTCACCCGCTGGTGCTGTATTGGGCGCTTGCCCTTGCACCTCTAGTGTCGTAGCTTGGTGGTATCTATGGAAACAAGATGTGGCTTAGACACCCTCTGGGAGATTTGGGGCATTTGCTAGTTAATGCAAAGAAAAGAAAATTTAGGCACGAAAGAACAGAAAAAAGGTTGAACTGGACTATGAGGGGACTTTTATAAAAACTCTCTTAATACTTGAGAGCTATTTCTATAACAAAAGTTTCTTTCTAAAAAATACTTTGAGTTTGAAGATATGTTATCTTTGAAAAATACTTTACTTTTAAAACAAATTTTTAGGAATCCTATAACCTTAGGCTCTAATACCAATTGAAATGCCCCACACCACTTAATATATCCAAAAAGGGCACAACAAAGGATGTGGTGCATTGTAGGTATAGCTAAAGCTTCATATAAATTAAGATTCACAAAATAGATAAGTAAAAATAATGCAAACATTTAAATAATAACTTATCATTCCAAATTTAACTTCATATCAAAATAAATCAGTAAATACATAACATATCTCAAAAACTCAAAATATCCCATGTCTCATGAAAATACATCTCAGTCTCATAAAATCAGAGTATAAAAGTAACAATAATAATAGTAATCCATCTCACAAGTGCAAGTCCATCATCAGCCAATTGAAAAAGATAAAGAGCAGAAGAATACATCTGAAATGAGAAATCTCTAGGAATGGATCTCTAAGCAATCTGAATCAACTCAACTCTGATGGCCAATTGGGGGGAAAATGGGAAATACAGGAGTGGGTCAGACTATAGGTTTGGTGAGTGAAAGTAATTACCAGCATTTCTAAGCAAGGTAAAGATAATAGACCAGGCAATAGTTCTAGCTTGAAGGGAAAATACAAAAAAGATAAAACTTGGATAAAAAACTGTTTTTGATTTTGTTTGCTTTGATTGTTTGATTGTGATTGTTTTTACTTGTCTTAAACTGCTATGATTAGGCTAAAACCCTAATCCTATCGCAACTGTTATCTTGATTAGGCCAAAATCCTAACTCTACCCATTGATTGGCCTTCTATCTCTATTGTGCCACTGTAAGCTGGTCCAATAACATTAGCCTTACATCAAAAGAAACCTGTTTAGCGCTTGGAATGCAGTAGCAAATTATTTATCCTAATCGATGTTGCACGTTTGGTCATCATCGGTACACACTAACTGTCGCTCCCTATTTTGACCTCTTATTTACCCTAATCAGCATAAGCATGCCTAGCCTCACCTAATCTGTTGTGAGACCATCGATCCTAGTCTGAAAGGGATGTTTCCCAGCCTCAACTAAGTGTTATGAGATCATCAGTCCTAGTCTGAAAGGGAATGCTACCGGTATTGGTCCTAACAAACAAATTCTAATTTGCTCCCCTTGCCGAAATCCCAGATTTGAGCCTCTATCTATTAGTCACTTATTTACCCTAATCAGCATAAGCATGTACTAGCCCTACCTAACTATTGCAAGACCATCAGTTCCTGACTGAAAGGGAATGCTGCCATTACGGGCCCAACTTCTTATTTTTGTTTATTAACTTAGTGTAAGTTTAAAAATAAGCCTCTTCTATTATTTCTACTATATTTTCTTATTAACTTGATCTAAGTTTTAAAATAAGCCTCTTCTATTATTTTTGCTATATTTGCTTATTAACAACATCTAAGTTTTAAAACAAATGCCTTCTTTTCTTCCTGCGTAATTATAACCTATGTTATAATTGTTACTCTTCTATTCTATCTTTTTCGTTAAAACCACTAGTTATAAACATGCTTGCAAATTCTCAAATTTGCCTATTTCAATCTATCTTCTTTTTATTACTGTTCTTTCTTAATTTTACATCTAATTTCTGTAAAATCAGTGTTTATTTCTATTTAATCCATATTAGCGAATTCTTCTCTTTTTAATATTCTTAAATTTTATTCAGGTAAAAAGGAATAAAAAGAAACTAACATTTACAAGCAAAATTCAAACGTAAAATAGATGTAAAAAAATACAAATAATTATAAATCATTGTAAATAACTGAATAAAATAGCTAAATAGAAATGGTTGAATTAAATAGGATGAAAAGAACTTTAAAAACTAAGTGTAAATAACTTATATAAAAACCGTCTCAAAATTGCAGAAAAACTACAGTTATTGAGAACCCTATTATTTTAAATTACTTAAAAATCTAAAATAATTACAAAACACTCACATGCGGTCCTTATCTCTAGTCCTTGATCTTCCTTGATTCACTCCGAGAGCATAGAATATTTTTATCAAAAAGATTTCCTCCTTAGAAAAATTTTCTATCTGGGGTCCAGCCTTTAATAATGAACCCAAATAGAAGAAAAAGTCTGAATGAGAAAAATAGCTAGACCTAGGTTTCTCTTTATAGTGTAGCTTAAAGATCTCAAACCACTGGATTTGAAGATTAAATCTGGTGCAACCACATCATAGGCTCACTAGGAACCGTCGGATGGAAGCATGAACGCACAGGATTTGAGAAAAAACAAGATATGACATGTTCAAACTAACCTGGACGTTTCTACGTCAAATAAAAGAGGCCGGTTGACCTTTATACATCGGGGGTTGACACTAAGGTCAACCTTACTCAAGTCTGGGTCGACCTGGCTATGGCATGGGTCGACCTCATGCCTTGTTGTTATTATTATTTTTAATTCTGAATTCTTGTTTCTTGCGTATCTTCTTCATACTAATTCGGATTTTGACAAATTACATATGGAAATTGACCAGAAAATTACCATGGAGACAATGGTGCAACTTCTATGGCTCAATTATGAAAATTTGACAAACTTATTTTATTATTTAATTAATTCATCAATTAATTATTATAGCTCAAATTTTGGATTGTTACAAATTTTGTAATCAACTAAAAAGCCTCAATCATAAATCACCACAACAAAGGATAACAACATAATTAAAGCAAAAATATCATTAACAAATTCCCTAAAAATCCCAGAGAACTATTACGAAATAACAAAAAACTAGAGTTTAAATATTTACTTCAATAGAATGGGTGCAGTGACAAACCTGATCAACTTCAGAATTGAGCGCAATCTTATATGCTTACTCCTTGCTTGAATTATCTAAATCAATTTGAACAACGGTTGAGAAGCCTGCCATGCTATGCTTCTCGACCCAACAACCAGCGGTAGAGCTTCCAGACAGCTTTTGCAATTGCACGATAGGTTAGAAATTCAAAGCACTACTGCCTCTAGATCGTAGAGATGCTCCACAAAGAGCTGTTTCTTAACTTGCACGTATATCTGGTAGAGAATGTTGTAAGCAAAACTCTTAGTGTTCTTGATTGTTTAGGACAATTTGTTCTTCAATATCTCCTCCTCCCCTTTCCCTATTTAAGATCCCCCTTGGCTCTTGTCATATGAGCATCAACCTCCGAACACTTTGTTTTAAGCTCATCAAGCTTCTTCTTGTATGCCTCTTCCCATTTGCGCCAAATTTCAATTTCTCGATTTAGCTTTTAAGCTTTGGCCAAAGAAATTATCAGTGTTGGCTTTGTAGATTCAATCTGGCGATGTAACTCCACGGCCAAGGCATAACCCTGCATGAAATGAATTACAAATAAGAAATTGCTAAAAAATAAATAATAAAACTTTTACATAAGACAGACTCCTGTGAAGGCTTTGGAAAACTTCGACGGTACGAGGCTTTGAAACCAGAAAAAGCAATGAAGAAAAGGTGTAGAGCCAATGGTCGAAGTATCATCAATCACGGTCACATCTACTCAACTAAAGTAGAAATAGCACTGCCCTCTAGGATTGGTAAGAAATATAAGAAATGCTAAGAAGTAGGGACATATTATGGGGAGGCACCGCGACAACATGGGTATAATTGAGGAGGAGGAGGAGGGATAGAACTATCCGTAGATAGTCCTTCTCGAGCTCCAATCCTTTTTCTCTTTGTTGGTTTCATGGGTTTGAATGTGACTAAAAGCTTAAACATGTTACCCACGTAATTTGATTAACGAAGCCTTTAAAAGATATATACAATGTCACATAAAAGATAACAGAAAAAAAGAGACTAACAAATAGGAACACACAGAAACATATATATACATTAATTCATGCACAATAATACGTTTATATAAATAACAAATATACCATGCAACATAGAGGTACAAAATCGTAAGCAAAAAATAAACGAGAAAAGTGATGATGTGAATTTAGGAAGCCATACCTGCATAATAATGTTTTAGTAAAAATTGGAACCTCTACAAATATCCTTTCAAGATTGAGTATGTTGTTCCTACATACCAAGAGTGGATCTCATTTCCCACTAATAAAGTCGATGAATTTAACTAAAAATAACAAAAGGGGAGAAGAGAAGAAAAAAAGAAGAGAAAGAAAACATGGGTCAGCATAGCTTAAAAGTAATAGCAATAATGAAAAACCAACAGTAAAGGGGATGGTAGCAATTCCAGGCGATCTAAACGAAGGAATAAAACTATAATAATAATAAATATAAAAATAAGTCCGCCCAATCCTTGACTCTTATGCGGAAAAAAATTGATTTTAAAGCTTGAATATTGAAAAAACCATTACAACCAGTAGCAGTTTTCTCGCGGACTGAATACAAAAATAGCAACTCATGGCATGTAGGAGGGCATTCAAGAACTCAATATACAAGATAAAGATAAACCTAAGAGGTAATAACAAATAGTGAATAGTTGGGTAGAGGATAGATTGACAGTAGTTAGCCATGAGATCGAGAGAAAGGTAGAACTTATTTTAGATATGTTCTGATGTAATCAAAACAAATCCTTCTGAGGGCATGTCAGTACTGCAGAAGAAGTAGGAACCCTAAGTATATAAACCCCAAAACAGAAATGGTCCAAGATCCCTTGCACTTTACCTTCTCCACAAATGGTCGAAGTCGTTTGAATTAAAGAAGTTGGACCATGATCAAAAATTCTCAAAGGATTGTCTTAAGCCATGAGTAACCAAAAGATAAAATGAACATAATAAGGGGATTTCGTTGGAGTCTCTAATAAAAGAAAATTGTATTAACATAAATAAAGGAAAGGGAACTGACTAATCAATCATTATCAATCAATAAAATTTGTCTAACCTAAGAATGAATCTGGAATGCGGAACCAATAGAACAACCCATAAGATGTTTCCTCAACACAAATAAGGTGCAGATAAAAAATGGAAAAGACAAAAAAAGGGAATAAGGGAGAAGATCTAAACTATGACTCGAGTAATCTGAAAATCAAAGCAAAGAGCATCATGGGGAAATAAAGGGAAAAGTCGCTATAGTAAGAAGTTAGACATTCTCCGGTAGGAAAAAACGAAATGAAAGGGAAAGTAGGAATTTATGTAGTAGTTGGTAAGATAAGTCACAACCTTACAAACTTTAAAGCATGATAAATAATGATCGTTAGATCACAATAATGACAACCCCGGATATACAAGAAACAAGGAGGATTTTTTGAAATTCGGAATGACTCGTATATAATGGTCAGAAAAAATAGCAATCCATAATGAGACATATTTAATGAGCATTAAATGTGATGTGATAGGTTAAATAATCAATAAAGCTGAATGTAAGGATGACAAATCCGCATTTATACACATTAGTGTAGACTTAGAGGGCAACATGTTACACCAAATTTTCTCTCATAAACATATGTAACACAGGTCGGCAAAATGAGCACAAATAGAATTCCTCAACCGAAAGAAGGGGAATCCAGTCATAGTATCACCAAAAGGAAAGAACTGCATAAAGCTAGGCTGTAACACTCCGCTATTTCAAGGATCAAATTTTTAAACGATTAATTTAAGTATTTAACTGTTAATTAACGGAGCGCCCTTGGTGCTCAACTTTTAAAGACGAGTGAATTACGACTCGAACACTCATAGTTGAGTTCACTTTTCCATTTCGAGAATAATGAGTATAAACTTGAGTGTGTTTGGAGTCGACAAGTTTTTAAAGTGAATAGTGATTTCTAGAAAGAAATGGAAATTGCATTTGGGCTAAGGCCTATAAGCTAGCTTATAAGTTAGCGTACCCTTCATCTCATTTTCATTCCACGTTACATTTCGTTCTCTAAATCACTTTCCTAATTTTCCTTAAGCCTAAACCCTAAATCTATTCCAATCCCTTTATGGAAAATTCCTAAATTTAAACTAAAATCACCATAATTCCTCTTATCCAATCGCTCACATAACCTATCAAGGAATTAGCTTGAATCAAAATTTTGATCTTCGTCAAAGATTTCAAGAGAGTAAAATTTTAGTTTTTAGTGATTAAAGCTTGAATTGGTGAAGGAAAAGAAGAGTGTGATGATTCTCCATACATATTTATGTGTGAATCTTCATATTTTTGTTTATTGATTAATATGAATTATATAAAGTGATTTGGAGATTGTTTGAGTTGATTTATACTTGTATTCATGTTGTAAACATGCTTATATTAACCAGTAATTGTTTAACACCTTGATAACTATTTTTAAAATAGTTAATAACTTAAGAATTGGGTTTTGGTTTAATTGAATGATTATATGTGATGTTGTGATGGATAAGAGAGTAACTATAGACATAATTAAGTGCATATCATTAGTTATAATAATGAAACAATTATTATATTAATTAAGTGAGTTTTAAACTCTACACTTGTTATCAAAGTGATTAGAGGGACAATGAAGCTTAATTGGTATTTACAAAATGGCTATATGATTTTATAAATGAAGCAGCTTTTATAGAATGGAAACGAGATTTTATAAAATGGTAATACAATATTTTTAATGAAGCACTTAAGTATTTAAAGGCTTAAAAATGGTTTATAAGCTAATAATATATTTAATGAAGTAGTTGTAAAATTTTATAAAATGGCATGAAATCATATCAGACTTTTATTGAAAATATTTAGTAAATTAAAGGTTTAGTTAAGTAATAATTGAATTGCATATTTAAATATGCATGTATATGTATGAGTATGGGAAAGCACATGTATACTTGTATTTAAAAAATATAACAATTGAAATAATTGGGTATTTTAAATATAATTGCTGCATATGAATGTTGACTATATGAAACGATCCTGACTCGACCTTCGAAAATCGGCACCGAATGCGACACAAATATTCCAATGCTGTAGATCCAAATGTCGAATCTGGTTCGTCGGAGCTTATAACACCATTAAGTACACACAGCGGAAGAAAAGAATATCAATATATATAACGTTGATACAATGATAGATACAATATTTGATATAATATGATACAACAGGATGCTACAACAGATATCAATACTACCAGAGATACAAGAAATAGCAGCGGAAAGAAATAGATAGCACCAGCAGCGGAAAAATAACTCCAAAAGAATGCTCCCCAAATCCAATGCTCCAACTCAAGGCTAGCTCGAACCAACATCATGTTTCACCTAGATAAGCAAGGTCGTCCACATCCAAAGACTGGACTAACTACAGATAATCTACTAAACCTGACTATCTGCAAAACCCAACTCTAGGCCGCCCGTGTGGAAAATAGTGGGCACCCAGAGTTTAGGAAAGGAACGGTAAACTCCAGGTCAGTCATGGGACTGGTGTGAGCAACAAAAACAGTTTTTTTTAATCTTTAAAACAGGCAACAAAGGAATTTAAAACCGCGATGCTTTTTGAAAATGAAACTTCCATAAGGCCTCCCGGCACGCACACAATGCAATCGCACACATGGAGGAGATTTCTCCTTATGATAGTCAAACATGCTTATTACGCAAAATTCTTCTTTCTATATTATTATTAGTGCATAGTGGAAAACATTTCGAAAGTAGAATATAAATCTTAGCCATCATAGGTACCATTATATTATGCCAGCTATAGCTACCATTTTAAATGGCAGGTTCTACAACTAAAACCGTACAGGGCACGTATTGTTTTGTTTGGATTTTCAACAAATGATCAGGCTAAGGAACTTCCTATTGCTACATGGGAACACCTCTGGCGGGATGGCCTGAGAACCTACCCGGCTCTCTGCCAACACAAGGCTGGCTTCCTTCCTGCCCGGGAGTAATTCCTACAGGTATGCCATCCTCGGTCCTTTGGGACCTTTATATGAGGATCCTCTACACAAAAAACATCACACAGTAATAAAATATACTACAGTGCCCACATGAGTAAGTATCTGGGCTCCATACCATGATACTATCCTTTTCCAGAAGGAATGGTCACACCCTAGGGGAGCTATCCCTGAAACCTTGCCACATATTTCCTGTTTCGACCATTACCGGGTTGTGAGGCTTGATGAGGTTTCGTCCACAAAGCTACGCTTTACACGAAAGCCATGCTTTGATCACAAATGATCAACAAAGTATCATCAACACACAGTAGCACTTAGCATGCCACATTACCAAATTGAGAGTATATCGCTGATAACCTTCAACTACATAACCTCTGAGCTCGTACGTCTCAGAGAAGGGTGTTAAGCTAAGAGAATAAATTCTCCGCCACCAACATATATGTATTTGAAAGAAATCTGCTCTATATCTCAAAGTGTAATATCAGACATACAACCATACAAGTCTGTTTCGGGTTCGAACAGAACCGAAGGCACTTCCGAAGAAGCCCTTGCAATCCGGGCATTCACAATCCTGATCGGACTTCCTATCACTTAGGAAATCTCTATACCGGCGCGACTCAGTGCAGAGACAATCGATGGGTCATCCTATTGCTCTCGCCAATATCCGGTCTTCACCACCGGTCTTCAAATGTTATCCATATCGACGTGTTATTATTCGGAATGGGTTATATGACACAAAGTCCTCTCCCAGCTAAATCGAATAATGAGCGCAATATTTAAAAAACATATGGATATGGGATTTCAAATAAGTCACAACTTAATATCAAAACTTTTCTCTCAAATGGTTTACATAAATTACCATTACAAATCTTTTAAATAAAAGATTTGTTCCACAAAGTTCACCCAGTTCACAAAGATCCATTCATGGATTTCAAAACAATTTCCATTTCAATTAGATTAACTCATCAATCTTTAAATTAAAGATTTAAGTTCTAGCTTTCAACCCATTTCCATATCTTGGAAATCATTTTCATTTCAAACTAGAAACACTTTCAATATAAATTGGAAGTTCATTTGTTATATGAAAGCTTGAAAACAAACAGTTTTCGTTTCAGAAGAATCCAATTATATTTGCATGAGTTAAAGCCTTTGAATTTAAATTTCAATTTCTAAATTAATATATTTAAAATGGTTTAATCCATATGTACTTGTATAATATCTTTAATTCCTAGTTTCAAATTATAGAATTTAGTTTCAAATTTTGAATTCAAATTTAAATCAAATTATTTAAATTTCAAAACTTTATCAAGTTATTCAAAATAAATTTTATCTTTCATTTCAAGAGATTTTTCACATTTAACCTGATTCCATTCCCAAACCATTTGAATTCGAATTGTCTATTTAAAAATCATTTCAAAAATCTATGACTTAATCGATTTCCTTGTGAAATCCATATTGGTGTGTGTATAAGTGTAGTTGAGGGGTTTTACACAATAGTGCAACAACAATCAGTCATTATAGATTGCAATCACAACAATATCGATAAGCGGTATATTCCAATAACGCTTATCTATATACACAGATTCACAGATAGAAAATATGAATGCATTATAAATAAATAAATTACATTCATCACAGATCACGCTGAAACAACTCATAGCACAAAGCATAGCATATCAGAAATATCAAACAGTTCAACAATCAATAAAATTCAAACATCCATAAGTGAACTCAATAAATTATCTGATTAATTTAAATCAGATGGGTCATCAATCATGTTAATTACATCAATCGATTCCAAATTATTTTGTTAATTGACCTTTAATTATTAATTAATCAAATAAATCAACCTTTAATTATTGAATAATTGACCTTTAATTATTCAATTTCACTTAACTTATTAAAATCTTTAATTAACCATCTTCGTAATTAATTATCATTAACAATTACTAATTACAAATCATTTAGACAATTAATTATTAATTTACCAATTAATTAATTGCAATTACCAATTAATTAACCAATCTTTACGTACCATTATAAATTAATCATTCTTAATTACTTTCCAAATTAATTAATTAATAATAAAAATTATCTTAATTAACATTTTAAAAACTTTCTTAATTTTGGAAACAAATTATTACTAATTTGAAAACTTAAATGTTAATTACATTAAATACTTAACTCAGATTAATTTCTAAATCAAAATATTAATTTAGATTTTCAGAAAACATTGTTAAGAATTTTCCTCAAATAATTAACTTGAAATAAAATGTTAACCTCAATTTATCAAACATTGATTGCCATCATTTCTTTAAAAAATTGTTTAAAGGGTTTTCTTAATTTACTTTTATCATACTTCAGGCTTTGGGAAATCGACCCGAGCGAAATACCTGCCTACTCGAGTAACAACTCGAGCCCCTCTGTCCCTTTCCCCGAGTTCTTCGTCTTTCTTTCTTGTACTCTCATCCCTTCTTCTTTTTTTCTTCAGCTTAGTTGAAGTTAAAACTTTTATACAGGACCACACACCTACGCATGCCCCAAATCCAACTCGAAGCATACTCACCCTTTACCCGCGTAACTACTCGAAGAAGACGATCGTTATACTCGAGTGATAACTCGAGATGGCTCACCAACACGGCACTGACACCATGTTATCGCCGTACACGTGCACGGCGTTGCGCTCCCCTCTGGTGAACTCCAAGAGTGTCAGCAAGTCGCAAACACCTCCCATACTCGAAATCATATACACGATTCGACCCAGAAACTCGAAACCGAAAATCGAGTTCTTGTTCGAAACTCGAACTCATACCTTCATCCAAAACCGCCTTAACACGACCATCCAGACCACCGGAGCCAACGCGTCACCATCCACGTCTTCGCCAACCATCCCTCTGGCAATCCCCAAAATCCTATAGCACTCGATACATTATTGGCGACGAATCAATCGAAAGAAAACAGTCTTGAAAAAACTAGGTTAAAATTTTCTAAACGTTCGTCATCGCCACCACCATGGCCTGACCACCACCGCACTATTTTTCCAAGCATCTCCATTCATCCCTCCATCACCAACTAAAAATCCGACCTTAGTTGAGCCTCCAATCGCCTGAACTTGATCGAAAACCATTTTTCGATCAACCCATAATTTCTCTCGAATCACACACTTTAAAATTGTCAAATAAGGCTTAAAAGTCCTATTTTTTAATAAGGATTCGAGTTATATGATTGAATTAGCAAATCATTGCATTCGAAATTTAGCAAAAATTGAAACTTCCCTGTAAAGATAAATTTCCCAGATGCTTCAAAATACTAAACTGCTAGAAGCTATTTCTAGATCTTAAATCAAGTAAAAACAAACTTGTTTTGTTTAAACTTCGGAGTCAAATGATGATTAAATGGAGTGGTATTGGATTTCTTAATGATTTTCTACCCTAAAACCAAAAATAGGTAACAAAGTAATATACAGACGTATTTATATATGTATACAGAGTTAAATTTGAAAAGAATACTCAAACCAAACACTATCTAAATCATGAATCATACATACACAAATTTAATTTAACTTAGATTTTGAAATAGGATGTTTACTCATAGTGTTTAAGGAAGAAGAACAGAGCTTCTTAAATTTTCAAACTGGCTTGTAAAACTGCAAGCTAACTTCCTTCTTTGATCTCTGATTTGGTTTGTGCTATTGTTGTTTGTTTAAATTGAATTTTGTTTTTAGTTTTTTGAAATAATATTCACTTCAGATTTTACAGTTTGGATGGACGAACTAAAATGAGAGGCTTAATATAGTAAAGAAGTGTACAGGTTAATAGATATAAACAAGTTGCAGGTGAATATATTTTAATTTGTTTGTACAATACATAGCAGAGATTTTTTTCTTCCTTTGTTGGCTAAAATGATACAAATTGTGTACTAAAGATATTTGCATTAATTACTTTATCTGGTTTCATACTTGAATATATTTATTGCTATCTTTGTTTGTAAGCTTTCATACTTATCCTTTGCTTTGTCTTCATACTTACATTTTGCTTGTACATGAATATACACATATTTGCTGTCTTCTTTTGCAATCTCAGTCACATATATTTTCTTATGTTCCATGCTCACATACTTACCCAAATTTATTTTGTTTTCTTTCCTTTTATCTTATTGCTTAGTAATATAGATAAGATCCTGTATTTATTATGTGGTTATAATTTTAGCTAATATATTTACTTTATATTCTACAATATAGCTTATTTATATTTATATTTATTTTTCTATTCCTAACCTAAATATGTATATATATTTATTTTTAAACCATTTACTTACAATTTACATTAAATGATTTAACATACATTTTATTTAAATTTGGAGAAACTCAAATCAATTTACGAATTAATTTCACAAATTTTTTTAATCAAAAATTAAATTAATTATCAATTTAAACTCAGTAAAAATTCGGGATCGTTAAACTTTATGTATGTATTTGTGCATATGCGTATGTGTGTGGATCATGTAAATACATTTGTATATAAGAGCATTGCGGGAATCTCACATAGCTATACAGACCATAATTTGCACCAAGTTGCATAAGAATAAGTCGTATCGAGTAATCGCTTTGATGATGTCCAAAACATGATTTGTGTTGTAGTATGTTTGTGTATATGTATATGAATGTACACGAATGAGTTGCTAGCACGTATAGGCATCATATATGGGTAGATGGTCGATTAAGCGCGTTTTGGCATGACTAGATGAAGTCGGGTCGCTATAATCACCCGTTGAACTCTACATGTGCAAAGAGTGGATTTCAAGTCGAATCAGTTTTTGAACACAAAAGGAACCACTTCCAAGACCTCAACCAACTTTGGAGGAGGTCCGATAAAATAAAGGCAGGCTTT
Organism: Allium cepa; assembly: GCA_030765085.1. Classification (NCBI taxonomy): domain Eukaryota; kingdom Viridiplantae; phylum Streptophyta; class Magnoliopsida; order Asparagales; family Amaryllidaceae; genus Allium; species Allium cepa. The sequence goes on along the minus strand of CM060940.1, from coordinate 404,759,176 downwards.
GGAAGTAAGGTGGCTTGTAAAGCAAAGCAATGGAGGAAACGGCACGAGAAATGATAGACGGTGCGGGTCGATGCTCACTACCCAGGCGTTACTGCTTGGGAGCAGTCCCCACTGGCCCATCCATGGACCTACCCAGTCCACCCATGGGGACCTGTCCCAGGCAGTAATGGGTAGGAAGGGTTTTTGGGGAATTCATTCCTCGTTTTAGACGTGGTTCGATGTGAGACTTCTGCATGACTTATGGGATGCTTCGGGCTACTCAAGAAGGTGGAATGCAAGGCAAGACTCAAGATTCGGATCCTAATGTTAGGAGTGCACATGTTATTAACAATGATCAATAAGGTGCTCGAGCAAGTGGTCAAGGAAGTGATTGTGGAAAGAAGCGCAAGGAAAGGACTGATCCTATATGGGAATAGTAGGCGACTGAGATAGTGATCGAGAACCAATCAGATACGAATCAAGATATGATCAGTTATACGATCACGAACGATAAGCATGTTTGATTAAAGGGTGCATGAGTTGGTAATGATTAGTTCCAAATCAAAAAAACATGTAGATTGTTGATTAACATAGATCCTATGATTCAAAGTGTCATTGTGCTTGAATGGTCCATTTGGGTTAAAGCAAGTACACGGCAAGGTAATCATAGGGTAGCGATTAGATTTGGGTTATAGTGCGGTTCCAGTGCTACGCATCCATTTAGACGTTGTTTTATGATTTCATACCAACCCTTCGGGAGGGTTCGGAGTGACACTTAAAGGGCACTTATACCAAAAGTATCGTAGATATAGACTCCAGGGAGCACTGCTGTGGTAGGGATTTTCACTATCTCTAGGAGAGCGGTCTAGGTCTGTATGGGGCACATTATAATCAAGAGGTCGTACAGAGATGCTCAGTTCCATTTAGGGATTCCCAAGAGTTGGAATGTATAGAGATCCATGACCACATAAGGTATAGTAGCTCCATTTATATTTCATTCAGTTTAGGATGATAGTAAATACTTTCTATTTAATGTAATTGATATGTTGTGCTTGAATTATACTAGTTGATTTATATTATCTTTGTGTATAGCTTAGTGTAGACTTTTATTATGACATGTTTATCACTTCTACACTTGTGTACTATGATTACCTTTATCACAGTATATTGTTATGTGGTGGTCACATTATATTAATTACGTAGATTCATTAATTATAGGAGAAGAGCATGCAATGGTATGATTCCCTACTTCAAAGATGGGGTTACTATATTTGTTTATAGGCAGTCCAGAATATCCCAGAGCCACATTTGTGGAGAGGGTCGGCTGTGATTTGGTTATCTTCTTTTTATTTGTATATAGTTTTGATATGCAGTATTTTGAGATAGTTCCCCTTATACTAGGCTTTAAGTCCGATCCACATTTTGTCTTTTCCAGTTTATGTCATGACGACTCACAGATACTCGATTGAGTAGATTGAGAGTCATGTGCTTTTGGGGATACACTAGTAGCATGCGTAGCTGTAGCATTTTTGGAGGCATGACATTGATATTTTGGATATGTATACTGATATTTTAGTAGTATATGATACGCATATTATTTATATATGAGACATGTTCTATCAAATATATATTCAAAACTCCATGTTGTTGGGAGTTGATGTATTCTGACTTTCTGAATTGATACTTGTTTATCAGCTTTAACTAGTGCAGCCTCTTATATATTGTCATCCAGCTATGTTAATGTATATTCAATATATTATATTTATCATTCTGTTGTGAGATTTTATCGATGTCTTGATTTTATGTTTTGTTTTAATCTTACACCAACAATATGTCTTTTCTAGTATTCAAAGTCGGGCAATGTTGAAAGGCGGTGGCTATTACGAAGGGCGGGTTGTTACATAGACAACCATAGACCCAAGAAGCTATACGCAAAGACAACTAGATGAATATTCGGTCTATTTGTAGTAAGCAACGTATCAAAGAGCGCAGACGCTACATTGGCTAAATTGAATCAAGGAAAGCCTACACAATCTCTATAGATGAACTGCATTAATACTACAACCATAAACAATGGGAAGAAAATAAGGATTTCAACCTTTCAAAGAAAAATGTGATCAATTAAGCGTTGCCTATAAGTGAAGGCATATTCAAGAGATTCATGTACCAAAAATAGACAAAGTATGCTCCAACTTCTCTAGAAGTCTACGCTAACTTCACTCGAAGACTGTGTTGCCATCCAATGAAAGGCTAAATTATCTCCCCTTTGAAGACTATGCTGCCATCCAACTAAAGGCTTATTATCACCCTTTTGGAGACTATGTCGCAATCCAACTAAAAGCAAACGTATCACCCCTCTAAAGATTGTATAGCCCCTCACTTAAAAGGCAACATCACCATTACCTTATAATCAACGTTACCACCTCATAAATACCTACTTCGACATCTTCCTAGGACCGAGGCTGATACTTCTTAGGTCCATACCGTCATCTCCTAAAAACTAATAGATCTTCAATTAAGGAACGACATAAATGCTAAGTAAGGATTACGTAACTACATTCAAAAGGAACTGCACATATCGAGAACAGACACAAAAGTCACAGCATCATAATTTAGCAGAGTGCAGTCTTAAGGCTAATCTAGATATTAATCTTCCAAAAGCCCCATTGTCTAAATTTACTATCCAACTTCAAATTCAAAATTCCCACCTTCGACCAAATATTTTTGCCTAAATAATTTTCCCTTGCCTTCATCCAAGTTAGTACCATGCACGAATCATCGAGCCACGTTTCTAAAGACATATGGAGAGCTCGAATGGTTGAGGAGTAATGAAAAATTAAGGGATTAACAATCCAAGTGATATCCTATCACAATAAATAGAAGGTTACTGTATTAGGGAAAAGGACTTTTGGAACATTATCTGAATTGTATTTGCTAGTATTCTCCTTGCCATTAGAAAATTTTGTACCAGAAAGAAATATATAAGCAAATATCTGATACATGGACGTAGGATTCTTCAAAATTCAAACTCAAAGATAAATTTTCTATCGAGTTAGAAAATCATCGATAATTTTTAAATTAAAATTACCACAAGCGCACGTGCATAATTTTAGTACATGGTGAGTACAAGGAGATCTGCAGGGAATTTTTAAGATTTTAAAATTTTCTAATCAAACAAATTAAACCGAAAGTGGAGATTCTTTTGAAAACTAGAAAACTAAGCAAATGTTCAGATTAAAAACTATGTGATTAAAATTCAATTTAGAGGAAAATGCACTTTCTTATATTTTTCCCATAAATCAACATAAAATCAAATGATGGTCTCTTTTTAATCTAAGTAGGATTAGTGATGTATTTATCATAAGCATGGCATATTTGATTTATTAATTAACACAAATCAAACCATAAAACTATAATACAAATCTAATCCTACTTTTTCAAAACTCATGAAACATGGCATAGAAAATAAAACCAAAAGCTAGTTTAAGCATGATCTATTTACTATTAATTAGTAAGATAGATCATCAAATTTTGATTAAAACTTCACTTCATTGCCATGATCATATAGACAAAGAGGCAATTTGTGATTAATGTGGTAACCATAGCTTATTTGATATGAACAAAGTAGGCTATCAAATTCAACATAAAACACAAACAAAGGTAAACAACCATTTTCTCATGAAGCACAAAAGAGGTCATGCATATAAAATTATGGTCAATCTACATGATAAAAGAAAGCTTCGTTACTTCATCCTCTCATTTGTATCATCGTTTCAAAACATAGAGATTTCAACATTGAGAATAATATAAAGTAGAAAAGAAAAAAAGAAAAAAAAGATTAACTACTAGAAAGAAATGAACTAAATTAAGTGCATAAATGTAAATCTCTAAGCTATGAACATGAAATGAAAGAGAGCATAAGAATAAGAATGAGCATAAAAGTAAATAAAAACATGTAGAAAAGAAAAGAGAAAGAGGCTAGGAAGCTATTTTTATTTCATGTAACATTGAGCTTACAATTTGCTTGCTTAATTTCCTAAGTAAAATGAAAGGTAAGAAGATCATTTACATGTATATAAGAGGGCTATTTATACATACATAAAACTCTAATTCAATTTTTAGGGTGCTTCCAAAATGCCCTTTACAAAGTGTGGCTACCAAGTAACCATTAGCCACTAATTAATCCATCATTAAACATGCATGAAGCTTTAACCTCCACTTAGTTGTCCATTAGCTTTCTATTGTAGATTTAGGTAAGTGGATGGGGTCCTCCGTGATCATAAGCTTGAATTATTTCACTCTTCATTCATTTGTATTTATTTTGTGCATGCATGTATCTTCATAAAAGCCTCTTTCATATGCATCCAAATTCCTATAAAAATCATAAAAAATATCCAAGTAAAAATTCTCAATTTGACATAGGCACAAAAATGACCATGTTGCCCCTGAATGAAGATGAATATATGATGATTTGAAAATAATTGAATTTTGTTTTAAACATGTTAAAATGCCCAAATATGGCATTTATTTAAATAAAAATATACAAAATTTGGATGTAATATATACACATTTACATGCACATCAAAACTATATAAATTTATGTGTCTTTTACTTTTTTTCTGCATTGTACTTACTCTTTTTAGTATTAAATTTTTCTACTTTTCCCTTAGTTGGATATAAATTAGGCTTGGTATTTTAATAAATAGTTAGAACAGAAATTCTTAATTGTTCACATATTTAGCAACATAATTATTACCTTATGGCAAATTTAACACTGCCTAAATTCGTTAGTTCCTGGTTACGGTAAGCATTCAACACCGTAATTGCTTCATAATTAACATGATGTTATAAGATGAAAAATCTCATTAACGGCTTCCATACCTTTCCTCTATTTTTAGATTCTTCTTTATAAATTCCTTGCTTTCACATTGATCTTAAATTTTGGGTATAATATTTGCTCATTCGATGAATTTGCTTAATCTAGCTTAAGGAAACTCTTTGTCACTTTCATTTGAACATGATTCCTTTCTGGCTCTTTCTACTTGGTTGCAATTGATTTTTCCCTATCGTATGCTCCTATCAAATTGGGCTTCCTACCAATCTTGTAATTTCATAATTATATGAGTAAAAAATCCAAATAACATTGGAACTTATTTTTATCCATGTGGGTAAGTGTATATCCTCTTTTGACATTGGTTACTTAGAATTAACTCTAGACCCTTTTCCTAAATGTAGCCACTTAACTATAGGAAGACTCCCAAAATTTTTGTATATATGACAAATCCCTTAATATTGAATGTTGATATATATATATATTAAAGATCGTCTACGATTTCTTGGTAAATCACTTCCAACAAACAACTCTTTGATTAGCCTTTAGTTGGTGATATTTTCCGTATTTTTAATTTATCTTTGATTGTTTACCATTCATACTCTTTCTTTTGGATGACTGCTTTGATGAGCATGAGTGGTGGGGCCAAAGACTTGCTCGGACCTCTCTTAGTATCCTTCTTTAGATATTGGAATGGTTGCCTTAGAAATGATGACCTAGGTTTTCCCAGCTCCATTATTGGGCGCCTTAGAACAATTCCAAGGGATTTATATTATCGAGTGCATGGTTGCCCTTTGCTTAAAGATTCTCTTTCACCTTGTTAGATGGGAATCATTAGACCTAATGCTGTTTTAACCAAAATCGCCTAATCATTAGACCTAATGCTTAAAGAATATTTTTGAGTTTTACATTAGTTCTAGAGTTACTGATTGTTTCTTCTATTGGAACTCTTTTAGATTTATGTTCAATAAGGATTTTAGATTCTTGCTTGATTCTTTATTCACTATTTCTTGTTGGTACATTTGGTTTGAATGAAATCATAGAATTTTTAATAATAAATATCATAATAATAATAATTTGATTATTTTAATTTCAAATTTTTGCTTAAATTGGATATCTAATCCCAAATATAAATTAGCCAAAAATAAGTGCTTTAAGGATTATCTTAACAAGGTTAGAAATAATATTTTCATTTTCACTCTTAGTATCAATAATTCTGTTTCTAATAATTCTTTTATTATTCCATATTCTGATTTTAATCATGTTCATATGATGAATCATAATTCTCTTTCTACATTAGATTCATAATTTTGTTGCTTGTTTATTTTCTCTCTCACATATATGTATATAAATTCTATTTATATACATATATGTGATTCATTCTAACTAGACTTCCCAGTTTTGTTCCAGGTTTGGTTTAGGTTGGTTGCTGGTTTTTCTCTTATCTGGTTTGCAGGAGAGCATTCAGCTTTATTCGGCTTTTTAGGATAGCTCTTCTCTGGGATTTGGATTGCATTTGGCTTTTCTCTTCGGTTCTCTAGATCTTCTTTGTGGAGCTCTTCATTTTGGTCCTCCTGTTGGAGTTCCTCTCTATGGATCTTATCTCATGATACCTCTAACACTCTAGTATTGGGTGGTGGCCTTGCCGGAGCTCGGTATTAGGGTGTAATGGGCGGTGGCTTTGCCGGAGCTCATTTGAGGGGTGTCTTTTCATTTTCTAATTCTTTTTTTTATATAGTCAGGCCACCTGTTAGGCACGTTGGCAGCTCCTTATTTTTTGTTATATATATAGTGTTCCATGTGTGCTCTCCTCTTCAGTTAGAGGATCACACATTTCTCTCAAAAATAAATACTCGATGTTCCAAGTTCTAGCTATGATATTACCAATCGTTCTACTTAATCGATAGGTCCTAAGAGGAATAACTTCATGGGTGACCAAGGGACTTTCCCAATTTTGTCTGAGAGGTATATCTATCAGATTCTTGGTATTTTCTATCACTCTTCTAAGCACTAGATCTCCTTTCTAAAATGACCTTCCCTTTACCCCTGAGTTATAGTATTAGTATTTTCTATGGGAATACTCTATCTTTCGCAAGGCAACTTCATCTCTCAACTTGTTAAATTAAATCTGGATATTCCTTTTTCAACTCTTATTCGGTCCATTTACCTATGTGATCATTTACTGTGAAGGAATTTCAACTTCTATTGTAATATAGCTTCGAATTCATATGTAAAAGAACATGGTGTACACATGGTTGCTAATTTGGTCAAAGTCCTATATAACCATAAAACTACCGGGGGTTCTTTTAACCAATTCTTCTGGCTCGATCAGATCATTGTTTAAGGGTGTTTTTAATAGTTTTATTCATGCATCAGCTATTCCACTGGCCTTACGATGGGATACTACTAACTTTTGATTATCGCATTTCTTTCACAAAACAGGTATTATCCAAAATAATCATGTTCAACAAGCCAAAACTAGTCGCATTATTCTTAATGATGAATTTTAGGACTCTATTTGCAGTTATGTTAAGTATTAGTTCAGTTGTCACCCATTTAGTAACGTAATTGATGGCTCGCAAATTTCTCCCCACCTTTTTGATATTGCAAAGGCCCAATCAAATCAATACGATATGGATCAAAGGGCCATGGAATTGTTATAGCGTTTGCTTGCTTGGTGTTAATTAAGTTATCCTTGAGAATTGTTGGCCCTTGTCACACCATTTTACTTACGCTAGGGCATCTTTACTCTTCTAGGCTAGTAATAACCTCACCTCATTATTTTTTTGGGTTGTTTCATCAAGTTGGAGTGATATCTAGAAAAATTCTTTATGTGCCTTGATAACAGCTTCGGTTATCCTTTCTTAGATGATAACTCATTTATCATAGTAAATGAAGATGCTTGATATCTCTGCTTATTCACCTTATTTCTATCTCATGGTATGCTCCTCTTTCTATGTATTCCACTATGGTTGTCGTCTAGTTGTTCCTATGTTGATCCTCTAGTATGCTCTTTTTTTTATTGTATCTAGATTATCAAGATCTGATTCTTGATTATCATTAGCTTCGTATTGATTTTTACTTATTTACTATTTGTAACGACCAAGGTTTTCAACCCTCAAAAATCGACGCTAATACTTCCTCATGCATGCCGCAAATCCAAGTGTCGAAAAGCTGAATGTTAGGGGAAAAGAATATAAAGATAGAATAGAATCCCACATGAAATGGAATAACATATATTATTTCAACAATAATCTTTACAGTGGAAAATTTGAATACAATATCAGAGTCTAACCTAGATTCAGCCGGGACAGTTATAGACCCATGTCCTTACAAATGCTGAAAAATAAAAACAAATGAAGTAGATGCGGCGGCCAATAGAATACGTCCATACGTAGATGAAGATCTTTAGCTTTCCTCTGGAAACTCTAAGTGTCTTGAAGTAAACCTTAAACTACTCAGATCTTACCCGAGTATTAAAAATACCTGGATCCGGCTTGATAAACCAGCGTGAGATAGTCGAAATTTTAAATGCTGATGTAAATCAAAACCATTGAAAAGAAGGATATCCCATAAGACCACGCTCATACATAAATGGAACCAAATTAGTTTTTAAAGAAGATATTCTCCCATCTATAGGAGATATTCGTTTGTTCAGCGCGGGACCATCTATAGCGGTCATATCTGTTCTGCTAAGTTATTTAGTAATTCCTTTTGGATATCACCTTATTTTGGCCGGTCTTAGTATAGGAGACGAGTTTTTATCTTATGGTAACCAAAATACTTTATACTGAAAAACACTTCGATATTATTATTACTAACATTCTTTTGAAAATACTTTTCAAGTAATATATCAAAATAAATTATCAATATCCAGACTAAGTCTATGGTAATATATCCGGACTGGGTCATTGGAATATACAGGATGGAATACCAAAGGGGTAGCTGAAATGTTTGCAAAGCATTATAGCTATTTTGGGAATATAATCAAAACTGTAAAGCTCGTATTGGAATTGGATTTCAAACATGATAAGGAACTAGTGGCCTTTTCCTTCGATCCATGATAACAAACATAATTCCCTTGGTGCCTTAATCACTTTTCTCAAGCAAGTCACTTGGAACTATACTTGCTAAACTACAAATCAACTATGGATTAAAAAGATGTTAAGTTCATATATGATTATCAATCGTTAATCAATTTAATTCATCTTTTTATTCATTCATAGATATCTTTTAGAGATATATTCATTGAATCATTTTTTTATCCTTTTCAGAGTATATGGAATCAATAAACCTTATTTATTAAAGAATTAGTTAAATTTAAACCTTTCTAATCTTGAAATAATTCCAAATTAATTCATCTTCTACTTAGGAAAATATTTCCAAATCATTTATTAAATCTTAATCAAAGATTTCTTATTTCCAAAACATAACTTTTAAATGGGTAAAAAATGGTGTTATTTAAGACACAGTTTATTGCAAACCCAAAAAAATTAATTCATGTATAGAAATTAATATAATTCCAAATCATTTATTTAAATCTTTACAAAGATTTCTTAATTCGAAACTCAAAACTTTGATCGAGTTAAAACCATGTTATCTAAGATGTTAATACAAAACTAGTAAATATTAAGTGAGAAAAATCTATGGAAATCATCTAATACTACTCCATATCAATTGCCATATTCAACCAGTACTATAGGTGGAATAACGGTTTTAAATTCCACGAATAGTATGAGTTCCCTCTTCGGGCTTTAACATCAAGTACAAGAAGATTATCTTCATAAAATCGAAGTTATGTATATTTGGAAAATTATATCCCTTATACTTTAGGAAATTTTGATCCATGTAAACCAAATTTGCTAACCTATCAATCGGATCAGTCCGAATATGTTGGGAGAGCAGGAAGCTGGTTTTCCAAACTCAAGCCTAGACACTATTTCTCTGACACCCATAAGGCGGTCAAGTTATTTGATCGACCCTAAATCATTAATCATTTAACCAATTCCTTACATTTCTCAAATTAACTTTTTGAATACTTTATTAATCATTTGAAAACATTTACAAAAGATTTGGAAAAGAACGATTATGTTTAAAACTGTATTTCAAAAGTTATAAAAAAGTGCTGCGGAAAAGTGCTACGGAAAAGTGTCGCGGAAAGAGTTTTTTAAGCTATATTGATCAAAGTGAATTTTTATCATTTGGGAATTCATTTTTATAACTGAAATCACTTTCAAAACAATTTAAAAGACTTTTAGAATTTATTCACATTTTTAAACAATTTTAGTATATCGATTTTGAAGAAATCCTGTTATGGATTCCGAACTACAAAACCGTTATTTTTCAAAAACTTGTCTTACTCGTATCTCAAAATCTACTTATCAAAATCTCAATTTTCTTTCTTCTTTGAAATCTATGAATATAATAGTTTAAAAATTCTTATCTCGAAGAATTCCAAGCTATATTCCACTCTCTACACTTGTTTGAATTTTACGATGTGAAATTGCGAACTACCGTTACGCGACGCGCCTATTTTGACTAAATTTCCAATTACCTTTCAAACTTCACCAAAACACTTTCATATATTTATAAAACATTTATAAATCATTATCAAACATTTAAACTAATATTTTTCCATATTAAATCTCTTTTTCACTTTTAAATCATTTCATAATATTATATTATTATAATATTCATTTTCAACCTTTTTATATTTTCAAAACCATTAAGAGGCTAAATAAACTCCATACACATATTATGAATTCATTTCTATTAATTAACCATTTTATTATGATTTCTCATAATTTATCACAACCAAGTTATCAAACATATCAACATCCATATAATCAACCAAGTTATCTAATAAGCATTTAAATTTTATAATTTAAAATTTCATATAATAAATTTTCGAAATGCAAGTAAATCGAGTACTCACCATCAATCAAATTAACTTCCTACTAACATTCAAAACGCCACAATACACTTCCAAATCATTACTAAACTTCACTAATACACCATTAAACAACTCCACTTCTCTTCCAAGTGCACGATCATCTTCCCTCCTCTTGCTTTGCTCTCGGCCATGCCCTCTCCATCTTCAAGTGTTCGCGGCCTCACCTCCCAAACACCCCAAAGCTCATGGCCCAAGCTCCTATCACCTCCAATGTTCTCTGCCACACCCTTACCGTTATAAAGACTCATGACCTCAAGCCTATCCTCCACCTACCTCATTGCCTATGGTTATTTCCTCCTCCTTGCTCACATCTAAGGCTTCTACCCTCTTCCTTGCACACGTCCAAGCACCCTCACATGTTCTCGTCCTATGAAATTAAAGAAGAGAAGAGAATGGATGAAGAAGGAGAGAAGAGGAAAAGTGGAGAGTGTGAAATATGATAGGGAGAGTGCATGTATTTATAGGAGAAAGTTAGCCTTCAAAATATCATGATATTTACATGAAACATCATGTCACAAATCTTTTATAATATATATATATATATATAATTATATTTAGTCACATCACTCTTTTATATATATATATATATAATTATTATGTTTAGTCACATCCTTTCCTTTTTATATATAGATATATATGTATAATTATTATGTCTGGTCACATCACTTTCTTTTATATATATGATTATTATGTATGGTCATATCACTTTCTTTTACGTATACATAAATATTATGTCTAGTCACATCACTTTCTTATATATATATATAATTATTATGTCTAGTTATATCATTTTCTTTTATATATATATAATTATTATGTCTAACACATCACTTTCTTTTATATATATAATTATTATAAGATAATTTATTTCTAAGTGTATTGTTATCTAGGTAATGAACTCTTATATAAATGTATATATAGCGTACAAAGACGAACAACGTTCCCGACAATGGTGTCGAAAGGTCGAAATTTTGAAAACGTTCCTTGGTGACATTTTCTGTTTTTCTATGAACTATTTAATTTGGTAAAAAAAAATAAAAAAAAATTCACCATCATTATTAATTAAATAAAATGAGTTTATTTTCATTACAAAATTTATGTATTGAATATTTAAAATTAATTAAATATTCACTAAACAAAGCAGTGAAATTTCGAATCGTTGCAAAATTAGTAAGCTTGAAAATGCCTCATTACCAAAGTCGCTTCACATGGTTCCTTCTCATTTAGTTGGATAGCAGGATCTCAATAAAACCTAATTAGAACAATCTTCACCTTAAGAGCCCTCGGGAGCTAGCTAATTTTTCTAAGGAATCCTCCTAAGTGTTCTTTTCCTTTGGTATTTGATGGATAAAGAAATATTTGGATAATGCTAAATTTCCTAGATCTTTTCAACACACTGAGATATTTGCGAATTCTTCGCTTGATATACCTTGTTTATCTGGTTCGCCATAAGTTGAGAATAACAAAACACTTTAATTATAGGAAACTCTAACTTTAATGCTAAAGTGAACCTGTCTATCATCGACTCATACCTAGTGATGTAATTTATTGCAAAAAACCCAACTTTATGGCGTAGCGCAAGAGGAGTCCATTTGGGGTAATCATCATGTACCTGAGCCGGCTCCTAACTCAACGAAGGCACTATCTATGAATAACTAATATTTTTGCTTATTACCTTTTTTTCTTTTCTTCCTTCTTCTCATTAAATCTAATGCATTCTACTTTGAAATTAGCTAGTGCCCATCCTTTTATCGCAGGCCTTGGAAATTAGTTATATCATATTGACATAACTCCATTCCCAATTTTATCAACCATCTAGAAGTTTCTTGTTTACTAAACACTTATTCTGGTAGATAACTTGTCAAAAACTTTATTAGATGTGCTTGAAAGTAAGAGCTCAACTTTTGCGATGTTAATAACAAACATTAAGCAAAATTTTCTTTACTTGGATATTTGATCTTCGCGCCTTTCAGCCACTTACTAGTGTAATAGATGGGAAATTGTACATCATTCTACTCCTTTATTCTATTCAGGGTTAATTCAGCCGTTTAAAGAAGTGGATACTCTATTACATCATTATTAACCATAAATATGTATGATGCTGGGTAGTTTATGAACATAAGGTTGGTTATTTGAGCTTTATCCCATCTTGTTTTCTTATTTGGAATTAGGAAACCTATCATATCTCTATCTCTTCCCTTTAGTTTTGGATACTTCATTCCATAATAGATTTCATTACGATGAACGAACTTACGAACATGAAAAAGGAAGTCTTGAAAATATCTACACTCATGTATACATAACTCCTTATAAAATGGAGTCTTCACAATTTACCCTAGTTTTATAACCATAAATTTCTCCTAGTCAATTACTTTCAATTCTTATTAGCCTTTACATTAAATCATTTCAAATACTCTTTCAATGATTCTCCTTGGCACTATTTTATGTTAGCAATATGCTAGAACCTATGGTCGGATTTGTTTAAAGTACAAAACTAAGAAGAGAATTCATACACAAATTAGCACCATGAATAATTCATCATTGCTTGATATCTTCAGTGCCATTCGTTGCTGGCTCATGTAGAGGTTGTTAGAAACAATCGGTGTTTTACAACGCCTACTAAATCAAACATATGTATCTAAATTTTGAAAGCTAGAAGATGGTCATTTGGATTCATGGATAGATCACATCTTTAGTTAGAATTTCGACGTGTGGACGAAGCAGAACCTTCATCAATTCCATTCTCAATGTTGCCCTCTACATAATATTATTCACCTTAGAATCCATGATCCTTTTTCCTTTTATATTTATCATATTTTTAAGTTTCTAAGAGAGGAATGATTGATGATTTAAATATTTGGCTAGCTCTCTCTGTGAAAGCCCTAAAATGTCAAGCATAAAATTCGGCACCTTCAAGAGTTAAAATAAGAACTACATGGAAAATGTACACAAGTGGTCCTTGTGATCGTATATGCAAATATAGTTTTTTTTAGTCCTCGATTACGGCTTTTAGATTTTAGTTTGAATTAATTAGCCATTGGATTTCCAATCAAGCTTTTACAAAGTTCTTGAATTAAAAATGAGACCAAGAAAGAAGAATATTGAGAAAAAGACCCCTTATTATGTGGGGGTACATGCCTATTTATAGTTAAATTACCCACTTGTATGTTTGTGAAGGCAACGGGCCAGTTGGGTAGCGAGTGAAATGGCTGGATTTTTAAAGTTTTCCCAATTTGGATCATAGTAGGCCTATGAAATCTTATGCCTAATACAAGATCCAATCTATTTGTTTAATAAAATCAAAATTTATTTTGAATATTTAATGCCTTATTTCATTAATCTGCATTTAATGTCAATCAAATTTAATTAAATAAACGAGGGAAGTTTATACTATTTAGAGAAAGAAATATACATTTCTTCGTCTAAAACATTCTCACTAATTAGAGAAAGGCTTTGTTTTGTTTAGAAGGAGAAACCTTTCATTCATCTCTCTTAATTAAATTAATCAATAAGTTTTCTTAGAAGATAAATTTAACCAAATTTATACTGGGTATATTTTGCCCGTATATCCAAATATCTTCGAGTGCATGTCGTGCTTATGCGATATGTCAAATTGTCTACATAATTAATGTATACGTGTTTAGGCGTTGGAGATTCACACTACAGCAGACACATTTCACTTATATATACATTGGTTGTTTAAATCATTTTTTAAAATTATATATGTATATATATAATCCAAGACATATATTTTGTTAATAAATCCTTTGATTGATATGGATTAATTTGACCACATCAACAACTTTGAATACAAGATTTTTCCAAAAATAGTAGTGATTTGATTCAGTAAAGTGAATTGAAGATAGATCAAGATCTACAAATTCAAAATATAACACATATGCGTATGTTAATAATTTAAAGTAAAATAAAACAAAGATATTTTATAAATAACAATTTGCTAGAGGTAGTTTTATTAAAAATACTAGTGTGTCGATTTATGTTTACTTGTACATTAATTCATCTCTTATTTATTTTTCAAAACCCTTTTCATAGAAAATTGTTTTACATAATTTTAAAACATGTAAACATTTTTTTGAAACAGGTTAATATTATTGCAACCTCAGATGGACAGTGCGACCCAAAGCATGCACAACTGAATTACAACAGACAAATACAAATGCAGATTTTAAGTTAAAGTTATACTTTAACTCAAACATTCAACCTCTTGGGTTCAGAGAATCAGCTGTGGCAGCTCCTAATTCTTTGGTTGATCTTTTTCGCTCGCTGTCATCCAGCTCATCCTCTCTAATGCATGTGCTTCTCGTACCATTAAGCTAGTAAATTTCTTCTTTAGATTCTCCCAGTAATGATGCTGATGTATCAATTAATTTGAGTGGTACGAGTTAACACTTCCTTCGTTTTGTTGTTAAAAATTTGGTCATTTTTCTCTCTCCAGAGGTACCAAACAGTGGTTGTGAGGCCAATTGTCATCAATTCTTGCATCAAGTTTGACATGTGACACCGCTCATTCAAGTAATTCACCGAATCTAATAAGAATTAACTTTGTCAATTTGAATACACCTGAGTTTTTGGATGCTCCAAATTCTCTTACTAAATGGACAGTCATAAAATAAGTGTTCATGAGTTCCCGTTGCCCTATTACATAAGTTACAAGTCACAAGTCATGTCTTCAAGTATCCCCTAATTATGAAGTCGGTCTTTAGTATGTAGTTTATTCATTGGTGCTTTGTAGAGTGTATGAGCCATTTTAGGATTACCAGATCTACTACATACCAGTTTACGCCAGGATACAGTTGGGTATTTACCCATAGTGTCCTCCTATGCCTTGATTAGTTTAAATTGACCATTTACTGTACCTATCCAAGCTTATAAGTCTTCAGTTCCGTACCTATATATAGGGAACCTATGCATTTCCTACTTGAAATTCCTTGCGAGAAGTTGCTTATCATAATCCCATTCTGCTCAATTAATGATACTCACCTCCCTACAAGTTGGAGTTCCATATGCATAAAACCCATTTCATCCCATTCTGTCTATACAGCTTTATTATTGAGCCATGGGTCCTTCCAAAGATTAGTATTTTCACCATTGGCAATGTGTCTTTCAATTAGAGGTTTTAACTCATTCCTAAGTTTCAAAATATTCTTCCATGTAACAGAAGCTTTATTATCATTTTTAATGGTCCAAAAGTTTCAGATATCCGCTGCTAATCCATTTTGCCCTTAAGTTGTTTGAGACCAAATCTTCCAAGCCAATTTAAGACCATAAGTTTATTTCGGCACAAATAGATTTTTGAGTCCCATACCTCATTCCTTCTTTGCTTTGCAAAGGTCTTGGTAACTGACTTTATGTAATCCACCCCTCAAAATGAAATTTGCAAAAATTGCATCAACTTTTTGCAATAGCAATTTGGAATTTGAAATGTCGAAAACCAAAATCTAACTTTTGATGTAATAACTGTGTGAACTGGCTCAATTTTTCCAGCAAAAGATAGAAACTTCGACTGCCATTCTTGCAGTTTCTCTCTTATATTATCCACTAATTTCCTACATTTAGTATCAGCAATAGTATTGTTTGATAAAGGAACTCCCAAATATTTATCAGAAAGAGAACCCGCTACAACTACAATTCTACTTAGTAGATTGTGTTTGTCCTTACAAAACTTGTTGAAGTAACATTTAGTTTTAAGCTAATTAAGCTTCAACCTACCTGTATTTTCCAATTCTTTATATACTTCTTCGATTGTATCAATAGTGGTTAGAATGGCTTTAGTCACAATGATTAGAACATCGGCATATATAATGTGGGAAATCATATGTTGTATATTGTAGACTGGACTGATTTCATTATGTAAACATGCTAGTCCCATCTGAAGGGAGAACCACTCCATAGCAACATCAAACATATAGAGAGATAAAGGGTCACCCTATCTAATCTCTTTATTGATTGGAATGTAACCATTGGGAATTCCATTAATAAGAATAGAATATGTAGGAGTATTGAGACAATGAGCAATTAGCTTTAGGAGTTTATCTGGAACACACATAGATTTTAGCATATGAATAGTAGATTGTCTGTTAACTTTATCATATGCTTTTTGTAAATCTACTTTTAAGCATAAATTATATGTTACTTGTTTGTTGAAATCTCTGATTAACTTATGGGCCATAAGTGAATTTTCCAAGATAAATCTGCCCTTAACGAAAGCATTTTGGCATTGAGAAATCAAATCTGGAAGCACTTTGTTCAGTCTCATGCATATACTTTTGCTAAGAATTTTATAAGTGATATTACAGCAAGCAATAGGCTTGTACTCTTCTATTCTGTCTGGTTTTTTAACCTTAGGGATGATTGAGATAAAAGTTTGATTAATTTCTTGTATGAACTCACTAGTATCAAACCCCTTTTGGTAAGCATTTACCATTTGATCTTTTAGCTGTATTCAGTTCATTTTGAAAAAGGATGCCCCTATTCTATCTTGTCCCAAACTGGAATCTCTATGGATGGAGAAGGTCATGCTCTTTAGTTTCCTTGCCAAAATCTGAGTTGTCAGCATGGCATTACCTTCCTTGGAGATTCTTCGTCTACTCTTTACAACTGGTAAGTTTTTCTCACAATCCTTATTGTATATTTCTGAAAAGTAAGCAATTGCTTTGTCCTTTATTTCTTTAATATTTTTTGAAGAATTCCCCTATTCATTAACATAATAAAGCAAATTATTATGATGCTTCCTTTCATACATTTTGTTGTGAAACAAATTACTGCATTTATCTCCTTGTAAAATCCATTTTAATTGGATTTTTGTTTAAGATCAGAAGCTTGCTTTGAAATTAAAATTTAAGTTTCCTTTGAAGAGAGTAGAAATCAGCATTATTCCTTCATGTAAAGGGTCATCATCCAATTTTAGCTGAATATCTTCTAAATTTCATTGAATATTTGTTATCTCATCATTATGCTTTGGTCTTCTCCAGTTCCACTCCTTCAGTCTATTCTTCATCATTCTAACCAACATAACATATTGATATATTTGTATTCCTTAAGGAATGTGACTGCATTTAAATTTACTGCTTCACTATAACCCTCTATTAGATTACAATGATTAGCATATCTAAATGGTTTGCCCTTTGGATTATTAGCATCGTCATTAAATTGAATAAGAAAGGGATAGTGATCACTGGTAGAGCTAGGAAGTGCAGTAATTTTTACATTAGGAATCTTGGTAAATAATTTTGCATTTCTAAAAGCTCTTTCTAACCTTAAAGTTATCTTTTAGCTTTACCACTCCTCCATGTATATTTCAGGTCAAAATGGAATGTCTCCATAATACCATTAGCAAGCACATAATTATTGCATTCAACAACCTGGGAGAGCTTCGATGTAAGGCATCCTTTCTTTTCACTAGTTCTAAGCACTGCATTAAAATCCTCGGTAACCAACCATGGTTGAGTTATGATTTTGCAGTTTGTTATAAGTTGATTCCATAGTTTAGTTCTTTTTGAAGCATGGTTTCTATAATAAACAAAGTGATGATTATATCTAACCCGCCTATGTTTTTAAAATTCATCGAAATTTGTTGATTATCCTAATTAACTACTGTATCGTCCCATATATTATTTTCCCAGAAATCCAAAATTCTATCTTTAATTTGGCTAGTGCTATTATGAATTAAGCTCCAATTTCCCGACATGTTACTTTTAAACATTTCAATATTCTCTTCGGTGAATTTATTTTCTAAAACAGATAACATAGAAGGCCTAAACTTAGCCTTGATATTGTGGAGACCTAATTGACGTTTTTCATTATTTAGACCTCGCACGTTCCAGCAACAAATAGACATTAATGCTTAAAAGATTTGCTCCTAGTCATAGGAGCAGAACATATCATTACTGACTTATCGGCAGCTTTCCCTTTTTTATGCAAATTGTTGAACATAATCCATATTAGATTCTGTGTAAACACTATTGTTTTTTCCTCTTCATCTTTTGCTTCTTCATATGATTCCAAGTGTATATTCAACTGATGTATTTCCTTCAGAGAGTCAGGAAACACCTCCTCCTCCTTTGTTGGATTGTCATCAAATAAATCGACCAAGCAATGTTATGGAGAATGATCTACCTCAAAGAGGCTCACTCCTGATTATGATCCTCAGTTATAGGAACTATTGGCTCTGATCTAAAGCCCAACTCATTGACTATAGATTGTTTATAGGATAGGTGGGTATCACTAATTGCAGCATCTTCTATGCTATTTTTTGTTGCTACCTCATTTTATAAACCACTAATCTCAAAATGAACGTTTGTAGCTATTTTTAGGTGATGGTTTTTGTCTTCACCAGCCAAATTTGTGTTAGTTTATCTATGTTAATGTAGAAATGTTGATTACTATGACCAAAACATTTACACTCACTGCCTCCAGGAGTCACAAATTCATACTCCACTTCCTGGACTTAAACATTCCCTTGTTCAATAGCTTTAATTATTTTAGGGAGATTTGAACTTGCATTAATTTCTACTAATACATGGCATATTTGATATGCTTCACAAGTCTGGTATTTTCATCTATATCCAGAGGATTACCCACTAAACTTGCTAGTTTACTAATACATCTCATGTTCCATAAGGCTAAGTTTAGATTACTGAATTTACTCCAAACTGGATAAGTCGTTAGCACAGCATATTCAAAAGTGAAATCTACTTCCTAGTTATGCATGAATATCAGATTGCTATCAATGAACCATGGGCCTCCTTTGAGAATCCGGTTATAATCAACTTCTTGTTCATATTTGATCAAGTAGAACTTGTTATCTCTTAGAAAGATATCCCATGAACCTTTAAGGATCCAAACCCTTTTGATATAAGCATTAAAGTAGAAAAATATGGTCTTTTACCTGCCATGTAGACATAAATCGAATTTTTCCATATGCTTTTTGATTCTACATAGTCCTCATCATTTATCGGTTGATACAATTCTTTGCCATCTAATTGAGGTTTAAAGAAATTAACTTTGCCTTTCATCTTGATTTTGTCCCCCAGTGCTTTGACCCATGATTTAGGATTATTGATTGGTTAGAGTTTTTCTTAGATTCCTCCTCAAACATTCATCTTTCCCCTCCCTCTTCACCTCCTTCCATCCAACGTCGTCATACTCATCTAATTTGCTGCCTAGGGTTTCGAGAATGCTAGATGTGGTCATTAGTAACTCAATTATTTCTCTTTGATATATATATATACACACACATACATACATATAATAGGAAACCCATATAGCTACAATAGAAATTATCATTAACATTTGAATGAATAAATATATAAATTAACTATTAGTCTATATTTAAGTCAACATAATATCAGTAGAAATTATCAATGGAAATTATCAGTATAAATTACCGACAATAGTTTCAAAACAATTTAAATGAAAATAGATTATAATACTTTTAGATCTACACTTGTAAATTTAAATTTGCTAGGGATGACAAATTTATTAAAATAAACTAACTACTAGATTTACAATATCATGTAAATATAGATCAAAAACTTGTTAAATTATACCTTGTTGATATTGGCTTTTGACTGCACCTTGATTAAAAGAATTATTATTAGATCTGATGTCCTAGCGTTGCAACTACTTAGAGTGCCACCTTTTATTTTATTTTTTTGGTGTGAATAAATGCCATTATTTTTTCTATATTTTTACTTTCAACCAAAAATAGGCAAGGAAGAAAGAGAACAAAGGAGGGATTGAAGAGAAGACTAAGAGAGGAAATGATGAATTAAGTATGGTATTTATAGATAGAATCAAATAATAAACATCCTCTAATTTTTTACTCTTCTATTCATATTCCACATCCAACTTCTAAATTTGAAAACTCTCTGACTTCGTCTATACCTACCATATCAAAGTCTCCTTGCAATTTTAAATGTTCAAAAAATAATTTATAGTTAATGATATTTAAATCAAACTTAATTGTGTATCAATATCGTGTATGGATTGATACATATATAAATTTATATACGCACCTAACTAATTATTAAAGGCATAAAATACATTATATAAATAATTAATTAATATTTCATAAATATTAACCAATTTATAATAATTTATATATCAATTAAATCGTGTGGTATTTCAAAGAATCTATCAATACTATTACGCGACTCATAGTTGTAAATTCTATAAATGATTAATATCGAATCCTTTGAATATTAGTGTTCACACTTCACCTTAATTAGTGGTGCGATAGTTTAGCCAAATTTATCACTCATACATCTTTTTCGATAAAATCTGATTTGAACATTTTAAGCAAATACATTTTAGTAATGTTTATTTATATCAATTATCTTTGTCAACAATATATCACTTCAGGACTTATGGAATTTTGATTTGGTTAAAATTTCAATACTGTCCACATTCAACTTGGTTAGACCTTAAACAAAGTCCTTGGTTCAATAATAACATTTAATACTAATTATACCGCTCTGGCCACAGATTTTGATTTTGAGTTGACTATAGTTAACTGTGATAACCTCATGTACCTTAGGAGATGAATTCTCTATTGAATGATGTTTTATTTCCAATGTTTCAACTCAAATCCGACTATAATCATTCAACGGACGCTCTGCCATGATCTAACTATAATAAAAATGGAGTATCCATATTAAAGTTAACAACATTCTCAAGTCGAGGGGATAGTGTAATATCGTCCTTCGATATTCCAGTTTAACCAAAGTTATTATTAACCAATGGCAAACTCTCAAAAGAGTCATTCTATAGTTATCCGATAACCATTAGCATATAACCCTTTGGTGCCACCAGCATGCATGAGTAATACACTACCTAACATTTGGAAAGTGTTTGAGAGAAATGCGGATTACAGATCTTAAGACTAGAATTAACACTAGAGGGTGGGTGAATAGTGTTTTAAGGAATTACTAATTCTTTTTGGGATTATATTAATTTGAACACAATTGTATGCAATATTCAGACACAGATATGATCACAAAATCAAACACGAATGCAGATATAAAGTAAAAGAAATAAAGGAAAGAACATACCGGATTTTATACTGGTTCGGAGTTACCCAATATCCAGTCCCGCAACACAAGTACGGATATCCTTTCAAAATCAATTCTTACAATTACACCCTTGATTTCAAGGCCACGAGGTACACCGCTGCAGATTCACAATCCTCTGGGTAGATACTTGATTTTACGAGCAACAAGTTCACCCGATTGATTTTCCAGGCTACAATCACACCTTTTCTCGCTTGATTGATTTTACAGGCTACAATCACACCTTTTCTCACTCAATTAATTACAAAGAAGTCTATAACTATGAATAGCACTGGGATCTTGTTGAGATAGTGAGAGAGAATCAAACCAGAGATGATCTAGTTAGATTCAATGGTGATTTTAGCGGAGTAATGGTAAAAATGTGTATAAAGAATGTGGAAGAAGAAAAGGAGTGAAATCAGAGAAAAATATGAATATAAATTCGTTTAAAACAGCCTCTATTTATAGTAGAACAACAGCCATGTCCATTCATGAAAGGATATGACGAATAGACACTTCCTTTAAAATTCAAAATTTTGAAATAAACTGTCACCTTGTCGACAAGGCTTCCTTAGGGTTGTCGACAGGCCTAAGTTATTTTTGATAACTTATTTCTTTGAAAGTAACTTCTATCTTGTACTAAAACTATTTTAAACTTTATAAATATGCTTAATTAAAGTTAAAATACATAAATAGTATAAAGAATAATATTTTGGTATATATAAGATTTTACTATAATTTTATATTTAAATCTAAGTATAAATATTAAAAATTAAATATATTATAATTGAAAAAAGTTTAAAACCAAGGATAATTTGATTTTGAAAATAAAGATTATTTCGAGGCTAAAAGTATTTTAAAATCAGGATAGATGTTTTTGATCTTTTTTAAAAAAGATTTTAAAATCATTTTGAAAACAAGATATAATTTTGTAAAACATTTGAATAAAAGTTAGTGGATGCAAAATAATGTTCCACTAGATTTTTCGTAGGTTCCATCCTACTTAGGGTTCCATCCCTTTAATGGGCTTGAAGTGGATTCCATTCCACGAATAAAATGGATTTGAAGATGTCAGTGCTTTTCTAGGAGTTTTAACAAAATTCCTAACTAAATTACTTACATTGAAATCTTGAACTCTTGATAATCTTGATACTCATGAGTCTTGAATCTTGATATCTTCGATCTTGAGTTTATCAGTTCTTGAATCTCTATACTATACAGTCTTCATTCTTGGTGTCTGTATATATATCCTGCATATACATATATATCTAAATAATAATGTTAGTATTTATATTTTATAATCTTATTCTAAGGTTGTTGTCATCAAAACCATCTTCTCAGTGACTAACAATCTCCCTCTTTTTGATGATGACAACCTTTGTTTATAAAATATTACTTCTATCCTAATAACTCCCCCTAAAACTAGTAACTCCCTCTTAATCTATGCCTAACTTTCCTATTTTATACTTCTCCCCCTTTGTCATCAACAAAAACTGACTCCAAATTATATAACTCCCCCTTAATCTAATACTATATGACATGTGATTATAATGATAGTGTTATCATAAATAATCAACACTTAATTCTAAAACTAAAACTTAGTCCTTAATTACTAACTATCCTAACTAAGAATCCATATATGATAATACTTATAATAGAGATAATGTGAGAATTAAAATATAAAAACACAAATCATTTATTAATTATATATTGTTATATTTACATTTGCGTAGAAAACATAAGTAAGATCATATAACGATAAGAAAGAGAGAAAAGAAACTAATGTGTATCCTTGAAAATGGGAGATCTATGAACTGAGCGATTTGGGTAGTGGAAATAGAAATTTCCACGATTGTTCAACTAGATTTCCATCCTTGTCAAAGCACACTTCGCCAACGCAAACAACTTTATCGTCATCTTCAACGTGTTCTTCTTCCATGAGGGCTTCTTCTTCCTCACTGTCCTCTTGCAATTGATCACCTAAAGATTCTTCATCAATCAAGATGGGATTGGCGTGATTGTCCATTAGAAACTTTTGCAAGTTTCTAACGATTTTGCCTTGCCGTTCTTTTTCTTTGGCCATTCTGATTTGCACTACTTGAATTTCATTCATTAGTTGCAGTGCATCCTTCAAGGAATCCTCCATTTTTATCACTCGTGCAAGCGTAGTTCGTTGAAATGGTCCAGTAGAAGGAGAAGGGAACGAAAATGTTGAATTTTTATTTGATTTGGAGGAGGAGGCCATTGTTTTATTGTTTTTAGAAGTTAGATCAAAGAAAGGACAGAAGGAATGAACAAAATTTCGAAATAAGAAGAATATATAACCACCCATTTTAATTTTGGTGGGAAAATTTCAAAAGAGAAAAAAATCGTTACATGTCGACTGGGGTAAAAGTGGGTTGTCGACAAGGTACCCATATTTTTACTATTTGATTTATTTTATTTTAGTTTTTTTAATTATACTTTGTTATTTATATTTTATATTTCAGTTATTAAACAAATACCTAACTCTCTTCTTAATTTAGTAAATATAGATTCATTTAAGAGTTTTGTTAAGATATCAGCAATTTGTTTCTCGGAATTGATATAATCGAGAGTAATTACTTCCTTACTTATATTATCTTTGAGAAAATGATGTCTGATATCAATATGTTTAGTTCGAGCATGATGAGTAGGATTTTTGGATAAATTTATTGCACTAGTATTATCACAATAAATTGGTAATTTTGAGATATTTAAACCAAAATCTTTTAAAGTTTGTTGCATATATATTACTTGAGAACAAGCCAAAGCAGCAGAAATGTACTCTGCTTCGGTTGTTGATAAAGAAACTACGTTTTGCTTTTTACTAAACCAGGAAATCAGAGAATGCCCCAAAAAGTGACAAGTTCCACTTGTACTTTTTTGGTCTGATTTACAACCAGCATAATCAGCATCACAATAAGATATTAAGTCAAAATAATTATTTTTAGGATAAACTAAGCCATAATCAAATATGTGTTTAACATATCTTATGATACGTTTTACAGCTTTTAAGTGGGTGTCTTTAGGTTGGGATTGATATCTTGCGCAGAGACAAACACTATGCATGATATCAGGTCTACTAGCAGTGATATAGAGTAGTGATCCAATCATTCCTCTATATAATTTCTGGTCCACATCTTTCGAGGGATCTTCTTTATTTAGGTACTCATTGGTTGCCATGGGAGTGGGTTTTGCGCTTACAGTAGTCAAACCACATTTACTAACTAGGTCTTTAGCATATTTTTCTTGACTGATAAAGATACCGTTATCTAATTGTTTTATATGCAATCCTAGAAAAAAGTTTAATTCACCCATATGACTCATCTCAAACTCTTTTGTCATTATTTTAGAAAATTCTTTATTCATTTCAAAATTAGTTGATCAGAAAATGATATCATCTACGTAAACTTGTACTAGTCGA
Organism: Allium cepa; assembly: GCA_030765085.1. Lineage (NCBI taxonomy): Eukaryota > Viridiplantae > Streptophyta > Magnoliopsida > Asparagales > Amaryllidaceae > Allium > Allium cepa. The sequence goes on along the minus strand of CM060940.1, from coordinate 404,733,899 downwards.
TTATCATTTTTATTTCTTTTAGTAAAAAGAGTATTATATACTTTACCAATTTCAAAGTTTGATTGTAATAAGTAAGATCTTAGTCTATCATACCAGGCTCTAGGAGCTTGTTTTAGACCATATAGAGCTTTCTTAAGTTTGTAAACATGATTTGGTAATTTTTCATTTTCAAAAAGTGGTAGTTGCTCAACATATATTTCTTCTTTTACAAATCCATTTAAAAATACACTTTTAACATCCATTTGAAATAATTCGAAATTATTATGATTTGCAAAAGAAAATAGAATCCTAATGGCTTCTAATCTTGCTACGAGAGCAAAAGTTTCATCAAAATCTATTCCTTCTTCTTGACAATAACCTTGAGCGACTAATCCGGTTTTATTTCTAACAACCTCACCTTGTTCATTCATTTTATTTATATAAACCCGTTTAGTTCCAATTATAGTTTTATTTTCAGGTCTAGGAACAAGTTTGCAAACATTATTTCTAGTAAATTGATCTAGTTCTTCTTGCATAGCCAAAATCCATGAATCATCAGTCGATGCTTCTTTTGGATTTTTAGATTCAATGGTTGATATAAAGGCTATATTGCTCATTTTACTTATTTGATTTCTAGTTGTAACAACAGATTGCATACCTCCTAGTATATTTTCTATAGGATGATCTTTAAAAGTTTAATTTTTTATTAAGATGATTAATTTCATTATTAGTTTCAGTTTACTCTTGATTTTGAGTGATTAAATCCTCTTCATCATTTGTATCTTCAAAATTTTTTAGACTTTCATCGAATGAAACATGCATTGTTTCTTCGATGGTGTTAGTTCTTAAATTAAACACTCTGTATGCTTAACTTCTATTAGAATATCCGATAAAGATACCTTTGTCTGATTTAGGATCAAATTTATCTAAGTTATCTTTTGTATTTAAAATAAAACATTTACTTCCAAAAGTTCTAAAATAAGATACCTTAGGTTTCTTTGTGTGAAGAAGTTCATAAGATGTCTTATCAGTCAAAGGTCTAATTAAAATTCTATTTAAAATATAACAGGCGGTAGCAACTGCTTCTTCCCAAAAATATTTTGGTCATTCACTATCTGAAAGCATAGTTCTTGCACACTGTTGAATCGTCCTATTTTTACATTCTACTACTCCGTTTTGTTGTGGACTTCTTGGAAATGAAAAATTGTGAGTTATTCCTTTTTTATTGCAGAATTCCTCAAACTTTTCATTTTCAAATTCGTCACCGTGATCACTACGGATGGTTATAATTTTTACAGAAAGTTGATTTTGAATCATTTTTGTAAAGTTCTTAAAACATTCAAAAGTATCACTTTTATGTTTCAAAAATATTGTCCATATAAATCTAGAATAATCATCTACAATTATGAAAAATATTTACTATGATTTACTGACTGAATTTGAGATGGACCAAATAAATCAAGATGAAGTAATTCAAGAGGTTTTGAAGTTGAAATCATATATTTTAATTTAAAGTAACTTTTTCTGTTTTTCCCGATTGACATGCATCACATAAACTATCTACTTTAAAATTCATTTTAGGGAGACCTCTTGCTAGATCATGTTTTGATAGTCTAGATAAGAGTTTGAAATTCAAATGCCCAAATCTCTTATACCAAATCCAAGGGTCATTTGTATTGGCCAAAAGACACAGGTTATCATTTGAAACTTTCATACTAAGAATATAAATATTCTTTTTACTAATTCCCTCAAATATTATGGTTGGATTATTATCTTCAATGTGACACTTATCTTTTTCAAATTTAATTTTATATCTTTTATCGCAAAGCTGACTAATACTTAGCAGATTATGTTTCAGATTCTTAACTAGCAAAATAGTAGTAATATTAGGAGTTTCAGAGTTACCGACTTTGTCGATGCCAATCACATATCCTTTTGAGTTGTCTCCAAAGTTAACCAGTCCTCCGTCTTTGTAATTATATCGTTCAGCATATCTGGATTACCAGTCATGTGTCTAGATCATCCACTATCGAGTATCCATTCGTTCTTTTTGATCTACACAATTTGTCCATTATGGATTGATTCCTCAACACCCATAAAACATGTTTCCTGCAGATCATACAATTTTGTAGACAACTTGAATTTGAATATTGATTATATGCAGACTCAAGAGACAATGATGATCTGAATATTTCTAAACTAGTATTAACAAGTTTTTTAAACATAGCCATTTTAAAAGCTTTTTCGAAAATCATAGAAAACCTTACCCTGATATCAAATGAGAGAAATGCGGATTACGCATCTTAACGATAGAATTAACACTAGAGGGGCGGTGAATAGTGTTTTAAGGAATTACTAATTCTTTTGAGTTTATATTAATTTGAACACAATTGTATGCAATATTCAGACATAGATATGATCACAGAATCAAACACAGATGCAGATATAAAGTAAAAGCAAGAAAGGAAAAAACATACTGCATTTTATACTGGTTCGGAGTTACCCTACATCCAGTCCCGCAGCACAAGTATAGATTTCCTTTCAAAATCAATTTTTACAATTACACCCTCGATTTCAAGGCCATGAGGTACACCGCTCTAGATTCACAGTCCTCTGGGTAGAGATACTTGATTTACGGGCAACTATTTCACCCGACTGATTTTCCAAGCTACAATAAAACCTTTTCTCACTTGATTGATTTTACAAACTACAATCACGCATTTTCTCAATCAGTTAATAACACAAAGTCTATAACTCTGAATAGCACTAGGATCTTGTTGAAATAGTGATAGAGAATCAAACCAGAGATGATTTAATTAGATTCAATAGTGATTTCAGCAGATTAATGGTAAAAATGTATATGAAGAAATGTGGAAGAAGAAGAGGAGTGAAATCAAAGAAAAATATGAATATAAATTCGTTTAAAACAGCCCCTATTTATAGTAGAACAACAGCCATGTCCATTCGTGAAAGGATATGACGAATAGACACTTCCTTTAAAATTCAAAATTTTGAAATAGACTGTCACCTTGTCGACAAGGCTTCCTTGGGGTTGTTGACAGGCCTAAGTTCTTTTTTGTAATTGGTTTTTCTTTGAAAATAACTTCTATCTTGTATTGAAACTATTTTAAACTTTGTAAATATCCTTAATTAAAGTTAAAATACATAAATAAGTATAGAGAATAATATTTTGGTATATATAAGATTTTACTATAATTTTATATTTAAATCTAAGTATATATATTAAAAGTTAAATATATTATAATTAAAAGATAGTATAAAACCAAGGATAATTTGATTTTGAAAATAAAGATTATTTCGAGGCTAAAAGTAATTTTAAACCAAGATAGATGTTTTTGATCTTTTTTAAAAGAATATTTTGAAATCATTTTGAAAACAAGATACAGTTTTGTAAAACATTTGAATAAAAGTTCGCGGATACAGAACAATGTTCCACTAGATTTTTCGTAGGTTCCATCCTACTTAGGGTTCCATCCCTTTAATGGGCTCGAAGTGGATTCCATTCCACGAATAAGATGGATTTTAAGATGTCAGTGCTTTTCTAGGAGTTTTAACAAAATTCCTAACTAAACTACTTATATTGAACTCTTGATAATCTTGATACTCATGAGTCTTGAATCTTAATATCTTCGATCTTGAGTTTATCAGTTCTTGAATCTCTATACTGTACAGTCTTCATTCTTTGGTACCTTTATATATATCCTCTATATACATATATATCTAAACAATAATTTTAGTATTTATATTTTATAATCTTATTCTAAGGTTGTTGTCATCAAAACCATCTTCTCAGGGACTAACAGCGTTAAGTATTATAGTCCCAATGGATATATCGATATCCTTTCTTGAAACATCTTGATCAGGAATATTTAAAATAAAATATTATTTTATATTATGATTAATTACCCATGATTGCAAGTATTTGCAATTACAATCACATAACATTACATTTAAGAATTTTTCCTAATAATATACTTGTAAAAACCCCACTTTCTATGTCGTAATAAAATTTAAATTTAATCAAAATAGAAATGTTTAAATTAGATTTTTGTTAATTATTATTTCAAAAATAAACTCTTATTTGAAGTATATTTAACAAAATAATTTGTTTCAATAAATTAAATTAAATTAATAAATTCTTTTAAAATAATATATTAAAATTGAATAAATTGTTTTAATTGAATGTAAAATATTTTTAAAAGTGTAAATAATTTTTATTTGATTAAAAAAGTGAAAAGTAACTTTTGAAAGTTGTAAAATAGTGATTAAAACAATTTTAGCAGACGTTCGATGATGAGAAGAGGGGTTGCGTTGCGTTTACAGGGTAGTTGTTGACTTTGACACAATTGGCCAGCCAACTTTGGTGACGTTTAGGGTAGAGCGATGCCTACGATTGGGTAGGAGGCCAACCGTATATTGCATGATGTAGGAGGAGCTTGGCCATGACCTGGAGAAGGGATGGTGAAGGAGTTGAACAAAGACATGTTGATTTGCGTTCAAGCATTGAATGTAGGCGGGTCTAGTGGTGGTTGTGCTAAGTGATGGATAGGCGCTATTTTAGGGAACTTGAGCATCATTTAGGCGAGTAAAATTATTTAACTCGCAACTATCATCTAATTATATGCGTATTATTGGTTGATTGAGGTCGTTTGAATTGTGAATGGGTATTGGATGATCGACTTGGTGTACTTGTATTGTTTTTGTGGGTTATTTTGGATAACTCACCAATATGGTTTTAATTCTATGTTTTATGAATTCCTTGATTGTTTGATGAATATTGTGTGTTGATATGTACTGAATTAGGTAAAATAAAATTGCATATCTCTAATTGATTATTATTGTGATGAGATCACATTACTAATTGGTCGAAAGGGGATGAATAAATTGAAATAGAAGGTTTTAAAAGAAATGAAATATCTTTGGAATAAATTATGGATTTTTGGAATGATTTTTATATAATATTGGAAATATTATTTGTGGTAGAAAATATTTAAGTCAATTTTTTAAGGATTCTATGAATAAAAATAATAGAAATGATGAATTTTAGGATTTATTAAATAGGAGAATTTTTGACCATTTATATTTTGTTTATTTATCATCCATTGTAAAAATATAAAAGATATTTAAAACCTATATATTTTTATAATGATAAGTTAATTTTACTAGTTTTAATAAGTTGGAAGTTTATAAAATAATATTTTGGAATAATAATAAGTTTGAATATGTTTTATTTAATTAATTGGAAATAATTAAAAATAAAAATCTATTTCAAAATTTTGTTTAGGGTAACTTTGGAAGTATCATCTTTTGTATTTAATTATCATAAACAAATAGTTTAAAAAGTCTTTGGAAGTAAATTAGTGTTTTGAAATATTGATTTTGGAATTTTATATTATATCTTTAAGAAATATTTTTAAAATTGAAAATCCTTATTAGGAAAGTTGGATTATTCGGATTTGTTATTTAAAAGAAAATTATAAAGCATGGAACTTCTTTGGTATTATTATTTAAAATTAGTATAAAATGAGAATTTTATAATTTAATTTTTCTTTCAATTGACTATTGATACTTGTATTTAAGGATTTTGGAAAAGTTTATTTTAAAACCTCGTTAGAACCAATAAATAATAGAACTATTTGCTTTGATTGATTTATATTTTATTGTAACGAGAAATTAGAATAAACAAACTATGGTACTGTACGATATGGGACTTTTGGTAATATTTCTCCAGTTTTCTTTGGACTTGTTATATAGTGATTGCAATTTACAAACATTTAGTAAATGAATGAGTAAAAGTAGTTGGTATGGGACACCTGAGTTGATATTTATTCGATTACTTTCTGTAAGTAAATGCCATTCTAGCAGGGTCGAGTATATAGGTATTAAATTTATGGCGATGCACATTGACAGTGTGCAGGTTGAGAGCTATAAGAGGGTCCATTATTGTGTGTAGTCCTATTATACATTGGGAAGTAAACCAGATTGGTTAGTATCCATCCTAACGGCCTGATTGTGGGTTCGTTTCCTGAATCGGTGGTACATCTATTGACGTATATGGCTAAGAGCCACTACCCCTGTGTCACTTAGGCTAGTAGTATGTTACCATTAGGGGCAGGATCATGACCAATACATAGCGTAGTCTTGCACATGATGGATGGGTCACGATGGCCATCAAGTTAACTAAAACTATAGGAGTAGCGTTGAGAGCATGTAAGAAAGGCTCCTAGAATAAGCTAAAAGCTGTCAATCTTACGTCAGGTTATTATTGATGAGATAACATGAGATGTTATAGAAACATATTTATTCACATATATGATATCACTTTGTTTATGTCTAAGAGTCGATCATTTGTCAAGACCGATACCAAAATAGATATATATATGATGTTGAGAGCATATAGGACTGGGAGTGCCGATGACTATCCGTGATTCTGAGAGTTGAATGGATTAATAGAGGCCTAGAAGACCATATTATAATCTCATGGGCTTAGGTCAAGTCGATTACCATGAGGTTGAAGGTCTAGGTTGTTATTGTGTAGTTATCAATCTATTGGGTTATTTACGAGACTGAAAGTCTATGCAGTTGTGTAACTCCATACATATCAATGATATTGCTATCAAAGATAGCTAGAAATGTTGAGCACATGGAATTGAACTTATGCTTATGTTTTACATGGTTATTTGAGACTACTGAGGATGTGCCATATTTATATTTCGTGTATATTTGATTTGGGTGACTGTTATTTATAATATATATATATATATATATATATATATATATATTGAGTAAGATGGACCCTGCATATGTCTACTTTATGATTATCTAAGAGATAATCTAGGACATTGCAGAGAGAATATCCTATGTTGTTAATGAGCTTTATACTTGGTGGTTGTTAGATTATGGTTGTTTCACCCACTTAATTATATGCCTGTTTAGCATGTTGATCAACTTTACTAGGAAATGGGTTATCTTCTGTGTGCATGGTTTGAGAAATGTTGACACTTGGGATATACATGTGCCACTTGTGTTGCACTTGTTTATACCGTGCCAGTTGTTATTTCATATTGAAATTTACCTTCTTGACATAGTCTGACCTTTGTGCTATTTATATAATACTTGGATCGTCCTAAGACATTTCAGATTCAGGGACGAGTTGATCGGTTTGTGAATATTGGGCATAGATGGTGGATAGCTTATTTACATAGTATTATGTATATTTATAGCTACATCTGTTCACTAGTGGTTAAGATGCATATATTGGATATGATATGTATATTTTTTATGATAGTGGGTATTTAACTATTTTGTAGACCCACATGGACTCGTCTATATTTTATTTATATGTTATCGCTGCATTGACGACTTTATGATCTCTGTGATTTATTTTATATTGCACATTGTTCTATCCTGGAAATAAACGTGTTTATTGCTTTATACCGATACTGTGTATATATAGGTGAGTTATTTATGATTTTTAAATAAGTACCCGTGTTAGCTAAGGGAATATTTGTGAATGAAAGCATAATATCGTCTCACTCTCTGTATTATCAAAGGTTATTACTTAGTAATACTCTTTGGTAGTAAAGGTATAGAGGTAGGGTTTTACATTTTTTTATCAGAGTAAGGTATAGAACAATACAGAGTATAAAAGACATGTTTTCTGGCCTTAAATGGGACTTAGAGTCCCTGTCCTTCTGGGTATATGGTATATTATTGTTTATGCTCAAGTCATAATAGGGCTATACAATGATTTTAATAGGGTAATCATCTTGGGATGTATTTGTATTTTTCTTATTATATAATATATTTCTTCTACCTTTTTCTAAGTGTAAGTCTCTACAAGAGAAATGAGGTAGGTGATGAAGGTAGTGAAGGTAGATGTAGCTAGTTCAGCAAGTAGTTCGGTATTGACGATGAATAAACCACTGTGTGGCCTGATTATGAATGAAGTAGTTCAGTTAGGGAAGCAATAAAAGACCCTAATTGTAATGTTGTATTAAATACCCATAATTCCAAATTGTGATGATACAAGATGAGTAAGAATATCTAGTAATGATCAAAGTTGCGTAGCGGAAACTAATTGATAGTTTTTCAATGGTGGCATTTGTTTGTTTAGAAATGTATGTATTGTTGTGTAATGCTTTTTTGATATTATGGATAAATAATGTTTGATTGGTTGTATTGTTGTTAATGGTTGCTGAATAGAATGTATATACGAGTTTTGAAAATAAATATTTTTATACAACAGGCTTATAATTTAATAAAATATTGAATTGAATGTATATACAAGTCTGAGATAGGTTGAATATTAATTCGAAAGAAAATGAAATTTAGATGATAAATATTAGTACCGACATTGGAAATGATGGTTTGAAGATCGGATACTATTTTAAAACAAGCATATTTTGTTATAGGAACGTTTTTGATTCATGGTACATATTTTGTATGGGACTAGAAAATGTTTTGGCTTTTGCAAGCAATTGTCGTCCATATGAAAATATTAAAATATTTATTCAAAGAAATTTTTGATGTTAATTTCATGCTACATTGAATGTTTAAGAATTCTGGTTGATGCATCTGGCCACGTTATCAATAAAGATTCCTAAACATCAGACTGAGACATTTAGACATATCATTTGAAAAGGATTTAAATATTTGGTAAAGATTTCAATGTTTTGGAAAGGTTAAACATTTTGAAAGGATTAAATATTTTGAATAATATTGAAAATAGTATCTAAAAAAATTTTAATTTTTGGAAAAGTAAGAAAAGAAATATTTGTAATAATTTTGGAGAAGATGTTTCAAAGACAAAGTTTTCGTTCAAATAAATGTTATGAGTTATATTTTAAAAATATTTTTTTTATAAATTATATAGAGGAGTTTGACATGAAAGTATATATTACTTGAGAGAAAGAAATAAATAAAGTACTATTGGAGAAGATACATTAGTAAACATTTTGGAGATAATAAACTACTTGTGATTTATCACAGTAATGAGTTGATTACAAAGATAAAGGTATTCTATTGTAGATGTTTTAAACGATGATTGCAGCCATCAAGCAATAGTAGACAATCGAAGTCGATGTTGAGGCAATTTTGATCACATGGTCAACAATGCATCTAGTTAATGAAGTAAGCCGCTAGAAATTCATGGTGAAGCATCGTTTTTATATTTGTAGAAACATTGAAATATGAAATATTATGATTTATGGTGTTGTAATTGTATGCTTGCCATGTAGTATTTTTTATTTTGACTTGGATGAGTGATTGTGAATATATATTGTTGTGGTATGATACACTGTGATAACTAATCTTTTGAAATGAAAATATTGCTATGGAAAAGGAGCTATTATTTTGGAAAGCAATATAAATTATATTTTGAAAGTGGTATGATCCGATGAAAAAAATATTGTTTATGTTCTGTTGAAATATCATTAGCATCAAGTGAAAATCTATAAATTTTAATTAAAATAATAATGAAGAGGATACCATTTATATCAATCTTGAATTGTACATATTTTAAAAATAAATTTTTATAAGGAAGTGTATAATTGTTTGTGTTGAAGCAGAATAAACATTATTTTGGAAAGTGCTGATGAAAGGTTTAAAAATTTTGTTTCAAAGGATTAGAATATTTTGAAATGGTGGTGTTAAATAATTAGAAGTGATAAAAAATTTTAACGAAAGAGATTTTTAAATTTAATGAATGTTTGATAAATGATTTTGGAAAAAAAATTGAAATTGAAGTTGTTTTATGGTATTTTTGAAATACTATAATTAGTTTTAACCATAATCTCAAACCATTGATCTGTTTGTGACAATTTTGATTTTGTTGGAAAGTTGTCCTTAGATAAACATTTGTGTTTGTATTGCAATGTAAAATTTTGAAGATAGCTATGGTTTAGACATAAGTTGATAAAAGAAATGCTCGATGTCTCGAAAATGCAAACTCCATAAAACAGTGTTGAATTGTTTTGATCATAACTTTTAAACAATTTTTCCTACTTTGACAAACTTACCATTTTGGAAAGCTTAAAACATGAGCAACAACTTTTATTTAGAGGGTTTTGCAAAATTATGACATTTGCTAAGCAAATAATACAGATTTAAAGGGTGGAACTGCACGTATGTAATGATTTTGGTTTTTACCACCATTATGACAAATGCTATTATTCATGACGCACTAGACATTTTGATGATGCGAAGGTTGTTTTGAAAAGTTAACACATTACACCATAATTTACTCTTGGAACCATAGCTTGATTTGTTATTTTCAATTATTGAAAATTATTGAAACGTGATCAAAAAAATTAGAATTCTATGATGCTTTGATATTAAGTGAATACATATATATTATACTTCATCAATGGAGCTAATATTTGAATTTGAGTTGAGATAGGTATATATTGAGCATATTTTGACAAATTGGCAACATTTTCTGGCTTTTGCTTGCTTTATATTTAGCTAACTTGCTTGAAATGAAAAATGTACATATTTACGTTATATCGATATATATTATGATATTATTTTGTTTTTCCATGTTGAGACGTATATTGATTTTGTGATTATATTATGTTTTGATTTTTCAGAATACTCTCCGTATAAAAAAGACTCTGCCGAATTTTTTGAAAAATTTGAAACATAGAAAAATTTCATAAAAATTTATCATATGCCAAAAAAGTAGAATGTCGTTAATTGGATCTTTTGAAATCATAGCAAATGATAAGATGAGTTGAGTTGTTTGAGCCACATAGAAGATTGTGTAAGTTGACAGAAGTTTGTAGATACGAAGAAATCAGGGTGTGGATTCACTACAACAAAAACACCCTTTAATAGCGTTTAAAAAATGCTATTAGAAGCTATTATAGCGTTTTTTCTTACGTTGTATATTAACATGTTGTAATAGGTCAGTGACTTATAACAGCAACATACAAAACGCTATAAGAGACGCTATGGATAAGGACATTTCATAGCGTTTTATGAGTGCTGTAAACATGACTTTTAATAGCCTTGGAAAGTCGCTATGAAGTGAAACTATAGCGTTTTCATGACTGCTATGTAAAAACAGGCTGGCACACATGAAATATACAACAGCGTCTATAGACGCTATAGAACACAATATTTTACAACGTTATCTGCTGCAATAGTATATTGTATGTATAAGTACAGCTACTTTCTATAGCGGTTTGCTGTCTTTTATAGCGTTGTTTTTTTGTTATGAAAATTGTTTATAGCACAATCATAATGCTGTAGTATATAAAACTGGAAAAAACAACCTTTCAATAGCACAGTTAAAACGCTATAAATTTTTATTCCTGCGGTTTTTTTACTAGGTACATCCAAGCTTACAATTCTACTAATATATTATAAAATTTCAAAAAACACAATTATTACATAATGATGTAAGTAATCAAATGAAGACATAAGCCAAACCACAATATATATTTAAATATATATATCTATAATATTTCGTACACAAAGTTTCAAATATTTGTGATCTTAAAAAGACAATACATACAACCATAGCTGACCAAAATGATACATACTAAAAGCAAAGATATATGAACGTCAATACAAAATACGTTAATCTAAGCATGACCGATTTGAAAGAGAATGAATGCAGCAAAATAATTTTTCCTTCCTTCCAGCTTGTAGTAACCCCGGTATCATCATACAACACCTGTCAAAACGAAGCACATAAGTTATTTTTCAAATCCAAACATCATCCGCAAGTTATATAATTTTTCATAACAAAAAAGATAAAGACTGTTAGTACATCATTTTAACTAAATAGACTGCAGTACATTAGTTTAACTTTTCAGGTGAAACAGCAAACAAGGACAGGACACAAATTTTTGTACAATTTCAGGTAAAACAAAAACAACATTACCATGCACACTTTTCATATCTTTGTACGAGGACAGGTGAAACTTTTCAGGTGTACATCTGTTTTTTATGATTATAAAATATAAACAACTAAAATGGGAGTATGGTCATATATTTGGGCATGCAACTCAGAAATTTTTGAAGAAAACAGAACAATAATGGATGCAGCCAACAAATGTTAAAGATGAAATCAATTATAAAAGAAATATAATATGAAGATAAGAAATTTACTGAAATCATTATACTTAAAAATGAACGGTCATGAATAATAATTCTCATTACTTAATGAGTAAACAAATGAATTAGTTCCCAATTTTTATAAGACTCTTCACCGTGTCAAAGGTGGTCAGTCTTATGCTGTAATTCACAAACATGTGAAGCATATGAGGATGCGAGTGAAACTTAACCAAGTTTATACAGATGAAAAGATAATTCACAAGATGATGATTTGATTAAAATACCAATAACAATAAATCCACTAGACAAAATTGTACCTGTTACTGGGCAAAGTTTTCAATGCATTGGGCACAAAACCTCTGTATAATCCAATTAGCCCATCTCGGTCCACAATACCTGCATAAGTCATGATGAAATACAAAATAAACATATTTTGAAGCCACGGTAACCAATTTTTTTTATTCCAGCCACAAGTCTACAAAAGAAGTTGTGCACCAAGCACCGTAACAAAGTAGAATTGCATAACATTATTGGTTCTTTAAGAAAAATAGTTTTCCATAAATTTACAAAGAAAACAATGTAAGAAGGACAAGATCATAAGAGAGTTTTTAGACCAATTATACTCCTTAAGCATAGAGGAAATTACATGGTGTAATAATGTGCTGATCGTGAGAAGTAATCATGGCTGCATAAATATGTTACCTGGAAAAGCATCAAAGATGGTATTGAATGGGGAATTTTTCATTTGCATCTGTCGTCTAACAGTATCAAGAGGATAGCACATCAGTATGGCAAGTGTTGCTGACGCCAAGGCAGTGACAACGGATGTTTCTGGTCGCTTTTGGTATTTCTCTGGAAGAGATTTCTTCACTCTACAACAAGGAGAAATTAGTTTATTGTCTAATCATTATTCAACTTTCAATAATTGAAAAAAATGAGAAGGAATTACTACAGACATTTGTATAAAGGAAAACTACACCTATATTTCCTATTAAATTATCAGCAACTCTTTGGCCCTACTAATTCGACATGGCAATTATCTCAACATCGAATAATTGATAACTATCCTCCTCTGAATCACGGTATCTGGAAAGGGGATGGATTTTTCTAGGTGGAAGTAATGCATGGGCTCTATTTTCTATTGCGCTCTGTCTTTCTATCTCCGTTCACATTACAAGCTTCAGAAATCATCATGCATTTTGCCTGCTGGCAGCTGATATCACTTTCCATGCTTTACTTGGTAAAGCACAAAAGCATATGCTCAATTTTCAGCTGAGCATTCTTGCTCAGTTTTCAATATCCTTAGTAAGTTCAATATTTTACTTACTAAGACAATGGAATTATTCACCTACACAATGAGACTTTACATTTTTCTAGCTAGATTGCAGTGAAAACAGGCCAAAATTCTTTATTTATCATCTAGACAATATAATTACGTTCATATTTATCTATGCTTACGTGTGTGTGACCGCACAAAAGTAAATATCCACTCAAGCGATTGGATCAAACACAAGTACGATTTTGATACAAAATTATCAAAGATAGTAGTAATTAACTTAACAATATCTATATGTATGTCATCATTTATCAAGACTGTTGCTTTATATGTAAATCATGAATATCAAACCCAAAACTAAACAGAAATGAACATTCTGAACAAAATAGAACATTAAACCATGAATAAGGCTAAGAAATATCTATGACAATGAAAGGAACTTAGTAATAGAAGCTTCAAGTGATTCTGCAACTGGCAGTTCAAAGTGTTCAGTGGACTTATAGCATTTTTTGGCAGCTCTGCCCAAAACAAAGGTGTGTCGGTTTTCATTGAAATTTCCATTAAGCGCTCAAATGAACTAATTAATATGGATTTGAAATGGGTAAGGATGTTAATATGAGGAGATGGATACTACAATGCAGTAATAGAGACAAAAAAAGACAGTGCAAGGAGTTGAAATTAGCGCAGAAGACGTACCGGTACATAGAAACCAACAGTAAAGAGAGCTTTAAAAGTCACTTTCAAAGGCAGGCGATGCTGAGCAATCGAGTCATAGATCATGCACTTCTTTGTCCCTCGAAGACTTGTCTGAGTATGAATGGTTCAACCTCATGTGTTTCTCCTTTGCTTTTCCTCCAGGTCATGGGTATGGTGATATGCCAAGAAGCCCTGTGGAAAAGTTATATATGTTGTTTATACTTTACATGGTAATGGTTGTGGAAAAGTGCACTGCCTTGCTAAATAATAACTAGCTATCCTTAAGCATTCATACGATAAATAGAATCCAACAAGATAGATTTCTGCTTTACTGATATTTACTATCGGTATTATGTAATTATGAAAGGCTATTTTACTAAATAAAGTTAATATGATGTGAGTATAGTATGTAGTATAGTTAACATGTCGTGCTTCCATGTCTATAGATTCGTATACTGTTCTCAGCTGAGAGTTGAATATACGGTACACTAAACTGAATTTATTCGAGTTCCTTCTTTTTTAAGTCCTATTTCAACTGATAAGACCTTTTGGAAGATGATAGATTATGTTTGAACACTAATAAAAACAACATTACTCAGATCACTTTTTGAAAATTGATTATTTTATGTTTTTCAGTAGATTTTGTTTACTGGGAAAATTTGTTGAGAGGATGCCTAAGCTGGAAGAAGAGGCTTGATGGCTGTAACCAACGCACCTCCGTCTCATACCAACAATTTTGGAACTTATTCACATATTAAAAAGGTACTCTCATGTCATGGTTACGATGTTCATATTCGGTTTGCATGCTGCATACTTTTATTCTTTTCCTCTGTTGTTCAACCTGAAATTTGATTGCCAAAAGTTAACATCTTCATTTCTAGTTTGCAGTAATTTAGGATTTCACTCCCTTTTAGACTGAGCAAACACTGGATACTTCATAAATCTTAATATTTCACAGATAACAAACTGTTATTTTCAGTATATAATTCACATTACATCCATCATTCTGACAGCTCAGACCTCACATTTTAACAGCGTAACATAGAACATAGTTTTAGCATAATATGACGAAATTATGTACCAAAGTGGCGAATTTAATATTTTCTACTTTGATATTTTATTCTTTGCTTTAATTGAAAAGCATGTAATTTACATCTTTTTGGCGTATAATACACACACACACGCATATGTGTGTGTGTGTGTGTATGAAAATAAGCACAATTCCCAGATCAGGCAAACAGAGGAGATGGATAAGAAAACTACTATTGGCTGAGAGCTAGGTAAACCGAAGTTAATTTTTAGCAGTTTCAACTGATTTTGATACGTAAATATTCAAATATAATAAGCCAGATGCATAGTGGTGTTTTACTGTTGTTTTTTTTTTAGTGTGTACGTAAATATCCAACCATGTGGCAACCTCGATCATCACATCCACAAAGTATGTAAAATAAAAACAGATCCACATCATAGTACAATGTCTTATGATCAAGGAAAAGTTTAGCCAGAAAACATAGATTCTGCCAATAAACCTTGTTCTTTTTCCCTTCAACATGCTCACAGTTCACATGATATAGTTATTGCTGATCAAAAAACCATTAAATTAATATTATTAACCATTCTAACAAAGCTGTATATAAGTGTAAGAGAAACTAAATTGCATACCGTGAGCTTGGTATATGGTTGTAATCATCCAATATAAAAATTGTACCTCAAACATAGACAATGTGCCACTGCGGTAAATCTCATCTCCAGGCAGATACTTCAAATCACACTTTTTCTGAAACAAAAGAAAATTTATTATTGTTGTAAAAATGGAAGAAAACTAAGCAAAACTGGGAGGAGAAATGCGATATTGACTCATTATTCCAAAATAAAAGCATCCTTCGACAAAATATACTAGGAAATGAACGTCAGCAGAAAATGCTCATAATAGTTCAATCCTAATGTTATAAATGAGTTTGCAGTAAACCACGACTTAGGGAAATAAATTATGCACTCAACCACAAGAATTCATCAAGCCCAAAATGTCATATATGAAAATATTTTATGGTTAAGTTTTGTATCAGACATTATAAGTACATGCCATGACGTCTGTTGACAATTAATATAGCATTATCCTTGGTGTGACATAAATTGGTTGCAGTTTAAACTGTCACAGATCATTTATGTATTCAACTAAGATACAAAACTTTCAAATCAAATAGTATTCATGTGAAATCAAATATTATTCACAGAAGAGAAGTTCAAATATTAGTTGCAAATCACCACATGCCTCTGAAGCTGCTCTTTGTACTTCATGAAATTTAGGCAAAAGAAAAGTTTTAAAGAATCGTTATATTCTGGTAGGAAAGGTGAGAAGTACAATATATCAATCCCATATCTTCCAAGTTCCATTTTTGCAATATTTTCACCTTAGTGAATTCCTCATGTTCATGCAAACCGGAAGCATCAATCTCCTCATGACTTTGCTGATTGGAACAAAAGTGATCGTTACTGGAACTAATCAACCGCCAAATAAATTTAAAAAAAAAGTGTCAAAAGAAAAGGTGCTTCCAACTAGAAGAATGTCACATGAAAATTTGAAGAAAAAAAGAAAGTTCATACGTCTACAGGTGTTTCATCAATCTTCCGCTTCTGATGGCGTGTCATTTTCAGACTTGTATTGATAAATATATTATCTTTCATGAACTAGTTACCCTTTTGACAGTAATTACAAATAAAACAAAGGTTTCTAGCTTTTATACTAGAGAATGTAACTTTACATACATCATCCAAGTACTCTATGATGTTAACTACACACAGCATTAAGTACTCACTTTTAGTCAAGGACCAATTATCCAACATAATACTATTTGGCTGGAAATATCTTCTCGATACATATCCAAAAAAATGAAATGAATTTTTACCATTCAATGAGGATAATTCCCAACAATGTGAAAGAAAGAAAAAATCCACCATGGGAAGCATTGTGTGAAATGATAAGATAATCATAAAAGTAAAATAGCTTGTCCAGCATTGGTTTTAATGTCCGACATGGCCCACATGTTGGTGATGTATATAATACACATCAGCTTTGGACTTTCATGGTGCAGTTTCTGTAATGCATACTGCAAAAGGAGGCCAAGGTCAAACTTACTGGCTTGACTTGTATAAAAGAGACTACAACTCAAAAAAAGTGACTCCTAAGCACCACTAGAGTAATTGACAGTGTTAAGACGTCACAACATATAATTTAAGAATTAAGAACATATATGGATTCGTAAGTTTATTTGAGTAAAAAAGGATGATAAAAGTTCATCATTGAGAGTCTAGTATAGTAACATACAATTGTAAAGATGGTCAATCTTAATATAGTTTCTTTTCCGCAGCATGGATCTTATGTTCACAGTCATTGCAACCACATGAAACAAAATGACTTAAAATGCTCATACCAACCGTGCTACCTGGTGGCGTTGCCTTCATCTTTCACTATAGTTATCTTTAAATTGTCAAAATTGTTCTTGTTATATGTATATAATAATATGGTATAGTTTGTAGTTTTGCGTGCTTTGTTTTAGAGTTTGACTGAACCAGTTTTTGCCGATGCCAAAAAAGCATGTGTTTTAAGCTTGAAGTATTGTCATTTATAGTGTCAGTCTATTACAAATATAATGATTCCTTTTGATAATCATCATTTAACATTATCAATGAGAGATATGTATTATTATCAACTTAGAGGTCACCGTAAAACTCATTCATCTGACCAAACTACTCAAAAGATATCGTGGATTGTAGTTTATCCAGGTATGCAACAACTATACAATCTCAATTTCAACTAAGATGACATTATCAAGCTAAACTCGGTTCAATATATAAATACGTACCTGGAACAAATATAGTTATAATATACAGTTTACATGCTTGGCACGTATATCCCAATACGTACCAGGCCTCCTTGTTACCATTGACAAACTACAGCTCGTCTAGGGCCTCTTCGTCCACATTGAACCTCCTCCCCCAAGCCGAACTCCAACCGCCACAGTTTGCCTTGTAATCAAAACGAAGACGAGAACGCCCAATTTCATGCGAACCCAAACTTTAACAAGTAAAGAAACCCGAAAGTAAGTGCTCCAGCAAAGAAATAAATCCTAATTGGAATTGATTTTAACCTAAAAATGGCAATAATAATGGATTCACGTGAAATTGAAGTAAAACTTTTTCCAGAACGAAATCTAACAGTAAACAGAGGGATTGATGAAAACTAGGGAGTACCTATTATAAACTTTGATGACAGCCAAAGTGATATGGAGTTGCTAAGGGGATTGTGAGAAAACAGCGCATAATGATATGGAGTTGCTAAAAGGATTGGGAGAAAACAGCGCATAAAGAAGAAGAAAGATTAAGCGATTGGCATTTGTTTTGGAGACCCGCCGCTTTATTTTTAGGAGGATTAGTTCGGATGGAGGGAAAATGAATACGTTGCCGCTTTATTTTTTGGCACTGCATTTGATAGCATGGAGAAGATAATTAAGTTGACCTAGATAGCGAAATAACAGCTGGCAGGCGTCCAACGCTGTACTAATTTGCAATAGATAGAGGATTTTCTTATAGTGATTGTAGATGACATTCCCAATAAGAAATTGCAAAGATGTAATTTTCTTAATGGGGAAGTCTGCAACAACCTTGTTTTGTATGCCGCAGTAAAATGTAAATTTAATTAAAATAGAAATGTTTGAATTTTATTTTTTTAATTATTATTTTGAAAACAAACTCTTATTGGAAGTATATTTAACAAAATAATATGTTTTAATAAATTGAATTAAATTAATAAATTTTTTAAAATAATATATTGAAATTTAATAAATTATTTTAATTGAGTATAAAATATTTTTAAAAGTGTAAATAATTTTTATGTGAGTAAAATAGTGAAAAATAAGTAGGTATTGGAAGGAATGGAATTGGGCAGTTATTTAATTGTAAATTTTTTTTTAAATCATATTGAAATTTATTTATAAATAAATTAGAAGGAGTTGGAAAAGAAAAGGGAAGAAATGAAACTTAATACTTATTGAATTTCAATCTAAAGGCCCAAATTAAATTAAAAGCCCTAACCCGCACCGCTTGCTATATTCTCAAGCCCAAATCCAATGTCAATGTCCATAACCTTCCTCTCTTTTATTTTCACTTATAAGCCCGAACCACTCAATAGATCCCAGCCCTAATCCCCTTTAAAAAATCACGACTTCAAAATATAAAAAAACAAACATGAGCACATGATGGCGGCCGAGCATCAGCACTGATGTCGCAGGCAAGGAGAGTAGGATGCGCTGCGTTTGCAAGGCTATTGGTGGCTTCGAAACGATTTGACAGCCACTTCGATGACGTCTTGGGTGGAGCGACGCATGCGACTAAGAAGGAGCCCTATCATGTTTTGCGTGATATAAGAGGAGCTCGGCCATGATTTGGAGGAGGGCTGGCGAAGGAGTTGGAAATAAACATGGTGAATGGCATTCAAGCATGGAATGTAAGCATGTCCTCTGGCGGTGGTGCTAAGTGAAGGGCGGTCGCTGTTTTGGGGGACTTATGATTGCATACATCTATATGTATCTTCACCAACTCTTAAGTTGCTCCTAAATAGATGTTTTGCTCTTAACCATTTGAGATATAATTCACCAGTACCATATGATTCGTAATCATATGACCAAAGAATTATTTCTCAAAGTTGTGGCTTAGTCCATAATTTTAAAACATTTGAAAATTTTCATATATTTTTGTATTTTCTAATGCATCGCTTTTGTTATGAAACAAATACCATTTTTATAGTTGTATCTTATAAAAAATATTCATAATATTTATATTGAAATAAAATTATGTCCATTTTCATTGCATATCGAAAACAGTTATTATTTCTTAACTAATATTAGGCATGTTTATGAAATCAATTTTACATTCCTTGTTGCGCCCACTAACGAGTGTAAACAAATATGCTCTTAATATTTCCGCTATTATTATAATAGCTTACGAAATGTGAAGCTCCATTCAACCACTTATAATGGATTTTATTTCATACAATATAACAGGTTACAGTCGAGAATTTCGGGGATCTCAAAGAAATAACTTTTAAACAGTTTACTATATGTATATATATATTTGGAATAGAAATCATATTTCTCATTCAATATTAAGTATCTTTTACTGTTTTATATAATTCTTGTTTTCAATGTCTCTTGATAAAGATGAGGTGACAATTCACTCTCTTCATCCCAACTATGCCAAATTTACAATCGCTCTTATACATTTGCTTTCCTTTCCTAGTCAAACCATTAAAAAGGAAATCATTACTACAAAACCGCAATGAAGTCTTAATAAAAATGCATTTGGTCATCACGAATAAATAAGGATATGGAATAAGTTGCACTTTGCATAAACTAATAAAACTGACATTTCAGTAATCGAATTCCTAAATACACCTTGTAGCTATTAGATTAGTGCTACATCTACACAACCAAATCATTACTGTATGTAATTATATTGAATGCATGATCTAACATTAGGTTTACTTGCTTATTTCAAATAAACTAATTTCATTGAAGTTTCATACATTACGAATTGCGATTATTCATCATATAATATTTATATGTTATGGATCAAATATCCATATTCTTATATTACATTTAGAGTTCAAACTCATAAAAGCAAACGCTGTTTTGGACTAATAAACACCTACACGATCGAGGCACGAGTATTCTAGTAGTTGTGTAAAGAGGTGAAGTGACAATATGCCAAAAGGTCTATTAGTAAGTATATTTTATATTTCTATGTCAATCTTAATTCAGTTCATTTATAAATTTTAGCTGATAAACATTTTATCAATTATAGGTTGTAAAAATTTATCGAAGTAGATCATTTTAACCTTTGTAGCACACATTTTTGCAATATTAGAAAATTTAAATGTGTTCAATTCCTTTTTCTAATAAGGTTCCTACCAAATTTTTATGTTTCTCATAATCTTGAGAAAAACAAAGAAATCTTTTGATTTCTCTAGTGGCCATTAGGACTTGCTTACCTTGGGATTTTGGCCTTGAGGAAACTTAACAAATCATACACCTACATGCGATGGATAATACCTTATTAATTGTATCATACACAGCTTCTAACTTGGATCTTTATCTTCGTATATCTCATATCACTTATCTAATTATTTAAATCAGAATATGTAGTTGAAATCAAAGGTGAATTGAGATGTAGTAGAAATGAGGTACAACAGATCCTTGCCCTTTATATATTAAGGATTCATAATCTTTTAAATATACACACACACACACATTTTAAGTGATATCGATTTAAGGAACAATGTATTTACATCTGAAATCACGGTATATGTGTAATATGCATGTACTCATGTCTTACACCTAAGTTAGGTTTCTTGCATTAGTTCCACTTATGTTTAATCGTATATGACTATATAAGTTTTAATTTATTTATAACTTTATAATTTAATTAACTTATATAATATATATATATATATATATATATAAATGTATCTAATTAATTAAATCATATTTAATTAATTTTAATTCTTATTAATTAAATCGTATTTAATTAATTTAATTTATTCTATACAATATTTTTGAAATATTATATTATTTACCTTAAACTATATAACAAATATGGTCAACTATAACATTTATAGTTTTTAATATATACAAACCAATATATGTATACATTTTCATTAATTAATTATAAGTTAATTTTATTTGATAAATTCTTTTATTTAAATACACAATTCAATTAAATATTTATATTAAAGCAAAATTAACGCAGCGGATTAACAACTTTGATCACGAGATGATGCTTCGTGTCAAACAAATCGATACAATGATGAATCGATGGATTAATGATACCAAGGATAAATGCCCAAATCCGTTGATCTCGTGAGATATCGGATTCTAGCTATCTTTAACACGTTGATCGCGCACGATACTGTGTTAGAAGATCTACGATTCTTCTACGTTGATCTCGTGCACGAGATTCCGTATCGGCTTCAAATCCGTTGATTCGAGCGCACTCGAATAATCAAAAATGGAGAAAGGAGATAACACTCAACTTTTAATTTTAAAGAGGCACAGAGCACTCAAACAAATGTTTATTCAAAATCAACCATCTCAAATGATACAACTCACCCGCTATTTATAGGATTTTTACAACACAACACACATCACAGCCGACCTAACTCATGGCCGACCTAACTCACATGACCTAAGTACAAACGATTTAATACATATATGCGGCTCAGTACACACGACCTAACAGATACAACACACGCGACCTACGACTCAACCAACAAACACGGCATAACCTTACGCGACATAATATTTTCAAGCGACATAAGAACAAGCGGCATCATGCGACCTAGAGTGTGATCGACTTAAAAAGAATGCGGCATAAGATCAATCGGCTTCATTTGCGGCTTAGCGACCTACGACTTAAGGAATGAGCTTCATGCGACCTAAGTGATTCTATAGCCCGGGGCCTGCTCTGCTCGCGATCTAAGGCTTCGCGTCATATGGATCTGCTCGCTAGGTCGTAGCTCGGTTATGTTGTAACGACCTAAGGGAAAACGGGCACTTTGAAGAATCGCTGCATCTTTCTTCCCTCTTATCTCATTATTCTTTACTTTGTTAGGTCGCTGGCGACTTATTAACTCGTTAGGTCGCTCGCGACCTAAGGCAACATCAGATTGCGTTGCATCATCCTCCCCCGGTTGCAACGAATTCGTCCCCGAATTCACACTCTCCTCTTCTTCGACACACTTATCATCATGATATGGAATCAAGTATTTGACGTTGAAAACGTCGGCAGTATGGATATGATCCGGCAATCTCAATCGATAAGCATTATCATTGACCTTCTTCAAGATTTCTACTGGACCAATCTTTCGAGCTTTCAACTTGCTGTAAGTTCCAACTAGAAAATGATCTTTCGTCAATACTGCGTAAACAAAATCACCTTCTTTGAAGTCCACACTCCTTCGCTTCTTATCTGCCAGTTGCTTATACTTCTCATTTGACTTAAGCAATCATTCACGAACAATCTTGTGACACTCCTGCAACTCATTCACGAAATCACAAGCTCGTTTAACAACTCCTTTCTGAAATGGAACTATCGACAAATCCAACGGTCCCTTCGGAATTGTTGAATATACTACTTGAAATGGACTGAATCGAGTACTTCGATTAACGGCATGATTGTGTGCGAACTCAGCTTGACATAACTTCACATCCCAGCTCTTCACATTATCCTTCACAAGACATCTCAACAAGTTTCCCAAAGATCTATTCACTACTTCCGTTTGCCCATCAGTTTGTGGATGATAAGCACTACTAGAATTTAGCTTAGTTCCAACCATCTTCCACAAACTCAACCAAAAATGACTTATAAATCGAGTATCCCGGTCAGAAGCAATGGTATCAGGTAGCCCATATAGTCGATAAACCTCTCTAAAGAACAATTGAGCAACACGGACTGCATCGGCGGTCTTTTTACAAGCTATGAAATGTGCCATCTTCGAAAATCTATCCACCACAACATATATAGAATCATTCCCTCGTTGAGTTCTTGGCAAACCCAAAACAAAATCCATGCTAACATCGACCCATGGTCTAGTAGGCACGGGCAATGGCATATACAATCCTGCATTCGTAGCTGTCCCTTTGGAAACTTGACATATGTGACATCTCTGCACAAATCTTTCAACTTCTTTCCTCATGGAAGGCCAAAAATATGATTAAGAAATCAACTGCAAGGTACGATCTCTTTCCACATGTCCTTCTTCATGCAATTCTTTCACAATCTTCATTTGCAAACTGCACTCTGGTATACACAACTGATTTCCTTTAAGTAGAAAACCATCAACTAACATATACTCATCCGTCTTCCCTTTATCGACTTCATCTACAATCTTAGCAGAGTAAGGATCCTCAACAAACAATTATGGCAAAACATTAAACCCCGTCACTTCAACTCTCATTGTAGTCAATAAATGATTTCTTCTACTCAATGCATCTGCCACACGGTTTGTAACTCTCGATTTATGCTTTACGACAAATGTAAACTGTTGCAAGTACGCAATCCATGAAGCATGCCTGGCTGCAATCTTATCCTGTCCCTGCAAATGCTTAAACACTTCATGATCAGTATACAACACAAACTCCTTATAAAACAAATAGTGTCTCCAGTGCCTTATGGCTTGGACAATAGCATAGAACTCCAAGTCATAGGTATTGTATCTTGTCTTGGCTCCAGAAAGTTTCTCGCTAAAATAAGCAATTGCGCGTCCCCTTTGACTTAACACTCCTCTAATTCCAACTTTAGATGCATCAATATCCAACTCAAAGAGTAATTGAAAGTCCGGATATCTAAGAATCGGTGTTGTATTCAAAAGTGTCTTGATCTGTTGGAAAGCAGAATCAGCCTCTCAGTCCACGCAAATTGCTTTCCTTTCATACTATCTGTCACTGGTGCCATTACGCTACTGAAATATGGAATAAACCTTCGATAGAATGATGCTAACCATGGAAACTTCTCACTTCAGTTGTAGTCCTGAGTTGTGGCCAATCCGTGATTGCTTCAACTTTACCTTGATCCACATGGATTCCTTCCTTGGACACCACGTGCCCCAAAAACAAAACACTGTGTGTCATGAACATGCACTTCTTTGTCGCCGCGTAAAATTTCTCCTGACGAAGTATCATCAACACTTCCCACAAGTGTTGTAGATGTTCTTCTGTGCTTACACTGTATATCAATATATCATCAAAATATACCACCATGAACTTTCCAATAAACCGTCGAAAGATCTGATTCATCACTCGCATAAAAGTACTAGGTGCATTCGAAAGACCAAACGACATGACCAGCCACTAATACAATCCTTCCCGTGTCTTGAATGTTGTCTTCCATTCATCACCTGGTCCAATTCGAATCTGATGATACCCACTCTTCATATCAATC
This sequence comes from Allium cepa, assembly GCA_030765085.1. Classification (NCBI taxonomy): domain Eukaryota; kingdom Viridiplantae; phylum Streptophyta; class Magnoliopsida; order Asparagales; family Amaryllidaceae; genus Allium; species Allium cepa. The sequence goes on along the minus strand of CM060940.1, from coordinate 404,708,872 downwards.
TTTGAAAAGATAGCAGCTCCTCTCAACTGATCTAACAAGTCATCCAATCTAGGCATCGAAAATCTGTACCTCACTGTAATCTTGTTTAGTGCTCGACTATCCGTACACATTCTCCAAGTTACATCCTTCTTTGGCACTAACAAAGCTGGTACTGCACAAGGACTTAAACTTTCTTGTACGCGCCCTTGTTCAAGTAACTTCTCCACCTGCCTTCTCAACTCTTCGTTCTCCTTTGGACTCATTCTATAATGTGGTCTATGTGGTAACACAGCTCCCGGAACAAGACCAATCTGATGTTGTATGTCTCTCAACGGTGGTAATTCTTTGGGCAACTCTTCAGGAAATATATCTTCAAACTCCTTCAACACTGGCTTAACTTCTTCAGAAATTTCAACCGCTTCACTACTTTCACGTCCAATTAAAAGAAATACTTTAGGCTCATCCTCTACTTCTCTGACAAACTCCTTCAAAGATAATAGAGTCTTTAGTTCTTCGATTTCCTCCAACTTGCTTTCTTCTTGTTGTCGCTTTTTAGAAACTAAAGTGATTTTGGTGCCCTCGAACATGAAACTATAACAGTCGGTCCTTCCATCATGTTGCACAGCTCTATCGTATTGCCACGGTCTCCCCAACAACAAATGACATACATCCATATCTACCACGTCACACCAAAATTCATCTTTATACTTCTTTCCGATGGAAAAAGTTACACAAGCTCTTCGACTAGTCTTCACTTCCCCACCTTTCCTCAACCAAGCTAATTTGTAAGGTTTGGGATGCTTTTCTGTCTTTAACGCCAACTTCTTTACAGCTTCTGAAGAGATGATATTATCACAACTTCCTGCATCGATAACAAACTTGCAAACCCTTCCCAAAATAGTGCACGTTGACTGAAAAATATTACTCCTCAACCAACTAGTCTCCTCTTCCTACTTTGGCATCAAGCAAGATCTCCTCATCATTAAAGAATATCCTTCGTCTCCCGCCAATAATTCTTCTTCCTCCTCAACTTGTGGTGAATTGGAACATTCTATTTCTGCATCCTCATCCTCAACCTCAGCAACCATCACTCGCTTCTTCGGCTTCGGACATTCATTGCTTTTATGACCAAACTCCTGACAGTTATAACACTTGAAATTATTGTAGACCTTGGTCTTAGCAACTTCATTAACAACCGGTTTACTAACAGCGTTGGAAACACTAGTATTGCTACTAGCCCCTTTCACCTGATTGTTGGAATTTGTAAACACACCACCTCCTCTTCTACCTTGCTTCTCCCAAGCTAGAGCCTTTTGGTGTGCTTCAACCACAGATCTTGGATCAATCATATTCACCATATCCTGAATCTACATTCTCAATCCTCTAACAAATCTAGCTGTCAATTGTTCCTCTGTCTCCATGATATCATTTCTGACAATCAGTTGATAAAACTCATCTGCATAGTCATTTACCGACTTTGTTCCCTGTCTCAAATTCTGTAAGCGCTGATACATAAGAGACTGATAATTATAAGGCAAAAAAGTAGCCTTCATCAACTTCTTCATCTTCTCCCATGAAACAATCTTCGACTTTCCCATTCTTTTCCGAGTAAGTTTAGTTTGCTTCCACTATGTCATAGCTCTACCCCTCAATCGTGTAGCAACCAACTTAACTCTGCGATGCTCGGGTACTTCCTTAAAGTCAAAAATTTCTTCAACATTTGATAACCAATCCAAAAATTCTTCCGCTATCGTTCCCCCTTTGAATTCTGAAATCTTTGTTTTCATCCCCGACTCCCATCAACGATCATCTTCTACATCCCGATATTGATTACGTACTTGGTCTCGATCTCGATAATGAACACTACATCTATCACCATCTTCATCATAATCAAATGTACTTCGGTATCGATCTCGACCATCAATATCTCTACGATCACACATATCTCTTCTACTATGTCTTTCAGCATCATGATATGGCTCATCTCCAAACTCACGTGGAGTTCTTCTCTCTTCATTTCTGTACTCGTGTTCTCGTCTCATTGAAACTGATGATTCTCTTCTTTCTCGACAAGATTGTGGTGACACCCTCCTCACTTCCGCAACCGATGGTGAAACACTATTTCCTCCATGGTTCGAGATTGGTGACCTTATCCTTTGACTTTGATTCATGTCATTCATCAATTTCTCTAACTTTCCAATACCTTCATCGAACTTTTCGTTGATATGTTATTCCATTTGTTCGGCTTCTTGTCTTTGATACATATCTTCAACATTTTGAAATCGATTAGCACGTCTTGGAGGCATTTTGATACACAATCTCTAACTGATACAAAGTGATTCAAATTGATACTTGTCTCGGATCTAGCTCTCGGCTCTGAATTCTGCACTTTGCTTGGATCGGCTCAAAGTTTAACTCTCGGCCTGGATCCAACACTTCAATACTCGGCTCAACTCCAACACTTCAACTCGGCTCCAAGAGGCTCGGCTTAGCTATGATTGGCTAAGTCTAGCTCTGATACCAAATTGACGCAGCGGATTAACAACTTTGATCACGAGATGATGCTTCGTGTCAAACAAATTGATAAAACGATGATGGAACGATACAATAATGAATCGATGGATTAATGATACCAAGAATAAATGCCCAAATCCGTTGATCTCGCGAGATACCGGATTCTAGCTATCTTTAACACGTTGATCGCGCACGATACTGTGTTAGAAGATCTACGATTCTTCTATGTTGATCTCGCGCACGAGATTCCGTGAATCGACTTCAAATCCGTTGATTCGAGCGCACTCAAATAACCGAAAATGGAGAAAGGAGATAACACTCAACTTCCAATTTTAAAGAGGCACAAAGCACAAACAAGAGTTTATTCAAAATCAATCATCTCAAATGATACAACTCACCCGTTATTTATAGGATTTTTACAACACAACACACATCACAGCCGACCTAACTCATGGTCGACCTAACTCCACACGACCTAAATACAAACGATTTAATACATATATATGACTCGGTACACACGACCTAACAGATACAACACACGCGACCTATGACTCAACCAACAAACACGGAGCAACGTTACGCGACATAATATTTTCAAGCGACATAAGAACAAGCGGCATCATGCGACCTAGAGTGTGAGCGACTTAAAAAGAATGCGGCATAAGATCAATCGGTTTCATTTGCGGCTTAGCGACCTACGACCTAAGGAATGAGCTTCATGCGACCTAAGTGATTCTGTAGCCCGGGGCCTGCTCTGCTCGCGATCTAAGGCTTCGCGTCGTATGGATCTGCTCGCTAGGTCGTAGCTCGGTTATGTCGTAACGACCTAAGGGAAAACAGGCACTTTGAAGAATCGCTGCATCTTTCTTCCCTCTTATCTCGTTATTCCTTACTCCGTTAGGTCATTGGCGACTTATTAACTCGTTAGGTCGCTCGCGACCTAATGCAACATTAGATTGCGCTGCATCAAAAATTTAGTTGTATTCGTCTTAAACAAATCAAAGATAAATATATAACTACAATAATTATAATTACATGCATTATTCATTATATATACAAGTTTGTATTAATTAACATTTAATAAATTTATTTATCAAATAAATCAAATATTAAATTAAAACATTTTTTATTAAATATCTTAAATAATTCAAAATTTTATTTTACAATTTATCTTAAACAATTTAAGATAAAGAGAAAACACACACACACCCCATTATATATGTTCATTTTTAATTGATGATTTATTCAATTAATTAAATAGCAAATAAATTTGTGAAAATATTAAATTTATTTTCAAACAAATTTTGAAAATTTTAATTTTTAATCTTATAACCTTTATAAGATTTATTTACATTTTAAACCGAACTTTTAAATTTAAAATATGTATTAAATTCAATATTTTAAACCTCAAAATCTATGTATAAATTTTTGACCTTCTAAAGCGCGCTCACACTTAAATATTTTAAACCTAGCGGGAAAATCGAAGCACCTTCCAAAGTCGAAGTTCGTGTATGGATTGCTTTACACAGCAGGTTAAACACTACTATCTAATTAAATACTAAACTAACAAATAGCTTCAATCATAACCCATGTTATTTTGTAACATTGCACTCAAAACAACTACTCATTTGTTTTTTGAATGCGACTTTTGTAACTATGTAAAAATCTTTGACTAGGATATGATACATCCCCTCTTTGGTATTGGAGCAGTTTTAGATTTGAATTCTCACCCTCATTTAGGAAAATCATAGATTTTATTTATTCTATTACATCTCGGGGTCAGTGGTTAGAAAAAAATCAATGCCCGTTTAATAATGTATGTAGAAATACATCATCTATCATACACTTTGTTGCCTGGCATATCTCACTGTGCACATGTGCAAGTAGAAGATACCCAAGCTAGAGATCTCGTCTCGATCAGATGATCATGTATAGTTTGGCATCACATGATACCCTTTCCTCCTTCTACTAGGGCACAATCTGACAGATCACTGATGCAGGTCAGGTTCGTCTTCACCAACAGCTAGGTTCAACCCTACAGTAGCAGCCATAGCACTAAAGCTGGACCATACATATTGTTTACAATCACTCAAGCTGCATTTGGTTCCGGTCATGCAACAGCTTTGCCTTGGTACACTGAAATTGTCACACAGCGGCTTTACTTTGGGCTATCGACATTCTCCACTTTCATTACTTGTTGTCTGTCCAAACATGTTTGTCGACCATGCTTATCCACATATCAGCGATGCATTTCCTATTCTCCGAAAATTTAAGTCGTTTAAGCATTACCTGATCATGCATGTTTCTGCACATGTTTAAGCATTACCAGTTCATGTCGTTCAACCACGCATCTTCTGCACTTGCAAGCTCCTGTCCACACTTTCCTACCCGCACTCCCTATTGAAATATATGCATGCTCAATCGTGCTTCTTCTGTACATACAAGCCACTACCCATTCTTGCCTATTCACACATCTCACTGAAATATATGCATGTTCATGCTCATGCATTGCCTGTTTTCTTGTTCAAAAATGCATGCAAGCTAAGTAATCCTGTCATTGTAGTTCCTATCCAAAATGCATGTAGTCTATCTATTACTTAGACATAAAAGCAGAAACAATCCCTGCTTATGTGGCATCGTTGTTCTCACCTTATTTCAAAATAATTAACTCATGTCCCATCAACATTTTTTCTTTACTGAACTAGAAACTGAATCCATCCCACTTTCACTCCTTATTTTTTCCCATTTCTAACTGTTTTAATTGCAACTATTCCATGGCAGAACCCACAGGAGTTCGATTTCGGGATATATCCTGCATAGGTGGCAGCCTACAATACCTCCTCAACATCTCATCTATCTCCACCATTATATGCCTCCTCCAATTCATCTTTATCGAACTTCGTTCCCATCATCGCTCCATTCAAGATCCTGCAGCCTTTCTCATCGGCTCCTCTCCATTTACCATGCCTGTGACTCCATCAACTATGGCCCAGTCGCCTCCCAATTCTCCTCACTGAACGCTCGCCCTTCCTCATTCTCCCTGCCCTATCCTCCGTTGTTCTTCTCTTTGTAATACTGGCAATTTTTTTGAAGCAATGCATTTGTTTTAGGCGATTTTAATTGGACTACAAACGTACACGTGGAGAAAGGTATATTATTTGGCTGCATTTTGTGATGATGGTTGTGGTAGTGAGCTTAGCAAATTTTGGGATTTGGAAAATGGAAGGAGGTTACGATTAGTAGGTTTAAGGATGGAAGCAATTAGTACTTGGAGTTCAACAGCAGTTTTACCATTATGTTGCAAAGTTAGATAAGTGTAAACTGACAGAAACTCGAAAATATTCTTTTGTTCGGAACTTATGAAATACAGTGTAACATTGCTGTACACATAGAGTTGTATACATAGCCCGTATTGACTTGTTCAACAATGTACAATTGTACTCATTATATAATTACATTTCTACCCTTGTAATATGAGAATATACTGTTTGCCTCTGTTTATCTATTGTCATTCTTCCAATACCCCTCTCAATTAGATTTAGGGTTTTTCTTCATTCCCTTTCCTTTCGCCACCTTCTTCAATCTTCGATTCTAACTGCAATCTCATGAAATTCTTTGATGATAAGGATTTAGTGAGTATGTTAATTAGCACGTTGCTAGAAGGCTGGTAGATGATTAACGTTCAGTCGTCCCCCAATCACTCGCTCATGAACAAAGTAAAGACCAATTTCAATGCGCTTTGTTGGTGTAATATAGAATTAGCAGATAATGATATAGTGCTGAGATTATCACATCAGATTACAGGCTTTTTCTTCAGCTCAATTCCAACTTAGAAGGGATTCAATTTATATAATCACTGTAGTGGTGCTTGCCACGCTGTGGTACTCAGCTTCGGTGCTAGATTTGAAGATGGTTGGCTCCTTTCTGGAGCATCATGACACCAGATTCGCTCCTACATATATACAATATCCAGATGTAGATCTGTGATCATTTGCATCGGTTGCCTAGTCTGCATCTGAGTATCCCTGAATCTACAGTGTTTTGCTTGGTTTTATATTTATGCCTTGATTTATTGTACCTTTTAAATACCTTAGAATGCGTTTTAATTCTCCGTAGTGCTCATCTAATGATTTTTGCATGAATTGGCATATTTTTTTCACACTAAATATGATGTCTGGTCGAGTAACGGTAAAGTACTGCAATGCACCCACTATGCTCCTACATTGTTTTTCCTTGTCTATGAACTCCCCCATTTTTTAGATAGGTATAGATTATTGATCATTGGAGCATGTTGCGCTTTGGTCCGATTCATTTTTGCCTTGGTCAAAATCTTTGTGATGTACTTCCTTTGACATAAGATTAATTTTATATTTGACTATCTGCAAACTTCTATTCCTAGGAAATAGTTTAAATTTCCTAGGTCTTTAATTGAAATTTCTTCATTTAAAAAATGCACCATGTTCTTGATTTCATCTTCACCGCTTCCTGTAATTACGAATTCATCCGTGTATATAACTATATATGTTGTTGCACTTTTGTCAGCCTTTGTATATAAAGAATTGTCTGACTTGGTTGCCTTGTATCCAAGTCTGACTAATGTTGGCTTTGTTAGAGATCATTGCATAGGTGAATGAAGATATAGTCTCACATCACTAAAAATAAGAAATATTTCATGTTTATATACTCATTCCCATCAACCTATATTAGCCCTTAGGATAAAGTAATTTGTGCGAGGGGGAGGACCTATATGACCATGGTTTAAATACACATGCACGCGCCGCCTACCCGTCCGATCGACCGGGTTTGGTTTTAAATCTAATGTGTTACTATCTTTTTGCTAGAAAAAACAAAGCCTGTTTTGCATAGTAGTTTTTCCAAAAGAAGAAAACAATGACGAACAGACACGACTGTTTCAAATAATGTGACTCCTGGCTGAAAATAGAAATGACTGTTGGACGTTGTAAATGACAAACGAAAAAAACGACTGGTGGGTGTTGTAGTTGACTCTTTGATTCAAAATAACATATGCAACCTTCTGAGCAGATGCAACCGTTGAAGGCTATAAAAGGATTGGAATACTTATAACATTCCTCGTTTCTTTTTCTTCGTCTTCGTCTTCATTCTATTCTCAAATCCAAGCATTATCAAATCACAGAGTAGATATACTCATCACAACCTCATGTAGATTATTCTATTGCATCTTGGGAAACTTTGCAAATAATGCTTTAAGGAGATTGCTATGGCAAGCTTCAAATTCCTTACTGTTTTATATGAGTATCTTATTTTTGTGCATCCGTGTGCATGATTTTCTTATAGTTCTTACACTTTATTTTAGTTCTTACTTACTGCTTTGGTAATGCGACCATCTAGAACTTAAAACTTTATAGTTTTTACTAAAATAAAAATGACAACTATTAAGATATCAGAAAAAACTGCTAGCCACAATAGACCTGATTCGTTCAAAAGAGATATGATAACTTTCAAACTTGGAAAAATAAGATGTTGTTCTATCTAACTATGTTCGATCTGCAAAGGTATATTGAAGAGGAGGAACCTATGCCAAAGTTAGATGAAACTAGAGAAACACACAAAGATGTGTTTCTAGCAATTGATGCATAGAAACATTCAGATATCCTATGTAAGAATTACATTCTAAATTGTTTGGACAAGATGTTATACAAAGTGTATCAGCCTCAAAAGACAGTAAAGGCTCTCTGGAGTACATTGGCCTCAAAATATAAGACAAAGAATATTAGTTTGAAGAAATTCATCGTAGATAAATTCATGGACTACAAAATGATAGACTCCAAATATGTGACTGCTCAACTTCATGAACTACAGGTATCATTCATCAACTTGAATCAAAATACCATAAAGTTAGAGAATCTTTCATGGTTGGAGCAATAATAGAAAGGACTACCGCAACTATCTAAAGCATAAAAAGAAGGAGATTTCTTTACAAGTCTTCACCGTTAGACTGAAGATAGAGGCGGATAACCATGGAATTGCATAACAAAAAAACGAGGAGGTATTTGTTATAGAAGGATCAAGGAATAAAGGTACTTCAACAAAAACAAAAAGAAGAATTTCTCACAAAAGAGGAAAGCACCAGAAAAGAAATCCAACGAAAATAAGCAGTCCAAGAAGTTTAATGACAATTATTGGATTTATGGCTAGACAGACACACCGCTAAAGATTGTAGACGCAACAAGGAGAATAATTCAGAGGCAAATATGGTGGACAACATGGAAGTGAAGGAATCCAAAATTTCTAGAGTTGTGTCAGAATGCAAATTTGGTTCAGAATCGTACATAATGGTGGCTTACCACAAGTGCTACTCGTCATGTATGTTCTGATAAATCCATGTTTTCTACTTACAACAAACTCGATTAAGGAGAAAAACTCTACATGGGTGAATTTGCAGTTTCCAAGATTGAGACAGTGGCACAGCCATCCTAAAGTTCACCACTGAAAAAAATGTTACATTGAATGACATGCTTCATGTTCCAAACATCTGCAAGAACATAATCTCTAGATGTATACTATAAAAGAAGGGATTCTGAATGGTCTTCAATTCAGACAAGATGGTTGTCCAAGGCTGGAATTTATATTGGAAGGGGATATTTATGTGATGGCCTATTTAAGGCAAATATAGTCGTATTCAGCAAAAATACTATGTATTCTAATTATGCAATGAATAGAAATGAAGTTTCTTATTTGGTTGTGCATGAAACTCTATTATAGCATGATAGGTTAGGACAAATAAATTTCCAAAAGATGAAAAAACTTGCAAAGGTATGATTAATTCCAAAATTTTGACGTAGATAAAAAATATAAATGTGAGAAACGTGTAGAAGCGAAATAGTCAAAAAACAATTTTATACTATTGATGGGAGTACTGAATCATCGAGAATGGTTTATACTGATTTATGTGATTTCAAGTCATTACCTACAAGAGGTGGGAAAATGTACTTTATCAAATTTGTTGACGATTATATGCGATACTGCTATGTTTATCTTTTAAATAGTAAAGATAAAGTAATTGCATCATTTATATAATACAAAACTTAAGTAGAAGATCAACTTAACAAAAGATCAAGAAATAGAGATTAGATCGAGGTGGAGAATATGAGTCCTAATTTGGATAACTCCATGTAGAAAATGGAATAATTCATTATAGAGCAGCCCAATATTCACCACAACAAAATGGTATTGCAGAGAGAAAGAATATAACGCTAAAAGACATGGTTAACAGTTTGCTATTAACTTCCAGCCTACGAACGTACTTGTGGGGGAAATCCCTAAACATGTCTAATCATATACTAAATAGAGTTCCACATAGAAAAATAGGAAGAATTCCATATGTATTATGGAAACGACATCTGCCAAGTTTCAAATACCTCAAAGTTTGGGGGTGCTTGGAAAAAGTTCCAGTTCTGCCTCCTAAGAAAGTCAAACATGGACCAAAAACTATAGATTGTTACTATCTAGGACCCGTCGAAAATAGTAGCGCATACAGATTTTTAGTCTTTAAGTCTGATATAAATGACATCTGTATAAATACAATTATGGAGTCAAGATATGCCTCTTTTTTTGAAGATGTGTTTCTACACAAAAAGAATGACCAAACATTTGTCCCTAAAAGGACAAGAGAAGAAAGGGATGAACCACATGACGATCAAATTCATCGTGAAAAGGATGAAATTGAACTAAGAAGAAGCACAAGGGAAAGAACTTCCAAGCCTTTTGGCTCAGAATTCTTAACCTACATGTTAGAACATAAACCTCAAACTTACAAAGAGGCAATGTCATCTTCAGAATCTTTATGTTGAAAAGAAGCACTCAAAAATGAGATGGGAATTAGTTGACATTCCATTTGGAATAAAACCAATTGGTTGGAAATGGATCTTCAAGAAGAAGATGAAACCAGATGAATCTATTGAAAAATATAAAGCCAGATTGGTAGCCAAAAGTTCTCGTCAAAAAAAAGGTATAGACTTTTTCGATATTTATTTACCGGTTACATGAATAACCTCTACAAGAATGCTAATAGTGATTGCATCCATCTACAATCTAGAAATTCATCACATGGATGTTAAAATAGCATTACGTAGAGCAACTTAAAAGTCTTTATTTCCAAAGGAAATGAGAACAAAGTATGAAGATTAGCCAAATCATTATATGGACTCAAACAAGCTCCGAAACAATGGCATGAAAAATTTGATAGTGTCATGATGAAAAATGATTTCGTATAAATAAATGTGATAAATGTGTTTATTACAAACAAGTTTGACATTTATATGTGGATGATATGCTAATCTTTGGTACTAACATTAAAGTTATAGAGATCATATAGAAAATGTTAATTAAAAATTTTGAAATGAAAGGCTTTGGAGTTGCAGATGTTGTTTTGGGAATAAAAGTAATAAAGTACCTAAGGGAATTGAATTATCTCAGTCACATTGTGTAGAAAAAGTGATTGAAAAATTCCAAAATTATGGAATCAAAGGGGTAAGAGCACCTTTTAATTCAATAGAAGTACAGCAAAAAAAAACTAATAAGAGTGCAATGCAACTGGAATACACTTATGTCATAGGATGTTTAATATGTCTCATGAATTGCACAAGACCAGATATTGCTTATGCAGCAAGTCGACTAAGCACGTATACAAGTATCCCAGGGGAGGAACACTAAAACGCACTACTGAGAGTGTTGCGATATTTAAACAATACTACAAACTTTTCATTACATTACGGAAATATCCTATCAACTTAGAAGGATAAAGTGATGCAAACTAGATTTCAGATTTAGAGAAACCTAAATCAACAAGTGGTGTAACAACCCGATATTTTCAACCATTCGCATTCACATATGTCGGACTTGAATTGCTCAAAATACCGCGTTGTAAATAAAATTTGGCAAATCTCATCACATACAGTAAATAAATAAACACGGATCACAGACACAGAGTAAATAAAATTGCAGCGGAAGTAAAAGAGATAGTAGTTCATGTAGCTACTATATAAATATAAGATACATCAGAGTTAAACAAGAAACAAAAGATGAGTAACAGGATATATCAGGTATAAATCAGAATACATCACTGAAATCACTAGATGCTGAAAGCAAAATAGATGGTTGGATCTTCAAGCAAAGCTCCAACTTCGAAGGTGAATCTTGAATTCTGAATCACTCAATCTGACTCGAGCATAAAGAAAAATACAAAACTCTTGAGTCAGGACATAAATACTTATGAACTGTAAATCAACTCAAGTGAACAGTAACACAAATGCATCAGTAACTTAAAGGATGCTTGGGATCGCCCATCCTTTAAGGATCCGTTAAACTATTTACTATGTAGTAATATTGTGCTATTATAATAATGTCTATAGTAAAATAAACTTACTTTTAAATAGCGTCGAAGGGTTACCCATATAGCCCCCAACACGTAATAGTCCCAGTAGTCCGTCCAGTATCAATATATCTCCTGATCGGAAGACTACCCTAAATACTCCATGGGCTATGGGAGAAAAACAAACTCATAGTAAAGACTCGGTACGGTAGGTGACACGGCACACAAGGCAATGCCAAGTTAGATATAACAATTACGCACACAGGCTAGTGGTAACGTAGCAGCCACATACGCCCACCTCGAAGTACACTCCCAATCAAAAGCGGTGGATGGCCATCAAATCAACCATAAGTAAGAGTATAGTATCGAAGAAGTGCGTCCGACCAGAAGAGCTAGCCCTTTTGGCCCGAGATCGCTCCTGTTTTAGCCACCTTATGCCAACTCACGGGAGTTGGATCCACGTAATATACCTTAAGAACGTCGCCACCATCCTACTTCATTCTAGAATCTCCACCGCATACACGGTTGTTAAAGTGGTTTTCGGAGTTGGCAGAGAGTATGACAACTTCCGATCCCGGTCTCTTTAACAACCAAACGTTATTATAACACCGTGGTCATTTCAAAATAGTTTATACTTCAAAAATCAAATAATTTCATTTCAAAACTATATTCCTTTCAAGATAGTTTTATACTTCGAAACCAAAACCATTTTATTTCAAAACAATATTCAAATCAATACGATATCATTTCCATTTCAAACATATATTCACCTTTCAAAAGTCATAATACTTTCAAAGTTATAACTCTTTCAAAACCAAAATACTTGAAATCATTACACTTTGAAAATCATAACATTTCGAAGACAAATTTTCAATCTAACTCAATTCAAACCATCAATTTCAATTCAATTTAGTTTCCTCACAAACCATTTCAAATCTTATAAATTTCAAATACAGATTTGGTTCATAAAATAAACTATTCAATTTTTAATATATCTCAAAGCTTTAGTATACCATGTTTCAAAACTAAATTATATAATTTCATATATCTCAAATTTAACTTCATTATTACTTAGTTTTGAAATATTCATTTCATGAATCTAATATCTTTTATATAAATTCAAATTACAAGTAAACCAAATATCCTTTCATGCATATATAAACTTCAAATATTCATTTATCAAAATCAAATATCATTTTAAATTCACATTCTTTATCAAATAAAGATTATATCATTTCAAAACCATTTCAAAATCATTAAAATAACATATCCTTTCAAAACCACATTATCAAATCATTATTTGAATTCAAACTCAAATATTCAAATTCAAATATCATTTAAAAATCAAATATGTCATTCATTTATTATTTCAAATATCATTACAAAATACAATTCGAAATCCCATTCGAAAATTAATTTATCTCATTACATTCCATTTAACACATAACAAAGTAATCATTATTTAAATTCAAATTCAATCTAAATTGCTTAAAATTAAAATTTAAATATTAAATTATATTCAAAACTCCTTAAATTTCACAAATAATCAATTCCAATAGTTAAATCATTTAAACTTTAAAATATAACTCGAACATTGTTAAAATCTATAACATTTCAAAACACTGACAAAATATTGCAATGACAGCATTTATAAAGTGCTATCGTAGCTTACAGTTTCCAAAATAGTTATTTCAAGAATAACGGCATTTATAAAATGCCGTGATAGATATTTAGTTATTTCAAACGTAGTTATGTTTAAAACAATGGCATTTTAGAAATGCTATTAATAAAATTCTAGATTTTATTATAACTTTTCAAAAACAATAAAAATTCAATTTAAATTTATAAATTATATTTCTAGACTTCAAAATTTCACATTTAAATACTTTTAACATATGATTTATCACAATAAAATTTAAAACCAAATATCCAATTAAAAATTCAATTCATTTGTTAAGTCAAAATTTCACTATTTATTTACTTGTTAAATTTAAACAAAAACTTAACATTTTACTTCAAATATCATTTCAAAACTTCAAATTAAATATCCATTATTTATTTACATTTTAAAATATAATTTAAAGTCAAAATCACATTTACTTCAAATTTACATACTTAAATTCACAAATTCAAAACATGATATTTAGCTTTCTTAAAACCATAAAATATATATTTTTAAATCAAATTTCATACTTTAAAAATACATATCTATATAAAAATAATTTTAAAAATATACCTTGGGGTCTGTATATAATTTTCTAACCTAGATCAAGTGACACAGATATATATCATTTCAATCCGTTGTTTACAAAGAAAACCGGTATCTATCATTGCAAACCCGTAATTCTAAGTAAATAAAAATAAATAAAAATCGCTTAGGCCTATCATTTCAGCCCATAACGATTTTTCCCTATTCTAAAGTCCGTTCGGGTATGTATTATTTCAACCCATAGTGATTCAGTTCTAACAAGGAACTTGCAGTGTGATCATATACAGAAATAATTTAAATAATGTCAATATCACAATATAATGCCATATATCATATGTCAGGTGATAGCTAACAGTTTTAACATGGTAATAACAAATCATAGCAAATTATATACTCATCATTAACTTGCATAACATTTATATTACTATACACTTGCCATCAATTCACAATTTCATAAGTAAATAGGTCAGAGTAAGAAGGACTCAACTTGTTACGCCGGAGATAGCGAAACAAACTACACAAATGAATACCAGAAGGCACGACACGGCACGACACAGCACAATATTGGATTCAAATGAGTGGACAGAGCCAAATTTGTCTTGTGAACAACACATAAACAAGACAAGTATAAATACAATTTCAAACCAAATATACTTATGGAAACAATTTAAAATAAAAGCAACAATGAAAGGAATGACTTGACCATTGCCTCCGTCATTCAAGTGTTCGGCCTAAGGTCAGGTATGGTCGGCCAAAATGGTGCATAGGGTCGGGTATAGGTCCATAAAGGCACGGCTAGTAAGGTGTTAAAGGAGTGGAAGTTGCAACATAAAGGAAAATAAAAGGTAGGCAAACAAGTGGTTTTTGGTGCAAACATTGGGGTCGGCCTGACATCGCTTGGGCTTGGTCATGCAAGGGGATGGTCAGGTGGGGTCTGGAGTTTCGACCAGAGGTGGTGGAGGGACTGGCGGCGGCGGCTAAGGAGGTGGCAAGGTGGAAAAATGAAGGGTATGGCATTAAGGAGTTCGACTATGCAATATTTAAGGTGATTTTGCAACATTTGATGATGAAAGCTTCAAGGGAGCTTACGGCCTGGTCAAGTCAGAGGGAAAGGATGTTGGAGTGGCCATGGGTAGTGGTGACGCTGGACGGTGAAGGTGGTGGAGGAGTATGGCCAAGCAATTGCATGGAAGTAGCAAGGTAAAATACACTAGAAAATCAATAAAAGAAGGTGAAAAGGAATAGAAAAGAGAAAGACATTACCTAGGGTTTTTCTTCATATCTAAAATGTACGTGTATGAAGAAATGAGAAGGGGTGTTTTCACGTGAATTACAAAAAAAATCACGGCTGGAAGCATTGGGGAAAGGACGGCCCAAAGTTATGAAGTGGTGTGAAGGTGGAAGGTCAAAAGTTAAAGGCCAAAGTCTCTTGATATTTCTCATTTCTTTTATCCAAATAAACTAAAATAAAAACCAGGTAAATAAAATAAAAATGAATAAAGAATAAAGTAAAAATGAAATGAATAAATAAATTTTAGAAAAATATAGAAAAATATAAGAATATAGTTAATTATATGTAAACTAGTATTGAAAATTAAAAACAAAATATAACTAGTTTGGGAAAAATAACAACACTTTAAAAATGCTTTAAAAATAATATATATATATATATATATAACATAATATATTACACATATATGTACAAATTAGAAGAAGATGTGACAAACAAAAATATTATTTATATAAATTAAAATAAACAATATTGTTAAATAAATCAATTCTACACATAATATTATAAAAAGCATAACTTTCACAATATTAACCAGATTTCAACGAAACGAAAAGCAGTATTTTTGAAATTTTATTTATTTTCATAATAAAATATAAAATTAAAATTTTCAAATATTTAAATTTAAAAGTCAAAGTTTGACAATTTTAACTAAAATTCACTTTTTTGTAAAACATTCAATATATTTAGGTTTGAAATTATAATTCACATACAAATCAAAATTAATATTTAAAATGACAAAAGTATTCTTTTTAATAAATAAAATAAAGTTTTTAAATCAAGAATTTCAATTAAAATAATCAAAATATACAATTAAAATAATCACAAAATACAGGGTTGTTACACTCTCCTCCACTCAAAACTTTTTGTCCCCGAAAAGGAATAAGGTACGGGAAAGCACAGAAAAAAGATAAAATGAAATAGGATTAAGACAAGATGACAAGAAGATTAAAATTATACCTGATAGCTGTTGTTATAGGTAAGTTTAACAATATGGAGATGATCACAAACACGAAGAAGATATTCGAGAAATCTGATTCACTCTTTCCGTTTGACCGACGGTCTGTGTATGGCAAGCTGTGTCCAGATTCAAAACGAGTACCAAAGATTATAGAAAGGTTTCCAAACAGACTGGTATAAGCAATAGCCTTCCCATTCTGTAGCAAGATAAGGGAAATAAGGACAACCAAAAGATAGTTTGAGAACAAAATAAGATAATAAATTTGGAACCATGAAAATTTCAACTTAAATTGAAAATTAATTTTTACATAAGTTACATAAATCTTAAACATCTCTAATTTCATTATCTTATCATCAAATTATCTAAATAAACAATCTCTAAAATCATGGATTTGAAAAATCATTTATTATACTCAAAATGTACTCAATAAAATTAATTCTTCATTATTCCTAATTAAAGTTAAATTTATTCCTCTCAATATATTTATCACATATGTTAAATATATTACACTTATTATAACTGCTTTAAAAATATTCCCTAGTTCCTTTAACATCATTTTGTATTATAAATTATTCCATTAGCCCTTTTATCTCTATTTACCTCTGTTAATCTTTTTATAACTAAAATTTAATTGTATAACATTTATTATAACCACTCAATTATTTATAAAATCTTTTATATATATATATATAT
Source organism: Allium cepa (assembly GCA_030765085.1). NCBI lineage: Eukaryota > Viridiplantae > Streptophyta > Magnoliopsida > Asparagales > Amaryllidaceae > Allium > Allium cepa. The sequence continues at coordinate 404,691,876 of CM060940.1, read as the reverse complement.
ATATATCATATTTACATATTCAACTTCTATGTAATTTAGGCATGTTATATTGGAATGAAATGTGTATTATACATATAAAACTTTCCAATTCAATCATTTCAAACTTGAATATTTATCTAAATCTTGAAATTAAACATAAAAATTATCTTTCAAGATAAAATTTAGGAATTAAATTTTCGATAAATTCCAAACTATTTAGAGATAAATAAATGCACATATATTATATATATATATATATCCATTCAAATTTAAATCATATATTAGCATATGTTATAAATATAGTCTTATTTTAGAAATTAAAATATTTAAATTCCCTAAAACAAAACTATAGCAAGACTACAGAATGGTCTCTTCACTTCGAAACTCGAAATTGAATGTCAATGATGCTACAGTCATCACCGAAATTATTTTCCAGCGATAAAGAGAAGGACACTAATTTTAAGCTTTAAAATTCTTTGGAAGCAAATTTCTATTCGAAAATACTTTAAATAATATATCCTATTAAAACTTTAAACACAAGGTTTGAAATCCATCGGAATTAAATTCTCAAATTCTTGTTTTAAATTCATTTAAATTTCCAAATAAATTTATGATCATGCTTATATTCAATTATTTATATATGAAACAAGAGATAATGATATATAAATCAAATATTATTTCTTAACAACCAATTCAATAAAAATCCAGAAAAAATTATAATATAGTTACAAAATTTATTTCGTTACCAAATTTGAAAAAAAACATATTGTGTTAGTTTGCTCTATTCAAGTGTTTTGGAAGTCTTATCGATAGCGTTGATCAGACGAATCGATGGGAAACCCAAATCAACATCAACAACTCAAACAGCACAATATATAAAACATTTTAAATATTATTTTACAAATACACTTTAAGAATGATTTGAAGTTAAACTGGAAACAAAGATGAGATGATTAAATAACAGAATAGGAAGATTGATAAGCTTAAATAAATCGCGGGCAACCTTAACTGGGTCAACCGTGACATAAAGAATAAGATCGATGTGGATTTCTGGGGTAAATCAACATTCAATCTCAAGAGATAGAGTTCGGAATTATAAGAGATACTAGCATCTAAACCAAGGATATAAAATCTCTGGTGAACCAATGCTATTGTAAAAGAGTTTCTATAACGACCCAGGATTTTTAGTAATTAAAATTTGAATATTTAATTAATTTTAAATATTAAGAAGTGAATTTATAAGTCGAATAAATTTTATTTCGAATAATTGGATTTAATTGAATAATTAAATCGATAATTTGATATGTGAAATTATGAAAATAATTGAAAATTGGGTTAAATATGATTGAAAATGATTTGTAAAATTTTATTATATCATGTTGGAGTTAGAAAGATATTTTAGAACTTTTAAAATCGAATTAAAAGTTAATTTGTGAAAATTGAATATTTTAATATTAAATCGACTAGTGAAAATAGTCAATTTTTGAACAGTCTTAGAATTGGACGAAACCAGTTCCATTGGATCCGTAATAGTTAGTTATTACCGAATTTCAATTTTCGTTTCAATCGGAGTTATCGTTCGATCGTGGCAGCTCGAAACGCCTAGAATTGTTTTTAATTTTAATTTGGCGTGTTAAAATAGCCATTTTTCAAAAAGTCTCGAATTTCGACGAAACCAGTTTCATCGGATCTGTAATGTGATATTATCGTATGGTTTCAAATTTCGTGTCAATTGGATTTACCGTTTGTCCGGTACAAATTAAAAAGCCTAGAAAATCGTTTAAATCGGTTTAATTTAAATTGAACGTTTATTACCATAAATCGCACAGATGTCCGAATTAGCTTCCGAAACCTGTTCCATTGTGTCCGAAACACGGGGTAAACCCTAGAAATGCTGGTTACGGCGCGTAAATCGGAGTTCGGAAAACCCGGATGAATAGTGTCGTTTTTATTTCCTATAAATAGACCACAAATTCACAAAAAATAAAAAAATAAAAAAAACTAAACCCTAGCTCTCTAACCAGCCGCCACCCCCTCAACCGAAGGCCAGAAATCTCCAATTTTCATTCCTTAATCTCTTCTAATCCATTCAATATTTTTGAAAACTTTCTACATGAAAAACGTAGAGCACGAGATGATCTTGAAATCCATACGGAGATGATGGGTTTTGGAGTAACGAAGTGGAGGGAAATGACCTGCGTTCGTGCTCGTATACGGCACGTTTTCCTAGGCAATGAAGTGACCGTGCTCTATGAGCTTATGGCCGAAGTTGGAGTTGGTGATGTGCTTCGAGATGGCGGTGGTATGATGGAGTATCGATGCTTGTGGGCGGAGTATAAATTAACCCTAGTTTCATGAAGGTGGGTTCTAGGTTGCGTGCACCAACCTGTAGAAGCAACATGCGTTTGAGAAGAAGCATATGTGCGGCCTGGATGAAGCGGGGGGGTGATGGATGGTGGATGATGAGATGTGGGTTTATAATTATATATTTATGTTGTAAATTATAATTATAAAATTCATGTAATCTTTAAAAAATCGTATCTTTTTCATACGAGGTCGAAAACGCGCTAAACCAGTTGCGTTGGAATCGTATGGACGAGCACTACGCGATGGAATAGGATTGGAGTCGTTTGGAGTTAGTGAGAATTTTGGGTAAAATTAAACGCGCGTTTAATTTTATTCGAAATAAATCGCTAAAACGAAATTGAAATCAAGGTGAGAACTTCTCACTCAATCGAATCGGTTTCGATTTTATTTTAAATAGTTATATTTAAAATTATTGAATGTATGTTTGAATGATGATTGATATCTATTGATTGTTAAAATAGACATTATGCGCCGTTAGTAAGCGGATGTTATTTATTAAAAACATATACCGCGAATACTTCATAAACAGTGAAATTGGTATTATATATAATAGCAATATATATATAATGGCATATGTATATATTGGAGTTATTGATTTCCTGCATTTGTTTAGCGGATGAGACCCTATTGCGCCGTCTATTAAGCGGATAATATTTTAAATCCCATATACCGCGATAATTTCGTACTGGAACGAAATTGCTATTGTGCTAATGTTTGTGGATGCAGGAAAACAGGTTGGAGGGATCCAACTGGATTCCTCAACAGTTTTTATTTGATTTCAGATATTTTGATATTTGATGGACTATCATATCGATATATGATGTCGTTGTTGTCGTGATTGACTATTTGGTGCGTAGCAACATTGGACCAAATTTTGGAATTTTAAAATGATTCTAAAGTGATTTTTGAAAATATACTATATTTTTGGAATTGATCCATTATAAATAAATAAACGATATAATTTTAATGTTATAAAAATTATGGTTTTTGAGAAATATAGTTAAAGGTTGATTTTTGAAAATATGAGGCTAATGATTTTATAAAATAGTTAAAACGGGATTTCTGAATTTATTATAAAAGTTTAAATATAGGATTTATAAACATTGATTATTTTATAAATCAAGAGAATGGTGAAATTATAAAGGGGATTAAAGACGTTTTAAAAGAATAATAATATAAATTGATTTATATAAAAGATTTGTAAATTGATAATTTATAAATGAAAATATTTGAATTATAAAACGAGTTTTTATAAGTGTTAGAATGAATTGTGAATGAATTTCATAAGAGAGTGAAATTTATAGAATTATAAACGGTGAAGTTATAAATGGAATTTTATAAGCAGTAGGTTTATAAAATTTGAAAAGTTAATTGAAGAATGGATTTTTGATAAATAAATGAATCTTATAAGTTATAAGATTTATAATTTAGAAAGTCTTAAAAGGAACGATTTTGTAAATAATCGTTTCATAAGTATTTAACTTATAACATGAACTTTTGTTATATAATTGAGTTATAAATTGAATAGGTTAATAAAGGAATTTATAAAAGGAAGTTGTTATAAAATAAATAGAAATGGAATTTATAAACGTTGTTTTATAAATTCGCAAACGACTTATTTTGATAAGCAAAATTGTTGAAACCTATTAATGGAGTTATATTCACATTTTTGACTGTGAATAATCCTTTAAAATAAAAGGTATAGAAATGATGAAATTGGCTAATGAAGTATATTCACGTTTTTGAATAGTGAATAATATGTTAAAGAAAATGTTTAGAATGTGATATTTTAAATTGAATTAAAACGATCTAACGATGTTTTAAATGTGTTGAGATTCGAAACCATAGATTTCAACACTTATTGTTGAAATAGACGTTTTCGAGAAATAGAAGGAAATGGTGGACTATAACACCGTTGTTATAGTAAATGATTTCCGAAAGGAAATGTTTTGTATAGTATTGGGATTTATATATCTATTTTAATTTCGAATCCCTATACTAGTGATTTTGGGTTGTCGTAACGATGTTTTACGCAACATTCGTTTTGGCCCAAATAAATATGTTTAAGGGAATGATTTCCTTAAAGAATGAAATATATACTTAATCTCGATTTAAGTATATTGAATATTTTCTAAGTGTTGAAAATAAATAAAATTTGTGAATTACTTATGAATAAGTAAGTATGGAAATGTTTTCCAATATAAAGTGAATATCTTAAGAATTTATCTTTTTGAAGATAAATTGAAATGAATAATTGAAATCGTATATGCATGGATATTTTGAAATATAAATTCACTATGGAATTTATAAAAGAAAGGGGAACTTGTTTAAAAATAAATATTGATTTATTTTTAAAGTATTTGTTTAAAAATAAATATTGATTTATATTTGAAGTATTGAAATTTTATATCTTGTAAAGATATTTTTGGAAAATAAATAATTTGGAAAATTATTTGGAATCTTGTGATGTTGTGCATATCCATTGATAGTTCAATAACCGACTATCAATATTTCCCTTTGAATGGGTAATTGATGTGATTTGTTGAATTTGAATGCCACACTTATTTTTAAATAAGCGCTCACTATTCGGATTAACCAGGAAAGGACCATGGGGTCGTATAACCCATTCCGAATATGTGATACGTCGTTATGAATTGCATTTGAAGACCGGTGTTGAAGACCGGATCTTTTTGAAAGCGAAAGGACAACTCGTCGATTGTCTTTGCACCGAGTAGCTACAGTATAGAGACTCCCTATGTGATGGGAAGTCCGGACGTGATTAGAGATTATCCGGATTGCAAGGACTTCTTTGTAAGTGCCTTCGGTTCTGTTCGATCCCGGAACAGACTTGTATGGATTGTATGTCTGACGTTACAAATTGAGATATAAAGCAGATTTCTTTCAAATATATTTCTGTTGGTGGCGGAGAATTTATTCTCTTAGCTTAACACCCTTAGAGGTTATGTCGTTGAAGGTTATCAGCGATATACTCCCAATTTGGTAATGTGACATACTGAGTGTTGCTGTAAATGATCATTGTGTTGATTATTTGTGATAGGATCATTTATTTGATCGTCTATCCTGGTGATCATTTCTATGATCATTTGTTGACCCAAAGCATGGCTTTTGTATAAAGTATGTTTTTGTGGACGTGACTTCGTCGAGCCTCACACCTCGGGAATGGTCAAAACAGGAAAGATGCGGCAAGGTTATGAGGGGTAGCGCCCTTTAGGATATGTGCATTTCCTTCTGGAAAAGGGTGGTATCATGGTATGGAACCCAGATACTTACTCATATTGAAAACACTTTGTTATGATTGTGTGATGATGGTGACGAGCGCTCGGTGAAAGGTCCCAAAGGACCGAGGGATGGCATATTCGGTCAGTTGTTACTCAGTTAGGGGTAACCCGGCCTTGTGTTGGTAGAGATCCGGTTTGGTTCTCGGGGATGTCCATCCAGAGGCATTCTCATGTGGCAATGGGAAGTTCCTTGGCCTGATCATTCGTTGGAAATCCAAAGAAACAATACGATCTTGTACGGTATTAGTTGAAGAACCTATCATTCACTTATGGTGGCGCCCCACTGTTTGGATGGTAGCTATAGTAGGCATAGTTCGAAATGTCTATGCTGGCTAAGATTTTTATTCTATTTTCGAAATGAATTTTTTTTCTACACTATGCACTAGTAATAATATCAAATGTTCTTTTTAATGCGTATCAAGCATCTTTGACTATCATAAGGAGAAATCTCCTCCGATTCTGCGTTTGCATTGTGTGTGTGTGCGGGAGGCATTATGGTAGTCTCATTTTTAAAAGCATTGCGAATTGACTTTAAAAATATTCCTCTATTTTGATTTTTAAAAATAAATAAACTGTTTTGAGTTCTCACACCAGTCACATGACTGACTCGGAGTTTATTGTTTTCCTTCCTAAACTCTGGGTGCCCACCAATTTCCACACGGGCAGTCAAGAGTTAGGTTTATCAGGATATTCTGGATATTCTGGAATTGCTGGAGGCAAGCTGCATGGCATGGCGTATTACTTATATAGTATTTCTTTTCCGTTGTTTGTTGTTGTATATTGTTGTACACTCTGATGATATGATGTGATGAAATGTAATGTATAAAATGTAATAACTGATATAGTTCTTTGTTTAAAGATAATTCATTTATTATTATATGTTGTTCCGCTGCGAATTGTGAGATTCTGTTATTGTTCTGTTGTGTTCTGCTCCGTTCTATTTTCTATTTTCTTTCCTCTCTATCTTCTTATCTCTTCTTCTCTCTCTTTCTTCTTCTTTTCTCTTTCTTAAACATTGATAATTCGTATTTCTATTCATCTTGAATAAATCTACGGAGATTAGTGTATATTCAAGGAGTACGGATTTACGGGTCATCACAGGTGGTATCAGAGCCAGGTTTTGATCCTGGGACCTGTGGTATCAGAATTATTAAAGTGTATATAAGTTGATTGTTTAGTTGTTTGAATAATCTAAATAAAAAAGGAATAATTGTATAAGCAAAAAGAATTATAAGAATGGAACTATAATTAAAGTGATTTACAATTGTGAAATAAACTTATATATAAGAAGTGAAACTATATGAATATAATTATGGATATAAGTTGTAAATAAAAATGAATTTAAAGTTAAATGGAAATTTACTTTAGAATTTGGAAGCTGAATTGATTTATAAATATGAACTTAAGTTAAGTAAAAACAAGTGATGTTTGTAAAATGGAAGTATAACTTAAGAAATGTTGAATGAAGTTGATATTAGTATCAAAGTAAAATAATAAAGTGAAGTGATAAATGTGAACTTGAGTTATATGAATGAAATTCAACTTTTGAAATTAAATTAAATTAATGGATTGAATGTAAATCAATTAAATGTAAATTATGTTGATATGGAATAATGAATATAGGTGTTAATTCATTAAAATCTAATGTTATTGGAAGTTGAATAATTGAATGAAAATCAATTAATTAAACCAATTGAAAGCAAAGGAATTTGGTTGAAATTAATATATATTGATTGTTATATGATTGTTAGTTGATTGTATATAATTCATTAAGTGTTAATGAAATTGGAAGCTAAAGTAATTGAATAAATTCAATTGGAAGTTAAGTGAATCTTAAATAAAATTGAATTTGATTTGGAAGTGAACCAACTTGAATATGAATTAGTGAATATAAACTAAGTGAAAATGAATGTTTGTAAAAACATCCACTGTTAATGAATCATATGTGATTAACTTGAAAACCAATTCATGGAATATTAATGAGAATATAAATGAATATTTATTGGTTATGGATGATGGTTGATGTTTGCTTTTATTGCATTTGCTATGTTGACATATATAGTTATTATGTTACTATATGTTGTATATCGATACTATTGTCTATATACATGTTCTCATGTTGTTTGTTGAGTGATTAGTAGGTGCGGATCGCGTTTGCTTCGCATTTGGAGCTCGCTTTCGCGCTATATTAGCCGTATATGCTTGCTAATAAAATATAAGGTACATATCTCGTATTACATACCGTACTTTTATACTTTTTCCCTTCGGGATGCCTCATTACTTGATGAGATGTATATCTGTGATATATATACTGTCATTTTTTTTTGGATCGAGCCGCGCAAAGGAGACTATGGCGAATTTTTCCAAAAATTTAAGGCGTTGGAAAAAATTTGAGAAAAATTGGAAAATTTTGAAAACTTTAAACTTTGTTTTGGAATTGAAAGTTAAACAATAGTAGTTGTTTTTGAAAAGATAACTAAGTATGATTTGGAAAACTTAGTAAGTTTTGTAAGAAGTTTAACTATGAATTTTGGAAAGTTAATAGATTTTGTAATTTTTCTTACTTGATAATTTCGAGGACGAAATTCTTTTAAGGGGGGAAGATTGTAACGACCCGGGATTTTTAGTAATTAAAATTTGAATATTTAATTAATTTTAAATATTAAGAAGTGAATTTATAAGTCGAATAAATTTTATTTCGAATAATTAGATTTAATTGAATAATTAAATCGATAATTTGATATGTGAAATTATGAAAATAATTGAAAATTGGGTTAAATATGATTGAAAATGATTTGTAAAATTTTATTATATCATGTTGGAGTTAGAAAGATATTTTAGAACTTTTAAAATCGAATTAAAAGTTAATTTGTGAAAATTGAATATTTTAATATTAAATCGACTAGTGAAAATAGTCAATTTTTGAACAGTCTCAGAATTGGATGAAACTAGTTCCATTGGATCCGTAATAGTTAGTTATTACCGGATTTCAATTTTCGTGTCAATCGGAGTTATCGTTTGATCGTGGCAGCTCGAAACGCCTAGAATTGTTTTTAATTTTAATTTGGCGTGTTAAAATAGCCATTTTTCAAAAAGTCTCGGATTTCGACAAAACCAGTTTCATCGGATCTGTAATGTGATATTATCGTATGGTTTCAAATTTCGTGTCCATTGGATTTACCGTTTGTCCGGTACAAATTAAAACGCCTAGAAAATCGTTTAAATCGGTTTAATTTAAATTGAACGTTTATTGCCATAACTCGCACAGATATCCGAATTAGCTTCCGAAACCTGTTCCATTGTGCCCGAAACGCGGGGTAAACCCTAGAAATGCTGGTTACGGCGCGTAAATCGGAGTTCGGAAAACCCGGATGAATAGTGTCGTTTTTATTTCCTATAAATAGACCACAAATTCACAAAAAAAAAAAAAAAACCAAACCCTAGCTCTCTAACCAGCCGCCACCCCCTCAACCGAAGGCCGGAAATCTTCAATTTTCATTCCTTAATCTCTTCCAATCCATTCAATATTTTTGAAAACTTTCTACATGAAAAACGTAGAGCACGAGATGATCTTGAAATCCATACGGAGATGATGGGTTTTGGAGTAACGAAGTGGAGGGAAATGACCTGCGTTCGTGCTCGTATACGGCGCGTTTTCCTAGGCAATGAAGTGACCGAGCTCTATGAGCTTATGGCCGAAGTTGGAGTTGGTGATGTGCTTCGAGATGGCGGTGGTATGATGGAGTATCGATGCTTGTGGGCGGAGTATAAATTAACCCTAGTTTCATGAAGGTGGGTTCTAGGTTGCGTGCACCAACCTGTAGAAGCAACGTGCGTTTGAGAAGAAGCATATGTGCGGCCTGGATGAAGCAGGGGGGGTGATGGATGGTGGATGATGAGATGTGGGTTTATAATTATATATTCATGTTGTAAATTATAATTATAAAATTCGTGTAATCTTTAAAAAATCGTATCTTTTTCATACGAGGTCGAAAACGCGCGAAACCAGTTGCGTTGGAATCGTATGGACGAGCATTACGCGATGGAAATAGATTGGAGTTGTTTGGAGTTAGTGAGAATTTCGGGTAAAATTAAACGCGCGTTTAATTTTATTCGAAATAAATCGCTAAAACGAAATTGAAATCAAGGTGAGAACTTCTCACTCAATCGAATCGGTTTCGATTTTATTTTAAATAGTTATATTTAAAATTATTGAATGCATGTTTGATATCTATTGATTGTTAAAATAGACATTATGCGCCGTTAGTAAGCGGATGTTATTTATTAAAAACATATACCGCGAATATTTCATAAACAGTGAAATTGGTATTATATATAATAGCAATATATATATATTGGCATATGTATATATTGGAGTTATTGATTTCTCGCATTTGTTTAGCGGATGAGACCCTATTGCGCCGTCTATTAAGCGGATAATATTTTAAATCCCATATACTGCGATAATTTCGTACTGGAGCGAAATTGGTATTGTGCTAATGTTTGTGGATGCAGGAAAACAGGTTGGAGGGATCCAACTGGATTCCTCAACAGTTTTTATTTGATTTCAGATATTTTGATATTTGATGGACTATCATATCGATATATGATGTCGTTGTTGTCGTGATTGACTATTTGGTGTGTAGCATCATTGGACCAAATTTTGGAATTTTAAAATGATTCTAAAGTGATTTTTGAAAATATACTATATTTTTGGAATTGATCCATTATAAATAAATAAACGATATAATTTTAATGTTATAAAAATTATGGTTTTTGAGAAATATAGTTAAAGGTTGATTTTTGAAAATATGAGGCTAATGATTTTATAAAATAGTTAAAACGGGATTTCTGAATTTATTATAAAAGTTTAAATATAGTATTTATAAACATTGATTATTTTATAAATCAAGAGAATGGTGAAATTATAAAAGGGATTAAAGACGTTCTAAAAGAATAATAATATAAATTGATTTATATAAAAGATTTGTAAATTGATAATTTATAAATGAAAATATTTGAATTATAAAACGAGTTTTTATAAGTGTTAGAATGAATTGTGAATGAATTTCATAAGAGAGTGAAATTTATAGAATTATAAACGGTGAAGTTATAAATGGAATTTTATAAGCAGTAGGTTTATAAAATTTGAAAAGTTAATTGAAGAATGGATTTTTGATAAATAAATGAATCTTATAAGTTATAAGATTTATAATTTAGAAAGTCTTAAAAGGAACGATTTTGTAAAATATCGTTTCATAAGTATTTAACTTATAACATGAACTTTTGTTATATAATTGAGTTATAAATTGAATAGGTTAATAAAGGAATTTATAAAAGGAAGTTGTTATAAAATAAATAGAAATGGAATTTATAAACGTTGTTTTATAAATTCGCAAACGACTTATTTTGATAAGCAAAATTGTTGAAACCTATTAATGGAGTTATATTCACATTTTTGACTGTGAATAATCCTTTAAAATAAAAGGTATAGAAATGATGAAATTGGCTAATGAAGTATATTCACGTTTTTGAATAGTGAATAATATGTTAAAGAAAATGTTTAGAATGTGATATTTTAAATTGAATTAAAACGATCTAACGATGTTTTAAATGTGTTGAGATTCGAAACCATAGATTTCAACACTTATTGTTGAAATAGACGTTTTCGAGAAATAGAAGGAAATGGTGGACTATAACACTGTTGTTATAGTAAATGATTTCCGAAAGGAAATGTTTTGTATAGTATTGGGATTTATATATCTATTTTAATTTCGAATCCCTATACTAGTGATTTTGGGTTGTCGTAACGATGTTTTACGCAACATTCGTTTTGGCCCAAATAAATATGTTTAAGGGAATGATTTCCTTAAAGAATGAAATATATACTTAATCTCGATTTAAGTATATTGAATATTTTCTAAGTGTTGAAAATAAATAAAATTTGTGAATTACTTATGAATAAGTAAGTATGGAAATGTTTTCCAATATAAAGTGAATATCTTAAGAATTTATCTTTTTGAAGATAAATTGAAATGAATAATTGAAATCGTATATGCATGGATATTTTGAAATATAAATTCACTATGGAATTTATAAAAGAAAGGGGAACTTGTTTAAAAATAAATATTGATTTATTTTTAAAGTATTTGTTTAAAAATAAATATTGATTTATATTTGAAGTATTAAAATTTTATATCTTGTAAAGATATTTTTGGAAAATAAATAATTTGGAAAATTATTTGGAATCTGGTGATGTTGTGCATATCCATTGATAGTTCAATAACCGACTATCAATATTTCCCTTTGAATGGGTAATTGATGTGATTTGTTGAATTTGAATGCCACACTTATTTTTAAATAAGCGCTCACTATTCGGATTAACCGGGAAAGGACAATGGGGTCGTATAACCCATTCTGAATATGTGATACGTCGTTATGAATTGCATTTGAAGACCGGTGTTGAAGACCGGATCTTTTTGAAAGCGAAAGGACAACTCGTCGATTGTCTTTGCACCGAGTAGCTACGGTATAGAGACTCCCTATGTGATGGGAAGTCCGGACGTGATTAGAGATTATCCGGATTGCAAGGACTTCTTTGTAAGTGCCTTCGGTTCTGTTCGATCCCGAAACAGACTTGTATGGATTGTATGTCTGACGTTATAAATTGAGATATAAAGCAGATTTCTTTCAAATATATTTCTGTTGGTGGCGGAGAATTTATTCTCTTAGCTTAACACCCTTAGAGGTTATGTAGTTGAAGGTTATCAGCGATATACTCCCAATTTGGTAATGTGACATACTGAGTGTTGCTGTAAATGATCATTGTGTTGATTATTTGTGATAGGATCATTTATTTGATCGTCTATCCTGGTGATCATTTCTATGATCATTTGTTGACCCAAAGCATGGCTTTTGTATAAAGTATGTTTTTGTGGACGTGACTTCGTCGAGCCTCACACCTCGGGAATGGTCAAAATAGGAAAGATGCGGCAAGGTTATGAGGGGTAGCGCCCTTTAGGATATGTGCATTTCCTTCTGGAAAAGGGTGGTATCATGGTATGGAGCCCAGATACTTACTCATGTTGAAAACACTTTGTTATGATTGTGTGATGATGGTGACGAGCGCTAGGTGAAAGGTCCCAAAGGACCGGGGGATGGCATATTCGGTCAGTTGTTACTCAGTTAGGGGTAACCCGGCCTTGTGTTGGTAGAGATCCGGTTTGGTTCTCGGGGATGTCCATCCAGAGGCATTCTCATGTGGCGATGGGAAGTTCCTTGGCCTGATCATTCGTTGGAAATCCAAAGAAACAATACGATCTTGTACGGTATTAGTTGTAGAACCTATCATTCACTTATGGTGGAGCCCCACTGTTTGGATGGTAGCTATAGTAGGCATAGTTCGAAATGTCTATGCTGGCTAAGATTTTTATTCTATTTTCGAAATGAATTTTTTTTCTACACTATGCACTAGTAATAATATCAAATGTTCTTTTTAATACGTATCAAGCATCTTTGACTATCATAAGGAGAAATCTCCTCCGATTCTGCGTTTGCATTGTGTGTGTGTGCGGGAGGCCTTATGGTAGTCTCATTTTTAAAAGCATTGCGAATTGACTTTAAAAATATTCCTCTATTTTGATTTTTAAAAATAAATAAACTGTTTTGAGTTCTCACACCAGTCACATGACTGACTCGGAGTTTATTGTTTTCCTTCCTAAACTCTGGGTGCCCACCAATTTCCACACGGGCAGTCAAGAGTTAGGTTTATCAGGATATTCTGGATATTCTGGAATTGCTGGAGGCAAGCTGCATGGCATGGCGTATTACTTATATAGTATTTCTTTTCCGCTGTTTGTTTTTGTATATTGTTGTACACTCTGATGATATGATGTGATGAAATGTAATGTATAAAATGCAATAACTGATATAGTTCTTTGTTTAAAGATTATTCATTTATTATTATATGTTGTTCCGCTGCGAATTGTGAGATTCTGTTATTGTTCTGTTGTGTTCTGCTCCGTTCTATTTTCTATTTTCTTTCCTCTCTATCTTCTTATCTCTTCTTCTCTCTCTTTCTTCTTCTTTTCTCTTTCTTAAACATTGATAATTCGTATTTCTGTTCATCTTGAATAAATCTACGGAGATTAGTGTATATTCAAGGAGTACGGATTTACGGGTCATCACAGTTTCACCGCTTGACAAATAAATTTGAGATTGGTGGGAGCGCCGACTCATTAAAAAGATCATTCGAAGTGGAGTTATGGGATACTCTAGAATCAAAAGAAGATGAATAGTGAGGGACACGAATGGATTTTGGAACCGTAGGAAACGTTCCAAAATTCAGAGGAATCGAATGAAAGTGATTATGTAAATACATTTACCATATATGCTGAGTTTTGCCTAGAGCTACCAAAGCTTTGATACCAAACGTAACAACTCGATATTTTCAACCATTTGCATCCACACATGTCGGACTTGAATTGCTCAAAATACTGCGTTGTAAATAAAATTTGGAAAATCTCATCATATACAGTAAATAAATAATCACAGACTAAGAGTAAATAATATTGCAGCGGAAGTGAAAGAGATAGTAGTTCATGAAGCTACTATATAAATATAAGATATATCAGAGTTAAACAAGATACAAAAGAAGAGTAACATGATATATGAGGTACAAATCAGAACACATCACCGAAATCACTGGATACTCAAAGAAAAATAGATGGCTGGATCTTTAAGCAAAGCTCCAACTTCGAAGGTGAATCTTGAATGTTGAATCACTCAATCTGACTCGAGCATAAAGCAAAACACAAAACACTCGAGTCAGGACATAAATACTTATCAACTGTAAATCAACTCAAGTGAACAGTAACAAAAATGCATCAGCAACTGAAAGGATGCTTGGGATTTCCCATCCTTTAAAGATTCGTTAAACTATTTACTATGTAGTAATAATGCGCTAATATAATAATGTCTAAAGTAAGATAAACTTACTTTTAAATAGCATCCAAGGGTTACCCATATAGCACCCAACACGTAATAGTCCCAGTAGTCCATCCAGTATGGAAGACTACCCTAAATACTCCATGGGCAACGGGAGAAAAACAAACTCGTAGTAAAGGCTCGGTATGGTAGGTGACACGGCACACAAGGCAATGCCAGGGTAGATATACCAATTACGCACAAGGGATGGTGGTAACGTAGCAGCCACATACGCCCACCTCGAAACACACTCCCAATCAAAATCAGAGGATGGCCATCAAATCAACCACAAGTAAGAGTATACTATCGAAGAAGTACGTCCGACCAGAGGAGCTACCCCTTTTGGCCCGAGATCGCTCCTGTTTTAGCCACCTAATGCCAACTCACGGGAGTTTGGTCCACGTAATATACCTCAAGAACGCTGCCACCATCCTACTTCATTCTGGAATCTCCACCGCGTGCACGGTTGTTAAAGTGGTTTTCGGAGTTGGCAGAGAGTATGACAACTTCCGATCCCGGTCTTTTTAACAAACAAATGTTATTATAACGCCACGATCATTTCAAAATAGTTTATACTTCAAAAATCAAATCATTTCATTTCAAAACTATATTCTTTTCAAGACAGTTTTATACTTCGAAACCAAAACCATTTTATTTCAAAACAATATTCAAATCAATATGATATCATTTTCATTTCAAACATATATCCAGCTTTCAAAAATCATAATACTTTCAAAGTTATAACTCTTTCAAAACCAAAATACTTGAAATCATTATACTTTGAAAATCATAACATTTCGAAGACAAATTTCCAATCTAACTCAATTCAAACCATCAATTTCAATTCAATTTCGTTTCCCCACAAACCATTTCAAATCTTATAAATTTCAAATACAGATTTGATTCACAAAATAAACTATTCAATTTTTAATATATCTCAAAGGTTTAATATAACATATTTCAAAACTAAATTATATAATTTCATATATCTCAAATTTCATTTCATTATTACTTAGTTTTGAAATATTCATTTCATAAATCCAATTTCTTTTATATAAATGCAAATACAAGTGAACCAAATATCCTTTCATACAAATATAAACTTCAAATATTCATTTATCAAAATCAAATATCATTCCAATTTCACATTCTTTATCAAATAAAGATTATATCATTTCCAAACCATTGCAAAATCGTTAAAATAACATATCCTTTCAAAACCTCATTATCAAATTATTATTTAGATTCAAATTCAAATATTCAAATTTAAATATCATTTAAAAATCAAATATGTCATTCGTTTATTATTTCAAATATCATTACAAAATACATTTCAAAATCCCATTCAAAAATTCATTTATCACATTACATTCCATTTAACACATAACAAAGTAATCATTATTTAAATTCAAATACAATTTAAATTCCTTAAAATTCAAATTTAAATATTAAATTGTATTCAAAACTCCTTAAATTTGACAAATAATCAATTTCAATAGTTAAGTCATATAACACTTTAAAATATAACTCAAACAGTATTAAAATCTATAACATTTCAAAACATTGACAAAATATAGCAATGATAGCATTCATAAAGTGCTATCGTAGCTTATAGTTTTCAAAATAGTTAGTTCAAGAATAACGGCATTTATAAAATGCCATGATAGATATTTAGTTATTTCAAACATAGTTAAGATCAAAAAAACATCGTTTTTAATTGCTGTCATAAAATTACAGCATTTTAGAAATGCTACTAATAAAATTTCAGATTTTATTATAACTTTTCAAAAACAATAAAACTTCAAAAAAATTCTATTTAAATTTATAAATTATATTTCTAGACTTTAAAATTTCACATTTAAATACTTTTAACATATGATTTATCACAATAATAATTTAAAATCAAATATCCAATTAAAAATTCAATTCATTTGTTAAGTCAAAATTTCACTGTTTATTTACTTATTACATTTGAAAAAAACTTAACATTTTACTTCAAATATCATTTTAAAACTTTAAATTAAATTTCCATTATTTATTTACATTTTAAAATATAACTTAAAGTCAAAATCACATTTACTTCAAATTTACATACTTAAATTCACAAATTCAAAACTTAATATTTAGCTTTCTTAAAACCATAAAATATATATTTTTAAATCAAATTTCATACTTTAAAAATACATATCTATATAAAAATCATTTTAAAAATATACTACGGGGTCTGTGTATAATTTTCTAACCTAGGTCAAGTGATACGGATATATATTATTTCAATCCGCAGTTTACAAAGAAAACTGAGTTCTATCATTTCAAACCCGCAATTCCAAGTAAATAAAATTAATAAAAGTCGCTCAGGCCTATCATTTCAGCTCATAACGATTTTTCCCTATTCTAAAGTCCGTTTGGGTATGTATCATTTCAACCTATAGTGATTCAATTCTAATAGGGCACTTGCAGTGAGATCATATACAGAAATAATATAAACAATGTCAATATCACAATATAATGTCATATATCGGATGTCATGTGATAACTAACAGTTTTAACATGGTAATAACAAAGCATAACGTAATATATACTCATCATTAACTTGCATAACATTTATATTACTGTACACTTGCCATCAATTCACAATTTCATAAGTAAATAGGTAAGAGTGAGAAGGACTCACCTTTTTACGTTGGTGATAGCGAAACAAACTACACAAATGAATTCCAAAAGGCACGATATGAAACATAGCACGACACGGCACGATATTGGACACAAGTGAGTGGAGAGAGCCAAATTTGTCTTGTGAAAAACACATAAACAAGACAAGTATAAATATAATTTCAGACCAAATATACTTATGGAAACAATTTAAAATAAAAGCAACAATGAAAGGAATGAGTTGACCATTGCCTCCATCATTCAAGTGCTTGGCCTAGGGTCAGGATGCTTGGCCAAAATGGTGCATAAGGTCGGGTATAGGTCCATAAAGGCATGGCTAGTAAGGTGTTAAAGGAGCGGAAGTTGCAACATAAAGGAAAATCAAAAGGTAGGCAAACAAGTGGTTTTTGGTGCAAACATTGGGGTCGGCCTGACATGGCTTGGGCTTGGGCTTGGTCATGCACGGGGATGGTCAGGTAGGGTATGGAGTGTCTGCCAGAGGTTGTGGAGGGACTGGTGGTGGCGGCTAAGGACGTGGCAAGGTGGAAAAAATGAAAGGTATGGCATTAAGGAGTTCGGCTATGCAATATTCAAAGTGATTTTGCAATATTTGATGATGAAAGCTTAAAAGGGGCTCACAGCCTGGTCAAGTCAGAGGGAAAGGATGGTGGAGTGGCCATAGACAGTGGTGGTTCTAGACGGTGGAGGTGGTGGAGGAGTATGGCCAAGCAATTGCATGGAAGTGGCGAGGCAAAATACACTAGAAAAACAATAAATGAAGGTGAAAAAGAATAGAAAAGAGGAAGACATTACCTAGGGTTTTTCTTTAGATCTGAAATGTATGTGTATAAAGAAATGAGAAAGGGTATTTTCACGTGAATTACAAAAAAAATCACGGCTGGAAGGATTGGGGAAAGGACGGCCCAAAGTTATGAAGTGGTGTGAAGGTGGAAGGTCAAAAGTTAAAGGCCAAAGTCTCTTGATATTTCTCATTTCTTTTGTCCAAATAAACTAAAATAAAAACCAGGTAAATAAAATAAAAATGAATATGAAATAAAGTAAAAATGAAATGAATAAATAAATTTTAGAAAAATATAGAAAAATATAAGAATATAGTTAATTATATGTAAACTTGTATTGAAAATTAAAAACAAAATAAAACTAGTTTGGGAAAAATAACAACAACACTTTAAAAATGTTTTAAAAATAAAATATATATATATAACATAAAATATTACACATATATATACAAATTAGAACAAGATGTGACAAAGAAAAATATTATTTATATAAATTAAAATAAACAATATAGTTAAATAAATTAATTCTACACACAATATTATAAAAATCATAACTTTCACAATATTAATCAGATTTCAACAAAACGAAAAGCAGTATTCTTGAAATTTTATTTATTTTCATAATAAAAGATAAAACTAAAATTTTCAAAAATTTAAAATTTAAATTTAAAAGTCAAAGTTTGACCATTTTGACCAAAATTCACTTTTTTGTAAAATATTCAATATATGCAGGTTTAAAATTATAATTCACATAAAAATCAAAATTAATATTTAAAATAACAAAAGTATTCATTTTAATAAATAAAATAAAGTTTAATTCTTAAATAAAATAAAGTTTTTAAATCAGGCATTTCAATTAAAATAATCAAAATATACAATTAAAATAATCACAAAATACAGGTTGTTACAAGTGGTTATGTCTTTACCCTCGTAGGAGCAGAAATGTCATGGAAATCTGCTAAACAAATATGCGTAGCTCGATCCACTATGGAACCTGAGTTCATTGCGTTAGATAAATCACGCGAAGAAGTAGAATGGCTTCGTCAATTTTAAAAGATATTCTATTTTGGCTCAAACCTGTAATGCCATATGTATTCACTGCGATAATAAAGCAGCGTTAAGTATAGGACAAAACTTTGTGCATAATGGAAAACCACGACACATTTATCGACGCCATAACACAATTAGGTAGTTACTCTCAAATGGAACTATTTCCATTGATTATGTAAGAAATACTAATACCCTAGTGGATCCATTTACTAAAGGTTTATCAAGAGAGAAAATTGACTACGCATCAAGGGAAATAGGTTTAAAAGCCTAGAAAAAAGAGTTACCTTATACGAAAACCTATCTTAGCGACCGGAGATCCCATGGACTAGAATCAGTGGGCAAACTAGTTGTGAGTAACTCAAGAAGTAATGCATTTGTTTGGACTTATTCCTATTGCTTTCCTATGGCACACAATAGAATGCATGCACAAAAGTATTAAAAATGTTAAGGTATGCTTTTAATGATGTCCATATCTTGAAAACGTTAAGTGGAGTATACTATGATACTCTTTATGGATGTGATCACCTATGTTAATGTAGCTAGGTCGGCTCTATGAGATAAATTCTCTAAAGACACTCGCATAAGCAAATTTGTTTAGGACCAAAATGAACATAACCAAGGGATTAAACTTGAAAAAAAAAAGAATGCTTTGTAAAGCTTATTGTCTGGTTTTACACTAATAGCTGACAGCTCAAGATAAAATAATTCAATGATTAACCAAGTATATCTGGTAAGTTTTAA
Organism: Allium cepa; assembly: GCA_030765085.1. Taxonomy (NCBI): domain Eukaryota; kingdom Viridiplantae; phylum Streptophyta; class Magnoliopsida; order Asparagales; family Amaryllidaceae; genus Allium; species Allium cepa. The sequence continues at coordinate 404,672,003 of CM060940.1, read as the reverse complement.
CTTGGGAAAGTTCAAAGTGAAATATATACTTATCCTCAACAAAGTATTTTCCAAATGTACTCTGTGATATTCCCTTTGTGTGGGGGAGACATATATCGTCATTCATGTGGGGATTGTTAGAGATCCTTGTATAGGTGAATGAAGATATAGTCCGACATCGTCAAAAACAAAATTTTCATTTTGTATACTCCTTCCCATCAATCTATATTGGCCCTTAGGGTCGGGTAATTTTGTGTGAAGGGGAGAATTTATATGGTCATGGTTTAAACATACACGCGCGCTGGCCGCCGCTCTAACCGACTGGTTGGGTTCGGGTTTGGGTCTAATGTGTTACTATCTTTTTGCTAGAAAAAACAAAGCTTGTTTTGAACGGACAGTATTTTTTTCAAACATACGCAAATAATGATGGATCCTACAACAAAACAGGCTTTTTACAACGGGCAAAGCCCGTTGTAATATGTGTCCAACAACGGGCAGTCGACCGTTGTAATAGGCGATGTTGTAATAGGTCACCCATATTTTACAACGGGCAAAGACCGTTGTAGTAAATTTTTTTACAACGGTCGTCCGCCGTTGTAATAGACTATAATACAAGCTTCTTTGCCCGTTGCAAAATACTATCATACAAGATGGATAGCATGTTTCACAACATTCCCTGACCGTTGTAAAAAACCTTTTGACAACGGTTGTCGACCGTTGTTGTAGAATGATTTTTACAACGGTCATTGACTGTTGTAATAGACTATAATACAAGCTTCTTTGCCCGTTGCAAAATACTATCATACAAGATGGATAGCATGTTTCACAACATTCCCTGACCATTGTAAAAAACGTTTTGACAACGGTTGTCGACCGTTGTTGTAGGATGATTTTTACAACGGCATTGACCGTTGTAATAGAGTGTAATACAACGCGCTTTGACCGTTGTAGAAAAAATGCAAATTAAAAAAAAAATTACAGCAGCGTATATGTAGCACTTCCATACAAATAATGAATAATTTAACAGCAATAAATATTACGCACAAACAACCAAAATCACATGCGAAAAGACTAAAAGATAGTCATAAAATTCCAACACTCCAAAAAGTCAGATAAGTTTACCTCCCAATTTCATAAAGCATTAATACACAACAGTCGGCTATAAATATAAAGTTCTAAATATCAAGTTCTAAGTACAATCATACTAGACTAAGGATATAAAGTCTTTGTGCCACGCGATGGTTGATACAACGGCCTCTTTAATAGTGGACATCTCTGAATTTGGTCTAAATAAAAAAGCTTCTGGTTCCACCGCTACATCCACCCATACTTTCCAAGCTTCTGCTCCAAGCTTTACAAAATGTACCGACGCATCAGGATCAGTGCTTGCTATTGTCCCCTCTGCAACTACGTTCTTCTCCCAACTTAATAGCCTGCACTTTTTTTCATCAAACCATCCACAATAACTCGTTCTTGCTGATCTTGAACCTGCTGCGTATTGTTGCTATCGCGGTGTGACTGCAAGAAAAAAAAATTGACTTTAGTGAATATGATAATCATGATCAGGTGAAGTTACCATTAAAAAATCACTGGCAAAGCTTTTCCACATGAAATTGGTCTGCACATGATGTACATTTGTAGATCAAATGATCACTAGAGATGTTCTGGATTCAACATGTATAAATATTACTTTACAACTACATGTCTGCAATTACATTTTCACATGAATGATTGCATTGATATGCTTTTTCTCCAGAAATAATTGGGCACATAACCTGCCCTCTGACAAAGCTGTTAGTATAACATAAGAAATTTCTGCAACATATCAAAGAGTTACAGAGTCATATTCAGGTTTGTTTTTACATTTTTACAGGTTAATTTAATCTTCATTGAAACATAGGAGGCTCTTGCATTTATATATTACTTAGCAAATTATGGACGTTGTAACATAATCCTGACCTTTGTACATATAGTTTCCTATGCTTTTGGTCATATCTTTGCTCTTATTACATAAAATCTCACTGATAGCATGTTTAGAAAATAGTAGTCAATGTTTTGACTGTATGATCCTTGATTGCTGTAGGATCTTAACCAAGACAAAGCAAATTGCAAGTGTGCATGCAAAGAAGAAAGTTCGTGAAACTCCTATTTATATATAGGATATCTTTACTGTTTATGCTCTCTTGATCTTAATTTGCATAGACAATATCATTGTGTCTAGTACTAATATCAATTGTAATCGTTGAATGTCATTCATAAAGAGACTGAAAGATTTCATTAAAATGGAAATCTTGTTTTAGTGAAATCTTGTCTCAGTTCATAAAAATGTATTGGTAATTCACTTATTGGAAACAATAATTCATTCAAGGGAATATAGTACTGATATTACTACAACATTGTCATGATATTGATGCTACCGAAAAACTTAATTTTCTTTGTTGTTCACATGACTTCAAGAAATTACTAAATTTAAAATTGATAAAGTTGTGCATGCTTCATGACTACTAAAGGATCAACAAACAGATCATTGATTCTACTTTTTAAAAAGTTGCACGCCGCATTTTTTTTCTTTCAAAAATGTCGTAATCGTTAGCCTACTCTTGAGTTTTAGTTAAGGATTAAAGAACTGCATCAATATACAAATATACCGATAGTTTAAAAAATCAAGCGTCCTTCCACAAATCCAAGATACAAATATTTCAGTGCTGTTCTCTTTTCCTACAGTTTTATATTGTTTTTAAGTTTTGCACATTTATTTTTATACTCAGCCTTTTGGTTTTGACTACCATATTCTTAACCCCTGTACACAGTTAAAAGCTATATTGAAGGTTGTTTTATACCACGTACAACATTCTAGTTCACTGGTTGATAGAGGTAAAGTTGGTTACCACTTCTTATAAGTTTTGGATATGAAGTTCTATTACTTTGAAAGCCGTGCCTTCAGGAAGATTTTGCTTACTATCAATACATGAACATAGCTTGGGCAACTGCATGTCAACCTTTCTATAATATTTGTTTCTTTCACTCCTTTTTGAGTACAAAGAATATTAGGGACGCATAATATTATATACGATATCAACAATGCACAGAGGATTTATCAGCTACTAAAATTTTGAGTCAGAGCTATACTCCTATTAGTTATTTCTACTTTGATACATAAATTGCATGAACAATAGTAGTTTGCTTTTTGTTCCTTCAATCATTTAAAACCTTTTGTACCTAGATGATTATTTATTGAAACATACATCAACCCATTGAAATTAATTAATTTTCAGACAGCTCGATCTTCCTTTAGAAAGTAGTTATTGTCTGCCTGTACAAGTCCACTTGGTCGATTCAGGCATAACAACTGTGCAAATTTTCATCTGTACAAGATGAAATTTGAAGAGAAAAAATCGAAGTCGTAGGAGACAATTTGGTTTTATTATATATATGGTTTCATTTTTCATACAATATTGTCTTAACTTTGTAACTACAATGGTTATGTAAAATATGATCGATATGGTAGTACAAAGATTAAGAAAATTAACGGGTATAAAATATATTTGGATAAATCATACAGATATATGCATTGAAATTGGTTGCACAATAAATAAATGCTAAAACGATACATGGATGGACTTCATAACTTCTTTTATATATGCCAACACACACTTCATAGTTTTCCACTTGAGAAAATATAAATATTTCCTCTAAGTATAATTAGGTATATCTTAGTTAATATTGAGCTTGTCGAGGAATCATTTCAAACATCTTTTGACGTTAAACTCGCTTTTCATTTATATTACCGTTATGAAATCTTTTTAAATTCATCTCAAAATGATAATAGGTAGATGTTAACTGATTTTGACGGTTTAAACAGGTAAGTTCTAATTTTAAATCATAACAAGAAAAATACACATTGTTCAAATTCGGAAATTGACTTCATAATAATTAAAGATACGTTTTAAAGTTGTAGTTATAGATTTTACTTTAATAATTACACACACATTATCAAGTACGTAAAACTTGCAAGCAATCATGTTCTGGTAATTCAGTTTCAAGGAAACGACAAGCATGTCAAGCAAGCAATCATGATTATTTATATATTTTAACCTGAGGTGTATGAGTCTGAGGCATCTCCATATCTTCCACATTATCATTCCTTCTCTGTAAAAGTACATGAGAATACTTAGTAATTCATAAGCACATATCACATATTTATTAACAATAGCTAATTAACTATAAACTTACTGTCATGATCAAATTAGTCAAATAGTCTACTCTTGCCTCCAAATTAGTTAACATATCCCTTTTAACTATTACTTGATTTTCCAATGCAGCCACCTTTTTTTGAATTATGTGCATAAACACCTATTTGAGATGGTGCTACACCAAAACCCAATCCCCTAACCCTTCCCCTATATTCATTTCCAAAAACATGTGACACTCCATCTCCACTTACTGATGCTGTTCCATGAAAATTCTGAGCACTACTCTGCTCTTTTATCTTAGCCTACAAATTAAAATAGACCATTTCAAGAAAAAAGAAATATGAATAAACTAATGAATAAATATCTCCAGTCCTATCTCAAAAGAATAAAAAAACTTACGATGCAATCGGCAACAACGGAATTTGGTGGGTCTCCATTTTTCTTTGTATGGGCTTTGCACCATAGCTCATCTCTGCTAATGTTTGATATTCTAGTTTCTTTTTTCTGCAAATAATAATAGTAAGAAGACGAACCAAAGAAAAAAATTTATTGATGTAAACGTACATGCATTTCTTACCATATCTTCCGCTAATCTCGCATATCCCTTTCTTCTCATTGTATGTGGAATTTTATTTTTATCTCTCATTGCTTTGAATTTTTTGCTAGTTTCCTACGTAGGAGAAATTCATTAATAAACTATGCATGTTCAGCCTAGAGGAACAAAATATGCAGGGATAACATATTTATATTTAAATCTGTATAGTTAAAAAAATTATAATGAATAAAATATAACTTGTTACCCCAAATTTCTCCGACAATTTTTCTTTAACAAAGTCGTTCCACTCTTGAACATTTTCTGTAGCATCCGGTTTTAGCATCGCTAGCCTAAAGGAAGCGTCGGGACAAGTAGAAGTTACTTTAATAGCGGAAACTAACCTCGACTTTGCCTCTCTCCATCGTAATCCCAACATCTTAAACATTAAACCCTTGTATGCTTCATCCACCATGAATCTTGACTGCACAACAAAAATAAGGTAACAAATAAGGTACATGTTTATGTTAATGTTCAAATTTCATACAATTTTGTAATTAGCGTTGATATTCATTAGTCATGCCTTTGTTGGATATGGATGTCTACAATGTCAATGCACAAATTTCTACTTGTACTGCTCCATACACATTAAACCCAAAAACAGAGAGTCTAACAGAGAGTGTAGAAAATTGATGGATCAGATAAACATATATTGTTACATTTCATAGTTATTACTGACTCGTGTGTCAACATACTACTCGTATGTTGTATATATATTCTGGAGATCTATAAATAGTTTGAGGACTGCATTTTAACAAAAGCATTGTATTCACACACTTCTTAGTCTATAAGCCGCAATTGCACTGTATATTCACACACACTTTAAAATCAGAGTAGTTTTTTCAAGCTACTGAATCTGTTTTAGTGGACAGCGGACAAACTGAGAAGTTTCAGCCAACAGATGATCCTATTAAACAACAACATGCAATAAATGCTACTACAATTTCAACACCACAAGATCAATTGGACTTTCGAGATAAAGAACTACCTCCCACTATTGATGTGGATCATCTTTGAAATGTAGCAGATACTATTGTGGAAGAAATAAATAGTGAGGAGGACCAACTTGATGTTTCACAGTACATCATATCCATTCCTCATTACCTACATAAACCAGAAGATAAGGCAAAATTTAAAAGTACTGCTCCTTCTAAAAGAAATTTAAGGAGCAATTCTAAAATAAAACGAGCCACATTACATGGAATGTTAGGGGAATGAACACGCCATAGAGAATTGATGATGTGTTTAATCTCCTAACAAAATTTAAGCCAACAATTGTTGGCTTAGTTGAGAATAAACTGAATGATGCTAATCTCAGTCTATATATACAGTCCCAAGAAATTGGGATATCATTACTATAACACAGTTTAGGTTAGAGGTAGAATACAAGTAATTTTTGATACTACAAGATGGAGTTGTCAATAATTTCATCTTCAACTCATCACATAACTTTAACTGCTGTCAACTCCAGTGGATTTAAACTAGTTTTCACCGCAGTTTATGGAGGTAATATTTTTCTGAAAGATAAGAATTCAACTCCGGTGAATTCCATCTGGCCAGTTGTTCATAAAAAAGTTCTCAGCACGTTTTTCATACCTGAATACAAGTCCATAAATCTTTCTTTAAGTTTACGTCGACTTTTTTCCACTCCGAAATCGTCAAAGGTATCATCTCTCTTGCTAAGGTACCAAGATAGGATGATAAGTGCTTGGAGTTGGAGCCTATTGGTTGACCTCGCTCGTTGAATTCAATTTCAGCCTTTTCATTCCGCATACAAATCATCATCGTCTTCCCTCTTTTTTTCCTTGCCGTCTTTTGTTGAATATCATCATTAGAATCTAGGTTGTTCGAGGCATCCATGGCGTTGGGAGTGATATTTGGAGATCCAGTTGACTTAGGGCTGGGATTGAGATTTGAAGGCTGGATTTTATCGGGTGGAGGCTGCATTCCAGTACGGACAGGATTGAGCTTTGAAGACTTGATTTTATCGGGTGGAGGCTGCATTTCAGTACGCTTCCGAGGGGATCTTCTAATATTGTTGTTTAAACTTTGAAGAGAATGAGTTGCATCAACATGTCTTGTTTCATTGATTTTCACACCATCTCTATTTGATGGAATACAAAAATACATAACTGCCATCTTGTTAAAAGTATCATTCGATAATAAGAAGATAACTTATAGAAAACATTTCCATAAAATACACTTACGTAATCCTAGTTTCCCCTTGAAACTCATATTCCATGCTTATAACCATGTATTTGTGGTAATTATAAAAAATGATAGCTTGAGATTCTTTATAGTAGAAACAAATAAATTAATTTAACATAATAGTGCACATGAGCATATATATATAGGCACATACCGTTTACATTTTATTATTATTCGGTAGGTATTTTATCCAACATTAAGTTTAAGATGTTAAAACATGTTCATTGAGGTTATAAAGATATTAGTATTACTTTTAAATAAAGATAATATAATTGACAAACTTTTAATTCAATTTTCTTCAACAGCGTCGTCTAAAAGAGTCAAAGCAAAACATAGATCATTATTGGGTGTTCAAACCATTATGAATGTATATGTTTCGGAAATAGCAGACTTAATAGTGCTAATGGAAAAATTAAAAGGATTTCCTGGGTTAGGATATTTCATAAATACATTGAAATAACCTTATACTGATGCAAAATCATACATTATTAAAAATAGTAGTTGATCAGCTTAAATATAGCAAATACTCAAAATAATCCAGTTACAACATATGACTAAGGAACAAACCGGAAAATATTTAGAGATGTCAGACTGAAACAACAACACAGGATGATAGATTCAAAACCCAAGTGTCAAAAAGATAACCTGCCTGAAAAATAACCAAACAAAAAGAAATAATAGTCAATGAAGTACATTTGAAAATTGAAATCCTTACAATTAGGTGGGACTCTGTCATCACCAAGAAAGCAAATATAAATAAATTGAAATATTTTCATAAATACAATGACAAAAATAACTAAATAAATGCCAAAGATTAAATTTGTAAGAAGATTGAAATTGTGTATCTAGATTTTAGCTATTCTACAATTCCGATTCAATACCCAAAAGAGGAAAAATGAACCAAAATCAAAAGGCGGTTGGTTGTTGTTCGAGCAAAGATTTGGAGTTGAAGTGGTGATGGCCGTAGGAGGGGAGGTCAACATCTATCGATGGAAAAAGGCATAATTGTGGGCGATGTCAATGTCTAGGGTTTGGAGGATAACGAAGAAATGGAAAGCTAGGTACAAATAAAAAAATATGCGACTGTTCATTTCATAAAGTACTCAAGTGGCTTGTGCACTCTTGAAATGCAACTCAGTAATCATATTATAGTATAGATGACCTGCTATTATCCATGAATTTAACGACCCGTAAATTTTCGAATATTTAAATTGTTAAATTGATAAGTTTTGGTAATTTAATATGGAAAGAAATAAAAGCATGGTAATTTAATGATGAAATGAATGCTAAAATGAAATGCAGCAATGATAATTAAAACTAATTATTAACAATTAAAATGAAATTCCAATGGTGAAATAATGTAAATTGTTATACTTGGTTATAAAATTGAATATAAGAAACAAATGTAAATATTTAATTGTTGTATGAAATAGAGAGTTGATGATAATTAAATAAAATTAGTATTATATAAGAATTGTAACATTTGGTTGTAAATAATGAATTCATAAGTGTAATTAGAATTTATGGTAACGATTGTTATAAGTTACCTGTTTATTTGGTCTATTAAATTAAAATGAGAAATTATTAATGTATTAGGATATAAACCAATGTTAACATTACCTTTAAGATGATAAGTTAATAATTGATTTAATAACAAGATTGAGAAATCAAATAAATGTATTTATTAGAATTTCAATTGATAACTAATGAATTTACTGAAAGTGAAATTTAATACTGTAATTTGTGAATTAATTAACTTTGAATTGATGTAGAAATTGGTTTTAAAGGATTTTTAAATTTCTAAGCAAACCAATGGGTTAGAAATTGTAAATTATAATATTTGAATTGAAAATTCGATTTAATTAATTTAATATTAATTTATTTAATTAACTGAAAATAGCCATTTTGGCCACTATCTCAGATTTTGACGAAACTACTTTCATCGGATCCGTAACGGTGAATTATTATAGGATTTAAAGTTTTGTATCGATCGGACTTGTCGTTTGATCGTACGGGCTCGAAACGCCTAGAAATCAATTTAATTGAAATCAATTTGAAATACTGATTTTGTCATAACTTCTTCATACGATGGAAATTGGACTGGAAACCTATTCCATTGAGTTTAAAATATTTGTAAATATCTATTTTGATATATGGATTGACCTATTTTCGTTCCGGAGTTAAAACGGACTTTTCGGGTTATGTATCATTCAATCAATCTGGTCCATTCTTTCTGTTTCCAGCTTTGTCTATAAATAACTTGTTACATACCCTATCCACTCCTCATTCTCATTTGTAAGTATGTGCATTTCTTCTCAACTCCTCATTCCAATGGTAGACAAACAAATTCTAGTTCAATTTCAAATATTCCGAATCAAAAATTCAAACTCCTCAAATTATATCAAATTATATATCGGCTTGAAGCTCTCGACGAGTGTAATCTTCTACAACAATTTGTTTTTTGTTTTGTTTCATCGTGTGATTAGAAAACGTTAAAGAAGCAGGGGACGTTCGTGTTAGGGTTTTAGCTTTATCGGTGGATCGTCGACTAGGGTTTGATCGGGTTGTATGGCCGTGTAGACGGTGTTGTGGGGGTTCGATCCATATGGGTAGTTTAGCCTAGAGCGGCGTCGAGTAGGCCAGAAAACTCATCAACAGGCGGCGACGACGGAAAAGGTTAGGCTCGCCTGAGGCTGCCGTGAGATAGCAGTAGATGCCGCCGGAGAGGGGGAAACCAAGGTTGTTCTTCGATCTGGCCGTAGGTCATCGTTTGAGGCTCAACGTTCGGTCAACGGAATGCGAAAGTGGTGGCTTCGGAGGGTTTCGATATCGCGTAGGGTTCGCTTGAGAGGAAGGCACATGGCTGATGTGTATCTGTTGTTTTTTTATTTAATTTAAATTTGATTCCAATTGTTCTAACCTCAATAACTTTTGCAGGATTTGGGCGCGGTTTCTTGCGTTGGAATCGTATCTAAATTCTGGATATTTTGACGCTAGTTTGGATAAATTCTGAGATTGTTCAAATTTCGGGCCTAGGTTAAATTTAAATTCGATTTAAATTCAAAGGTGAGCGTTTTAACCCACTCACAACTTCTAAAATTTCTTATGTTTGTTAAATTAAATTCAAGATGTGATCAAAAATTATTTATGGCCGTTTGGTATATTTTATTCATCATCTCAGTTAAGTTAAATTTATTTGAATTAAATCGTTATTTAATTTATTATTGGCTATAAACTGCCAGTGAATACCTGTTATCGATTATCAGTTCCATATTGATATTTATTGATTGTCAGGATGATGAGTGCGACGGATGTCAATTGTTGATTGGTTGAATGGATGTTGTATTTTATATCGTTATAAACTGCAAGTTCGTAATGGATTTTATTTAATTTGGGATTGCGGTTTGAAATGATATATAACCATAAAATATTAAATTGCGAATTGAAATGATAAATATCCGTATCACTTGTCCCTAGGGTAGAAAATTATATACGGACGCCAGATTGGTTAAATTAAATGATTTTAAAATCCTAAATTTTTGAATTTAATAAAATGATATTTTGAGATGGAAATTTGATTTATATAAATTGAAGTATTATTGAAAAATCAAGTTTTGTGTTAAAATGTAAATTGGTTTAAAAAGGAATTTCTTTAAGAAATTAAATTAGAAGTTTGAAGTTAAACTTTTAAGTATAAATGAAATTCTGTCGAAATTGAGTTATTATAATTGTTTGAAAATAACTATGAAATATTTTTGGAATTGGAGTGACTCAAATTGATATTTGAACATGGATTGAAACCGATTTGAAATTCGATAGTTATTTAAATTTGAAATTTGAAAGGTTTGGAAATTGAATTTGTCGATTTGGAAATTTAAATTGGTCCAAATGTGTTGAAATGAATGAATAGTTTAATTTGATATGAATTCCAAATTCATATTTTAATAAAAACTGCTTTAAAATATATTATTTTAAAATTTCAAATTGTTAAGATTTTCAAATTTATTCAAACTATTTAACCAATATTAACTATATATATTATTTTGATCTATTTTAAACCAATTTAATTTATTTTGAAAAACTAATTAAACGCTTTTAATTTACTTTAAATCTAACTAATCTATTTTAAGATATTTAATCTATTTTAATTATATTTAATCTAATTTAAATCTATTTAACTATCATAAATCAATTCAAAAGTATTTACCTATAATTAAACTGTTTAGAGCATTTAACCTATTTAGACTATTTAAAATGATTTCTAAATTTCCAAACTTATGCGAGGAAGAGTTTATATTCATTTCAATTGGTTTAAAAAGAAAATAAGGTTAAATGACGTTATAAATTAAGTTGGAATTTTGAATGTTATAATAAATCGAAATGATGATTTTGTAGAAAGGATTTAACCTGTTTTGGAATATGATTTTTGAAAGAAATATGATTTGAAAGTGGTATAGTTTTTGACAACACGATATTTTGATATAAATTGTGAATTTGACTTTGAAAGGAAATATAATTATTGAACTATGATTTCAAAGGCGAATATGATTTCGAAAGTAAGTAATGATTTCGAAAGTGATATGGTTTAAATTGAATATGTTATTTTGATTTCAATTATGAAATGATTTTGGAAATGTAAAAGAACCATCCGATGTGTAATAAGTGATTGGTTGTCGAAGTGACCGGGATTAGATGCTTTCATACTCTCTGCCAATACCGAAAACCATTTTGACAACTGTGTATGCGGTGGAGATTCGAGATTGAAGTAGGATGGTGGCGACGATCCTATATGAGATATATACGTGGACCCGACTCCTATGAGTTGGCATATGGTGGCTAAAACAGGAGTAATTGACGGGCCAAGTGAGGTTATTCCTCCTATCGGGCACACTCCATCGATCTATATTCTGACTTTCTGATTTATTTCGTAGCCACCCTTCGATTTTTACTCGAGACTGTATTCCGAGGTGGGCGGTAGTAGCTGCTATGCGTTACTACCAGTCCGGAAGTGTAATTGATATATCTACCCTGGCATTGCCTAGTGGTGTCGTGTCACTAACCCTAACGTGTCTTCTACGAGTTTATTTTGTACCATAGCTATAGAGTTCCCTCTGACGACGTCCAGTATGGGCGGGATTACGGTACTGTATGGACTATGGGAATATATAAAATGTGTTAAGGGGGAAAATATAATGCCTTAATGCTATTTTAATAGTTTACTTTACTTTAGACACTATTATAAAGCGTATTGTACTGAAGAGTAGATAGTTTAATGGATCCTTAGGAGATGTGAATCCTGAACATCTTTTAGGTTACTACACTCACTTTAGACACTGGATAGGAGATGTCAAACCCCGTAAATATCTCTGACGCCGTCACACGCATATTTACCGTTGATTTAACTTATATAAGATCTTTTAGTATAACTCAAGTGTTTTTTATTTTCAATTCGCTTGGGTCAGCCTGAGCATTTCAGGATTTGAAGGCCTTATTTCTGAAGGACGAAGACAAAGATTTGTGCTACTATTATTTAATATATCTATTATTTACTATATTTATTCCCTTGCATTCATACTATTCCGCTGCATTATTTACTTATCTCCGATATGTGTAATTCTGATTTTGTATTGTATTAGCACAATTAAATGTTTTATAAACAGCTTCATGAACTGGTATTTGATTATTCTATTTTGTCATTCCGCTGCAAGATTCCATTTGTTTTTTCCTTTCTCTATGTTTTCTTATTCACCCCAATAACAATCCGCCCTTCTGTATGGTTTGAGTCTAACGTGTGTGGTTTATCGTCGATTTAAACTGTCCAAAAATGCGGGATGTTACAATTGGTATCAGAGTCAGGTTTAGCGATAAGCTTAGCTTGGTGGGGTCTGACTCATATAAAATAGGGTAGTAATACCCTAGAATGAGTCGCTGAGTGTATATATATACGAGAGAGCATATTTGTTAGTGTTATAAAAGTTTTTTATATTGTGTTAATTTTTTCCATTTTGTATTTATAAATTCTGGTTGGTTCATAGGATGCTATGACATCGATAGGGATTTCTAAAAACTTAATAGGACAGACCGACAAAATATTTGTTTTGAAATATAGCTAAATGAAATAATTTTACCTATTTTATATTTTATATAAATAATGATTTATTAATGATATCTTTGGCTGTAGTATATTTGTTTGTTAGGTAGTGATAATTTATAAATATTAGTTGGAAGTACGATTTGAAAATAAAATAAATGAAAATTGGAAATTTAGAACTTAAGTTCCGAGATTTTTGAAAATTTTCTTCGAATGATTTTGGAATATAATAATATTATTTATAAGTATTTTCTAAAATAAATATTTCAATATAATTTGAAAGAATTGTTTTAAAGGAATTATGGAAAGAAATAAGTTATGTACTCCCCTGTTTGTCGCTAGAAAATAATTTCGGTGATTTGATATATATATATATATGTATATATAAAGATATGATTATATATATTATCATTTTAAAATAATTGAAATGGAACCCGGTATTTAGTTCTTAAATTTTTATAAATTAGAGATTTCAATTATCATATTGGATTAACTATTTAATAGTTGAAACTTCTAAATGAAAGTAAGAAATTATATGCTAAGTATACCAGAATATATAAGAAATTTGAAATTTGTAACCTGTAAATTAAAAAGGATATGAAAATAAGAAATGAAAACTAGAACATTTATTTACTAAAATGAAATAAGATAAACTATGTAACTTTCAATTGCATTCTTAAAGACAAATATATATAACTTACCAATTATAAAAGTTGAAATGTTAAAAGAATATGTAATGGAAAATTTTACAAGTAAAACTTATGTAAAAAAAGTGTTTAATGAATTACCTTTTTATAAATAAGAATTTGATGTCATAATTGTTATAACTTAAGTTATAACTGAAATGTTATTATATAAATTGTGATAGAAATTAAGTATGGTAAGTAGATGATTTTAAACTTAAGTTAATGAATTGATATGCTAAGTAATCGAATTGAACATGAATACTATAGAAAAATGAATGTAAATAAAAAAAATTAAATAATGAATGAATGTAATGCAATAAATAGAAATTGGCATGATATGAATAAATGAAAATGAATTTTGTAAGTAATAAATTAAAATAAATGAAATAAACACTGAATGATTGAATGGGAATAAAATTTTGTAAGAGATAAATGTAAGTTAAAGAAATAATCCTTGTATGAATGAAAAAGGAAAAAATACTATAAATGTTGTGAAAGAAACTTAATAAGAAAAACTCAAGTACACTGTAAATCATTATTTGTTTTGGCGTATGGGTTGTTCGGGAAATGATATTTCTAATTATTTGGATGTATGAATAATCTGTTGAGCTTTATCTAAGACTGTTGAGTAGTGGGTATACTTAATAGCTTATTTGTCATTCTATGTAATTTAAAGTGTCTAAATCCCAAACGAACCATTTGTATTTTTTGCAATGGATGGATAATTGATTTGTATTGATTTTATATGATGATGGTATGTTGGTTGCAAGTGATTGTTGTTTATGTTGATTTGTTGGTTATAAATTGAAACAAGTTAAACCTTTATTTTTGTATAATTATTAACCTCTTTGGATTATACAAGTGACATACATGTTATGGAAGCAATTACTACTGCTTTTGGTTTCATAAAATAAGCATTTATTGCCTGACAAATAGGTACGGTCTCGGATTACGGTTTTATAGCGATATTATATTATTTTTCCCACTGTTGGGGTATATTATTTTAAAAAGTTATGATATATATTGTTTTAACTATATTATAATTTTTCCCAAGCCTCTCCGTATAAAGGAGATCCTGCCTAATTTTTTTGTAAATTTTGGGCTTAGAAAATTTTGAGAAATGTTTTCCAAACTTTATTACTTCGAGTATAAAAGAATTTAATGATTATAAATTGGTATATTTTATTTAAATTATTTTATTTTGTAAATTTACTGTATTTATTGTTTATAAATTTAATATTTTAAATAAGATATATTGATTTCTAAATTTCTTTCTTTTCCCTTCTTTTCCCTTTCAAGGGTGAAAAGCTTTGAGTATGGGAGAGTGTAACGACTCGTAAATTTTAGAATATTTGAAATTTTAAATTTACAAGTTTTGGTAATTTAATATGGAAAGAAATAAAAACTTGGTAATTTAATAATGAAATGAATGCTAAAATGAAATGTAGCAATGATAATTAAAATTGATTATTAACAATTGAAATGAAATTCAATTGATGAAATAATGTAAATTGTTATACTTGGTTATAAAATTGAGTATAAGAAACAAATGTAAATATTTAATTGTTGTATGAAATATTTAATGTATTCGGATATAAACCAATATTTAATGTATTCGGATATAAACCAATATTAACATTACCTTGAAGATGTTAAGTTAATAATTGATCTAATAACAAGACTGAGAAAAAATACATGGATTTATTGGAATTTCAATTGATAATTAATGAATATACTGAAAGTGAAATTTAATACTATAATTGGTGAATTAATTAATTTTGAATTGATCTAGAAATTGGTTTTTAAAGGATTATTAAATTTATAAGTAACCCAATGGGATAGAAATTGTAAATTATAATATTTGTATTGAAATTTTGATTTAATTAATTTAATATTAATTTATTTAATTAACTGAAAATAGTCATTTTGGCCACTGTCTTAGATTTCGATGAAATCAGTTTCATCGGATCCGTAACGGTGAATTATTATAGGATTTCAAGTTTCATATCGATCGGACTTGTCGTTTGATCGTACGGGCTCGAAACGCCTAGAAATCAATTTAATTGTAATCAATTTGAAATACAGGAAATTATTGTCAAAGACAAAATTTCTCAGCATTTTAGACTCAAGGACAGACCTTCAGTATTTTTGTCGGAAGGACAACTTTCTTTAGGTATCAGTTTTTAGTTATAGATAGCAGTTTTTAGGTATCGGTTTGTAGTTATCGGTAGCATTTTTTAGGTATCAGTTTTCAGTTCGATAGTAGTTTTGCAAGAATGCTTGTCCTTATGAATAATTTTGGAAGAGTGTTTGTCTTTATGATTAATTTTTAGAAGAATGTTTGTCCATATGGTTAAAATATTAAGGTCGTGTCCTGGGGGCTAAAAATATTCAAATTTTTGTGCTTTAAATTAATTCCCCCTTTGAAATAAGATAATTTTTATCATAACTTTTTCATACGATGGAATTTGAACTAGAAACCTGTTCTATTGAGTTTAAAATCTTTGAAAACACCTATTTTGATATATGGGTTGACCCATTTTCGTTCCGGAGTCGAAACGGGCTTTTCAGATCATGTATCGTTCAATCAATCTAGTCCATTCTTTCTGTTTCCAGCTTTGTCTATTAATAAATTGTTATAAACCCTAGCCACGTTACATTCTCATTTATCCGTACGTACATTTCTTCTCAACTCTTCATTCCAATGGTAGACAAACAAATTCCAGTTCAATTTCAAATCAAATTCCGAATCAAAAATTCACACTCCTCAAAATATATCAAATTATATACCGGCTTGAAGCTCTCGACGAGCGTAATCTTCTGCAGCAATTCGTTTTTTGCTTTGGTTCATCGTGTGATCAGAAAACATCAAAGAAGCAGGGGCCATTCATGTTAGGGTTTTAGCTTTGATGGTGGATCGTCGACGAGGGCTCGATGAGGTTGTACGGCCCTATAGAGGGTGTTGTGGGGGATCGATCCATACGGGTGGCTTGGCCTAGAGCGGCATTGAGTTGGCCAGAAAACTCATCGAGGCGGCGGCGGAAAAGGTTGGGCTCGCCTGAGGCGGCTGCAAGATAGCAACAGACGCGGCCGGAGATGGAGAATCCATGGTCGTTCTTCGATCTAGCCGTAGGTCATCGTTGGCGGCGCAACGTTCGGTCAATGGCATGCAAAAGTGGTGGCTTCGGAGGGTTTCGATATCGCGTAGGGTTCGCCTGAGAGGAAGGCATGTGGCTGGTGTGTAACTGTTGTTTTTTATTTAATTGAAATTTGATTTCTATCGTTCTAACCTCAATAACATTCACATACAAGCTCGGATTTGGACGCGGTTTCTTACGTTGGAATCATATCTAAATTTTGGATATTTTGACAAGGGTTTGGACGAATTCTGTGATCGTTTGAATTTCGAGCCTAAGTTGAATTTAAATTCGATTTAAATTCAAAGGTGAGTGTTTTAGCCCACTCACAACTTCTAAAATTTCTTGTGTTTGTTAAATTAAATTCAAAATGTGATTAGAAATTATTTATGGCTGTTTGGTATATTTTAATCATCATCTCAGTTAAGTTAAATTTATTTGAACTAAATCATTATTTAATTTATTATTGATTATAAACTGCCAGTGGATACCTGTTATTGATTATTAGTTCTATATTGATATTTATTGATTGTTTGGATGATGAGTGTGATGGATGTTTATTGTTGATATTGGTTGAATGGATGTTGTATTTTATATCGTTATAAACTGAAAGTTCGTTATGGATTTTTAATTAATTCGGGATAGCGGTTTGAAATGTTATATAACCGTAAAATATTAAATTTCGGATTCAAATGATAAATATCTGTATCGCTAGACCCTAGGGTAGAAAATTATATACGGACAACAGATTGGTTAAATTAAATGATTTTAAAATCCTTAAATTTTTGAATTTAATAAAATGATATTATAAGATGGGAATTTGATTTATATAAATTGAATTATTATTGAAAAATCAAGTTTTGCGTTAAAACGTGAATTGGTTTAAAAAGGAATTTCTCTAAGAAATTAAATTAGAAGTTTGAAGTTAAACTTCTAAGTTTAATGAAATTCTATCGAAATTGAGTTATTAATTTTTTTTGAAAATGACTTTGAAATATTTTTGAAATTAGAGTGATTCGAATTGATATTTGAACATGGATTGAAACCGATTTGAAATTCGATAGTTATTGAAATTTGAAATTTAAAAGGTTTGAAAATTGGGTTTGTCGATTTGAAAATTTAAATTGGTCTAAATGTGTTGAAATAAGTGAATAGTTTAATTTGATATAAATTCCAAATTCATCTTTCAATATAAACTGCTTTAAAATATATTATTTTAAAATTTCAAATTGTTAAGATTTTTCAAATTTATTCAAACTATTTAACCAATATTAACTATATATATTATTATGATCTATTTTAAACCAATTTAATTTATTTTAAAAAAAACTAATTAAACCATTTTAATTTATTTTAAATCTAATTAATCTATTTTAAGCTATTTAATCTAATTTAAATCTATTTAACTATCGTAAATCAATTTAAAAGTATTTACCTATGATTAAACTATTTAGAGCATTTTAACTATTTAGAACTATTTAAACTAATTTCTAAATTTCCAAACTAATACGTGGAAGAGTTTATATTCATTTGAATTGGTTTAAAAAGAGAATAACTGAAGTTATAACCTAAGTTGGAATTTTGAATGTTGTAATAAATCGAAATGATGATTTTGAAGCAAGAACTTAACATGTTTTGGAAATATGATTTTTGGAAGAAATATGATTTGAAAGTGGTATAGTTTTTGAAAACACGATATTTTAATATAAATTGTGAATTTGACTTTGAAAGGAAATATAATCAACGAACTATGATTTCAAAAGTAAGTAATGATTTCGAGAGTGATATGGTTTGAATTGAATATGATATTTTGATTCAATTATGACATGATTTTGGAAATGTAAAAGAACCATCCGGTGTGTAATAAGCGATTGGTTGTCAAAGAGACCGGGATTGGATGTTGTCATACACTCTGCCAATACCGAAAACCACTTTGACAACTATGTACGCGGTGGAGATTCTAGAATGAAGTAGGATGGTGGCGACGATCTTATATGAGGTATATACGTGGACCCGACTCCCACGAGTTGGCATAAGGTGGCTAAAACATGAGAAGTTGATGGGCCAAGTGAGGTCATTACTCCGAACGGGCACACTCCATCGATTTATATTCTTGCTTTGTGATTTATTCTGTGGTCACCCTTTGATTTTTACTCGAGAGTGTGTTCCAAGGTGGGCGGTAGTAGTTGCTATGCGTTACCACCAGTCCAGAAGTGTAACTGGTATATCTACCCTGGCATTGCCTAGTTGTGCCGTGTCACCTACCCTAGCGCGTCTTCTACGAGTTTGTTTTATACCATACCCATGGAGTGCCCTCTGACGACGTCCAATACGGGCAAGATTACGGTACTTATAGAATATGGGATTGTATAAAATGTGTTAAGGGGGAAAATGTTACGCCTTAACGCTATTTTAATAGTTTACTTTACTTTAGACACTATTATAAAGTGTATTGTACTACATAATAGATAGTTTAATGGATTCTTAGGAGATGTGAATCCCGAATATCTCTTAAGTTACTGCACTCTCATTAAACACTGGATATGGGATGCCAAACCCCATAAAACATCTTTGACGCCGTCACATGCATATTTACCGTTGATTTAACTTACATAAGATCTTTTAGTCTGACTCAAGTGTTTTGTCTTTTCAATTCGCTCAGGTCAGCCTGAGCATTTCAGGATTTGAAGACCTTATTTCTGGAGGACGAAGACGAAAATTTGTACTACTATTATTTACTATATTTATTATTTACTATGTTTATTCCACTACATTCATACTGTTACGCTGCATTATTTATTTATCTCTGATATGTGTAACTCTGATTTTGTACTGTACTAGTACAGTCAAATGTTTTGTAAATAGCTTCATGAACTGTTATTTGATTATTATATTTTTTCATTTTGCTGCAAGATTCCGTTTGTTTTTTCCAACCCAATAACAATCCGCCCTTCTGTATGGTTTGAGTCTGACATGTGTGGTTTATCGTCGATTTAAACTATTCAAAAAGGCGAGATGTTACAATGAATGCAGATACTAACGGTGAAAATTTTGCTGCAAAAATATTTTAAAATTTAAGTGTCTAAGCAAGATTGCATATTAATGAAGTAAAAGTAAGGCTTATTTATGCAGGAATTGTGTTAGAAAAGGGGGATTCCATCACATTTTAAATTTTCAAGCGGCAGAATTGCCAAAAATGTATTTGGGACTAGCTCTAAGCATGAATCAGATTACAGATAAGGACTGCACTAGATATTTGATGTCATTCGAGAAAAACTAGAGAGTTGATCAAGCAAATTGTTATCTATAGCTTATACACATTGTCATCATGGCTATTATAATGTATTGGATTCAGACTCTTGATATCCCAAATAAAGCAATAAAAAAATTAAAAAGATGTGTGCAAACTTCATTTGGAGGGAGAAAATGCATAAAGTTTCTCAGGACAGTATGAAAAACAAAAAGCAACATGAGTCTTAGGTTTAAGAAACATCAAAGATCTAATTGAAGCATGTAATCTCAATCTATTCTGGAAATTTGTGGAAGGTGATTCATTATGGTCAAAATGGATGAAAGAAAAGTATATTAAAAATAAAAACTTTTGAACAATGCTAGCTGGAAACCATTGTTTGCACACTTGGAAAAGCTTATTAGAAAGCAGGGAAATTGAAATTAAATTGCTAGAGAGAAAATATAAGGATAAAAAAACACCAGCCTTTGGTTTAATCCTTGGATCAAAGGCAATTCTTTGGTAAATCTTCTCGGCTGGTTTAATTTAAAGCAATTTGGAGGAACAAACAAAAAGTGGAAAGCATCATTCAAAACCACAAATGAAACACAAGTTTAAATCCATTAGCTTCTACTTTCAGAAAGGCAATAGAAAGCAATGAAATTTATGCAAACATATGTAAAAACAGCAGGTATTAGAAACTTTCTTTGAAAGGTAAATTTTCTTTTAAAAACACTTGATACTACATTAAGGGAACAAAATTTGAAGTGAAGCGGTACAAAACTATTTAGAATACGACAAATTACCCAAAATGGCTCACTGTACCTATTTTACATTGCAAGATAGACTTCCTGCAAGAGACATGTGCATCAAATGGTGCAAATATGGAGAAATCAAATGTGTTCTTTTTAAAATAGAAAAGAATCAATAGAGCATATACACTTTGATTGCATATAATTAAGACATATTTGGTTTATTGCAAAAACAAACTCAATCTCAATCAAAATGTCTCCTTACAATATATCAGAACAAATATACAACACATCCAACAAAATTCAAATCCAAATCAAAGGGGTTCAACAAAGCATGCATTCTATTAACAAAGTTATGTATCATATATGGAAAGAGATAAATACAAGAATTCATATGAAATAATTAACAAAAAGCATCAATCTTAGGAAAACCATAGAAACAAAATTTCAGATTCTAAATCGAAAGGCAAGAAAAATTCATCCTAACTCACAAAGCCAAGCATCATCAATCCTTGATTTGGAAAACTACAATGAAAGAGTGGAAGCGTAACTACGAAGCAAGAAAGTCAATACTGACATTTCGCACGGTAAAACACCGTAACTCAATGCAAAGTAAAAGTCAAGAGTGCTCAATTGGAACAATTGCAAGCTCCAAGGCATATGCGTGGGAGATAGCCATTTCAGCTCCAAAACCAGGAGACGCTCCTATAAGAAAAGTAAAAAAGCATTTAATTTTACATATAACTTAAATTATAATGATAGGAATAACACTAAATGATCTATTTACTTACCTGATTTTGGTAGGAGCTACCACGCTAACAACTCGATGGCCGTGCAGACGGAAATCCTGTAAGGGCATCTCCAGTTCATTCAGGATTGAATATTCAGAGCCTTGAATATTCAGCCTTCAATTTAGGTCTGAACTTCAGAGGTCAGGCGCCCATTGACGTCTGATGCCAGGCTTTCATTTTATGGGAGCCTGATGCTAGACTCCCCTAAAATTGGAGTCTGGCACCCCATAATTGGGGGCTTGGGCGCCTATTTAATGGGTGACAGAAGCCTGACGCCTATAAAATAGGTGTCATGGTTTGGACGCCCATTAAATGGGCGTCCAAGCGCAGTTCAGAATCCTGAATCCGATCCTGAACTTTCAGCTGAATTTGCCCTCTTAATTCGAAATTCAGTATTCAAAGAATGGAAGAAAACCATTACAAGAGAGAGTTAAATGATACATTCCATCGTACATCTGTTTGGAATATGAGAGAAAGCAGCAGCCTCCGTATAAAAGGAAAGCAAACACCAATCAAAGATTTTAAACATAGCAAATCAAGTGATAAAATCTCAGATCCAAGCACGATTAAGAGTAGCAAAAGCATGGCAAGGATCTGGAAACCCACTTGAATCATTCGCAGGTTTAAAAATATAGTTGATTAGGGATGATCGTCTCAATTTGAAGAAGCCCTAACTGGTTAGGATTTATTAGTTTTATTGGAATGGCCGAAAGTAAATGGGATGAAAAGCGG
This sequence comes from Allium cepa, assembly GCA_030765085.1. Lineage (NCBI taxonomy): Eukaryota > Viridiplantae > Streptophyta > Magnoliopsida > Asparagales > Amaryllidaceae > Allium > Allium cepa. Next base: position 404,649,613 of record CM060940.1, on the reverse strand, counting down.
CTAGGTTACATATATAAATTGCACAAAGAGTATTTACGGGTCTTTTTACCTGGTTAAGTCTATTTGGGCCTTGAGCCAGTTTAATACTTCTAAAAAACATTAGTAGATGTTAAGTGGTATGTGAGCATGCATTACGAATTTATGCCATTATCATTTACATTTTTGCAAGTAAACATACCATACCAACCGAGGAACCTTATTATGTACTATGTTCACTTTACTATTTCATGTACAAATGTAAATTTGTATTAGCATCTGAATTTATTTGTCTTGTTCAATTTGTTAGCATAACTGCTGATTATCCACTGTTCAGTATTTTCTTTGATCGTAGAGTGATGTTAATGCTTCACTAGGCCAAATCCTCAACAAACATGGGCTCAAAGCAGTTCAAGTTATGCTTGCCCACTATTCTGGTTTGTTGATTAACCTACAATGTTCGAGGATGAGGTACTTATTGGTCACAACACATATGAAAAATTCAAAAAACATTAGTAGTGACTGTGTTTTTTGGAAAATCTGACAATGAAAGTTGATGCTTTAATAGGCAATGGCTCTTTTACATTTTAATTGGTGCAGCAGGAGGTAATGTTAGTCTGTGAGATACTGCTACGAAACTCTAATATTACACCAAAAGTGAATTTTATAATGAAATTTCATGAAACCTAAAGTTACAATTAATTCTTCCAATATAATATACTGAAATGCAGTAATATATCAGTGAAAATATATCAAATGAAGTTAAAATATGTTAACTTTAGTAAGATAAATTCCTGAACCGCGTCAATGATTTGTCAACAAAAGTTAGAGTATACCAGCTGAAGCTAACAAATGCTAAAATCTGTAGAAACTGCTTCATGTATGGAAACAATAACTCAATATCATAGGTTATGTAAATCTTAATCTGAGCTTATTCTTTTATGCAGGTTTTGTACAATTGTTGAAATTTAACCCCAAAATTTTTCCCTTCTACCGATCATGACTAATACATTTTGATCTAACTGTATATTCTATGTTCAAAGTTAAATTTTTAAGGTTGAATTTAGGATAAATTTGCATTTCAGTACAAGGTTGGTTAAAAAAATGTAAATTTGGATGCTTTTCTCCTATAAATATTGTGTCTTTATTTGACTTGCTCTACTGCTTATTCCTTTAAGAATATTACTATGATAAAGCTTAAAAACTAGGTTGCAATGTTTTATACCATTCAAATTCATTATTTTGATACGTATTCTTTATTGCAAACTGCCTATTAAGTATTAACATATGCAATCACACAAATTGGCTTATGTCTATGAATGTAAGTGGTTTATTGTGTAAGTAGTACTTTTATCTAGAAAAATCAAATCTCCAAAAGTGATACACAAGAACTCTATTGCTTTATTTAGATTTGTATCGTTTTCTAATGTCCTGGCTTATCTCCAAGCAAACTTATAAAATTGCAGCATTTAAAATAGTATAAAGGAAAATTAGCATAGCCACTTCCATAAGAAAATACAATCAAAGAGTACGGAAGGATGATTATATGGTTAATTCTATTGTTATGAACCAATAAGAATCTACAAGTTTATGAGAATAAAATAGTATAATCGTATAAATGTTACATTCGCATTATGTGCAGGTAGTACCACGTTAAGAGAGAACCATACAGGGATCTTCGGCCGATTCTGGGTTGCCATTGGAGCTTAATTTTTTTCACGTTCCTGTTATCCTTGTGGTTTTCTACAGAATAATAAGGCTAAGTCTTGAACTCCATTTATAGTTCTTAATACAACATATAAATTATTGAATGATTTATGACTGAAATGAAGTTGTATAATGTATAGAAGAGTGGTGGCATACATTTTAAAATTTATGAATATATGAAATGTCATCCATTTTTTTATGGGGGAATTAATTTAAAGGACAAAAATTTCTATATTTTTTGCCTCAAGGACACGACCTCAATATTTTTGCCACAAGGACAAACATTCTTCTAAAATTTATTCACAAGGACAAACATTTTCCAAAATTATTCATAAGGACAACAAAACTGATACCGAGCTAAAAACTGATACCTAAAAACTGCTACCGATAACTACAAACTGATACCTAAAAACTGCTACCGATAACTAAAAACTGATACCTACAGAAAGTTGTCCTTCAGGATAAAATATTGAAGGTCTGTCCTTGAGGCTAAAAAGCTGTGAAATTTTGTCCTTGACAATAATTTCCTGTTTTTTTTTATTCATCCGAATCAAATCCCTTTTTTTGTTTTAGCTCTTTCATTTATTTTGGCAGTAGAAAAAATAAATCAAATTATGCATGACATCATGTAAGATTAAGCTATGTTGACTAATTAATATTTGATCACATGTATTCTCTTCCTATTTAAGTATAGGAGGTGGTGTGAATTTATATTGTTAGAAGAGTACCACTAATAAATGTTATCATCCACATACTTTCAAGTAATTAATCATCATTTTCAAGTACTTAATGAAGCAAATCTAGAACAGAAAGTTACCTCTAATACATAACTGAAATCTGGTGCGAAAAAATAAGCAGGCATCAGGAGGTAAACAATATATTACCTGAAGATTCTAATCAAAAATGAGAAATCAGAAATAACATTATGTGTGGCCAACCCTTTAGGCACACCTTGCATATTGGAAGAATGAGAATAGATAAACAGAGGCAACGGGTATATATTCTTATATTACAAGGGTATAAATGTAATTATATAATGAGTACAACTGTAATTGTTGAACAAGTCAATACAGGCTATGTATAAGAACTGTATATATACAGCAATGTTACACTGCGTATTTCATTACATTCTAAATAAAAGAATATTTTTATGTTTCTCTTAGTTTACACTTTTCTAACTTGGTATCACAACCAATAGAAATGAAACTATCAAGGGCAAGAAAGAGTTACACCTCAATGACTTAGTAGGAGTGCCTCAAGTTAAAAAGAATTTGATGAGTGTTTCTCAATTTGCTAATGGTAACCAAGTTTAATTTGAATTCTACCTAAAATTTTGTGTAGTTAGAGATTTAATAAGAAATTTTACTATAGGGCACTATAATACGTCCGCGCCTACGGATCAGTAGACATTTTTCACAAATTTTACAAACAAAAGCCCTTATTTTCATATTTCTTACTTCTTACTTTAATTTTTAATCTAATGGCCTCTATATTTTCAACGTGACGAAGAACCATAAGGGTGCATAGGACAAAAAATGGTGCAACTACTGAGGTATAAATGTCGACAATGTAAATGATAAAACCACTTTTGATCTCTGGCATTGTAAATTAGGTTACCTAAGTGCTAATATTGTAAGGCAAGTATTAAGAAATAACAATATTCATTTCAAACACATATCATTACCATATATATGTACATATTGTCAAATGGGAAAGAGCCACAAGTTGGCATTTCCTAATTCCATAACTAAGTATAATGAACCATCAAAGTTGGTAGCTGTTGATCTATGGGGTCTAACACCAAGTAATTCAAATTATGGTTACAATTATTACTTGTCATTTATAGATGCATATTTTAGATTCATTGGATTTATTTTCTTAAGACAAAGGCAGAAACACATAAAGTAGTAGTATAGTTCATCAATATAGCAGAAAAGCAAACCAATCAACAACTAAAGATCATACAAATAGATGGAGGGACAGAATTCAGGCCATTAAAGGAATACTTTATAAAGAAAGGAATAGTTCACAGAATCACTTGTCCTCATACCTCAGAGCAGAATGAGTTAGTTGACAGAAAGTATAGACACATTGTGGAAACTGGCATTACTCTCATGGCACAAGCATCATTACTCCTCAAATTTTTGCTAGATGCATTCTCCAATTGTTATATTTGATAAATAGAATTCCTACTAAAGTACTGAAGTCCAAAACCGCCAGTGAGGTTCTTTTTAACATCATAACCGGCCACTCAAGGTTGAAGACATTTGGATGCCTGTGCTTTCCATGTTTGAGACCATATAACACCCATAAGCTAAGTTTCAGATCAGTACCATGTACATTCTTGGGCTATGCATCTTAATAAAAAGGATATAAACGCTTAAGCAACAATGGTAAGATAATCATATTAAGACACGTTGCCTTCATTAAACAAGGATTTCCTTTTGCACCGAAAGATATAAAGGTCAGTCAAAAGTTATATAATGCTAGAACATTTATACCTCCCATAAATTTATACAGCGAGGAATTAAATAAAAGGATTAAATTTATAGATCAACTTGAAACTTGTTCACAACACATTGAATGTCTAGGTAGACTAGGTCATGAACAATCAGAGACATCAATACATTCAGACAATCCAACCCAATCAGTCACACTCAAACCAATGACCAAACACAAGAACAAGAACTTCATGAAGATACTCATCATCATGAAGCCCCTCAGTCTCATGATTAACCCCCTACATAACCTAGAGGTCATATAATAACAAGATCAAAAAGAGTAATTTTCAAGACCAAAGTAGATACAGCTAGTTCAGAATTAGAAGAATCAATTACATATGAGTAGGCAATAAAATTAAGGAATGGAAGACAACAGTGGATGAAAAATACAATGCTCTCATGAAAAATAAAACCGCGGAATTTGTAACCTTACCAGAACACAAGAATGTAATAGGGTGCAAGTAAAATTTATACGCTAAAAAGATACTCAGATGTGACTATCTCAAAGTACAAAGCAAGTCTAGTTGCAAAAGGATATACGCAATGATGTGGATTTGATTTTAGTGAGACATTCTCTCCTGTTGTTAATCCTACAACCATTAAAGTAATACTCACTATAGCTTTTCATAACAATTGAAAATTTTGAAAACTAGATGTCAGCAATGCATTCTTGAATGGTGAACTTCAACACAAAATATATATGAAACAACAAGGTACAATAAAAAAAACAATAATTAATGAAAAAGTCTGCAGGCTACATAAAGTAATATATGGACTCAAACAAACACCAAGAGTGTGGTTTGATAAAGTGAAGTCTATGGATAGCCGTATCACCAAAATAATAAGTAATAGCAAGAACACAGTGTAAGAACTGTACAAAAACTATGCATATGGATGCATAAAAATAAGATATTGGCATAAAACAGTAAAAAATTCTGAGGCTTGCCTTAGCAATCTTCTTAAAACTTAATTTGTAAAGATTCCCAAGATATAACGGAATAATCTACATGAGATAGTGATGAGTATACCTACTCTGTGATTTGATAATGCTTTGATTTGAGAATAGAATGAAAATGAAGAAGAAGACGAAGAAAAAGGAATGAGGAATGTGATCGATATTTCTCTCTTTTTATAGCCTTCAACGGTTGCATCCGCTCAAAAGGGTGCGCCTATTCTTTTGAATCAAAGAATCATCTACAACACCCAACAGTTGTTTCTATTCGTCGGTAATTTACAACGTCCAACAGTGATTTTTGTTTTTATGTCATTTGCAATGCTCAATAGTCATTTATTTTATTCGTTATTTGCAATGCCTAATAGTCATTACCGTTTTGAGCCAACAGCTGCATCCATCCATCACCAACAGTCGTATTATTTGAAATAGTCGTGTTTGTCCCACTACAACAAAAATACTCTATTACAACGTTATTTTTACAACGGTCCATTTTTGCCCCTTGTAATAGATATTTATTACAACAGTCCATTTCTGAACGTTGTAGTAGTGGTTTTATATTGGATCTTTTACAATGGTCCTCTGCTGACCGTTGTAATAGGTGTATATTTTACAACGGCCTTTCTGTGCCCCTTGTAATAGGTTTTATTTTACAACGGGCCTAAATTGCCCGTTGTATAATGTCAAAGGGTTTTTCAATAACTTCTCATCTAAACCCGTAAACATCCTTCATCAGCTTTTCCCTTTCACTGTCCGCCTTTCCCCAAATTTGAACGGCAAACCCCAAATCGACTAACACTATCCCTACAATCATTCGCTTCGCTTGTTCTCAAAATCGAAGACTATCCAAATTCGAAAGGTCTGGACATTCCAAAAATCGAAGACTATCATTCGCTTCGCTGCATCATTCGCTTTGATGTTGAGGTATTAGATTCGCTTCGGATTCTCTTTGGATTTTTATTTTAAAGTTTCATCAATCATAGCATAATAATGCGAGAAGCAGTAGCGTAGAGTAGTTGAAATCAAGGGTTTTAGTTATTTATATTTGACACTAGAGAGTTACGAGAAACTGTAACTGAGTTAATATTGCAGTATATGATTCAATGGTTTAGCTTTAAGGAATCATAGTAATCTGGCAAACATCAACGGTCCAAACAACTGGAAACCGCATGTTTCAGAGTCAAAAAGGGCTGATTTTTAATCATTTTGATCTCTTCCCATTTTTTGATTCTAGAGCATTTGTTTGGTAGTTTTTTACATGTTGTTTGAACCGTTGATGTTTGTGAAGTTTTCTAATTTATTGCTTGTCACTAAAATGTGTTTGCTTGATGAAATTCAGCATGTTATGTAATTTTGATGATTCCTTTTTCTAGTGGTGCAATGCTTAATTTTATTAATTATTTGTAAAATTAGTGAGGTTACGTATTCAGTGCCTGTTTTGGGGGTGCGGCATGTTATATATTTTTTGTTTTTTTAATCTATATTATTTCCATTTATGCAGGCACATCTAAGTTTTGTTTTATTCAAGCTCTATCATTCCATAGGATTGACATATGCACCACTACTGGATCCTAAACTTGAAGCTTTGGCAGCTGGTAAGTGCTATAAATAAAATAAAAAATCAAACCACAATTATCGTTCTTTTTTTATTGGATGTCAGAGTTGTATGCTAATATTATTTATGGAAACCACTTGAATCCAAGTAGTTAACATTAGATATATAATAGTAGTATCGCATCTTGGACTTGACATGATAATTTCCAAAATGTAGCGTGCCAATGCCTGTGTATAAATTGCAAGTATATTATACATTCTGTTATGATATGAGTAGAATTTAAATTTCATATCCTACTTTTTTGTAATCAACTATGGAGTTGGAAATATGTAATTTCTTTGCGGCTATAAAAATATCAATATACTGTAATTATATCATCCATAATAAATACTAAAAATCCAGGTGCAAAAGAGCTAATATGCATATTGATGTGTATTTGAACATTGCTGCAAAAATCTAGTATGCAGTGGACACGTGTGTAAAATGAGATGCATTTACTTTATTTCTGTGATCATGACATTTTTTAAAGTTTGATATTAAGAGTAAATGGATTGAAAGGTATAAATGCTTGAGTATAATTTGGTCATTAAGTGACGTACTAATTGTTAACTGGTACTAAATTATTATTCATGAGTTCTGTATGCTTTTCTTTCTAATCTGTAATTAGAAAATTATGTTCGGATAAAAACTGACCAAAGGGCATTTTGGGCTATCCCAAAGATAATTATATAATTGTTGTGTTAATGTTATTTTATTTCAAGTTATATGTCTTGTTTAATTTAGATTGGTGAAAAAGGAGTCAAAAATATCAATACTTGATTATTATAATTATTTTATTTCTTTTTGGGTAGAAACATTTTGATATTTTGCTATGATATTCAAGGTGAATTTATGGAATGATTGATATTTACTCTTATGAAATTGTCAGGCTCAGATGAACCCATCCCCATCCTTAGCATTATAATACTATATTTGACATTTTAATCATGGAAGATCCTTACAAGCTCTCTTTGTTACAGTGATTATTTGTTCAAGCTTTTGCTTATTGGGGACTCTGGTGTTAGTAAATCTTGTCTTCTTTTAAGATTTGCGGTGAGTACCAAAGAATTTTATTATGGTTATTCTTGTTTTGTAAGTCTGCATATTAAATGATGCACACATACATACATGGGTTTCTGGTCTTGCATTTCTTCAGGGCTTAATTTATTAATTCAAACAATTGAAAATGCATGCGATGAAGATATTAAGCATAAAATGTATTAAATTAATGGATGTTATGTTATGTTATTAATTGAAAATGTATACCGTGCCAAATCTTCTAGTAATTATGTCAAAAGCATTATGAAGATCTACTTTGACACATAATGTAGAATTTCTTAATCCCTTTAGCTGTTGTAGATGACTTTTGAGATGATTTTATATAGCATATTGCAATAGGCTATTGGTCTATAATTTGATATACTTGATGGCTTGTCTTTTTCTTGGACTAAATTTACGAGTATGTGATTTTTACCATCAGGTATTTCATGTGATAGACATAATTAACTGCTTATGTTAACTTACCTTTTATCATGGTCCAGTGTAGTTTAAAAATGTTAGATAAAATTAATAAATTGACTATTAAAATATAATACAAACTTCTTACTTTTTAAATTTTTTATTCATCATTATTTTTTGTAACAAAATACCCTGTATGCCACCATGTCGTTCCATCAATGTCAATCATGCATGTTGCCTTTTCCCTCCACTATTGATTTTAGTTCATTATTCCCCCATGAAATTCTTTGCACGCTTAATACGTTTGCGTCCTTTTGTCTTGGTAATGGTCTTCTTTACCAAATATTTTTATGACCCAAGTTTTTCGTATTCGTATTGCCAATGTCCGTTCATTTAGCATAGCTTTAAACAATAGAATGTGTTTGAGCCAAATAGCTACAACAAATCAAAGTTAAACATCCACATTTTTCCTATGATATTGCTTCTCCCTCTATCAAAGGTTATCTTTATCCAATTACGACCTAAGAATCAATCATGTACCACATTATTCCAAAATTTATGGCCAAAGTATTACATATCTTCTAGTTAAAATACCATATATGTTTGACATAGTAACATGTATTAAACTTTCATGGTACTAGCAATTTTCAACTATATATTCTTGTATGCGGTGCTCTGTAAGTTGTGTGTGTACTCAGAAGTGTTGTGTTTGTAGCATCCTATAATTAATTGAGAGCGGCCAGACCATAGTTTTTTGCAAAAATGTTACTCATTGCGTCATGTTCAAAAAAAGGTATTCGTACGATTTGAGGAAAATTTGAAAACAAATATGGAGTAAAATTTGGCACGGTATACTTTTAGTACGAAGTACAAAAGTTGTTAATATCATAAAATTTGATTGGCGAAAGGATATCATTAGAATTTTCTATCTACGTTCAAGTGATTCCATGGCTTTACGGCGGCTAGATATTCTGCAACAAAATATTAAGTGACGACTTGCTTGTAAGCTCCATTTTTGCCCAAAAAACATACAACTTTATATCTTGCACCATTTGCATATTTCATGACTTTTAAGATAGGTGCTCAGTTTGCATAATTGAGCATGTGCTCAGCTTACAATAACCGAGCATAGCTCAGTTTACATAAACTGAGTTGTGCATGTACCAAGTTTACAGACTAAACTATGTCTGTGCCTGTGCCTATTTGCTAAACAGAGTATGCGCCCAGTTTTCTAAACTAAGCATGTGCCCAGTATGCATAAAACTGGGCTGTGCCCAGTTTTCATAACTGAGCTGTGCCCGGTTTCCTAAACTGAGCCATGCCCGGTTCCTTAAACTGAGTCGTGTGCCCAGTTTCCTAAACTGCGATGTGCCCAATTTGCACAAAACTAAGTTGTGCCCAATTTGCAAAGAACTAAGCTGTGCTTGGTTTATATAATTGAGCATATGCTCAGTTTAGATAAACATATTTGTTCATGCAACAAGTTTAGTTATAAGAATATAACCCATAACATATTGTTCGTGCACCAATTTATCCTAATCACTTATAGGTATAATTGTAATTTTTTCGACATCTCTTAGCTAAACTTTTAGCTTCACCACTGTGTATATGGTTTGGGTTCTTCCTATGCAAAAATACTTGTACATTATCACTTTTTCTTATGCAACTAAATAAAGGGTGACTCTACATCCTATTTGTTTTATCACCGTCCCTCTTGTAAACATATGACTTTATTCTCTTATGGCCATGTTCACTACAACAAAAATACCATATTACAATGCAATTTTTACAACGGATATACATCTTTTCATTAGGTTCTAACATCAAAGGATTATCAAGATGGACAGAGCATGGATTCATCTACCAATGTTTTGTCAATTTTATTTTATCAGTTTTATACTTGCAATTATTATGGTTGATTGTTGATCCCTTTGTGTTATAGAATGACCGAAGAATACAGGAAACCTGTTCGAAAATTTGTGTATGGGCATGCAGAAAGGAAGGGAAATCCAGAAAAGATTATTTGCCCTTGTTCAAAATGTAGGAATCTTATCCGCAATCCGTCAAGGGAAGTTGTATCACACTTGGTTTGTTTTGGAACTGACCCAACATATGATGTATGGATTTTTCACGGGGAAGCACGCCCTTTAGAAAATGAAGGCGATGAAGTGAAAAATTCATATAGAATGTACTTAGACACACAAATATGTAATGACGAGAGGGAAGATCATTCTAATGTAAGACAAGGGGTAGGGAATAAGGAGATGATAGAAAATTCAGAAATTCCTTTGTATCCTGGTTGTACAAGCCACACAAAGTTATCAGCTACAATACTTCTTTACAAGCACAAGGCTCAAAATGGTGTATCTGACACTGCATTTACGGAACTTCTTAAACTTCTTAAAGATATGTTGCTTGTGGAGAACACGCTTCCTGATTCGACGTATGAAACAAAGAAGCTGCTTAAATCATTTGGTTTAGGCTATAGACAAATACATGCATGTGTAAATGATTGTTGTCTTTTTAGGAAAGAGCTTGCACATAGTGATATTTGTCCAAAATGTGGAAATTCTCGTTGGAAAAAGAACAAGAGAAATGAAGATGGAAAGCAAACCAAAGTACCTGCAAAGGTTTTGAGATACTTTCCAATAATACCAAGACTGAAAAGAATGTTTATGTCCGCAGAAACATCAGAGCAATTAAGGTGGCATAACAATCATAAGAGTAAAGATGGTAAATTACGTCATCCAGTAGATTCTTCTCAGTGGGCTACAATTGATAGGATGTACCCTTCGTTTGCATCAGATCCGCGAAATTTAAGGCTTGGTCTTGCAAGTGATGGCTTTAATCCCTTTGGGGATTGGAACTGTGCGTATAGTTGTTGGCCAGTATTTCTTGTTGCTTACAACTTCGCTCCGTGGCTTTGTATGCACAAAGATAATATAATGTTATCATTATTAATTCCTGGACCATGACAACCAAGGAATGATATTGATGTGTATCTACAACCACTTATTGAAGATTTGAAAAAATTATGGGATAAAGGGGTGAAGGCGTATGATGCATACACTCGCAACGAATTTAGATTAAATGCAATTTTAATGTGGACGATAAATGATTTTCCAGCTTATGGAAATTTAGCAGGTTGCACCGTAAAGGGTAAAAGGGCATGTCCTGTTTGTGGCGTTAATACATGCTCAATATGGTTACCATTTAGTAAGAAGTGTGCATATTTAGGCCATAGGCGATTCCTTGATCCTAATCATGAATATCGCCAACGAAAAAACTTGTTTGATGGAACTATAGAGACTAGGCAAAGCCCTCCAATACAAACCGGTGCTCAAGTCTTTGATATTGTTAAAGATATTTGCAATGATTGGGGGAAAAAAACCAACGGAGGAAGAGAAAGAGAAAGAAAAAAGGAAAAGAAAAAGGGGAGATAAGAAGAAAAAAGGAAGTCAAATGTGGAAGAAGAAGTCTATTTTCTTTGATTTGCCTTATTGGCAGGTAAAGTTTAATCAGAAACAAAATTGCTTCTTCTTTTCTATCTATGTAATCAATACTTTATTATTAATTAGTTATAGTCTATTTTTTGTTTTCTTAGGTACTTCCTTTGCGTCACAATCTAGATGTAATGCATGTTGAAAAAAATATTGGTGAAAGTATTCTTGGTACGTTACTTGATATTAAAGGAAAATAAAAAGATGACATTAATTCACGTAAAGATCTAGAAGTACTTGGTATTAGGAATATAGACATGGGAAGCAAAGCATTACTTCCAGCCGCCCCATGCACCTTAACTGATTCAGAAAAAGAGATCTTTTACAATAGAATGAGGAATTTGAAAATACCCGATGGCTATAGCTCAAATATTGGAAAATGTTTTGCAAAACAAAACAAAATTTCAAGCCTAAAGTCCCATGATTATCATGTTTTGATGCAAAAACTATTGTCTGTATCACTGAGAGGACTTCTACCTAAAGGGACAAGGAATGCATTACTACGACTATGTTCTTTTTACAACGACATTTTGCCAAAGAGTGCTTGCTAAAGATAAATTAGAATCCATCGAGAATCAGGTCACATTAACACTATGCGACCTTGAGAGATTTTTTCCTCCTTCTTTTTTTTACATCATGATTCATTTGACAATACATTTAGCGAAGTAAGCAAGAATTTGCGGACCAGTACAATATCGGTGGATATATCCATTTGAGAGGTAAAATTTGGCATTAGTACCTTTAGTAGTTAATAATATATGTGCTTATGAAAATATTTTACTTATGCATCTTGATTATAGATACATCAGAACACTGAAGGGGTATGTTAAAAATTAAGCACGACTTGAAGGATGCATAGTTGAGCGTTATTCTACTGATGAATGCATGAAGTATTGTGCTAGATATATTAATGGTGCATTAGAAATTGGACAAAGGAAAAATAGAAATGGAGTGGAACAAAGTGATTCCATACTCGAGGGGCGTCCTATTTCCATAGGAAAACCTATGGTAGTCACTAAGGAGGTGATTGATGCTGCTCATCGGTATGTGTTGTTTAATACTGAGGAAGTGGAGCCTTATATAAAGTAAGCATAAGTTCAATTCAATTAATGTGTGAAATAAATTAGATTTTGACATGAATGTCTACGTATATATGATGCACAATGAGGAACTAAAACTTTTGCATCCCCGGCTTTCACGAAATGATTTGAAACTTTCAAAGCTGCATTCAGAGACTTTTAGTCATTGGTTTAAAAAAAAGGTTGACATTGTTATATATTTTAAGATGGATAAGTTCGACATAGAAGTATATGTTATTGTGATTAGTCTTTATAGATAACATTATGCATATTCAGGTTCAGGATGATAGAAACACATCTGATGTTAGTGAACTAATAAATTGGCTTTCATATGGACCTCGCCATCAAGTAATTTCTTATACCGGCTATATAATTGATGGTCACCGTTTTCATACTAAAGACAATGATAAATCTACACAAAATAGTGGTGTTTCCATTGAGGCAAATACTGTTCGTATGGATGGATCCATTGAGAAAGTAATATATTATGGTGTTTTGCGTGAGATTTTGTTGCTTGACTATCGGCAGTTTCAAATTGCCTTGTTTAAGTGTGATTGGGAAAATATTGATCGTGGAGTTAAGGTCGAAGATGGATTTACGTTAGTCAATTTACATCAATTCCAAAATCAATTCGCAAGCGACCCTTTCATCTTGGCAACGCAAGCCGTACAAGTGTTTTTTTGTAGAGAAAGTAGTTTTTCAAATTGGTATGTTGTGCTAAGAGCAACCCCTAGAGGTTTTCATGAGTTGGAAAGCTATGATGAGGAGGATGAGTCAAGTAGCAAACCGGTAGATGAGTCACTACTTGATGATAGAGATGTCGATGATGGTGATGAAAGTTATGTAAGGAAGGATTGTGATGGTATTTTGGTATGATATAAGCATCCTTTATTGATATTTGTGTTACATGTAGTTATATTCGTAAAGAGTGTAATTATATAGTTTTATGCATAGCTATATTAATTAATCATGAATTATTAACCATGAATTGTTAATCATGAATTATATATGTTATGTTTTTTTTTCTAGGTTCCTCCCTTAACAGAAGATATTCGAACTTGAAGCAACAAGAGTAAAATGGAGCAACATCAAAGAGAGGTAAAATATTAAAATTTTAATATGCACTTCAATTTTTTTAAACTGACATTTCTTCAATTTTTTTAAACTGACACTTCAATTAAAATGGAGCAACATCAAAGAGAGGTAAAATATTAAAATTTTGTCTTCTTCTTCACAGTAAAAAAAAAAGACAGAGAAACTCAAAAAAAAAACATTTTGTGTTTACGTTTGTATGCCACATAGTTTACATTTCATCTCTTGTTACAAATACACTGCATTTTGCTTCCAGGTTCTCTTAGAATCAATGGATTTACTTATGTACATATCCAGAAACATCAAATAAAAAGGAACATTTGTTTTGCTGGGTTTTATTCATATCCGTTAGCAAACAAATTTCAGTCCACATATCCGATAATACTAGCTGCCTTCTCTTTATTCTGTTGCGTTCTACCATTGTATTTGTCTTCACTTGCCCTTCTTTTGAGGTTTTATTCATCTCTGATTTTTGAAATGCATAGCTTTCACTCTTCTGTTTCGACAGTTTTTTCTTGAATTTCCTCGATCAGCTTCTTTAGTTCCCCTATATTTTTTTGAAGATCATGAAACAAATTAGTTTTTGCAACGCGAAGAGTTATGCCACATTCTTGAGTGTTTTAACTCTAGTCAGTTCAGACCTTAGTCCAAGACCAACATTCTTTGTCGATCTTTTAGTTTTGGAGGCTTCATGGGACCGCTGGGGTATAGTAGTCTTTTTGAATGGTATTTAGATATAAAAGAATAAAAGGGAAATGCATAGGTCAGAGTGTATATGCATACAGTGTTGTAGCAAAGTGGCAGATGGCTTGATAGTGGTATATGGCAGAGACAAGGTAGGATATGTAGGAGATTGACAGTTTGACAGATGTTGATATAAAGGAATTTTAGATAGACTCTGACCGCTGGGTTATTTAGATATAAAGGAATTTTGTAGAGGCGCAGGTAGTGTGAATACAATTGATACGAGTCAGTTACCTTATATTCTTCTTGAATCTGTGAGATACCAGTGATCTTTTAATAGTTAATATGTATTCGCCTGTTATGAATGAAACGACAATTGCTCTTGTATGTGATGTTGATGCTAAATCTGTATAAACCAAGAACTGGAACATGAATTAGGAAATGTTCATGACAGTGACCATGTACATGCAAATTTGCATTCATCTATTCACGAGCAAGTTATTAAATATGTTTCTAATAATGTAGTTGTAGTGGTTTATGTGCATGCACCTAAGAATGTTCACGTACTATAAATTTTGAATTCATGAACCACATTCCTGTATGTACGAATAAGCTTGTTATAATGCAATTGTTTAATACTCCGTCTGAGCATGAAACAGAGCAATTTCCAGAAAATGTGATAAAACAAAAACTGGATCATGAATTTGGAAATGTTCATGACAGTGACCATGTACAGGCAAATTCGCATTCATCTATTTTAGAGCAGGTTATTGAATATGTTTCTAATAATGTAGCTGTAGTGGTTTATGTGCATGCACATGAGAATGTGCATGTATGTATAAATGTTGAATTCATGAACCATATTCTTGTATGTATGAACAAGCCTGTTATAATGCAATCGTTTAATGCTCTGTCTGAGCATGAAACAGAGCAATTTACAACGATCAGTTCTGGTGGTGAAATTTCATCTAATATGAGGCACTCACAGTTTACAGTTAAGGCAGATGTCAGTTAGCTATTGTGTTTCATAGTGACCAATCAATTGATAAACCTAAAGTTTATGTACAAGTTTATGCCAGTTCAATTATCAAAACACAGTACCCTGAAACTTTATTCTCGTTTTTTCTAAGAGTACAAAATGTTCTGCCTTTTTTTATAACAGAAGCATAACCTTCTTTATCAAACTTTGCCTGTATGCTAATTTCAGATATCAAAGGTAGCAGCGAGATATGCAAAGAGGCAATCCTTAGCTGCAGTTGCAACTTTAAATGCAAAAGATAAGCCTGCTGGTGTGAAAATCAATGAAACAAGACATGTTGATGCAACTCATTCTCTTCAAAGTTTAAACAGCAATATTAGAAGATCCCCTCGGAAGCGTACTGAAATGCAGCCTCCACCCAATAAAATCAAGTCTTCAAAGCTCAATCCTATCCGTACTGGAATGCAGCCTCCACTCGATAAAATCCAGCCTTCAAATCTCAATCCCGACCCTAATTCAACTGGATCTCCAAATATCACTCCCAATGCCATGGATGCCTCGAACAACCTAGATTCTAATGATGATATTCAACAAAAGACAGCAAGGAAAAAAAGAGGGAAGACGATGATGACTTGTATGCGGAATGAAAAGGCTGAAATCGAATTCAACGAGCGAGGTCAACCAATAGGCTCCAACTCCAAGCACTTATCATCCTATCTTGGTACCTTAGCAAGAGAGATGATACCTTTGACGATTTCAGAGTGGAAAAAAGTCGACGCAAACTTAAAGAAAGATTTATGGACTTGTATTCAGGTATGAAAAATGTGCTGAGAACTTTTTTATGAACAACTGGCCAGATGGAATTCACTGGAGTTGAATTCTTATCTTTCAGAAAAATATTACCTCCATAAACTGCAGTGAAAACTAGTTTAAATCCACTGGAGTTGACAGCAGTTAAAGTTATGTGATGAGTTGAAGATGAAATTATTGACAACTCCATCTTGTAGTATCATAAATTACTTGTATTCTACCTCTAACCTAAACTGTGTTATAGTAATGATATCCCAATTTCTTGGGACTGTATATATAGACTGAGATTAGCATCATTCAGTTTATTCTCAACTAAGCCAACAATTGTTGGCTTAAATTTTGTTAGGAGATTAAACACATCATCAATTCTTGTGGATCTCAGTCTATATATACCGAACGATGATGACTTTAACTGCTGTCAACTCCAGTGGATTTAAACTAGTTTTCACCGCAGTTTATGGAGGTAATATTTTTCTGAAAGATAAGAATTCAACTCCGGTGAATTCCATCTGGCCAGTTGTTCATAAAAAAGTTCTCAGCACATTTTTCATACCTGAATACAAGTCCATAAATCTTTCTTTAAGTTTGCGTGGACTTTTTTCCACTCTGAAATCGTCAAAGGTATCATCTCTCTTGCTAAGGTACCAAGATAGGAAGACAAGTGCTTGGAGTTGGAGCCTATTGGTTGACCTCGCTCGTTGAATTCAATTTCAGCCTTTTCATTCCTCATACAAGTCATCATCGTCTTCCCTCTTTTTTTCCTTGCCGTCTTTTGTTGAATATCATCATTAGAATCTAGGTTGTTCGAGGAATCCATGGCGTTGGGAGTGATATTTGGAGATCCAGTTGAATTAGGGCCGGGATTGAGATTTGAAGGCTGGATTTTATCGGGTGGAGGCTGCATTCCAGTACGGACAGGATTGAGCTTTGAAGACTTGATTTTATCAGGTGGAGGCTGCATTTTAGTACGCTTCCGAGGGGATCTTCTAATATTGTTGTTTAAACTTTGAAGAGAATGAGTTGCATCAACATGTCTTGTTTCATTGATTTTCACACCAGCAGGCTTATCTTTTGCATTTAAAGTTGCAACTGCAGCAAAGGATTGCCTCTTTGCATATCTCGCTGCTACCTTTGATATCTGAAATTAGCATACAGGCAAAGTTTGATAAAGAAGGTTATGCTTCTGTTATAAAAAAAGGAAGAACATTATGTACTTTTAGATAAAACGAGAATAAAGTTTCAGGGTACTGTGTTTTGATAATTGAACCGGCATAAACTTGTAAAAAAACTTTAGGTTTATCAATTGACTGGTCACTATGAAACACAATAGGCTAACTGACATCTGCCTTAACTGTAAACTGTGAGTGCCTCATATCAGATGAAATTTCACCACCAGAACTGATCGTTGTAAATTGCTCTGTTTCATGCTCAGACAGAGCATTAAACGATTGCATTACAACAGGCTTGTTCATACATACAAGAATATGGTTCATGAATTCAACATTTATACATACATGCACATTCTCATGTGCATGCACATAAACCACTACAGCTACATTATTAGAAACATATTCAATAACCTGCTCTAAAATAGATGAATGCGAATTTGCCTGTACATGGTCACTGCCATGAACATTTCCAAATTCATGATCCAGTTTTTGTTTTATCACAGTTTTTGGAAATTGCTCTGTTTCATGCTCAGACGGAGTATTAAACAATTGCATCATAACAAGCTTATTCGTACATACAAGAATGTGGTTCATGAATTCAAAATTTATAGTACGTGAACATTCTTAGGTGCATGCACATAAACCACTACAACTACATTATTAGAAACATATTTAATAACTTGCTCGTGAATAGATGAATGCAAATTTGCATGTACATGGTCACTGTCATGAACATTTCCTAATTCATGTTCCAGTTTTTGGTTTATACTGATTTAGCATAAACATCACATACAAGAGCAATTGTCGTTTCATTCATAACAGGCGAATACATATTAACTGTTAAAAGATCACTGGTATCTCACAGATTCAAGAAGAATAAAAGGTAACTGACTCGTATCAATTGTATTCACACTACCTGTGCCTCTACAAAATTCCTTTATATCTAAATAACCCAGCGGTCAGAGTCTATCTAAAATTCCTTTATATCAACATCTGTCAAACTGTCAATCTCCTACATATCCTACCTTGTCTCTGCCATATACCACTATCAAGCCATCCGCCACTTTGCTACAGCACTGTATGCATATACACTCTGACCTATGCATTTCCCTTTTATTCTTTTATATTGAAATGCCATTCAAAAAGACTACTATACCCCAGCGGTCCCATAAAGCCTCCAAAACTAAAAGATCGACAAAGAATGTTGGTCTTGGACTAAGGTCTGAACTGACTAGGGTTAAAACACTCAAGAATGTGGCATAACTCTTCGCGTTGCAAAAACTAATTTGTTTCATGATCTTCAAAAAAATATAGGGGAACTAAAGAAGCTGATCGAGGAAATTCAAGAAAGAAACTGACAAAACAGAAGAGTGAAAGCTATGCATTTCAAAAACCAGAGATGAATAAAACCTCAAAAGAAGGGCAAGTGAAGACAAATACAATGGTAGAACGCAACAGAATAAAGAGAAGGCAGCTAGTATTATCGGATATGTGGACTGAAATTTGTTTGCTAACGGATATGAATAAAACCCAGCAAAACAAATGTTCCTTTTTATTTGATGTTTCTGGATATGTGCATAAGTAAATCCATTGATTCTAAGAGAACCTGGAAGCAAAATGCAGTGTATTTGTAACAAGAGATGAAATGTAAACTATGTGGCATACAAACGTAAACACAAAATGTGTTTTTTTTTTGAGTTTCTCTGTCTTTTTTTTTTACTGTGAAGAAGAAGACAAAATTTTAATATTTTACCTCTCTTTGATGTTGCTCCATTTTAATTGAAGTGTCAGTTTAAAAAAATTGAAGAAATGTCAGTTTAAAAAAATTGAAGTGCATATTAAAATTTTAATATTTTACCTCTCTTTGATGTTGCTCCATTTTACTCTTGATGCTTCAAGTTCGAATATCTTATGTTAAGGGAGGAACCTAGAAAAAAAACATAACATATATAATTCATGATTAACAATTCATGGTTAATAATTCATGATTAATTAATATAGCTATGCATAAAACTGTATAATTACACTCTTTACGAATATAACTACATGTAACACAAATATCAATAAAGGATGCTTATATCATACCAAAATACCATCACAATCCTTCCTTACATAACTTTCATCACCATCATCGACATCTCTATCATCAAGTAGTGACTCATCTACCGGTTTGCTACTTGACTCATCCTCCTCATCATAGCTTTCCAACTCATGAAAACCTCTAGGGGGTGCTCTTAGCATAACATACCAATTTGAAAAACTACTTTCTCTACAAAAAAACACTTGTACGGCTTGCGTTGCCAAGATGAAAGGGTCGCTTGCGAATTGATTTTGGAATTGATGTAAATTGACTAACGTAAATCCATCTTCGACCTTAACTCCATGATCAATATTTTCCCAATCACACTTAAACAAGGCAATTTGAAACTGCCGATAGTCAAGCAACAAAATCTCACACAAAACACCATAACATATTACTTTCTCAATGGATCCATCCATACGAACAGTATTTTCCTCAATGGAAACACCACTATTTTGTTTAGATTTATCATTGTCTTTAGTATGAAAACGGCGACCATTAATTATATAGCCGGTATAAGAAATTACTTGACGGCGAGGTCCATATGAAAGCCAATTTATTAGTTCACTAGCATCAGATGTGTTTCTATCATCCTGGACCTGAAAATGCATAATGTTATATATAAAGACTTATCACAATAACATATACTTCTATGTCGAACTTATCCATCTTAAAATATATAACAATGTCAACCTTTTTTTTAAACCGATGACTAAAAGTCTCTAAATGCAGCTTTGAAAGTTTCAAATCATATCGTGAAAGCCGAGGATGCAAAAGTTTTAGTTCCTCATTGTGCATCCTATATACGTAGACATTCATGTCAAAATCTAATTTATTTCACACATTAATTGAATTGAACTTATGCTTACTTTATATAAGGCTCCACTTCCTCGGTATTAAACAACACATACCGATGAGCAGCATCAATCACCTCCGTAGTGACTGCCATAGGTTTTCCTTTGGAAATAGGACGCCCCTCGAGCATGGAATCACTTTGTTCCACTCCATTTCTATTTTTCCTCTGTCCAATTTCTAATGCACCATTAATATATCCAGCACAATACTTCATGCATTCATCAGCAGAATAACGCTCAACTATGCATCCTTCAGGCCGTGCTTGATTTTTAACATACCCCTTCAGTGTTCTCATGTATCTATAATCAAGATGCATAAGTAAAATATTTTCATAAGCACATATATTATTAACTACTAAAGGTACTAATGCCAAATTTTACCTCTCAAATGGATACATCCACCGATATTGTACTGGTCCGCAAATTCTTACTTCCTTCGCTAAATGTATTGTCAAATGAATCATGATGTCAAAAAAAGAAGGAGGAAAAAATCTCTCAAGGTCGCATAGTGTTAATGCGACCTGATTCTCGATGGATTCTAATTTATCTTTATCAAGCACTCTTTGGCAAATGTCGTTGTAAAAAGAACATAGTCGTAGTAATGCATTCCTTGTCCCTTTAGGTAGAAGTCCTCTCAGTGATACAGACAATAGTTGTTGCATCAAAACATGATAATCATGGGACTTTAGACTTGAAATTTTGTTTTGTTTTGCAAAACATTTTCCAATATTTGAGCTATAGCCATCGGGTACTTTCAAATTCCTCATTCTATTGTAAAAGATCTCTTTTTCTGAATCAGTTAAGGTGCATGGGGCGGCTGGAAGTAATGCTTTGCTTCCCATGTCTATATTCCTAATACCAAGTACTTCTAGATCTTTACGTGAATTAATGTCATCTTTTGATTTTCCTTTAATATCAAGTAACGTACCAAGAATACTTTCACCAATATTTTTTTCAACATGCATTACATCTAGATTGTGACGCAAAGGAAGTACCTAAGAAAACAAAAAATAGACTATAACTAATTAATAATAAAGTATTGATTACATAGATAGAAAAGAAGAAGCAATTTTGTTTCTGATTAAACTTTACCTGCCAATAAGGAAAATCAAAGAAAATAGACTTCTTCTTCCACATTTGACTTCCTTTTTTCTTCTTATCTCCCCTTTTTCTTTTCCTTTTTTCTTTCTCTTTCTCTTCCTCCTTTGGTTTTTTCCCCCAATCATTGCAAATATCTTTAACAATATCAAAGACTTGAGCATCGGTTTGTATTGGAGGGCTTTGCCTAGTCTCTATAGTTCCATCAAGCAAGTTTTTTCGTTGGCGATATTCATGATTAGGATCAAGGAATCGCCTATGGCCTAAATATGCACACTTCTTACTAAATGGTAACCATATTGAGCATGTATTAACGCCACAAACAGGACATGCCCTTTTACCCTTTACGGTGCAACCTGCTAAATTTCCATAAGCTGGAAAATCATTTATCGTCCACATTAAAATTGCATTTAATCTAAATTCGTTGCGAGTGTATGCATCATACGCCTTCACCCCTTTATCCCATAATTTTTTCAAATCTTCAATAAGTGGTTGTAGATACACATCAATATCATTCCTTGGTTGTCGTGGTCCAGGAATTAATAATGATAACATTATATTATCTTTGTGCATACAAAGCCATGGAGCGAAGTTGTACGCAACAAGAAATACTGGCCAACAACTATACGCACAGTTCCAATCCCCAAAGGGATTAAAGCCATCACTTGCAAGACCAAGCCTTAAATTTCGTGGATCTGATGCAAACGAAGGGTACATCCTATCAATTGTAGCCCACTGAGAAGAATCTACTGGATGACGTAATTTACCATCTTCACTCTTATGATTGTTATGCCACCTTAACTGCTCTGATGTTTCTGCGGACATAAACATTCTTTTCAGTCTTGGTATTATTGGAAAGTATCTCAAAACCTTTGCAGGTACTTTGGTTTGCTTTCCATCTTCATTTCTCTTGTTCTTTTTCCAACGAGAATTTCCACATTTTGGAAAAATATCACTATGTGCAAGCTCTTTCCTAAAAAGACAACAATCATTTACACATGCATGTATTTGTCTATAGCCTAAACCAAATGATTTAAGCAGCTTCTTTGTTGCATACGTCGAATCAGGAAGCGTGTTCTCCACAGGCAGCATATCTTTAAGAAGTTTAAGAAGTTCCGTAAATGCAGTGTCAGATACACCATTTTGAGCCTTGTGCTTGTAAAGAAGTATTGTAGCTGATAACTTTGTGTGGCTTGTACAACCAGGATACAAAGGAATTTCAGAATTTTCTATCATCTCCTTATTCCCTACCCCTTGTCTTACATTAGAATGATCTTCCATCTCGTCATTACTTATTTGTGTGTCTAAGGACATTCTATATGAATTTGTCACTTCATCGCCTTCATTTTCTAAAGGGCGTGCTTCCCCGTGAAAATTCCATACATCATATGTTGGGTCAATTCCAAAACAAACCAAGTGTGATACAACTTCCCTTGACGGATTGCGGATAAGATTCCTACATTTTGAACAAGGGCAAATAATCTTTTCTGGATTTCCCTTCCTTTCTGCATGCCCGTACACAAATTTTCGAACAGCTTTCCTGTATTCTTCGGTCATTCTATAACACAAAGGGATCAATAATCAACCATAATAATTGCAAGTATAAAACTGATAAAATAAAATTGACAAAACCTTGGTAGATGAATCCATGCTTTGTCCATCTTGATAATCCTTTGATGTTAGAACCTAATGAAAAGATGTATATCCGTTGTAAAAATTGCATTGTAATATGGTATTTTTGTTGTAGTGAACATGGTCAAAAGAGAATAAAGTCATATGTTTACAAGAGGGACGGTGATAAAACAAATAGGATGTAGAGTCACCCTTTATTTAGTTGCATAAGGAAAAGTGATAATGTACAAGTATTTTTGCATAGGAAGAACCCAAACCATATAGACAGTGGTGAAGCTAAAAGTTTAGCTAAGAGATGTCGAAAAAATTACAATTATACCTATAAGCGATTAGGATAAATTGGTGCACGAACAATATGTTATGGGTTATATTCTTATAACTAAACTTGTTGCATGAACAAATATGTTTATCTAAACTGAGCATATGCTCAATTATATAAACCAAGCACAGCTTAGTTCTTTGCAAATTGGGCACAACTTAGTTTTGTGCAAATTGGGCACAATGCAGTTTAGGAAACTGGGCACACGACTCAGTTTAAGGAACCGGGCATGGCTCAGTTTAGGAAACCGGGCACAGCTCAGTTATGCAAACTGGGCACAGCCCAGTTTTATGCATACTGGGCACATGCTCAGTTTAGAAAACTGGGCGCATACTCTGTTTAGCAAATAGGCACAGACACAGACATAGCTCACTTGTGTAAACTGGGTACATGCACAGCTCAGTTTATGTAAACTGAGCTATGCTCGGTTATTGTAAGCTGAGCACATGCTCGGTTATTGTAAGCTGAGCACATGCTCAATTATGCAAACTGAGCACCTATCTTAAAAGTCATGAAATATGCAAATGGTGCAAGATATAAAGTTGTATGTTTTTTGGGCAAAAATGGAGCTTACAAGCAAGTCGTCACTTAATATTTTGTTGCAGAATATCTAGCCGCCATAAAGTCATGGAATCACTTGAACGTAGATAGAAAATTCTAATGATATCCTTTCGCCAATCAAATTTTATGATATTAACAACTTTTGTACTTCGTACTAAAAGTATACCGTGCCAAATTTTACTCCATATTTGTTTTCAAATTTTCCTCAAATCTTACGAATACCTTTTTTTGAACACGACGCAATGGGTAACATTTTTGCAAAAAACTATGGTCTGGCAGCTCTCAATTAATTATAGGATGCTACAAACACAACACTTCTGAGTACACACACAACTTACAGAGCACCGCATACAAGAATATATAGTTGAAAATTGCTAGTACCATGAAAGTTTAATATATGTTACTATGTCAAACATATATGGTATTTTAACTAGAAGATATGTAATACTTTGGCCATAAATTTTGGAATAATGTGGTACATGATTGATTCTTAGGTCGTAATTGGATAAAGATAACCTTTGATAGAGGGAGAAGCAATATCATAGGAAAAATGTGGATGTTTAACTTTGATTTGCTGTAGCTATTTGGCTCAAACACATTCTATTGTTTAAAGCTATGCTAAATGAACGGACATTGGCAATACGAATACGAAAAACTTGGGTCATAAAAATATTTGGTAAAGAAGACCATTACTAAGACAAAAGGACGCAAACGTATTAAGCGTGCAAAGAATTTCGTGGGGGAATAATGAACTAAAATCAATAGTGGAGGGAAAAGGCAACATGCATGATTGACATTGATGGAACGACATGGTGGCATACAGGGTATTTTGTTACAAAAAATAACGTTGAATAAAAAATTTAAAATGTAAGAAGTTTGTATTATATTTTAATAGTCAATTTATTAATTTCATCTAACATTTTTAAACTACACTGGACCATGATAAAAGGTAAGTTAACATAAGCAGTTAATTATGTCTATCACATGAAATACCTGATGGTTAAAATCACATACTCGTAATTTAGTCCAAGAAAAAGACAAGCCATCAAGTATATCAAATTATAGACCAATAGCCTATTGCAATATGCTATATAAAATCATCTCAAAAGTCATCTGCAACAGCTAAAGGGATTAAGAAATTCTACATTATGTGTCAAAGTAGATCTTCATAATGCTTTTGACATAATTACTAGAAGATTTGGCACGGTATACATTTTCAATTAATAACATAACATAACATCCATTAATTTAATACATTTTATGCTTAATATCTTCATCGCATGCATTTTCAATTGTTTGAATTAATAAATTAAGCCCCGACGAGATGCAAGACCAAAAACCCATGTATGTATGTGTGCATCATTTAATATGCAGACTTACAAAACAAGAATAACCATAATAAAATTTTTTGGTACTCACCACAAATCTTAAAAGAAGACAAGATTTACTAACACCAGAGTTCCCAATAAGCAAAAGCTTGAACAAATAATGACTGTAACAAAGAGAGCTTGTAAGGATCTTCCATGATTAAAATGTCAAATATAGTATTATAATGCTAAGGATGGGGATGGGTTCATCTGAGCTTGACAATTTCATAAGAGTAAATATCAATCATTCCATAAATTCACCTTGAATATCATAGCAAAATATCAAAATGTTTCTACCCAAAAAGAAATAAAATAATTATAATAATCAAGTATTGATATTTTTGACTCCTTTTTCACCAATCTAAATTAAACAAGACATATAACTTGAAATAAAATAACATTAACACAATAATTATATAATTATCTTTGGGATAGCCTAAAATGCCCCTTGGTCAGTTTTTATCCGAACATAATTTTCTAAATACAGATTAGAAAGAAAAGCATACAGAACTCATGAATAATAATTTAGTATCAGTTAACAATTAGTACGTCACTTAATGACCAAATTATACTCAAGCATTTATACCTTTCAATCCATTTACTCTTAATATCAAACTTTAAAAATGTCATGATCACAGAAATAAAGTAAATGCATCTCATTTTACACACGTGTCCACTGCATACTAGATTTTTGCAGCAATGTTCAAATACACATCAATATGCATATTAGCTCTTTTGCACTTGGATTTTTAGTATTTATTATGGATGATATAATTACAGTATATTGATAATTTTATAGCTGCAAAGAAATTACATATTTCCAAGTCCACAGTTGATTACAAAAAAGTAGGATATGAAATTTAAATTCTGCTCATATCATAACAGAATGTATAATATACTTCCAATTTATACACAGGCATTGGCACGCTACATTTTGGAAATTATCATGTCAAGTCCAAGATGCGATACTACTATTATATATCTAATGTTAACTACTTGGATTCAAGTGGTTTCCATAAATAATATTAGCATACAACTCTGACATCCAATAAAAAAAGAACGATAATTATGGTTTGATTTTTTATTTTATTTATAGCACTTACCAGCTGCCAAAGCTTCAAGTTTAGGATCCAGTAGTGGTGGATATGTCAATCCTATGGAATGATAGAGCTTGAATAGAACAAAACTTAGATGTGCCTGCATAAATGGAAATAATATAGATTAAAAAACAAAAAATATATAACATGCCGCACCCCCAAAACAGGCACTGAATACGTAACCTCACTAATTTTACAAATAATTAATAAAATTAAGCATTGCACCACTAGAAAAAGGAATCATCAAAATTACATAACATGCTGAATTTCATCAAGCAAACACATTTTAGTGACAAGCAATAAATTAGAAAACTTCACAAACATCAACGGTTCAAACAACATGTAAAAAACTACCAAACAAATGCTCTAGAATCAAAAAATGGGAAGAGATGAAAATGATTAAAAATCAGCCCTTTTTGACTCTGAAACATGCGGTTGCCAGTTGTTTGGAACGTTGATGTTTGCCAGATTACTATGATTCCTTAAAGCTAAACCATTGAATCATATACTTTAATATTAACTCAGTTACAGTTTCTCGTAACTCTCTAGTGTCAAATATAAATAACTAAAACCCTTGATTTCAACTACTCTACGCTACTGCTTCTCGCATTATTATGCTATGATTGATGAAACTTTATAATAAAAATCCAAAGAGAATCCGAAGCGAATCTAATACCTCAACATCAAAGCGAATGATGCAGCGAAGCGAATGATAGTCTTCGATTTTTGGAATGTCCAGACCTTTCGAATTTGGATAGTCTTCGATTTTGAGAACAAGCGAAGCGGATGATTGTAGGGATAGGGTTAGTCGATTTGGGGTTTTCCGTTCAAATTTGGGGAAAGGCGGACAGTGAAAGGGAAAAGCTGATGAAGGATGTTTACGTGTTTAGATGAGAAGTTATTGAAAAACTCTTTGACATTATACAACGGGCAGTTTAGGCCCGTTGTGAAAATGAAACCTATTGCAAGGGGCATAGAAAGGCCATTGTAAAATATACACCTATTACAACGGTCAGCAGAGGACTGTTGTAAAAGATCCAATATAAAACCACTACTACAACGTTCAGAAATGGACCGTTGTAATAAATATCTATTTCAAGGGGCAAAAATGGACCGTTGTAAAAATAACGTTGTAATAGAGTATTTTTGTTGTAGTGGGACAAACACGACTATTTCAAATAATACGACTGTTGGTGATGGATGGATGCAGCTGTTAGCTCAAAACGGTAATGACTATTAGGCATTGCAAATAACGAATAAAATAAATGACTATTGAGCATTGCAAATGACATAAAAACAAAAATCACCGTTGGACGTTGTAAATGACTAACGAATAGAAACAACTGTTGGGTGTTGTAGATGATTCTTTGATTCAAAAGAATAGGCGCACCCTTTTGAGCGGATGCAACCGTTGAAGGCTATAAAAAGAGAGGAATATCGATCACATTCCTCATTCCTTTTTCTTCGTCTTCTTCTTCATTTTCATTCTATTCTCAAATCAAAGCATTATCAAATCACAGAGTAGGTATACTCATCACAATCTCATGTAGATTATTCTGTTATATCTTGGGAATCTTTACAAATTAAGTTTTAAGAAGATTGCTAAGGCAAGCCTCAAAATTCTTTACTGTTTTATGCCAATATCTTATTTTTATGCATCCATATGCATAGTTTTTGTACAGTTCTTACACTGTGTTCTTGTTATTACTTATTATTTTGGTGATACGGCTATCCATAGACTTCACTTTATCAAACCACACTCTTGGTGTTTGTTTGAGTCCATATATTACTTTATGTAGCCTGCAGACTTTTTCATTAATTATTGATTTTTTTATTGTACCTTGTTGTTTCATATATATTTTGTCTTGAAGTTCACCATTCAAGAATGCATTACTGACATTTAGTTTTCAAAATTTTCAATTGTTATGAAAAGCTATAGTGAGTATTACTTTAATGGTTGTAGGATTAACAACAGGAGAGAATGTCTCATTGAAATCAAATCCACATCATTGCGTATATCCTTTTGCAACTAGACTTGCTTTGTACTTTGAGATAGTCACATTTGAGTTTCTTTTTAGCCTATAAGTTTACTTGCACCCTATTACATTCTTGTGTTCTGGTAAGGTTACAAATTCCTCGGTTTTATTTTTCATGAGAGCGTTGTATTTTTCATCCACTGTTGTCTTCCATTCCTTAATTTTATTGCCTACTCATATGTAATTGGTTCTTCTAATTCTGAACTAGCTGTATCTACTTTGGTCTTGAAAATTACTCTTTTTGATCTTGTTATTATATGACGTCTAGGTTATGTAGGGGGTTAATCATGAGATTGAGGGGATTCATGATGATGAGTATCTTCATGAAGTTCTTGTTCTTGTGTTTGGTCATTGGTTTGAGTGTGACTGATTGGGTTGGATTGTCTGAATGTATTGATATCTCTGATTGTTCATGACCTAGTCTATCTAGACATTCAATGTGTTGTGAACAAGTTTCAAGTTGATCTATAAATTTAATCCTTTTATTTAATTCCTCACTGTATAAATTTATGGGAGGTATAAATGTTCTAGCATTATATAACTTTTGACTGACCTTTATATCTTTCGGTGCAAAAGGAAATGCTTGTTTAATGAAGGCAACATGTCTTAATATGATTATCTTACCATTGTTGCTTAAGCATTGTATCCTTTTTATTAAGATGCATAGCCCAAGAATCTACATGGTACTGATCTGAAACTTAGCTTATGGGTGTTATATGGTCTCAAACATGGAAAGCACAGGCATCCAAATGTCTTCAACCTTGAGTGGCCGGTTATGATGTTAAAGAGAACCTCACTGGCGGTTTTGGACTTCAGTACTTTAGTAGGAATTCTGTTTATCAAATATAACAATTGGAGAATGCATCTGGCAAAAATTTGAGGAGTAATGATGCTTGTGCCATGAGAGTAAGGCCAGTTTCCACAATGTGCCTATACTTTCTGTCAACTAACTCATTCTGCTCTGAGGTATGAGGACAAGTGATTCTGTGAACTATTCCTTTCTTTATAAAGTATTCCTTTAATGGCCTGAATTCTGTCCCTCCATCTATTTGTATGATCTTCAGTTGTTGATTGGTTTGCTTTTCTTCTATATTGATGAACTATACTACTACTTTATGTGTTTCTGCCTTTGTCTTAAGAAAATAAATCCAATGAATCTAAAATATGCATCTATAAATGACAAGTAATAATTGTAACCATAATTTGAATTGCTTGGTGTTAGACCCCATAGATCAACAGCTACCAACTTTGATGGTTCATTATACTTAGTTATGGAATTAGGAAATGCCAACTTGTGGCTCTTTCCCATTTGACAATATGTACATATATATGGTAATGATATGTTTTTGAAATGAATATTGCTATTTCTTAATACTTGCCTTACAATATTAGCACTTAGGTAACCTAATTTACAATGCCAGAGATCAAAAGTGGTTTTATCATTTACATTGTCGACATTTATACCTCAGTAGTTGCACCATTTTTTGTCCTATGCACCCTTATGGTTCTTCGTCACGTTGAAAATATAGAGGCCATTAGATTAAAAATTAAAGTAAGAAGTAAGAAATATGAAAATAAGGGCTTTTGTTTGTAAAATTTGTGAAAAATGTCTACTGATCCGTAGGCGCGGACGTATTGTAGTCCCCTATAGTAAAATTTCTTTACTTATTAAATCTCTAACTACACAAAATTTTAGGTAGAATTCAAATTAAACTTGGTTACCATTAGCAAATTGAGAAACACTCATCAAATTCTTTTTAACTTGAGGCACTCCTACTAAGTCATTGAGGTGTAACTCTTTCTTGCCCTTGATAGTTTCATTTCTATTGGTTGTGATACCAAGTTAGAAAAGTGTAAACTAAGAGAAACATAAAAATATTCTTTTGTTTAGAATGTAATGAAATACGCAGTGTAACATTGCTGTATATATACAGTTCTTATACATAGCCTGTATTGACTTGTTCAACAATTACAGTTGTACTCATTATATAATTACATTTATACCCTTGTAATATAAGAATATATACCCGTTGCCTCTGTTTATCTATTCTCATTCTTCCAATATGCAAGGTGTGCCTAAAGGGTTGGCCACACATAATGTTATTTCTGATTTCTCATTTTTGATTAGAATCTTCAGGTAATATATTGTTTACCTCCTGATGCCTGCTTATTTTTTCGCACCAGATTTCAGTTATGTATTAGAGGTAACTTTCTGTTCTAGATTTGCTTCATTAAGTACTTGAAAATGATGATTAATTACTTGAAAGTACGTGGATGATAACATTTATTAGTGGTACTCTTCTAACAATATTAATTCACACCACCTCCTATACTTAAATAGGAAGAGAATACATGTGATCAATATTAATTAGTCAACATAGCTTAATCTTACATGATGTCATGCATAATTTGATTTATTTTTTCTACTGCCAAATAAATGAAAGAGCTAAAACAAAAAAAGGGATTTGATTCGGATAAATAAAAAAATGGATGACATTTCATATATTCATAAATTTTAAAATGTATGTGCCACCACTCTTCTATAAATTATACAACTTCATTTCAGTCATAAATCATTCAATAATTTATATGTTGTATTAACAACTATAAATGGAGTTCAAGACTTAGCCTTATTATTCTGTAGAAAACCACAAGGATAACTGGAACGTGAAAAAAATTAAGCTCCAATGGCAACCCAGAATCGGCCGAAGATCCCTGTATGGTTCTCTCTTAACGTGGTACTACCTGCACATAATGCGAATGTAACATTTATACGATTATACTATTTTATTCTCATAAACTTGTAGATTCTTATTGGTTCATAACAATAGAATTAACCATATAATCATCCTTCCGTACTCTTTGATTGTATTTTCTTATGGAAGTGGCTATGCTAATTTTCCTTTATACTATTTTAAATGCTGCAATTTTATAAGTTTGCTTGGAGATAAGCCAGGACATTAGAAAACGATACAAATCTAAATAAAGCAATAGAGTTCTTGTGTATCACTTTTGGAGATTTGATTTTTCTAGATAAAAGTACTACTTACACAATAAACCACTTACATTCATAGACATAAGCCAATTTGTGTGATTGCATATGTTAATACTTAATAGGCAGTTTGCAATAAAGAATACGTATCAAAATAATGAATTTGAATGGTATAAAACATTGCAACCTAGTTTTTAAGCTTTATCATAGTAATATTCTTAAAGGAATAAGCAGTAGAGCAAGTCAAATAAAGACACAATATTTATAGGAGAAAAGCATCCAAATTTACATTTTTTTAACCAACCTTGTACTGAAATGCAAATTTATCCTAAATTCAACCTTAAAAATTTAACTTTGAACATAGAATATACAGTTAGATCAAAATGTATTAGTCATGATCGGTAGAAGGGAAAAATTTTGGGGTTAAATTTCAACAATTGTACAAAACCTGCATAAAAGAATAAGCTCAGATTAAGATTTACATAACCTATGATATTGAGTTATTGTTTCCATACATGAAGCAGTTTCTACAGATTTTAGCATTTGTTAGCTTCAGCTGGTATACTCTAACTTTTGTTGACAAATCATTGACGCAGTTCAGGAATTTATCTTACTAAAGTTAACATATTTTAACTTCATTTGATATATTTTCACTGATATATTACTGCATTTCAGTATATTATATTGGAAGAATTAATTGTAACTTTAGGTTTCATGAAATTTCATTATATAATAATGTACATAAGATTATAATATCGTACACTTATTTGTTAGTAGCAAGAGGTCAGATAGTATTATGTACAACCCGATTCGCATATTCTTGCTTCGGCCCAGCCCACATAAATGTATATAAAAGAAAGGTTACTGCATGTACCGATGCACTTAATTTTTCACATTTCAATAAAATAAAAGAGCATTTCATTTTCTTTTACTTCTGCAAATTCTCTTTCATGGTATCAGAGCCTCTGCCTAATGGCATCCTCGGCTGATCCTTTTCTGTGGTAATTGAACTCCATCAGAGAGAATTCATCATTTGGAGTTTCTTCTCCTTGCTCTTCAGATCAAGAATCACCATTAGAGATCTCTTTTGATAATCAAGAAACAGGTTCTTGGTTATATTCACTGCAGAGTGCCGTGCGTGAAGACTCAAGTTGTAATCAACAGAATCTTGGCTGCATCTCAGGCATCATCAAGATCTGCATCAGTCCCTTCATCACTGATCTCTATCTTTTCACTTGGCTACACACTGAAATCCAGTGTAATATTCAACTTCAGTGTGTCTTGCCAAAGTTTGTTGCTCACCTCGCTAATTCTGTACCCACCATGTCAGAAATAGCAGACAATGAATCATCTGCCACTTCTACCTTTGAAGCCACCACCACTCTGTCTCTGATTAAACCCAAAAGTCACATCAATAATATTCAACTGGATGAGAACAACTTCTTGCTATGGAAATATCAAGTTGAAACTGCCATAAATGGCTATGGCCTTGAAGCATTTATCAAAGGAACTGTTACTATTCATCCTGTAATGACAAAAGACAGAGAAGGCAATCTGATAAGCAATCAAGAATATGTGAAATACAAGAGACAAGACAGTCTACTTTCAGCATGGTTGTTATCATCAATCAGTATTAATCTATTACATCAAATTGTTGGATGCAATTCTTCTTTTGAAATTTGGAAAACTGTAGAACAGATTTTCAATACTCAATCTGCTGCTCGTATTATGCATTACAAGAGAGAACTACAAAATTTGAAAAAGGAAAATATGTCCATGAGAGAGTACTTGACCAAAATTAAGTCATTTTGTTATCTACTTGAAACAGCAGGTCATAAGATCTCTGAAACAGAGCAGATCTTGACCATAATGAATGGTCTTGGCGAAGAATATGAGTCTGTTATTGCAGTCATCTCTTCTAGAGAGACACTACCCAATATGCAGTTTGTCCACTCGTCTCTTCTTGCTCATGAAGGAAGAGTTGAACAAAGAAAGTTAAATACATCAGATTATTCGGTCAACTATGCATCAAATTCAAGAAACAAGAATCAAGAAAAGTCACAAGCTAACAGAGGGGGTCTTAATCAGAGAGGAAGAGGGAGAAGTGGAAGATGGAACAACAGTAACAGAGTAAAATGTCAAATATGTGAGAAATTTGGTCATATTGCAAGCAAATGCTATTTCAGATACAGTACTGATGGCAATAGTACTAATCAAAGTCAAGGCATACAAAAAGGATTTAATCCAAATGCAAATGTAGCCCAATTAAGAAACATCACAAGAAGTCGGAATGAAGATACTCAAAGTATTCAAGCGAATCCAGAAACTCTTACCAGACCTGAAGACATCCACTGTGAAGAGTGGTATCCAGATTCAGGTGCTACAAACCATCTAACTAACAACATTCAGAATCTAAATCTTGGTAGCAAAGAATATTCAGGTACACAGTCTATTTTTATGGGTAATGGTGAAGCTGTAAGTATAACTCATGTTGGAAATGGCAGCATCAAAGGTAAAAGACAACTTTATTTGAATAATTTGTTAACTGTTCCTCAAATTAAAAAGAATTTGATCAGTGTATCACAATTTGCCAATGACAACAATGTATACTTTGAGTTTCACCCAAAATTCTGCATTGTCAGAGACTTATTAAGTCAAGATATATTATTACAGGGTAGACTGCACAATGGGCTATACAAATTCAATCCTGGGAATACAAAGAAACTCATTCATAAAAGACCATGGTGCAACAATTTAGAAACTAATGTCAATAATAAAAAGAGTGTATTTGATGTATGGCACTGCAAATTGGGTCATCCCAATGTTAAAACTGTAAAACATGGTCTGTAAAGTAATAATATTCCTTTTGATAATATTTCTGTTCCTTACATATGTACAAGCTGTCAACTTGGCAAAAGTCATAAACTGCCTTTTGCAGACTCTACCACTGTTTACAATAAACCACTTGAACTTATAGCTACAGATCTTTGGGGACCCACTCCAATAAATTCAGACTATGGATTCAGGTACTATATCTCATTTGTTGATGCTTATTCTAGGTATACTTGGATATATTTTCTCAAGGCTAAATCAGAGGTATGCAAAGTAGTCATTCAATTTATTAATCAGGCTGAAAAACAGTGTAACAGTGAGGTTAAAATTATCCAGTCAGATGGAGGTAGTGAATTTAAACCTTTAAAAGACTATTTTCAAGAGAGAGGAATTATACATAGAGTTACTTGTCCACATACTTCTGAACAGAATGGTTTAGTGGAAAGAAAACACAGACATATAGTTGAAACTGGACTGACACTGTTGGCTCAGGGGTCTCTACCAATGAAATTCTGGCCTGATGCATTTACCACATCAGTCTATTTAATTAACAAACTTCCAACTAAGGTTCTTAGCTGGAAAAGTCCAAGTGAAGTGTTATTTCATATAA
This sequence comes from Allium cepa, assembly GCA_030765085.1. NCBI lineage: Eukaryota > Viridiplantae > Streptophyta > Magnoliopsida > Asparagales > Amaryllidaceae > Allium > Allium cepa. The sequence goes on along the minus strand of CM060940.1, from coordinate 404,614,634 downwards.
AACCAGTTTATTCAGATCTAAGAACTTTTGGTTGTCTGTGTTTTCCATGCCTTAGACCATATAACACTCACAAGTTAAGCCTTAGATCTGTTCCATGCACTTTTTTAGGATATGCAAGTAACCAGAAAGGATATAAGTGTCTCAGTAATGATGGCAAAGTGTATACCTCAAGACATGTTGTATTTAATGAGACTGTTTTTCCTTTTGCAGATAAAACAATACAAACTACACAGAAAATTTATAACACAAAGGTATCTATACCACCAATACCTGAAGTTATTGACTGGAACAGTGGGCAAGGGGCTGATAAGACATCAGGACCACAACATAACCTGTCATCCATCAGACCAGGTCATAGTTCAACCGAGTCAGATGATCAGCTCAACATCTCACCACAAAACTGTTCCAACTCTAAAGAAAGTTCTGAACACAATGAAAGCAATTCTCCATGTTCAGAACACTCTAATGTCAATGAACAACCCAGCATTCCTGCAAAAACAGAACACCACATGATCACAAGAGCTAAAAGTGGTATATTTAAACCTAAAGTATACACAGCTTGTCTAAATCAAAAGGAACCTACTACATATGAAGAAGCCATCAAATATGATCACTGGAAATCAGCCATGGACAAAGAATATAATGCCCTCACAAGAAATAAAACATGGAGCTTAGTTCATCCGTCCAGTCACAAAAACATTATTGGAAGTAAATGGACTTATAAAGTAAAGAAAAACTCAAATGGCAGCATATCAAGATACAAGGCAAGACTTTTTGCAAAGGGATACACTCAGCAATTTGGCTTTGATTTTAATGAGACATTTTCTCCTGTAGTAAAACCAACCACTATACGAATTATTCTAACCATAACTCTATATAATCAGTGGAATGTTAAACAGTTAGATGTAAACAATGCCTTCCTGAATGGGGATCTACAAGAGGAGGTTTATATGCAACAACCAAAAGGATACATTCAAGGTAACAATGCAAACTTGGTATGCAAACTTCACAAGGCTATTTATGGACTTAAGCAGGCACCAAGAGTATGGCATGAAAAATTCCAGGCAACTCTGATCAGATTAGGGTTCAAACCAACCAAGTCAGACAACTCTTTGTATATAAAATCAAACAATGGGGAAATTATCTATTTAATGGTTTGCGTAGATGATATATTGATTACTGGCAGTAACAACAGTGAAATCAGCAAAATCATTCAGCAGTTAAATCACACTTTTTCTATCAAAGAACTTGGTGATTTAAATTACTTCTTGGGCATAGAAGTTGTAAAGAAAAGCAACACAGAGCTTGTTCTAAGTCAAAGCAAATATATCACAGAGATTCTTGTAAAAGCAAAAATGGACCTTGCTAAACCCCTATCTACACCTATGACCAGTAATCTTCGTCTCTCAAAAGACAGAGGAGAACTTATCTCTAACGATCGACAATATAGAAGTATAGTTGGCGCATTACAGTACGTGACTATCACAAGACCAGAAATATGCTTCAGTGTTAACAAGATTTGTCAATTTATGCAACGTCCAAGAGACGAGCATTGGAAAGCCGTTAAAAGAGTTCTGCGCTATCTTAGAGGAACAATCAATCATGGAATATCTCTACATTCATGCAAAGAATTGAATTTACACGCTTACGCTGATGCCGACTGGGCTACCGACCCAGATGACAGAAGATCCACTTCTGGTTTCTGTATTTATCTCGGTGACAACCCAATATCATGGTGCTCCAAAAAGCAAGCCACAGTCTTGCGCTCAAGTACAGAAGTCGATATCGAGCAGTGGCAAGCACAACTGCAGAATTAATTTGGATCGAGCAGTTACTATTCGAAATTGGAATAAAGTCAACAAAAAAACCAATAATTTGGTGTGGTAACCTGAGTACCGTTGCTCTTTCTGCAAATCCAGTTCTCCACTCTCGAATGAAGCATATTGAGATCGATTTGCACTTCATTCGAGAGCAAATAAGCAAAGGAAGACTTGATGTTCGTCACATCCCTGCTGGATATCAACGTGCCGACATTCTAACAAAGGCTCTTTCCACAAAAAACTTCTCGAGACTCAAAGCTGATTTAAAGGTGGTTGACTGGAACACCAGCGACAAGGCAGTTGAAATACAAGAAGGAGCTACTCAAAGCAAGCTAGATCTGAAGCCAGATCCGAAGAATTCTTCAGATCTGGCTGCTCTCTCACAAGCTCTGCTTCATGGCGGCGCTGAAGCAAGAGTAAAAAAAAACCCTAGATATTTTTGAGGGGGAATAATAATGTACATAAGATTATAATATCGTATACTTATTTGTTAGTAGCAAGAGGTCAGATAGTATTATGTACAACCCGATTTGCATATTCTTGCTTCGGCCCTGCCCACATAAATGTATATAAAAGAAAGGTTACTGCATGTACTGATGCACTAAACTTTTCACAGTTCAATAAAATAAAAGAGCATTTCATTTTCTTTTACTTCTGCAAATTCTCTTTCATTATAAAATTCACTTTTGGTGTAATATTAGAGTTTCGTAGCAATATCTCACAGACTAACATTACCTCCTGCTGCACCAATTAAAATGTAAAAGAGCCATTGCCTATTAAAGCATCAACTTTCATTGTCAGATTTTCCAAAAAAACACAGTCACTACTAATGTTTTTTGAAATTTTCATATGTGTTGTGATCAATAAGTACCTCATCCTCGAACATTGTAGGTTAATCAACAAACCAGAATAGTGGGCAAGCATAACTTGAACTGCTTTGAGCCCATGTTTGTTGAGGATTTGGCCTAGTGAAGCATTAACATCACTCTACGATCAAAGAAAATACTGAACAGTGGATAATCAGCAGTTATGCTAACAAATTGAACAAGACAAATAAATTCAGATGCTAATATAAATTTACATTTGTACATGAAATAGTAAAGTGAACATAGTACATAATAAGGTTCCTCGGTTGGTATGGTATGTTTACTTGCAAAAATGTTAGTGATAATGGCATAAATTCGTAATGCATGCTCACATACCACTTAACATCTACTAATGTTTTTTAGAAGTATTAAACTGGCTCAAGGCCCAAATAGACTTAACCAGGTAAAAAGACCCGTAAATACTCTTTGTGCAATTTATGCATGTAACCTAGCCGCTTTTCATCCCATTTACTTTCGGCCATTCCAATAAAACTAATAAACCCTAACCAGTTAGGGCTTCTTCAAATTGAGACGATCATCCCTAATCAACTATATTTTTAAACCTGCGAATGATTCAAGTGGGTTTCCAGATCCTTGCCATGCTTTTGCTACTCTTAATCGTGCTTGGATCGGAGATTTTATCACTTGATTTGCTATGTTTAAAATCTTTGATTGGTGTTTGCTTTCCTTTTATATGGAGACTGCTGCTTTCTCTCATATTCCAAACAGATAAATGATGGAATCTATCATTTAACTCTCTCTTGTAATGGTTTTCTTCAATTCTTTGAATACTAAATTTCAAATTAAGAGGGCAAATTCAGCTGAAAGTTCAGGATCGGATTCAGGATTCTGAACTGGGCTTGGGCGCCCATTTAATGGGCGTCCAAACCTTGACACCCATTTTATAGGCGTCAGGCTTCTGTCACCCATTAAATAGGCACCCAAGCCCCCAATTGTGTGGTGGCAGACTCCCATTTTAGGGGAGCCTGGCATCAGGCTCCCATAAAATGAAATCCTGGCATCAGACGTCAATGGGCGCCTGACCTCTGAAGTTCAGACCTAAATTGAGGGCTGAATATTCAGGGCTCAACGAACTGGAGATGCCCTTACAAGATTTCCGTCTGCACGGCCATCGAGTTGTTAGCGTGGTAGCTCCTACCAAAATCAGGTAAGTAAATAGATCATTTAGTGTTATTCTTATCATTATAATTTAAGTTATATGTAAAATTAAATGCTTTTTTGCTTTTCTTATAGGAGCGTCTCCTGGTTTTGGAGCTGAAATGGCCATCTCCCACGCATATGCCTTGGAGCTTGCAATTGTTCCAATTGAGCACTCCTGACTTTTACTTTGCATTGACTTACGGTGTTTTACCATGGGAAATGTCAGTATTGACTTCTTGCTTCGTACCTACGCTTCCACTCTTTCATTGTAGCTTTCCAAATCAAGGATTGATGATGCTTGGCTTTGTGAGTTAGGATGAATTTTTCTTGCCTTTCGATTTAGAATCTGAAATTTTGTTTCTATGGTTTTCCTAAGATTGATGCTTTTTGTTAATTTTTTCATATGAATTCTTGTATTTATCTCTTTCCATATATGATACATAACTTTGTTAATAGAATGCATGCTTTGTTGAACCCCTTTGATTTGGATTTGAATTTTGTTGGATGTGTTGTATATTTGTTCTGATATATTGCAAGGAGACATTTTGATTGAGATTGAGTTTGTTTTTGCAATAAACCAAATATGTCTTAATTATATGCGATCAAAGTGTATATGCTCTATTGATTCTTTTCTATTTTAAAAAGAACACATTTGATTTCTCCATATTTGCACCATTTGATGCACATGTCTCTTGCAGGAAGTCTATCTTGCAATTTAAAATAGGTACAGTGAGCCATTTTGGGTAATTTGTCATATTCTAAATAGTTTTGTACCGCTTCACTTCAAATTTTGTTCCCTTAATGTAGTATCAAGTGTTTTTAAAAGAAAATTTACCTTTCAAAGAAAGTTTCTAATACCTGCTGTTTTGACATATGTTTGCATAAATTTCATTGCTTTCTATTGCCTTTCTGAAAGTAGAAGCTAATGGATTTAAACTTGTGTTTCATTTGTGGTTTTGAATGATGCTTTCCACTTTTTGTTTGTTCCTCCAAATTGCTTTAAATTAAACCAGCCGAGAAGATTTACCAAAGAATTGCCTTTGATCCAAGGATTAAACCAAAGGCTGGTGTATTTTTATCCTTATATTTTCTCTCTAGCAATTTAATTTCAATTTCCCTGCTTTCTAATAAGCTTTTCCAAGTATGCAAATAATGGTTTCCAGCTAGCATTGTTCAAAAGTTTTTATTTTTAATATACTTTTCTTTCATCCATTTTGACCATAATGAACCACCTTCCACAAATTTCCAGAATAGATTGAGATTACATGCTTCAATTAGATCTTTGATGTTTCTTAAAACTAAGATTCATGTTGCTTTTTGTTTTTCATACTGTCCTAAGAAACTTTATGCATTTTCTCCCTCCAAATGAAGTTTGCACACATCTTTTTAATTTTTTTATTGCTTTATTTGGGATATCAAGAGTCTGAATCCAATACATTATAATAGCCATGATGACAATGTGTAAAAGCTATAGATAACAATTTGCTTGATCAACTCTCTAGTTTTTCTCGAATGACGTCAAATATCTAGTGCAGTCCTTATCTGTAATCTGATTCATGCTTAGAGCTAGTCCCAAGTACTTTTCTGGCAATTCTGCCTCTTGAAAATTTAAAATGTGAAGGAATCCCCCTTTTCTAACACAATTCCTGCATAAATAAGCCTTACTTTTACTTCATTAATATGCAATCTTGCTTAGACACTTAAATTTTAAAATATTTTTGCAGTAGAATTTTCACTGTTAGTATCTGCATTCATTGTAACATCCCGCCTTTTTGAATAGTTTAAATCGACGATAACCACACACGTCAGACTCAAACCATACAGAAGGGCGGATTGTTATTGGGTTGGAAAAAAAAGGGAATCTTGCAACAAAATGAAAAAATATAATAATCAAATAACAGTTCATGAAGCTATGTACAAAACATTTGACTGTACTAGTACAGTACAAAATCAGAGTTACACATATCAGAGATAAATAAATAATGCAGCGTAACAGTATGAATGTAGTGGAATAAACATAGTAAATAATAAATATAGTAAATAATAGTAGCACAAATTTTCGTCTTCGTCCTCTAGAAATAAGGTCTTCAAATCCTGAAATGCTCAGGCTGACCTGAGCGAATTTAAAAGACAAAACACTCGAGTCAGACTAAAAGATCTTATGTAAGTTAAATCAACGGTAAATATGCATGTGACGGCGTCAAAGATGTTTTATAGGGTTTGACATCCCATATCCAGTGTCTAATGAGAGTGCAGTAACTTAAGAGATATTCGGGATTCACATCTCCTAAGAATCCGTTAAGCTATCTATTATGTAGTACAATACACTTTATAATAGTGTCTAAAGTAAAGTAAACTATTAAAATAGCGTTAAGGCGTAACATTTTCCCCCTTAACACATTTTATACAATCCCATAGTCTATAAGTACCATAATCCTGCCCGTATTGGACGTCGTTAGAGGGCACTCCATGGGTATGGTACAAAACAAACTCGTAGAAGACGCGCTAGGGTAGGTGACACGGCACAACTAGGCAATGCCAGGGTAGATATACCAGTGAAACTTCTGGACTGGTGGTAACGCATAGCAACTACTACCGCCCACCTTGGAACACACTCCCGAGTAAAAATCAAAGGGTGACCACAGAATAAATCACAAAGTAAGAATATAAATCGATGGAGTGTGCCCGTTCGGAGTAATGACCTCACTTGGCCCATCAATTTCTCATGTTTTAGCCACCTTATGCCAACTCGTGGGAGTCGGGTCAACGTATATACCTCATATAAGATCGTCGCCCCCATTCTACTTCATTCTAGAATCTCCACCGCGTACATAGTTGTCAAAGTGGTTTTCGGTATTGGCAGAGTGTATGACAACATCCAATCCCGGTCTCTTTGACAACCAATCGCTTATTACACACCGGATGGTTCTTTTACATTTCCAAAATCATGTCATAATTGAATCAAAATATCATATTCAATTCAAACCATATCACTCTCGAAATCATTACTTACTTTTGAAATCGTATTCGCCTTTGAAATCATAGTTCGATGATTATATTTCCTTTCAAATTCAAATTCACAATTTATATCAAAATATCGTGTTTTCAAAAACTATACCACTTTCAAATCATATTTCTTCCAAAATCATATTTCCAAAACATGTTAAGTTCTTGCTTCAAAATCATCATTTCGATTTATTACAACATTCAAAATTCCAACTTAGGTTATAACTTCAATTATTCTCTTTTTAAACCAATTCAAATGAATATAAACTCTTCCACGTATTAGTTTGGAAATTTAGAAATTAGTTTAAATAGTTCTAAATAGTTAAAATGCTCTAAATAGTTTAATCATAGGTAAATACTTTTAAATTGATTTACGATAGTTAAATAGATTTAAATTAGATTAAATAGCTTAAAATAGATTAATTAGATTTAAAATAAATTAAATTGGTTTAAAATAGATCAAAATAATATATATAGTTAATATTGGTTAAATAGTTTGAATAAATTTGAAAAATCTTAACAATTTGAAATTTTAAAATAATATATTTTAAAGCAGTTTATATTAAAAGATGAATTTGGAATTTATATCAAATTAAACTATTCACTCATTTCAACACATTTAGACCAATTTAAATTTTCAAATCGACAAACCCAATTTTCAAACCTTTTAAATTTCAAATTTCAATAACTATCGAATTTCAAATCGGTTTCAATCCATGTTCAAATATCAATTCGAATCACTCTAATTCCAAAAATATTTCAAAGTCATTTTCAAACAAATTTAATAACTCAATTTCGATAGAATTTCATTATACTTAGAAGTTTAACTTCAAACTTCTAATTTAATTTCTTAGAGAAATTTCTTTTTAAACCAATTCACGTTTTAACGCAAAACTTGATTTTTCAATAATAATTCAATTTATATAAATCAAATTCCCATCTTATAATATCATTTTATTAAATTCAAAAATTTAAGGATTTTAAAATCATTTAATTTAACCAATCCGTTGTTCGTATATAATTTTCTATCCAAAGGTCAAGCGATACAGATATTTATCGTTTGAATCCAAAATTTAATATTTTACGGTTATATAACATTTCAAACCGCAATCCCAAATTAATTAAAAATGCATAACGAACTTGTAGTTTATAACGATATAAAATACAACATCCATTCAACCAATATCAACAATAAACATCCATCACACTCATCATCCAAACAATCAATAAATATCAATATAGAACTAATAATCGATAACAGGTATCCACTGGCAGTTTATAATAAATAATAAATTAAATAATGATTTAGTTCAAATAAATTTAACTTAACTGAGATGATGATTAAAATATACCAAATAGCCATAAATAATTTCTAATCACATTTTGAATTTAATTTAACAAACACAAGAAATTTTAGAAGTTGTGAGTGGGTTAAAACACTCACCTTTGAATTTAAATCAAATTTAAATTCAACTTAGGCTCGAAATTCAAACGATCACAGAATTCGTCCAAACCCTTATCAAAATATCCAAAATTTAGATATGATCCCAACGTAAGAAACCGCGTCCAAATCCGAGCTTGTATGTGAAAGTTATTGAGGTTAGAACGATTGAAATCGAATTTCAATTAAATAAAAAACAACAGTTACACACCAGCCACATGCCTTCCTCTCAGGCGAACCCTACGCGATATCGAAACCCTCCGAAGCCACCGCTTTTGCATGCCATTGACCGAACGTTGCGCCGCCAACGATGACCTACGGCTAGATCGAAGAACGACCATGGATTCTCCATCTCCGGCCGCGTCTGTTGCTATCTTGCGGCCGCCTCAGGCGAACCCAACCTTTTCCGCCGCCGCCTCGATGAGTTTTCTGGCCAACTCAATGCCGCTCTAGGTCAAGCCACCCATATGGATCGATCCCCCACAACACCCTCTATAGGGCCATACAACCTGATCGAGCCCTCGTCGACGATCCACCATCAAAGCTAAAACCCTAACATGAATGGCCCCTACTTCTTTGATGTTTTCTGATCACACGATGAACCAAAGCAAAAAACGAATTGCTGCAAAAGATTACGCTCGTTGAGAGCTTCAAGCCGATATATAATTTGATATATTTTGAGGAGTGTGAATTTTTGATTCGGAATTTGATTTGAAATTGAATTGGAATTTGTTTGTCTACCATTGGAATGAAGAGTTGAGAAGAAATGTACATACGGATAAATGAGAATGTAACGTGGCTAGGGTTTATAACAATTTATTAATAGACAAAGCTGGAAACAGAAAGAATGGACTAGTTTGATTGAACGATACATGATCCGAAAAGCCCGTTTCGACTCCGGAACGAAAATGGGTCAACCCATATATCAAAATAGGTGTTTTCAAAGATTTTAAACTCAATAGAACAGGTTTATAGTCCAAATTCCTTCGTATGAAAAAGTTATGATAAAATTATCTTATTTCAAAGGAGGAATTAATTTAAAGCACAAAAATTTGAATATTTTTAGCCCCCAGGACACCACCTCAATAGTTTAACCATATGGACAAACATTCTTCAAAAAGTTAATCATAAAGACAAACACTCTTCCAAAATTATTCATAAGGACAAGCATTCTTGCAAAACTACTATCGAACTGAAAACTGATACCTAAAAAATGTTACCGATAACTACAAACCGATACCTTAAAACTGCTATCTATAACTAAAAACTGGTACCTAAAGAAAGTTGTCCTTCCGACAAAAATATTGAAGGTCTGTCCTTGAGTCTAAAATGCTGAGAAATTTTGTCTTTGATAATAATTTCCTGTATTTCAAATTGATTACAATTAAATTGATTTCTAGGCGTTTCGAGCCCGTACGATCAAACGACAAGTCCGATCGATATGAAACTTGAAATCCTATAATAATTCACCGTTACGGATCCGATGAAACTGATTTCATCGAAATCTGAGAAAGTGGCCAAAATGACTATTTTCAGTTAATTAAATAAATTAATATTAAATTAATTAAATCAAAATTTCAATTCAAATATTATAATTTACAATTTCTATCCCATTGGGTTACTTATAAATTTAAAAATCCTTTAAAACCAATTTCTAGATCAACTCAAAGTTAATTAATTCACCAATTATAGTATTAAATTTCACTTTCAGTATATTCATTAATTATCAATTGAAATTCCAATAAATCCATGTATTTTTTTCTCAATCTTGTTATTAGATCAATTATTAACTTAACATCTTCAAGGCAATATTAATATTGGTTCATATCCGAATACATTAATAATTTCCCATTTTAATTTAATGGGCCAAATAAACAGGTAACTTGTAACAATCGTTACTATAACTTTTAATTACACTTATGAATTCATTATTCACAACCAAATTTTATAATTGTTATATAATACTGATTTTATTTAATTATCATTAACTCTCTATTTCATACAGCAATTAAATATTTACATTTGTTTCTTACACTCAATTTTATAACCAAGTATAACAATTTACATTATTTCATCAATTGAATTTCATTTCAATTGTTAATAATCAATTTTAATTATCATTGCTACATTTCATTTTAGCATTCATTTCATTACTAAATTACCAAATTTTTATTTCTTTCCATATTAAATTACCAAAACTTGTTAATTTAAAATTTCAAATATTCTAAAATTTACGAGTCGTTACACTCTCCCCTACCCAAAGTTTTCACCCTCGAAAGGGAAAAGAAAGAAATTTAGAAATCAATATATCTTATTTAAAATATTAAATTTATAAACAATAAATACAATAAATTTACAAAATAAAATAATTTAAATAAAATATACCAATTTATAATCATTAAATTCTTTTATACTCGAAGTAATAAAGTTTGGAAAACATTTCTCAAAATTTTCTAAGCCCAAAATTTACAAAAAAATTAGGCAGGATCTCCTTTGTACGGAGAGGCTTGGGAAAAATTATAATATAATTAAAACAATATATATCATAACTTTTTAAAATAATATACCCTAACAGTGGGAAAAATAATATAATACCGCTATAAAACCGTAATCCGAGACCGTACCTATTTGTCAGGCAATAAATGCTTATTTTATGAAACCAAAAGCAGTAGTAATTGCTTCCATAACATGTATGTCACTTGTATAATCCAAAGAGGTTAATAATTATACAAAAATAAAGGTTTAACTTGTTTCAATTTATAACCAACAAATCAACATAAACAACAATCACTTGCGACCAACATACCATCATCATATAAAATCAATACAAATCAATTATCCATCCATTGCAAAAAAACAAATGGTTCGTTTGGGATTTAGACACTTTAAATTACATAGAATGACAAATAAGCTATTATGTATACCCACTACTCAACAGTCTTAGATAAAGCTCAACAGATTATTCATACATCCAAATAATTAGAAATATCATTTCCCGAACAACCCATACGCCAAAAAAAATAATGATTTACAGTGTACTTGAGTTTTTCTTATTAAGTTTCTTTCACAACATTTACAGTATTTTTTTCCTTTTTCATTCATACAAGGATTATTTCTTTAACTTACATTTATCTCTTACAAAATTTTATTCCCACTCAATCATTCAGTGTTTATTTCATTTATTTTCATTTATTACTTACAAATTCATTTTCATTTATTCATATCATGCCAATTTCTATTTATTGCATTACATTCATTCATTATTTAATTTTATTTATTTACATTCATTTTTCTATAGTATTCATGTTCAATTCGATTACTTAGCATATCAGTTCATTAACTTAAGTTTAAAATCATCTACTTACCATACTTAATTTCTATCACAATTTATATAATAACATTTCAGTTATAACTTAAGTTATAACAACTATGACATCAAATTCTTATTTATAAAAAGGTAATTCATTGAACACTTTTTTTACATAAGTTTTACTTGTAAAATTTTCCATTACATATTCTTTTAACATTTCAACTTTTATAATTGGTAAGTTATATATATTTGTCTTTAAGAATGCAATTGAAAGTTACACAGTTTATCTTATTCATTTTAGTAAATAAATGTTCTAGTTTTCATTTCTTATTTTCATATCCTTTTTAATTTACAGGTTACAAATTTCAAATTTCTTATATATTCTGGTATACTTAGCATATAATTTCTTACTTTCATCTAGAAGTTTCAACTATTAAATAGTTATTCCAATATAATAATTGAAATCTCTAATTTATAAAAATTTAAGAACTAAATACCGGGTTCCATTTCAATTATTTTAAAATAATAATATATATAATCATATCTTTATATATATATATATATATATCAAATCACCGAAATTATTTTCTAGCGACAAATAGGGGAGTACATAACTTATTTCTTTCCATAATTTCTTTAAAACAATTCTTTCAAATTATATTGAAATATTTATTTTAGAAAATACTTATAAATAATATTATTATATTCCAAAATCATTCGAAGGAAATTTTCAAAAACCTCGAAACTTAAATTCTAAATTTCCAATTTTCATTTATTTTATTTTCAAATCGTACTTCCAACTAATATTTATAAATTATCACTACCTAACAAACAAATATACCACAGCCAAAGATATCATTAATAAATCATTATTTATATATATAAAAAATATAAAATAGGTAAAATTATTTCATTTAGCTATATTTCAAAACAAATATTTTGTCGGTCTGTCCTATTAAGTTTTTAGAAATCCCTATCGATGTCATAGCATCCTATGAACCAACCAGAATTTATAAATACAAAACGGAAAAAATTAACACAATATAAAAAACTTTTATAACACTAACAAATATGCTCTCTCATATATATATACACTCAGCGACTCATTCTAGGGTATTACTACCCTATTTTATATGAGTCAGACCCCACCAAGCTAAGCTTATCGCTAAACCTGACTCTGATACCAATTGTAACATCCCGCATTTTTGGACAGTTTAAATCGACGATAAACCACACACGTTAGACTCAAACCATACAGAAGGCCGAATTGTTATTAGGGTGAATAAGAAAACATAGAGAAAGGAAGCAACAAATGGAATCTTGCAGCGGAATGACAAAATAGAATAATCAAATACCAGTTCATGAAGCTGTTTATAAAACATTTGATTGTGCTAATACAATACAAAATCAGAATTACACATATCGGAGATAAATAAATAATGCAGCGGAATAGTATGAATGCAAGGGAATAAATATAGTAAATAATATATATATTAAATAATAGTAGCACAAATCTTTGTCTTCGTCCTTCAGAAATAAGGCCTTCAAATCCTGAAATGCTCAGGCTGACCCAAGCGAATTGAAAATAAAAAACACTCGAGTTATACTAAAAGATCTTATATAAGTTAAATCAACGGTAAATATGCGTGTGACTGCGTCAGAGATGTTTACGGGGTTTGACATCTCCTATCCAGTGTCTAAAGTGAGTGTAGTAACTTAAAAGATGTTCCGGATTCACATCTCCTAAGGATCCATTAAACTATCTACTATTCAGTACAATACGCTTTATAATAGTGTCTAAAGTAAAGTAAACTATTAAAATAGCATTAAGGCATTATATTTTCCCCCTTAACACATTTTATATATTCCCATAGTCCATACAGTACCGTAATCCCGTCCATACTGGACGTCGTCAGAGGGAACTCTATAGCTATGGTACAAAATAAACTCGTAGAAGACACGCTAGGGTTAGTGACACGACACCACTAGGCAATGCCAGGGTAGATATATCAATTATACTTCCGGACTGGTAGTAACGCATAGCAGCTACTACCGCCCACCTCGGAACACAGTCCCGAGTAAAAATCGAAGGGTGGCTACGAAATAAATCACAAAGTCGGAATATAGATCGATGGAGTGTGCCCGATAGGAGGAATGACCTCACTTGGCCCGTCAATTACTCCTGTTTTAGCCACCTTATGCCAACTCATGGGAGTCGTGTCCACGTATATATCTCATATAGAATCGTCGCCACCATCCTACTTCAATCTCGAATCTCCACCGCATACACAGTTGTCAAAATGGTTTTCGGTATTGGCAGAGAGTATGACAGCATCTGATCCCGGTCACTTTGACAACCAATCACTTATTACACATCGGATGGTTCTTTTACATTTCCAAAATCATTTCATAATTGAAATCAAAATAAGATATTCAATTTAAACCATATCACTTTCGAAATCATTGCTTACTTTCGAAATCATATTCGCCTTTGAAATCATAGTTCAATAATTATATTTCCTTTCAAAGTTAAATTCACAATTTATATCAAAATATCGTGTTGTCAAAAACTATACCACTTTCAAATCATATTTCTTTCAAAAATCATATTCCAAAGCAGGTTAAACCCTTGCAATAAAATCATCATTTCGATTTATTATAACATTCAAAATTCCAACTTAATTTATAACGTCATTTAACCTTATTTTCTTTTTAAACCAATTGAAATGAATATAAACTCTTCCTTGCATAAGTTTGGAAATTTAGAAATCAGTTTAAATAGTCTAAATAGGTTAAATGCTCTAAACAGTTTAATTATAGGTAAATACTTTTAAGTTGATTTATGATAGTTAAACAGATTTAAAATAGATTAAATATAATTAAAATAGATTAAATAGCTTAAAATAGATTAGTTAGATTTAAAATAAATTAAAAGGGTTTAATTAGTTTTTTAAAATAAATTAAAATGGTTTAAAATAGATCAAAATAATATATACAGTTAATATTGGTTAAATAGATTGAATAAATTTGAAAATCTTAACAATTTGAAATTTTAAAATAATATATTTTAAAGCAGTTTATATCAAAATATGAATTTGGAATTCATATCAAATTAAACTATTCATTCATTTCAACACATTTGGACCAATTTAAATTTCCAAATCGACAAATTCAATTTCCAAACCTTTCAAATTTCAAATTTAAATAACTATCGAATTTCAAATCGGTTTCAATCCATGTTCAAATATCAATTCGAGTCACTCCAATTCCAAAAATATTTCATAGTTATTTTCAAACAACTATAATAACTCAATTTCGACAGAATTTCATTTATACTTAAAAGTTTAACTTCAAATTTCTAATTTAATTTCTTAAAGAAATTCCTTTTTAAACCAATTTACATTTTAACACAAAACTTGATTTTTCAATAATACTTCAATTTATATAAATCAAATTTCCATCTCAAAATATCATTTTATTAAATTCAAAAATTTAAGGATTTTAAAATCATTTAATTTAACCAATCTGGCGTCCGTATATAATTTTCTACCCTAGGGTCGAGTGATATGGATATTTATCATTTCAATTCGCAATTTAATATTTTATGGTTATATATCATTTCAAACCGCAATCCCAAATTAAATAAAATCCATTACGAACTTGCAGTTTATAACGATATAAAATACAACATCCATTCAACCAATCAACAATCGACATCCATCGCACTCATCATCCTGACAATCAATAAATATTAATATGGAACTGATAATCGATAACAGGTATTCACTGGCAGTTTATAGTCAATAATAAATTAAATAACGATTTAATTCAAATAAATTTAACTTAACTGAGATGATGAATAAAATATACCAAACGGCCATAAATAATTTTTGATCACATCTTGAATTTAATTTAACAAACATAAGAAATTTTAGAAGTTGTGAGTGGGTTAAAACGCTCACCTTTGAATTTAAATCGAATTTAAATTTAACCTAGGCCCGAAATTTGAACAATCTCAGAATTTATCCAAACTAGCGTCAAAATATCCAGAATTTAGATACGATTCCAACGCAAGAAACCGCGCCCAAATCCTGCAAAAGTTATTGAGGTTAGAACGATTGAAATCAAATTTAAATTAAATAAAAAAACAACAGATACACATCAGCCACTTGCCTTCCTCTCAAGCGAACCCTATGCGATATCGAAACCCTCCGAAGCCGCCACTTTCACATTCCGTTGACTGAACGTTGAGCCGCCAACGATGACCTATGGCCAGATCGAAGAACAACCTTGGATTCCCCTCTCCGGCGACATCTACTGCTATCTCACGGCGGCCTCCAGCGAGCCTAACCTTTTCCGTCGTCGCCGCCTGTTGATGAGTTTTCTGGCCTACTCGACGCCGCTCTAGGCTAAGCTACCCATATGGATCGAACCCCCACAACACCGTCTACACGGCCATACAACCCGATCGAACCCTAGTCGACGATCCACCGATAAAGCTAAAACCCTAACACGAACGTCCCCTGCTTCTTTAACATTTTCTAATCACACGATGAAACAAAAAACAAAAAACGAATTGTTGTAGAAGATTACGCTCGTCGAGAGCTTCAAGCCGATATATAATTTGATATAATTTGAGGAGTTTGAATTTTTGATTCGGAATATTTGAAATTGAACTAGAATTTGTTTGTCTACCATTGGAATGAGGAGTTGAGAAGAAATGCACATACTTACAAATGAGAATAAGGAGTGGCTAGGGTATGTAACAAGTTATTTATAGACAAAGCTGGAAACAGAAAGAATGGACCAGATTGATTGAATGATACATAACCCGAAAAGTCCGTTTTAACTCCGGAACGAAAATAGGTCAATCCATATATCAAAATAGATATTTACAAATATTTTAAACTCAATGGAATAGGTTTCCAGTCCAATTTCCATCGTATGAAGAAGTTATGACAAAATCAGTATTTCAAATTGATTTCAATTAAATTGATTTCTAGGCGTTTCGAGCCCGTATGATCAAACGACAAGTCTGATCGATACAAAACTTTAAATCCTATAATAATTCACCGTTACGGATCCGATGAAAGTAGTTTCGTCAAAATCTGAGATAGTGGCCAAAATGGCTATTTTCAGTTAATTAAATAAATTAATATTAAATTAATTAAATCGAATTTTCAATTCAAATATTATAATTTACAATTTCTATCCCATTGGTTTGCTTAGAAATTTAAAAATCCTTTAAAACCAATTTCTACATCAATTCAAAGTTAATTAATTCACAAATTACAGTATTAAATTTCACTTTCAGTAAATTCATTAATTATCAATTGAAATTCTAATAAATACATTTATTTGATTTCTCAATCTTGTTATTAAATCAATTATTAACTTATCATCTTAAAGGTAATGTTAACATTGGTTTATATCCTAATACATTAATAATTTCTCATTTTAATTTAATAGACCAAATAAACAGGTAACTTATAACAATCGTTACCATAAATTCTAATTACACTTATGAATTCATTATTTACAACCAAATGTTACAATTCTTATATAATACTAATTTTATTTAATTATCATCAACTCTCTATTTCATACAACAATTAAATATTTACATTTGTTTCTTATATTCAATTTTATAACCAAGTATAACAATTTACATTATTTCACCATTGGAATTTCATTTTAATTGTTAATAATCAGTTTTAATTATCATTGCTGCATTTCATTTTAGCATTAATTTCATCATTAAATTACCATGCTTTTATTTCTTTCCATATTAAATTACCAAAACTTATCAATTTAACAATTTAAATATTCGAAAATTTACGGGTCGTTAAATTCATGGATAATAGCATGTCATCTATACTATAATATGATTACTGAGTTGCATTTCAAGAGTGCACAAGCCACTTGAGTACTTTATGAAATGAACAGTCGCATATTTTTTTATTTGTACCTAGCTTTCCATTTCTTCGTTATCCTCCAAACCCTAGACATTGAAATCGCCCACAATTATGCCTTTTTCCATTGATAGATGTTGACCTCCCCTTCTAGGGCCATCACCACTTCAACTCCAAATCTTTGCTCGAACAACAACCAACCGCCTTTTGATTTTGTTTCATTTTTCCTCTTTTGGGTATTGAATCGGAATTGTAGAATAGCTAAAATCTAGATACACAATTTCAATCTTCTTACAAATTTAATCTTTGGCATTTATTTAGTTATTTTTGTCATTGTATTTACGAAAATATTTCAATTTTTTTATATTTGCTTTCTTGGTGATGACAGAGTCCCACCCAATTGTAAGGATTTCAATTTTCATATGTACTTCATTGACTATTATTTCTTTTTGTTTGGTTATCTTTTCAGGCAGGTTATCTTTTTGACACTTGGGTTTTGAATCTATCATCCTGTGTTGTTGTTTCAGTCTGACATCTCTAAATATTTTCGGGTTTGTTCCTTAGTCATATGTTGTAACTAGATTATTTTGAGTATTTGCTATATTTAAGCTAATCAACTACTGTTTTTAATAACGTTTGATTTTGCATCAGTATAAGGTTATTTCAATGTATTTATGAAATATCCTAACCCAGGTAATCCTTTTAATTTTTCCATTAGCACTATTAAGTCTGCTATTTCCGAAACATATACATTCATAATGGTTTGAACACCCAATAATGATCTATGTTTTGCTTTGACTCTTTTAGACGACGCTGTTGAAGAAAATTGAATTAAAAGTTTGTCAATTATATTATCTTTATTTAAAAGTAATACTAATATCTTTATAACCTCAATGAACATGTTTTAACATCTTAAACTTAATGTTGGATAAAATACCTACCGAATAATAATAAAATGTAAACGGTATGTGCCTATATATATATATATATATATGCTCATGTGCACTATTATGTTAAATTGATTTATTTGTTTCTACTATAAAGAATCTCAAGCTATCATTTTTTATAATTACCACAAATACATGGTTATAAGCATGGAATATGAGTTTCAAGGGGAAACTAGGATTACGTAAGTGTATTTTATGGAAATGTTTTCTATAAGTTATCTTCTTATTATTGAATGATACTTTTAACAAGATGGCATTAATGTATTTTTGTATTCCATCAAATAGAGCTGCATACTTTGTATAAAAATAATCACCTTGGTTTTCCATTGATTGATTTTTAAGCTTTTTCTTCAGTTCTACTGATAGAGATACAAACAATATCTATGGTTACATTTGTTTACATATTTATAGTTCTCTAGCTATTCATCGTATTTACTTTGAATGTCTCGATGATCAAACATCTTAATATTTTACTCCACTACAAGTGGCACGTGTAATGGATATTATCAATACCATTTCTTAGTTTAACATCAAATCCATAAATAATAGTATTCCTCATTTGTTTCTTCATTTTAATTCTACATATCTCTTTACCACTGACTGGAACATTTAGTTTCAAGTTTTAATATAGAACCGATGTTCACTGCATCTTTTAAACAATGAAAAATTAAAACCTTTCCACTATATTTTTTATTATAAATTATGCTATGTACCTACTAAGTTGATTCACTTGAGAACATGGTAAGTATGTTTAAAAGGAACAATGTTATACTATTTATGAAAAAAAATTATTAAGCAAATCATAACAGTTGTTTACTGAAGTTATCTCCTTTTAACCTTATCAGGTTTAGTGATAAATTTATCATGCTTTCGGGCTTATCATCCTATGGTCATTGCCATAAGACTGTTAATAATCTTCATTATATACATTTGATATGCACAAGATGCTCCTCTTTTTCTTTCCATGTGAATCTTAAATGCATAATCAACGAAATTGATACGAACTGATGCATAATATATAGTTTATTAAACTGTAACGAATAATGATGAAGGACAATAGACAAAAATTTATGAATTGAAATTAAATAAAATTTAATTATCTATACAATGTATTTCTATTTTTCGAGTCCTTGAGGTCTACTTTATACTGTATCGTAGTTCAATTGAGGGACTTGAACATATTATTAGTGTTTTTGTTAAGGTGTGTAAAAGAGTTCTTTAAGCTAAGTGCACATTAATCAGGAAAAATTGAATAGATCACCAAAACTTCAAAAAGGAAAAGAGTTTCTTAGATGCAAAAGACAAGCAGTTTCTGAGTACTAAACTATAAAAGGAAAAAATAATAAGAGGGACATGTTACAGCAACTAATGAAGATGATAATTATATTATTCTTTGTAAGAAATAAAGGTGCATAAGTTTGAAATAACTAAAATGGTAGTTTGCTTAATTTTGTTTAATACGAATTATTTTGTTAACAATATACTTATTTTATTTATATGTTCAGTATAGTAAGATTAGGGTTTGAAATGAATTTTAATTCTTCTCTAACTTTCCTTCTGTTTCATGATACATATTATCTATACTTCGGACTTTGTTGATCATAATTAAATAATTGATGCTTCAAGTTTTTTCTTTTTCTTTTAATATTTTATTAACTCAATTGAAACCTCTTTGATATTAAAGTGCATGTAGTGCACGTGTGCACGCATGTAAATTATTTTGTTATTTTCTGAGATAGTTTTATAACTAAAAAATAAATTATTTTCTTTATTTGTTTGTTTTTTTGAAAATGGTAGGGCTATGGTAAACCGCATAGTTCTGCTAAGAATGGTGGACAATGTTTATTGGATTATGATGAACAAGCACTCCTGATGTTTATTTGTGACCTTATTTTAGTTATGCATAGTTCATAATTTGGGTTCACAAGTTCTTGCTATTATCCATAACATTTGATTATATATTGTTGACCATATGATATAGATAAAACTCCAATAGATTGTATCGTTGTAGTTCATACGATTAGTAATCATGTTTTATACATTAATATATACTCATCGTTTTTAGTATATTCATAGGATATTTTGAGAGTATTATCATGCTTTTATCTGAAGAACAATTTCTTCAGGTTTACGTGCAACCTATCTTCTTTGAATTTAATAAATTACCTCAATGAGTGCTTTAGGTGAATGACCTTTATTTTAGGAGAAGAGCTATGATGTTTTAGGCGAAAGGCAAGGCGATAAACCTATTTCTTCAACGTGGTTTTGTTTTCTGCTTTAAAATAGTAAGCTGAGCTTTTGTAGAAGTTATTATACACACTGCTCCAAATGATCATATTTTCTTAACCTATGTACAGCACCTGCAAACTTAAACAAGTTTCTATGCACATTAATGATTTTTTTACATACTTCTACTGTGCCACGATACTCTATAATATAATTTTCACTCCTATAAGCCTTATACATTATAGTAGTACTCTTTGTTTAACATGCTGGAGGATTTTCATATGCTATACATTTAATCTCAAGCTAATTTCATTTACTATTGTAGACTAGAAATGGTTGCATGGAAAATTTAAGGGGACGTACGTAGATATCTTATACTACTATCTACACCTTATACGTTGATTTCTTATATTGCAAAGTAGTTAAGGTGATTAATAATTACATATGGCATGTTTGAAAATTTCCTATGTAGCAAAGTTTACATTTGGCTGTTACTATTTAAGCACTATTGATTTCCTCTCCAATTGCTAAATATTTGTAAATCTCTAATTTTTGGACAATTTTATAGGAAACAAAAAATGTGGATGGAGAATGGGTGTAAATGATGATGATGATATGTAGTTCCTTAAAACTTTTAAATATGTTAATGAGCAGGAAGCTTTTATTCCATCCATCTTTGAACTAATAAGACTGTTATTTATGTTTATGGTGACGTTGTTGACATGAAATCATTAATGGTGATGTGTTTATTGGAGATTTAGAACAACACAGTTCAAGTTTTGGATCTATTCAATTATTTGTATTCCCATGTACCAATATTGATTTGTTTTCATCAGTAGTCTTTACACTAAGAATGCATTGATTTTCTTTTTGTCAAATTCTCATATCTATTTATTTCATTTTTCACATGTTAAACTCTTTAAATTTTGAACCTATAAGGAACAAAGTCATTGTTGTAAATGAGAAGACTAATAATTTTAGGACATATTATTTATATTTTGTGTTTGTATGAAAATATGTTCAATATTCTCATAAGTAAGTTTTTATCCACCTGCTTAGCTTCTCTCACCTTACTAGCTCACACAAATGGGAAGAAAAATGGGATATTTTTGTGTATCATCATGCTTATTTCTTCATGCCATGTAAATCTCTATATGATTTGTAATTAAGGTTGATTGGTTTCAGTTTTATAATTACACAAATGTAGACATAAAAATTTATTAAAATGCAAATTTACTTTTTACAGACGATAAGGATATGCTCATGTTTTTACTTTCCATAATGGTAAACTTGATTCTTATTATAACGTGGATTAAAAACCTTAAGTTTGGATTATGCATCATTTTAAGGTGCATTAAACTTTGCATTGAAAATTCGTGATCTAATTTAAATGTGAACATCAACATTTTAGAGGAGTTCCAACACATATATAATTTCTAGCATAGTATATTACAGTAAATAACATCTTTTTCAAACGACATTTCATTAGAATTAATTAATTCTATTCAATGTGAAATATAGATTGAGAATTTCTTTTAAGTCTAATTTCTATGCTTTGTTATTTATGTTCTATAGAAATTAAAAGAAAACACAATTCTTTCTTCATTGGTGGACTTCTTACCATTGAATATTAATTTATGATCCCCATATAAAAAGAAGAGATTATCCCAATTATTATTATTTTTCCTCTAATTGATGAGTTTATTCTTATATTTTTTTTATGATTTTCAATATTGAAATTCTTAGTGTGGTTATACAAAGCAGAATCCATGCTCGCATATCCGCATTAGATTACGGTCCTTCAAAATAGCAAAAAGGTTAGATTTATGATAATTCTTGTTAGCGCTAAAATTGTTGACTAACATCCAAATCTAGAAGAAAGCACCAAATCACAGTCGCGGATCATAGATAGAATGTACGTAGAGAGTATAAACATGAAGAACCGTAAAAATTAAAAAGAAAGAAGTAATGACATAGGATTTATAGTGGTTCGGCTAACTCCGGCCTACGTCCACTCCTGAAATTTCTTTTCTATTGATATAAGAATCAATTACAATTACAATCCAGAGTTTTAAAGCAATAATGGTAGAGTAGCCTTAATGGGGAAGTAGGAGGAAAACTGAATGAAGATCCCTTCTCTGAATCCCCTCCTACTGTATTTATAGGCAAAATCCGAGTTATTGGGCTTCCTGAGTAGTATGGGCCCATCAAGGCCATAGTCGAACCCGAATTCATCATTACGACCGACCCCAAGCTTCGAGCATGCTGACCCAACATTGTCCCGGGAGTGACTCGAAGCAGCCGACCCTGTATAATCCTATGCCGACCCCAAGCCACTCCAACATGCCGATCCACTCCGTCCTATTGACCACACCATCCTACCGATCCATACCATCGTGCTGAGCCATTTCAACATGCCGATCCACTTCACGCCACCGACCTACACCATCCTACCGAGCCACACCATCAAGACAGAGCCACTTCAACATGCCGATCCACTACGTCCTACCGACCCACACCATCCTCCCGATCCACACCGTCATGCCGAGCCACTTCAACATGCCGATCCACTCCATCCTTCCGACCCACACCATCCCGCTGAGCCACACTATCAAGACCGAGCCACTTCAACATGCCAATCCACTCCACCTACCGAACCACACCATCCCGCGGAGCCACTCGAATTCCGATCCAATCTCACCGATCCCCAAAACCGAGCTACCAACCCGAGTATGAGACCCACCGACCTGGAGTAAACCAAGGATGCCGATCCCCTAGAACGCCGATCTAATTTCCAAATACCAACTTGAGTAAAATGGAGTGCTGACTCGGAGTTACGAACACGTTGACCTGAAGCACTCCTCGAAGCCGACCCACCTTCTGTCGATCCACTCCAACTAGACCGAACCATGCATGATCTCCTCTCCTTGACTAAGCCATGTACGACTGAGCCACCTTCATCGAGCGACCACACCGAACCATCCATGACTGATGGTCTATCCATCCAATTGGCTCAAACCCATAGTATTCCAGTCTCGACAAATGTGCAGTCGATTTAGTTAAATGCGCATGTTTACGGCCTTACCAAAAGACGGGTTAATATTTTCCCCCCAAAACATGCCTTGCTATTAGAAGGTGTGTTTTGAATAATCTCAAATCTGATATCCAAAGCATTATTCCATTCATTATCAAGCAATTCCATCCACACTCGATATTCTACTCCATGACTATTCCGAGTCGTTATTTAATTCCATATCCATTCCAAATCTATGAACCGAATCCATGATATCTCTGGATCATTTTATCCGAGTCTAGACCTCTCTGGGTCTGGTAATCCCAATCGAGGACTTTGTCGGGCCAAATCCATGGCTGGGACCTCGTCGGGTCCTAAAATCCATATCCGGGACCTCACCGAGTCCAAATCCAAGCCGAAATCTGAATCCGATGGCTAATTTCTAATCCATCCATATCCAATAACCAATAACCGAAGCCATGACCTCTCCGAGTCGATATCCAAATCCAGGACTTCTCTGGGTCCACGCCCAAATCGTTAGCTGTTCATAGCCATTATCCAAATCCGTAACCTCTCCGGATTCTTGCCAAGCGGAAATCCATGTTTGGCTACCTATGTTAATCAATCCTTTGGTGTTCTTAGTTCAGTGTCCTCGAACGCTAAGTGATGCCATGGATTAAGGCCTAAACCGAATCCTGGTCGCTTCGGGCCCTTGCCAAGCATAGTCCATACCCGACGACCTGTTTTAGTAACAGATAGATAACATGAGGCCTAAGTCCTAGGCCGAATCCTGGTCTCTCCGAACCCTTGAAGAGCATAATCCATACCCGACGACATTCTAGTTAAAAACCAGATAAAAGTCAATCAAAATTGAATTTGAAACCTAGATTCAAACAACAAAACCAGAAATCCATATCAAAAGTCCAAATCAAAATCCAAATAAAAAATCAAGCATCTAAACAAAAACCCAAACTAGAAAACCAATAAAACCGGGAGTTCAAATCGAACTCCAAAACCAAAGCAGAAAAAGCAAATGTCCAAGCTAAAAAGGAAAAACAAATTTCACAAACCTGAGCATCACGATCTATCATCATCTCAGAGCATGCCTAAGGGTTATCTCCGTCCCCGTACATGAGTAAGTAACTTAGCCATTCGTCCGGAGTTTATTACTTATTCCAAACCATCACTATTAGTTGATGATCAACCGACCATCATTCCTGGGCCTCACGCCATCGTCGTTCAAGGTAGCGGTGGCTGCTCCTGTTTGATCACCCGATTCTGAGTTTTGACATATTGTCGCAACTGATCATTCCTTACATGATCCTCGATTATATCCTTTAGATGCCTGTAGCTGTTAGTATCATGCCCGTCCAGGTCATGAAAGAGACAGTGTCTTGCCGATGCCCTTTCACGTTCTGTGGTTTCCTTCCTTGCTGGCCTTCGATAAAGAAGGCGTTCTCGAGTATCAAAGTATATCCGCTCCAAGGTCTCGTTCAGTCCTGTGTAAGTGGAGAATTTTGGTTATCCCCAGTGCTTCCTCTTCCCTTTATCCTTGTCTTTTCCCGAGCTTTCTCCGGACGGTTCTCCATCCTTAACCATGTTTACTTCCTTTGACTTCATATCCAAACATACATCCTCTTGTCGAAGAAACCATTCATCTTTGTGAAAGAGTTCCTCAAGATCAATTGGTATATCTCGTATCAATGATACTTTGAAATCCGAATTATCTCTGACTCCTAATACGGCCACCATCAAAACCATTGATGGATCTGGCCGATCCACCGAAGCAACTACAACATTAAACCGTGTTAAAAAAGTTCTAAGCAATTCATCCACCCTTTGCTTGACTGACATCAGTGTCATCACATTCTTTGGCCTTTTTATGTGAAATTGAAACAGCTTCAAGAACCTATCCACTAGTTCTATCCATGTTCCAATAGATCGATCTTCCAGCTGTCTAAACCACATAGAAGCTATATCGGTCTAGTACAGAGGGAAACACCGAGCCATAACCTCCTTTTATGCCCCAAGCACCTCCATATGTCTTGTGTACCTCATCAAGTGGTCAGTGGGATCCGTCTTACTGTTGTATACTTCCAAAGTGGGCAACTTGAAATCGGGTGGATTCCTAGCCATCCTGACGTTACGAGAAAATGGACTTTTGTTTACTCCCTCCAAATCTCTGTTTGTCGAACCTCCACGAATGGTTCGCTTGATAATGTCAGCTAATCCAACGTTACCTACCAAGGGTTGCTACCCATCTATATTTCTTAACTTCCCTCCAAGTCTTCGGGGGAATTATGGTACATATTCCTTATCAACCCACTCCTGTATTCCTGTTGGCACTGGTCTGTGCAGCATCGTCTGGTATCCCTTCATGGATTCGCCCAGCATTACCTGGTGGTGTGCCCCCGAGTCTTGGTCCATCCATATTGATAGTCGTTTGCTGATTGAGGGTTGCCCCTGTTGAACCACTCCATCTACTTGCTGGTTGAGTCCTTCCAATCCAGCTCCATGGATCTGAGCTCCTGTAGTTCTTGCTTGTCCAAATTGACTGAAAAGTGTCTGCATCATTTCTTCTTGCCTTTTCATCAATTTCTCCTGCATGGAATTCATCATGACCTACATCTCGTCCTTAGTGATGTAGACAGAGGCTTGATTAGCTCCAGAAGAAGCCTCATGACTTCCCTCTTGCTGACTTCTTTTCGTCCTCTATCTCCTGGTTGATTTCTTTGCCATAGTCTCCAGGATCCAAGTTCCTAAGCCTTTAAATCCAAAATCCAAGCTTTAGAATCCCTTGGTGCTAGCTTTCTCAGTGAAAGAGCCAAAATGTTAGCGCCAAAAATGGTCATTAACACCCAAATCTAGATGAAAGAACCAAATCACAGTCACAGATCACAGTTAGAATATACGTAGAGAGTATAAATGTAAAGAACGATAATAAATCGGTAATGACATAGGATTTATAGTGGTTCGGCTAACTCCGACCTACATCCACTCCAGAAATTTCCTTTCTATTGGTATGATAATCAATTACAATTACAATCCAGAGTTTTAAAGCAATAATGGCAGAGTAGCCTTAATGGGGAAGTAGGAGGAAAACAGAATAGGGATCCCTTTTTTTAAAGCCCCTCCTACTGTATTTATAGGCAAAACCCAAGTTACTGGGTTTCCTGAGTAGTCCGGTCCCATCAAGACCATAGATGAACCCGACTTCATCATTATGACCAAACCCAAGCTCTGAGCATGCCGACCCAACATTGTCCTGGTAGTGACTCGAAGCAGCTAACCCTGTATAATCCTATGCCGACCTCGAGCCACTCCAACACGCCGATCCACTCCATCCTACTGACCACACCATCCTATTGATCTATACCATTATGCCGAGCCACTTCAACATGCCGATCCACTCCATCCTACCGACCCATACCATCCTACTGAGCCATACCATCAAGACCGAGCCACTTCAAAATGCCGATCAACTCCGTCCTATCGAACCACACCATCCTTCCGATCCACACCATCTTGCCGAGCCACTTCAACATGCCGATCCACTCCATCCTCCCGATCTAAACCATCCTGCCGAGCCACACTATCAAGATCGATCCACTTCAACATGCCGATCCACTCCATCCTACCGACCTACACCATCCTGCCGAGCCACTTGAATTTCGATCCAATCTCACCGATCTTGAGCTACCAACCCGAGTATGAGACCCACCAACTCGGAGTAAACCAAGGACGCCGATCCCCTAGAATGCCGATCCAATTTTCAAATGCTAACTTGAGTAAAATGGAGTGCTGAGTCGGAGCTACGAACGCGTCGACCTGAAGCACTCCTCAAGGCCGACCCACCTTCTGCCGGTCCCCTCCAACTAAACTGAACCATGTATGATCTCCTCTCCTTGACTGAGCCATACGACCGAGCCACCTTGATCGAGCGACCCATACAGAACCATCGATGACTGATCATCTATCCATCGAATTGGCTCAATCCCATCGTATTCCAGTCTCGACAAACGAGCTATCGATTTAGTTAAATCCGTCTGTTTATGGCCTTACCAAAAGGCGGGTTAACAATTCTATCATCTTTTTCTTTAATAAAATATTGATTTCCACAAGTGTAAATATATTTTCTAGATTAGTGATTGATATTTTTGAAGAAACACCAAAAATTAAGACTAGATTTATATTCAAGCATAACACTTGCATAAACATCATGAGTCATGTCTCAATATGACTAATAAATGTTTTCCTATTTGACTTATCAAGTTAAGCTATGTGTGTGTGTGCGCGCGCGCACGTTGGTGTGTGTGTATGCATATGGGCACATATGTACATGCTTACGTATATATGTAGAAGGGATCCGCATTTCAACTTTTTTGTATCGTTGTTCTGTGCCCAATTAATTTTTGGTATCTATGATCATTGGAAATTTAATACATCCGTTGCAAGCGTAATCAACATGTGATCAACTTCATTTTTGCAATAAATTGTCTTATTTTGATAAATTTAACAACCAAAAGTACGTAGGAATTGGTGCTATTTTATCCTACTATTGTCACATCTTGCAATTGGATAAGTGTTGCATTCAGTTTACGCATACACTATAAATCTACAACATGTAATAACTTTACTTTTATTCTCAAATGTGCACACATGTCAGCCAGTGCACAATTGTGCATGGGCATAGAATTAGATGCTGGATCTACCATTTCATGCAGTTAGTTTTTCATGTATTTAGATATCAACAGTGCTAATTTATTAATTTTCCAGCGTATGGGTTGCCTATAGAGCTTTTAACGGTAGAGTCTTACCACACGTACGTACATATGTATAGATTATGCAAATTTGCATATTTGTTCTTTTTTCAATGCATATTATGTTTATTTGACATGAAAGTCACCCAAATTACAGTTTATGAAATTATAAAAGTAACATATTTTATATTTTACTTGATATGTGTTTTGCATTGAGGAGATGCTAACGAAATTTGTCGAATATCTCAAGTTTCACATGTTCAAATGCAATTTTTGGATTTTCAATTTTGAATGTTAAACACTTCAGTAGCATAAATTTTGTATGAAAGTGTTCATAACATATTAAGAAAGTTTCCTAATTCAAATATTTGACTAAGCATATTAACCTTGAAGTGTGCACTGACATTATAATACTCTCTAAAAATTTCTAATTAAGTTTGTTCTATTTGCAGGAATGCATTCAAGCTTTGAGTTCATAACATAACAAAGTTATATGATTGGGTGTTGCAAACAGATATATCAAGACTGTAATAATGTTTCCAAATCTTGGATCAATTTGATTTGAGCTATAAAGAAAATGGTGGAACATAGAGTATCCATATATTGAGTTGCTATTTTAAAGTTGGCGTGCTCACAAGTGTGGACTATGTTTTGCAAATTATGTATTAAAGTTTTTGGACAATGCCATTTCTTTCAAGATGATAAATAATATCACTGAGATAAATTTTCTTTTGTAAGTATGTTCATTATACATGTTATCAACTTCATATACTGTGGTTTTTCTTTAAAATAGGAATTCAATTTAAATCTTTCACAAAACATATAATCAATTTATTATACTGTACATATATATCAAACATCATGTGAGTTTGCTTATTTCATTCTGCTACCATCAAGCACGTGATTGATTTTGAAAATTGTGAAAATATCGTGATTAACGAGTTATTGATCATAAAATTCAGAAATATATGTTCATAACATTAGATTAGGCTATTATAGCAATGTACATGCACAAATTTCAATCAACTTATAGTTTTATGATCACATTTTGTTAACTTCCATATCTAATGTCATCCGTGTGCGTAGCAAGGGTATGCACTAGTTGCATATAATAAGTGAGAAATATTTGGTTTAACCCTATTTACTGATTTTAAATTACCCTTAATATGCCCTAGTTCCATTTGCATAGAATAACATTCGATTGCAACGGTGAATAGATAGGGAGAAAGAGGATCTTCTTGTCAATTATCTTAATGCTTTTTATAAAACCACATTGGGTACCAGTAATGAGAATAGTTTAAGAGGAAGTATCATATATTATTTAATTAAATCACAAAATTTCTCATGAAAACTCATTTCTCTCATTATATGAATTATAAAGTGCCTATTTATTTTATCAAATGCTTTGTGCAGGTCTATTTTGTTGCATGCTTTACATTTACACTCTTTGTTGAAATTTCTAATTATTTCATAGGCTAATAAAGTGTTCTCTACTGCATATCTTCCAAAAATAAACGTACTCTGGTTTTCAGATGTCAAATATTTCAGAAATTTTTTATTCTATTACACAGTATAATAGCTTAATTTTGTAGACAAAACTACAACTAGCTATTCGCCCGTAATCACCCATACCATTAGGGAATTTTTTACTTTTTGTAATAGTATAATAAAAGTGTGATTAAAGCCTTTTAATAGTTTACCAGACATAAAAAACTTATTAACTGCCTCATGTAAAAATATTTGAATCTCCTCCCAGTGCTTTTTATAAAACTTAGTTCCAAATCCATATGACCTGGACTTTTATCAATATTAGCGTTAAAAACTATATTTTGATTTCCTCTATACTAATAGAAGCAAGAAGAATTTCATCACCATTGTTATTAAGCAAGTATTTAGTATCAATCCTTAGGAAATCTCTCTTGTGTTAATCAGTATTATATAGCTTAGTAGAATATTTGATGGTACCACTCTCTACTTTTGATGCATCATTTATAATGGCATCCTTATCATTTAACCGTTTTCTTAAGTCATTTTTTGGATTTTCTGATTGATGTTTTAGCATTGAAAAATTTACTAGCTTCATCACTACTAGTAAGCCAACCAATTTTGACTTTTTGTTACATATTGATAGCTTGCACATGCAATTCTTTACTTAATTTATCTTGCATTTTGAAAATTTTGTTGACCAATGTTTTGTCTGAGCTATCAAAATCTATTTCGTTTTGCAAAGACTCACATTCCTCCCATATCAGTTTATTGTTATTTTTATTTTTGTCCAAGTTTTCAAATTTTCCTTTGTATTTTTGAGAATTTTATTGAATTTATATTGTGCAGTCACATGAGTTTCTATTGCTAAACTATCCATGACTATTTCTTTGTCATTTGCCTCTCGAGTCCATTTATTTACAAATCTAAAAGAGGTATTTATTTTTCCATTGAGAGAATAATTTATAAAGGGGTATGATCACTAGAGGCCTATGGTAAAGTAAAACACTGAAAATCCATAAAACTTTTACAAACTTTTGATTTACCAAAACTCTATCCAACTTAAGTGAATATCCCTATATTTACCTAACTTCCATGTAAATTTATTACCTTTGATTAAAGGTTCTACTAATCCTGTTTCCAAAAAAGAAACTATTGAGAGATTCTAATTTTTAAAAGATATTGGTATCCCCTTCCCCCCTCCCCAAACGAATAAAAAATAGTGTTGAAATCTCTCATTATTATCAAGATTGAGAAATGTTTTTATTTAGACTCTCTAAATTATTCCAGAGTGTATTTCTTTCCTTTTCACTATTGGAAGCATACACAAAAATAATTTCTATTTAAAGTCCGCCTTTATTTATAAATTTGCTATGTATAAATTGCAAATTTATAAATGTTGATTTAAACTCCAAATGTCTGGATCCCACGGGACCATTATCCTCCCATTACCACCATATCATTATTATTCACAATACCCCAGTCTCTTAAACACCTAATCTAATATTCTTCAATTTTTTTATTACAAGTTTATGTTCAAGAATACCTATAATATTTGGCTTATATGGAAATGATAGGTTAGCCAAATCTAACTTTCTTTCTGGGGAGTTTAATCCCCTAACGTTCCATGCTATAATTGACATTATAAAAGAAATATAATTTATAAGGATACTGAAAGGATATCATAATAGCTACGCAGAGAGACTGGAGTTGCTATCTCTACATCTTTCCTCACTTCCATGAATTCTTATCTCTTTATTCCTTTTCTTTTGAGAGATTTTTTGGTTTTTACTTTAAGCTGCTCTTCCAAATCTTGGATTTTTGATGATATATTTGGAAATCATTTTGCTCTTTGCTTTGCTCTGTGTTATTGGATAATATTTCCTGCATATTTTAGTTTTCTCCTCCTTTTCCTCTTGTTTATGATTGGAGAGGATGAATTTGGTAGTAACCGTATTTCCTTTTGAACCAAAATCTTCTGGTAAACTTTGAAGAGAGAAATTTGTATTTACCCCCATACTGTGTGAATTCAGAACTTCACCGTTTATGAAATCTAAATTAATACATATTTCCATGGTGTTTTCTGGGTTATCCTATGTTGTTTTCTCAAGTGGGGAGTGTTCAGAGGTCTGAAAACCATGATCCTCTGCTAACTGTTGTTGATTGGCTTCTTGTCTATTGCATGATTTTTCCCTTACAATTTTCACAATAGATTCTTGCATGTTATTCTATTGCGAAACAAGAAGATTATCAATAACATCTTCTTGAACATTAATCACTGATTTTTCTTGATTTTGGGTTATATCCATATGCTCGACGTCCTGGCTTTGTACATTCCCATCCATGTTGTCGGAAATGATTTCATTGCTTATGTTCACCTCCAAGTTTTCAGGAATTGCTTTATTACTCATGTTTTTAAAGAAATATATTTTCCCACTAAACGCATTAGTACCAGAATCATTCAAGTTGCTTTTTTTTATTTGAAGCCGTGAACCTTTTTCTTGAGAAAAAGAATCCTTTTCTTTATCAAACAAAATTTCTTTTTCGCTCCACACTTTTCTTGTCAAGCAAGATTCAGTGGTATGACCAAACAAGCATAAATCATACATCTGGAAGGTACCCATTCATATTCAATTTTCCACACTATATTTTCTCCATCATGCATAGTAATATATGCTTCTTCCAGAAGCTCTACGTTACC
Organism: Allium cepa; assembly: GCA_030765085.1. Taxonomy (NCBI): domain Eukaryota; kingdom Viridiplantae; phylum Streptophyta; class Magnoliopsida; order Asparagales; family Amaryllidaceae; genus Allium; species Allium cepa. The sequence goes on along the minus strand of CM060940.1, from coordinate 404,581,986 downwards.
CTTTATTTCTACAAGTATTTTTATAAAACTTAACTATTTTTTTCCTTTATTGTCGGTTCATATAACTTTAAAGGAATCCCTACGACACTTGCAATGACGTCAAAAGCCTTTTGGTCCAATAATTTTAGACTTAATTCAGGAAGTCTTATTCAAATAGGAATTGTGGATAATAAATCTCTAACGAATGACAGTTTGTTATTTCACTTCTTTAAGATAATAAGTTTTCCATTGATAAAATAAAGCCCTCCATTAATGGTTTTCTTAATCACTTGAAATTGCAAATCTAATAATAAAAAAAACCATTATTTCAAGTAAATATTTCAAATTTACTTGTGGGATTCCAAGTTTTGTGCACGAAGTCGTTGAAATGATGATAATATGACCGATATTCAAATACGTATGTAATTATTGAACTGCTTCAGTTAGCGTTAGTTGTTTTGCTCACACTCTCCTTCACTATGACCATTTTCTTGTTGCTGATTGATATAGGTGCAGCATACTCTAGATCAAAATTATTATTGAGGCCACCATTTTTGATCAAATCTGCCCAAGAGGAAGAACTATCCATCGAAGAGTCATTGCTGCTTTGGTTCTTGAATTGCACTGATCCAGACCTAGTTGAATTTTGTTTAGCCTGATTAGTAATGTGATAAGATAATCTGTTTCTTGTAATTCTTGAATTATTTTGATTGAGATTTATGTATTCTGGCTGAGGTTTGATAGCTTCTTGGGTTGCGACCCTTTGCTAAGTTTTTCTACGGAAGTTCCTAACTGTTTGGAACCGCTCACTGTCGATATCAGGTGGTTTCTCCTTTGATTAAGAGGATGGGAAAGGGTTAGAGGGACGAGTGGGCTGAGATGAGAAGAAATTACCCTTAAAGATCCGATCATTGACTACGATTAATTTTTATTTTTATTTTAACAAAATCTTATCAATTATAAACGATTTGCTAACACCATAATTTTAGTCCTTTGAACTTTGTTAATACCGGATTAAAAAAAAAAAATTATTACACTTTACCATAATCGTAAAATACCATCTACTAATGTTTGCTACACCATTTTTCTCTCACAGCGATGAACTATCTGATGCAGCATATGATTGCCTATTAAATTTGGCTTTGGTGGGCATGCATTAAACAATTAGTCGGTCCACATGTCTTCTTCACCTGTCAAAATGCTGTCTGCAAGCAGATTCTGCTAGTTCATGTTTATACAATTTCATTTTCTACTGGTATAGTTTGTTGTTTGCATGCGCAGTAACATGCCGGCACGTTTTTAAATTTTAACCCCCATTTCTACACTTGAGTTCCAATATGGTTTATTAGAAAACAAACTTTTATAAATCATATAGGAGAGCAACTATGGTTATGACTGTTGTTAATTATATTAGTTCACATTTACTCAAAATTGTGTACCTCTTCCTTTCCGACGCAGTGCAGTAACACTTCAAGAAGGTGTCTTCATTATTCACTTCCATAACATACATGAATATGATGCACACACTTTGACATCATTAACCATATAGCGTCCATACAAGACATGTGTATACAACAACAGATATTAGGGTGGAAAATATAGTTCCACCTGCAATTCACGATTTACAGCCCCTAGAAATTTAACTGTTCAACTGTTAGCACAGTTTGAATAACGTATCTTTACTATAAGAAATAACATTTGACATGCATAACATCTACAAAATGGTAATTTATTACAAGCATTGATTAGTCATTTTAATTTAATACCGCTATGTACGAAAGCATCAACTAACCTAACTGCTGTAATCCATTGATCAATAATATCATCAATGACAATTTTTACTATTTTTTTTCACTAGAGAAAGGAACAAAAAAAATTGAAATCATCTTTAAAAAATTGGCAAGGACTGATGCAAATTCAGGCAAAGTGACCATGAAATGAACAGTTCTGGTATGTTACTGACTGCTAGAAGAGTTGCTAAGAACGTAGCAGCAGTGCAAATGGTTATTGTTCTATCTTAGGTATCCACTATACCGTTTGATCATCTTGATTATTTTCTATTTTCACTTGATATAAACAGGATTTAAAAGAATTCCACTCCAGACAGCTGACTCCTCTAAGCAAGTAAAGTTCTACTTTGGAAACCTATATTGTATATTGCAAGATATAATTCTGGAGATAGATCTATTATATTGCGAACGGATTATAATAATACTAACTGACTGTATTAGGTACTCTTAAACTGGCCGTATGATATGTTATACAAAACATGGTTAATTGGATTATTGAACCATATAATTATTTAACTAATATTAGTAATTTTACAAACAATGCAAACTGGCTGTATGATGTGTTATATTAAACCAACTTAGCTTATGCACCAGATGTTGGGCATGTCAAATACAATTACAGACTTTATAGAACTAAGTGAAAACTTAAATTTCTATAATGAAAAACACTATAACTTGATGCAATCAGTACTTAAAGGCATAATTAAAAACAAAAAACAAATTATCAAAACAGATTTCAAATAACCAAGATTATTTGAAAACCAACCTATATAAGATAGATAACTTTGAAATAATCCCAGAAAAATTAACAGATAAATTTAAAGCTACAAAACTAAAAGAATTTCCCAACAAAAATGATATTATAAAACTTAAAGATCTGATAGAAGAAAATAAGCCTAAAGATATAGAAATCCAATCTAAAGAATTAATATTTGAAACCAAAGAACAAGTTAGAAATAACAAACTTTACTTTGACTCACAAATAAAACAATTAGATTCTACTATAGATATAAAGATTCAAAAAATAGAAGAAAGTATAAAAGAAATAAAACATGTACAGTTAAATTAAAACATGAGTTGCGAAAATAAAATTTACCAAGAAGCCGTAAAATATATTGAATCTAACTACAGATTCACAGAGACTAATATCAGTGCTGGATGTAATAAAGATGATTTTGTTAGCAAAAGTGATAAAATAAATTGCTCACTAATTTTTTGGTATTTTCAACCATTCGCATCCATACATGCCAGACTTGTATCGCTCAAAATATCAATTTGTCAATTTATATTTGCAAAAACTCAGCATATACAGTAAATAAATCAATCACAGAATCACAGACACATGGTAATATAATAATAATGCAGCGGAATAGATAAATAGTTGTTCATTATATAAACAACAGAGTTTGAAATAAAATACAACAGAATATCTTAAATACAGACTAATGACATCTTTGAACAAATCGAAAAGCTGAAAGCTGAATCGATGATTGGATCTCCAAGCAAAACTCCAAACTTCAAAGGTGAGTCTCAAGTGTTGAATTACGTAGTCTGACCCGAGCGTAAAGCAAAACACAAAACACTCGAGTCTGGATTAACATTCTTATATCAATAAATCCAACTGAATTGAAATATCAATCGAAATACAAGTAACTTAAAGGATGTTTGGGATAATCATCCCTTAAGGATCCGTGGAACTATCTACTATGTAGAAATATACGGTATTAACAACCCAATGTCTTTATAACACCGTGGTCATTTCAAAATAATTTATACTTCAAAACCAAAACCATTTTCATTTCAAATATATCTATTTCCAAATTATAGCAATGTTAACACAAATCCAAAATAAAATAGAAAATATCCAAAATAAAATATTTGACATAGATAAAAATGGTAAAGAACAAGAATTTGAAATAAATAAACTCACAGAAAGTTTACAAAAAATGAATTTAGGACAAAATGATCCTATCACACATATAACAAGTAAAAATACTAAAATAAATTTTCTCATGTATAAAAAACTTGACCAATTATTAGTAATCAAAGGTCCTTTACAGGAACATCTAGGACTATAATAGATAGACCTACAGAGATTAACAATCTATCTTCTATAGGATGGATAGGTTATATAATGAGAGAAGGACTACAAATACACAATCCCAATTAGATGAAATAATAAATTTAGAAGAAGATCTAGAAGGATTTTCAAATAACCAATTAAACTTATTAAATCCAAGAGAACTGTACAGAACGGGACTATTTACCATAGTAACAAGATTATTGACATCATAGGGAAGAAATCATTTCTATCCCAGATGGGAGTCAAAAAATAATAAACCTAATGTCACAGGAAGCCATAAAACAAATAAAAATCCAAAATATAAGTTAATCCACCTAGGAATGATAGTCATAGGCATAAGGGGATTAGTAAGACAAAAAATTGGAACTATATTGTTATTAATCTTGATAGATGATAGACACCAAGATATGGACAAAGCCATATGTGAAATAATGGAAGTAGATATGAACAATAATATAGGTATTGTTTATATAGCTCCAAATTTTACAATGACATTGAATGATTTTTACAACACATAAAAATCATAATACAAACAAAAGGATTTGAAAACATTACGGGAAAAAACATATTACTAGATATTACATTTCTAGATAAATGTATGTCTAAATATACCCCTAAGATAAAAATAAAATTAGACAACGTTATAGAAGCATTAAATTCAACAGGTATAAACTTCATGAAATCAATGGAGATAGATTCTTCTATTCTTGCTGGCCATGAGTGAAATATAGAAAACCCAAATAGTACAACAACATTAAAACAAAATAATGTAGTAACATACAATAATCTAAATAAATCCTTATCTATAAGATTCAAAGATTATGGACCATCAAACCAACAAGAAACAGAAATAGATGATGAAGCTGAAGAATTAAACAAAAGAATTAATGGATAAAATAATATATCCAAGGAATTAGGAATGGTTATTAAACCATCCGAACTTTATGAAATAGAACGAAATCTAAAATTAACAAACCAAATCAATGAAGATACATTTACATATATTGATGACGAAAACATTATAAGAATGAAAGAACACACAACCTAGAATTATTTTTTTAGAAAATTCCCAAAATCAACAAAATATAAAAGATATAGATAATATAAATGATATAATATCAGAATTCACGGAACACATTAACTTAACTAATCTCCAAGAAGAAAGTTCAGGAGTAACATACCCTGGCGGATACCAAGAAACAATGTCATACACATTAGGACAACCTCCTAGACAACCAGTAAATCCATATACAAATGAGAACAAAAAATTTAAGAACAATAGGTAAAATATTACCGAACGAAACATCTTTCTTTAAGAACAACTCAGCAATATTAAATGTTGCAGAATGTCATCAACAATTATTAGACATATATCTAGAATAATGGACTGCTGCTATAGTAAGAGATTGTTCAGCAAGACACACAAATATAACTTCAGGAGAAGAAATGATACGAATAGCAGAAAACTATTTAGGTGATATAGCTAAATCTATATGGGAAGCCTATAAACTAAACTTTCCTGACGAAAGAAATAGTCTTTTTATACAAGGAAGTAACATATATAATTTTGCTTATACAATCCATAGAAAAATTACAGGTCGAGACGTAAATATAGGAGTAACCATAAGACAACAAGAAGCAATGAGAGACCGCGAAAAAAAATCCAACTTTTAGATTGGAAATACATAATAAAATTCTTAAAAGAATTTCTATATTATGCAACTATTTCATGAAATTATTATTATACTGAAATAGGCAACAGAATTTTTTATAAATTACCAGGAGATTTAGAAAAGGAGATACACAAATCGTGGATAGATAACGACCAAAATATACCAAAAATCTATGATAATATTGGAATAAGAATAACACATATCATTTCTGAACTGAAAAAGAAATGTACTTATTTACAAATCCAAAGTGAATTAAAACAGAAAACTATGGATTTTGTGGACAAATATATACTCCACAATAGTATGGAGCTAAAAATTATAACATAGATAAAAAACCAAAATATAAGAAAAGGTATGCAAAAAAATATTACTTAAGAAAATCAAATGCTAGAAAACCATATCTCAATAAAGAAAAACATGTTAGGAAATATAATCCTAAAAAACATATACAAATACAATTACATATTTTGCATGTAATGAAAAAGGGCACATTTCTTCATCCAGTCCCAAGAAACATAATCTATTTACAAGAGAATCAAATTTGGTTGATTCGTAAAGGAAGATTTGCTAAAAATAGCTTCAAATGTTTCAGAAACATCTACAATTTATTCTGTATTATCCTTAGAAGGATTAGAAGAGCAGGAACATATACAAACATCAAAAACTCTAATTGATGAATTAATGGCTTTTCAAGAAAATATGACAACTGAACATTTGTTCAATATGGTAAATAAAGAATTATGTACCCATTTTAAATACAAAATAAGAACTGATATAACGAAATGTGAATTTTGCCCATGGTTACCTACCTTTGACAAAAGATTTAAATGTACAGAATGCATAATAGAAATATGCCATATATGTGCAAAAAATAAGTTCAATAAAGAAATACCTAAAGAAACAAACCTATCTATACAGATGAAAATAAAACAAACAAATAAATAAATAAATAAATAAAGAATAAAGATCCTTGAAGAAAGGATAAGCAATTTTGAATTAGAATTAGATGAAATAAAAATAAAAATACAGAAAATAGATAAAGGGAAAAATATTATAGTTAATCTAGAAGAAGAAGCCAAATATGAAAACAATCATAGAAATCTAGATATTACAGATAAACCAGTAAATATCCCATTAATATGTAATACAGAAAACCTAAAAGAGTTAAGAATCTTAGCAAAAATAAATATTAAGGGAATAGAAGTCCAAGTATTAGCCTTCATAGACACAAGAGCCACTAGTTCAACTATTTGTTCTAGTTTAGTACCTCCAAAATTTATAACAAAGGCTGACAAACCTAGACAAAGTATACAATTTGATGGTACCACTAACATAATCACAGATATTACAAAAATCTACGAATCTGATTTAACACTGATTGTGATGAATAGTCACCACAATGCAACTTAAAACAAATATGGGTTCTAAAATCAAACTTAAAAGGAATTAAATTAATCCCAGGATTAGATTTTTTATTAAATGATAATGGAAATTTTTTATTTAACAAAGATTACCTACAAATCTCCAAAAAGACAACACTAACCCCAATCCTATCGGTGTTTGCTCTTGAGAAGCATGGTGGGACTAAAGAACACCTTAAAACTAAAAATAATCCTTACAAAAATTGTAACTGCCCAATTCCAGGACAATGCAAAATGATACCCTAAGAAAAATTAGAAAATAACAATTCCATTACTGAAGATAACGAAATCATTAACACGAATCAACTACAAAAGAAAAAAATTGTGAATATAAAAGAAAAGGGTTTGCAATGGGAATACAATTTATAAACCCAAAAAAATAAGTAGATTATTATTATCTACAGATGATATAGATCGTATTTTTTCTAAACTAGAAAAATTAGAAATCATTGGAGAAAAAACTTTAAAATATTGGGATAGAAACCCAGTACAATGTAAGTTAAACATAATAAATCCAGATTTAACAATAAAAAAAGGCTCCCCCAAATATGATAATTAGATTATGGAAGAATTTAAAATGCACATAAAAATACTAATAGATTTAAATGTTATAAGAAAAACTAATTCTAGACATAGAACAGCTGCTTTCGTAGTACAAAAGGAGTCAGAAAGAAAAAGAAGTCAATCTAGAACGGTTATGAATTACACTAGACTAAATGACAATACTTATGCAGATGGATATTGTATACCAAATAAAGATGTATTGATAAACAAAATACAAGGGAAAAACTGGTTTTCCAAGTTTGACTTAAAATCAGAATTTTTCCAAATTAAAATGCATCCTGAATCTATACCTTGGACTGCATTTACATGTAGTGAAGGACATTACGAATGGCTAGTTATGCCATTTGGATTAAAAAATGCCCCACAAATTTTCCAAAGAAAAATGGATAATATTTTTCAAAATTGCAACTTTACACCTGTGGGTATATAGATGATATACTTTTTTCCCAAAACAAAACAAGAACATATATCGCATTTATATAGTGTATTAAAATTAATAGAAACCCATGACTTAATTATATCTAAAAAGAAAATAGAACTTTTTAAAAATACTATAGAATTTTTAGAAACAAAGATAGGCAAATGACAAATTGAATTACAAACCCATATAACAAGAAAAATTCTAGAATTTCTAGATAAAATAACAGACCTAAAATAATTGCAAGCATTTTTAGGACTTGTAAATTATGTCAGGCCATACATAAAATACTTGTCGAAATACTGGACCTTTATATAACGAAGCAAGCCCAAAAGGAAAAGGAGAATTTAATCACGAAGATACTAAACAAATAAAACAGATAAAAAAATTAGCAGAAGAAGTAAGACCTTTAGCTTTACCCTTAAGCACAGATTGCTATTTTATAGAAACTGATGGATCATCCCTTGGTTAGGGAGGTATTCTAACAAACAAACCAAACAAATATAAAGCAAACTCTATAGAAAGAATTCGCAGATACGCTTCAGGAATTTTCAGAGAAAAAGGATATTTAACATCCTTAGACTATGAAATACTTACAAAAATTATATTCTGGAGGCATTTAAATTATTCATTATTTCACGCAAAGAAATAACCATTAGAAAAGAATGTAAGGCTATAGTAAAATACTAAGAAAATAAGAAGGAAAAAAGAATTCTGAACAATAGATGGTTAAAATTCAAGAATGCAATATTTAACCGTGGTACAAAAATAAACTGAGAACATATAAAAGGAAAGACAAATTTCCTACCAGACAAACTATCTAGATTACTTCTAGATAAAAATATGACAGAATATAATTGTATATATAGAGAAGAAAATAAAGACATGGCATTACAAAGCCAAGATAGTAAAAAATTCCTGAAGACATACAAACAAAACGGATTTGTTATTAAAGCCAATATCACGGAAGATCAACAAATGATATTGGATAACATATCGAATCTTTCTACAGATCCTCAAGACAACAAACAAAAACTCAGCATCTTGTGTACCTTAGTAAATGAGTTTTAGAAAGAAACAAAACAAAAATTTACCCATTATTGTTTGTTCAATGGAGAAAGTGCAGGGATATATGCTACATGGGAAGAAATGCTTCCTACAATCAGAGAAATAGAAAGGAATCCAAGATATGGCATTCCTAAATAAAAGGCTATACAAATTTTGAAACAGCCAAAATGGCAATGGAAAAACATCGTGGAAAAGATTATTACACATCAAAAGGAATAAAAAAATATCTAAACATATCATCAGGTGTGTTCATCAAAGATGAAGTCCCAACTGATGAATTAAGCCTTAGACCCTTGGTCACATACAAAAGAAGGTTGTGGCAGACAAATGAAAAATGGTCCAACTTGGCCAAATTCCAAATACAAAGGCAATACAATCAGAGATTGCCCAACAGAACATAATATGTTTTGTTGATTCGTTTCACAAAGAAATAAATCACATACTTCTTTTAAGAGAGATGAGTGCAACAATTTACAAAAAATCTTTAATATTATTGCAAAATGTTCTACTATTAATATTCCAGGAATGAAGATTACATGGAAGATAATAAGAAACACAAATATTCCATGCATACAAAAAAGTGAAGACTGCAAGAACATCACTACCCAATGTAGATGTAACATAATATCCTCAACACCTCTTCTCATAATAAACATCCCAAAATACAGGTACATATTACAAGACAATCTTACTCTAGACCCAAGCACAATTCTCAGTTATGGATTCCTAGAAAAAATGTACTTCAATAATTGGTGTATCAAAGAACTTCCAGAACCTCTATCCTCCATCTTGGACAATTATACATAACTTTTAGGCCAAGAATTATGCATGGAAATAACCTATACACCACCTCACTTCAGTTAGACTACCATAAACCCTGCCAGACAAAACACAAAAATATGGGCCAAAAAATATGATCCAATTATCAAGAATGGACAGAAGAAAGAAACCTTACACCTCCTCCTATCATAGAAACTGGTCAATATACCTATTGTAATAGCCCGCAAATCTGTACCCCTTCGTATCGACAATTCTCCAATAGTTCATTCAAAGTGGATGGAAATACGAACCATTAGGGTTAAAGAAGAAAGAGGTAGAAGAAGAAATAGAAACAACATCAGAATCTCACAAACGCAGTGTAACAATATATAATAGATAAATGACTGATCTTTATACAAAAAGAACTAAATCTGTTTTATACATTACATCATCAAAGTACAACAATCAATAGAAAAATATTAGATAATTATATTAACTTGTCCCCACAAAGCTGACTACACACACCAAACACAGTGGAAATAAGACAGATACGTGTGATACGTCTCGCCGTCCAGCACATTCCTAAGCTCCATAGCAGTCCATCCAGAATCTGTATTCTATAATACTCGGTCTGACCCGAGTATTATAGTAAAATAACACCCGAGTAAGTCTGGAAAACTAGCATGAGAAAACACACTCAATTGGATTATTAAAGTTTTCGAAAATCCTTTGAAATCAAAGGTATCTCGTAAGACCACGGCACAAATAAACATGCCGGGTTTTTATATATGATAACCAAAACATTTTTATCAAATCTGTCTGATAATACAATAATTTCTATAGAAAGTAAAATAGAATCTAGCTGAAATGCTTGCATCTCACGGTCCAGCAATAGTTGGGCGTAATCAAAACCGCGCAAGCGCTTATCGGAGATTGAATTCCATACAATGGCAGGGCTTCTGGGGTTCCGTCCGTCATAGTGCCTGGTCTAGATCAACGTACCGAGGATCCTCTTGATCCCATACAACACAAGACTGGAGCTACCCCTTACTGGATAGTCCGAATAAGATCACCCCGCGGTTGGATCAGCAACCGTCCACACGACCGAATAAAAAGGGACATCTAGACAGGGATGACCTTACCTTAATTGAGTGCAAGCCACTTAGCCTTGCTGCACCTCCTCTATTTTAGCCATTCCCATTTGATAAGGCTTGAGGCTATGCATTACCTTTTTAGAACGCATCTCGCTTAGAATGCTCATCGTCCCCCTTACGATGTTCTGAAAGTATTCATCCATACAAGTCCGTTTCCTGTCTGAACGGAACCGAAGGCACTACTTCTATTACATCCATTTTGGAATCACCCTCAGGATTAGTAGCGATTAGCCCTTGCACTTCACTGCTCCATCTTCGCTCCAAGATCTTGTCTTCCTCACGAAAATGTTCGAACCAGATTGAAGTGGTTTGCAGAAAATTAATCCCAGTCCTAGTCTCTTCGAAACGATCAGCGCATTGGCCAATATTGATAGTCGGTTATTTAACTATCACATAATATCCAAAAATAACCATCATACCTTAATAATTTTCCAAATTATTTATTTCAAAAATATCTTCACAAGGTATTTTCTACACTTCAACCCTTTGAAAATAGTTTTCAAATCACTTTTTCTCTCACGAAATAAATTTCCACCCTATTGTTTTATTTCCACTGAAAATCACCAAGTCTTAATACTTTAGATTTTTAAATAATTTATATTACTTTAAAGAAAAAAATATATTATTAAACATTTAAAATAAAAACTACTTAAAACACTTTATTTAAAATACTAGTTGTGAAATTTTGTAATATTTTCTTATGTAAAACTTAAGCCAAAACAAAATTTAAAATAAAAGTTATTCTATAAGATATAAATATTAAATAATTATCATTTAAATCATAATACTAGTTAAACCTTTAAAATAATTTACTTATATAATTCTTAATAAGTATTTACTATTAAAAATTTTAAAACCACTAAATATTAATTTCTTTCTGAAACATTATTTACAACCACTTTAAAACCTCTAACTTATATTTAAAAATCTGCTTTGAAAACATACTTGGCTTTTCAGGAAAATACACTTTCCATTCCAATACGACCATCTAGTCGTTTATAAATCCTTCTCTATTTATTTCCAGTTTAATTTGCGTCCCAATCCCGTAAATTTCTTTCCACGCTTTTAAAAATAAAACCACCCTTTTTATTTTTAAAGCAAATTATCATCTCCTTATATATTCCCACCGTGAATTTATATTTTAAAATTTATCCGCTAATAAACATTTCACTTTATTTATAAACCCAGTTTATACTTTCCATATCCTCATTTTCCTTTACGTCACAGTTTTCAAAATACTTAATCGATTTCAAAATTAACTCCATTTTAAAGTAAATTCCTTTACTTTCCCGAATTTATTCCAAAACCCATTTATCCCACATACAAACCTTTATTTATGATTTAAAATCTTATTTAAATCGAAAAGACTAATTTCATACTTTATTTCAAAGTTTTCATTTTATTTTTATTTTTCAAGTCGTTTAAAGCTTAAATTTAAAAATAAATCCTTTGCACCTAAAAATCAATATTTCTTAAGTCCTTAATTTTAAAACCCTTTAATTTACATTTATTTCAAAGACTCTATTCTTTCCCATATTCCAGAATTTATTAAGTAGGATTTTTAAAATCATCTGCTTGTTTTTTTTCAATTCACCTTTTAAATTTATCCGTCTTTACTCCAAATTTTCTTACTTTAAATTTTCCCTTTTATTTCCCTTTTAAAAAAAGTCAATATTTATATTTTTAAAATGCCATGATATATCCAGCAATATATTAACATCAAATAAAATAGTTTCCAACATAATATCTCATAGATTAATCAACATTCCATATAATTGAATATGAAAATAAATTCAACATTTTGAGAAATCTAGTTGGATCCATCCAACCTGTTTCCATGCATCCACAGATGTTAGTCAACAAATAAGATACCAATCCCGCTTCAAGGCATGATATCACGGTATATGGGTCATTCGCTATTATGCGGGAACATAGGGTTTCGTCCGCTATATAATGCGGGAATATCAATCACTCCAATATATATATATATATATATATATATATATATACTACTATGTATAATATCACATCCAGACTGATAATAAATTATCAATGAAAGCAATCAATCTATAATTTATATTTCAACTATTTAAATTAACCGGTATTCCAGATGTGAGTGAGATTAACTCACCTTTGACTTTTAGTTTGCAAATCCAATCGAACCGGCTTGTTATCTCCATGATTTCATATCTTGAATAAATATTATATGATTTGTTAATATTTGAATTGACGGAATAATTAATTACTATTTATTTATTTAATTTGAACTAATAATTTGGTTTTAAACTAATAATCAAATTTTAAACTAATTTCCTATAATAAATAATTCTTAGTAACTAAAATAATTAAATAAGTTTATTACCAAGCTAATCATTTAAATAAATAATTTTAAAATAAGCTAGTTAAATAAAATTGTGTATGTATATGTATTTTTACATAGATATATTTATATCTTTTTCTTTGAAACCCATACACTTGTAAAAATTTATTTATGTGGATTCAAAGTCTAATTTCATAGAAACTCTTCTAGATTCAAAATTCCTATATCTATACTTTTCATATATATATATATATATATATATAAACATAGTTAGCATTTGATAAGTGAAATAATATACTTTACTGCTATATATACAACCGATTCACTCTTAAAATCTTACTGTCAACTTCCTTTCTGCTTTTACTGCAGATATATATATATATATATATATATATATATATATATATATATATTTTCCTCTGCCTAAAAAAATTGTTTCTGTTTTAAACCTTATGTATAACCTTCCAATCTATATATAAAAAATAGTAATTTCCTTCCAATTTGCAGTTTAAACATTAATGCCCAAAACAGTACCTAACTTCGTTTACAAAATTTTCTTTTTCCAACCTAGACAAATTGTTGTTTTAACTTCATATATTTTTCCCAATCCATATATGTATTAAATAAATTAAAGATACACTGGTACCTTACAGTCGAACCAACTCCAAGAACAAAGGCGACAGTGCCTCCCAATCCCCACTTTGCCAGCTCCACTTCGACCATCCCGGAAGCCCTAGCTCCATCGACGAACCCTCACAGCACTTCGTTCCTTGAGTAGCTCGAACCCTCACTAACCACGATGCCTCCTGCCTCGCGTGCTCGTCAAGCCAATGACGACATCTTGGCTGAACTCCAGACCGTCGATGCTTCGCTCGAACAACCGCGGCTTCGATTCGCTAGCGTTCCATCGCCAGCACTCGCATCATGTCGGTGCCTACAAGAACTCGTCGATTTTTTTCGTCGGTTTCGAATGAATCGAGTTCGTGAGTAAGACTGGAAGTAAAGATCGAAACCGAGAATTCGATCATCCCTTCCCTTTTTTTATTTTTTTAACGAAAGATTTGATTTTGATTTTGGGAAAATGAAGTTAGGAGGTGTCGTGAAGGAAAAAAATTATTGACGTTACTTTCTTCGACTCGCTCAGGGTTGGGAGGAGAGGAAAGATCGAAGAGGGTTATGCGATTATTTTCTTCGGCTTATTTTTTTTTATTTTAAAAAAAATGTGTGTCCTCAGGTAAGACAAGTGTTGGATGTGGTCTACCGTGCATTGAAGGAAAACATAAAGTTCTAATGTTAGGCAATTTGACCAGTCAACTCAAAACATAAACATTATATTTAAATTTAAATTTAAATCATTTCGGTTTTTACAGCTCACCATCTCGACCTCCTATCGAGACGTGCCGCTGTGCATTTATATGTCATATCCCTATTCCAAACGCAATGGAAAAGATTTTGAGTCCTAATTCGATTGTATAAAGTAGATAGCTTCTTGGACCAGTTATTAAATGAATTTTCGATATAAATTTCAACGCGTTTATACTCCGTACGGTCGCACGATAACTCTAAACATTTTGAAATTTGAAATTCGATAATAATACAATATTATGGATCCAATGGAATTAGTTTCGTCGAATTCTGAAACTGTGCCTCGGAAGGCTATTTTTTAAATATCCATTTAAACAATACATTTTCAAAACTGAACAAAACACCTTTCAATTCAATTTTATCATTTCTATTATCTTCAATAAATTCCAAATTCAACATTTTACTCAATTTTCAACTATTTAACAATAATTTAATTACCCAACAATTAGGGATATTTGAAACTCAAGTTAAGAACTTAACAGTTAAATATTTAAAATCAATTAAATATTCTGATTTCAAATATCTAAAATTCCAGGTCGTTACATTCCTCCCCCCTTAAAAGAATTTTATCCCCGAAATTATTAGTTAGGAAGAATGGTCTAATACTCGTTTACTATCTTTCCAAAACCAAACAGTTTTTAACAACTATCCAAAACCTACTTTTTATAAGGAACACACTAACACCCTTCCTAACTTTCCAAATTCATCCATAGGTTCCATTTAATCTTATTTACTCAATAATTTAAATTACAGTTTAAAACCAAAGTTTAAACTATCAAAATTTCTCAAAATTTATCTAACTCCCTAAATTTTCGAAAAATTTCACCAACGTCTCCTTTGCGCGGCTAGTTCGGTACGACTACAAAATGCCTCTACGGGCCCCCAAATTTCAAAAGAAAACAAAATGCCAAGTGGTTAGACCAGAAAATCATCAATTTCATACGGTAATTTAAGTACATATCTTTTTCTCGAGCAATTCAAGTTTATCTTCTGAAATCTAAAACACCAATTTCCCTTGCTCTTAAAACACTTGTACCTCACTTAGCAGTAATATCCAATCACAGAATTCAAAATCATTTATTCATCACTTTACAAAATTTCCAATATTTTCTTTACTTAAGCCGTACGATGCATACATATCATCCATACGTAATACTAAATTCGATCACTCACTCGATCACAAATTTCACTTCCAAACTATTATAGTTCGCCCGACTTCCTAGTGCGGACTCAGATCTGGTTTCTTGATCAGAAACCATCATTCTTCATGCATAGTCGTAAACTATGATAGTGAACTTCAACATCAATTAAAATCCATATCCAGGGTTCGCCATCAAAAATCGAGTGAAAAATCCCAACTCGAAATAATATAACTATCTTGAAATTCTGCCTTTAATCTGCATCAAATTGTTATGCGAATAAAATAATATACATACGTCATACGTATTTATTTTAATTGATTATTACTATATCAATTTCCTTTTCATACACATTCATCTTGATTTCTATCCACTCAATCACAATTATCCCTTTCCACAACTTTCAGTTTAATCTTCCTTCAATTATTAACTTAGTACATTTTCCCAATACCAAATTTCACTTAAGAATTTCATCATCCATTTCTTTAGTTCAATATAAATATTGTATATACATCTTATGTTTATTTTCACTTCACCACATAAGCCTTTATATATATTTTCATTTGACTTAAATTTTTAATTCCATTCTGAACTCGATTTACCTTCCAATTTCCACTATTGAATATTGTTAACCACATCTCAACCCATATTTATTTCCTGGTTATTGTAATTAGTTTCGTCCACTAATTCGTTTTAAATCAAATTCAATTTCAAATCTGTTTAACTTACTAATTTTATGTATCACTTCATTTCCATTTTTAATTTCAAATCTCAATAAAAAGTTTATTTCCAAACGTTTACTTTGTTTTGTTCCTTCGAACAAATTCTACAATTTCACTTTACTTAACATATTTCCAATTTACTTCCAGAGTTTTAAATAATTATACAGCATTTCAAAATCATTTTTGAAATCAATTATATACCTAACCCAAATTATTTCTTTGAATTTCAAAACCAAACCCAGTTTTGCAAACAACTCCAATTTAAAACATTTAGATAGCAATTCCTCCTTTGGAAACTCGAAAATGGATGATGCTGCAGTCATCACCGAAATTATTTTCCAGCGACCGAAAATAGTTTAGCACTTTTATCTCTTTAAAACATTCTCAAATATTTTAAATCCCAAATCCCACCAGATTTCATATCCAATTCAAAAATATTTCTGAAATAATATCACTTTTATTTTTCCAAAACCTTTGAATACCATTTTCAAACCCAAAGGAAATAAATTTTCTAAATTTTCCAATTTCAAATCCTTTCAAATCTATATTCAAACATTGCTCTGGAATTTTATCTCATTTCAATTATAAGTCTCATTTATAATTTACATTTATGAATTTCATATGTATATGAATTTATTTCTTAGCTTTTAGTTATAACTTTAATTCTTCATCCAACTTCCATATAACAATGATAATAGCTTAATATTGTCATTCCTTAACAACCAAGCAACCATATATAACTATAATAATTTATGAAAATTATTCCTTTAATATACAAAAATAATTTTAGGCAAAATTATTTCATTTACCCTATTTAAAACAATAAAGTGTCGAATTGTTATGCACAAGTGTTTAGAGATCCCTATCAATAACGTTAATTACTCATATTGACCAGAATCCATAAGCCACTCAACAAACCAAACAACACAATATGAAACAATTATATATTCACTAACAAATACGTGCCCATATCTATTAATACACTCAAACTCATTCTAGAGTACTACAGACTCTATTTCTAATGAGTAATCCCTATCAGAGCCAGAGTTCTCACTTAACCTTCTGCTCTGATACCAAATGTAACAGCCCGCAAATCCGTACCCCTTTGAGTCGACAATATTCTCCAATAGTTCAACTCATAGTGAATGGAAATATGAACCATTAGGGTTAAAGAAGAAAGAGGTAGAAGAAGAAGTAGAAACAACATCAGAAACTTGCAAACACAACGGAACAATATATAATAGATAAATGACTGATCTTTATACAGAAAAAACTATATCTGTTTTATACATTACATCATCAGAGTACAACATAATCAATAGCAAAATATTGGACAGTTATATTAACTTGTCCCCACAAAGTTGACTACATAGCATACCAAACACAACGGAAATAAGACATATACGTGTGATACGTCTCGCCATCCAACACATCTCCTGAGCTCTATAGCAGTCTATCCAGAATCTATATTGTATAATACTCGGTCTGACCTAAGCATTATAGTAAAATATCACCTGAGTCAGTCTGGAAAACCAGCATGAGAAAACATACTCAATCGGATAATTAAAGTTTTCGAAAATCCTTTGAAATCAAAGATATCACGTAAGACCACGCCACAAACAAACATGTCGGGTTTTTACCTTACGATAATCAAAACATTTTTATCAAATCTGTCTGATATTATAATAGTTTCTGTAGAAAGTAAAATAGAATCCAGCTGAAATGCTTGCATCTCACGTTCTAGCAATAATTAGGCACAATCAAAACCGTACATGCACTTATTGGAGATTGGATTCAATTCAATGGAAAGGCTACTGGGGTACCGCCCATCACAGTACCTGGCCTAGATCAGCGTACCGAGGATACCCCGTGATCCCCTACAACACAAGACCGGAGCTACCCCTTACTGGATAGTCCGAATAAGATCACCTCGCGGTTGGGATCAGCAACTGCCCACACAGCCGAATAAAAAGGGATATCAAGATAAGGATGAACTTACCCTAATTGGTTGCTAGCCACTTAGCCTTGCTGCACCTCCCTTATTTTAGCCATTCCCGGTTGATGAGGCTTAAGGCTATGCGTTTCCTTTTAAGAACACATCTCGCTTAGAATGCTCATCATCCCCCTGATGATGTTCTGATAGCATTCATCCATACAAGTCCATTCCCGGTCCGACCAGAACTGAAGGCGGTACTTCTACTACATCCATTTTGGAATCACCGTCAAGATTAGTAGCGATTAGCGCTTGCACTTAACCGCTCCATCTTCGACTCCAAGCTCTTGTCTTCCCCACGAAAACGTTCAAACGGGATCGAACTGGTTTTGGGGAAATTAATCCCGATCTCGGTCTCTTCCAAATGATCAGCGCATTGGCCAATATTGATAGTCGGTTATTCAACTATCAGATAACATCTACAAACAACCATTAGGCCTTAATAATTTTTCAAATTATTTATTTAAAAATATCTTCGCAAGATATTTTCTACACTTCAACCTTTTGAAAATAGTTTTCAAATCACTTTCTCTCGTGGAATAAATTTCCACCCAATTGTTTTATTTCCACTGAAAATCACCAAGTCTTAATACTTTAGGTTTTTAAAGAATTTATATTACTTTATCCAAAAATATATATTTTAAAACACTTAAAATAAAAACTACTTAAAACACTTTAATTAAAATACGAGTTATGAAATTTTATAATATTTTCTCATGTAAAACTTAAGCCAAAACAAAATTCAAAATAAAAGTTATTATATAAGGTATAAATATTAAATAATTATCTTTTAAATCATAATACAAGTTAAATCTTTAAAATAATTTACTTATATAATTCTTAATGAATATTTACTTATAAAAATTTTAAAATCGCTAAATAATAATTTCTTTTAAAAACATTCTTTTACAACCATTATAAAACCACTAATTTATACCTAGAAACCTACTTTGAAAGCATACTTGTCTTTTGAGGAAAATACACTTTCCATTCCAATACAACTGTCTAGTCATTTATAAATCCATCTCTATTTATTTCCAGTTTAATTTACGTCCCTATCCCATAAATTTCTTTCCATACTTTTAAAAATAAAAACACCCTTTTTATTTTTAAAGCAAATTATCATCTCCTTATAAATTCCCACCGTGAATTTATATTTTCAAATTTATCCACTGATGAACATTTCACTTTATTTATAAACCCAGCTTATACTTTCCATATCCTCATTTTCCTTTACATCACAGTTTCCGAAATACTTAATCAATTTTCAAATCGATTTTCAAAATTAACTCAATTTTAAAGTAAATTCCTTTACTTTCCCGAATTTATTCCAAAACCTATTTATCCCATTTCACACCTTTATTTATGATTTAAAATCTTATTTAAATCAGAAATACCAATTTTATACTTTATTTCAAAATTCTCCTTTTATTTTTATTTTCAACTCATTTAAAGCTTAAATTTAAAAATAAATCCTTCGCACCTAAATATCAATATTTCTTAAGTCCTTAATTTTAACACCCTTCAATTTACATATATTTCAAAGAGTCTATTCTTTCTCGTATTTCAAAATTTATTAAGTAGGATTTTTAAAACCAACTATTTGTTTTTTTTCTAACTCACCTTTTTAAATTTATCCGTCTTTACTATAAATTTTCTTACTTTAAATTTCCCCTTTTATTTCCCTTTCAAAAAAATTCAATATTTATATTTTTAAAATGCCACGATATATCCAGCAATATATTAACATCAAATAAAATATTTTCCAACATAATATCTCACAGATTACTCAACATTCCATATAAAAGAATATGAAAATAAATTCAACATTTTAAGGAATCCATTTGGGTCCTTCCAACCTGTTTCACTGCATCGACGGATATTAGTCAACAAATAAAATACCAATCTCACTTCAAGGTGGGATATCGCGGTATATGGGTCTTCCGCTATTATGGGGGCGCATAGGGTCTCATCCGCTATATAATGCGGGAATATCAATCACTCCAATATATATACTACTATGTATAATATCACATCCAGACTTATAATAAATTATCAATGCAACCAGATATAAGTGAGATTAACTCACCTTTTCCTTTTAGTTTGCAAATCCAATCCAACCGTCTTGTTTTCTCCACGATCTCAGACTTTAAATAAACATTATATGATTTACTAATATTTGAATTGATCGAACAATTAATTACTATTTGTTTAATTAATTTGAACTAATAATTTGGTTTTAAACTAATAATCTTACTTTAACTAATTTCCTATAATAAATAATTCTTAGTAACTAAAATAATTAAATAAATTTATTAACAAGCTAATCATTCAAATAAATTATTTTAAAATAAGCTAGTAAAATAAAAATGTGTATGTATATGTATTTTTATATAGATATATTTATATTTATATCTTTTTCTCTGAAACCCATACACTTGTAAAAATTTATTTATGTGGATTCAAAGACTAATTTCATAGAAACTCTTCTATATTCAAAATTCCTATATATACTTTTCATACACACACACACAAAACATAGTTAGCATTTGATAAGTGAAATAATATACTTTACTGCCTTATATATTTACAACCGATTCAATCTTAAAATCTTACTATCAACTTCCTTTCTGCTTATACTGTATATATATATATATTCCTCTGCCTAAAAAAATCGTTTTCTGTTTTAAACCTTTTATATAACCTTAAAATCTGTATATAAAAAAACAGTAATTTCCTTCCAATTTCCAGTTTAAACATTAACACCCAAAACAGTACTTAACTTCGTTTACAAAATTTTCTTTTTCCAAGCTATACAAATTCTTGTTTAACTACATATATTTTTCCCAATCCATATATGTATTAAATTAATTAAGATACACTGGTACCTTACCGCCCAACCACCCTCAAGAACAAAGGCGACAGTGCTTCCCAATCCCCACTTCGCCAGCTCCACTTCAACCATCCCCGAAGGCCTAGCTCCATCGACCACGCCTCACAACACTTCACTCGCTTGAGTAGCTTGGACCCTTACCAACCACGATGCCTCCTGCCTCGCGTGCTCGTCAAGACGATGCCGACATCTTGGCCGAACTCCAGATCACCGATGCTGCACTCAAATAACCACGACTTCGATCCGCTAGCGTTCCATCGCTAGCACTCGCATGATGTCGGTGCCTACATGAACTCGCCGATTTTTTTTGTCGATTTCGAATGAATTGAGTTCGCAAGTAGGACTGGAGGTACAGATCTAAATAGAGAATTTGGTCTGCCCTTCCCTTATCTTTATATTTTTTTTTAGCAAAAGATTGATTTGGATCTTTGGGAAAATGAAGTTAGGAGGAGTCGTGAAGGAAAAAACTGTCGACATTGCTTCCTTCGATTCGCTCAGGATTGGGAGGAGAGGAAAGATCGAAGTGGGTTATGCGATTATTTTCTTCGGCTTCTTCTTTTTATCATTTTTTTTAAAAATGCATGTCCTCAGGGAGGACAAGTGTTGGATTTGGTCTACCGTGCATTGAAGGAAAACATAAAGTTCTAGTGTTAGGCAATTTGACCAGTCAACTTAAAACATATACATTATATTTAAATTTAAATTTAAATCATTTTGGTTTTTACAGCTCACAATCTCGACCTCCTATCGAGACGTGCCGCTGTGCATTTATAATATCATACCCCTATTCCGAACGCAACGGAAGAGGTTTTGAGTCCTAATTCGATCGTATAAAGTAGATAGCTTTTTGGACCAGTTATTAAATGAATTTTCGATATAAATTTCAACGCGTTTATACTTCGTACGGCTGCACGACAACTCCAAAACATTTCGAAATTTTAAATCTGATAATAATACAATATTAAGGATCTAATGGAATTGGTTTTATCGAATTCCGAGATTGTGCCTCGGAAGGCTATTTTTTAAATATCCATTTAAATGATATATTTTCAAAACTGAACAAAACACCTTTAAATTCAATTTTATCTCTTCTATTATCTTTAATAAATTTCGGATTCAATATTTTACCCAATTTCAACTATTTAATTCAATAATTTAATTATCCAACAATTAGAGATATTTGAAATTCAAATCACGAACTTAACAATTAAATATTTAAAATCAATTAAACATTCCGATTTCAAATATTTAAAATTCCAGGTCGTTACACCTATGAAAAATACAGAGCATACATGATTGGAAATAATATGTTTTGGGACGACAAGGAACAACTCAAAATATATGCAGAATCCCCTATCATGAAAATTTACATATCAAAAAAGTTCGAAGAATTTGCACATAAACTAAGGCCATTTGAAATATTCCATCCAAATCAACATATGATAAATAATTTCAGAAGGATCAGGCAGCTAGAAGATAGTAGTAAAAATAAAAACTACAAACAAGAAAAAGAAGACGAAGACGGCTATAAAGACAAAAACAACACTGAAGAAAAAGAAGACGAAGACAGCTGTAAAGGCAAAAATAGCACTACAGTAGAAGAAGACAGAGAGATAATAACCCCAAAGAAAAAAGGGATGTAACAGGTTGTGACAAAATATATCCACTAACAAAATGACAAATTAAATTAAAAGAAGAAATTACCTACCGACAAAAAGGTGAAGACTTTTTCTCCATTGTCAAAAGGAGACAAAAACTTTTTGAAAAAAACACTCCACTAGCCTCAACTTTACAGATGTAATATTTGTTAAATCTTTCTCCTCATAAAAAATCCTAAGTGCTTGTATCGTAGGCTATTTTATTACCTCCATTTGTAAGTTTTTAATGGACAGCTGTCCACAATATTGCGTGAAATGAATGTCTATATATTTGCCAATCCAGTATGTTTGTAATCATCGAATATTATTGTACAAGAAACTATTATGAGAAATAAAAGCTTGAGTGTTTCCTTTAATGGTCGTTCTTCTTTTCTGTTTTTACTTCCACAAAGTTATAGATAGCTAAATATTTTCAGACATAAATCAAGAGAAAGGTGAAGAGATGTAGGTATGTAATTCCTTTTTACTTATCTTATTAGTAAGATGATAGCTTGATGAAGTTGTATCCATGTTTTAAGTTCACTGAAATAGAACTAAACTATAGATTAGTTCAAAAGATTTAAGCTCGTTAAGATTGAAAAAGTACCTCCAAAGCATGAAGCCGCTAGGCATAATAGTAGATCTAGAGTAATAAGGTGAGATGAAGTCCATAGCTTAGTCAATTTCATACCAAATACTGAAAGAGCAAGAGATGAGGAATAAGATAAGTAAAAGAATTTTACCTTTGATGATTTCACTAAGTATCTTTGATTTATGCCTGAATTCTCCCATTAAAACTAATAAAAGAAAATTTTAATCCATGGAAAATATGCAGAAATACTTAAGAGGAAAAATTTATGATGAACATAATAAATATCATAAAAAATAATAGCGACATTACAGAAAACCAAAAACATGAAGTAATAACCGTCTTCAAACAAAAGTACACTATAGAACTAATCAGTATTTTAAATAATATTTTAACATATTCAAAGAACCTAGAAATATCATTATAACCTCTAGATTTGCAGCAGAATTTCACAAAAATGGAAAAATTACCTAAATGAAAAAATAAAATAGATTGTAAAATAATAGAAAATAATGAATGGGAAAAATCAAAATGAAAAATTTTCCAAAAATTGAAAATATAGAATCATTACAGAAATATTTGGAACAAGAATTCATGATAAAATTATTGGTCATATTAAAATAATCAAAATTAAAAGATAACCAACAATAATATAGCAAAAAATTTAAAAAAAATTATACTGAAAAATTTATAGAATTAACGGTAATCCAAAGCTAGATAAAAATAAAATAATTAAAAACCTAAAAAACACATTTTACCTAGTAGAAAGTAAGACAGAAATACAACTTACATACAGAACGATAAACTTAGTATGTGATGAATATTACAAAAAACTAAGAAAACAAATACAAGAAGAAAACGAGAATTACTTAAATAGATTTTAAATATATGATGAGGAATCAAACCTATGTAATGAATATTACTAGCATACACACACACGTTGTAAACATTATTCCTGTTTGAATTTGGTTATATATTAATTTTTGAGATCCACCATTAAATGATTAAAATAGCAAATTCATCTTCTGTATTCACAAAGCAGATATAAACTACTTTTTAAACAACATTATGTGTTTTTTATTTTCTAATTTCGTATTGTTTAACAAAAGTTTACTTTTGCGGTAATTATTGATATGGTAAACATATTTTCAAAAACCTGCAACAACTGCTGAAAACCTTTATTATTATTATTATAATTCTACTAGCAGTTACTATAGTTTAAGGGCTTCTCTGTACATGCCAACAACATAAGCCTACTATATGAAAAATTAAATGCCACTGCATCTTGCTGTTTTCATTAGTAAACAAAGGTACAATTGAATGACTTCCCGCTTCTTGCAAATTGTTGCTATTCCAAACTAACATTTTTTTATTGGATGTGGGTGAAATTTTGGTTAACATGCCTTTATCGCAAGTAAACATCAAGAAGGAAGATAAAGAACAGTTAGTTTAATAAAGTGGCCTTTCAATGTTATCAATGTTTAAAGGATAATTTTTTAATTTTGGCTAATTTTGGAAACTAATTACAAATTTAGACCAGTTATATAACTTATTATAAAAATAGAAAAATTTGTGCCACATCAGCGCCATGCGTACTGGCTGCATTTCAAATGCCTCTAGTACGTTTTTTCATTTTTTAAATTTTAGGTGGCATTTGAAATGCCTCCAGTGTGCGGGATTTCAATTGCCTCCGGTATATGGCATTTCAAATGCCTCCTGGATTTTCTTTTTCTCTTACAAATTAGTTTACGGCATTTTGAAATGTAGAAAGCTAATTTTTTTTCTAAAATATGTACCAACAGCGTTTAAGATGCCACTAGTACGCGTGGCGCTGATTTTGCACAAACTGGTCTATTTTTGCAATAAGTTATAGAACCGGTCTAAATTTGTAATTATTTGTTAAAATTGGCCTAAATTAGAAAATTATCCATTTTTAAATGCATAGGTAAACGTTAATGTTTTTTTACCATTCTCTGTTTTTAATATACTGTTGTCGTACACTTTATTGCATGTAATACTTCTGTCTACAGTGCAATGCAAAGTTGTTTTCATTATTCATCTATTTCGTGCCTCCAATAACCATACATAACTACATACTATGATAGTCATCAATTAATAACATAGTTATATTTTTAGCATTAAAAGTTAGTGAATCACCATGCACTATGTTCATCACTTAAATTTACGGCAAGGAAACAAAATTCCCTTCCTTTTTATTCAACATGGTTAGTCAACCAAATATACCTAACAAATTAAATGTTAAATTTGGATGATTCAAATATTTGTTGAGGAGGAAAGAAATTAATTAATTGGTTCAATCAATTAATTAATTTGGCTTGTATAGAGATATGAGTGGATATTTTGGAAGAAAACTAATTAATTAGCTAATCAATTAATTAGCTAATGCATTTGTTATATAAAGAAATAAATGATTACACGTGGAGAATCAATCAATCAAATGAAATATATGGAAACCAAGATCACGCCATCTATATGTACTAAAATCAAATCATGTAATTTGGAAAGATATTTGAATAATCAGGAAATTGTTTTCTTAATCTCCAAGCAACCCTTCATTTTCAAGTCTACTTAAATGAAGGAATTTCATCTTCATATGTGTATGAGAGCATCAGCCATTATCATTCTCTCTTTTGTACTATTTTTCTTTAATCGAATAAAATAAGTTGTTAGGTCTTCATGGACATAGGATATTCACATCCGAACCACGTTAAATCTTCTATATCTCTTATTTTTGCTATTGTGTCTATGAGATTGCATAATTGATTTTTAAGTTCCATTGATCTCTAAATAGACAATACTAGATTTTGACCAAATAATTCGCTTCCGATCAAATTAAAACAAATTTTACTATAGCTTGGTACCGGAGCTAGTGTTATTGTTCCTCTTTGGATATTAAT
Source organism: Allium cepa (assembly GCA_030765085.1). Taxonomy (NCBI): domain Eukaryota; kingdom Viridiplantae; phylum Streptophyta; class Magnoliopsida; order Asparagales; family Amaryllidaceae; genus Allium; species Allium cepa. The sequence goes on along the minus strand of CM060940.1, from coordinate 404,555,501 downwards.
GGCTACTTCTAGAAAGTCTGTTGATAGTTTTGCTGTCAATTATGGAGTAACACATTTTGACGGAAAGGGAGATTTTGGTACTTGGAAGATGAAAATGGAGGCTATATTAAAGAAGGAGAAGACTTATAAGGTTGTTTCTGCTTCTGAGAAATTGAAAGATATTAATGCAGCTGATTTGGAAGAGATGGAGGATGAAGCTCTTACAACAATTCAGTTGAGTCTTTCATATGAAGTTCAGAGAATTCTCTCAGAAGAAAACGGCGAAGGAACTACGAGATGCATTATCGAATGCATTTCAAGACAAGTTTCTCATTAATCGAACTATTCTTCAGTAACAATTCTATTCGTTCAAGATGAAGCCTGTAGCCGATCTCATGGAGCATGTAGACGCTTTGAGCACTTTGATTATGAACCTGAAGGCAGCGGAAGTTGATATTACTGATGAGGCTCAAACTTTGATCCTCCTATGTTCCTTTCCTAAGGAGTGTACTACTTTTGTTAATTTCAAGATTTATTTTCAAAGCAAAATTAGCCTGTCTGATGTAAAGGCTGGTCTTCATGATGAATTATTAAGAGGTAGATTGACGAGTACTAACTTGGATAATGATACGAAGGCTTATCTGTTCAAAAAGGTAGAGGCCAAAGCAAGTCGAAGAAAGGTGGAGGATGGAATTATTTGATGTCTCAGTCTAGGGAGCATAAGAAATTGACTTGTCATTATTGTAATTGTAACGACGCGAATTTTGCCCGCTCGAAAATCGACATCCATACTTCATATCGTATTCGAATGCCATAGATTCGACCGTTCAAATCCGATTCGCCGGAGCTTATAACAACATTAAGTAAATAACACAGCGGAATAAAAGAATAATACATTGATATACAATACTGATACAACATCTGGTACAACAGAATGGTACAATGAATATCAATATACATCAGAGATATGATACAATAAAACAGCAGCGGAAAGAAAATAGATAACATCTAGCAGCGGAACAATATAACTCTAAGATAGTCTTCAAAAGAGAACTCCGAGAACTGTAACTCCATTTCCAAGAATCAATCCAGCAAAAGCTCGAACTCCCCATAACAATGCACCAAGCTAGGCAAGACTGGTGCGATCCAAAGACTGAACTAACTCCAGATAATCCACTATATCTAACTATCTGAAAAACCCAACTCTAGACTGCTCGTGTAGAAAATAATGAGCACCCAGAGTTTAGGAAGGAAACAATAAACTCCGGATCAGTCGTGAGACTGGTGTGAGCAACAAAAACAGTTTATCTCTTAAAACGTTCAACAAAAGATTTTCAAAGTCAATTCGCAATGCTTTTTTAAAAATGAGACTACCATAAGACCTCCCGCACACACACACAATGCAAACGCAGAATCGGAGGAGATTTCTCCTTATGATAGTCAAAGATGCTTGATACGCATTAAAAGAAACGTTTGATATTATTACTAGTGCATAGTGTAGGAAAAATTCATTTCGAAAGTAGAATATAAATCTTAGCCAACATACGACCATTATCGTATGCCTACTATAGCTAACCATGTTCAATAGCAGGTTACCGCCACATTCCATGGCAGGTTATACAACTAATACTGTACAAGGTTCGTATTGTTTCTTTGGATTTCCAATGAATGATCAGGCCAAGGAACTTCCCATTGCCACATGAGAATGCCTCTGGATGGACATCCCCGAGAACCAAACCGGATCTCTACCAACATAAGGCCGGGTTACACCTAACTGAGTAACAACTGACCGAATATGCCATCCCCCGGTCCTTTGGGACCTTTATCCGAGAGCTCCCTAATCAATTCACACAATCATAACAAAGTGTTTTCAACATGAGTAAGTATCTGGGCTCCATACCATGATACCACCCTTTTCCAGAAGGAAATGCACATATCCTAAAGGGTGCTACCCCTCATAACCTTGCTGCATCTTTCCTGTTTTGACCATTTCCGGGGTGTGAGGTTCGACGAAGTCACGTCCATAAAAACATACTTTATACAAAAGCCATGCTTTGGGTCAACAAATGATCAACACAATGATCACCAAGATAGACGATCAAATAAACGATCCTATCACAATAATCAACACAATGATCATTTACAGCATCACTCAGCATATCACATTACCAAATTGGGAATATATCGTTGATAACTTCAACTATATAACCCTTGAGTTCGCACGTCTCAGAGAAGGGTGTTAAGCTAAAAGAATAAATTCTCCGCCACCAACAGAAATATATTTGAAAGAAATCGGCTTTATATCTCAATTTGTAATGTCATACATACAATCCATACAAGTCTGTTCCGGGCTCGAACAGAACCGAAGGCACTTACAAAGAAGTCCTTGCAATCCGGATATTCACTAATCACGTTCAAACTCCCCATCACATATGGAGTCTCTATACCGGGGACCAGTCGATGCAAAGACATTCGACGAGTTGTCCTTACATTTTCGAAAATATCCGGTCTTCACCACCGGTCTTCAAATGCTATCCATAACGACATATCACATATTCGGAATGGGATATATGACACAAAGGTCCTTTCCCGGCTAAACCGAACAGTGAGCGCAGTATTTACAATAAATATATGGATATTGGGATTTCAATTAAGTCACAACTTATTACCCAAAACTTTCTTCCAAATGGTTTAAATCAATTACCATTTCAAATCTTTAAACAAAAATATTTATTTCAAAAAGATCCATTCATAGACTTCCAAAACAATTTCATTTCGATAGGATTAACCCGTTAAATCTTTAAATCAAAGATTTACTTATAGCTTTCAAATCGTTTCTATAACTTGGAAATCATTTTCATTTTTAAACTAGAAATCTTTTTAACACAAATTGGAAGTTCATTTCTTGTGTGAAAGCTTTTATTATTTGAAAACAACAGTTTTCGTTCAGAAAAATCCAATTATATTTACACGAGTTAAAGCCCTTGAATTCTATTCACATCCCCAAATCAATACTTTTAAAATAGTTTAACCCATATATATAACTGGTATAACATTTTTAACCTCTAGTTTTAAATCATAGAATTCAATTTCAAATCTTGAATTTAAGTTCAAATCAAATTATTCAACTTCATATTTTATCGAGTTATTCAACATAAATTTCATTTATGAAATTACATTTCAAAAGCTTTTCACTTTAAACCCAATCCATTTCCAAAACATTTTAATTCAAATATTCAAATTCAAAACTATTTCAAAAATCTGTGACTCAATCGATTTCCTCATGAGATCCATATTTGTATGTGTATAAGTGTGGTCCTGGGGTTTAACACAATAGTGCAACATCATTCAATCATCACAAATCAAATATAACAATATATCCGATAAGCGATATAAACTATAATGCTTATTTTCATTCACAGATCACAGATATATATACAGATGTATCATCAATAAATGAATAAAATTATACATAGCACGATCAACAGATCAAAATATCACAGATCAGATAGGACAATCAATCAGGGCATTTCATACAAAATAATCATTCATAAGTAAGGTCAAGCATTTAATAATCATTTATAAGCAGGATTAATAAATTATTTAATGCTAAGTAATTCAATTCATTTCCAATTAAATTAATTACTTATGAATAAATTATTCAATCTTATTTATAAATTACCAATCATTTGATATAAATAAATTTATCAAACACTTTAATTAATTAAATTATACCTAATTAATCATATTAATTTAAATCGACCTTTAAACCAATTACTTAATTAATTAACCCTAATAAATCAAAATATCCAAAAATTAATTACAATAAGTGATTAATTCTCAATTACTTTCATTTAGTAATTTCATTTAAACAATTTATAACTGATTATCTAAATTAAAAAATCCAATTAATTATTAACATTAATCACTTTAATCAATACTTAATAATCCTTAGTTAATTATCTTTATTAACTAATAAATTTCTTCAATTACCATTTTGAATTAATCACATTATACTTTGTATTAAATATTGATAAATCACTTGATTTAAATCAATTTTTATCATTTATTAATATTTAATTAAATAATTATCCTTTAATTATCCATCATTAATAAATTAGCTCTCAATAAATTAATTAATTTTTTTTATCAGTACTTAATTAACCTTTAATTATTAAAGAATCTTTTAATTTATCACATTAATTTATTCAATTACATAAATTAAATCTTTAATAAATTAACCCTTGTTATTTAAATCTTTAATTAAAACTTAATTTAATTGAAATAATTTACTTTTAAACCTTAAACCGATCCCATACTTAAATAAAACAATTATTTAAAAGAATAAGTTAAAATTGTTTAAAACTTGAATTTTGTTTTAAAATTTTGAAAGCTGTTTTTATACCACCCGGGCCCTGCTTCGAGTCAAACTTCGTTCAACCCGAAGACAACTTCGAGTTTTTCCCCAAACTTACCCGAGCCTTCTAAATTCTAATTTTTTTTTTAAGTGTTAGAAATTTGACCCGGTCCTTTATCATTTTGCTTCGAGTCAAATTTCCAATTACTTCGAGTGAATACCCGAGTTGCTTGAGACAAACCTCGAGTCTTTTCCCTGCTTCATCCCCATTACTTCAGACCTCCCAAACTCACTGATACGAATGTGCCACGTGCACGTGCACGTCGCCGGCGGTGAGCTCCAGACACCACCACCACCTTGAGCAAGTCGAAATTCGTCCACGTATCAACTCTAGCTCGCAACAGTCCCCATTACTTATGCGAAAACAAATTCGAGTATATACTCGAAAACCTGGAACACGAATGCTTTCCCACCCCCAAACCTGTCAACGGCAGCTGCTCCCTCCACCGACCACCAGAAAACCTCCACCACCGGCCACGAACTCGTCTATCTCCCCTCTATCAACCACCCACGTCCGGTTGCACTCGGTCGACCACAAAGGTCGAACGAATCAAATTAAGTCCCCACGTCCAAATTAGGTTTAGAAACTTTGAACCACGGCCATCGCCACCACCGTCATCACTGACGCCACCACCCATTTTTCCCGTAACCACCGTAGGCTCCTCCACCTCCAGGAACAACCACGGCCCTTCCGGTCAACTTGATCACGAGGAAGACACGGAAATACATTTCCAGTTTAAACCCAAACCCCACCTTTAATCCCAAACTAGAAATCCTGATTTTTATGTTAAAAATCATATTTTTGTTTATGTATTCAGTTTATAATACTGAATTTGTAAATTCAAAAGTTTGAGTTTTGATGTTATTTAACATATACAGTTGTTTTTATACTTCCAGAGCAATTACAATTTTATTTTTAAGTTAAATGAATTTTTTAAATCTTATTTCTAAATCAAACAAGCAATATTTGTTTGGAACCCAAGTACTAACAATCAATGGATAAGGAGAAATGATTCTAAATTGAAAAAAACTGGGCATGAAATTTAGAACAGAGATGTTCTACAGGCATTCAAAATCATATATGCATCACACAGTACACAGAACTTTCCACATATATACAAATACAAACTAACTTTAGGCATTACTCAAGCAACTAGATTATCTTTAAGTTTCTAAAAAGTGTTACTCACCGTGGTCTCCAAGGAAAAACAAAATATGGCAGAGCCTGTTTTCCTTTGATACAACTTGGAATTTTGCAAGCTGGAAACTCTTATTCCTTGATTCTCTGATTCAAGTTGCATTGTTGTTTGTTGCTGTTTTGAAAACTATTTTGCTTGAACTTGCTTGATTGTTTCCAGATAATGTTTGCTTCCATTTTGTTTTTTTTTTGTTTAAGTTTTAAACAATGTTTGCTTCAGTTCTCTTAGCTTTGAATAAATGAGACTGAGGTGGTATAAGACTTGATATATTTAAGAAAAGGAATGCACAGGGATATCACTTTGTTTGTACAATAGGCATGGGTGAATGTGCTTGCTTGTACTTGTTTATACATATAAATGTATTCGTTTACTTCAGCCTACATCTTTTAGCTTGGCTGAAATCTATTGGAGGCATGTTGCATTTATTGCTTCTTACCAGCCTGCACATCTATTACAGGCTACATTCTTTCTTTTCTAGGGTGGCTGATGCATATTTGTATTATGCAGTGATGTTTTACTAATATGTTGTAATTTTTTCTTTGTTTAGTGTTGTTGGGGGCTGCAACTTTATTTTGTTTGCTTAGTACTTTATGCTTTGTTTTGTTTTTAGATACTTGTCTTTTTATTGTTCACACTTGAATATATTGTATTGTTTTGTAATTTATCTTCTAATCATATTTCTAATATACGTATTAAATTTACAATGTATATTTTATTTTATATTTTTTTTCACTTAATATTGATAAGTAGTTTTATTCTTATCTCTTTTACTTATTTTTTTTTTTACTTCTATTTTTAGTTTAAATATCTATCATAAATTTTACTTTAAAAATTATTGTTTTATATTTCTCTATATACACATATATTTTATATAACTCAAATTATCATTATTTATAAATTTTCAAATCAATTTATTTATTTATTTTACTCTTATTACTTTTGTATTGATTTATTAATATGAGATTAAGATATATATATATATATATTTACTTTATATTGTTATATCTTATATTTTATTTACTTCTTATTTTTTTCTTGTATTTATTATATATATATATATATATATATATATATATATATATATATTTTAACCATCAAAAATAAATTAACAATTCACTTATTTATTCATTTCGTACTTGTGTCAATGTATATACTTTAATATTTATTTTTCAAACCACTAATATAAGATTTAAATTCAAGTAATTTAACACATTTTTATTTGAGATCGGGGAAACTCGCTTCCATTTAAAAATCAATTTTACAAATTTTAATTCAAAAATTCATTTAATTATCAATTTAAAATAAATTAAAATTCAGGATCGTTACAGACTTCCCCCCTTAAAAGGATTTCGTCCTCGAAATTCGCAGGCACGAAAACAACAAGGATAGATTAAAGATAGAGAGATATCTTTTCAGATCAAACTAGATATCAGTTCTGCATTTGGCTCACCAAATCAGAATATCAATAATAGATACAAGAAATTATAATAAAATTTCAAATTTTGGTTTTAAACAAAATCATTTTATCGATACAATTCTAATCATTCTTCATATTCTATTAATCAATTTAATTCAATTAAAATTTCTAATTCCAAATTCATTAAGGTTTAAATAAAAATGCTGATAAGAAACCGTCGAAGATACGAAGTAAGAATTTCCTACAACGATTCGTAGAGCATCACTACACCAAAACTTCTTCTTGTAGCTGGTACGAAGAAATCAAAAGAATTTGGAAACGAATCAAAGAAAATTGATAGAGAAAGTTATTCCCACTGTTGTTACAAAGTACTGACCAATTATAGTCGTATTTTCCTGTCCCCTATCTCGTTCTCTTCTTGCACTCATACTTACTATCAGTGGATAGTAAGAGAATTTACTGAGGCGTTAAAACAGATATCTTAAGGATTACTCATTCTAGGATTTACTTCATCCTATCTCTAATCAGCTACTTAATGTGTTACACTCCTGAGCTAAAGTTCAACCCTTAGCTCTGATACCAAATGTAACGACGCGAATTTTGCCCGCTCGAAAATCGACATCCATACTTCATATCGTATTCGAATGCCATAGATTCGACCGTTCAAATCCGATTCGCCGGAGCTTATAACAACATTAAGTAAATAACACAGCGGAATAAAAGAATAATACATTGATATACAATACTGATACAACATCTGGTACAACAGAATGGTACAATGAATATCAATATACATCAGAGATATGATACAATAAAACAGCAGCGGAAAGAAAATAGATAACATCTAGCAGCGGAACAATATAACTCTAAGATAGTCTTCAAAAGAGAACTCCGAGAACTGTAACTCCATTTCCAAGAATCAATCCAGCAAAAGCTCGAACTCCCCATAACAATGCACCAAGCTAGGCAAGACTGGTGCGATCCAAAGACTGAACTAACTCCAGATAATCCACTATATCTAACTATCTGAAAAACCCAACTCTAGACTGCTCGTGTAGAAAATAATGAGCACCCAGAGTTTAGGAAGGAAACAATAAACTCCGGATCAGTCGTGGGACTGGTGTGAGCAACAAAAACAGTTTATCTCTTAAAACGTTCAACAAAAGATTTTCAAAGTCAATTCGCAATGTTTTTTTTTAAATGAGACTACCATAAGACCTCCCGCACACACACACAATGCAAATGCAGAATCGGAGGAGATTTCTCCTTATGATAGTCAAAGATGTTTGATACGCATTAAAAGAAACGTTTGATATTATTACTAGTGCATAGTGTAGGAAAAATTCATTTCGAAAGTAGAATATAAATCTTAGCCAACATACGACCATTATCGTATGCCTACTATAGCTAACCATGTTCAATAGCAGGTTACCGCCACATTCCATGGCAGGTTATACAACTAATACTGTACAAGGTTCGTATTGTTTCTTTGGATTTCCAACGAATGATCAGGCCAAGGAACTTCCCATTGCCACATGAGAATGCCTCTGGATGGACATCCCCGGGAACCAAACTGGATCTCTACCAACACAAGGCCGGGTTACCCCTAACTGAGTAACAACTGACCGAATATGCCATCCCCCGGTCCTTTGGGACCTTTATCCGAGAGCTCTCTAATCAATTCACACAATCATAACAAAGTGTTTTCAACATGAGTAAGTATCTGGGCTCCATACCATGATACCACCCTTTTCCAGAAGGAAATGCACATATCCTAAAGGGTGCTACCCCTCATAACCTTGCTGCATCTTTCCTGTTTTGACCATTTCCGGGGTGTGAGGTTCGACGAATTCACGTCCACAAAAACATACTTTATACAAAAGCCATGCTTTGGGTCAACAAATGATCAACACAATGATCACCAAGATAGACGATCAAATAAACGATCCTATCACAATAATCAACACAATGATCATTTACAGCATCACTCAGCATATCACATTACCATATTGGGAATATATCGCTGATAACTTCAACTATATAACCTCTGAGTTCGTACGTCTCAGAGAAGGGTGTTAAGCTAAAAGAATAAATTCTCCGCCACCAACAGAAATATATTTGAAAGAAATCGTCTTTATATCTCAATTTGTAATGTCATACATACAATCCATACAAGTCTGTTCCGGGCTCGAACAGAACCGAAGGCACTTACAAAGAAGTCCTTACAATCCGGATATTCACTAATCACGTTCGAACTCCCCATCACATATGGAGTCTCTATACCGGGGACCAGTCGATGCAAAGACATTCGACGAGTTGTCCTTACGTTTTCGAAAATATCCGGTCTTCACCACCGGTCTTCAAATGCTATCCATAACGACATATCACATATTCGGAATGGGATATATGACACAAAGGTCCTCTCCCGGCTAAACCGAATAGTGAGCGCAATATTTACAAGAAATATATGGATATTGGGATTTCAATTAAGTCACAACTTATTACCCAAAACTTTCTTCCAAATGGTTTAAATCAATTACCATTTCAAATCTTTAAACAAAAATATTTATTTCAAAAAGATCCATTCATAGACTTCCAAAACAATTTCATTTCGATAGGATTAACCCGTTAAATCTTTAAATCAAAGATTTACTTATAGCTTTCAAATCGTTTCTATAACTTGGAAATCATTTTCATTTTTAAACTAGAAATCTTTTTAACACAAATTGGAAGTTCATTTCTTGTGTGAAAGCTTTTATTATTTGAAAACAACAGTTTTCGTTCAGAAAAATCCAATTATATTTACACGAGTTAAAGCCCTTGAATTCTATTCACATCCCCAAATCAATACTTTTAAAATAGTTTAACCCATATATATAACTGGTATAACATTTTTAACCTCTAGTTTTAAATCATAGAATTCAATTTCAAATCATGAATTTAAGTTCAAATCAAATTATTCAACTTCATATTTTATCGAGTTATTCAACATAAATTTCATTTATGAAATTACATTTCAAAAGCTTTTCACTTTAAACCCAATCCATTTCCAAAACATTTTAATTCAAATATTCAAATTCAAAACTATTTCAAAAAATCTGTGACTCAATCGATTTCCTCATGAGATCCATATTTGTATGTGTATAAGTGTGGTCCTGGGGTTTAACACAATAGTGCAACATCATTCAATCATCACAAATCAAATATAACAATATATCCGATAAGCGATATAAACTATAATGCTTATTTTCATTCACAGATCACAGATATATATACAGATGTATCATCAATAAATGAATAAAATTATACATAGCACGATCAACAGATCAAAATATCACAGATCAGATAGGACAATCAATCAGGGCATTTCATACAAAATAATCATTCATAAGTAAGGTCAAGCATTTAATAATCATTTATAAGCAGGATTAATAAATTATTTAATGCTAAGTAATTCAATTCATTTCCAATTAAATTAATTACTTATGAATAAATTATTCAATCTTATTTATAAATTACCAATCATTTGATATAAATAAATTTATCAAACACTTTAATTAATTAAATTATACCTAATTAATCATATTAATTTAAATCGACCTTTAAACCAATTACTTAATTAATTAACCCTAATAAATCAAAATATCCAAAAATTAATTACAATAAGTGATTAATTCTCAATTACTTTCATTTAGTAATTTCATTTAAACAATTTATAACTGATTATCTAAATTAAAAAATCCAATTAATTATTAACATTAATCACTTTAATCAATACTTAATAATCCTTAGTTAATTATCTTTATTAACTAATAAATTTCTTCAATTACCATTTTGAATTAATCACATTATACTTTGTATTAAATATTGATAAATCACTTGATTTAAATCAATTTTTATCATTTATTAATATTTAATTAAATAATTATCCTTTAATTATCCATCATTAATAAATTAGCTCTCAACAAATTAATTAATTTTTTTTTTATCAGTACTTAATTAACCTTTAATTATTAAAGAATCTTTTAATTTATCACATTAATTTATTCAATTACATAAATTAAATCTTTAATAAATTAACCCTTGTTATTTAAATCTTTAATTAAAACTTAATTTAATTGAAATAATTTACTTTTAAACCTTAAACCGGTCCCATACTTAAATAAAACAATTATTTAAAAGAATAAGTTAAAATTGTTTAAAACTTGAATTTTGTTTTAAAATTTTGAAAGCTGTTTTTATACCACCCGGGCCCTGCTTCGAGTCAAACTTCGTTCTACCCGAAGACAACTTCGAGTTTTTCCCCAAACTTACCCGAGCCTTCTAAATTCCAAATTTTTTTTTAAGTGTTAGAAATTTGACCCGGTCCTTTATCATTTTGCTTCGAGTCAAATTTCCAATTACTTCGAGTGAATACCCGAGTTGCTTGAGACAAACCTCGAGTCTTTTCCCTGCTTCATCCCCATTACTTCAGACCTCCCAAACTCACTGATACGAATGTGCCACGTACACGTGCACGTCGCCGGCGGTGAGCTCCAGACATCACCACCACCTCGAGCAAGTCGAAATTCGTCCACGTATCAACTCTAGCTCGCAACAGTCCCCATTACTTATGCGAAAACAAATTCGAGTATATACTCGAAAACCTGGAACACGAATGCTTTCCCACCCCCAAACCTGTCAACGGCAGCTGCTCCCTCCACCGACCACCAGAAAACCTCCACCACCGGCCACGAACTCGTCTATCTCCCCTCTATCAACCACCCACGTCCGGTTGCACTCGGTCGACCACAAAGGTCGAACGAATCAAATTAAGTCCCCACGTCCAAATTAGGTTTAGAAACTTTGAACCACGGTCATCGCCACCACCTTCATCACTGACGCCACCACCCATTTTTCCCGTAACCACCGTAGGCTCCTCCACCTCCAGGAACAACCACGGCCCTTCCGGTCAACTTGATCACGAGGAAGACACGGAAATACATTTCCAGTTTAAACCCAAACCCCACCTTTAATCCCAAACTAGAAATCCTGATTTTTATGTTAAAAATCATATTTTTGTTTATGTATTCAGTTTATAATACTGAATTTGTAAATTCAAAAGTTTGAGTTTTGATGTTATTTAACATATACAGTTGTTTTTATACTTCCAGAGCAATTACAATTTTATTTTTAAGTTAAATGAATTTTTTAAATCTTAGTTCTAAATCAAACAAGCAATATTTGTTTGGAACCCAAGTACTAACAATCAATGGATAAGGAGAAATGATTCTAAATTGAAAAAAACTGGGCATGAAATTTAGAACAGAGATGTTCTACAGGCATTCAAAATCATATATGCATCACACAGTACACAGAACTTTCCACATATATACAAATACAAACTAACTTTAGGCATTACTCAAGCAACTAGATTATCTTTAAGTTTCTAAAAAGTGTTACTCACCGTGGTCTCCAAGGAAAAACAAAATATGGCAGAGCCTGTTTTCCTTTGATACAACTTGGAATTTTGCAAGCTGGAAACTCTTATTCCTTGATTCTCTGATTCAAGTTGCATTGTTGTTTGTTGCTGTTTTGAAAACTATTTTGCTTGAACTTGCTTGATTGTTTCCAGATAATGTTTGCTTCCATTTTGTTTTTTTTTTTGTTTAAGTTTTAAACAATGTTTGCTTCAGTTCTCTTAGCTTTGAATAAATGAGACTGAGGTGGTATAAGTCTTGATATATTTAAGAAAAGGAATGCACAGGGATATCACTTTGTTTGTACAATAGGCATGGGTGAATGTGCTTGCTTGTACTTGTTTATACATATAAATGTATTCGTTTACTTCAGCCTACATCTTTTAGCTTGGCTGAAATCTATTGGAGGCATGTTGCATTTATTGCTTCTTACCAGCCTGCACATCTATTACAGGCTACATTCTTTCTTTTCTAGGGTGGCTGATGCATATTTGTATTATGCAGTGATGTTTTACTAATATGTTGTAATTTTTTCTTTGTTTAGTGTTGTTGGGGGCTGCAACTTTATTTTGTTTGCTTAGTACTTTATGCTTTGTTTTGTTTTTAGATACTTGTCTTTTTATTGTTCACACTTGAATATATTTCATTGTTTTGTAATTTATCTTCTAATCATATTACTAACATACGTGTTAAATTTACAACGTATATTTTATTTTATATTTTTTTTTCACTTAATATTGATAAGTAGTTTTATTCTTATCTCTTTGACTTATTTTTTTCTTTACTTCTATTTTTAGTTTAAATATCTATCATAAATTTTACTTTAAAAATTATTGTTTTATATTTCTCTATATACACATATATTTTATATAACTCAAATTATCATTATTTATAAATTTTCAAATCAATTTATTTATTTATTTTACTCTTATTACTTTTGTATTGATTTATTAATATGAGATTAAGATATATATATATATATATATTTACTTTATATTGTTATATCTTATATTTTATTTACTTCTTATTTTTTTCTTGTATTTATTATATATATATATATATATATATATATATATTTTAACCATCAAAAATAAATTAACAATTCACTTATTTATTCATTTCGTACTTGTGTCAATGTATATACTTTAATATTTATTTTTCAAACCACTAATATAAGATTTAAATTCAAGTAATTTAACACATTTTTATTTGAGATCGGGGAAACTCGCTTCCATTTAAAAATCAATTTTACAAATTTTAATTCAAAAATTCATTTAATTATCAATTTAAAATAAATTAAAATTCAGGATCGTTACAGTAATAAACCAGGATACTTTATAGCACAATGTTCCAAGCTTGAAGGTAGAAGAAAAAATCTAAAGCAAGCCTCGGCTTCTATAGTAGAGAAATCAGATACAGAAAGAGACACCGATGTATTTACAACTTCTAGCTCTTCTAGGAAGAGCAACTTATGGCTGATTGATTCTGGCGCGTCTTATCATATGACACTTGATAGGAACTCCTTTTCCACTTACCGTGAAATTGATAAGGGAGAAGTTCTGATGGGTAATGATGCTTCTTTCCGCATGATTGGTGTGGTAGCATGATAATTAGGATATTTGACGGTATTATTCGTACAATCGCTGATGTTAGACATGTACCTGATTTGAGGAGGAACTTGATTTCTGTTGGGGCATTGAGTAGACTTGACTTGAAGATTGTAGTGGAAGGAGAGACAATGAAGATATCGAAGGGTTCCATAATTTTTATGAGAAGTGTGATGGTAGGAAATCTTTATCAATAAAGGCCACTACTGTAGTTGGTGAATCAGCTTCTGTTACATCTGTTGATTCAGATTCTTCCAGATTACGACACTTACGAATGGGTCACATCAATGAGCGTAGCATGGATGAGTTGAGAAAATGATGATTGATTGATGAAGTTCATCATTCAAAACTTGGTTTTTGTGAAGAATGTGTCCTTGGAAAGCAGAGGAAGATTTCTTTTGGTATATGAGAGCATAAAGCAAAATTTGTTCTAAAGTATGCTCATACAGATGTTTGGGATCCCTCCCCTTGTCAGTCTCAAGGTGGAGCCAGGTATTTCCTTTCATTTATAGATGATTTCTCCCATAAAGTATGGGTATACTTTCTTCAGTCATAGAGTGAAACCTTTGCCAGGTTTCGAAGGTGGAAATCTATGATTGAGAAGCAGTCAGGGAAGAAATTGAAAGTTCTCCGTTTAGATAATGGAGGTGAATTATCATATAAATTCGTCGATTATTGTGAGTCCGAAGGCATTAAGAGGTATTACTCTATACCAGCCGACCCTCATTCTAATGGAGTTGTAGAAAGGATGAATCATAAATTACTGAAGAGAACAAGAAGCCTCAGATTGACTGTTAAATTGAAGAAGAGATTTTGTGTTGAAGCTTTACTATGGTAGCTTTCCTCATTAACCGCACACCTTCTACTTCCATAGATACGAAGATCCCTGAGGAAATATGGAAAGGAGAGTCTATTAGTTATTCATTTCTTAGAGTGTTTGGTTGCCCAGCTTATGTGCATGAGAGTAAAGGAAAGCTGGAATCAAAAGCTCGCAAGTGTATCTTTCTAGGTTAAGAGAGGAGTGAAGGGATATATTCTATGGTTTCCTATTAGTAAGAAGATCGTTATGAGCAGGCATGTGACTTTTGATGAGAAGGCAATGTTGAAGGTGGAGCCTTCCTCATCGGATGAAAATGAGAGGACATGTAAAGAAAACAAGATATAAAGCATGTCATCTGTTGATTCATTCTATAGACATTCAGATGGTGTTTCTGATGACACCATGGTTGGTGAGGGTAATACCGATGTTGGTACAGAGGATAAGTCTCAAGATGGAACACATTCAGAACCTAGGCCTATCAGACGAAGAAGTAAGCTAAGTGGCTCTATGAGTTTGTTGGATTGAGCATCAAAGACATTAACTTCGATCATATGGAAACATATGCTTTGAATGTTGTCCATGATGAGCCCTATGATTATAGAGAAGCTATCGCATCAATTAACAGTTCTAGTTGGTTAGTTGCTATGGAAGAGGAAATTAAATCATTGCAGAGAAATAATACTGAGGATTTGTGCTTCTTTCCTCCGACAAGAGAGCTATTGGATGCAAGCGGGTCTATAGAGTGAAAGATGGTGAAAATGGTGATCTTAGATATATGAAAAGATTAGTCGCAAAGGGTATGTTCAGAAGAAGAGGATAGAATATAATGATATCTTTGCTCCAGTGGTTAGGAATACTTTTATTTGTATTCTTTTGGCATTAGTTGCTCATTATGATATGGAATTATAGTGACTAGATGTAAAAACTGCATTTTTTCATGGTGATCTAGGTGAGGAGATTTATTTAAAGCGGCCGAAAGGCTTCATTGATAGTAGCAGACCAGATCATGTTTGCAAACTCAACAAATCTCTATATGGATTGAAGTAGTCTCCTAGACTGGTATAAGAGGTTTGAAAAGTTTATACATTCACAGGGATACTCTAGAAGTTTAAAAGACCAGTGTCTTTATTTCAGGAGATGTGATGGTGATATGATTTATTTGTTGTTATATGTTAATGATATGCTAATTGCATCTTAGAGTATGGTGAGAATAAGGAGTTGAAAACGGGGCTCGGTAGAGAGTTTGATATGAAGGATTTGGGAAAGGCACAAAGAATATTGGGTATGGAGATAAGAAAGGATAGGAAGCATAGAGAGAGTTAAAGCTCACTCAGGTGCAGTACATCGAGAAGGTCCTCGCGCGATTTGGAATGGAGAAAGCCAATCCGGTTGGCATTCCATTATGCTCTCATTTTAAGTTGTCAAAAGACTTATCTCCCTCATTAGAAGAAGACAAAAGGTATATGGCTGATACCTTATTCTTGTGTTGTTGGTAGTCTTATGAATGCGATGGTGTGCACAAGACCAGATTTGGTGTAACGACCCATAATGTTCGATGATTAAAAATAGTTAATTTAATAAAATTTTTGTGGTTTAAGATTTGAAGAAAAAAATTGCGACATACTAATGAAATGATAATTAAAATGAACTGTAACAATATTAATCTAGGTTAATTATTAGCAATTTGAATGAAGTTCTAATCGATTGAATGATTTAAAGGGTTATACTTGGTTATGATTTGAATATAAGTAAATAAATGTGAATGTTGTATAAATTAATGAATCAGTGTATAACAAATGGTAATTGAAAAAAATCAGTGTTATGTGAGCAATTATAACATTTGGTTATAAATAATAAACCAATTTATGTGACTAAGTGTAGTAATGGTGACAAATTGTTGTTTGATACCAATATATTTAATCAATTGTAATTAAATGTAATTAATGTTACATTCATGTGAATTAAGACAATAACTGCAAATTTGTGAATGTAATAAAATGAATAGAAATGTAAATTTTATTCGTAATGTAATAATTGATTTAATAAAGGAGTAAAATAAAGATGAATATATCAATTGGTATTTTAAAGTAATTAATGTGTAAAACTGACAAAAATTCAATACAATTTAAATATAGTAGTTAATAAAAATAAAAGATGATAATTGTAGAATATTAATTCAATAATACCAATGTAAATTGTATTCATAATATGACAACTGATTGAATAAAAGGATTTGGAATCAAGCTTGCTCAATGTATTGGAATTTAAATTATAATAATTGGATTTATTGCAATTAGATGTAATTAAATATTTTGTTAATGTAAATAAACATGAAATCGGAAAATATTAGTGTAATAAGATATAAACCATGATAATTATATCCATAAGATGATAATTGATTGAATAACAGGATCGAAAATCAAATAAATGGTTTTATAGGAAATTTAATCTATAATTACTGAATTGATTGAAATTGAAATTAAATACTGTAATTTGTGAAATATTCAATAATAAATTGACATATAGAAATTTTTTAAAGGCATTACAAACTACCAAGTAATCCAAATGATAGAAATTGTAGATTATTAATTTTGAATTGAAAAAGTGATTTAACCATTTTAATAATAATTTATTTAATTTACGTGAAAATAGCCATTTTGGCCACTGACTCGGATTTCGACGAAACCAGTTTCGTCGGATCCACAACAGTCAATTATTATAGGATTTCAAGTTGCGTAGTGATCAGACTTGTTGTTTGATCATACGGGCTCGAAACGCTTAGAAAACAATTCAATTGAAATCAGTTTGAAATAAGCTGATTTTAATATAACTTCTTCTTACAACGAAATTAGGACTTGAAACCTATTCCACTGGTTTTAAAACTATCTAAAACATCTACTTTCATATATGGGATGACCCATTTTTATTTCGGAGACAGAACGGGCTTTTCAGGTCGTTTATCATTCAACTTCCAAATCAAATCTGATCCATTCATTTCTATTTCCGATCTGCCTATAAATAGTTAGTTATTAACCCTAGCTACTTCATATTTTCATTTATCTATACGAACATTTCCTGTCTATCTCCTCCTTTGCAATGGCAGAACAAATCCAAAATTCCAAACCCTCAGTTCAGAATCAAATTCAATTCCAAAAAGTAAACTCCTCAAAATATATCAAATTATATATCGATTTGAAGCTCTCGACGAGCGCAAGTCAAATCTGCAGTTAGTTTTGATTTGGATTTCTATATGGCTAGAAATTGTCGATTAATTCACAGTCGTTCATAGCGTGTAGATCAACTTCGCCCGATCGACGAATCAAGGGTACTGTATTGAGGAGATTGACGAGGGGCCTGCATCTGTGTGGTTCGTTTGTGATTTTGATGGTTTGATCAACGAGATTAATTCGACCTAGAGTTTAAAATTAGTGGCGGCTGCTCAATACCTGACATCGATCGACGTCCATCAACGATCGGGCCTTGGGGAGACCGATAGGGGAGCCTAGGTCAAGGTGGTTACTGTGCGGCTCACGGCAGCGTGTAGGCATGGGATTTTGATGGTGACGATCGGCGATTAGGGCTTTCTTTGGGTTTGTTTGAGTTACTGTAGCCGAGAGTTTTTTTTGCATAGATGCAACGTGGTAGTGACGTAGCGAGGTTAGGTTGGTCGTTGTTTTCTTTTATTATTTATTTAAATTCAAACTTTAAACGTTCTAACGAACATAACTTTTTCTTACGAGGTCCGATTTACGCACGGTTTGTTCCGCTACGATCATATCGTAATTTCAAACATTTTGACGCTAGTTTGGACGAATTCTAAGATTGTTAAATTTTGGACCCTATTTTGAATTTCAAATCGATTTGAATTCAAAGGTGAGTGATTTGACCACTCACAACTTCTAAAAATTCTTATGTAAGTTAAACCAAATTTATGATGTGATTAAAAATTTATTTAGTGTAGTTTGGTATATTTAAATCGTCATTCCAGTTAATTTGAATTTATTTGTGAATTAAATTTTTATTCAAATTATTATCGAATTTAAATTGCCAGTTAATTTCCTGTAAATGATAATCTGTTATTGTTGTAAATTATTGGTTGAATTGGATGATGATTATGATTGTTGATATTGGATGACTGAATGTTGTGTTTTTATACTGTTATAACGCTGCAGGTTCCCTATAGGTTGAAATGACACATACTCGAAAGATCTATAGATTAGGGAAAAATCGTTATGGGTTGAAATAATGGGCTCTAGAGATTTTAAGGATTTTATTTAATTTGGGATTGCAGTTTGAAATGATATGTAATCATAAAATTTTAAAATTGTGGATTGAAATGATAAATATTGTATCACTTTACCGTAGGGTAGAGAATTTTATATGGACGCCGTATTAGTTAAATTAAATAATTTTAAAATCCTTAATTTTTGAATTTAGTTAAATGGTATTTTAAAATAAAAATTGATTAAAATAAATTGAATTATTATCGAATTCAAGGTTTATGTTGAAACTGAAATTGATTTAAAGGAATTGGTTAAAGAAATTAAATTGAAATCTTAAGTTGGATTTTGAAGCATAAATGGAATTTATCGAAATTGAGTCATTAAAATTGTGAAATATAACTTTCAAACATATTGAATTTGAGTACCTTAAATTGACATTTCAAACATGGATTGTAATCGATAAATAAATAGTTTATTTAGAATTTGAATTAAAAGATTTGAAATTGGGTTTTGTTGATTTGGAAATTGAAATGGTCCATATATGTTGAAATAAAATAAATAGTTAAATTGATATAAATTCCAAATTCATATTTCAATATAAAGTGTTTAAAGATATATAATTTAAAAAAAAATAATTATTAACATATCAAACTATTAAACTATTTTAACCTACATTAACTATATAAATTATTTTAACGTATTTAAACCAATTTAATTTATTTTAAATTAATTAAACCATTTAATCTATTTTAAATCTAGTCAATCTATTTTAAGGATATTTAATATATTTTAATTATATTTATTCTGATTTAAATCTACTTAATTATCTTAAATTAATTTAAAACTATTTTTAATCTATCTTTAAATATTATAGATTATTTTAACTATTCTAAAATTTATTTTTAACTATGTTAAATTATTTATAACTATCTAAACTATTTATATCTAAACTATGTTCAAATTTTCAGATTTAGTAATGTGGAAGTATTTAAAATAAAAATCCTTGATTTAAAGGAAATATGATTAAATGATGAAATAACCTAAGTTAGGATTTATATAACATATTTGAGTAAATATGATTTTGCAAGTGAATGTGATTTTTTGAAAGTGAAAATGATTCGAAAATGGTATGATTTCATCATATGATATTTTGATATTAATTATAAATTGAATTTTTGAAATGTAAAAGAGCCATCCGCTGTGAAATAAGCTTTGGGTTGTTAAAGAGACCAGAATCGAATATTGTCAGACTCTCTGCCAATATCGAAAACCATTTTAACAACTATGCATGTGGTGGAGATTCCAGAAATGAAGTAGGATGGTTTGACGAACAATTTCTGTATGAGGTATGACATGATCGTGACTCCCTTGAGTCAGCTTAGATGTGACTAAAACAGGAGCTATGTCGGGCCAAGTGAGGTTGCACCTCCGAACGGACACATTTCTTCGATACCGTTTCTGTTACTTTGTGATTGATTTGGTGGCCACCTCTTGATTTTTAATTTGGGAGTCTGTTGCGAGGTGGGCAGTAGTAGTTTCTATGTGTTACCACCAGTCCAGATCCGCAATTAGTATATCTACCCTGGCATTTCCTTGAGTGTCGTGTTCATATGCCCTAGAGCGCCTTCTACGAGTTTGTTTTGTGTCGTACATATGGAATACTCCCTGATAGCCTACCTATGGGTGGAGTTTACAATATTTGTATAGACTACGACATTATAAAAATGTGTTAAGGGGGATACGGGTAACGCCTTAACACTATTTTAATACTTTTACTTTACTATAGACATGTTATAATAGCGTATTATACTACATAGTAGATAGTTTAACGAATCCTTAGGAGATGTGAATCCCGAACATCTTTTAAGTTATTGCACTCACGTTAGACACTGGATAAGAGATATCAAACCGCATAAACATCTCTGACATCGTCACACTCATATTTACCATTGATTTAAGTTACATAAGATCTTTTAGTTCTGACTCGAGTGTTTTTTCTTTTCAATTCGCTCGGGTCGGCCTGAGCATTTCCGGGTTGAAGACCTTATTTCTGGAGGACGAAGACGAAGATATGTACTAGTGTTATTTATTATATTCCGCGTTGTCATGTTGTTCTGCTGCATTTATTTATTTATTCATGTTTGTATAATTCTGAAGTTTTTGTTGTAAAGTATAACCAAAACAGCTTCATGAACTATTATTTGATTATTATGTTGTTGTTTCACTACAAGATTTAGTATTTGTTTTATTTCTCTCTCTTTTTCTTATTTACCCCATAACAATCTGCTCTTTTGAATGGTTTGAGCCTGATATGTGCGCTTGCTTAAAACGTCCAAGAAGGCAAGTCGTTACATTTGGCCTATGCAATGTGTTGTGAGTCGATGTGTCTAACCTAAACAAAAAGCATTGGCAAGCAGTGAAGTGGATTCTTAGATATCTTTTAGCCACTTCTTTGGTGGGCTTGTTATATGGTGGAGTGGATGGTGACATATCTCTTAGAGGATATAGCGATTCTGATTATGCTGGCGATAGAAATGCTAGGAATCAGTGTCGGGCTATGTTTTTATACTTGGCATAGGCTCTATTTCATGGAGATCAAAGCTGTAATCTATCGTAAGTTTGTAAACAACCGAGTAGAGTTGATATCATCTTTGGAAGCAACAAAGGAAGGATTATACTTAATTCATTTTTTGGATGACCTTTCAATGGTGCAGCGGACAATAGAGCTATTTTCAGACAGTCAGAGTGCGATTCATCTTGTAGAGAATCAAGCTTATAGTTCACGGAGGAAGCATATTGATGTTAGAGGTTTCTTTATTATGCTTGAGGAAGAACGAAGGAAGATCAAATTGTTGAAGTTGAGTAATTTGGATAATCCTTCATATATGATGGCAAAGTCGCTTAGGACAAGTTTGAGCATTGCTTAAACTTGATCGGTTTGATTCCTGTTACTTGAGCACAATGGGGTGCTAGACCCAACAATTTCTATGTTGGTTGTTTGATGATAAGGTGATGAAGAGAGATTCTTATATTTGAATCAAGGTGGAGTTTTAAATTTGGAAGATTTAAATATTTGTTGAGGCGGAAAGAAATTGATTAATTGGTTCAATCAGTCAATTAATTTGGCTTGTATATGGAAAGATATGAGAGGATATTTTGAAAGGAAACTAATTAATTAGTTAAATGATTAATTATTTAATGCATTTGTTATATGAAGAAATAAATGATCAAAGGAAAGATATGGAAAACAAGATTACGCTATCTATTTTTTCTAAAATCAAATCATGCAATTTGGAAAGATATTTGGGTAATCAGAAAATTGATTTTCTTAATCTCCAAGCAACTATTCTCAAGTCTATTTAAATGAAGGAATTTCATCTTCATATGTTTGTGAGTGTGTGAAATAATCCACCATTATCCTTCTCTCTCTTTTATACTATTTTTCCTTTAGTGGAATAAAACAAGTTGTCGGATCTCCGTGGACGTAGGATATTCATATCCGAACCGCGTTAAATCTTCTGCGTCTCTTATTTCTGATATTGTGTCTATGAGATTGCATAATTGATTTTTAAGTTCCATAGATATCTAGATTCTAAGCAAATAATTCGCTTTCGCTCAAATTAAAACAAATGTCACTACATTAACTACCAAAATGATTGCAAATTTCACCCTTAAAGAAATACCATCTTCCCGTGTGCGAAGCATGGTCCCCATGCTAGTTCCTATTCAAAATACATTCAGTTACGCAAATCATGAGAGAAAAACGTTCATGCTTGGTCCATGCAATCTCTACTCACATATGCCGGCTTCACTTGCATTTTGCATCAGCTTTCATTGCAAGTTCAACCACTTCCGCTTCGGTTGCATTGCAATAACCCAGCTTAATGTTTTAGCTTATGTACTTCACATCAAATATTGTAAACATATTACATTGTTTATGCTTTCATCCTTTTTTATCATCCATGTGATGATCTTAATGATCTTATATCGTTTATGTGTGCGTACCTAACTATGCAATGCACTTGTAATATCCCGGAATTTTTAACAATATCAATTTAATAACCTGTATGTAAAATTAATTTATATTGATATTTTGTTAATAATAATTCAGATTGACCAATAATCTTCTTCAATAATTATTTAAATTGGTTATTTTATCGTTTAAAAATAAAAGATTTATTTCTATTTACAATATAAATACATGGTTTATATTTTAAATAGATTTGTATTATTTTAAATTTAATAAATAAAACATATTTTTCTAATTCTAATATTTTTAGTAATTTGAGAATTTGTTTTTATTTAATAATAACTTTTCAAAGTTATAAAATGAGTGATCATGGTTTAAATTAATAAATGAATCATGATTTAAAATTTTAATATACATTAATAATTTGGAAATTTTCATTTTTATTAAATATAAAGTTTTCAAAGCTATTTAATAAATATATTTATGATTTTTAAATTGATAAGAGAAAAATGTTTAAATATTTAAAATAGTTTTAGCTTGAGTTTTAAATTTAAATAAATTGACAAAGGAGTTTTATAGCTTAATTAAATAGAAAATTTATTAATAAAAATATAATTTCCTTTAAAATGGTTTTAATTTAATAATGAGACATTTTAAATACAATATTAACAATGTATTGTATTACAAATAGATTTTTGGTTAAAAATAGCTATTGTTATTTCAAATTTTGATTTGTATTCATAATTTGATTTTTAATATTAAATTATGAATTTAATTTGAATTTAAATTCCAAAGTATAAATTTTAAATTGTTTTAATTTCCATATGTATAAGCTTCATTTATAAGTACAAATTATTTTTAGTTCCTTTATAAGTTTATATACATATTAAATTAATAAATTAAAATTTAGCTTAATACATATGTTGACTTGTAAGTACAAACTACTTTTAAAAGACAAGTGTAATAAGATTAAACATTAAGTTGACAAATGTAGATAATTTTTACAAGTGGCACATTTTGGTTTTAATTTTCTTTTATTTAGTTAAATCTAAAAATTACATATATATAAACTAGCATTTCATATTTATTTTGTTTTCTCATTTTCCTAAAATCAAAAGAGAAAAAAAAAACTTTTAAACACCTCTTAAAAATCAAAACTCATCCTCATATCAAATTCTTGCATCTTCAAATTCCTGCACATATACAAAATCAAATACCTTCTTCAAAAATTCTGAGGCCTGCAAACAAAATCTTGTTCAATAAAAAAAATCAAACCCTGCATATAAAAATCTGCACTTCCTCAAAATCAAATTTGGCCTGCATTCTGTTTTAAAGCCTGGAGATGAAATAATCTGCATGCAAGTGATTTAAGTCAGGAAATCATAAGCAATCTGCATTTTATCCTTTTCTGCAATTTGGAAATGAATGGGCTTTGCATGCAACTGCATTCTTGTCTCTGCGATCAACTGCATACCATTTCAAACATGAAGTAAAACAAGATCTAGCAAAAGCACCTGCACCATTTTCCTGCAAATTCAAAAGGGGTCAAAACAGAACTCTACTTCTTTTAAATATAAACTGAGTAACTTTTTAACTCTAAAAATTTAAATAGGTTGCATGCTAGAATAATTGATATAAATAAGTATTGTTGAAACCTGATGTGAATGTTTTATGTGCACATGCTATTTTTTTTCTATTTTGCCTGATCTGTTGATTTTCCAAGCATAGTATTTTATAAAAATACTTATCTTTAATTTAGTTAATGATATAAGAAAGTGTATAAATCAATGATGTTTGATTTTCTAAGTTAATATTAATAATTTAAGTAAGTAAAAAAAAGATTAAAAATAAAATAAAACTATAAACAGTGTTGTCTCTGTAAACACAGATAACACCCTTCAAGATTGATCTTTAATAAAAACTCAATCATATTGATATTGTATTTCAGATTCATAAATTAAAATACTAACTATAACTTGATTTTTTTAAATCAAGAAATAGGATTTTTAGAGTTTAGTTTGAGTATCAGTTTGTTCTTGAACTAAAAATGAAATTTGAGCTAGTTCTTGTGATCCATGAATTGAGAAGTTTTGGAATTCTTCTAAGTGATGGAGTAAGTATAGGAGGTGCTCAGAAAAATCATGGATGGGGTTGAAATTGGTTAGTTTTGGTGCAGTTTTGAATTTCTTCATTTAACCCTAGTTTTCACTGTGTCTTTAAATCAATTTGGTTATGTAGGATGGATCGAGTGTTATGATAATTGGTGATTGTGTAGTTGAAGTGTGAAGGAACTCGAGGCCGGAGGGGTTGAACGTCAGGAGGTCGGACTGGCGATCATTCGCCGTTGACAGGTTTTGACAGAAAACCTGGTTTTCTGTTTCCAGGTTCGAATTAGGGGTTGATTTTGATTCTGTGATTAATTGTTCGATCCGATGATGATGTTAGGGCATTGATGAGTTTCTGGTTGAGATTTGATCATCTCTGATGATCAAAGAAGGCGAGGATCGTCGTGCATATGCACGACGATGAGTTTACTGATGATGTATGTTTGGGTTTGATGTGTTGCCGGGGGGTTTGAGGTTTGCTCGAAGTAGATGGGTGGGAGACTCGGGGTAGGCCAGCATTTAACTCGAAGTTAATTTTGGGAAGCCTCGGGATGTTTGCTCTGTAGTTTCCAGGTTTTCTGAATCCTGTTTTAAAATCTCGATTTTTAAATTTTTTTAAAATCTTTAGTTTCATTTTTAAAGTAAAGTAAATCAAATTAAAATTCAAGTTTGAATTTTTAAATTTAATTTCAAATTTAAAATCTCAGATTTTAAATAAAGTTTTAAAAATATTTAATTTAATTAACTACTTTACTTTGTCAATAATAGTTGAACCTTTTTGAAATTTGAAGTTTTTGTTTAAATAAGAGAAAGTTTAAATGAAGTTTAAAATCTGGAAATTTAAAAATGAACTTCAGTTTTTTTTAATTTTAAAGGAGGTTTAAATTTGAAGTTTTAAACTAAATGAAAATTTGAAGTTTTAAACTAAATGAAAATTTGAAGTTATTAAAATTTTGAAATGAATTTAACTTTAAAATTTTATAGCACTTGTTTGTTTGTCTTGCAATTTAAAAAGTTTTAAATTGTTTAAAGCTTTAATAAGTTTAAATAGTTCTTATTTTAAAAAAAAATTATTTGAAATGAAATTTAAAGAAATTTCAAAAGTACTTTGTTTTAAACAAAATTTGTTTTAAAACATAATTAAGAAAAAGTTTTATCTTGTATTTAAATTAAGATTAATGTTTTAGAATTAATTTAATTAATAAGGTAATTAAGATTAATCAATTAATTTAATTAATTAATTGAATTTGGAATTAATAATTGATTAATGATTAATAAATTTATAATTAGGATCATTAATTAGATTTTTAAATTAATGATTTATGAATTATTAATTTTGTAATTAAGTTTTAATCATGGTTAATTAATTTAAATAATTAACTTTAATCAATGAATAATTAAAGATAATTTAATTTGTAATTAATTTAAGTTAACTACTAAAAGAAATAATTAGAGAATGGTTAATGAAGTCATTAACCAGGATTATTTAACAATTAATTAATATGGTTAATTTCCATAATTAATTAGATTAATTAATTTAATAATAATAAATTGTGAATAATTTGAGTAAAATTACTAAAAGTAATTAAGAAATTAATTACTTAGTGTAATCAATTTAGTTTAATGAGATTGTTTATTTTAATTAATTAAGTTTAATTAATTTTAAACACTTGGGTTTTAAAGATAATTAATATATGCAAGAAATGATTTGGGAAATTACTTGTTAAAGTAATTGATTGATAATTACAAATTATAATTATTTGAAGATGTTTAAGAATAAAGTAATTTGGATTTAAATTACTTATTAATTAATCAAGGGATTAATTAAGAAATTAATTAAGAGATAATTAATTTGGTTTAAATAAAGTAATTAAGTTACTTAATTACTAAATGTAATTAATCTGGGATGATTAATAATTATGAGTTAATTACTTAAGGTAATTAATTTAAGAAATAATTAAAGATCATTAATTATTTTAATTAATGTTGTGATTAAAGTTGATTAATTAAGATTAATTAATCAATGATAAGTAATTAAAGATAATTAATCAATGTAATTAATTAAGGATAAATGTAATTAATTATGATTAATTAATTAATTGAGTAATTAAAGGTTAATTACTGTTTGGTTGAGAATACTTAATTTGTGAAATTAATTAAGGATAATTACATGAATGTAATTAAGGGTAATTAATCAAGAGTGATTAATTAAGGTAATTTATTTTGAATGATTAATTAATTGACTGTAATCAATTAAATGATTGAGTAAGCAAGATATATTTTGATGAAGTAATTAATTTAATTTATTTTAAATTAATTAAAGATGAAGTAATTAATTTAATTCACTTTAAATTAATTAGAGATAGAGATAGTTAATTTAATTCATTTTAAATTAATTATACTGTGATATGAGTGAATCTTTGCTTATGTATGAATGGGTGACATTGATTGTCTTGGATGCTTTAAGATCTCAATAATGAGATAAATGATATTGTGTGGTATAAATGACTTGATTGTATTGTGATGATAACATAGGTTATCTATTGTGATGGTGATATATGGAATATCTATTTGATATTGATAATGTGGATTACCTGTTATTTGATAATGTTAGTTATCAATTGTGATTTATAAGTTATCTATCAGTGTGTATACAGATACTGTACTGAATTGTTTTAAACCTTTAAAACAACTTGGACCTAAAAGACACGCTTGGATTTCGATGAGACCGTGATCGGGTTTCCATATTTGGATATCCGAAAACCACATCGATTCCAAATAACGTTAGGTCGTGAATCCAAATGGAGCTTTGTGAAGACTCGATATGTAAGGACTATACGTCAATATAATTCTGTGGGTGATTCCGTAATGAGTTGACGGAATAGTACTTATAGGTTCGAGATGGAGATTCAGAGTGCAAGGGTTATCGTCGTTAACTCTGAGGGTGATTCCAAAATGAGTGTAACGAGATAATGCCTTCGGTTTCGTTCGAAGCCGGAATGAACTTGAATGGATTGAATGCTTTCAGAACATCGTCAGGTGGACGATAAGCATTCAAAGTGATGTGTACTATAAAGGTAACCGTAGCCTCAAGCCTCATCAACCGGGAACGGCTAAAACAGGGGAGGTGCAGCAAGGCTTCGTGGGTAGCCCCCACTTGAGTGTGAGATTTACCCCTGTCTAGAAGTCCCTTTTTTCGGCTGTGTGGACGGTTGTGAGCTCCAACCGTCGGGGTTATCTTGTTCGGAACTGTTCAGTAAGGAATGGGTCCGTCCTTGTGTTGCAGGGGAGTTAGGGTGGCTCCTTGGTATAGTGATCTAGGCCACGTACTGTGACGGGCGGTACCCCAGTAGCCCTGCCATTGTATGGAATCCAAAATCCAATAAGTGCCAACGGTTTTGATTATATTACCCATTTTTGTGGCTAGTAGCTGGAATTTAATCATGTAACAATTTTGGCTATTTCATATTTATTTGAAAACCTTAGACCCTATTATAATATCATCGGATTTCCTATCAATTGTTTTGGTTAGCGTAAGGTAAAAACTTTTTCATGTTTATGTGTGGGAAGTCTTACGTGATACCTTTTTTTTCAAAAGGTTTTGAAAATTAAGCAACTTTAACCTATTACGCACACCAGACCCATGTCTGACCCGGAGTTTATTCTGTTTTCTTAAACTCTTGGGTACTCAAATTTTTACGAGTAGCCAAGGGATTCAGGTCTTCTTTGACGAATTATGGAGGAGCAAATGGAGCAGGAGGCTTCTGCGTTAGATATATAGTATTTCGCTGTGTGTTCTGTGTTGTCTCTAAGTCGTATTGAGTTGTAATAACTAGACAGGTGTTTATAACTGTCTAGTATGTGATGTATATCTGTGTAACTCTGATAATGATTGTGAACGATGTAATGTTTATGTTATAAATATTTTATTCGTTCCGCTGTTTAGATTCTGATGTTGTTTCTTTCTTCTCTTCTTTCTTTTCTCTTTCTATCCCTTTCTTTCTTATTAATGATGCGTCATTCTGTGGAGACGGGTGGCGGGTCATTACAGTGGTATCAGAGCATTAGGTTGAGTGAATACCTTGGCTCTGTAGTGGTGTCTTTCATGAGAGAGCGTATTTGTAATTTTAAATATATATATTTATTTCTACCTATCTGTTAGGTTACCTGTTCAGGTTTTCCAATATAAGATATAAAGATAGATGGGGTAGTAGTGTGTGTAACACGACTATCATTTGTTGGAGTTTGAATGTTTGAGGTTGGAAGTGTATTTATTGAGATTGTAGGCCTAATACCGTCTCGAGTGAGTTCTGTGGTGATGAAGGATTTCATCAATCTCTCATGGAAACTTGTTAAGGTCCGGAGTTTATTTCTGAAGTTGGATGAGTAGAATTTGGATCTGTTGATTTGGCAGAAGCGAGTGATGGTATTTTGAATACCTCGGGAAGTAGTAGCTGTGTGATGAGATGCAGTGACTATGGATGTTCCCGAAGATGTTTTCTTTGGAACAAGTTAAGGAGGTGAGTCTGCTTCGGTGCTGTGGCTGTGTTCAGCCGGAGTTTCTGTTTGCTTTGAGGTTTGAGTTTCTCGAAGAGCTTGTTTTGGAATTCTTTGGCATCTGTGGCAGCAGTGTAGCTTGGAGTGTTCTCGGTGTTGGGCAGAGATCTTCTGGCTTAGCAGTTTTTCTGAAGTGGAGTTCAGAAGCAGCAGAGTGGATCCGTTTTTGGGTGGATTGGCTGGTGAAGAGTAAGCTGTTCTGTTTGGTAAAGGGAGGGCAGTTTTCCTTGGACTTAGTTTGAATTGATCGCAAAAGTGACTTGTCATTGTTTGAATGTTCTCTTGGATTATCTAAGTTTTTCTGAATGTTTTCAGAGAAGTCAGAGTTTTGTCCGCATCTGGAAGTTGAGTTTCCTTATCGACTAGGATTCCAGGAGTGGTACTGGTGGTTCAGCTTTTTAGAAGAATAGTTCCAGGAGTATTGAGTTGGTGAAGCAGCTCAGAGTTTTAGAGGAACTTCTGAATTTTTTTTATGGATTTGTTGAACCTTATCTCTGGGTGTGTTATCCTGTTTGTGCTTGTGTTCTTCTTAAAGCATTCTCTTCTACTTCGGATCAGAGTTGTGCAGCGGAAGCAATTTGGAAGTGTATCTGCTTTTCTTTACCCGGACAGGAGAAGTGAGTTATTGTCTTCTGATGTTGAGGAGTTGAGTTTGAGATCTTGATCTTGGTTGATCTTAAGGAGATCATTTTGTTGTGTTGATTTGGTCTAGTTTGTTTCTAGAAGCATCAGCAAGGTTGAGCTGATCAGTAAGGCTGTAGACAGCCCAGGATCGTCCGAAGGGTTTTGTGGATTTAGAGATGGAGGAATTAGGACTCTGGAGTCGAAGATTTGTTTTGGATAAGTTTTCTCCGATCGTAAAGGAGCTATGAGATTGGGTAAGTCTGAGAAGTTAGCTCTGAAGTGTTTTGGATCTTTTCTATGATCTTGAAGGTTAAGAGATTGATATACAAGATTTGATTGCCAGTTTGGATAACTGGGATTCGATGAGTTTCATGTATCTTTGAGGGAGTATGTGTATGATCTATCTTTGATTTTGGAACCAGCAGTTCTGGAGTTTTGGTTGTTGAGTCAGACTCGTTTGTAGTCTGATATCTTATCTAGTGTTATAGATGTAGTTGAATAAGAGCTTTTATAGCTTCATAGTATAGATTGTTTGGATTCTCTAGAGCAAGTATCTCGGTATATATATATATATATACACCTGAAAAAACTCGATAAAATTTTATCCAGAATTTGTCTGGATAATTAGATTGGTTTGATTGGTTGAATTGGTTGCTATGGTTGTTAGCATAGGTTTGATATATGCTTGTGTTTTAAAATTTTAATAAGATTATTAAATTACCTTTGTTTTAAATTTCGGGGACGAAATTCATTTAAGAGGGAAGGATTGTAATATCCCAGAATTTTTAACAATATCAATTTAATAACCTGTATGTAAAATTAAATTGATACTGATATTTTGTTAATAATAATTCAGATTGACCAATAATCTTCTTCAATAATTATTTAAATTCGTTATTTTATCTTTTAAAAATAAAAGATTTATTTCTATTTACAATATAAATATATGGTTTATATTTTAAATAGATTTGTATTGTTTTAAATTTAATAAATAAAACATATTTTTCTAATTCTAATATTTTTAGTAATTTGAGAATTTGTTTTTATTTAATAATAACTTTTCAAAGTTATAAAATAAATGATCTTGGTTTAAATTAATAAATGAATCATGATTTAAAATTTTAATATACATTAATAGTTGGAAATTTTAATTTTTATTAAATATAAAGTTTTCAAAGCTATTTAATAAATATATTTATGATTTTTAAATTGATAAGAGAAAAATGTTTAAATATTTAAAATAGTTTTAGCTTGAGTTTTAAATTTAATTAAATTGACAAAGGAGTTTTATAGCACAATTAAATGGAAAATTTATTAATAAAAATATAATTTCCTTTAAAATGGTTTTAATTTAATAATGAGACATTTTAAATACAATATTAACAATGTATTGTATTACAAATAGATTTTTGGTTAAAAATAGCTATTGTTATTTCAAATTTTGATTTGTATTCATGATTTGATTTTTAATATTATATTATGAATTTAATTTGAATTTAAATTCCAAATTATAAATTTTAAATTGTTTTAATTTCCATATGTATAAGCTTCATTTATAAGTACAAATTGTTTTTAGTTCCTTTATAAGTTTATATACATATTAAATTAATAAATTAAAATTTAGCTTAATACATATCTTGACTTGTAAATGCAAACTACTTTTAAAAGACAAGTGTAATAAGATTAAACATTAAGTTGACAAATGTAGATAATTTTTACAAGTGGCACATTTTGGTTTTAATTTTCTTTTATTTAATTAAATATGAAAATTACATATATATAAACTTGCATTTCATATTTATTTTGTTTTCTCATATTCCTAAAATCAAAAGAGAAAAAAAAATTTAAACACCTCTTCAAAATCAAAACTCATCCTCATATCATAATCTTGCATCTTCAAATTCCTGCACATATACAAAATTAAATACCTTCTTCAAAAATTCTGAGGCCTACAAACCAAATCTTGTTCAATAAAAAAAATCAAACCCTGCATATAAAAATCTGCACTTCCTCAAAATCAAATTGGGCCTGTATTCTGTTTTAAAGCCTGGAGATGAAATAATCTGCATGCAAGTGATTTAAGTCAGGAAATCATAAGCAATCTGCATTTTATCTTTTTCTGCAATCTGGAAATGAATGGGCTTTGTATGCAACTGCATTCTTGTCTCTGGGATCAACTGCATATCATTTCAAACATGAAGTAAAACAAGATCTAGCAAAAGCACCTGCACCATTTTCCTGCAAATTCAAAAGGGGTCAAAACAGAACTCTGCTTCTTTTAAATATAAAGTGAGTAACTTTTTAACTTTAAAAATTTAAATAGGTTGCATGCTAGAATAATTGATATAAATAAGTATTGTTGAAACCTGATGTGAATGTGTTGTGTGCACATGCTATTTTTTTTCTATTTTGCCTGATCCGTTGATTTTCGAGGCATAGTATTTTATAAAAATACTTCTCTTTAATTTAGTTACTAATATAACGAAGTGTATAAATCAATGATGTTTGATTTTCTAAGTCAATATTAATAATTTAAGCAAGTAAATAAAAATTTAAAATAAAAATAAAATTATTAACAGTGTTGTCTCTGTAAACACAGATAACACCCTTCAAGATTGATCTTTAATAAGAACTCAATCATATTGATATTGTATATCAGATTCATAAATTAAAGTACTAACTATAACTTGATGTTTTAAAATCAAGAAATAGGATTTTAGAGTTTAGTTTGAGTATCAGTTTGTTCTTGAACTAAAAATGAAATTTGAGCTAGTTCTTGTGATCCATGAATTGAGAAGTTTTGGAATTCTTCTGAATGGAGTAAGTATAGGAGGTGCTCCGAAAAATCATGGATGGGGTTGAAACTGGTTAGTTTTGGTGCAGTTTTGAATTTCTTCATTTAACCCTAGTTTTCACTGTGTCTTTAAATCAATTTGGGTATGTAGGATGGATCGAGTGTTATGATAATTGGTGATTGTGTAGTTGAAGTGTGAAGGAACTGGAGGCCGGAGGGGTTGAACGTCAGGAGGTCGGACTGGCGATCATTCGCCGCTGACAGGTTTTGACAGAAAACCTAGTTTTCTGTTCCCAGGTTTGAATTGGGGGTTGATTTTGATTCTATGATTAATTGTTCAATCTGGTGATGATGTTAGGGCATTGACGAGTTTCTGGTTGAGATTTGATCATCTCTGATGATCAGAGAAGGCGAGGATCACCGTGCATATGCACGGCGATGAGTTTACTGATGATGTATGTTTGGGTTTGATGTGTTGCAGGGGAGGGGGGGTTTGAGGTTTGCTCGAAGTAGATGGGTGGGAGACTCGGGGTAGGCCAGCATTTAACTCGAAGTTAATTTTGGGAAGCCTCGGGATGTTTGCTCTATAGTTTCCAGGTTTTCTGAATCCTGTTTTAAAATCTCCATTTTTAAATTTTTTTTAAATCTTTAGTTTCATTTTTAAAGTAAAGTTTAAATCAAATTCAAATTCAAGTTTGAATTTTTAAATTTAAGTTCAAATTTAAAATCTCAGATTTTAAATAAATTTTTAAAAATATTTAATTTAATTAACAACTTTACTTTGTTAATAATAGTTGAACCTTTTTGAAATTTGAAGTTCTTGTTTAAATAAGAGCAAGTTTAAATGAAGTTTAAAATCGGGAAATTTAAAAATGAACTTCAGTTTTTTTTTAATTTTAAAGGAGGTTTAAATTTGAAGTTTTAAACTAAATGAAAATTTGAAGTTATTAAAATTTTGAAATGAATTTAACTTTAAAATTTTATAGCACTTGTTTGTTTGTCTTGCAATTTAAAAAGTTTTAAATTGTTTAAAGCTTTTATAAGTTTAAATTGTTCTTATTTTTTTTAAAAAAAATTGTTTGAAATGAAATTTAAAGAAATTTCAAAAGTACTTTGTTTTGAACAAAATTTGTTTTAAAACATAATTAAGAAAAAGTTTTATCTTGAATTTAAATTAAGATTAATGTTTTAGAATTAATTTAATTAATAAGGTAATTAAGATTAATCAATTAATTTAATTAATTAATTGAATTCGGAATTAATAATTGATTAATGATTAATAAATTTATAATTAGGACCATTAATTAGATTTTTAAATTATTGATTTGTGAATTATTAATTTTGTAATTAAGTGTTAATCAAGGTTAATTAATTTAAATAATTAACTTTAATCAATGAATAATTGAAGATAATTTAATTTGTAATTTATTTAAGTTAGATACTAAAAGAAATAATTAGAGAATGGTTAATGAAGTCATTAACCAGGATTATTTAACAATTAATTAATATGGTTAATTTTCATAATTAATTAGATTAATTAATTTACTAATAATCAATTGTGAATAATTTGAGTATAATTACTAAAAGTAATTAAGAAATTAATTACTTAATATAATCAATTTAGTTTAATGACATTGTTTATTTTAATTAATTTTAAACACTTGGGTTTTAAAGATAATTAATATATGCAAGAAATGATTTGGGAAATTACTTGTTAAAGTAATTGATTGATAATTACAAATTATAATTATTTGAAGATGTTTAAGAATAAAGTAATTTGGATTTAAATTACTTATTAATTAATCAAGGGATTAATTAAGAAATTAATTAAGAGATAATTAATTTGGTTTAAATAAAGTAATTAAGTTAGTTAATTACTAAATGTAATTAATCTGGGATGATTAATAATTATGAGTTAATTACTAAGGTAATTAATTTAAGAAATAATTAAAGATCATTAATTATTTTAATTAATGTTGTAATTAAAGTTGATTAATTAAGATTAATTAATCAATGATAAGTAATTAAAGATAATTAATCAATGTAATTAATTAAAGATAAATGTAATTAATTATGATTAATTAATCAATTGAGTAATTAAAGGTTAATTACTGTTTGGTTGAGAATAATTAATTTGTGAAATTAATTAAGGATAATTACATGAATGTAATTAAGGGTAATTAATCAAGAGTGATTAATTAAGGTAGTTTATTTTGAATGATTAATTAATTGATTGTAATCAATTAAATGATTGAGTAAGCAAGATATATTTTGATGAAGTAATTAATTTAATTTATTTTAAATTAATTAAAGATGAAGTAATTAATTTAATTCACTTTAAATTAATTAGAGATAGAGATAGTTAATTTAATTCATTTTAAATTAATTATATTGTGATATGAGTGAATCTTTGCTTATATATGAATGGGTGACATTGATTGTCTTGGATGCTTTAAGATCTCAATAATGAGATAAATGATATTGTGTGGTATGAATGACTTGATTGTATTTTGATGATAACATAGGTTATCTATTGTCATGGTGATATATGAATATCTATTTGATATTGATAATGTGGATTACCTGTTATTTTATAACGTTAATTATCAATTGTGATTTATAAGTTATCTATCTGTGTGTATATAGATACTGTATTGAATTGTTTTAAACCTTTAAAACAACTTGGACCTAAAAGACACGCTTGGATTTCGATGAGACCGGGATCGGGTTTCCATATTTGGATATCCGAAAACCACATCTATTCCAAATAACGTTAGGTCGTGAATCCAAATGGAGCTTTGTGAAGACTCGAGGTGTAAGGACTATACGTGAATATAACTCTGTGGGTGATTCCGTAATGAGTTGACGGAATAGTACTTATAGGTTCGAGATGGAGATTAAGAGTGCAAGGGTTTATCGTCGTTAACTCTGATGGTGATTCCAAAATGAGAGTAACGAGATAATGCCTTCGGTTTCGCTCGAAGACGGAACGAACTTGAATGGATTGAATGCTTTCAGAACATCGTCAGGTGGACGATAAGCATTCTAAGTGATGTGTTCTATAAAGGTAATCGTAGCCTCAAGCCTCATCAACCGGGAATGGCTAAAACAGGGGAGGTGCAGCAAGGCTTCGTGGGTAGCCCCCACTTGAGAGTGAGATTTACCCCTGTCTAGAAGTCCCTTTTTGTCGTCTGTGTGGACGGTTGTGAGCTCCAACCGTCGAGGTTATCTTGTTCGAAACTATTCAGTAAGGAATGGGTCCGGCCTTGTGTTGCAGGGGATTTAGGGTGGCTCCTCGGTACGGTGATCTAGGCCACGTACTGTGTCGGGCGGTACCCCAGTAGCCCTGCCGTTGTATGGAATCCAAAATCCAATAAGTGCCAACGGTTTTGATTGTATTACCCACTTTTGTGGCTAATAGCTGGAATTAAATCATGTAACAATTTCAGCTATTTCATATTTATTTGAAAACCCTAGACCCTATTATAATATCATCGGATTTCCTATCAATTGTTTTGGTTAGCGTAAGGTAAAAACTTTTCCATGTTTATGTGTGGGAAGTCTTACATGATACCCTTCTTTCAAAAGGTTTTGAAAATTAAGCAACTTTAACCTGTTACTCACACCATACCCATGTCTGACCCGGAGTTTATTCTGTTTTCTTAAACTCTTTGATACTCAAATTTTTACGAGTTGCCAAGGGATTCAGGTCTGCTTTGACGAATTGTGGAGGAGCAAATGGAGCAGGAGGCTTCTGCGTTAGATATATAGTATTCCGCTGTGTGTTCTGTGTTGTCTCTGAGTCGTATTGAGTTGTAATAACTAGATAGGTGTTTATAACTGTCTAGTATGTGATGTATATCTGTGTAATTCTGATAATGATTGTAAACTATGTAATGTTTATGTTATAAATATAATTTATTCGTTCCGCTGTTTAGATTCTGATGTTGTTTCTTTCTTCTCTTCTTTCTTTTCTCTTTCTATCCCTTTCTTTCTTATTAATGATGCGTCATTCTGTAGAGACGGGTGGCGGGTCATTACAGCACTTATGGATGATTTTTGGATTTTATATCAATAAAGCTATGATTGCTCACCTCAAATAGGATCGCTCTTTCATTAACATATGAGTGTGTGTTTTTCAAACTTTCAAACTGGATTTTGCAAATTTGCACAAGGCGTTAGTCAATTTGGGCCTTTACAATTGGGCTAATCTTTTGGACTTACTCCATTATTATGTCTACCTATAGACAAGAAGGGAAGAATACTTAATTATCAAACTTCAGTTCTAGACATAAGTATTCTAGACATTCAAATGATAGACATGTTTTATTAGTCAGACCTAAAGTTGCTAATTAAACCGCATAGACCATTTAGGTTCTAATAACATTGAAGGAACCAGACCATTTTAAAACAAGTGAAATTTGTAAATTTCAAAATATATTTTAATTTGGATCATAGTGGACCAGTAAATTCTAACGTATAATGTTTGATTCAATCTAGTTATTGAATAAAACCAAATTTTATTTTGAATATATATTAGCTAATTTAATTAATATCATTAATCAAATAAATTTAATGTCAGTCAAATTCAATTAAATGATTGAGTGAAATTTTATTTTATTTAGAAAAATAGACCTTTCATTTCTCTCTTTCAAACTTTGTCACTAACTAGAAGAAGGCTTTTTTTTAGAAAGGGAAATCTTTTATTCCTCTATCTTAATTAAATTAGTTGATTGATTTGTTTAAAAGAGAGTTTTAACCAAATTTATACTTAGTATATTTTGTGAGTATATCCATAAATACTTGAGTGTATATCGTGCATATGCAGCACGCCAAATTGTGTTTATATTAACGTGTATGTGTTTAGATGTTGGGATTTACATTACAATGGACACGTCTGCCTTTATTTATGCATTGGCTAACCAAAACATTGTTAAAATGCATGTGTGTGTATTTAAATATAATTCAAATACATATATTTTGTTAATACATCATTTGATTAATATGAATTAATTCGATCAAATCAACAATTTTGAATACAGTATTTATTTCCAAAATATATAGAGCTTTGATTTAGTAAAATGATTTGAAAACGGGTCTACATCTACAAATTAAAAATATAACATACATGTATACATAATAATTTAAAGTAAAATCAAAATACATGAACCGTATTCTTATGGATAAATCTAACTATAATCGTATTCAATGATTTAAGAATCACTACATCAAGAATAAAGAATCTTGACTGTTGGACAGGCTATAGAATTACAGCTGGCTATGAAAGAATATAATTAAGCATATGGACACTTTCATTCCAATGGTTTGAACTTTGAATTAAGCCTACTGCAACCAACCTTTTCTCCTTTTGGAACTGTCCATGGGCAGGTAATGGCATGATTCTTTTGAAATACCTTAATCACAATCAACTAACCCAATCTAGAGGGCCTCCTAATGATAAGGCTAATGACCATATTCACTATGGCCACGTAATCCTCCCTTAATTCTGTCAAAACCCTCTAGAACTCTATTTCTGATAACCATGTTCCTAATATTGGCCCTATGGAATGTTGCAATCTCCCTAATGGCTTACACACTATTGCTGTAGTTACAGATTCCTCTCGGATGATCCTTAAGCTTTAAATTTCCCTTAGGCTAGAAGGCTATGGAACGGTTTCGACTCTTTGAAAGACAATCTTATGTTATATGTCAAATGCAATGCACACCAAGTCCAAACATTTGCGTACTTGAACGATAGTTGATGACACTTGTGTGCTCTATTGTCGAGAAAAGGAAACGAACACTCACTTAAACTTTGAATGCCCCTACTCCTATGTTGTTTGGGCTGGACTTCTCAACCTAACTGATTTTTCTTGTTCAAACACGATAGCATGGAGGAATGGCGTAGGGCTTCGTAGCTACAAGATGGAGAAATCCTGCCACTGTGATAATAATGACCCTTTTGAAGAAGGTTGTCTCTATGGAATTTGGAAAGAATGGAATCGAAGAGTTATTAGAACCATGGACCATTTGGGTTCTAATAACATTGAAGAATATTAGATCGTTAATCACCTCTATTGTTGGAAGAATTCGTAGGAAATTGAGAAGAAAAGTTAAAGGGTTCAAGGTGTATAACCGCTCTAATTCAATCTACATTGAATTTACTGGATATTTGGATCTTGAACCTTGGAAATCCATGTAATGTTTATTTTCTTGTTTGTTGTGCTCGTATTTCTTTTCTTGTTTTGTTTTATTGCACTATTTTTATTAATAAAATCTGGTAAGGGTCCAGTCAACCCTGCTTGCCTAGGCAAAAAAAGTAAAATAAAACAAAAATATTCTATAAATGATAATAATTTGCAAAAGACATATTTTGTTTATTTATAGTAGTCTGTTGATTTATGTTTATTTATATATTAATACAACTCTCCTTTATATTGGCATGTATGTTTATATAATTTAATAAAAAATTATTATTTTTCGAAACCCTTTTCTTGTAAAACAATTTTAAATTATTTTACCATATATATATGTATGTATGCGTATATACATGTGTGTGTGTATGTATGTATTTAAATAGAAAACCAATATAGAATCAATAGAAATTATCATTAACATTTGAATGATTAAATATACAAAACAACAAATTAACTACTAGACCTATATCTGAATCAACATCAATTATCAATGGAAATTATGAACATCAATTTCAAAATAGACTAAATGAAAATAAATTATGATACTTTTAGATCTACACTTGTAAATTTGCAAATGACAACAAATGCATGTATAAATTCATCAATATAAATTAATTATTAGATTTTCAATGTCATGGAACATATGGATATGTAGAAAAATAGTTGAATTATACCTTGTTAATGTCATCTTTTGATTGCGCTTAGATTGAAAGTTTTATTCCTAGATTTGATATACTAGCTCCTAGCTTTACAAATGCTTGGAGTGCCATCTTTTAATTTTGTTTGATGTGAATGGGTGCCATTTTTTGGCCAAAAATATAAGAGTAAGAAGGAGAGTGGAGAGTAGGGTTTGAGGAGCAGATTAGGAGAGGAAACGAGAAGTTAATTTTGATATTTATAGAGGGATCCAAGCAATAAATTTTCTCCTTTAATTTCTTAACTATTTCTTTAGTATCCCATATCAAACTTTTGAATTTGAAGACCCACTTGCTTCCTCTATGGCCGGCCATAACAAAGTCGCCTTTGTCTTTTAAATATTCCTAAAAAAATTTGTAACTAATTATATTAAATAAAATTTAAGTGTGTATCGATATCATATATGGATGGGTGTGTGTATATATATAACTTTTATATATAAACCCAATTAATTATGAATTGCATCTAGAAAATACCGATGGCACCTAGTATATCAAATAAATAAATAAATAATATTTCTTAAATATTAATTAATTTATGTTTAAGAAGCCCTACCTTAATACCCAAACTATCCAATAGTATTACTATGTAATACGGTTGGATAATTCGGAGAATGAGGCAATATGGGTACACATGTGAATATTCGCTTAGGCTAACACTGATACATATTTAACGTCGAATAGATAGCTCACTAATACATACAAGGTATCGGCACGAAGCAATAAACACGCGTGTCTTTAGGATATAACGATACAGTATATATAGTAAATAATAGAGAATATAGAGTCAGAATCGCAATGACAAAATATAATATACAATATACAATGTAGGTCCAAAATACAACTTAAGAATATAAATGCAATTAAACTGTATAACTAGTCTCCACTATGCCCAGTAAACATAAGCCATTCTCACTATCCCTGTACTTGAAAAAGCCTTGGACTTACAATGTGTATTACGTAAATAACACATGGGTCGGACTATGTCTAAATCAAGGGTTAATAAATATAGGTGACAAAGTATATGCTAGGAATAATAATGTGACAATGCAGGCATAGTAAGGCAAGTCAATAGTCCCAATGTCAATGTATTTATAAATTGTGATATGTATATATATAAGGTATATAATTATGATATCATACATAATTATTGAAATATCACATAACACAAATATCACGAAGTCATGTACAAAGATGTCACTACTACAAAACAGGCCATTTGCATCGGTTGTTTACCCCCCCTTTTGCATCAGTTCAGCAACCAATGCATATGCAATCGATGCAATAGGCTTAACACTTTTGCATCAGTTCTGAAACCGATGCAAAAAGGTCCTTTTTGCATCGGTTGTTACTAATAACTGATGCAATAAAGGAATTTGTTGCATAGGTTGTTGTTGAAAACCGATGCAAACTAATCCCTCTGTTGCATAGTTTTTTTTATAACAACCGATGCAAACTAATCCCTCTATTGCATCAGTAATTTATACCTGATGCAAAAAAGCCATTCTCAGAAACCATTATTACAATACTTAAATAGACTATATATATGTATATATTAATGATTATAACAAACAATTATTGCATGCAATATTACAATAATTCAAAATTAAACTTGATGGCAAATACAAACTGAATAACATAATACCAAAATAAACATATATCATCAATTATAGTGTTAGTAATCTATACAAAATAATGGTTCATACATTCATTTTAGCAGCATAATTCAGATCATGGTGAATATGCCATATGTTGCAGCTGATATTTTGAATGTAGATTTTCCAATGCGTCTATCTGATTGCAGTGCTTGAAAAACAACATATGAGTTAAAACGAACACCTCCTACACTGTAGAGAATTAAAGTTGACCACACTGGAATGATCCTTACTAGACATTTAACCTCTTCGACCTGCTGGAGAGTGCATAGTCTCCATTTATTGGTTTTTATTTCATCATTTGGTGTCATTATTGCAGCCTTGTCTAAACACCTACAACACATACAATGTATTATTGTTGTATATACTCTCTTTTTTTCAATATATAAATGAAAAAACAGTATTTATTTTGATTACCTGAACTGTTCAGTGTGGGGGAGCTTAGAGTTAATTGAACCTCTTTTCATTTCTAGGCTAAGCAATAGGTTGATGTCCACAGGTTGAACTAAATGTCTCTTTCTGAATGCTGCAACGATCACCTGTGCAACGCTTGTAAAGGGACTACCTTGAGGCTTCAACTGAATAAATTAATGGAATATTCATGGTACATGTTATATCCTCTTTAAAAATCTGAAGAGTACCTGTATAAATCAGTTCAAAGATACGAATAAATTAATTGAAAAGCTGATTTGAAGTGGATTCCTTATTATCTATATTCAAATTGATTATCATTTCAATATTCGATAAAATATTCGAATATAGATATATCCATATTTGATATCTGTACTACACCTATTTAAATGGTGATATCCATTTACACCCTTAAAAAAATAGGAAGCCTTTTGACATGTAGCTTGATTTAACTGTGCCAAACTTCATACTGACTCTGCTAAGTCTACATGACTGATATAATACTAAAGTTTATACAATATATTGTTGATACTCTAGATGTGAATTTATCCACTATATAGATCATTGCTAAAAGTATTTCTCTTCCTTTTTAATATATTCTTTTTTCATGTCGCAGAATTTTTGCACACTAGAAT
The DNA here is from genome assembly GCA_030765085.1 of Allium cepa. NCBI lineage: Eukaryota > Viridiplantae > Streptophyta > Magnoliopsida > Asparagales > Amaryllidaceae > Allium > Allium cepa. The sequence goes on along the minus strand of CM060940.1, from coordinate 404,512,737 downwards.
TTGACCTATTATAAAATATAAAAGCGTGGGTACTTTTGAGCAGGAAAAATATTGCCTAAACAAATGATTTCATGGCAGCTAATATGATGCAAAAAAAATTTCTTGCATGGTAATTTGGTTTTGGTTTTATGTAAATGATTTATAAAATTGTTTTGTAACACTAGACGAATGGTCCGATGAGAAAGTTGAATACACGATCGAAGTTGGGGGGAATTTATATGCAAACAAGATTTATGAGGCTTATATACCCAAGGGAGTTTCAAAACCTAAACCAGATTCAAGTAAGGAGGAATGAACCAAATTTATCAGGTAAACATATCGACTTTCCATCTGAACTGGTATTAAGAGTTTACTTTTTTAAGCCAAATGTATTGTTTTCTACAGGTCTAAGTACGAAACACAAGAGTTTCTAAAGCCATGTTTGTGTATGGTCTCTTCCAAAATGTCTTTCAACTCTTCTGATTCAGGAAAGAGTCTGGATAGTAACTTTGCTTCGTACAGTTTCAAGAGACAAGTGAGTTTTCCATCTATATCACTGTTTACATTTATAGATTATGCCAAGAATTCCGTTTTATTTCCATGTGTTAATTTCTGGGTATATGGGAAATCAATAAATATGATAACACAGGAGTGCACAGGAGAAGTCATTGGAAAATTGAAAGTGAAAGTAATAAGAGGAACAGATTTAGCTATAAGAGATTATTTATCAAGTGATCCTTATGTAATTTTATTTCTTAGGCAGCAGGTGAGCAACTTCTTAATGCTTACCAATTTTCTACTTATTAATTAGAAATTGACTTCTTAACATATTTTTTATTTATTTGTTACATTGAATATATGCAGAAGACAAAAACAAGAGTCATCACAATTTAAATCCTGTTTGGAATCAAGAACTTATGTTATCAGTTTATCGTCGTTCTGGAGCTTTAAAATTGGTCAGTATGTATTTTTATAAGTCACCTAGCCTCCTTGGACACAACTTGATAGGTATTTTCTGCAGTAGTATTAAAGTACGAACATTGTTGTGAATTACGAAAATATTTATTTACTTTCAACTTATAATGAACTCACTTTGCCAGTTGCTTTTTCAAATGCAGCAACCATTTCAAGAACAGAAGTACCACATCCAGTTCCCACGTTATAGGCAACGCAACCTGGAACATTATAGCAAATTGTCAAAACATATTTAATTTTATAAACTTCAAATTCAATATCTAGAAGGGTGTTAGATACCAATATCTTTGGCAGTGAAAATCTTTCTAAGTGCTGCAATATGACCATCAGCTAAGTCCATTACATGAATATAATCTCGAACCTGTATCTCAAATCATAGTGTAGCCTAAAGTAAATATAAAGGATTTAACATATACATGATAATTCTTACCGCAGTGCCATCTTTTGTTGGATAGTCAAAACCTCTTAACATCTATAATATTATTGAGCACATCGATATAGACAAATACAGTGGTGAAGACTATTGATGGTGACTGCCTGCTAGTAATGGTAAATTTTCAAATAAATCAGCTTGGAACAGTATTAGAACTCAATCCCCTACTATACACTGGCACATCATCTATGTAATAGGATTTAAGCTCTTAAAATGTCCATATTAAGATAAAATTTTTGAATTTACTGGCACATCATCTATCTAAAAATCATAGAAATTTATTGGTATATTCTTGCAATTTACCCTTGTCATACTGATCTTTTGTATAATCAAATTATAAAATGCGACTAGCAATGTGGACTACAGGTCTTATTAATTTAATGAAATGGTATGTTAATTTTGATGTGTTTATAAAATGTACCCAATGATGTTATTTTTTTTATAGCAGACATGATGAAGTACATGTAAAATTGAAGATTTGTTCTTTCACGCAAGTTGTACTTTGATAATCATGTAATAAGCACAAATATACCAGGAACAATAAAACATGATCTGATTACATGAATATACAATCTAACCATGTTAGCCCAGACCATTGCCCAAAAGTACTTTTTCATCAACCTATTTTATCTGAAACATATGTTTTAATATCAGTTGGAGTTCAGCTGTCCCCTGTAGAAAATTTATGATGTTCATCTTCAATGGTTCAATACTTCAACTGCTACCTACTTTTTTCTCCTGTAGTTAAAAGCTCAATTATTAAGAATCAACAACTTTGGACTATACAACCATTTTCTCTGCTTATGTTAGCCTATTATTCCTCACTATTAGCGAGTCCTTGGATTTTTGTTACCAATATGGAAAAATAGTCACTATACCGATTCTACCGATAAAGAAAACTGAAAAACGTTACCATTACCGATACCATGATACATCGATGATTAGTATACCGATGAATTAGTTAGGTTTGGTTGATAATTGTAAATTTACCACCAAGTACAAGCAGGTAAAAAAAGTTGTTGTATATTCATGCTTTAACAGATGGTTTATTTCAAATTTACTGGCACATCATCTATCCATTTTTTGAATGTGAATATTCAAAAAATACATAGACTCAAGTTAAATAGATTTTCAACATAAATCATATACAACATGATAGCCTACTGGATGTTTTAATTTCTATTTCACACAATCAAGGCAGAGATAGAAAACAGCAGAACATATTAGATGCTTGATTGTTGCAACTATATGGCATATATGGTGTGAAAGGTGTAATTAATAGTTTAATAAGACGGAAATGCCTCATTAGACCAGATCTGATCTTATTAAACAAGACGTTGACTGAATCAAACAATTGGTAGCTATCAGCTAATTTTACAGTTCAGAAGTAACTTATCTTGTTTTTATGCATTCGAGAACGGTCAGAGCAGAGCTACAACGGTTAAAGTGAGTAGATCTACATCCGGTTGCTGCTTTATGTTGATGAGATGTGGTCTACAGTCGAGGCTTGTTGGAGGAGGTATGATTCCTTTTTAGTTTTCGCCATCTTTTTGTACTTGCAAAGTCATTCTGATTTCATCTGCCACCTGCCATCAACCTCCATCACCAGGAAATCAACATCCACCTTCAAACAATTCATCATACCTGAAACCAACCAATTCTGCCTAAACTTGCGACCACCATAACCTAAAAACACTGCCATCCCCCCTGACCACAATCAACCACACCACCAACACTTGCACATCATCATTTCTAATTTCCTCCACATCAAAACCCCCCGCCATCACAATTGCTATCTCCCACAAACACATCAACCTTTCTAATCACCACTACAAAAACATCCCATCACAACAACCAACTATTCACATCATCCATTTTACTGCTGTTTACAAATCCCCTTTACTATTATTAACTATTCCAGATCATCACCTCTGACATATATGATATAACCCCCTACCTCACAACAGTGCACATCCAAACCACCTGACCACCTTCATACAAACTACAGTCATATATACATTCATACAAACTACTCACAAAGCAAAATTGCTGATCACCTCTGTTTCACCGGCTTTTTGAATCTCTAATCTGAAGTACTTTCTGCGACATCAGTTCACTACAAACCCCACTGGTACACTGCAAGTTCATCCCCTTGCTTACATATCACTACCTCAACTACACTGTCTACCCTCTTCCAAACCCGCAACTTTACTTCCCAAACACAGCACCATGTAATTTCATTGCACTCGCAACCTGCTAGAAGCCTACAACTGCACTTGACCATCACTGTCACTGCTGCAACATCACGCCTTCGAACAACCACCACAACCGCTACTTCACCGAACTCCACAACCACCGCTACTCCAAATCCCCAATCACTCGACTAAATCTTCCGTTTTGGGAAGCGAGAGATTTTGTGTTTTGGCAATTCGATTTGTTTTGGGGAAATTTCTAATTCTAAATCTTTGACCCATCTCAGCTAAAGAAGTCCTCGACGCTAACCCTAATCACGTCATCAGCAAACCCTACTCTGCAATTGGGCATGAATCGTCTTCGTATGCCATCAACAGAGCGTCCAATTCTGCGATTAGAGCTTATTCCTCTCAGCAATAGGGGTCACCAGGAAGGTTGTAGCAGAATTTTAGCTTGAAGACTAATAGAAGATGTTAATTAGCAGCAAAATAACCCATTTTAGCATCTCGTTTAATTTGTTAAAGAAGAAAAGAAGTAAAAAGTAATTTTTCTGGCACCGAGCATTCGGAGGAGGAGAAGATTTTTTTTGTTGGAAGTGGGTTATCGAAGAGCAAGGAGTACATTTGTCCAAAGTAGTAACTATGGAGCCAATTTTTCATTATTTCCCACCTAAATTTTATATTGCCATCAACATGTAGTTTCATCGGTTGATTTTAAAACCGATGCGACTAAAACTATTTGCATCGGTTGTTGGTGAGAACTGATGCAAATTTGATTTTTTTATTACCTAGTTCTTTCCACGTACCAATTGCATCGGTTATTAAGATAGAAGTGATGCAAATAGTTCTATTTGCATCAGTTTTTACTTCAACCGATGCAAATGAGGCGAAGCAATATGCACTTTTTGTACTAGTGTGTCATCACCCATAAGGAAACACATTAACCGGAATTCACAAAATTTACATTAGATGGGCGAATCATGCATATTTAGAAATCATCATCAAAATCCATAAATCAATGAAAAATGAAATATCATTAAGAGTAGTCGGGCCAGAACACGTCATTGGCCACATATCTGTCCATCTCAAATAAAATATCATCATCAATATAAAATATAGAAATCTTGGTCGTCTATCAAAGAATCATACATACATACATATATATATATATAATATAAAATATGATAATATTTTATAATATGGACACTGTCATAGATACAATCTCATCAGCTCATATGAAATAACACATAATGTATCATGATGGATACTTGACTATATATAAGACACAAAGTCGTAGGTAGAGTTATATCTCATAAGAATATACTTATCTTCCATGCATAATGGAAACCAATAGGAGACTAATATCATGTCTACCTGCTCCAGGAGCCTCACATGTGTTTATCTGACGCTCCTACAGTCATCAGTTATCTTTCCCCTTGGCATTGTGACAGGATCCACCTTTGTGTTCATCTACACGAGGACTCTATATGGCCACGATCCGACATATGGCCCTATAGGTAACTGTTTTCTAGCATATGTGACGTAGAGACAAACACACATATACTGACACATGGTAATAGGTTGAAACATGGCCACACGCATATATATAATAGTGTCATGGATCTAGGGCACGACCACCGTGATCAGGCCACCAGTGGATACTGGCCAATTGAGTTCACTTCTGAAACATAAAAGGAACTAGAAAAGATAAATAGACACATAGTATATGTATTCAATAGCTAACAGATACCTCCACATAAATGCCAACATATGGCCCTATATATTGCAACACATGGCTCGATATGATTCACCAACACATGGCTCAATATAATCATCAATAAATGGATCAATACATGACTCATTTTCCATAAATCCTCATCACATGAGTGTCGTATACTAACAATGAATGACCGAATAAATATCACAATAGCGCCACATAACACTGTGTGATACCCAAACATTTTTCATTTCTTATAAACAAGATATGATGAATATAAAGGGAATCACTCATAAATCCAAAACCAATCATTGAAAAGGGTATCATGAATATAAAGTGAAACATTCAAATAAATATTCACATTAAATATAAATAAATAACATTAATTCAATATACTATGATGATTCCTTTATAAAACTTGCTTAAATAAAATAACTTATTTTATATGTAAACCAAAATAATTTTATTATTTACAAATTACTACCAAAATCCCATTGTCATACTTAAATCTTTAAAATTATCACATGAAATAAAATATTAATTATAATAATCATTTCATAATTTTCTATAATTGATTACGATCTTTAAATCATTTTTATAACATTTAAATCAATCAATTTTATCCAGAATTGCATGGAATACAGAAAATACAAAATAATAATAGGTAACTATTTTATATTTTTCCCAATATTTTATAAATTTTAAAACAATCAATTTAAATTAAAAAACTAATTTTATTTTAATAAATAATAACAATAATTAAGTAACAAATATTTAATTTAAATAAAACTTTTCTATAATCAAATATATATACACAACATGCCTTTTCTTTATAAATATTTTTATTTATAATATTACTAATATATATATATATAATTAATTAATTAATTAATACATAAATAAATACATACATAGATACGTACATAGACACATACAAAAATGGCGTGGTCGATCGCTGCCAGTAGTCGATTGCAAGCGGTCAATCAGTAATCCTAGGTAGTCGAGTGGTCGGTCGCATGTCTGAGCAAACGATTGTCGATTCAGGTGATCTAATCCTCCTTCTTCGATCATCTTCTCCAATTTAATGTACAAACAAAGTATTCAATCAAATAACAATTCAAACACATCTCATGCAAAGAATTGGATGATATAGACGTAGATTGGTAGGTGCGTTTACTTACCTAGAGCTTATGTTCTTCTTCCCCCATATTTACACGTCCCAGATACCCTACACCTTAATAAACTCAATTCCTTCCTTACTCAAGTGTATATTTATGTCGAGATTCACATATCCAAATTTGGGAATTTATAGAATTTAGTAGGATTTTTTTTAACTTTTAAATGGTGGAGTAACGGTAGGATGTTTGATTTTTTGAAAAACGAAGAAAGTGAGCATTTAAGTTATATTTGTAAGTGAAGATGAATTGTCTGGGGATAGAAACATCTGGATTAGAGAAGTTTTGGGCTTCATTTAGATTGGTTTATGTTATTCAGGCTTAAAGTAAAAATATATTTATATTTATTTTGTTATTTCATTCTTTTTATAAACTATTATTTTATTAAAACAAATAAAATTTATATCTACAAGGCTTAATTATTTATCTAACATTTTTAAATTTTCTAAAATTTATTTATATATTTTAATTCATTAGATTGAATACAATATTCACATTTTAATCTCAATTATTAATTAATTTCCAAATTATTTTTTTATAATCTTTTAATAAATAAATCTTGTCAAAACCATTTAATCTCATTATTAATTACTTTATTATCAATTTTCCATATTCGAAAATAAATTCAAATTATTCATTTTTAATTCTAAAAATCCATCTTAATTAATTAAATAATCATTATTAATTACCCCCAAAATAACTTGTTGTTATATTATGACAATTTATAAATAAACTAAATCATGTGTTATTTTGGATAATTTATCAATGCAGTTATCACATGTGTAAATTTAGTTTGTGATTAATATTGAACAATTCAAATATTAATATTCACACTTCACCTAAGCTAGTGATGTGACAATTGTCCAAATTTATCGCTTATACATCTTTTTTGGTAAATCCAATTTTAAAAATTTAATCGGTTCCTTTAAGCAGTAATTATTTACATCAATTCACTGCATCAACAATATTTCACTTTAGGACTTATGAAATTTGGTTTTGTTCAAAATTTCAATATTGTCCTTATTTAACTTGGTTACACCTTAAACAAAGTCCTTGGTTCAATAATAACATTCATTATTAACCATATTGCTCTAGTCAGTGACTTTATTTTGAGTTGACTATAGTTGGCCATGATACTAACCTCGTATGACTAAGGAGATGAATTCTCATTGAATGGTGTTTCGCTTCCAATGCTTTAAGCTAGACCGAACTATAGTCTTTCGATGGACCCCATGTCATAATTTAACTATAATAAAAGTAGCGTATTCGTATTTAAGTTCAGCAGCATTATGAAGTAAAGAGATATGTGGAATATCATCACTTTAAGATTTTCTATTGGACGTTGGTTATTATTAGCCAACATGAAACTCTCGAGTGGCTCATTCCAAAGTTATCCAACAACCATCAACATAACCCTTTAGTTCCCAAAACAACCATGAGTAATTCATTGCCCAACATTTAGAGAGCATTATGTACTTTGGTCGCAATAGATGTATCAGTATCCTTTACCAAAACATCTTGACCAAGAATATTTAACACAAAATGTTATTTTATATTATGGTAATTACATACTATTGCAACTATTTACAATTGCAATCACATAACATTTCGTTTATGGATTTTCTTATCTATATAACTAAACTAATTACATAATTAATTATATAACTATGTAAAAAAGTATTAATAGATAATAAATACCTTTATTACTGACAAGATTGGTCATAGAGTTAGATATATGCAACAAATTACATAAATACCCTTAGGGCATACACTTAAGGCTATCGGTATGACATATGGTATATCGTAACTTTTGAACGATCATAATTCTTTAGCAAGATGATGATGTGGAACATTAGGGATGTGGCACATGGCATTCCTAAGATTGTCTTATACTACGGTTGACTTTTCTCACTTTTGCTGATGTGGTATAAGCTGATCAATGGAATGTTAACAAATGGACAAATTCATAATGTAGACAGAACTTCAATTTCATAGCCTCGATAGTGCTTTATATTTTTTACAGCCACATAAATGCAATATATATACATATATACTGTAACACCCATTTTCTCCTAAAACATACATAATGCGGGTTTTATATTACAACCACATGAAGAAACTGTGCATATCAGATGAAATTATGATATTGGGAGATGCGAACAAGAGGATGAGGCTATAGAGGCAAATAACCGTAAATTTCAAAAGAAAATATTACAAGGCATCAACAAGTAGCATATACTGCTCCTTTAAAGAACTGCACAACAATCCTAAAGCAGCATCACATGCTCCGCCTTCAAAGAACTACGCTGAAATTCCAAAAGTAAACCTATATTCTCCTAAGAGGATGCACCGTGCTCCAGGATTAATAGCTTGTATGCTTCAAAAGACTGTACTCCAAGAAGAGCAATCTGGACTCTACACATAGACTGTGCCCAATTTTCGTAAGGAATAGTGGCACCAACTTCTTCAAAGCCTACATCCTTATCTTAGGAAGGACAATCTCATAAGCTTAACTTAAAAACCATGTCATGATTTTGATAAGCCATCAGTTAGCATGAGACGACTGCACCATGCTTGGACAAAGTCGTATAAATGGATGGGTGGCCACATTGTAATTCCAATAAGATACACCCCATTTCCGCAAAAAATGGCTTTATTTCATTCAGAAAAAACTACAATGTCTCCTTTAGAAGGACAGATCGGATAGCGCAGGGTGCGTCGAGCAACAAGAGTGCATCCAACAAGTTGAACTCAAGGGGTAGTTTGGAAAACACATCCATATTTTAAATCTTCTGCCTAAGGATTCAAAATTCAAAACTATCGCCTCGGACTCAAATTCTCCTGCCAAATTCTCTCAGCCACCTGAGCAATCTAAGGGCAAAATTTCTTAAGAAAGGGTTAATGACACATGGGATAATCGGGAGACGAAGAAGAAAAGGCTGGAAAAGGAAATTGATGATCCATGTGACTTCATTATACTATAAATGGAAAAGTACTACTGTATAAAAAGAGACTTTTTGATGAATTCTCTGAAAATTTTCCTTACATTCATGGACTCTTTCTCCTATTAAAATCATTATGAGGAAGAAGAAAGATAATAAATGATTTGGCCCATGGACGTAGGGTTTCATGAAACCCGAACTACATAAATTTCATGTCCTTAACTTTATTACACTTATTATTTTCTATTTTAAATGGATGTTCTTATTTATATAATTAAATTAATTACATAATTAATTATATAACTATGTAACAAAGTATAAATAGATAACAAATACCTTTATTATTAACAAGATTGGTCATAGAGTTAGATATATGTAACAAATTACATAAATACCCATAGGGCATACGCTTAAGGCTATCAGTCTGACATATGGTATATCATAACTTTTGAGCGGTCATAATTCTTTAGCAAGATGATGATGTGGAACATTAGGGATGTGATACATGGCATTCTTGAGATGGTCTCTTATTCTACTGTACCTCTTCTCACTTTGTTGATGTGGTATAAGCTACTCAATGGAACATTAACATATGGACAAATTCATAACTTAGACAGAAATTCAATTTCAAAGCCTCGATAGTGCTTTATATTTCTTATAGCAACATAAATGCAATAAAGTTATATATATAACTTTACACCCATTTTCTCCTAAAACATACATAGCACAGGTCTTATGTTGCAACCACATAAAGAAACTGTTATATCAGACGAAATTGTGATACTGAGAGATGCGAACAAGAGGACGAGGCTGTAGAGGCAAATAACCGTAAGTTTGAATCAAAAGAAAATATTACAAGGCATCAATAAGCAGCATATACTACTCCTTTAAAGGACTGCACAACAATCTTAAAACAACATCACATGCTCCACCTTCAAAGAACTGCACCAAAATTCTAAAAGTAAACCTATATTCATCTAAGAGGATGCGCCGAGCTCTAGGAATAATAGCTTGTACACTCCAAAAGACTATACTCCAAGAAGAGCATCATGGACTCAACACATGGACTATGCCCAATTTTTGTAAAGAACTGTTGCATCAACTTCTCTAAAGGCTACATCCTTATCATAGGAAGGACAATCTCATAAGCTTTACTTAGAAACTACAACATGATTTTTATAAGCCATCGGTTAGCATGAGACGACTGCACCACACTTGCACAAAAACATCTAAATGGATAGGAGGACAACATCGTAATTCCAATAAGATACACCCATTTCCACAAAAAGGGCTTCATCTCATTTAGAAAAACTACAATGTCTCCTTCAGAAGGACATATCGGATCAACCCAAGGTACGTCGAGCAACAAGAGTGCATCTAACAAGTTGAACACAAGAGGTAGGTTTGAAAACACATCCAGAACTTAAATCTTTCGCCTAAGAATTCAAAATTCAAAATTCTCGCTTTGAACTCTAATTCTCCCGCCTAATTAGAACCGCCAAATTCTCAGCCACCTGAGCAATCTGAGGGAAAATTACTTAAATAAAGGGCTAATGACACATGGGATAATCGGGCGACGGAGAAGAAAAGGCTGGAAAAGGAAACTGATGATCCATGTGACTTCATTATACTATAAATGGAAAAGTACTATGGCATAAAAAGATACTATTTGATGAATTCTCTGAAAATTTTCCTCAGACTCGTGTACTCTTTTTGCTATTAAAAGCATTGTACGAGGAAGAAGAAAGATAATAAATGATTTAGCCTATGGCCGTTGGATTTTATGAAATCCGAACCACATATATTTTGTATCCTTAACTTTATTACACTTATTATTTTCTATTTTTGGTAGATTATGTTTAACTTTTATTTTGCTAAGTTTGGCTTTTAAACCAGCCTAGGCACTTTAGCAAATAGTTAAGGTGTTTTCCATAACCGTGTAAGTACCACGCATTATAATTACTTCGTTAAAGGCAAATTAAGTATTACTTAAATCTATTGATTAACAACTAATAGGGTAATCGTAATATAATTTCCTTACAAAAAATCTAGTGTAGCGAGATGAAAATTCTCATTAACGTTTTAACGCTAGTAGGAGGCCCTCTCCCGGCAAACCTTGATCAAAGTCATAACCTAAACCACTTCCCAACACTTTCTAAGGTACCCTGAATAATGCAAACAGGAAATTCATCTACTCCCTCATAACAAGAACCTGAGCATTCGGCCTCAAAATCAAATAAACCCTTAACCACCTCATCAAAAACAAATTATCACCCCTAAAATAACCTCAGACTCCATCCTTGATTAACTGAACACTTTCGTTGCTCAAACGAATGGAAAGATGGCTGGTATTAAGAAATTGGCAACTAAAATCAGAATAGATCTTCAAATTTCCATAGTTCCATAGCCCACCACCAACTTTCTCTTATTGAACAAAAAGTGCAAGAAGGAGAAAAATACAACATTCTCATGAAGAAGAACGGTGGTGCTGGAGTACTCAGCTTAGGAAAAAAGAAAAGGGCAAGACACCAACAAACCCAAATAGTAAAGGAAAACCTATGAATGTCAACCCACTATAATTGGAGAAAAGCAAGAACTAGACTTGTAGAAGAATGAGGCCAGCTCAGCCTACAAGTGTGCCTCATTGCACGTCAACGAGAAAGACGAGGAGATAAGAGAGCCGAAGGCTTGCATGGATATAACGATCCTGACTCGACCTTCGAAAATGGGCACCGAATACGACACTCATATTCTAATGTCGCAGATCCAAACGTCAATTCTGGCGCACAGGAGCTTATAACACCATTTACCACACAGCGGAAGAGAAAGAATAATACATTGATATACAACATTGATACAATATCTGATACAACAGATGATACAATAGATATCAATATACATCAGAGATACGATACAATAAAATAGCAGCAGAAATGATAATGGCTAACACCAGCAGCGGAACAAATAACTCCAATGGAATGCGTCCCCAAATCCAATGCTCTAATCTAAGCTAGCTCGAACCAACATCACTTATCACCTAGATAAGCAAGTCTCGTCCGAATCCAAAGACTAGACTAACTCCAGACAATCTATACACCTGACTATCTGAAAAACCCAACTCTAGACTGCCCATGTGGAAATTTGTGGGCACCTAGAGTTTAGGATAGGAACAATAAACTCCGAGTCAGTCATGGGACTGGTATGAGTAACAAAAACAATTTGGTCTTTTAAAAAAAACAAAGAATTTAAAATAAATCCGCAATGCTTTTTTGAAAATGAAACTACCATGAGGCCTCCCGCCACACACAATGCAAACGCAGAATTGGAGGAGATTTCTCCTTATGATGGTCAAATATGCTTGCTATGCGAATTTCTTTGATATTATTACTATAAGTGCAAAGTGCAAAAAAGCATTTCGAAAATAGAATATAAATCCTAGCCAGCATAGACATTCCGAACTATGCCTACTATAGCTACCATCCAAACAGCGGGGCGCCACCATAAGTGAATGGCAGGTAATACAACTAAAAACGTACAGGGCGCGTATTGTTTCGTTTGGATTTCCAACAAATGGTCGGGCTAAGGAACTACCCACTGTCCATGGGATCGCCTTTGATGGGACGTCCCGAGAACTTAACCAGCTCTCTGCTAACACAAGGCCGGGTTACCTCTGTAACTAGGTAACTACTTCTCGAGCATGCGACTCCCCGGTCCTTTGGGACCTTTATCCGAGGCGCCTCTAAAGCAACAACCACATAGTAAATGAGATTGGAGCCACCACATAGGTAAATATCTGGGCTCCATGCCATGATACCACCCTTTACCAGAAGGTAATGATACACCCTAAAGGGCGCGACCCTCATAACCTTGCCGCATCTTTCCTGTTTTGACCATTTCTGGGCTGTGAGGTCCTGATGCAGTCTCGTCCTCAAAGCTACGCTTTATACAAAAGCCATTCTCTGATCACAAATGATCAACAAATGATCATTAACACACAGCAGCACTTAGCATGCCACACTACCAAATTGGGAGTATATCGCTAATAACCTTCAATTACATAACCTCTGAGCTCGTACGTCTCAGAGAAGGGTGTTAAGCTAAGAGAATAAATTCTCCTCCACCAACAGATACGTATTTGAAAGAAATCTGCTTTATATCTCAAAGTGTAGTGTCAGACATGTAACCTGTCAGACATGTAACCATACAAGTCTGTTCCGGGTTCGAACAGAACCGAAGGCACTTCCGAAGAAGCCCTTGCAAATTCGGGTATTCACAATCCCGATCGGACTTCCCACCACTTAGGGAATTTCTATACTGGCGCGACTCGGTGCAGAGACAATCGATAGGTTATCCTATCGTTTTCACAAATACCCGGTCTTCAACACCGGTCTTCCACACCGGTCTTCAAATGTTATCCATATCGACGTGTCATTATTCGGAATGGGTTATATGACACAAGGCCCTCTCCCGGCTAAACTGAATAATGAGCGCAATATTTAAAATATATGGACATGGGATTTCATTTAAGTCACAACTTAATAGAAAATCAAAACTTTCTTTCAAATAGTTAAACAAATTTACCATTTTAAATCTCTAAACAAAAGATTTATTTCACCAAATTTCACCCAGATTTCACAAAGCTTCATTTACACAGTTTTCAAGACGATTCCATTTCAAAATTGGATTAACTCATCCAATCTTTAAATCGAAGATTTAATTGATAGCTTTCAAAACAATTTACAATTTAAATCTTTTATAATATATAAGATTCACCCTTCAAAATTCTCTTCGATTTCAAAACAAAGTGCAATCATCTTCACCAAGGTCAATTTATAGTCTTCCAACTATTTACGTTTCCATTTCAAACTTGAAATTGTCTTATCACAAATTAGGAATTCATCCCTTATATGAAAGCTTTATTATATGGAAATAAATAGTTTTCGTTTCTTTTGGAAAAACTGATTACAAATTAAAGCCATTCAAGTATAGAACTTGAATTCAAATTTATATTTCCAAAACCAGACTATTTAAATGGTTAAGATCTCATATAAGCATCTTTTATGACTTGTATAATGTTTGGACCAAAATCCCAAGTCACTGAATTTAATTTCAAACATTGAATTCAAATTTTAAATCAAATTATTTCAAATTCCAAGTTTTCATCAAGTTATTTAAAATAACTTTTATTTCTGAAATTCATTTCAAAAGTTCTTAATTCAAAATTCAAAACTATTTTGGATTCAAGAATTCAATTTCTAAATTTGATACAAAACTGTGACTTAACCGATTTCCTCGTGAAATCCGCATTTGTGTGTGTATGGTGTAGTCCAGGGGTTTAACACAATAGTGCAACAACATCATCAATCAGCACAGATTCAAAATACAGAAATATAGTTTATAAGCGGTATAACTATAACGCTTATCTTTTATTCACAGATCATATATATATATATCACAAATAATAAATTATATCACAGATAATTAATTACATTACACATCACATCATAAATCTGGATATATCATAAAGTATCACAGATCAGGAATATCAGACCGTTAAATAATTCAATCAAGTCCAAACATTCACAAGTAAATTTATTAGTTAACAGATTTATTTAATCCTTTATTAGTTAATCTTTTATTATTAACTACTCAATCTTGATTAATGAACCAATTAACCTTTAATTATTTAAATTATCTTTATTAATCATAATTATTAATTAACCCTTTAATTAATAAATTTAATTAACCCTTTGATTTATAACAAATATTTATACCCAACTTACCGATTATCATTTAATTAATTACATCCAGTAACTATCTATTAATTACCTTTCTAAGTGATTATATATCTCTTTATTTCAATTTGTCAAATGATTATTTGGAATTAATTTAAACTTAAGTAATTAACTTGAACAAATTTTATTAACTCGATTAATTACACTGAATAATTTTTCCCATAATAACTGCTGTCATTAAGCAATTATACTTAATAATTTCAAGATTGATTATTATTAAATTAATTAATCTAATTTATTGTTAAAATTTATCACATTACATTAATTAATTATCAAATAAAATCTTAGTTAATGACTTCATTAACTATTGAATTCCGTTGATTACCTTTCTAAAGAAATTTACTTATATTAATCAGTATTGATTATAAATCGATTCACCATTTAGAACTCATTCGTTAGTTAATTTGAACTCATAAATCTTTATTACTTAAAGTCGCTCATCCATATTTTATGATTTGATTTGATTTTCTCATTTACAATATAATTGAAATCAATTTTCTCTTTAGATTTAACACGCTTAAACTTATTTTAAACACTTAAGTTTTAAAACTTAATTAGATTTCAAAATTTTAAAATCTGATTAGGAATTAATTCCAGGTTTAAACAATTACTTTGAACTGGTTGAAATTTTCCTTCTTTCCCATACATTCAATTGCTTTGGAGTTATTTAACCAATCTGAATTTAAACTTTATTTATGTTCAAACTACATTCCAATTCAACTTGGATTTATATTTATATTTTTGATTAAGCCTTAGTTTAAAACTTGATTTAAAAATTTAAAAATTTAAAATTTGGTTTTAATTCCCAAAACAAAAACAGTTTCAGGCTGAAGCCTGAAACACAATGTAACCCGATCCCTGATTTTTTTTTGTTTCGAGTAAACAAATCGAATCACCCGAGTACAACACGAGCAAAACTGGTTCTTCCTAGGCAGTAAATATCTAGGCCAACATTTTTGAGTTCGTGCACGTGCACAACGACGTCGGCCATCTTTCGGCATCGCCGGGACGTCGAATAAGCCGATGACCACCTCCCGACCCTTTTCCGAACACCAGCACTTCGCCGACGTCTCAGAATTCGAATTCGAGATAAACTGGAAACCTGGAAATAATTGAACCCATTACTTCCCAACCTGTCAACGCCACGTCCTCGGCGCTCTGACCACCGGCCACCGTACAACTCCAGCCATCGCTTCATCGCCGCCTCCTCCACCATTCCCCCAAACCACGGCGAACTCGGTCACCTGAGGATGATGCACGACGCACAAATCTCGATCTCACTAGAATTAGGTTTAAAAATTTCAAACTCTCACCGCCGACGCCACCGTCGTTTTCACCACCTTCGACCATTTTTCCATTCACCCCCATAGGCTCCTCCATCTCCACGAGAAAACCCGAACCCCATGAACTAACCGATCGCCGAAACTTGCCCAGAAACCAATTTTCATTCATTTTCGAACTGCTCCTAACTCCTTCCTTTATAAATCATCAAACCAAGTTTAAAAATCCTATTTTTTACGAGTATTCCAGTGATATATCTGAATTAATGTTTTATGAAACTCGAAATTTCCAAAGTTTGGAATTATCATTGTAAAAACTTGATTTCTCAATAATATGCATTTTTGTTTCATGAAACTATTTTTAGTTTATAACTTAAACTTAAATACAACTAATTTGTTTTGAAATCAAAACCTGATATTGACTGGAAAACAAGAAATTGAATTTTCTTATTGTTATTCTATACCCTGTAAAGCAACAGAGAAGAAATACCCATGGATACATGCATATACACAGAACATTCTTCAATACACACACACACACACACACACACACACACTCTTTAGATTAAATGGTTGAGTGTAACTCACCTTCCAAATCATGGTTCCAGAAATGAAAAAGCTTTTTTTCTTTTCTTTCCAGGCTTTTGCAATTTCCTGTTGAAAGCCTTCTAGTTTTGATTCTCTGGTTTTGATGAATTATTGTTTGTTTAAGTTTAAAGATGATACTTTCTTTAGTTTATTTCTTGTTTTAGTTTGAGAGGAATGAACTGAATGAATGGAAGGCTGATATGTATGAGGATGACATATAGAAAAGAAGTAGTGTTTACAGGGTGTTATTATGTGTTGTACGTGGTATTATATTTTTTATTACAATATAAAACCAGGGAATTTTTCTTGGCTGGTGGCTGAATTGCTTTTGAAAATAATTTGAATTGACTTAGTATGAGCTAGCATTAATTGCAGGGTACTTTATGTTTTCCTTTGCTTTGTACATAGATATTTACTATTTTTTTTCTTGCATATCTGAAATTTCAGCAACCATTCTTGACTAATTTGCCTTGCTTAATATAATGTTGTTTTAGTTATTTTCTGAAATGGCCTTTTTTTTAATCTTGCCTACACTTGCTTTTGCTTTATGTACATAACATAATTTACTTGCCTTTGCTTCAGCCTCATTACTTAGGAATATAAGTGAAGTCCTACTGTTAATATGTTGTTAGAATTAGCTAATGTGTTCAAGTTATATTTCATAGTTATCTTATATACTTGTTTTCTTTTGTTTTTTTCCTTTTCTTTTATTATTATTGTTTGTTTCTATTTGTATTATTATATTAAAATTATATCTTTACTTCATTTTGTATAAACTATATATTTATTTATTTTGTAACATAGATGAATTCTAGATTTTTATTTTAAATTTCAGAAATTAATTATTTACTTTATTTTTATTGTTATAATTTGTCTTTAAACTATTGAGTTAATATTTAACTCAAACTCAATGCATGTACATATATACATATATATTCAAATTATTATAAATCTATTTACTTGAAATTTAAATCCAAATCACATATCTACAATATTTAAATTCACATGATTTAATATATTTTCTATTTGAATTTAGGGAAACTCGAATCAATTTACTAATAAATTTTATAGTTTTTAATTCAAAAATTAAATTTAATTATCAATTTAAATTTAGTAAAAATTCGGGGTCGTTACAATGGAATAATTAAAAAAACTGTGTAAATAAGGTAATAAGGGATATGGAAAGGGGACTGCTCGTCTCCATTCAAAAAAACCATTATTAAAGTAGATATCCCAAATAGCTTCAAGGCTTTAATCATTTAGAAGTACAACTGGTTAACTAATCTGATCGACCACTTATGCACATTTGATTACTACATATACATCCTGAAAGTTGGAAGGCTGGACCGCTGCAAATTTTTCCTAGTATACCTACATCAAGATGGTTTGGAAGGTATGCCCTAGGAGAAATCCATTCTTGGTTTAGCTATCTGCAAATTTCCATAGATAATTTTACGTCGGGCGCAAAAGCTTCCTGGATCCCTGTAACTTATCCTCGGTTAAGCAATGAGAAAATAGAAGCTTGTGAAGTTTCATTAAGCACTTCAAAGAAGAGGCAATAAGGATTAGTGTTACAAGTAAAGAGGTGCTTCTGATGGTAGCACACTCTAGAATAATAGGAAATACTAACATGTGGGACAAAAAAAGTACAAAGTCATGCAGAGGTATAAAAGCATTTTATGAGTGGCTAGTGGTTACATATAAACTAAAGCGGCAAAAGCTTTAAGGAAGCGTTCCATTTGAAAGGACAGATCAAATGTCAGGGTTAAGAAAATGGGGAAGGGGTAGGGGGCAGATGTATAACAACCCACCGATGAAGAGACTAATGGAATTTAACTCCATAATCAAACACCATTCACTAAAGCATGAAGCCTAATTTATGGGATAACTAGGACTGAATTAGCTTATAATGTTCCTAACAAGAGGAAGAAATAGAGCCTAACAAAGGACGTGCATATTTCAATTCCACAGAGTCAATGCACATCATACTGGAAATTGCCGCCACCTAAAGAAAGACTAATCCAAAAGGGATATTTGGGAAGTTATGTGGAAGCCGTTTCCATCATCCCGACATATGACCAGCCCCCTAAACCCATTGAAAGTTTGGCAGAAAACCCGAGCAACCTTATTACGTCTATCCGTGGAGGACCTCATCTAATATATCGAAGTAAAAAGGTGCAAGAGAGGTATATGTTAGAGGCCTGCATAGAACATCAAACTATATATCACATCAAGCAGAAGGTAGTTAAGAACATTACTTTTACCTCTTCAGACTCAGCTGGAGTCATATTCTCGCACCAAGATCCTCTCGTTGTAACCATGCAGATATCAAACTGCAAAATGTAAAAGGACTTTATAGATTCAGGTAGTTATGTAAACGTTATCTTCAAAATAGATTTCGATAAAATGGAGTTGCTAGAAGAAATTTTAAAACCATGCTCTAAGCTGATCTGCGGGTTTAACACACGATAACAATTCCAATAGGTATAGCACGACTGCTTGTGACAGTTGGAACTTCACCTCTTCGCATGTCCTTTTATGCAAACTTTTTGATCATCGACCAGTAGTCTCCATACAATGCCTTCTTAGGGGAACCTACGCTAATAGAGCTAGGTGTAGTCATCTGGCAAAAGGATTTGTTGATGAAATTCCCCACCTCAGGCGGGATATGGAGTGTGAGGGAAGAACAATTATTAGCTAAGGAACTTTACCATGCAACTATGAATTCTAGCGACAAAATTGTTTAAAACCATATTGTCATGTCTTTTGAGTTAAATGATAATAAAAAATGAAAAGCCAGTTAAAATAACTGCATTGGAATAAAGTTCGAAGGCAGGCACTGAAACAGGTCATTCTATGACCCTAGTACCTATGTCAAATTCTAAGCGGACCTATCTGCACATGATTGAAACACAGGAGTACAATTCGGTGCATATGCAGTGTTCGTTATGTAATCCCTCGGCAAGAAGTACTACAAAATCACTTGAAGAAGATGAAGCTAAGAGCAAAGTGGATCCTAAGTTGGGTATGAAGAGCAAGGACTTAGAACCTTAGACGATTCAGAAGAATTAGAGTTATATTCGCGTGACTCCTCAAAGACGGTAAAAATCAAAAAGAATCTAACAAATGAGCTATGCGAAAAATTGATCAGTTTCATGAAGAACTCAAAGGATGCATTTGCTTGGAACTATTTGGACATTATGGGAATCAACCTTGAAATCACATGTCATGCTGTCAATATATGTAACTTAATAACCAATCTTGTTCGAAATCAAAGGTATTTTGTTTCTATTATATACTTAATATAGTGTGGTTATATTAATTAATTTAATTAAAAGGTTATTTAATAGAAATTCCATAAATGGTATGTTTTGTGATAGTAGTTACAAAGTGTTGTAACAGTGAGTAATTTATCACAATAAAAATGAATATACCATTTTAAATGTTCCTAGTCAAGATGCATCGAGACTAGATATCGATATATCCATTAAGACTAGAGTACATTGTGCTCTCTAAATGTTGGGCATCGCATTACTTAATAGCTATTAGGGGCACCTAGAGATTACATGTTGATAGTTATTGGATAACTATGGAATGACTCACTCAATATATTTTTGTTGATTATTATAACTAAGGTCAGACAAAAAATATCGATATGATTGACTTAACATTCCCTCGACTTGAGAATACTGTGGATCTTCAATATGAAAGCTCTGCTTTGATTATAGTTAAATTATGGCATGACGTCCCGTTGAGTGGGTATAGTTGGGACGAGTGGAAGTATTGGAAGTGAAACACTATTCAAGAGATGATTCGTCTCCTTGGTTATATAGAGTTATTATCAGGGTCATCCCAAATTAACTCAAAGTCATCGACCAAAGCATTTGAGTTAATAACAATTGTTATTATTAAATAAGGACTTTGTGTTTGGGCCATAAAGTTGAGTATGGACGATATCTGAATTTTGACCATCACCAAATTCCATAAGTCCAAAGTGATATAGTTTTGGGGAAGTGAATTTGTGTAAATAAATGTTGCAATTGGGTAATTCTTATCAAACAAAAATTAGATATTACCAAAAATAAGTAAGCTATAAATTTAGCCAAAATGTCATACCACCTGCTAAGTGTTGTGTCAACGTTAACATTCGAATAGTTTGATGTTAAGTGCTAACCGAATTTACACCCAAGACTTACACAACCGAAATGATGAATTCTCTTTAAATCAAACGATTTAATTAGTTTACAATTTGTAAAAATTAATTAAATTAATTAATATTTATGAAAGATTAACTATAAACTTGAATGTGACTTGAAAAATAAATATTTGTACATATATATAATAGTTATAAATATATCGATTGATATAAGATATCAATAATGTATTAAATTTAATTTAATTAAACATATTTAATTTGGGTCAAATGGGCTATTAGCCCATGTTGTTTAAGACGTGGTTCGGCTGCAACAAGGCATGTGGGTGGGAAACAAAGAGGCAAGGTTGGATTTGAAATGAATGATTGAGATTAAGTGGGAAAGAGAGTGAGATACTATCTTATTTTCTCTCTTATTCATTCAATAAAAGTCATCTCTAAAACCTACCTTGCTTTGATATTTTTGGGCACTATTATGTGGGTTTCTAACCCAATAGGATTCAAGGGAAGTCGGAACATCTACGTCGAGTTAGAGTAACTCAAGAACCAACCAAAAGGAGTAGAAGAACCAACTAAGAAATGCTAAAGGAAAGGAAAACAAAAACATGCTGAGATGGTGGATCGCTAGCAATCCATCTCCTATGGATCACTAATGATCCATATGGGTCACTTTTGGATACTCCAATCCTCTTGCACCATAATCCAATAGGTATTCTAGGAATGATTTCTAAGTTTGATGGAATTCCAAGCTAATTAGATCGAGAAATGAGCATTCGTCTGATTCCATCAACAGTTTAATGCAAAAAATGTATGAATCATCATCAAAACAAGGCGATAAGCAACGAATTTACATGGAGAACACCAACATGAGACAACAAATGTAATTTACAAGACAGAGTCCAAAAATCCACTAAGTACATGGACCGCTGGTGATCCATGCATTGTGGATTGCTAGCGATCCATGTGATTGTGCTAGATTGCCATAAAGTTTTAAGGAAAGGATGAAGGAGAGCATCCCAAGCAGTTGAATCATCAGCGACCTAAAAACTATGGAACGCTAGCATTCATCGCCTATGGATATCTTGATATTCATCAACTTGACTCGGTTGGCTATGAAACTTTCGGCGCACTTCGTATTTCCAAAGGCAAGCTTCTAGCATGGTGGCCTAGCCCAATAGATCTCCAATCCCTATAAATCCAATTCTACATGCAATATAAATAGGATCTTCTAGACTACCTGCTAAAACTCTGCAGAAACCACTCTCCACTCTTCTCCTCCCCTACTACAGCCATCTATAGGGTTCACTGTGATTCTCCAATGAACTCTAACACTGGTGACTTGATCTTATTTATAAGAGTCGGTCACACTGTAATCGAATTCAACTTGTAATTGCATTCAGTCTACAATAAAAGTTATAAAATGGACGTAGGCTTCGTTAGTAGTCGAACCACTATAAAACTCTCTTATTCATTTACTCTTTTCGGTGATTTTTACTATTGCTTTTTCTATTTTATTTGCCTTGATAAACAATGCTGGTGCTTTCGTACTCAATCCAGGGTATTGATCCATTTTTTAGGTTAATATTTTGGTGCTTTTACTGAGAACCCAACTCAGGCAAAGATCTAGCTATCTACTTTAAATCAGATAGGTCCAGATGTTAGATCCTTAATTTCTGTTTGAAAGATCTACTGCTAAGAATCAATGGCTTCAGGAAGAAAACAAACTGCTTCTGGAAGATCCATAGGGGCAGTAGTTGCCCGAGAAGAGATGAATCATCAATAAATCGAAGTAAATGGTGCCAATGTTGGAGATCAGGCGCCAAGATCCTCTAATCGATGCGAAGTTGTAACTTGAGATAAATTGAATAAAATGGTTGATGAAATCAATCAGAAATTGGAAAGCAACCAGAGAGCTCTTATGGACAAACTTAATGCCCTCTTGGTCTTATAATCACATCCTGCTCCAAGAGCCATGGCAGAGCCTATGCTTATCATAGAACAAGAAAATTCTTCTATTTCTGCCCTATATAGAAGGAATGGGAAGCAGCCGTAGAAAAGAGTGATAGTTGGAACCATGGGAATCACTGTAAAAGGAAACACAAGCACTCCACTGACTACGAGATAGCTAGCTATGAACTTAAATTTAGGATCATAGACCCCATAAGAAGATATAGCCATGGACAACTTCGATTTGAAAGATGGGGAGCAACATAACGATGGAAAGTTGGAAGAAAATGCCAATGCACTCGATAATGCCAAGGTATCCAAACTGCCACAACTAAGACAACCGCAAGCCAACGGAATCTCGAGGGAGTGGATCTTCCAAAGACAGGAGAGCCTAGGCTTCAGACCACTCACCAAGATCATTTGCAAAGCTAAATGCTCGTTGTAATTACTAACAGCCGACACCTAGATTAACAGACATCCGAGGCATATATCGAGGACATGGTCAAGCGACTGATTGATGAGAGTAAGAACAGATAGGATGATGAATAGGGGTCCGGTCGAAGTCGGACTCCTCTTACTGATGAGATTTTGTAACCTAAATAAATTCATTATGCCAACTATTCCATCCTATGATGGAACGAGAGACCCGAAACCCCATCTATACAAGTATAGTTGATACATGGACGGAGCGAATGTTTCGGATGTCGTTCGATATAGATGTTTTCCAATTTTTCTAGAGGTAATTGCTTCTATGTGGTTCACTAGGCTTCCACCAAGATCCATCTCCACTTTTAATCAACTAGCAACAAGATTCCTTGATCAATTTAGACTTCACATGGTGCAATCTAAAGATGTGATGTCCTTGTCCGGTCTATTCCAGGGACAAAATGAATCCCTGAAGTCTTTTATGAATTGATTCAACACGGCGGTGATAGAAGTAAGCAATCTGAACGAGGATATGGTTTTTATGGCCTTGGTTTGCGCTATCTGCCTTGAAACTGAGTTTGGAAAATAGATTAAAATGAAACAACCTAGCACTAGGAAGGACTTCAACCATAAGGTGAGTCAATACTTGAGAGTGGAAGAGGCGCAAGAGTTAGAAAGGAAATCTACTAGCATATAACCGATAAGCGTTGGGCAGAATGGCATAGTGATGAACCAGGATATAAATGCCTCCGGGACCGCTGAAGGAAATGCGGGAAAAGATGGGAACTAGAAAAGGAAAAAAATCAGAATTCCAACAAATGAAATGGCAACAAATAAGCAGCTTAAAGGCTTCAGGTGCGAGGATTACACCTTGCTCAATAATAGTTCGAAAAACATCTATCTTGCAACTCAGGGGACAGAGGATTACAAGAAACCCCCTAAAAAGGAAGCAACTGAATAACAAAAGAGTTTCGGGAAGTACTTCCACTTCCACGAAACGCATGGCCACAACACTAACGAGTGTCATCACCTGAAAACTTAATTGAGGAGTTGATCCAGGAAAACAAGCTTCGGTAATATATGAGAAATTCGCAAAGTCCTAACCAACCCGCTAACCCACAAGCTCCTAGGGACCGAGGAAACCAAAATGGAACCAATGAAGAGGGACCTAGACGAACTGACCAAAGATTCTTCATTGGAACAACATCCGAGGGACCCCATCCCATGTAGAAGAGCTACGGATAAATGAAGCGGTATGTAAGCTCATTGAAGCACACTCCGAAAGACGCATGTCTTGCAATTGAAGAAATCCACACTAAACAGTACAGAACCCTGAACGATGACATCGTATTCATAAATCAGGACATTGAGGGAGTACAAGCTCGAACTCTCAATCCCATGGTCATGACAGTAGGAATTAGACCCGCCGTGGTTCAATAAGTATTGGTTGAAAGCGGTAGTTCTGTGAATATCCTTTTCAAACGCACCTTTGATCAGATGAAGATCAACATGAAAGACGTTTCCGCATGCAAACCAAAATTCAAGTATTCACTAGTGAACCCAAAAAACCCATCGGAATGATTGAATTCCCTATGGAACTTGGGGAAGCAAACCAAAGAGTCACCCTCATTCAAACATTCGTGATCATAGACAAAACATTTGCATACAATGCCTTCTTGCGATGACCCGCAATAGCAGATTTCAGAATTGTTTTAGCCCAGTGGTGCCTTACCATGAAATTCCCAACGGAGAATGGAGTTAGGGTGATCAAAGGAGATCAAAGTTGCCATTAGAGCATAACGGTGTGATTCTAAGAGAAAGGAAAATGGGAAGAATGTAGGGAGAACTCTCCACATTCGCGAACCTGCCGAATAGCAACTACAGAGCCGCCCCTGGCTTGGGGACCATAGCCGATTCGACAAGGCTTTGGACCCTAGAAAGAAGAGTTTAGGGGAGGATTGGGAAGCATCGGTAGAACTGATGGTGTCTATCCCAGTTAACATGGATGACCCAACACGGGACTTGAAAATTGGATCGTACCTTGGAACAAGATGCGATTGGAACTCACTAAATTTCTTTGCGTCAACTTGGATGTCTTTGCATGGACACATTCCGATATGTGTGGGGTTTTACCAGAAATTGCATGTCACACACTTAATATTGATCCCAAGCATACACTGGTAAAGCGGAAGTGGCATTGTCTGGGCTCAAACGGTCTAAGGTATTGAGAGAAGAAGTAGACAAGCTAATGGCCAATAGTATTATCCATGATGCGACCTACCTCGAATGGGTATCTAACCCAGTTTTGGTCAAGAAGCCCAATGGAAAATGGAAAACTTGTATCGACTACCCATACTTAAACAAAGCTTTCCTGAAAGGCAGCTTTCCTCTACCAAGAATTGACCAGCTTGTGTATGGGACGACTGGACATGAGCTGCTACCATTTATAGATGCATACTCGGGATACAACCAGGTCCTAATGCATGAACCTGATCAGGAAAATACCAACTTCATCACAGACTTAGGATTATACCACTATAGGTTAATTCTATTAGGTTTAACGAATGTTGGGGCAACCTACCAAAGATTAGTAAATGCCATCTTCAAGCGTTAGATCAGAAAACCATGGAAGTCGATGTGGATGACATGTTGGTTAAATCACGAATAGTTGTCAATCACTTTGATAATCTTGCCGAAATGTTCGAAATACTCTAAAAATATAGGATGAAGCTCAAGTCACTCAGATGTCACCTTAGGGTAGCCTCTGAAAAGTTATTGGGGTTCATAGTGAGTGCCGGAGGCATCAAAGCAAACCCAGAGCAAATTACTACCTTATGAGAAGTCGAAGCCCCAAAGAATAGGAAGGAGTTACTAAGCCTGAAAGGGAAAGTCACAGAGCTAAGTCGATTCATCTCACAAACCACCAACAAATGTATACCGTTCTTTAATGCACTAAGGAAAGAAGAATTTCGAATGGTTGTCATACCACGTTTGAAGAGTTGTCGCGACATATGGAAACCCCACCAATATTATCGAAGCCTGTAGACGGAGAGGACTTGTTCATCTACTTAGCGGTCTCATCTCATGCATTAAGCGCTGCTCTTGTAGATGAAGAAGCTATTATCCAGAGACCTGCATATTACATCCGTAAACGTTTTGCTGAAGACGAGAAATTTTTTCCAAAATTGGATGAGCTAGCGTATTGTTCCTTTATCGCATCTAGGAAGTTATGACCATATTTCCAAGCACACCCAATCAAAGTATTGACCGATCAAACCTCGAAGCAAGGATCATACTACCCTGAGACTTTCAGGTGGCTGATTAAATGGTATATCAAAATGAGTCAATATGAAATCACTTACCATCCTAGAGGGTCAATCAACGGGCAAGCATTGGTAGATTTCATTGCCGAATTTACCATACGGGATAATAAAGAGGAAATAGCACCGGAAGTGGAAATATGATGGAACCTCTTTGTCAATGGCGCATCTAATAACTTTTGCTCGGGGGCTTGAGTAGTGCTTGAGACTGCTAAAGGATGAGCCATCTGCTATGCCTTAAGATTAGAATTCCTAGCGACAAATAATGAAGAAGAATAAGAGGCATTGATAGCTGAGCTAAAAATTATGGAAGAGCTGGAGATAAAATCCATACACATTTCTGACGACTCTTATTTAGTCGTCTCAGGTGAAAGGCGAATACCAGGCTCGAGGGAAGAACCCTGCTCCATATCTATCCAAAGTGCAAGAGTTGCTGAACGACATCGAACATTGCACCATAACTCACATCTCAAGGGAGTAAAACATGAAGGCTGACTACTTAGCTAAACTAGCCAGCTCCGTAGAAGCTCAATCATTGGGACTAGTCCCGGTTGAGACCCTGACCACTCCAAGTATAAAGAAATGGATATCAACTGGATTTTTGAAACCCCATGAACTAGAAACATAGATGACGCCAACCAAAGACTACTTGCTTATAGTAACTCTTCCCGCACATAGGAACCAGCCAAAAAAGCTTCTCCAAAAGGTACTACGATTTATAATACAAGATGGGATACTCTACCGAAAGGGGTTTGCTATCCCCTTGCTCAGATGTGTAGCCGATGATGAAGCTCAAAGGATCCTAAGGGAAGTTCATGAAGGTGAATACGAAGACCATACGAGGGGCAAACCCTTGCAGAGAAATCTCTGATACAGGTATTTCTGGCCAATAGTAAACCAAACGTAGTAGATTATGCCAGAACGTGCGACCGATGCCAAAGATTCATCAAATCAAAAGAACTCCCTCAACAGAGCTAATGTAGATGGTCAGCCCATGCCCATTCGCAATATGTGGAATTGATCTAATTGGCATATTGCCAATAGCCAAAGGAGGGGCTAAATATGCTATAGTTATCGTTGAATATTTCACCAAATGGGCTGAAGCGGAACTGCTGACCACCAATACCATAAAAAAGTCATTAACTTTGTCGCTAAAAACATTATTTGCATGCTTGGTGTGCCATAGAAAATCATCACTGATAATGAGACCTAATTTGAAAGCGCCGAGTTCAAAGACTTTTGCAAATGCTTTCGAATCGAGAAGAGCTTTTCGATGGTTTCTCATCCGTAAGCAAATGGGCAAGTGAAAGCAATAAAAAAACCATCAAGTCCACCATCAAAAGGCGGCTAAATAAAGTAAAAGGGAATTGGGTTGATGAACATCCACTCGCATTATAGGCTTACAGAACAACACACAAAGTAGCAACCGGGCATACCCCATTCTCTCTAGCATATGGTTCAAAAGTAATGATCCCCATCATACTAGTAGTCCGCTCTCATCGAAGGCAGAATTTCAATCAGAGGAAAAACGAGCAGCTCCTACTTGAGTCATTTGATATGATCAATAATAAGAGGGAAGAAGCCGAATTAATCACGTTGCTCACCAAAAAAGGGTCGACAGTACTTCAACTCCAAAGTTCACATCTGAAACTTCTAAATGGGAGGCCTTGTCCTCACGCGAGCCTATCTTATATCGGGAACCTTTAGGCCAAACTGAGAAGGGCCATATGTAATCAGTCAAAAGCTAGGTGACAGAACGTTCAAACTACAACTGTCGATGGAATCCAAATTACCCAAGCATGGAATAACGAATCTCTAAGTTGTTACTTTATATGAAACTATCTTATGTACTTCTTATTTTTAGCAAATAAGCCATCCTAAAATACCGAGGGCATTGTATATAGGCAGAGTTTGCCCAACTTTTCTTAATAAAATTTCTTTGCTTTTTGAACCAATAAAACTGTTTCAAAAAAGTAACCTGCCACGTCGATGGGGTCAAATCGGCTCAAAACCATCCAGTCACTACTTGAGATAGCTCAAGTATGCCCCCACTTTACCGCCGAGTCGACGGAAGCAAATCGACTCAAACCGTTGGATCAACAGAACCGATCCTTGCCTTCTAAGAACCGACGACGCCGAGAAGGCACAAATCAAAGCCACGCAATCCCATAAGCTACGCATTACCTTTTGAGTTGTGGAATCATGCTCTCAAAGCATAAATTCCTCACATTACCGGAGATGGGCAATATTGAGAAGTTTCAAACTATTCTAGGTCGACAATCGTATCGATCATAAAAGCCGCACATCTCATAAGCCACACACAATCTCAAAAGTTATGCGTTTCATAAGCAGTGCACACTTTTAAGTATCGGCATTGCCCTAGCAATACCATAATACTCCTCACATTTCCCGAAGATTTGTAACGTCAAGAAGTTCCAAACCGTTCCGGATCGACAAGTCATATCGATCCCAAAAGCTGCTCACCCCATAAGCCGCACACACTTTCGAAAGCATGCATACTCTTAAGTACCGGTTTGCCCCGAAATACCAAAAAACTCGTCCATTACAGGAGTAAAAGGAATCAAACCACCCCCACTATCGGGATAAATGAGTATGAATCCAACAATGCCAAACTACTATGGGTCAGCAGAAAGTTCCAATTGTTGACCGACAATAAATCTAAAATCAATTTGTGTAGATCAAAAGTTCCCAAAGATAGGAACCATAAAATAGGTCCAATTACAGACCCAAAAAATGCATGGGTCATCCGGTTATTTGTCAAGTGTTCGAAGTAACCAGCCCCTTGAATTGACGGACGCACACTGATACTCAAGTAAAAATATATGCTCAAAGACGAAATCCAACTACTTCACAGTTCCATTACACCAAATAAAAAATTTTGGCGGTAATTATAGGACTAGATAAAATGCAGCAAATAAAATTGACATAAGTGTAGGTAAAGTTGCAATCAAAATATCAACATTGTGTTACTTATAACGTTTTCTATATAAAGTCAAAATGTGGGAATCGTACCCACACAATATCGGCCAACAAAAAGAAAAAAAGCATATGCTACAACATCAAAGTAGTAAGTACATATTCTGCACTTGAACAAAACACATATCAAACAAAACAAAATGTCCTAAAAACTGGCTCCACTACTATCCAGACCTGTCAATGCCTCTTTCCACCACTCCTCTTCCCACTTTTAATCGAAAGTTTCTACTTCTCCTCGGAATCCCAGCCAGGGGTGGTGTCACTGCCTGTAATATCAACTATCTCCTCAGTGCCGGCATCTCCTCCCTGCTCTCCGACCTTCTCAGAACACCTCCCCTTGGCCTTGCATTTTTGGGGGTAGGAGCTCGTCAAAGATTTTATCACTTCGGCCTTTTCCTTCTTAATGACACCTTGTTGCTATTCAGATTTATACAGCTGGCTAGTCTTGTCCTCTTGTTCTCGAGCTTCAACTACCATGATGTCGTCCTCCAAAGATACAGAAGGGTCGTCTAGACCATGCAATGCAACAATCGTCTCCGATTTCAGCCTGGCTATGATCCAGACATAGGCACAGCAGCCGGAGTGGTTATGGAGATAAGCATCAAGGCAGTTGAAATAGCAACAAGCCCAAGGCATCAAGGAAATCGGTAGGTCGGTAGGTAAAGAGGACAGACCTATAAGATCATTAAGTTTGTCTTATTCTTACGATGTGAGCTGAAAATTCTCAAACTCGGGGGAAACCAGAAGGCTACCTGCATCAGAGGAATGACCGAGAATGTCAATCTCTTATTCCCCACTTTCTCCTTCTTTAGATGGATGCACGTTCTTCGAAAAAACTTCCAGAGCCATCTAATGTTTTAGAGACATCCGTTGGAGGAACAGACGATGAAGCAGCACCGGTAGAACCCACTAACTGATCGCAAGGCAATCTTGACGGTCTGCCAGTCCTAGAAATGAAAAGCTCCGATAATTTTTTGGAAGTTGCAGTCATAGCAACATCGGTAGCCTCCCGTTCCTTCTCGACTCGAAGGACATCTCAGCCCTCTATTAGTTCTTTCTTCAACTCCTCATTGAGGTAGGCATTTTCCAACTCTTGCTTGGTATATACATCCGCTGGTGTATATCCCGGAGCACCGAGAAGTACTTATCCCTTCGTTTTCTCAAAAACAGGCCAAAAAAATTTCCCCAAACCACAGCAAGTGTATGCGAAATTTGAGGCCCAAATAACTAAGGCACCCCTGATGCGGCAAGGAATTAACAAAGAAATTCAAGATGGTATCGTCCATCTTCTCCATCTTTTCTCTAAAGTATCATGTAGTTCCAGGTAATCCGCTATTATAGTGGCCTTCTCAACTTCAACTCAAGTCTTCTCGGCACCAAGCTGTGTGACTCTTTCTTGGAGTGAACCGATCATTTGGGCTTGATCTGAAACAGTCTTGTTAGGGGATTCCACGATGCTCGTGTATTTAGTAATTGTTTTGCTATGCCCTTCAACAATTTTGTCATGATCAGCAATGGTCTTCTTTTGGGCTTCGATAATTATGTCATGTGCTTCGAGCTCCCCTTTCAACTTATATTTTTCCGTATGGGCCTTCTTAATTTCATCTCGATGCATGATCTCTATTTTTGCATGGGCCTCTTTCAACTCTTTCTAACACTATTCTTACTCTCTCGGAGCCCCTGTCCCTCTCTTGTATTAGTAGCTCAATTCTGGCGTCGCGTTTCGCTAATTCCCACTCAAAAATGTATTTCACCAATTCAAAAGAGAGGATCTCTTGATAATTATTGTGGTTCACGTCGACCAGCTGCTTGCATAATTTTTCCTATCCCTTGGCTTGCTTTAAATCACTTTGAATCACCTGAAGGTGGGGCATATGTGAATCTTTGCGGACTGGGCACAGGTCTCGGTCAAACTTAACTCCATTTAAAAACCACCCGTGGAGCGCAGCTTCGAGTCAAGGGGTCCGGATGGAAGAATGTAAGCCGGCCTTCTGTAAGGATGAGAGGAACCAAAAGTTGGCACCACGTGAGTCGATGGGGCATGAGATGAAAATGGAGCATGAATGAAAGATACTGGAACTTCAAGACCGGCAGAAACTGGGGCCAGGGCAAAAGCCTAATGCTTATAAGGATGAGAACCACGATCAACCTTTGACTTCTTAGAAGGTTCCTCTCGGTTGTCAGGGGTTTTTCTTTTCTCGTAGCCACATTTACACATTCGACCTTATTGTCTGTCATCACGGCGACGAGCTTAGGCTTCTGTGTCTTTCCGCCTTCTCCATTCCTCCTTGGTCCCATGGGGCTGATGGCGGCTTGTAGCCCGTCTTGACCAATGTTGCAAATCAGTGAATTGCTCGAGATCGTCATAAAGTCCACGGCCTCTCATGGTACCTGATATAAAAAATAAATAAAGAGCTTTTGAAACAAGAAATGGACCTAAATAATACATGTGTGAGTGAATGTGACCCTAGTAAAATGTATAACATGTCTTAAATGGCCTAAAAGGACAACACAAACTGAATGGGGAAGCCACCATGGCAGAAAGCGAGCCGACTCCATATACAATATGACCCAGGCGAGGAGACATCCCTTCGAATTCGAAGTCTTACCCTATAAGTTCATCAATGTCCATGTAAACGTTGCTCAAATCCCTAAAGTCCACACTGATATCTTTAACCAGTGAACCTTAATGTCGCTCGGTGGTTAGGGGAACATCTTTGATACTAATCTCTTGGAGGGTGAATTCGAAAGAATGGGACTCATTTCCAGAGTCTCATCACACGATTCGGAGTCTCCATCACTGGATCCTGCATCGAAATCATCATCACTAGAGGAGGAATCATGACTACTACTACTCTCAACTTCACCCTCCTCTTTTTGTATTGCAACTGGAGCCTTGCCCTCTCGCTATTTGAACTCTTCTTCCCCTTCCTCTAGAATTAGGGGCATTCTGGCCAGACAATTGGCTTCAGTCATGACACCACTTCTTTCATCAATCTCTTCGGTTGACTGGCTGGACGGACCTTATTTTTCTAGGAAAACACCTTCTTCAGAGCTATGCGATGGAGAAGTGGAGTGTGTTCGTACTTTGGAACGGGAAGGAGACGAGACTTCAATGGCTATAGCGGATCTCTCGGGGAGTAGCAGTCCATACCGAAGCAAGTTTTTATCCGTTAGAATTTTTTTAACCGATCTCTCCTTAGCATCTACAGCCTTCAGAGTATGGAAAATCTAATTGAGTGATGGGTCATTATTTGTCCTCAAAATAACTGCAAGGAGTATTTGGTCAATTAGAAATCCCATAGCGACATATGAAAACTCAATAAGTAAAAGTGAGAGCTTACCCCTCCCCCATGTCATCTAAAGGCGGTTAAATCCTTCAGGACATCTAACAAAGAAATACCGAGTCTTGAATTAAGATATATTGCTTTGGAGCTGCAGCATGATATTGTGGTTCCTTTGGGCCTCGATGAAGACAGGGTATGGGCACTCATCTCTCTCCTTGAACAAGAGAAAATATCTCGACTCATCAAAGCTTAGGCCATGATTAAACGTCCGCATAAAGAAGACACGAAGGTAGGTCAAGGTTGAATATCCATTAGGATGAATTTGGAATGGTGAAAATCCTAAGTTCAGAAGAGTTTCTTTCAAGATGCCATTAAAGGGAGCATTACTCTGTATAAGCACATATACTCGTGGCAAGTAGTGTATCTCGAAGGCGGCGTATGGGCAAACTCATTCTTCTCCGAAAGGCGCACATCATCCTCTGGAATGTCATGTTGTAAACAAATGATGTGTAGAACCTTAGCATAAATTACGGAGGAGTCTCTCTCCGAGCAGTTAAGTAAAACTATGAAATTTAGAGGAATTCGGTCTACAACTGGGCCAACCGGAACCAGTTGTCCATATTCAGCTTGTGGAACTGAAGAGGAAGGGCAACTGAAGGCGACTCAGCTTTTGAAAGTGTTGGACGACATACAATGAGAGGACGGGTGCTTCATTCTATACAATAGAACTTGCATCCAACGTGGTCATGTAATTTTATATTTAACTAAAAATTTCCCTACAACACCTGAATTTCGAAGGAACATTGATTTACACCAATGCATCTGTTTTCAAGTATAGATTAGGGCAAGTGCTGCATGTTATCTATGTGGGATAAGCTCGGTTTCCTAAACACAACAAATACTTTATCCCCTGTAGATAATTCGCTCGCAGTGAAGAATGAAAAGGGTTTCTCGTACTATTTATCGAAATTATTTCTCCTACAGTTACCCACTATCAATTAACGATTGATAACGGATCCCTTATCCGAAGTGATGCAAAAAGCTCATCCCATTTTAGGTACATCGAATGTGCAATAACAGAACCAATCCAAACTCTCTAGAAGGCGATAACAACATAAGCTGCACGCAAAATGCTACCCTAAATCATTATTCCTCTTCGGAAGGACTAAAACCAATTCGCGAGACATCGTGTTGTATCAACAATGTAACTTAGTGCAAGTCGATTCTGATTCTAAGGACAAAGATAGCAAAACATGCAAGCACTAAGGTAAAGCCCAAGCATCGTTCCATAAAGAACTCAAGACTCAATTTACTATCTTCTTCCACAAAATAGCAACCAACTCAAATTCTCCACAACAATCATCACTGATAGAACTCCGTCGCCATAATACAAATGAACAAAATTAACATTACCGACCATAATCGAGAATTAAGAAGAGAACACATACGGACTTGGAATGTTGGTGGCCTATGGAAAAAAGGGTCGACTGCGATCCAAGAGAAGATCAGTGGCGATCCAGAAAGGCAGAGCAACAAGGACGCATAGCTAGATCAAGGCGAAGGCAAAGTCAAAGATGGTCGAAGGTGAGTAGCCATGGTAGCGAAGAACTGTGGCGGTGATGGCAAAGGAAGATTTAGGTTTTGTAATTTTTTGATCGGGTCGTAAAGCAGAAGTGTCGAATCGCCTAAGAAAGTATGAACAAGATATGGTCGGCTCGAATGGATTAACTAGGGTACAGTAGAAAGAGAAAATATGCTAAGTCCACGAATCGCTAGTGATCCATGCAGTTGCGGCCAAATTTTTCCCATGCTCCAAGCACGATCTAGGTGTCATCTACAAGCCTCTTGAAAGTTGTTAGATTGAAATTGATTCATTGTTATAAGCAATGACGATTCCCAACCACAATTCAACAGATAGCTAAATGACCAGAACACGATCACTCGAACTTCACCAAGCGGGAACTCAAAAGTAATAACTTCCAGAGCATGCTTTGTTTCCAATGAAGGCATACTCTAAGGGACAAATGTTATGCAAATTTTTAATCTAATAGGATTCAAAGGAAGTTGAAACATCTACGTCGCGTTAGAGCAACTCAAGAATCAACCAGTAGAAGTAGAAGAACCAACCAAGAAAGGCTAAAGGGAAAGAAAGCAAAAACATGCTAAGGTAATGGATCGCTAGCGATCCATATGGGTCACTCATGGATCCTCCAATCCTCTTGCACAATAATCCAATGGGTATTCTAAGAATGATCGTTATGTTTGTTGGAATTACATGTTAGTTAGATAGAGAAATGAGCATTCATCTGATTACATCAATAGTTCAATGCAAATAATATATGAATCATCATCAGAATAAGGAGACAAGCAAAGAATTTACATGGAGAACACCAACACGAGACAACAAATGCAGTTCAAAAGACGGAGTCCAAAAATCCACTAAGTACATAGACGCTAGCGATCCATGCACTATGGATCGCTAACTATCCATATGATTGTGCTAGATTGACATAAGTTTAAAGGGAAGGATGAAGGAAAGCATCCCAAGCAGTTGAATCATCGACGATTTAAAAACTACGGATTGCTAATGATACATCAAATTGACTCGGTTGGCTATGAAACTTTCGGTGCGCCTTTTTAATTCCAAAGGTAAGCTTCTAGCACGGAGACCTAGCCTAATAACTTTCTAATCCCTATAAATACAATCCTACTTGCAAAATAAACAGGATCTTCAAGTGGTTGCTGAATCTATGTAGAAACTACACTTCACTCTTCTCCTTTCACATTATAGTCATCTACGGGGTTCACTATGATTCTCCAGTGAACTCTAACACGGGTGACATGATCTAATTTATAAGATTCGGTCACATTGTAATCTGATTCAACTTGTAATTGCAGTCACTCTATAATAAGCGTTATAAAATGAACGTAGGCTTCGTTAACATCCGAACCACTGTAAAAATCTCTTGTTCATTTACTCTTTTCGGCGATTTCCTATTGCCTTTTCTATTTTATTTGCCTTTATAAACAAGGCTGATGCTTTGGTACTCAATCCAGGGTGTTGATACATTTTTTGGGTTAACAGCTATCTTCAATATCTTCCTTATGGCCGAAATTCTCCGCTAAAAAATTAAAAATTTCTCATATCAAATTCATTTAAATCCAAGGCTATTTGATAGCAAGAAGGTTATGCTCTAAGACTAGCAATCTGACGAATCAAGAAATTTCCAAAGGAAGAGGATTCATATTTTCAACATGTACTTGAGGGCATTTATTGTAGGTAACCTTTTATTTGCATAATAGGTAGATAATTATGATATAATAATTTGTTACTCATGTACACCTATGCATATTCATGTTATTATTACTTAATTAGTTATGTGAGATTTCTTTTGATAATTTTGTTGTCATACTAATGATTGGATATGTGCATAAATTTAATATGCACATACAAACTCATATTTTGTTAATAATATAATGATCTATTCTAAATAAAAATATTTTATTTTAATATTATATTTATTTACACACGTATATATTAATATATAAATTAATACATTAACACTATTTCTATCAAAGCATATATATATATATATATATATATATATATATATAATGTACACGTAAATAGCCACAAGGAAGAAGTTGCAAAAAAAATTAGTCAAAGGGATAACAAGTTTGTTTTTTAGTCTAAAGGACACTTTTTAGTGTAAACTGAAAATCATCTATCATTCTATGATTTACACTAAAAAGTATCCTTCAGCCTAAAAACAAACTTCTTGTCCCTGAAACTAAATTTTTCTGTAACTTTTTCCTTGAGCCTAAAAACCCCTATAATGTATGTAATCTAATAATTTTATAATATAGTTTTATATTAGGGGCATTTCGCTAGAAGGACAAACTTTGCAGTCCAATTAGTTTTTAAGACACACATCCACATAAATTAATTTTAAGGCCAAAATCAACAGAATAATTACTTTTAAGGACAAAGTCAATAGTCTAATTACTTTCAAGGACATAATTTTATAGGTTTTTAAGCCAAAGAAACTAATTATTTTGCATTTTGTCCTTAAAAGTAATTATCTCAGTTGTGAGTCCTAGAAACTAATTGCATTTGCTAAAGAGGCCATTGTGGCTAATCTGCACTTTAAATTAATTATAAATTTTAATAGCCAAAAATATATTTTTATTATTAGTCGATTTTTATTATTATTTAATCATTTTAGTATTTAATAAATTCATATAAAATAAATAACGTGTTGAAAATATAATTTTATATTCTATCAAATTAGTTCATCGACTCAAAAGCTCTTGGAAAAAATTTAAAAATTTTTATACTGGTTTTATATGTTTAAAAAATTAAATTAATTCGATTATATAATAATTAAATTAAAAATATAAATTTTATTCAAAAAATCTTTAAAATTTCCTGCTTAACTGTCTAAAAATTGAAATTTTGATATTTTATTATGTAATTATTATATATTATTTAATTAATGATAAGTTGATTAATTAATTCAAAATTATAAAAATTAGGATCTATAACGATTTCGAACTGGAAAATTAAAAAATTTAATTTTTATACATACATGTATATAATTTATTATGATAAAAACTACATTTAATTATTATACTCATATACATATGAGTATGTATTTATATAATTATTTTATTTTAATTCATATGTATATATACATATAAGTAAAAAAAATTATTTCCATAAATATATAATTTTATATGTACATATATATGTTTAATTATTATTTATAATATATATATATATATTATTTTTATATAATAAATAAACATATATATGTAATTACTTGGATATTTATAACTATAAGTATATATATATGCACATATTTGGACAGCATACAATACATATAGAATAAGCTAATGTATTTGTTGCGATGTAAATTTTAGATCTGTATACGGACATTTTATACCTTGCATGTAATATTATGCTACACATACATACATATACATATGTATATGATACAGGTGTATACTTATATATTAAGTAAAACTAAATCAAATAAACTTCATACAAAAATTATAAATTTAAATAAGATACATGATTTATCTAAACTTGATTTGGAAATGTTCTAAATAAATTAAAATTCATAGGCCCAAAAATGATCCAATAGAGTAAAAAAAAATTGAAATTCACCATTATCTTCAACTACGGGCTCGCTTAGTTCCGACAACGGCATTAGAGCCAAATATCCTATGTGGTTTGAATTAGCCATATTTGAGTTAACTATTAAGCTTGCAGCCCAAAGGTTGTCCCTAATATAAACGACCCAAAATTGAGTTGGGCCTTGGGCTAAATTTTTGGAATTAAAAATACAAGAATTTAAATTTAAAAGTTAAATTTCAAATAAGATATAAATATACTATAACATTTCTAATATAATAAAATTTTCAAATTTTTTAAAATATATAGTACTTTCAAAAATATTAAATTTACTAATTGGATTAATAAAATTAATCAATTAAATAATTAATTAATAAAAAAACATATATGCATGCATCATATGTTATGATATATGTTATGATTTTTCTAAATATTTAAAATAATATAAATATGCATGTTTGTATATGAATAGAATTTGGAAATTATTATAATTTAATTAAAATTATTTAATTAAACAAATTAATTAAATGTTAATTAAATATATATAAATTAAATAAAGTTTAATTAATTATACAAATAAATTAAAGGTTAATAACTAAATGAATATAGGTATATATAAGATATATGCATAAAATGAAAAGGTTATGGTATGTAACAAGTATAATATAAATTTTATACTAAATTAGTATAAAGTTAATTAAAATGTTAATTTATTAAATAAAGTTTAATTAATATAATATTATATATAAAATTATTATATAAGTAATATAAAATATATAAGTTGTATAATTAAAAAAATTATATAATATGAATTTATAAACTAAAGACGGAATATCAAAGAGACCCAAAATAGGCTTACGGAATAAATATATAGGTACATATATGTATACCATGATTTCTGTTGTGTTTGACACTAGAATCAAGAGGGTATTTAAGAAGAAATATATTATTCCATAAGTCAATATTGCTCGATATAATATATTGAAGATTATGAATATTTAATAGTTGCCCTCTATCATGTATATGTTAAAAGATTACTTACATGCACTTTAGTTGTTGAGCTTTCCTCAAGGTAGGGATGTTATGTGTAGTACTATTAATATATTCTATAGACGAGGTAAGATAACTACGTATATTTATTGAGTTTGCCTCAAGATATGTGCATTATACTTAGGACGTCGTGAAATGACAAGTTCGAGTGAATAGTCTCACTTACTTGTTGAGCATTCCTCAAGGTAAAGGCAGGACTAGGACAAGGAACAAAGAGTTAGGAGTTGTATATGATACAAGTGATAAGGAGTTACCCATCATATATGAGAGTATGATTTGTTGAGCTTTCCTCAAGGTCAAAATCCTATGATATACGATTCCTAACACCCACTAGTAAAGTCAAAAGACTTCTATGTTCCGCTTAGGGTTTGGTAAAACATAAAAGCCGAGTGGGGGTCTTATTAGAAAAATAAAATGATAACATTTAAATATTCTAATATTGAAAGAACATATGTTGTATATAATGTTATAATAATCCACAATAATAAATTTGTACAATTTGTACGATTGATAAAACATTTATCAATTAAGATATACAAATGATTTGAGTCAATGATTGACAAATAGAAATATAAAATATACATACAAATAAATGCTTATAGCATGTTAATGTTTCTACATCCATGTAAGTGCCTGATTTAATAACTATACGTGCTTATTTAGTTAGACCGTGTATTGCATTCTATGGGTTTCGAATTCTAAAAGCAATATAAGACAATGAATATTTGATCCATATACTATCGCATATAAGTGTTATACGGGAAACAATCATAGTTTATAATGTACGATACTTCTAAGGAGTTAGTTCATTTGAAATAAGCCAATAAATAATGTTGTAAGATCAAGTTTCAATCTAACTAATTACAAAAGGATCGTATTGTGTTAAATGTAAAACTAGACCAAACTACAAGAAACATCTAAAATTTGATCGTTGGAATGTTAGTTTGATCAGTTTACGTAAGATGCATCATATTTGATGTCCTTAAATGTAAAGGATGATTAAGTGCATCTTTGTAAATTGTTCGTTATGATGTTCAAGAAAGAGTTTTCTTTTGAGTGGTTCGATCATTTAGAAAGAAAAACGAATGTATAAGAGTAGATGTGATTTAAGGTATAGTCGGGATGAAGAGAATGAATGGTCACTTCTGCTTTATAAAGAATCATCGAAAATGAGCATTAGAATAATAATTGATACTTAATATTAGAATAAGAAATAGGATTTCTATTCCGAATTGTACTTTCCTAAAGAAAATTGTTTCTATAAGTTTTACTTCTTTGAGTTAAAGATAATTGATCAGAAAAGTCTTCACTATAATTTAGTTATAGTATATGAAATAAATAAACCATATTAAGTGAATAGTGGACCTCTAAATTTAGTATGTTATTATAGTAATGGCAGAAATAGTGGGAGCATGCCGTATAGCACTTATTGGTTGCATCAAATTATGAAAAAAAATTCATAAAACATACCGAGCATTATTTGTGAAATAATGACTATCTTTCGGCGTTGACTAAAAAAATATATAGTTATATTTCAGTGTGAATATTATGAACATTCATTATGGAATAAAACTATAATATGGTATTTGTTTTCATAATAAAATGATGCATTGGAAAATACATAATTATATGATATTATTTACAATTATTTTGGAAACGTGGATAAATTATAGTTTTGAGAAATAATATATTTATATGATACGAATCATATCATATTGGTTAATTATATCTCAAACAATTAATGGGCAATGCACCTACTTAGTGGGAACATCATAAGAGTTGATAAACTCTTTGGATTATACATATTGATATGTGTAATTGTTTGTCTATTAATACCAAAATGGTTCCACGTAATTCGTCGTATTCACCGTTGAGTTATCAGCGACATGGACATGCGTATTTGATAGATCTGTAGTATGTCTAAGATAGGTTCATAATGCATGAAATGAAAGTAAATAATATAACATGTAATGAAAATGATTCGACTTGATCAAATGGGTGAGTGTATTGGAAAGAGTTCCGAACACACCTAAAAATGTATAAATATTCAATCTCAAAAGTCACTTCTCCATGTGATATATAATGATATATCGATAAGGAGTTTTTGAACTTTGTTGGACAATGTACAATTAATTGTGAGTGTAGTTGAGTTAATTTCTTTCTACAAGATCATGTACCTAAAAGTAGCACACAAGATTAATATTATTTCATCTAAATAATAGTCTACAAAATCATATAAAATAAGGGTTTATAAGAAAACCCAACATATCCTAGGCCATGGAGGCAGCAAGTTGTGCGAATTGAATTTGAACATTTGTTTAGGAAGGACTGTCATTGGATGGCATATGTATTGAACATAAGTTACATAATCTAACGCCAAATCAGTTTTATATATAAGGAAATTCATAAAATGTTGAAGAATACCTATTCCATTGCACCAAGAAACAATTGTTGTTCAAAGAAATACCAACTTCATAGTAAAAAAATTTCTTTAAAAAATTATTGGTGGTAAAATGGAATTGGATACGATCTATAGAAAAAACTAATTACATTGAATGGCATACGTATTGAACATAAGTTACATAATCTAACGCCAAATTAGTTTTATATATAAGGAAATTCATAAAATGTTGAAGAATACCTATTCCATTGCACCAAGAAACAATTGTTGTTAAAAGAAATACCAACTTCATAGTAAAAAAATTTCTTTAAGAAATTATTGGTGGTAAAATGGAATTGGATACGATCTATAGAAAAAACTAATTACATGGTATGAAATGAAATTAACCTAACCTAAATGAACACATTAGAGTGTTTAATAAGCATTCTCACACATTGAAGAGAAACGATGAGTTTCTTTTCAATGTCGAGAATAGATAATCCTTAATTGTCAATTAAGCCATTAAGAGTATTGACTCTACGATATAGTGTGATGCACAAATCTGAAGGGATTCCAAATACGTTGTCAAAATATGATTTTGGTAGTCATATCCGAAGGGACCTGATCAATCGCCTGTGATTATTTCTTTAAGAGACTAATGCGGTTGGAATTAAATAACCAACAACGATAAGAGTAATCTCGTAAATTTTAATTATTGAAATTAGTGTAACAGATTTGTTATTCGATGTTGTCAGGTTAATCCGTATTTACTCACAAATTTATCGCCTGGTATGAATTTAGGTTTTGGTATTATGTGTTAAAATATAAAGTTCTAAATTAGATTTAAACTAGACTGCTTGCACATAATACCAAAATGTCTTGAAGTCAATGAGAGTGATATTGAGTTTGTGGGATTTTGGATATAATCCAAGGAATGAGAAAAAGTTCCATTTTATAAGCATCAAAATTGAACAAACATTTAATGGAAATATCAAATAGTTTGATTGCCAATCAAAATGCAGAGGAAGCGTGTGCTTATAAGTAAAAAAGTTAAATGGAACAGAGATATTTCTAAACCATAAGTAAACAAAACGCCATTGATTTCTAATGACGTGCTTGTGCTAAAATCAGCCTTTGTTGTTTTTATACTTGATTTTGGATATATAAATGATGTCTTTTATAGTAAGTATATAAGATGTTAGGAATATCCTAAATGATATGCAAGGCTAGCTTATTAAAATGTTCAATAAGGAACATGTCAGATGAATTCCTTATGCATGGCAATAAGAATTAGCATACATGTTATGTTTACTACGATGCCATGATTTGTTCATGTATTTCATACATGAAGCAAATATTAAATCCAAATTGATATCACTGAATGATAATTTAAAGTATTCTCATGTATTTATGAAATACTAAAGAATTATTCATAGAAACAAAGAATTCCTTGTGAATAAGTGTTTGGACTCAAAGTTTCATAAGTGACACTGAGTATGATGTGTCAATAATAAATTCAAGTTAAGAATCATTTCGTTGGAAATGTTCTAAATGAAAGACTATAACTAATCAATGGAAAATGCTAAGTACGTCACCTTGAATAACATAGAAATAAAGAAATGTATATAAATATAAATGCACAAATTTATAACTGAGCTAAGGGTGGTTCCAAATATTAAGAATCGCATAACATTGTTATATGATAACAATGCCATGACATAGTCGTAATTGAACATAGAGCTCACGAGAAGTCGGGAGACATACTTTGAATTGTTCCACATGATAATGGTAGTTTATCAGCATTGGGGAGAGTTAATCGACAAAGTAGATGATTAAATAATAATAGCATAACCGTTCACGAAAAGGACTGATCCAATTGGTTTTAAGAAAACCAATTGGAGAAGTTGGAATAAGATTCCATAATCAACCCCAAGTGCAAGTGGAAGATTGATAGAGTTAGGGTTATGCCGTAGGAGCAATTATGTAATTTGTTGCATATATCTAACTCAAAACCAATCTTGTTCAAAATCAAAGGTATTTTTTCTATTATATACTTGATTTAATATGGTTATGTTAATTAATTAATTTAACTAAAAGTATATTTAACATGAAATCCATAAAACCGGTATGTTTTGTGATAGTTTACAAATTTTTTGACCATGAGTAATTTATCACAATAAAAATAAATATACCATTTTAAGTGTTCTTAGACAACATGGATTATGATTGAATATCGATGTATCCATTGAGACTAGACTAGTAACGCTCATTAAATATTACGTAGTATATTACTCATGACTGCTGCGGGAACCTAGAGGTTACATGATAATAGTTATTGGATAATTATGAAACAACTCACTCGATAGTTTTTTGTTGGTTAATACAATTAAGGTCAAATAGAAAATATCGATGTGACTGATTTATACAGTTCCCTCACTTGAGAATACTATAAATCTTCAATATGAAAGCTCCACTTTGATTATAGTCAAATAACGGCATGATATTCCATCAAGTGACTATAGTTGGGTCAAGTGGAAGTATTTGAAGTGAAGATGTAACGACCTGGGGTTTTGCACCAGTTAATTATCGTCATTAGACGATTTAATTTGCTAGCTAATTGCTATTGGTAGTTTTTAATCAGGTTGAGATTCTTTTGAAATGTGTTAAGGGTTATGTGGGATTAAATAAAAATCTCGGCCCACGTTTCTTTTTCTTGGTGCTGTGATAATTATCAAAGGCAGGTACCCGTCCCCCTCCTTCATTCATTTTTCTATTCGCAAGCCCAAAACAAATGAGAA
Organism: Allium cepa; assembly: GCA_030765085.1. Classification (NCBI taxonomy): domain Eukaryota; kingdom Viridiplantae; phylum Streptophyta; class Magnoliopsida; order Asparagales; family Amaryllidaceae; genus Allium; species Allium cepa. Next base: position 404,468,166 of record CM060940.1, on the reverse strand, counting down.
AAATAAATGAAAAAGAATGGCTGCTAGGGTTTCGAAATTTCCCAAAGCTTGTCCGGCGCCGTGCGAAGGCGAGCTAAAGGGGGGGAAAGAGGGACTGCGGCTGATGGATTTGGGATCGTTGAGATAAGGTGAGTGATTTTCACTCACATTCTAATTCAACCTTAATACTGTGCATCGACCATTCGAACTATGTTTGGATGTTGATGTTTTCTGACTTGGTTCGATTTCTTTTTATCCACGGCCTGATGATTTTTGGATCTGTTCGATCTCCTTGGTCATTACTGTTTGATTTTCATTTGACTTCAGTCTTGATTTTTTGTATGCGATTCCATGATTTCGTTCAGTAGCTCACGGCTTCAACTTGTTTTTGATATTACCAGACTTTGACTTGATTTTTATCACTTGACTTCGAGTTTGGTAATTCTGTTGCTTCTGGCTTCCATGAATCTTTACTGGCTTGTTTTGTTTACTTGGCTATGAGCTTGCACCAGTATCTGATGATGTTGTGTTCATGCCCGTACCATTCATGTTGTCTGCAGTGGGTTGATATCATGTTGAACTGTTCGGTTGCATTTGTAGTTTGACTTAGGCCATTTGGTTCGCTGCCTCTGGTAGCACTTTCATTCATGATTTGGTTCACTGCAGTAATTCATGTTGTATTGTACTGCATCACCACTGTTGCAAGTATTCTCTGTTCATACCTGTAGCATGGTCGTGGTTTTGAGGTCTCTGATTCAACTTGGTCAGACCATGTTGTAGCTTGATCTTTGGTTCATGTATGCATACTTAAGGTTGTAACTGGAACCCTATGTATGCTGTGCATTGCATCATATATCTGTTGCATCGATTTTGGTTGCTATAGTTTGTACCATTCGAGGCGGTTGGCTTTTTGGTTTCGTGTATTCATTGAGAAGTTTAAGTTGCATGTATGCTTGCTGCCTGGTCTGGTTCATCTTGTAGTCTTGTTCATTGTTTCATTTGGTATGCCTTTATTCACTGCTATGTTACAGTTTGCATTGTTTCGAGTCAGTGCATTCGAGTGTGATCTGTGCATTTTGTCATGCTGTATTGCCTTATCTTGGTGCTTTCACCTTCATTCTGCTGTCTTTATGTAGTTTGTACCACTGGGCACTTGGTCATTCGAGCCTTTGTGCTTTGCATTTGAGTTGACTTGCCTTTCCGTCTTTATTGTACATGAATGCTTCATGAATCAGCTTTATTTCTTTATAGTCTCTTGTCATTGTAGTCATTGAGATGTTCAGTTTGCATAATGCTTGTTTCTGAAGTATATGGGCTGCTGTCATACTTCACTGTGACCTTCATGTATTTTGATTTGGTTTAATTTGATTATTTTTTTTATCTAATTATCTATTAGATAATTGGATTATGTGATTGTTGTCTATTTGTTATTTAATTGTTATTGCTTCCGTGTATTAATTACTGAGTTTGAATTAGACTGACCTGCATATTATTTTCTTTTGAATTAATACTTGGGTCAGACCGAGTTATTACAGGCTGTTGATATCTTGCTTTGGGATGCTACTTGAGCTATGAAGTCTCTTCATTTCTTTTGGAGTAGTTAGTGTTATTTCATAGGATGATATGTATTCATGTATTTACAGTAATGTACTTGTATATGTAACTTCCAGTGTCGACAATTGTAGTTGTATCACATGTATTGTAACTGACTTCAGTTATATATATGAGATTTGATATTATCTGTTTTCAAGGTTTAGCTTATTTATGTTATTATTATATATGTTGTCCTAAACTATTATGAATCATCGTAGTTCGTTTTATACTGGAATTGGATATGTCGATGGGAGTAAATAAACAATGAGATGGAAAAAAAAAAGAACATATGCATATATATACCACTCCTATCGAGATAATCAATACTAGCGTAAGGCCTAACTACGGATTGCCGCTCCTATCCAGCCTTATTCTTTGTAATAACAGACAGTATTTCCTTTTAATACTCTTTGTTATTGTGGGCATAGAGGTGGGCGTCACAATTGGTATCAGAGCAAGGGTTTATGGACATAATATAGAACATAACTTAGATGGAATATGTGTTACAACTATTTGTTGATGTTTTTAATTGTGCTTTGAGTCAAAACTAAAGTTTTGAAATTATGATGAAATTTTTAAATATCTTTATTTAAAAATAAAACTGAAATTTTGTTTTGATGATTGATTAATTTTTGTTCTGTTATCAGAGTGCGCAGTAGAAACAGTAAGACTACCTTCGATGAGTACAGTTGATAACCCTTTTGATTTAAAAATCAAAATATGAAAATGAAATAAATTTCGTTGTGTTGTTACTTAGATGTGTTTATTTTTGTTTTCTACGAAAAAAAATTCGAATCCGATTTGAGGATCCGCAGCGATTGCAGTTATGTGATTTTGTTGAGATTTATGCTGTTTTAAATTATCTTCATTGAAGATATAATCAAATGGTTTCATTGTTCATCTTGTAGTGTGCGTGCAAATATGAGTTGCACGTTACTGCATTAATTTTACGTTGAACCGGTGTTTGGTTTTAAAACGTATTTGGTTGCCGTTATTTCTATAACGGGATTTTTACATCGGTAATATTTTGATGTGAATTATTTTGATGAGATTTTGACGTATAAAAATTATTGTCGCTTTGACTTCAGTAACCGTCAAATTTAAAGTGAATTTTAAAGCGATTATCCCACAATGCTGATTCGATACCCGTTTTTATGGTGTTTTGAGAAGTGCAATTTCCTTATCGAAATTGCTACAGATGTTGCTGTTTTAATCACGGATTTTCAAATCGTTTTGAAATAAAATTGTTTTCAAAAAATTTACAGTTTGCGTTTACAAAAGAATGTGGAAGCGATTTAAACGCTACAGCAAAATTGAGGACTATGGACCCTTACTTTTACTGATTCGCTTAATTCCGGACTTGTCCGTTTAAGAACGTAAAATGTTATTTATTTAAAATACACAATTTTGCACTTTCAAGGAAACGATGAAGAGATTTAAACGATTTAGAAAAAGTGCGGAGTATGGAACCACACTATTACTATTTCGGTTAATTCCGGATTCGTTAATTGAAACATCTGCTGTTTGATGATTCTGATGATTTGTTGGGCTTTCGAGCCACTCTGCTGGAGCTTCGGGTCATCTGATGGACCTTAGGGTCAATTACCAGTACTAGACCTTCGGGTCACTCTGCGGACCTTCGAGTCATCTGATTGGCACCAAAATTTATAGTACTTGGTAGGCTTCGACCATCTGAGATGCATGTGCGGCGTAGCTAAAACTCGCCATCTGCTGGGATTGATCCACTTTTATGTTGATTTGTCTAGTTATCTATTTTTGATTTCTAGATATTTGTTGTTTCTAATTATCTACAGGTAATTAGATATTTGTTGATTTGAGTTCTAAGTATCTTTGTTGATAATTAGATATTTGTTGATTTGTGCTCTAATTATCTTAGTTGATAATTAGATATTTGCTGATTTGAGTTCTAATTATCTTTGTTGGTAATTAGATATTTGCTGATTTGAGTTCTAATTATCTTTGTTGGTAATTAGATATTTATTGATTTGAGTTCTAATTATCTTAGTTGGTAATTAGATATTTGTTGATTTGAGTTCTAATTATGTTTGTTGATAATTAGATATTTGCTGATTTGAGTTCTAATTATCTTTGTTGATAATTAGATATTTGCTGATTTGAGTTCTAATTATCTTTGTTGATAATTAGATATTTGCTGATTTGAGTTCTAATTATCTTTGTTGATAATTAGATATTTGCTGATTTGAGTTCTAATTATCTTTTGATAATTAGATATTTGCTGATTTGAGTTATAATTATCTTTGTCGATAATTAGATATTTGCTGATTTGAGTTATAATTATCTTTGTTAATAACTAGATATTTGCTGATTTGAGTCATAATTATCTTTGTTGATAATTAGATATCTGTTGATTTGAGTTATAATTATCTTTGTTGATACTTAGATATTTGCAGATTTGAGTTCTAATTATCTTTGTTGATAATTAGATATTTGTTGATTTGAGTTCTAATTATCTTTGTTGATAATTAGATATTTGCTGATTTGAGTTCTAATTATCTTAGCTGATAATTAGATAATTGCTGATTTGAGTAGTAATTATCTTTGTTGATAATTACATATTTGTTGATTTGAGTTCTAATTATCTTTGTTGATAATTATATAATTGCTGATTTGAGTTCTAATTATCTTTGTTAATAATTAGATATTTGTTGATTTGAGTTCTAATTATCTTTGTTGATAATCAGATATTTGTGTTTGCTGATTATCGTTTTTGATAATTAGATATTTGCTAATTTTGCTGATTATGAGATTTTCTAGTCTCTAATTGATTCTAGATTATGTTGATTATATTGAATTACTGTTTTCTATTATCTCTGTTGATAGTTAGAGTTTGCTGATTATGAAGTTCGTGTTTTCTAATTATCTGCTTGATAACTAGATATTTGCGGTTTTACGATTTGTGATTGGTGTTTTCTAATTATCTTTGTTGATAATTAGATTTTGCTTTTTTCTAATTATTGTATCGAAAATTAGATATTGCTGCTTTGTGATTTCTGTATTCTAATTATCTAAGTGATAATTAAATATGGCTGATAATTGTATTTATTCAGTGTTGTTGTTTCCGATTATTTATTTAATAATTAGATTTTGTGAATTTCTTTTATGAAACTAAAAGATTTCTTTGGCGTTTGTATTCTTGACTATTTTTCTAGTTTAACCAGTTTATGTTAGAAAAATAATTGTTATTGATGACTTTAATTATGAAAATTGCGGGGACGCAATTTTTGTAAGGAGGGAAGTCTCTAACGACCCGGAGTTTTGCACCAGTTAATTACCGTCATTAGACAATTAAATTTGCTAGCTAATTGCTACTGGTAGTTTTTAATCGGGTTGAGATTCTTTTAAAATGTGTTAAGGGTTATGTGGGCTTAAATAAAAATCTTGGCCCACGTTTCTTTTTCTTGGTGCTGTGATAATTATCAAAGGCAGATACCCGTCCCCCTCCTCCATTCATTTTTCTATTCGCAAGCACAAAACAAACGAGAAAAATAAACGAAAAAAAATGGCTGCTAGGGTTTTGAAATTTCCAAAGCATGTCCGGCGCCGTGCGAAGGCGAGCTAAAGGGGGGGAAAGAGGGACTGCGGCTGATGGATTTGGGCTCGTTAAGATAAGGCCAGTGATTTTCACTCACATTCTAATTCAACCTTAATACTGTGCATAGGCCATTCGAATTATGTTTGGATGTTGATGTTTTCTGACTTGGTACGATTTCTTTTTATCCACTGCTTGATGATTTTTGGATCAGTTCGATCTCCTTGGTCATTACGGTTTGATTTCCATTTGACTTCGGTCGATTTTGTGTATGCGATTCCACTATTTCGTTCAGTAGCTCGCGGCTTCAACTTGTTTTTGATATTACCAGACTTTGACTTGATTTTTATCACTTGACTTCGAGTTTGGTAATTCTGTTGCATCTGGCCTCGATGAATCTTTACTGACTTGTTTTGTTTACTTGGCTATGAGATTGCACCAGTCTCTGATGATGTTGTGTTCATGCCTGTGACCATTCATGTTGTCTGCATTGGGTTGATATCATGTTGAACTGTTCGTTTGCATTTGTAGTTTGACTTAGGCCATTTGGTTCACTGCCTCTAGTAGCACTTTCATTCATGATTTGGTTCACTGCAGTAATTCATGTTGTATTGCACTGCATCACCATTGTTGCAAGTGTTCTCTGTTCATACCTGTAGCATGGTCGTGGTTCTGAGGTCTCTGATTCAACTTGGTCAGGCCATGTTGTAGCTTGATCTTTGGTTCATGTATGCATACTTAAGGTTGTAACTGGAACCCTATGTATGTTGTGCATTGCATCATATATCTGTTGCATCGATTTTGGTTGCTGTAGTTTGTACCATTCGAGGCAGTTGGCATTTTTGTTTCGTGTATTCATTGAGAAGTTTAAGTTGCATGTATGCTTGCTGCCTGGTCTGGTTCATCTTGTAGTCTTGTTCATTGTTTCATTTGGTATGCCTTTATTCACTACTGTGTTACAGTTTGCATTGTCTCGAGTCAGTGCACTCGAGTGTGATCTGTGCATTTTGTCATGCTCTATTGCCTTATCTTTGGTACTTTCACCTTCATTATGCTGTCTTCATGTAGTTTGTACCACTTCCTTTGTGCCCTTGGTCATTCGAGCCTTTGTGCTTTTCATTTCAGTTGAGTTGCCTTTCAGTCTTTATTGTACATGAATGCTTCTTGAATCTGTCTGACCTTTATTTCTTTGTAGTCTCTGGCCATTGTAGTCATTGAGATGTTCAGTTTGCATAATGCTTGTTTCTGAAGTATATGGGCCGCTGTCATACTTCACTGTGACCTTCATGTATTTTAATTTGTTTTAATTTGATTATTTTGTTGTTATCTAATTATCTATTAGATAATTGGATTATGTGGTTGTTGTCTATTTTTTATTTAATTGTTATTGCTTCCGTGTATTAATTACCGAGTTTGAATTAGACCGACCCGCATATTATTTTCTTTTGAATTAATACTCGAGTCAGACCGAGTTATTACAGACTGTTGATATCTCACTTTGGGATGCTGCTTGAGCTATGGAGTCTCTTCATATCTTTTGGAGTAGTTAGTGTTATTTCATAGGATGATATGTATTCATGTATATTATTTACAATAATGTACTTATATATGTAACTTCCAGTGTCGACAGTTGTAGTTGTATGACATGTATTGTAACTGACTTCAATTATATATATATGAGATTTGACATTATTTGTGTTCTAGGTATAGCTTATCTATGTTATTATTATATAAGTTGTCCTAAACTATTATGAACCATCGTAGTTCGTTTTATACTGGAATTGGATATGTTGATGGGAGTAAATAAACAATGAGATGGAAAAAAAGAAAAAGAAAGAATATATGCATATATACCACTCTTATCGAGATAAACAATACTAGCGTAAGGCCTAACTACGGATGGCCGCTCCTATCCAGCCTTATTCTTCGTAATAACAGATAGTATTTCCTTTTAATACTCTTTGTTATTGTGAGCATAGAGGTGGGGCGTCACAGAAGAACTATCAGGAGAGGATTGGTCACCTCAGTTATATTGGGTTAGTATCACAGTCAACTCAAGTCAACTCAAAGTCGAAGTCTTTGGCCAGAGCATTTCAATTAATAAAAATTGTTATTATTAAACCAAGGACTTTATGTTTGGATTATAGAATTGAATATGGACGATATTGGAATTTTGACCATTACAAAATTCCATAAGTCCGAAGTGATATAGTTTTGACGAAGAGAATTGGTGTAAATAAATATCATAACTGGGTAATGATTAATAAACTATTGGATTTTACCGAAACCGAATAAGCGATAATTTGGCCAAAATATCACACCACCTGCTAAGTGACGTACGAACGTTAACACTGGAATAGTTCGATGTTAGTTGTTGACTAAATTTACACCCAAGAGTTACACAACCGAAATAATGAATTCTCTTTAGACCAAACGATTTCATTAGTTTATATTGTTATAAGTTAATTAAATTAATTAATATTTATGAAATATTAATTATAAAATTGAATATGGTTTAAGAAACAAATATTGATATATATATATATAATAGTTATAAATATATCGATCGATATAACATATCGATAACAAACTAAATTAAATTCAATTAAACATATCTAATTTGGGTTAAATGCGCTATTGGCCCTTGTTGTTTGAGACATGATTCGGCCGCAACAAGGCATAAGGGCGGCAAATAAAGAGGCATGATTGATTTTGAAATGAATGATTGAGATCAAGTGAGGAAGAGTATGAGATACTATCATATTTTTCTCTCTTATTCATTCAATATATAGTCATCTCTAAAACCTAACTTGCTTTGATTATTTTAGGTGCCTTCATTATCTTCTTTATAGCTGAAACTCTGCCCTAAAAACCCAAAAAAGTTCTCAAATCAAATTCATTTAAATCCAAGGCTATTTGACAGCAAGAAGGTCTGTGATTCAAGACTAGCAATTTGACGAATCAAGAAATTTCCAAATGAAGTGGATTTGTCTTTTCAACATGTTACATACTCGTATTTTGTTAATAATCTAATGATCTATGCGAAATTTAATAATTTATTTTAATATTATATTAATTAATACACATGTCTTTTAATATGAAAATCAGTACCTTTACATTATTCATATCAAAGCATGTATATATAATGTATGTGATCTAATATTTTTCTAATATATGTTTATATCAATTATGAATGTTAGCAGCGAAAATAATTTTTTGTTACTGTTAGTTAATTATTATTATTATTATTTACTCACTGTAAGGCTTAATAAATTCAAATAAAATAAATGAAGTTTCAAATTTTCAGTTTTATATTTTTTAATATTAGTTCATCATCTAAGAAGCTATCGGCGAAAATTTTTGATTTTTCTTTTTTATATTTTTTTAAAAATTAAATTAAAATCAGTTTTTTATTTTTTAATTAAATAAAAATATAACTTTTATTCATAAAAATCTTAAAATATTTTGTGACACTCAAAATATCCTTATTGATTTTTTTAAAGTTTAAAATTTGATATTTTATTATATTATTATTTAATTAATGACAAATTGATTAATTATTTCATAATAAATATATATTACCGTATTAAAATTATGACTAAAGATCTGTAATGATTTCGAGCTAGAAAATTAGTAAATTACTTTATTTATGTGTGTGTGTGTGTATTTATATATAGTTTATTATAATAGAAGCTTACAATTAATTATTACATTCATATATATACATATATATGTATGTATAAAAATATAATAATTCTATTTTAATTCATGTGTGTGTGTATACAAATAAGTAAAATAATTTATCTCCATAAATATATAATTTTATTTATACGTACATATATTTAGCTGCTATTTATAATATAATATAAAATATATGTATGTATGTATGTATACTTATATATAGCATACACATACATACATATATATAATTACTTAGATATTTATAACTATAAGTATATATGGACATATTTGGACAACATACAATAGAATAAGCTAATGTGTCCGTTGCGATGTAAATTTCGTTATCTATATAGCATGTAACACCTTGTGCGGAATATTATGCTACACATGTACATACATACATACATATATATGTATGTATGTATGTATGTATGTATGTATGTATGTATGTATGTATATATGCATGTATGTAAATGATACATGTTCATACTTATATATTAAGTAAACCTGAATCAAATAAACTTTATACAAAAACTTATAAATTTAAATAAAATAGATGATTTTATTTAAACTTGATTTAGAAATGTTTTAAATTGATTAGACTTCATAGGCCCAACAATGATTTAATAGGGTAAAACAATATTAAAATTCATCCATATCTTCCGCTACGAGCTAGCCTAATTCCAACACAATGCACTCCATGAAGAAATCGAGAAACAAAAAGAAAATGGATTCATCCACGAGGTATATTATCCAAAGTGGATAGCAAGTCCCGTTTAATTAAAGAAGCCAAATAGAATGTGACGGACCTACATATATTTCGCAAACCTTAACAAAGCGTGCCCAATGGATAGCTTTTTATTGCCTAGAATAGATCGATTAGATATTGCAACAAGCGGGCATGAATTGTTGGCCCTCATGGATGCTTACTTGGATTGTAATAAAAAAGCAATGTTCTAACAAGATTAGGTGCACACGAGCTTCGTAATCAAGAAAGGGATTTATTGTTACAAAGTAATGCCATTCGGGCATAGGAATGTAGGGACAACATGTTACCCTGCCTTTTGGACAAGGCGAGGATATCAACAAATTGGCCAAAAAGGGTGGATATCAGGATTGGAGATCAGTTGGAAACAAGGCTATGATCGGTATCATCAAAACTGGACCAAGCTCCAATTAAGGTAGGATCGATTGGGAGTGATAAACAAGGTTCGGTAAGGCTACACTTCGAATTTCGAGTCAACTGGAGTTCGTATGCTCAAGTTAGGGATGAATCAATGATAATGGAAAACCAATTTGCATCAATATGGTACGTGTCGATCAAAATGTACTCTTCCATTTACTTTGGATCAATAGGATTTTGTATTGATGCAATACACATCGATTGGATGGATACGACAAGTCATGTCGACACGCTTCATATCAATCAAAGCCTGGTTGATATGAAGGAAGCAAGACTTGGATGGATACGGACTTGATGGATACAAAGACATATGCTTCCCAGAGTGGCATCAGATCGATACGAAGAAAGGAGTAGGTGACGGATATGAAAGGCCTCAAGAATTCATGGATTGATAGGAAAAGGCATGGATATGGGGTATTGATAGATAATGATGGACATAAAGCAGTGGTAAAGCGTCGATACGAAGGGCGTGGCCTCGAATGGGTGAAAAGGAAGAGGTCAAACCAAAGGACATGTTCTCTAAGCATGGAATGTGGATCTCCAGTGCCACGTCATCGACACGTTACTGATTGATACACATGGTGTCAATACGAAGAGGATTGACATGCATGTATCGATACAAAATCATCAGCCAACACTAGAAAATCAAAACTTGGATCGATCATATCTCATAAACTATACACTGGAATTTCATGAAATTTGGAGAGCAAGGACTTTGCATTATCATCTTTCAACATGATTGATCTCAGCTCGTTTGGAGTGATTCTTGATCGATGAAATCCATATGGATCGATCAGGATTGATCCCAAACCACTTTAGATCGATCATGTGGGCCCACCTACACATGAGAAAGGGTATTCTAAAGTTTGAAGAAGATATTTCCAGATCTACTCCTATAAATGGCACCCCTATGCCTACTAGAACAAGGATTTTTGGAATATCTTACGCTGTTACTCTACTGAAACTCCATTGTAACTTGAATGCTATTGATTGTACTGTTGTGAATCAGTTGAGAATCATCCATAAGCTACAATGCCGAATCACTATAAATCTTGTGCTTTCTCTTACTTTCTTTCATTTTAATTTGTTACTTCTTCGTTTTTATTCTCTACATCATCTAGATCAGAGATCTGTGTTTGGATATTGAGGATTTGTGTGTAAACACTGGTGCTTTCTCTACTTTTAGGGTTTGTGACCAATTTTGGCGCAAACACTTTGATGCTTTTATTGAGAAAGCTAGCACTATGGGATTTGGAAGCTTGGATTTGAAGGCTTAGGAACTTGGATCTGGAAAGCCATGGGTAAGCAATCAATCAGGAGACAACGAACAGAGAGGAGCCATCATGAAGGAAATTAGGAGGCTTCCTCATGAGCTAATTAGACCTCATTTTTCATCACTAGAGATGAGATGGAAATGATAATGGATGCTATGTAGGAAGGAATGCTGAAAAGGTAGGAGGACATGATGCGGAACCTAATCCTACTTCCTCCTACAGGTTGGACAAGCTAGAGTGCAAAGTCAAGGGAATGAAGTTGTAGGGAATGACAAAAATGAGGATCACAAAGCTGAAGTAGCAGGAACAATGGCAATCCAGAATCAAGACCGAGGAAACGAAACAAACAAGATAAGGACAGAGCAGAACCTTCGGGAGTGACCCCTGAACTAGGGGGCATGCCCTCGAATCATGTTGGCTCAATTCTAGAAAGGATACCAGGTGGTGCTATGCAGTTTGGCATTGATCGAGATATGGATGTTCATCCAGAAGGACGGGTTTCTGGATTCCCTCGTGGACTCGAAGTGCAGGTTGGAGATAGCAGGCAGAGACTACCACTTGATGACAATGACAGATTGGCAGACATGATCATACGGGTCATGAGGGGAGGATTGGTGAATAGAGATTTAAAGGATGTGAATAGGAGCCCCTTTGCTTCTACGATCATGCAAGCTAGGAATCAATCGGATTTCAATGTACGATGGGAGAACTGATCCCGCTATTCACTTAACAAGGAATATGAGGCAGAGGAAGTACTGGAGGCATCGGAGGAAGTCATGGCATAGTGTTTCCCCTTGTATTTGATGGATATAGCAGCACTATGGTTCAGACAACTAGAAAGCAGCTCTATTGGCACATGGATGGAGTTGATCGAGAAGTTTATGAGGCAATTTTGGGTCCACATCGTGAGACCCAAGAATGTTATGACTTTAACATCGATGAAGCAGTAGAAGGAAGAATCACTTAGGGATTTCTTAACCAGATTCAATATGGCAGTGGCTTCGGTGGATCGACCCGATCCGTCGATGGTTTTAATGGCAGCAGCCTCAGGGATTGCAGATAATTCTGATTTTAAGATATCGTTAGAGCGGGAACCACCAATGTATCTTGGGGATTTTTACCATGAAGCAGAGAGCTTTCTACGACAGGAAGATGCGAAGGCTGAAAGAGAGGGGAGAGAGGCTGAAGATTATGCGACAAAAGGTGGATGTCCACCAGGGGAGGATCAAATAAGTTCTATGGAGGCAAAAGGAAAATGAATGACAGTAGTAACAATCAAAAAGGCTACAAAGGGTCTTTAAATTCTCTTCTTACACTAATTTGACTGAAACTCTGAAAAGGATTTATTTGGATACTCGAGAGCGCCTCCAGTATCAAAGGCCAACAAATAGGGAACCCTCTGAATACGAGCAGGCATTAGGAAATCATTGCCTATTCCATGAGCTGGATAGGCACAACACGAACGACTGTAGGCATTTGAAGGATATCATTGAGGAACATGTGAGGAGTGGTCATTTGTAACAATACATAAGGAGTCGAGCTGTGGCAATGGAAGGAATGGCCACCGCCTACCTTAAATGAAGATGGTACTGGATCCAGGAATCATCATCAGCTTATTATCAGTTGATTGGATTTATGGCATGGAATAGGTAATAAACCCTGAAATAATGCAGCTAAGTCACTTACGAATGTACGGGATCGAGGACGGTCCCTAAGCATGCTCTGAGATGACGATAAACTGTGACGCTTGGGATTATGAAATCTTGTTTTATTTGTTTTCTGCAAACTCTTGTTTCTTTCTTGGCACTATAGCTATTTGTTTTTCTTGGTTGTACGAACTTTTATTTTGTCAAATGAACTCTATGATGATTAGATTTGGATTAATGTAATGAATATTACAAGTCATGCAGTTAGGTTCCAACCGAAGAGACGGGGAAATAACCGCGAGTTACGAGTCCCTTGGCCGAAGAGCGATAGAATGGACTCAAACACGGAATGTTAATCCTCGACTCAGTCGAGGTCGGAGAATACAAGTACTCCATCGGAGAGTCAAGGATGGAGATATAAGTCCTCGACCGGAGAGCCAAGTTTGGAGAATATAAGCCCTTGACTAGAGGGTTGAGGCCAAAGAAGGAAAACCATGGATAAGCCCTCGACTGGAGAGTCGAAGCCGGAGTAGGATAAAATGAGCCAGCGAGGTCTATGGATTTGCACCCGGAGAGGTCCCAACTTTGGATAACAGCCCAGAGCCATCCCGAATTTGGACATCCATTCGAAAAGGTCATGGATTTGGTTATTGGTTGCTGGATATGGATGGATTAGAACTAGATTGTAGGGTTTAGATGGATATGGAATTAGCAAGGGATTTGGTTACTAGATTTGGAATCGGATATCGACACAGAATAGTTGCGGATTTGGAAAAGGATATGGCTATGGTACTTGAATAGTATGGCTTGGTAATGGATTGGATTATGGGTCGGATGATAGGGCCATGGATGGAATATGGACTTTGGATGTTGGATGCTTAAGTTATGGATGGATCAATGTTCATGGAAAACCAATTCGTATCGATATGGTTCGTATCGATCAAAATAGACTCGGCTATTTACTTCGGATCGATAGGATTTCTTATCAGTGCAATCCATATCGATTGGATGGATATGGCAAGGCATGTCGGCGTGCTTCGTATCGATCAAAGCCAGGATCGATACGAAGGAAGCAATACTTGGATGGATACAGACTTGATGGATATGAAGACATATGCTTCCCAAAGCGGCATCAGATCAATACGAAGAAAGGAGCGTGTAATGGATATGAAAACCGGAAGGTGTTCATGGATTGATATGAAAAGGCATGTATACGAGGTATGGATACGAAATGATGGACATAAATCAATGGTAAAGCACCGATACGAAGAGCATAGCCTCGAATGAATGCAAAGTAAGAGGTCAAACCAAAGGACATGGTCTCTAAGCATGGAATGTGGATCTCCAACACCATCATCGACATGTAGCTAATTGATACACAAGGTATCGATATGAAGAGGATTGATACACACGTTTTAATATGAAATCCTCAGCCAGCACTAGAAAATCAAAACATGGATCAATCATATCTCATAAACTACACACTGGAATTTCGTGAAATTTGGAGAGCAAGGACTTTACACTATCGTCTTTCACCATGATCGATCTTAGCTTGTTTGGAGCTGTGTAGTTAATGCCCGCTATTACCCAGCTATATCTCATAGCGGATTTCTACCGCTAAGATTTTTCCATATAACCCCAGAATATAGCCTTTCCGCTTTAATCCCCTCTATTTCCGCTATATCCCGTTATTTCCGCTATATTCCGCTATTCCCGCTATATCTTTTTTAATAAAATGAATTGAAAATTTGCATTTATACATTATAAAATTATGAAACTAATTTCTTTGATTTAATTTTTAATATATTTTCAGAAATGAAAATACTCTAATATTCTACCAAATTCAATTATGTTATATAAAAGTTTTTCGTTTATTTAAAGTATATTCGCACATGTTTTTATTTAAAATTATTTATATATTATTTATAATTCAATTGAACGATAATTTCTCATTTAATTACTATTTATATATTTGTAAACCCATTAAGTATGAGTTTTATATGCTATTTTAGAGCCATCCGCTATATCCCGCTATATCCTCGCTATATCCCCGCTGTGACTTTTTACACATCCACCGCTTTGAATCTACGGAGCGCATTAACTGCATAGGTTTGGGGTGATTTTTAATCGATACAAAATCCATATGGTTGGATCGAGGATCGATCCCAAACCGCTCTAGATAGATCATGTGGACCCATCTACGCATGAGAAAGGGTATTACGAGATTTGAGGGAGATATTTCCAGATCTACGCCTACAAATAACACCCCTATGCCTACTGGAAAAAGGGCTTTTGGAACCTCTTACGCCATTACTTTGCTGAAATTCCATTGTAACTTGAATGCTATTGATTGTACTATTGTAAATCAGTTGAAAATCGTCAACAAACAACAAGCTATTCAAAGTGGACGTAGGCTACAGCGCCGAACCACTATAAATCTTGTGGTTTCTCTTACTTTCTTTTATTTTTATTTTGTTACTTCTTCATTTTACTCTCTACATCATTTGGATCTGAGATCTGTGTTTGGATATTGAGGATTTGTGTGGAAACATAGGTTCTTTCACTACTTCTGGGGTTCGTGACCAATTTTGGCACAAACACAACATTCCACAGGTTGGTTAACATGATGTTTGAAAATCAAAGAGGAAAGAATGTTGAAGTTGATGTGGATGACATGTTAGTGAAGTTCAAAGCTACATTAGATCATGTAAAGGACCTTGAAGATTCCTTTGGGACTTTGAGGCTATATGAAATGAAACTTAACCCGTAAAAGTGTACATTTGCAATACAGTCATGAAAGTTCCACGGATACATAGTAAGCATCTAGAGGATTGTGGCCAATCTAGAGAAGATTGATGTAATAAAAAAGATAGGGGTACTAAGCAAGCCTAAGGATGTGATGAGTTTGAATGTGAAGGTAGCTGCCCTGAGTAAGTTCATGCCTAAAACGAAAAAATGCATCCTGCTTTTTTACCAGTTCAAGAAGGGCATGAACTTCGAATGGACCAAGAAATGCAAAGAAGCCTTCACTGTATTGAAATCCCCATCTGGCCAACCCCTTAATACATTCTAAACCAATCCAAGGGAAGGACCCATACATATACCTAATAGTAATTGATCAAGCAATAAGCATAACAATTGTAAGGAAGAGGGCGTTCAACACCCCATATATTTTACAAGCAAGTGCCTTAAAGGAGCAGGTTCAGATAAGCAGTGATCGAAAAGCTAGCATATAATCTACTCCTAACGCAAGAAAGCTTCGACCATACTTTCGAGTGCATCCTATAAGGGTGCTAATGGACAAGCCTTTGAAGCAAATATTGCAAAAACCAGAGATGTCGGGACACCTTCTAAAGTGGGCCATTGAATTAAGCCAATATGATATCACATACTGCCCCCGTAATCCAGCGTATGCAAAGAAGACGTCCTACTAAATTGGCAATTATATGTTGATGGCACATTTGATGAATAGGGTAGGAATATGTAATGTACCTGTTACCACAAATAAGCGAAAACTCTAGGGAGCAGTCAATTTGGAATTTAAGGTAACTAACAATGTGGCAGAATACGAAGCATTAATCGCATGCCTAAAAATGGCGCAGGTAATGAAAGTAACTCATCTTAAGATTTGTAGTGATTCTAAGCTTATGTTAATCAAGTATAGGAGAGATATCAAGTAAAAGAGCCATCTTCCGCTAAATATGTGAAACTAGTTAAAGAATTACTCTTTTTTGTTCTCAGCAGTCCGATATTGAACAAATCCCAAGGGAAGAAAATTCGCCCGCATATACCTTGGCTAAGTTGGCAAGCGTTAAGGTTGAGCATGAAATGAAGGTAATCCAGTAGGTCATTTGATGGAACAATGCATTTACAAGGTCGAATAGGTTCTAGTGCTGACGAAGTCACAATTGGCCCAGGGCTAAAGATAAGAAGAGTAGGAAAGACGAACCAAGACTCAAGGGGATCACACCCCATCAATTATGTGCCAGGAAGAAGTAGAGTTATGGATGACCACTATCAAATGTTTCCTGTTAGATAGTATCTTTCCAATAAACAAAAATGAGGCTAGGAAGATAAGATATCAACCCCCTACAATACATTCTTTGATGGAATACCTTACAAAAGATGATAACCCACCCCTTATTTAAGATGTGTGATCACGAAAAAAGGAGCCGAGATTATGGGAGAGGTTTATAAGGGATACTGCGAAGATTATTTAGAAGGGACAAAGCTAGCAAAGAAGATCTTCAGGCTGGGATATATCTGGCCAACAGCATTGGCAGATTCGCGAGAGTTTGGGAAGATGTAGTAGGTGTTAAAATTTGCAGGCATTCTGAGACTTCTCTCTTATAAGCTAATCCCATTGGTTAGTCTGTGGCTATTTAACATGTTGGGAATCAATATATTCTCTCTATGTCCAAAGGAGGAGCAAAGTACGCCATTATGGTTGCGAATTATTTCATTAAATGGGTAGAAGCTTAGGCCTTTGCAATAATTATAGCAAAGAAAGTGGTTACCTTTATAGTTGAATTATTATCACCAGATTTGGAATTCCTTGTGAAATAGTGTTAGACAATAGGACATGGTTCAAGAGTAAGGAATTTGCAGTACTATGCGAATGGAACAAAATTGTAAAAAAGCTTTTTCTCGGTAGCTCATCCACATGCCAATGCGCTGGTTTGAAGCAGCTAATAAAAAATAAAGATATTATTAAAGAAAAGGCTTGTGGAAGCTAAAAGCAAATGGATAGAAGAGCTGCCCTGGCTTTGTGGGCATATAGGACATCAAAAAGGTCCCTTACAAGGCACACTCCATTTTCTCTTGCGTATGGCCATGAGACCATGTTTCCAATCAAAGTGGACATACTTTCACATTGGCGACTATCGTATGCAGTGGAAAGGAATACCCACTTGATGGAAACTGCTTTAAAACATATTCAAGAAAAGAGGGATGAAGCTGCAGTTAGGTCTGTTGTTTATAGATTGCGAATGGAGAAAACATAAAACTCGCATATTAAGTAAAGAAAGGTCTGTAAGTGACACCTAATATTGATAAAAGTAATGGCTAATGCAAAGGATCCTACAGAAGGGTGCTTAGGCTCAAATCGTGGAGAACCGCTGGCTATCGTAGAAGCTATGTCAAACATCATCTCTCCAGACTTGACAGAAATTACGTTTCAAGAATCTAAAACTATGAGTACCTCATACCTTATTATGTTTGAGATAATTTTCCCTTTCGTAACTTTTTTGATGTGTAAAGGATCATTGATGATCAGTTTGAGCAATAAAAGTGTTAACTGGATGTAGAGATAATAGACGGCCTGACCAATATAAAAACCCGTTTGTAAAATTTTCTTTTTATGCACTTGCGAGTTATATGAGTTTTATCTTAAAAGCTCAGCTTGTCGGCCACATACTATACTAGAAGTAGGGATATTAGATGGCCTGAACCGATTATTAAATGAAATGTGCATGATTAAAAAAGGATTGCAAATACATGACCTGACTGCTCAATCAAATAGTCTACACCATTAATAAAGAAGACCAAGCCAAGCGCATAACATGTAAAAAAAAGAGAAGGCACCTCAGAGGAATACACCGTTAATAGAAAAGTCTACATGTTGATTTACATCTAGTCTTTTATGCACCATACACATATAGGAATTACATTCATCTAACCAACAACTGTCACAATACGAATTACACTATTAGTTTGAGTCCGATTCAGAGGGATCGCTAATAATAATTCTTCTATCGTGAAGATGCCTCTGAGTGCGGGCTTGTCTTCAAGAGGATGCTATAGGACGTAAGGCATAATCTCTTCCAGGGTTAGAAGGACGGGGGAAATCTATCAAACTAGTAATTATTACCAATGAGTGACATTGAGCACCACCAAAAGAGGTAGTGGATCGTAGTTAGCCCATGCCCAATGATTACAGGCATCATGATCGCTAACCACATATCCGGCTCGATTGTAGAGAAAGCTTAAGTCGAGGTTCGGCTCAAGTGCGTGAAGATGTCAATCATTCGTTGTAAAGAAATCTCTATCATGTCATGCATAACCTCTCCACTTTAAGCTTCCCAATCAACTTAGACTACACAGACACAAGTGGAGCTGGATGGGAGGAAGATGCAGCCAAAGTCTGTGTGATAGTTTCTACGCATAATATTTTCTCTTTAAGATGATTAATTCTCTTAATTGCAGTACGACGCACGTCATCAAAATCATCTAAGACACCCGATTTTATCTTTTTAGTCTTCTTTGAAAATGGGAAAAATAAATCATAAGCGAAGGAACATCTATCTACCCTCACACCAGTAATCAAGTATTTAAATTGTTTTTCATAAGCAGCTTTTAACTCATCAGCTTTATTCTGATAGTGCATCGTAACCTATTTCTGATAGAGTTAGGAGAATGCCCTAAAGGCAATTATATAATTCATTGCATATATCTAACACGATAACCAATCTTGTTCGAAATAAAAGTTGGTTTTTTTGTTATGTGCTTGATATAATATGTTAAATGAACTTAATTAATAGTATTGTCAATAGAAAATCCATAAAAAAATTTGTGATAGTAGTTACGAAGTGGTAAAATCGTAAGTAATTTATCACAATGAAATCAAACATACTGTTTTAAATATTCCTAATCAAGATGTATCGAGACTGAATATCGATACATCCACCAAGACTAGAATATGTAACGCCCTTCAAATGTTGGGCAGTGTATTACTCATGACTGCTAGGGGCACCATGGTGTTATGTACTGATAGTTATTAGATAACTAGGGAATGATTCACTCGATATTTTTCTGTTGGTTAATATAACTAAGGTCAAACAAAAAACATCTGTAATGACCCAGAATTTTAGTCATTTGAAATTCATATATTTAATTGATTTTAAATATTTAAAAGTTAATTTTGTAAGCTAGATAACTTACAATTGAAATATAAGGATTTAATTGGATAATTAAATTGTTAATTTGGTATTTGAAATTCTGTAAATAATTGGAAATTGGATTTAATACGAATAAAAATGATTTACGAATTAAATTCTATTTGAATTAGAATTCAAATTGAATAAAAGTTAAATGGTAGAAATTGAATATTTTAATATTTAATTGACGAGTAAAAATAGTCATTTTTAAACAGTCTTGGATTTCGAAGAAACCTGTCTCATTGGATCCGTAATGTTAAAATATTGTAAGATTTCAAATTTCGTGTCAATCGAACATACGGTTTGTCCGGGGCAAGCTAAAGGCGTAGGAAATTGGTTTAAGTGAATTTTAAATTTAAATATTCGATTTGGAAACCAATCTTCCAAAATACGATTGAATTGGCTCTTGATATATATTCCATTGTGTTCGGAATAGGGGTAAAATATTATAAACGTCAGGCGACATGCTTCGTTTCGAGTTCGAAAAAAATTCGGATAAATCGTGGTGCAACATTTTCTATAAAAGGACGTTCATTTGCAAACCCTAGCTTCCCATAACCCTAGCCGCCACCTTTAATTTCAATGGCCAAGAGAGCTCGAATCTTCTTCCTCAATTATCCTCCAATCCATTAACAATTATCAAAAACTTCCAACTACAATATTGTAGAGGGTAACAAGATCTTCACATGCAACAGAGGATTTTTGTTGAAGTGGCTTGGATTCACCGAAATCCGGCGATAAAGGGCGCGCATTCAAGGGGGATTTTCATGATGGTGGAGGGGCCGAGCGCCTCATGCTTGCAGTCATAGGCGGAGTTCGTGACGAGCTTTCATATGGTGGTATTCGATCGAATTCTAGTGCGATGTGGAGGGCATGACCATCAAATTGAGTAGGCGCGTGATGCGTTCATTTGCGTACGTGAACCTGGGAAGTAACGTGTAACGACCCAGGATTTTTATTAATTAAAATTTGAATATTTAATTAATTTTAAATATTATTGAGTGAAATTTATAAGTCAAATAATTTTTATTTTGAATTTTTGGATTTAATAGAATAATTAAATCGATAATTTAATATGTTAAATTATGGAAATAATTGAAAATAGAGTTAAATATGATTGAAAATGATTTTTAAAATTTTATTTTATCATATTGAAGTTAGAACGATATTTTAGAACTTTTAAAATCGAATTAAAAGTTAATTTGTGAAAATTGAATATTTTAATATTTAATAATCGACTGTAAAATAGTCAATTTTTGAATAGTCTCAGAATTGAACGAAACCAGTTCCATTGGATCCGTAATAGTTAGTTATTACCGGATTTCAATTTTCGTGTCAATCGGAGTTATCGTTTGAGCGTGGCAGCTCGAAACGCATCGATTTATTTTTAATTTAAATTTGGCGAGCTAAAATAGCCATTTTTCAAAAAGTCTCGGATTTCGACGAAACCAGTTTCATCGGATCCGTAATGTGATATTATTGTAAGGTTTCAAATTTCAAGTCAATTGGATTTACCGTTTGTCCGGTACAAATTAAAACGCCTAGAAATCGACTTAAATCGGTTTAATTCAAATTGAGCGTTTATAGCCATAACTCGCACATACTTCCGAATTAGCTTTCGAAACCTGTTCCATTGTGTCCGGAATGCAGGATAAACCCTAGGTACGTCAGTTTCGGCGCCTAAATCGGAGTTTGGAATTTTCGGATGAATAGTGTCGATCGTTTCTCTATAAATACACCCCCTACCCTTCATAAATTAAAAAAAAAATAACAAAACCCTAATTTCCTACTGCAGCCGCCACCCCCCCCCCTGAACGGCCAGAAACGTCCCAACTTCCGCCTCGATTATCTCCTCATCCATCGACATTTACCAACAACTTTCAACTAGAGAATCGAAGAGCATGAAGAGATCTTTAATATCAACGGTCAAGATCGCGAATGGCTTCACGAATCAACGGGAATTTGTGTTCAAAGGGCTGTAGTTCGGCCTCGAACTGCGTGCGACCTGGGGGGCCGAGCTCCACAGGGTGATGGCCGAAGTTTGAGCATGTTGAAGGCTTCGATTTGCAACTCCCTGATCGACATATAGTTGAGTATTTTGCTCGTGAAATCAAAACCCTAGATTTGGTGAATGGGTTCAAGTGTGCGTGTATATCCTGTAGAAAGTAACGTGAATGAGGGGAGGAGAGAAAGATGCGCACGGGCCTGATGAAGGGGGGTTTGAAATCAACGGCCATGATCTTGCTAGGTTATAAATTTTATATTTATGTTGTTGATTTGTTTATATAAATTCGAGTAAACTTTAAAAATTCATAACTTTTTCATACGAGGTCAAAAAGGCGCGAAATCAGTTGCGTTGGAATCGTATCGACGAGCACTACGCGATGAAATTGGTTTGGAGTCGTTTGGAGTTAGTGAGAATTTTGGGTAAAATTAAACGTCCGTTTAATTTTATTCGAAATAAATCGCTAAAACGGAATTTAAAATCAAGGTGAGAATTTCTCACTCAATCGAATCAGTTTCTATTTTATTTTAAATAGTTAGATTTAAAATATTTGAATGCATGTTTGAATGATGATTGATATCTATTGATTGTTAAAATAGACATTATGCGCCGTTAGTAAGCGGATGTTATTTATTAAAAACATATACCGCGAATATTTCATAAACAGTGAAATTGGTATTATAAATAATATCAATATATATATATTGGCATATGTATATATTGCAGTTGATTGATTTCCCGTATTTTTTAGCGGATGAGACCCTATTACGCCGTTATTAAGCGGATAATATTTAATAAGAACATATACCGCGATAATTTCGTACTGGAGCGAAATTGGTATTGTGCTAATGTTTTTGGATGCAGAAAAACAGGTTGGAGGGATCCAACTGGATTCCTCAACAGTATTTATTTGATTTCAGATATTTTGATATTTGATGGATTATCATATTGATATATGATATCGTTGTAGTCGTGATTGACTATTTGGTGTGTAGCATCATTGGACCAAATTTGGAATTTTAAAATGATTTTAAAGTGATTTTTGAAAAATATAAAATAATTTTGGAATTGATCCATTTTAAATAAATAAACGTTATAATTTTTAAAGTTATAAAAATTATGATTTTTGAGAAATATAGTTAAAAACTGATTTTTGAGAATATGATGCTAATGATTTTATAAAATAGTTAAATCGGAATTTTTGAATTTATTATGAAAAGTTGAAATATAGGATTTATAAAATTTAATTATTTTATGAATCAAAAGGAAGAAGTTTTTAAAGGAATTTAAAGACGTTTAAAAAGAATAATATAAATTGATTTATATTAAGAGATTTATAAATGGATATTTATAAATTGAGATATGGAAATTATAAAACGAGTTTTTATAAGTGTTTGAATGAAGTGAAAATGAATTTCATTAAAGAATGAAATTTATAGAATTATAAACGGTGAAGTTATAAATGAAATTTATAAATAATAAGAATTATAAATTTGTGAAGTTATTTGAAGAATAGATTTGGTTAAATAAATGAATCTTATAAGTTATAAGATTTATGGTTTGGAAAGTCTTTAGAGGAACGATTTTGTAAAATAATCGTTTTATAAGTATTTAACTTATAATATGAACTTTTAGTTTATAATTGAGTTATAAACTGAAATAGGTTAATAAAAGAATTTATAAAAAGGAAGCTTTTATAAATAAATAGAAATGGAATTTATAAACGTTGTTTTATAAATTCGCAAATGACTTATTTTGATAAGAAAATTGTTGAAACCTATTAATGGAGTTATATTCACGTTTTTGAATAGTGAATAATCCTTTGAATTAAAATGTATAAAAGGATGAAATGTGTTAACGTAGTATATTCACGTTTTTGAATAGTGAATAAGATGTTAAAGAAATTGTTTTGAATGAGATGTTTAAATTGAATTAAAACGATCTAACGATGTTTTAAAATGTGTTGTGATTCGAAACCATAGATTTCAACATTTATTGTTGAAATAGATGTTTCGAGAAATAAAAGGGAATGGTGGACTATAACACTGTTGTTATAGTAAATTATTTCCGAAAGGAAATGTTTTGTATAGTATTGGGATTTATATATCTATTTTAATTTCGAATCCCTATACTAGTGATTTTGGGTTGTCGTAACGATGTTTTACGCAACATTCGTTTTGGCCCAAATAAATATGTTAAAGTGAACGATTTTCCTTAAAGAATGAAATATATACTAAATTTTGATTTAAGTATATTGAATATTTTCCAAGTGTTGAAAATAAATAAAATGTGTGAATTACTTATTAAATAAGTATGGAATTGTTTTCCAATATGAAGTGATATTTAGAATTCATCTTTTTGAAGATAAATTGAAAATGGATAATTGAAAACGTATATCAATAGATATTGTGAAATGTAAATTCACTAAGGAATTTATAAAAGGAAGTGGAATTGGTTTAAAAATAAATATTGATTTATTTTTGAAGTGTTGAAATTATATATCTTTTAAAGATATTTTGGAAAATAAATAATTTGGAAAATTATTTGGAAACTGGTGATGTGTGCATATCAATTGATAGTTCAATAGCCGACTATCAATATTTCCCTTTGAATGGGTAATTGATGTGATTTGTTGAATGTGAATGCCACACTTATTTTTAAATAAGCGCTCACTATTCGGGTTAACCGGGAAAGGACCATGGGGTCGTATAACCCATTCCGAATATGTGATACGTCGTTATAATTGCATTGAAGATCGGTGTTGAAGACCCGGTATTTGCGAGAGCGATAGGATGACCTGTCGATTTACTCTGCACCGAGTATCTACGGTATTGAGTTCTCCATATGTGATGGTGAATCCGATCGGGATTGTGAATATCCGAATTGCAAGGACTTCTTTGTAAGTGCCTTCGGTTCTGTTCGATCCCGGAACAGACTTGTATGGATTGTATGTCTGACATTACAAGTTGAGATATAAAGCCGATTTCTTTCAAATATATTTCTGTTGGTGGCGAAGAATTTATTCTTTTAGCTTAACACCCTTCTCTGAGACGTACGAGCTCCGAGGTTATATAGTTGAAGTTATCAGCAATATATTCCCAATTTGGTAATGTGATATGCTGAGTGATGCTGAAATGATCATTGTGTTGATTATTGTGATAGGATCGTTTATTTGATCGTCTATCTTAGTGATCATTGTGTTGATCATTTGTTGACCCAAAGCATGGCTTTTGCATAAAGTATGTTTTTGTGGACGTGACTTCGTCGAACCTCACACCCCGGAAATGGTCAAAACAGGAAAGATGCGGCAAGGTTATGAGGGGTAGCACCCTTTAGGGTATGTACATTTCCTTCTGGATAGAGGTGGTATCATGGTATGGAGCCCAGATATTTAACCTATGTGGTTACTACGAATTTATTACTTTGTGGTTGTTGGTTTTCGGGATCCCGTGAGAAAGGTCGTTTACGATCGGGGAATGGCGTGCTCGTGTCAGTAGTTACCCAGTTAGGGGTAACCCGGCCTTGTGTTGGCAGAGTTCCGGTTTGGTTCTCGGGGATGTCTTTCCAGAGGCATTCTCATGTGGCAATGGGAAGTTCCTTGGCCTGACCATTTGTTGGAAAATCCAAAGAAACAATACGTGACTTGTACGGTTTTAGTTGTATAACCTGCTATGGAATGTGGCGGTAACCTGCTATTGAACATAGTTAGCTATAGTAGGCATAGTTCGAAATGTCTATGCTGGCTAAGATTTATATTCTACTTTCGGAATAAATTTTCCCCTACACTATGCACTAGTAATAATATCAAATGTTATTTTTAATGCGTATCAAGCATCTTTGACTATCATAAGGAGAAATCTCCTCCGATTCTGCGTTTGCATGTGTATGTGTGCGGGAGGCCTTATGGTAGTCTCATTTTTAAAAGCATTGCGAACTGATAAAAAAATATTCCTCTATTTTTGATTTTAAAGATAAATAAACTGTTTTGAGTTCCCACACCAGTCACATGACTGACTTGGAGTTTATTGTTTTCCTTCCTAAACTCTGGGTGCAATTTCCACACGGGCAGTCAAGAGTTAAGGTTTATCAGGATATTCTGGAGTTGCTGGAGGCAAGCTGGATGGCATGGCGTATTACTAGTTTATATAGTATTTCTTTTTCCGCTGCACTGTTTGATGTTGTATATTGTTGTTGTACACTCTGATGATATGATGTAATATAATGTATAAAATGTAATAACTGATATAGTTCTTTGTTTAAAGATTATTCATTTATTATTATATGTTGTTCCGTTGCGAATTGTGAGATTCTGATGTTGTTCGGTTGTTTTCTGTTCCGTCCTATTTTCTTCTGTTTTCTTTTTCCTCTATTCTCTTTTCTTTCTATTTTAAAATGTTCTATCTTCTCTTCTGTTTTCTCTCCTCCCTAATTTCTATCTTTCTACCTTCTTTTCTACTTTTTCTTTTCTTAAAATCTTTTTAAAACCCCTAAGGGTTCGTATTTTCGTTCATCTTGAATTAAACAAAGGAGATTAGTGTCTATTCAAGGAGTACGGACTTACGGGTCTTTACAGTTGGTATCAGAGCATATGGTTAAGCGACAACCATGGTTCTGTTGGGTATTACTCATTAGAGATAGAGTCAGCAGTACTCTAGATTGAGTTTGAGTGTAATAATAGCTATGAGTGCGTATTTGTTAATGAATATGAAATTGTTTATATTGTGATGATTGGTTTGTTGAGTGGTATATAGATTCTGGTTAATACGAGTAATTAACGTTGTTGATAGGGATCTCTAAACACTTGTACAGAACAATTCGACACAGTATTGTTTTAAATTGGGTAAATGAAATAATTTTACCTTGAGTATATTTTGTATATGAAGAAATAATTTTTCAAAATTATAAAAGTGTATATAAGTTGATTGTTTAGTTATTTGAATAATCTAAATTAAAGGAATAATTGTATAAGCAAAAGAATTATAAAGAATTGAATTATAATTAATGTGATTTACAATTGTGAAATAAACTTATATACATAAGAAATGAAACTACATGAATATGAGTTGTGAATAAAAGTGAATTTAAAGTTAAATGGAATATAACTTAAGTGATGTTGAATGAAGTTGATATTAGCATCAAACTAAATTAATAAAGTGAAGTGATAAATGTGAACTTGAGTTATATAAATGAAATTCAACTTTTGTAATAGAATTGAATGAATGGATTGAATATTTATCAATTAAATGTGAATAAATTGGAATGGAATAATGAATATAGGTGTTAATTCATTAAAATCAAATGTTATTGGAAGTTGAATAAATTGAATGAAAATCAATTAAATTAAACCAATTGTAAGCAAAAGAATTTGGTTGTAATTAATATACATTGATTGTTATATGATTGTTAGTTGATTGTATATAATTTATTAAGTATTAATGAAAGTGAATTAATGAAATTGGAAGCTAAAGTAAATTGAATTCAAATCAGAAGCAAATGAATCTTAAATAAAATTGAATTTGATTTGGAAGTGGACCAACTTGAATATGAATTCGTGAATGTAAACTAAGTGAAAAAGAATGTTAGTAAAAACGTCCACTATAAATGAATCAAATGTGATTAAATTGAAAACCAATTCATTAATATTAATGAGTATATGAATGAATATTTATTGGTTATGAATGGTAGTTGGTTGATGTTTGCATTTGTTGCTTTAGTTGCATTTGCTACGTTAGCATATATAGTTATTATGTTGCTATATGTTGTATATTGAGATTATTGTCTATATGCATGTTCTCATGTTGTTTGTTGAGTAATTAGTAGGTGCGGATCGCGTTTGCTTCGCATTTGGAGCTCGCTTTTGCGCTATATTAGCCGTATATGCTTGCTAATAAAATATAAGGTACATATCTCGGATTAAATACAGTACTTTTACACTTTTTCCCTTCGGGATGCCTCATTACTTGATGAGATGTATATTTGTGATATATATACTGTCATTTTTTTTTCGGATCGAGCCGCGCAAAGGAGACTATGGCGAACTTTTCCGAAAATTTAAGGCGTTAGAAAAAATTTGAGAAAATTGGAAAATTTTGAAAACTTAAACTTTGATTTTGAAATTGAAAGTTAAACAATAGTAATTGTTTTTGAAAAAGATAACAAAGTATGATTTGAAAACTTAGTAAAGTATTGTAAGAAGTTTAATTATGAATTTTGGGAAAATTAATAGGTTCTGTAACTTTTCTTACTTAATAATTTCGAGGACGAAATTCTTTTAAGTGGGGAAGATTGTAACGACCCAGGATTTTTATTAATTAAAATTTGAATATTTAATTAATTTTAAATATTATTGAGTGAAATTTATAAGTCAAATAATTTTTATTTTGAATTTTTGGATTTAATTGAATAATTAAATCGATAATTTAATATGTTAAATTATGGAAATAATTGAAAATAGAGTTAAATATGATTGAAAATGATTTGTAAAATTTTATTTTATCATATTGAAGTTAGAACGATATTTTAGAACTTTTAAAATCGAATTAAAAGTTAATTTGTGAAAATTGAATATTTTAATATTTAATAATCGACTGTAAAATAGTCAATTTTTGAACAGTCTCAGAATTGAACGAAACCAGTTCCATTGGATCCATAATAGTTAGTTATTACCGGATTTCAATTTTCGTGTCAATCGGAGTTATCGTTTGAGCGTGGCAGCTCGAAACGCATCGATTTATTTTTAATTTAAATTTGGCGAGCTAAAATAGCCATTTTTCAAAAAGTCTCGGATTTCGACGAAACCAGTTTCATCGGATCCGTAATGTGATATTATTGTAAGGTTTCAAATTTCAAGTCAATTGGATTTACCGTTTGTCCGGTACAAATTAAAACGCCTAGAAATCGACTTAAATCGGTTTAATTCAAATTGAGCGTTTATAGCCATAACTCGCACATACTTCCGTATTAGCTTCCGAAACCTGTTCCATTGTGTCCGGAACGCGGGATAAAACCTAGGTACATCAGTTTCGGCGCCTAAATCGGAGTTCGGAATTTCCGGATGAATAGTGTCGATCGTTTCTCTATAAATACACCCCCTACCCTTCATAAATTAAAAAAATAAATAACAAAACCCTAATTTCCTACTGCAGCCGCCACCCCCCCCCCCCCCCCCTGAACGGCCAGAAACGTCCCAACTCCCACCTCGATTATCTCCTCATCCATCGACATTTACCAACAACTTTCAATTAGAGAATCGAAGAGCATGAAGAGATCTTTAATATCAACAGTCAAGATCGCGAATGGCTTCACGAATCAACGGGAATTTGTGTTCAAAGGGCTGTAGTTCGGCCTCGAACTGCGTGCGACTTGGGGGGCCAAGCTCCACAGGGTGATGGCCGAAGTTTGAGCATGTTGAAGGCTTCGATTTGCAACTCCCTGATCGACATATAGTTGAGTATTTTGCTCGTGAAATCAAAACCCTAGATTTGGTGAATGGGTTCAAGTGTGCGTGTATATCCTGTAGAAAGTAACGTGAATGTGGGGAGGAGAGAAAGATGCGCACGGGCCTGATGAAGGGGGGTTTGAAATCAACGGCCATGATCTTGCTAGGTTATAAATTTTATATTTATGTTGTTGATTTGTTTATATAAATTCGAGTAAACTTCAAAAATTCATAACTTTTTCATACGAGGTCGAAAACGCGCGAAATCAGTTGCGTTGGAATCGTATCGACGAGCACTACGCGATGAAATTGGTTTGGAGTCGTTTGGAGTTAGTGAGAATTTTGGGTAAAATTAAACGTCCGTTTAATTTTATTCGAAATAAATCGCTAAAACGGAATTTAAAATCAAGGTGAGAATTTCTCACTCAATCGAATCAGTTTCGATTTTATTTTAAATAGTTAGATTTAAAATATTTGAATGCATGTTTGAATGATGATTGATATCTATTGATTGTTAAAATAGACATTATGCGCCGTTAGTAAGCGGATGTTATTTATTAAAAACATATACCGCGAATATTTCATAAACAGTGAAATTGGTATTATAAATAATATCAATATATATATACTGGCATATGTATATATTTCAGTTGATTGATTTCCCGTATTTTTTAGCGGATGAGACCCTATTACGCCGTTATTAAGCGGATAATATTTAATAAGAACATATACGGCGATAATTTCGTACTGGAGCGAAATTGGTATTGTGCTAATGTTTTTGGATGCAGGAAAACAGGTTGGAGGGATCCAACTGGATTCCTCAACAGTATTTATTTGGTTTCAGATATTTTGATATTTGATGGATTATCATATTGATATATGATATCGTTGTAGTCGTGATTGACTATTTGGTGTGTAGCATCATTGGACCAAATTTGGAATTTTAAAATGATTTTAAAGTGATTTTTGAAAAATATAAAATAATTTTGGAATTGATCCATTTTAAATAAATAAACGTTATAATTTTTAAAGTTATAAAAATTATGATTTTTGAGAAATATAGTTAAAAACTGATTTTTGAGAATATGATGCTAATAATTTTATAAAATAGTTAAATCGGAATTTTTGAATTTATTATGAAAAGTTGAAATATAGGATTTATAAAATTTAATTATTTTATGAATCAAAAGGAAGAAGTTTTTAAAGGAATTTAAAGACGTTTAAAAAGAATAATATAAATTGATTTATATTAAGAGATTTATAAATGGATATTTATAAATTGAGATATGGAAATTATAAAACGAGTTTTTATAAGTGTTTGAATGAAGTGAAAATGAATTTCATTAAAGAATGAAATTTATAGAATTATAAACGGTGAAGTTATAAATGAAATTTATAAATAATAAGAATTATAAATTTGTGAAGTTATTTGAAGAATAGATTTGGTTAAATAAATGAATCTTATAAGTTATAAGATTTATGGTTTGGAAAGTCTTTAGAGGAACGATTTTGTAAAATAATCGTTTTATAAGTATTTAACTTATAATATGAACTTTTAGTTTATAATTGAGTTATAAACTGAAATAGGTTAATAAAAGAATT
Organism: Allium cepa; assembly: GCA_030765085.1. NCBI lineage: Eukaryota > Viridiplantae > Streptophyta > Magnoliopsida > Asparagales > Amaryllidaceae > Allium > Allium cepa. The sequence continues at coordinate 404,437,259 of CM060940.1, read as the reverse complement.
TATAAAAAGGAAGCTTTTATAAATAAATAGAAATGGAATTTATAAACGTTGTTTTATAAATTCGCAAATGACTTATTTTGATAAGAAAATTGTTGAAACCTATTAATGGAGTTATATTCACGTTTTTGAATAGTGAATAATCCTTTGAATTAAAATGTATAAAAGGATGAAATGTGTTAACGTAGTATATTCACGTTTTTGAATAGTGAATAAGATGTTAAAGAAATTGTTTTGAATGAGATGTTTAAGTTGAATTAAAACGATCTAACGATGTTTTAAAATGTGTTGTGATTCGAAACCATAGATTTCAACATTTATTGTTGAAATAGATGTTTCGAGAAATAAAAGGGAATGGTGGACTATAACACTGTTGTTATAGTAAATGATTTCCGAAAGGAAATGTTTTGTATAGTATTGGGATTTATATATCTATTTTAATTTCGAATCCCTATACTAGTGATTTTGGGTTGTCGTAACGATGTTTTACGCAACATTCGTTTTGGCCCAAATAAATATGTTAAAGTGAATGATTTTCCTTAAAGAATGAAATATATACTAAATTTTGATTTAAGTATATTGAATATTTTCCAAGTGTTGAAAATAAATAAAATGTGTGAATTACTTATTAAATAAGTGTGGAATTGTTTTCCAATATGAAGTGATATTTAGAATTCATCTTTTTGAAGATAAATTGAAAATGGATAATTGAAAACGTATATCAATAGATATTGTGAAATGTAAATTCACTAAGGAATTTATAAAAGGAAGTGGAATTGGTTTAAAAATAAATATTGATTTATTTTTGAAGTGTGAAATTATATATCTTGTAAAGATATTTTGGAAAATAAATAATTTGGAAAATTATTTGGAAACTGGTGATGTGTGCATATCAATTGATAGTTCAATAGCCGACTATCAATATTTCCCTTTGAATGGGTAATTGATGTGATTTGTTGAATGTGAATGCCACACTTATTTTTAAATAAGCGCTCACTATTCGGGTTAACCGGGAAAGGACCATGGGGTCGTATAACCCATTCCGAATATGTGATACGTCGTTATAATTGCATTGAAGATCGGTGTTGAAGACCCGGTATTTGCGAGAGCGATAGGATGACCTGTCGATTTACTCTGCACCGAGTAGCTACGGTATTGAGTTCTCCATATGTGATGGTGAATCCGATCAGGATTGTGAATATCCGGATTGCAAGGACTTCTTTGTAAGTGCCTTCGGTTCTGTTCGATCCCGGAGCAGACTTGTATGGATTGTATGTCTGACATTACAAGTTGAGATATAAAGCCGATTTCTTTCAAATATATTTCTGTTGGTGGCGAAGAATTTATTCTTTTAGCTTAACACCCTTCTCTGAGACGTACGAGCTCAGAGGTTATATAGTTGAAGTTATCAGCAATATATTCCCAATTTGGTAATGTGATATGTTGAGTGATGCTGAAATGATCATTGTGTTGATTATTGTGATAGGATCGTTTATTTGATCGTCTATCTTAGTGATCATTGTGTTGATCATTTGTTGACCCAAAGCATGGCTTTTGTATAAAGTATGTTTTTGTGGACGTGACTTCGTCGAACCTCACACCCCGGAAATGGTCAAAACAGGAAAGATGCGGCAAGGTTATGAGGGGTAGCACCCTTTAGGGTATGTACATTTCCTTCTGGATAGAGGTGGTATCATGGTATGGAGCCCAGATATTTAACCTATGTGGTTACTACGAATTTATTACTTTGTGGTTGTTGGTTTTCGGGATCCCGTGAGAAAGGTCGTTTACGATCGGGGAATGGCGTGCTCGTGTCAGTAGTTACCCAGTTAGGGGTAACCCGGCCTTGTGTTGGCAGAGTTCCGGTTTGGTTCTCGGGGATGTCTTTCCAGAGGCATTCTCATGTGGCAATGGGAAGTTCCTTGGCCTGACCATTTGTTGGAAAATCCAAAGAAACAATACGTGACTTGTACGGTTTTAGTTGTATAACCTGCTATGGAATGTGGCGGTAACCTGCTATTGAACATAGTTAGCTATAGTAGGCATAGTTCGAAATGTCTATGCTGGCTAAGATTTATATTCTACTTTCGGAATAAATTTTCCCCTACACTATGCACTAGTAATAATATCAAATGTTATTTTTAATGTGTATCAAGCATCTTTGACTATCATAAGGAGAAATCTCCTCCGATTCTGCGTTTGCGTGTGTGTGTGTGCGGGAGGCCTTATGGTAGTCTCATTTTTAAAAGCATTGCGAACTGATAAAAAAATATTCCTCTATTTTTGATTTTAAAGATAAATAAACTGTTTTGAGTTCCCACACCAGTCACATGACTGACTTGGAGTTTATTGTTTTCCTTCCTAAACTCTAGGTGCCCACCAATTTCCACACGGGCAGTCAAGAGTTAAGGTTTATCAGGATATTCTGGAGTTGCTGGAGGCAAGCTGGATGGCATGGCGTATTACTAGTTTATATAGTATTTCTTTTTCCGCTGCACTGTTTGATGTTGTATATTGTTGTTGTACACTCTGATGATATGATGTAATATAATGTATAAAATGTAATAACTGATATAGTTCTTTGTTTAAAGATTATTCATTTATTATTATATGTTGTTCCGCTGCGAATTGTGAGATTCTGATGTTGTTCGGTTGTTTTCTGTTCCGTCCTATTTTCTTCTGTTTTCTTTTTCCTCTATTCTCTTTTCTTTGTATTTTAAAATGTTCTATCTTCTCTTCTGTTTTCTCTCCTCCCTAATTTCTATCTTTCTACCTTCTTTTCTACTTTTTCTTTTTTTAAATCTTTTTAAAACCCCTAAGGGTTCGTATTTTCGTTCATCTTGAATTAAACAAAGGAGATTAGTGTCTATTCAAGGAGTACGGACTTACGGGTCTTTACATAACGTGATGAGGAGGAAGATAATTAGGTGGAGATTAATTAAGTTAATGACGTTATTAATTATCTTTTAAATTCGTGTAAACTTCAAAAAGCTATAACTTTTTCATACGAGGTCCTTTCGCACGAAACGAATTGCGTTGGGTTCGTTTTGACGAGCACTAAATTATGGATCTAGATTGGGATTTATTTGAGCTAGTGAAAATTTTGGTTGAAATTAAACGCTTGTTTAATTTTAATTGGAACAAATCGCTAACGCGACGACTGCAAGCAATGTGAGTACAACTCACTCTTTCTGACTCACTGATATTTTTACATAAGTGAGAATAAATATTATTTATGATGATTGATGATTGTTTGGATGATATATGATATATTGATTGGTATTTGGATATATACCTGCCTTGTGGAGCAGATGACCCCATACGTTCGCATGTATGAGCGGATGACTTTTTTGTACACGCCTCTGCCTTGAAGCGGACATTGCACACATATTCTAATATGTATATTTGCTGCAGGTGACAGGTTGGAGGGATCCAACTGCATTCCTCACCAATATTGATTTATTTACAAATATTGTTATATATTCTGTTATCATATGATATCTGATGTTTTGGATGCCATGATTGTTGTATTTAGTGATGTTGCAGCATTGGGCCTATTTTTGAAATTTTAAAATATTAAAGTGATGATTTCGATTTAAAAAGGATTTTCATGTGATTTTGAAAATGGAGGTTTTAATGACTTTTCAATTTGAATTTTCAATTTTTAAAGGAATGAATTTATTTTAATAAATAAATGTTATAATTTTTATATTATAAAAATTATGATTTTTGTGAAATAATAATTAAATATGATTTGTGGAGTTATATAAGTTTTAATAAGGATTTGTAAATTAATACGAGAATAAGTTTATTTAAATAGAGATTTTTGAAGTTATAATGAACTTTATATATATATATATATATATAAGATTAATAAAATTAATATTTTATAAATCAAAGTGTTAGAATTATAAACGAATTTTATAAGTGTTAAAATGAAGTTATAAATGGAGTTTATAACCGAATAAGATTATAATTGTGAAGTTATAAATAAATGAATTTGTAAAATAAATGATTTATAAGTAATTAACTTATAAATTGGATTTTTGTATGTAATTAAGTTATTAAACGTAATTGATTTATAAAGGAATTTTATATATTGAAGTTTTTATAAAATAGAAATGGAATTTATAAACATTGTTTTATAAATCCGAAATCAATTGAATTTGTTAAGTTAAATATGGAAGTTTATTAAAGGATTATATTAGCGATTTTTGGACAGTGGATTATCTTTAATAAATGTATAGAAACATTGAATTTGGTAAACGATTTATATTCATGATTTTGGACAGTGAATAATATATTAAAGAAATGTTTTGGAAAGTGATATTTTAAAATGGAGTTAAATGATCTAAAGATGTTTTAAAATGTGTTAAGTATCGAGACCATAAATTTCAACATTCATTGTTGAAATAGACGTTTTCGAGAAATAAGGAAATGATAAACTATAACACTGTTGTTATAGTAAATGACTTTCGAAAGAAATGTTTTATATAGTATTGGATTTATATATCAATCTTATTTTCAAATCCCTATACTTGTGATTTTGGGTTGTCGTAACGATGTTTTACGCAACATTCGTTTTGGCTCAAATAAAAGATATTTAAGAGAATGTTTTACTTAAAGAATAAAATATATACTTAATCGTGATTTAAGCATGTATAATATTTTCTAAGTGTTGAAAATAAACTGAAATGTGAATTACTTATTATGAAATAAGTATTTGGAAATGTCTTCCAAAATAGAAGTTGAAACGGTTTTGAAAATATATCCTTTTAAAGATAAATTGAAGTGAATATTTGGCAAGCGAATTAATTAATAAAGATTAATTAAAAGGGCCTAGTGATTGTTATAATGCTAAATATTTGTTTGTTTGTTTTGATAATTAAACAACCGACTATCAGACATCAGTCAAATTTTAGTTTCTTGACTTGATATGGGAACTATTTAGTCGTACACTTAGTATGTAGCTTTTTGTGTAGGCTTGATTATCAATTGTGTTGAGGATGTTGATTAGTGTAGCGCGGAGTATTACTCCAATCTATCGAGCTTCCTTCTTGGCCGAAGGATAGCAAGTTGAAAGTTGGAAACATGATAAGTCTATGAGACTTAGTTTTCGTGTGAGGTTGATAAACCTTTTTGTTGTTGGTGCGAAGAGACTGGGATCGGTTTATCCGAAAAACACTTCGGACCAACGTATATGCGATGATTGCGCAGGTTGCTTATGATGATGTTTATATTTCGGATTTTCATAATGGGGGACTGCTTGTTGATTATTTGGGGTTAAAATCCCAATATACATCCAGTAGTAGTGGTCTTTTCATTATGAAATATCCAATGCGAGAACTATTCGCTACTAATCCTAGGGATTTCCTGACAGGATGTGGTAGGAAAGTACATTCGGCTTGTCCTGTTCCTGGACAACTTTTACGGATGTTTGTCTGACACTGCATTTCTAAAGATTACGTACATTAGTTTTTACGAATTTACATCAGTTTGTGATGGAGAAGACAACTTCTCTTAGCTTAACACCCTCCTTGAGACGTATGAGCTTAAGGGCTGTATTTTTGTGGAAGGCAGTTAGTAGTCAACGGAAATGGCCATGTGGCATCCAAAGTGATGTGATATGTGATTGAGGAAGGTAATCGTTACCTCTAGCCTCATCAACTGGGAATGACCAAAACAGGGTTAGATGTAGCAGGGCTATATGGGTCGCTCCTATTAAAGTATGATCTGTGAGAAATGCGGATTACAGATCTTAAGGCTAGAATTAAGACCAGAGGGGGGGTGAATAGTGTTCTAAGGAACTACTAAATCTTTTTAAGTCTATGTTAATTTGAACACAAATGTATGCAATATTTAGACACAAATATGATCATAGAATCAAACGCAGATGTAGATATAAAGCAAAAGCAATAAAGGAAAGAACACACCGGATTTTATGCTGGTTCGGAGTTACCCTACATCCAGTCCCACACACAAGTACGGACTTCCTTTCAAAATCAATTGTTATAATTACACCCTCGATTTCAAGGCCATGAAGTACACCACTCCAGATTCACAATCCTCTGGGTAGAGATACTTGATTTTACAGGAATAAGTTCACCCAATTGATTTCACAGGCTACAATCACACCTTTTCTCGCTCGATTGATTTCACAGGCTATAATCACACCTTTTCTCGTTTATTTTATTACAAAGAAGCCTATAAATCTGAATAGCACTGAGATCTTGTTAAGATAGTTATAGAGAATAAAACCAGAGATGATCTAGTTAGATTCAATGGTTATTTCGGCAGAGTACTGGCAAAAATGTATATAAAGAAATGTGGAAGAAGAGGAGTGAAATCAGAGAAAATATGAATATAAATTCGTTTAAAACTGCCCATATTTATAGTAGAACAACAACCATGTCCATTCGTGAAAGGATATGACGAATAGACACTTCCTTTGAAATTCAAATTTTTGAAACGAACCGCCACCTTGTCGACAAGGGTATAGTGGTGTTGTCGACAGGCCTAAGCAATTTTTGGTGATTTGATCTTCTTTGAAAATAACTTTCAATTTGTACTAAAACTAATTTAAACTTTATGAACATACTTAACTATAGTTAAAATACATAATAAATATAGAGAATAATATTTTGATATATAAAAAATTTTACTATAATTTTTATTTAAATCTAAGTATAAATATTAAAAGTTAAATATATTATAATTAAAAGATAGTTTAAAACCAAGGATAATTTGATTTTGAAAATAAAGATTATTTTAAGGCTAAAAGTATTTAAAACTAGGATAGATGTTTTTGATCTTTTTAAAAGGAATATTTTGAAATCATTTTGAAACAATATATAATTTTGTAAAAACATTTGAATAAAAGTTAGTGTATACAAAACAATGTTCCACTAGATTTTTCATAGATTCCATCCTACTTAGGTTTCCATCCCTTTAACGGACTCGAAGTGGATTCCATTCCACAAATAAATTGGATTTTAAGATGCCAGTGCATTTCTAGGAGTTTTAACAAAATTCAAATACTTATTATTGAAATCTTGAAGTCTTGATAATCTTGATACTCATGAGTCTTCAATCTTGATATCTTGAATCTCTATACTATACAGTCTTCATTCTTGGTACCTGCATGGTTAAATCCTGCATATACATATATATCTAGACTATAATGTTAGTATTTATATTTTATATTCTTATTCTAAGATTGTTGTCATCAAAACCATATTCTCAGGAACTAACATGATCATCCTCTTCTAGATATATCTTTGCACGCTATGACATCGTGTATCTGATTATTGTGGTTTGTACGCTAGAGGGCCCTCGGTAAAGGTCGGTAACGACCGGATGATGACATATTTAGTACCATCTAGTTATAGAGGTGGGCCAGTCTTGTGTTGGTAGAGAAACTTTATGATGGTTTCTCGGTACGTTTTTCTGGAGATGTACTGTCGGAAGGTAGTCCCTTCACCTGGTCATCTGTATGGAAATCCAAACTCTTTCCATTTTGATTGTATTATCCATTTTGGGCTATATGCTGGAATTTAATAATGGTAACAATTTCGGCTATTTTGAATATTATTTTTATACTAGACACTAGTATAATACCACACGAGTTTAATATGAGATGTTTTAGTTATCGTAAGGTAAAAACATGTCCGTGTTTATGTATGGACTTGTCTTATGAGATACTTTTGTTTTGAAAACTAAGGAAAATTTTGGTAATTTAATAAATTCATTTGAGTGTGTTTCTCACGTTGGTTTACCAGACTGATTCGAGCGTTCTTCCCTTTCAATGCTCGGGTCAGACCGAGTATATTTACAGGTTCAATTTTGGTGCTTTTGAAGCTTCAACAGGAGAGGTGGAGATCTTCATTTTCATACATCTGTATTTCCTTGATAATCCGTTGCATTGCTTAGTTGTTGTTTTATATTATCAGCAATTGTGAGGACGGGTTATTATAACTGTTCAGGCTGATAAATATTGACTGATTGTTGAACTCTAATTGATGTATGTATATACATTTTTTATTTTGTAAAGATGATTGATATGATATTATATATTTTCCGCTGCGATGTGAGATTCTATATTGTTCTATTTGGTTCTATCTTCTCTCTTTCTTCTTTTCTCTTCTTCTCTCTTCTTTTCTTTCTCTTGACTTTTCGTCAGTCTATGCTTTTTGGGTCGGACATGTGTGGATTATTGTCAATTCAAAGGTATCGATTTGTGGGCCGTCATAGCTGGTATCAGAGCTTAGATTTTGTATATTTTAGGGACAGTAGCACCCTAGATTGTGTTTGAGTGTATTATATATACGAGCGCGTATTTTTTAGTGATATAAAATGTTTTACATTGTGTTTTCTTATCCGTTGAATTGTTTGTGAATTCTGGTTGGTATGTGGGACGCCATATTATCGATAGGGATTCTAAACTCTTAAACAAGGCAGGTCGACATAGTATCATTTTAAATTGGGTAAATGAAATAATTTTACCTGGATTATATTTCATATATAATGGAAATGATTTTTCAAAATTATTAAAGTGTATATAAATTAATTGCTTGGTTGTTTAAAAATGTAAATATATAAAAATTAATAAAGCTATTTGAATAATCTGAATAAAAGCAACAATTGTAAAAGAATAAATTATATAAGCGAATGAATTTTAAGTATGGAATTATAATTAATATGATTTACAATTGTGAAATAATCATATATAAGTGAAGTGAAATAGTGAAATTATATAAGTAAAATATTTTTAAATGTGATTTATAAATATCAAAAGGAATATTTAAAAGAATACTGAATTCGCTACTGTTACTGGGAAATAATAAGGGTGATGACTGCAGTATCATCAGTATCATTTTCGAGTTTCTATTTGATGGATTTGCTACCAATAGTAAATTGAAAATTGAAGTTTTTGTTGTGTTAAACGAATTTGATTCAAAATCTGATTTGGAATTTCTATGTGACGCCCCACCTCTATACCCACGCTAGCCAAGAACACTACGGTGTAATGCTGTCAACTAGCACGGAGGATAAGGCTGTTGAGGAGCGACCATCCGTGTAATTTCTTTGCGCGAGCACCGATATGTCAGATAATATAACATGCATTCTATTTCAAGAGGAAATCCGACATACCGACACAAACTCAAAGCTACTACACGGTGGCTATATAAATCCTTCGGAAACAAATATAGAAATAAACATAACATAAATCAGTCACAGACAATTCATATCACAAAGGCGGAATAAGATATGAATATTACACATAAAAGTGTACATCAGAGTAGTGTCCTAAAAAGATCTACAATATCACAAAAGAATCGTTTCACGAACTACACAAAAGAATAAGTAGTTAGCCAAAAGTCAGAGTAATGATCCTGGATGAGAAGTCAAGCAGAAGCACCTGTAACATCTCGGTCTGACCCGGGTATTATTTAATAAGAAAATAATAAACGGATCAGTCTAACTATAAATATCAGATGAAACGATATAGAATAAGAGATATGACTAAGCACATAATAATCACAATGCCAAGATGTGATATATATATATATATATATATATATATATATATACTTAGTTGATAATCAACAAGAGATTAATCAATGTCACCAAATCTACACAAGAATCAAAGAAACGTCATACTCCTTATTTCGTTCATCAAACCATAATTATTGACGATAATATCAACGTCAATCACAAAAGTCAATGACACACAAATTCACCTATGCACAAGAATTGATAAATCATATCAATAGAAATCACAAAAATAGGTGAAGAAGGAAATTCCAGAATTCGACACACGAAAACCAGAAATCACACAAAGTAGGGGGGAGGCCTATCACACGAACGGGAGCATAAAAACTCACCAACAGCTATAACACACAAACGAGAAGCTATCTCATGGTAGCTAGACATTAATTTGACACACGAATGGTCCGAAGACCTGACACACCAATGGTCCGAAGACCGTGGGTTGCTACCCCACCAATTTGAGTCGAAACTCCACAAAACGGAGTTTAGTCTACCTCGCAGACAAAGAGACATCGGACATTGCTAGTCTAAATCACAAAAATGATCATCATGATCAACGAGAAGTGTCAATTACACTAAGCTAGTAAATATATGAGTTTAGCTTCATGTCCCATAACCACTTGCTTAACTTAAATATTTACGAACCAACTATAGATCTCCACTATAAAATTGTCACAAGAGATTCAATCGAACAAGTCCAAGAATTAACCGACAAAGTGAACGCAAGCGTTTCATACCACTTGTTTTACTAAGTCGTTTAATTAGATTTCTCAAACGAGTGAGGTAAAGGTTTATATATATACTAACAGATTGGAAAACGGTTTTATAACGAATTTGGTATTAAAATAGTATTGAAATCGTTTGAGGAAAGAGTTTTGATATTTACTACTAGTATAGAAAACCTTTATATTTTTAAAGTGACAAAACACAAAGGAGATTGTAGGAACAATCAATCACAAAGATTCACATTCGAAAATGTGAATAAAATCCAAAGAAATCGATATAAAATCCATCAAAGTGGATATATCTAAAATTTCCAAAGAAAAGGTCATCAAAGTCGATAATAAATGACAACAACAAAAGGGAGACAATACGAATCGATTAAAGTTGGATATTCAAACGGATTAGCAAAATAGGCTAATCTGGCAAAAATCATCAGGTCGGTCGACCGGACTCCTTGAGTCGGTCGGCCGAACCTTAAAACAGAAAGTGCTTATGCACTTGGAAGCAGGTCGGTCGACCGAACCAGGGGGGTCGGTCGGCCGAACCAGAAACAGAAGTGCAACTGCACATTTGGAAGCAGGTCGGTCGACCAAGCCAGGGGGTCGGTCGGCCGGACCTGTTTCCAACCTCTTCCCTACCTATTACAGATGAGGTTCAATCTTGACCAAATTGCATTCTCTCGAGCAACGGCCCTAAGGGATTATGCCAATCGACTAGCCGACCCTATAAGCTCTTCGATGCATCTCCAAACACATGATCAAAGATCAAAGCTATGATTTTTAAGGAATTGAACCCAAACACTAAAAATTGGAATATTCACCAAATCAATCCAAACCAAAAGCAAATGCACACGAATAAGTGTTAGGAATTCATACCTAACAATCGAAGATAAATATAAGCATAGATGTGAGATAAAAATCTCACCTTTTCACAAAAATCAACCAAGAAGAAGCTTGAAATCAAATGGAGAATCAACCTCTCTTCAACACAACCCAATTGAGCTTGAATCTAAGCTCAAAAACAAGAACATTCCCAAAATTAGGTTTAGGAATTTCTGAAATTGGTAAGAGAATAAGTTGGAAAAGAAGAAGAGAAGCTTACCAATGGGTTCTTCTTGAGTTTGGAGCTAGGAATTTGATTTGCAAGAGGAACTAGGGTTTTGGAGTTTTTAATTTCCAATCTCTCCCACCATTAATACACTAAAAACTAAAATGAGAACATAATGAGGGTGAGTGGGGAAGAGTGGCTCAGATTTGAGCATAAGTTAACATAGGGCTGAGCCCAAACCAAACCCAAAGTGAAAAGTAGCAAAAATCAACTTTCTCCAAACATATCGAAGCTTATACTCAAAAAGGTCGCAAACGGCATTTTAAACTCAATGGGAGTGGTCCCGAGTCCTAATTCGACCGTATGAAAAAGTAGCTTTTCGGACTAAAATCCGACCAATGATGAAATATTTAAATAAAATATTTAAATATAAAATCGATAAATATGCGGGTTGTTACAGACTCCCCTCCTTAAAGAAATTGCGTCCTCGCAATATTTTAAGAAGAAGATATATAGTAACAACCATAAAAACATATTCAACACAAAAAAAGTTTGAAATAAGAAGTTCACCTCAAAGAGCACGAGAAAGTAAGTCCGGATGTGTTCGCTCGATGTACTCTCTAGATTCCCAAGAACAATCCTTCGGATTTGAAGACCATTGAACTTTAACAAGTGGAACATCTTTATTTCGAAGTCGTTTGACCTCCGAAGCAATGATACGAATAGGATGTTGCTCATAAGTTAAATTAGGCGAAACTTCAATCTCTTCCATAACACCGGGATCAAGAATAGAATCGGAATCTCGAAGACATTTCCGAAGTTGAGAAACGTGAAACACATCATGGATAGCAGAAAATTGAGCCGGTAATAAAAGGCGATAAGCCATGGAACCAATACGTTCAGTGATAGGAAATGGCCCAATATATCGAGGTGCTAACTTTCCCGATCGACTGAAACGTACAACACCTTTCATAGGTGAAACACGAATGAACACAAGATCTCCCACAGAAAATTCTAACTTCCTTCTCCGGTTATCGGCATAGGATTTTTGTCTACTCTGGGCCTCTTTCATCCTATGATGAATAAGATCAATCTTTTCTGTGGAATCACGAATAAAATCTGGACCTAAAACCAGCTTCTCACCGGCCTCAAGCCAACAAGAAGGAGATCGGCATGGCCTTCCATAGAGTGCCTCGAAAGGTGCCATACCAATACTAGATTGGAAGCTATTATTATAGGAAAATTCAACAAGTGAAATATGATCTTCCCAACCTCCACCAAAATCAAGCACACAAGAACGAAGAAGATCTTCAAGAGTTTGATTCACACGCTCAGTTTGTCCATCGGACTGGGGATGATAAGCGGTGCTAAAATTAAGCTTCGTTCCCAAAGCTTTTTGAAGACTCTTCCAAAATCCACTAGTAAACAATGGATCACGATCACTAACTATAGAAGTAGGAACCCCATGCAATTTAACAATCTCTTTGATAAAGAGCTTGGCCAAAAGAGGAATGGTTCGGTTAGACCGAACGGGAATAAAATGGGCAGATTTAGTAAGTCTATCAACAATCACCCATAAGCTATCATGACCCGAACGAGAACGGGGAAGGCCATCTATAAAATCCATGGAAATTTGGTCCCACTTCCAAATTGGAATTTCTAAAGGTTGCAATAGCCCACCGGGCCTTTGGTGTTCGGCCTTAATGAGTTGGCAAGTCATGCAACACTTAACAAAGTTAGCAATATCGAATTTCATTCCCTCCCAATAATATAGTCGCTTCATATCCGCGTACATTTTACTACTTCCGGGATGAATGGTAAATTTAGAACGATGAGAATCTTCTAAAATATCTTTACGAAGCTCACTAATATTTCGTACGATAAGTCTACCAAATCTCCGAATGCCGCCACGAGAATCGAAATCAAAGTCTTTCAAACCTTCAATATCAATTTTATCCCTAATATTTTGGCCAAGAAGAGCCATTTCGGGATCTAGCCTTTGAGCTTCAAGAATGCGGTCTAAAAGAGAAGGATGAGCCTCAAGGCTACACAAAACAAATGATGAGCATAAATCGGATACGCGGTCTCGAATCTCACAAGTGGATAAGATCTCGAGATCGTTCCATTCGGATATCATCATAGAAACAACAGCTTGTTGTTTACGGCTAAGAGCATCGGCGACACGATTACCCTTACCGGGTGTATAAAGAATATCAAGATCATAAGGAGCAAGGAACTCGAGCCAACGTTGTTGACGCAAATTAAGTTCCTTTTGAGAAAATAAATATTTCAAAGACTTATGATCCGTGTAAAGAACAAATTTCTCTCGTAAGAGATAATGACGCCAAATCCGAAGAGCGAAAATAATAGCCGCGAGTTCTAAATCATAAGTGGCATATCTAGTCTCGGCTGGCTTCAATTGCCTTGAAGCGTAAGCAATAACATGTTCTTTTTGCATAAGAACGACACCCAAACCAACACGACTAGCATCAGTATAAACAACGAAATCTTGATTCCCCTCGGGAATAACAAGAATAGGAGCATCAGAAAGGAGTTCTTTTAATTTCTGGAAAGAAGCTTCACATTTGTCCGACCAAATGTATTTAACACATTTCTTAGTCAAGCTTGTGAGAGGCATGGCAATCTTAGAAAAGTCTTTGATAAAACGACGGTAATAGCCCGCCAATCCGAGAAAACTATGAATCTCTGTCACACTCTCCGGTCTCTTCCAATCTTGAATCGCTTCAATCTTTGAAGGATCCATGGAAATTCCGGATTCGGAAATAATATGACCGAGAAACTTCACACGAGATTGCCAAAAGTGGCATTTAGAAATTTTTGCCCTTAATTGATTACTCCTAAGAGTTTCCAACACAATTCGAAGATGTTTTTCATGCTCCTCCTCGGTTTTAGAATACACAAGAATATCATCGATAAAGATGAGAACAAACCGGTCGAGGAAGTCTTTGAAAACTCTATTCATAAGGTCAACGAAATAGGCCGGGGCATTCGTTAACCCAAATGGCATAACAAGCCATTCATAAGATCCATACCGAGTACGGAACGATGTCAAAGGAATACTATCCTCTGCAATACGAAGATGATGAAATCCAGTAGCTAAGTCTAATTGTGAAAAGACTCTAGCACCACTAAGTTGATCGAATAGATCATCAATCCGAGGTAAAGGATATTTATTTTTGATAGTAAGATCGTTAAGCTTGCGGTAGTCAACGCAAAGCCTAAGTGTTCCATCGGATTTCTTCACGAAAATAGCCGAAGCTCCCCAAGGCGAGGAACTAGAGCGAATAAATTGCTTCGTCTCCAATTCAGATAATTGTTTACGCATCTTCTCGTTTTCTTTATTGGACATACGATAAGGAGGACGAGTGATAGGTTGAGCTCCAGGAATAAGATTAATTCTGATCTCAATTGCTCGCTTAGGTGGTAATCCTAAAACGGGCTCGAATATGTCGGAAAATTCACAAACGACGTGAATAAGAGAAATAATATCACCCTCGTCATCATCATCGTCATCACGAGGATTTAAAGAATACAAAGATGCAACCAAGCTGGAATCTGAATCTTTAAGATTAATAGAAATCTGCTTAACAGATTGAGGATGTCGAAGATGAATAGTCCGCTCAGGACATAGGATTTGAGCTTCATAACGATTAAGCCAATCCATTCCCAAAATCATTCCAAAGCCTAAGTAACGCATGACATGCAAATCGGCTAGGAAAAGAAAATCACACAAAATAATCTCGACATCTTTACACAATAAACTGATTGTTGCGGATCCACCAACCGGATTCGCAATTCTCAAAGAAGTCATTAAACACAAAACATCCAAGGAAAAAGTATCAACAAGTTCTTTTGATATAAAAGAATGGGACGCACCCGTATCAAAAAGAACTCGAATAGGATGATCACGAAATAAAATAATTCCATCCAGAATAGAATGAGAAATACCTTGGCCACGAGATGTGTTGCCAGGGGCTTGAGCAACATTAATCTTTCCCTCCTTCCTAGTTTGAAGTTTGGGACACACATGCATAAAATGGTCCGGGCTTTTACAATAGCGACAAGTACGAGGCTTTGAACACTTGTTCACAAAATGGTCCCTGGATCCACAGTTATAGCATTTCCCTTCAGTAGAGGAAAAGGTCTTTACAACAGGAGTTGCTTGCCTCCCTTTCTTATTGGGATAATGACCTTTGAATTTGTTTGGCCTCTTCTTGTTGTTGAAGTTTGGTTTGGAACCCACCACTTCAACATCATTCTCCTTATCCGCCTCTTCAAGACGAAGAGCGATATCAACAAGTTGGTCGAAAGAAACTTCTAATTTTAGAAGTAATGGCTTCTTGAGAATTTTTTTTAAGCCATAGACGAACCTCTGGTTCTTCTTTAAAGGGGTGTTGATGTATTCAACCCCGTATTTAGAAAGCGATTCGAAGGAGGCGACGTAATCAGTCACGGAGGACTCACCTTGAACAAGGTCTATAAATCGTCGAGCCAATGTCACTTTCTCAGCTTCTGGTACAAATTTCAACTCGAAGCGTTCTCGGAATTTCTCCCAGGTGAGATCCGCTTCATTAATCTCAGAAATAAGAAGCTCGTACCAGTCCAATGCTCTTTCTCGGAGCACACTTGAGGCCACCTGAACTCGGTGAAGTCAATAAGACTCATGCGAGAAAAGATTCGATCGCATGACTTTAGCCAAGCCTGTACTTCAATAACAGTTTCGGAACCTCTGAATGGATCCCCACCCAAATTAGTGTAATCGCTACACAAGCGTGCAAACCCCGACTTTGGGTGAGTAGGTTCCGAGTTAGCTCCAGCTGCTTGAGCATTCGTCACTAAATCAAGAAGCTGTTGAGCAGTCATAAAAACTCCATCCTGGGGTGGAGTGCTAGATGGCACGGCTCTGGGGCGGCCTGGTCTAGACATTTCTCTTCCTTTAGAAAGAAAGAAGAAGAAGAAAAAGGTTATTCACCAAATTGAATATCAAGCAATCTTGGTAGATAAAACAAGGAATCATAAAAGAAAATAGGATGAATCGGTACGAAGACTCGAATTAAATCCTAAAGCACGACTCCTAAGATGGACTTAGGACGATGATCCTTGTTATAATATTCCGTATTGTTCCGAAGTTTGGCTCCGATACCAAGCTGTGACGCCCCACCTCTATACCCACGCTAGCCAAGAACACTACGGTGTAATGCTGTCAACTAGTACGGAGGATAAGGCTGTTGAGGAGCGACCATCCATGTAATTTCTTTGCGCGAGCACCGATATGTCAGATAATATAACATGCATTCTATTTTCAAGAGGAAATCCGATATACCGACACAACCTCAAAGCTACTACACGGTGGCTATATAAATCCTTCGGAAACAAATATAGAAATAAACATAACATAAATTAGTCACAGACAATTCATATCACAAAGGCGGAATAAGATATGAATATTACACATAAAAGTGTACATCAGAGTAGTGGCCTAAAAAGATCCACAATATCACAAAAGAATCGTTTCACGAACTACACAAAAGAATAAGTATACATTATGGAGTCTATATCTCAAATGTATACTACAAAATAAACTACTAATCTAAGTAGTTAGCCAAAAGTCAGAGTAATGATCCTGGATGAGAAGTCAAGCAGAAGCACCTGTAACATCTCGGTCTGACCCGAGTATTATTTAATAAGAAAACAATAAACGAATCAGTCTTACTATAAATATCAGATGAAACGATATAGAATAAGAGATATGACTAAGCACATAATAATCACAATGCCAAGATGTGATTTATATATATATATATATATATATACACACACACACACTTAGTTGATAATCAACAAGAGATTAATCAATGTCACCAAATCTACACAAGAATCAAAGAAACGTCATACTCCTTATTTCGTTCATCAAACCATAATTATTGACGATAATATCAACGTCAATCACAAAAGTCAATGACACACAAATTCACCTATGCACATTAATTGATAAATCATATCAATAGAAATCACAAAAATAGGTGAAGAAGGAAATTCCAGAATTCGACACACGAAAACCAGAAATCACACAAAATAGGGGGGAGGCCTATCACACGAACGGGAGCATAAAAACTCACCAACAGCTGTAACACACAAACGAGAAGCTATCTCATGGTAGCTAGCCATTAATTTGACACACGAATGGTCCGAAGACCTGACACACCAATGGTCCGAAGACCGTGGGTTGCTACCCCACGAATTTGAGTCCAAACTCCACAAAACGGAGTTTAGTCTACCTCGCAGACAAAGAGACATCGCACATTGCTAGTCTAAATCACAAAAATGATCATCATGATCAACGAGAAGTGTCAATTACACTAAGCTAGTAAATATATGAGTTTAGCTTCATGTCCCATAACCACTTGTTAGCTTAAATATTTACGAACCAACTGTAGGTCTCCACTATAAAATTGTCACAAGAGATTCAATCGAACAAGTCCAAGAATTAACCGACAAAGTGAACGCAAGCGTTTCATACCACTTGTTTTACTAAGTCGTTTAATTAGATTTCTCATACGAGTGAGGTAAAGGTTTATATATATACTAATAGATTGGAAAACAATTTTATAACGAATTTGGTATTAAAATAGTATTGAAATCGTTTGAGGAAAGAGTTTTGATATATACTACTAGTATAGAAAACCTTTATATTTTTAAAGTGACAAAACACAAAGGAGATTGTAGGAACAATCAATCACAAAGATTCACATTCGAAAATGTGAATAAAATCCAAAGAAATCGATATAAAATCCATCAAAGTGGATATATCTAAAATTCCCAAAGAAAAGGTCATCAAAGTCGATAATAAATGACAACAACAAAAGGGAGACAACACGAATCGATTAAAGTTGGATATTCAAACGGATTAGCAAAATAGGCTAATCTGGCAAAAATCATCAGGTCGGTCGACCGGACTCCCTGAGTCGGTCGGCCGAACCTTAAAACAGAAAGTGCTTATGCACTTGGAAGCAGGTCGGTCGACCGAACCAGGGGGGTCGGTCGGCCGAACCAGAAACAGAAGTGCAACTGCACATTTGGAAGCAGGTCGGTCGACCGAGCCAGGGGGGTCGGTCGGCCGGACCTGTTTCCAGCCTCTTCCCTGCCTATTACAAATGAGGTTCAATCTTGACCAAATTGCATTCTCTCGAGCAACGGCGCTAAGGGATTATGCCAATCGACTACCTGGCCCTATAAGCTCTTCGATGCATCTCCAAAAACATGATCAAAGATCAAAGCTATGATTTTTAAGGAATTGAACCCAAACACTAAAAATTGGAATATTCACCAAATCAATCCAAACCAAAAGCAAATGCACACGAATAAGTGTTAGGAATTCATACCTAACAATCGAAGATAAATATAAGCATAGATGTGAGATAAAAATCTCACCTTTTCACAAAAATCAACCAAGAAGAAGCTTGAAAGCAAATGGAGAATCAACCTCTCTTCAACACAACCCAATTGAGCTTGAATCTAAGCTCAAAAACAAGAACATTCCCAAAATTAGGTTTAGGAATTTCTGAAATTGGTAAGAGAATAAGTTGGAGAAGAAGAAGAGAAGCTTACCAATGGGTTCTTCTTGAGTTTGGAGCTAGGAATTTGATTTGCAAGAGGAACTAGGGTTTTGGAGTTTTTAATTTCCAATCTCTCCCACCATTAATACACTAAAAACTAAAATGAGAACAGAATGAGGGTGAGTGGGGAAGAGTGGCTCAGATTTGAGCATAAGTTAACATAGGGCTGAGCCCAAACCAAACCCAAAGTGAAAAGTAGCAAAAATCAACTTTCTCCAAACATATCGAAGCTTATACTCAAAAAGGTCGCAAACGGTATTTTAAACTCAATGGGAGTGGTCCCGAGTCCTAATTCGACCGTATGCAAAAAGTAGCTTTTCGGACTAAAATCCGACCAATGATGAAATATTTAAATAAAATATTTAAATATAAAATCGATAAATATGCGGGTTGTTACATGCTAAATATAAATAAAACGAGTTTTTGACTTATAATATGAAATAATAAAAAAGTAACTTGGTAAAGTTGAAATAAAGTTTGAGTTAGCATATTAGATATATGATTTGAAATTAAAAGTAAGTGGTTAAGTGATTATATAATTGAATTTGAAAGTTTAAATAAACCTAAGTTGTAAAGTGATGTGAAATGAAGTTGATTTTGGTATCAAGTAAATTAATAAAGTAAATTAATGAAATGAAGTCATTTAATGAACAAGAATTTGAGTTATATAAAGAAATTCAACTTTATTTGTAGATTGAATTAGCAATTGAAATAATGAAATATGAATTGAATGTTAATCATTGAATGTAAATGAATTGACATGGAATAGTGGATGTAGGTGTTAATTCATTAAAAGTTAATGAAATTGAATAATTAAATGAAAGTCAATTGAATATTAAACCAACTGGAATTAAATGTGTTAAACCAAATTGAATGTAAACGAAGTAAAGTGAATTAATTTGGTTACGTTGGTTATACATTGGTTATTAGATAATTGTTAGTTGATTGTATAGAAATTCATATGAAATTGAAAACTATAAATAATTGAATTCAAATTGGAGTAAGTAAATTTAAATAGAATTGAATTTAATTTGAATTAGAAGTGAACTAATTTGAGTATGAATTAGTAAATGTAAACTAATTAAAAATGAATAAATGAATGTTAATAAAATCCAATGTTAATGAATCAAATGTGATTAAATTGAAAATCAATTCAATGAATATTAATAAGAAGTGAATGTATATTGATTTGGTTATGCATTGATTGGATAGATATTGATTAATTGGATGATAGTTGTTTGATGGTTGGATTTGTTGCTTATTGATTGCATTTGCTATATTGACATATATAGTTGTTGGTATATGTTGTATATTGATATTATTTTCATATATATCATATAGTTGGATTTGTTGGATTAATTGGATGTTATTTTCATATAGTTGTTTATCATTGTTTGTTGAGTATTTAGTAGGTGTGTACGGCGTATGCTTCGCATTTGGAGCTCGATTTCGCGCTATATTAGCCGTACATGCTCGCTAATAATATATAAGGTACATATCTCGGATTACATATCGTAATTTACACTTTTCCCCTACGGGATGCCTCATCCTCGATGATGAGATGTATATTTGTGATATATATATGTTGTGATTGTACTACGATCGAACTGCGCAAAGGAGACGCTGGCCATTTTTTTCAAAATCTATGGTGCGAGTAAAATTTTGAGAAATTGGAAAAAAAATTGATAACTAAAGTTTTGGTTTTTGGGATGAAAGTTAAATGATATTAGTTGGTTTGAAAAGATAACTATAAATGGATTTGAAAACTTAGAAAAGTTTTTGTAAGTTTAACTATTGGATTTTGGAAAAGTTAAACATTTAAGTAATTTTTATAAATCTAAATTGAACGAATTGTTTTGAAAAATTAATGGATATTGTGACTTTTTCTTACTTGGTAATTTCAAGGACGAAATTCTTCTAAGTAGGGGAGAATGTAACGACCCAGAATTTTATTCCTTTGGAATTCGTATATTTAATTGATTTTAAATATTTAAAAGTTAATTTTTTAAGCTAGATTACTTGTAATTTAAATATGAGGATTTAATTATATAATTAAATAATTAATTTGGTATTTGAAATTGTGTAACACTACTACAAAACAAGCCATTTGCATCGGTTGTTTACCCCCCTTTTGCATCAGTTCAACAACCGATGCATATGCAACCGATGCAACAGGCTTAACACTTTTGCATCAGTTCTGAAAGCGATGCAAAAAGGTCCTTTTTGCATCGGTTGTCACTAACAACTGATGCAAAATATCATGATTGGTTGCTTGGACACAGCCCCATGTTGCATCAGTTGTAATGAAAACCGATGCAACTAATCCCTCTATTGCATCGGTTTTCTATAACAACCGATGCAAACTAATCCCTTTATTGCATTAGCTATTTATACCTGATGCAAAAAAACCATTCTCAGATACCATTATTACAGTACTCAAATAGACTATATATATATATATATATATATTATTGATTATAACAAACAATTACTGCATGCAATATTACTATCATTCGAAATTAAATTTGATGGCAAATACATAATCAGATTTAATAATTCTATAAAAGAATGAAAAACATAAATAAATTCCACCGTACATAATCAGACAGTCAGTAGTAAAAAATAAATGCAGCGTGTTATATGTACACACACAAAAATACATATATATAGAGAAGAGAATGTATCGTTTACAGTGGATAAATTAAGCAGAAGATGGTCTTCAAATGCACAAACCTTCATCCTATATTGTACTTGAGCTATACCCGAAGTTGAGCTGTGCAATCCTTACGTAGCTCTTCTGGTCACTGACACATCCACTCCACAACCATCAGTTACCCTGCATACAACCAAAACTGTGCCCATCGGACTGCTGCCATTCCCCTATTTACAGTTCATCAACAACTTGACCACTGTCTCGGCTTCATTTACTCATAGTTGACCCTCCATCCTTTTTATTTCTGATAACAGTATTTAAAAAAACCCTTGCTTGCGTCATCAGTGAGATAAATAAGCTCTGGGTTATTGTAGTCGATAAATACAAACACTGATGAATATAATAATGGAGCTTAAGCAAAGTTTATAAAAGACTAATCAAGTACCTGGGATAGCTATCATGCTTTTCGATAAATTCTGCTACTTCCTTCCTTATTCCAAGAAGACCTCAAGAATCACTATATGCACCTATTTAGTTTGGATACTATTGTTAGTTATAGGATGCAAATGTTGCATTATGTAAGCTTGAAGCGAGGTTCGAAATTAGGAAGAGAATATTTGAGTGGCATAACGTTGTCAACTTAATAGTTTAGCGAATATTACAAGACAGAAGTTAGCATAAAATCAGGGTCAGAAATCTCAGGCATTGATTAATACAAAGCATATGAAACAGAAGTTCAGGATCCCTTTTATTCAGACAAATTTTTAAGGATATGGAAATGCTTATAGGCTGTTGGATATAATGTTTACAGTTTAGGATTATGAATCACAAGTGTGACTACTGCAAACATAAAAATCAAACATTATTAACAAAACTGGAAACCGCTGTATTAGAAATAATACTGATACAACAAATGCATGTCCAAGGAAATAAATTAAAGATCCTACAGGCTAAAGGCATAAATATGCAATGTATCAAAGTGAGGATAAATTATATACAGCTCGATACATGATGATTGGCTGATTGGACACTGTGTCATATAGATAATTCTTTAAAAGTATAAATGCTTGGATATCTATGTGTGACACAAACTAAAATAAATGAGTAAAATAAAATGTGTGCAACACAAAACAGTATTACCTAAAACACCAGAAGTCAATGATAGATAATGGTTGGCTCTTGCTTTGGCATCAGCTGGGAATATAAGTCCAACATTAAGGTCATCTAGTAAAATGGAGCTTGGCAAAATGTTGTACGAAATAGTGAGCATAGTGTCAAAACAAAGAAAGTGCAGAACAATTCTTATGTTTTCAAAATTATGTGCCACGTACCCTTTAGATTTCTCACCTTTTATTCTGAGTATTGTCCCCCACAATTTAATTTTTTATACCAATAATAATGGTTGTGATTTGTTGCAACAGTGAACA
Organism: Allium cepa; assembly: GCA_030765085.1. Taxonomy (NCBI): domain Eukaryota; kingdom Viridiplantae; phylum Streptophyta; class Magnoliopsida; order Asparagales; family Amaryllidaceae; genus Allium; species Allium cepa. Next base: position 404,414,226 of record CM060940.1, on the reverse strand, counting down.
CAGTGTGAAAACGAAGAAACTGAACCATTTTCCTGTGAACATTGGTTTTTTCATCCTTACCTTTTATTGCCTACGAGTTCCACGTACGATAGAACTGGTTATTAATCAAGTGGAGCACAACTCTCGCGAGGATTATTATAATGTACAGACTATGCATTTATGAGCAATTAAAATACAATTACTCTATGTATCAATATTCAAAATTTGACTCATAGATCAATGAAAATTTACTAATGCCAATGCAATGCATGCTTGCTTTTTGAATGATTTCGAGCTTACTTTAGGTGAACAAATATTTCAATCTCAACTACTTTTATTCATTTAAATACTGGATCTCTCTCGATCATACAAAGAGAATTATATACATGCATATGATCCGGAGAATTGACTGGTTTCGTACAATCAAAATGCAAGTAGGCAAAATAAAAGAGGAAACTATCCTCTACTTCAATTAATTCAAGGAAACAGGTCATGGAGCTTCTTGTTTGTACAATTATGCTTCACAGTGTCTGTGTTAATCAGTCAACCACGCACTTGATATATATTGCTGCAGTTATTTGGCAAGTTGAAAGTAGGACATAAAATACATGTGATATATGAGGAGTGCTTGTATAATAACTACAGTTTTTCTTATTTAAAAGAAATAACGTACGTAAGCGTATAAGGTAACGATCTATTATAACCTTTTTTTTAAATTAACTAAAGAACTTTGTTTAATTGCGTATACCATTTTGTAGCCAAGAAAGAAAGTTTCTCACCAGATGACAAAATGGCACCAGACACAATAGCTAGTCACAAGACCTAATTGGATTTAGCTCTTTTTTGTGAAAAATCATAAGCCAACACTTATCCGTCAGCATATATTTTGAAAAGTAATATAAAAAACACTTGGTCCTAAAGTATAAAACTGTTTCTTCGTTACAGTACAGTATACCTAACTAGTTCACCTTAAAACATAAATTCATTTTTATAATTTGTTACTGACAATCACCACACTTCTTTCAGTATCAGACCACCAACTTTAACATATTTAGCTATAAAACATAATTGGATGAGATCGGCTACCCCTCTCCTCTGCACCTCAATAAGCAATGTGAATTTAAATAAGCATACATTCTTAATCCTCATGAAATTTAAACTACTGACCTCGATTAATGAATGTGGAACTCGACTTTACTCAAGTGCTCAGCAATTGTTGTTCTATTTCCTCTGAACATTCTTGCCATGAATCGTAGCGCTTCTTCGAAATGATCTACTTGCTCTTCAAACTGGTAATGCTGCCCCTGAATTTCATAATATTTCATTTCTTAGGCAATTAGCTTTTAGGTTAATATTATGAGAATGCTTTACTATTCAACTTTGAATATAATGGCAACTACCACGTTGTTTCCAGTCTCTGCTCTGATACCTGCAGCCCCAGAAGCAAAGTTGAAGCCTCTCAGTACTTTAGTTCTTCTAGCATTTGCTATGTTATCATTTATGTTATTAACTCATTTTAACTGTAAGCTATGTGATTTTGTGAATGAGGAGTCTCTTTTAATTGCCTAGAAACATCAGTCAAAGTAAGAATTTAAACATGCAGAAACATCACTTAGATAAATAAATATAGGACCTGTACGATTGCAACATGAAGAAGCACACCGCGGAGGCCAACAGCGAAGGAAGCTGCAATTGTGTAGCATGCAATTTTGTTCCCACATGCTATCATTCTTGGCTGCAACGCCATAAACAACCCTGTAATAACAATAATGATTCATTTGGGTAATGACTGAGTGAAATAAGGGTGGTGCAACGACAAAACAAATAATGAAAGAGGAGAACAAGGGAATATGGTACCGACTAGGACTAAACATGGCCAAGCCAAGGCCAGCATCAAACAGTATAGAGATGGACTGTTTTATAAGTGTAGGCATCTCGACATGCCATCTTCATTACCACCAACAACAGACACACATTAGCATCAGCATTTATTATACCATTCCACAACCACAACAACAGACACACACTTCAGAACATCTCACAGGGTACCAGTTGTGGATTTTTGACCAACTGTAGTAATTTGTTGAAGTAGGAAAGTATTTAAGAAAAAATATGGTACCACAGTATCCTGCTAAACAAATATTTATATGGTTATAATTAAAATAATATAAGATCACAAGGCAAGCACTCATCCTGTTTTCAAACAGAATGGCTTGTATCCAAGTTATTTATAATTATATCATTGTAAATATACAAATAAACATCAGTTACAATTCATGAGTGAAGGACTGAAAATAAGCCTTTTTGTAGTAGTGTAGGATTTCAAGTTTTAGTGTCCATAGTCAAAGTTATGAAGAGGCGACTGATTCTTGAAATGGACACTAAAAAAGGCGATCTTTTTAGAATTGTTAATGCTAAATTATGGTGATAATAATTTATGGCTTATAGTCAAAGTGATAATCTGAGTAGCATCCTTTTTTTTAAAAGAAAAATAAAATAAAGAAACAAACTTACTTGGGTGTAGTGATGATGGAGAACCACTCCATGCCATCAGCATCTGCAATCTTTGACACGACAAAGAACCTAGGCACAATGAACAAGTATCCACCTTTAACATGCGTCTCAAGGACTCGCTTCCCATCTACACCCACAACCTGAACTCTTCCACTTCCCCTCACATATATATCACCTAAACACAACAAACGTCATCAGCGTCCTTCAAATATATCATTTTATTCTTCATTATTTCACTATTCTGTGAGATAATTGTAAAGATTATACTAATTTACTGACCTGATAAGCAGAGTCGCAGGAAAAGCCAGGGGAGCACATAGAGAACCCATCAATCCTAACAAGGTCAGCTCCAAAACCAACCTCCCCAACAAGTGGCAGATTCTTGGTATTAAGCACCACGACCCTACCCCCATCCTTGATATCGACATCCAAAGGCGCCTCCAAGCAATTCAAAACCATGCCTTCCCTAGCCTTAGGGCAGGGCACAGGCATCTTCGGTCGGTCCTTTCTGACTACAGTTTGACTAAATAAATTTTGTGAAATCAAAACTTTCTGACTGTTATCACGAATCCGTTGATATTCATCTTCAGAATCTGATCGTTATGAAATATCGAGTTCACAAAGTACTCTTTCGTCAGCACAATCCTTCCATAAATCGGCAGTTGCCCTCTTCTTTCTTCCATCATCATGTTCTATATGCAGGTGTTCCATCTCCTACGCATTTTTAAGCAAACAAAAGAAATATTATAAGGTTAAATCTTAATATAATTTATGAATTAGTTTACCGAGAAGAAGATAATTACCTATTGAAAAATTCCAGAATGTCACATTTTCCTAGACTGGAACCATCGCAAGTGAAGAACAATGACCTCATATCCACAGTATTGGGACCAACCCTTCTGCAGTATTCTTAGCTCAAATCAACATTATCAGTGTCAAGGTCGAAAATAATGGTTCCAATTCCAGCCAATATATAACCGATCGTTCTTTCCACGACGTCTCTGTTGAAATGAAAGAAGCAAAGGTTCAGTTCTTCTTTTGCAAGAAGCAACCACTTCCTAATCTCAACATCACCCAGAATCGCGACCTTCATAGAATTAGCACCACGTGTTTTGCAAACCGCCCGCCATCGACTTCCCAATTCGAACCACCCTCAACAGGCATGAAATCATCCACTCGAACTCGAACTAACGTCGAACCCATAATGAACCGAACCGCTTTCACCAATTAGTGTGGTCGAATCAAGAAAATTGGTTGAATTGTCAAAGTTTGATTGAATTGTGAAATTGGGGCTAATCGTAAAAGTTTGATTTCGATTTTTTTTGTATAAGCTTTCTGATTATATAAACAAGCACGCATGTAGTTGTCTTTTAGGAGGAGAAAGAATTTTTTTTTGGAAGTGGGTTATTGGGGAGGAAGGAGTACATTTGTCCAAAGTTGTAAGAACCCAGAATTTCTATCAATTAAAATTTGTATATTCAATTGATTTTAAATATTAATAAGTGAGATTTATAAGTCGAATGAATTTTATTTCGCATATCTGGATTTAATTGGATAATTAAATCGATAATTTAATAGTTGAAATTACAGAAATAATTGGAAATTGGGTTTAATATGATAAAAAATGATTTGTAAAATTTTATTATATCATATTGGAGTTAGAATGATGTTATAGAACTTTTAGAATCGAATTAAAAGTTGATTTGTGAAAATTGAATATTTTAATATTTAATTGACGAGTTAAAATAGCCATTTTTCAAACAGTCTCGGATTTCGACGAAACCAGTTTCATCAGATCCGTAATGTGATATTATTGTAAGGTTTCAAATTTCCTGTCAATCGGATTTATGGTTTGTTCGGGGCAAGCCAAAACGCATAGAAATTAGTTAAAATCGATTTAATTTAAATTTGATCGTTTATTGCCATAACTCGCACAGATGATCGAATTGGCCTCCGAAAATATTCCATTGTGTCCGGAACGCGGGGTAAACCCTAGAAACGCCAGTCACCGCGTGAGATTTGGAGTTCGAAAAATTTCGAGCGAATAGTAATTTGGAATTTTTCTATAAAAGGACCTCTCCAATTCACTTTTGCAAATAAAAAGAAACCCTAGGGTTTGAAGCCAGCCGCCGCTCTCTTATATTCAATGGCTGATAATTCACCTTCTTCTTCCTCAAAATTCTTCAAATCCATCAGTGTTTAGCAAAAGTTATCAACTACAAAGTTGTAGATAACGATGAGATCTTCCACTTCAACGGTCAAGATCGTAAAAGAAGCTACAGATTGGCGGCAAGGTCAAACGCACGATATTCATTCACGTTTTTCGAAAAGGAAGCATGACCGAGCTTGGAGATATCTTGGCCGTAGATGGAGCTCGGCAGGGTCATTCGAATGGTGGTATCTAGTCATCTCCTCGATGATCATAAGTGGCTCGAAAATTTAGGGAAAGGGGCGGCATTGGGTTCACGTTCAGTCACGTTACCTGATGATTGAGGAAGAAGCAACTCACTGCTCTGATTGGAGGAAACATAATCAACGGTCGAGATTAAATCTAGGGTTAGAAATGAAAATAAAGTGTAAATTAATTTATATTAAAATTGTATAAATCTTTAAAATGTTATAACTTGTTCATACAAGGTCGAAAAATTACGAAACAAGCTGCGTTGGAATCGTATGGATGAGCACTACGCAATGGAGCTGGTTTGGAGTCATTTGGAGCTAGTGAAAATTTCGGGTAAAATTAAATGCACATTTAATTTTCTTCGAAATAAAACGCTGAAACTGTCATTGAAAGCAAGGTGAGAACTTCTCACTCAATTGAATAGTTTCAATTTAAATTTTAAATAGTTAGATTTAAAATTGCTTGATTGTATGCCTGGATGATAAATTATTATCTATTGATTGTTAAAATAGACATTATACGCCGTTATTAAGCGGAGGTTATTTACTAAAAACATATACCGCGATAATTTCACTGCAAAGTGAAATTGGTATTATATATGTACTTGGAGTTGATTTTCCCGCATTATATAGCGGATGAGACCCTATTGCGCCGTATAATAGCGGATAATATTTTATGAATCCCATATACCGCGATATTCCGTATTTGAACGGAATTGGTATTGTGCTAACATCTTTGGATGTAGGGAAACAGGTTGGAGGGATCCAACTGGATTCCTTAACTGTATTGATTTATTTACTGATATTGTAATATTTGTTGATTATCATATACTGATATATGATGTCTTTGTTGTCGTGATTAACTATTTGGTGCTGTTGCATCATCGGATCCATTTTTGAAGTTTAAAAATAACGATTTTGATTTTTAAGGGATTTATAAAGTAATTTTTGAAAGTACATGTTTTATTAAAATTTTGAATTGATCCATTTTAAATAAATTAACGTTACAAAATTTAATAATATAAAAATTATGATTTTTGTGAAATATAGTTAAAATGTGATTTTTGAAATATGGAGTTAATGAATTTTATAAGAATAGTTTAAATTCGGATTTTTTGAATTATTATAAACGATTATATAAAAGATTTATAAAATTGATATTTATAAATTAAAATATTGGAATTATAAAACGAGTTTTTATAAGTGTTAAAATGAAGAATAATTGGATTTCTTAAGTGAATGAAATTTATCGATTTATAAATCGTGAAGTTATAAAATGAATAGATTTTGTAAAATAAAAGATTTATAGTTAAATTTACTTATAATATTGATTTTGGCGTGTATATGAGATATGGATAAAATTTGTGAATAAAGTGATTTTATAACTTGAAGTTTTTATAATATATAAATGTGAATTTATAAACATTGATTTATAAATTCAAGATTGATTGAATTTGATAATTAAATTTCTATAGCTTATTAAAGGAGTATATTCACGATTTTGGGACTGTGAATAAAATATTAAAGTGTTTTGGGGAATTGATACTTTAAATAGAAATAAAATGATTTGAAGTTGTTTTAAAATGCATTAAGTGTCGAAACTATAGGTTTCAACATTCATTGTTGAAATAGACGTTTTCGAGAAATAAGGAAAAGATGGACTATAACACCATTGTTATAGTAAATGATTTTGAAAGGAAATGTTTTTGTATAGTATTGGGATTTATATATCTATCTTGATTCCGAATCCCTATACAAGTGATTTTGAGTTGTCGTAACGATGTTTTACGCAACATTCGTTTTGGCCCAAATAAATGTGTTTAAGAGAATATTTTCTTTAAAGAATGAAATATATACTTAATTTCGATTTAAGTATATTGAATATTTTCCAAGTGTTGAAAATAAATGGATTTGTGAATTACTTATTATTAAATAAGTATGGAAATGTTTTTCCAATATGAAATGAAACGTTTAGGGAATTTATCTTATTAAAGATAAATTGAAAGTGAATATTTGAAATCGATTTGAAAATCGTATATTCATAGATATTTTGGAAATATAAATTCACTATGGAATTTATTAAAGAAAGGGAAATTCGTTTAAAAATAAACGTTGGTTTATTTTTGAAATGTGGAAATTATATATCTAGTAAAGATATTTTTGGAAATTAAATAATTCGGGAAATTATTTGGAATCTGGTGATGTGTGCATGCCTATTGATAGTTAAATAACCGACTATCAATATTTACCTTTAAATAGGTATTTGTTGTGATTTGCTTGAATTTGAATGCCACACTTATTTTCAAAATAAGCGCTCACTATTCGGGTTAGCCGGGAAAGGACCATTGGGTCGTATAACCCATTCCGAATATGTGATACGTCGAAATGGATAGCATTTGATGACCGGTGTTGAAGACCGGATATTTATGAAAATGGAAGGATTACCGTCGAATGTTTCTGAATCTGCTGATCCTCGATATAGAAATTTATTACCCTTTGTGATGGAAAGTCCGGTCGTGATTAATGAATATCCGAATTGCAAGGAATTCTTTGGAAGTGCCTTCGGTTCCGTTCGATCCTGGAACGGACTTGTATGGATGTGTGTCTGATGTTACAATTTGAGATGTAAAGCTGGTTTCCATCAAATATATTTCCATTGGTGGCGGAGAATTTATTCTCTTAGCTTAACACCCTTAGAGGTTATGTAGTTGATGGTTACTAGTGATACATTCCCAAATCGGTAATGTGGCATACGAAGTGCTGTTGAGCATTTGATGATCAAAGTACAGCTTTTGTATAAAGCGTGGCTTTGTGGACGATACTTCGTCGGACCTCACACCCAGGAAATGGTCAAAACAGGAAGGATGCGGCAAGGTTATTAGGGGGTAGCTCCCCTTTAGTGTATGTCATTAGTTCTGGATAGACGTGGTATCATGGTATGGAGCCCAGATACTTAACCTACGTTGTTGCTGCAAATTTATTGCTTTGTGGCTGTTGGAATCGAGGATCCTCGGATATAAATCAGTTACGATCGAGGAATGACATATTCATGTCAGTAGTTACCTAGTTTGAAAGGTAATCCGGCCTTGTGTTGGCAGAGATCCGGTTAGGTTCTCGGGTCGTCTTTCTAGAGGCGTACCCATGTGGCAATGGGAAGTTCCTTAGCCTGACCATTTGTTGAAAATCCAAAGAAACAATACGAACCCTGTACGGTTTTAGTTGTATAACCTGCCATGGAGTGTGGCGGTAACCTAATACTGAACACGGTAGCTATAGTAGGCATACGATAATGGTTGTATGTGGGCTAAGATTTATATCTTTACTTTCGAAATGATTTTTCCTACACTATGCACTAGTAATAATATCAAATGTTCCTTTTTAATGCGTATCAAGCATCTTTGACTATCATAAGGAGAAATCTCCTCCGATTCTGCGTTTGCATTGTGTGTGTGTGCGGGAGGCCTTATGGTAGTCTCATTTTCTAAAAAGCATTGCGAATCTATTTTAAAATTATCCTGTGCTTTGTTTTAAAAATAAACAGTTTTAGTTCACGCACCAGTCACATGACTGACCTGGAGTTTATTGTTTTCCTTCCTAAACTCTGGGTGCCCACCAATTTCCACACGGGCAGTCAAGAGTCAAGTTTATCAGGTTATTCTGGAATTCAGGAGTTGCTGGAGGCAAGCTGGATGGCATGGCATATTCACTAGTATATAGTATTTCTTTTCCACTGCTTATTGTTGTTGTTGTACAATCTGATAATGTAATGTAATATGATGTAATGTAATAACCGATATAGTTCTTTGTTTAAAGATTATTCATTTATCTATTATATGTTGTTCCGCTGCGATTGTGAGATTCTGATATTGTTCTGTCCTATCTTTTTCTCTCTTCTCCTATTTTTTCTTCTTCTTTAACCATAACGGTAAGGTTTTCCGGCATTTGATTGCTCGGCAGTCGATACAGTGGACATATTGATGTCGGTTTTCGAGCGTCGACAAATCACGTTTGTTACATTTGGTATCAGAGCATATGGTTAAGCGACAACCATGGCTCTGTTGGGTATTACTCATTGGAGATGGAGTCAGTAGTACTCTAGAATGAGTGTGAGTGTAATAATAGCCACGAATGCGCATTTGTTAGTGAATATAAATTGTTTTATATTGTGTTTGCTTATCCGTTGAGCTGTTTGTGAATTCTGGTCGGTAGATGGGACGCCATATTATCGACAGGGGTTTCTAAACTCTTAAACGAGATAAACTGACATAGTATCATTTTGAAATAGGGTAAATGAAATAATTTTACCTTGATTATATTTTATATATAAAGGAATAATTTTTCAGAATTATTGAAGTGTATATCAATTGATTGTTTGGTTGTTGAATAAGTTAGATAAAAACAATAGCTGTAAAAGAATAAATTTTATAAGCGAAGAATTATAAGTATGGAATTATAATTAATGTAATTTATAATTGTGAAATAAACTTATATATAATAAGTGAAATTATATAAGAAAAAGATTTATAAATGTGATTTAAAATCTAAAAAACAAAATTCCAGAGAAGTGTTTTGAAAGGATTTGATATTTTGGAAAATTGTTTTGAAGGAATAAAAGCTCTAAACTCTTTTCGGTCGCTGGAAAATAATTTCGTTGATGATTGCAACACCATCAGTGTTCATTTTCGGGTTTCCAAAAGAGGAATTGCTACCAAATTATTTTAAATGAAAGTTGTTTGGAAAATTTGGGTTTGGGTTTTGAAATTCAGAAGATAATTTGAATCGGTTTCAAAAATGGTTTTGAAAGATTGAAAAGACTGTGGAATGTTATATAAAATGATTGGAATACAATTATTAAGTTGGAAAATAAATTGTGAATGAATAAATAAATTTTTCAAGTGCAAGGAAAGGAAATTAAAAATTCAAGTTGAAATAAATTTGAGTTGTCATCAAAGACATGTGATTGAAATTTAACAAAAGGAAAGTTAAATAAATTGATTTGGATTAGATAAGCTATTGAAATTGATGAATATAAGTGAAATAAATTTTGAACTTATAATATGAGTTAATAAATTTATCTTTGGTAAAAGTTAAATAGAATTTACTTTAGAATTGGAATCTAAATTGAATTTATAAGTGGAAACTTAAGTTAAGTTAAACAAATGATGTTTGAGATGGAATATAACTTAAGTGAAGTTGAATAAAGTTGATTTTGGAATCGAAGTAAATTAATCAAGTGAGGTGATGAACATGAACTTGAGTTATATAAATGAAATTCAACCTTATATTGTTAAAGGAATTAGCAATTGAATTGATGAATGGATGAAATATTAATCAATAGAATGTAAATAATTGATATGCAATAATGGATAAAAGTGTTAATTCATTAAAACCTAATGTTTTTGGAAGTTGAATAATTGAATGAGAGTCAATTTAATATCAACCAATTGGAATTAAGAGTGTTGGACCAAATTGAATGTAAATTAAATAATTTGGTTATGTTGAATATACATTGGTTGTCATATGGATGTTAGTTGATTATATATAAATTCATTAAGTGTTAATGAAATTGAATTAGCAAAATTTGAAAGCTAAAGTAATTGAATCCAAATTGGAAGTAAATGAATATGAACTGAATTTGATTCAATTTGGAAGTAAACTAATGTGAATGTAAATTAGTGAATATAAACTAATTGAAAAATGAATGTTGATAAAATCCAATGCTAACAAATCAAATGTGATTTAAATTGGGAAACCAATTCATTGAATATTAATGAGAAGTGAATGCATATTGATTTGATATAGATTTGTTGGATGATAGTTGTTTGGTAGTTGCATTTATTGCTTTTGTTGCATTTTCTATGTTGGCACATGTAGTTGTTATGTTACTATATGTTGTATATTGATATTATTTTCATATATGCATGTTTCTCATGTTGTTGAGTGTTTAGTAGGTGCGGATTGCGTTTGCTTCGCATTTGGAGCTCGCTTTCGTGTTGTATTAGCCGTATACGCTCGCTAATAAAATATTAGGTACATATCTCGGATTAAATATCGTACTTTTACACTTTTTTCCCTGCGGGATGCCTCATCACTTGATGAGATGTATATTTGTGATATATACACTGTCATTTTTTTTTCGGATCGAGCCGCGCAAAGGAGACTCTGGCAAATTTTTCGAAAATTTAAGGCGTTAGAATATTTTTAAGAAAATTGGGAAATTTTTGAAAACTACGTATGAATTGGAAAACTTAGTAAAGATTTTGTAAGAAGTTTAACTATGAATTTTGGAAAAGTTAAACACTTAAGAGATTTGAATGGTTTGTTTTGGAAAGTTAATGGATTCTGTAACTTTTTCTTACTTGGTAATTTCGAGGACGAAATTCTTTTAAGGGGGAAGTTTGTAACGACCCAGAATTTCTGTCAATTAAAATTTGTATATTTAATTGATTTTAAATATTAATAAATGATATTTATAAGTCGAGTGAATTTTATTTCGCATATCTGGATTTAATTGGATAATTAAATCGATAATTTAATAGTTGAAATTACAGAAATAATTGGAAATTGGGTTTAATATGATAAAAAATGATTTGAAAATTTTATTATATCATATTGGAGTTAAAATGATGTTATAGAACTTTTAGAATCGAATTAAAAGTTGATTTGTGAAAATTGAATATTTTAATATTTAATTGTCGAGTTAAAATAGCAATTTTTCAAACAGTCTCGGATTTCGACGAAACCAGTTTCATCGGATCCATAATATGATATTATTGTAAGGTTTCAAATGTCGTGTCAATCGAATTTACGGATTGTCCGAGGCAAGCGAAAACGCAAAGAAATTAGTTTAAATCGATTTAATTTAAATTTGATCGTTTATTACCGTAACTCGCAAAAATGATTGAATTGGCCTCCGAAACATATTCCATTGTGTCCGGAACGTGGGGTAAAATCAAGAAACGCCAGTCACCGTGCGAGATTTGGAGTTCGGAAAATTTCGAGTGAATAGTAATTTGGAATTTTTCTATAAAAGGACCTCTCTAATTCACTTTTGCAAATAAAAAGAAACCCTAGGATTTGAAGCCAGCTGCCGCTCTCTTATATTCAATGGCTGAGAATTCACCTTCTTCTTCGTCAAATTTCTTCAAATCCATCAGTTTTTAGCAAAAGTTATCAACTACAAAGTTGTAGATAACGATCAGATCTTCCACTTCAACGGTCAAGATCGTAAAAGGAGCTACAGATTGGCGGAAAATTAAGTTCAAACGCACGATATTCATTCATGTTTTTCAAAAAGGAAACATGACCGAGCTTGGAGATATCTTGGCCGTAGATGGAGCTCGGCAGGGTCGTTCGAATGGTGGTATCTGATCATCTCCTCGATGATCATAAGTGGCTCGAAAATTTAGGGCAAGGGGCGGCATTGGGTTCAACGTTCGGTCACGTTACCTGATGATTGAGGAAGAAGAAACTCATCGCTCTGATTGGAGGAAACAAAATCAACGGTCGAGATTAAATCTACGGTTAGAAATGAAAATAAAGTGTAAATTAATTTATATTAAAATTGTATAAATCTTTAAAATGTTATAACTTGTTCATACGAGGTCGAAAAATTGCGTAACAAGTTGCGTTGGAATCGTATGGACGAGCACTACGCAATGGAGCTGGTTGGAGTCATTTGGAGCTAGTGAAAATTTTGGGTAAAATTAAATGCACGTTTAATTTTATTCGAAATAAAACGCTGAAACTGTCATTGAAAGCAAGGTGAGAACTTCTCACTCAATCGAATAGTTTCGATTTAAATTTTAAATAGTTAGATTTAAAATTGCTTGATTGTATGCCTGGATGATAAATTAATATCTTTTGATTGTTAAAATAGACATTATACGCCATTATTAAGCGAAGATTATTTATTAAAAACATATATCGTGATAATTTCACTACAAAGTGAAATTGTTATTATATATGTACTTGGAGTTGATTTTCCCGCATTATATAGCGGACGAGACCCTATTGCGCCGTATAATAGCGGATAATATTTTATGAATCCCATATACCGCGATAATCCGTATTGGAACGGAATTGGTATTATGCTAACATCTTTGGATGCAGAAACAGGTTGGAGGGATCCAACTGGATTCCTCAACTGTATTGATTTATTTACAGATATAGTGATATTTGTTGATATCATATACTGATATCTGATGTCTTTGTTCTCGTGATTGACTATTTGGTGCTGTTGCATCATCGGATCCATTTTTGAAGTTTGAAAATAACGATTTTGATTTTTAAGGGATTTTTAAAGTAATTTTTGAAAGTATATGTTTTATTAAATTTTTGAATTGATTCATTTTAAATAAATTAACGTTACAAAATTTAATAGTATAAAAATTATGATTTTTATGAAATATAGTTAAAATGTTGGAATATAGTATAAAATTGGGATTTTTTGAATTATTATAAACGATTATATAAAAGATTTATAAAATTGATATTTATAAATTAAAATATTGGAATATAAAACGAGTTTTTATAAGTGTTAAAATGAAGAATAACTGGATTTCTTAAGTGAATGAAATTTATCGATTTATAAATCGTGAAGTTATAAAATGAATAGATTTTGTAAAATAAAAGATTTATAGTTAAATTTACTTATAATATGGATTTTGGCGTGTAAATGAGATATGGATAAAATTTGAATAAAGTGATTTTATAACTTGAAGTTTTTCTAATATATAAATGTGAATTTATAAACATTGATTTATAAATTCAAGATTGATTGAATTTGATAAGTAAATTTTTATAGCTTATTAAAGGAGTATATTCACGATTTTGGGACAGTGAATAAAATATTAAAGTGTTTTGGGGAAGTGACATTTTAAATAGAAATAAAACGATTTGAAGTTGTTTTAAAATGCATTAAGTGTCAAGACCATAGATTTCAACATTCATTGTTGAAATAGGCGAAACAAGGAAAAGATGGACTATAACACTATTGTTATAGTAAATGATTTTCGAAAGGAAATGTTTTTGTATAGTATTGGGATTTATATATCTATCTTAATTTCGAATCCCTATACTAATGATTTTGAGTTGTCGTAACGATGTTTTACGCAACATTCGTTTTGGCTCAAATAAATGTGTTTAAGAGAATGTTTTCTTTAAAGAATGAAATATATACTTAATTTCGATTTAAGTATATTGAATATTTTCCAAGTGTTGAAAATAAATGGATTTGTGAATTACTTATTATTAAATAAGTATGAAAATGTTTTTCCAATATGAAATGAAACATTTAGGGAATTTATCTTGTTAAAGATAAATTGAAAGTGAATATTTGAAATCGATTTGAAAATCGTATATTCATAGATATTTTGAAAATATAAATCCACTATGGAATTTATTAAAGAAAGGGAAATTTGTTTAAAAATAAATGTTGGTTTATTTTTGAAATGTGGAAATTATATATCTAGTAAAGAAATTTTTGGAAAATAAATAATTTGGGAAATTATTTGGAATCTGGTAATGTGTGCATGCATATTGATAGTTAAATAACCGACTGTTAATATTTACCTTTAAATAGGTATTTGTTTTGATTTTCTTGAATTTGAATGCCACACTTATTTTCAAAATAAGCGCTCACTATTCGGGTTAGCCGAAAAAGGACCATTGGGTCGTATAACCCATTCCGAATATGTGATACGTCGAAATGGATAGCATTTAATGATCGGTGTTGAAGACCAGATTTTTATGAAAACAGAAGGATTACCGTCGAATGTTTCTGCATCGGCTGATCACCGATATAGAAATTTATTACCCTTTGTGATGGGAAGTCCGGTTGTGATTAGTGAATATCCGGATTGCAAGGACTTCTTTGGAAGTGCCTTCGGTTCCGTTCGATCCCGAAACGGACTTGTATGGATGTGTGTTTGACGTTACAACTTAAGATGTAAAGCTGGTTTCTATCGAATATATTTCCGTTGGTGGCGGAGAATTTATTCTCCTAGCTTAACACCCTTAGAGGTTATGTAGTTGATGGTTACTAGTGATACGTTTTCCAAATTGGTAATGTGGCACACGAAGTGTTGTTGAGCATTTGATGATCAAAGCACAACTTTTGTATAAAGCGTGACTTTGTGGACGAGACTTCGTCAGACCTCACATCCCAGAAATGGTCAAAACAGGAAGGATGCGGCAAGGTTACTATGGGCAGCACCCCTTTAGTGTATGTCATTCCTTCTGGATAGAGGTGGTATCATGGTATGGAGCCCAGATACTTAACCTATGTTGTTGCTGCAAATTTATTGCTTTGTGGTTGTTGAAATCGAGGATCCTCGGATATAGATCGGTTACGATCGGGGAATGACATATTCGTGTCAGTAGTTACCTAGTTTGAAAGGTAACCCGGCCTTATGTTGGCAGAGATCCAGTTAGGTTCTCGAGTCGTCTTTTCGGAGGCGTACCCATGTGGCAATGGGAAGTTCCTTGGCCTGACCATTTGTTGGAAATCCAAAGAAACAATATGAACCCTGTACGGTTTTAGTTGTATAACCTGCCATGAAATGTGGCGGTAATCTGCTATTGAACATGGTAGCTATAGTAGGCATACGATAATGGTCGTATGTTGGCTAAGATTTATATCTTTACTTTCGAAATGATTTTTCCTACACTATGCACTAGAAATAATATCAAATGTTCCTTTTTAATGCGTATCTAGCATCTTTGACTATCATAAGGAGAAATCTCCTCCGATTCTGCGTTTGCATTGTGTGTGTGCGGGAGGCCTTATGGTAGTCTCATTTTCTAAAAAGCAGTGCGAATCTATTTTAAAATTATCCTGTACTTTGTTTTAAAAATAAACTGTTTTAGTTCTCACACCAGTCACATAACTGACCTGGAGTTTATTGTTTTCCTTTCTAAACTCTGGGTGCCCACCAATTTCCACACAGGTAGTCAAGAGTCAGGTTTATCAGGTTATTTTGGAATTCAGGAGTTGCTGGAGGCAAGCTGGATGGCATGGCGTATTCACTAGTATATAGTATTTCTTTTCTGCTGTTTATTGTTGTTGTTGTTGTACACTCTGATAATGTAATGTAATATGATGTAATGCAATAACTGATAGTTCTTTGTTTAAAGATTATTCATTTACCTATTAAATGTTGTTTCGCTGCGATTGTGAGATTCTGATATTGTTCTGTCCTATCTTTTTCTCACTTCTCCTATCTTTTTCTTCTTCTTTAACCATAACGGTACGGTTTTCCAGCATTTGATTGCTCGCAGTCGATACAGTGGACGTATTGATGTCGGTTTTCAAGCGTCGAAAAATCGCGTTCGTTACAAAAGTAGTAATTTGGAGCCAATTTTTCATTATTTTCCGCCTAAATTTCATATTGCTATCAACATGTAGTTGCATCGGTTGACTTTAAAACCGATGCGACAAAAACTATTTGCATCGGTTGTTGGTGAGAACTGATGCAAAGTTGATTTTTTTTATTACCTATTGCTTTTCACGTACCAATTGCATCGGTTATTAAGATAGAACTGATGCAAATAGTTCTATTTGCATCAATTTTTACTTCAACCGATGCAAATGAGGCGAAGCAATATACACTTTTTGTACTAGTGTAAATAATTGAAAATTGGATTTAATATAAATAAAAATGATTTACGAATTTGAATTAAATTCTATTTGAATTAGAATGATGTTATAGAACTTTAAAAATTGAATTAAAAGTTAAATTGCAGAAATTGAATATTTTAATATTTAATTGACGAGTAAACATAGCCATTTTTCAAACAGTCTCGGATTTCGACGAAACGAGTTTAATTGGATCCGTAATGTTAAATTATTGCAAGATTTCAAATTTCGCGTCAATCGAGTTTACGATTTGTCCGGGGAAAGCTAAAACGCGTAGGAAATCAGTTTAACTTAATTTTGAATTTAAATGTCCGATTTGAAAACCTATCTTTCAAATACGATGGAATTGGCTCCCGATATATATTCCATTGTGTTCGGAATAGGGTAAAACATTATAAATGCCCGACGGCATGCTTTGTTTCGAGTTCGAAAAAAATTCGGTTGAATAGTGATGCAACAATTTCTATAACAGGACGTTCATCTGCAAACCCTAGCTTCCAATAACCCTAGCCGCCACCTTTAATTTCAATGGCCTAGAGAGCTCGAATCTTCTTCCTCAATTATCTTCCAATCCATTAACAATCATCAAAAACTTCCAACTACAATATTGTAGAGCATAGCAAGATCTTCACATCCAACGGAGGATTTTTGTTGAAGTGGCTTGGATTCACCAAAATCTGGCGATGAAGGGCGCGCATTCAAGGGGGATTTTCATGATGGTGGAGGGACCGAGCGCCTCGTGCTTGTCGGCATAGGCGGAGTTCGTGACGAGCTTTCATATAGTGGTATCCGATCGAATTCTAGTGCAACGTGGTGGGCGCGACCATCAAATGGAGTAGGCGCGTGATGGGTTCATTTGCGTACATGAACCTAGGAAGTAAGGTAACGAGGAGGAAGAATTAGGTGGAGATTAATTAAGTTAATGACGTTATTAATTATCTTTTAAATTCATATAAACTTTAAAAAGCTATAACTTTTTCATACAATGTCGTTTCGCACGAAACGAATTGCGTTGGGTTCGTTTTGACGAGCACTATATTAAGGAGCTAGATTGGGATTTATTTAAGCTAGTGAAAATTTTGGTTTGAAATTAAATGCTTGTTTTATTTTATTTGGAATAAATCACTAACACCATGACTGCAAGCAATGTGAGTATAACTCACTCTTTCTAACTCACTGATATTTTTATATAAGTGAGAATAAATATTATTTGTGACGATTGATGCTTGTTTGGATGATATATGATATATTGATTGGTATTTGGATATATACCTGCCCAGTGGGGCAGATGACCATATATGTTCCCGTATATGAGCAGATGACCCATTTATACGCACGTCTGCCTTGAAGCGGACATTGTACACATATTCTAATATGTATACTTGTTGTAGGTGACAGGTTGGAGGGATCCAACTGGATTTCTCATCAGTACTGATTAAGTTACAAATATTGTTATACATTCTGTTATCATACGATATATGATGTTTTGGATGCCGTGATTGTTGTATTTAGTGATGTTGCTGCATTGGGTCTGTTTTGGAAAATTTTGAAATGTTAAAGTGATGATTTAGATTTAAAAAGGATTTTCAAGTGATTTTGAAAATAGATGTTTTATTGAATTTTGAATTTTTAAAGGAATGAATTTATTTTAATAAATAAATGTTATAATTTTTATGTTATAAAAATTATGATTTTTGTGAAATAATGCTTAAGTATGATTTGTGGAGTTATATAATTTTTAATAAGGATTTGTAAATTATTAAAAGAAAAAGTTTATTTAAATGGAGATTTTTGAAGTTATAATAAACGGTATATATATATATATATAAGATTTATAAAATTGATATTTTATAAATCAAAGTGTTAGAATTATAAACGAGTTTTATAAGTGTTAAAATGAAATTATAAATGGAGTTTATAAGTGAATAAGACTTATAATTGTGAAGTTATAAAATAAATGAATTTGTAAAATAAATGATTTATAAGTAATTAACTTATAAATTGGATTTTGGCATGTAATTAAGTTATTAAACGTAATTGATTTATAAAGGAATTTTATATATTGAAGTTTTTATAAAATAGAAATGGAATTTATAAACATTGTTTTACAAATCCAAAAATCAATTGAATTTGTTAAGTTAAATATGGAAGTTTATTAAAGGAATTATATTCGCGATTTTTGGACAGTGGATTATCTTTAATAAATGTGTAGAAATATTGAATTTGGTAAACGATTTATATTCACGATTTTGGAAAGTGAATAATATATTAAAGAATTTTTTTTCGAAAGTAATATTTTGAAATAGAGTTAAATGATTTACAGATGTTTTAAAATGTGTTAAGTATCGAAATCGTAGATTTCAACATTCATTATTGAAATAGACGTTTTCAAGAAATAAGGAAATGATGGACTATAACACTGCTGTTATTGTAAATGATTTTCGAAAGGAAATGTTTTGTATAGTATATGGGATTTATATTATATCTTATTTTCAAATCCCTATACTTGTGATTTTGGGTTGTCGTAACGATGTTTTACGCAACATTCGTTTTGACTCAAATGAAAGATGTTTAAGAGAATGTTTTCCTTAAAGAATAAAATATATACTTAATCGTGATTTAAGTATGTATAATATTTTCTAAGTGCTGAAAATAAATTGAACTGTGAATTACTTATTATTAGATAAGTATTAGGAAATGTTCTCAAAATAGAAGTTGAAATGGTTTTGAGAATATATCCTTTTAAAGATAAATTGAAGTGAATATTTGGCAAGTGAATTAATTAATAAAGATTAATTAAAAGGGTCTAATGATTGTTATAGTGCTAAATATTTGTTTGTTTGTTTTGATAGTTAAATAACCGAATATCAAACATTGGCCAAATTTTAGTTTCTCGACTTGATGTAGGAACTATTTAGTCGTACACTTAGTACGTAGCCTTCTATGTTGGCTTGATTATCAGTCGTGCTGAGGATGTTGATTCGTGGATGCGGAGTATTACTCTAATCTATCGAGCTTCCTTCTTATTCGAAGGATAGCAAGTTGGAAGTTGGAAACGTGATAAGTCTATGAGATTTAGTTTCTGTGTGAGGTTGATAAACGCTTTTGCGTTATTGGCGCGAAGAGACCGGGATCGGTTTATCCGAAAACCACATCGGACCAACTTATATGCGACGATTGCGTATGTTGCTTATGATTATATTGGTATTCCACATTTTCGAAATGGGGGACTACTTGTTGATCATTTGGGGTTAAAATCCCAATATACATCCAGTAGTAGTGGTCTCTTCATTATGAAATATCCAATGCGAAGACTATTCGCTACTAATCCTAGGGATTTCCCGACAGGATGTGGTAGGAAAGTACCTTCGGTTTGTTTTGATCCTGGACAACTTGTATGGATGTTCGTCTGACATTGCATTTCTAAATATTACGTACATTGGTTTTTACAAACGTACATCGGCTGTGGCGGAGAAGGCAACTTCTCATAGCTTAACACCCTCCTTGAGACGTATGTGCTTAAGAGTTGTATTTTTGTGGAAGGCAATTAGTAGTCAACAGAAATGGCCATGTGGCATTCAAAGTGATGTGATATGTGATTGTGAAAGGTAACCGTTACCTCTAGCCTCATCAACCGGGAATAACCAAAACAGGGTTAGATGCAACAGGGCTATGTGGGTCGCTCCCATTAGGGTATGATCATCCTCTTCTAGACATATCTTTGCATGCTATGACATCGCGTATCTGATTATTGTGGTTTGTATGCTAGAGGGCCCTCGATAAAGGTCGGTAACAACCGGAGGATGACATATTCGGTGCCATCTAGTTATAAAGGTGGGTCGGTATTGTGTTGGTAGAGAAACTTTGTGATGGTTTCTTGGTACGTTTTTCTAGAGATGTACTGCCGGAAGGTAGTCCCTTCACCTGGTCATTTGTATGGAAATCCAAACTCCACAACGTGTTTTCCATTTTGATTGTATTACCCATTTTGGGCTATATGCTGGAATTTAATAATGGTAACAATTTCAGCTATTTTGAATATTATTTGTATACTAGACACTAGTATAATATCACATGAGTTTGATATGTGATGTTTTAGTTATCGTAAGGTAAAAACACATCCGTGTTTATGTGTGGACTAGTCTTACGAGATACTTTTGTTTTGAAAACTGAGGAAAAGTTTGGTAATTTAACAAATTCAGTTGAATGTGTTTCTCACTCTGGTTTACCGGACTGATCCGGTCATTCTTCCCTTTCAATGCTCGGGTCAGACCGAGTATATTTACAGGTTCAGTTTTGGTGCTTTTGGAGCTTCAGCAGGAGAGATGGAGATCTTCATTTTCATATATCTGTATTTGCTTGATTATCCACTTCATTGCTTAGTTGTTGTTTTATATTATCAGCAATTGTGAGGACATGTTATTATAACTGTTCAGGCTGATAACTGTTGATTAATTGTTGAACTCTGATCGATGTATGTATATATAGTTTCTGTTTGTAAAGATCATTGATATGATATTATATATTTTCCGCTGCGATGTGAGATTCTATATTGTTCTGTTTGGTTATATCTTCTCTCTTTCTTCTCTTCTCTTCTTCTCTCTTCTTTTCTTTCTTTTGACTTTCCGTCAGTCTGTGCTTTTTGGGTCGGACATGTGTGGATTATTGTTGATTAAAAGGGTATCGATTTGCAGGCCGTCACAGCTGGTATCAGAGCTTATATTTTGTATATTCCTAAGATTTGATGTGTACTCATTATAGATAGGGACAGTGGCACCCAAGATTTTGAGTGTATTACATATATGAGCGCGTATTTGTTAGTGATGTAAAATGTTTTATATTATGTTTTCTTATCCGTTGAGTTGTTTGTGAATTCTGGTTGGTATGTGGGACACCAAATCATCGATAAGGATTTCCAAACACTTAAACAAGGCAAGTCGACATAGTACCATTTTAAATTGGGCAAATGAAATAATTTTACCTAGATTATATTTCATACATAATGGAAATGGTTTTTCAGAATTATTAAAGTGTATATAAATTAATTGTTTGGTTGTTTAAAAATGTAAATATATAAAAGTTAATAAAGCCGTTTGAATAATCTAAATAAAAGCAACAAATATCAAAGAATAAATTATATAAGCAAATGAATTATAAGTATGGAATTATAATTAATATGATTTACAATTGTGAAATAATCTTATATAAGTGAAGTGAAATAGTGAAATTATATAAGTAAAAGATTTTTAAATGTGATTTTTAAATGTAAAAAGGAATTTTTAAAAAGAATATAAAGCACTGAATTCACTACTGTTACTGGGAAATAATATGGGTGATGATTGCAGCATCATCAGTATCATTTTCGAGTTTCTATGTGATGGATTTGCTATCAATAGTAAATGGAAAATTGAAGTTTAGTTATGTTAAATGATTTTGATTTCAAATTCGAGTTGGAATTGATAAATATAAATAAAATGAGTTTTGGACTTAGAATATGAAACAATAAAAATGTAACTTGGTAAAGTTGAAATAAAATTTGAGTTAGCATATTAGATATATGATTTGTAATTAAACTTAAGTGATTAAGTGATTAAGTGATTATATAATTGAATTTGAAAGCTCAAATAAACCTAAGTTGTAAAGTGATGTTAAATGAAGTTGATTTTGGTATCGAAGTAAATTAATAAAGTGAATAAATGAAATGAAGTCATTTAATGAATAAGAATTTGAGTTATATAAAGAAATTCAACTTTATTTCTAGATTGAATTAGCAATTGAAATAATGAAATATGAATTGAATGTTAATCATTGAATGTAAATGAATTGATATGGAATAGTGGATGTAGGTGTTAATTCACTAAAAACTAATGAAATTGAATAATTAAATGAAAGTCAATTGAATATTAAACCAACTGGAATTAAACGTGTTAAACCAAATTGAATGTAAATGAAATAAAGTGAATAAATTTGGTTATGTTGGTTATACATTGGTTATTAGACAATTGTTAGTTTATTGTATAGAAATTCATATGAAACTGAAAGCTGTAAATAATTGAATTCAAATTGGAGTGAGTAAATTTAAATAGAATTGAATTTAATTTGAATTAGAAGTGAACTAATTCGAGTATGAATTAGTAAATGTAAACTAATTAAAAATGAATAAATGAATGTTAGTAAAATCCAATGTTAATGAATCAAATGTGATTAAATTGAACATCTATTCAATGAATACTAATAAAAGTGAATGTATATTGATTTGGTTATGCATTGGTTGGATAGATCTGGACTAATTGGATGATGGTTGTTTGATGGTTGGATTTGTTGCTTACTGATGGCATTTTCTATATTGACATATATAGTTGTTGGTATATGTTGTATATTGATATTATTTTCATATATACATGTTTCTCATTGTTTGTTGAGAATTTAGTAGGTGCATAAGGCGTATGCTTCGCATTTGGAGCTCGCTTTCGCGCTATATTAGCCGTACATGCTCGCTAATAATATATGAGGTACATATCTCGGATTACATATCGTAATTTTACACTTTTTTCCCTACGGGATGCCTCATCCTCGATGATGAGATGTATATTTCTGATATATATATGTGTGTTGTGATCCTACTACGATCGAACTACGCAAAGGAGACGCTGGCCATTTTTTTTTAAAATATAAGGCGCTAGTAAAATTTTGAGAAATTGGAAAAATAATTGATAACTAAAGTTTTGGTTTTTGGGTTGAAAGTTAAATGATATTAGTTGGTTTGAAAAGATAACTATAAATGGATTTGAAAACTTAGAAATTTTTTTGTAAGTTTAACTATTGGATTTGGGGAGAGTTAAACATTTGAGTGATTTTTGTAAATTTAAATTGAACGAATTGTTTTGAAAATTTAATGGATATTGTGACTTTTTCTTACTTGGTAATTTCGAGGACGAAATTCTTTTAAGTAGGGGAGAATGTAACGATCCAGAATTTTATTCCATTGGAATTCGTATATTTAATTGATTTTAAATATTTAAAAGTTAATTTATAAGCTGGATAACTTGTAATCTAAATATAAGGATTTAATTATATAATTAAATTATTAATTTGGTATTTGAAATTGTGTAAATAATTGGAAATTGGATTTAATATGAATAAAAATGATTTACGAAGTTGAATTAAATTCTATATGAATTAGAATGATGTAGAACTTTTAAAATTAAATTAAAAGTTAAATTGTAGAAATTGAATATTTTAGTATTTAATTGATGAGTAAAAATAGCTATTTTCAAACAGTCTCGAATTTTGACGAAACTAGTTTCATTGGATCCGTAATGTTAAATTATTGTAAGATTTCAAATTTCGTGTCAATCGGGTTTACGGTTTGTCCGAGGCAAGCTAAAACGCGTAGGAAATCGGTTTAAGTGAATTTTGAATTTAAATATTCGATTTGAAAACCTATCTTTCAAATACGATCTAATTGGCTCCCGATATATATTCCATTGTGTTCGGAATAGGGGTAAAATATTATAAACGCTAGACAGCATGCTTCGTTTCGAGTTCGGAAAAAATTCGGATGAAAAGTGGCGCAACATTTTCTATAAAAGAACGTTCATTTGCAAACCCTAGCTTCCCATAACCCTAGCCGCCACCTTTAATTTCTATTGCCTAGAGAGCTCGAATCTTCTTCCTCAATTATCTTCCAATCCATTAACAATCATCAAAAACTTCCAATTACAATATTGTAGAGCGTAACAAGATCTTCACATTCAACGGAGGATTTTTGTTGATGTGGCTTGGGTTCACCAAAATTTGGCGATGAAGGGCGCGCATTCAAGAGGGATTTTCGTGATGGTGGAGGGGCCGAGCGCCTCGTGCTTGCAGGCGTAGGCGGGGTTCGTGACGAGCTTTCATATGGTGGTATCCGATCCAATTCAAGTGCGATGTGGAGGGCGCGACCATCAAAGTGAGTAGACGCGTGACGGGTACATTTTGGTACGTGAACCTGGGAAGTAACGTGATGAGGAGGAGGATAATTAGGTGGAGATTAATTAAGTCAATGATGTTATTAATTATCTTTTAAATTCATATAAACTTTAAAAAGCTGTAACCTTTTCATATGAGGTCCATTTCGCACGAAACGAATTGCGTTGGGTTCGTTTTGACGAGCACTATATTATGAAACTGGATTGGGATTTATTTGAGCTAGTGAAAATTTTGGTTGAAATTAAAAGCTTGTTTAATTTTAATCAGAATAAATCGCTAACGCAATGACCGCAAGCAACGTGAGTACAACTCACTCTTTCTGACTCATTGATATTTTTGTATAAGTGAGGATAAATATTATTTATGATGATTGATGATTGTTTGGATGATATATGATATATTGATTGGTATTTGGATATATACCTGCCTAGTGGAGCAGATGACCCTATATATTCCCGTGTATGAGCGGATGACCCTTTTGTACGCGCGTCTGCCCTAAAGCGGACATTGTACACATATCTAATATGTATATTTATTGCAGGTGACAGGTTGGAGGGATCCAACTGGATTCCTCACCAGTATTGATTTATTTACAGATATTGTTATATATTCTATTATCATATGATATATGATGTTTTGGACGCCGTGATTGTTGTATTTAGTGTTGTTGCAACATTTAGCGTATTTTGAAAATTTTAAAATGTTAAAGTACTGATTTCGATTTAAAAAGGATTTTCAAGTGATTTTGAAAATAGATGTTTTATTGACTTTTGAATTTTTTAAGGAATGAATTTTTTTTTAATAAATAAATGTTATAATTTTTATGTCATGATTTTTGTGAAATAATACTTATGTATTATTTGTGGAGTTATATAAGTTTTCATAAGGATTTGTAAATTATTAAAAGAAGAATTTATTTAAAAGGAAATTTTTTTTAGTTATAATAAACGATATATATATAAGATTTATAAAATTAACATTTTATAAATCAAAGTGTTAGAATTATAAACGAGTTTGTAAGTGTTAAAATGAAGTTATAAATGGAGTTTATAAGTGAATAAGATTTATAATTGTGAAGTTATAAAATAAATGAATTTGTAAAATAAATGATTTATAAGTAATTAAGTTATAAATTAGATTTTGGCATGTAATTAAGTTATTAAACATAATTGATTTATAATGGAATTTTATATATTGAAGTTTTTATAACATAGAAATGAAATTTATGAACATTGTTTTATAAATCCGAAATAAAGCGAATTTGTTAAGCTAATATGTAAGTTTATTAAGGGAATTATATTCGCGATTTTTGGACAGTGGATTATCCTTAATAAGTGTGTAGAAACATTGAATTTGGTAAACGATTTATATTCACGCTTTTGGACAGTGAATAATATATTAAAGAAATGTTTTGGAAAGTGATATTTTAAAATGGTTCAAAGATGTTTTAAAATGTGTTAAGTATCGAAACCATAGATTTCAACATTCATTGTTGAAATAGACGTTTTCGAGAAATAAGGATGATGGGCTATAAAACTGTTGTTATAGTAAATGATTTTCGAAAGGAAATGTTTTGTATAGTATATGGGATTTATATATCTGTCTTATTTTCAAATCCATATACTTGTGATTTTGGGTTGTTGTAACGATGTTTTACGCTACATTCATTTTGACTCAAATGAAAGATGTTTAAGAGAATGTTTTCCTTAAAGAATAAAATATATACTTAACCGTGATTTAAGTACATATAATATTTTCTAAGCGTTGAAAATAAATTGAATTGTGAATTACTTATTATTAAACAAGTATTTGTAAATGTTTTCCAAAAATAGAAGTTGAAATTGTTTTAAGAATATATCCTTTTAAAGATAAATTGAAGTGAATATTTGGCAAGTGAATTAATTAATAAAGATTAATTAAAAGAGCCTAGTGATTGTTATAGTGCTAAATATTTGTTTGTTTGTTTTGATAGTTAAATAACCGACTATCAAACATTAGCCAAATTTTAGTTTCTCGACTTGATGTGGGAACTATTTAGTCATACACTTAGTACGTAGCCTTCTTTGTAGGCTTGATTATCAGTTGTGTTGAGGATGTTGATTCGTGTAGTGCGGAGTATTACTCCAATCTATCGAGCTTGCTTCTTGGCCGAAGGATAGCAAGTTGAAAGTTGGAAACGTGATTAGTCTATGAGACTTAGTTTCTGTGTGAGGTTGAGAAACGCTTTTGCGTTGTTGTTGCGAAGAGACCGGGATCGGTTTATCCGGAAACCACTTCGGGCCAACGTATATGCGACGATTGCACAGTTGCTTATGATATTGATATTCTGGATTTTCATAATGGGGGACTGCTCGTTGATCGTTTGGGATTGAAATCCCAATATACATCCAGTAGCAGTGGTCTCTTCATTATGAAATATCCAATGCGAGGACTATTCGCTGTTAATCCTAGGGATTTCCCAACAGGATGTAGTAGGAAAGTACCTTTGATTTGTCCTGTTCCTGGACAACTTGTAAGGATCTTTGTCTGACATTGCATTTCTAAAGATTACGTACATTGATTTTTACAAACGTACATCAGTTGGTGGCAGAGAAGGCAACTTCTCTTAGCTTAATACCTTCCTTGAGACATATGAGCTTAAGTGTTGTATTTTTGTGGAAGGCAATTAGTAGTCAACGGAAATGGCCATGTGGAATTCAAAGTGATGTGATATGTGATTGTGAAAGGTAATCATTACCTATAGCCTCATCAACCGGGAATGACCAAAACAGGGTTATATGCAACAGGGCTATGTGGGTCGCTCCCATTAGGGTATGATCATCCTCTTCTAGATATATCTTTACACGCTATGACGTCGTGTATCTGGTTATTGTGGTTTGTATGCTAGAGGGCCCTTAGTAAAGGTCGGTAACGGCCAAAGGAGGACATATTCGGTACCATCTAATTATAGAGGGGGGTTAGTCTTGTGTTGGTAGAAAAACTTTGTGATGGTTTCTCGGTACGTTTTTCTAGAGATGTACTGCCGGAAAGTAGTCCCTTCACCTGGTCATTTGTATGGAAATCTAAACTCCACTACATGTTTTCCATTTTGATTGTATTACCCATTTTGGGCTATATGCTGGAATTTAATAATGGTAACAATTTCGGCTATTTTGAATACTATTTGTATATTAGACACTAGTATAATATCACACGAGTTTGATATGAGATGTTTTATTTATCGTAAGGTAAAAACATGTCCATGTTTATGTATGGGCTTGTCTTATGAGATACTTTTGTTTTGAAAACTAAGGAAAAGTTTGGCAATTTAATAAATTCAGTTGAGTGTGTTTCTCACGTTAGTTTACCATACTGATCCGGGCATTCTTCCCTTTCAATGCTCGGGTCAGACCGTGTATATTTACAAGTTCAATTTTGGTGCTTTTGGAGCTTCAGCAGGAGAGCTGGAGATCTTCATTTTCGTACATTTGTATTTGATTTATTATCCGCTGCATTGCTTAGTTGTTGTTTTATATTATCAACAATTATGAGGACAGTTTATTATAGTTGTTCAGGCTGATAACTATTGATTGATTGTTGAACTCTAATTGATGTATCTATATGCAGTTTTGGTTTTGTAAAGATCATTGATATGATATTATATATTTTATGCTGCGATGTTGGATTCTGTACTGTTCTGTTTGGTTCTATCTTCTCTCTTTCTTGTCCTCTCTTCTTCTCTCTTCTTTTCTTTCTCTTGACTTTCCGTCTATCTGTGCTTTTTGGGTCGGACATGGATCGATTATTATCGATTCAAAGGGTATCGATTTGAGGGCCGTCACAACATCGATGTGTTATATTTACATAGTTCTCTTTACTTAAAAATACTGCTAATCTTCAATGTGGAAGCTCTGCTTTGATTATAGTTAAATCGTGGCATGTTGTCCATCGAACGACTATTGTTGAGAAGAGTGGAAGCATTGGAAGTGAAACGCTATTCAACAGAGGATTCACGTCCTCAGTTATATGAGGTTTGTATCATGGTCAACTAAATCCAACTCAAAGTCAAAGTCTTTGGACAGAGCAGTTCGGTTATAATTATTTATATTGAATCAAGTACTTTGTGTTTGTACTATAGAGTTTAATATGGACTATATTGGAATTTTGAACATCACCAAATTTTATAAGTCCAAAGTGATATAGTTTTGACGAAGAGAATTGGTATAAATAATTATCATTATTGGGTAACACTTAATAAAGTAAAATTAGATTTTACAGAAACCAAGTAAGTGATAGATTTTGCCAAAATTTAACATCACCTATTAAATGATGTGTGAACATTAGTATTTGAAATGTTCATTATTAATCGCTGACCAAATTTACACCTGAGAGTCACACAACTGAAACGTTGAATATTCCTTTTTACCACTTGATTTAAATAATTTATAAACTATTATAAAATAAGTAAATTAAATAATATTTATGAAATATTAATTATAAAATTTTATTTCATGTATATTGAACAATATTAAACAATATGTTTATAATTGTTATAAATAATATACGATATCGGTATGTGTTTAAATAGGATTTAAACTTGCACTGAATTTTATTTAGACTTGGACAACATTTGGGGCCCATATGAGCATGTTATTTTCAGTCGTAGAAGGCATGGTTTGGGTGGCCATGTGATGATAGTTAGAGGATTTTAAATGGTTAAAAGAGCAAAATTGGTAAAAGAGAGATATTAGTATGTGATCCACTATTCTATCTCTCGATTTCCTATTTGTAAGCCACCTTTTACACCATTTCTTTCTGAACTTTGATTCTCCTTCGTCTCTATCATTTTCGACCAATAACCATCCTCTCTAAACTCCAAAAATCCAAGTACAAAATTACATCCAAACACTATGATTCGATCATCGGTGGTAAGGTAGTTCGGAAGGTAGCAACTTCTGATTTGTAAATGGATTCAAGGGGATCAATTGAACGTTTCAACTTGTACGCAAGGGCTTTGGTGAAAGGTAATTCTCTGTTTTACTTATTTGTATCATATATATATATATATATATATATATATATATATATATATAGTCTATATATAATGAGGATAACTCGACTTGAAGCTTTTAAAATTCCTAAAATAGCTTTTAAATTATTTGCAAAATGCTATAGCTTACGAGTGGTCATTTTCATTATTTTATTTTTCACATCTGATGCACCAACCCATAATTCAAACGATTCCATGATGCATCCACTCTTCACTTTCCCTACCGCATCAAACTATCCCATTTATTTGCCTCTAATTCTTTAAATTAATTTCTTCGGATCTTCTTTCTATTTCCCATGGCTTTCTTTACCCCCTCTATTTCAATCCCATTATCAACATTACATGAACAATGATATTTTATTATTATAACTACTGTTTCCATCTATTTTTTTGTACTCCCTATTTGATAATAATTCATTATTTTTTTGAGAGAGAAATGTATGATCCTCTAAAATAGAGGAGAGCACACATGTATCTGCGTGTGTGTGTGTATGTGTGTGTGTGTGTGTATCACCGATAACAAAGGAGCTGCCAAAATGCCTGGAAAGTGACAATTCATAACATATAAAAATCTAATAAAACAAATACATGTCACTTCTTGAATTAGCTTGGCAAGGCCACCATCCATTACACCTCAATATTGAACTCCGGCAAGGCCATCACCTAATAATGAAGTGTTAGAAGTACCCAACATAACCATAGTGCATCCAAGTGCACCAATTGAATCAACAAGCAGCTCCACCAGAGAATGAATGCTTCACAGTTAAAGTGGATGAACCTGATCTAAAAATGAAAGCTCTCCAAACAACGATGCTACAATCAGCAATCCTGCAATCTTGGCGTCAAAAATCCTAAAAACCTGCAAATAGCAATGTAGCACTATTTACAGGCTGAACCTGTAGATGAAACTATACAAAAATATCAGAATAATACATATAAATATATATATATGTGTGTGTGTGTGTGTGTGTAAAATTTATATACATATATATGTATTAATCAAATAAAAGTAATAAAACTAAAGTTAAAACTATATGACAACAAAGAAACAATAATAAGAATAGACTATTAAAAGATTCAAAACTCTTTATGCAATATTTTAACTTACTCTTATGTTATGAAATAGTGATCATGAACACAAAAAGGCATTAAAATTAACAAAAATGTAATTATATACATATAAAGTTTTAAAAATCTAAACGCATTAACATTATGCGCCTTTGATCAAAAGAACATTATGATAATCAGTAAAATCATCATTCGAATTCAAGTAAATGCTAATGATGTAATTGTTAATGTTAAAAATATTATTTTTCTATTTAAATAACTTAATATTTAATCTAATCATATTAAGATATCCATTATAGGAAATGCGGATTACGGATCTTAAGGCACAATCAATACTAAAGGGGGTAAATAATGCTTAATTAATTTTATGAATCTTTTTGAAATCTTTTCAAATTAAACCCAAACAGATGCAATTCACAAACATAAAGACAATCATAGAACTAGACACAGATGCAAATAGTAAACAAAAGCATAAAGGAAAGACCACATCAGAAGTTTATACTATTCGCAGTTACACTACATCCAGTTCCACGGTATTTCTTGTGTAGATTTCTTTTCAAATATAATGTCGACATTACAACCTTGATTTCAAGGCCATGAGATACACCCCTTGTCTCCGAGTCTCAGGCAAACTATCTTGATTTAATAGGAAAAAGATCACCTAATTGATTTACAGCTACAATTACACCCAATTGATTTGCGGGCCACAATCACACCATTTCCAATCACATTTTGATAGAGAGAAACAATACACTTCGATCTTGATTACAATTGATCCTATAACTTTGAATAGCACTAAGATCTTTGAGAGAGTGTGGTAGAGAATCAAACTAAAGAGGATTGAGTTTGATTCACTTAGAATTTTGGCAGAGTTTTGTTAAGAATGTTTAAAAATAAGAATGGAAGAGAAAGAGGAGAGAAAAAAGAAATCTTAAGTGAAGATTCGTTGAAAACTACTGGTATATATAGGAGAGTAACGGTCATGTCCATTCGTTAAAGGTTAGGACGAATCGATACGTCTTTTGAGAATTCGAATTTTGAAATCTATGGCTACCATGCGACATGGGGGGTATAGGCATGTCGAATCCCCTAATATTTTTTGAAAATTGGTTTTTGTTTTAAAAGGGATTTTCTTTCTAAAGTTTGTCAAAACAATCTTAGATTTTTGTAAACTATTTTGAATATACTTTATGATTATAAAAACCTTTGGAAAGTAATCTATGAAATATAAAATTAATAAAAACTAAATATATAAATATTTTGAAATTAAAGCTAAAACAGTAAAACAAGGAGATAACTTAAAAACAAGAAATGATTTTGAAATTAATATAATTAAAAATAGTTTTTGAGTTAAGGCTAAAATATTTAAACCGAGAGAGAAAGAGAGATGTCTTTTCAAAAAGATAGTTTTGAAAAAATCTAAAAATAAGTCATTTTGGAAATTTCGTGGATTCCATTCCACTAGAGAAGGTAGTAGGTTCAATCCCACTAAAGATATCGTGGGTTTCATCCCACTATTAAAGAAAAAAGGTGGATTCCATTCCACAATTAAAATCCAAATAAAGATTTTAGTGATATTATGATGTTTTAACATAAATCTAGACTCTATTACTTATCTTGATATCTTGAACTCTTGATAATCTTAACACTCATGAGACTTCAGTCTTGATTTCTACAATCTTGAATTCGTCAGTCTTCGATCTCTATACTGTACAGTCTTCATTCTCAGTACCTGTATATATAAATATATATATATATCCTGCATATATATATATATATATATATATATATAGACAAAATATTAGTATTTATATTTTATAACAAGTCCTAAGGTTGTTGTCATCAAAATCATCATCTCAAGAACTAACATTCATTAAGCTGAATATTTTTAGCCACTCTACATTTTGGATTTAAGATCCAACTGAAACAAAGTGGTGCTATTGTAAATACCTATCTATTAATATAATTATTGTTATTATTAAATTGTCTTTGGTTTCTCTCAAACCAAAGGTACCAACACAATGAATGAAGTATCTAGTAAAATCTATTTCCCTTTTTAAACTTAAATCTTCAGTTATTCCAACAAAAATCACAATCAGTAACTTAGTTGTAAGAATAAAGTTAAAAAATTTAAGAGTATTATAAAGAATGTAGCAAGTATCCATACAATCGTAATATATATGATTAGTATCTTTAGTATATTTATTATCAATTGGTTAATTCCTTCTTTTTAAAACTTCAATGGTATCTAACTTCCCATGCATGATTATCCACATATGAATCTTAGATTTTGGCTGTGCATTTGTTTTCCAAATCAGATTAAAAGTGCTATTAGTAACGCCTGAGAAATTAAGAAATTTATATAAAGAATTTGAAGTGAATTTCTTACTTTTATCCTGTTCCCAGTTAATAATATCATTTTCGTTATCGATATTATACAAATTCAATCTTGCACATAATAAAGTAAATTTTCTAAGAGTTGTACCTTATAAGATTCTATTAAGACTAAAGTTCCAGGGGGGTCATTATCCAGAGAATAAACGTCTTTAATTAAAGCGTTTTTAAAGCTAAAATTTCAAAAAGTTCTTTAAATTCGACCCAAAAAGAAATAACAGATGTCCAACGATCATGCTAAAAAGTTGTATTGTTTCCTGAATGAGCTATCGTATTAGTACTAAGGTTATAAATTTTATGACATTTTCAAATTGGTTTCTAAAAATTAGACAATTTATTTTTAACCGAAGGCATAATTTGGTATGAATTATTACTATAATTATTTTAGTGATTAGATATCATTTCTTTCCAAATAGAATTATCATTTATATCCTTAAATTTCCATAACCACTTCCCTCTTAAACATAAATTCATGTTACGTAAATTAATAACACCTAAGCCTCCTTCCTTTTTCGATTTACAAATAGTTTCTCAGCTAACTAAGTATTTTAGACTATTGCTAGGATTATCACCACTCCATAAGAAAACCCTTCTTATTTTATTGATTTTATTGATCACCCATTCTGGAAAAAGGTGCATTGATATAAATAAATCGAAAGTGCAGATAAACAGAATTGATAAGAATTATTCTACTAGCTCTCGATAAAAACCTCTCATTCCAATTGGAAATTCTATTTTTAATTTTATCTATTATAATAAGCTAGTCATCACGCTTGAGTTTAGTTGGTCTAATCAAAAATCCAAGACAATCAATGGAGAAATTCATGATTTTACAATTTAACGTATTTGCTACTAGACCCTCAACCTTATCGGCATCATTTAAAAATAAAACTGAACTTTTATCAAAATTAATTTTTAGTCCATAAAGGAGTTCAAAGCTGTATAAAATAAATTTAAGGGTAAGGGTGCGATTAGGCAAATGAGAGATAGATAATAAGGTATCATCCGCAAATTGAAGAATAGAGAGTCCATTACATGAAATTTCGCTACCAACCCACCCTAAAGATCCATTACCAATTATTTTATTTATCGTAGCAAAAACATCGGCAACTAAATTGAATAAAAGAGGTGATAAAGGATCACCCTATCGTAAACCATGTTTTGACTGAATTTTATTCCCTAAAACCCCGTTAACCATTATACTAGAGTTACCGGTTTTAATCAAAGGCATACTCTAGCGAATCCATTTACGACTAAAACCTCTAGCCGGTAACATATCCATTACAAAATCCCAATCAATTGAGCCAAAAGCTTTCGCAAAGTCATGTTTTAGAAGTGCACGTGTAATGTTATTCTTACAACAGTAATTAATTTACTCTTGAACAACAGCCACTCCATTAGTGATGTTTCTATCTTTAATGAAAGCGGTTTGTGAACATTCAACTAAATCATTCATTTTTATACTAAGTCTATTAGGTAAAACTTTTGAAATAATTTTAACAGAACAATTAATTGAACAAATTGGTCTAAAATCTTTTAGATTATTAGCACCGATTTTTTATGCAATAGTATGACACTTGCAAAATTAAATCTTTCTAATTGTAGTTGCCTATTTTAAAATTCATTAAACATGTTAATCAAATCAAATTTTAAGGCATTCCAATATACTCTGTAAAATAAAATAGGAAAACCATGGGGACCCGGGTCTTTATCACTAGGCATCTCATCAATAGCCTTCCAAATCTCCCATTTAGAAAAAGAAATATCAATGTCATTAAGATTAATTCTAGACTCAATAGGATATAGTCCATTCCATCTAACGGTTATTATATGCTTGTTTTTATTACCAAAATATCCTTATATAATCAGTAAAGGCCTTGTTTAGGTCCCTTTGATCAACTAATTCAACATTATTCACAAAAATAGAATTTATTTTGTTGTTACCTTTTCTACCATTAGCCATATTATGAAAAAAAAAATATCATTATGACCTTCTTTAATCCATTGGATTTTAGATCTCTGTTTCCATATAATCTCTTCTTTTTCTAAAATTGAATTAAGTTCTTCTTTTAAATTAGCGAGAACATTACGCTCTCCAAGATTTAGTTGTCTAGTTTCTTCTATCCTATTGATTTTAAGTGTAACGATCCGGATTTTTCAGCGTTGAATCTGGAATACTTAAATGGTTTTAAGTATAGAAATTGAATTATAAATTGGTTTTGGATATGAAAAACTTGGATTTATCCATTCAGAATGTAGATACAGAAATTTGTTGAATAATATAATTATTCAATCCAATAATTGAAGATTAAGTAAGATATTTAATCTTGAGTTTCGAGCTTGTTAAAAATATTTTAAAGGCTTGTAGAATTTATATTGATAGTATTGAAGATAGTAAAAGTGTTAAAATTGAATTTGGTAGTGTTTTGTTCAGTTTTGAAATTATATCGTTTAAATTGATATTTAAAAATAGCCTTCCGAGGCACAGTCTTGGATTTCAAAGAAACCAGTTTCATTGGATCTGTAATATTATATTATTATCGGATTTCAATTTTGGTAATGTTTGGAGTTGTTGTGTGAGCGTACGATATATAAATGTGCTAAATTTAAATCGAAAATTTAATATAATAACTAGGTCCCAAAAAAGTTATTTTCTCCATACGATCGAATTAGAACTCGAATCCTTTTACATTGCATTCGGAATAGGGGTATAATATTATAAACGCCTAGCGACATGCCTCGACAAGAGATCGAGATTTTTAGCTATGAATTCAAGTCGATTCAAATTTAAATTTAAATAAAATATCCATATATTGTTTTGACTGGTCATGATAAGTCATATCAGCCTACTTTCTTTCACTGTTATAACCTTTTCCTTTCCCTTCATATTACCGTAGCCAGCAAGCTACATGCAAGGTGTCTTCCTTCTTTACATTAACAGCCATAGTTATCCTCTTCTATTCAAAGAAAAAACGACCGAACAAACAAATCTCGTCTTCCTCTTTTTCTAAATCCAGCTCGATCTTGAGCTTAGTTTCCACTTTCCTAAAATCAAATCACGAGGCACGAGGATCTCAAGTAAGGTGGGAGGCGCCTAAGCGTGTGGCAGCCGATAGGTCGAGATGTCTTGGTTTCAAGTGTGTATGGCGGTAAGGGGGAAGGGCGCTCTCGCGCAGCGGCGTCAATAGTGTCTCGAGCTCGAGTGGCGCTCGCGAGCAAGGCAGAGGGCTTCGCGGTGAGGCAGCTATGTGGATTCATTCACGAGGCTTTGGATGGTGGCCGAACCGATGATGGCGGTGCGTCGAACTGAGGAAGTGGTGGTTGAGGTGAGGTCTAACAGTATTTGTTTTATTTTAATTTCCCTAAGTTTATACAATACATATGTACATGATAAAAAGAAATTTATTTTATTATTTACTACGGTGATGTAATTTGAAATTTAGGTAGGAATTATTATTAGTTTTCGGATTGGAAAATATATGAAAGGATTTAACAGAAATAGAAAAAAAGGGAAAAAAAAATTTAAGCTAAATTATTCGTTGATTAATTTATTAAAAAGGAAATTAATTGTTTGATCAGTTCGATATTAATAAATTATATGAATATTTATACAAGGTCAAAAATTGTAACGACCGAGAATTTCTGTCATTTAAAATTCGTATATTTATTTGATTTTAAATATTAAAAAGTAAAATTTGTAAGTCGAATAAATTATATTTCGAATATCTAGATTTAATTGGATAATTAACTCGATAATTTAATATTTGAAATTACAGAAATAATTGAAAATTGGGTTTAATGTGATTAAAATTGATTTTTAAAGTTGTATTAAATCATTTTGGAGTTAGAATGATGTTATAGAACTTTTAAAATTGAATTAAAAGTTAAATTGTAGAAATTGAATATTTTAATATTTAATTGACGAGTAAAAATAGTCACTTTTCAAACAGTCTCGGATTTTGATGAAACTAGTTTCATTGGATCCGTAATGTTAAATTATTGTAAGATTTCAAATTTCGTGTCAATCGGATTTACGGTTTGTCCGGGGCAAGCTAAAACGCACTGAAATGGTTTAAGTGAATTTTAAATTTAAAATAGTCGATTTGAAAACCTATCTTCCAAATACGATCGAATTGGCTCCCTATATATTTTCCATTGCGTTCGAAATAAGAGTAAAACATTATAAACGCCAGGCGGCATGCTTTGTTTAGAGTTCGGAAAATTTCGGGATGAGTAGTGTTTCGATATTTTCTATAAAAGCACCTCTATTATTTCATTTTTCACAAACCTAACACCACTAGGGTTTCAGCCGCCACTTTCAATATCAATGGCCGAAATCTACTGTTGATCATCCTTCAAAGCCTCCTAATCCAAGCAGAATTAGACTAAGGCTTCAACTACGGAGTTGAAGAGCACGTCAAGACCTTCTAGATCAACGGCTACGATCAAAATCGGGGCAACAGATCAACCACAAATTGATGATGAACGCTGCGCGTTCGTGAGTCAAAATCTTGGCATAGAGAGGGCCGAGCTTGTCCTGGTTCCAGCCGATGGTGGTGCTCGAGTAACGCTTCGATATGGCGGTGTTCGATCGCCTTCATATGGCCTGTGGTGGTTGCGAAAATTCATGGCAAAGGGGCAGCTATGGGTTGTTCGTTCGTGAAGAAGCCTGGTAGGGGAGAAGATGGAAGGTGCGGCTGACATTTGGAGGAATGGAAACGAACGGCTCAGATGTTTTGAAGGTTAAAAATTTGAAAATAAAATTGGAAACAAATTGTATATTAGTTTGTGTAAACTTTAAAAAGCAGTAACTTGTTCATACGAGATCAAAAAATGACGAAACGACTTGCGTTGGAATCGTATTGTCGAATACTACGCAATGGAGCTGGATTGGAATTGATTTGAGCTAGTGTAAATTTTGGGTAAAATTAAACGCGTGTTTAATTTTATTCGAAATAAAACACTGCAGCTGTATTTGAAGCAAGGTGAGAACTTCTCACTCAATCGAATTTGTTTCGATTTAAATTTTAAATTGTTAAATTTAAAATTGCTTGGTTGTGTTGATTGTATGCTTGGATGATAAATTGCTATCTGTTGTATTAAAATAGACCCTGTACGCCGCTTATTAAGCGGAGGTTATTATATTAAGCACATATACCGCGATATTCCACCTTGAAGTGGAATTGGTATTATATATGTATGAAGTTGATTTCCCGCATTATATAGTGGATGAGACCCTATTGCGCCGCATAATAGCGGATAATGTTTAATATAATCCCATATACTGCGATATTCTATCCTGAAACGGGATTGATATTGTGCTAACATCTATGGATGTAGGGAAACGGGTTGGAGGGATCCAACTGGATTCCTAAACAGTATTGATTTATTTACAGATATTTGTGATATATTCTGTTATCATATTGATATATGATGTCTGGATGCGGTGGTTGATGTATTGGTGCTGTTGCAGCATTGGGCCTATTTTTTGGAGTTTTAAAAAATGTTAAAGTAACGATTTCGAATTTAAAAGGATTTTCACGTGATTTTTGAAAGTATACATTTTATTGAATTTTGGAATTGATTTATTTTAAATAAGTAAACGTTATAATTTTTATGTTATAAAAATTATGATTTTTGTAAAATATAACCGAAATGTGATTTTTGAAATAAGTAGTTGATTAATTTGTAAAATGGTTTAAATTGGGATTTTAGAATTATTATAAACGATTAATATAAAAGATTTATAAAATTGATATTTATAAATTAAAATATTGGAATTGTAAAACGAGTTTTTATAAGTGTTAAAATGAAGCATAAATGGATTTCATAAGTGAATGAAATTTATAGATTTATAAATTGTGAAATTATAAAATGAATAGATTTTGTAAAATAGAAAATTATAATAATTTGCTTATAATTTGGATTTTGGCGTGTAAATGGGATATGGATAAAATTTGTTAATAAAGAGATTTTATAAGTTGAAGTTGTTATAAAATATAAATGGAATTTATAAACATTTTTTTATAAATCCGAAATCGACTTATTTTGATAAGTTAATTATTATAGCTTATTAAAGGAGATATATCCACGATTTTGGATAGTGGATAATCCTTTAAAATAAAATGTGTAGAAATGTTGAATTTGGTTAACGAAGTATATTCAAGATTTTGGACAATGAATAATATATTAAAGAAATGTTTTTGGGAAGTGATATTTTAAATAGAATTAAAACGATTTAAAGGTGTTTTAAAATGTATTAAGTACCGAAACCATAGATTTCAACGTTCATTGTTGAAATAGACGTTTTTGAGAAATAAAAGGGAATGGTGGACTATAACACTGTTGTTATAGTTAATGATTTTTGAAAGAAAATGTTTTATATAGTATTGGGATTTATATATCCATCTTAATTTTGAATCCCTATACTAATGATTTTGGGTTGTCCTAACGATGTTTTACGCAACATTCGTTTTGACTCAAATAAATGTGTTTAAGAGAATGTGTTCCTTAAAGAATAAAATATGTACTTAATTGTGATTTAAGTATATTGAATATTTTCCAAATGTTGAAAATAAATAGATTTGTGAATTACTTATTATTAAATAATTATGGAAATGTTTTCCAATATGAAATGAAATGTTTTGAGATTATTTCTTTTACAGATAAATTGAAAGTGAATATTTGAAATCGATTTGAAAATCGTATATCAGTGGATATTTGGAAAATTAAATTCACCATGGAATTTATAAAGAAAAGGGAAATTTATTTAAAAGTAAACATTTATTTATTTTTGAAGCGTAGAAATAAATTTACGGATTTGGAACGTAAATTTAAAGTAAATCGGTAATGATTTATTTAATTGGTTTAAATGAACCATTTTGAAATGAAAGTGCATTCTCCCTGGAAAGGCGAATAAAATTTCTTAATAGCTTTGAAATATATATATATATATATATATATATATATAATTCTAGAATTGGTTTCAGAAAAGGATACTTTGGAGAAATTAACTTCTTAAATTGTTTTAAATCCTTTAAGTAAAGATTTATTAAGTTGATATAGAAATGATTATTTCTAAGATTTAATCAATAATTGTTTTAGAAAATAGTTATTTAAATAGTTATACTCTATCTACTAATTTTATTTTGAAATTTAGTTTGGACTTCAGTAATAGGTAATATTGGTATAATATTTTTATAACTAATATTTTAAGTAAAGTGTTTAAAGAAAAATAGTTTTATTTCAAAGTGTTTTCCCGATATAATTTGGATAAGTGTTATAAATTATTTTAAAGTATTTGAACTCGGCAGATTTCCAATGAAAATGAATAAATATTTGGAAGTGTTTCCGCGTAAGGAAAATGATTTGAAATTTGTTTTCAAAAGTTGTAAAGGTGAAAAGTGATTTGAAATTTGTTTTCAAATGGTTGAAGTGTGGAAAATTTTATCTTGTAAAGATATTTTTGAAAAATAAATAATTTGGCAAATTATTTGGAATCTGGTGATGTTGTGCATATCTATTGATAGTTAAATAACCGACTATCAATATTTACCTTTAAATGGGTATTTGTTGTGATTTGCTTGAATTTGAATGCTACACTTATTTTAAAATAAGCACTAGTTATTCGATTTAGCCGGGAGAGGACCTTTGGGTCATTAATCCCATTCCGAATAGTGATACGTCATAATGGATAGCATTTGAAGACCGGTGTTGAAGACTGGATATTTTCGGAAACGGAAGGATTACCATCGAATGTCCTTACATCGGCTGATCTCCGATATGGAGATTTTATCACCCTTTGTGATGGGAATTCCGGACGTGATTAGTGAATATCCGGATTGCAAGGGCTTCTTTTGGAAGTGCCATTGGTTCCGTCCGACCACGGAATGGACTTGTATGGATGTGTGTCTGACGTCACAATTTGAGATGTAAAGCTGGTTTCTATCAAATACATTTCTGTTGGTGGCAGAGAATTTATTCTCTTAGCTTAACACCCTTCTCTGAGGCGTACGAGCTCAGAGGTTATGTAGTTGATGGTTGCTAGTGATACATTCCCAATTTGGTAATGTGGCATACGAAGTGTTGTTGATCATTTTTTGATCGAAGCATAGCTTTTGTATAAAGCGTAGCTTTGTAGACGAGACTTCGTCGGACCTCACACCCCGGAATGGCCAAAACAGGAAGAATGCAGCAAGGTTATAGGGAGTAGCGCCCCTTAGGGTATGTGCATTTCCTTCTGGATAGAAGTGGTATCATGGTATGGAGCCCAGATACTTAACTTATGTGGATATCGCAAATATATATGACTTTGTGATTGTTGTTGGTTGAGGATCCTCGGATAAAGGTTGTTTACAACCGGGAGATGGCATACTCGTGTCAGTAGTTACCTACTTTTGCAGAGGTAACCCGGCCTTGTGTTGGCAGAGATCCGGATAGGTTCTCGGGGTGTCTTTCCAGAGGCGTACCCATGGGGCAATAGGAAGTTCCTTGGCCTGACCATTTGTTGGAAATCCAAAGAAACAATACGAGCCTTGTACGGTTTTAGTTGTAGAACCTTCCATCTAATATGGTAGCTATAGTAGGCAATGTTGGCTAAGATTAATATTATACTTTCGAAATGGTTTTCCACATTTTGCACTTATAGTAATAATATCAAGAAATTCTCTCGTATCAAGCATGTTTGACTATCATAAGGAGAAATCTCCTCCAATTCTGCGTTTGCATTGTGTGTGTGGAGGGAGGCCTTATGGTAGTTTCATTTTCCAAAAGCATTGCAGATCTATTTTAAAATATTCTTTGTTTGTTTTAAATATACAACTGTTTTAAGTTCTCACACCAGTCCCATGACTGACCTAGTGTTTATTGTTCCCTTCCTAAACTTTGGATGCCCATCATTTTTCACACGGGCAGTCTAGAGTCAGGTTATCAGGTCATTCCAGAATTCAGGAGTTGCTGTAGAGATCTGGAGGCAAGGTGTATGGCATGGTGTATCAACTAGTATATAGTATTTCTTTTCCGCTGTGTATTCAGTTGTGAGGACAGGTTTATATAATTGTCTATTATTGTGTTGTGTTGTATATTGACTCTGATGATTATACATATTATAAAATGTACAGTTCTTTTGATTTAAAGATTATTCATTTATCTATTATATGTTGTTCCACTGCGATTATGAGATTCTAATATTGTTCTGTTGCTTCTTCTTTCTTACTTCTTCTATCCTTTTCTTCTTCTTAAACCCTAAGGGTTCGGTTTTCCGGCCTTTAATTGCTCGGCAGTTGATATAGTGGACGTATTAATGTCGATTTTTCAAGAGTCGAAAAATCTCGTTCCTTACAAAATTAATGAAGAACAAGCCGGTTTGGATTGGATTGCATACAAAATCAAAGGTAAGTTAATCTCACTCATCTGGGTTTTTATTTAAATTTAAATGGTTAAATTTAAATAATTGGTCGAATGATTGAATTGATTTGATATGCTATATTATATATAGTAGTATATAGTATATATTGGATGATTTATTTCCCGCATTATATAGAGGATGAGACCCTATGCGCCGCATAATAGCGGATGATATTATATTTAGAAACCTATATACCGCGATATTCCACCTCGAAGTGGAATTGGTATTTTATTGTGCTAACATCTGCGGATGCAGGGAAACAGGTTGGAGGGATCCAACTGGATTTCTCAAAATATTTAGATTTGTTAAAATATTCTATGGTATAATTATTTGCTATCCTGTGATGAATTATATTGATAATTGGAAATGTTGGATACTATGGTTTATTTAAAATATTTTAGTGAACCGAGTTATCAAAATCTATAGAAATGGGATTTTCGAAAAGAAAATAAAAGAGTGAATTTTGAGTAAAATAATCATAGAGATTTGAATAAATT
Organism: Allium cepa; assembly: GCA_030765085.1. Classification (NCBI taxonomy): domain Eukaryota; kingdom Viridiplantae; phylum Streptophyta; class Magnoliopsida; order Asparagales; family Amaryllidaceae; genus Allium; species Allium cepa. The sequence goes on along the minus strand of CM060940.1, from coordinate 404,371,330 downwards.
AAAAATGAATTGGAAAAGAATAAAAAGTGATTTTTGGATTCTAATAAACATAATTCCACGTGTGAGGAATGAGATTTTGAATAAATGGGAATAAGTGATTTTATTTTTAAGCTCAAGTGATATTATTTCAAGGAATAAAAAATTTATTTTTAAATTCAAGGTTTGAATTTATTTAAAAGGATAAAGAAGAAATTTGGAAAATATGAAAATGGTATTCTCAGTTAAAAAGATTTTAAATCATAATTAAGGAATAAAAATCTGAAGGCAATGGGTTTTGAAATAAATGAGTAAGTAAAGGAATTTATTTCAAAATGGAGTAAATTGAAAATCAATTTGGAAATTGATTTAAGTGTTTGAAATTGGAAATTTAAAGGAGAATGTGACTATGAGATTTATACACTGGGTTTGTAAAAGTAAAGCAATATATCAACGGATATTTGGAAGAATAAATCCACAGTGGGAATTTATTAATGGAACGGGTAAATTTGTTTAAAAATAAATAGTGGCTTATTTTTAAGATGTGTAAGTGAAGGGTATTTCCGTGAATAGCCAAGTACGTTTTCAAAACAAATTGTTAAGTATAAGTAAAAAGTTTAAGTTGTTCAAAAGTATGTTTTAGAAAAGTTATTATTTCTAAATGTTTAAATTTTAAAGTAAGTATATGTTTCTAATTTATTATAGCAGTAATTATATAAAGGTGGCTTGGTATTATGTTTTAAAAGTTAGAAATTTAGTTTTATATTGTACAAAGTAGTTTTGTTTTAAATATTCTTAAAGTATATATTTTGAATAAATATTAAAGTAATTTTTAATTTAAACGCTTTAAAGGATATTTCATAATAAAATGTTTTAAATTATTTTAAAAATCTAAAGTTTTTGTGCTTGATTGTTTTCAGTGGAAATAAATATTTGGAAATTTACTTCATGAGAAAAGTGTGGTTTGAAAACTGTTTTCAAAAAGGGTTGAAAATGGAAACATATCTTGCGAAGATATTTTGAGGATAATAAATAATTTGGGAGATTATTTATTGTTTGACAGTTGTTGTGAATGTTATTTGATAGTTAAATAACCGACTATCAATATTGGCCAATGTGCTGATCGGTTCGAAGAGTTCGGGATCGGGATTTATTTCCTGAAACCCACTTTGATCCCGTATGAACGTTTTCGTGTAGAAAACAAGAGTTTGGATTCGAAGGTGGAGTAGTGAAGTGCAAGGGCTGGTCGCTACTAATCCTGAGGTAATTCCAAAATGGATGTAGTAGGAGTAGTGCCTTAGGTTCCGTTCGAACCCGAGATGGACTTGTATGGATGAATGCTTTCAAAACATCGTCAGGTGGACGGTGAGAATTCTAAGTGATATGTTCTAAAAAGGTAACACTTAGCCTCGAGCATCATCAACTGGGAATGACTGAAAATCAGGGGATATGCAGCAATGCGAAGTGGGAAGCACCCATTAGGGTGAGGTCATCCCTGTCTAGATGTCCCTTTTATTTGGCTTAGTGGTGCGGTTGCTGATCCCAACCGTGGGGTGATCTTAATCGGGATTATCCAGTAAGAGATAGTCCCGGTCTTATGTTGGAGGGGATTGGGAGTAATCCTCGATACGGTGATCTAGGCCACGTACTGTGGCAGGTGGTACCCCAATGCCTATTTATTAGTTAGAAATCCATTCTCCCTACGTGCCTTTTACGGTTTTGTTTATATTACCCATTATGTGGCTAGTATGTTGAAATTTAATAAATGTAACAATTTCGGTTATTTGAATAAGTACTTGTATATAGAAACTATTATAATATCAGAGGATTTTATAATAAATGTTTTAGCTATCGTAAGGTAAAAACCTGACATGTTTATTTGTGGCGTGGTCTTACGAGTTGTTTTTGTTTTCAAAGGATTATGAAACTTAAGTAATCAATTTGAGTGTGGTTTTCTCACGTTGGTTTTCCAGACTGACTCGGGTGTTATTTAACTATAATGCTCGGGTAGGACTGAGTATTATAGAATAAAGGATATGATGCTGTGGAGCTCAGGAGACGAGCTGGATGGCGATACGTACTTCCATACTTGATTATTATTCCGCTGTGTATTCAGTTTCGAGGACAAGTTTATATGACTGTCCAGTTGTATGTTATTGATGTTGTTGAACTCTGATGATGTATTCTGGTGACGTATGTATAAAATAGATATAGTTTTCCTTTTTGTAACGATCTGTTATTATCTATTATATTTTATTCCGCTGCTATGGTAAGATTCTATTGTTGTTTTGTTTTCTCTTCTTCTATCTCTTTCTTCTTTAACCTTAACGGTTCGTATTTCCGTTCACCTTGAGTTGATGTGTGGATAATAGTGTTGACTTAAGGGTACGGATTTGCGGGCCGTTACATTTGGTATCAGAGCTGAAAGGTTAAGCGGGAACCTTGGCTCTAGTGGGGATTACTCATTTGAGATAGAGTCAGTAGTAGTCCAGAATGAGTTTGAGCGTACTAATAGTTATGAGCGCGTATTTGTTAGTGGATATAAAAATGGTTTTATATTGCGTTGATCAATTTATTTAGTGGCATATGAACTTTCGTCGGCACAGTCCGGCCAACTGTATCGAAGGGGTTTCTAAACACTTGAATAGAACAATTCGACATAATGTTGTTTTCGAAAGCGGGTAAATGAAATAATCTTACCTAAAAATATATTTTGATATAAAAGAAATATTTTCTCAAATTGTTATATACTTGGATGTTTAGATGATAATATTTTAAACAAATAAGACTATAAAAATTTGAATGACTTGTATAATCAAACGGGAATTTGTATGAGCATAAATTATATAAATGGATTATAGTTAAAATTGGATTCAAATTAAATTTGAAAATTAAAATCCCGGAGATTTTGGAAGTGTTTTTCAAAGTGTTTTGAAGATAAGTAATAGCATTATTATTTTGGAGGTATTTCTAAAGGGAAATTGTTTCAAATAAATTTTGGGAAGGGATATAGCATTGAGCTCACTTCAGTCGCTGGAAAATAACTTCGGTGATGACTGCAGCATCATCGATGTTCATTTTCTAGTTTCTAAGTGACGGATTGCTGCCAAATTGATTTGTTCAGAAGAACTAGTTTGTTTTTGAAATTTCAAAGGAAATTTGTTGGGGATAAAAACAAGAATTGGTTTAAAATTTTGAAAAATGTGATTTTAGGATAATGTTGGTTGTAAAATGATTTGTACCAAAAGTCGGGTGTTTGAAATCCTGAATCCTTATTTGAATTGAAAATCCTGATGAGGTAAGTTATAAACTTGTAAAGTTGAGATGATTTTTATATAAGGAAGAAAAATATGAACTTTGAATGTTGGAATTAAAATTTAAAGTGAAAAGGTTAAATAAATTTAATTTGGAAAAAATTAAATTGTGGAAATTTAATGGATGATTGGAATAAATAATTAGTATATCTTGATTGTGATTGGAATGGGCAAATAGAAATTAAATTTGGATTGGGAGATAAAATTTAATTGGACTGAAATAAATTGAATTAAACAGAAAATAAAACCCAGTTGAATTTGAATTAAGTTGAAATTGAATTGAAATGAAATAAATTGAGATGTAGATGATATTAAGTGAAAGTAAGTTCTTACTTAATTTAAATTCAAGTGGATTGAGTGGATTAAAGAGAAATGGTATTATACTAGATTTAACTGAAGTTAAGTTAAATAAAATTGAATTGAAACAAATTCAGTTGAGTTATAGATAATATTGAATGGAATAAAATTCTTACTTAAATAAATAGGCGTAAACTAAGTAAGTATTGAATTGGAATAATTAAGCTTTGGAAGCTTATAAAAGAATTGGAATAAAACATAATCCCTAGTTAAAAGTAAAGTGAAAATGTGATTGGCTGTAAATGGATGGAAAAGTATGAATATTAACAAGCGAGTAGCTTATAAAAATGTAAAAAGGGAATAATTAAGTCGAAATAAAAGTTTTTGAATTTTGGAAAATGAAAGAAAATCCAAACTGGAATTATGAAAAAAAAATTAAACTCGGGAAAATTTAATGAAGTGATTTTTGTAATAAAATCGAATATTGATTTAAAAGTTGGAAGTAACCTAATTAGCTAAATAAATTATTTGATAGAGTATGTTAATAAAATTTAACTCGGTTAAATAAAATGGATTGTAAGTTAATAATGAAGTATGGAAATAAACTCGAATTATAAATAGAATTCGACTTGGATTGACAATGAATTAAAATAAGTGGAGATGTAAAAATAAAATGGAATTGGATTATAATTGGAATGATTTGAGTTACAAATAAATCCAATTCGAATATAAATGAGTTAAATATGTGCTTGGATATTATTTTGATAAATTGAGAAGGTGAATTAAGATAAAATGGCTGGGCTAACTGAATTAAATGGAATTTAATTAGATGAGAATCAAATAGAAGTGAACTTAAGTTTGAAGTTGGAATAAATAAAGTTAATTAACTTAAGTTTGAAAATCATAGAAGCTTGGCTTCGAGTAAGGGTGGAAGCCCATTAAATAAAAGTTTGGGTTAAATTAATTTGGGAAATGGTTATTAATATTAGCATGGAATGTTGTCAAGCTTAATGGAATGGGTTTATAGGAAACCAACGCGTGAATGAATGAAATGCAAGTGAATGGTTTGTAAATAAGTTAGAATGGAATAGAATTTAATATAATGTAACGACCCACAAATCCATACCCCTTGAGTCAACTCTATTCTGCATCAATCAACTCAAGTTGAACAGAAAAACGAACCATTTGGGTTAAAGAAGAAGAGGTAGAAGAAGAGATAGCAGAAAACAACAACAGAATTTAACCATCACAGAGGAATAAAATATAATAACTATTCAATAATCCTTTACACAAAAGAAAACTATATTTGTTTATAAATACATCATCAGAGTACATCAACATCAATAACATATAGCTGGATACATAGCGAAACAATAATCAAGTACGGAAGTACATATCGCCATCCAACTCGTCTCCTGAGCTCCACAGCCTCATGTCCTGTATCCTATAATATTCGGTCTGACCCGAGCATTATAGTTAAATAACACCCGAGTCAGTTTGGAAAACCAGCGTGAGAAATCACACCTAAATTGATTATTAAAATTTCAAAATCCTTTGAAAACAAAGCATCTCGTAAGACCACGCCACAAATAAACATGTCGGGGTTTAACCTTACGATAGCTAAAACACTTTTTATTAATATCCTCTGATATTATAACAGGGTCTATATACAAATACTTATTAAAATAGCCAAAATTGTTACATTATTAAATTCCAGATACTAGCTACAGAGTGGGTAATACAAACAAAACTCGTAAAAAGCGCGTACGGAGAATGGATTTCCAACTAATGACTAGGCACTGGCGTACCACCTGTCACGGTACCTGGTCTAGATCAGTATACCGAGGATCACTCCCGACCCCCTGCAACACAAGACCGGGACTACCCCTTACTGGATAATCCCGAGTAAAATCACCACACAGTTGTGATCAGCAACCGCACCACTAAGCCGAAATAAAAGGGACATCTAGACAGGGATGACCTCACCCTGAAGTGGGTGCTACCCACCTAGCATTGTTGCATAACCACTGATTTTCAGGCTTCTCGGTTGATGAGGCTTGAGGCTAAGCGTTACCTTTTAGAACGTTTCACTTAGAATGCTCATCGTCCACCTGACGATGTTCTGAAAGCATACATCCATACAAGTCCGTCCCGGGTTCGAACGGAACCGAAGGCACTACTCCTACTACATCCATTTTGGAAATATCCTCAGGATTAGTAGCGACTAGCCCTTGCACTTCAGTGCTCCATTTTCGAATCCAAACTCGTCTTCCTCATGAAAACGTACAAACCAGATCGAAGTGGTTTTCGAGAATTTAATCCCGATCCCGGTCTCTTCGAAACGATCAGCGCATTGGCCAATATTGGTAGTCGGTTATTTAACTATCAATTAATATTCACAAACATCCATCAACATACATAATTTCTCCAAATTATTTATAAATCTCGAAATATCTTCACCAGATAAATTTCCACTTTCCAATTCCTTTTGAAAACAGTTTCAAACCTTCTCCTTTTACGGAATAAAGTTCCCAAATATTTTCTATTTCCACTAAAATCACCAAGTACAACACTTAGATTTTAGAACAATTTAAAAACATTTTTGTTATAAAATATACTTTAAAATATTTAAATTAAAAACTACTTTAATACTTTATTAATAATACATATACTTTAAGAATATTTTAAAATAAGGCTGCTTTATAGAATACAAAACCAAATTTCTCTTTTTAAAACAAAATACCAAGTCACCTTAAATAATTACTACGATAATAGATTTGAAAAATACCTACTCCAGAATTTGAACATTTAGAAATAATAAATTTTCTAAAACATACTTTTAAAACAACATTAAAACTTTTATCTTATGTTTAAAAATTTACTTTGAAAACATACTTGGCTATCCAGAGAAATATACTTCTCTTCACATTCTAAAAATAATAAGCCACTATTTATTTTTAAACAAATGTTCCCATTTCTTTAATAAATTCCCATCGTGAATTTAGTTTTCCAAATATCCACTGATATATTACTTTATTAAAAACCCAGTTATAAATTTCATAGCCAAATTCTCCTTTAAAATCCCAGTTTTACACACTTAAATCAATTCCCAAATTGATTTCCAATTTACTCCATTTATTCCAAATCCATTGATTTCAGATTTTATTCCTTAATTATGATTTAAAATACTTTTAACTGAAAATACCAATTTTAGATTTCCTAAATTACTTCTTTATCCCTTTAAATAAATTTTAAACTTTGAATTTTAAAATAATTCTTTATTCCTTTAAATGATATCACTTAAGTTTACAATTCATTAATTTCTGTTTTATTCAAAATTCCCTCTCTTTTTTCTTTCCATACTCGAAATTATTTATTAGTTAGTTTTTTAATATCACTTCCATTCCTTTTCAATTCGTTCTTAATTTATTCAAGTTCGCTATAACTATTTTACTTAAAACTCCACTCTATTATTGTCTTTCCAAAATCTAATTTATATATTTTGATAACTCAGTGTACCGAAATATATTCAAGCAAACCATAGCATTCAATATTCTAATATAATTCATCGTAGAATATCAAATAATCACAACAGAGAATATTAAATAATTTAAATAAATGTTGAGGAATCTAGTTGGATTTCTTCAACCTGTTTTCCCCACATCCACAGATGTTAGCACAACATAAAATACCAATTCCACTTCGAGGTGGAATATCGCGGTATATGGGATTAAATATAATATCATCAGCTATTATGTGGCGCATAGGGTCTCATCCGTTATATAATGCGGAAAATCAATCATTCCAAGATGTATTATATACTATAATATAGCACATCAATTAATTCATTTATTCAACCAATTATTTAAATTTAACTGTTTAAAATTTGAATATTACCCAGGTGAGTGAGATTAACTCACCTTTTATTTTGTTGTTTGCAATCCATTCCAAACTGGCTTGTTTCCATGATGTAAAACCTTGTATCAACATTATACAATTTATTATTACTTGAACCAATCAAACGATTATTCACCATTTATTTATTCAATTAAACTCATTATTTGATTTAAGAAATTTAAACTAATAGTTTCTTTTAACAAATTATTCTTAGCAACCCAATAATTAAACAAGTTAATTACAACATCTTAATTATCAAACCCATTCCTTTATAAAAATTCATTTATACAGATTTAAAATCTAATTTTATGTAAACTTCTAATCATTTCAAAATTCCTATATTTATTATATATATATTTTAAAAATCTGCAGTAAGTAAAACATGTATACATATATTTAAATTTCCTGTAAAATCCCTAATTTCCTTTGTCTAATCTGTATATACAAATATCAGTAAGTAAAAACAAAAAAAACAAAAATACCTCACTGACTAAATCGAACAAAACTTAGCCGTCGACACGCCATCCATCCATCAAGAAATCCACCTCGCGACCGCCGACGCTGTGCCTCCATCAGGTCGTGACAAATCGCACGTGCCTCCAAGGAACAGTCGCCACGCTCGCTACCCTGATCGATAACTTCGCCTCGATGCTTCGCACCCTTCCAGCAACCGAAGACGAAGACGTCTACCCCTTTCTCGATTCGAATATGAAGGGTCTACTCGCGATTCACCCCTGCCGACCCCCCTTTTTCACCTCTACTGCTCAAATACAGTTGCGTGCCCTTGCTCCCCATCGCAACTCCATATACGCTATTTTTCGATCTCGTTCAACTTCAATTTTTTTTGTTTCGAAGGGATGTAATCTCACTTGCCTGAAGCTCGGGAAAGAAAATAGGGAAGAGGGGTGTGCGTTTAACTGGGACGATGATCTGAATTTGACTTTGAACGAGGTGAAGGGAAAGATGGACTTGTGATTACGTTTTCTCTCGGTCTCCCTTTTTTTTAAGAGATGAACTGATTGATTTTGTTTTTTTTCTTTGTGAAGGAAGATACGAGATTTAAACGAGAAGAGGAGATAAGCTAGGTCGACGGAAATCGGGTGCTAGGGGGCTCGAGTACAATTATAGGGTGGCTGCTGATTTAACCTTTATATTTTTATATTTTCAACAAAAAAATCTCGACTAAATTTTCAGCGCGTTTACTTATGTACGGCCAAACAATCACTCCAAACACTACGAAAATTAAAACCCGATAATAATACAATATTACGGATCCAATGGAACTAGTTTCGTTAAATTCCGAGACTGCGCCTCGGAAGGCTATTGTTAAGTTCAATTTAAACGATATATTTTTAAAACTGAACAAATCGGTGTTAAGTTCAATTTCAAAACTTTTATTATCCTCAGCACTATCAATATATATTTTACAAGCCTTCAAATTATTTTTAATAGGCTTAAAACTCCAGATTCAACATTTTACCCAATTTCAAATTATTTATTTAATAATTCAATTATCCAAATAAATGGTGATACTTGAATTCAAGTTAAATATTAACTTTTAAATATTTAAAATCAATTAAATATTCCGATTTCAAATGCTCAAAAATTCTGGATCGTCACATTCCTCCTCCCTTAAAAGAATTTCGTCCCCGAAATTACTAGTTAAGAGGAATGGTCCACAACCTGTTAACTATCTTTCCTAAAACTAATCAGTTTTAATAACAATCAAGCAATATTTATTAAAGACAAACTACCCATCTAACTAACCTTCCAAACTTTTCCATAGTTCCCAAACAACTTTATTTATTCAATCATTCAAATTATAATTCAAAACCTAATTTTAAGTTTTCAAATATTCTCAAAAAATTTCTAACTCCCTAAATTTTCGTAAAATTTTGCCAGCGTGTCCCTTGCACGGCTAGCTCGGTATAACTACAAAATGCCTCTACGGGCTTCCAAATTTCAAAAGAAAACAAAAGCTAAATGGCTAGATCAAAACCCAATCAAATTTCATACAGAAATTTTAAATACATATCTTTTTGTCGAGCAATTCAAATTTATCTTCTGAAATCAAAACCCATTTTACTTTCCCTTCATAATACCTGTATATTCTACTTAACAATAATATCCAATCACAATATTCAAAATCATTTATTTGACTCCTTTACGAAATTTCGATATTCATTCCATTTAAGCCTGTGCGATGTACCTATATCCTTATTACGCAATATCGAATCCGATCACTTACTCCATCACACAATTTCATTTCCGAACTAGTATCGTCTACCCGACTTCCTAGTGCAGACTCAGATCTGATTTCTTGATCAGAAACCGTCATTCTCCTTGCATAGTCATAAATATGATAGAGAATTTCTAGAATTAATCAAAAATCCATATCCAGGGCTCGCCGTGGAAAATCGAGTGAAAAATCCTAACTCGGATCGATATAACTATCTCGAAATTCTGTGCTCAAATCTGGATCAAATTGCTATGCGAATAAAATAATATACGTACATCCTACATATTTATATCCATTGATTATCAACTATATCAGTTTTCTTTTATTCACATTATTTGGATTTTTATTCACTATCCATAATTATCTCATTTCACAACTTTCAGCTTTAATCTTCATTAAATTATTCACCTAGAATAAAAAAAATTCAATACCAAATTTTCTTTAGAACTTCGCCATTCATTTCTTAAGTTTACTATAAGTATTTTATATGCTTCTTTATTTATTACTTACCACTTTAGCCTTTTTATATCCACTTATTTTTAAACTGGATTTCCAATTCCATGTGAATTCAATTTATCTTCAACTCTGAATATTGAATTTTATCTTCCATTTATACTGATTCATATTATTATTTTAAAATTAGTTTCATTCCCTAGTTCATTTTAATTTTCAATTTAAAATCGTTTTGTCGCTAACTAAAATTTCCCCAAAATTTTCAAAAAAATTCTAAATCCCAAAATTTCCGAAAATTTTTGGCAGAGTCTCCTTTGTATGGAGGAGCTTTTGCAATTTGACAAGAGACATAAATATACATACATCGACCCACACGGTCGAAAAAATAAAAAACAGTTAATATTTCCTATTTTTATTGCGTAGGCGTACCTTTATTTAGCATTTTTAAGCAAGCGGCTTATTATTTTAGCATTTAGCACGATCAAATCCTGCCAAACGGCCTTTAGGTACCTGTACTTACTCAATTTAAACATATAAGTACTATATATAGGAAGTTTATAGCATTTCACTTAAATTTAAATAGCTAAAACATGGATCCTGAAACAATGCATGTTATATACTTTCATAAGCACATATGTAAGTTTCCGACTCTTACTACAATTGCTTACAACCAATTCTAAAACCATTCCATTCAGTTTAAGTGATTTACAACCTACTCGCTTATATTTAATTCAATCTAAGCAAAACAAACTCATATTCATTCCAAATGATTTCAAAATCATCCTATTTCACTTCTAATAACTCATAGAATTTTATCTAATCACGTTTACATCGAACGACCCATTTTCTTATGCAATTCGACAATATTAATGTGAATAAATAATTACTTAAGCTTTATAACCATTTAAATCGATTCCAACTCAATTTACACTTGATTCCATCCCATTTTAATTTATTCACAAACTTTTCATTGCATTTTCTTTCATATCCAAAAAATTTGATTCCAAACCAATTTATTAAACTCGACAACCACTATATTGAATAACATCTCACAATTTACTTAAGTTATTTATTTTCTTCAAACTATTCCACCCAATAACTTAAGTTTATTTTGTTCCACCAACCTCCATTTAAATCTTTGATTTGATTTTTCCTTTGATCAAATCACCAACCATTTTACTAATTTATTCGATCAGTTTATTCTTTTATACATTCTTAATTTTAATTCACATTAACAATTCATTATTGAATTTATTAATAATAAGGTCACTCAATTTATGCTTGAATTGGATTTGTTTACAACTCACACCAAATCTATTTTGATCCAATTCAATACTTACTTAGTTTATATTTATTTATTTAAGCAATAATTTTATTCCATTCAATATTATCTATAACTCAGCTGAATTCATTTCAATTCAATTTTATTTAGCTTAACTCCAGTTAAATCTTGCTACATATCATTCCTTTGAATTTTGTTAAGCAAGGACTTAATTCCACTTAATATCATCACAATATCCAATTTCAGTTCATTTACTTACAATTATAAATTCATTTGTTCATTCATAAATTCATTTTCAACCAATAAATTTTATTTCCAAACATTAATTATTTTTAGTCCATTTGAACTACTGCTCTTTATTTTACACAATTTTAAATCAAACATTATCCAATGTTCAAATTTATTTCATTTGCATGTCGTATAAGTCAATCAGTTACTTACTAATTTCAAATCTCAAAACTTTGTTTTATTTAGTCGAACTTGACAAATTTTTCCATTCAAACTTAAGTTCAACATTCAGTTTCAATTCCCTTTTGCTTAAACGCTTAAACTCATTACTAAAATGTTAAAAATTCAATTTTGAAAACATATATATCTAAACCAAACTATTCCTTTGCATTTTCAAAATCAAACCAAATTTCACAAACAAACATTAATCCAAAACATCCAGGTAGCAATCCCCCTCTTGGAAACTCGAAAATGAACATCGATGATGTCGCGATCATCATCGGAACTATTTTCCAGCGACCGTAAAGAGTTCAATGCTTTTATTTCTTTAAAATCCCTTCAAATATTTTTAAATTCCAAATCTCTCTTGATTTCAAATCTGATTCAAAAATATTTCTCAAATATATATTATCTTCCCAGCTTTTTGAGAATCATTTTCAAATTCAAAGGAAATTTAAATTTCCAAATTTTCAAATTCCAAATCCTTTAAATTTATATTCCAACGTTACTTTAGAATTTTATTTTATTTTAATTATTAATCACATTATAATTCACATTTATAGTTACATTTACAAATCTCATTTGTATATGAATTTGTTTCTTAGCTTTTAATTATGATTTCAATTCCTTATTCAATTATGAATCACATCAACAAATTCCTTTTATTTTATTAATTTATTCCTTAATCTTTGGTTATTATTTCAATTTCTTATTCAAGTTAAATACAACGATAATAATTTGATATTATCGCTTTCTAACAATTACGCATCCATATATAACTATAACGATTACAAAAAATCATTTCTTTTATATACAAAAATAATTTTGGGTAAAATTATTTCATTTACCCTATTTAAAAAAATACTGTGTCGGTTTATCTTGTTTAAGAGTTTAGAAATCCCTATCGATAACATGGCGTCCCACACATCGTCTAGAATTCATATACACTCAACCGATAAATCAACACAATATAAAAACAATTTTATATTCACTAACAAATACGTGCTCATATCTATTAATACACTCAAACTCATTCATACGATGGACTCTGTTCTATGAGTAATTCCCACCAGAGCCAAGGTTATCACTAACCTAAGCTCTAATACCAACTGTAATGACCTACAAATCTGTACCCCTTGAGTCAACACTATTCTACATCAATCAACTCAAGTTGAACAGAATTATGAACCATTTGGGTTAAAGAAGAAGGGGTAGAAGAAGAGAAAATAGAAAACAACAACAGAATCTAACCATCGCAGCGGAATAAAATATAATAACTATTCAATAATCTTTACACAAAAGAAAACTATATCTGTTTATACATAACATCATCAGAGTACATCAACATCAATAACATATAACTAGATACACAGTGGAACAATAATCAAGTACGGAAGTACGTATCGTTATCCAACTCGTCTCTTGAGCTCCACAACCTCATATCCTATATCCTATAATACTCGGTCTGACCCGAACATTATAGTTAAATAACACCCGAGTCAGTCTGGAAAACCAGCGTGAGAAATCACACTCAAATTGATTATTAAAGTTTCAAAAATCCTTTGAAAACAAAGCATCTCGTAAGACCATGTCACAAATAAACATGTCGGGTTTTTACCTTACGATAGCTAAAACACTTTTTATTAAAATCCTCTGATATTATAATAGGGTCTATATACAAAAACTTATTAAAATAGACGAAATTATTACATTATTAAATTCCATCTACTAGCCACAGAGTGGGTAATACAAACAAAACTCGTAAAAGGCGTGTAGGGAGAATGGATTTCCAACTAATGACTAGGCACTGGTACCACCTGTCACGGTACCTGGTCTAGATCAGTTTACCAATAATCACTCCAGACCCCCTGCAATACAAGACTGGGACTATCCCTTACTGGATAATCCCGAGTAAGATCACCCCACGGTTGTGATCAGCAACCGTGCCACTAAGCCGAAATAAGAGGGACACCTAGACAGGGATGACCTCGCCCTGAAGTGGGTGCTACCCACCTAGCCTTGCTGCATAACCCTTGATTTTCAGCCATTCCCGGTTGATGAGGCTTGAGGCTAAGCTTTACCTTTTAGAACGTTTCACTAAGAATGCTATCGTCCACCTGACGATATTCTGAAAGCATTCATCCATACAAGTCCATCCCGAGTTCGAACGCAACCGAAGGCACTGTTGGATATGCGATTATATGATTTTTGTTTGATGATAATAAACATATATATATATATATATATATTCATTTAAATGTATTTGTTAGTGTACTATTTTATTAGATTAAATAAATATTTGATGAATAAAAATAAATAACACAGAATTTGAATTCAAACAGAAACTTTATTCAAACAAATGTTTATTACAATCTTTGAATAGTACAAATTTCAAGCTCTCACTCTACATATAAAATTGCAATTACAGTACAATTTTGATTATATTATGATTCACATTTACATTTGACCTCACTACATATCACTCATTCACTCAACTCGTATTTTATCTTCAACTTCACTCCAAATTGAATCCAGCATCTGAGCAATCTGCAAAAATAAATATTGACGCAGTAAAATTGAAAAGGAAATATTTTTGCAGTATAAAATAAAATGTGGATGTTGAAAATAATATTTGCCTCAGTTATTTAGGTTGTTCGTTATCATTTAATTTTGAATTCATCATACACGAACAGCTTTTGACATACACAGTGTATAACTGTATATGCCACAAGGTCGTGCACACCGACATACACACTTGATAGAATTACAGGGACAGGTGAGCATAGGTCAAACCCAAAATGATGGGTTCAACTCAAGTGCAATAAAAATAATGTCACAATATCAGCACAAGGTCAAATCCGAGCTACAAGCTGGATTCAACTCAGGTGTAATTAGAAAAACAAATCCAAATGCAATAAAATGGTCGGGAGCAACCTCAATGCACAACAAGTATACAACAAAGGCCATGCAAGCTACATACAATCTCAAGTGAAATGTGAGACGGTCCATTCATACCATCAAGCAAATGCATATCAAACGATGTCAACGAGACTCAGCATGTACATGAAGGCAGCAAAAACTCAAACCAGCAAAAACAGATACAACATAATGCTACAGGTCTGAAACTCCAAGGCAAGAACAATTGGAAGTATACATGAAGTATATAAATGACCAAACTCAATGAAACAACAACTTGACACAGTTACAAGCTAGAATGAACACTACAATAGGTCAAGGATGTGCACTAAACAAAAGCACAACACAAAAAATCTCAAGTCAAGTTCAATGCAAGAACACCAAGTAGAAGTTAACAAACAAAAATGCACAAAATCAGACTACAAGTACAAAGCATCAAGCAACACCAAGCAGAGTGTCACGAAACAAACATGCAAACTACCTCGAATGTTTTTTTTACAAAGACTGCAACACTACGACAATTACAAGTGACTGCAGTGTGAAAATGAAGACCACAAGTGGTGCACACATCAAATACTAATACAACATTTCAACAAGACATATGTATGTATCAATGAAGTAGTGTAGAAGCAAATGGCACCAACTCGAGATCAAGTTCAAGTTATACAGCTCAAACTCAACTGGACCGTGCCATCACAATGAACACAAATACTCAGTGCAACATTACATAAAACAATGATGGACCATTTCATGTCAAACTCAATGAAGTACATCAAACCAAAGGCTAAAAGTTCAAGTCACTGCTACCATGACTAGAAGCATATACAGGAATGCAACAGTAAAACACAGTGACCAAGTGCAAATGAAAGTATCAGGTTTGAACAAGGCAGTGAAGCATGAAGCAGTTCAGTGTCCAAGCAAGGTTAGAAATCATCACATAAACAAGTTAATGCCGAAGCGTCAAAGTCTAGTTATATCAAAAATCTAGTTGAAGCCATGAGCAATTGACTGGAGTCAAAGGAAACAAAGACCGAAATCAACAACGAACAAGTCAGAATCGAAGCCGTGGCAATCAAGGAATCGAGCGAAGTCAAAATCAAAACCGTGTCAATCAAGTAAACCAAATTATATGGAATTGACAAAGTCAGATAAATCATCAACATCAAAACATAATCGAGTGGCCGAGACGAAGTCAAGCAAACTATCAGACGAACAAAAATTTAGGAATTCAAATCCATATAAAAACCCAAATCATCACCGGCCGAAAAGGTATTCGAGTTCGAGAATAACTGACAACAATATACCAATAACTCGAATCATCGATCGAGTTCAAGTATTCAAACCAGAGAGAAAAAGCATAAATTACATACCCGAATCAAAGTCAAACTCGATCGAATTGAAGTAAGCCGAAAGCGATCAACAGAGAGAAAGAGGAATGAAGCTTCAGTAATCAAAGCGGCGACTTCATCCAGAACCCTTAATCTCAGAGCGAACAAAAGAGAAAAGGAAGCCAACATTTTTCACAAACAAAAAAAAGGGGCCGAACAACATAAAAGGAATCAAAAGGGAGGTCGGCCTTGTTTTTATTTCTAAAAGGCTTTAGTTTATTTTAAAATTAGGATTTTGGGTTATTTAATTTGTTTTTATTGTATTTTCTTTTGAAATAATTGTAATTTCTAGTCGTGTGACTAAGGGGACAAACTACGTGGCATAGTTTGAGAATTCGCAACTCAGTGGCAGAGTTGTGGCAGGTTTTGAGCGTAGAGTTAGGTTAGTCGGTAGCGGGTGTCGCGAATTTACGTGTGTAAGCGTATGACTACTTAATTTCTAGTAGAAACCTTAGGGAGGAGCACGTAGGCAGGGTTTTGCCGAAGTTGGGTAAATTCTGTGTCGTTCTATTTCTGCATTTATTATTCTGCTATTATTTGTGCTGCTATAATTCTGATTTATCTATGTTGAAATAATTTTATAAGCTTCCGCAATAATTTTTATAATTATCAGTATCACCATATTCACCCCCCTCTAGGGTGAATTCGATTCTACAAGTGGTGTCGAAGCTAGGAATAGAATGTCAACCTTTGTTTTAAAACTAGTTTTTCAAAAACCAATTGTTGTTTTAAGAAGTTGAATTTTTAAAATGGCTTCTTTTAATACTGCTTTTGCTGAGGGTCAATCCATAGTTAGAACACCAACGTTCAATGGTGAATATGCTCACTAGAAAAATAGGATGGAATTTTTTGGAAAGCCATTGACGCTTGGAATATTGTTGAGACAGGTTATAGAGCACCAACTATAACTGTAGATAATCAGGAAACAGATAAATCAAAGGATCGATGGGAAGAACTAGAAAATAAATTACAAAATGCTAATGCTAAAGCTATGACTTCTATTATATGTTCATTGGATCAATTTGAATTTAATCGTATCTCACATTGTCTAACTACGTAGGAAATATGGCACACACTCGAAGTGACTCACGAAGGAACATCTCAAGTCAAAGAATCTCACCTTGCCATGCTAAGCAACGAATACGAGAACTTCACAATGGCGAAGGAAGAAAATATCAAAGAGATGTATGGACGACTTTCCAATATCGTATACAAATCAAAAGCTCTCAGAAAATCATACACGGAATTGGAAATAGTCCAAAAAATCCTCAGAGTCCTTCCACGAAGATTTGAAGCCAAAGTGACTGCCATTCATGAATTGAAAGATTTAAAACAAATGAAAGTTGAAGAACTCATCGGAAATCTCACCACTTATGAGCTAGAAATGAAATTCAAGGAATAGCGTGAAGGAGGAGATACTCGAAAGAAATCAATAGCTCTCAAAGGAACAACCGAAAGTGATGATGATAACGACGATGATGATGGAGCAACAGAGCTAGCACTACTAATGAAGAAATTCAAAACGTAGAATTACAAATACGGAAATCCAGCTCGAAATCAAAAATTGAAAAGTAGAATAGCCAAAACACTAGACTACTCAGAAGAACAGAAGATCATTTGTCACAAGTGCAACCAACCCGGACATATCAAGCCCAATTGTCCTCAAAATTCGACGCGACTTTGTAAAGAAATAAAAAAGGAGAAGTTTTGCAGCCACGTGGAATACAAGTGATGAAGATAATCAAAGTACTAGCAGTGAGAGTGAGAAAGAAGGTATGTGCTTTCAAGGTAATATAACTGATAGCGACGATGACGAGCCAAGCAAGGTATCAAAACCACTCACTCACAACTACTTATATATTTCCACGAAGTAAATGGCTGTTTTGAACGATTTAGGGAGAAATATGCTAAAATTGAATCACAAAGAGATATTTTGATAGAATTAAATGAACAACTTGACCAATTAGTTAAAACCTATCAAAGTAGGATCCCTACGTGTGATAAGTGTCCAACATTCGAAGAAGAAATTAAAAAATCAGAAATTAATATAAAATCACTTGAAAATGAAATTCTGATTTTGTAAGAAAGTGAAAATACTAAGAGAGAGAATTCTATTAAAAAGTGCATACAATTGTTAAAAGAAAATGAATCTCTCAAAACACAAGTCCAACAACTGTCAACGACTTTAGATAAATTTTCAAAAAGTGAAAAATCGTTGAATATGCTATTAGGGAAGCAAACTGTTAATACAGTTAGACAAGGACTTGGATATAATCAATCTAAAAATGTTAGAAATGAGATTAATCAAGAAAATTCAGTGTGCACAATTTGTAGAAAATTTGGATGCAATCAAAATAGTTGTTGGTATAGACCCAAACACGTGAAAACTATACCAATTTGGGTTCCAAAAGGTACAAATATAAAATCTCTCAAAGTTAAACAAATCTACGTGCCGAAAGGAACATATATAAACATTTTTGGGTCTCTACAAAATTATCTCTCAAAATATTCTGCCACTAACAATCATAGACCTATAAAAACAAATAGGTCACAAAAATCCCTTATCGTGTAGGATTTGGTGGTTGGCTAAGGAACAACAATAGTGCTACTTGGATTTTGGCTGTTCCAAGGACACAACGAGTGACAAAGCAAAGTTCCTTAGCCTAGTATAAAGGTGACTGAATCACAATGGACAACAACGACAAATATCATAAAGGTAAAATAGGTAATGGTATATTTGAACGATATATTAAATGTGATAATCTGCACCGTAATATAAGTTAAATCGGCCAATAATGAGATGATGAAATAATGATGATTTTGATTCTGACTTATTCAAAATTGTTGGCCAATTATATTCTTATGCCATAAACACTATAAAAATCTCTAGAGCCTTTGAATTACTTCATATATATTAGTTTGATTAATAATAGTGTTTTATTGGATGATAATACATTTGGTTATTTTACGGCTAACTTTGTATTCACGGTTCTTGATTATTTACACGGCTTCAATTCAAATCCAAGAGAATGTCATTTAAAAGCTGTTAAAATTGATTTTGATTTTTTTTGTTGCACACTTCATGGCCTGGTCTATCAAATTAAATTAATGACAATTTTGAGTGAAAAATAAATTCAGATGCAGATTACACTAGTAATCTAGTTGATAGAAAAATTACTAGTTGAACTTAATTTCTGTTGAGACATTTAGTAACTGCATCGTTTTTCAAAAAAATATCTCCATATTTTTCATTTCAAATAATTTTCAAATAGCAGAAATTTTTCCTCATATAACCCCGTCGAGAAAATCATTTTTGACCATGTTTTCAGATCAGTCATTTTGAAAAATTGATTTTATAATTATTTTTGAACTTGTTTTTAAAGGACTATTTTGACTAATCTGACTCCTAATAATTATCGAAAAGATAAATAGTGATTGAAAAAGTGATGAGTGTTGATATTTATCATATATTATGACTCGAGATGGTATAATTAGTAATTTTCTTTAGAAATTTAAACAAGAGTTATAAAACTTTTTGTTGGTAAAAATCCCATGACCATCTCTATTTCTATCATATTTCTAACGACCATCACTCATCAAAATTCTATATAGTTTGTCAATATGTGGCACTTTAAACAGGAATCATTTATTTTTCATTTTTCATTTTTTTAAAATAAAATAATAATAATAATAATAATAAAATAATAATAATAATAATAATAAAATCCAAAGTATTCACTCTCATTTAAAAGTCCCCACGGTTATGCATGGGTGAATTACTTGGAATTTGTTATGTGCTTCCATGCTCATTTAAAAGTTCTCACAGTTATGCATGTATGGAACGCATATCAAAATTGATTTTTAAAATAAATAAGTTGATTCTAATCCCATTTAAAAGTCCTCACGGTTATGCGTGGTTTGAAGATACTTGAATTCATTTTTTTAAAATAAAATTGGAATACTACTAATCTCATTTACGGTTATTCATGGTTGGTAGATATTCAAATTCCTGATATAAATATACCACAAATAGACACAACTGTATGGTTTTATATGATGACATAATTCCCATCATTCTAAAAGTGGAATATGCGCCTAACAAAGTATTTATGATTTTTGTTTGATTTTTTATTAAAATTTAATATTTATATTCAATTGATTTTATTTGTTGGATTAATATCTATCACTTTATCTCCATTTTTCTAACACTATTACTCTTTTGCTGATAATAAAAGGGGGAGAGAAAAGTTAAGATTTTTTCAAATAAAATCAAGCAAAGATCAAATATTTTCTATTTGCATTTAGGCTCATTTGCATATTTTTAATTTTATGCATATATGAAGGGGGAGCTTTGTGTAGAGAGGAAGCATTTAAATAGGGGGAGCAATTAGAGTATATCAATGATCAAATACATTTAACATATTCAAAATCTTAAATATATGTTTGTTATCATCAAAAGAGGGAGATTGTTGAATATGCGATTATATGATTTTTGTTTGATGATAGTAAACATATATATATATATATATATATATATTCACTTAAATGTATTTGTGAATGTACTATTTTATAAATATTTGCTGGATAAAAATAAATAGCACAGAATTTGAATTCAAATAGAAATTTTATTCAAACAAATGTTTATTACAATCTTTGGATAGTACAAATTTCAAGCTCTAACTATATATATACAATTGCAATTACAGTACAATTTTGATTACATTACGATTCACATTTACATTTGACCTCACTATACATCACTCATTCACTCAACTCGTATTTTATCTTCAACTTCACTCCAAATTGAATCCAGCATCTGAGCAATCTGCAAAAATAAATATTGACGTAGTAAAATTGAAAAGGAAATATTTTTGCAGTATAAAATAAAATGTGGATGTTGAAAATAATATTTTCCTCAGTTGTTTGGGTTGTTCGTCATCATTTAATTTTGAATTCATCATACACGAACAGCTTGTGACATACACAGTGTATTACTGTATATGCCATAAGGCCGTGCACACCGATATACACACTTGATAGAATTACAGGGACAGGTGAGCATAGGTCAAACCCAAAACGCTGGGTTCAACTCAAGTGCAATAAAAATAATGTCACAATATCAGCACAAGGTCAAATCCGAGCTACAAGCTGGATTCAACTAAGGTGTAATTCGAAAAACAAATCCAATCGCAATAAAATGGTTGGGAGCAACCTCAATGCACAACAAGTATACAGCAAAGGCCATGCAAGCTACATACAGTCTCAAGTAAAAGGTTAGACAGTCCATTCAGACCATCAAGCAAATGCATATCAGACGATGTCAACGAGACTCAGCATGTACATGAAGGCAGCAAAAACTCAAACCAGCAAAAATAGATACAACATAGTGCTACAGGTATGAAACTCCAAGGAAAGCACAATTGGAAGTATACATGAAGTATACAAATGACCAAACTCAATGAAACAACAACTTGACAAAGTTACAAGCTAGAATGAACACTACAAAAGGTTAAGTATGTGCACCAAACAAAACCACAACACAAAAGTTCTCAAGTCAAATTCAATGCAGCAACACCAAGCAGAAGTTAACAAACACAAATGCACAAAGTCAGACTACAAGTACAAAGCACCAAGCAACACCAAGCAGAGTGTCACGAAACAAGTATGAAAATGGCCTCGAATGTTTTTTTACATAGACTGCAACACTACGGCAATTACAAGTGACAGCAGTGTGAAAATGAAGACCACAAGTGGTGCACACATCAAATAAAAATACAACATTTCAACAAGACATATGTATGTATCAATGAAGCAGTACAGAAGCAAATGGCACCAACTCGAGATCAAGTTCAAGTTATACAACTCGAACTCAACTGGGAAGTGCCATCAAAATGAACACAAATACTCAATGCAACATTACATAAGACAGTGATGAACCATTTCATGTCAAACTCAATGAAGTACATCAAACCAAAGGCTAAAAGTTCAAGTCATTGCTACCATGACTCGAAGCATATACATGAATGCAACAGTAAAACACAGTGACCAAGTGTAAATGAAAGTATCAGGTTTGAACAAGACAGTGAAGCATGAAGCAGTCCAATATCCAAGAAAGGTCAGAAATCATCACATAAACAAGTTAATGTCGAAGCATCAGAGTCTGGTTATAGCAAAAATCTAGTTGAAGCCATGAGCAACTGACCGGAGTCAAAGGAAACAAAGACCGAAATCAACATCGAACAAGTCAGAATCGAAGCCGTGGCAATCAAGGAATCGAGCGAAGTCAAAATCAAAACCATGTCAATCAAGTAAACCAAATTAATGAAATTGACAAAGTCAGATAAATCATCAACATCAAAGCATAATAGAGTGGCCGAGACGAAGTCAAGCAAACTATCAGACGAACAAAAATTTAGGAATTCGAATCTATGTAAAAACCCAAATCATCACCGGCCGAAAAGGTATTCGAGTTCGAGAATAACTGACAACAATAAACCAATAACTTGAATCATCGATCGAGTTGAAGTATTCAAACCAGAGAGAAAAAGCATAAATTACATACCCGATCAAAGTCAAACTCGATCGAATTGAAGTAAGCCGAAAGCGATCGACAGAGAGAAAAAGGAACAAAGCTACAAAAATCAAAGCGATGACTTCATCCAGAACCCCTAATTTCAGAGCGAACAAAAGAGAAAAGGAAGCCAACATTTTTCACAAAAAAAGGGCTGAGCAATATAAAAGGAATCAAAAGGGAGGCCGGCCTTGTTTTTATTTTTAAAAGGCTTTAGTTTATTTTAAAATTAGGGGTTAGGATTATTTAATTTGTTTTTGTTGTATTTTCTTTTTAAACAATTGTAATTTCTAGTCGTGTGACTAAGGGACAGACTACATGGCGTAGTGTGAGAATTCGCAACTCAGTGGCTGAGTTGTGGCAGAGTTTTGAGCGTAGAGTTAGGTTAGTAAGTAGCGGGTGTCACGAGTTTACGTGTGTAAACGTGTGACTACTTAATTTCTAGTAGAAACCTTGGGAGCAGCACGTAGGCAGGGTTTTGCCAAAGCTGGGTAAATTCTGTGTTGTTCTATTTCTACATTTATTATTCTGCTATTATCTGTGCTGCTATAATTCTGATTTATCTGTGTTGAAATAATTTTATAAGCTTGCACAATAATTTTTATAATTATCAGTATCACCATATTCAACCCCCTCTAGGGTGAATTCGATCCTACAGGCACTACTCCTACTACATCCATTTTGGAAATATCCTTAGGATTAGTAGCGACTAGCCCTTGCACTTCACTGCTCCATCTTCGAATCCAAACTTTTCTTCCTCGCGAAAACGTACAAACCGGATCGAAATGGTATTCAAGAATTTAATCCTGATCCCGGTCTCTTTGAAACGATCAGCGCGTTGGCCAATATTGTTAATCGGTTATTTAACTATCAATTAATATTCACAAACATCCATCAACATACATAATTTCTCCAAATTATTTATAAATCTAGAAATATCTTCACAAGATATATTTCCACTTTCCAATTCCTTTTGAAAACAGTTTCAAATCTTCTCCTTCTACGGAATGAAGTTCCCAAATAGTTTCTATTTCCACTGAAATCACCAAGTACAACACTTAGATTTTAGAACAATTTAAAAACACTTTATTATAAAATATACTTTAAAATATTTAAATTAAAAACTACTTTAATACTTTATTAAAAATATATATACTTTAAGAATATTTAAAATAAGGCTGCTTTATAGAATATAAAACCAAATTTCTCTTTTTAAAACAAAATACCAAGTCACCTTAAATAATTACTACGACAATAGATTTGAAAAATACCTATTTCAGAATTTAAACATTTAGAAATAATAAATTTTCTAAAACATACTTTTTAAAACAACATTAAAACTTTTATCTTATATTTAAAAATTTACTTTGAAAATGTACTTGGCTATCCAGAGAAATATACTTCTCTTCACATTCTAAAAAAAATAAATCACTATTTATTTTTAAACAAATGTTCCCATTTCTTTAATAAATTCCCAACGTGAATTTATTTTTCCCAAATATCCACTGATATAGTACTTTACTTTAAAAAACCCAGTTTATAAATTTCATAGCCAAATTCTCCTTTAAAATCCCGGTTTTACACACTTAAATCAATTCCCAAATTGATTTCCAATTTACTCCATTTATTCCAAAATCCATAATTTCAGATTTTATTCCTTAATTATGATTTAAAATACTTTTAACTGAAAATACCAATTTTAGATTTCCCAAATTACTTCTTTATCCCTTTACATAAATTTTAAACTTTGAATTTTAAAATAATTCTTTATTCCTTTAAATGATATCACTTAAGTTTACAATTCATTAATTTCTGTTTTATTCAAAATTCCCTTCTTCTTTTTTCCATACTCAAAATTATTTATTAGTTGGTTTTTTAATATCACTTCCATTCCTTTTCAATTCGTTCTTAATTTATTCAAGTTCGCTATAATTATTTTACTTAAAACTCCACTCTTTTATTGTCTTTCCAAAATCCAATTTGTATATTTTGATAACTCAGTGTGCCGAAATATATTCAAGCAAACCATGGCATTCAATATTCCAATATAATTCATCATAAATATTAAATAATCACAACAGAGAATATTAAATAATTTAAATAAATGTTGAGGAATCCAGTTGGATCCCTCCAACCTGTTTTCCCCACATCCACAGATGTTAGCACAACAAAAATACCAATTCCACTTCGAGGTGGAATATCGTGGTATATGGGATTAAATATAATATCATCCGCTATTATGCGGCGCATAGGGTCTCGTCTGCTATATAATGCGGGAAATCAATTATTCCAAGATGTATTGTATACTATAATATAGCACATCAATTAATTCAATTATTCAACCAATTACTTAAATTTAACTATTTAAAATTTGAATATTACCCAGGTGAGTGAGATTAACTCACCTTTTATTTTGCTGTTTGCAATCTATTCCAAACAGGCTTGTTTCCAAGATGTAAAACCTTGTATCAAAATTATACAATTTATTATTATTTGAACCAATCAAATGATTATTCACCATTTATTTATTCAATTAAACTCATTATTTGATTTAAAAAATTTAAACCAATAGTTTCTTTTAACAAATTATTTTTAGCAACCCAATAATTAAATAAGTTAATTACAACGTCTTAATTATCAAACCCATTCCTTTATAAAAATTCATTTATACAGATTTAAAATCTAATTTTATATAAACTTCTAATCATTTCAAAATTCCTATATTTATTATATATATATATATATATATATATATATATATTTTAAAAATTTGCAGTAAGTAAAACATGTATACATATATTTAAATTTTCCTATAAAATTCCAAATTTCGTTTGTCTAATCTTATATACAAATATCAGTAAGTGAAAACAAAGAAAAACGAAAACACCTCACTGACTAAATCGAACAAACCCTAGCCGTCGAAACGCCATCCATCCATCGAGAAATCCACCTCGCGACCGCCGACGCCGTGCCTCCATCAGGTCGCGACAAATCGCACGCGCCTCCAAGGAACAATCGCCACGCTCGCTACCTTGATCGAGAACCTTGCCTCGATGCTTCGCTCCCTTCCAACGATCGAAGACGAAGACGTTGACCCCTTTCTCGATTCGAATACGAAGGGTCTACTCGCGATTCACCCCTGCCGAGCCCCCCTTTTGCACCTCTACTGATCGAATACAGTTGCGTGCTTTTGCTCCCCATCGCGACTACACATACGCGAGATCTCGTTCAATTTTGATTTTTTTTGTTTCGAAGGGATGTAATCTCACTTGCTTGAAGCTCGGGAAATAAAATAGGGAAGAGGGATGTGCGATTAACTGGGACGATGATCTGAATTTGACTTTGAACGAGGCGAAGGGAAAGATGGACTTGTGATTACATTTTCTCTCGGTCTCCATTTTTTTTAAGAGACGAACTGATTGATTTTGATTTTTTTTTTCTTTGTGAAGGAAGATACGAGCTTTAAACGAGAATAGGAGATAAGCTAGTCAAGGGAAATCAGATGCTAGGGTAAATCGAGTACAATTATAGGGTGGCTGCTGATTTAACCTTTATATTTTTATATTTTAAAAAAAATCTTGATTAAATTTTCAACGCGTTTACTTATCGCACGGCCAAACGATCACTCCGACCACTACGAAAATTGAAAGCCAGATAATAATACAATATTACGGATCCAACGGAACTGGTTTCGTCGAATTCCGAGACTGTGCCTCGGAAAGCTATTTTTAAATTCAATTTAAACGATATATGTTTAAAACTGAAAAAATCAGTGTTAAATTCAATTTCAGAACTTCTATTATCCTCAGCACTATCAATATAAATTTTGCAAGCCTTCAAATTATTTTTAATAGGCTTAAAACTCCAGATTCAATATTTTACCCAATTTAAAATTATTTAATTTAATAATTAAATTATCCAAACAAATGGTGATGCTTGAATTCAAGTTAAATATTAACTTTTAAATATTTAAAATCAATTAAATATTCCGATTCAAATGCTCAAAAATTCTGGGTCGTCACAAATAAATTGTATTGGAATCAATTTAAAATGGTTATAAGCTTAAGTAATTGTTTATTCACATATATATCGCCGAATTTGCATAGAAATAATTGTCGTTTGACGAAAATGAGCTTAAATAAAATTCTATTAATTAATTGAAGTAAATAAAATTGATTTTTGAAATCAATGGAAATAAATGTGAGTTGTTGGGTTAAGAAATGAATCGAATGTAAAATATTGAAGTGTAAACCATTAGAATTGAATGAAATGGAATATGAATTGGTTGAAAGTAATTGAATTAGTTTTGAAATCATATAAATTGCTCATGGAGAGTGTTTGGTGCATGTTGCTTATGAAATGCATGTGTTTAGCTATTGACAGTAAGTGAAATGCTAATAAATTTCACATATTTAGTACTTACATGTTTGAATTGAGTAAGTACAGGTATCGGAAAGCCACTTGGCTGGATTTGGACGCGCTAATTGCTAAAATAATAAGCCGCTTGCTTAAAAATGCTAAATAGAGGTACGCCTACGCAATAAAAGTTAGGAAATATGAACTATTGTTTGTTTTTTGTTTTTCCGACCGTGTGGGTCGATGTATATATATTTAAATCACTTGTCAAATTGTAAAAGCTCCTCCGTACAAAGGAGACTCTTCCAAAAAAATTTGAAAATTTTGGGAGTTGGAAGATTTTTTGAATATTTTTGGAAAAATTTTTGTTTGCGACGAAACGATTTCAAATTGGAATTGAAATAAGGGATTTTGGAAATGGAAATTGAAACTAATTGTTATAGTTGAAACGAAAGTTTAGAAAAAGTGAATATGGGATTTTCATTAAGCGTGTTTTACTAAGTTAGTGGGTTTGGGACATTCTTCTGCCTTAGTAATTTCGGGGACGAAATTCTTTTAAGGGGGGAGAAATGTAACGACCCGAATTTTTCAGCGTTGAATCTGGAATATTTAAATGGTTTTAAGTATAGAAATTGAATTATAAATTGGTTTTGAATATGAAAAACTTGGATTTATCCATTCAGAATGTAACGACCCGAAAATTTCGATCCTTAAATTTTCAGATAGTTAGAGAAAAAGAAGAAGGGATAGAAGGAAAAAGAAGAACCAGAAATACCAAAACACAGAAACCTCACATTCGCAGCGGATCAAAATATAATATCACATAAATAATAGTTATACAAAGGAACACTGTACTTGTCAAATTACACTTTTAACATATCAGAGTTACAACATATTTACAACCATAGGTCAGATAAATCAAACTGTTTCAGATATTAAAATATATCACTGCAGAAACTCTCCTTACGTTCCCGCTCTCCAGCTCGTCTCCTGAGATCCAGAACGTCCTTACCTGAAAATCTGTAATACTCAGTCTGACCCAAGCATTACATCAAATTAACACCCAGGTCAGGCTGGAAACCAGCATGAGTAAACCCATCTAACATACTATTCAACAATATAAACTTAATTAAACCCAGGAGTAACTCATACTTCATTACGAGTTCTCAATTTATAATAGTCAACACTTCCACACATCAATATCTATGTACCTCTACATAGTTTAAAGAGTCCAATTTTTTAAATCATTCCATTTTCAGCCTATTGATTTCATATGTTAAATCCATAAGGAATTTATAGAGGATTATAAATCGAAGTGGTTTCGGGTATTTACTAATACCCGACTCCGGTCTCTTCGAATTTAATACCTTCTTATCTCAAATTATTCAAGTGAAACTCAAACCAAACTTTAAATACAGGGTGTCATCTATATGCAATAATTCATCATCAATGAACGACTACATTATCTCAGTTTAAATCCAATCATATTACATCACATAGTATTTCAAAATACATACCCAAGATATCAATCAATCTAAGGCATAAAATATTATTCAATCATTCTTAGTCAAGATAAATTAGTCTTACCATTTCTAATTAATTTAATTAACTTCCAATGAATTAAATTAAATACTTTATAAATCTTGCTTATTAAACATTAATTAATTTTACTCAATTAATTGATCATCCCTTAATTATTTATCTTGATTAATCAGTCTTAATTAATCATTCTTTAATTACATTAAGTAATTTCTCTTTAATTAATTACACAAATTAATTATTCTCAACCCGTCACATTAATTAACCTTTAATTACCATCTTGATTTATTACCCAAATTAATCATCCAATAATCACTTACATTGATTAATTATCCTTTAACTAATTCACTCATTAATTAACTCATCCTTAATTAATTTCTTTAATTAATCAATTTCTTTATTGATTACACTACATAATTAATTCTTAATTATTTTCCATTAAGTAATTGTCTTCTAATTACTTTATTTAAGAAATTTTTCCTTTATTTAATTACTTCTAGTAATTACCATTTAATTACTTACTCTAAATAATTACTCTTTAATTATATTAAGTAATTACCTATCAATTACTTTACTAAGTACTTATACTTAATCAGCTACATTAAGTGATTATCTTAAATTTAATTAACTAATTAATTAACTTAATTTAATTTCGTTAATTAATTAATTAATTATCACTTAATCACTAGTTAATAATTCTTTCCCTAAAAAACATTCATTAACTCTTCACCAGTTACCTCATTAAGAAATTATTCTTAATTACAATAAGTAATTTACTTTTAATTTATTTCACAAATTTATTACTCTTAATAAATCTCAACCTTACTAATTTAAGATAAATTCTTTAATTATTTTAACTACTTATTTGCATCATTAGACATTATTAGAAACCATTTAGAAATATATATTTTTGAAAATATATAATTTTCTTTAAAACAATCTGAACACTTTAAATCCTTGAAATTATATTCAATTTAGACATCGTTATAATTTGATTATCATTCATTTTGACAACTTGTTAAATTAGACTTGCTTTTATTTCTTTTTCTTAAAAAAAATTGAACTTACTAAACCTGCTGCTAAAATAAAACTAACCCGAGCCCTTAAAGAAGTTTCTCGAGCTAGCCCCTCAACCTCCCCGAGACCCTACGAAAAGCTGCTACTTCGAGTAATCCCACTAAATTCCTCGAGTTTGTCCCGAGTCGAATGCTTCTTCCTAAAGCTTGACAAAACCAGGTACAACACTATGCACTGTGCACGTGCATATCGATTCCGTCGGCCTCCGATCAACTTTTCGGCCTTCAACAAGTCAACAACGACTTCACCATCCATCTTGGTGCTCCAGTACAACAATTCCATCAATCATTCAAAAATTGGCAATCCTATCAAACTAGGACTGAACATGATCAACCATTCTACTCGCCGACGACGATCTCGTCGACTGGAATCCTCGGCACCCGTTCCAGAGTAGCTTCTCGTCACCATGTCGCGATCCCTTCCCACACGATCCATTCCGATACGCCCAAGTCGTCGAACGAAGCTCGGCATCTACCTCAACACAAACCGGACTCGAAAACCTATTTCGCCATGGCCTGATCACCATAGCCATAGATAAATCGCCTCTCCAATTTTACCGAGATCACCTATCAACAAGCTTCTCTGACAACAAAAATCAAACTTCCACACGTCGCCAATCGATGGAAATCGTCGATATTCCCAAAATCAAACAATCCAGCTTTTCCAAAAATTACACTTCTAAAAATCATGAAAACTGTATTAAAATTCATGATTTACAACCAAAAACCTGATTGTGGATTCCCAACCTAAAATCAAGATGTTTGATTTTACTCCAAGTTTCAAAGTTCACTGTACCTTTGTTTTAGAGATAATTCCTCGATTATTTAAATTTGAAATCATTCTATAAATGATGTTACCTTATTTTAAAACATTTTCTACTCAGAAATCAAAATCCAAATAGATTTCTAATGGAAGATAGGAATTTTGTTTTAATTTTAAGGCTCTGATTATAATAGAGACAAGATTTAAACACAGCCTTATACGTTCTTATATATATACAGGGCAGATTATACCATATTTTCAGAAAAGAATTATGCATGCATACATATTTCATCATATCCATATAACTTTATCACATGCACCAGATTCAAACTATATTTCAGTATAGGATTACTCACCTTTTTAAAATATGCAGAACAGTCTTTAAATTTATTCCAGACACTTGAATATATTTCTGAAAAAGGTGCTTTGATTGCAAGCTTCAATTGATGCTCTAAAATGTTAAGCTTGATCTTGAAACTGTGGCGTTGATAATCATTTGAATTGCAGAAGGTTTTACTTGATGTTGATTTAAACTGTTGTTGATCTTTCCTTGAATTGCAGATGATCAAATATTGCAGTAAATTTGAATTACAGGTTTGAAATGTTGTGAAGAACTTTGTTTGCAGGTTGAATCTCCATTTTAATTTGCAGGTGTTTGATGTTGCAGGTTTGAGGTTTTGCAGATTTTAAATTCTCAGGTTTGTATTTGATTTTGTGTTTAAAATTTTCAGATTTGAAGTAGTTCATTAATTTGCCATTAATTTGAGAAGAAGAAAGGAAGTTTGGAAAAATGAAAGAGAAACAAATTTCTTTATGTTTAAATTCAAATAAATAAAAATGTAGGCCACTTGTACTTAAATTGAACAAATGTCATTCAATGTGTTTAATTTATTTACAAATGTTTAAAAGATGATTAACATGGTTACATTTGTATTTAAGCATTTTTTAATAAAAATTTTTGTATTTAATTTAAATGTAAATAGAAAGCTTACTTACATAGATCTCTTAATTAATAAATGTTTGCACACGTATAATTAATTTTACTTTTAAAAGGAAATTTTCTAAAATTAATTATAATGCAAATATATTTTCTTAAAATCTAAACATATATATATATACACTTATAACCATTTTATATTAAGCATTTTAAAAGAAAACAAAACAAAACTTTAATTAAATCCTTTTTACACAATCATATTTAAAACAACAATTATCTTATATTTTTAAAACAATTAAATTAATCGAAATTAACTTTTTGAAAAATATTCATTTTAAAACCAAGCTTTAAATTACAATTTATTCATATATAAATTATCAATGGATTATATTAAATTTCAAAACAACATCAAATTATAACATATACTTACATATATATTACAATTTGAAAATTCATCTTTAATTTAAAACAAAGGATATTCTATTCACAATATATATCAAGTATATATATTATAAATAGAATACAATTTTATTAGCTTTGAAAAATAAATCCTATCAATCTTTACCAATTACCAGATGCTCGAAAATCCAGGTTATCACATTCCTTCCCCTTTTGAATCTTTTCGTCCTCGAAAAGGAACGAAGCCAGAATTATTAAATGCTTAAAATTATATAAATTTTCTTTGATCATTTTTAAAACACTTTTAAAATCTGTAAAACTGCCAAAATAGTTTTATAGAAATACTTTTTATCATTCGATGTTTTAACCAATCCATCCTTGTTTTCATAGAAATTCGGTCATACGTTGATCAGGCTTACGACTGAAAATCTATAAGTACTTAGCAGACCCGTTTTCAACACCCAGTGAAAATACTTGAAAAATAATTTTATTGAAAATATAGAAAATAGTTTTGAAAATAGAGGATATATCTTTGGTGAGAATGCTCTGGAAATCATCACCCCCATCCATGGTCGCAGTTACATTCCAGGGTTACGTTGCCATCGCAGCAAAAGTCCATGTAACTGCAAGCTCTCCGCGGCCTCTTGATTATGCCATAGAACCCACGACAGATCGCAGTTACATTCCAGGGTTACGTTGCCATCACAGCAAAAGTCTATGTAACCGCATGCTCTCCGTGGCCTCTGATTTTCGCTGTCGAAATGAAACTTATCCACTCCTACATAGATCGCAGTCTACCGATATAAAATCAAACGTAGACTGTTGGCTCTCAGCGGCACACACGACTTTCGCTATGTTACCATAGGTCGCAGTCTACCGATATAAAATCAAACGCAGACTGTTGGCTCTCAGCGGCACACACGACTTTTGCTTTGTTACCATAGGTCGCAGTCTACCGATATAAAATCAACCGCAGACTGTGGCTCTCAGCGGCACACACGACTTCCGCTATGATATACTCTACTCATAATCCCCAGGAACTAGTTTTGTCCGGACTCCTCAAAGGATCAACTTTAGAATCCCCCTTTTGGGGCTCAAGGCAGCACCACCCGATGGTACTCCTGAGAAGTTCATTTCAAGGAAGCGCCTTTTTTCCCAAAGCCATCATCAAAACATTTTATACTATACACATATAGTATCTTCAAATCATATACTTATATGATCTCGTACAAAGCTCCTTTACACAAAATCGATTATTCCAAAATCGATAAATCTCAAACTAGGCTTTCCAAATTCAATATTTATTTTACCCAAAAATCAAAAGCCTTTACAAATCCAAAGGTTCCCAAACCCTTTTTCAAAATCCTCATATAATACTTTATATATATATATTCAAATATATATAATCTTTTAAAACTTTGGATCATTTTGAACTTGTATAAAACTCCTTTCATACTTCAAAACACCTTCAAAATTCTTTTCTTCTGGCAAAAGATTCAACAAGGGGAGTTCCATTTTATAAAACAAAGACATTTAACTTCATTTACTCAAAATCAAATATTCAAATTTGATTATTATTTTCAATATCAATTTCATTAAAATTCGTACGATGTACACATATCATCCGTACGCTATGCCAATCTGATTGTTCACTCGACCATACAATTTCACTTCCGAACTAGTATCGTCCACCCGACTTCCTAGTGCGGACACCGATCTGGTTTCTTGATCAGAATCCGTCATTCTACTTACATAGTCATAACTATAATAGAGAATATCCAGAACCAATCAACAATCCGTATCCAGGTTCGCTGTCGAAAATCGAGTGAAAAATCCCAACTCGGATCGACATACTATCTCGAAATTCTATGCTCGAATCTGGATCAAATCATTAAGCGAATAGAATAACATACGTGTACCCTACGTATTTATCTTTATTGGTTATTAGCCAAAAAAATTCCATTCCTATTCACATTCACCTTGATTTTCATTCACTTCCTCACAATTGATTCAATCCATTTAGATTATCACCTCTATTCTTATCTCGATTGGGTATTCAATCATAAACAGTTTAAACTCTTTCCAGTTTAATTTTAGAAACTAGCTTGAAAAATTTTAAAATAAATAAATAGTAGGAAAATAATTACTAGTTTGTAAAATAGGTGTAAAATAGTTAGAAAATAGTTAGAATAATTATAGAAATTTTAGATAATTGCAAAATAATAGTAAGATAGTAATTAGTTTTGTAAAATAGTTGGAATACAGTAATTAGTTTATAAAACAGTTGGAAAATTGTTAAATAGTTTCAAAAATAATTGTAAAATAAGTATAAGATAGTTTGGCTTTTAAAAGAAAGGTTGTATATATAATGAATAGCTTGGAAAAAATAGATTTACATTAAAACAATTTATATTAAAAATAGTCCAAAGTCAAAACTGCTCACTTTCCAATCTCCATTCTCATCAATTCAATTTAAATTTCCACTTCAATTTAAATTGACCCAATTCCAATTTAAATAACTTCAATTTCCATTGAAATTAATTCAACCCCGATTCAAGTTGAATTAACCTCGGTTTCTTTCCAAATTTAACTTTATTCAACCTTGATCTCAAATTCTACTAATTCAAATAAATTTCAATTGAACTAGTTCTAATTTCAATTCATTTCAACTCCAATTTGAATTAATCCCAATTTCGAACTCCATTTCCAAATCAAGTTGAATTATTCTTGATTTCTTCCCAAATTCAATTTCAATTCCTTATCCTTAATTTCTAATTAAAGTGTGATTTTCCTTTTATCCCAATAATGGATATATTACCACACTTCATTTCTTATTTATTTAAAACAAATCCAATTCACTACTTAAAGATCATTAATAACAACGGGATGGTATCATTCAAATTATTTTAAAAAATTATCCATCCATTTTCAATTTCCAGATCTCAAACCAAATTTGAGATCACTCAAACTTCCTAATTCATATCAATCATTTAACTTCCCAAGTTAAATCTTAATTTCATCTTGAAATTTTCAAATCAGGTTAATCATTCCAACTTATTTAACCTTTCCAAAGTTAAACTCAATTCACTTAATCCAGTCAACCTTACCCGGTTTGAACTTCCATTTCAAATTTTGAACTTCTCATAAATAATCTTCCCACTTATTAAGTTCAAAAACTTATCACTTTGGGTTTTCACATCTCATTCCAAATGTAAAAGTCAACATTTAGAGTTTATTTCAAATTATCCTTGATATCATGTATACCTATACATATACATATTTATTTCTTGGCCCAGCCAAACCTTAGGGTTTAATGCAAAATAAATTCCCTTATATTCCAAACAACTCTTGTCTGAAATAGGACCATTTCATTCAAATGCATTAAATAATATTATTTTTATTTCTTTATTACTTTGAAACAATTTCCAAATTCTGGACCCAGATTTAAAACTTCACAATTTAGATCATCTTTAACTCCAATTTATAAATCGTACTTACCAAATGTTTTACTTCCTTAAAACATTTCATTTTGCTTACTAATTAACACACGTTTCATTATTAAATACAACAACTATTTATGATACTACCCAAGATTATCATATCTAGAAACCATTTCATTATCATCTTATTCTGAATCACTTCTCCAATTTAAGATTTCAATTTCAGTTTGAATCCATTTCAATCTTATCTTTATTTAATTTCAGTTTGGTTGTATTTCTAACACCACTTAGTTTAATCCCAATTCCATATTTCAATTTTGGTTGTATTATATTACTTCTTAATTTAATTCAAAGATTTAACAACCAATTCCCTTAATATTTATTAGAAAGAAATATTGCTTTATATATCAAAATATATTCTTATATAAATCATTGAAAATCTTTATATAATAAAATAATAAGTATGCTCTCATATATATATATATATATATATGTATATATGCATATATATATACATATATATATACACACACATATATATATATACACACAACTCATCCCAGGGTACCACTTACCCTATTCTTAATGAGTAATCCCACCAGAGCCAAGGTTCTCGCTTAATCTTCAGCTCTGATACCAAATGTAACGACCCAAAATTTTCGATCCCGAAATTTTCAAATAGTTAGGGGAAAAGAAGAAGGGACAGAAGGAAAAAGAAGAACCAGAAACACCAAAACATAGAAACCTCACATGCGCAGCGGATCAAAATATAATATCACGTAAATAATAGTTATACAATGGAACACTGTACTTGTCAAATTACACTTTTAATATATCAGAGTTACAACATATTTACAACCATAGGTCAGATAAATCAAACTGTTTCAGATATCAAAATATATCACTGCAGAAACTCTCCATACGTTCCTGCTCTCCAACTCGCCTCCTGAGCTCCAGAACGTCCTTACGTGAAAATCTGTAATACTCGGTCTGACCCAAGCATTACATCAAAGTAACACCCAGGTTAGGCTGGAAACCAGCGTGAGTAAACCCATCTAACATACTATTTAACAATATAAACTTAATTAAACCCAAGGGTATCTCGTACTTCATTACAAGTTCTCAATTTATAATAGTCAACACTTCCACACATCAATATCTATGTACCTCTGCATAGTTTAAAGAGTCCAATTTCTTAAATTATTCCATTTTCAGCCTATTGATTTCACATATTAAATCCATAAGGAATTTATAGAGGATTATAAATCGAAGTGGTTTCGGGTATTTACTAATACCCGACTCCGGTCTCTTCGAATTTAATACCCTCTTATCTCAAATTATTCAAGTGAAACTCAAACCAAACTTTAAATACAGGGTGTCATCTATATGCATTAATTTATCATCAATGAATGACTACATTATCTCAGTTTAAATCCGATCATATTACATCACATAGTATTTCAAAATACATACCCAAGATATTAATTAATCTAAGGCATACAATATTATTCAATCATTCTTAATCAAGATAAATTAGTCTTACCATTTCTAATTAATTTAATTAACTTCCAATGAATTAAATTAAATACTTTATAAATATTGCTTATTAAACATTAATTAATTTTACTCAATTAATTGATCATCCCTTAATTATTTATCTTGATTAATCATTCTTGATTAATCATTCTTTAATTACATTAAGTAATTTCTCTTTAATTAATTACACAAATTAATTATTCTCAACCCATCACATTAATTAACCTTTAATTACCATCTTGATTTATTACCCAAATTAATCATCCAATAATCACTTACATTGATTAATTATCCTTTAACTAATTCACACTCATTAATTAACTCATCCTTAATTAATTTCCTTAATTAATCAATTTTTTTATTGATTACACTAAGTAATTAATTCTTAATTATTTTCCATTAAGTAATTGTCTTCTAGTTACTTTATTTAAGAAATTTTCCTTTATTTAATTACTTCCAGTAATTACCATTTAATTACTTACTCTAAATAAATACTCCTTAATTACGTTAAGTAATTACCTATCAATTACTTTACTAAGTAGTTATACTTAATCAGCTACATTAAGTGATTATCTTAAATTTAATTAACTAATTAATTACCTTAAATTAGTTTCATTAATTAATTAGTTAATTATCACTTAATCACTAGTTAATGATTCTTTCCCTAAAAAACATTCATTAACTCTTCACCAATTACCTCATTAAGAAATTATCCTTAATTACAATAAGTAATTTACTTTTAATTTATTTCACAAATTTATTACTCTTAATAAATCTCAACCTTACTAATTTAAGATAAATTCTTTAATTATTTTAACTACTTATTTGCATCATTAAACTTTATTAGAAACCATTTAGTAATCTATATTTTTGAAAATATATAATTTGCTTTAAAACAATATGAACACTTTAAATCCTTGAAATTATATTCAATTTAGACATCGTTACAATTTGATTATCATTCATTTGGACAACTTGTTAAATTAGACCTGCTTTTATTTCTTTTTCTTGAAAAAAAATTGAACTTGCTAAACCTGCTGCTAAAATAAAACTAACCCGAGCCCTTAAACAAGTTTCTCGAGCTAGCCCCTCAACCTCCCCGAGACCCTACGAAAAGCTGCTACTTCGAGTAATCCCACTAAATCCCTCGGGTTTGTCCCGAGTCGAACGCTTCTTCCCAAAGCTTGACAAAACCAGGTACAATACTATGCACGTGCATATCGATTCCACCGGCCTCCGATCAACTTTTCGGCTTTCAACAAGTCAACAACGACTTCACCAACAATTCCATCAATCATTCAAAAATTGGAATCCTATCAAACTAGGACTGAACATGATCTACCTATTCTACTGAACATGGTTACATTTGTATTTAAACATTTTTTTTATAAATTTTTTATTTATTTAATTTAAATGTAAATAGAAAGCTTACTTACATAGATCTCTTAATTAATAAATGTTTACATATGTATAATTAATTTTACTTTTAAAAGGAAATATTCTAAAATTAATTGTAATGCAAATATATTTTCTTCTACATGGATTTAAAATTTAAACATTTATATATATACACTTATAACCATTTTAAATTAAGCATTTTAAAAGAAAACAAAACAAAACATTAATTAAATCCTTTTTACACAATCATATTTAAAACAACAATTATCTTATATTTTTAAAACAATTGAATTAATCTAAATTAACTTTTTGAAAAATATTCATTTTAAAACCAAGCTTTAAATTACAATTTACTCATATATAAATTATCAACAGATTATATTAAATTTCAAAACAACATCAAATTATAACATATACTTACATATATATTACAATTTAAAAATTCATCTTTAATTTAAAACAAAAGATATTCTATTCACAATATATATCAAGCATATATATCATAAATAGAATAAAATTTTATTATCTTTGGAAAATAAATCTTATCAATCTTTACCAATTACCAGATGCTCAAAAATCCAGGTTATCACACAGAATGTAGATACAGCAATTTGTTGAATAATATAATCATTCAATTCAATAATTGAAGATTGGGTAAGATATTTAATCTTGAGTTTCCAGCTTGTTAAAAATATTTTAAAGGCTTGTAGAATTTATATTGATAGTATTGAAGATAGTAAAAGTATTAAAATTGAATTTGATAGTGTTTTGTTCAGTTTTGAAATTATATCGTTTAAATTGATATTTAAAAATTGCCTTCGGAGGCACAGTCTCGGATTTTAAAGAAACCAGTTTCATTGGATCTGTAATATTGTATTATTATCATATTTTAATTTTCATAATGCTTGGAGTTGTTGTGTGACCATACGATATATAAACACGCTGAATATAAATTGAAAATTTAATATAATAAGTAGGTCCCAAAAAGTTATATTTTCCATACGATCAAATTAGAACTCGAAACCTTTTCCATTGCATTCGGAATATGGGCATAACATTATAAACGCCTAGCAGCATGCCTCGATAGGAGGTCGAGAATTTTAGCTACGAATTCAAGTCGATTCAAATTTAAATTTAAATAAAATATCCATATATTGTTTTGACTGCTCAAGATAAGTCATATCAGCCTACTTTCTTTCACTGTCATAACTTTTTCCTTTCCCTTCATATTACCGTAGCAAGCAAGCTACACACAAGGTGTCTTCCTTCTTTTATATTAACAGCCATAGTTATCCTCTTCTATTCAAAGAAAAAAATTAGCCGAACAAACAAATCTCGTCTTCCTCTTTTTCTAAATCCAACTCGATCTTGAGCTTAGTTTCCTCTTTCCCAAAATCAAATCACGAGGCACGATGATCTCGAGTAAGGTGGGAGGCGACTAAGCGTGTGGCGGCCGATAGGTCGTGTAAGGACCCGATTCTTCGTCTTTCGAGAATTCAACATCGATACTCACTTTATCGACTGTCGAGCAATCAAACGACGGAAAACCGAACACTTAGGGTTTTAAGAAGAAGAAAAGAACTAGAAGAAGAGATAAGAAGATAGAAAATAGAGAGAAGAAAGAAAATAGAAAGCAATAGAAAAACAAATGAACAATAACAGAATCTCACAATTCGCAGTGCTTTTAAAAATGAGACTACCATAAGGCCTCCCGCACACACACACAATGCAAACGCAGAATCGGAGGAGATTTCTCCTTATGATAGTCAAAGATGCTTGATACGCATTTAAAAAGACATTTGATATTATTACTAGTGCATAGTGTAGAAAAAATTCATTTCGAAAGTAGAATATAAATCTTAGCCAGCATAGACATTTCGAACTATGCCTACTATAGCTACCATCTAAACAGTGGTGACCACCATAAGTAAATGGCAGGTTCTACAACTAACACCGTACAGGGTTTCGTATTGGGAATTGGATTTCCAACGAATGATCAGGCCAAGGAACTTCCCATTGCCACATGAGAATGCCTCTGGATGGACATCCCCGAGAACCAAACCGGATCTCTATCAACACAAGGCCGGGTTACCCCTAACTGAGTAACAACTGACCGAATATGTCATCCCCCGGTCCTTTGGGACCTTTCAACCGAGCGCTCGCAATCAATTCACACAATCATAAAGTGTTTTCAACATGAGTAAGTATCTGGGCTCCATACCATGATACCACCCTTTTCCAGAAGGAAATGCACATATCCTAAAGGGCGCTACCCCTCATACCCTTGCCGCATCTTTCCTGTTTTGACCATTCCCGAGGTGTGAGGCTCGACGAAGTTACGTCCACAAAAACATACTTTATTCAAAAGCCATGCTTTGGGTCAACAAATGATCATAGAAATGATCACCAGGATAGACGATCAAACAAATGATCCTATCACAAATAATCAACACAATGATCATTTCACAGCAACACTCAGCATGTCACATTACCAAATTGGGAATATATCGCTGATAACCTTCAACTACATAACCTCTGAGCTCGTACGTCTCAGAGAAGGGTGTTAAGCTAAAAGAATAAATTCTCCGCCACCAACAGAAATATATTTGAATGAAATCTGCTTTATATCTCAATTTGTAACGTCAGACACACAATCCATACAAGTCTGTTCCGGGCTCGAACAAAACCGAAGGCACTTCTCACGAAGCCCTTGCAATCCGGGTATTCACAATCCCGATCGAATTTCCCATCACTTAGGGAATCTCTATACCAAGAGCTACCTAGTGCAGAGACAATCGACAGGTCATCCTATCGCTTTCGCAAATACCCGGTCTTCAACACCGGTCATCAATGCTATCATAACGACGTATCATATATTCGGAATGGGTTATACGACCCCATGGTCCTTTCCCGGTTAACCCGAATAGTGAGCGCTTCTTCAAAAATAAGTGTGGCATTCAAATTCAAACCAATCACATCAAATACCCATTCAAAGGTAAATATTGATAGTCGGTTATTGAACTATCAATGGATATGCACACATCACCAGTTTCCAAATAATTTTCCAAATTATTTATTTTCCAAAATAAAATATCTTTACAAGATATATAATTTCAATATGTCAAAAATAAATCAATATTTATTTTTAAACAAATTATTCTTTTCATTTATAAATTCCATAGTGAATTTTCATTCCCAAATATCCATGCATATACGATTTCAATTATTCATTTCAATTTATCTTCAAAAAGATAAATTCTCAAAATATTCACTTTATATTGGAAAACATTTCCATACTTATTTATTTATAAGTAATTCACAAATTTTATTTATTTTCAACACTTGGAAAATATTCAATATACTTAAATCGAAATTAAGTATATGTTTCATTCTTTAAGGAAATCATTCTCTTAAACATATTTGTTTGGGCCAAAACGAATGTTGCGTAAAACATCGTTACGACAACCCAAAATCACTAATATAGGGATTCGAATTAAAATAGATATATAAATCCCAATACTATACAAAACATTTCCTTTCGGAAATCATTTACTATCACAACAATGTTATAGTCCACCATTTCCTTTTATTTCTCGAAAACGTCTATTTCAACAATCAATGTTGAAATCTATGGTTTCGAATCTCAATCCAATTGAAACATCGTTAACTTGTTTTTAATTCTATTTAAAACACCACATTCAAACAA
Organism: Allium cepa; assembly: GCA_030765085.1. Taxonomy (NCBI): domain Eukaryota; kingdom Viridiplantae; phylum Streptophyta; class Magnoliopsida; order Asparagales; family Amaryllidaceae; genus Allium; species Allium cepa. The sequence goes on along the minus strand of CM060940.1, from coordinate 404,329,400 downwards.
TTTCTTTAACATATTATTCACTATTCAAAAACGTGAATATACTACGTTAACAACTTTCATCACTTCTATTTATTTTATTTCAAAGGATTATTCACAGTTAAAAACGTGAATATAACTCCATAAATAAGTTATAACAATTTACTATCAAAATAAGTCTTTTGCGAATTTATAAAACAACGTTTATAAATTCCTTTTCTATTTATTTTATAACTACTTCCTTTATAAATCTCCTTTATTAACCTATTCGATTTATAACTCAATTATAAACCAAAAGTTCACATTATAAGTTAAATGCTTATAAAACGATTATTTTACAAAATCGTTCTTTTAAAGACTTTCCAAATCATAAATCTTATAACTTATAAGATTCATTTATTTAACCAAATCTATTCTTCAAATAACTTCACAGAATTTATAAATCTTACTATTTATAAATTTCATTTATAACTTCACCATTTATAATTTTATAAATTCCATTCACTTATGAAATCCATTTTCACTTCATTCAAACACTTATAAAAACTCATTTTATAATTTCAATATTTCAATTTATAAATATTCATTTATAAATCTCTTAATATAATTCAATTTATATTATTCTTTTAAAACGTCTTTAAATTCCTTTATAATTTTATCCTTTTGATTTACAAAATAATCAATTTTATAAATCCTATATTTAAATTTTTTACAATACATTCAGAAATCCAATTTAAACTATTTTATAAAATCATAAATCCCATATTTTCAAAAATCACTTTAATTATATTTCTCAAAAATCATAATTTTTTATAACATTAAAAATTATAACGTTTATTTATTTAAAATGAATCAATTTCCAAACATATAGTATATTTTCAAAAATCACTTTAAAAATCATTTTAAAATTCCAAATTTGGTCCAATGATGCTACACACCAAATAGTCAATCACGACTACAACGATATCATATATCGATATGATAATCCATCAAATATCAAAATATTTGAAATCAAAAATAAATACTGTTGAGGAATTCAGTTGGATCCCTCCAACATGTTTTCCTGCATCCACAAACATTAGCACAATACCAATTCCGCTCCAGTACGAAATTATCGCGGTATATGGGATTTAAATATTATCCGCTTAATAACGGCGCAATAGGGTCTCATCCGCTAAAAAAATGCGGGAAATCAACAACTCCAATATATACATATGCCAATATATATATATATATATATATATATTGCTATTATATATAATACCAATTTCACTGTTTATGAAATATTCGCGGTATATGTTTTTAATAAATAACATCCGCTTACTAACGGCGCATAATGTCTATTTTAACAATCAATAGATAACAATCATCATTCAAACATGCATTCAAATATTTTAAATCTAACTATTTAAAATAAAATCGAAACTGATTCGATTGAGTGAGAAGTTCTCACCTTGATTTTATTTTCGTTTTAGCGATTTATTTCGAATTTACCCGAAATTCTCACTAACTCCAAACGACTCCAATCTAATTTCATCGTGTAGTGTTCGTCCATACGATTCCAACGCAACTGGTTTCGCGCGTTTTCGACCTCGTATGAAAAAGATATGCTATTATGAAGTTTACACGATTTAATTTATATAATTTACAACTTTATTTATAATTTTTTTTAACCTACACAATTATCACCCTTGGATCTCCTGCAACCTGATCAAGACCGCACGTCCCCTACCCCTTTCTTCTTCATCTTTCACGCGTTTCAACATCAGACAATGGCCGAACCCATTCAAAGGAATTAGGGTTAGATTTTTCGCCACCATCTCTCAACGATAATTCGATCAACAAGTGCCATCTGGAAGCCCTTCACCTCCTCCACGTTCGGCTCCATCCTCATGAAGCTCGGTCACCATATAAGCATGGAAACCGTGCGCGACTTCCAAGAGAACGCGGCCCCATTGTTGAAGATCCGTAGCTCCAAACACGATCTCAACCGTATGGATTGAAAGCTCTCACTCCCCTCTCCAACTTTCATGTTGAAGATTTCGTGAAATATTTCATAGATTGGAAGTAATTGAGGGATGAAATTCGTGAGTTTCTGGCCTTCGATTTTTAGGGTGGCGGCTGCAAACGTTTGACCTAGGTTTTTTTTTATTTTTATTTTTTTTTGAGTGAGGGGCTATTTATAAGAAAATCGATCGACACTATTCATCCGGGAATTCCGAACTCCGATTCACGCGCCGTAACCAGCGTTTCTAGGGTTTACCGCGCGTTCCGGACACAATGGAACAGGTTTCGAAAGCTAATTCGGACATCTGTGCGAGTTATGGCTATAAACGTTCAATTTAAATTAAACCGATTTAAGCGATTTTCTAGGCGTTTTAATTTGTACCGGACAAACGGTAAATCCAATTGACACGAAATTTGAAAGCTTACAATAATATCATATTACGGATCCGATGAAACTGGTTTCGTCGAAATCCGAGACTTTTTGAAAAATGACTATTTTAACACGCCAAATTAAAATTAAAAATAATTCGATGCGTTTCGAGCTGCTACGATCAAACGATAGCTCCGATTGACACGAAATTTAAAATCCGATAATAACTAACTATTACGGACCCAATGGAACTAGTTTCGTCCAATTCTGAGACTGTTCAAAAGTTGACTATTTTCACTAGTCGATTTAATATTAAAATATTCAATTTTCACAAATAAACTTTTAATTCGATTTTAAAAGTTCTAAAATATCGTTCTAACTCCCATATGATAAAATAAAATTTTACAAATCATTTTCAATCATATTTAACTCAATTTTCAATTATTCCTATAATTTAACATATTAAATTATCGATTTAATTATTCAATTAAATCCAATTATTCAGAATAAAATTTATTCGACTTATAAATTTCACTTATTAATATTTAAAATTAATTAAATATTCAAATTTTAATTAATAAAAATTCTGGGTCGTTACAGGTCGAGATGTCTTGGATTCAAGCATGTATGGCGGTAATGGGGAAGGGAGCTCTCGCGCAGCGGAGTCAGTAGGGTCTCGAGCTCGAGTGGCGCTCGCGAGCAAGGCAGAGGGCTTCGCGGTGAGGCAGCAGCGTGGAGTCATTCACGAGGCTTTGGATGGTGGCCGAGCCAATGATGGCGGCGCGTCGAGCTGAGGAAGTGGTGGTCGAGGTGAGGTCTAACAGTATTCGTTTTATTTTAATTTTCCTAAGTTTATATAATACATATGTACATGAAAGAAAAGAAATTTATTTTGTTATTTACTGCAGTGATGTAATTTGAAATTTAGGTATGAATTATTATTAGTTTTCAGATTGGGAAATATATGTAAGGATTTAACAGAAAGAGAAAAAAAGGGAAAAATTTGTTTAAGCTAAATTATTAGTTGATTAATTTATTAAAAAGGAAATTAATTGTTTGATTAGTTGATATTAATAAATTATATGAATATTTATACAAGGTCAAAATAATGAAGAACAAGCTGGTTTGGATTGGATTGCATACAAAATCAAAGGTGAGTTAATCTCACTCATATGGGTTTTTATTTAAATTTAAATGGTTAAATTTAAATAATTGGTTGAATGATTGAATTGAATTGATTTGATATGCTATATTATATATAGTAGTATATAGTATATATTGGATGATTTATTTCCCACATTATATAGAGGATGAGACCCTATACGCCGCATAATAGTGGATGATATTATATTTAAAAACCTATATACCGCGATATTCCACCTCGAAGTGGAATTAGTATTTTATTGTGCTCACATCTGTGGATGCAGGGAAACAGGTTGGAGGGATCCAACTGGATTCATCAAAATATTTAGATTTTTTAAAATATTCCGTGGTATAATTATTTACTATCCTGTGATGAATTATATTGATAATTGGAAATGTTGGATACTATGGTTGATTTAAAATATTTTGGTGAACTGAGTTATCAAAATCTATAGAAATGGGATTTTCGAAAAGAAAATAAAAGAGTGAATTTTGAGTAAAATAATCATAGAGATTTGAATAAATTAAAAATGAACTGGAAAAGAATTTTTGAATTCAAATAAATATAATTCCAAGTGCGGGAAATGAGATTTTGAATAAATAGGAATAAGTCATTTTATTTTTAAACTCAAGTGATATTATTTCAAGGAATAAAGAATTTATTTTGAAATTCAAGGTTTGAATTTATTTAAAAGGATAAAGAAGAAATTTGAAAAATATGAAATTGGTATACTCAGTTAAAAAGATTTTAAATCATAATTAAGGAATAAAAATCTGAAGTCAATGGGTTGTGAAATAAATGAGTAAGTAATGGAATTTATTTCAAAATGGAGTAAATTGGAAATCAATTTGAAAATTGATTTAAGTGTTTGAAATTGGAAATTTAAAGGAGAATGTGACTATGAAATTTATAAATCGGATTTGTAAAAGTAAAGCAATATATCAGCGGATATTTGGAAGAATAAATCCACGGTGGGAATTTATTAAAGAAATGGGTAAATTTGTTTAAAAATAAAAAGTGGTTTATTTTTAAGATGTGCAAGAGAAGGGTATTTCCCTGAATAGCCAAGTACGTTTTCAAAACAAATTTTTAAGTATAAGTAAAAAGTTTAAGTTGTTTAAAAGTATGTTTTAGAAAAGTTATTATTTTCTAAATGTTTAAATTTTAAAGTAAGTATATTTTTCTAATTTATTACAGCAGTAATTATTTAAAGGTGGCTTGGTATTATGTTTTAAGAGTTAGAAATTTAGTTTTATATTTTACAAAGTAGTTTTATTTTAAATATTCTTAAAGTATTTATTTTGAATAAGTATTAAAGTAATTTTTAATTTAAATGTTTTGAAGGATATTTCATAATAAAGTGTTTTAAATTATTTTAAAAATCTAAAGTTTTTGTTTTTTTTTGGAGCAAGACGGATGTGTAGCGTGATACTACACAGCCGATTAATAGCATATATATATATATATATATATATATATATATATATATATATATATATAAAGAGAGATACAAGTCGATCAACACGCTTGATCGCTAGCGCCAGAATGAAGTTTAAGTAACAACACTGATATAAAACAAACTAGTGAAAAGAACACATCAGCAAAATATAATCAGAGAGAAGTCCGAGACCACCAACAACTAACTGCGGCCAGGAGGGAAATCAGAACTGCTACCTTGGGAATCCACTGGCGATGAACTACGATGAGGGATGCGAAGTCTAAATGGAGCTGATAAACTGCAACCTGTAAAAATGCTGAATAGGTAAGAGATACGCCTGCCAATACCCACAAGATGAGATTTAGGTTTGCCAAACACACGTGCATTTCGCTCTTTCCATATACACCAACAGAAAATAGCAATGAAGACATCCAAATTATGGTTTTGGGAGTTATATTGCCAGTGGTCATAGATGACCGGCGGTTCCAGTACGAATCCAAGGACATGGGCACTTGAAGCAGCCCAAACCGAGTAAGAAAAATCGCAGTCTCTGAACAAATGCGGAATGCTTTCCATCTGATCAGAGCAGAAAACACAAGCTGGATCCACCTGAATATGAAGACGGCTGAGACGATCTTTAGTATTGATGCGGTTATGAATAGACACCATTGGAAGAAGGCGATATGAGGCGGAATGGGACTTTTCCAAAGCCTAGGAAAGCAGTAGGAGCGACCTGGGTTGATCAGAAAGGCATAGCAGGAGGCAATAGTGAAGCCTTTCGTAGGAGCGGGCGCCCAAACAACACGGTCAGGAAAGGAAGAGAGATGAAGGGATTGAAGAATGTTGGAAGCAGATATAAGGTCAGAAAAAGTATCAGGGCTGAAAAGAGAAGAAGGGAAGAGGGCATCTGGACCAAGATTTACACATTCACTAACCGTGCTCGACGGGGTGGACGAGTGAAGGAAGAGGTGTTGCAAAACTTTGGCAAGTGGAAGTTGGTCAAGCCATGTATCGAGCCAAAAAGCACAACTATTGCCATCACCAATGGCTATATGGAACAAAGATTTAACCCGAGGGATGACTTGAATCACTCCAGACCAAAAAGGCGAAGGTTTCCTGCATGGTGGACAGTGAAGGATTAGGTGGATTTTAGAATGATAGTGCAAAGAGAGAATCCAGTCTTTCCAAATGAAGTGTTCAGGGGAGAGACATTTCCAAAGCCATTTGGTTAGAAGAGCGATATTGAAGACTCTGAGATTGGGGATACCCAGGCCTCCATGCTTTTGATGCAAGCAGACACTATTCCAGTTGACCAACCTTTTGGCACTGCCGCCATTCCATAGGAAGGATCTTCTGGTTCTATCCAAACGATTGATGACCCAGGAAGGGAGTTTGTGGAATGACATCCAATATGATGGGATGGTTAAGAGAACAGATTTGACAAGGACAAGTCGGCCAGTGGAAGACAAAGAGTGTGCCTTCCAACCCGTAAGTCTAGATTCAATCTTGGAAATGAGAGGGAACCAATCAGATCTAAGGAGTTTGGTAGGTCCGATTGTGATACCGAGATAGGAGAGCGGGAAGTCCGAGAGATTGCAGTTGAGAATCGATGAAATGTGGGGTCCAAGGTGATTTACATTACCCAACATAATGATCGAACTTTTGTTGAAGTTAATGGAAAGGCCAGATATACTTTCGAAGGTGTATAGGGCTACTTTTAGACAATGGATGTACTTATCCTGGGGAGAGACGAATAAAATAGTGTCATCTGCGAATTGCAAGTTGGAGACTGACAACGACGAGTCGGGTAGAGAAATACCTGAGAATAAACCATTGGACGAGGCCAGTTTAAGCATTTTGTTAAAGACATCCGCAACTAGGACGAAGATAAGAGGTGAAAGAGGGTCACCTTGTCTCAGACCCCGAGCGGATTTAATATGTCCCCCAGAAGCACCATTAATCGAAATTGAAGATATGCTCGAGTTAAGAATATGTTTGATCCAATTGCACCAATTGGGGGGGGGGGGAACCTCTATGAGTCATGAGTTCTAGGATGAAGTTCCAGTTTACAGTGTCAAAAGCTTTGGAAAAATCGAGCTTAAGGAGAGCACCCGGTGTGGAAGAGTGGTGACAGAAGGAGATGATTTCTTGGGTCGTGGCAGTGCAATCCATGATGTTCCTTCCGAGTATAAAGGCCGACTGCTCAGCCCCAACCAGAGTGGCGATAACTTGTTGGAGACGATTGGCTAGAACTTTGGTAATGATTTTGAAAGTTGTGTTGAGGAGGCTAATGGGACGGAAAGAGGGAAGGGTATTAGCACCAGGGACCTTAGGAATGAGGATGATTTTCGCATAATTCAATGTCGAGATGACTGAAGGGTCGGATTGGAATTCTCTGCACATATCTAGAATATCATGCTTAACTATATTCCAGAAGTGTTTGAAGAAGATTGGACCAAAACCATCAGGACCAGGTGCTTTATCATCTGACATATCATTCAAAGCAGTCCAGATTTCCTCATCTGAAAACGGGTGGTCGATGGGGATGTTGGCTTGGGATGGGTATAGGAGGGCCCAATTGATGTCCGGGAGGGAAGGGGAACGCTTGCCGAGGATGTCCCTGAAGTAATCAGTGAACAGACATAGGTGGTTAGATGGGTTTGAATAAGAGGAGTTGTTGTGATGCAATTCTGAAATAAGCAGCGATCTACGGTGCCCGCTAGCCGTTCGATGAAAGTATGAGGTGTTTCTGTCTCCATCTTCTAACCATTTGTCTTTAGATCTCTGTTTCCAACCAATTTCTTCTTACTTAACAAGTCTATCCAGATCCAATTCGAGAGTTAGTAGACGTGTCCGCTCCGACTCAGAGAGCAGTCGAGATTCCTCAATGATATTTAGTTATAAAATTTCGTCTTGGGTGGATGAGATTCGCGAACGGAGGGATCCCCAAATGGATCTGGCCCATGGTTTGATGATCTTTCTGAGGGAGCGAAGTTTGGACACTATTCTGGCGGAGGCTGATTGGATTTGTGATGGCTGAGACCATATCTGTTCGACGAAGCTATCAAAGGAGGGTTCCAAAAGCCAAAGGCGTTCGAATCTGAAGGGACGGCTGATGGGTGGCTGAGATCCAGTATCCAAGATGAGAGGGCAGTGATCTGATACAGATGAGGCAAGACCAGAGACCGAGGAAAGAGGGAATAGATCATCTCAAGTAGAGTTGTAGAGGAATCTATCTAGTTTGGCTAGGGTGGGAACAGATCTACGGTTAAACCAGGTGAATTGACGGTTGCTAATAGGAGGGTCGATGAGGGAACAGGCATTGATGAAGGAGTTGAAAGAGTCTGAATCTACCGAATAGCGATCAGAGTTACGCTCAGCAGGTGATCTAGTAGTGTTAAAGTCACCCCCAATGATCCAAGGGCCGTTGAGATAAGAGGCGAAAGAGAAACATTCTGCCCAAAGTTCATTTCTCTCTTGGATGCTTTGTGGGCCGTAGATGTTTGAGAAGAAATAGACAGTGTCAGTTTGTATGTGGCGTAAGGTTACGTGTAAAGCAGATGTATGCGCAGAAGTATGACAGTGTGACCATACTGCTTCGTTCCAAGCAGTAATTAGGCCACCCTTGGACCCAATTGCGTTTACATGGGCCCAACACGTTAATGTTGGCCCACCTATGTGTGTGATGAAAGATTGTGATGGATCAGATAGTTTGGATTCTTGTAAGAAGAGAATATCAGCTCTGTGTGGGGCTAAAATGAGGCTTACTGCATGTCTTTTAGACGGGTCCCCCAAACCCCTAACATTCCACGAAATTATTTTCATTGGGAAAGGGATAGCCTCTCTGATTCTAGTGTTTGCATGGCCAAATAATGATCTTCACTAAGACTCACACCCATGCAACGTGTCATTTTTTTATTAAGACTTTTATTAGCAGATGAAAAAACAACAGTTTTATAGAAACTACCAGGTAGAGATGCAGCTCGGCTGATTTTGGAACTCCGGCGAACAAGGGCAGGTGTGATTTGGTCAATTCGATCCGGCCCTGGTTGTGTCCGGCGGGTCCCTTGATTGAGAGGAGAGACCTGAGCAACTTCTGGGATGGGTGAATCATTTTGGTTAGGACGGACACAGCAGGTGGGAGATAAGGGGGGTTGCGGTTCACAACAATATCTTTAAGTGGTTCCACAGGACAAGGGTCCCAACCACGAGGACCATCAACCTCTTGGGATGAATCGGGACCCTGGGCAGGCGCCGGATGGGATTGGGGTATGTTGGGGTCAAGAAACATGGCGTCGAAACGGTTCTCAACCAAGTCATGGGGGGTAATGGATTCGTCTATTCCTCGGAAATCGATGTCGTAATCTGCTCCCAAGAACATTCTGTCCGGTCTGTGTGCTGGATGTGCATGTTCCCATTTCTCCACCGTAAGCAAGTGGTCAGCATTGTTGAGGTGCACTACAAAAGAGCATGGACTACCCACTCCTTTAAAGAATTGCATACTGACAAAGAGAAATATATGGTCGAAATTCGCCCAGTCACAGTCATCAAAGGCGACAAATCGACCAATAGGGCTGAGTGCATCTCTAACAGCGATCATGTTATTACGGAGGAACTTCGGGAATCCACTGACTCTGGTCCATGATGGTGGTTCAAGATCAGGAGCTTGCTGTTCGGAGTCTGACCATCTTTGCAGCAGGATAGAGCCACCCGGTTTCCTTAAGGTTTTCAGTTGGAGGGCTTGGTTGCGGATGTCAAAGGTGGGGCAGCAGAAGATAAAGCTGTTGTCAGTGAGAATCCATAGTGGCCATTCATCGTGGTGAAAGGTTTTGGAGAGCACGAGGTGGAGAGATTCGATGGACCAGAAGCCATCAATAATCGTGGCCATGAGGTAGAGGGAGGAGTCTTCCATTGAGAATTTTCGTGTGGTAGAGGATATGAGATGGGTGGGATAAAGAATTGGCTGATGAGGGGGTGTGGATCTAGAAGACTCCGGATGTGATGGCTGCTGAGAGGCGTTACGATTTTCGAGAGGGAATGATGAATGTGGGGTCCCAGCTGCGGGTTTTGAAGAGTTTTTGGTTTTGCCTTTTGTGGAGTGGGCAGAGTTGGAATTTTGGAATGAAAAGCGACTTTTTGTTTTCTTGGGACAGTGCGAGAAGGCATGCCCGAAAAAACCACAGAAATAGCAAATCTATGAGTCCCTACAAACTTTTGCCACGTGTCCCAAATCTGCACATCTGAGACAGCGACCTTTCAGTTTCAAGAATTCGATTGTAGAACGAACAGATTTGAATTCTGGTAGCCTCCGGCAACGGCGCTGAGCCTGGGGGGGAGTAGGTAAGACCGGAGGCATAGAGCACAAGGCTTGAGCATAAGATTTGGTTGTGGTGTGTCTCTGATGCATGGAAGGAGGAGGACTACTGACCGAAGCACCGGGAATGGGGACCTTGGGGAGCGAGTTGGATGGTGGACGAGGAGGGGCCAATGGAACGTGTGGTGGAGGGTTCGGATGGGTTTTGTATTTGTTGGGGACAAATGAGATTGGAGGAGGGTCAGAAGGCGATGGACGGGGAGAGGGAGTGGAGGTGGACGCCATTACACTTGTCGAAAATGAATCTAAAGTTTTTGTGCTTGGTTGTTTTCAGTGGAAATAAATATTTGGAAATTTATTTCATGAGAAAAGTATGGTTTGAAAACTGTTTTCAAAAAGGGTTGAAAATGGAAATATATCTTGCGAAGATATTTTGAGGATAATAAATAATTTGGGAGATTATTTATTGTTTGATGGTTGTTGTAAATGTTATTTGATAGCTAAATAACCGACTATCAATATTGGCCAATGCGTTGATCGGTTCGAAGAGACCGGGATTGGGATTTAAATCCTGAAAACCACTTCGATCCGGTTTGAACGTTTTCGTGTAGAAAACAAGAGTTTGGATTCGAAGGTGGAGCAGTGAAGTGCAAGGGCTGGTCGCTACTAATTCTGAGGTGATTCCAAAATGGATGTAGTAGGAGTAGTGCCTTCGGTTCCATTCGAACCCGGGACGGACTTGTATGGATGAATGCTTTCAGAACATCGTCAGGTGGGCGGTGAGCATTCTAAGTGATATGTTCTAAAAAGGTAACGCTTAGCCTCGAGCCTCATCAACCGGGAATGACTGAAAATCAGGGGATATGCAGCAAGGCTAAGTGGGTAGCGCCCATTAGGGTGAGGTCATCCCTGTCTAGATGTCCCTTTTATTCGGCTTAGTGGTGCGGTTGCTGATCCCAACCGTGGGGTGATCTTACTCGGGATTATCCAGTAAGGGGTAGTCCTGGTCTTGTGTTGTAGGAGATTGGGAGTAATCCTCGGTACGGTGATCTAGACCACGTACTATGACAGATGGTAACCTAGTGACTAATCATTAGTTGGAAATTCATTCTCCTTACGTATTGTTTGTATTACCCACTTTGTGGCTAGTATGCTGGAATTTAATAAATGTAACAATTTCGGCTATTTGAATAAGTACTTGTATATAGACACTATTATAATATCAAAGGATTTTATAATAAATGTTTTAGCTATCGTAAGGTTAAAACCCAACATGTTTATTTGTGGCGTGGTCTTACGAGGTTCTTTTGTTTTCAAAGAATTTTGAAACTTAAATAATCAATTTGAGTGTGGTTTTCTCACGCTGGTTTTCCAGATTGAATCGGGTGTTATTTAACTATAATGCTCTGGTCAGACCGAGTATTATAGAATACAGGATATGATGCTGTGGAGCTCAGGAGACGAGCTGGATGGCGATATATACTTCCGTATTTCATTATTATTCCGCTGTGTGTTAAGTTTTGAGGACAAGTTTATATGACTGTCCAATTGTATGTTATTGATGCTGTTGAACTCTGATGATGTATTCTGGTGATGTATGTATAAAACAGATATAGTTTTCTTTTGTGTAAAGATCTGTTATTATCATTATATTTTATTCCACTACAATGGTAAGATTCTATTGTTGTTTTGTTTTCTCTTCTTCTATCTCTTTCTTCTTTAACCCTAATGGTTTGTATTTCCGTTTTGAGTTGATGTGTTGGATAATAGTGTTGACTTAAGGGGTACGGATTTGCGGGCCGTTACATTAAGCATCTTAGAGAGTAAATTATCTTTTTAATTTTAATACTGCAAAATACATTCTTATTCCAGTTTTTAAGAAAATTCCTAAGACCTTTAAGTTTTAAAAAAATTGCTGAGTTATCCGTATTTCTAATATTACAAAAGTTCATTGATATTCATTTATTTTTAATTAGATTAGAGAAGTTAGATTCTAATAATCATATTTCTTCAAATTTAAAAGTTTACTAACAATTTTATGACGATCACATGTAAGAGTGATAGGGCAGTGGTAAGAATATGTATAAGGCAAACCAGTGACTCTACAAATAGGAAATTTATCCTCAATTTCATCGCTGATGAAAAATCTAACTAAAGAGCCACGAATGGGGATTCCCTAGTATTGCTCCAAGTAAATTCTCTATTAACCAGTGACAATTCTATCAAATTACTTCTAATAATAAATTGATCAAATTCTTCTATAGAAGAGAAATCACCTTTTCTGGCTGATCATTCCCCTTAAAAACGTGTAACATTGAAGTCATCACCCATAATCCAAGATTCAAGAGTGAATGATTTAAATTCTAGACATTTGCTCCACAAAACTCGATGAATAATTTTTGAGTTTGGTCCATAAATATTAGAAATATTTAATAAAGAGTTATCATAAAGTTAATGAGAATTGTATGTAAAAAGTGTTGCTTAGTAACAGCTTGAAGAAGTTTAAAGGAATTATCACGCCCCCTATAAGTAAACCCTCAGAGGCTCCAACTGAAGGTAAACACGCTCAATGTCTAAAATGAAACCACCTAATCTTCTATGAAGATGAAGATCAAGACAGACTATTTTCGTTTCCTGTAAAAGGGCAATAGCAATAAAGTAATCCTTGAAAAACGCTTTGATTTTACCACATTTATTTAAATCATGTAGACCCTTAGTGTTCCAACTAATAATCCTCATAATACAGATGATCTAACTCTCTCTATTTCCTTAACCTAATGTAAGCAGTATCTAATTCAACATTAGTAAAAATAAAAGCGGTTTTCCCAGCTAACTGACATAACTTACTGGTAGAAAAACTACCTATAGCATAGGAAGAATAAGTACTGCCTAACTCAGAAATCATACCTGAGCCTAAATTCGTAGTATCACTCATGGCACTCCACTCAGGTAACTCACCCATAATCGAAGAATGGCTGCTACAGACCCTGGCACTATGACGATCAACCCCATTGATAGCAACTGATTTCCTAGCTTACCTTTCTTTGACGATGAAGATAAAAATGAGGCTTTATCGTCAATATTGCATTCACTACCATTTACTGCGACAATGCTTTATGCACGTTGTGATATGTCCTTTACCGCATTACCACCTTCAATCACATGAACATCTGAATTAACAACATTGCCAACCTCAGACTGAGTCTCCACAATAACTGCAAAAGTGTTTTGTGCACGCTGTGATATAGTTTTTGTCGCATAACCACCATCTGAGAAATCAACCCCGCCTCCAATCTCATTTTGAATCACTACAATTACTACTGAAGTGCTTTCTGCACACTGTGATATATCTTCTGCCGCAAAACCTATATCTGAGAAATCAACGCCACCTCCAATCTCAGTTTTGATCTCTGCAATAACCGTCTAAGTGTTATATGCACACTGTGATACATCTTTTGTCTCATAACCACCATATGAGAGTCAACGCCACCTCCAAACTTAAGAGCATGAACATCAGAATTTGTAAGTTTTCTTTCTAAAATAACAATCACTGGATCGTCAGAATTTACAACAATGCCCTCCACAGTCTGAACCTCCACTGTAATATCAAAATTTGCAGTTTTTCCTTCTTTCTTTGAACACAAGAGGATATTAGACACAAGCAGATTATCAAAGTTCGCCACTACGTCAGACTGGATCTACACTACACTAGAGTTTGACAATCTTCCCACAACCACTCCATCTAGAACCCCAACCGCACACAAAATCGATTACCATTGATAACCGAGCAGTTTGAAATAACATCATAATCCTTATGCATATCATCCCTATCCAAAAGAATATCAGAACATGACCTCCAACTCATAGCCATTTCATCAAGATCCCCAACCACACCACAGATTTGATCATCAAAAGTAACCAAATTGTTTGAGATAACATCATTTGCCTTGTACATAACATCACCTAAATTATCAACTGTCTTACGTATACCATCATATAAATCACTTAATTCATGATGCACATTATCTATTTGCAGACTGTCTGATGCAACATTCCAGTCATTAGAAACATAAGAATCAATGATCTGATTAAAACTTTTCTTGTTATGTCTTTCAGCAGCTACTTCACCAAGATCAGTCTCCTTGTTAACATCACCACCCCCAAAATCCTCTAACGGACTGTCAAAGGTAGCACAACACTTATGAAACCGATTCTCAAATCTATTCCCATATACTAAAGATCCAAAAACTGAAGGAACGTCAATACTACCATCAATACACCGAGTAATCACAACTGCTCCATCTAACAAATCAGGATTCTTATCGAAATCCTCCAATGACTTAAGACAATCAAAGCGGTTAGTAGTGACTAACTCAAAACTCTCCACATCACAAGATTTTGCACTGAATTTTTTCTATGAACATAAAAAAAAAATTATTCAATTCACACAGTTGAACTGTAGAAATAGAACCCCCCTTAAAATAGACTATATACCCATAGTCATCTACTGTATCAATGGATTTCACGGAATGAGGACCCAATCTACAGTGCGAAACAACAGGATCTAATAACAAAGGATCAAAGATATTAAGCTCCTCCCTTTGAACCACAACAGAGATATCTGAAGCTTCATTAGCACCTTTAAAATTGCTCGAAACTCCATAATTTTCACTATAAACTAGCAATATATCCGTAACTGAATCATCAGATTCTAAAGAAGAAGCATATTTCCCAAAATAATCCATAGGATCACCAAATTTCAATATATAATTCTTACCAATATTAACTGCATTTATCACATCAAAATTTTTGAACCATTCCTCCAAGAAATCAATTCCTTCTTTCCACTAAGTCCATAGATGATCTAATAAAATTCTCTTAAGCTTCATACATTTAAGAACAAAAAGAAATCCATGATAGGAGATTTTTATGCCTATTAGAAGTAAGATTGAATTTCATGGAGCATTCAATCTTTTTGTAACCAAAGAAGCCACACCCAAAACATCTAATTAGGTCACAACAATCCTTAGCAAAATGGGAAAAGTCTCCACATCGATAACATATCTTACTCCTTCTGAAATCAACCCAATTCTTGGATCTAGGCTTTTGTAAAATAGATCGCGGAGAATGAAAATCTTTAACCAACTTAGAAAAGGTACAAGCATAGATATGATTAGAAGAAAAATCGTCATCGATAAAGAGTAAGAATCGAGAAGTTTAGGAGAGAAAAATGCAAAAATTAAGAAGATGGATGCGGGAACGAGAAGGATGTCGTCGCCATTTTCTGTATTATAGATAAAATATTTGTATTTCGAGAATAATTCATTCATAGTATAACATAGTGTGAAAAGGCAGAATAAAGATATTAGGGTTCTCGCTTTCCCTATTATTGCTAATTTGATATTATTATTTTTGATTGTTTTCGTCGTTACCTCTCATATTAAAGGAACTAAAAGTGCTATTTTTCAGAGTCCGTTGTCATGGAGTCAGTATCTCTTTGCAATGGCTCTTGAAAGTTTATTATATTTTAAATATATCGATAATGCATATTTCGTATTTGATAAATTATGCATGAAGTATAAAAATGAAAAATATGAAAATATTTATTTCTTATATAGATGTACTCAAATCACTATGAGTATGTTTTCATATTGTTATTAGTAATACGGTATATTTATCATTATTGGGCCTTTAAACCAATTATAATATATAAGATAATAGGAGTAATCAAACCGACCGGTAGGGAGGTTTGCTTACTGTCACTGACCAAAATCAATTTTTCTGAAGCCAAAAAACGTGGATCTTGTCTCATCGCGGTTTCCTTAAAAACATGGATCTTGTCTTATGGCGGTTTCCCTAAACTTCCTCCTTTTAATTCGCGCATCAAAGATTCCAAATTCAAATCTATTATGATTTTCAAATTCTAAAATTTCAATTTCAAATCGACAATTTTGAATGCTTTGATTAATATTTAAATTTGAAATTCATATTTTCAGATTCAAATCTCAATTTATTCTTTTCCAATATATTATCACTTAATGTTTAAGTAATACTAAAAAAAATTAAATGTATATCTCTTATCAAAGTTATACAATCGAACGGTCGGTTTCTCTACCGTTGTGCGGTTATACTAGTTATTATGAAAACTACAAATAATTAGTAAGTTTGCATAGTGATTTATAAAATTAATGTGAATGACACAACATTACCTGCAATGCGGCTAGAATAACTAACTTATGCATAGAAAGTCAGCCTTGGTCATACTACCAAAACAGCACAAGATAAGCAGGAAAAAATCGGTTATTTGTTAATTTTGCTTATATGCAAGGAAATGGTTCGATGTTTACAACATTGCGAGGTTCCATCATGGAGTTGAAGATTCTTGAATGGCAGGTATTTATAAAAATAATTCAACATCCGTTGTTTTTTACAAAGGAAAACAACACCATGGTATATAGAGTTTAGCATATTATAATAGCTATCATTTATAGCTGTAATACCACTACAGTTTTTATGGTCTTATCATGGTCAACTCATGTAGTTTACTGCATATATGTTCTTGAATAGCTCCATGATAGTGTTTTTTATAAAGTTAGATAAATATGGTACATTGTTTCGTGTATTTGGACATATATATTAGGATAAACTATGTTTAGGATGAACAAAACCATGATGGAAGAGTATGATAAATGTATGGCATAGAAAACAACAAAACAAAACCTGTTGTTCTTTGCATTATAAAGAATGGGTTCTTCTTGAGAAAATGAATCTTATTATTTGTTCTTCAGACTGTACAACTAATGCATGTGTGTATTATAGTCATTTGATTAATTTTGAGTTTCAAGCCTTATGTAAGTTATTAATTAAACTCAAATTTTACATACCTTTATCATAGAGTGAAACCACGTGACACTAATAAGGATGTTGAGTAATATATTAACTCATTCTTGAGACAAATATTCTCTCAAAACAATATTGTAACATACGTTCCATCTTTATGCATACCCATGTGCACAAGTTTAATCTTCAAGCTAATTACAAAAGCATGGAGAAATTTTGATCTGAATTTGGCAGCTTTTCTTATTACCTAGCAAAATAAGTTTTTGTCAGCTTTTCCTATTACCTAGCAAAGTAAGTTTTTGTCAATATACTCAGGGTTTAGGTTGAGAAAGATTCTAAATTGTGTAAATGGCATGTTCTTTGTGAACCATCACATATTTAGGATGTTAGGAAGTTTCTTTTTATGTCAAGGTTGTGGCAAAAAGCAGTGGAAAAGCTATCCTCAAATTTGAATATTGGTGAATTCCACCCACTAAAATGGAAGACTACATATTGGTTGTGGTTGGTGATGGGAGGATTTAGACCTCATATGCAAATTATTATGAAAGGAGAGATTATTCTAGAAGGAATGAATTACTATGAGAAAATGTGTTTTTAAAGAGGGGTTAGAAATAGTCGTGAACTATTTGAGTAAATTCTTTTTTTCTCTTTGCCACTTTTTGTTTGATATCAGTTTGTAGATCCACTAAATATTTATTTTTTTCATTATGTCATTTAGCATACATTATGAGTAATCTTAGTTTACCATATTACTTCAATGTGATTAACAAAGTTTATTAGTGAATCATGTGTTATTATTGTTATAATAGTTGCATTGAATATTCAAATATAGCGAGGATTTTTAATATTGAAGAATTAAATTGAAGAATGAGTTTGAAGACTCATATCGTAATAGTTTTAAGTGAACTTACAAATCTCCATAGAATTTGAAACAAGCCAGACAATATTTGTTCATGCTTTTGGTTAAAGATTATGAGTGTAAATCTACACAATGTATTTTCTGCGTTCAACATTTACAAAAAAGAAAATTAATGCATAAAAATATAGCAATAAGATTTGTGCATATTTGTTCAGAGTATTTTAGAGTAAAAGGAAGTTAACTCACATATTTATTTGTATCAGCACTATCTATAGATATGACTAATATTTCACAATAAATGAATTTGCGCTCGATTATATTTACACACATCCCACGAACGTACCTAATACACTAGTTTATATAATTGGATATTAGAATATATTGCCAATCTTGTATATCGAAATTTTGTATAACATCATCATTTTGAGGCCCGGAACTAACCACTGTGAATGCTGCAGTCATGCGTAGTTTTTAATCCCCGGTGAGAAAATGCAGCTATGTTAATCTTATCAATAATCAAAAGCACATGAATATGAAAATAATTTCGAATACAATTCAGAAACAAATTTTGCATTCCATTTAAATATGATTTCATATTCATTACATAATCCCATTTACGATCCCACGTTTAGAAAAAAATATAATTATTACAAAATACTCCAAGAGCGTTATATAAAGATGCCTCCTTAGATGATCAGAGTCTACTAATTGGCAGTTATAGTCCTCTGTCACTACATACATTCAAATAGCCAAACACAGTGGAAATAAGTAAGGCTTCTTATAGCTAGATTGCCTCTTGCACATTTTTGGAAGCTTATTCATCTAACTGGACTTGAAACCCCTTACTCTCGACCTACTCTAATGAGTATCCGAGAGTTTAAGAGGAAAAACAAAAACTTCGGGCCGGACAAAAGGTTTGGTATGAATAATAACATACCATCTCGAACCAAATAAAATCTAGTAAGACCACACCGCCAAGCAGAATGGGTTTCCCCTCACTAGTATCTTAACTAAAACATATTAACCATATATCGTGCTCCTGCATCCATAATGGTTATAACTATCTACAGTTACGCAACATATACTGGATTATCCATCCCAGTTTATTTGACTACCCATCTAAATTTTTATTAGTTGTCCATCTTATACTTATGTGGACTACCCAAATTATATACAATTACTTGCATTACCCATCCCATACCACATTGACTATCCATCACACATGGTTTCATTATCAAAGTTATGTGGACTATCCATCTCACTTATAAACATTTTTATGGATTATCTATCCCCTTCCGTATGGACTACTCATCACATATGGTTTCATATATTTAAAATGATATAGACTATCCATCACACATCCTATAGTTTTCTTAGGATATATGAACCCTTCAATAACCATATAGAGACTATCCATCTCCGACATGATGTGGACCATCCATCTCACATCTCGTAGTTTTTCTAGGATAACTATGAACCCATCACATGTTCATTTAATTCATGTTTGACCCATATGTCCAATATATATCTATTGGTATCCCCGATTAGGTTATTTATGCCTTAAAATTATAACATCTCAAATTTTATGCATTGGTATCCCCAATGGATCTTGCCGAAACCATAGAGAAAAAATATATTGGTATCCCCAATAGTTAATGTCGAAATTTATAAAATAAAATACATCAATGTCCTAAATAAGCAATATAAAGGTTACAAAGTTGAATACATTGGTATCCCCAATGGTATAGCCAAATTTATAAAGCATTTAGCATGTTGAAGCTAAGCTACATTGGTGTCCCTAATAATAATGTCAAAATTTACAACAAAAACAACATTGGTATCCCCAATAACAACGACGAAGAAGAAGACTTAAGGCTTAATAAAGAATATGGGCAACATACATGTTACACTATATAACGTTGAGCCTCTACCCAAGGTTATAAAAACAAAACTTAAATCCTTTTAAGTATAAACCCCATGTTGAAAACAAAGTTGTCGACTTTCATAGGATATTCGTTATCCACCTTTCAAAACTAAGCTTTAGGATATTATAAAGCAAATGGATAACTATTGAAAACATAGAGTTATCGACCCTTTTGAATCTAGGCTATATCGCTTCTTTAAAACGTTTTTAATTTATGTAGAAATGAGCCTCGTTGGCGTTAAAAGGAAGAAACGCAACATCAATACTACGTTGCATCGTTGCCATCCCCATAAAATATAAAACGTTGGCATATAAGGTTGCTGACACTGATGCATAGCGGCTTCAACGCTATCAGCGTCACTATTAAACTTTTATAGTTAGATTACTTTGGCTATTATGCCGCCAAATGTATTGGTGTGAAGTTAAAACATAGGTGACGGGATGTGGCTTCAATATAGATGAATCACGATATCGTGGTGCCAACAAGTATATGTTGTCGTCTTTGTCGACTTCGACACAGTTGGAATCACTCCATAACTACCAAGCAGTTATCATGTGCTTACCTCCTTACGGTCATCGACATTCATCAATGAAATAGTGTTTTAGGCTCGATGATGGTATAATTGGTATGGCATTATCATAATTATCATGAAAACTGATTTCATACTAATGAAAGCATATACTTTTCACCAAAACCAATTTTTTATCCAATTCCTATTGGATAAAACAATATATTTGCAATTTCTTTTCAGAAAAACTACCACACATTAGTTTTACTTTTCCAAAATATTTTTCAATTTAATTAATTAATAGTCTTAATTAATTAATATTTTAAATGCTTTTCTAGAATACTAAATTCACAATAATTCGAAATCACTTGGAAAAAAATCCCTAAAAATCAAATAAATTCCAAAATACCATATTCTTCATCGTACAAAAATTTTAAGGCCAAAAACTATTTTTAATCATTTTAAAACCTCAAATTAACCCAGTTTCCACCTTAGAAAATTCATAAAATATTTACTTCAACTCCAAAGTTACGAAATTAAAAAACCTTTCCAAATTAATATTTTCCTCAACATACCAAAAAATCAAAATGATTGGAGATTAAAAATTTAGGTTTTACCCTTAAAACCCACTTAAAAAATTTCATAAAAATTCTATAAATCATTATTATATCCAAACAATTATTATACAAACATATCTTAGTAAAACAAATAATAATAATTCGGGTACTATCCATCACCAAATATAAAACATAAGAAAATGAGATGGTTCATGTATTATTCACTTTAAATTTAATGTTGGAGTTGAGATTTGTTATTGCTTTAGTTTCTCTAAGCTCTTCCTCTTCGAACCCCTTTGATTTCGATCTCCTATAGCCTTTTAATGGTTTTCCTTATTGTGCTTCCTTTTACATTGTTTATGGAGTGAAAATGCGACGCCCCACCTCTATACCCACGCTAGTCAAGAACACTACGGTGAATGCTGTCAACTAGCACGGAGAATAAGGCTGTTGAGGAGCGACCATCCGTGTAATTGCTTTGCGCGAGCATTGATATGTCAGATAGTATAACATGCAATACTTTATCAAGAGGGAAATCCGACACACCGACACAAACTCAAAGCTACTACACAGTGGCTGTAATATCTTCAGAAATAAATATAGAAATAAACATAACATAAATCAGTCACAAATAATTCATACCACAAAGGCGGAAATAGATATGAATACTACACATAAAAGTGTACATCAGAGTAGTGGTCAGAAGGATCCACAATAACACAAAATAATAGCAACATGTGCTATACAAAAGAATACATCAATGAGTCAATATCTCAAGAGTATACAACAAAAACTACTAATCTAAGTAGTAAGCAAAAGGTCAGAATATCCCTGGAGAGAAGTCAAGCAGAAGCACCTGTAACATCTCGGTCTGACCCGAGTATTATTTAATAAAAAAATAATAAACGGATCAGTCTAACTATAAATATCAGATGAAACGATATAGAATAAGAGAGATGACTAAACACATAATAATCACAATGCCAAGCTGTGATATATATAAATAATTGAAAAATCAACAAGAGATTAATCAGTGTCACCAAATCTACACAAGAATCAAAGAAATGCCATACTCCTTATTTCGTTCATCAAACCACAAATATTGACAATAATATCAATGTCAATCACAAAAGTCAATGACGCACAAATTCACCAATGCACAAATATTGATAAAACTTATCAATGGAAATCACGAAAATTGGTGAAGCACAAATTTTAGAAATCATCTCAAGAAATCCAGAAATCACAAAGGGGGGGAGGCCTATCACAAACGGGAGCATAAAGCTCGCCAACACGTGTATCACAAACGGAACGCTAATTCCATGGTTGCTAACCATCACAAATTGAGCCGAAGCTCCACAAACGGCCCAAAGACCATGGGTTGCTACCCCACCAAATTGAGTCGAAACTCCACAAAACGGGGTTTAGTCTCCCTCGCAGACAAAGAGACATCGCACATTGCTAGTCTAAATCACAAAGATGATCGTCATGATCAACGGGAAGTGTCGATTACAGTAAGCTAGTAAATATATGAGCTTAGAATCATGTCCCATAACCACTAGCTTAACTTAAATATTTACGAACAAATTGTAGATCTCCACTAGAAAATTATCACAAGAGTTTCAATCGAACAAGTCCAAGAATTAACCAACAAAGTGAACGCAAGCGTTTCATACCACTTGTTTTACTAAGTCGTTTAATTAGATTTCTCATACGAGTGAGGTAAAGGTTTGTATATACTAATAGATTGGAAAACGGTTTTAGAAACGAGCTTTGTAATTAAAGTAGTATTAAAATCGTTTGAGGAAAGAGATTTGATATTTACTACTAGTATAGAAAACCTTTATATTTTTAAAGTGACAAGTCACAAAGAAGATTGTAAGAACTATCAATCACTAAAATTCACATTCGAAGACGTGAATAAAATCCAAAGAAACCGATAAAGAATCCATTGAAATGGATATTCAAAAATCCCTAAAACGGAGTCATCAAAGTCATAATAATTGATAACAACAAATAGGATCATCACGAATCGATTTAAATTGGAATTCTCAAGCGAATAGGCAAATAGGCAAAATAGGCAAAACACAGCAGTTTCAGACGTCTGAAACAAGTGGTTCAGACGTCTGAATCTGGAAATATAAAAATTTCCAAAACACAATTCAGACATCTGAATCAAGTGTTTCAGACGTCTGAAATAGGCATATTTTAGCCTATTTCCTCTCTGGTTCCAATTGAACCAATTCAGACGTCTGAAACCATATATTCAGACGTCTGAATCTGGGAGTAGAAAACTTCCCAGAACAATATTCAGACATCTGAATATTAGGTTTCAGACGTCTGAATCTGTAATTCAGGGCATTCCCTGAACCTAGGCCAAAAATGGCTAAACGAATATCGGAAACGATCGAGCGAGCAAATGGCGATGACTAAGGAATTACGTCGAACGACAACCCAGCCTACACGACTCTTCGATACGCCTCAAATATCAATGTCCAAATATCCATAATGGGATTTTCATAAATTGGACCAAAACACCAAAAATTGGAATATACACGAAATCGATCCAAACCAAAATCGATTGCACACGGATAAACGTTAGGAATTCATACCTAACAATCGAAGATAATTATAGACTAAGATGTGAGATAAAAATCTCACCTTTTTACCAAAATCAAACAAGAAGAAGCTTGAAAGCAAATGGAGAATCAACCTCTCTTCAATACAACCCTAATGAGCTCGAATCTATGCTCAAAACAAGAACATTCCCAAAATTAGGTTTAGGAATTTCTGAAATTGGTAAGAGAATAAGTTGGAGAAGAAGAAGAGAATGCTTACCAATGGGTTCTCTTGAATTTGGAGCTAGGAATTTGATTTGCAAAAGAAAATAGGGTTTTGGAGTTTTAATTTTCAATCTCTCCCACCATTATTGCCTTAGAACTGAAGAGAGAAGAGAATGAGAGTGAGTGGGGAAGAGTGGCTCAGATTTGAGCATAAGTTAAACATAGGGCTGAGCCCAAAACCAAACCCAAAGTGAAAAGTAGCAAAATTCAACTTTCTCCAAACATATCGAAGCTTATACTCAAAAAGGTCGCAAACGGCATTTTAAACTCAATGGAAGTGGTCCCGAGTCCTAATTCGACCGTATGCAAAAAGTAGCTTTTCGGACTAAAATCCGACTAACGATAGAATATTTAAATAAAATATTTAAATATAAAATCGACAAATATGCGGGTTGTTACAGACTCCCCTCCTTAAAGAAATTGCGTCCTCGCAATATTTAAGAAGAAGATATATATAGTAACAACCATAAAAGCATATTCAACATAAAAGAAGTTTGAAATAAGAAGTTCACCTCAAAGAGCACGAGAAAGTAAGTCCGGATGTGTTCGCTCGATGTACCATCTTGATTCCCAAGAACAATCCTTAGGATTTGAAGACCATTGAACTTTAACAAGCGGTACATCTTTATTTCGAAGGCGTTTGACTTCCGAAGCAATGATACGAATAGGATGTTGCTCATAAGTTAAATTAGGCGAAACTTCAATCTCTTCCACAACACCGGGCTCAAGAATAGAATCGGAATCTAAGACATTTCCGAAGTTGAGAAACGTGAAACACGTCATGCATAGCAGAAAACTGAGCCGGTAATGATAGGCGATAAGCCATGGAACCAATACGTTCAGTGATAGGAAATGGCCCAATATATCGAGGCGCTAATTTTCCCGATCGACTGAAACATACGACACCCTTCATTGGTGAAACACGAATAAAAACAGAATCTCCAACAGAAAATTCTAATTTCCTTCTTCGATTATCGGCATAGGATTTTTGTCTACTCTGGGCTTCTTTCATCCTATGTCGAATAAGTTCAATTTTCTCTGTGGAATCACGAATAAAATCTGGACCTAAAACTAGCTTCTCACCGGCCTCAAGCCAACAAGAAGGAGATCGGCATGGCCTTCCATAGAGTGCCTCAAAAGGTGCCATACCAATACTAGATTGGAAGATATTATTATAGGAAAATTCAACAAGTGAAATATGATCTTTCCAACTTCCACCAAAATCAAGAACACAAGCACGAAGAAGATCTTCAAGAGTTTGATTCACACGCTCGGTTTGTCCATCGGACTGAGGATGATAAGGGGTGCTAAAATTAAGCTTCGTTCCTAAAGCTTTTTGAAGACTCTTCCAAAATCCACTAGTAAACAATGGATCACGATCACTAACAATAGAAGTAGGAACACCATGTAATTTAACAATCTCTTTAACAAAGAGTTTGGCCAAAAGAGGAATGGTTCGGTTAGACCGAACGGGAATAAAATGGGCGGATTTAGTAAGTTTATCAACGATCACCCATAAGCTATCATGACCCGAACGAGAACGAGGAAGGCCATCTATAAAATCCATGGAAATTTGATCCCACTTTCAAATTGGAATTTCTAAAGGTTGCAATAACCCACTGGGCCTTTGATGTTTGGCCTTAACGAGTTGGCAAGTCATGCAACGCTTAACGAAGTTAGCGATGTCAAGTTTCATTCCCTCCCAATAATATAGTCGCTTCATATCCGCGTACATTTTACTACTACCGGGATGAATGGTGAATTTAGAACGATGAGAATCTTCTAAAATATCCTTACGAAGATCAATAATATTTGGTATGACAAGTCTACCAAATTTTCGAATGCCGCCACGAGAATCGATATCGAAGTCTTTCAAACCTTCAGTATCAATTTTATCCTTAATATTTTGGCCAAGAAGAGCCAATTCAGGATCTAGCCTTTGAGCTTCAAGAATGTGGTCTAAAAGAGAAGGATGAGCCTCAAGGCTACATAAAACAAATGATGAACATAAATCGGATACGCGGTCTCGAATCTCACAAGTGGATAAGATCTCGAGATCGTTCCATTCAGATATCATCATAGAAACAACAGCTTGTTGTTTACGGCTAAGTGCATCCGCAACGCGATTTCCCTTTCCGGGAGTATAAAGGATATCAAGATCATATGGTGCAAGGAATTCGAGCCAACGCTGTTGACGCAAATTAAGCTCCTTTTGGGAGAATAAATACTTCAAGGACTTATGATCGGTATAAAGAACAAATTTCTCTCCTAAAAGATAATGACGCCAAATCCGAAGAGCAAAAACAATAGCCGCGAGCTCTAAATCATGAGTGGCATATCTAGTCTCAGCAGGCTTCAATTGCCTAGAAGCATAAGCAATAACACGTTCTCTTTGCATAAGAACGACACCCAAACCAACGCGACTAGCATTGGTATAAACAACGAAATCTTGATTCCCCTCGGGGATAACGAGAATAGGA
This sequence comes from Allium cepa, assembly GCA_030765085.1. NCBI lineage: Eukaryota > Viridiplantae > Streptophyta > Magnoliopsida > Asparagales > Amaryllidaceae > Allium > Allium cepa. The sequence continues at coordinate 404,303,139 of CM060940.1, read as the reverse complement.
GCATCAGAAAGAAGTTCTTTTAATTTCTGAAAAGAAACTTCACATTTGTCCGACCAAATGTATTTAACACCTTTCTTCGTCAAGCTAGTGAGAGGCACAGCAATCTTAGAAAAGTCTTTGATAAATCGGCGGTAATAACCTGCCAATCCCAGAAAGCTACGGATTTCTGTCACGCTCTCCGGTCTCTTCCAATTCTGAATCGCTTCAATCTTTGAAGGATCCACTGATATTCCGGACTCGGAAATAATATGGCCTAGAAACTTCACACGAGATTGCCAAAAATGGCATTTAGAAATTTTTTCTTTTTATTGATTACTCCTAAGAGTTTCCAACACAATCCGAAGATGCTTTTCATGCTCCTCCTCGGTTTTAGAATACACAAGAATATCATCGATAAAGATGAGAACAAACTGGTCGAGAAAGTTTTTGAAAACTCTATTCATAAGGTCAACGAAATAGGCCGGGGCATTCGTTAACCCAAATGGCATAACAAGCCATTCATAAGATCCATACCGAGTACGGAATGATGTCAAAGGAATGCTATCCTCTGCAATACGAAGCTGATGAAAACCGGTAGCCAAGTCCAATTGTGAAAAGACTCTAGCACCACTAAGTTGGTCAAATAAATCATCAATCCGAGGTAAAGGATATTTACTTTTGATAGTAAGATCATTAAGCTTGCGGTAGTCAATGCAAAGCCTAAGTGTATCATCGGATTTCTTCACAAAAATAGCTGAAGCTCCTCAAGGCGAGGAACTAGAGCGAATAAATTGCTTCGTCTCCAATTCAGATAATTGTTTACGCATCTCCTCGTTTTCTTTATTGGACATACGATAAGGAGGGCGAGTGATAGGTTGAGCTCCAGGAATGAGATTAATTTTAAACTCAATTACTCGCTTAGGTGGTAATCCTAAGACGGGCTCGAATATGTCGGAAAATTCACGAACGACGTGAATAAGAGAAATAATATCACCCTCATCATCATCATCATCATCACGAGGATTTAAAGAATATAAAGATGCGACCAAGCTAGAAACTGAATCTTGAAGATTAATAGAAATCTGCTTAACAGATTGAGGATGTCGGAGATGAATAGTCCGCTCAGGACATAGGATATGAGCTTCATAACCATTAAGCCAATCCATTCCCAAAATCATTCCAAAGCCTAAATAACGCATGACATGCAAATCGGCTCGGAAAGAAAAATCACACAAAATAATCTCGACATCTTTACACAATAAACTGATTGTTGCGGATCCACCAACCGGATTCGCAATTCTCAAAGAAGTCATTAAACACAAAGCATCTAAAGAAAAGGTATCAACAAGTTCTTTTGATATAAAATAATGGGACGCACCCGTATCAAAAAGAACTCGAATAGGATGATCACGAAATAAAATAATTCCATCCAGAATAGAATGAGAAATACCTTGGCCACGAGATATGTTGCCAGGGGCTTGAGCAACATTAAGCTTTCCCTCTTTCCTGCCCAGAAGCTTGGGGCATGAAGATATAACATGACCGGGACCTTTGCAGTAGCGACAAGAGATAGACTTGGGACACTTGTTCGCATAATAGTCCTTCGAACCACAATTATAGCATTCCCCACGACCAAAGGAAGAAGTCTTTGCCACGGAGGTTGCTTGCTTCCCTTTCTTATTAGGATAGGGGCCTTTGAATTTGTTTGGCCTCTTCTTGTTGTTGTTGAAGCTTGGTTTGGAACCCACCATTTCAACATCATTCTCCCTATCCGCCTCTTCAAGACGAAGAGCGATATCAACGAGTTGGTCGAAAGAAACTTCTAATTTTAGAAGTAATGGCTTCTTGAGACTTTTGTTCAAGCCATATACGAACCTCTGGTTCTTCTTCAATGGGGTGTTGATGTATTCAACCCCATATTTGGAGAGAGATTCAAAAGACGCGACATACTCTGCCACGGAAGATTCACCTTGAACAAGGTCTATAAAACGGCGAGCCAAAGTCACCTTCTCAGCTTCTGGTACGAATTTCAACTCGAAGCGTTCCCGGAATTGCTCGCAGGTGAGATCTGCTTCATTAATCTTAAAAATAAGAAGCTCGTACCAGTCCAATGCTCTTTCTCGGAGCATACTAGAGGCCACCTGAACTCGGTGAAGGTCAATAAGATTCATGCGAGAAAAGATTCGATCGCATGACCTTAGCCAAGCCTGTACTTCAATAATAGTTTCGAAACCTTTGAATGGCTCCCCACCCAAATTAGTGTAATCGCTGCACAAGCATGCAAATCCCGACTTTGGGTGAGTATGTTCCGGGTTAGCTCCAGCTGCTTGAGCATTTGTCACTAAATCAAGAAGCTGTTGAGCAGTCATAAAAACTCCATCCTGGGGCGGAGTGCTAGACGGTACGGCTCTGGGGCGGCCTGGTCTAGACATTTTTCTCCCTTTAGAAAGAAAGAAGAAGAAGAAAAAGGTTATTCACCAAATTGAATATCAAGCAATCTTGATAGACAAAACAAGGAATCATAAAAGAAAATAGGATAGGACGGCACGAGACCCGAATAAAATCCTAAAGCACGACTCCTAAGATGGACTTAGGATGATGATCCTTGTTAAATTATTCTACATTGTTCCGAAGTTTGGCTCTGATACCAAGCTGTGACGCCCCACCTCTATACCCACGTTAGTCAAGAACACTACGGTGAATGCTGTCAATTAGCACGGAGAATAAGGCTGTTGAGGAGTGACCATCTGTGTAATTGCTTTGCGCGAGCATTGATATGTCAGATAGTATAACATGCAATACTTTATCAAGAGGGAAATCCGACACACCGACACAAACTCAAAGCTACTACACAGTGGCTGTAATATCTTCAGAAACAAATATAGAAATAAACATAACATAAATCAGTCACAGATAATTCATATCACAAAGGCGGAAATAGGTATAAATACTACACATAAAAGTGTACATCAGAATAGTGGTCAGAAGGATCCACAATAACACAAAATAATAGCAATATGTGCTATACAAAAGAATACATTAATGAGTCAATATCTCAAGAGTATACAACAAAAACTAATAATCTAAGTAGTAAGCAAAAGGTCAGAATAATGGATCCCTGGAGAGAAGTCAAGCAGAAGCACCTGTAACATCTCGGTCTGACCCGAGTATTATTTAGTAAGAAAATAATAAACGGATCAGTCTAACTATAAATATCAGATGAAACGATATAGAATAAGAGAGATGACTAAACACATAATAATCACAATGCCAAGCTGTGATATATATAAATAATTGAAAAATCAACAAGAGATTAATCAATGTTACCAAATCTACACAAGAATCAAAGAAATGCCATACTCCTTATTTCGTTCATCAAACCACAACTATTGACAATAATATCAATGTCAATCACAAAAGTCAATGACGCACAAATTCACCAATGCACAAATATTGATAAAACTTATCAATGGAAATCACGAAAATTGGTGAAGCACAAATTCTAGAAATCATCTCAAGAAATCCAAAAATCAAAAAGGGGGGAGGCCTATCACAAACGGGAGCATAAAGCTCGCCAACACGTGTATCACAAACGGAACGCTAATTCCATGGTTGCTAACCATCACAAATTGAGCCGAAGCTCCACAAACGGCCCAAAGACCATGGGTTGCTACCCCACCAAATTGAGTCGAAACTCCACAAAACGGGGTTTAGTCTCCCTCGCAGACAAAGAGACATCGCACATTGCTAGTCTAAATCACAAAGATGATCGTCATGATCAACGGGAAGTGTCGATTACAGTAAGCTAGTAAATATATGAGCTTAGCATCATGTCCCATAACCACTAGCTTAACTTAAATATTTACGAACAAATTGTAGATCTCCACTAGAAAATTGTCACAAGAGTTTCAATCGAACAAGTCCAAGAATTAACCAACAAAGTGAACGCAAGCGTTTCATACCACTTGTTTTACTAAGTCGTTTAATTAGATTTCTCATACGAGTGAGGTAAAGGTTTGTATATACTAATAGATTGGAAAACGGTTTTAGAAACGAGCTTTGTAATTAAAGTAGTATTAAAATCGTTTGAGGAAAGAGATTTGATATTTACTACTAGTATAGAAAACCTTTATATTTTTAAAGTGACAAGTCACAAAGAAGATTGCAAGAACTATCAATCACTAAAATTCACATTCGAAGACGTGAATAAAATCCAAAGAAACCGATAAAGAATCCATTGAAATGGATATTCAAAAATCCCTAAAACGGAGTCATCAAAGTCATAATAATTGATAACAACAAATAGGATCATCACGAATCGATTTAAATTGGAATTCTCAAGCGAATAGGCAAATAGGCAAAATAGGCAAAACACAGCAGTTTCAGACGTCTGAAACAAGTGGTTCAGACGTCTGAATCTGGAAATATAAAAATTTCCAGAACACAATTCAGACGTCTGAATCAAGTGTTTCAGACGTCTGAAATAGGCATATTTTAGCCTATTTCCTCTCTGGTTCCAATTGAACCAATTCAGACGTCTGAAACCATATATTCAGACGTCTGAATCTGAGAATAGAAAACTTTTCAGAACAATATTCAGACGTCTGAATATTAGGTTTCAGACGTCTGAATCTGTAATTCAGGGCATTCCTTAAACCTAGGCCAAAAATGACCAAACGAATATCGGAAACGATCGAGCGAGCAAATGGCATGACTAAGGAATTACGTCGAACGACAACCCAGCCAACACGGCTCTTCGATATGCCTCAAATATCAATGTCCAAATATCCATAATGGGATTTTCATAAATTGGACCAAAACACCAAAAATTGGAATATACACGAAATCGATCCAAACCAAAATCGATTGCACACGGATAAACGTTAGGAATTCATACCTAACAATCGAAGATAATTATAGACTAAGATGTGAGATAAAAATCTCACCTTTTTACCAAAATCAAACAAGAAGAAGCTTGAAAGCAAATGGAGAATCAACCTCTCTTCAATACAACCCAAATGAGCTCGAATCTATGCTCAAAATAAGAACATTCCCAAAATTAGGTTTAGGAATTTCTGAAATTGGTAAGAGAATAAGTTGGAGAAGAAGAAGAGAATGCTTACCAATGGGTTCTCTTGAATTTGGAGCTAGGAATTTGATTTGCAAAAGAAAACTAGGGTTTTGGAGTTTTAATTTCCAATCTCTCCCACCATTATTGCCTTAGAACTGAAGAGAGAAGAGAATGAGAGTGAGTGGGGAAGAGTGGCTCAGATTTGAGCATAAGTTAAACATAGGGCTGATCCCAAAACCAAACCCAAAGTGAAAAGTAGCAAAAATCAACTTTCTCCAAACATATCGAAGCTTATACTCAAAAAGGTCGCAAACGGCATTTTAAACTCAATGGGAGTGGTCCCGAGTCCTAATTCAACCGTATGCAAAAAGTAGCTTTTCGGACTAAAATCCGACTAACGATAGAATATTTAAATAAAATATTTAAATATAAAATCGACAAATATGCGGGTTGTTACAGAAAAAATAAGAATGAACCGAGGAGGAGAGGGTTTATGGATTAAAAGATGAATCTAACTATTTTGCCCCTCTCATACATTCCCTCATGTGTTAAGTTTTTCAAAACAATCTCATTACTTAATTTAATAAGGCACGACCTTATTAATAATAAATTCTAATTCTTCTTAATCATTTACATTATTCTATTTAATATATCCAATTAAATGCCCTAAATAATGTTAGAATAAAACTAGGGTGTTACATGTTTTTATAAATTGGATGGTTGTGTAAATTATTATATCTATAGATAAAAAAATATTTATGCATTCTCACTTATTGATGCTCATAGCCTGTAAATAAAAAAAAATTGTATAGATAAAATTACTAAATAATTTAATTAATTAAAATCCATATTTAAAAGATTGATATTGTATACATTTGTGTGTGTGTGTGGGTATATATCATTTGTATAAAATATTAAAAAGCAGATATATACAATTTAAAAGCCCGGATTACATGCGACTTACTAAATATGCTAATTCATTGTTTCATGTTCCTCCACCTGCTTCTGCCTTTGCTCCTAAATCCCCATATTTATTGTGAACAGCGCTGCTACTTCTCCTCCTTCTTTGACCAGATCGAGTCGTCTTTTAAATGCATCAACCATCCCATCTGTAACGACCTGGATTTTCAATCATTTGATTTTGAATATTTAAATGGTTTAAAATATTGATTTGGACAGAAAACGCCTTTCGTAGTATTGAAAAAACACTGCCAAAATTTTTATAGCGTTTCAGTAGGCACCACTATTCAACATGCAACTAATAGTTCGAAATTTTTTGTAGCTTTTTAGAAAACGCTAGCAAAACATGACCTATCATAGGGTTTCAGAAACGCTACAAAAAGTTACAAACTTTTAGTCACATGTCATATCGTAATGTTTACTGAAACGTCGCAATAAGTTTTGGTATCGTTTTTTCAAGGCTACAAAAGTCGTATCGTAGTTATTTACATTTATTGTCGTAGCATTTTCAAAACACTACTAAAAGTTATTAACTGTTTTTAACACATAGTACACCCCACCATTTCATGTTAACAGCTTGTATCATTTCCAACCATCGTCACATAATAGTCTTATTACAACTAACAATCGATCATATAATCATCATATACAAACCAACAATCAATCAATCACATAATCATCATATTCAAATAATTATAAAAACACGTTAATCACTTAATCAAATATAATATCCATAACCATTTCGATAATAGTTTTTAAACAAAATGAGCAAATTCACATAAAATCCATAACCTCGTAAATAAATACTAACAAAATGTTATAGTATATATAACAATTAAAGTCATGTTCATTACTTGATTACGCACAAATCTTCGCCACGGCTGGTCTTTACTCCTAAAAAACTAATTACCTATAGACAAGTTTAACAATCAATAGATGATTATGAAACTGTTTTGCATATTTAAAGTAAATCAAACATCCTTAGTTAAACTTTTACTAAATTTAAGTAGTGTTTATAAAACTTAGCTAACTTAGTTAAATTTTTATAAAACTTTGTTAATTTTTATAATTAACTTATTTAATTTTTGTTGTAGTATGATGACCTTTTAAATAGCGTCTAATTCGTACAGCAAGACTTGGTAGAACTGTCCCTCACTCACACCATCTCTTTTTTTCCATGAATAATGGAACTAATATGAATGTATGGAAAAATAGCAAAAATTTCAAGACACATAATAAGGTGGACGTAAATGTGTTATTATGCACCTATAGAAGATAAAGAAGAAGAGAAAGAAGAAGACAAACTTAAAAGGTTTTTCATACCTTTGAAGATTAAAAGAAATTCAAGGACATAGTAGCTAGTGCAAGCACCTCTCTTATTTGAGCAACTGCATCATCGGTCATGCCAAAGCCATTGAAGAACTTATGATGAGCTTTAAATATTGAAATATACAAGATATGATTAGATTTACATACTGCAATTTACAAATGTTGTATTGTATCAAATGTTAAAAAGATATATACCACAATAACAAGCTTATTAATGTAGTTGTAAATCAATTTACATAAAGATACAATATCCCTCAATCCTGTAAGCACAAGAATAATAATAACAAAGTATCGATCAAAACAGTTGTAGGAAACCATAATATGCAGCCATGTAGGAATGTATAGCCATAATACTTAATATCATTCTCTACAGAATTATTCCAAAAAAATAAGCAAGTTTAACACCAAAGAAGAATAAGCCGATATACAAAAAGGGAAGCATCAGTAGTTTCACCTTTCCATACCTCCAGAAATAACATGCAATAATTAATGGCAATATAGGCAAGAACGACTAAGAAGTGTTTTTAGTTCCTTATACTTTGCCAAAAAATGCAGTTTTTTGTATGCCATTCATATTTTGCCTTCATTTTAAAATGTATCATTGACAAGTGACTACTTTATATTACAATCAATATTTGTGACTATAAATATAGAGAAGGGGATTTTCACTTTAAGGGCTTATTTGTGTAGGGTAATAAGTTTTAAGGACACAACTCCTGAAAAATTATTTTTAAAGACATTTTACAGAAAAACGATAAAATTTTTTATCATTTTAAGTTATACAGAAATAATGATAAAAGGATTTATCATTTTTCTGTATAACTTAAAAAGATAAATGAATTTATCATTATGCTGTAAATTGTCCTTAAAACTAATTATTCAGAAGTGATGTCCTTAAAACTTATTACCCTGCAAATAGAAGCCCTTCAACCTAATTTCCACTATAGAGAACCTCTTAGTTATCCAACAAAAATGGCTATCAAATTCCTAACGAGGTATTTCTCTATGTTATTGACATAATAAATGACACCTGAATAAATAAGCAGCAAATATGATGGTGGAGTACATGTGTGTGTACACACTGAAAAATATATCAGTGCCTAATCTGAAGTATTTAAGATTTCTACAGACAAAACACATATTTATTATTTATCTTGTAAAACTGAATTTGGAACTGGAAAATTGTCATAAAAATGAGTGGCTTAAAGCAACTAAAACAGCAAGTTGTTACATTATAAAAAGTTATATACCTTGTAAGGAAGAACCTGCATTTCTTCACTTCGATTATGAGTACTCCCTTACATATGTCACAACAGATCGAGTCTGTGGCATGTTGTCTGCTGCAGTAGGCATTTCTCTCATTACCCATAGCACATATCCAGAATTGACTAAAAAACCTAGAAATATTATAGAGCAGTTTATAAAATATGCTGTTATAAGGCATGTTGGACATTTATCGTTGTCACAAGCAATTTTAAACTGTAAACTAAATATATGATCAAAGATCGAGTAAATGTTTTATTAGGATGAAATAGTTAAGATAAAAGTATCATTTACCTATAAACAAACAAAGAATACCAAAATTGAGCATAACATGGTGTTTCCAAGCCTGAAAACTTGAGTCTCCATCGGTTCTCCTTGCTTGATAACCAAAATAACTGCATTTTCATCGAACTTGAATTCACTACCATCACATCTGCCTTTCTGCATGGCTGCACAAACGTTTGAAGACTCAAAAGATGATATCAGTAACCATTAGCATTACATATTATGTTTATATATACTTACTAATTAAGCTATTGCTTCTTTATTTGGATAAAAAGTCTGAACAACTTCTATTAACTTAAACATATAGAAGTACTCACGAAACTATCATATGCATAGTCCCTTAAACTACACGCATAGCCACAACATGCCAATGCAATAGAAGCAGGTTATGCCTCATGCATATCATAAAGAGAAGCTACATGTAATTAATTATGCATATCGGTGCATATACCGCTATGCACAACCATATCCATGCATTTATTTCCAACACTATATTCAATCGAATATTAATAGTCTCCTCTTATTTTGATCTATCGAATATTTGCTTTTTTGACACAAATGTGGACAGAATTTGATTTTTTTGGGTGTCCATTGAAAACCTCATTATAAACACATTAAAGCAAATTCTTACTTATTTTGACCTATCGATAAATCCACTTTGCCGTACAACAGGTATGAACAAAGCAATCAGTACATGCTTACCATTTGGACTACATTCAACAGTGATTTTGATGGCCAAGAATATGCCAGATGCAACCTAGTGTGTACTATTCGGTTACTTGTTTTAATAGTGAGTTCAACATGTTTCTCAGGTGTATATATTTACTCCTCCTTGTAATATATGCATGCCCTATGATTCAACTTCAGTTACAACATGGTTTTGAAGCTAATTTAAAATTTAATTCAACGTCACCCACAATCATTTATGCAAGTAAATTGCACTAACAAGTTAAAATGGTATCTTAAACTCATAAAAATGAAATAAAATATAATTTTGTAAGAGCTTATTTGTGGAGTAATAGTCATATGAAAGAATCAATTCTACAACAATACATAAATGCAACTTAATAAGAAAACATTGTAATTTGAAATTACGTTTCGAACATCATATATCTTTTGTAGAGGGATAAACAAACTTTAGTGAACTATCATATATTAAATTTGTAAATAAGTAAACTATCATGTTAGATACTTCTTTGAAATAGTAATGAAAACTATACCACAGTTTTTGGTTCTCCCTTTCAAATATGCGTCTTTGATCTAAATCAAGATTGAATAACCCATTCCATGCACTCCAAAACCATAAAGAATGAGTGTTTCGGCATTGACACTTCTAACATCATTACCCAATTCATTGGCTTTTTCTCCAATCATAGGCTTGTGAATAACAACTTGCACAGAATCTGAGTTCAATAGATTCGATCTACCATCATATCTGCTTCCATCCGACTTTCTATGCAGGATGAACTGCCACACATAGAATTTACCGTCATATGCTTATGGTGTAGAAATTTCAAAAGCGATGTAAAGTTTCAGTGAGCCATAATGCCTAATTAAAAGCTAAAATGTTCTACGTCTTATCAGCTTCCATCCTGCCACCAGAGGATAAATTTGTTGGACTTATTTCACGCCTTAAAACCTTTTCATGAAGAGTTCATGGACAAATACAGAGACTAAATATGTGTATGTGTATCAAGTGTTTGTCTGTATTTTATTTTTTTAGTCTCTTCTTTCCAAACAGATATCTGGTTGTAAATTAGCAATAACCCTTAAAGTATCTGCATATGTTTGAAAATCATATTGTGCCATCATATGTGCATTACTGAAGTTTTGATTAAAGTGTAATATTGGACTTCCTGTTGAAATCAATAGCTCATGTTATTCAGCTAGCTTAGATCCTTCAAATTAAAGTTATACAATTCCAAATTGATATAAATAGAGTCCACATTACAACAGGAGTGATATATTCCTAGGATGCTTGATTCTAAATTACTGTGGCATATTGAGAAAAAGACCGAGATCACTTAATGTGCACCAACATCACTTGACTACTGTGTACAAGCAACTTGTAAACAGGAATCTGGTGTATATACCAAGGTCGAAATTTCACCTGAACAATTCTCCTTGGACTTCAGAGCACAGTTCATCAAAATCTAAACTCGAAAAACTGGATGGTCTTAAATCAGAGCTGCTATTTGGAAGATTCAACAATAGTCCAGAATCTGTAGAACAATGAGCTTTACTGAATGATGCATGTGTGATCAGATTAACTTATTAACATCAAGAGAATATTATGGTTATCATTCGTCCAGTGGTGTATGTGCTATTAGTTGTTTTTTCTCCTTCATGTAAACCCACCAAAAAAAGGTGTTGCATGTAATGAACCAATTAATTGTAAATGGAAAGTATTTTCGTCCATTAATTAAGATATTATATCTCAACTTCTATGGTCCACTACATTTATATCCTTGATTCTTCTGCAATATGCTTAGCCTACGCCAGAAAATTACAGTTGGGCCAGTCATAGTTCAGTAAGAAATACCTTGCATTTCCTTTTTCGAAGATACGTTTATTATTTACTAGTTTGCAAAAATTATTTTAGACATGTTAAGATAGGCATGAGGAACCAACACTACTAATCACATCACATTCTATTAGACCCAGTTAGAGTACGCTACAATGAAAGAACTCGTATCATTATAAGTTATGAAGTTTAACAATTAACCACATTACCCAGAACTAATAATGTACTGTATTAGCATAAACTTCCACCAGAGTTTAGGGATGATCTTAAGTTCACATCAGCACAGTCAATGTTTCAAGCTATAATGTTCAGCATAAAATCATAATGAAGATAAAAGCTGACTTAATTTTACTTTGCATTCCATCAATAATGTTATGATTAGAACTATAAAAAAGAGCATAAAAATTAAATGGCACTACTTACAGCCTCATAACGAATGGAAGGATCCTTTAACCTTAGCATGAGAAACAGAGTTGGGAGGGCATTACACTCAATAATCTGAAAATAAACGATTCTCATAAGCTAGGCTGGTCAATGCATCGACATATTCCCTTAATAAGGCAATAAATGCTCGAGAATTCGTAGTAGTTTTATGCCTTTTGAGAAGCCTGATAACACGCGTCAAAGCACCTTCATCAACTATGAGCTGTCAGTGCTCAGGCTGTTTATGTAAATGAAGCCAGCAAATAATAAGAAAACAAATTGAGGGAAAAATTACAGCTTACAAAAGTAGAAGAGGCTTGAGAAATATTTAATGATCAGTTTGGTTCAGCATAACCAGTCATACATGCTATAACAATGTTTATATGAAGAGATTATTTATTACAAAATGATCCAACTGAAGTTACAATATAATATTAGCGCAATCATTGGGCTTATCATGTTAACTAATAGACTGAAAACACTCTAGCACTTAGATGAGCTTCAACTAACGATCAATGTAGACAATATAAATAATGATTCTATTCATATGTAGCTTCGTTGCAAATTCATTGCTATTTGCAATAATATATGTGTGCAATTTGCAATTTGCAACGGAAAATTAATAAACTTCCAAAATCTTAAATTTAACATAGAAATCCTTAGTAGGATCTTGAAATAACAATGAAATAGTATGAGGTCCGGGCTTCATACACGGAACAGATAACACCATAACATGTATGTTCATTACGGATGAAAGTGCACGCACTAACCATAGATAGTTGACATTACTGACCATAATTGATGAGTGTTATACTCTGTTCGCTTGGAGAGGTAGTCCGAATTAAACGAACAAATTAGGGACTCGATTAAAAAAAATGTGATAGTGATTTAAAAAACGCTAGAATGCTAGGCAACCATTGATGTGAAAAATTGCTACCTGTGAAGGAGCAGAGCTAGAGTCGGAGTAGCAGGTTCCACATTTCCTTGTGATACATCTAGCCATAAGGAAAGTGTCCTTGTTGTTTATTTCATAGTTCGTTGGAGTAAATTCAAAAACTGCATCAGTTCCATCAACATTTTGAAAAATGTTCATAACCATTGCTTCACCATCTTCCTTAAAAAGTTTGAAAATATCGCAGATAAATATGGACATACGTAATTACTTCTGAGTAGCATAAATTTAACAAACGTTGTCCCATACGTTTGTATTAGTGCAAGGTGATTTGTAATACAAAGAAATAGTTGAGTAGAGTATATATCAAACAAAATAAATACATCAGAAATTAGTCCAACTAACGAAAAACTCATTGTTGGACACCGCTATGCTTAAAAGTTATTGACCAAAATAATTTTCATCATATAATTTTCATCGTGAAAATCAACGAAAATATTGAATAATAAATCAAGTACTGTAAGGAAAAAAGGAAAAGCACAATCAATCGTTAAGAATGTTATTCCAACTCTGTCTTATATCGCTTTACTACTATAGTTTATTCCAACATGTTATTTTAAATATTTTGCAAATCATACCTTTGAATGCAAACTGACATTAATGCAAACATTCATCTATACAATAGTTAATGCAATATGATCACGACAATATCAGAGACAATATAACAACGGAAAGAAACAACTTCAAAAGAGGAACACCAATATATGCCTTCAAAAGAAAGAGAGAGACAGCTTGAGAATCCAAACTGCAACTCCATCTCCAATGCTCCAAAACTCCAAAAGCTAGAACCACCAGCATGTTTTCCAAACGCGAAGCGAGAAACCCCATCACTTTGAATTAAGCAAACCAGGTAGCTTCAGAATGAAGCAAATGTGATTGCCAAGATCCAAAGGCTTCAAAAATATCGACTCTATATCTATTATCTGATTATCTGAAAAATCTAACTCTAAACTGCCCGTGTGGAAAATTGTAGGCACCCAGAGTTTAGAAGTGGAACAATAAACTCCAATTCAGTCATGAGACTGGTGTGAACAAACAAAAACAGTTTATCTTTGAATAAAACAATCAACAATAAATAAAAAAGAAAATCCGTAATGCTTTTTGGAAAATGAAACAAGCATAAGGCCTCCCGCCGCACACACAATGCAAACGCAGAATTGGAGGAGATTTTTCCTTATGATAGTCAAACATGCTTGATACGCAAAAACCTTTTTGATATTATTATTAGTGCATAGTGCAGAAAACCTTTCGAAAGTATAATATTAATCTTAGCCAGCATACAATCATTATTGTATGCCTACTATAGCTACCATCTAAACAGTGGTGACCACCATAAGTAAATGGTAGGTTCTACAACTAAAACCATACAAGGCGCGTATTGGAGATTGGATTTCCAACAAATGGTCAGGCTAAGAAACTTCCTATTGCCACATGGGTACGCCCCTGGAGGGACGCACCGAGAACCTACCCGGATCTCTGCCAACACAAGGCCGAGTTACCCCTGCCCGGAAGTAACACCTACAAGTATGTCATCCCCGGTCGTTTGCGACCTTTATCTGAGAGCTCTCAACCACAAAGTAATAAATTTGCAGTGACTACATGAGTCAAGTATCTGGGCTCCATACCATGGTACCACTCTTTTCTAGAAGAAATAGACATACCCTTGGGGCGCGACCCCTAATAACCTTGCCGCACCTTTCCTATTTTGACCATTTCTGGGATGTGAGGTCTGATTCAGTCTCCTCCATAAAGCTACGCTTTACACAAAAACCATGCTTTGATCAGCAAATGATCGGCAGCACCTCATATGCCACATTACCAAATTGGGAATGTATCACTAGTAACCATCAACTGCATAACCTCTGAGCTCGTACGTCTCAGAAAAGGGTGTTAAGCTAAGAGAATAAATTCTTCGCCACCAAATAGAGATGTATTTGATAGAAACCAACTTTACATCTTAAAGTGTAACGTCAGACATACATCCATACAAGTCTGTTCCGGGTTCGAACAGAACCGAAGGCACTTCATGAAGAAGCCCTTTCAAACCGGGTATTCACAATCCCGATCGGACTCCCCATCACATATGGAGATCTCTTTACCGGCGCGACTCAGTGCAGAGACATTCGACGGGTTATCCTTTCGTTCTAAAAAATACCCGGTCTTCACCACCAGTCTTCAAATGCTATCCATTTATGACGTATCATTATTCAGAATGGGTTATATGACACAAAGTCCTCTCCCAGCTAAACCGAATAACGAGAGCAATATTTTAAAATCATACGGATAATGGGATCTCAATTAAGTCACAACTTATTACCCAAAACTTTTCTTTCAAATGGTTAAAACAAATTACCATTTTCAAATCTTTAAACAAAAAGATTCACTTCACAAAGTTCACAAATCTTCCATTAAGATTCATTCACGGCTTTCAAAACAATTCCCTTTTCAAATTGGGTTAACTCATCCAAACATTAAATCAAAGACTCAATTCATAGCTTTCAAAACCGTTTCCAAAGATTCATTCATAATTTTCAAAACAATTTCATTTCAAATCTTTTATATAAAAGATACATCATTTAAAATCCTCTTCAATTTCAAAACAAGATTCAATCATCTTTCACAAAGATTCATTCATAGCTTTCAAAACTATTTCAATTGCATTTCAAAATTGAAATCTTTCAACATAAATTGGAAATCCTTTCTTTATATGAAAGCTATTATTATTTGAAAACAAATAGTTTTCATTTTGGAAAAATCCGATTGCAAGTTAAAGCCCTTCAAGTATAAAACTTGGGTTAAATTCAAATTCCTAAAACAATACTTTTTAAAATGTTTAAAAACCCATATAAACACATTTATAACTTGTATAACATTTTTAAACCATAATTTCCAAACATAGAATTCAATTTCAAATCTTGAATTCAAATTCAAATCAAATTATTTAAATTTCAAAACTTTATCAAGTTATTCAAAATAACTTTTATCTTCCAAACTCCTTTTCAAAAGCTTTTCATGTTTAACCCAATTCCATTTCCAAAACCATTTGGATTCAAAATTCAACTTTTAAAAACAATATTTAGATTTCAAACTATTTGTGACTTAACCGATTTCCTCGTGTAATCCATATTTGTGTGTGTATGGTGTAGTCCAAGGGTTTTACACAATAGTGCAATAACATCAATCATCACAGATTTCAATCATATCAATATCGATAAGCAGTATAATCTATAACGCTTATCTTCATTCACAGATTCGCAGATATAAATTTATCACAGATAAATAAATTACATTTATCGCAGATAATTACATTAATCACAGCTCAAAATCTAAACAGGGCATCACACATCAGGGATATCAAACAATTCGACATCCAACATTCATAAGTAGGATCAATTAATTATCTGATTAATTTAAATCAAATTAATTACTTATGAATAAATTACTAATTCTAGTTAATTAACATTAATTAATTACAAACCACTCTAATTAATTATCCTTTAATCATTTATTAATTAACCTTTAATAATATCATTAAATAATTCCCCTTTAATTATTTAGTTATTCTTTAATTAATTAATTAATCCTTAATTAATTACCATTTAATTAATTATCCTTAATTAATTAATTAACAAATCAACCCCTTTAAATTATTAAATCATTAACCTCTAATCATTTGATTAATTAACCTTTAATCGTAATCAATATCTTCAATTACCCACATTAATTATCTTTTAATTAATTACATTAAGTAATTAGCCTTTAAATAATTAAGCCCTTAATTAATTTAAAAGATAAACCACTTATCTTCATTAATTACATAATTTCATTATCACACGTTGAAAACACTTGGGGTTTTAAATAAAAGTTATTTTAAACCCAAATCAACAAATTTTAAAAACAGTTAATCTCTAAAATTGAACCTTTACACTATAATTTATTATTATTAACCCATAGATTAACTTAAACCTTTAAGTTAATTAACAATTTTGAAAATACTTGATCTTTAAATTTACCTTTAAAACTTGTTTAATGAAAACTTGTTTTAGGATAAATCCTGAAATAATTTTTTTTCCTTCACATTTTTAAAATCTGGTAACATATTGAGCAACCCGAGCTAAATTCCTGTTTACCCGAGCTCAATTTCGGGTTATCCTACATCTTCTTTTCCCCGAGCTTCTTCACGCAATTCTTCGAGTCGAACCCGAGTTTAACTGTTCTTCTCCAGGCCTTTAATCAACATCTGATACAATCGTGCACCGTGCACCTGCACGAGAACTCCGACCATCTCTGGACATTGCCTCGACCACCCATACGACGACGAAATCGAAAACAACCTACTCGACCGATTTTTCTGAAACCCAAACCTATTTACTAAATTGCCTCGCTCCGACGTTACAGACCACCGACGACCACGCGATCTTGACCCAAGCTTCACCGACGACCCATGAAGCTTTTCCTCTGGGTGCGATCGAACTCGGAGTAACATCGACGACATCATTACCTCACGAACACAATTGACAAAATACTGGGCTTAAACCCTAATTCGATTTCATATGATCGTTCCGGTCAATTATAAATT
This sequence comes from Allium cepa, assembly GCA_030765085.1. Lineage (NCBI taxonomy): Eukaryota > Viridiplantae > Streptophyta > Magnoliopsida > Asparagales > Amaryllidaceae > Allium > Allium cepa. The sequence continues at coordinate 404,285,774 of CM060940.1, read as the reverse complement.
CATTGATTATTTTTCCAATGATCCACAATCTTCCCTCTACCACATCATCGCGTTGATCAACTCTTTGTCGATCAAAGGGATTTGACAAAACCCATAAAACGAACATCTCGAAAAATCTTGCCATTCATGTACTTAAAAATCCTGATTTCTACCTTAGAATTCATTATATTCTAGTGTGAATACAATTATCAAATCAAAACACGAATCTAAGAATATTGATTTTCCAGATTAAAAAGTTTTACTGTAAATTTATTTTGTCTAGAAAGATACCTTACTGATTTATTTATAAACATTTTTAAAAATAGAATTAGGTTTAAATAAACAAATTTTCTTTAAGGCTCATTGCATAACATCAATTATATGAAGAGGTATTAAATTTTGATCTTGATTTGGATGCCTACACTAAGAATAGAGCCTATCCTCATATGTCCAAACATAAATACTCAGGCATTCAAACATACAATGATACTTTACATTCACACAACATATTTCATATTATGATTTCAATCATATGAATCAGAGATGAAACCAATCAAGGTCCAAAAGTTTACTCACCTGGAACTTGACAAAGCAGAGAGCGGGTTTTTTTTGTTTTTCTTTTTTATCAGAGATTTTGTTTGTTTTATATGTAGCTTACTTTGGTTTCTAGGCTTTACTTTGATTTGAATTGGCCTTGCTCAAATTGTTATTTGATAATGTTATTTGATTTTTAAATACTTCAGGTTTCAGATGATCTTTGTTTTCTGTTTTGATTCCTTCATTTCCAGGCTTGAAGACTGATTTTGAATTTTTGAAATCTGCTTTGCTTCAGGTCTTGTTTTCCAGGCTTAAAGCTTTTTCTTTTTCCAGATTTGAAGTTTGAAAACTGGATTTTTGATTTGAAGCTTGTTTTGGGATGCTTCAGGTTTGAATTAGCTTACACTTTTGAGTTGCCAGGTTTTGATATAATCTGGTGATCTTCAGACCTGAAAACTTGATTTATTTCCAGGCTTTTGACCTCTGGTTGAACTTGCTTTCTCTGCTTCAAACTTCCCAGATTTTCTTTTAGTTTTGAACTGAATCTTAGCTTCAGGTTAAAATTTTAATCTTGCTTAATTGCTGAGATGATTTCTGCTTCTTTGATGTTCATTTGTTTTCAGATTTTGATTCAGGTTGAAACGGAAAAAAAAATTGTTGTTTTTGATTTCTTTTCTGTTTTGGTTTTGTTTTCTTTTCTATTGTCTTTGAATATGAAGGATTTGAAAAGTGAATAGAACATTGCCTGATTTCTTTCTATACACATATTTTGTATGTCTTTAATTTTAATAGAAAAAGAGTTGTTTGCCACTTGTTTTATTTTGTTACAGTTGTTTATACATATAATAAAAAAAATTACACTTGTTAATTACATATGATAATTAAGCAACACATGTATGTGCATGTTATAAATACCTTACAAATGTCATAATTTATATTTTTATGTTTATAACCTTAAGTTAAATGATTTATAAATTTTGTTTTCAAACCCTTATGTTATTTTATTCTATAAATATGTTTTAAACCCTTTTTATTTTAATTAGTATATTGATTTCAAAAGATATATTTCTACTCTTAAACTAATACGTTACCTTTATATATATATTTATTTATAATTTCAGAGAATGTGATTTAAAATTAATCAAATATAGATAAATAAATATATTATATATTTGAACTTTAACTCTTTAAATAGCTTTTATGAATTTATTTATATCAATTTCAAAATAAAATTTTCAAATCATCATATTATAAATACAAAACAAAATTTTCCTATTGGTACTAAATTTTAGAATTTCCAAATCCAATATCTTATTTAAAACATTTATTTTTAAATCTCAAATTCAAAAATTAATATACAATCAATTTGTATTTATAAATGAGTAAACAAAAACATTTTTTTATATAAATATAAATTTTACTCCAATCATAATTATTTATTTTTCAAATCTTTATTTTCAACATATATGTATTTAATTTCAAATTCCAAATTATAATCTATTTACAAAATATTTAGATTTCCAAATCAAGTCCTTTATTTAAAAATCATATATAAATTTTTATTTCCACATTTCCAAATTAATCCACAATTAAGTTTATAATTAATATATTATTCAAAATATTTATTTCTGAATTTTCAATTAGAAATTAGAAATTCTATTTAAAAATCATTCTTATATACTTTTATATTAATAAACAAACAAATACCTATTTAACTTGGAAAATACCAAATTAATTCACAATTTAATTTCAAAAATTAAATTAATTACCAATTTAAATTTGGCTAAAATCCTAGAATGTTACAGATTCCCCCTTAAGAAAATTTCATCCTCGAAATTTTCTAGGGAGACAAACAAAGAACAGATGGAGAATGTTTTACCAGATCAAACTGAATATCTATTATGCATTTGGCTTACCAAATCAGAATATCATCAATAATTATGAGAATGAACTCATTCAATACTACCCAAAATATTCGGGTCATCAGTCTACGAAATATGTAGGGGCATTGGTTAGTCCGAAGGATTAACTGGCCATTCGTAGAACATATCTGGACCCCAAAGAATAGACAAATGGATACAATCCAATTTAGCTTCATTTTCTAGTACCCAATTTATTTCAAATAATATTTCAAATTCATTAAAGTTAAGACTTTAATAAAACTTATCTACAACGATTCACAGGGCCACCATCACACCAAAACTTCTTTCTGGAGCTGCCATAAAGCTATCAAAGAATTTGAAATTGGATTATCAAAGAGATTGATAGAGAAAGTTGTTTCCGTTGTTGTAGGGTATTGACCATTTTTAATAGTGCTCCCATGTCCCTTATCTCGTCCTATTCTTGCACTCATGCTCACTATCAGTGAATAGTAAGAGAATTACCGAGGCATACAGACGGATATCTTAGGGATATACTCATTCTAGGGTATACTTCACCCTATCTCTAATGAGTTACCTAATGTGTTATACTCTAAAAGCTAAAGTTCGACATTTAGCTCTGATACCAAATATAACGACCCTGACTCGACCTTCGAAAATTGAAACTGAATACATCACCCGTATTCAAATGTCGCAGATCAAACGTCGAACCTGGTTCGTCATAGCATATAACACATTAAGTATAACAACATAGCGGAAGAAAAAGATAATATCATTGATATACAATAGTTGATACAATATGATTACAACAATATTAGAGACAATATAACAGCGGAAAGAAACAACTTCAAAAGAGGAACACCAATATATGCCTTCGAAAGAAAGAGAGACAACTCGAGAATCCAAACTGCAACTCCATCTCCAATGCACCAAAACTCCAAAAGCTAGAACTATCAACATGTTTTCCAAATGCGAAGAGAGAAAACCCCATCACTTTGAATAAAGAAAACTAGGTAGCTCCAAAATGAAGAAAATGTGATTGCCAAGATCCAAAGGCTTCAAAATTATCGACTCTATATCTATTATCTGATTTTATGAAAAGTCTAACTCTAGATTGCCCGTATGGAAAATTATGGGCACCTAGAGTTTAGAAAGGGAACAATAACTCCAGGTCAGTCATGGGACTGGTGTGAGCATACAAAAACAGTTTGTCTTTGAATAAAACAATCAACAAGAAACAAAAAAGGAAATCCGCAATGATTTTTGGAAAATGAAACTACCATAAGGCCTTCCGCCGCACACACACAATGCAAATGCGGAATTGGAGGAGATTTTTTCTTATGATAGTCAAACATGATTGATATGCAAAAACCTTTTTGATATTATTATTAGTGAACAGTGCAGAAAACCTTTTGAAAGTATAATATTAATCTTAGCCAGCATACAGCAATTATTGTATGCCTACTATAGCTACCATCTAAACAGTGGTGACCACCATAAGTAAATGGCAGGTTCTACAACTAAAACCGTACAAGGCACGTATTGAAAATTGGATTTCCAACAAATGGTCAGGCTAAGAAACTTTCTATTGCCATATGGATATGCCTCTAGAGGGTCACCCGAAGAACATACCCGGATCTCTGCCAACACAAGGCCAGGTTACCCCTGCCCGGAAGTAACACCTACAAGTATGTCATCCCCGCTCGTTTGCGACTTTTATCCGAAAGCTCTCAACCACAAAGCAATCACAAAGTAATAAATTTGCAGTGACCACATGAGTTAAGTATCTGGGCTCCATACCATGATACCACCCTTTTCCAAAGAAAATGAACATACCCTAAGGCCGCGACCCCTAATAACCTTACTGCATCTTTCCTGTTTCGATCATTTTTGGGGTTTGAGGTCCTGATGCAGTCTCATCCACAATGCTACGCGTTACAAAAAAAGCCATGCTTTGATCAACAAATGATCAGCAGCACTTCGTATGCCACATTACCAAATGGAGAATGTATCACTAGTAACCATCAACTACATAAACTTTGAGCTCATACGTCTCAGAGAAGGGTGTTAAGCTAAGAGAATAAATTCTCTGCCACCAAACAGAAATGTATTTGATAGAAACCATATTTACATCTCAAAGTGTAACATCAGACATACATCCATACAAGTCTTTTCCGGGTTCGAACAGAACCGAAGGCATTTCACAAAGAAACCTCTGCAATCCGGGTATTCACAATCCTGATCGAACTCCCCATCACATATGGAGATCTCTATACCGGCGCGACTCAGTGCAGTGACATTCGATGGGTTATCCCTTCGTTCTCGAAAATACCCGGTCTTCACCACCGGTCTTTAATTGCTATCCACTTACGACGTATCATTATTCGGAATGGGTTGTATGATACAAAGTCCTCTCCCGGCTAAACCGAATAATGAGCGTAATATTTTAAAATCATATGGATAATGGGATCTCAGTTAAGTCACAACTTATTACCCAAAACTTTTCTTTCAAATGGCTAAAACAAATTACCATTTTCAAATCTTTAAACAAAAAGATTCACTTCACAATGTTCAACAATCTTCCACAAAGATTCATTCACGGCTTTCAAAACAATTCCCTTTTCAAATTGGGTTAACTCATCCAAACATTAAATCAAAGACTCAATTCGTAGCTTTCAAAACCATTTCCAAAGATTCATTCATAATTTTCAAAATAATTCCCATTACAAGTCTTTTATATAAAAGATACACCATTTAAAATCCTCTTCAATTTCAAACAAGGTTCAATCATTTTTCACAAAGATTCATTCATAGCTTTCAAACCTATTTCAATTGCATTTCAAACTTGAAATCTTTCAACACAAATTGAAAATCCTTTCTTTATACTAAAGCTATTATTATTTGAAAACAAATAATTTTTATTTTGGAAAAATCCGATTGCAAGTTACAGCCCTTTAAGTATAAAACTTGGGTTAAATTCAAATTCCCAAAATAATACTTTTAAAATGGTTTAAAAAGCCATATAAATACATTTATAACTTGTATAACCTTTTTAAACCATAATTTCTAAACATAGAATTCAATTTCAAATCTTGAATTCAAATTCATATCAAATTATTAAATTTCAAACTTTACCAAGTTATTCAAAATAACTTTTTTCTTCAAAACTCCTATTCAAAAGCCTTGCATGTTTAACCGAATTCCATTTCCAAAAACATTTGGATGCAAAATTCAACTTTCAAAAATAATATTTAGATTTCAAAATATCTGTGACTTAACCGATTTCCTCATTCCATCCATATTTGTGTGTGTATGGTGTAGTCCAGGGGTTTTACACAATAGTGCAATAACATCAATCATCACAGATTTCAATCATATCAATCTCGATAAGCGGTATAATCTATAACGCTTATCTTCATTCATAGATTCACAGATAATATAAATTTATCACAGATAAATAAATTACATTTATCACAGATAACTACATTCATCACAGCTCAAAATCAAAACAGAGCATCACACATCAGGGATATCAAACAATTCAACATCCAATAGAATCCAAACATTCATAACTAGGATCAATTAATTATCTGATTAATTTAAATCAGTTTAATTACTTATAAATAAATTACTAATTCTGGTTAATTAACATTAATTAATTACAAACCATTCTGATTAATTGTCCTTTAATCATTTATTAATTAACCTTCAATAATAAATTAATTAACCTTTAGATAATTAAATAATTAACCTTTAATTGTTTAATTATTCTTTAATTAATTAATTACATTAATTAATTAAGGATTAATTACCATTTAATTAATTATCCTTAATTAATTAATTAACAGATCAACCCTTTTAAATTATTAAATAATTAACCTCTAATCATTTGATTAATTAACCTTTAATCATAATCAATATCCTCAATTACCCACATTAATTATCTTTTAATTAATTACAATATGTAATTAGCCTTTAATTAATTAAGCCCTTAATTGCTTTAAAAGATAAACCACTTATCTTCATTAATTATTTAATTTCATTATTACACTTTGAAAACACTTGGGGTTTTAAATAAAAGTTATTTTAAACCCAAATCAACAAATTTTTATAACTATTAATCTTTAAAATTTAACCTTTACACTAAAATTTAGTATTATTAATCCATAGATTAACTTAAACCTTTAAGTTAATTAACAATTTGAAATTTTTTTATCTTTAAATTTACCTTTAAAACTTGGTTAAAAAAAACTTGTTTTAGGATAAATCCTGAAATAATTTTTTCCTTCACATTTTTAAAATCTGTTAACATATTGAGCAACCCGAGCTCAACTTCGGGTTATCCCACATCTTCTTTTCCTCGAGCTTCTTCACGCAATTCTTCGAGTCGAACCCGAGCTCAACTCTTCTTCTCTACGCCTTTAATCAACATCTGATACAATCGTGCACCGTGCATCTGCACGAGAACTCCAACCATCTTCGGTCATTGCCACGACGACCCACACGATGATGATTACCCATTCAAACTTCCCGATCACCCAGCAGCCTAATCGATGTCGAAATTGAAAACAACCTACTTGATTGATTTTTCTGGAACCCAAACCCATTTACTAAATCGCCTCGCTCCAACGTTACAGACTCCACGCGATCTTGACCCAAGCTTCACCAACGACCCACGAAGCTTTTCCCCTGGGTGCGATCGAACTTGGAGCAACGTCGACGATGCCATTGGCTCACAAACATAATTGACAAAATACTGGGCTTAAACCCTAATTCGATTTCGTATGATCGTCCAGGTCAATTATGAATTCATTGATTATCTTTTCAATGATCCACAATCTTCCCTCTACCACCAGCATCATCGCGTTGATCAACTCTTCGCCGATTAATGGGATTTGACAAAAACCCATAAAATGACCATCTCAGGAAATCTTGCCATTCATGTACTTAAAAATCCTGATTTCTACCTTAAAATTCATTATATTCTAGTGTGAATACAATTATTAAGTCAAAATACGAATCTAAGAATATTGATTTCTTAGATTAAAAAGTTTTACTGTAAATTTATTTTTTCCAGAAAGATACCTTACTGATTTACTTATAAACATTTTTAAAAATAGCATTAGGTTTAAATAAACAAATTTTCTTTAAGGATCATAGCATAACATCAATTATATGAAGAGGTATTAAATTTTGATCTTGATTTGGATGCCTACACTAAGAACAGAGCCTATCCTCTTATTTCCAGACATAAATACTCAGGCATTCAAACATACAATGATACTTTACATTCACACAACATATTTCATATCACGATTTCAATCATATGAATCCGAACTGAAACCAATCAAGGTCTAAAAGTTTACTCACCTGGAACTTGTCAAAGTAGAGAGCAGTTTTTTTGTTTTTCTTTTTATCTAAGATTTTGTTTATTTGATCAGCAGCTTATTTTGGTTTCCAGGCTTTACTTTGATTTGAATTGGCCTTGCTTAAATTGTTGTTTGATAATGTTATTTGATTTTTAACTACTTCAGGTTTCAGATGATCTTCGTTTTCTGTTTTGATTCCTTCATTTGCAAGCTTGAAGACTGATTTTGAATTTTGGAAATCTGCTTTCCTTCAGGTCTTATTTTCCAGGCTTAAAGCTTTTGCTTTTTCCAGATTTGAAGTTTGAAAACTGGATTTTTGATTTGAAGCTTGTTTTGGGATGCTTCAGGTTTGAATTAGCTTACACTTTTGAGTTGCCAAGTTTTGATTTAATCTGGTGATCTTTAGACCTGAAAACTTGATTTATTCATAGGCTTTTGACCTTTGGTTGAACTTGCATTCTCTGGTTCAAACTTCCCAGATTTGCTTTTAGTTTTGAACTGAACTTTAGCTTCAGGTTGAAGTTTTAATTTTATTTAATTACTAAGATGATTTCTGCTTCTTTGATGTTCATTTGTTTTCAGATTTTGATTCAGGTTGAAACAGAAAAAAATTGTTGTTTTTGATTTGGTTTTGTTTTCTTTTTGATTGTCTTTGAATATAAAGGATTTGAAAAGTCAAGAGAACATGGCCTGATTTCTTTCTATACACATATTTTGTATGTCTTTAATTTTAATAGAAAAAGAGTTGTTTGCTACTTGTTTTATTTTGTTACACTTGTTAATATATAGTATAAATTTTTTTTACACTTGTTAATTACATATGATAATTAAGAAACACATGTATGTGCATGTTTTAAATACCTTACAAATGTCATAATTTGTATTTTTATGTTTATAACCTTAAGTTAAATAATTTATAAAAAAAATTCTAACCCTTATGTTATTTTATTTTATAAATTTGTTTTAAAACTTTCTTATTTTAAATAGTACATTGATTTCAAAAGATATATTTCTACTCTTAAACTAATACTTTACCTATATATATATATATATATATATAATTTCAGAGAATGTGATTTAAAATTAATCAAATACAAATAAATAAATATATAATATAGTTGAACTTTAACTCTTTTAATAGCTTTTATAAATTTAATTATATCAATTTCAAAATAAAATTTTCAAATCATCATATTATAAATACAAAACAAATTTTTTTGTATTAGTATTAAATTTTAGACTTTCCAAATCCAATATATTATTTAAAACATTTATTTTTAAATCTCAAATTCAAAAATTAATATACAATCAATTTGCATTTATAAATGAGTAAACAAATATATTTTTTTATATATCTTTTTTTATAAATATAAAAAAATTTCCAATCATAATTTATATATTTTCCAAATCTTTATTTTCAATATATATGTATTTGAATTTCAAATTCCAAATTATAATCTATTTATAAAATATTTAGATTTCCAAATCAAATCCTTTATTTAAAAATCTTATATATATTTTTATTCCCACATTTTCAAATTAATCCACGATTAAGTTTATAATTAATATATTATTCAAAATATTTATTTCTGAATGTCCAATTAGAAATTTTATTTAAAAATCATTCTAATGTACATTTATATTAAAACAAATACCTATTTAACTTGGAAAATATCAAGTTAATTCATAATTTAATTTCAAAAATTAAATTAATTACCAATTTAAATTTGCCTAAAATCCGAGAATGTTATAATGTTGACTGTAAAACAGAAGCAAACCTTTTGTGGACGCAAAGGTGTAAATCATATTTGCATTATTGACCATAGCTCATGTACTTAGTGTTGGTGGTATATTTTGGTAAAGTAAATGATACATAGTAAAAAAACATGCCTAAATGTGATCAAAGAGTATACCATGTTAATAAAAAAAGGTTAAGCACAGGCTGCCACGTGTGTTTGAAAATACAAAGTGTAGATGGTGGTTAAGTCTGATTACAAAAGTCCAGAAATTCACGGAAACAAATGGGTCGAATGAAATAACATCATTGGGGGTACAAATACCATAAGTACCGACTATGAGTCATAGTCAATCATATAACTAATTGGCATAAAAAAATAGAAAAAAATAAGTAAAGAAAAACCGTTGATGAAGATGACTCGAATTACATATGCCCAGTCTTATATGGTAGTGGAATCTCCAGTTGACAGTTACATCATACAAAAGATAATATTTTTTCCATTTCGATCAATTGTGAACTTACAAGGTACCGTTTACATATGGTAAATTTTTGGCGAACCATTTTATCAAATTTTAATGACCCGACTTTCTATCACTAGGAAATCGCATCATCTTGAAGAAAGAAAGGGATAGAAGAAGAAAAGAAAGAGAAAGAAGAAACACAACAACATCAGAGAACTCACAGCGGAACAAACGAAATATAATATATCACATAAAATATTACATAGTATCACATTACATCAAAGTACACAACTTATACAACAGATATTAGACAGTTATAAACATCTGTCTAACTATATAACTCAAGTACAACAGATACAGATACCAACAAATACAAATACAAAACAAACACAGCAGAACCATAATATATATCTACACGTGGAAGCCTCCTGCTCTATATCTCCTCCAGAATTCGTCAAGCAAACCTGAATCACTTGACTACTCATATATAATATGAGTACCCAAGAGTTTAATAAAACAGAAAATAAACACTCGGGTCAGACAGGGGTCTGGTGTGAGTAAACGGGTTAAAATTGCTTAACTTAGAAAAATCTTTGAAAATAAAAGGTATCACGTAAGACTTCCCACACATAAATATGGAAAAGTTTTTACCTTACGCTAACCAAAACATTTGATAGGAAATCCAGTGATATTATAATAGTGTCTAGGATTTTCAAGTAAATAAGAAATAGCCGAAATTGTTACATGATTAAATTCCAGCTACTATCCACAAAAGTGGGTAATACAAACAAAACCGTAGGGTCTCGTAGGAGGAATGGGTTTCCATCAATGACAGGGCTACTAGGGTACCGCCCGTCACAGTACGTGGCCTAGATCAACGTACCGAGGACTACGCCCGCTCCCCTGCAACATAAGACCGGAACCATCCCTTACTGGACAGTCCCGAACATGACCACCCTGTAGTTGGCGCGACCAACCATACACTAAGCCGAAATAGAAAGGGACCTCTAGATAGGGGTAAATCTCGCTCTCCAGTGGGAGCTACCCACGAAGCCTTGCTGCACCTCCCATGTTTTAGCCATTCCCGGTTGATGAGGCTTGAGGCTGCGATTACCTTTATAGAACACATCTATCTTAGAATGCTCATCGTCCACCTGACGATGTTCTGAAAGCATTTAATCCATACAAGTTCATTCCGGGTTCGAATGAAACTGAAGGCACTATTTCGTTGCACTCATTTTGGAATCACCCTCAGAGTCAACGACCATAGCCCTTGCACTCTAAATCACCATCTCGAATCTATCAGTACTATTCCATCAAACTCGTTACGGAATCACCTACAGAGTTATACTGACGTTTAGTCCTTACACCTCGAGTCTTCACTTGCTCCACTTGGATTCACGACCTAACGTTTAATTGGAATCGATGTGGTTTTCGGATTCCAAATATGGAAACCCGATCCCGGTCTCACTGCAACCAAACGCCATTTTAATGTCCAAGTTGTACTTAAGGGTTTAAATCATTCAAACTTATATTCAGGATGATATAAACAGATAGATGAATCACATTATCACAATAGATAATTCATATCAACATTCATCTCACAAAGCATATCACATATCAAGGATATCCAAAACATCGAGCATAAACCAAACACTCAATATCAATCACTCAATATTGATCATCCAATACCAACCACCAAATATCAATCAATCATTCAAAAGCAGAATTGATTATCTCTTAATCAATTGGATTAATCCTAAATCCCTTTTCATTTATTTATTTATTATTCCAAATAAATTAATCAATCGTCTCTTAATGATCTTCTTCAATTAATCTTCCCTGATTAATTATACTTTAATTACATTCAAGTAATCAACCTTAACCATATTCAGTAATTAACCTTTAATTACTATCATTAATTACAATAATTAATGATCCTTCATTAATTAATTAACTATAATTAATTACATTAATCCTTAATTAATTAAGATTAATTAGTCATACTTTAATTAATTACATATATTAATCAACCTTGATTAATATCATTAATTATATTAATTAATGATCCTTATTGATTAATAATTACTTTAATTTAATTAAATAATTAACTTGTAATTAATCATCTTATTAATCACAAACAGTAATTAACAATTTAAAATTAATTATCTCAATTAATTAACATCTTGATTTACTTTGATTAATTAATCTAATTAATTAATCTTTAATTACTTCATTAAGTAATTAATTATATAATTACATTAATAAATAAATCCTTAATTAATTACTTTATTGATTAATTACACTTTTATTAATTACACTTAGTAATTAATCTTAAATTAACCTCATTCATTAATTAATTAATCACATTAATTAATTACATTAATTAATTAACTAAAATGAATTAAGTAATTAACCCTTAATTACTTACATAAGTAATTATCTCAAATTACTATCATTAATCAATCTTGATTTCTCTCTTCATTAATTACTCAACGAATAAATAATTTCCATTATTAGTATTCCTAAATTCTTTAATTTATTAATTACTCCATAATTAATTAACTTCAAATAATTATATTAATCAATTCTTTAATTGACAACGTTAAGTGATTCCATTAATCACTTTAATTAATTACTCCCATAAGTAACTTCTCTAATTACTTCCATAAGTAATTTCCTTTTTCTTAATTACATTCAATAACTCACAATTAATTACTTCATTAAGGAATTACACTTAATTATTCATAATTAAGTGATTATTTAAAATTAAATAAACAATTTAACTAATTATTTAAAATTAATTAAACAATCAATTAATTAACATCTTATATTACAAAATCCTTAATTAATTAATTAATAAAACATTTATCTTAATTAATTCTTTACTTAATTACAAATCATATTTAATCAAGTATTCTCAAGTTAATACCAAAGATAAATTAACCCTATTTATCTTTATAATTAAAAAAAATTTTGATTAACTCAAATTATAATAACTTAAACAAATTATTTTATTGGTTTTCCAAAATTATAATAATATCCTTATTTGGAAATAAGGCATTTAGAAATCTAATTTAAAATTTAAACTCTTTAAACATCTAATTCAAACTTATTCATTTTCAATATAAATTGAAAACTTAGTTTCAAATCATTATTTTTAAATTGAACTTAAAACTTTGATTCAATATTTAAATCCAGAACATACTTCTTTAAATTTAAAATCCAAAATGTAATTAAATTACTTTCAAAAAGAAATCATTTTAAATAAATTTGAATTTTAAAATAAATTCAATTTACACTTTTAAAGTTTGATTATCAATTACTTTTAAACAACAAGTTTTAATTTTGCATTTGGTTTCTTTTATAAAACTTGTTTATGATAAAATGCTTGATTTTTATCAAAATCAAGTTACATTCAACCTAAAATCTACACAGTACTTTACAAAAAGTACAACAACTTGATCATCGAGTAAACCACCCAATTACCCCGAGCAAAAAACTGGATCTACCCGTGTCTAACCCGAAGCAACCCAGCGCTCCTTCCTCTTCGAGTCCAACCCGAGCATAACGCGATTGCTTCCCCGAGAATGCCTTTCTTCCCCAACTCAGAATATCCAGTGCACAAGAATGTGCACGGTGCACCTACCCACGAGCTTCCGGCCGCCGTTGAGTGTCGCGCCTATCGCCGACAATCACCCAGCCACCCACGAACACAAACGTAAACTCAGATTCGAGAATACGTTCACGCATCAAATTTTCGAACTTCGAGCTCGACCTACAGAAAACCACGCGACTAAAAACCACCCACGGCCGACGAACTCCTCGCCGTTGACCCTCGCCAACCCCATCACAGCACCACCACGACTCGAGCTCCCTTATCCCCACGCTGCGATCGCCTCCGGTTCGATATTCAAGATGCGAACAACTCGACAATAAGGAGTTACAAGGAAAACTAAATAGATCTGAATTAGAAATTAGTATGCTAAGAGATGAAAAGAAATTTCTGGAAGAAGAACTTGAAACTCTCAAGAATCTAATTCTAATTTAACATCCCAACTTTCTATGATAACGCAGGAATTAGAAATTTAGAAGAATAAAAATGATGTTTTATCAGTTAAAATTAATGATTTAAATTCTAACACTAAAGTATTAAAGTTAGAAAAATCTAGTCTCAAAACTAAGTTAGAAGATATTAATAAAAATATTTCTAATTTTAATAAAGGACGAGAAAATCTTTCTAAAATAATAGAAAATTCTCAATATACTTCAAATAAATTGGGACTATGATATAAAAAATTGGAAATCCAAATAAATCTGAAAAGTTTAAAAATAGGTTTAAAAAAATTAAGAAAGATATTAAGAAAATAATTTCTAAAGATCTTAAAACTACTAAAATATGGATTTCCAAAACAAATAATAACTTAATTAGGAATAAGCATATCAAAACATTTATGGAAACTGTTCATAAAAATGAGAATTATATTTATAAAGGGAATTCTGAACTCTCATGGGTTTGGTTTCCTAAGCCCTAACTCTTAGGACCCTAAAAAGAAAATTGGGTGCCAACTTAATCTTTATTTTCTGCAGGTACCACTTAAAAGAGAGGAAAATGGATTTTAGACAACGGTTGCCTGAAACACATGACTCTTAATAAGGACATGTTCACAAACATTGTCTACTCAAATGGAGGATCGGTCACTTTTGGACATAATTCAAAAGGTTTTAATATATCCTTTTCAGAAAATAAATGTAATATTTCTGATAAAAATAAAAATTTAATTTTTGAAGGTATAAGAGATAGAAATATTTATATTTCAAATATGAATATAAATTATGACACAAACATGTGTTTAGTAGCTACAGAGAATGATTCTTGGCTATGGCACTAAACATTTTGTCATATAAATATTAATACTATTAATAAAATAGCTAAAAATAAACTTGTTAAAGAACTACCTGATATGAAATTCAAAGTTGATAATATTTGTGATGCATGTCAGTTAGAAAAATTAACAAAATCTTCTTTTAAATCTAAGAAAATCATATCTACAACACAACCACTTGAACTTCTACATATGGATCTTTTTGGAACTACTCAAGTTCAATATATTAATCACAATAGATATGCGTTTGTCATTGTAGATGATTTTTCAAGATATACATGGACTATTTTCACGAAACATAAAAGTGATACTTTTGAAAACTTTAAAAATTTTGTAAAAAGAATTCAAAATATAAAGAATTTGAAAGTTAAAAATATTAGAAGTGATCACGGAGGTGAATTTGGAAATGAAGCTTTTGAACAATTTTGTAACAAGAAAGGAATTAATCATAACTTTTCTTTTCCTAGAACACCACAACAAAATGGAGTTGTAGAAAGGAAAAATAGAACATTACAAGAATGTGCAAAAACTTTATTAAATGGAAGCATTTTATCTAAGCATTTCTGGGCAGAAGCTATTGCAACTGCCTGTTATTTATGAATCATGTTTCTATCCGATCATTAACAAAACACATCCCATATGAACTTTTAAATGGTAGAAAATCAAATATATCATATTTCAATGTATATGGATCAAAATGTTTTATACTTAACACTAAAGATCAGCTTAACAGGTTCGATCCGAAATCCAATGAAGGAATATTCGTAGGATATTAGAAAAGAAGCAAAGCTTATCGAGTTTTTAATATAAAAACTAAAGTAATCGAAGAAACTATTCAAGTTTCATTCGATGAAAATGTCAAAATTTCTTCTAAAATACAAACTTGGAAAATATTCAAATACAATTATTAAAAATAATTCATAAGATGACGATATTATTTTTCAAAATGATAACACTGATAATACTAGAGAAAATGAAAAATTATTCAATGAAAATGTAGTAAGATCTCCTCCAAGAATTCTTAGAGATCACCCTGTTCAAAATATAATTGGAGAAGTAAATTCAAATGTAAGAACAAGACATCAATTAAATAAAATGGGCCATATAGCTTTTCTATCTGATATAGAACCTAAAAATATTAAGGAAGCCTCCACTGATGACTATTGGATTATAGCTTTGCAAGAAGAGCTAAATCAATTTGAAAGAAACGAAGTTTGGGAATTAGTTCCAAGACCAAGTGATCAATCCGTCATTGGTACAAAATGGGTTTTCAAAAACAAAGCTGATGAACAAGGTAACATTACTAGAAATAAAGCTAGATTAGTAGCAAAAGGATATAATCAAGAAGAGGGAATAGACTATGTAGAACATTTGCTCCTGTCACAAGATTAGAAGCTATACGCATTCTATTGGCATTTGCATGTTTTCATAACTTTAAAATATATCAAATGGATGTTAAAAGTGCTTTCCTAAATGGATATATAAAAGAAAATGTCTATGTTAAACAACCTCCTCTTTGTACTCCTGAAAAATTTCCAGATCACGTTTATAAACTTAAGAAAGCTTTATATGGTTTAAAACAGGCACCTCATGCTTGGTACGACCGACTTAAAAGCTATTTAATAGAATCTAGCTTTGAAATTGGAAAAGTTGATCAAACTTTATTTATTAAGAAAACTAAACAAGATATTTTAATTATTCAAATATACGTTGTTGATATTATATTTTGGTTCAACAAATGAAAAACTATGTCAGGAATTTTCGACTATCATGACAAATGAATTTGAAATGTCAAATATGGGAGAAGTATCATATTTTCTTGGACTCAAAATCAAGAAATTGCAAAATGGAATTTCTACAAATCAAGAAAAGTATTGTAATAACCTAATTAAACATTTTGGTATGGAAAACACTTTTGCCAAGACAACTCACATGAGTACAATTATACATCTCGACAGAGATGAAAATGGTAAGAGTGTCGACCAGAAACTATATCGTAGCATGATTGGATCATTACTTTACTTAACTGCTAGTCGACCTGATATAATGATGGGTGTTTGTTTAACTGCTCAATTTCAAGCAAATCCTAAAGAATTACATATGCTAGCAGTAAAACGTATACTTCATTATCTTAGCAAGACCAACGATTTAGGATTTTTTTTATCCAAAAGAATGTTCTTTTGAATTAGTATCCTATATTGATGCTGAATTTGGAGGAAGCCGGAAGATAGAAAAAGTACAAGTGAAACTTGTCATTTCATCGAACGATCCTTAGTATCTTGGTTTAGCAAGAAGCAAAATTGCGTTTCACTATCGACATGTGAAGCAGAATATATATCTACAGCTTTAGTATGTGCTCAAGTAATCTACATGCAACAAACATTGCAAGGTTTTGACATAAAATTAAGTAAATCTATAATATATTGTGATAATACCAGTGCAATCCTGTCAATCACTCACCAGCTAAACACATTGACATTCGTCATCATTTTCTTTGTGATAATATTGTGAATGATATAATAAATTTAGAATTTGTAAATTCTGAAAATATATTTTCACTAAACCACTCAATGAAAATTGTTTTATAAAGCTAAAAAGAGAATTAGGTATAATTTATTTGAAAGAATTATTAAATTTCAAAAAAATTCCTTTGATGGTACTTGAACTCAGCACCTCTACCTTGCAAATCCTATGTCTCTACCATTTTACCATTTGTTGTTTCACAACTGATTCTATTTTACTTTTTCCTTATCTATTTTCACTCTTCTCATGAATAATTCTCAACCATGAAAATTTTGTTTACTTCTTTGATTATCCTTTATTCCATCTATCTTTAACTTTTTTTTCAATTATATATACCTCAAGAGTTTTCTGTTTATATCCTCAAATGGCTCTACATATTCCTCGATCGATTTCTCAACACCTTCTTCTAGATCATCAAATTTACCCACACCTACCCCATATCATGAACCAGCCAGACCATCTAGCTATCATACTAGTCAAACTCCTAAAAAAAATGAAGATACGTCGTTTTTTATTCTTTTGTTCTCCATTAACAAGTAAAAGATTGATGATTTACATCATTATCAAAGGGAATCAATAGCAATTCAACGTGAAATGTACTATGAACAGAAGATGAATTCAAGATGACTTATTTTTTTGGAGCAACTTGGATGAAAATTTTGTGGCTCGTCTTCATCCAATGTTCAACAACCTACAACCTCTTCCTCTCGAAATCCATGGGAGCAGTCACCACAACCTCCATCGGTTTCTCCAAATTCATTGTTACGTGGAAAATCAGCTTTAACACCATACAAAGACGAGACTAAGATTGAACCTGAAGACTGCAAAACTCTGCATTCATCCATTTCTTCTTCTTTAACTAAATCTTATTTTTATTTATTTCAATCTATTTTTCTATGTTTCATTATTTAATATAATTTATATATTGTATTTTATTTGTTAAAACACCCAAAAAAGACTGATATAGCTGAAAAGCAGCATTCAGTCGACTGTAAGTTTTGGTTCAGTCGACTGAATCTAAAAACAGAGACTTTTCAGTACCATGTTCAGTCGATTGAACGAATTTGGCCAGTCGACTGAACCTGAAAACAAAGAATTTCATGATATTGATCAGTCGACTGACCATATACGAGCAGTCGACTAAATGACGAATCTGAAAATTTTAACTTTTTACCGGTTTAACCCACCATCTTCCTTTTCGCTCTTCACCTTTACTTTCCCACTTCATATTTTCAAAACCCTAGCTCCCAAAATTTTCAAATTCCTTTACTCAATTATGATTTCAAATGGCTCCAAGATAACCTAAAAGATCTAGACATGCATCTACCTTCCTCTGAGCCAATTCGCACCCAAATTTCTCAATGGCTTTATGATGCTACAGCTATTCAAAGATGGAACAAAACGAAGGAAGCACGCTTTCGTGAAGGATCTTTTGTTGTGTTTCCTGACTTCTCTTCATATAGAATTCAAGAGCTTGCAAGGAGAAGTCTTCTAGAATCTCTTCTTGACCACAATCAGAACAATCTCAAAATTAAACATACAATGGTAAAACTCTTTTATGAAAGTTTAAATTTGGATCATCAAGATCTATGAAATCGTGACAATTGCGTATGGAGATTAGTTTGTGGTCAACAAATATTCTTTTCATTAGATAGAATTGGACACATTCTCCACACACCATAGATTTTTGAAAGATAAAATAACTGAACTAAAATCTATCGCTTTACGCTCTACAGCTCGAATTATGCGTTGAGCCTTAATGCATATAATTCTTCCTTGTACGGGTTCTATGAGCTTGTATATCCGAAAAATTTTAAGGTGTTGTATGCAATTTGGGTAGATGTCCAAATCAATTGGCATAAGCTTATTGTTGATGAGTTCTTGTCTTTTAACCAAGGTCGAATGAACATCATCTATTACAGCAAGTATATTATGTGGCTATTTATGAACATACAAGTTCCTATTCCGAAATCCAATACCTCCATTCCAAAAACTTTAAATAGCCGTACAATTAGTCTAATGAAATTTCCTTCTATACCTCTCACTATCATGTCTTTTCAAGACTGGCAATCACGACCTCATCAACAAACTGCTACTCCACAGCAACAAAGAGATAACATTCATACACCAACCCCATCCCAAAGCACCTGAGAATCCAATGATCTAATTGTGCGAAATCAAGTCATTTTGGATTCTCGCATCAAAAATCTCGACAAGAAGATTGACAAGAAATTTGACAAAATTAAAAGCTTTTTTGGATTTTATGGGATGCAGTCTCTTGTTCCTCTTCTACAACTACAGACGCTTCACATTGTGATCCGAGAAACATCCAGCTCCTTGCTTTACTTGGTCTACATCCAAAGAACACACAAGTTCCAACACAAGCGAAAATGGGGATGGCAGACAATTTGTGGAAAGTTCTTCAAGAGGCAAAGGGCCAATGCAAGTGGAAGAAGAAACAGAGTCTGACTCTGATGAGTGATATTGATATTTCTTGGTGGTAGTAAGTTATTTTTGTTTATTTCACAAACATTCTACTACTATTTGTTTTTATGAGCTTGTAAAAGTAGCTCAGTACAATTTGAAACATTATTATTTTTTGATTGTTAGTTGTTAGTTCAATGATGAAATTATTTTTTATTTCCTTTTTGTCAATGACAAAGGGGGAGAAATTTGTATGACTAACCATTTTTTGTAGGATTAGATATGTCGCCAGATATTCTAGGGGAGATATATATAACTTCCGTTATATATTTCTTAAAATATAGTATCATCTAAAATAGGTTGTCATCAATCAAAAAGGGGTAGAATGTTGAATCATAAGTTTTGATTCATGACAAAGAGCTTAAACAAATCGGTGATGAGACTATATGATCAAGCGACAAAAAGAGAAAGAGATATGTTATTGAACTACAAAGGAGACAAGACTTCAAAACTGAGTATATAATGTTTATTTATTGAAGTTTTTAGTCTTAGAATTGTTAAAATCTATCCTCAAGTAGTTTACACAAAATCAAAACTGTTTTAAAATTCAAATTCTTTAAAAAATGTGTGAACTGTATACTGACAATTAGTCGACTGACCAAAAATGACCCGTCGACTGAACCTGTTCAGTTGCACAGATATGCTCTGTTTTACTCCAACTTTGAATATTCAGTTGACTGGTCATTTTGGGTCGCTCGACTGAATGATTCTAACAGCTATTTTCCTGAAGAGACACTTCCATTTGCGAAAAGTTATGATCCAATTTGAAGGGTTATGGCTGCATCTTTTGATCAAAACTCTTCATGAATAATTGTAGTTGTTTATCTACTATATAAACACATGAGATTCACTTCTCAAATCACCGAATTTTATTTTATTTTCTGATCATACTCTCTACTATCTATCTCAGCATTCTCACCATAATTTATATGTTGCTTGAATCTCTGAATTAGTCAACTTATTCTTCGATTCAAAGCAGTATTTTCCTTTCTAATCTTTACACACACAATATATACTTGAAGATTACATGAAGTTTTACTATCAAAGACAAATCAGTGTTATTAAGAACACAAAGTGTCAAAGCAATTTTATTGAAACTTTGAAGTCCTATTCGGTTGTTCAGGTGGTAAAAGTCCTCTTTCAGTTGTTAGAGGTGGAAAAATCCTGATCGGTTACTCAGGTGTTGTTTACCTATTCCTTCGGGTTAAGTGAGGGGTTATTGTGAGAAATTCCAGAGGGAAGTCTGGGACTGGACGTAGAATGGAAAGTTCGAACCAGTATAAAACCTCCTGGTGTGCTTATTCTTATTTACTTTAGTATTATTATCTATTTTCATATTTAGATTAAAATCATTCCATATTACACAATCCTGAATGATAACTAGCCACACAGTAGTCTCTTTCAGTACTATCCAGCGAGGGTAGGCCGGTCTTGTGTTGGCAGGGATCGATAGGTTCGATCTCGGTACATTCTTCTAGAGGTGTACTATGGCGAATGGTACCCCAGTATCCCGGTCATTGTATGGAATCCAATATCCTCCACGAGCCTGTACTGTTTTAGTTGTATACCAATTATGCTAAAACGTGAGATGCAAGCATTTCAACTATTTTCAAACGTGAGATGCAAGCATTTCAACTATTTTCTAATTTACTTTCTTTAGACACTGTTATCATATCAGAAAATTTTGATATAAAATGTTTTGGTTATCGTAAGGTAAAAACACATCATATTTATGCGAGGCGTGGTCTTACGTGATACCTTTGTTTTCATAGGATTTGATAACAGTAATAATTCAAATTGAGTGTGTTTCCTTATGCTGGTTTTCCTAACTGACTTGGGTGTTCTTTTATTATAAAACTCACGTCAGACTGAGTATTAAAGTTCAGGTTAGGATGCTATGGAATTCTGAAGATGAGATGGAGGATTCTCAGGTGTATTATACATACTTGGTTATTTCCGCTGTGTGAGTCATACTGTATATTTAGTATCTGTAATGGCAAGTTATTATAACTGTCAAGATTGATTGTTGATTATTATATTCTGATGATTATGCGTATAATAATCTACTATTATCTATTATATATTATTCCGCTGCGATTTGTAAGATTCTATACGTTGTTTCTGTTTTCACCTATCTCCTCTTCTTCTTAACCCTTAATGGTCTGGTATTTCCGGCACTCGATTGCTTGGCAAGCTATACAGTGAACGTATTGATGTCGATTTTCCAGGGTCAAAAACTCTAGGCCATTACATTTGGCATCAGAGTGCAAGGTTAAGCGAGAACCTTGGCTTTGGTAGGAATTACTCATTAGAGATAGAATCAGTAGTACCCTAGAATGAGCTTGAGTGTATTATAGACATGAGCGCATATTTGTTAGTGAATATAAATTGTTTTATATTGTGGTGACTTATCGGTTGAGTATTTATGAATTCTGGTCGAGATGGTTTGGACAACTGTATCGATAGAGGTTTCTAAACTTTGAACAACTTAAATCGACATGGTATTGTTAAATGTGGGTAAATGAAATAATTATACCCAAACTATATTTTGATATAAAACAAATAATTTTTCGAAATTATTATAGTATGTTGGTGTGTTTAGTTGTTATTATTATAATCTAAACAAGATTATAAAATTAAAATGGTTATGTATAACCAAATAGAGATTGTATAATTATGATATATGCAAAATGGGTTGTAAATAAAAATGGATAAAACCAGAGTTTGGAGATTTAAATCTCGGAAGGTTTGGAAAATATATTTTTTCAAGGTGTTGTGAAAGTAAGAGTGGTACTATTTTTGAAGGAATTTTTGGATAAAAATTGGTTTAAATAGATTTTGGAAGTGATAATGCACTGAACTCATTTCAGTCATTGGAAAATAATCCCGATGATGATCGCAACATCATTGGTGTTCATTTTCGAGTTTCTAAGTGACAGATTGCTACCGTGGTAATTTAATATGGAATTTTTTATTTGGAAACAAGTGTTGTTTTAGAATTTCTGTAAGGAATTATATGGATAAAAACCAAGTTTGGTTTAAATTTAAAAAGTGTGATTTGGTATATAAAGGAATATATATATATATGTGTGTGTGTGTGTGTTTTTGTGATTTCAAAGTGATTTGAAACAAATACCAGGTGTTTGATTCTATAATCCTTATTTGAATGTTTTAGAAAAATATTAGGAAATAAGTTTTGAACTTGTAAATTGAGAATGATGTTAATATGGAAAGTGAGTGTGAAAATTTGAATCCAGAATTGAATTTTAACTTAAGTTAAGTTAAATAAAAATCCAGCTGGATTTGAAGCAATATCAGATTGAATTGAATATAAAAATTTGAGTTGTGAAATAGTTATATAACTATAACTTATAATTTTGAATGGAATCAACTCAAGTATAGAATTGATGAAAATGTGGAAAATAAGTTGTGTAACTTATAAATTGGAAAAGCGGGATAGAAAAACCAAAATAGAAATAGTTTGATGTTTTGATAAAGAAAAGAAAATCCAAATCTAAATTATAAATGAGATTAACTCAAATTAAGTTCAATGAAATTTGATTTGATCCAAAAATGAAAAGGAATTTGATGGTAATAAAGTGAACTAATTAGACAAATTAATTAGTGAATTGAGTTTGAATTAGAAACATTGAATGATTAAAGTGAATAGGAACTTAAATTTTAAAGTTGTATATAAACATAAGTAATGGTATAAAATGTTTATAAAACTACACCAAAACAGGCAAATTCTAACATTTATAAGTGTTACAAATAATTTCAGTAACACTTTTTAAGTGTTACTAATAGACTGTGAGGAACGGAGCGCCAAATTTGTAACACTTATAAGTGTTACAAATATACGTATTACTAACACTTATAAGTGTTGGTCCCTAAATATACGGTAATGCTTATAAGTATTGGTAACGAAATACACGGTAACACTTATTAGTGTTGGTACAGAAATATACGGTAACGCTTATAAGTGTTGGTAACGAAATATACGGTAACACTTATAAGTGTTGGTACAGAAATATACGGTAACGCTTATAAGTGTTGGTAACGAAATATACGGTAACACTTATAAGTGTTGGTACAGAAATATACGATAATGCTTATAAGTTTTGGAAACAAAATATATGGTAACACTTATAAGTGTTGGTACAGAAATATACGGTACCGCTTATAAGTGTTGGAAAATGATTATTTAGTAACGCACACATATATACCAAAACTTAAACGCAAAGTTTAAATATAAACACTCTGCAAATAATGGTTTCCATATCACAAATAATTCATCATACATATTCAATGCAAAGTTTAAACGCTCTGCAAATGTAGTATAATATATCATAAACTATTATTTACATATCTAAAATACCACAATGTCATATATTCAGATATTATTACAACATAAGCTTCAAAGAAAAAATTTAAAATACACTTAAAGTTTAACTTACGGTTAACCTAACCTTTCCCGATCATCCACTCCAAACTCTAATGGTTTTGAATATTCGTCAACGTCCAATCTTCAACGTCCAATACAAGAATCCAAAGCGTCCTTCTTCAAGTTCCTGCATTTAATATAAACACTCGATAAAAACTTATACCTTCAAAATCAAAAGGTTAAAGACTGAGTTACAACTCGGGTTCTGTTTTTTTATTTATGAATTCGCAAACTTGGTATGCGAAATACATGTTAATCAAACTCAATTAGCATTTGCTGCAAACCCAATTTGCATCGATTTTGCTACATGCTCAGTTTGTGTGTTCAGTATGCAAGCTCAGTTTGTGTGCTCAGTTTTGCAAACTAAGTTTGCATGCTTAGATTTGCAAATTGGTTGCATGCTTGGTTTGCAAATTCTGTTGCATGCTTGGTTTGCAAATTCTGTTGCATGCTTGGTTTGCAAACTCTGTTCCATGTTAGCAGCGTTTAATCGTTAAAAATAAACATGATGGTAAAGATTTTCTAACGTGGAGTGTGTTTTAAAATTAACAGTTTACCTGAAATCTGGACTATTGGCTGTTTTATTTGTCTGAGGCTTCTTATTCTTCAGTCCATTTCCATTGACAACATTAACAATTTTAGAAAGATTGTATTTCCATAAAAGATCTGCTTCTAAAGAGTCACTTGTTGCGACATATGAATCATTAGTCATCATAGAATAAAATCGACTTCTTTGTATTTCACTTTCAAGTCTTTCTTCACCATTTTTCTTATACTTCTGTTCAGAATATAATGTAGTTTCTAAAATGTAATTTTAGTAGAAAAAATCAGGTGAGCGTTTGCATTCTCCTTTCAAATCTTTCAAAGTACTCCCATCTTTAACTACAACTTTATCCACCCAATCTCTAGAATTTGTATCTTTCTCATGTCCCTTATTAACATAGTTTGAATGAGGACTAGTGTCTGGCCATGAATTTGAATCAGTTACCAGCAATAACTCTTGGAGTTCGTAGCTTGGTTTCCTTTGCCTTGTGCTAGGATTGTTACGCATCTAAAATGTTACAAAACAACTCAATCAAATATGATGCACATGTAATTATACCTACATTAACCTTCAGCATAGTCGAAGGGTTAAATTACATTCATATTACAAAACAACTATGCTGAAGGATGCATACTGAAGTGTTAAATCACATGCATCTGTCTTGTCATCCATAAATCATTATAAAAATAATATTTATGCCTAATACATGACTCAAAAATAAGTTTTGTCAAAGATTCTTAACATTTTTGTTTGTAAATTTTACGTTTATATAGCAACTACCTCTATGTTTCCAACTTCTTCCATTGGCTGTCTGTGATTACCCTCTCCACGACAATTTAAATATAAAGTTGAAGGTGATGGTGCTCTACTACTGGTCTTAGAAGCAGTAGACATGCCTTCGCGATTAGATTCTTCCTCTTTTCTTGCTAATGCTGCTTTAAGATTAGCTATCTAAATTCATGTACACAAATTTAACTGGGAAAATTATGTATTGATCCGAGACGATTCATGAGAATCATAGTAGGAAAATGTGATACCTGATCCTTTAATTCTCTAACATCTCCACTATCTTTATTCATTTTAGCAGCACCAAGCTCGACAGTTGAAACTCGCTCAACAAACTTGAGTGTGCTTAATGTTTCTCCTACTGCATCCAACTCAAGACTTATGTGAACAAACATAAGAGTCTTTGCTTATCCTCGTGGTCATCATAGTCTAAGCAAATCAGTAAGTGTGTCTCAATCTTTAAGTCCATAAGGGTGAAAATTTTCTTACCGAGTGAATCTTAAAGCAATTGAGTAAGTTTGCTATTTCTATATGGAACATGTGAGTTTTTTTGAGCTAGTGCAGATATAACGTCTCCTAAAGCTGAAAGTGATCGGTTTATGTGTTGCGCTTCTTTAATCCTGTCTCGTGTGACTTCAGATTAGTCGACCCTTTCGCTGCCTGCAAGATCAACAAGATGCATGCATCCACGTAGTATAGTTCCTGATGTCAAGTCTTTTCCTTCAACATGTACAGTTAGACAGCTGAAAATATACACGGGGATAAAACATATGGTGAGTTTTTAAATAATTGTTCATATATAAAAGTAAGAGCTACATATTTACCTATGAGATCTACTGCTCTGGTCATTCAAGGCAGTTGCACCCACAACATGATTTTTTTGACCAATGTTCATTAGTCAACCACTTCATACGTGGAGGCTACAGGAACCAAATTCGTATAAGGTACATTAAGACCATTTTGAGAACCATTATGGATTTCTAACGTGTTTTTTGTAAAGGAAATTTCGAATGTATGATATACTAGAAATATCAGCATTAGAACAAATGTAAAGAAAAGCAGTATCAAAAGGATATCTTCTATTGAGGCCATCATTGACTAGTATAAATAAGGAGAAAAATAATAGCACATGCCCAATACATGGTTACACAGGTTATGGACCGAATAATGAAGTGGATGGTGTGTGTATATGTTTAGGTAGGCATGCGCTTGTATGTATGCGTTACGTGTGTGTATATGGGAGTTGCACTGTGTTTGTGTAGTGTGTCTTGTATATGCGTGTATAATTTTATATGTCTAGGGTGTGTCATGCATGTTTTGTGTGTGCCTTCATAGTATATTCTCTGTTTCCATATTATGATGCTGCAAGTGTTGGTTGGTTTCCTACATAGTCAACTGAATCATGATATGCATGCACTGACTGAGCTCTTTTTTGTGATGGCATGGGCATACTTGGATATGTATACATAAGTGATTAGTGAGATCTGTTATTATTTAAACCCATGCAAGTCAATTTATAAGTCTTCAAAGATTGATCTGCTATACTAGTACAACCCACTAACAAGCGAACATTTCATTTATATATCACAATACTCCACTTACAGCATAAACAAAATTTTCCAAAAGCAGACACAAACACACCGTCATCACCACACCCGCTTCCACACTCCATTCGTCACACAATCCCTTAACCATCCCCGTTGGCACTAAATTTTAGGTAAAACGTATTAAGCAAAAAACTTAAATATAAAACTAACTGATATATCATGAGTTTAATTATGTAAAATAATGCTCTAAGACAAAGAATAATTGAGAAAATAGCATACAAAAGATGTAAATTCAAGATTTTTTCTTTTTTTTACATTTCTGTCAACTTGCTTATTTGACACATTAAGGTACACAACCAGCTTCAAAGAAAAATAATTTAATGATCCACACAACCAAAAAAAGAATATCAAATATAAATGATTAGATATAAACAGTAAGATCGTCGATTAGAAGACACTTACTCTAAAGCTATTCCCAGCCGCTTTATAACTGAAGATGGGGGAATAATAGGCCTGCAAGAGATATTTATGGTAACTTCCTTTAAAGCCAATTCTAGAATAATTGAGAAAATAGCATTTGAACTGCCTTATTTTTGTACAACAAGAGATAATCTAGAAGCCTTAAAAAACAATACCTTGTCAACTGTTGTATTTTGCCTGCAAACGATCTTGGCATTTCCAATGTCACCCCTAGTCGAGAACTTGACACCTTCTTTTGTCACTGAGATGACAACTGGTGTGCAAAAGGTAAAACATTAGCCATTAATAAAGATGAAAATAATACAATTTTTGAAAAAAAAAAATCTATGCCATTAATAAAGAAGGATGATAAACAGTTCAAGGGACGCATGCTCACATACATGTCGAATAAACGGTTGCAGATGACACTGGAAGTAAAACTTACCTAGTGGGTAAATGGTTGCAATTTTAGATGATCGATAATGAATCAGTAATGGAAAAGATATGTGAATATGAAATTTTTATATCTAATATACTTAATAAAGGAATGAAGATAACTGAGATTTTGTAAGCTAATGTGTTACTGGAAGGATTCACACATTCTTGCTTCCACAAAAATAAAAATTTATCTCTTGAAGAACTAATTCGTCACATGGTGATCAAGAAATTCGATTGCAAAGAATAAATTCGGTGCTGTCCATTGAGTCCGACAATAATAACATGGTTGAATCTGATAATCTCCCTAACGCGGACAAATTCAAGAACAATGGCAAAAGGACTCAAAAATTTTGTTATCAAAAGAATTAGATAGCTATCAACGAAAATATAAAATCCAAAAGAAGAAAAACTACGTTATATCCATGGAAAACAAGGCCATCAAGCACATCAATGCTTCCAACGAAAAGGACAACATAATCAAGCATGTCATCGATGTCAAGCCATAGACAAATTTTGTCGAAGATGAAGACATCATATCTGCTACTATTATGGAGGCCAATTTGGTCTTGTAAAATAGTACTGAAGATGTATTTAAAACAATATGGGTTCTATTACAATTACAGGAGACAGTAAAGAGCTAATAAAATTCAGATGTTTTTCTAATTTTATTTATCATTTCATTTGATTTTTATATTTTTCTGCAGTGCCAATGGTCTGTATTCAACCGCCAAATCTACATGGTCACTGCATTTATGTAACATTTAGATGATCTTAATTCGATTTAGTATATAGTTGGAGGATGTAAATTAAGCCAGACATAAGCCTATATGATATTATAGGAAAACCTTCATAGAACCATAGCAGTTCCAATAGCAGTGAATATAAGATTTATTGTGTCCGCCATTTGATCGCTTCTGACCATAGTTTTAACAAAGTAATTGTATACCATTTGATTACTTCTAACCGCAGTTTTAACATGGTGTTAGTAGACGAAGCCTATTTATTTATAAACTAATGGAAAACATGAAGCCGGTTCATAGAAATAGAGTGAAGCAAGTAGCATGGCTGTAGATAGAAACTGCCGTGGATGGACTGAGTTACAATAGCGGAACAGAAAAATTACTGCATAGCTAAATGCTAAGGTTGTACAAGGCTGATACTAAAAGTGCATAATCATATGCAAATCTAAAGAAATTATGTCTCCATTATATCCACTTTCTATTTTTGATTGGCACCAAACATGAAGCATTATACACACAAAAATTCACCCGAATCAAGCAATATGAATTGGCAATGATCTACCTAAGTATTGTTCGTTCTGGTATATAGGCAGACACATGTGCATATGCCAAATCATAATATTCATGGTTTACTGAAGAATATAATATGACAACTGCAATTATGTTCAATATCAATGCAAGTAAAAGGTCAGCACAAGTCAAATAATAAATTAAGTAATGTCAACATAAGATAACTTACATCGTCGGCGTAACATAAGGTCAGCACGAAAATCATGTATTCGAGGAAACAGCGGAAGACGAGAGTTGCTTGTTTTTCGGGCTTCAGATAATTTGATTTTGAGCAATTTACATCGTCGGCGTCATGCTCGAGCCATCGATCCAGTCGCCGTAAGAACCACCACAAGAAACGTTGCGAAAACACCGACCGCAAGATGTCAACCCAACCATCTGAGCCATCATCGAAGTGGTTGAAGTCGGCGTCGATGTTGAAGTGGGTGAAGACGACATTGACTTTGTTGAGCAGAAGAAAACCCTAAACTGAATTAAAACTTACTCGGCTGAAATGTGATTAGGAATGGTTAAGTGTGACAAAAGAGCATCTATACATAAATTACATAAAACTCCCCTTGTTAATAAATTATTTACGAATTTACCAACTGTTGTAACACTTATTTGTGTTGCGAAGTTTATTTTAAAGATTATTTATTTTTGCTATCACTTTTCTAGTTATTCTAACATTTTCAACTGTTGGTAGTTTGTAACATTTATAAGTGTTATAAATTGACAAATATAAAATGTTGCAAAACGACTTATTTGGTGTAGTGTAATAAGACTTAAGAAATAATTTTGATGGAAAGATTTTTGAAATGAACTTAACTCAAGTAAAGAAAATTAAAGTGAATTCAGGATGCATTAAATGGAATTGGATTTGAATAGCTTAATAAAATGAATATAGACTTGAGTATGGAAATCAAATTGAAGGTAATCTGGAATGAATTAAGGAAAGTAAGCTTAAACTTTGAAATGGAAATAAGAATTAGAATTATAAAATGGATTTATACTCAAGCCAACTAGATGAAATGATTTTTGAAATAAATATAAGTATATATTGTTATATATTGTGTTTTTCAGCCATGAGATCTGACGTATATATTTTTATCATAGTTTCCATATTGCGAAAGACTCTCCGTACAAGGGAAACTCTGCCAAAGAATTTCGGAAATTTAGAGTGTTAGAAAAATTTTGAAAATTTTTGTTAACTAAAAATTTGATTCCAAATTGTAATTGAAATAAAAGATTTCGGTTTAGAAATGGAAACTAAATGTTTTGTATGGAACTAGAGGATTTAGAAAAGTGAAATATTAAGTTTTAACTAAGTGGATTTTGATAAGTTAATGGGGTTGGAGCAATTTTCCTACTTAGTAATTTCGGGGAAAAAAAATTCTTTTTAGGGGGAATGTAACATCTCAAATTTTCAATCATTTGATTTTGAATATTTAAATGGTTTAAAATATTGATTTGGAATATAAATTGATTTTTGAATATGAAGATTTTGGTTGAAATTACAGAATGAATTTAAATTTCAAATACAACGATTTATCGTAATACGGAAATGGTGAATAATTGAAATTGAATTGAATATGAACTAAAAACAATTCCTAATGTTTGATATAAATTCTAATTGAATTAGAATTGAGTTAGTAAATTTTTAAAAATGGAATTTCAAGCGATTTCGCCAATTTTAGAAATCGTCAATTTAATCGGCGCATTAAAATAGCGATCCGAGGCATAGTCTTGGAATTTGACGAAACTAGTTCCATTGGATCTGTTATAGTGTGTTATTATAGGATTTCAATTTTCGTAGTGTTTGGAGTTACCGTTTGGCCGTGCAGTTTGGAAACGCATTGAAATTAATATTGGAAATTTAATATTATAATTAGGTTCAAAAAACTATCTTTTGCATACGATCGAATTTTGTCTCGAAACTTGTTCCATAGCGTTTGGAATAGGAGTATAAAATTAGGAACGCTAGGCGACAAGCCTCGATAGGAGTTCGGGATTTTAAGCTACTAAATGAGAAATTTAGGAATTTAATAATATTATAAAATTTTAAAACGTCAAACCCCATTACATCTCCATCGCCACCCTATTCTCTGTACAAGTCTCCATCCCTAGTTTAAAATAATGTATGTTAGCTCTTCTCCTAGTTCCTCTAGAAAATAAAATCAATTCACATAAAAAAGAAACAACAACTCGATTTTTTCTATAAAAAAAAGAGCGATCAATCGAACGAGCAGTTGGGTGGAAATGCGGATGTATTCGTGGGTGCTTTGGCGAGTTTGGGCATGAGTAGGGTTGTCGTAGGGGCGCAGGCACAGGTGCAGAAGCTCGTGATAAGGTGGCAAGCTGGAGGTGGTGGCGCGGCAATTGGGGACATCTGGTGGTGGTCCAATCATTAGGTGGCGGTGCGTGTGGTGGGATTCGATCGTAAGATGTGGGTTCTGGGTGCGTGAGCGAGAAAGTGACAGGGAAGAAAGGTGTTCTGTTAAGTTTAAGAGGGTAATTAAGGTGCTACTTTTATTATTAGTGATTTAATTTAAATTTGTAAATCGAAATCTTATACTTCCGATAACTTTTTAACGCGAGGTCAAAAAATTACGAAACAGGCGGCGTTGGATTCATAATGATGTAGGCTACGAAATAAAATAGGTTTGAAGATTTTTGGAGTCAGCTGAAATTTTAAATTAAATTGAACACCTGTTCAATTTAATTTATAATTGGAACGGGTGCAAATTAAATCATATTGAGTAAATCTCACTCAAT
The DNA here is from genome assembly GCA_030765085.1 of Allium cepa. Lineage (NCBI taxonomy): Eukaryota > Viridiplantae > Streptophyta > Magnoliopsida > Asparagales > Amaryllidaceae > Allium > Allium cepa. The sequence goes on along the minus strand of CM060940.1, from coordinate 404,253,635 downwards.
TTGGTTGACTGGTTTAATTTATTACAATTAAAAATTAATAATTGGATGATTGGTTGGGTTGATAGTTATATCAGTTGGATGCTATATTATTTGTAGTGGTATATATATTAGTAGTTGGGTATATTCCCGGCGATTGGAGCGGATGAGACACTATGCACCCCGCATAATAGTGGATGACCATATATTACCGTGATATTCCATCTCAAAGCGGGATTAGTATTTATGTTATATAACATCTGCGGATGCAGGGAAACGAGTTGGAGAGATTTTACTGGATTCCTCAAGTATATAGATTATTTTTTATATAATATGATATATGATGAAATTGAATAATCTCTTATGGATTGTTGTGCGATTTGATATATTGGATGCTATAGTAGCACTGACCCTAATTTTGGTATTATAAATATCATAAATAATATATATTTTTTAAAATGGAATTCAAAAGCGATTTTGGAAATGAAAATATTTGGCTTGAATTTTGGGTTATTTAAAAAGGAATTGGGTTGGATAAAATATATAATTTGATTTTGGATATTTATTTAGCTATTTCATAAAATGGTTTCAAATAGAGAATTTTAAATTGAGAATTTTTAAATGGATTTTTAAATGAGATTTCTTAAAATAAGAAAAGGAAGTCGAAATCGAGATTTCGATTGAATTTGGATTATTTTCGGAACTTGTTAAGGAATAGATTCCTACATGGAATTGTTAATACAAATTGATTTATAAATGAAGTTTGTTTAATATAAATCTGTTGATAATAAAGGAAAAGTGGAAATGATTTTATAAATTTATAAACGATGTTTATGAACAAAGTGAAATGATTATCACTTGATAAATTAGAAATATAACTTCATGGTGAGAATTTATAATTAAATATGGAAGTCGGGTTAGAAAAAAATAGTAGATTTTATTTTGGAATTTGGAAATAGTCGTGAAATTGGAAATGTAAATTCATTTGTGATAAATCAAGGGAGATTTAAGTATATAATCAGCTTTGTTGAAGTTTAAAAATAGTTTTTCCAATATGTAAGTTTTGTTTTTGTTGAAGTTTAAAAATAGTTTTTCCAATATGTAAGTTTTGTTTTCAGAAATGGATTTTTATTTATTAAATTACGTAGTTTAAAATCTATTATTCAGATTAAAATATCTAGGAAAGTTAGTAATTCAAATATTTAAATTTGTTGAAATAAATTCTAAGTTTTATAAACAAGCTTCGTAATTAGTATTATTTATAAATGAATTGGAAATTAGTTATCGTTGTTTATTTAAAAGGGGTTTTGATATTTTAAACAATTAATTAAGTGTGTTTGAAAATTTATTATTATTTTTTAAAATACTTATTTATAATGTAGAGTTTGGAAATTGATTGAAGTTATTTACATATACTCTCGAAATTTGTAAATTGGGTTTTATTTGATGGATGTGATTTTATAAGCGAAAATCTTATAACGGAATTTTGGAAACTTGAGAAAATTTCCAAAATGTTTAGATTTGAGAACTTTGAAAACGATTCTGAATTCATAAAACAAGTTATAAATTGTTAGTGGGAATTTTAAGTAAGTATAATCGGTTTTGAAAATTGTAAAAGGAATTTGTCGATAATTTTGGAAATTTAGGAGATAAGTTATGAAATATCTCCTAAGTATTGATATTAGAATTGATTTCAAAAACGGACTTATAATATTTCCTAAGTGTTGAAATGAAAGTTTTGTGGAAATATTTTAGTGACGAAAGGATTTATATAGAGATATTTTTCTAGTAATGGATTATAAATCGAATTTGAAAATATTTCACTAAGTTTTAAAGTAAGATATGACTTAAAAATATCATGTTATGGATATAAGTATTTGGAATTGTTTTCAAGTATTGAATTACTGAAAGAGATTTGAATAGATATCTTTATGAAAGATATTTTGAAGTAAATGTTTTTGAAAGATTTAAATATGAGCCTAGTGACTGCTTGTGTGTAAATTTGATAGTTAAATAACTGACTATCAAAGATGACCAAATTTGTTAATCGCTACGAAGAGACCAGGATCAGATTTAATTATCCAAAAACCATTTTTATCTGATATGTGGATTACGAATTATGATATCTCAAAGATAATGGAGATGGTAATCGTGAAGGAGATTTGTTTTGTTCAGGCCTAGAACAACTTGTAAGGATGAACATTATCATTGCATCGTTGCCTAGAAGGCAGTGTTAGCATTTCAAGTATGATTTCTATTCTTAAGGTAAACGTAGCCTAGAGCCTCATTAACCAAGAATGACTAAAACAGGGAGATGCAGCAAGCTTGTGTGAATCTCTTCTATTAGGGTATGATCATAACTCGTCTAGAGTGGACATTAATCATCATCACTATCTAGCATTTGTCGCGTTTCGGGGCCCATTAGTGGTGATCATATTCGGTACTATCCATTAAGAGGTGGGTTGGTCTTGTGTTGGCAGGGATCGATAGGTTTGGTCTCGGTAGTTTTTTATAAAGGTGTACTATGGCACACGGTATCCCAGTAGCCCTGTCATTGTATGAAATCCAATACCCACTGTGAGCCTGTACGGTTTTAGTTGTATACCAATTATGCTGAAACGTGAGACGCAAGCATTTTAGCTATTTTCTAATTTACTTTCGATAGGCATTATTATAATATCAGATGATTTTGATATAAAATGTTTTGGTTATCGTAAGTTAGAAACCCATCATATTTATTGAGGCGTGGTCTTACGAGATACCTTTGTTTTCAAAGGATTTTGATAACAGTAATAATTCAAACTGAGTGTGTTTTCTCAACTGGTTTTCCATACTGACTTCGGTGTTATTTTATTATAAACTCGGGTCGGACCGAGTATTACAGATTCAGGTTAGGATGCTATGGAGCTCAAGAGACGAGCTGGAGGATTCTCAAGTGTATTATACGTACTTGGTTATCTCTGCTGTGTGAGTCATGCTGTATATTCAGTATCTGTGAGAGTAAGTTATTATAACTGTCTAGATTGATTATGGGTTGTCGATACTCTGATGATTGTGTGTATATTAACATCTATAGATTTTTTGTATAAATATCTGCTATTATCTAATATATATTTTTTCCGCTGTGATTTGTGAGATTCTATGTGTTGTTTCTGTTTTCTTCTATCTCTTCTTCTTCTTCTTCTTCACCCTTAATGATCCGGTATTTTCGGTACTCGATTGCTCGGCAGGCTATACAGTGAACGTATTGATGTCGATTCTCGAGGATCAAAAATTCCAGGCCATTACACCATCCGATCTCATTTCTCTTTTACCTAGCAAATTAGCCTCGTTTGTTATATTACCAACTTTGAGAGCTATGTTGTAACATCCCCTATCTTAAGGCCCGAAGCTAAGTGCTATAGATGCTGCAGTCTTCCATAGTATTAACTTCCGATGACAAAATACGGTAATGTTATTGGTATTCACAATATCAGAAGCACATGAATATGAAAAAAAATCATAGATTCCAAAACAACTTTTCTGATTACATTTCAAATCCATATTTCATATTCAATTACATAATCCCAAAACAAATTCCAAGTTTTGATCAAATATAGTTATTACAAATTATGCCCAAAGCGACATATGAAGATGCCCTCTTGGATGATTAGAGTACTAGATAGACATATTAGACATAAATACATCACAACGAAAATAAAACTACATAGCTGATACATAGCTAACTTTTCCTCTTGCACACCTTCGAAAGCTTATTCTTCCAACTTACTAAACCTGAAAAACCTTAACTCTTAATCTACTCAAATTGAATTTTGAGCACCCGAGAGTTTAAAGGAAAGACCTAAACTTTGAGTCAGGCATAAAGCCTAGTGTGAATAATACTATTACATCTCGATTTACTGTTATTAAGTCAGACCACATCGCTTAGTGGAATGGGTTTCCCCTCACTTATATCCTTTTAAAAGCATATCTTTCGTTAATCAAAATCCTACAATAAAGAGATTATAACAATAATAGCAAATATGTATATGCATAAAAATCAGCAAATCAATCGATCATCTATCACACTATAGTTTTACTTGGCTAACTATTAACCACGGACTAACTCGGGCCCACCAGACATAATTAAGAATCCAACTTTTGTTAGACACAATACTAGCCTGACAGCCCTTGACTTTCTTTTTTTCTAGGGTCAACTAATTTTAATGGTTTTACGGGCTAACCAAAAACCTATCTTTACTCTGTATATTCCCTTCTGTGTGTAACCACATTTTAGTCCCACCCGTGACAGGCCCTATACACTAGAATTTTGGATTTATTTTAGCCAGGAGCTAATAGCTAAAGTATAGGGCGCGACGTTACACAAGTGCCATTTGCTCTCCTAATATCTGAGTCGTAAACATAGGGTTAATGACCTTATTCATGTTTCATTTTCTATAATAAGGTTAACTACCCTCTTAAAATTTCATTTCCTTGTAAATATTCTTTCAAAAGATTTGCCCCTGAAGTCATGTCTTTATAAAACAAGGAAATTATATACTTTGCTTTACTTAAAATACTTATTTCATGATATATATATATATATACACTTTACACAAACAATGTTGATGAAACCTTATCAACGGGGTTATCTGTCCCTTCAAAGTAAGTTAAAACCCTTTTTAACTTAAAAGATTTTAGGCTATGAAACGAAGGTAAAACCGTCGAAACCCTTGTTTAAAAACTTTAAACAATACCTTTCAGAATCATTGAGACCAACCCTTTTGAAAGCTTTACTAAAACCTTAGAAATCCTATTTTAAAACCATTTAAATTTATCTTTCGAAAGCAATGGAAACCCTCCACTCAAATACTCAAAATAAACATTTCAAAAACATTGGGAATCTACTTTCAAAAAGATATTATGTACCACTTGAAAGACATATTCTATATCTTTCAAAAACATTGGGTTCAAGTAAAGAATCGTGGAAACATTGCTTCGAAATCTTTAATAATTATTCCTTTCGAAACCATTGGGTTTAACTTTTAATATAACTAAGGGTCATAAAGAACTAGGGCAAAAGCATTACTTTCGAAAGCGTTTATCCTAAGTAAAAGAAAAGGATAGTTTCGAAACCAACCCTTTCGAAACCATTGCCTCCGAAACCACTTAAACCGCTATATGACCCTTTCGAAATTATTGAGAAGGCGACTTTAAAGAAAAGGCATAAGCACCCTTTTGAATGCGTTGATTTGAAAGATATGAATGCGGCAGCTAGGTTTCGAACAAGTTTGTAAGCGGCTATCCCTTCGAAGGCTTCCTTTTTAATCATAAGTAAGCGGTGACTCATCTAAAAGCTCTTTTATATAAACAAAGGCAAGTTGATTAAGTCGAAAGCTAACTCTAGCCCCTTCAAAAGCATCGTTTATGAGCAAAAGTAGTTCAAAGTTAATAAGAATAGCTTCTACCCCTTCGAAAGCAAGGTTTCGACATTGTACCTTTCGTCTTTCTCCAATACACTATGTATCAGTTGCTTGGTACCATGTGCTTTGGTTTCAAATAGGTTAGTGGAGGTATGGTGTCGAAAGCTAGTATATGGATGTCGCGAAGTAGTAATTCCAAGCAAAACAGATTTTTATCTTTTAAAAGTAATTTCTTGTCACGTAACTTGCCGTATTTGTCAAAACATAATTGGTTTCCATTTCTTTATAAAAACTTTTTCCTTAAAGTGCTGCCCCTCAGAATTATTAATTAAAAATGTTTAACAAATAAGCCCTCCTCCTTACTAAAGCATATAAAAAGTTTAAGTCGCTTAGCTTAAATAATTTTATTATCATAGTAAAATACTTAGGAAAATTCTCCAAAAATTACCATAATTCACTTTTCTATGTTTTCTGAAATATTTAAATTTCAAACCTAAAATCAATATATAATTACCGTAATTAATTTAAACCCGATATTAGCTATATTATTTCATAGGAAATTCACAATAAACCCACAACTGTTTAGAAAATTATGAAACTTGAATCCCACTTCAAAAATAATTTTTTCGACCATGTATCAAAAACGCAAGTCATTTGGATTTCATTTAGTAGGTTTAGATGTTTTTCAATCTAAACTTATCATAAAATCCATATGAAACACCATAAATCATCGACAAGCAAATATCCTTTTAAATAAACATAACATGGCATAATTTTGCAAAATTAATTCTGGTCAAACCTTGAAACCGAAATTATCAACAAAAGTAAGACGTAAATCAAATTATTCACCCTAACTTGGTATTAGGAAGGTTGAGATATTTCCTTTGATTAAATCCCTTCAAGCTTTCTGCTTGTTACTTAGCTTATCTTTCTTTTGATTTCTCTTAATGGTGGCTGGTGGAGCTTATAGGTGGTTTGGTTTTGTTTGTAAATGTTGAAATGATTAAGAAATGAAGGTAAGAAGGGTTTAGGGTATTAGAATGATAACTATTCCTATTTTGCCCTTATCATATTCCTCCTACTTACTTCTTTTTAATTATCTTTTATTTATACATTAGTTAAGGCATGACCTTCCTTGTTGATTAACAAATCTCAATCCCTTAACCATCTACATTATTTCATTTAATTTATCTAATTAAATGCTCTAAATAATGTTTGTCAAAATTAGGTCATTACAGACCCTCCTCCTTAAAGAATTTCATCTCGAAATTACGATAGACACTCACAACAATCAAACAAAAAGGTAAAACAAACCATATAGCAAGTCAGGATAAGTATCTCTAATCCTGCTTTCAGTTTCCCAAGTACAGTCTCTCTCATCGTTACTCCGCTGGAATTTGACTAATCTGACCGTCATGTTTCTTAGTCTCTTCTTATCCTTCGCAACAATACAAACTAGTTTTCAAACTATAGTCATATTCGATTCCACTACTGGATTATCTAACATGGTTGGTGGAATAGTAGTTTCTAGATCTTGAATAAACTTTCTTAGATGAGAAATATGAAATACATCATGGACTCCTGCCAAACTATTTTATAACTCTACAATATACTTGAGTTTCCTGATCCTTTCTACGATAGGAAATAGTCCAACAAATCTTGGTGCCAATTTTCCTGATTTTCCAAATCCGAGTACACCTTTCATCGGTGACACCGTGATGAATACACGATCTCCAACTAAGAAATTTAAGTATTTTCATCTTTTATCAGCATAACTCTTCTGCCTAGACTGAGCTTTCTTCATCCTAGCTTGAATTTACTCAATTTTTCTTATGGATTCCCTAACCAAATCTAGGCCAAGAATTAACCTGTCCTCGATATCTAACCAACAAATGAGAGATTTGCATGGCCTTCCATAAAAAGCTTGGAACGGTGCCATCCCTACACTAGTTTGATAACTGTTGTTATACGAACACTCGATAAGTGTAGATGGTCTTCCCATGATCCCCCAAAATATAGCACACAAGCTCTTAACAAATCTTCTAAGACTTTGTTAAATCTCTCCATTTACCCATCTGTCTACGGCTGGTAAGCGGTACCTATCTTGATCTTGGTACCTAAAGTCTCCTATAGAATTTTCAAGAACTCGCTAGTAAGAAATCTCTATCACTTACTATACTACAAGAAATTCAATGCAGTTTAACTATATTACTCATGAATAACTTAGCTGAATCTGCTGCTGTCATGGTCAATCTAACTGGAATGAAATGGGCATTCTTGGTCCATCTGTCCATTATAACCCATATACTCCCATTTCCTCGATTCGACCTTGGCAACCCATTTATAAAATCCATTGAGATAGAATCTGATTTCTAGACTAGAATATACAAAGGCTGAAGTAACTCACTCGGTTTTCGATGTTCAGCTTTTACCTGATGGCAGTTTAAACACTGCCTTACCCATAAGCCTACATCTATCTTCATGCCTTTCCAGAAGAAACTCCTTTTCATATCTTGATACATGTTATTTCCTTCCGGATGAATATTGGAATTTGAATGATGGCATTCTCCAAGAACTTCCATCCTAATGTTTCCCACATTCAGACAATAGTCGTCCTTTCTGCCTCAACCACCCATTCTAGTAAAGACTGAAATCTTTCAAGTTATTGCTCTCTGTTCCATCCCTTAACTTTCTAATCAATTCAGCTAATAATGGAACCTTTCCTTGCTTAGAAGCAATCCTTTTGACCATCGTCGGTTGAACTTCTAAACACGATAATAGTTTGGTAGGAGTCCATAATGTTTTTGAACTTCTAAACCCACTTCTAAAATAATATCTTTAACCATATATCAAAAACTCAAATCATTTGGATGTCATTTAAAAGATTTTCGAATCTAAACTTACCATAAATTCTTTATAAAACATCATAAATCATCAACAAGCATACATATCCATTTAAAAAAACATAACATGGTATATTATTTGCAAAATAATTTGGATCCAATCTTGAAACTGAAAGCATTAACAAAATGAAATGTAAACCAAATTATTCACCTTAGCTAGGTGTTAAGAAGGTTTAGATTTGCTCTTTGATTGAATTGCTTAACCTTTCTTCTGGAATCCTAGCTTTTCCTCTTTTGATTTTTCTTAAGGGTGATCGGCCAAGCTCTCGGAGTTTTAATTAGGTTTATGAATGTTGAAATAAATGAGAAATGAAGGATAGAAATGTTTAGGGTATAAGAAAAAATACTATTCATATTTTGCCCTTAACATATTCCTCATACTTACTTATCTTTACTTCTCTTTTACTTATGTATTTATTACGGCATGGCTCCTTTATAAATTTGCAAATCTCAATCCATTAACCATCTACATTATTTCATTTAATTTATCTAATTAAATGTCCTAAATAATATTAGTCAAAATTAGGGTCATTACCGACTCTCCTCCTTAAGGAATTCCTTTCTCGAAATTACGATAAGGTGCCCATAACAATCAAATATAAAGATAATACATACCATGAAACAAGTCAGGATAAGTATCTCTAATCCTGCTCTCTGTTTTTGAAGTACTGTCTCTCTCGTCATCACCCCACTAGACTTTGACTAATCTGACTATGTTGTTCCATAGTCTCCTCTCATATGTCGCAACTATACGAACTGATTTTCTAACTGCAGTCATATCTGGTTCCACTACTAAATCATATAACACGTGCAATGATAGTTTCTAGATCTCAAATACACTTTCTTAGATGAGAAACATGAAAAACATTATGGACTCCTGCCATACTATTTGGTAACTCTACTTTATATGCGAGTTTTCCAATCCTTTCTATAATAGGAAATGGTCCAACGAATTTCGGTGCATGTTTTCATGATTTTCCAAATTGGATTATACCTTTCATTGATGATATCTTGACAAAAACATGATCTTTGATTAAGAACTATAAGTCTTTCTGTCTCCTACCAGCATAACTCTTCTGCCTAGACCGAGCTTCCTTCATTCTCGCTCGAATTAACTCAATCTTTTATATACTTCTCTAACCGGATCTGGACCAAGAACTAACCTATCCTCAATCTCTAACCAACAAACGGGAGACTTGCATGGCCTTCCATACAAAGCTTCAAATGGTGCCATCCCTATACTAGTCCGATAACTGTTATTATACGAAAATTCGACTAAGTGTAGGTGGTCTTCCCATGATCCTCCAAAGTATAGCACACAAGCTCTTAACAAATCCTCTAGACTTTGTTAACTCTTTCTGTTTTTCCATCTGTTTGTGGATGGTAAGTCATGCTCATCTTGAGCTTGGTACCTATAGTCTCATGTAGACTCTTCCAGAACTTGCTAGTGAATAAGGAATCTCTGTCACTTACTATACGATTAGAAGTTCCATGCAGTCTCACTATATTCTTCATGAATAATTTAACCAAGATAGGTACCATCTGGTTGACTTAACCAGAATGAAATGGGCACTCTTGGTCAAACTATATACTATGACTCATGTACTTTCATTTCCTCGATTTGACCTAGGCAATCCGTCTATAAAATCCATTGAGATAGGATCCTATTTCCAAACTGGAACATCCAAAGGCTGAAGTAAACCACTTGACTTCTAATGTTCAACTTTTAGCTATTGACAGTTCAAGCATTGCTTAACCCATAAGCCTACATCTCTCTTCATACCCTCCCAGAAGAAACTCCTTTTCATGTCCTGATACATCTCAATTCCTCAAGGATAAATGGTGAGCTTTGAACAATGACATTCTAAAAGAACTTCCTTCCTAAGTTTCCCACATTCATAACACACAGTATTCCTTTCTTCCTTAACCATCCATTCTAGTCAAGATGGAAATCTTTCAAGTCATGGCTCTCTGTTCCATTCCTTAGTTTTCTAATCCATTCAGCTAATAATGGATCCTTCCCTTATTTAGAGGCAATCCTTTCGATTATCACTGGTTGAACTTCTAAGCATGGTAACATAGCAGTTTCCTTCCTAGAACTAGATTCAGATCTCCACTTTATTCTACATGTAGTCAATGCTTATAAATCTTTTTGCTCAATTATCATTGCCAATACTGCATTCTGATGTATCCTGCTAAGTGTGTCTACAACCTTATTGCCTTTCCTTGGTGTGTACTCAATTCCAAAGTCATAAGAGGCTAAAAAATTAACCACCTCTACTGTCTCATATCCAACTCCTTCTGAGAGAATAAATATCTCAGTGACTTATGATTTATATACAACTCGAATCTTTCTGCTAAAAGGTAATGTCTCCACACCTTCAATGTGAAAACTACTGCAGCTAATTCAAAATCATGAGTTGGATATCTAACTCCATATGGTCTAAGCTATCGTGAAGCGTAGGAAATCACTTTATCACTTTGCATTAACACGGCTCCTAACCCTATTCCACATGCATCCGTGTACACCACTAAGTCCTAATTCCCCTCTGAACAATTAACACAGGTGTATTAGTCAATAAGTGTTTCAATTTCCAGAATGCCTCCTCACACTTACCAGTCTAGAATCCAAGAAAACTCTTTATCTCGGTCACTGTCTTGGGTCTCTTCCAATTATTTACCGCCTCGATCTTAGCTGGATCATGGACAACCCATTCTTTGAGACTATATAACCAAGAAATTTTACTTCCTTCTTCCAGAAATGATATTTCAAAATTTTCACTTTCAGTTGATGCTGCCTCAACGTCTTAAGCACCGCTCTAAGATTAACTTCATGCACTCTTTCATCTTTAGAGTATATCAAAATATCATCTATGAACACTAACATGAATCTTTCCAGATGCTCCCAAAAGATTCTGTTCATCAAGTCCACGAAAAATGCTGGCGCATTGATTAATCCGAACGATATTACTGACCAATTGTACGATCCATACCTATTATAAAAGGTGTCAAAGAGATACTATCCTCTGCTACTCTAAGCTGATGGTACCCTGTTGCAAAATCCAACTAGGAAAGTACTCTAGCTCCACTCAACTAGTAGAACAAATCGCCAATTCTTGGTAACGACTATCGATTCATTATCGTCTTCTCATTCAACTTACGATAATCGATACACAATCTCAACGATCCATCCGGTTTCTTTGCAAACATTACGGCTACTCCCTAGGGTGAACTACTTGGTCTGGTAAAGTTCTTATCTTCTAAATCCACCAACTACACCTAGCTCCTTCATCTCAGTAGGTGTCATCCTACTTAGCGGTCTACTCATTGGTTCTTCTCCGGATACTAAATCTATCCGAAAATCAATGGCCTGTTTCGGCAGTAGTCCTACTATGGGCTCAAAGATTTCGGTGAACACTCTAACAATAAAAACTTGGTTCAACTTGTCTTTTTCCTCTATAACACCGAACAAAGCATTTACCCTAAAACCTGGGTTTTCTATGGAGTATAAAATCCAACCACTGCAATTAGGGTGTCTAAGTGATATTTTCCTATCGTGGCAAAATATCCTAGCATCATACTTACTTAACCAATCCATACTCAAAATAATTCCAAACCTATGAAATCAAGTACAAGGAAACTATAAGCAAATATAGGACTTAACAATTCAAACTCTCAGTGGTCACATCTCATCCCAAGAGTCACACATACTCCTATTTGATCTACAACCATTAAGGAAATAACTAGGTATGAGGGCTCTAGGTTAAGCTTATCTAACAAATAATGAGATATAAAAGAATGTGATGCACCAGTATCAGATAGAACTCTAACTGATACACCAAAATCAAAAACGTACCTCCCAATACAGCTTTTCCTTTTCCCTCAACTGCTGGTCTTGGGGTAGCTATTTCCAATGCAAACATCTTGCCTTTTCCATTCTTGGCTAGTTACTTACACTGCTTCTTATAATATGCAATCCGATCATAGTTAAAGCACCTCACCTCTTTCTTATCAGCAGCTTTCTTCCCTTTGCATGTTCGACACTCGTGAGTATAGTGTCCCTTCTTGTTGCACTTATAGCAAACTACTTCGACCTTCTTTTTCTTGGCTGCTCCTTCTTTCTGAGTGCCTTTCTTATGAAAATACTTTCTCTTCTGGTTCCGCCCAATTTGAGCATTCCTTGCTATGTTAGCGTCATGAAAAGCAAGCATCCCGTCCTGCCTCAAAGCCATCATAACAACTACATCACACAAATCCATGATATATGGCAAAGTTGCTTTAGCTAGTTCAAGTTTTAGTCCGCTGATGAACTTCTCATTCCTTTTGATAACTATATCGATCGTAGCATATCTGTACCTTGATAGCTCCTCAAATCTGATTGTTTACTTAAGCACTATCATGTCTGCCTGCTCCAACTCCATAAACTTCCTGAGCAGAGTTGACTTAGCAATCTATGACATGTATCTTTCATCAAACCTCATTTAACTCCCATAGTAACATTGTTCCACCGGTACAGTGCTGCTTCTTACAACTGTCTAGAAGCAAGCCTCCTCTTCAACTCATAATTAAGCCCTAAACTAGTAAAGATCCTTTCACAATGAAGTAACCAATTCTCCACTTCAATTTCATCTTCAATCCCAATAAACGGCTTTCCTCCAAGCCTGGCATAATCCCGGCTTAGTACTGCATAGTTACTAACCATCGAAGCTTCTTGATTTCCTCCTTCAACATTTCCTCCAACTAAACCAGCAATAACTCCAGCCTGCATCATATTAACGAAGGACTGATGCATAGCTCCCATATCAGCTTGCCACACTTCAGCACTCACATTAGCAGCTTATGCCCGACCTAAATTTCTTCTAGTGTTGGGTTTGGAATTCCCATTGGTTGTGGTGTTCCTGGACCAATGCTAACTCTTCAACTCCAAGAATTCATATCTTAAGTCCTTAAAATCTGCATTTGAATCATTGTAAGATACAGAAAATAGCTTAAGAGAGATGGAAGCATAGAAATAAAGTGTATATTTATATATATAAAATACAATCCCATACCCTAATCTTTTCTCCGATTCATTAGGATTACGTTTCCAAAATCATTTGAAGTTTGAAATTTCTTTTAAGTTTTCATAAACCTATACTCTAATACTGAGTTATAAAATCCCCTATCTTAAGGCTCGAAGCTAAGTGCTATAGATGATGTAATCATCCATAGTATTAACTTACGTTGACAAAATACGGTAATGCTAACGGTATCCACAATATCAGAAGCACATGAATATGAAACAAAATCATAGATTTCAAAACAACTTTTCTGATTATATTTCAAATCCATATTTCATATTCAGTTAAATAATCCCAAAATGAACAACATGTTTTGATCAAATATAATTATTACAAATTAGGCAAAGAGTGACATATGAACCCCCCTTAGATGATCAGAGTACTAGATAGACATATCAGTCATAAATACATCATAGTGGATATAAAACAAAATAGCTCATACATAGCTAACTTTGTCCCATGCACATCTTCGAAAGCTTATTCGTCCAACCTACTAAACCTAAAAAACCTTAACTATCAATCTACTCAAACTAAATTTTGAGCATCCGAGAGTTTAAGGGGAAAATATAAAATTCGGAACAGACATAAAGCTTGGTGTGAATAATACTATTACATCTTGATTCGCTGATACTAAGTGAGACCATGCCACTTAACGAAATGGGTTTCCCCTCACTAATATCCTTTTAAAAACATATCTTCTGCTAATCAAAATTATGCAAACAAACTGACAATAAAAATAATAGCAAATACATATATGCATAAAAATCATGAAACCAATGGACCATATATCCACACTATAGTTTTACTTGGCTAATTATTAACCATGGGGTGACTCGGGCCTACCAGACATAATCATGAATCCAACCTTTGTTAGATACAATACTGGGATGACGGCCTTTAACTTTATTTTTTCCTAGGGTCAACTGAACTTAATGGTTTTACGGGCTCAGCAATAACCTGTCTTTACTATGTATATTCCCTTTTATGTGTAACCTCATTTTAGTCCCACCTGTGATAAGTCTTACACACTAGAAGTTTGGACTTATTTTAGCTAGGGGCTAATAGCTAAAGTATAGGGCACAACCATACATCAGTCTCATCTAGTCTCCTAATGTTCGAGTCATAAACTTAGGGTTAACTACCATATTCATGTTTCATTTCTTATCTTAAGGTTAACTACCGTGTTAAAATTTCATTTTCTTGTAAATAATCTTTACAAATGATTTACCCCTGAAATCATACCTTAATAAAACAAGGAAATCATATACTTTGCTCTACTCAAAATACCTATGCCATGATATATTACTTTACACAAAACAATGTTGACGAAACCTATCAATGTGATTATCTATCCCTTCAAAGTAAGTTAAAACCCTTTTTAACTTAAAAGATTTTAAGCCATGAAGCTAAGCCATGAAGCTAAGGTAAACCTTCAAAACCCTTGTTTAAAAACTTTAAACAATGCCTTTTGAAATCGTCGAGACCAACCCTTTTGAAAGCTTTACTAAAACCTTAGAAATCCTATTTTAAAACCATTTAAACTTGTATTTCGAAAGCATTGGAAACCCACTATTCAAATACTCGAAATAAATCTTTCGAAAACATTGGGTATCTCCCCTTCGAAACACATATTATATACCTTTCTACAGCATTGAGTTTAAGCAAAGAATCGTGGAAACATGCTTCAAAATCTTTAATAATTATTCCTTTTGAAATCATTGGGTTTAACTTTTAATATAACTAAGGGTCATAAAGAACTAGGGCGAAAGCATTTATCTTAAGTAAAAGAAAGAGGATAGTTTCGAAACCAACCCTTTCAAAACCATTGCCTTTGAAACCATTTAAACAAAGCTATGTGAGCCTTTTAAAAATGTTTAGAAGGCAGCTTCAAAGAAAAAACGAAAGCATCCTTTCGAATGCATTGATTTGAAAGATATAAATGCGACGGTTAGGTTTCGAATAAGTTTAAAAGTGGCTATCCTTTGAAGGCTTCCTTATTAATCCTAAGTAAGCGTAAATTCATTCGAAAACTATTTTATATAAACAAAGGCAAGTTTATTAAGTAGAAAGCTAACTCTAACCCCTTCAAAAGCATCATTTATAAACAAAAGTAGTTCAAACTTAATAAGAATAGCTTCTACCCCTTCGAAAGCAATGTTTCGACACCGTACCTTCAGCCTTTCTCCAATGTACTACGTATCAATTGTTTGGTCCTATGTGCTTTGGTTTTGCATGGGTTAGCGAGGTATGGTGTCAAAAGCTAGTATATGGAAGTGACGAAGTAGTAATTACAAGAAAAATTGATTTTTAGCCTTTAAAAGTAATTTCTTGTCATCTAACTAACCCTATTTGTCAAAACATAATTGGTTGTCATTTCTTTATAAAAACCTTTTTCTAAAAGTGCAGCTGAACTCAAAATTATTAATTAAAAACATTTAACAAATAAGCCCTTGTCCTTGATAAAATATATAAAATGTTTAAGTCACTTAGCTTAAGTAATTTATTATCATAATAAAATACTTACGGAAAGTCCCTAAAAGTTACCATAATTCACTTCTAGTATGTTTCCTAACATATTTAAATTTCAGACCCAAAATTAATATATGATTTTCGTAATTAATTTATTAGCTATATTCTTTCATAAGAAATTCATAATAAACCCACAATTGCTTAGAAAATTATGAAATTGAAACCCACTTCTAAAATAATTTTGTAAACCATATATCAAAAATGCAAGTCATTTGGAGGTCATTTAACGGGTTTTCTAATCTATACTTATCATAAAATCCATATGAAACACCATAAATCATCAATAAGCATATATCCTTTCAAACAAACATAACTTGTCATATAATTTTCAAAATTAATTCGGGTCAAACCTTGAAACCGAAATTATCAACAAAAGTGAGATGTAAATCAAATTATTCACCTTAGTTTGGTGTTAAGAAGGCTGAGATTTGTCCTTTGATTAATCCCTTCAAGCTTTCTACTTGTTTCCTACCTTATCTTCCTTTTGATTTCTTTTAATGGTGGTCGGCCAAGCTTATAGGTGTTTTGATTTTGTTTGTAAATGTTGAAATAAAGGTAAGAAGTGTTTAGGTATAAGAATGAAACTATTCCTATTTCGCCTATATCATTTCCTCCTACTTACTTCATTTTAATTCTCTTTTGCTCATACATTAATTAAGGCACGGCCCTTATAATTAATTAATAAATACTAATCCCTTAATCATCTACATTATTTCATTTAGTTCATCTAATTAAATGGTTTAAAAAATGTTAGTCAAAATTAGGGTCATTACATATGTCTTCTGCTTGCGTCAGTCTTCCAGATCATCTAGTTACCCCCTTTTCTACGGCAAATACATTTGAGCAACTTGAAACTACTGTAAATTGATACGACCTTGGAGCCTCTCCTGCTTTGGGCCTACCTGTAGGTGCGACGCCGCCTAGTTCTCTCTTCCATTTACTGGCTGTAGGTTGTGTGTTGGGGTAGCGATTAGAAACTTTAAATAACAACATTGAATATGATTTGGAATTTAGTGTTGTGGTTCAGGGTGTCAAAGTAGTGGGTATACCTGTGGTTGAGAGATGTGAGGCATGCACAAAAAATGTTTATGCAAATGCCCAAATGGTACCTGTTGGTTCTCATCTTCCTAAGTCTGTTCTACTGTTTTAATTGCTCCATCTTTGCCTATCAGGGACATGGGACCTTCCATTATTTTTGGTTCCAAGTGGTCATCTCCCTTTAGCTCCATCCTGAGAAACGTGGGTCACATTCCTTTGATATTAAGGAAGTGGATTGTGCTTAGGTTCCCCCATCGAAGGTTTTGGAAGAAGGGGTTGCTTTTTGGTTGGAGTACTTAGTGGGTTTTTTCCTGAATTTGAACCCTCCTTATCAAGTGGTACATGAACATTGCCGTCAACGTTGGAATATTAGGGGTAGACTTCAAATGCACTTTGATATCAGGTTGTTCTTTTTTAAGTTATCTAGGAAGGAAGGAAGGCTCCGAGTGCTTGAGGTGAATCCCTCCATTACCTCATGTAGAGTGGAAAAGGCCAAAGAACAAATTATATCTATTCCAGTATGGGCTCATTTAGCTAATATTCCTTCTTTATTGCAGCCAATGATAGGGTTAAATTGGTTAGCAAGTGTTGTTGGTAAACTCAAATGTTTGACGCTAGTGTTGTCGCTCGAAACAAGCTTATGTATGTGAAAGCTCCCATTGAAGTAACTTCAATAAAAAGCCTCTTCCCTCTAAGATATTTGTTCACAGTGCTGTGGGCCATGATTCAGTTGTAGATGTTCATTATAGTTGGAAATCGGAAATTTGTTCAACTTATCACACTTTTGGTCACCTTATAGATGCATGTTCTCTATAATCCGGCATCCTTGCCATTCCACATTCACTTAGGATCCCTCTTCCTCGCTCCATCATGAAGTGGGTCCTAAAAGTTTGCACTGATATGTTGCTTATGCCTCCTATTATTGCGTCTCTAGCCATTGTTATTCCCTCTATTGATGTTGGTGATGTGTGCTCTGTTGATGTTGGTATGCTTTCATCTCCTAGTATCGTGTCCTCTGTCATTGATGTTTGCTCTGTTGATGTTATTGATCACACTTCTATTGGTATATTAAATTCGACTCCTTCTTTGGGTAATATCTTTTGGGTTCATTTGAGAAGGCTTGGGTTCATGAGCCATTGAAAATAAGATTTGACCCTAAGAATGGTAGTATTTATAAGTATGCTGGTAGAGATGAAGAAGAAAGGCGGCTATATTACCATGTTGAGGGTAAAGGCCTTATGCGTTCGGTTATAGGTCAATATAGTAATCTGAATTGTATTTCGGATGCCTCTTGGGATAGGAAATACCTTTTCCTCTTTGACTCTGCAAATTTTATTCCTACATTAGCTTCTCTTTTCTTTGGGGTTTTTTTGATGATTTTGGTCCTGAATCTTCAAATGAGGGGAGTGGATCTTCTTCTTCAGAGAGAGACTAGCTATGTATTAGTTGGTTAGTAGTTTGGCACTTTCGCCAATCTCTAATGCTTTATTTTTGTTTATATAACTGTTTTGGTCCATATATGTGAACACCTGCTTTAAATTGATTTATCCATGTGGATGACTCACCATAAATGTCGGTTAGCTTTACTAAATTTTTTTTTGAAAAACCTATTCATGCATGGAATGCATTCGGCAGCAAATACAATTTTTTTTGCATTTCATGTGAATTTATTGAATATTTATTTAACCTAAAATTATTTATGTAATTTAAATATTTGTATGTATGTATATTTATTATAAATAATAAAATTTATATAAAATATTACTTATTTTATATTTTATACATAACATTTTCAAAAATAATATTTCATATTTTTTAAATATTTTATACGGATTTTAAATTTTAAGATGATTTAAAATGCAATAATCGAAAAGAAAAATAAAAAATATATATGCGGCCAAGAGCAATATTTGTAGAAATATAATTAAAATGGTTAATTTTATTGTTTGTATTAATATATATATATATATATATATATATATATATATATCTAATCATATCTATTTATATGTATATTAAATTAATTCAAAATAAAATAAAAACTTATTTTATTAAATTATTCATGGCTTTCATATTAAATCATGCATATATGTATACGGAGAAAAATCTATAAGCTAATTTAATAAATTATATATATATATATATATATATATATGTTTACATGTACATATATATGTGTGTGTGTGTGTGTTTAATTTTAAAATTTTTTATAACTAACATTTAATATATATTAATATTTATATTATATGTTTACTTGCATGTATTATTATGATGCAAATATATACTAATTTAGACAACAAATCAAATACAAAAGGGGTTAACATGTCTATTGTGGTATAAATTCCAACATCTATAAATCGCTAGGTTAAACAATGCACATATTATTCTATTGCATGTGCATGCACACACATATGTGTACATAATGCATACATATATATATAATATAATATAAATTATATAATATAAAACCTTATTTATAAATTCAAATAAAGTATTGATTTTATTTAACAAAAAATTTAAAAAAGTTCTAAATGAATTAGGCTACATTGGCCCAATAAATATTCAATAAGGAAATTTTTTGTTAAAAATTTACCTATTTACCCCACTACATGCTGGCTCGCTTCCAATAATGGTATTGCAACCTAATAGCTTGTGCGGTCTAAACTAGTCCTATTAAGGTCGACTAATTAAGCTTACAACCCAATTAGTAGGGTTCCTAAGAAAGGCAGTGTCTAGTCTGGATTGTTGAATAATCGAGTACCCCATCTAACCTAGCTTTCGGCCTGGCCCGAACAATTATATGAGCCCGAAGGTTGTCCCTAATAAAAAAACGAGCCAATTTGAATTAGGCCTTAGGCTAATATTAAAAATTATTTTGAAACTAAAATTAACGTTTTAAAGTTAAAATAACAAAAACATTATAAATGTTATTATATAATTTTTCAAACCGTTTTGAAAATTAAAACAAAAGCTTTAAAATTAAAAGTGAAATTTAAAAACAAAAACGTATATTATAAAAGTTATAATATAATTTTCAAAATATTTGAAAATGTTGTAAAATTAATTTCAAATATGTTATTATTGATAAGATTAATGAAATAAATGGATTAATTAAATAAGTTATCTAATTATATATATACATGTATAATAAATATGATGATATATGTGATGTTTTCTTGAATTATTTCAGACAATATAGGTATACATGTGTGTATAAGAGAGATTTTTAAATTAAAATTTTGATTAAAATTATTTAATTAAATAAATTAATTTAAAGTTAATTTTTTTGAAAATGAAACAAAAAGTTAATTAGTAAAAGTTATATATATAAGATATATGCGTATTGATATGAAGTTATAGTGTATATATATATTCAATAAAATTTGTTATAACTGAATAATATAACAAATTAACTAAAGTGTTCATTAATTAAATATGATCTAATTAATATAATGTTATAAATAAGAATGTTATATAAGCTATTAATAGTATAAAAGTAATATAATAATAAAAACCTATATAATATAAATGTATAAAGTAAAGGATAATATTTAAAGAAACTATAAAAGGACTTAAAGAATAAATACATACATAAAAGTACGTATATCGTGATTTATGATGTGTCCAAAACTTGAATGATGAGGGTATTTTATAAGAAATACATTATTCCATAAGTCGATATCACTCGTTAAATATATTGAAGATTATGAAACTTTAATACAAGTGTTGTCCGCTACAATTTATATATTAATAAATTACTCGCATACTCTCTAGTTGTTGAGCAAACTCAAGCTAGAGATGTTATGTTTAGTATTATTAATATATTGACTAGACGAGATAAAATAACTATATATATATAATGTGAGCAAACGAAAGGTACATATACTATTCTTAGGCCATTGCGAAATGTTTGGTATGAGCAAATAATTTCATTTGTTTATTAAGCAAACTCAAGTTCGAAATGAGATTAGGACAATGAACCATGGGTTAGGAGTTGTATATGATACAACTTATAAGGATTTATCCATCATTTGTGGGACCATGACTTGCTGAACAAATTCAAGGTCAAAATCCCAAGACAGATGAGTCCTAACATCCGTTAGTGAATATGAAAGGCATCTATATTTCTATTAGAGTTTGGAAAAACATATAAGAGTGGTGGGAGCCTTATTAGAAAATTGGAATGATAACATTTAACCTTTTTAATATTGTAAGAACATCTGCTATATAAACTTATAATAATCTGCATTAATAAATTTATGCAATTAATATAATTGTTAAAATGTTTATCAATTAAAATATATAAATGACCAAATTTAATATTGGAAAATTGAAATATAAAACATACTTGCCAATAATTTTTTGCATGTTGATCCAAGCAAGCACCTAATTATACAACCACTAAATATGTTCATAATTTGGTCATATAGGAGTTTACTTGCTCGAGACCATGTATTGTCTTCAATAGTTTCGAACTATAAAGGAAATACAAGAATATAGATAATTGATCCATATACGATCATATATAAATGTTATATGGTGAGAGGTCACAATTCGTAATGTACGAAACCTCGATGAAATTAGTTCACTGAAATAAATAAGTAAACTATATAGTGAGATTGTATGTTCAATGTGATTGATTACAAGAATACTCATGTTGTGTTAAATGTAACACTGGACCAAAGGCTATAAGATAAATCTAAGAATTCGATCACCAAAGTGTTAGTTTGATCAGTTTACATAAAGGGCAGTATATTTAATATCAAGGATGAACAAATGAACTTTTGTAAAGAGCTCATTATGATATTGCAGTAAGGATTTCCTTTGAATGTTTTGACTGTCTAGTTAAGAAATCGAATGTATAAGAGTGGAAGTGACCTATGGCATAGGGGGACTTAAGAGAGTGAATGGCTATTTCTGTTTTGTAAATAAATTTGAAAATGAGAATTGTAAAATAATAATAGATACTTAATATTCGGACAAGAAATATGACTTCTATTCAAAAAGTAATTTCACAGAGAAAGTTATTTTCTATGATATTTATTTCTTTGAGTTAAAGATACTTGATCTGTAAATTATCGACTATATATTGGTAACAATAAATGAAATAAATAGCTTACATTAAGTGGTTGAATGGAGCCTCATATTTCATATGATATTATAATAATGGTGGAAATAGTGTGTTTGCGCCAAAATTGGTCACAAACACCCAAGGTCGTGAAAGCACCCGTTTACGTGTTCAATTCGATAATATTCAGCACAGAACTCAGCAACAATCAGTATAGAATTCAGCTCTAAGTAACAAATCACAGTAATTCACAAGCAACAATCACAAACACAGGATTTATAGTGGTTCGGCGTTCGTGCCTACGTCCACTTTGAAGGGTTTCTCTTTATTGCTTTGCTCGATTCAATCGATTACAATGGATTACAGCTGACAATTGCTTTGAAATCTGAATGCAACAGCGATTCTGATAGTTAAACTTGAATCCGGCAGAGTCTTGGCGTTCAATGGCGGAAAGATCCCCTTTTCTGAAGGCTTCAGGGTGCTATTTATAGGCGTTGGAGGCCCAGATCTTGCTGAAACTTCGTGAGACTCCTTCTGGCACGTGAGTGGGCCCACGCGACCGACCCCACCAAGTTTCGTCTCGATCTGACATCGGTTCGAAGTGATTTCGAACCCATCAATAAATGGTCCAATCGAGCTGAAACTTGGCAGGAACAATCTTTACCTCACATGGAAGATACTGTGAAAATTTGGTTGCATTTGGATCTATGGTTAAGGAGATATGCTCGGTTCGAAATCGACACCTTCGGTTGGCTGAGGCGTTCGAACCCATTATTTCGAACCCTTCGCTTCGAATCCATCAGTGCACGTGAGCTTGCAGTGACGTGGCGCGCAATATTCGAATCGATCCTAACTTATCTCCGAATGGACCGCTTCGACTCCGTGAACTACGGCGAACACGTCCTCCAAACCAATTGACTCGGTGGATTCGAAATAGGAAGCACTCTTGGTTTCGAACGTGACATTCGAATCCAGGAATTCTTATGGGTTCGAAGTTGATCGGTTCGAATTGGGTTATTCGATGGGTTCGAAGTGAGGATGTGAGGCCGAGTGAAGTCGTGGATTCGAAGGTATGCTACTGTGGTGGGTTCGAAGGTAATGGAGTCGAAGGCGATGGAGTCGAGGCTGGGTACTAGCTGATGGGTTCGAACATCATGGGTTCGAAGGCAAGGGCGTGGATGGGTTCGAACTAGGTGGTTTCGAAGGAGAGGGCGTGGATGGTTTCGAACAGCATGGTTTCGAAAAGGATGGGTTCGAAATTCATGGTTTCGAACCGGACAATGACTATTTCTCTTCACACTGAATCCATCATATCTTGAGCATACGAACTCGGATTGACTTGAAACTTGAAATGATGGCTCCTACAACCTTTCTTGTCGTGTCCTATCAATCGTGGCCTGATCCGGACTCGGGCAAAATTCATCGATATCCATAGCTAAGTGATGTATAACCAATCTCTAAGACGGACTGTTTCCCGTTTTCGACCAATCTTTTGATATCACGGCTTTGCCAAAAAGCGGGATAACATTTTGCCCCCCAAAACATGCCTTGCGGTAGGAAGGTGTGTTTTGTAATGCTTCGAGTTGGATGTTCGTATCCGGTTATCAACCTGCAAAGAACTCGATAGTTTCATATGGACTCAAATGACGATCGTTCGAGATCGAGCTATTTGGGATGAAGCGCGGCCGTTCGTGGTCAAGCGTCAACTTCAAATGACGATCGTTCGCGATCGAGTCATTCGAGGTGAAGTGCGACCGTGCGCGGTCGAGCGTATAAATCCATGCTTCGATCGTTCGGGATCGTATGCTGCTTGAGGTGAATCGGGACCGTTCGCGGTCCGTGCCGTTCGTGGCATAAGATCGAATAGGACCGTTAGCGGTCGATGCCGTTCGCGGCGAATGATGAGATGGGACCGTTCGCGGTCGACTGCCGTTCGTGGCAAATGATGATCGTTCGCGACCAAGTGCCGTTCAAGGCGAATGGTGACCGTTCGAGGTCGGTTTTCATAATCAGTGAGCCATGACCGTTCGCGATCAATGGCGTTCGAGGCAGGAAGCGATCGTTCGCGATCGTGTGCCGTTCGAGGCGAATCTGTGACCGTTCGCGGTCGTGTGCCGTTCGAGGCGGAGGGTGATCGTTCGCGATCGTGTGCCGTTCGAGGCGAATTTGTGACCGTTCGCGGTCGGGTTTCGGACCTCAAGTGACGACCGTTCGCGATCAAGCCATTTGAGGTAAGGCGAGTTATGACTGTTCGAAGTCGGGTGCCGTTCGTGGCGGATTGTGACCGTTCGAGGTCGGATGCCGTTCGAGGCGAATTGTGTGTGTGCCCGGGAGGGCTTGGTGTTATCGATGCCAGGGTCACGTTCGGGTGAGTTCCTGGATCGTTTATAGGGGCGGTTCATCGCCGTCTCAGAGCTTACCTAGGGACCGTTCGCGACCCTGTACATGTGCAAGCAGCCTAGCCATTCCAGAGTTATCAAAATCAAATAATTATCAAACAGATGAGTTCCAAAAACAATGTCCAGATAAACAAAGTCCAAACGTTCAAATCAAAATGAAACGAAAGTAAAGCATGGATGTCAAAGTGTAAGTTCCCACTACGAAACGGTCGGTGATCACTCAGAGCATGCCTGGAGATCGTTCGCGATCTCGCGCATGTGTAAATGATTTAATTGTGGTAGTGGAAGCTTACGACTTGTTCATCGTTATTTCATTCAGTTGATAACCAAACGGTGCCTTGATTCAGGATCGCCTCTAGCTGACGTGGATGGTGGTCGCTCTGGTTCCGCCACAGGAGCTCGCCTCCTTACATACTGAGGGAGCATACCGTTCCTGATATGCCCTTCCACCTCATCCTTCAGGTGCCTACAATCATTAGTAGTATGACCATTTAATTCATGGAATACACAGAACTTATCTGATTTCCTTTCGTCTGAGGTAGGATCCCTTCGCATCGGCCTACGGTACGGAATCTGTTCTTTGGTATCCTGATAAATTCGTTCCAGGCTCTCGTTCAACTCAGTGTAGGTGGTGAATCGCGGCTCCCTCCGTTGCCGCTTTGATCTGTCTCTGTCATTCTCAATCTTTCTTTTACCTTTATCTTTGTCCGAGTCCCTTCTAGGGGCGTCTTTGAGTGCAAAAATTTCTATCCCATCTCCTTCTTCTCTCTCGGCATTCGCATCTTCTAATCGTAAAAACTTTTCCGCTTCATGATAGAATTCCTCTAGATCAATGGGTGGATCTTTAGTCAATGAATTTTTGAACTCTGTGCCGTCAGCTATTCCGGACACGGCTGCCATTACTACCATGGATGGATCTGCTCTATCCACTGAAGCTGCTGCAGCATTAAATCGTGCTAGATAACTTCTCAAGGTCTCTCCAGCCTTTTGCTTTAGGGTTGCCAGAGTCATCACGTTCTTGGGTCTGGTAATATGAACCCTGAATTGTCTCATAAATCTCTCCACTAAACCATTCCATGTACCGATGGATCCGTTCTCCAACTGTCTAAACCATAGTGCGGCGATATCTGTCAAATACAATGGAAAACACCGGGCCATAACCTCCTCCGATGCCCCCAGTACTTCCATATGCCTCATATATTTTGTCAGGTGGACCGTGGGGTCCGCTCTCCCGTCATACATATCCAACGATGGTAGTTTGAAATCAGGTGGGTTCCTAGCTTGCCTGATTGCTGAAGTAAAAGGACTTCTATTGACATCTTCCAAATCTTTGTTCACCATACCGCCTCTCAAAGCTCTCCTAACTATCTCTGCCAATCGGTCGTTGTCTCCGAGATGTAATCCTTGTTCACTACTTCCAACCTGCCCCCCGAGCTCACGAGGTAACCCCGGGATCTGCCCCCTTGACTGAGCGTTCGCATCTCTACTACTACCGGGTTGCGCAGATGCTCCTCTTTCTCTTTCCAAGATTGGGTCAACATTCTCCATATGTGTGCCCCCTAGCTCTGGTGCTATGCCGGATGGTCCCGCTCCGTTCTGGGCTCCATTGGCTTCTCTATTCTGTGCCCCAAGCTGTCCTATCTGTTGAAGTAAACTCTGGATCATTTCCTCTTGCCTCTTCATCATAGTTTCCATCTCGTCCCTCGTGATGTATATCGATGGTTGATTTGCTCCTGAGGAAGCCTCTTGGCTTCCCTGTGGTTCGCTTCTCTCTGTCCTTGGCCTCCTACTCGATTGTCTTGCCATAATTCCTAAATCTGAACTCCTATATTTTCAAAATCAACTTTTTCCTGAATCAGTTCTCAGTGAAAGCACCAAAATGTTTGCGCCAAAATTGGTCACAAACACCCAAGGTCGTGAAAGCACCCGTTTACGTGTTCAATTCGATAATATTCAGCACAGAACTCAGCAACAATCAGTATAGAATTCAGCTCTAAGTAACAAATCACAGTAATTCACAAGCAACAATCACAAACACAGGATTTATAGTGGTTCGGCGTTCGTGCCTACGTCCACTTTGAAGGGTTTCTCTTTATTGCTTTGCTCGATTCAATCGATTACAATGGATTACAGCTGACAATTGCTTTGAAATCTGAATGCAACAGCGATTCTGATAGTTAAACTTGAATCCGGCAGAGTCTTGGCGTTCAATGGCGGAAAGATCCCCTTTTCTGAAGGCTTCAGGGTGCTATTTATAGGCGTTGGAGGCCCAGATCTTGCTGAAACTTCGTGAGACTCCTTCTGGCACGTGAGTGGGCCCACGCGACCGACCCCACCAAGTTTCGTCTCGATCTGACATCGGTTCGAAGTGATTTCGAACCCATCAATAAATGGTCCAATCGAGCTGAAACTTGGCAGGAACAATCTTTACCTCACATGGAAGATACTGTGAAAATTTGGTTGCATTTGGATCTATGGTTAAGGAGATATGCTCGGTTCGAAATCGACACCTTCGGTTGGCTGAGGCGTTCGAACCCATTATTTCGAACCCTTCGCTTCGAATCCATCAGTGCACGTGAGCTTGCAGTGACGTGGCGCGCAATATTCGAATCGATCCTAACTTATCTCCGAATGGACCGCTTCGACTCCGTGAACTACGGCGAACACGTCCTCCAAACCAATTGACTCGGTGGATTCGAAATAGGAAGCACTCTTGGTTTCGAACGTGACATTCGAATCCAGGAATTCTTATGGGTTCGAAGTTGATCGGTTCGAATTGGGTTATTCGATGGGTTCGAAGTGAGGATGTGAGGCCGAGTGAAGTCGTGGATTCGAAGGTATGCTACTGTGGTGGGTTCGAAGGTAATGGAGTCGAAGGCGATGGAGTCGAGGCTGGGTACTAGCTGATGGGTTCGAACATCATGGGTTCGAAGGCAAGGGCGTGGATGGGTTCGAACTAGGTGGTTTCGAAGGAGAGGGCGTGGATGGTTTCGAACAGCATGGTTTCGAAAAGGATGGGTTCGAAATTCATGGTTTCGAACCGGACAATGACTATTTCTCTTCACACTGAATCCATCATATCTTGAGCATACGAACTCGGATTGACTTGAAACTTGAAATGATGGCTCCTACAACCTTTCTTGTCGTGTCCTATCAATCGTGGCCTGATCCGGACTCGGGCAAAATTCATCGATATCCATAGCTAAGTGATGTATAACCAATCTCTAAGACGGACTGTTTCCCGTTTTCGACCAATCTTTTGATATCACGGCTTTGCCAAAAAGCGGGATAACATAGTGGTAGCATGCCATGTTACACTTAATGGTCGCATCAAGTTATGAAATTATTTTCGCAAAACATACAAAACATCATTTATGAAATAATAATTATTTTCAGTAATGAATAAAAAAAGACAGTTTTATTTTAATACGAATATTGTGAATTTTTGTTATAAAATAAGACTATAGTACTAATATTTGTGATGTATTGAAAATATAAAAGTATCCAAATTTATTGGAAATTATTCTGGACTTATGGCCAAGCCACGATTTTGAGTAATAATTTTTATTATATGATTATGAATCGTAAAATACTAGTAAATTATATCTCAAACAATTAAGGGTAAGGCATTCATTTTGTGGGAGCGCCAGAAGATTTCATGAACGCTAGAGTTGATACATATAGATGTATGCAATCAAAAATCTATTAATTCCAAAACGTTTTCGTGCACTTTGTTATAATCACCAATGAATTATCACAAACATGAAAATGTGTACATGGTACACACGTGGTATGTTAATGACGAGTGTTGGATCTCTCTTTATAGTGTTTTGATTATGACAACTATACATGTATATGTTAGTATCGATTACTTTGTTTTGCAGGAAGAAACTCTACAACAGTCAAATTTCAAGGGCTTAGTTGAAGATTATATTGAGTCCGTATGTATTGGTTTAGATATTGTTAAAATCTTCCTTGGTGATACACACACATGCACATTTTTAAGACATGCACAAGGCACAGCAAATAGACGTCTGAAATTTCTAATTCAAACGTCTCTCTACTGAAACAAAAATATATATTCAGCATAATATTCAGACGTCTGTTCTAAATTTTTCAGACGTCTGAATATAGCCCGAATTTTCCTATTTCCTTGCTGTATATATATTTGATTATAAACAGACTTCTGAAATTTTATTTCAGACTTATGAAAATGAATAGATGCAACTATTCAGCAAAGAGACACAACTCTTAATTCACATCTAATCATCGAATCTCTTCGTGAATAATTGCAACTATTTGTATACTATAAATAGGGGCTTAATCAAATATGTTTTTCAACTAATCTTACTCTAATTCTTTCTATCTTATCTATAGCATTTAGATTCACAAAAGCACTCTATTTCCATATTTCAAAGATTACAAATCTTCTCAAATCTTCCATATTCTTTCACGAACTACACTATTATCATCAAGGAAAGATTATAGGAAGGGTGTACATTGATTTGACATATCTGTGTTATTAAGAACACAAGTAGTCAACAAACTCTTTGTATTGTGAAAGTCCTCTTCAGCAGTCGACGCAAGAAATCCCGTTCGGGTTTTCGAGTAGTTGTGAACCTATTCCTCCGGGTAAAGTGAGGGTTGTTTTTGTTAGTGAAATTCCTAAGAGGAGCTTAGGGACTAGACGTAGGACAGTGGTCCGAACCAATATAAATCTTTGGTGTCACTTTTATTTATTGGTGATATTCTGCTATCTACACATTTCTATTCCATATGATCCTGCTGCAACGTCACTTTCAAATGGTATCAGAGCTAGGACATCCAATAACCGTAACGCCGTTATTTGATATTTTGATAATATGGAAAGTAACGCAAGTACCAGCACAACCACTGTCTCTACATTTGCCGAAGGACAATCTACTCAAAGACCACCATCATTCAATGGTTTACATTACAATTATTGGGCAACAAGAATGATGTATATGCAAGCAACTTGTTTTGATGCTTGGAATGCAACACAAACAGAATTCACAACACCTACAACTAATTACTATGCATGGACAACAACTCAGAAAAATGAAGCAAGTGCAAATGCCAAAGCTATGAATATATTATTTTGTGCTTTGGATAGAAATGAATTCAATCGAGTTAATATCTGTACTACTACACATCAGATATGGGAAACACTCAAAACAATTCATAAGGGTATAAACAAGGCCAAACAAACTAAAATCTCGATGCTCAAAAACCAGTTCCAAAATTTTAGAACGAGACAAAATGAAACCATCAACGACATGTACTCAAGATTTCAAGACATACTTCATGCCTTAATAGTGTTAGGAGAAAAATATAGTGACTTTGATATATATCAAAGGTACTAAAATCCTTAACCGACGAATGGGAGAGGAAGGTTTTAGCCATTGAGGAAGCCAACGATTTATCAACAATGAAACCTGAAGAACTAATAGGTAACCTCGTGTCTTATGGAGTAAATCTTCAAGCCAAAAAGGACTAGGCACAAAAAAAAGAATGTAGCTTTTCATGCAGAAAAAGAAGAATCAGAATCAGAAGATGAGGATCTAGCATTTATTGCAAAAAAATTTAAGAAATTTCTAAAATTCAGAAAGAGTAGCTTTAAAAGGAATTCCTCAATAAACCTTCATCATCAAACTTAGAATGTTTTAATTGTCACAAGAAAGGTCATATGATAAAAGACTGTCTGGAGCTAAAGAAGGAGAATCAAAAAAGCTTCAACAACAAGAATAAGAAAGACAAATTTAAAAAGAAGGCTTTTTCTATCACATGGGATGATTCAGATTCATTAGATAGTGATAGTGATAGCAACAATAAACAAGCAAATGTGTGCTTCATGGCTCAAGAATCTGAGGTTAGTAATTTATCTTATGATGATTTAATAGAAGTAAATACTGAATTTTTGAATACAATAAAAATTCTTAAAAAGAAACTTAAAGAGACATGTGAAAATCACAACAAAGCTGAATTTGAAAGAGATATGTTAAAAGACGAGAAAAAATATTGGAAGAAGAACTTGAAAAGGTTCAAGAATCTCTCTCAAACTTAGATAGTCAACTTTTACTTTTGAGCCAAGAAATTGAAACTCAAAAGGAAAAGAATGATGAAATATTTCTGAAAATCACAATTTAAAAAATAAAATAAGACAAGTTGAATTAGAAAATACTAATCTTCAAACTAAATTAGATAACATTACTAAAAATGTTTCTATTTTTAATAAGGAAAGAGAAAATTTATCTAGAATTATCGAAAATTCTCAATCCTCTTCAAGTAAAAACGGATTAGGTTTTAAAAAGGAATCAAAAATTCCTCCAAAGAAAAATGCTAATTTTAAGAAGGAAAATAATTCAAAACATAATATAGTATTGAAAAATAACATACCAACATACACTAAAAAAAAGGAAATCAAAATATGGGTTCCGAAAACAAACAATAATTTAATTCAAAACAAATATATAAAATCCCTTATAGAAACAGTTTACAGAAGTAGTAATTATCTTTATAAAAGGGATACTGAATCCAATTGGGTTTGGTTTCCTAAGATCTAACTCTTAGAACCCTATTAAAAGGTGGGTACTAATATATTTATTAATATTTTTTGCAGGTCCCACTCAAGAAAAGAAAATGGATTTTAGATAGTGGTTGCTCAAAATACATGACCGGAGACAAAGAAATGCTTACAAATATTTCATACTTTGATGGTGGTTCTGTTACCTTCAGAGATAACTCAAAAGGTTTTATCATTGGCAAAGGAGATGTGCGCAACTACGGTATATCAAATTTACCCCGCATTACAAATGTTTCTTTAGTTAAAAACTTAAAACAAAATTTATTAAGCATAAGTGAACTATGCGACAAAGGTTTTTAAAATAACTTTTTCTGAGAATAAATGTTGTATTTTTGATCAAAATCTTATTTTGGAAGGAAAGAGAGATAGAAATATTTATGTTTTAAACATGAAAATTAATAGTAATAAAGGTATGTGTTTAATGGTGAAAGATAATGATCCTTGGCTATGGCACAAAATATTTTGTCATATTAATTTTAAATCTATCCAAAAACTTTCAAAAAATGTATTAGTCAAAGGCTTACCAAAACAAATAATCTTTGTGATGATTGTCAATTAGGAAAATTAACTAAATCATCTTTTAGATCTAAGAAAATCATTTCAACTTTACAACCATTAGAATTATTACATATGGATTTATTCGGACCAACACAAGTTCAATCCATTAATCATAATCGATATGTTTTTGTAATAGTTGATGACTTCTCAAGATATACATGGACGATATTTATGAAAAACAAAAGTGATACGTTTGATTATTTCAAAAATTTTGTTAAAAGAACTCAAAATATTAAGAATTTAAAAGTAAAAAACATAAGGAGTGATCATGGAGGCGAATTTGAAAATGAATCATTTGAATTATTTTGTAAAAAGAAAGGAACAAATCATAATTTTTCATTTCCTAGAACTCCACAACAAAATGGAGTTGTAGAAAGGAAAATTAGAATTCTACAAGAGTGCGCAAGAACGTTATTAAATGGAAGTACATTACCAAAGCATTTTTAGGCAGAAGCTGTAGCAACTGCGTGTTACGTATTAAATCGTATTTCCATACGACCTTTAACTAAAAACACTTCATATGAACTTTTTAATGGAAGAAAACCTAATATTTCTTACTTTAAAATATTTGGGTCAAAATGTTTTATTCTTAACACAAAAGACCAACTTGGAAAATTTGATCCAAAAGCCGGCCATGGAATTTTTGTTGGTTACTCAGAACGAAGTAAGGCATATCGTGTTTTTAATAAACGAACAAATGTAATAGAAGAAACTTTACATGTATCTTTTGATGAAAACTTTAATAAAAATACAATCATCAAAGATGATGAAGAAATTATATCCAACACAGTAAATATAAGTTTTGAAAATAATGAAAATATTAACAAAAAAAATAACAATCAAATTAGATCTCCTCCTATATACGAGATCATCCTACACAAAATATAATTGGAGAGATTGATTCGCAAGTTCAAACAAGAAGTCAACTAAACCAAATGGGTCATGTTGCTTTTCTTTCAACAATTGAGCCTAAAAATCCAAAAGAAGCTTCAACAGATGAATAATGGATTATTGCCATGCAAGAAGAGTTAAATCAGTTCGAACAAAATAATGTTTGGGAGTTAGTTCCTCGTCCTGATAACTAATCAGTTATTGGAACTAAATGGGTCTATAAAAATAAAGCAGATGAATTAGGAAACATTAGTAGAAATAAAGCAAGATTAGTAGCACAAGGCTATAACCAAGACGAAGGAATCGATTACAAAGAAACGTTTGCTCCTGTTGCAAGACTAGAAGCAATACGTACTCTATTAGCTTACGCTTGTTTTCATAATTTTGAACTTTATCAAATGGATGTTAAAAGTGCTTTCTTTAATGGATTTATTAAGGAAAATGTATCTGTTGAACAACCGCCATTATTTATTCATGAAAATATCCAGATTATTATATAAACTAAAGAAAGCTTTATATGGTTCAAAACAAGCACCTCGTGCTTGGTATGACAGACTTAAAAATTATTTAATTATCTTAGGATTTCGAGTCGGAAAAGCTGATCAAACTTTGTTTATTAAAAATACTAATAAAGATATTTTATTTATACAAATATATGTAGATGACATTATATTTGGTTCAACTAATGAAAAATAATGTGAAGAATTTTCTAATATAATGACTAAAGAATTCGAAATGTCACATATGGGAGAACTATCATATTTTCTCGGACTTCAAATTAAACAATTATCCAATGGCATCTTTATAAATCAAGAAAAATATTGTAATAATTTAATTAAATGATTTGGAACGGAAAACGCTTCTGGAAAACCTACTCCTATGAGTACTACAGCTCATCTCGATCGAGATGACAATGGTAAAAATGTTGACCAAAAGTTATATAGAAGTACGATAAGGTCGCTACTTTATTTAACTGCAAGTCGACCAAACATTATGATGAGTGTATGTTTATGCGCTAGATTCCAAGTAGATCCTAAAGAATCACATTTAAGAGCAGTGAAACGAATTCTACGATATCTTAATAATACTAAGGACTTCGGTCTTTTCTATCCGAAAGATTTTCCATTTGAATTAGTATCTTTCAATGATGCTGATTTTGGCGGATCTCAGACGGATAGAAAAAGTACAAGTGGTACATGCCATTTCATTGGAAAATCACTTGTTTCTTGGTTTAGTAAGAAACAGAACTGTGTATCACTCTCAACTTGTGAAGCAGAATATATATATATGCAGCTTTAGCTTGTACTCAGGTTATTTATATGCAACAAACACTCAGAGCTTTTGGGATAAATTTATCAAAATCAATAATTTACTACGACAATACAAGTGCAATAAATCTATTTAAAAATCCTGTAAATCACTCATGTACAAAACATATTAATATTCGTCATCATTTCTTACGAGACAATATCGAAAAAGAAATGATCAACTTAGAACATATTTCTACCGAAAATCAAATAGCTGATATATTTATCAAACCACTTTTAGAAAATTCATTTGTTAAACTACGCTGAGAATTAGGTTTAATGTCAGTAAAAGATATTTAAATTATTTTTTAATGAAGAATATAAAAATAAATTACAAAATTTTAAAATCAAAATTATTATCACGACAAAGGTCAGACTTGAATTTAAGTCACTTAAATATAGGTTTAATAACTTAATCATTTGAGCTGTACACATGAATTAGCTACATAATATTACATATACTAAAACATCCTTCTAAGACCATCCATTTAAAAGTCAACTATTAACCGGTAATTTAATTTCTGGCTCTAAACTCCTATTGATTCTACACCACACTTTCCTACGCCAACATCAAAACACGAGCCTGTTTATAAATGGGAAAAATATCGAACCGGGTATACACTGGATTCCAAGAAGGCCAAACGTGCGCTATTTATCTCTCCAAATACGAAGAAAAAGATCGATGGAATTCATCACTATCAACGGCAGCAAATAGACCTTCAACGTGAGTTGTATTTTGAACAGAAAGTAACGGCTAAACACTTAAGCTTTCTTGAACAAATTGGCTTAAAATTTTGCAGCTCGAAGAAAAAGGATGTGAGTGAACCCTACCTCGACCGGTTAATCCGTTTAATCCATCTTCCTCATATCATACATTAAACGATCCGATAAATCCTTGGGTCTCGCCACAAAGATCTCAATACAGCCCAAATTCATGGGACAAGAACTATATGGCTAATGAAGGATGTAGAGAATTAACACCAAAGAAGACATCGTCGCCAAAGAATTAATGTTGTACTATTTGTAATACTGCTTATTTTTTTATAATAAATGTATTAACAGATATATATATATATATATATATATATATCTGTTATATATATTAATAAAAATAAAAATAAAATTTACAAAGTATAAAACAAATCACTGAAAAATTCCAGGAAACAGACATCTGTTTCCAATAAAACAGACGTCTGAATACTGAGGCAGACAAAATTTTAAAGAAAATTCAAATGTCTGGTTCCCATAAAAAAGACGTCTGAAAAAGGGCAAAAAGGAACTATTTCCACGCGGGTCGATATTTTTCCAAAAAAAGACGTTTGTTTTTAATTTTCAGACGTCTGACTTTTGCTGACTCAGTTTTTTAAAAGGCACGTCCTCTCTTTTTAACCCACCACTTCATCTCCTTCACTCATTTTTCACTTTCCCCTTTTTACCACACAAAAAAGTCTAACCTCTATTACTTCTTAAAATTCAAAAAACAACACTTCCACCCAACCAAAATCAATGGCAAATAGACCAAAACGTACAAGACAACAAGAATCCAAGCTTCCATCCGAAGATCAAATCCAAAGATGGCTATGGAATGACATTGCAAAGGAAAGGTATAAAGCTATGAAAAATTTGAAATTCTTTGAAGGGGGCTTTTGCAAAATTTGATGCTTTTCACAAATATCGTCTTCAACAATATGCTAGGCACATCAATTTCGAGTCTTTAGTAGATTTTAATATGAACAATGTCAAAATTTACCCTTTGCTTGTCAAACTTTTCTTGGCTAATTTGAATTTGGATCATCATACACCAAGAAATACAACTGATTGCGTATGGTCTATGGTTTATGGTAAGCGTATTCTACTTCCGATTCAACGTCTAGGGAAAATTTTGCGTTGCACGTGGCAAGGTCAAGATATTGACACTATAGAAGTTAACATGGAAGAACGTAATGAAGTTTCTCATAAGTTTTTGTTTGACAATTTAGTTAACTTGAAAAATCTTACCTCCACTCATCTACGTCCACAAGCACATCTCCTAAATCGTATCTTAGTCCGAACAATTCAACCAAGGAAAGGAAGTTATGAAAAAAAATGTATAAATGGGATTTTCAAGCATTATATGCTATTTATTCTAATAAGCAAGTAAATTGGGCTAAGATAATACTTGACGAATGGGTGGATATTACATATAAATGGAAGTATAAGACAATTCATTACGGTGCTTATATTACACGCATTGTTCTTGAGTGTCAAATTGATATACCTGACACTACTACCTTGAGTATCAAAGAGATTGAACCAAAAACATTGAAGTTTATGGATATTGACCCGAACCCATCAACATTAGAACATATGTACTTTCAAGCTTGGCAAGAACATATTTCATCACAACTAGAAACTCTAATAGCGGAATCATCTTCTCGTTGTCGTCATTTTGTCCAAGAAGAAGAAGAGAAAGAAGATATTCAAATTGTTTCTCCCGATCTTCCGCCTAAGCAAGCATTGGCTATACTCTCTCGCAATCAATCAAAAATTCACAAAGATTTGAAGCGTTTTGAGCATAAGACCAATAAAAAGTTTGATTCTTTAAGAGACTTTCTTAACAAAATTTGAGATAAAGTCTCATGCATCGGACCTCAATCTTCTCAAGCTCATGATCCGGCTCCATTTCAATGGCCTTCGAGTTCTAACGATGAAGAAGTCCCAGACTCAAGCTCTGGACATGATGGATCTAAAAGAGGTGATGCAAGTATTGGACATAGCTTGTCGGCCATGGAAAGTTGGTAATCTTGGTATGACTTTTATGGTACTTATGCAACTAAATCTTTAAATCTATGGTTTGTAATATTTTTTGGTACTCTGCTTTATTTGGCACAAAACTCTACTATGTGTCTGCTTTGATGGTGAACTCGTATGTGTGTAAATATTTTCGCTTGTGCTTATGTTATGTATGTTATCGTGCATATTTATCTTAAATTATTTATCTCCTTTTTGTCAATGACAAAGGGGGAGAAAATATGTGCATATCGACAGAGGGAGTTACATATATAGTTGTCATTATCAAAAAGGGGGAGAATGTTGGATCTCTCTTTATAGCGTTTTGATTATGACAACTATACATGTATATATCAGTATCGATTAACTTTGTTTTGTAGGAAGAAACTCTACAACAGTCAAATTTCAAGGGCTTAGTTGAAGATTATATTGAGTCTATATGTATTGGTTTAGATATTGTTAAAATCTTCCTTGGTGATACACACACACATGCACGTTCTTAAGACATGCACAAGGCACGGCAAACAGACGTCTGAAATTTCTAATTCAGACGTCTGTCTGCTGAAACTAAAATATATATTCAGCATAATATTAAGACGTCTGCTCTGAATTTTTCAGACGTCTGAATATAGCCCGAATTTACCTATTTCCTTGTTGTATATATATTTGATTATAAACAGACTTCTGAAATTTTATTTCAGACTTCTGAAAACGAATAGATGCAACTATTCAGCAAAGAGACACAACTCTTAATTCACATCTAATCATCGAATCTCTTCGTGAATAATTGCAACTATTTGTATACTATAAATAGAGGCTTAATCAAATATGTTTTTCAACTAATCTTACTCTAATTCTTTCTATCTTATCTATAGCATTCAGATTCACAAAAGCACTCTATTTCCATATTTCAAAGATTACAAATCTTCTCAAATCTTCCACATTCTTTCACGAACTACACTATTATCATCAAGGAAAGATTATAGGAAGGGTGTATATTGATTTGACATATCCGTGTTATTAAGAACACAAGTAGTCAAAAAACCTTTGTATTATGAA
The DNA here is from genome assembly GCA_030765085.1 of Allium cepa. Classification (NCBI taxonomy): domain Eukaryota; kingdom Viridiplantae; phylum Streptophyta; class Magnoliopsida; order Asparagales; family Amaryllidaceae; genus Allium; species Allium cepa. Next base: position 404,216,072 of record CM060940.1, on the reverse strand, counting down.
AGTCCTCTCCAGCAGTCGAGGCAAGAAATCCCATTCGGCTGTTCGGGTAGTTGTGAACCTATTCCTTCGGGTAAAGTGAGGGTTGTTTTTGTTAGTGAGATTCCTAAGAGGAGCTTAGGGACTGGACGTAGGACAGTAGTCGGAACCAGTATAAATCTCTGGTATCACTTTTATTTATTGGTGATATTCTGCTATAACACATTTCTATTCCATACGATCCGGCTGCAATGTCTCTTTCGACGAGTTTGTAGAATGTAAAATGCAAGTAAGTAAAATAATGTGCAATAGAAAATAAAACTGATTCAATTTGATTGAGTTGGTCAGTATATCGAAAAGAGTTCCGAATGTATCTATGAATGTATAAAGATACGATCTCAAAATTCATTTCTCTCTATCATACATAATGACTTATTGATAAGGAGTAATATGAACTTTGTTAAACAAAGTATGTTTAGTGGTGAGTGAAGTTGAGTTAACTTATTTTTACAAGGTCTTATACTTGAGATTCGTACAAGTGAATAAAATTAATTTTATTTAAGTAATAGTTTACAAAATCATATAAGATAAGAATTTGTAAGAAACTCCAATATATCTTAGGCCAAGGGGTTGACGGGTAGTGTGAGTAGGCAGACTATCCGTAGTAATTGTTCGTGGGTGATCTTGTATGATATGCCCTAAAAGGAGTTTGGGAATGACTGTCACTGGATGACCAATTTATGTTTTGAACATAAGTATTGCAAACTAAAACCAAATCGATTTTATATATAAGGCAATTCATAAAGTGTTTATGAATACCTATTCTGTTACATAGAGAAACAACAATTATTCCAAGAAATACCAAATTCGTAACGAAGGAATATTTTTTAGAAATTATTAGTAGTAAAATGGATTAGGATAGGATCCAAAGATAAAGCTGATTACGTAGACGAAACGAAATTAACCAAACCAAAACGAGCACAACTGTAACAATCCGAAATTTTGGTCATTCGATTTAAATTTTATTAATTTTAAGTGTTTAATAATTAATTTAAAAAGGTTGAAACTTGAATTTTAAATATAAGAATGCTTTAAATCTTTGAATCCTAAATAAACATTTAAATAGCGATTTAAATATCGGGATTTTAAATTGAATATTGAACTTAATGGATCAAATAACTTTATTTGACTCTTTAAAAATAAATGGATAAAAACGGTAAATTCAGTTATAAATTTATTTGCAGTGTTAATGGTTGAAATAAATAGTTTGAAAATATATTATTATTTTTGTGACTCGATATTTATCGAAGTATTTTTTATTTAATTTATTTGATTTTTTCCATAATTTTTAAATTGGAATATATCATAATTTTCTATTTGATGGTTACTCGTCAAATAGTAGTCTCTTTGTGATTTTTAAGAATTTAATAATCAGTGTATATGTTTATTGATTTGGGATTGACTCGCTGTTCTGAGCGCGATGTATTTTTGTCTTATCGATTTGGAGGCTATCCGCAAACAAAAATCTCTACGGCGGAATACCCAAAATAATTTGAAATATAACCCATCACTTAAACAACTTGTGCGGTGCAATAAACAACTTTATCTCCCTTGTACTCTTAACAAAAAATTTGCTTTCCTTTCTCACCTCCTCTTTCTTGTTCAAGCCGACAGTTAAAATAAAGATAAACGTGTCTTTAGAAATTAACTAAAATCGTACTAAAATAATAAAAATTGAAAGATTAAATCTATGAGTTTGGAGAGTAGAGATCTTCTTGCTGATGGGTATTTGGCATGATGCGGCTTAGAATTGAGAGAAGCAGCTGATTTTGGGTCGAAACTAAGGTGGCGTTCTTTTGGGGATTAGAGGCAAACGGGTTTAGGTTGAGGCTGTCGGTGGACTTGGGTGGCGAGGCGAGGCGCGCTACTAATGGGATTTTTGGAGGATGCGGTCATCGTTTTGATATTGCAATTTTGTCATGGCTTGGAATAGTGAGATGTCATAATCTGGAAGAAGTGGGTGTGTGTGTGTAGATGGGTTCTGGAAGGTGGAGTTTCCGATGCGGAGTTAATCGACGCCCTCATCAGTTGTTTTCATTGATGGGTGAGATGTGTCGGTGCATGGTCGTGCACATAAATGGGTTCGGGTGGTTCATGGAGTTCGGGAGGGAAGGATTAGGTGTTTGGAAGATAGTGTTTAGGTAAGGTAATTTATTTAAAGGATGTCATTAGTGTATTTAATTAATTCAATTCAATTCAAAAAACTTATAAATGGTGTAACTTTTGTGTACGATGTTAGAATCGAATGCGGTCTGTCGCACTGAATTCATAACGATAGTGGCTACACTGTGGAACCGGGTTGGTCAAATTCCGAGCATGCAGAACATGAGGATAAAATCGGACATCGTTTAATTTTATTTCTAAACCAGAATGCACAAGCGACAGTTGGGATATCGCTGAGTTAAACTCATATTTTTGGTTAACTAGAATATTATATAGTTGATAAAAATTATTGGTTGGATGTTTGGATGATTTCATGTTTTATCAGTTAGTTTGATTTCATTTCCACTTCTGGGGCGGACGACCATTTATATACTCCCGCCTAGTACCGGACGACCCATATTATATGATTATATATTGTTTGTGATGTAGGAGAACTGGTTAGAGGGATCCAACGGGATTCCTCACCACTTTTGATTTTATTTATATATATGTGATGATATATATAAGTTGTGATGCACAGGAATGGATTGGAAGGATCCAATGGGATTTCTCGCTATTGTTGAATTGTTTTAGAAAATATTCCTATCATATGAATTATTGGAAATTAAACTTGATTGTTGGCTCTATTAATTATGATATTGTTATATGCTCAAAACTTAAACCTTGTAGTGATAGAAAATAAATATCAACATTGGTTAAAGTGGTAGCTACAAACCTTAAATTAGTATTTTAAAAATACTATAAATTGCCATTTGAGTTGAAGTGGTTTTTTAAGACAGAAAATGATTTTAAATTTGAAATTGGGTTCTAAAAATATTTCTATTTAAAAGGATTAAATTTCTGTTTTACTCCAACTTTTTATCTGTCTTTTATAGGTTGTTTATTTATATTTAATATTGTTTTAAAGCTATTTATTTATATTTGATATTGTTTTAAAGTTACTTATTTGTAATTAATACCTTTTCAAGGTTATTTATCAATATGTTAATATTTAGAAAAGTTAATTATTTAAGTAATTAATATGGCTTGAAATTTATAATAATGGTTTATTAATATCGTTTTCGAAATAAAATATTACTATTTATTATAATGGTAAAGATTTATTATTCTTGTTTATTTAATAATGTTTTGGAATTATGAATTATTAGTTTAAGATATTTTGAAGTTAATAATAATTATTTATTTATAATGCTTACTGTTAATTATTATTATTAGTATATAATAATGTTTTGAAGTAACTGATATCTATTTATTTATAAATGTTTTTGTGACTCATAAATAGTGTTTTAACGGACTTGGGTTTCATAAGGGGAGTTTTATAAAATGGGTTAAAAGCTTAAAGAAAGATTATTTACAAGATAAAGGAGTTTTATAAATGGTTAGATATTTATTAAAGAATTTTAGAAATGTGTTTATAGATTTATAAAAGGAGTTATATAAATGGTTTTATGGATTTATAAAGGAGTCATAAATGATTTTAGGAATGTATAAAAGAGTTTTATAAATGGATCCAGATATTTATAAAATAGTTTATAAATGGTTTTAGAGATTTATAAATTAAAGGAGTTATAAATGATTTTAGAATTGTACAAAAAGGGAAAATCTTTCTCAGTTTTGTACCATTGAGATAAGTATATGGATATTTTCTAAGTATTGAAAACATAAAGGTTTGTGAATATATTATTTAAAAGCATTTTTGATACAAATATTTACAAGTGATTTTAATTAGTGAAAAGATTAAGTAAAAAGGTTAGTGGTTGCTTATATGTTTAACCAATACTGGTTTTTCCTATGGAATTAAATTCCTGATTTGAATGTGTATTTTTTGATAGTTAAATAGCCGACTATCAAATATAGACCCAAAACATAACTTTGGAAATATTTAGGAGAAATATGTGAGTTATAAGGTACAGTCATCTCCGATGATACTGTACTGTGCGTATAAATCTCATTTTGTTCTTTTAGGACAAATGATAAGGAAATCCGTCTATTAAACTGTTAGGAGGTGATCTCTGCTCTTATCTTTGACTGTTTATTTTCCTAAAAAACCAGGGTTGAGTTTACTGAAAATTATCGAAAGTTGTTTCGAAGAGACTGACATCGGATATGTTATTTGAAAACCACTTCAAGCCAACTCAAGCTTTTGGAAGTGAAGACATCTTGAAGATAATGGAATTGAAGACCGAACTCTTTGAAGTGTAAGGGCTGCTTGCTTCTAATCCTGAGGGTGATCTCAAAATGGATGTCGTAGATGTGGTGCCTTCGGTTTTGTTCATTCCTAGAACGAACTTGTATAGATGAATGCTGACAATGTGACGTCGACTAGAAGGCAGCGTAGCATTTCCAAGTGGGAAGTGCTATATAAAAGGTAAAACATAGCCTCAAGCCTCATTAAAAGGGAATGATTAAAATAGGGATGATGTAGTAGGGCTATGTGGGTCACTCCCAATTAAGGTATGATCATCCCTATCGATATCTAGAGTCGATACTATATCTCATTTGTATGCTTTATGACCCATTAATGGAGGGATGATTATATTCGGTACTACTAGTCCAGTGGTAGGCCGATCCTATGTTGGCAGGGGATCCTAGCGAGGTCCTCGGTGTTATTTTATCTAGAGATGCATCATGACGGGCGGCAACCAGTAGCCCAGTCATTATATGAAATCCATTCTCCAATAAGCACCGTACGGACTTAGCTATGCCCAACTAGTTGAAATGTGAGATGCAAGCATTTCAGCTATATTCATATTTTATTTGACCCCTAGACACTAATATAATATCAATGGATTTTCTACAGAAAATAATTTGGTTATTGTAAGGTAAAAACTCATTCATGTTTATATGCGGCGTGGTCTTACAAGATACCTTTATTTTTAAAAGATTTTAAAACTTTAAAATTCAAATGGGGTCTATTTTCGCACAGTGGCTTACCAAACTTACTTGGGTGTTATTTTATTGTATTCCTCGGGTCAGACTAAGCATATTTACGTATTGCTTTGGATGCATTAGAGCTCAAGAGACGAGCTGGATGTCCAATACTTATCTACATATTTCTTTGTGTTCCGTTATGTTGTCTGTTGGTTGTATTTACCAGCAATTGTAAGGACAGGTTGTAATAACTATCCGGGTTAAAATAGGCTAGTGTACTCTGATTGATGTGTGCATGTGTTACAGTTGTTCCTTTTGTAAAGATATGTTTATAATATAGATTATTCATTCCGTTGTGAGATTCTATGTTGTTTAGTTTTCGTCTTTCTTCCTTCATTTCCCATAACAATTAGGTTCTTCAGCACTCGATTTCTCGGCACGCAATATGGTGAATGTAGTGTCGATTTTCGAGGATCAAAAATCTTAGTTCGTTACAACAACACACTGGAATGTCTAATAATATTTTTGCACATTGAAGAGAAACTATGAGTTTCTTATCATTGTCGAGAATAGATAATTCTCAACAGTTAATTGAACAATTAAGAGTATTGACTTTATGTATGGTATGATGCGGAAGTTTGAAATAGATTCCAAGTTTTGTATCAAATATGATTTTGATAGTTATGCCGAATAGGATATGATCCATTGGCCAAGAATGTGTCTCTAAGAGCAAGACTATAAGTAAACAATATATTGCTGATTGTTAACGATGTATTTATGTGAAAATCAGTAATAGTTTTATTGCTTAATACTATATATTGGATTTGTAAATTATATCTTTTATAATCTGTATAAAGGATGTTGGGAATGTTTCAAACGATATGCAAGGACACCTTGTTAAAATATTTATTAAGGAACATGTAAGATGGATTCATTACGCTTTAGCAATAGGAATTTATCTTATATGTTGTGTTATCTACAATATCATAATTTTCTTACATATTCGATACATGAAGCTAATTTCAAATCTAAATTGAGATCATTAAATGGTAGTTTAGAGTATTCTCAACTATATAAGAAATACTAGAGAATTGTTTATAGAAACAACGAACTCCTTATTAATGAGTGTATGAACTAAACTTCGTGAGTGATATTGACTATAATATGTCAATATTAAATTCATATTCAAACCTTAATTAAGAAGTTTTAAGTTGGAAATATTCCAAATGAAATGTTGTGGTTGATTCAATGAAAATGGTAAGTACGTCACCTTAAATAGCGCCAAAATAAAAACAATGTATATATATAAATAAATGCACAAATTAATAACCAAGCTAGGGGTGATTCCAAGTGTTGAGAATACTACATCATTGTTATATGATAGCAATGTAATAATAAGATCTCACTAGAAGTCGAGAAACATACTTTGATTAGTTCCACATGACAAAGGTAGTTTATCAGCATCAGATAGAATTGATTGACATGGTAGATAATTAGAATTGCATGGTGAACCCATGCACAAAGGGTCTAACTCGATCAATCCTTATCAACCTGATCAAAGGGATGGGATTATGATTCCATAATTGGCTCCAAGTGCAAGCAGGAGATTGATGGAGTTAGGAGTATGTCGTAGGGGCAACTATGTAATTTGTTACATATATCTAACTCGATAACCAATCTTGTTCAAAATAAAAGGTGTTTTCTTTTTATTATATACTTGATATAATGTGTTATATAAATTTAATTAAAATTATATTTAATAGAAAATCCACAAATGATATGTTTTGTGGTAGTGATTAAAAATCATTATAACCACGAATAATTATCACAATGAAATTGAACATACTGTTTCAAATATCATTGTCAAGATGTATCGAGACTGGATATCGATACATCCATTGAAACTAGAGTACGTAATGCTCTCAATAATATTGCAACGTATTACTCTTGACCATTTAGGGTGCCAAGAGGTTATGTGCTGATAGTTATTTGTTAGCTATGGAACAACTCACTCGATAGTTTTCTGTTGGTTAATACAACTAAGGTCAAACAGAAAATATCGATGTGTAAAAAATACACAGTTCTCTTGACTTGATAATTCTATTAATCTTTAATATGGAAGCTGCGCTTTAATCATAGTTAAATCATGGCACAACGTCCATCGAACGACTATTTTTGGATCGAGTAAAGCATTGGAAGCGATACACTAATGAAGAGAGGATTCGTCTTCATAGTTATATGAGGTTGGTATCATGGTCAACTGAAGTTAACTCAAAGTCGGAGTCTCTAGCCAGAGAAGTTCGGTTAATAATAATTGTTATTATTGAACCAACCATTTATCTTTGGACTATGGAGTCAAATATGGACGATATTGGAATTTCGACCATCACCAAATTTCATAAGTCCAAAGCGATATAATTTTGACAAAAAGAATTGATGTAAATAATTATCACTATCGGGCAATGCTTAACAATATAAAATTGGATTTTACTAAAACAAAATAAGTGATATATTTTGCTAAAATAGCACAACACTTGTTAAGTGATGTGTGAATATTAGTTTGAAATGTTCAATATTAATCGCTGGCCAAATTTACACCTAAGAGTCACATAGCCAAAACATTAAATATTCCCTTTTACTACCTGACTTAATTAATTTATAAATTATTGTAAATTATTTAATATTTAAAAAATATTAATTATAAAATTTTATTTGATGTATATTTAACAATATTAAACGATGTCTTTATAATAGTTATAAATATACCGATCGATATACGATATTAGTATGCGTTTAAATAAGATTTAAAATTGCGTTGAATTTTCTCAAACTTGGACCAGACTCAAGGCCCATATGGGCGTGATATTTTCGACAATAGAAAGCATGGTTTGGGCGGCCATATAATGGCATTTAGAAAGGATTTTGATTTATTAAAAGAGTGGAACTGGTAAGAGAGAAATATTATGATGTGATCCACTTTTCTCTCTCTTGACTTCCTATTTATAAGCCACCTTCTTCACCATTTCTTTATGGAATTTGGTTCTCCTTCCTCTTTGTCATTTTCGGCCAGCAGCCATCCTTCTTGAATCCTAAAAATCCAAGTACAAAATTACATCAAAACACTTTGATTCGATCGTCAGTTGTAAGGCAGTTCGGGAGTTAGCATCTGATTTGTAAATGGATTCAAGGAGATCAATTGAATGTTTCAACATGTACAGAAGGACTTTGGTGAAAAGTAATTCTCTATTTTATATAGTTATATCATATTTATATATATTATTTATATAATAGGATATTAGATTATATTACGAACCTTGTATATCGAAAAGCTGTCACAAATTGGTTGGTTATGTATATTATATAATTATATGAGAAAGTTTATTTCTGTATTCTCACTTGTTAGATGCTCATAGCCTATAAATAAAAAAAAGTTATATAACCAATATTATTAAATGATTTAATTAATTAAAATCCATATATAAAAGATTAATATTTTATATATACATGTGCACACACATGATATTTTAAAATTATGAAAAATCTATTCATGTATGAAATTCATTTGGCAGTAAATACAAAAATGGGTTTTATTTATTTTGTATAAATATATTAAATATTTATTTATCCAAAATGGTTTATGTAATTTTAACATTTGTGTGTACATATTTATTATAAATAATAAAATTCTGTACAAAATATTACATAATACATATTGTACATAACATTTTAGAAAATAATATTATATATATATATATTATAGTGATTTTAAATTTCAAAATGATTAAAAATGCAAAAAATCAAAAGGAAAATTAAAAAATTATATGTATGGTCGGAGATATATTTGTAGAACTATAATTGAAAATTAATTTTATTGTCTATACTAATATATATATATATATATATTTATTGTATAAATTAATTTAAAAATAAAATAAAAATATTACTATATTAAATCATTCATAACTTTCATATTAAATCATACATATTGTATGTAATGAAAGAAATTATCAGCTAATTTAATAATTTTTGTATACCTATATACATTTAATTTTAAAATGTTTTATATCTAAACTGTTTATAACTAACGTTTAATATATACTTGTACTTATATTTATTTTTATTTTTATTTTTATTTTTACATTTAAATATATTTACTTGCATATATTATTGTGATGCCAATATATACAAATTTAGATAGTAAATCGAACGTATATGGGCAAAGATGTCCGTTGCGATGTAAATTCCAACATTTATACATGGGCACGTCAAACGATGTACATATTAATTTATTGCACGTTCACGCACACACATACATGTATATGATACACACATATATATAATATAGTGTAGATTATATATAATATAAAACCTTGTTTATAAATTCAAACTACATGTTGATTTTATTTAACAAAAAAATTGGGAGTGCTCTAAATGAACTAGCGTACATAGGCCAAATGTAACATTTTGGAATGTTATCGTTTTAATTTTGAATATTTAATTAATTTTAAGTATTTAAATAAATGGTTTTTAAAATATAAATAACTTATATTCAAATATAAGGATTATTTAAATATTTGAGTTTTAAATTAAATATTTATTAAATGGATTTAATAGCCCTATTTAACTCCTTTTAATTAATAAATAATAATGGTGAACTCATTTTGTAAATTTATTTAAAAAAACAAATAGTTTGGAAAAATAACAAGAAAATCAATCGTTAATACAATGACTTGATTTTTAATGACGTATTTTTAAATGAATTTATAGGATTTTCCCCATAATTTTTAATTCGAAAAATATTTAAATTATCATTTGATGAATTTTCAACAAAACAGTGATATTTTTAAAATTTCATAGAATAAGATAGGCAGCATATATTATCATTGTTTTGTGGTCGTGTCGCATTATAATGTAAGACCATATTTTTGTTTTGTCATTCGTGGTTTGTACACGAATGAAATTCTATATAGCGAAGTGTCCAAATCAAACTATAAACTATACTCTATATTTAGAAAATTCCTTAATCTTGACTCTTCTCTCTTTTACTTTCTTTTCATTTTCTCCCTCTCATTTTCAATTATTGTACAGAGAAAAACATCAACCTCCTCTTTTAAATTCAAAATCTAATGATTTAGGTGACGACTAAATTATGTCATTTCTTCTGCTGTGCTCGCGTGCTCGTAAGCTTCAAATCTATGGTCTCAAAATGGTGTGCAATACGGTTGGCCGAGATCGACATTCCAAGCTGAAGCCAGGGTTTGGTCGTGATGGAGTTCGAGGCGGAGTTAGTGGATTAGGAGGTTACGAGTGTGTTTTTCATGCGAAGGAGTTCGAGTGATGGGATTTTGGTGGAGCTCAGTTCGCTAGGGCATAACGTGACATTTTTGGTTGCAGCATCATGCTCCAAGTCAGTTATTGATGAGATTGTCGAACTTCAAATGGTTGTGATGGTCCGATAGAGAGTTCGAAGTGGGAGTCGTCGGTGAAGATGGATTAAGATTTCATTGAAGAATGATGGAGAAAGAGAGGAGATAAGGTGGCATGCAAATTGGGTGTGTTCATGTATTCATGCATGACCTGGAAATCAAATTGGAGAAAATCATTCGTGTAGGCGACAAGAGTTAATTAATGTAAATTAATTAATTTAATTACTTCGATTTCTTGTAAAATCAATACATTGCTCATACGAGGTCGAACCAAATGCGAAAGCGTCAACTGGAATTTTGGTGAGTTTACTCACCTCTAAATAAACTATATGATGTCTATGTTACTATAGATTATTTTTCAATGCTTGAATGATAGTTTATATATTGTTGTTTGATTGTTTGTTTGGTTTTGATTCCTGCTCGGAAGAGGATGATGTAAATAACCATGATATTGTAGGGAACAAAAGCAAGAGGAAAATCGAAAAGTATATGTAGCAAATAAGCCGCTATGGAATACTTCGAAATACACATTCGTGTGTGTGAATTACATGGGACTTTTGTAGAGAGACCCTAAGTGGTTTCTCGCCTATGGTGATTTACTTATACTCTTATGTTGCTTATATTAGTGTTTGGTTGAAATATTTGTAATATATTATATGATTTGAGAAAGTGTCGTTATAGCGATTATCGTTATACCATCACTTGTAAAATATCATCTCCTTAAATCTTTGTGTTTGTTGAACTTGTGCTTTTATTTTTACAAAATAAAAGTTTGGTCGCGTTTTTGTTCTTTGAAAGTTGTTTAAACTATATTTTCAAGTATTTTTGAGAATTATAAAACAAAGGATAAGTTTTGTTTTAAATTTATAAAAATACTATAAAATTGATTAATTATAATTCTAAATAATTAATGATGTTTTAAAATTTATAAAAATATTACAAATTTGATTAATTATCTTTCAGGATAACTAATGTCATCTTAAATTTATAAAAAGATTATAAATTTGATTAATTATCTTCAGGATAATTAATGTTGTTTAAAGTTTGTAAAAAGATTATAAATTTGATTAATTATCTTTCAAGATAATTAATGTTGTTTTAAAAATATAAAAAGATTATAAATTTGATAATCTTCTTTCCGGATAATTAATGTGGTTTTAAATTTATAAAAGAGTTAATATTGATTATATTTTAGGATGATTAACATTGTTTTAAATTTATAAAGTGTTGTAAATTGATTTATTATCTTTTGGAATAATAAATGTTGATTTCATAAATCTTTGGAGGAGTTTTGTTTTAGAAATAATGATAAGTTTTTTTATAAATGATATTTTATAAATGGTAAAGTCTTTAACAAGAGAATGTTTTGAAAATATAGCTAAGTATAAATTGGTATTAGGTTTATAGTGAAAAAATGTTTTGACCCTTCCATTTAATAAACATAGATATATAATTAGATTTTTAAAAGAATTTTTTAAAGAGTGTTTTTTTAATGTGTTTTTCAAATATTTATGATGTGATAATCAAACATAGGTGTGAGTCAAATGTTTTAAGAGATTTAATTTTCATGTATGATCATTATGTTATTTCCAATTATTGATTTATTGACTATCGATTCTACTATCTTCTTTATGTTCGTCGATCCAAGATGATTTTGCTGCTCATTTGGGGCACTTAAACTCTTGCGTTTCTTAAAGTTAAGAATGCTATCGAGTCAAGATTGGAAGCAATATTGCCCTAATTTGTCTGGCTTCATTGTTTTTCCCAAGGTAGTACTAGTTTATTTCTGATAGTTGATTCATCGACTATCGCTTTTGATTTCCTTTGTCGGAAATGGCTAAAATCACAGCAGAGTGGACGTCAAGCTATGTGGGATTGCTCCCATTAGGGTATCTTCAATCTACTCTAGATTAGATTTGGTTGTATATGCACAGAGATGTGAAATACTTGGATTCTCGATAAGGTCGGGGATCCAGCTTGTACATTTTTCGAGAGCCATCATAGTTTTCAAGTATATTTTCTAGAGGTATACTTCGGCAAGTGGGTGCACCCTCTTAGTCATTGTTGGAAATTTTCCCTTTCCTTGTTTTTGATTCAAACCTTTGAATTGTTTTCTTAATTACATCAAGATGTTTCTGGAGCTCTTCTCGATGTTTAATTAATTGTGTCCATTTTTTAAGTTTGGATTTAGATCTTGTTTATGCCCATTATTTCAAGTTTGGGTTATGTTCTAATTTGTTTCAGTTCCTTCATATATGGATTTGTTCCTGTGAGGTAAAACTCATTCCATGTTTAGTGGTGTGGTCTCACATATTATTATATATTCACCATCTTTCTTGAGTCTTCTCGTGCTGGTTTACCAGACTGATCTGAGTGTTATTTTATTATAATGCTTGGGTCGGACAAAGTTTTTTTCCGATGTCACTGGTGGGACATGAGGCACATGGAGTAAAGTTGGATATTCACCTGACATGGTATTTTTATTTCCACTGTATTATTATATATATACCCATCAGATTATAAGGTTGGGAAGTTATAATTGTCCGGGCTGATGAGGTTTATTTTTAACTCCGATATATCTTATATTTTAGAATGACAGTTTATCGTCCTTGTTATATTATATGTTATCATTCCAAGTGAGATTTTGTTTCCTCTATTCATTTTCTTTTTATTTAACCAAAAACTTTGCCTTGTTTGAATGCATGACATTGTAATATTGTGGATGTATTGAGTGCCAACTTTTAAAGGTCAAAAAGGCATGTCGTTACATTTGGTATTAGAGCTGAAGGTAAAGCAGGAACCTTGTCTTGGTGGGTTTAACTCATTTAAGATATGGTGAGTGACATCCTATAATGAGTTAAGGGTATTATATATATGAAAGCGTATTTGTTATTGCTATAAAACATTATCGTGTTAATTTTTCTGTTAAATTTGAATTTTTAATTATGGTCGAGATGTAGGATGTCAAGGTATTGATAGGATTTTCGAAACACTTAAACAAGGCAAATAAAGACGATATTGATTTTTGAAAATTTGGTAAACGAAATATTTTATCTAGGGTTGTATATTTTGTACGTATAAAAAGGAATAACTTTTCAAATTTGTATAGTTGTATATATTATTTATTTGGTAATGATAATATTTCCTTATTATCATTATTGTTTGATCTATCATGCTCTGATAGTTTAGGAGCATTGACTATTATTTATTGATTGTTATTTTATGCTCGACCAGTTTATGAGCATTTATTGTTTGATAATTGTGAGTGCATTAAAATGAACATCTTATGAATTGAGTTTCACAATTTTGACTATAATAGGTTCGATGAAATTATTAAGTTAAAGGTCATCTTTTAATAAATTTTATTAATTAAACCTAAATGGAAAGATAAGACATCTAGAGAATAAATACTTGTGAAAAGTTTATTATGATAAAAGAAAGTTTAGTATAATACGAGATATTTTAAAGGTACATTTTATATGGTTATGGTATATAAAAGGATTTATATAACGTGCAAAGGTTGTTTTATACGTAAAATTATTTTGAGAATTTAAATCCCGATATTGCTTAAAATGGTTTTAAAAGATTATTGAGAAAAGTATTAATAGTGCTGCTTGAAAGTATTTATAGGTAAAAATATTTCAAACATAATTTCAATAAAGATACATTTTATTTGGATAGTTCAAGAAAACATCTCGATTAGTTTTTTTGTAATATAAATAATCTTCTAAGTGACAATCGAATTTTGCTTAGGCGAACATTGTAGTGCACTTAGTAAATTATTCTCTTTATCATTGTTCGATCAAAATGAGTTCGATTCCAAACAAATCCAAAGCGTGTGTTAGTGAATAAATTTTTAAAATAATTATATATATAGTATGAATTTAAAAAATGGTTTTTGAAATAAAAACCAGGGATTTAGTTCTTATGTTTCCTTAATGGAAGTTGATTTAAAATAAAGGTATTTTGGTTAAAGAATGTTTTGACAAATGAAATTTTAAACTCTTGGAGAAAAAAAGAGATAATTTAACTCGAGCTTTTAAATGGGTTAAATTGGATAGGAAGGTTTTAATAAGCATTGTTTTATTGGAACCATAGTTTTTGTTTAAACATCTAAGTCACATACACTATTTGATGTTATTAGGCCAACCCATAAACATATTTCCTTAGAACACTCTAAGGTAAAAAGGTCGAAGTAATCGACTTGGTTTTAAAACCCATATTTTTTTGGTCCGCCATCTAAATTTTGAAAAGAAAAATGAAAACAATGTTTTGTGTGTACTCTTCGAATGTAGAAGAGTAGTATACAAGTAAATAAAAGTGAAGTAAGTTTATAATTTAATGTTTTATAAAGATGTGTCTTTATAAAATGTTTATAAACTTAAGTGAAAATTTTATGAAGCGATTCATAAATAATTTTAGTATTCGAAATACTATAAATAAAATTGAAAGCGATTTAGGAAGAGATTGGTGCAATTCAGAAATCAATAAGATTAAGTATATAAGTTGTACATAGATCATTTTATTCATGTGGTTCTTGATATAGGATTCAAGTACATAACTTTAGGGTGATTGACCAGTGCGAAAAATGATTTCACACTTGACATCAACGAACACTTGGTTCGAATTCTTGATATGATATAGAGGATTTCAATCATAGTATATGGCTATGTAAGAAGAATGGAGGTTTCTACTCAAGGAACTTAATCAGAATCCGCACTAGGAAGGTCGAGTGAGCGATACTGGTTTGGAAGTAAAGTCTTACGTATCTGAGCAAGTGGTCGGACCAAAAATTGTATATAGATGATTTATGTACATCATCATACTGGCTTAAGTATATTAGTATTCTTTATTGTGTGGCTTAGGAAAGTTTGGGAAGTGGCTTTCAATTTTCGTTTGAGAGAGCTTAGATAATATTTAAAGCAATAACCTAAGGCCGATGAGCGTAATGGTAAACTTAGGAAATTATCTATGTCCCTAGACGATCGAGAAAGTTATGGACCTAAGAAAAACTATAAATCTTGTTTGTTAGTCGTTTAATGTTTTAAATAATGTTAAGTCTAAGTTTATTCCTTTATGGAATCTGATTTGAGTGATAGTGTGATTTTAAATACTACGGTTTATAAAACATGAATTTATAAGCAAAGATTTTAAAGTTATTGTCTATTAGGACTTAAATCCTAGCGCTTGAAAAAAATGATTTTATGAAAGAAATAATAATAATAATATTGCCTTGAAACTTTGGTAAAGTATTATTATTTTAGGATATTTGAAAAGAGTTTTTGTGAAGTGGTTTTTCAAATGTTTTTGTTATGGCTAATGTTGGGCGATTGGGAGTTTTTCGATTTGAAAGACTCACCAAGTATACTTATATATTCTAGTTATTGTTTAGGAGGAACCAGAATACCACTGGATGCTCCATATTGTTTTGATTCTAGAGTTATACCATGCTTTGGTAGGAGAAACCCCATACTTTTCATAATTGATTTCTGTTTTGATATAGTTCTCTTTAGGGGAATTTGAAAATATATTTAGAATATAAAAACTCGGTTATTTAGTTCTAAATTTATCTTTTGAAGAGATTTGATGCATAGTATTTTATTATAAAGTATTCTCTATACTTTTGTTACATATGGTTGTTATATGGCTTCTGACTCCACGTGGCATTATGTCACACTAGAATCGCATGGAGATTTATATTTTGCAGTTTTGATATAAGGAGTTGCATCATTATTATTAGTTGCATCATATTACCTTGCTACATACGGATGTTATATTATTTATGTTGCTTGTGCTTATGATAGCAATAGCCAGTGTATTTCTCTTTTGTCAGCACGATTCCTTCTGAATTATGTAAATGCCAGATAGGTATATGGAAGCAAGAGATTTCTATTTGATTTTTTGTACACTTGCATTCGCATCGAGATAGTAAGTTGCTTGCTTAGTAGTAGATTTAGAAATTGACGACTGATTGATGATTTTATTCCCCAGATATGGAAGGCCATCTGACTTTTATTTTCTTTGTTGATTTAAGCCATGTGGAGAGTTGTATTATTTACAAATCAAACGTGCAAAGGAGGCACTACCAAATTTTTTCATAATATAAGAAATTTAAAGCCTAAGGGTGAGAGGACATTTTCTTCCTTTGGGAATTTTGGGGACGAAATTCTTTTAAAGCGGGAGAATGAAACATAGCAGAATTTTATTGTTTTAATTTTGAATATTTAATTAGTTTTAAATATTTAAATAATTGGTTTTTAAAATATAAATAAATTATATTAAAATATTTTAATTTTGAATCAGATATTAATTAAATGAATTTAATAGCCTTATTTAAACTCCTTTTAATTCATAAATAATAATAGTGAACTCATTTTGTAAATTTATTTACAATAATAAATAGTTTGGATAAATAACAAGAAAATCAGTTGTTAATAAGACAACTTGATTTTTAATGACGTATTTTTAAATGAATTTATATTGTTTTCATAATTTTTAATTTTTAAGATATTTAAATTATTGTTTGATGAATTTTTGGCAAGCGATGATATTTTGAAATTTCACAGAATAAAATAACTATTGTACATTATTGCTGTTTTGTGATCATACCACATTTTAGTGTGCGACCGTATTTTTGTTTTTTCATTCACGGTTCATACACAAAGAACTCTGTGTAGCGAAGTGCCAGAATTCAAACTATAAATTTAACTCTACACTTAGAAAATTCCTCATTCTTGACTTTTCCCTATCATGCTTTTTTCCCTCTTTCTCTCGTTTTCAAATACTTAAAAAGAAAAACATAAGCCTCCTCTTTTAAATTCAAAATCTAATTATTTAGGCGACAATAAATTATGTTGTTTGTTCCTTTGCACTCGTGTGGTTGTAAGCTTCAAATCCGTGGTCTCAAAATGATGTTCGATAGGGTTGGCTGAGATCAACATTCCAAGCCAAAGCTAGTGGTTTGGTCGTAACGGAATTCGAGGTGGAGTTAGTGGATTTGGATGGTACGAGTGTGTATCGTGCGAAGGAGTTCGGGTGATGGAATTTTGGTGGCACTACAAGAAAAACTATTTTTAGTTGCATTAACTGGTGGCATTTTAAATTTTGTGCAACTGTTGGTAATTTTACAATATAAAAATAAACAAAGAAATGCGGCTAATTCTCCCGCCAGTAATTCATGGAATTTTTTGCTAAAGTTTTTTGTGGCCGCTCAAATTTCCTTTACCACTTTATCTTCTTCTCAAACTACTCCACTTATAAAAAATTATTCATCTTTTCCAATTTACTCTACAAGCCCTAATTTTTCTAACTCAAAAACTGCGGCCGAACTAAAATAAAGCAAACGCGATTTTGAAAGCAGAATTCCAAGTTTCCCGAATCAAAATCCCAATTACCAAAATCAAAACCCCTAACCCAGACTTCGAACTGGATTTAGGTGATTGTGGAATGAATGCGGAGGCGGTGAAGGTGATTTCAAGTGGAGAAGTGGTGGATCAATTCGAGGAGGCGCTGCTGTAAGGGACGAAGGCGAGTCTGAGTTTGAGATTTCGAACAGCTGAAGTTGCAAATTTCAGGTGTGTGTCTGCCATTTTCTTGCTTTTAGTTTATTGTGTCAAATATTTTTTATCAGTACATTGCAAATTAGATACTAATAAAATGAAGGAAAATTTATGTATATATAATTGTAGATCACTTTGCGGGTTCAATAAAAACATGCCTATTTGCAAACTTATTATAAACATGGGTATATTTCTGCCACATCAGTTGTCCAATGGTTTTCCCAATTAGGATGTAGCAAGCACACTAGTTCGGATCAAGCTATGTTGCCCTCTTAACGTTACTTTAGAGCCAAAAGCACTTTGTGTTGCTAGTCCATGGTAAGGAAGTAGCATTAGAACTCAAAACAGAGAAGTGCAGCTTCCGGGGATGAGGGTCAACATATATTCTTTGTATGTATTGATTAATGGATAATAAATGAATGATTGAATGAACCATTTTCACTTTGAATACATCGGTTCATCAAGATTTTGGGGCTATGTTATATGTCACTTGTTGATTGCTTGAACATACAATATGTAAACTGTCAAGTATGTTATACGAGAGTAGTCTGATTATGTACAATTGCTTCTTGACCACATATGGTTTCTTTGTAGGGCACAGTGATGAATGTTAGAAAGGTAATCTAAGAAAAGGCAATTGACATGGGACATTGTTAATAAAATCCGTTCTTTTTCTTTTCTTTTCTCCCTTTAAGGTGATTGAAGCAGCTAAGAAGAGACCTGAGATATTGGTTTAAGTAGGGTTGAAATACAGATACATGCCTCCTGTATCAAAACTGCTTGATATAGTTCACAGTGGCAAACTTGGGCATGTTAAAATGGTCACTTGGGCATGTTAGAATGTTCACGGAAGCCCTGTTACTTTTCTTTCTCCTCCAATTCTTCAAAAATCAAATATATTATATTTAGGTTTTCTAATTTGCAATTTGGAGGTAGAAACTGTAGTTCTAGAGAAGAGATTTCCATATTATGCCATCCATATGAGGTGAGTTCTTAGATATGGTTTTCTATTTTATTTGTTTATTTTTCTTCAATTGGATTCAGATTTATAAATCTATACTAATTCTAGTTTATGGATCCAAATAGGGTTGCAAAGGGGAAGGCAATGGATAATAACTGGACTAAAAATCAGATCTAGAATTTAGAGTGTTTTCTTTTCAGGTGAGCGTTTTTATGTTGATGATATATATTATCATTAGATTTTCGTTAAATATTTTAATTCAGCGTTTGAACTAATTTCAGTAATTAGTTCTACTAGTCGGTTATGTTGAACTATAAATTTATAAGAGAAGTTTACTTAATTTAAATGTTATTTATATACAGTAAGAAAGGAATCCAGTTAAATACAAGTAATATTGGGCTTAAAAATTATAGAGAAAGACATAAGCCTAAAAGTGAGAAATTTAAAATAAATTATGGTAAAACTCGGAGAATGAAATAAAAAGGGAAAATCTAACAACTTGATTTGGAAGTTAGTGATGGATTAGTTGGTTGGTTTAGAAAAGGGAATACACACTACAAGAAAAAATATTTTTAGTTGCATTAATTGGTGGCATTTTAAATTTTGTGCAACTGTTGGTAATTTTACAATATAAAAATAAACAAAGAAACATGGCTAATTCTCCCGCTAGTAATTCATGGAATTTTTTGCTAAAGTTTTTTGCGGCCGCTCAAATTTCCTTTACCACCTTTTCTTCTTCTCAAACTACTCCACTTAAAAAATATTATTCGTCTCTTCCAATTTACTCCACAAGCCCTAATTTTCCTAATTCAAAAACTGCGACCGAACTAAAATAAAGCAAACGCGATTTTAGAAGCAGAATTCCATGTTTCCCGAATCAAAATCCCAATTAATAAAATCAAAACCCCCAACCCAGACTTCGAACTGGATTTAGGTGATTGTGGAATGAATGCAGAGGCGGTGAAGGTGATTTCAAGTGGAGCGGTGGTGGATCAATTCGAGGAGGCGCTGCTGTAAGAGACGAAGGCGAGTTTGAGTTTGAGATTTCGAACAGCTGAAGTTGCGAATTTCAGGTATGTGTCTGCCTTTTTCTTGCTTTTAGTTTATTGTGTCAAATATTTTTTATCGGTACATTGCAAATTAGATACTAATAAAATGAAGGAAAATTTATGTATGTATAATTGTAGATCACTTTGCGGGTTCAATAAAAACATGCCTATTTGCAAACTTATTAAAAACATGGGTATATTTCTGCCACATCAGTTGTACAATGGTTTTCCCAATTAGGATGTAGCAAGAAACCAGCTCGGATCAAGCTATGTTGCCCTCTTAAAGTTACTTTAGAGCCAAAAGCACTTTGTGTTGCTAGTCCATGGTAAGGAAGTAGCATTAGAACTCAAAACAGAGAAATGCAGCTTCCGGGGTTGAGGGTTAACATATATTCTTTGTATGTATTGATTGATGGATAATAAATGAATGATTGATATGGACCATTTTCACTTTGAATACATCAGTTCATCAAGATTTTGGGGCTATGTTATATGTCACTTGTTGATTGCTTGAACACACAATATGTAAACTGTCAAGTAAGTTATATGAAAGTAGTCTGATTATGTACAATTGCTTCTTGACCACATATGATTTCTTTGTAGGGCACAGTGATGAATGTTAGAAAGGTAATCTAAGAAAAGGCAATTGACATGGGACATTGTTAATAAAATCCTTTCTTTTTCTTTTCTTTTCTCCCTTTAAGGTGATTGAAGCAGCTAAGAAGAGACCTGAGATATTGGTTCAAGTAGGGTTGAAATACAGATACATGCCTCCTGTAGCAAAACTACTTGATATAGTTCACAGTGGCAAACTTGGGCATGTTAAAATGGTTGCTATACGTGAACATCGATTTCCATTTTTGGTCAAGGTAAAATGTATTCCCTTTTTAGTATGCAGTAGAACTATTCAGTACTTAAATGTAAGAAGTGAACAATGTTGGATAATTTTTAATTTAATCAATTGTTAAAACTGAAAATTATTGCTAAGACACAGCGGAAAGCCTACAAAGAGCATGAAGTGCATCCTATACAAATGGCGAGTTCATTTGTTTTGTTTTCTTATCTAACCTTTTAATTTTGTGGTTGTTCAGAAATGCTTGAGCTGATTCTATGTCAAATTATTTTGTAGATGCATGTATGGTCCCTAACAAATTGTCCCCAATTCAACAAGTGTAAAAAATGTGTGTATTGTCAAAATTTAACTAAATACAAGGCATGCAATTTAATATCAATGCTGCATAGGATAGAATTCTTAAATGTCCATGAATGAAAAGTAATCATTTTATTACATCCATTTGTCAATATTTTTGTATTTGATGTGTATTTAGTTATACATGATCCACGAAAAATGATACTTTGGGTTATGAAAGGTGTGATAGATATCCTTTTCTTTTATCTGAAGACCCGATACACACACATATCCAAAAAAGTCAAATAGAGTTTTCTAAACCACAAAGAGATATCTGAAGTTTAGCAATTGAAAACATTTAACCATATAATGTAAACTGTAGATGATCTTTTGCTTGTTAATTTCCTAGACTGGGTAATTTGTATAGGTGAAAAACTGGAATCGGTTAAAAGTCAATTCAGGAGGAACACAGGTTGAGAAGTGCTGTCACTTTTTTGATTTGATGAGGCTTTTTACAGCAACAAATCCTGTACGCATGATGGCTTCTGGAGCAATTGATATTAATCACAAGGATGAAATTTACAACGGAAAGGTTAAAATTACATTTTTCGACTTGTCAAATAGATTATTGAAATCGAACATTTGGCAACATCTCTTCTGGTGGAAACATTGTGCAAACTTAAAAGATTTCATGATATAAAAGCTAAAATTCATTACTCTTGCATTCAAGCAATTTGCAGTACTTGATTCCCACCGATGGAAAGTATGAATCAGGTGCCTGACATAATCGACAACGCATACGTGATTGTTGAGTTTGATAATAGTTCACGAGGAATGCTTGATCTATGCATGTTTGCAGAAGGCAGTAAAAATGAACAAGAAATTTGTGTAGTTGGCGACACTGGCAAGGTAATATTTGGAAAATATTTGCACATAGCTTGTTTATGACATGTTTTTTAAGAGGACAACATAGCGCATATATCCAAATCTACACCCTAATTGCAAGGTAATATTTGGAAAATATTTGTGCAGACTAGACATATGCACACCCACGCTTCAATGCACTCACTAACACTGCCTATATCTAAATCTACACCCTTACACACAGTCCCAAACACATGAGAGTTTATATTTTTTTAGGTATATATAGTGAAGAGAGTTGCATTCAAGTACTCCTCCTTTGTTCTCATTTTAATGCACTGTTTTGATTTTGGATATCATAGTTCAGCTAGTTTGTTATAACATACTCTGTTAATCCATTGTCTTACTGGGACTTGTATGTGGCCAACATATGCATACATCCATTTATATGTATTTAAGAGTGTGGTCATGTTGCTCTGGTGTGTATACACTTGTTTCTATTGAATAATTGCTGTCACTTTTGTGGTGTTCATGTCTGCAATTGTTTCCCTTCATGTCTATTGAATAAAACAGAGGAAACCCTATAAATCAAATTCACAATTGTGTATGTGTGTTGTGTGTGTGTGTACACACGTCTGTATGTAGGTATGTATATGTATATATATATGTTCATGTGTGTGTGAACTTAATTTTGGAAAAGGTGTCTTTGTCTCATGTTCTGCGGCCTATACTTTCTATTGTTTATGTATAGAGGAAGTAGGAAATAAGAATAGGCAAATAATGTTGCAGACCAAAATAAATTAAATACTAAAAATAATCACAAGAAACATTAAAACTTATGATCACTTTTTCGTCCCAAAACCATTACATGATAAACTATATCTGGACATGGAGCTTGAATAAATATGGACATGAAAACAATGGCTTGCCTAGAAAGATGTCAAATTATAGGCAATTTGTATTATTAATTTTTTCTCATCTTTTAGTCCATGAACACTTTAACCTTATCTGTATGTTTCTTAATATATATTATTCTTGTATATTCTGTATATGCAGGGATACGATATTAGCTTCCCCGTAACAAATTCTCATTGTGAAGATATGCATAAGCACACGCTTATATGCTTCATTGTTCAATCTATGGGGGTAATTTTCTTCCACTTGCAAAAATCTGTTATGAACAAACATTTCTATTCTGCAATCTTCATGGTCAGTGTTTTAGTGTCGAATGTTAAAACTATGCTACAATCATAAAAGGACTTTTGTGTTTTTGACTTTAGTTAGGCTAATTATGCATATGTGTTATCTGACCTTGAAGATCTATGTTTGGACGGTCAACTAAACTATATAGTGAAGGAATTCATACTAGAACTTGAATTTTAGGAACCATGGCTTTTTTCAGTGCTTTTGATATTTATTACTGGTTTTGGTTTCAAGATTTGGCGGTGTTAAACAATTGGTATCAACCAAAGATTTTTTACAGTTTTTATATATAAACAATTACTGAAAATGAAAAAAAAGTAGTATGAATGTGCAGTTTCAAGATTGGAGATGAAAGTTGAATGTGCAGGAGTAAAAGGAGAAGAATGGTGGAGGAGTAGAAGATGAAGTATGCGTGGGGTTGAGTTGGTGATAAAACTTATCAGTTGGGTGGTGTAGGAGTTGTTTGTGGTTACTGTGTTTGTGAAGGGGAGGATGAAAGTGCGTGGAGGGAATGGTGTGGTCGAATGTATGGATTGAGGAGGAAGTGATGAGGTTGTTTGCTTCACCTGACGGTCAAGAAGCCCTCTGCCAAAATCTAGAAAATACAGGAGCCCTTCACCTGACGGTAGCAGAAGCCTAAAATGTAGGTCAGCATCTTCAGTTAGAGAGCCCAAGAGATTGTTGAAGCTTCGGAAGGATTTGTCTACCTTGTGAGTTCTTCGCATAACTTTCGGTCTATGACTCTGTATGTATCTACTTCTGTTGACTTCAATACAGCCATGGTCTATGTTAGTGTGGACATGGTGGGAACTACCCTTCAAGTGAGGGCAGTAAGAACGATCTTTTAGTGCAGTGGTCTCATGGAGCAGGTGGCATAGCCCTTATGCTTTGCAAAGCCGCTCAGGTATATATGTTATGTTAGTATAAGAATACTGTATCTTATATTTTACAGGTGATTCAAATTTCAAACAACTAAAATCTCTTTAGATATCATATCTAATTGTTGTGAGAATTCAAATTTTAAAACTTGAAACTTAAAACTTTTAAATTAACCTTTAAAACTTAAAAATCAAAGCTTATAATTTAATTTATTTAAAACTTAAAACATATAAAATAAATTAACATTTAAAAATTAAACTCAAAATTAAATTAACTTTTAAAAGTTTAAACTTAAAACTTTAAATTAACTTTAATTTTACTTTAAATTAACTTTAATTTTACTTTAAATTAAATTTAAATTAACTCTAATTTGAAATTAACTTTAATTTTAAACTTTAAATTAACTTTAATTTTAAATTAACTTAGAACTTTAAATTAAATTAAATTTAAAACTTAAAATTTTAATACCTTCAACTAAACTGTTAACTAATTGTTTTACTGTTAACTAATTGCTTTACATATTATGCATTAAATTACAATTTACAAAAGTATTATTAATTTAGGTGCTTACATTGTCAATTTTTTCTTGCTCGGGTCACCATTCTATCAAAGGAGGGTTCGTAAGTGTGCAAAATTGATTCCTCTATTTAAGCTCAAGAAAGGACTTTATTTCATTTGTTTTATAACTTTGATAATTTATATGACAGCATTTATAGTAGGATATACTTGTATAATGTTGTAGATGTTTGATCTCATATTTGAAGTCCTACGAGTTAACGTAATTGTTTGACTATCTGTTGTGCTTTCACTTGTGTAGGCATCATACTTTTGAAGAGAGCAAATTTGGACTTGATGACGCTAGCTTTCACTTGTGTATGCAACAAAGAATTATGGGTAATCAAACATTTTGTTAGCACTAGTTAGATATAACATTTATTAGTACCCGATGTGTAAATTTGTATACAAACGGTTATTGTATGTGAGTTAGGTCATTTTGTCGAAAAACTATTGTATTGGAATGGTTATGGATATTTTATTTGATTATATGGTTAATGTGTTTTTTAACTTATTTGAATATGATGATTATGTAAGTGATTGTTGATTGATATAATAGAACCAAAATAGACCATTAATAGGAAATAATAGCATGAAAAAAGGGTGTAAAATAATAAACAACTTTTAGTAGCTTTTCAAAAACGCTACCGAAATATATATAGTGGCGTTGAGTAAATGCAACCGTAAAATAAGGGTAGAGTTGGAAATTCTATTAGTAGCGCCAAAAAATCTTTTGGTGGTGTGTTTTAAACGCTACAAAAAGATTTATGGTGGCGTTTGAAAAACGCTGCCAAAAATGCATTTATAGTGGCGTTAAAATAAATGCAACAGAAAATCATGGATTTTTATTCGCATGTTTTCTCGCGGCGTTTATCAAAATGCCACCAAAAGTTTTTGTAGCGTTTTTTGAGCGCCACAAAAAATAAAATTTCTTGTAGTGTGGAGCTCAGTTCAATCGGTTAGAACGCGCATTTTGGGTCATGACATCATGCTCTAGGTCGATTGTTGATGGAGATTGTTGAGCTTCTAATGGTGGCAATGGCCAGAGAGAGTGCGAGGTGGGAGCCATTGATGAAGATGGATTGAGATTTTGTTGAAGAACGAAGGAGAAAGAGAGGAGAGAAAGTGGCGTGCAAATTGTGTGCGTTCATGCATCCGTGCATGACCTAGAAATTGATTTGGGGAAGATCATTACGGTGGGTGATTAGAGTTAACTAATGTAAATTAATTGATTTAATTGCTTTGATTTCTTATAAACTCGTTACCTTACTCATACGAGGTCGGATTTGAATGCGGTTTTTTATGCTAGACTCGTATCGTTGATATCTACACATTAAAGTTCGATCTATTGAATTTGGAGCTAGTTGAATTTTATGTTAGATCAAACCAAAATGTAAAAGCTCAAATTGAAATGATGAGTTTACTCACCTCTAAATAAACTATATGATATTTGTGTTGCTATAGATTAATATTGAATGCTTGGATGATATTTATAAATTATTGTTTGATTGTTTGTTTGGATTTGATTCCCTCTCGAAAGCGGATGGCATAAATAACCATGATGTTGTAGGGAATAAAAACAAAAGGAAAGTTAAAGTGTATACGTAGTGAATAGGTCGCTAGGGAGTACTTCGAATACACATTCATATGTGTGATTTACATAGGACTTTTATAGAGAGACCCTATAGGGTTTCTCACCAATATTGATTTACTTATATTTTTATGTTGCTTATATTGATGTTTGGTTCAAATATTTATGACATGCTGTTTGATTTATATAAGTGTCATTATAGCGATTATCGTTATACCATTACTTATGAAATATCATCTCCTTAAATCTTTGTGTGCGTTGAACTTGTGCTTGTATTTTTATAAAGTAATTGTTTGGTCGCGTTTTTACACTTCAAAAGTGGTGTAAACTATATTTTCAAGTACTTTTGAGAACTTTGAAATAAAGGATAAGTGTTGTTTTAAATTTATAAAACGACTATAAGCTTGATTAATTATCTTTAAGGATAACTAATATTGTTTTAAAATTAATAAAAGATTATAAATTTGATAAAATTGTCTTTTGGAATAATTAATATTGTTTTAAATTTATAAAAAGATTTGATTAATCATCTTTTAGTATAATTGATTTTGTTTTAAATTTATAATGATTAATTACTTTTTAGGATAATTAATGTTGTTTTAAAAATATGAAATGATTATAAATTTGATTAATCTTTTCTTTGGATAATTAATATGGTTTTAAATTTATAAAATAGTTATATCAATTATCTTTCAGGATAACTAACATTGTTTTAAATTTCTGAAGTATTTTAAATTAATTTATTATCTTCTGGAATAATAAATGTTGATATTCGTAAATCTTTGGAGGATTTTTGTTTCAAAGATAACGATAAACTGTTTCATGAATGATATTTTATAAATGGAAAAGTCTTTAAAAGGAGAATTTTTTAAAAATATAGCTGTGTAAATTGGATTTAGGTTTATAGTAAACAATATTTTAATGACATTTGTATTGACCCTTCTTTTTAATTACTTAGATATATAATGAGCTTAATAAAAGATTTTTTCAAAGATTTTTTTTAAACTGTTTTAGAAATATCCATGATGTGACAATCAAGCACAAGTATGTGTCAAATGTTTTAGAGATTTAATTTTTATATACGATCATTTTGTTATTCCCAATAGTTACTTATTGACGATTGATCTGCTATCATTTTTGTGTTCATCGATTCAAGACAAGTTTATTGCTCGTTTAGGGCATTTAAACTCTTGCTATTCTTCAATTTAAGAACTATTGAATCAATATAGGAAGAAACACAGCCCTAATTTATCGGCTTCGTTGTTTTCCCTAGGGTAGTACTAATTTATTTTCGATAGTTGATTCATCGACTATTGATTTTGATATCTTTTGTCGAAAATAACTAAAACCAAAGCACGAGTGGACATCAAGCTATGTGGAGTTGCTCCCATTAGGGTATCTTCACATCTACTATAGATTGGATATGGTTACATGCATACAGAGATGTAAAATACTCGAATTCTCGGTAAGGTTAGCGGGGTCCGGCTTGTACATTTTTCGAAAGCCATCGTTGTTCTCAAGTAAATTTTCTAGAGGTATACTTTTGGTAAGGCGGTGCATTATCTTAATCGTTATTGGAAAATTTCTCTTTCCTTGTTTTTGATTCAAACCTTTGAATTCTTTTCTTAATTCCATCGAGAAGTGCTTGGAGCTCTTCTCGATGTTTAATTATCTACGTCCATTCTCTAAGTTTGGTTTTTGATCTTGTTGTGAGGACCCGCAAATATGTACTCCTTGAATATACACAAATCTCCAGTGCTTAACTCAAGATGAACGGAAATACGAATTCTTAGGGTTTAAAAAGAAAATGAAAAAAAAGATAGAAGAAAGAGAGGAAAGATAGAACAGAACAAAAAGAAAACAACAGAACAATATCACAATCGCAGCGGAACAACATATAATATATACATGAATAATCTTTAAACAAAGAACTATATCAGTTATTACATTACATTACATTACATCATCAGAGTGTACAACCATTAAACAACAACAAACAGCAGAAAAAGATATACTATATACTAGTGAATACGCCAATGCCATCCATCTTGCCTCCAGCAACTCCAGAATTCTAGAATATCCTGATAAACCTTAACTCTTGATTGCCCGTGTGGAAATTGGTGGGCACCCAGAGTTTATGAAGAAAAACAATAAACTCCGAGTCAGTCATGTGACTGGTGTGAGAACTCAAAACAGTTTATCTTTAAAAAACAAAATAGAGGAATATTTTTAAAGTCAATTCGCAATGCTTTTAAAAATGAGACTACCATAAGGCCTCCCGCACACACACAATGCAAATGCAGAATCAGAGGAGATTACTCCTTATGATAGTCAAAGATGCTTGATACGCATTAAAAAAAACATTTGATATTATTACTAGTGCATAGTGTAGGCAAAATTCATTTCGAAAGTAAAGACATAAATCTTAGCCAACATACGACCATTATCGTATGCCTACTATAGCTACCATGTTCAATAGCAGGTTACCGCCACATTCCATGGCAGGTTATACAACTAAAACCGTACAAGATCGTATTGTTTCTTTGGATTTCCAACAAACGGTCAGCCAAGGAACTTCCCATTGCCACATGGAAACGCCTCTGGAATGACGTCCCGAGAACCAAACCGGATCTCTGCCAACACAAGGCCGAGTTACCCCTAACTGGGTAACTACTGACACGAATATGCCATCCCCCGATCGTAACCAATCTACATCCGAGGATCCTCGATTTCCAACAACCACAAAGTAATAAGTTAGCAGCAACAACATATGTTAAGTATCTGGGCTCCATACCATGATACCACCTCTATCCAAAAGGAATGACATACACTAAAGGGCGCTACTCCTAATAACCTTGCTGCATCCTTCCTGTTTTGACCATTTCCGGGGTGTGAGGTACGACGAAGTCTCGTCCACAAAGCCACGCTTTGGTACAAAGCCATGCTTTGCGTCAACAAATGATCAAAGTAATGATCACAAAGATAAATGATCAAACAAATGATCACATCACAAATGATAAAACAATGATCATTTCACACCATCACTCAGCATGTCACATTACCAAATTGGGAATATATCGCTCATAACCATCAACTACATAACCTATGAGCTCGTACGTCTCAGAGAAGGGTGTTGAGATAAGAGAATAAATTCTCCGCCACCAACAGAAATATATTTGAAAGAAATCAGCTTTATATCTTAATTTGTAATGTCAGACATACAATCAATACAAGTCTGTTCCGGGATCGAACAGAACCGAAGGCACTTACAAAAAAGTCCTTGCAATCCGGATATTCACTAATCACGTCCGGACTTCCCATCACATATGGAATTTCTATACCGGGGACATTCGGTGTAGAAACATTCGACGGTTATTCTTCCGTTTTCAAAAATATCCGGTCTTCAACACCGGTCTTCAAATGCAATTCATAACGACGTATCACATATTCGGAATGGGTTATACGACCCCAAGGTCCTTTCCCGGTTAACCCGAATAGTGAGCGCTTATTCAAAAATAAGTGTGGCATTCAAATTCAAGCAAATCACAACAAATACCCATTCAAAGGTAAATATTCATAGTCGGTTATTGAACTATCAATGGATATGCAAACGTCACCAGATTCCAAATAATTTTCCAAATTATTTATTTTTCAAAAATATCTTTACAAGATATATAATTTTCACACTTCAACCATTTGAAAACAATTTTCAAATCATTTTTCATCTTTACCACTTTTGAAAAACAAATTTCAAACATTTTCCTTACGTGGAAATATATTCATTTCAACATGGTTCATTTAAACCAATTAAATAAATCCTTACCGATTTACTTTATATTTACGTTCCAAATCCGTAAATTAATTCCCACACTTCAAAAATAAATCAACGTTTATTTTTAAACAATTTCCCCTTTCCTTTATAAATTCCATAGTGAATTTATATTTCAAAATATCTATGAATATACAATGTCAATTAATCATTTTCAATTTATCTTCAAAAAAGATAAATTCTCAAAGCGTTTCATTTCACATTGGAAAAACATTTCCATACTTACTTAATAATAAGTAATTCACAAATCTATTTATTTTCAACATTTGGAAGATAGTCGATATACTTAAATCGAAATTAAGTATATATTTCATTCTTTAAGGAAATCATTCTTTTAAACTTATTTATTTGGGCCAAAATGAATGTTACGTAAAACATCGTTACGACAACCCAAAATCACTAGTATAGGGATTCGAAATTAAATTAGATATATAAATCCCAATACTATACAAAACATTTCCTTTCGGAAATCATTTACTATAACAACAGTGTTATAATCCACCATTTCCCTCTATTTCTCGAAAACGTCTATTTCAACAATGAATGTTGAAATCTATGATTTCGAATCTCAACACATTTTAAAAACATCGTTAGATCGTTTTAATTCTATTTAAAACATCACATCCAAAACAATTTCTTTAACATATTATTCACTATTCAAAAACGTGAATATACTTCGTTAACCAATTTCATCATTTCTATACATTTTATTTTAAAGGATTATTCACTGTCTAAAACATGAATATAACTCCATTAATAAGTTATAACAATTTACTTATCAAAATAAGTCGTTTTGCGGATTTATAAAACAATGTTTATAAATTCCATTTTTATTTATTTTATAACAACTTCCTTTTATAAATCTCCTTTATTAACCTATTTCAATTTATAACTCAATTATATACTAAAGGTTCATATTATAAGTTAAATGCTTATAATTTATTTGTTTACAAAGTCGTTCTTTTAATAACTTTACAAATTTTATAAACCTACTGCTTATAAAATTCCATTTATAACTTCACCGTTTATAACTTTATAAATTTCATTCATTTATGAAATTCATTTACACTTCATTCTAACACTTATAAAGACTCGTTTTATAATCCCAATATTTTAATTTATAAATATCAATTTATGAATCTTTATATAAATCAATTTATATTATTATTTTAAAACGTCTTTAAACACCTTTATAATTTCACCATTTTCTTTGATTTATAAAATAATCAAATTTCATAAATCCTATATTTAAACTTTTTACAATAAATTCAAAAATCCCAATTGAAACTATTTTATAAAATCATTAACCCAATATTTTCAAAAATCAACTTTTAACTATATTTCTCAAAAATCATAATTTCTATAACATTAGAATTATAACGTTTATTTATTTAAAATGAATCAATTCCAAAATATTTTATAAACATCTACTTTCAAAAAAAATCACTTTAAAAATCCTTTTAAAATTCCAAAATTGGCCCAATGATGATACACACCAAATAGTCAATCACGACAACAATGACATCATATATCAGTATATGATAATCAATCAAATATCAACATATCTGCAATCAAATAAATACTTTTGAGGAATCCAGTTGGATCCCTCCAACCTGTTTTCCTGCATCCAAAGATGTTAGCACAATACCAATTCCGTTCCAGTACAGAATTATCGCGGTATATGGGATTTAAAATATTATCCGCTTAATAGGCGGTGCAATAGGGTCTCATCCGCTATATAATGCGGGAAATCAACTCCAAGTACATAAATAATACCAATTTCACTATGCTGTGAAATATACGCGGTATATATTTTTAATAAATAACCTCCTCTTACTAACGGCGTATAATGTCTATTTTAACAATCAATAGTTAACAATCATCATTCAAACATACATTCAAGAATTTTAAATCTAACTACTTAAAATTAAAATCGAAACCGATTCGATTGAGTGAGAAGTTCTCACATTGGTTTCAATTTCGTTTTCAGCTTTTATTTCGAATAAAATTAAACAAGCGTTTAATTTTATCCGAAATTTTCATTAGCTCTAAACGACTCCAATCCAGCTCCATTGCGTAGTGTTCGTCCATACGAACCCAACGCAAGTTGTTTCGTGCGTTTTCAACCTCGTATGAAAAAGATATGAATTTACGAAGTTTACACGAATTTTATATATATATAAATTTACAGCATATATTATTATTTTTCTAGACCTAATTAATCTTTGCCGTTAGATCCTACAACCTGCAATCACCACCGTCCTCTTCCTTTCATCCTCCCCTCCCAGTAAACATCGCACCGAACCCAAAACTAGCGCCCCCTTGATTCAATTAACGCGACCACCACACGCACTTCCACCACGATCAGACGATACCACTTGAAAGCTTGTGACGAACGCTACCCTCGGCCACGAAACGGTGGAGCTCGGCCTCCCTTAGGCCCCTAGATTTACGTGCGAACGACAGCACTTTGAGCTCCAATTGCCGTCGATCGACTCGATTAAAATGAATCATAGCCGTTGAAACCAAGGATCCCAACGTGCTCTACAAGATTGTAGTTGAGAGATTTTCGAATGGAAGTGTGGATTGGAAGAAAATTCGAGATGAAATATTGATGTTTTCGGCCATTGATCATGTTAGAAACGGCGGCCGAAACCCTAGTTTGTTTATTTTGCAAAAAAATGAAGATTGAGGGCTTTTATAGAAAATTTCACAATTTACTATTCACCCGGATTTTCCAAACTCCAAACGAAGCATGCCGGTTGGCATTCCTAAGGTTTAACCCGCGTTTCGAACATAATGGAACGTGTTTCAGGAGCTAATTCGATCATCTGTGTGATTTATGGCAATAAACGTTCGATTTTAAATTAAATCGGTAAATCAAATTTCTAGGCGTTTTGGCTTGCACCGGACAAACGGTAAATCCGATTGACATGAAATTTGAAACCATGCAATAATATCACATTACTGATCCGATGAAACTAGTTCTGTAGAAATCCGAGACTGTTTGAAAAATGGCAATTTTAACTCGCCAAATAAATATTAAAACAATTTCGATGCAATTCGAGCTGCCACAGTCAAATGAAAACTCCGATTGACACGAAAATTGAAATCCGATAATAAAAAACTATTACGGATCCAATGGAACTAGTTTCATCCAATTCTGAGACTGTTCGAAAATTGACTAATTTCACTAGTCGATTTAAATATTAAAATATTCAATTTTCACAAATTAACTCTAAATTCAATTTTGAAAGTTCTAAAATATTGCTATATGTGACAACCCGGTATTTGAGCAGTATTATTTTAATAGATATTTAATCTAATTTAAATAAAAAAGTAAACTTATCATTTTACAATTGAATATGACCTTTGAAATAATTGCCATTTATTTGTATGGATTTGTATTTTTGAAAGGAAATTGATTTGAAAATTTAAAATAAAACAATTCTATCCATATTAAATATAAATATAAAATATATAAATGCATATATATGTTATAAACCAAAGAGTTGAAAGTTAAATTTCAAACAGGAAATAAAATTGAGAAGTTATTCTAACAACAACTTATCTGATTAACATAAAATAGATCTTAGAAATATAAACATAAGTATAAAACAAATTTATGGTTATAAGCATAAACATATAAACATAAGTATAAACTATGATATAAATATAAGATATAAATAGAAATATAAACTATTTAAATACAAACATATGTTATAAATTAAAGGTTTGAAAGTTAGAATTACAAATAGGAATAAAATTAAAAAGCTATGCTAACAAATATGATCAAGCATTGCTGTGTAATATATGTAAGTGCAGGACAAAACAAAATTTTTAAAAGGAAAAAAAAAAGTATAACACATATAGGTTGTATCATACATATGTGCAATGCAAAAGAAAAACAAACAAGTTATGTTCAAATATCTTTGTACAAATGCATATCAGCAAAACCATAAGTATGTAAACAAAAATAGGGACACATGCATTTAATGACTTTCTTCTCAAGCACAAAACAAATCTTTTCAGCCGAAATTATGTTAAAAATCATATCAATAACTAAGGTAAAATATCTTTAGTCAAAACAGAAAAAGGCTTAATCTAGTTGTAACCTTCCCAGTAAACACCTACTTATGCAAGGCTGCCTTCTTTATTTATCCATTCATATTCAATTCATCTCGTTGAAAACAAGCCTTGGGATGCCTGCAAGAAATAAAAGTAAAGCATCACCATATTTTTTTAAACTCTAAAGCAATCTGCTGAAAGGAGGAAAAAAAAAGGGAGGATCAAAATTGCTTTCAAAACACAGAACGGCTCTCTGTTCATCAATATCTCCAAGTGAGTAAACACCCCACCTTTGAAATTTAGAACTTGGTAATTAGTTCATGTAGTCTTATGTTTGCTATGTGTTGAAAATAAGGGGTTCTGGGATGTTGTTGTTTACAGGAAGCTGAACTATGTTATGCTCCTCGGTGCTTTAAGATTTTGAGCAAAAAAAAAACAAAAAATAATAATAAAAAAATGAATGAAAAATGTAGAGGAAACAATACTTCTTTATATAAATCATTTAAACTTATGTGTAACAACCCGCATATTTATCGAGTTTGTATTTAAATATTTTATTTAAATATTAACTCGTTAATCGGATTTTGGTCCGAAAAGCTACTTTTTGCAAACGGTCAAATTAGGACTCGAGACCACTTCCATTGAGTTCGAAATGTCGTTTACAACTTTTTTAAGTATAAACATCGATAGGTTTGGAGTTAGTGAAATTTCACTAACTTTTCCCGCTTTGGACTTTGGGTTGGTTTAGCCTATTAAGCCCAAGTTCCAACCCTCTTCTCCTCACTCTTCATAAATTTCCTAACTAATCAAGCTTTGGCATTAATGGTGGAGGGAATGGGTAATTAAAATTCCAAAACTCAAATTCAATTGCAATCCATCTTTCTACTCCAAATTCAAGAAGAAGACATTGGATTCAAGCTTCTTGTGCTTAGATAGAAGAAGGATTGATTCTTGCTTGCTTAAAACTTCATTTTCATTGATATTTGGTGCAAAGGTGAGATTTTTATCTCACAATTCTAGCCTATAACTATATTGGACTGTTGGGAATGATTCCCTATCATTTTTGCATGCATGTTAGCATTTGGTTTGGATTGGATTGGCGAAAAACTCCAATTTTTAGCGTTTTGTTGAATTTTCTGCACTTGAGTCGTTCTGGCCATTTTTAGGTCTCTCGGAGTTAAGTCGTTCGTCCATAGGTCGTGAGTCGTTCACGAGTTAACCCTAGGTCGTTCTGGCCATTTTTATCTCGTTCGGAGTTAAGTCGTTCATCCATAGGTCGTGAGTCGTTTACGAGTTAACCCTTAAGTCGTGCAGCCCTTCAGTCACGCAACCCTTAAGTCGGTTACAAGTTATCCCGTTGGGTCGTTGGACCCTTGAGTCGTTGGGTCGTTGGACCCTTGAGTCGTTAGGTCGTTAGACCCTTGAGTCGTTAGGTCGTTTGGCCATAGCTCGTTAGGTCGTATGACCCTTGAGTCGTTAGGTCGTATGACCCTTGACTCGTTAGGTCGTATGACCCTTGAGTCGTTAGGTCGTATGACCCTTGAGTCGTTAGGTCGTTAGACCCTTGAGTCGTTAGGTCGTATGACCCTTGAGTCGTTAGGTCGTTAGACCCTTGAGTCCTTAGGTCGTTAGACCTCATTTTATCTTCACTAGGTCGTACTGTTTTGGTCGGGGCGCTGCCCCGCACCCCGCCGGGGGCGCTGCCCTCTGGACCCCCGCGACCTGACCGGGCAGGTCGAACCCCGTAAGCGGTGGCGTTGCCCCCGCACCCCCACCTTAGGGGGTTGCCACCCCCCTGGACCCCCCCCCCCTCCGTAGGCGATCTTATCTGAAAAACATTCAACAGAACTTGCTTTGTTAAGATGCTGAGTTGACCATTCTTCGAGACAAACCATCTCTGGTTATCTCGGCCACGTTTGGTCATTGGGGAACTTCCACTTTGATGCTTTTGAGCTGATTTCCTTGGATTTTATTCACATCTCCGAATGTGATCTTTGTGATGATTGTTTCTACAATCTCTTCTGTGATTTGTCATTTTAAAAAAATATAAAGGTTTCAATACTAGTAGTAAATATCAAAACTCTTTCAACAAAATGATTTCAACTCTATTTTCCGTAACAAAGCTCTTTTCTTAAACCGTTTTCCAATCTATTAGTATATACAAACCTTTACCTGACTCGGATGAGAAATCTAATTAAACGACTTAGTAAAACAAGTGGTATGAAACGCTTGCGTTCACTTCGTCGGTTAATTCTTGGACTTGTTCGATTGAACCTCTTGTGACAATTTTATTAGTGAAGATTTACAGTTTGTTCGTAAATATTTAAGTTAAGCAAGTGGTTATGGGACATGAAGCTAAACTTCTATATTTACTAGCTTAGTGTAATTGACACTTCTCGTTGATCATGACGATCATTCTGATGATTTAGACTAGCAACTGTGCGATGTCTCTTGTTGCGAGGTTAGACTAGACACCACTTGTGTGATTCCACTCGCACATACCTTTTTGCTTTTTGGTTAGTCTTGACCTTAATCTGTGTGATTCCATTCACACATGTGGGGTAGCTCCCCTTGGTCTTCGGACCATCATGTGATAGGCCTCTTTCTCTTTTCTATGATTTCTGGACTTCTTGCATTGATTTCTAGAATTTATGTCATTGACTTGTTATGAGTACAAGTTTGGGGTATGATGCCCTTTCCGAATCTTTGAGAAGATTCTTGTGATATTGATTATCTCTTATTGATTGATCTTCTGTTGATCATTATTTACATACTTATAGTGGTATGTCATTATGGATGTTTATGTTTATGCCATATCTTTTATGTTATATCATGTCATCTGATATTTATAGCTAGACTGACCCGTTTATTATTTTCTTAAATAATACTCGGGTCAGACCGAGATGTTACAGGTGCTTCTGCTTGACTTCTTCCCAGGGATTCATCACTCTGACTTTTGGCTAACTGTTTAGATTAGCAGTTTTTGTTGTATACACTTGAGATATAGACTCATAGTTGTATTCTTTTGTATAGCACGTGTTGCTATTCTTTTGTATTATCGTGGATCTTACTGACCACTACTCTGATGTACACTTTCATGTGTTAGTTATATATTCATATCTTCTTCCGCCTTTGTGATATGGATATCTGTGACTGATTTGTGATATGATTATTTCTATGTTTGTTTCCGAAGATTATTTATAGCCACCGTGTGATAAGCAATTACATGGATGGTCGCTCCTCAACAGCCTTATTCTCCGTGCTAGTTGACAGCACTACTCCGGAGTGTTCTTGGCTAGCGTGGGTATAGAGGTGGGGCGTAACAGCTTGGTATCAGAGCCAAACTTCGGAACAATGTAGAATAACTTAACAAGGATCATCGTCCTAGGTCTATCTTAGGAGTCATACCATAGGATTAATTCGAGTCTTCGTACCGATTCATCCTATTTCCTTTATGATTCCTTGTTTTATCTATCAAGATTACTTGATGTTCATTGGTAAATAACCTTCTTCCTTCTCTTCTTTCTTTCTTTAAGGAAGAGAATGTCTAGACCAGGCCATCCCAGAACTGGATCATCTGGTGCTGCTCCTCCGGATGGAGTTTTTATGACTGCTCAACAGCTTCTTGATTTAGTAACTAATGCTCAAGCAGCTGGAGCTAACCCGGAACCTACTCATCCAAAGTCGGGATTTGCACGCTTGTGCAGCGATTACACCAACTTGGGTGGGAAACCCTTCAAAGGTTCGGAAAATATCATCGAGGTCCAGGCTTGGTTAAAATCATGCGATCGAATCTTTTCTCGCATGAACCTTATCGATCTCCACCGCGTTCAGGTGGCTTCCAGCATGCTCCGGGAGAGAGCATTGGACTGGTACGAACTCCTTATTTCAGAAATTAATGAAGCAGATCTCACCTGGGAGCAATTTCAGGGACGCTTCGAGTTAAAGTTTGTACCAGAAGCTGGGAAAGTAAACTTGGCTCGACGTTTTATAGACCTTGTTCAAGGTCAATCCTCTGTGACTGATTACGTCGCAGCCTTCGAGTCACTTTCCAAATATGGGGTTGAATACATCAACACCCCATTGAAGAAGAACCAGAGGTTCGTTTATGGCTTAAATAAGAATCTTAAGAAGCCACGGCTCCTGAAACTAGAAGTCGCATTTGATCAACTCGTCGATATCGCTCTTCGTCTTGAAGAGGCTGATAGAGAGAGTGATGTTGAAGTGGAAGGCGCTAAACCAAACTTCAACAACAAGAAGAGGCCAAACAAATTCAAGGGTCCTTATCCCAACAAAAAGGGTAAGCAGGCAACCCTTGCGGCAAAGTCTCCTTCTCCTAGTGGTGCGAGTTGCTTCAACTGTGGGTCTGCGGATCATTATGCGAATAAGTGCTCTAAGCCCAAATCTTGTCGCTATTGTAAGAGCCCAGATCATTACATACATCAATGCCTCAAGCGTAAAGGCAAGAAGGAAGGAAAGTTGAATGTGGCTCAAGCCCCTGGCAACACATCTCGTGGCCAAGGTATTTCTCATTCCATTCTTGATGGTATTATTTTATTTCATGATCAACCTATTAGAGTTCTCTTTGATACGGGTGCATCCCATTCTTTTATATCAAAGGAACTGGTAGACACTTTTTCGTTAAGTGTTACTGCATTGATGACTTCTTTAAAAATTGCGAATCCTGTTGGTGGATCCGCAACTCTTAGTTTGCTTTGTAAAGATGTGGAGGTTATTTTTTGCGATTTTTCTTTCCTAGCCGATTTGCATGTCATGCGTTACTTAGGCTTTGGAATAATTTTGGGAATGGATTGGCTTAACCGTTATCAAGCCCATATCCTATGTCCTGAGCGGACTATTCATCTCCGACATCCACTATCTGTTAATCAGATTTCTGTTAATCTTAAAGATTCAGAATCCTGTTTGGTGGCATCTTTATATTCTTTAAATCCTCGTGATAAGGATGATGATGATGAAGATGATATTATTTCTCGTATTCATGTTGTTCGTGAATTTTCCGACATATTCGAGCCCGTTTTAGGTTTACCA
The DNA here is from genome assembly GCA_030765085.1 of Allium cepa. NCBI lineage: Eukaryota > Viridiplantae > Streptophyta > Magnoliopsida > Asparagales > Amaryllidaceae > Allium > Allium cepa. The sequence continues at coordinate 404,176,843 of CM060940.1, read as the reverse complement.
CCTAAACGAGCAATTGAGTTCAGAATTAATCTTGTTTCTGGAGCTCAACCTATTACTCGTCCTCCTTATCGCATGTCCAATAAGGAAAATGAGGAGATGCGTAAACAATTATCTGAGTTGGAGACGAGGCAATTTATTCGCTCTAGTTCCTCGCCTTGGGGAGCTTCGGCTATTTTCGTAAAGAAATCCGATGGTACTCTAAGGCTCTGCGTTGATTATCGCAAGCTTAACGATCTTACTATTAAAAATAAATATCCTTTACCTCGGATTGATGATCTATTCGATCAGCTTAGTGGTGCTAAGGTCTTTTCACAATTGGACTTGGCTACCGGTTTCCATCAGCTTCGTATCGCTGAGGATAGCATTCCTTTGACATCATTCCGTACTCGATATGGATCTTATGAATGGCTTGTTATGCCATTTGGGTTAACGAATGCTCCAGCTTATTTCGTTGACCTCATGAATCGAGTTTTCAAAGATTTCCTCGATCGGTTTGTTCTCATATTCATTGATGATATTCTTGTGTATTCAAAAACCGAGGAGGAACATGAGAAACATCTTCGGATTGTATTGGAAACACTTAGGAGTAATCAATTAAAGGCGAAATTTTCTAAATGCCACTTTTGGCAATCTCGTGTGAAGTTTCTCGGTCATATTATTTCCGAATCCGGGATATCCATGGATCCTTCAAAGATTGAAGCAATTCAAGATTGGAAGAGACCGGAGAGTGTGACAGAGATTCGTAGTTTTCTCGGATTGGCGGGCTATTACCGTCGTTTTATTAAAGACTTTTCTAACATTGTCGTGCCTCTTACTGGCTTGACTAAGAAGGGAGTTAAATACATTTGGTCGACAAATGTGAAGCCTCTTTTCATAAATTGAAAGAACTCCTTTCCGATGCTCCTATTCTTGTTATTCCCGAGGGGAATCAAGATTTTGTTGTTTATACCGATGCTAGTCACGTTGGTTTGGGTGTCGTTCTTATGCAAAAAGAACGTGTCGTTGCTTATGCTTCTAGGCAATTGAAGCCGGCCGAGACTAGATATGCCACACATGATCTAGAGCTCGCGGCTATTGTTTTCGCCCTTCGAATGTGGCGTCATTATCTATTGGGAGAGAAATTTATTCTTTACACGGATCATAAGTCTTTGAAATATTTATTTTCTCAAAAAGAACTTAATTTACGTCAACAGCGTTGGCTCGAGTTCCTTGCACCTTATGGTCTTGATATTCTTTATACCCCGGGTAAGGGTAATCGTGTCGCCGATGCTCTTAGCCGTAAGCAACAAACAGTTGTTTCTATGATGATATCCGAATGGAACGATCTCGAGATCTTATCCACTTGTGAGATTCGAGAGCGCGTATCCGATTTGTGCTCATCGCTTGTTTTATGTAGCCTTGAGGCTCATCCTTCTCTTTTAGACCGCATTCTTGAAGCTCAAGGGCTAGATTCTGAATTGGCTCTTCTTGGCAAAAATGTTAAGGATAAAATTGATATTGAAGGTTTGAAAGACTTTGACATTGATTCTCGTGGCGGCATTCGAAAATTTGGTAGACTTATCGTACCAAATATTGGAGATCTTCGTAAAGATATTTTAGAAGATTCCCATCGTTCTAAATTCACCATTCATCCCGGTAGTAGTAAAATGTACGTTGATATGAAGCGACTTTATTATTGGGAGGGAATGAAATCTGATATTGCTAACTTTGTTAAGTGTTGCATGACTTGCCAACTTGTCAAGGCCGAACATCAAAGGCCTGGTGGGTTATTGCAACCTTTAGAAATTCCAATTTGGAAGTGGGATCAAATTTCCATGGACTTTATAGATGGCCTTCCCCGTTCTCGTTCGGGTCATGATAGCTTATGGGTGATTGTTGATAGACTTACTAAATCCGCCCATTTTATTCCGGTTCGGTCTAACCGAACCGTTCCTCTTTTGGCCAAACTATTTGTCAAGGAAATTGTAAAATTGCATGGAGTTCCTACTTCTATTGTTAGCGATCGTGATCCATTGTTTACTAGTGGATTTTGGAAGAGTCTTCAAAAAGCTTTAGGAACGAAGCTTAATTTTAGCACCGCTTATCACCCCCAGTCCGATGGACAAACCGAGCGTGTGAATCAAACTCTTGAAGATCTTCTTCGTGCTTGTGTGCTTGATTTTGGTGGAAGTTGGGAAGATCATATTTCACTTGTTGAATTTTCCTATAATAATAGCTTCCAATCTAGTATTGGTATGGCACCTTTCGAGGCACTCTACGGAAGGCCATGCCGATCTCCTTCTTGTTGGCTTGAGGCCGGTGAGAAGCTGGTTTTAGGTCCAGACTTTATTCGTGATTCCACGGAAAAGATTGAACTTATTCGACATAGGATGAAAGAAGCCCAGAGTAGACAAAAATCCTATGCCGATAATCGAAGAAGGAAATTAGAATTTTCTGTTGGGGATCCTGTTTTTATTCGTGTTTCACCTATGAAGGGTGTTGTACGTTTCAGTCGATCGGGGAAGTTAGCGCCTCGATATATTGGGCCATTTCCTATCACTGAACGTATTGGTTCCATGGCTTACCGCCTTGCATTGCCGGCTCAGTTTTCTGCTATGCATGATGTATTTCACGTTTCTCAATTACGGAAATGCCTTCGGGATTTCGATTCTATTCTTGAGCCTGCTGTTGTGGAAGAAATTGAAGTTTCGCCGAATTTAACTTATGAGCAGCATCCTATTCGAATTATAGCTTCTGAGGTTAAACGACTTCGAAATAAAGATGTTCCGCTTGTGAAGGTTCAATGGTCCTAAAATCCTAAGGATTGTTCTTGGGAATCCAGAGAATTCATCGAGCGTACACATCCGGACTTGCTTACTCCTGCTCCTTGAGGTGAACTTCTTATTTCAAAATTCCTCTTGTGTTAATATGCTTTTATGGTTGTTACTTTTTACTTCCATCTTATATATATTGCGAGAACGCAATTTCTTTAAGGAGGGGAGTCTGTAACAACCCGCATATTTATCGAGTTCGTATTTAAATATTTTATTTAAATATTAACTCGTTAATCAGATTTTGGTCCGAAAAGCTACTTTTTGCAAACGGTCAAATTAGGACTCGAGACCACTTCCATTGAGTTCGAAATGTCGTTTACAACTTTTTTAAGTATAAACATCGATAGGTTTGGAGTTAGTGAAATTTCACTAACTTTTCCCGCTTTGGACTTTGGGTTGGTTTAGCCTATTAAGCCCAAGTTCCAACCCTCTTCTCCTCACTCTTCATAAATTTCCTAACTAATCAAGCTTTGGCATTAATGGTGGAGGAATGGGAAATTAAAATTACAAAACTCAAATTCAATTGCAATCCATCTTTCTACTCCAAATTCAAGAAGAAGACATTGGATTCAAGCTTCTTGTGCTTAGACAGAAGAAGGATTGATTCTTGCTTGCTTAAAACTTCATTTTCATTGATATTTGGTGCAAAGGTGAGATTTTTATCTCACAATTCTAGCCTATAACTATATTGGACTGTTGGGAATGATTCCCTATCATTTTTGCATGCATGTTAACATTTGGTTTGGATTGGATTGGCGAAAAACTCTAATTTTTAGCGTTTTGTTGAATTTTCTGCACTTGAGTCGTTCTGGCCATTTTTAGGTCTTTCGGAGTTAAGTCGTTTATCCATAGGTCGTGAGTCGTTCACGAGTTAACCCTAGGTCGTTCTGGCCATTTTTAGCTCGTTCGGAGTTAAGTCGTTCATCCATAGCTCGTGAGTCGTTTACGAGTTAACCCTTAAGTCGTGCAGCCCTTCAGTCACGCAACCCTTAAGTCGGTTACGAGTTATCCCGTTGGGTCGTTGGACCCTTGAGTCGTTGGGTCGTTGGACCCTTGAGTCGTTGGGTCGTTGGACCCTTGAGTCATTGGGTCGTTGGACCCTTGAGTCGTTAGGTCATTAGACCCTTGAGTCGTTAGGTCGTTTGGCCATAGCTCGTTAGGTCGTATGACCCTTGAGTCGTTAGGTCGTATGACCCTTGACTCGTTAGGTCGTATGACCCTTGAGTCGTTAGGTCGTATGACCCTTGAGTCGTTAGGTCGTTAGACCCTTGAGTCGTTAGGTCGTATGACCCTTGAGTCGTTAGGTCGTTAGACCCTTGAGACCTTAGGTCGTTAGACCTCATTTTATCTTCACTAGGTCGTACCGTTTTGGTCGGGGCGCTGCCCCGCACCCCGCCGGGGGCGCTGCCCTCTGGACCCCCACGACCTGACCGGGCAGGTCGAACCCCGTAAGCGGTGGCGTTGCCCCCGCACCCCCACCTTGGGGGGTTGCCACCCCCCCTGGACCCCCCCTCCGTAGGCGATCTTATCTGAAAAACATTCAACAGAACTTGCTTTGTTGAGATGCTGAGTTGACCATTCTTCGAGACAAACCATCTCTGGTTATCGCGGCCACGTTTGGTCGTTGGGGAACTTCCACTTTGATGCTTTTGAGCTGATTTCCTTGGATTTTATTCACATCTCCGAATGTGATCTTTGTGATGATTGTTTCTACAATCTCTTCTGTGATTTGTCATTTTAAAAAAATATAAAGGTTTCAATACTAGTAGTAAATATCAAAACTCTTTCAACAAAATGATTTCAACTCTATTTTCCGTAACAAAGCTCTTTTCTTAAACCGTTTTCCAATCTATTAGTATATACAAACCTTTACCTGACTCGGATGAGAAATCTAATTAAACGACTTAGTAAAACAATTGGTATGAAACGCTTGCGTTCACTTCGTCGGTTAATTCTTGGACTCGTTCGATTGAACCTCTTGTGACAATTTTATTAGTGAAGATTTACAGTTTGTTCATAAATATTTAAGTTAAGCAAGTGGTTATGGGACATGAAGCTAAACTTCTATATTTACTATCTTAGTGTAATTGACACTTCTCGTTGATCATGACGATCATTCTGATGATTTAGACTAGCAACTGTGCGATGTCTCTTGTTGCGAGGTTAGACTAGACACCACTTGTGTGATTCCACTCGCACATACCTTTTTGCTTTTTGGTTAGTCTGGACCTTAATCTGTGTGATTCCATTCACACATGTGGGGTAGCTCCACTTGGTCTTCAGACCGTCATGTGATAGGCCTCTTTCTCTTTTCTATGATTTCTGGACTTCTTGCATTGATTTCTAGAATTTATGTCATTGACTTGTTATGAGTACAAGTTTGGGGTATGATGCCCTTTCCGAATCTTTGAGAAGATTCTTGTGATATTGATTATCTCTTATTGGTTGATCTTCTGTTGATCATTATTTACATACTTATAGTGGTATGTCATTATGGATGTTTATGTTTATGCCATATCTTTTATGTTATATCATGTCATCTGATATTTATAGCTAGACTGACCCGTTTATTATTTTCTTAAATAATACTCGGGTCAGACCGAGATGTTACAGGTGCTTCTGCTTGACTTCTTCCCAGGGATTCATCACTCTGACTTTTGGCTAACTGTTTAGATTAGCAGTTTTTGTTGTATACACTTGAGATATAGACTCATAGTTGTATTCTTTTGTATAGCACGTGTTGCTATTCTTTTGTATTATCGTGGATCTTACTGACCACTACTCTGATGTACACTTTCATGTGTTAGTTATATATTCATATCTTCTTCCGCCTTTGTGATATGGATATCTGTGACTGATTTGTGATATGATTATTTCTATGTTTGTTTCCGAAGATTATTTATAGCCACCGTGTGATAAGCAATTACATGGATGGTCGCTCCTCAACAGCCTTATTCTCCGTGCTAGTTGACAGCACTACTCCGGAGTGTTCTTGGCTAGCGTGGGTATAGAGGTAGGGCGTAACATTATGATTTTTTTAAAACAAAATAGGTTGTTAAATCTTCAATCAAACTTTTGAACTTTGTTTGAAGCTTTACAGTATGTCATGGACTCTGGATATCCTGGTTGAAGTAAAAAGGAATCAAGGTGTAAAATTCAAATATTTCAATTTGTTAATTCGATTTCATATTTTGAATAAATAGACAAAATTAAGATTTTTAAAACAAAAACGATGATTTTTAGATAAGCATTCGAGGTGCAGTTTACAATTGAACCGAACTTGCTTTTTTTGTGAATTTCTGACGATTAAACAAGTTTTAGTTGTTGAATCCTGATGAGAGGCTAGCTTGATGGTTTACTAATAAGGGAAAAATGCTAAAAAAAATATCTATTGTATAAATTGATTGATCAAGTCGAGAATAGGGTTTGGGTGCGAGTTTCCTTTGGTCTGTATGCTCGTTGGTTTCGTCATCAGGGGGCGGTCGAGCCGCACGCAATTCTGGGAGGTGGAAGAGGGGGATATGGTCTACGTATGGTCGGAGTTGCATCGCCGCAGTGTGGTCGGCGTTCGCGAGTCGAGGCGAATTTTGTTCGGTGTGTTCGAATAACAGGCTAGACTGAATAGGTGGAATTGATTTTGAAATTCGTCGCGATGGATTGAAGCTAGTTTTCGCAAGTGATGTTGTTTTGTGACTTGCCAGCGGTGATCTTGAGTAGTCGAATGTTGCCATGGATGTGTGCACGTGCACTGGTGCAAGGTATGTCAGGTGAAGAGGGAGAAGAAGCTACTGCCTCAGGATCGAATTCGATGTGCACTTGGGTTTCGCGTGAGAATAGGGTAGGGGTTGCTGAGTTACTTGAGTATTTTAGGTTCGTTTTCTCGTGTCTTTGTGATGATACCCAGTTTTGTCTGAGTGAAATTAAGTTAGAAATGTAATTCAAGTTGTTGTTTTAAGGTGAACTAAGTATAACTGAATAATAGAACAAATTATTTAATGTATAGAATGGTAAATTAATTAATTAAACGTTAAGTGAATTTGTGAAATCAATTTTAAAGATTGATTTATTGATATGATTTATTAAGAATTAATCACTTTATATATTAATTAATGATAATTATTGAAGCTTAGAGATAATTGTTTAATGTTATAGAGAAAGGTGGATAGATAATGACTTATTTCGAAAAGGAAATTTATTAGTGGTGATTACTTAAAGAAATCAAAGGATTTATTGATGTAATTAGTTTAAATAGTATAATCACTGAATGATTTATTGAAACGTAATTACTTGATGTAATAAATGAAGTATAATTATTCAATGAAGTAATTAATGGAAAATTATTGGATGCAACTAATTGAGGGGTGAGGTATTTATCGAAGTAGGTCAAGTTTAGTTACTCAGTGTAATTAATCAAGGGATTAATTAAAGATAATTAGTTAATTAAGGAGAAATTATTTTATTAAATGGAATAATTAATGGTATTAATTGCTAGATGAGACAAATCAAGAGTGGTTACTAAATATGGGTTAAATAAAGATTAATGACTAAATGTGATTAATTTACTAGAGTAATTAATTAATGTAATTAATTAAGGATGAATGTAAATACTTATAGTTAATTAATTGATGAAATAATCAAAGGTTAATTACTCTATTTGGTTAAGAATAGTAAATTAAAGGCTAATTTCTTGAATGTAATTAAAGGATAAGAAATCAAGGATGATTAACATGAATAATTGGTTAATTGATTTGTAATAGTTATATAAGCAAAAATATATATATATGATGAAAGTAATTAATTTATTAATTAAAAATGCAAGTAATTAATTAATTTTTAAATTAATTAGAGGTAGTATGATTAAACAAATCCTTGCTTATTTATGGATGATTAAAATGATGTTTGAATACCTTGGATTATTCTTGGAATGTGATCGTGATGCTAGGTGATATGATTTTTGCGAGGATAATGAAAATGCGGATTTATCTTTCGATTATGAATTGCTATCTTATACTTAAAACTGATTTGCATTCACTTGAACAATTTGGGTTTAGATGACAATGAATTCGAAGAGTCCGGAGTCGGGTATTTGTTAATACCCGAAACTACTTCAAATTGATATGTAGAATCAATAGGTTGTATGGAATGATTTGAGTGGATTGGACCATATAATCTAAGTTCTGGCACTTAGAAATTGATGTATGAAATAAGTGGTCTATAACCACTCGTGAAGTGAAAATTAATATAAGTTACCCGGGGTTTATATGAGTTGTAAACTTTTGCATTCCATATTAGTTGGGTTTACTCACGCTGGTTTCCAGCCTGACCCGGGTGTTACTTTGGTGTAATGCTCAGGTCAGACCGAGTATAACATATTTTCAGGTAGGTACGTTCTGGAGCTCAGGAGGCGAGCTGGATGGCAACATCGTAGAGAGTATTCCACTGTATTTATATTATTATTAATCTGAGACTTGATAATTGTAAATATTCAGTGACTGTATATAATGTGAAACTCTGATGTATATTAAATGTAATCGACATATATAGTATTCTTTTGTAAGCTATTATTATTTTATTATTATATTTTATCCGCTGCGAATGTGAGTTGTTGATGTTTCATTTCTTCTTTTTCTTCTCTCTTCTTCTTTTCCATAACTATATGGAATTTTCGGCTTCGAAAATTTCAGGTCGTTACAGTTGGTATCAGAGCTGAAAGGTTAAGCGAGAACCTTGGCTCTGGTGGATTTACTCATCAGAGATAGGGTTAGTATTACCCTAGGATGAGTTGAGTGTATATGTATGAGAGAGCGTACTTGTTATTTTCCTATATAAAGATTTTAAATAATTTTAAATGATAAATGATTTATATAAGTATACATTTTGATATATATAAAGAAATATTTTTCTTTCCAATAAATATTAGGTGATTGGTTGTTAATTATTGGAATTAAAATTAAGGAATAATATAATACAACCGAACTGAAATTTAATAAAGATAAGTTTGAAATGGATTCAAACTGAAACTGAAGTTTCGAATTGGAATTAACTTAAGTAGGAACAAAAATACAACTAAATAAAAATTTATGTGATTTAAAATGAAATTCTAAATCTAATCCCAGAATTTGAAAATTTGGTTGAAAGTAATGAAAATAATAAATAAGTATTATTTGGATAACCGGGATTTGTTGAAAACAATGGGTTGTTTGAAATTGATTTGAATTTAAAACCAAAGGTGGTTTAAAATTGTAAAACATGGCTGGGAGGGCCAAGAAATAAATATGTATATATGTATGGATATACATGATATTAAAGATAATTTGAAATAAACTCTATGAGGTTGAGTTTTGATTTTTCCCTGAAATGTGATATAAAAACCCAAAGTGATATAAGTTCTGAACTTATAAGAGGGAAAGAATTTTGCAGTTGAAGTGGGAATTCTCATTGAGTAAGGTTGATTTGGTTAGGTAAATTGGAATTTAGCTTTGGGAATTTGTGTGATCTCAAAACGGGTTTGAGAATTAAAAATTGATAATGGATGGACGTTTCAAAATAAATTGGATGGTATCATCCTTTTGTTAATAAAAATCTTTAAATTGAGAATGGTATTGTATAAATAAAATAAATTTGAATAATTGAATTGTAAATTAAACTTGTTTAAGAACTGACTTCAATCTGAAAAGTAAAATTGAATAATTAAAATTTTACAATAAAATGTTATTGAACTCTTATTTGAAACTTGAAATATATAAGTTGAGATAATTTAAAATGGAATTTTAGGAATTGAACTTAGAAATTAAATTGTTTGAAAACTGTAAATAAAGTTAATTTGGTTTAAAGAGTTAAACCAACCTTTGAGAATTTAACTTGAATTTATATAATTCGAGATGGTTTAAATTCAAGATTGAAATTGAATTTGGTTTGAATTAAGTGGATTGGTGATTGAAGATGTATAAGTTTTAAAAAAATTAATGGGAAATTAAATCGGATTATATTGAAATGATTTTAATTCGAAATGGGTTTAATTGATAATAATTCAAATTAATTAGAAAAATATGAAATTAAAATTAAAATCGAACAGGATTAGAATCAACTAGAATTTGATTTAAATTGGGGAAGGAATCAAGATTGACTCAACTTGAATTGGGAATAAATTTCAAACAGAAATTGAAGTTATTCAAGTTAGAATTGGGTCAATTAAATGGAAATTAGTTGGGGAAGTGAACAGTTTGACTCTTGACTATTTCCAATATAAATTGTTTTCATATAAACTTATTTTCTAAGCTATTAAATATATACAACCTTTTTTTTAAAGCTAACCTATTTTATAATTTTTTACCATTATTTTGGAGTTATTTAACCATTTTTCAACTGTTTCTTAAACTAATTACTATTTTTCAACTATTTCACAAACTAATTTCTATTTTACAACTATTTTGCAGTTATTTAGAATCTTTGAAACTATTCAATTATTTTTCCACTATTTTACAGTTAGTTAATTATTTTATAGCTATTTGGTGAACTAGTAATTATTTTCAACTACTTATCTATTTTTAAATTTTCAAGTTATTTTCTAAAACTGGTCGGAGTTTAAACTATTAATTGGTTTAAATACCCAACCGAGGTAAGAATTGAAGTGACAATTCAATGGGAATTAAAGGAAATGTGAATAGAAAGGAAATTGATTTGGCTGATAATCAATGGAAATAAATACGTAGGATGTACGTATATTATTCTAATTCGCATAGCGATTTGATCCAGATTCGAACACAAAATTTCGAGATAGTTTATCGATCCGAGTTGGGATTTTTCACTCGAGTTTCGATGGCGAACCTAGATATGGATTGTTGATTGGTTCTGGATGTTCTCTATCATAGTTATGGCTATGCAAGGAGAATGATGGGTTCTAATCAAGAAATCAGATCTGAGTCCACACTAGGAAGTCGGGTGGACGATACTAGTTCGAGAGTGAAATTGTGTGCTCGAGTGAGCGATCAGATTGGTATAGCGTACGGATGATATGTGTACATCATACAAATATAAATGAAATTGATATTGAAAAGAGAAATCAAATTGGAATATTTGATTATGAATAAACAAAGTTATACATCTTTGTTATATGTAAGATGAAAACTCCTCTGGTTAAATTTCTTGCTAGAAGAAAAGGATTTTTGAAGGTGTTTGAAGTACAAAAGGGTTTTATACAAGTTTGAAATGATCCAAAGTTTAAAAAAAATTATATATATCTGTATATATATATAAAGGATCTAATGAGGATTTTGGTAAGGGTTTTGGGAACCTTTGGATTTGGAAAGGCTTTTGATTTTGGGTAAAATCAATATTGAATTTGGAAAGCCTAGTTTGAGAATTATCGATTTTGGGATAATCGATTTTGTGTAAAGGAGCTTTGTATGATATCATACTAGGTGTATGATTTGAAGATACTATATGTGCATAGTATAAAATATTTTGATGATGGCTCTGGGAAAAAGGCGCTTCCTTGAAATGAACTTCTTTGGAGTGCCACCGGGTGGTGCTGCCTTGAGCCCCAAGGGGGGGTTCTAAAGTTGATCCTGTGAGGAGTCCGGACAAAACTAGTTCCTGAGGATTATGAGTAGTGTATACCATAGCCAAAGTCGTGTGTGCCGCTGAGAGCCAACATGTCTGCGTTTGATTTTATATCGGCAGACTGCGACCTATGTAGGAGTGGAGAGGTTTCATTTCGATAGCGAAATCAGAGGCCGCGGAGAGCCTGCAGTTACATGGACTTTTGCTGCGACGGCAACGTAACCCTGGATGTAACTGTGATCTGTTGTGTGGGTTCCATGGCGTAATCGAGAGGCCGCGGAGAGCCTGCAGTTGCATGGACTTTTGCTGCGACGGCAACGTAACCCTGGGATGTAACTGTGACCATGGATGGGAGTGATGATTTTCAGAGCATTCTCACCAAAGATATTTCCTCTATTTTCAAAAACTATTTTCAAAAAAGAAAAGAAAAATATTTTCTCAAGTATTTTCACTAGATGTTGAAACGGGTCTGCCAAGCGCTTATAGATTTTCAGTCGTACGCCTGATCAACGTATGACCGAATTTCTGTAAGAACGAGGATGGACTTGTCAAAACATCGGGTTATAAAAGTATTTGTATAAAAACTATTTTAATAATATTATATGGATTTTTTTTTTAAAAAAGTAGTTTAAAAATGATTAAAGAAAATTTATCCGATTTTAAGCATTTTCATAAATTCTGGCTTCGTTCCTTTTCGAGGACGAAAAGATTCAAACGGGGGAGGAATGTGACAACCCGGTATTTTAGCAGTATTATTTTAATAGATATTTAATCTAATTTAAATAAAAAGTAAACTTATCATTTTACAATTGAATATGACCTTTGAAATAATTGCCAGTTATTTGTATGGATTTGTATTTTTGAAAGGAAATTGATTTGAAAATTTAAAATAAAACAATTCTATCCATATTAAATATAAATATAAAATATATAAATGCATATATATGTTATAAACCAAAGAGTTGAAAATTAAATTTCAAACAGGAAATAAAATTGAGAAGTTATTCTAACAACAACTTGTCTGATTAACATAAAATAGATCTTAGAAATATAAACATTGGTATAAAACAAATTTATGGTTATAAGCATAAACATATAAACATAAGTATAAAACTATGATATAAATATAAGATATAAATAGAAATATAAACTATTTAAACACAAACATATGTTATAAATTAAAGGTTTGAAAGTTAGAATTACAAATAGGAATAAAGTTAAAAAGCTATGCTAACAAATATGATCAAGCATTGCTGTGTAATATATGTAAGTGCAGGACAAAACAAAATTTTTAAAAGAAAAAAAAAAGTATAACACATATAGGCTGTATCATACATATGTGCAATGCAAAAGAAAAACAAACAAGTTATGTTCAAATATCTTTGTACAAATGCATATCAGCAAAACCATAAGTATGTAAACAAAAATAGGGACACATGCATTTAATGATTTTCTTCTCAAGCACAAAACAAATCTTTTCAGCCGAAATTATGTTAAAAATCATATCAATAACTAAGGTAAAATATCTTTAGTCAAAACAGAAAAAGGCTTAATCTAGTTGTAACCTTCCCAGTAAACACCTACTTATGCAAGGCTGCCTTCTTTATTTATCCATTCATATTCAATTCATCTCGTTGAAAACAAGCCTTGGGATGCCTGAAAGAAATAAAAGTAAAGCATCACCATATTTTTTTTAAACTCTAAAGCAATCTGCTGAAAGGAGAAAAAAAAAGGGGAGGATCAAATTTGCTTTCAAAACACAGAACGGCTCTCTGTTCATCAATATCTCCAAGTGACTAAACACCCCACCTTTGAAATTTAGAACTTGATAATTAGTTCATGTAGTCTTATGTTTGCTATGTGTTGAAAATAAGGGGTTCTGGGATGTTGTTGTTTACTGGAAGCTGAAGTATGTTATGCTCCTCAGTGCTTTAAGATTTTGAGCAAAAACAAAAACAAAAAAAATAAAAATAAATAAAAAAAATGAATGAAAAATGTAGAGGAAACAATACTTCTTTATATAAATCATTTAAACTTATGATTTTTTTTTAAAACAAAATAGGTTGTTAAATCTTCAATCAAACTTTTAAACTTTGTTTGAAGCTTTACAGTATGTCATGGACTCTGGATATCCTGGTTGCAGTAAAAAGGAATCAAGGTGTAATATTCAAATATTTCAATTTGTTAATTCGATTTCATATTTTGAATAAATAGACAAAATTAAGATTTTTAAAACAAAAACGATGATTTTTAGATAAGCATTCGAGGTGCAGTTTACAATTGGACCGAACTTGCTTTTTTTGTGAATTTCTGATGATTAAACAAGTTTTAGTTGTTGAATCCTGATGAGAGGCTAGCTTGATGGTTTACTAATAAGGGAAAAATGCTAAAAAAATTATCTATTGTATAAATTGATTGATCAAGTTGAGAATAGGGTTTGGGTGCGAGTTTCCTTTGGTCTGTATGCTCGTTGGTTTCGTCATCAGGGGGCGGTCGAGCCGCACGCAATTCTGGGAGGTGGAAGAGGGGGATATGGTCTACGTATGGTCGGAGTTGCATCGCCACAGTGTGGTTGGCGTTCGCGAGTCGAGGCGAATTTTGTTCGGTGTGTTCGAATAACAGGCTCGACTGAATAGGTGGAATTGATTTTGAAATTCGTCGCGATGGATTGAAGCTAGTTTTGGCAAGTGATGTTGTTTTGTGACTTGCCAGCGGTGATCTTGAGTAGTCGAATGTTACCATGGATGTGTGCACGTGCACTGGTGCAAGGAATGTCAGGTGAAGAGGGAGAAGAAGCTGCTGCCTCAGGATCGAATTCGATGTGCACTTGGGTTTTGCGTGAGAATAGGGTAGGGGTTGCTGAGTTACTTTAGGATCGTTTGCTCGTGTCTTTGTGATGATACCCAGTTTTGTCTGAGTGAAATTAAGTTAGAAATGTAATTCAAGTTGTTATTTTAAGGTGAACTAAGTATAACTGAATAATAGAACAAATTATTTAATGTATAGAATGGTAAATTAATTAATTAAAGGTTAAGTGAATTTGTGAAATCAATTTTAAAGATTGATTTATTGATATGATTTATTAAGAATTAATCACTTTATATATTAATTAATGATAATTATTGAAGCTTAGAGATAATTGTTTAATTTTATAGAGAAAGGTGGATAGATAATGATTTATTTCGAAAAGGAAATTTATTAGTGGTGATTACTTAAAGTAATCAAAGGATTTATTGATGTAATTAGTTTAAGTAGTATAATCACTGAATGATTTGTTAAAGCGTAATTACTTGATGTAATAAACGAAGTATAATTATTCAGTGAAGTAATTAATGGAAAATTATTGGATGCAACTAATTGAGGGGTGAGGTATTTATCGAAGTAGGTCAAGTTTAATTACTCAGTGTAAGTAATCAAGGGATTAATTAAAGACAATTAATTAATTAAGGAGAAATTAATTTATTAAATGGAATAATTAAGGGTATTAATTGCTGGATGAGATAAATCAAGAGTGGTTACTAAATATGGGTTAAATAAAGATTAATGACTAAATGTGATTAATTTACTAGAGTAATTAATTAATGTAATTAATTAAGGATGAATGTAAATACTTATAGTTAATTAATTAATGAAATAATCAAAGGTTAATTACTCTATTTGGTTAAGAATAGTAAATTAAAGGCTAATTTCTTGAATGTAATTAAAGGATAAGAAATCAAGGATGATTGACATGAATAATTGGGTAATTGATTTGTAATAGTTATATAAGCAAAAATATATATATGATGAAAGTAATTAATTTATTAATTAAAAATGCAAGTATTTAATTTATTTTTAAATTAATTAAAGGTAGTACGATTAAACAAATCCTTGCTTATTTATGGATGATTAAAATGATGTTTAAATACCTTGGATTATTCTTGGAATGTGATCGTGATGCTAGGTGATATGATTTTTGCGAGGATAATGAAAATGCGGATTTATCTTTCGATTATGGATTGCTATCTTGTACTTAAAACTGATTTGCATTCACTTGAACAATTTGGGTTTAGATGACAATGAATTCGAAGAGTCCGGAGTCGGGTATTTGTTAATACCCGAAACCACTTCAAATTGATATGTAGAATCAATAGGTTGTATGGAATGATTTGAGTGGATTGGACCATATAATCTAAGTTCTGTCACTTAGAAATTGATGTATGAAATAAGTGGTCTATAACCACTCGTGAAGTGAAAATTAATATAAGTTACCCGAGGTTTATATGAGTTGTAAACTTTTGCATTCCATGTTAGTTAGGTTTACTAACGCTGGTTTCCAGTCTGACCCGGGTGTTACTTTGGTGTAATGCTCGGGTCAGATCGAGTATTACAGATTTTCAGGTAGGTACGTTCTGGAGCTCAGGAGGCGAGCTGGATGGCAACATCGTAGAGAGTATTCCGCTGTATTTATATTATTATTGATCTGAGACTTGATAATTGTAAATTTTCAGTGACTGTATATAATGTGAAACTCTGATGTATATTAAATGTAATCGACATATATAGTATTCTTTTGTAAGCTACTATTATTTTATTATTATATTTTATCCGCTGCGAATGCGAGTTGTTGATGTTTCTTTTCTTCTTTTTCTTTTATCTCTTCTTCTTTTCCATAACTATCTGGAATTTTCGGCTTCGAAAATTTCGGGTCGTTACACTATAACTCCAATATGATAAAATAAAATTTTACAAATCAATTTCAATCATATTTAACCCAATTTTCAATTATTTTCGTATTTTCAACTATTAAACTATCGATTTAATCATTCAATTAAATCCAATTATTCGAAATAAAATTTATTCGACTTATAAATTTCACTTATTAATATTTAAAATCAATTAAATATACAATTTTTAATTAATAGAAATTCTGGGTCGTTACAGACTTCCCCCCTTAAAAGAATTTCGTCCTCGAAATTACCAAGTAAGAAAAATTACAGAATCTATTAACTTTCCATAAATCCATAGTTAAACTTCTTACAAAATCTTTACTAAGTTTTCAAATCATACTTAATTATCTTTTCAAAAACAACTACTATTGTTTAACTTTCAATTCCAAATCAAAGTTATAGTTTTCAAAATTTTCCAATTTTTCTCAAAAATATTCTAACGCCTTAAATTTTTGGAAAAATTCGCCATAGTCTCCTTTGCGCGGCTCGATCCAAAAAAAAAAAGACAGTATATATATCACAAATATGCATGTCATCAAGTGATGAGGCATCCCGCGGAGAAAAAAGTGTAAAAGTACGGTATTTAATCGGAGATATGTACCTTATATTTTATTAGCAAGCATATACGGCTAATATAGCGTGAAAGCGAGCTCCAAATGCGAAACAAACGCGATCCGCACTTACTAAACACTCAACAAACAAATGAGAAACATGTATATAGACAATAGTACCGATATACAACATATAGCAACATAATACTATATATGCCAACATAGCAAATGCAGTAAAAGCAATATATTCAACCATCAACCAACTATCATGCAACTAACATCCATAACTAATAAATATTCGTTCATATTCTCATTAATATTCAATGAAATGGGTTCTCTATTTAATCATATTTGATTCATTAACAGTGGATGTTTTTACTAACATTCATTTTCAATTAGTTTATATTCACTAATTCATATTCAAGTTGGTTCACTTCCAAATCAAATTCAATTCTATTTAAGATTCACTTAACTTCAAATTGGATTTCAATTACTTTAGCTTTCAATTTCATTAATACTTAATGAATTATACACAAACAACTAACAATCATATATCAACCAATGTATATTAGTTTCAACCAAATTCCTTTGCTTATATTCATTCAATTTGGTTTAACACCTTTACTTTCAATTGGTTTAATTAAATTGAGTTTCATTTAATTTTTCAACTTCCAATAACATTAGATTTTAATGAATTACACTTACATTCATTATTTCATATCAATTATTTACATTTAATTGATTAACATTCAATCCAATTACAAAAGTTGAATTTCATTTATATAACTCAAGTTCACATTTATCACTTAACTTTATTATTTTACTTCGATACCAAAATCAACTTCATTCAACATCTCTTAAGTTATATTCCATTTCAAACATTATTTGGTTTTACTTAATTTAAATTCCCATTTATAAATCAAATTTAGATTCCAATTCTAAAGTAAATTTCCATTTAACTTTAAATTCATAAATATATTCATATAGTTTCACTTCTTATATATATAAGTTTATTTCACAATTGTATTATAATTCAATTCATTTACTTATACCATTATTCTTTTATTTAGATTATTCAAACATCTTTTAATTTTACTTATATATATTCTTACATTTTCAACAACCAAACAATCAACTTATATACACTTTAATAATTCTGAAAAATTATCCCTTTATATATATAAAATATAATCAAGCTAAAAATTATTTCATTTACCCAGCTTAAAACAATATCGTGTCGGTTTATCTTGTTTAAGAGTTTAGAGACCCCTATCTACCATAGTTAGCTAGACTACATCGACCGGAATCTATAAACAATCAACCGATAAGTCAACACAATACAAAATAATTTTTTATTCACTAACAAATACGCACTTATAGCTATTATTACACTCAAACTCATTCTAGAGTACTACTGACTCTATCTCTAATGAGTAATACCCAACAGAGCCATGGTTGTCGCTTAACCATATGCTCTGATACCAGATGTGAGGACCCGCAAATCCGCACTCCTTGAATATACACAAATCTCCAGTGCTTAACTCAAGATGAACGGAAATACGAATTCTTAGGGTTTAAAAAGAAAAAGAAAAAAAAGATAGAAGAAAGAGAGAAAAGATAGAACAGAACAGAAAGAAAACAACAGAACAATATCAGAATCTCATAATCGCAGCGGAACAACATATAATATATACATGAATAATCTTTAAACAAAGAACTATATCAGTTATTACATTACATTACATCATCAGAGTGTACAACCATTAAACAACAACAAACAGCAGAAAAAGAAATACTATATACTAGTGAATACGCCAATGCCATCCATCTTACCTCCAGCAACTCCTGCATTCCAGAATATCCTGATAAACCTTAACTCTTGACTGCCTGTGTGGAAATTGGTGGGCACCCAGAGTTTAGGAAGGAAAACAATAAACTCTGAGTCGGTCATGTGACTGGTGTGAGAACTCAAAACAGTTTATCTTTAAAAAAAATAGAGGAATATTTTTAAAGTCAATTCGCAATGCTTTTAAAAATGAGACTACCATAAGGCCTCCCGCACACACACACAATGCAAACGCAGAATCGGAGGAGATTGCTCCTTATGATAGTCAAAGATGCTTGATACGCATTAAAAAAGAACATTTGATATTATTACTAGTGCATAGTGTAGGCAAAATTCATTTTGAAAGTAAAGATATAAATCTTAGCCAACATACGACCATTATCGTATGCCTACTATAGCTACCATGTTCAATGACAGGTTACCGCCACATTCCATGGTAGGTTATACAACTAAAACCGTACAAGATCGTATTGTTTCTTTGAATTTCCAACAAATGGTCAGGCCAAGGAACTTCCCATTGCCACATGGAAACGCCTCTGGAATGACGTCCCGAGAACCAAACCGGATCTCTGCCAACACAAGGCCGGGTTATCCCTAACTGGGTAACTACTGACACGAATATGCCATCCCCCGATCGTAACCGATCTACATCCGAGGATCCTCGATTTCCAACAACCACAAAGTAATAAGTTTGCAGCAACAACATAGGTTAAGTATCTGGGCTCCATACCATGATACCACCTCTATCCAGAAGGAATGGCATACACTAAAGGGCGCTACCCCTAATAACCTTGCTGCATCCTTCCTGTTTTGACCATTTCCGGGGTGTGAGGTCCGACGAAGTCTCGTCCACAAAGCCACGCTTTGGTACAAAGCCATGCTTTGGGTCAACAAATGATCAAAGTAATGATCACAAAGATAAATGATCAAACAAATGATCACATCACAAATGATCAAACAATGATCATTTCACCGCATCACTCAGCATGTCACATTACCAAATTGGGAATATATCGTTGATAACCATCAACTACATAACCTCTGAGCTCGTATGTCTCAGAGAAGTGTGTTGAGCTAAGAGAATAAATTCTCCGCCACCAACAGAAATATATTTGAAAGAAATCAGCTTTATATCTCAATTTGTAATGTCAGACATACAATCAATACAAGTCTATTCCGAGATCGAACAGAACCGAAGGCACTTACAAAGAAGTCCTTGCAATCCGGATATTCACTAATCACGTCCGGACTTCCCATCACATATGGAATTTCTATACCGGGGCCATTCGGTGCAGAAACATTCGATGGTTATCCTTCCATTTTTAAAATTATCCGGTCTTCAACACCGGTCTTCAAATGCAATTCATAACGACGTATCACATATTCGGAATGGGTTATACGACCCCAAGGTCCTTTCCCGGTTGACCCGAATAGTGAGCGCTTATTCAAAAATAAGTGTGGCATTCAAATTCAAGCATATCACAACAAATACCCATTCAAAGGTAAATATTGATAGTCGATTATAGAACTATCAATGGATATGCACACATCACCAGATTCCAAATAATTTTCCAAACTATTTATTTTCCAAAAATATCTTTACAAGATATATAATTTTCACACTTCAACCATTTGAAAACAATTTTCAAATCACTTTTCATCTTTACCACTTTTGAAAAACAAATTTCAAACATTTTCCTTACGTGGAAATATTTTCATTTCAATATGGTTCATTTAAACCAATTAAATAAATCCTTACCGATTTACTTTATATTTACGTTCCAAATCCGTAAATTAATTCCCACACTTCAAAAATGAATCAACGTTTATTCTTAAACAATTTTCCCTTTCATTTATAAATTCCATAGTGAATTTATATTTCAAAATATCTATGAATATACGATGTCAATTATTCATTTTCAATTTGTCTTCAAAAAAGATAAATTCTCAAAGAGTTTCATTTCACATTGGAAAAACATTTCCATACTAACTAAATAATAAGTAATTCACAAATCTATTTATTTTCAACATTTGGAAGATATTCAATATACTTAAATCGAAATTAAGTATATATTTCATTCTTTAAGGAAATCATTCTTTTAAACATATTTATTTGGGCCAAAACGAATGTTACGTAAAACATCGTTACGACAACCCAAAATCACTAGTATAGGGATTCGAAATTAAATTAGATATATAAATCCCAATACTATACAAAACATTTCCTTTCGAAAATCATTTACTATAACAACAGTGTTATAGTCCACCATTTCCCTCTATTTCTCGAAAACGTCTATTTCAACAATGAATTTTGAAATCTATGGTTTCGAATCTCAACACATTTTAAAAACATCGTTAGATTATTTTAATTCTATTTAAAACATCACATCCAAAACAATTTCTTTAACATATTATTCACTATTCAAAAACGTGAATATACTTCGTTAACCAATTTCATCATTTCTATACATTTTATTTTAAAGGATTATTCACCGTCTAAAACGTGAATATAACTCCATTAATTAGTTATAACAATTTACTTATCAAAATAAGTCGTTTTGCGGATTTATAAAACAATGTTTATAAATTCCATTTCTATTTATTTTATAACAACTTCCTTTTATAAATCTCCTTTATTAACCTATTTCAATTTATAACTCAATTATATACTAAAGGTTCATATTATAAGTTAAATGCTTATAATTTATTTGTTTACAAAGTCGTTCTTTTAATAACTTTACAAATTTTATAAACCTACTGCTTATAAAATTCCATTTATAACTTCACCGTTTATAATTTTATAAATTTCATTCATTTATGAAATTCATTTACACTTCATTCTAACACTTATAAAGACTCGTTTTATAATCCCAATATTTTAATTTACAAAATATCAATTTATAAATCTTTATATAAATCAATTTATATTATTATCTTAAAAAACTCCTTTATAATTTCACCATTTTCTTTGATTTATAAAATAATCAAATTTCATAAATCCTATATTTAAACTTTTTACAATAAATTCAAAAATCCCAATTGAAACTATTTTATAAAATCAT
Organism: Allium cepa; assembly: GCA_030765085.1. Classification (NCBI taxonomy): domain Eukaryota; kingdom Viridiplantae; phylum Streptophyta; class Magnoliopsida; order Asparagales; family Amaryllidaceae; genus Allium; species Allium cepa. The sequence goes on along the minus strand of CM060940.1, from coordinate 404,155,300 downwards.
TAACCCCATATTTTCAAAAATCAACTTTTAACTATATTTCTCAAAAATCATAATTTCTATAACATTAGAATTATAACGTTTATTTATTTAAAATGAATCAATTCCAAAATATTTTATAAACGTCTACTTTCAAAAAAAATTCACTTTAAAAATCCTTTTAAAATTCCAAAATTGGCCCAATGATGCTACACACCAAATAGTCAATCACGACAGCAACGACATCATATATCTGTATATGATAATCAATCAAATATCAAAATATCTGCAATCAAATAAATACTGTTGAGGAATCTAGTTGGATCCCTCCAACCTGTTTTCCTGCATCCAAAGATGTTAGCACAATACCAATTCCGTTCCAGTACAGAATTATCGCGGTATATGGGATTTAAAATATTATCCGCTTAATAGGCGGCGCAATAGGGTCTCATCCGCTATATAATGCGGGAAATCAACTCCAAGTACATAAATAATACCAATTTTACTATACTGTGAAATATTCGCGGTATATGTTTTTAATAAATAACCTCCGCTTACTAACGACGTATAATGTCTATTTTAATAATCAATAGTTAACAATCATCATTCAAACATACATTCAAGAATTTTAAATCTAACTATTTAAAATTAAAATCGAAACCGATTCGATTGAGTGAGAAGTTCTCACCTTTGTTTCAATTTTGTTTTCAGCTTTTATTTCGAATAAAATTAAACGAGCGTTTAATTTTACCCGAAATTTTCATTAGCTCCAAACAACTACAATCCAGCTCCATTGCATAGTCTTCGTCCATACGAACCCAATGCAAGTTGTTTCGCACGCTTTTGACCTCGTATGAAAAAGATATGAATTTACGAAGTTTACACGAATTATATATATATATATATATATATATATATATATATAAATTTACAACATATATTATTATTTTTCTAAACCTAATTAATCTCTGCCGTTAGATCCTACAACCTGCAATCACCACCGTCCTCTTCCTTTCTTCCTCCCCTCCCAGTAAACATCGCACCGAACCCAAAACTAGCCGCCCCTTTGATTCAATTAACGCGACCACCACACGCACTTCCACCACGATCAGGCGATACCACTCGAAAGGTTGTGACGAACACTACCCTCGGCCACGAAACGGTGGAGCTCGGCCTCCCCTAGGCCCCTAGATTTACGTGCGAACGGCGGCACTTTGAGCTCCAATTGCCGTCGATCGACTCGATTAAAATGAATGATAGCCGTTGAAACCAAGGATCTCAACGTGCTCTACAAGATTGTAGTTGAGAGATTTTCGAATCGAAGTGTGGATTGGAAGAAAATTCGAGATGAAATATTGATGTTTTCGGCCATTGATCATGTTAGAAACGGCGGCCGAACCCCTAGCTTGTTTATTTTGCAAAAAAATGAAGATTGAGGGCTTTTATAGAAAATTTCACAATTTACTATTCATCCGGATTTTCCAAACTCCAAACGAAGCGTTCCGATTGGCGTTCCTAAGGTTTACCCCGCGTTTCGAACACAATGGAACGTGTTTTGGGAGCTAAGTCGATCATCTGTGCGAGTTATGGCAATAAACGTTCGATTTTAAATTAAATCGGTAAATCAAATTTCTAGGCGTTTTGGCTTGCACCGGACAAACGGTAAATCCGATTGACATGAAATTTGAAACCATACAATAATATCACATTACGGATCCGATGAAACTGGTTTCGTCAAAATCCGAGACTGTTTGAAAAAAGACTATTTTAACTCGCCAAATAAATATTAAAAACAATTTCGATGCGTTTCGAGCTGCCACGGTCAAACGAAAAGTCCGATTGACACGAAAATTAAAATCCGATAATAAAAAACTATTACGGATCCAATGGAACTAGCTTCATCCAATTCTGAGACTGTTCGAAAATTGACTAATTTCACTAGTCGATTTAAATATTAAAATATTCAATTTTCACAAATTAACTCTAAATTCAATTTTAAAAGTTCTAAAATATTGCTATAACTCCAATATGATAAAATAAAATTTTACAAATCAATTTCAATCATATTTAAACCAATTTTCAATTATTTCTGTATTTTCAACTATTAAATTATCTATTTAATTATTCAATTAAATCCAATTATTCGAAATAAAATTTATTCAACTTATAAATTTCACTTATTAATATTTAAAATCAATTAAATATACAATTTTTAATTAATAGAAATTTTGGGTCGTTACACTTGTTTATGCCCATTCTTTCAAGTTTGGGTTATGTTCTAATTTATTTCCATTCTTTCATGTGTGGATGTTGTTCTTGTGAGGTAAAACCTATTCCATGTTTAGCCATGTGGTCTCACAGATTATTATATATTCACTATCTTTCTTGAGTTTTCTCACGCTAATTTTCCAAACTGATTTAGGTGTTATTTTATTTTAATGCTCTGGTCAGAACAAGTTTTTTTTATTTAGGTTGTCATTGGTGGGACATAAAGTTAGAGTAGAGATGGATGTTCACCTGTTGTAGTATTTTTATTTCTGCTTTATCATTATATATGCCCATCAGCAATTTTAAGGTCAGGAAGTTATAACTATCCAGGCTGATGAGGTTTGTTTTTAACTCTGATATACCTTGTATCTTAGAGTGATAGTTTACTGTCTTTGTTGTATTATATATTATCGTTTTGCTGTGAGATTTTGTTTCTTCTTTTTATTTTTATTTTTATTTTTATTTTATCCTAATATTCTGCCTTTTCGGTAATTGAATTTGCAGCATTGTAACACTGTGGATGTATTAGGTGCCGAATTTCGAGGGTCGAAGAGGTGGATTATTACACCAAATAAAGATCCAATAATGAAACCTTTTTTGAAAATTTTTCATTACCCGATTGCAAGTTGGTCCAGTTCCAATAGTTTCTTCCATTGAGAATCCTTATCCTCATCCAAACTTGTAGGAGGGGCGACAGCTGCTTGGGAATGAAGCATTTTAGGATGGTCCTCATTAGATGGATGTATGGAGACCTACTGAGACAATTCATCATTTTATTTTTTAATTTTTTTGATCCCATCCTCATAGATGACCATGTAACAACTCTCTGTATCTTTTAACAATTTTCCTAATTCAGCAATGCGACCTTGAGCAGGCTTAGGCTTCTTTTTCTAATTCTTCTATCGACAAGCATTGGTTGGTAATGCAATCATATTACTAAATGGTAGCCTGTTTAGATTCTTCAAGTCAATTAGTTTACTCCTTATATTCTGAAAACAGTTCTTCTAACACTTCATAAATAGCTTGATTCTTTTCTTTAATAAGATCTGCATTACCGGCTTCAAGCAACTTAAAATGAGTCTTGAGGTCATCATTAACGTTCAAAGAAACCTGCTCCCTTAGACAAGAATTGCAAAGAACACATGGAGGACAACCGCCTTTGCTAAAATCTAACTAAACAGGTTTTGTTGGAAAGTCTAGAATAACATATGAACAAAATGTGGGCAAGTAGAGAATTATTGAACACAAGGCTAATTCTGTTTTAAAACCAAATCAAGTAAGGATTCCCTAGCGGCATTAGCTCATCATATAGCTCCAAAACTCAATCGTTGCAGGACTAACTCGCAAAGTGCATCTCTTTCTTCAATCACTTTAGCAATCTTGAATATCAAATCTTAGGGTTCTCTCCTCAGTCTAGTGATGGACTTTTTCAACTTTGGCTTCTTTCCTTCTAATGACAACAGACCTCTCTGTTAAGCTCTCCAAAGCTTGTTTTCCATTTTATTAATATGTTCTACCGAGTCTACAAAAAATCTACTACCCTTAGTAGGCTCTAATAAAAGAGACTTATCAATATTAACCATCCTTTCCTAAAAAGGAAATAAGAATTAAATGCAACCATAGCTAGCAAAGAAAATCATAAACATAATGAAACAGACGACAATAAGAAGAGAAAACTTCCAACTTAAAAATTATGGTATGATGATCGAGCAAAGAAGAACAATTAGGGAATTATAGAATGAAGTTCTCTCTAAATTTTTGAAATAAGTAAAGAAAAGAAAACAAATGGGAAAAAGAAGGAATCTATATAAACTAAGCTAAGGAAATCTGAGCCATAGGGTCCAAATGGCACGACACTAGCGATCGTTCGATCAAAATAATGACAAATGAAAACACATAAAGAACAAGAAGGATTTCCTAGAAAGGCGATTCATATCTTTAACGAGTAAAACAATAGCCAATCAATATAGGACTCGTGTAAAGAAATATTAAATGCAAAGTGAATGATAAGATGGTAAAAAAGAACACGCATACTACAACCCTACGCTAACATGCATTAGCTCAGACTTAGAGAAGTAAATATTACACTCATTTTCCCCTACAACATATATAGTGCATGTCTTATATTGCAACCACGTGATGAAACTGCACATACCAGATAGAAATTGTGATAGTGAGAGATGCGAAGAGGAGTAGAAGGCCGCACCGGCAAATAACTTCAAATCTAAATCAAAAGAAAATATTGCCAAGGCATCAACAAGCAACACATACTTTTCCTTTAAAGGACTGCACCATGATCCTAAAACAACGGCACATGCTCCACTTATAAAGATGCACTGAAATTCTAAAACCGAACCCATATTCTTCTAAGAGGCCACACCGCGCTCCAAGAACAATTAGACTGTATGCTCCGAAAGATGCGCTCTAGTAAGAGTGCCCTAGGCTCTACACATGGACTGTGCTTAATTTCTTTAAGGAACAATGGCCCCAACTTCTCCAAAGGTTACATCCTCATTTTATGAAGGACTCTCATAAGCTCAACTTAAAAACCATGCTATAATTTTCGTAAGCCAGCATTTTAGCGTGAGACGACTGTGTTGCATTTGCAAAAAGCCATCTACATGGATGGGAGGCCCGCATCGTAATTCCAATAAGATGCACCTTATTTCCATAAAAAAAGGCTTCATCGCATTCAGAAAAACTACATGTCTTCTTCAGAAGGACAGATCGGATCGACCTAAGACGCATTGAGCAACATGAGCACATCCAATAAGCTAAACACAAGGGATAGTTTGGAGAACGCATCCACGATTCAAATCTCCCACCAAAGGATTCAAATTTCAAAATTCCCGCCTCAGATTAAAATTATCTTGCATAATTACAACCGCCAAATTCTCTCATCCACCTTAATAATCCAAGGGAAAATCATCTAAAGAAAAGATGAATGACATGTGGGTTAGTCAAATGATAAAGAAGAAAAGGTTGGAAAAGGAAATAGACGATCTATGTTACTTCATAATACTATAAATCCTTTATTTTCTAGCAGAGAAATGGAATTTTTGGTGAATTCTCTGAAAATTTACCTTATTTTTTTGTACTCTTTCTACCATTAAAAGCGATATATATGGAAGAAGAAAGATAATAAAGGGTTTGACTTGTAGACGTAGAATTTTCTAAAATCCGAATCACATAAATTTTTGTGTCCTATACTTTACTACAATCATTATTTTCTATTTTTTTACGAATCCTATTTAACTTTTATTTTTGTGAGTTTAGTACTAATACCAGTCTAGACATTTAACAAACAGTTAAAGTATTTCTTCATAATTGTGTAAGCACACCGTAACATAATTACTTGATTAAAAGAAAATTTATTATTACTTAAATTTGTTGATTCCAAACTAATAGGGTAATCGATAATATAATTACTCTATAAGAAATTTAGTGCCGTAAGACAAAAATTCTCACTAACATATACGAAGCCTTATTCTTATAATCGCTCTCATAACCAGCATAACTTCATATATATTTGATAACTTTATTTTTATGGTACCATTATATTTTTGATAGCTTTCATGAACTCGATAGCTTCATATTGACCACAATTTCATAAACTTGACTGCTTCCATAGACTCGACAGCTTCCATAGACTCGATAATGTCATAAAACTGATAACTTTTAAAACTCGATAGCTTTATAAACTCCATAGTTTCCATGAACTCGGTAACTTCCATAAACTCAATATCTTCTATGAACTTGATAGCTTCTGCAAATTCGACAGCTTTTGTGAACTCGATAGCTTCCATGAACATGGTGCTTCCCTAGAATCGATATCTTCATAAACCTGATTGCTTCATAAACCTGATAACTTCATCAATCACGATAGCATCTGGACCTTGCTCTGTGTTTTTAGATTTTTATTTATAAACTCCTTGCTTTCATGTTGATGTTAAATTTGGTTATCATAAACTATTTAAATTTCATCTTTAAGAATCCAATCCAACAACGTAAGGATACCATCATATACGCTCATTCAACAAAGTGGTCATGTATCCATTTTTACCACATTCACCTAAAGCCATAGCACCTCAAATCTATGTTCTATCATGCTTATATAACTACCTGATTCAACAAATATAAAAGCATATAGATTTAAGTGTTAGAGCTTCATTCTTAATCAACTAAATCCAATCTTGGCTCATCCGTACTAAGCAAACCCAACTCTAAAGCCTCCTTTTGTTCACGACTGAAATCCATACCAACATCATATGACTTCTAACAAAAAGGATATATAGACATAAGCTCCAAATGAATTTTAAAGTTTTTTTTAAAGAATTTAGGATATTTATTTCATGGGTTTTGATTGGACTAAAGAGAGGTCTGGGCTTAAGAAGCTTGATAGTTTTGCAATGTAATGTATCATAAATGTTAAATGAAAGAGTAAGGGAGAACATGCATATCTACATCGGTTAGGCCTTGGTCCTATAATATAATACTCTATTCAAATTCACAAAACTCGTTTACTTCATAACTTGAAATCTCTAACTCCAAGTATATAAGAGCCATATAATTTTCTTCATCCAAACGGTATCCTGAACTCAATGGAAAGTATTTCAAGTCCAAAAACATTCTTATGTGAAAGTTATCTCTTTGGATCATATATAAAATCACTTCTCAATTCTAACTCAAAATCCATAATTCCTAAAACATTGAAGTTTACGCTCAAAAAGCTTATAAATAACATTCCAAACACAACGGGAACGGCTGCAAACCGCAATTCCATTATCTCTAATAGTTGACTTTTTGAGTGATTAATCAAATTAACTTATGAATAATACATACAAAATTGTATATCTATGCATGAAAAATATGGGTTTTCACATTCTCTCCCCTTTAAGAATTTTGTCCTTAAAATTTGCACAGTGGAGTAACTCGGCCCGAATAACATACCACTCAACATCAACTAATAAGAACAAATATGCAACAAACAAGTGAACAAATAACTAATTCAATATTAACCAACCATACAACAAGAACAAACAACAAACAACAACTTTGCACTATAATACATACACAAGCATAGCAATGCTATGAACGTAAAACAACAACCACTCATCGTCTATGATGAACGATGAGCCAACACCCAGTGGTCGTAACAAAGGAAAGGACTTAGACAAGAGTTGGTGCCTTTATCCACCTTTCTTAAGTATAATCACCATTTTCTTCGATTCGATTCAGCCCTACTATAATGCCTCAATCGTGTAACTCCTTAAAATGTGAGATACATGGAAAACAAATTGAATGTCTATTACTAAAAAGGTAAGTTGACTCGATATTGGATCATTGATTCTTATGACTATCAGAATAATCTAAAAATGCCTATGCCAACTCTCCCATCATTTAAAATCAAACTTATTCTTCCAAGAAAGAAATTTAACAAATCATTACTTACTGACTTACTTACAACAATTGCCTAGGGATTGATCGAATTTGAAATAGCCTTGACTATATAGCGATAACAAGAAGAATTTACTAAGTGTACTACAACGCTCGTCTAACCAAGCATTTGATTACCACATAGAAGATTTTAGAAGCAACCACATCGAGAATTATTCCTTCGAACCATACATAAGCTAAACTAATTTGATTTTAATAGATCTCTCCAGAGAGAACTACCATCAGCTGATCTTGGCTAACTGGTAGCATCATGAAGATAGACTACTAACTCTTGTGCATTAACCACTATGTACCATGTAACACTAAAGTTAAAGTCACATCCCCTATCTGTTATCGTACCATATAGATAGACCACTAATTACAGTGTCAACTAAAGTAATATGTAATATACCAAAGTTAGACTCATGTTTGTTATAATACAGTGTCATCCAAAACATAATTTAAATAGTCTTGTTGCCGATGATTTGGCAACTCAAGACCAAACAACCTAAACAAGAGTAATCCAACCAAAAACTAAGAATTATCCATTGGTCTGTTTTTTGTTAGTGAGCAACTAATAAATCATATTTGGAACTTAACTTTGAGTTACCCTTCTTGGACTGAACCCATTCAACCTAAGTGCTCGTGCATTAAGTCCAAATGGTAGTATCCACTAGTCCACTCGGTTAAAGGTCAAGAAATCAAAATGGTCTCTAAATGGATGACCAATATTATTTTACATACTCTCATAAGAAAGATTTCAAATCTCATATTGAAATTTTGGATTAACATGTCGATTTATGTCTTGGGTTAAGATCTTAAGATCTGGGTAAGATGGGTCTGTAACATAAAAATCATATTTGAAATCTCATCTCTCCCTAGTGTAAAAAGTGGATTTTAATGAGATCTCAAACGAGATGAAGGAGAGTGTTTCTACTACCTTGATTTCCCATAGAAAGCAGGAATGCTAAAGTCATAGGAAGCAAGGAAATTGGATCATCTTGGCTATTATTGATAAGCGGTCCTTTTATGAGAATGGATACTCCAGACAATTCCATGATCAATAAAAATCTCAAATCCTTCTTAAAAGTGGTAATTCCTCAACTAACTCTATACCTTGATTTGGGCTTTTATATTAATGTGCCTAAAGTTGTCTACTTATGTGAGCAACAACTCCATTCTACTTGTGCTTGAACAATTCCAAGTGACACAAGAATCTACATATATTATCTTTACTAGTGTTAATTCCGAGTTTCTAAGACCATCACCAATTTCATCACGTGCCCTCCTTCAGAATTCCTATACACCAAGGTATCTACATGGACATAGGCATAAACATAAAAATTAGATCCTCGAACTCATGGCTCGTAAGATCACCCTAATCATGTTGTTGCGTTGATTAGCCCTATTACGCGTAGAACTCAATTGTTGTCCTAACTGCTAAAATCAACATCCTATTCCTAATAACTCCAAGCTAATGGAGATTATTAATTATATCTACTATAAAGATATCTTTATATAATAATAAAGTTTCTATACTGTGCATTCATATGTATGAGGCCCTCCACTGGTTGCAAATTATATGAAGAAAAATTCCTTATCTTGTTTGTTGATGATTCCTCACAGAAGGTTTAGATCTATTTCATAAAGATTAAAGATGAGACATCTGCTCAGTTTCATAAGTGGTAAACCTTCATAGAGAGGTATTAGAGGAATCATTTGATTATTATTAGAGTTGGAAATAGTGGTGAATTTATGTCATTATAATTCATTAGCTATTTCTCATTTCGAGGTGTAGTGAATGTTGTTAATAACTTCGAGGAATCACAGTGTTATGGATGGATTGAGAGTATAAGTCAAACATTATTGGAGAGGAATAGGAAAATGAGACTGAGATTGGCTACTAGATTAGAGATGAGATTATGAGTAAAGGCATTATCCGTTATGATAATTCTCATCAATGACACACCTAACAAAACCATAAACATGAAGGTCTTAAAGAGTTATGGGAAGCAAAGCTTGCGAAATATTGATTCTTTATAAAGTTAGGTTTTCCAACATATATAAGAAACAAGATAAATTGGATCCTAGAGGAACAAACATATTTTGTTAGTCTATATAGAAGGAGGAAAAGGATATAGGTTGTAGTATCCAACAATCATGAGTATTATGACTAGAAACAAGTGATATTCGATGAGAGGTCTTTATTGGAGGTGAAGATATGATAAGATGACATCATAGAGTGAGTACTAAATATGTTAGCATTCATAAAGTATTTTATATGCAAAGAATTAATGGTAGCTCTATTGATGATAATATTACAAAGATTCAAACTCAAGGTGAAGATTGTTGCAAGTAACACCAATTGATTTTGTTGGCCTTAATAGTGGCAATATTGATGTTGATGATTTTTTGACTTATGAATTTCGTACCATGGAGTTCGATGGTGAGTTTGATCGTATAAACCTTGGAAAGTTGGGAAAAATTATTAAGAAGAAGATTGAAGTAGATAAGAAGATCATCGAGAATATTTGCACTTGATATTGAATGAAGAAGGTGAAGCACACTATGAGTCATCCATTGGTCTTTGATATTGAATGAAGAAGGTGAAGCACACTATGAGTCATCCATTGGTCTCTCAAGTTCTTTATCTACATGTTCATCTCCTACATTGGATGTACTAAGATATTCAGTTAATTGTTCATATACTATGCTTATTGATGTGGTGATCTCTTTCTTGTGCTCATGAAAGAAAGGTGTTGTTGAAGTTAAGTTTAGGCAACATTATCCAAAAAAATTTAGATCAATCTTGAGATAACGATTCCATGAATTGTATACCTAACAACTACTTGAGATATGTTGACAGTGGACAGCACAAAACTTGCACAATACAAAGAGTTAAGACCAATCACTATGTGAAAATGAGCAGTGAACGTTTTAGGCTAGTGGGCTTCATTCCTTCAACTGCTAGACTTGCCAGATTTATAATCTAACAGTGATGGTTAATTTTTATCTTTAAAAATTAATTTGTCTTCCATTTTCTAAATCTTAGGAGATTCCATGGTTTAAAGTAAAATAAATGGAACCCTAGTTTCAGTCATAAATTAAACTAAGATTTTCACTTGCGAAAGGGTCTAGTTGTGAAATTGATTATCTTAGTTGGAATTATATGTTAGGTTTTCAAATTGTGATTCCATTCTCTATTTGGATCTATGAATCTATGTAGACTTTGCCTGCTCACATATATTCAATGTTTATAAATTTCATTGTTGTTTGTTGGTGATTGATCCTATACAAACTGATCTTTGCTAATAGTTTGTAATATATCAAATAATGGTATAATAGAGATTTTCTAAGCATCTCATTATTCTAGGAATCTATTAAATAATATAAAAGTGGAAGATTTTCTAAGCATTTTTCTTAATTATAGAATTTTCAAAGCTTCTCCTTATTTCCAACGGCTTAGTTATTATTTAAGCATCCATAATTTATATTTTCCATAATTATTTATATTTATGCCTCATTTTTAGTTTGCTTTTTACAAATCAAACCATTAGAAAAAACAATAACATGATATTTGTTATCACTTATTATGAGAGACCTATATGATTATTTAAAAAAAAAATTATTATAAAGAAAAAGTATTGAATACTGAATAATGAGAAAAAATTAAAATAATCTTTAAACGTAATTAAAATTAAAAAAATATTTTTCATATTCTGCTTCTTATTTCCAACATTTGTTTCTTCTATTTATAATGAAATATTTTATTAATCATTTGATAATATCGCATATTTACTTTGAGTAAATATTTTGAGATTTGCTGAAGGCCCTTGAAATGAACAAGATATACTAATTCACTATAGCTACAATTTTGGAAATAAAAATTCGCCCCTTGTTTTGAAATTTAAAACGTGAAAACAAATTCTCAATAACAGGTTTTAAATTACCCTTTAAAATTATTTTGGATGATTTTTTTTTTCAAAGATCAAATTTTCGCTTAGTTAAAGGTAAATAAAATCAACCTTTTCTTCTTCTTAAAATTAGGTACTTAAGTGGTAATACATAGTTGTACTACAAGACTTAGGTTGTGTATTGCATAATTCTATTTCTTTTGAATGTTTTTACAAAAGTGTAGATAATTACAATGTATAATATTTGCGATATACATGGCAAATACTTGAAGTTTTCACAGTGATATATACATAATTTATTTGTTAATTCAACCAATTAAATATCAAATGATAAAATTCATATTTATCTACTTAACCGCGTATTAAAGAAATTATAACAAAATATAATTTCGAAGTTAAACAAAAAACTAAATGTAATAGTATTTGTTTATTGTTTAAGAAATATTAAATCATAATAAATAAATTAAAAAGTCTCATATAATTGATGTTTTGTATATAAGTTTTATTCATTTGTGTGCAAATGTAGAAATGTGTAAAGCACCTAATAAGTTTGGCTCAGTTGGTTGATAGTTCAAATAGTAAGATTAAATGTCACGAGTTCGATCCTCGAGATCGATACTTGTTTGCACTAATAAACCATGTTCGAAAAAATGCGTAAACCATCGCAAAGTAAAAATTATATGCTTAAATAAACATTACAATTTCAGTATATAACTCGTTTACATCAATGATTTTATTTTACAAATTGCATTACGAAATCTATTATTCATTATATTTTACAATTGTTTTTATAATGTTATCACGTAAACATCTGGCTTACACAACATATACTTAACGACAATAATTTGGGCCTCTCAAGGCAACATTTCCACACCATATTCTCTCGTAATACCGGCAGTACAAATCATTTTCTTTTTATGAAAATGATTTAAAATAAGGGAACTTTCGTAAAACCACTGTTTTAAAGTTTCAAAACACAAAACATATATTTTCAGAGCACTCGGCAAATATTTGTAGAAAACTCTATATATATTTGCAAAGTACCCGGTCAATATTTACGGAAAACTCTACAAATATCTTCAGATTTCTTTTTGCAAATATTTGAAGTTTCTGCACTGCAAATATTTATTTGTAGAGTTCTCTGTAAATATTTGCATTTTTTAAAGAATTTGAAATAAGACCGATTTTAGTCTGAAAGACACAGTATTTAGCATTTAGTCCAAAGGACGTCGAATGCTATATTAATACGTCATTAGATAAAATAAAATGACATATTAAACAAGCATAAGATAAGCAGAATGCTAAATTAAACTAACATTAGATAAACTACATTAGATAAACTAACATAACTTAAAGAAATGTGAAATATATATATTACACATATATAATGCTAAGTTCACATAACATTACACATATATAATACCAAATTCTTTTTACACACATATCATTACACATTAGTCGGGAATGAGATAAGAGCAAGAAATATACTTCTAATTTTTTATATAGATTTATTAACTTTTCGGGTGTAACCAATAACTCTTTTAATTTTATTTGGAAAGCAAATGCTCCTTCTAAATCTAAAATTCACATGCGGTTAAGTATGCATGTAAAACTAAATACTATAGAATTTTTAAAAAGAAAAAATATGCAAATTGATAATAAATGTTATTTTTGTAATCTACATTTTGAAGACATTAAACACGTATACTATGATTGCATGGATACTTATTTCATTCTGAATAGTATCCTTAAAATATTTAACTTTAATCTAACAACGAAAATATATGATTGTGAATATTATTGAAATAGTTTTAAATTTAAGTTCAAAAAGAAAAATAGATTTTTACTTGACTCTTTAATCATTATTATTTGTTGGTATATTTGGTTTGAAAGAAATCAGAGAATTTTTAAAAAGTAATTATAGTCATTTTAATAAATTGATTTTTATAATTTCTTCATTTTGTTTTAATTGGATATCTAATCCTAAATATAAATTAGTTAAAAATAATCTATGTAATGAATATCTTAATAAGGTTAGTCATAATATTAATCTATTTAAATATAAAAATAATATTTTTAACATTAATAATTGTAGTATCTATTTTTTCAAACTTAAATGATGATTTCACTATGTATCATAATCTCTTACTGATCATAGGGCCATAAGCTTTCTTTGTTTTGTTTTAGATATTGTTTTAGTTTTTGTTTGTTTTTAGTTTTTAGCCCTTTACATTCGATTTGGATTCCTTTCCGTCTTTTTTCCATTCTTTATTTTAATCCTTCGTATTAGCTTAGCTTTTGTATTAGTATTTCTATATATATATATATATATATATATATATGTATGTATGTATGTATATATATAAATTTCATTTATATACATATATGTATATCATTTTAACTTCTTTCTTTAGTATTGTTTCAAATATAGGTCTTGCGCTAGATACGGTGCTAGTTTCTCATTGCAGGTTCATAGGATTGCGGCTTGCAAATTGCTGTATGCAGGGAGAGGTTCTTCTCAGTACATCTTTTCATTATGGAGTTTTGTTCTCAAGAGGATTCTCTATTCAGCTATGCTCTTCTTCCAGCTTTACTGAGTCTTCAATGTGGCATTTTCAGTCCAGATCATTCGCAGCTCCATTTCTGATCATTCGCTTTTTTCGAGCCTTCTGAGTCAGCAGTATGGACTTGCCTCCTTAGATAGAGTCATCTTTCAGTTTCATTGGTTTTTTCATAGTTTTTCAAGTACTTCTAACAGCTTGATATCGGACGGTGAGCATGCCGGAGCTCGGTATTGGGTTGTAATGGGCGGTGGGATTGCTAGATCTCATTTTAGGAGTAACCGAGTTTTTTCTCTGATTTTTGTATTTAGTTTAGCAATCTGTCAGACATGTTGGCAGCACCTCGACGTTACACACACACACACACGTGTGTGTGTGCGCGCGCGCCCGCGCGCTAGTTTAGAGGATCACACGTTTTCCTCAAAAAAATATAATACCAAATTTATATAATATTCGTTTTCATAGTTCATATAACATTTGTTTTATCTAATGCTATATTAATACATCATTCGGCGTCCTTCGGGTTAAATTTTAAAAACTGCGTCTTCGTTCAAAATTATAGCTGAAAATTTTCCTTTTTTTCTATTTTTCCGCTTAAAATATGTGATTAATGTTCGGGTTCAATTTAAAAAAAGAAATTTCTTTTTCATCGAAATAAAAAATATGAGTGAAATAAGGGTGTAAGCAAATTTCAACTTTAAATAATATATTAACCGAGAACGTATGCATAAAGACAACACTTTTGGCCTGTCAACAGCCGAAAAAGTTTTCAATATTCTTTTCGTCTACAGCTCAAAACATACAAAATTACAAATCGTCTTCTTTTTAGTAAATTGGCTTCTTCTCTTCAAAAATAATTATCATTATAAAGATCTAAAATCTAGGGCTTCTTAGTCCAAATTCCTAAAAGTCCGACATGGGTTTCTTTGACGCTATTCTCAATTGGCTCCGAAGGTATTGTCCGTTCTTTTTATTCGTTGACTGTCAGAACGTTTGAACATAAATTTGATTTTTATTTTTCTGGATGAAGTCTGAATTATTTTGGAGTCCGTATGGTCCTTTTATGTTGGTGGTAGTTCACTCTAGGTTAATATGTTCATCACAAAACCCCCCTTCTGAAATAGATTATTAAACTTTGAGTTAAGAATAAACGGGTTTTAAATGACGAGAAATATGGTTGAGATGTTGATTCTTTGCTAAGGGAATTTATTATATCCATAATCAAGTTGTGATTGAGATAGTCTGGACATGCTTGACCAAGATATTCAAGTTCAGCAGCTTAAAAAACAATTTTGTGTTAGCCTATTCCTTTTCATAGTCATTTATGGAATGCGATAATGTATACTGATTGTGAGCTGCTTGAATCTCCATATTCAACCTTTCAAAATTTGAATTTTATTAGCAATTGAAGACTTGAGGTGATTAAAGCGAGGATAGAAAACTGTCAAAGAGTGAATCGTATATGCACAACAAACAAAGCCGAGGTTATATGCCTGGGTTGCAGAGACCTAGATGTATCTTGTATTTTAAAGAACATCAATTCAAATTGGGTCAAAGCAAAGTAATCACTAGAAACTAATGTAGTGTTTGTTTCGAAGAGCAACACTGAATATTGCTGTGAATTGACAGTAATCAGTGTTCAGACTGTTTGGTAGGGGAAAGCATCCAGCCATTTCCTTTCAAATCAGCAAAAGTTTAGTCAGCATTCAAAAATTGCTTTTTTGAACTTCTAGCTCTAAATAAGATCAATGCTACTGATTTAGCTCTAGATATTTTTGTTTTCATACCGTTGATTGTATGTGTTCACTATTTATTATTTGTTCACAATAAACTTTTTAGATATTTTTTTCTCATCAAACTTTCTTCTCCAAAAAATTTGATATCATGTATGTTAACATAAATAATGATATTTATTAATACGTTCTCGCATTTATTGAAATATTTATATATGTTAAGTGTTTACATTAGATGGCACTGTAGCAGTACTGCTAAACAGATTTAAATTTGATTAGTTGGTGATTGCTGTAGTACATGTCGTGTTTAGACTTAATTTTGTTGTGTAACATCAAAATATTTAAATTCATGTACAAATAAGTTTTTAAGTTTTACAAATAAGGGTTGATGTAGTTTCCAGTAAATATAAGAACATAAAGTCTGAAGTTAGAGTTGAGAAGTTGTGAAGATTATAATATGTATAATAAAAGTCATAACAAATATTTTGGAGTAACAAAACATGAATAAAACACATTAATTTTTTGTTCCACGTAAGTGACATAATACATGGCCCTGTGGCGATGTAAATTTTGTTGAGTTGTATGTAATTATTTTCTAGTTTACTATGAACCAACAATTGCTTATATTACATAGTTGTATGTAATAATTTTGTTAGATATTTATTGAATTGCTTATATTACTAGGAAAACAATACGTGTCAACAATTTCAATTTGGCTATATAATGTACATATATTTCAATTAACAAATTAGGGGTATTGTCAAAAAACAGTTTGTTATCGAAAACAAAATTCTAATCAGTAAGCAATTCGGTATTCAACATTTAGTCATCCAAACAAATGAAGCCTGACATGGCTTAATATTTTAACCAATCTATGCATGTATTGTTATTCTATACTTCACCTATCTAATCTGTTTACTAATGGAATGTTGTTTATAAAGCATTTCCATCCTGAAGCAAAGTGTTAAATAAATTATTCAAGTATTAATATCTCTGATTCCGAACAATATTTTCTGCTAGTTGTTCATGAGGTCATCCAATGACTATTAATATTACCAAGTGCTAAGAACTAATCAAATATACTACAGCTTGTTTTTCAAACAGGAAATGGAACTTTCCCTCATTGGTCTTCAGAATGCTGGAAAAACCTCTCTTGTTAATGCAATTGCAGTATGTGTTTTGAAACCTTAGGACATGTTTGGCTCCAAAATTTGAGTTTTGTATTTTGCATCTTCAATATGTACTTAAAAAGGCGTGGAAGAGGAGAGGGTGGAAAATCCTAACCATTACAACAAAGAGGGGAGAAGAGGGAGGAAGAATATGGTTTTTGGTATTTCTCAAAAGGTGGAAAACAAAGACAAGCTGTTTTTAATTTTGTATGCTAAAACCATTTTTCAAATTGACTGTTTTCCATCCTCTACTCTTCTCCCATGCCTTTTGAAGTACATGCTAGAAACACAAAACACAAAACTCAAAATTTTAAGTCAAACATGCCTTTAGCTTCTTTGTTTTTCCTATGAGTTTGTTTTTATTTTGACGCTTATCCTTCTCAAAATTATATTTTTATCAGACAGGAGGCTACAGTGAAGACATGATTCCAACGGTATGCAATTTTACATATGCTATGCTTTATTGTAAAATCTTTTTTGTATCAAACCAGGCTGACATAATTTTATTGCAAATTTAGGTTGGTTTTAATATGCGAAAAGTAACAAAGGGGAATGTGACCATAAAACTATGGGATCTTGGAGGACAACGTCGGTTTCGGACAATGTGGGAAAGATATTGCCGTGGTGTCTCTGCAATTGTGTACGTATCATACTATAAGTTGGGAACTGTTCGAATCTTGATTTTATTTTTATTTGTAAAAGCAAGCAATGGAGCCAATTGGGAATTATTTGCAAAAAAGACTAATATCAACAACATAAAACCTTTGCAATATATCATATTTCTTACGTATTGAAAAAGACAAGGGGAATCCAGTATCAGAAATTAGGAACAGGAATCAAGGTCTAATCCACATGTTAATAAACATTACCACATTACCTTTCAGCAATTTTGCTATATCTCCCATGTTCATTATGCTAACATAATAATTCATGTGGGTACTTTTATCTCAGTTGCTAAGGTTCTGATAGAGACAATGGCTTGTAACACTTAACTTAAAACATATCTTGTATTCCAAACACGTGCATAACAAAATTGCACAATTATCTTTCATAAGAAAATTGAATCAGTCAAGAATATAATTTGCAGTATGTTTTTCTGAGATTGTGAAATAAATGTGGCAAATTGTAATGCTCTCGGGATTTGTTTCTTTGTTACTTTTAATGCTATTAACATGAAAAGAAGAAATTTAAAAATCTGTAGAAGGGTTCATTGTTGCTACTTTTTGCCTTCCTGCTGGGCTTGTTAGTAATATCTAAATGTGATATCTGAAATTTCATGCTCTATAATACGCGTCTCTTGTGTTTTATTTTACTCATTTATAGGTGCACAACTACTAACTTATTTACTAAATACTATAGGTACGTAGTCGATGCTGCTGATCGGGACAGTGTTCCGATTGCCAAAAGTGAATTACATGATTTGCTACTGAAGCCATCATTGAGTGGCATCCCTCTTCTTGTTCTTGGCAACAAAATAGATAAGTCTGAAGCCCTCGCGGAGCAGGCATTAGTTGAGCAACTGTGAGTACTTCTATCTATCAGGTTCTCCTGTGCGACTTATAATTTATCAAAATGTAATTTTTTTCCTTCTATTATCCTGGTTCTAATTATACACACTTTTACAACGTTTTTTATATCTATTATTATACAAAAGTTTGGTTTGATTTTCATAAACAGGGAATGACTCTTAGATCCCTATTTTTAAGGTAGCATACAAAAAGCCCATGTTCAATATAATATGCATTCTAAGTCTGTAGTTTTCCATTTCCAATATTTTTTGTCTTGGAATTTTATTTTCTATAACACCAAAAATTATTACACTTGTATTTTTTCATGCGTTGCACTCATTTATAAACGTATAAAAAAATATATGTTTTAAAAATATGTATCTAATTTACATACATGTCGTTATGAGTGCTTCTCTTACAACATTATAGAGAATGAGGACTTATACTCAATGACCCCTTCATATGTTTTAGTATAATGCAAGGTTCGAGATCCCGTTTTTAGTCTTTTGTAAACAAAAGATATAATTTATCTTCAATTGAAAACTAAGATATAAACAAAAAATACTTATTCATTATAAACATTTATAACACTTAAAATTGTTTATTTATTACTTCATTTTTCTACTTTTTATACACAACCCTTAAATATTATGTGATTTTGTATGTTTTCTAAGTTAAAATTTTGAATTTTGAATATTTATATATTTGAACATCAAAATAATTCTTTTATTCAGTTACTGAAGTAAAATTTGAAATTTAGCAGTTGTTTTTAATTAAATCGGAGTTTCGGTTTAGTTTTGTTTCAGCCTTTACCAAAACCGAAACATGACGAAACCTCAAACCTTGGTATAATGTATAGATCTAATCTATAACGAACATTTGAGGTGGTTGTTTAAGTTTAACTTTTCTTTTATTATCATGTGGGTTATATAAAAAAGAGAAGGAAATTAATTTTTATTATCGTGAATACATTTTAGTATTATGGTTACAAGTTCCAAACGTGTATTGGTTTTCTTTACAGAGGACTGAAGCATATCACGGACAGGGAAGTATGCTGCTATATGATCTCATGCAAGGATTCGATCAACATTGATATTGTCATTGATTGGCTCATCAAGCACTCTAAGACCGCAACATAAAAATTTCATAAATCAGAATCATATATGTATCATCTCTGAGTGGTTTATATATAACAAAGAAGAAGCTCCCTCTTTAATACTTGATCTGGGTTCTGAATAGTAGCATGATACTGCATATATGGCCAATTATTGTTAATTTGTGTACAGCGTTGTGCATTGTGTTTATTTATGTACATCACCTGGTGTTTAAACTCTGAATATGATGATATGTATTTTAGTTTTACCATGCTGTGTGACAAAATGATGTCATTTTTGCATGGCAGGTTATTCTCTCACCCGGCTTATAAACCATGTAAGTTTTGTGTGAAATCTCTGCATTACTGTTGATTGGATTTTCCGATCGACAAAGTCAAAGTTGGTACTGTAAAGACCATCAGATCATATTCTAAGTATTGATGTCAATGCATACTCAGAATAGTGAATGATTGAATCCTTTTTCAATTTACATGCGGTTTGATATATAAATGGTCGAAACCAAGGAATTTCCTTGAGATGTTTGCATATATCCGAACTAGTCTTCTGGTCTTCAGAAGCTTGATATGGCTGAGACTTGGTTTCAACTATAAATAAGCACATTTTCTTCTTTAGTGGAAGATGCACATTCTTTTGCGAGATATTACACATTCCACGGGGTACTAGTTTGTGGAACTAGCGGTACAAGGATCCACCAATGAAACAACTATTTCGTCTAGCGCGACTATCCAAGTAATGTTAAAGAGACTTCATTTGTAAAGAAAACAAATTTTGTTGGGACTCTATCTAAGAAAAAAATATTATGAGAATTTCATTAGAATAAAATGATTTATAATTTTATCTTTCATTCAGAGCAAAAGTCGACAATAGACCATTGAAAATAAGAAAAAAAAGTCAATAATTATTTTCCAAAAAACATTTTCGATGAGGTTTTGCCAAAAAAATTAAAAAATGACGATTGGTCGTCAAAAAGCCGAGGTTAGCTACGGATAAAAAAAAATTCTGTTAGGCGGAGGAACAAATTTTTTGTACACCGCCTAGCAGTTTTTCGAAAAATGAAAAAATGACACACTATAGCTAATTTTGGTCTCTTTAACAATGTCCTTGTATCTTTTTGATTATATTTTTGGGTTTTGTATAATTATTTATGTCAATGTAATCTATTTGAAGGTTATTTATTCTCTAAATGAATGATTCCCTTGGAAAACGCCCATAACAATTATCATCTTATATTTAGGGACAATAATTTCGTACCAACCTTCTAAAATAACCAATTTCAAATGTAATAATGAGATTTCATATGATTATTAACAGAATTTTTTTTCTAACTATCCGATTTCTAAGAGATTTTACATGATTATTTACAAAAAAAGTTAGCTAAGTATTTGATTTCTAGGAAAATACTTATTACAAGGATTGAGGATTTTGGTCGATACCATCGAAATAGATCAATGATCAAAGTAAAAGAAGTGAAGAGTTGTTGATCACCATCAAGAGTCTCATAGATCATCATTTGCGGAAGGGTACTACTCGCAACTATTAAGAGAAACACAACCACCCCCCCCCCCCCCCCCTCAAAACAACCAAATCAGGGGTATAATTACTAGTACTAAATGGAAGAGTAAGCTTAGGTGATGAGCAACTAGCCCTCTTGATCACTTGTATTAATTTGTGTCGATCTAGGTTGCCTCACGAACCTGATGTATAGGTCCTTGGTTTATTGTTTTCTCGATCATTTGCACAAAGGCTAGACACTTTGGATCAGTCGAGTTTTGATTGCTCTACCTCGTGAATCTTTGAATCATATACATGGATATTTGAAAGAATCTAGTTTTAGATATTTTGCTTGAAAATTGAACCTAAAGCTTATGGACTTAAGTATAAATATGAGAGGACTTTAAGAAACTAGGATCTTCGTGACACTTTAAGAACTCCTCTAAGGGAAAAAAAAACTGACTATCATTGTTGTTATTTTTACTTTTGACATAGAATTATTTCTTGTAATATAAGTTTAGGTACTACTATTATAGTTTAACAAAAAGCTGAATAAAGTGGACATTTGGTGGAATTATCGAACCATTATAAAATCTTGTGCGTTCTTATTCGTCATTTCGTTTCATAATTTCTTATTTTTTTATCTTTTATTTTGTCATTTAATCAATATATAAGTAACTATTATAGAATCAGATCAAAATCCTCTCCTAGACTATTATTCTGATCTACACTTGGGGATAGGAGTACTCCATGATTCTAATTGAATAATTTAGTAATTGATGTTGTAGAAACATTTAGTACTTCCATTAAGAAGAACCCTTCTTCTCAATAGTGATAAAAGTTCAAAAGAGCAATATTTGTTTCATTCAAAATGGTATACCCGAAGAATGTTAAGTGTAGAAAATATCAAGAACAACATCAGAAATGTAAGGACAAAAAATGCTTCTAAAGGGACTGTTGCAACATTTTGGATAGGGAAAAATCCAATTTCTCCAAGAAATTAGGTTGATGGAAGGGTGAGTCATCCTTACCATGGCGATAACATGAGCACAAATCTTAAAGTTGGAAATGTTCTTGGAAACCATAGGGCTAATGACAAAGCGCAACATGCTAGTAGTTAGTCTTACGTTGTTGGATAGCCTCATTCGAGAAGGTGGCAGTAGTCGAAGGAGGAATCAAATGTGGTAGGGTTGAGAGCGATCGAAGACATGAAGCTTCAGTTACACATTCTGCAGATTTAAGTCATTCATCACATAAACACGATCGTAGGACTCATGGTGATCGAAGAAGGATTGGCAACAATGGGAAGGCAAAAAAAACAAAGGAGAAATATTAGACTTGGAAGGGTAAAAGATTACAGGAGAGATAAGCCATGAATAAATGAGAAAAAGTGGTCTCCAAATGACGGCTGACTTAAAGATGGAACTGTCAATCATTTTTCTTCGTAATGATCATCATAATATTTTGCATGATCGAAGATGAGATACGCAGGAAGAGATTCCTCTCTACCTCTAGTGCCCTATAATATTAACTTGCGATGTTAAGCGCACGTCCAGTGGGGTGAGTATGGGGTTTATCATACAAACCTTCCATAACTCATCAAATATTTCTTATTGCATATAATGGGGAAGGGGGTGGGGTCTCTATGTATATAACATACAAGATAGTATTATGATCAAATTAAAAGAGATGATAAATAATTGAATAATATAGGAGTACATCCTGTGACCATACATGAATAAATAAATATTCATAATCTCTCAATACAATGACTACGTAAGAAAATAACCATGTCTCAATACCATAGATAGTTTAACTACAACATGACATACACAATGGAATAATAGTAATAGCTCCAAATAGCGGTAAAATTCTAAGCCACTTGCTCGTCTCCTTTGACCAACTACCATGTGCGAGTCACACCAAAACCATCTCTTGGCCTACTCATGAGAGTATTTGAGAATTATAAGGAAAACATACAAATAACTTCATGTTAGACATAACGGTCGACATGAGGGATTCAACTACTAAAATGTCATATATTAAGATATATGGATCATCTAAGTACAATTATGCATACTTGACATTCATGTTAGAGTGATCACGAGACATGCTTAATGCACTGTGCTCATATCACCGTCCTGCAATCACAAACACTAACAAATAGATCTAAATGTCTAATTATCATCTTAGCTAAGGGTTAACTACTCTACATGGTGAAGTGATCTGGAGTTTCAAGGGTATTGTAATACCCCAAAAATTAAATATATATTATAATTAAAATTTAATAATATAACAATGATAATTAATTAGACTAAATTGGTAAATAAGATTATTTAAATAATGGAGGAGCATTATTTTTCAACTTTTGAATCTGATAATAAGACTTATAGCATCAAGTCCGGCTTATTTTTTGATCAAAATAGTATATAAGTTTGTTTAATTCGAAGGTCGTATGAAGCAGATATAGAAGAATTAATTGCCAAGTGAAAAATCTAGAACGTGACATACATAAAATGATATGTTTACATATGTAATAACCCTCTCCAAAATGGGCTTAATTTTCGACCTAACAATATCCCATCGAACCATAGGTTCATTTCGAAGCTGACTATTGATTGGTAAAATTGATTAAATAAACAATATATAGAGCTATCTAAATATACTTTTAGAATCTCACAATGAACGTTATAAAATATAATAATGAAATAAGTACCCATTTCACACATTCATAATCTCATAAATACAACATTCCAAATATCCATAAACATAATGTCTCAAAATAGTACATCAACATATCTAAAAATCTGGGTACATCAGAGCCAATCATAATCATAAATAGATAGTTACACCACCGCAAGTCTTCACTACCTTCTTCGCACTCATCATCGGCAATGTTTCCCCCAGGCTCATGGGTTGAAGGAGAAGGAACTCAAAACAACAATATCCGGTGAATGAAAATATCAGATCTTACTGTAATAGTATTTGGGGAATATCATTTAGATAAATATCATGTACTATATATTTAAAACTACATCATTCAGAATATACCTACAACTGTAAGTCAATGGCCCTTCCAGTCCAGCTCCATACCGTATCCCTAATTGTAGAACAATGGCCCTTTCCATTCCAACTTCATAGCTATAAAATGGGTGCAACACAACTATGAAGCATATTGGGTTCAACAATCCATCTCCTATCAACCATACCCTAACGATGCGGGAGAAAGTATCCGAGTCACTTATGACATTTTAAATGGCAAATATGCAAACTTTGACCATTTGATACGTAGATCCTAGGGAAAACCCCATCCGTTTAATACCTAGACCCAAGACGAGCCCTTCCTTGGTATTCCCTAGATGGTATCATAAGAAATATCATAAGGCCACTTAATACTTCTTAAATGTAAAAGAGCTAGACCCTCCAATAGCCATTTAATACCTTCACCCTAAAGTGGAACCCCTTAAGAGATTTCTACTACCGCACCTAAAAGATTATCCCGACCATTTAATACTTCTCGAATAGGAAAGAGGCAGACCTACAACAGCCATTTAATATCTCAACCTCAAAGCAGGCATGCCATGGGATTACCCACGTCATTTAAAGTAATTTCCCAAGTCATTTAATATTTCTTATTAAGGAGAGAAGATCCTAAATCATCCACATAGTACCTCAACCCCAAAGTAGGCTCCTATTAGAACTCCCTCGTCCATATAGCCTATAATCTAACCATGATTCCTCACATTTTTCGATTATTTGTAGGTGTTAGTAGCTAGATCAGCTAGACAAACATATCTTACAAAATTGGGGCTAACATTATGTCCATCATAGGTACTTATTATAGGTGATGTCTCATGTTTGAACCAAAAATGGCACAAGCAGCCAATGGTTTATGTAGAGAAATAAAAATGAAGAAATAAAATTGAAAAATGAGTAAGAAAGAACATATAACAGTTTATAATGGTTAAACAAATATTAAGGCCTACGTCCACTTAATGATTTTATTGCTTATATTTTGAGTTAGAGGTAGAAGTTTTTACGGGTTGGTACAACTCCAACTACGATTACAAGAAATTAAGAATAAGAAGTACAAGAGCTAAAAAGATCCTAAAAAAATAAGCCCTACCCTCCTATTAATAGAGGTAAGGAGCCTAAAATCTTGCACCAAAGATATCCACCTTATTTTCCATGGCTTGGACTGTTTCTCCAACAAAGTAGGAGGCTACCACATAACCTTATACGGGTCGGTAGTACTCCAAGGGCTTGGGTCGATACGACTCCATAAGGTTTGCAATCTAGTCATCATGAACTCTTTGCTTCGGCTCTTGTTGTAGTTAGCTTCGTGATTCCATAGCTGTTTATGCCAATATTAGCTTGTTTCTGAGTCTAAATGATGGATCCGTAGAAGAACAGAGTTGCTGATTCAGAGGTTTGTGGAGACCGATATGGAGTTGCATTTGATTAATAAAACAACACTTGGTATTGGCCTATAGTAATATGTATGGCATGTAGGTAGAAGATGGGCATATAGAGGCAGAAATATAGATCAGTACCGACCCAGGAGTAGGGTCGATACCGATCCACCACTTGGGTTGGATCTATGTTTGCTTTGGTCTTGGGTTGGTTTTGCTTTTGTTCCATGGCTCTAATTTTGTTTAGTTTTTGGACACTTGAACTATCTCTTTGGGGTTTCTGCCTTAATAACTCCAAGTTTTACCCGTCCATTCTGTCCCAATTGCTTAGTAAAAAGATGGATAACACTTGTCCCTCAAAGTACATATCATTTCAAACATGATGTCCTTTGAACCAAGATAATTGGAATTGCTACTAAGGACTCTACTTTATGTTTTGAATGGTCATTATCCTTTCTGCAAATCAATTTTGTGAAAAGTCATGTCTATAGTCATTCGTCGTGAGTATTACCAAAATCTTGGCATTACAAATTTGGATCATGTTCTTATGATTTGTCATTTTGATCCTAATAATTTCAAACCGAATCCTTCCATGGATTATTCAAGTGTAAATCAGATTCCCTTTGATTCTACTTGTTAGGCTTTCTGGGTATGTACTCATACACGTATTTTCATGTGCATGTTCTTTGAGTAACGAGTGTACATACATGGTCCACCATATGCGTATACATAGACATATATCCATATATACATATGTGTTATATATATATATCTTTAAAACTTAAGACTCGGTACCGACCTAGGCTCCTGGATCGGTACCTACCCTAAACTTGGAACATTTTCTAATTCCATTTCCTGAAGATACAGGCCTGTAGTTTTGTAAAACCCATCTCCTTCCATCTCATTTCTCACTTGCATTCTTTCCATTGGTCCAAGCATTAAGCCAACACTGAAAAAACTTCATCTCCAAATCAAACTCAATCGATTCTCTATGGCTATGTATTCTTCCAAACACTAGCAATCATCATCTCCAACCTTTAAGACACCCATGCCATTACTCGAGCTTCCCGAATTCCTCCCTACCAATCTGAGTTTCTAGGTCCCAATTTTGTTGAACCATACTTGAATTGGTCAAGGTAGGCGATAGATGGAACGATAACTATACTTGGATAGCTCATCATGGGTGGCTATGGTTGAAGCGCATGTTAATGGCCGTGACTTAAGTGGAAAGCAAGAAGGAAGAGGAGGGTGAATGTTTCTCTTTAAGTTGGGTCGGTATGACTCCAACACATGGGAAAATTTCACGAACTCCAAACTCACAAAAGTACATTGCAGCCTTGGCGGATTGGCATTGAACTTCCACTTTTTGGTTTCAAAGCATTTCTAAATCACGTCAAATAGAATGAATCTCGTTGGGATGGTCAGCAAAGACGGTCACTTCAATTGATATCCAGAATTTAAAAATGAACTATTAAATAATATCGGAAATCTGAGCTGCATAAGACTGGACGACACTACACTAGATTCCACTTTAGCACAAAGGGCACAATTTATAATTAATTAATGTTGATCACATGTCAGGTTTTTTTTATTTATAAAAATGGATCAGAGACGTTCCAAACATCTTGTCACTCAACCATAGGTACATCCACTTCTGAATACATTGAATCAGATGCCGAGTCGAGTTCAACTATGACTCCACATGCATAATGAACTCCGATAGAGCATGCACAGTAGCCAGAAAATCCACAGGTGGAATGACAAATTCCAAAGAATCCAACCGAGCCGGTAGATGGGCCAGAAGTAGATCCCGCACCCAGGACCATTAAGAATGCTATAATTTTAAATGATCATGTTACCTCCAAAATCGATGAAGAATCCTTTCAAAGAATATGCAACAAGTTATATCCCACAATCAAAGAGCTCACAACCTTAGTCCCGTCGCACCCGAGTTGTCTTTGTATCCTAAATGGTTATTTTGCCTAAATAGATATATGTGCGTAGCGGGCTACATCCCACCATTCAATCAGTTCATCCATCGACTCCTAAATTTCATGAGGCTGGCTCCAACACAATTACATCCGAATAGTTTTGCCTTCCTTTTTCAGCACATACCTTGTACTCACCGAACACTTACATCGAGTGCCTAGTGACGAGGAAATTTGATACATATACAACTTCAAGAGCTGAAGAGAAAGTCCTTCCTGAACCTGCATGGACTAGATCAAGGGTTGTAAAGTAGTCTCCAACACATGGAACAAGTTGAACTATTTCAAAAAAGAGTGGTTCATTTTTGTTGTCCGCTTGGATTGGCATGCAAATGGCTATTTGGATGCAAGTTCCATTTCATATGCATTGTATGAATTTGCCTTATAATTTATAGGTTTAACTCATCTTCCTTGGTTATTCAGGTGTTCTAACAAGACCCAATACCATGGAACTTTAAAATGCTATTAATGCTCTTATGGTTGTTCTAGCAGAAGATCGAGATATTAGAAGCCTTTTGCTAGATGAGAATATTCTCACCCATGTTTTGTTTGAAGTGGGCCGTAGTACTAGTATAGTCCAAGTGGTTGCCAGTGATGAGATACTGATAATGTCGATCACAACAACTTGCTCGGAGGAGACAATATTGATCCGATGTGCCCCCAATCCCAAGTCATGTGACTGGAGTTGAATAAAATATTGAGCAAGTACATAAGCATGCCTAGGAAGGTGAGATTATAGGTGAGAGTGGTTAATCTGGTCATGATGACATATTGATGTAGGCCACGAGTCTTAGACCGAACAACCAAAAAATGACCAATAGTCCGCTCTGAAAAAGAGACTTGTTGTGAAGATTTCCAAGACGCAGACTCCCACTGGACTACCACCCTAAACCACCCATGCTCATACAATAGAATAGTGCGCTGCTAGAGCACCCGGTCAATGTAGGACGATTATCAAGGGAAAGGGAAAAAAGATGAGGAATAAAAAAGAAAGGAAGAGATTAGAAGAAAAGAGAAAGGAATAAAACATCACAAATCACATAACCTATCGTATACTCACAATGCATTAGACAAAATATAATAGTTATCATAGATATAAAATAGGCGAGATAGTAATAATTATATGAACTACATAATCAGAGTACATATGCTCATATAGTTATACAAAATAGTAATAGAATTTATACAACCAAATAAACTCAACTATAAACCATCTCTAATAATAGTAAGTCAACGCCGTCACGACTCTACAATGTCAATAATAACTTAAAAATAAATACGAGAAAGCATTACTATCTGATAGTCCATCTACATAGCTCCAAATGCTGTTTAGACATGCTATCTTGTCTACTCATTTAAGAGCACTCGAGATATAGAAGCAAAGCATAAAATCTCGAATCAGACAACAGTCAAGTATGAGCGATAAATAATACCAAAACACTATAAAAGTTGGTATAGTAAACAGAGGATATGAAGAATCATACCTAACCTGTCCCTACATCCACGGAGTTAGCACATAATATAGGATATATGCTAATCTATGATAGCCATCATAAGTGTATTGTACATCAAAGTACCAAAGGTGTCTAGATATCAACATCGGTAATATCTACATCATATGACATTCTAAGGTGATAAAAATAGTCAAACAAAAATTGCATCCATCATCCATCCTCACATTCAATCACTTAGTGCATTGGATATATGATATTCGTATGACCTCATCACCTAGTTAAGGACTACTCAACATTCCAGTCTTTCAATACTCGTATTCATGCCTCTCTATAGGCCAGGAACTGGACAACCATAGCCATAGTCCAAGGTACAATGATCTAAACATCGTGTGATCTAGGGGTCATCGCTACCCCAAGAGAGCTTCTTCACATACCCCTACTTTACGAGCATACATTGAAACCGACAAATGTCAATGATCCCTTTGCATACATCCTCCATGGCAGAGGTCATCTTGGAACTGTTCATACAACTACCATCTAAAGTCGTCGCGGTTGGAAACTACTCTAGGCAACCTTCATAAGTCATAGAGTGTCATCATGCATCCCATAGCTCGCCTCCAACAGTCCCCTCAATCCGACTTGTCGTCGCTCTCCCTGCATCCCAAAATACAACTATCATCATTGAAGCTATCACTTTCCATCATGGAATCATCATCATCGAATCATGAAGTCATCATTTCGAAGCATCACGTCTTTGCTTCGTCGCCAAAACCACTCGTCGAAGAGCAGTAGCTTCAAAATTGAATGTCGAGCGAACGAACGAACCATCGCATCCTTCTTCTCGAAGCTGCTTTATTGTCAATGTCATAATTGGCGAAACCGACCATCATCAACTATGGTAGATATTGATGACTCTAAAGTAGTCGATAAAGACCACTTTGGTTACGTACTTAACCAAAACTGGTTAAATACAACCCAAATGAGAACGTCCGGCATCTTCCCTCAAGTCTGAAGCATATATCTAAGTTTGTCATCCTTCATCTTTAGATCAGTCGGCATACACCAAAACTCCTCTACATATTTATCCCATCCATTCAAGTTGATCATCATTTGTGCTCTCAGTCAATATTCAAGAAACTCTACCACATCATTTGAGTCCCCATGGTGTATGCATTCGATTAATATACACCAAACTCTATCTAATGGGATTTTCCTATATTGCCTTCGAACGGCGTTTTCAACCAACTAACAAATAAGTAGACATGCAACCAACAAGCATAGAAATGTCTGTAATAGCGTACATATATCTATAATAACACAATATAATCCATCTAAGTAAACAATGTGGAATAATGTGGAATTAATATCAAAACAGCAAAAATCTACGAACATCGTCAAAATATATCGTCAATGGAAAAAATGTGATATTTAATTTAAAACTACTTTTAAACACTTTTAACTCTTTTTATAAAATAACGTATAGGTTTAACTATTTTACAAATCCCCTTCCAAAATTAGAAAACATTCCAAAACGCTGTTTTAATACTAAACTAACAATCGTAGTACAGTAAGTGACAATATCACCCACATTAACCAAATCTGAGTAAACCATCGTCAAGTTTCAGAGCTCTTCATCATAAGTGCAATGCAAGAAATGATGTCCAAATCGGACCTCGTATGCAAAGGATATGCATAATATAAGATTTGAGATCAAATAAATAGTTAATTAGCTTAATAAACTAATAATATACCTTAATTACCTAATTATCCAATAATACTTCTTCTTCCCCAAATATCATTCCAGGCCCATACATACATGTGCACACTATAGGAAATGCCATGCATCTTCCCCTCAATCTCGCTCGTGTCTCAACTAAACAAGGATCCATTGGTTGCAACGAACTCTCCATCGCATGCTCCTCCTTGTAGATGCCAACACAACACGCTCGAACCAAGCCTACTGATGACGACTATAGCAACGGCAAGCAACAAGCCTGATGTCGTGTATTGTTATAGTCATTCGAGTTTGATGAAATCTGGCATATATGTGCTATCTTCGAAGAGAAATCCAATGATGCTGTCGATGTCGTCTAACTCTCCCTCGATCAACCGTAATATGAAACCTTAGTTCGCCATTGATACATGGCCATTTCCAAAATCGACGTCGCACCCTCCAAATTTGATATAAGCTTGAAGATTTTTCTTGATACGAGTTCGATGGGGGTAGTCTCACAATTTATTATGGAGCAAATCAATCGACATGAATTTTTGAAATGAAAATGGAGTGGTAGCCATGTTTTTCTTTAGTATTCAATGGAATAGTAAAGGGAATGAGATTAAGGAATGGATGAGGGTTTTGACAATAATAATAATGTTATATGTACCTTATTTGAATTCTCAAATAAAACGTTGCATGTTTCGAGCTCGCATAATCAAACGGTGCATCCGATCACCACGAAACTCCTATACATGCATCACCTTATTTTTCAGATCCTGATGGTATAAATTTCATCGCAGTTCAAGATAGTGCTATAGAATGATAATTTTGTGCTTTTCGAGATGGTTCCAACTATTGAATTATACATTCTCCAAGTATGCGATCCATATACTTATTTTAATTCGTAATATCGATACAAATTCAATTGAAGTGGTCTCAAGTCCTGATTCAATCATATATGAAAAATCATATTTTTGGGACCATCAATCATTAACGATTCAATATTTAAAAAAATTATTTAAATATCTTATGGTTAAAACACTGGTTGTTATACCAACACAGCCTCCACCAGTTACAATTGCAGAAAAACAGCATTAATCCCATTAGCATGCACATTTGCTGGCTTAGGGCCAATTCCTACTAAGTTTGGCTCCTTTGATGTTGATAATGTCATTATTGAGGGCCCCGATTCCCTTATTCGTGTCGATAAGGACATCTTCCCTACCAATGTGGGAGAGATCATTCCCATGAGGAAAGCTCCTATACACGGTCCGTCGGGGAAGAAACTAAGACACTCGCCCACGTGTGCACTTCACGTCACTACATAGAGCTTCACTTGCAGCCTTACTCGTTGAACCTAACTAGTTCCCGTTTTCTTTGCAGGATCCATGAAGAAAAGAAAATATATACTCCAATTCATGGAGGATAATACGACTCAACATCGAAAATGCTATCCAAGTGCTTACTATCATGGTAGTGGTAGGGAATTGACTCTAGCTACCAATCCAATCGAGATAAAGGTAGTTGCGATAGAGATGATCAGCATAGAGATAGCCATAATAGAGATTATCCATTGATGGCTCCGGTCCAAGATATTTCCCCAGGTCCAGGTCTCCTCCTTCAAAGGACTTGGATAAACATTAAGATCATCGAAATTACATCCCAACGGGTAGCATATCTCGTGCTCCACCTCCAGTAGTTGTTCCTGCTTAGCAGTTGACCTCAGCTTATCGCAGTCGACCTTCTGACAGTAGGTATCAAAAGAGTAGTTTTGAAAATTCTCATCATAAATCTAGAAAAGAAACTATTGAAGCTTGGTCATCTCTCTGGTGCAACAACTTGCCATTGATGCTTGAATGGCTGAGCTAAAGTTCCCAAATATTTGATTTGATGGACTTAAGCTCGGGCCCAACATAAAGAGAGTTCCATTTGATGTCCAAGAGAAGACCGTTGCTTGGATGATCAATGTTCATAATCAATACAATGAATGGTAACAAATAGTTAAAATGATCTCCAAGGTTTCAAGGGAGAGGGAAAGTTCAAAATTGAAAAAAAAACTCGTCAAGATGATAACAAAAGAATCATAGCTCATCTTGATGCTGAGGTTGAAAAATCGATAAAATCTTAAGTCGAAGCTGAGAAGAAGGCCAATGATGCCATTAAGGCACTCGAAGATGAGAGGATCAAGCATTGGGATGAGATAGAGAACATGTAACATTGGAAACATAATCTGGCACTAGAGAGAGATGCCATGAACATGAACGCGACTGAACCGAAGACCAAATTTGATCGCGAAACAAAGGAAAAGGATGAGGCGCTCTAATGAGCTCAGGATTACTACAATCAACTGCTCGACACTAAGGAAGAGAGAGACAAGGTGGTCAAATGTGCTCGGCATGTGGATGCACTGGTTAAGAGGAAGGTGAGGCCGCAGAGCAGCGGTTGATAGAGAGGTTTGGATCAGGGCTCATCAAATATAATGCTAATGTTCTCAAGTTCCGAACCTAGACTGGCTTGGTGACAATTATCCCAAGGTTTTGGGCCCGGCTTGGGAATAGATTTTCCCAAAGGAAAAAGCATTCTTGAAAGGTAGTGAGGTGGACCTTGCTAATCTAGATGAGGTATTAATATATGATGAGTGTAGTGTGCTGAGAAAGGGTGAGCTTATTCTTCATCCAAAGCGAGCCACTACTGTACAGAAAGATATGGATGAAGGCTTAGGATCGACACCATACGATACCACTACTAGCCAAACACCTAGTTCCCAAGCTGCTCTAGATTCATCCTCCGATCTTGGGTATGATCCAAAGGATCCCCACATGCATAAGCCTACAACCTTTCTCCTATCATAGAGGCAAATTATGGTGGCACTCCAGCCTACATAGAACCCCAAACAGAAGAAGGTATCTCTCCCTTATGTTTTAGAAGGTTGACGTGTCATTGATCGACGTCATTAATCCATCTTTTTATGTCTCTCAAGTATTAGGTTAGCCTCAAATCGTCCCACTTCTCGATAAGGACTCTTAGCTGGGATAATAAGTTCTTGAGATAAAATCAGTAACTATTACAACTTCAACAATGATCCTAACTGTTAACGCTAAAATTTGAACGCTAACACCCCGGTGTATGAAGTGAGATTGTGAAAGCACCACCCGATAGCTCGGGAACAGATTATAAGCAGATAATAGTGAAAAAACAGTAAACAACAGCAATTTTATAGTGGTTCGGCTTAAGAGAGAGCCTACGTCCACTTTGAATATCTTTATTGACGATTTGATTACAAGTCAATGCAGTTACACTTTGATTACAACACACTTTGAGTTTCAAGTGACTTAGAACAAGTAGCCTAAACTTCAATGTCGATCCAAATCTTTGAACACATGTTAGACATGTTTGATTTCTTCGTGAAGTTCCTTGTAGGTATTGAAGTAGTTCAGAATGCAGCAGAGTAACGGCGCTTGAAATGAATGAGCAAAAAGTCCCTTGAATGTTGGGGGTGGCCATGTATTTATAGGCAAATCTGGATAGAAATTTTTCGCCCAAGTCCTGAGTCGTGACCGACTCAGGCTAAGCCGTGGCCGAGTCAAGTTGAGTCATGGCCGGCTTATCTGACTAAGCATTTGGTCTTCTCACTAGCTCATTCTCTTGCTGGATTCTAAGCCAAGTCCTGAGTCGTTGGCGAGTCAATTCTCACTGGGACATGCATTGTGGCAACGGAATACGACTCAGTGGCTTTAAGTCGCGGACGTGTCATCCTGAGTTATGAGTCATTAAGTCATTTCTTAGGTCGTCAATCCTCTTGAGTCGTTTCTTATGATAAGTCGTGGACTTGTTGAGTCGCTGAGGCAATACCTTTGATGAGTCGGTAATGCATTGAGTCGGTCTGTCTTGTGAGCCGTTAACTAGTTAAGCCACTCTGCTCCTTCAAGTCGTTGAGTCGTTGATCCACTGAGTCGTTGTCAACTCCGAGTTGCTGCTTACCATGAGTCGTTGAGACGATAGTCTTGATGAGTCGGTAACTTATTGAGTCGTCCTGCCTTGTGAATCGTTAACCCCTTGAGTCGTAACCCTTTAAGTCACTTTGAGCTTTAGGTCATTAACTTATTGAGTTGGTGACTCGATGAGTCGTGAGGCTTCCTGAGTCGTAGATCCTTCCTGAGCCGTTAAACACCTTAAGTCGTGGCCCATCCCAGGCCTTAACTCGTTGACTCCTTTAACTCGTGGGCCCCTTAACTTGTAGGCTGGAACGGGGTTAACATTTGCCCCTCGAAGCACACGCTTAAGTCGTAAGTCGTGTGCTTCGACTTATCATAACTCGGGCGTGCCGATTCGAGTTCCAGCTCTTCCAGATATAAAACGCTTGACTCGTTCCTCCTATCTCCCACTTCTTGTCAGCGATCCTCTAAACCGCATCCGCCAATAACGCATCTCCAAGTTCTCACAGGCGATTCCAACTTGATTCTCCTCTGATCATCTCTGACACCACATTACGTAAGCAATCTTGCTTCCCTTCCGATTGTCGATCATCATTAACCTATGCGCTCCGTCCTTACCTCCGATTTACTCCCTTGAGTCTTGCAAGTTTGGTCACTCTAACCATCAATGGATGTAGGGTTGTCTGATATGATGATTTGCGTCTTGAGGTGATTTAGTGGCGTGATAAGACTAGGGTTGTTGATTGAGAGTTTTATTGGGTTAATGGGTTAAAAGTTGGAAGATTAACGGGTTAGGAGTGAAATGGTTTATGGGTTAAAAGTTAGAAGGTAAACTGGTTAGGAGTTAGGTGATGAGTTGGCCAGATAGAGTCGAATACTGCCTTAGGTATGACTCGGCCATTTTTGTATGATCCAGCAACCTTTGCGATTTAACCATGATCTGACCCAACATGCTTCACGACTTAAGCCTTGAGTCGTGGCCGAGATAAGACTTGGAGATTTTCTCATTACTTTGAACCAGAGCTTTTCCCTTTTTCTACGACTTACGACTTAGGGCACTGCCGACTCAATACACCAACAACTCAAAATCGAAGTGACCTGACTTAACTCGCTTCCCGATCCTTAGGTCGTGGACGAGCTAGCCATAGAATCAACGATCTGTCTTAACCCGTAGGAAATTTTTTTGAGCCGTTGACGAGTTAGGACTTGCGTGCATTCTGCTCGAACTTTGAACCATTGCATAAACTTTGAACTGTCGAATTTTATTGCATTCATTCACAGGTTATTTTGGCTTGCAGGCTAACAATCTGTTCAATACAACTTTCACAGAAAATTGGGACGAATATACTGTCATCGACCGCCCATATCAAATGACAGATTAGTTAATAACAGATAATTAACTTAAATAAATCGTGTGAACGAAGTGCTATCGATTTCAAGTAGAATATTAGAGCAACACTGAAGTAGTCAATTGAAACTGACCAGCCTGCACTAATATTATGCTTGAACTTTAAATTAACAAGTTCTGAAATCACCGTAGTTGATCAATCGTCGACCAGTTTAATTCCAGTTATATTTACTTGTTATTTTTCATTAGTTCTGCACAACACTTCACACTTTTAGGAAACGTGCACCTTCGCATTTGAACATCCAGTTGCTTGTGTAGAATGACATCTCAACAAGAAGAACCGATGGGCCAGGCTGAAGATGTCTTCCCAGTAGCCAACCTGTTGGATAACCCTCCGGAGAGAACTTCCACAACTCTGAATCAGCAGGTGTTTAACCAATTGCTTACCCAGTTTGGCATTGCCGAAGCTGATGCCTTACTGCCGGGGCCAAATGATACTGCAGAAAGGCCCCCTTCTGGCTTTATTGCTGTCAATCGCCAAATGTGCTTGAGCGGTGCCATACCACCTTTTAATGACTTCCTTCAGCAGTTCCTGCTTCGTTTATCTATCTCTCCATTCCAATTGCACCCCAATGGCCATGCCATTCTGATGGGGTTATGTGTGCTATTTAGTAGAGTTCTGGACCGATTACCGAGCTTTGAGGAAATATGTTACTTCTGCTCATTCACAAAAATTAAAGATCATCCCTCTATCGTAGTTATAAGGAGTGCTCGAAACCGCAAACTCATCACCGATCTTCCTGAAAGCGTTCATGGATTTCTAAATCAGTATTTCTTTGTTCGCTGCCCTCCAGGGTTTTATGCCATCTGGAGAGTAGGAAGTAAGATTTTCCTGTTTTTATTTCTCCATTCTTGGGCTTTTCGAAATCTGAGTTGCTAAATGCTAACTTTGCTTCTTTTTTCCTGTTTTAGCACTTCCTCCTCCCTCTAGAGATCCATGCTATAAGCAAATTTTTGAGAGATTGAACGCCGTGGCGGCAGAAGAGAGGAGTATAAAGTTTTTGTTAAATTATGGATTTTTACATCAATATGGGCTTCTTCATTCCTCTCGCTTCACTCAGCTTCGTGAAGTCCCAACTGAAATTCCCGATTCTCTGACGGAAACTCCTGATGCCCCGGTCTCTACTAAAGAGAACATGCAGGGAGGAACCTCTATAGAAACTCCACTAGTGAAGTGTTCAATTCCGAAGGATGTTGCGGGGCTGTCTGACAAGTCTGTACTTGCCCCAGTTATCGAAGAGGAAGAACCTCCACGATCTTCCGGAAGATCTGCTAACGAAGGAGTTGAGAAAGCAAGTCCCAAAAAACATGATGGTGATGATGTTTTCGAGGGGTTGAGCGATTTAATTGTGACTTCTCAAGAACTTTTCAAAGATGATGTTTCCAAAACTATCTCTTCTGTAATCGAGGCGACATCTTCTCTACAACAAACGTCAACTCCTCCTACTCAAGTTATCACTACCTCTACTCCACAGAGTGGTCTGTAACTTGATGCGTGTAGTTTACACATTACACAACACTTAGGATTTTTCAGCACTTCTACGCATTCATCTTCTTATACTTTAAAGATTTCTAAAGCTTATTATTTTTATTCCAGATTCTCCAATAGGGCGCAGCAGCTCATACTACGATGATTTCCAGCGCTACGGGAGGCGTAGCCAATATGATTATAGGCGTTTCCTCCCTTCTTACAGAGAATCTGATGAAGAGAGGGCCATCAGGAAAGCAGACGAGAGACGAGCATATGAAGAACGTCACCGAAGAGAACAAGAAAGACATGACCCTCCCCACAGAGATGATGATATTCAAAAAAGAAAGACTCACGATGAAAGAGGTAAAGGTCACATGGACGATTCTTCTAGCAAGCGGGCTAAACTTACTGAAGAAACAACGCCGACAGTTTCTGAAAATGTTCCTGCTCAATCTCCTGCCCCCGTTCGTTCCGACATTCAAACAATCATCAACCGACCCGCATACCAAGTTGGGCAAGGTCCTCCCACTCTTCAAAGTCGATTCCCTCAGTGGTGCCTGAGAGGGGTTCGATTTGATCTCGACTTGGTTGCTCTCGACAAATCGGCTATGCTGCGAAATCTTGATACTGTCAGGACCGATATTGAAAGAATGTCGAACTGGCAAAAACTTGTCGACGAGCTTCAGAGGGTTAACCGAGCCAATCTCGAGGCCATGCTCACAATGGAGAACGATAAGGCTCAGTGGCAGAAGACTCTCGAACAGCATGACGCCGAAATGAGAAGTATTTCTTCCTATAATGAAAAGCTGGAAGCGGAAGTAGAAAAGCTTAAGGAAGAATTAGCTACTTCATCTACTTCCTATTCTCAAAGG
Organism: Allium cepa; assembly: GCA_030765085.1. Lineage (NCBI taxonomy): Eukaryota > Viridiplantae > Streptophyta > Magnoliopsida > Asparagales > Amaryllidaceae > Allium > Allium cepa. Next base: position 404,116,872 of record CM060940.1, on the reverse strand, counting down.
AGAGCATGCTTCAGCAACAAGTACGAGATGCGCATGCCAGTCAAAGGGCAATCGAAGATAAGCTTACACACAAGGAGAAGGTCATAGAAGAATATCGCGCTGAAACTTTACAGCTGCGAGAACAGACCGGCTCTCAAAGCTTGGAGATAGAGATGTTAAAAGCTCGACTTGCTATGGCCGAAAAGGAGCGTGACGAGGCTGTTGCTGGTAAACTTGCGGCCGAAGAGGCCCATCAAGCAACCAAAGCTGACATTGGCTCCACATTATTTGATTTTTATCTGCACAGCATTTTGGGGCGTGGCAGCCTTGCATTTCTAGGCCCTAAGTATGAAATTACACTAGCTGAAGTTTGGGAGGCAGCACTTGATATGCTTGGTGGTAAAGGTGCTGGCTACGCTGAGTCAGCTCTTGAAGAGCATTATCTTGATGATGATGCACGCGCCGCTCTTGTCAAGGGAAAAGAGCAACTCGCCAGAGTGCGGGCCGGAATGGCGGAAGGGGAACGTTCTGAAAAAGAAATACCACCTTCCACTTCTGAACGTCCTTTAGTTTCTTCTGAAGTTGACATCACAGGTTCCAGTGCTCATTCGCTGCCTCCTACAAGAACCGGGGTAATTACCCCTACTGATGATGAGGCTTTGGAGGATATCGGGGCTCAAAATTATGAGATTGAACTAACAAAGCAAACATCTTCAGGTAATTTTTACATTGGTCCGATTCAGGTGGATCGCCTGCTTGCTCCTCAAAAGTTTGATGAGCTTCTCGATTACTTCTTGAATCTCGACGAACCCATATCTCCCTTCTTTTGGGGAGATACTAATATTTTTAATTTCTCTTCTTCTGCAGTTGAAACACCAAGTGCTGTGCAGACTTCACCTCCTCCGGTTATCCCTCCTCCGTCTCTTCAGGTGACTCCTCCTTCTGCTTCACAGCCCGGGTCACAAGAGGAGCAAATTGAGGCTCTTCATGATTTGGATGACCCTATCGCTTCGCAAGAGCAGAAAGATGAGGGACGTGAAGGAGGCGAGAGCTCTCTGGAGCGGACTCCTTCTGATGACGTAGTTTTGTCCGCTCTTGTTACTCCAGGGAGTGAGTCTTCTTCGAAGAGAAGAAAGAAGCACGGAACATCGAAGAGGAGGGGGAAGAAAATCATTGCTACTGAAGAAGAATCAGAAGTTGCACCGGTTGCACCTCCCTCTCCTTCTTCCCTTATGCCTATAGATAGACCTGAAAAGCTAATCATTCGGCCGGGCAAAGGGTCCAAAGGTGGTAAGAAGAAGTGAAGAGTCGGGCTTCGGGCTTTTTGATTCCTTTTTTGTGTAATGGTCGGATGTTGTGCAGGCACTGGCCCCTGCTTTTTTATTTTGAAACCTGTATCTGCAATTGAATAAAATGATCCTTTATTTGTACAGACTCTTGTTTGAATTTGAGAATGCATTTATTATTCATTTTTGCACAAGTTTATTTATATGATATTGCGGTGAACTTGTGGTATATTGTTTGAGCGTATTTTACCGATGTAGCTATACCATTTTGTATGTAACTATACCATGTTGCCCCCATACCATAAGCTTGCTGCAATATTTTATACTTTGAGGGGACTTGCACTCTTATTTTCTGAAGAATAATTACTTCATTCTTGAAGAAATTTTTCGTAGTCAACTTCCTTCATATAAGTTTTTACGCTTTGTCCTTCGAAGAAATCACTTTTTTTTCTTTTGCTTATGTACGCATTTTGCCAAGTGAATTCTTCTATGTGGTAAAGCGGGCCTCTGAAGGGTACTTTAACTTTCTTCCTTTTTTTTTTGAGGAAGGTTATTTTCTAGAATAGGTAAATCACTCTTCCTTTGAAAGTTAAAGTATGCCCTTGATGAGGATTTTTTTTTTAAAATAGAAATTTGTACTTCTGAGGAGGGATTTTTCACGTTTCAACACTTGGAAGTTTTATTTCAATCTTGGTGAAACGTGTACCTCCAAAGAGTTGTGCCTTTGAAGAAAGCCTTTTCACGTTTCAACACTTGGAAGTTTTATTTCAATCTCGGTGAAACGTGGGCTTCCGAAGAGGTCTTTCTTTTTGATTGTGTCCCCGGGAGGGGGTTGTACCTCTGAGGAGGGATTTTTCACGTTTCAACACTTGGAAGTTTTATTTCAATCTTGGTGAAACGTGTATCTCCAAAGAGTTGTGCCTTCGAAGAAAGTCTTTTCACGTTTCAACACTTGGAAGTTTTATTTCAATCTTGGTGAAACGTGGACTTCCAGAAAGGTCTTTATTTTGTTTTGCATTTCAACTTTGGTGAAGTGAAATTCCGAAGAGCGGCTGTTACACTTCAACTCCTGGTGAAATGTGCCTCCGAAGAGGTCTTTATTTTGTTTGCATTTCAACTCTGGTGAAGTGAAATTCCGAAGAGCGGTCGTAACACTTCAACTCCTGGTGAAATGGGCCTCCGAGGAGGGCTTTTATTTTGTTTGCATTTCAACTCTGGTGAAGTGAAATTCCGAAGAGCGGTCGTAACACTTCAATTCCTGGTGAAATGTGCCTCAGAGAGGGTTTTCATCGCCTGGAAGTTACTCTCTCATGGTTGGAGGGTCATGACTCCTCCAATCTTTTTTTTTGAGTAGAGAACTTTCTTTTTTGTGGCGTATGACCCATTAGAGGTCTTTATCCTCCGAAGAGTTGCGCCTCCGAAGAGGACTTGTGCTGCCGGTGATGGCTTTGGTTGTTCCCTTGTCCGCTTGCTTATGCCTTTTCGGCGATCCTCTTTTTTTTTTTTTTTTTTTTTTTTTTACAAGTAACTTGTTTAACCCAAGGAAGTGTACTTCATTATCAGGCAAGTTCATGAGAACGAGCATCAGCTTCTTAATTGGATGTTTGTTTGTTCAAACGATCTCAATTTATTAGCAAAGGCCCGTTTCTGTCGAAATCATAGGCCGTTCAATTGAAGTACTTCCTATCTAGGATTTGAATTCGGAGCTTTTGTGACTTGAAATTTGGCGAGAATCACTTGGTCTTATTATGTGCAAGTTTCACTTCCATTGTCTGCAAAAATTTAAATCGACATTTCAGCAATACATTCTATGTATTTTTTATATCGAAAATAAAGCAAACATGTAATAATAATAAGGAACACAAGATTTATAGTGGTTCGGCCAGGAAATTGGGCCTACATCCACTTTATATTTTTTTATATTATTTACTTGCATCAGTTTTACAATTGCCTTCAATTACAAGAATCATACATTCATAATTCTTTTTACAATATTTCAACAAAATTTTCAAGTAAAGTATGGACGCAAATGATTGCTGTTCCATGCCCTTGGAATTTGATCTCCTTCGACAGTAGTGAGTTTGAATGTGCCGTCAAGAAGCTTCTGACCTATGACATATGGTCCTTCCCAATTTGGCCCAAACACACCTGTCGCTGTCATAATTCTCTTCAGGACTAGGTCTCCAATCTCAAAGTTGCGTTGGCGAACTTTGGAATTGAAATGTCTGGCTATCCCTTGCTGATGAGCTGCAATTCTGAGATTAGCCTCATCTCTTTTTTCATCAAGGAGATCTAGCGCTTCAAGCTGTAGCTTTTCGTTTTCTGCTTGATTGAAATGGATTCTTCTATGTGAAGGGACCTCTATTTCTACCGGAATCATTGCCTCTGACCCGTATGCTAATGAAAACGGGGTGTGCCCAGTCGCAGTTTTGTGAGTGGTTCTGTATGCCCATAGTGCCAGTGGTAGCTTATCGACCCAACCACCTTTTGCTCTTTCTAGTTGCTTTTTGATGGTTGACTTAATAATTTTATTCACGGCTTCCACTTGCCCGTTTGCCTGCGGATGAGCCACTGCTGAGAAGCTTTTTCGGATTTTGAATCGCTTGCAAAAATCTTGGAATTCTTCACTTTCAAACTGAGTACCATTGTCTGTAATTATTTTTTGAGGCACACCGTATCTGCAAATGATGTTTTTGGTCACAAAACTTATCATCTTCTTTGAGGTGATAGTAGCTAGTGGTTCAGCTTCTGCCCACTTAGTAAAATAATCTACAGCAACAATGGCATATTTAATTCCAGATTTGGCAGTTGGTAACGGTCCTACAAGGTCTATCCCCCATATTGCAAACGGCCATGGACTGACCATCTGTGTTAGTTCAGTGGAAGGAGCTCTAGGAATTTTGGCGAATCTTTGGCATCTGTCACATTTTCGGGAATACTCTGTATCGGAGAATTTTCTTTGCTAATGTTTGGCCACCTGAATGATCACCACATTCTCCTCCGTGTACCTCCGCTAGGATTGCTTTGGACTCTTCCCTGGATACACATCGAAGTAATGGCATTGAGAATCCCCGTCTGTATAATCGGCCATCCTGGATTATATATCGAGAGGCTTTTCTCAGTAGCTTTTGTCGTTCTTTTGAGTTCCCTGGTAAGGATCCATTGAGCAGATATTCTGTTATCGGAGTCATCCATGATTCTTGCTCTTGAGACATGCTCATGATCCAATCAATGTCCATCTCATCAATGCTAGGAGTCGACAGGACCTCCACTGGAGTTAACCCCAGAAATTGAGCTTCGCCTGTGCTAGAATACTTTGCGAGAGAATCTGCTTTCATGTTTTCTTCTCGAGGAATGTGACTTATCATGTAATGATCGAAATCACCCAGGAGTTCCCAAGCCTTTGACAAGTAGGCGGGCAGATTCCCCCCTTTTGATTGGAATTCCTTTTTGACTTGGCATACAATAAGCTGAGAATCACTGAATATCTGTAACGCTCGGATGTTTAATTCTTTAGCAATCCTTAAGCCAGCGATAAGGGCTTCGTATTCTGCTTCATTGTTTGTTGAAGGAAATTCCAATCTTAGTGCATAGCATAATGATCGGCCTTCAGGGGTCTCAAGTACAACTCCGGCTCCAGAACAGTAGTCGTTTCTCGCACCATCGACATATAACTTCCATTGGATTGGGGAATCGTCGACCGTTTCCTCCTCACTGTTACCCTTATCTGTGATTTCTACGATGAAATCCGCTAAAGCTTGTCCATTGATTGCTTTTCGGGGATGATAAGTGATGTCATACTGACTGAGTTCAATATTCCACTTTAGAAGACGACCCGAAGTCTCAGGGCAAAACAGGACTTGCTTTAAAGGTTGATCAGTGAGGACTCTGATAGGATGAGCTTGAAAATATTGCCTCAACTTCCTAGATGCAATTAGTAGACAATAGGCGAGTTTTTCCAACTTAGAGTAATTCATCTCTGCCCCAGTGAGTATTTTGCTGATATAGTAAACTGGATGTTGAATCCTTTTGTCTTCTCGTATCAGCGCTGCACTTAAAGCATGAGATGATACTGCCAAGTATATAAGAAGATCCTCGCCATCGCCAGGCCTAGAAAGTATTGGAGGCGTTTCCATATGGAGAATCAATTCATCAAAGGCTTTTTGGCATTCGGGAGTCCAATCGAAGTTTTTCTTTCCTTTCTTTAGGGCGTCAAAGAATGGGATGCATTTATCTGTGGCTTTGGAAATGAACCGACTCAAGGCGGCGACTTTTCCATTGAGACTTTGCAATTCTTTGTTCTAGGGGCTTTGACTTCTTTTAATGCAGTAATTTGAGCTGGACTGGCCTCAATGCCCCTAGCGCTCACGATGAAACCTAAAAACTTGCCGGATTCCACTCCAAATGAACATTTTAAAGGATTGAGCTTCATTCTGTATTTTCGGAGGACTGCGAACATGTCTGCTAAGTGTTCTATGTGATCCACTGCTTTCTTAGACTTTACTAACATGTCATCGACGTAGACTTCCATAGTCTTGCCCAGTTGCGGTTTGAACATAGCATTAACAAGTCTTTGGTATGTTGCCCCTGCATTCTTCAACCCGAAGGGCATAACTCTGTAGCAGTAAAGACCAGTGTCGGTGATAAAGCTCGTGTCCTCCTGATCTGGCTCATGCATCATGATCTGGTTATGTCCGGAGTAAGCATCCATAAAAGATAACAATTCGTGTCCCGCTGTTCCGTCTACCAGTTGGTCGATTCTGGGTAATGGGAAGCAGTCTTTGGGGCAGGCCTTGTTTAGATCTGAAAAATCGATGCATATTCTCCATTTTCCGTTGGCTTTCTTAACCAGCACTGGATTTGAAACCCAATTCGGATAGGTAGATTCTTTGATAAAATTATTCTCCATGAGCCGATCAACTTCTTCTTTTAATGCCGCCGACCTTTCTGGACCTTGAGTTCTCCTTTTCTGTTTCACAGGTGTAAATTTTGGATCAATATTTAGAGCGTGTACTGCAACTTCTGGGGATATTCCGCACATATCGGCATGAGTCCAAGCAAAAACATCCAGATTTGCCTTTAAAAAAGATATTAAGATATTCTGAATTGACGCATTAAGTTGTGAACCCACATTCAACACCTTGTTTGGGTTCTTTAGGTCAACAGGTATTGGTATTGTCGTTTCCACTGGTACCACTCTATTTTCCCCTGCACTGACTTTTCTAGGGTCCATCTCTTTCCTTGCTCCGCTGTGCTCGCCAGTGCAGGGTCCGCCCTGTAATTGCTACAAGGCTGGTTCTTTGGTGCGGACTGGGGCTGCCGCATTCTTTCCCATTTCTCTTTTTCTGGTTTCTCGTAGCTCTGTCAGATAACACTCTCGCCCAGCATTTTGATCCTCTTTTATAACTCCTACTCCATTGTCTGTAGGGAATTTAATAGTGAGGCACCACGAGGCAAGAATAGCTTTGAACGCTGCCAGAGTTGGACGACCAAGGAAAGCATTGTAAGCAGAAAATTCGTCGACAATCACAAAAGTTTGCTTGCGGACCATTTTTCTCTCTCCTTCTCCAAGTTCCACAAACAAATCAATGGTTCCTACCGGCTGCTTTGGCTTTTGAAGCGTATAGTCTGAACTGCTCCTTGAACTTCCGGGTTAAGTCAGAAAACTGATCGATAGATCGGACTGGCAGCTTGGTGAACCAAAGCAGAGCTACGCCTTCCAGGTATACGGGAAAATATCGGCACTTTATTTCATCAGAAGCCCTGGCACCTGTCATGTGCCAATCATACTTATACAAGAATTCGTTCGGATCACTTGTTCCTTTGTAAGCTGGAATGGTTGGAGGGACAAACTTCCTTGGGAATTCAGCCTTCAAGATTTTCTCAGTAAATGGAGTTTTACTTGGGGCAAAACCCCATTCTTTCTCGTCTTCAACCCTCTGCATACTCTCTTTCATGATTTGTCGGACCATTCCAGAAAGATACTCCTCATCATGTCGAGTTCTAGATCCACCAACCTCAGGAAGTGTTTGTTCAAAGGGGCTAGCAGCCCTCTCAGGAGCATTCCTTTCTTCAGCATCATGAATGTTGCCAGCAAAGTTCCTTTCATTACCTGCCGGTTGACGGTTTCTAGTTTAAATTAACTACTTAAGATCATTGTCCGTACATCCTCATCCGAGATATTTATTTTTAACCGATCTTAACTCTAACCGGCAATTCAAATTTCATAGACAAGATCCCACCTTACGCGGGGTATGACCTTTTAGTTTGCCCACTCCAAGAAAAATGTTAAGGATTGGAAACTCATATCACGTCTATTTTGGTTTATACTCATACCATTACATTAAGGATAAGAGTTAGTGAATAAACAGTCGTGTCATATTCAATTTAAATTTATACTCCCGCTTTTACATCAACGACAAGAGTTAGCATGCGGACGACCATGTCACGTCCGTTTTGGGTTTATACTCCCGCTCCCACATAAAGGGTAAGAGTTAACTAATGGACGACCGAGTCACGCCCGTTTAGTTTATACTCCTCCCCCCAATACGAGGACAAGAGTTGGATGACGGATGGTCGAGTCTTGTCCATTTAGTTTATACTCCTGCCCCCAATCGAAAGATAAAAGTTAGCTGATATTAATCTCTGGATATCGGAAAGAACTTCGAGGGTCCGATAATGAACCATAAAAGTTTGGTTGGCACCTATCTTCGGGTACCTGCACACCTGCATTAGTTGCATGCAGAGTTATTCGAGTTGGTCAAGTTACAATTCTTATGTAATGTAAAGAATGATCCAGGAAGCATTTATTGAAAACGGGAAATAATAGATTCTAGCTTATTACACCGCTTCATTCAATTATGTACAAATTTATTTCCAAGTGAATTAGCATCGTAAATGCTCATTATTCCACACCCTTAGGAGTGAAATCCGACCAATCGTCGCAAGCCTGCAAGTTCCATCTCCAAGCTTTTGCTTTATCCGTGCGGACCTTCCTAAGTTGGGACCAGGTTTCCAGGACCTAGGAAAATTCGGTTTAGAACCAGATCAAAAAATTAGAAGGTCTGATTTCTGACCTTAATGTTGTGACGTCCGGCGACTCGGTTGCGACGCACAGCTGCTCTCAAGTCATCTTCATCTCATTTCTTATCGGTCATGTCAAGGGACTCCAGAAGGAGTGACTCATTCATATGTTAGTGGTAACGAATTACCCAATGAGAAAGTACTTCCAGTTCAACTGGAATCTTAGCCTCCGATCCATAGGCTAGGGAAAATAGGGAATGCTTAGTTTTTGGCTTATGGGTCATTCGATAAGTCCAAAGTACCAATGGAAGTTCATCGACCCACTTGCCTTTAGTGTTTTCCAATCGCTTCTTAAGAATGGACTTGATAATCTTATTTACACCTTCAACTTGTCCATTTGCCTAGGGGTGTGCCATCGCGCAAATATTTTCTTTATGTGATGCCGGCGACATAAATCCTTAAACATAGTGCTGTCGAGTCGGGTTCCGTTATCAGTAATGATCGCTTATGGAACTCCAAAATGACAAATAATACTTTGAATTGAAAAGTTGATCACTTTCTTTATAGTAATGATAGCTAATGGCTCCACCTCAGCCCATTAGGTGAGGTAATCAACCGCGATGATGATGTATTTCATGCCATCTTTAGATATCGAGAACATACCGATAATATCAATCCCTTGAAATGCAATGGCTAAGGACCAACCATTTGAGTAATTTCCATTGACGGGGCTCTTAGAATCTTAGCAAAACTCTGGCACTTGTCGCACTTTCTTGTGTAATCAGCCGCGTCTTGGTTGACTGTGGACAGAAGTATCCATAGTGATAAATATTTTTTGCCAGCGTTTGTCCCTCAGTGTGATCGCCACAAGCCCCTTCATGAACTTCTCTTAGGATTTTTTTTGGCCTCGTCATGAGCGACTGACGTGCACGTAAATATGCATATTTTTACCACCATATTTAATCTATTTAAATTGAATAAATGATCATATTGGGTATTTTAACCTGGTAAAACCAAAATTCAAATTATTTTCAAACTGTCACATATTCATCTTCATATAGGGGTAAAATGGTCATTTTTGTGCATTTATTAAATTGTGAAAATTTACTTGAAATTTTCTTTGGTGTTTTATAGGAAATTTGATGAATTATACAAGTGGTTTTATGATGAAATATGCATGCACAAAGAATATACAAAAGAATAAAGATGGAAATAATTCAAAGTGAAGAACATGGAGGACCTCACCCACCTACCTTGATCTTCAATCAGAGGTTAACGCACATGCTTATGGAGTTTATGGCTTCATGTACACTTAAATGATGATTAGTAGAACCCAATGATTACTTGGCCTACACACTTTCTCAAGGGTATTTTGGGCATTCCCCAAAAATATGAATTAGAGTTTAATACATGTATATATACCCTTTATGTTTCATGTAAGCCTCTTCCTTAGTCTCTCTTTAGTTTAGTTTAGGCTCAAAATAAAAAAGAAAGCTCTCTTTCTCTTTTCATGGCTAGTTAGCCATTTTTACTTCGTGTATTTTTCTTTTTTATGCAATGTTAATTAGTGTTTCCTTCTACTTATTCATTTCCTTTCATGCTAATAGTGTAGATTTTATTTTATGCAAGTAGATTAGTTATCTTTTCCATTAGCTTTCATTTTTCTTTCTTTTTTACTTTCATGTTGCAAGCTACATTTGTTAATCAAATGAAAAGTATAAGAGTTAAATGACAATTTAGAGAATAAATCCACTCTCTAATCACATTGTTCAACATATATGAAATCATGATCTCTTTTTTATGGTCATTAATGCTTTAATTGATGTGCTTATCATAATATGGCATATTTTTGCTATTGATTAGCCAACATAAGCCATCCAACTATAACACATCCCTTAAAGCACTTACTAACTTTCATGAAACTTGACAAAAAATAAATAAAAATAAAACTATTTTAAGTATGGTCTATTAACTATTGATTAGAAATATAGACCATCAAATTTTAATTTCAAATCACTTTCTTATGCCATAACCATATTTTTTTGAAGAGGTATTTGTGTTAGTGATTGTTTCAGCATAGTCTATTTGGTGTCAACAATATAGGATATCAAATTCAAAGCAAGAACAGCAATGCTAGACAAACAAAAATAATAGACTACCATTCCATTACTGCCACCATGCAAAACTATCTAGCTATACAACTCTATATAATAGCAGACTACCACAATAAACTACCATCACTTCCTCTCTGTTTCATACAACATCTCCATTCAATATCCACTATAACAGACTTGCCCGGCAACGGCGCCAAAACTTGTTCGGACGGCTAAATGTCTATGAACTAGAAAATAGCCAAAAAAAATTTATAATAAAAATAACCGCAAGCGCACGGCGTACACTTGTAGTACGTGGAGAATGTGGGTCGATCCACAGAGAATTATCTTCTATTCAATCAAATTAAACTAAAGTCGATTGAAAGTTAAGCTAGAGAATTAGAGAATTAACTAACTAACTAAAAGAAAAAAGATGCAAATATAAGAGTTAAATGACAATTTGGAGAATAAATCCACTCTCTAGATCATGTGCGACAAACCAAAGCATAGGGATAGAAAAACCCTTCATGTACAACAATTCTTTCTATATGATATGTCTCAGAGCCTAGCGAAGGAGTTTCTGTTGTTCATTCCTCCTATCGGGAAGGATTCCTCTCTGAAAGTAGTTTTTTTATCAGAGTCATCAACGACTCTCTTTAAGGTTTGTCTCCATGTTTAATCAACAACCATCTAGTCGATGCTCGGTGCCGACGATATTTCTATTAAAGCCAAGCCTATAAGCTGTGCATCTCTGGAACTGGCTAGCTTAGCAAGTGAGTCTGCCTTCGCATTTTCCCCTTTAGGAATATAAGTTATCATATAACAGTCAATTCCACTAAGCAGCTTAAGGACTCGATTTGGATAAGGGGCTAGCCATGCTCCTTTTGCCTAAAACTCTTTCCACACTTGACACACAAATAGCCGTGAATCGCAGAAAATATGCAAAGTTTTATCTTCCGTTCTTTGGCAATATTGTGTCCCGTAATCAAAGCTTCGTACTTAACTTTATTGTTTGTTGCAGTAAAATCGAGTCTTAGGGCATAACAGATTGAACATTCCTCAGGTGTGATAAGTACAACTCTAGCACCAGAACAACGTTCATTTGATGTATGTGGATGCATATCTGTGTACATCTTCCACCTAGCATTTTATTCACCACTGCTCTCCAAAATATTATCTCACGCGATGAATTAAGCTATGAAATCTGCCAAAGCTTGCCCCTGGGTAGCTATCCAGGGGTGATAGGTTATATTGTACTGGCTCAATTCAATGTTCCAATAGCGTTCCAGAAGTCTTAAGTCATTGTAAGACTTGTTGCAAAGGCTGATCAGTAAGAACTTTGACCAGATGAGCTTGAAAGTAAGGGCGGAGAAGTTGTCAACAATAGTATGCAAGATTTTCCAACTTCGGATAATTTCTTTCTGCTCTAGTCAATTTCTCACTGATGTAATAGACCAGTCGTTAGATGAGGGGTTCCTCACGTACGAGTGCGGCGCTCAAAGCATGCACCGACAATGCCGGATATATATACAAGTCCTTTTCATCCACCATCTTCAAGACGATAGGGTCTCTCCAAGTGATCAATTAGAGCCTGAAGTGCATCTGCGCACTCCTCCATCTAAGAGAAAGTTCCTTTTTCCCTCCGAACTTTTACCCTTCTTAATCATGTCGAAGAAAGGAATGCATTTGTCGATGGCTTTAAAGATGAATCGGCTTAAGGCGACGACCTTCTATTTTATACTCTGGACCTCATTGGCTATCTTTGGGGCCTCCATGTCCCTTAATGCCTTTATCCTCTCTGCATTGGCTTCAATTCCACGATAATTCATAATGAATCCCAAGAACTTCCCTAATACAATCCCAAAAGAGCATTTCAAAGGGTTGATCTTCATCCTGTATTTTCGAAGAACAGCGAACATTTTTGTAGATCCTCAATGTGGTTTTCCGAGCATCATGACTTGATGAGCATGTCATCCGCATATACCTCCATTGAACGTCAAATCTGATCTATGAACATCTTTTTTACCATTCTCTGGTAGGTTTCTCCAGCGTTCTCCAACCCAAATGACATAACCAGATAGCAGTATAATCCTAAGTCGGTAATAAACTGGTATGTTCTTGTTCTGGGATGTGCATAGGAATTTTGGTTGTATCCATAATAAGCATCCATGAATGAAAAGCGATTCATGCTCGACTATCGAGTCACCAACTGATCAGTCCTTGAACGTGGAAAGGTTTCCTTTAGGCATGCCTTATTCAAGTCCTTTATCCTTCTTCACGAGTGGATTGGATAACCATTTCGAGTGTAAAGCATCATGGATGAAGCCATTATCCTTCAGCTTCTCCACTTCTTCTTTGAGTATAGATGGTCTCTTTGGACCTAGGCCACAACACTTTTGTTTACAGAAATGCATTTGGGATTTACGTTCAACGTGTGGCTCGTTATCTCCGGCGAGATCCCATATATATCAGAGTGCATCCAAGCGAACATATTCGGATCCTACCGGAGAAACCCAATTAACTCCTTCATCATCCTGACACCAAGCTGCCATCTAACTTTTTGGATCCATGTTTGGTCATCCCGACTGACCGAAATATTAATCGTTAGCTCAGCGGAGCTGCTCTTCCATCTAGTGGCTCTTTTCATGGGTTTATATCCTTATGGAACGGACTATGCTGCCCATGCCAAGGCTCAAGCATTGGTAATTATGTGTCTAAACCTTGATCCAATGAGTCCCTTCCGCACCTTTTCCTTTCTCTCTTTGCCTCGCCTCTCTTAGCTCAACAACATAGCATTTCAAAGCTAGTCACCTGATCCCCCTAGATAATCCTTACGCCATTCTCTGTAGGAAACTTTTTGTCAAGCAACAAGGGGCTACAGCTGCTCGAATCTAGCCAGGACCGATCAGCCCAAAAATGCATTGTAAGCTAAGTAAATATCCAACACCAAAAAAGGCATAACCCACACTCGTTTGCAGTTAACACCGGTAATTCTACATATCCAACTAGCTCAGTAGTCGTCCCGTTAAATCCCTATATTTGAGATTTACAAGGTTTCAAATCCTTTGCCTCCAAGAGCATTTGATCACAAGCTTTTTTGAACAGAATGTTGATTGCACTTCCACAGTCAATTAACACCTTTTGTACTATTATAGGACCAATCGTGGCTGTAATTATGGGTGGACGACTGTCAGAGCCTCCACTCCTCAGCATCTCTATTTCAAAAAATAATGTTTTTAGTCATCGTTAGACGTTGTTTGGCCGGTGTTCCTTCCTCCCTCAACTATAAGGAAGCTCTCATCCACTGCATGCTTTGTAGCACCAACATATATATCCTTTTCAGCTAGACTTTTATCGAATGGATGATGGTCGTGTTAATTATCAAGCATTTTTCAAGCCGCCTAGGCTCCTCACCACTTGGACTAGCTTGCCCCTATTGGGATGTCGATTCAAGGGCATTTGAATAACCTTTCCTACCGTCCTACGGGGCCTTCACAAACTATTGCAATTTCTGATTGTGTATCAGTTCCTCAATTATATCACACAAGTGCTTACATTCGTTGCTATTATGACCGTGCATCTCATGAAACATGTAGAACTTGCCAGATCTTTTCTCCTTCTCAAACGACAACCTTGGAGTCCGCTTCCTATACTATTCAATGCCTTTAGTTGCTTGATAGTTATTCTTTATCGAGTTGTTCATTTCGGTACGGCTACCATATTTAGGATCCTAATATGACTCCTATTATCTAGCTTTCGCTTCTTAACCCCATCACATTTCTGCTTCCGAATATCGTTCTATTTCCAACATTCACGTCTGCATTTCTAGAACTTCCTTCAGATTGGTTTACCATGACATTTCTCTACACTACTCCAACTTAACCCCGAGCCTCAGCTCTTCGTGGATGTTTGCATGTTTCTTCCAAGTGTAAGTACACATTGGCTTTTCTCTAGAAAGCATCCATCGTCGGTGGGCATTTCCTTTCTAACCATTCCTTGAAATTCATATTAGGATGAATCCCTCTGATTAGCGCTATCAACACTATGTTATCCTTGGGATCTGTAAATTCTATCACAGCAATATGGAACCCATTTAAGAAATCCTTCAACGACTCTCCATCAGGTTAGAAGAGGTTTTATAGAGACATCACATGTTTTGGATGTGAAGTATGTAGGCATAGTTGCTCCATAAACTTTCATGACAACTCAGCAAATGATGATATAGACCTCGGTAGAAGTCGAGTAAACCATATGGCAGCTAACCCTTCTAGGAAAATTGAAAAATGGCAGCATTTCATGGCATTGAAAGCTCTGGCAGAATTCATATGCCATTCATATCTCATTAAATGGTGCCTAGGATTGGTTGTTCCTTCATACACTGGCATAGTCGGTATTGCAAACCTATGGGGATATCCCTCACGTAGGATGATCTTAGTAAATGGATTTCAACTAGGATAGCTACCCTACTCATCATTGGTTCTGAACCGATTTTCATTACAAGCCATTCGACTATATCTTCTAGGTATTCCAGTCCACAGGTTTGACTGAACGGCGGTAGATGGGATCTGCCTCAAGTGTTTGGCTCGACAAATGCTCTCGATACCTCAGCCTCCAAGGAATCCATTCATTCAGTAGTCCTCCCTATTTGATTTCCATGAGTTGTATAATCCGCAGCAGCATGATTTTCCTTGATTATGATTATCCATAGAACGGCCAAAGGTCAGATCCCCGCCTCCATTCAAAAGGTGAGTTCTGGGCCCACCATTAGTTAGGTTAGTACCGACCTGTCCTCTTGGGTCAACACCGATCCACAAACCGGAGCCATGGGTTTGCCTTCTTCGTTGATGTGATGTTCCAGTAGCGTTTTCAGTGCTCTTTAGCTTTCTACTCTATCTCTACTCGGATGATGAAGAACTTTCGAACTCTGAGCCGAAATCCCTCATGCTCCTTTTATCATTTTTCTTAGTTAACTTATTCAGCATCCTTAAGCTTTGCTACATCGTTTGATTCATCTCATTATGACTAGCCTAGAATCTATCTTCCAACTGTTTCATCATCCTATCCATTTCTATTCTGTTCATGGCATCAGTTGGATTCTGGATATCTGGTTGCCTTAATCATGTAGCATCATCCACATAATGAGCATTCTGGTTCTCAGTTCCAGTAGTTTCCGTAGTATTGTTAGAACGGTCTCTTCTTGATGGGGCCATTGCAAATAGCTTCTCTTAGATTATGGCAAATCCGATTAGTAGAAAATAATGTTGAAAAATTAGATCTACCTCTTGGAATTATGTTATCCAATAGTAGATGATGGATCCAAGTAGCCTGAGAATAAAGTTTCTCGACGAAAACACTAAAATGTTAAACCAAAAACGGCACAAGTACCTAAGAATTTATGTAAACAAATAATATAGAAAATTGAGAAGAAAGAGCATACAACAAAATATAATGATTTGGAAAATCATGACCTATTTCCACTTAATGATTTTATTACTTATATTCTGACTTGGGGGTAGAAGTTCTTACGGGTCGTTGCAACTCCGACCGTGATTATAAGAAATTAAGAGTAAGAAGATCATGAGCCAAAAAGATCTTGGAAAATGAGCCCAACCCTCGTGTATATAGAGGTAGAGAGGCTAAAATCTCACATAAAAGACCTCCATCTTATTTTCCATGCCTTAGAGATGGTTTCTCCACCAAAGTAGGACGTCATCTTATCAACTTATGTAGGTTAGTACGTCTCCAGGGGCTTGGGTTGGAGTGACTTCATAAGGTTTTCAATCTGGTCTTCTTGAACTCTTCTCTTTGGCTCATGTTGTGGTTAGCTTCGTGATTCCGTAGTTGTTTACAGTAATATTAGCTTGTTTTTGAGTCCAAATGATGGATCCATAGAAGAACAAAGTTGTCGATAGAGCATTGCATTGGATCAACAAAACAACACTTGGTATTGGCTTCTAGTAACATATAAGGCATGCAGGAATAAGATGGGGAAGTATGGAGGTAGAAATATGGATCGCCACTGACCCAGGGAGTTGGGTCGGTATCGACCCACCACTTAGGAGGATCCATGTTTACTTTGATCGTGGGTTGGTTTTGCTTTTGTCTCTTGGCTCTGTTTGTGTTTAGTTTCTGGACTCTTAGGCTA
The DNA here is from genome assembly GCA_030765085.1 of Allium cepa. Taxonomy (NCBI): domain Eukaryota; kingdom Viridiplantae; phylum Streptophyta; class Magnoliopsida; order Asparagales; family Amaryllidaceae; genus Allium; species Allium cepa. The sequence continues at coordinate 404,100,346 of CM060940.1, read as the reverse complement.
TCTCTTTAGACTTTTTTCCTTGATAACTCCAAGTTTTGCTCGTCCAATCTATCCTTACATTGCCTAGTTAAAAGGTTGGATAACATCCCATATCAGTTACAAAAGTACACTGTTGGTAGCTAGATTAGCTGTGTCGAATTCTATGTACTTTTAACTTATCTTGCATCCTTATAATTTATCCACATTTCCACTCCATAACTTTTAATGTTGAACAATGCCAACAATTTTACATGTATATAGTATATGTATATATGTTCCTCATATGTATTTATGCAGTAAAGGCTATATAAGGCAGAATCCTGTTTTCGCCTTTAATCGTGGATAAATTCCATAATTGTTCTTAACTCCTTTTTATATGGTTTATTTTTATTTATTGATGTTCATTCAACTGGTGGTTTCTTTATTTATTTCCCTATTTACTTTGTGTGTTACAACTTATACATTATTATTACATTGAAACCTTTTAACGTTACTTTTTAGCTAGTTAGTTTTTATTAAATATTCTAGGTGTGTGTAAAAGCATTTCTGTACAATTTTTTTTACTTCTATACCTATAAAAGTTCCAGTCCGATATAGCATTTTACACAATAACTAATATAAAAATTTGAATTAGCCAAACAAAATAGACTTGCATATATATTCGAAAATGAAACCAAAACAACCGACTTATTATACAATCATATAGTAGAATCGACGCCTCTATTTCAAATAAGAAAAACTTTACAATTTATCATTCGACTCTTAAATGTATAACGTTGAAGTGAAAAAAGATTTATATTTATTTTAGAAACTGAAGTAGGCGGTGCAAACTAGAGAAAGGAGAAAATCCATACTTTGCATACCCATTTCTAATTCCTTCTGAACCTTTTCTCATAACAACCACAATTTAAGAAGTGAAATTAAATAGAATATATATTATTCATATTATAAATAGTAATATATTAAATTCTACCATATTAACATAAAACAAATAAGATTCTAACAAGTTCCAGAATTTACATTTTTAGGTGAATTGTGGGGTTTTAGATATAAAGTTTTCGCATGCAGAATTCCCCAAGGCATAAAGCAAATCCAAACATCAACCACGCAAATTATTATAAAGAGAAAAGAAAAGATTTCCACTTACAGGTAGTTTTTCATGAATTTTCGTTGGATTTTCTTTCTCATTAACACTAGTCTCTTCCTCCACTTATCTACTTTTTAGCCGTATAAAATATAACAATTCATTTATATATAGATTAGATTTAAACTCAAAGATTAGAGAAGAATAGAAACAGAGAAATATATTTATATGTAAAATTCATCACCTTATCCTTTAAATTGATTAATCTCCTCCCTAATGCTTGGATCTTCAATGTATACATGTATTTTTGTTTTTCAATTTAGCAAGTTTATTATGGAGAAAGAAAACCAGTAGAGTTTTACTAGCGTGTTTACTTTTTTTTCAAAATAAAAGTGAGAGGACTAGCCTCTTATTTGTAGTTGATTAGATGTGCTGGGAATGTTCAATTGGATTATGTTTGAAGTTATTAAATCTGGGTTGTTTAGGCCAATTCAAAACCTAGTCGACAAGGTTCAACTAGTTGCCTTTGAGCATTCAATTGCTAGTGGTCCTCCCGCCTAATCAAGGTGTCGACCAGTGTGGTCTAGGTGAAGTTAATATTTTGTTAACGTCAATATATTTATTATTTTATTCTGATTGAATTATTTTCATTTTTAATCTTCACATGTCGATCGATTGAACTCCGACCATGAAACTTTATATATGAAATTTTCTATAATGATCACTACAAGCACAATGGTGCAAGTTTCACAGCTAAATTCCAATATTTGAGATTTTTAGCCTTATTATTCATAATTAATTTTTTTTAAAATTAATTTCTTATTTATTTTACGGGATGTTACATTTGTTTGTGCCAAAATTGGTCACAAACCCTAGAATTAGTAAAAGCACCAGTGTTTACACACAAATCCTCGATATCCAAACACAGATCTCAGATCCAGACGATGTAGAGAGCAGAAATGAAGAAATAAGAAAATTAAAATGAGCAAGAAAACAAATAACACAAAATTTGTAGTGGTTCGGCTATCTCCGGCCTACATCCACTTTGAATTAATCCTTTTATTTCTCTTATACCGTGATTACAATTACAAGCCTTTGAAATCAAAAACCAAAATGACAGAGTCTCGTCTAGAAAAGTAGAAGAAGATCCCCATTTAGTTGCCATGGAGTTGCTATTTATAGGTGCAAATCCAAAAATATCCGCCTTAAAACCTGGAATACTTCTTCTCTTGCGCAGGTGGGCCCGCTAGATCGATCCAGACTGATTTATAAGTACAATTCATATCGATCCAAATTGGCTCCATTTGAGTTGAGATCGATCATGGAGGTTCCTCGGTGCATAAGCAAGCTTCTATGAAAATTTCATAGCATTTGAACTTGTAGAATGATAATAATGATCGATCCAAGTTTGCATTTTCTAATGTCGGCTGTCATCTTTGTATCGATCATTTTACATCGATCCTCTTCATCTCGATCATTCTTGAACCAATGATATGGAGCGATAATCGTGTGTAGATCAATCTTTCATGTTCGTTGACCGCTTCGTTTGCCTTAACCTTCTTCATATCCATTGGTTTCTAAGCCTTTCGTATCGATCCCCGTCTTGCTCTGTATCGATGCCAAAACCATCTACTCGTATCCATACTTAGCTATGCGCTTCGTATCCATGCCGTTCGTATCCATCGATCCATTCCCTGCTTCGTATCCGTACTCCTCATATCGATCCGAGCCTCATTCCTTCGTATCAATCGGTTACTAATCGATATGAAATGCTTCACCCTATAACCATTTGCTCCTTGTATCGATCCAAATTCCCTTTCTTTTTATCGATCCTAATGGATACAAACACCATCCACCTTGATCGATACGAATGGATCGATACGAACCAGTTTCTAAACCTTGATCTATCCATAACTTGAGCATACGAACTTTGATTGACCAAAAATTTGAAACGTAGCCTTTCCTAGCCTTGTTTACCATTTCCAATCGATCCCGTCTTGGTTGGAGCTCGATCAAATTTTAACGGTATCGATAATAGCCTTGTTTCCAATCGATCTACAATTCTGATATCCATCCTTTCCAACCAATTTGTTGATATCCCAGCCTTGACCAAAAGGCGGGGGTAACAACATTCTCCCCCTTTAAAAAGATTCCGTCCCCTAAATTCCTAAGAGAAAGACAACGTAACTCGCACTCTACAGCCATGTTGTATATCAATTTATCTACACAAACATTTATTCACCTAAAAGTGTAATGTGATCATGCATGCAACATACCTATAGGTGAGCTCAATGCTAGTGTGAATATAAGATCGTGACATATAGACATGTATGCAAACAACCTAAGTATGCATGAAATTCCATATAAGTGCAAAAATAACAGGAAAAATAGTGTGGTAACTATCCCCTACCATCCAATCTAGAAATGATGAAGCAAGAAAAACCTATGAAATACTAAATTCATGAAGAGAAAATTTACTAGAGAAAAGCTCAAGATGAGAAGCCTTCATTTTCTCTTACATTTCCCAAGTGCTTTTCATTTAATTATCTCCTCCTTGCGCTCAGACCAACCTAATTTCTTTGTTACGAAGCTATTTAACTCTATGCTACACTCATGGAATGTTATCGGCTTCTTCTCTATATTTGCTTACTGATCAGGCCCTACTATGTTGGTTGTACTGTGTAAACACTTCCTTAGATGTGATATATGGAAAACATTATGGAATCCTGTTACCTTAGCCGGGAGCTCACCTGATACACAAGTTCCCTACCCTTACCAAAATTGGAAAAGGCGCAACAAATCTCGACTCGAACTTCCTTGAGGTCCCAAACCTCATAATTAAGCTAATAAAGGAAACCTTATTAAATACCATTCCTCCAGCTGAAAATTCCAACTCTTTCCTATGCCTATCTACAAAGGAATTTCATCTATCCTGAATAGCCTTCATTCGCTACCTAATTACTTCAACCTTCTCTGTGGTCTCATGGATTAATCTGGCCCAAGTAGAAGTTTGTCGGTACTTTCCTATCACTAACCAGGTGACTCGTATGGCCTCCCATATAAGGGTTCAAAGGGTGTCATACCTACCGTTGCTTGATAACTATTATTATAGATGAACTTTGTTACCCCGCCTTTTGGACAAGGCTGGGGTATCAACAAATTGGATAATAAGGATGGATATCAGAGTTGGAAGTTGATTGGAAACAAGACTGTGATCGATACCGTCAAAATTGGACCAAGCTCCAATCAAGATAGGATCGATTAGGAATGATAAACAAGGCTTGGTGAGGCTACATTTCGAATTTCAGATCAATTGGAGTTCGTATGCTCAAGTTATCGATGAATCAGTATTCATGAAAAATCAGTTCGTATCGATACTTTCGCATCGATCAAAATGGACGTGGAGAGTATACTTCGGATTGATGCTTTCATATCGATGCTTTCGTATCGATATTGATGGATATGGATATAGACAACATGCTTTACACCTTGCTTCGGATCGATAGGTTTTCGTATCGATACAATGTGCATCGATTGGATGGATACCACAAGGCATGTCGGCACGCTTCGTATCGATCAAAGCGTGGATCGATAGGAAGGAAATAAGACTTGGATGGATATGGACTTGATGGATACGAAGATATGTGCTTCCCAGTGCAGCATTAGATCGATACAAAGGAAGGTACAGGGGTTCATAGAAGCATTTTGTATCGATTACTTATTGATCGATACAAAGAACATACGTGGAGAAGGCTATGCTAGATGGATATGAAAGGTAGCAGGCATTCATGGATCGATACGAAGAATAATGCTCTGGATGGAAGCGAAGGAGTAGGAAGCCATTTTCGTATCGATCGTGTTCGTATCGATCGATATGAAGGAAGCGATCAAGATGGAACGTATAACATGGATCTATGCATGAAACTCGAATCGATACGAAAGCTGTGGATATGGGGACCTATGGATACGAATGGACGGATATGGAATTTGATGGATAAGAGAAATCACCAGCCTACTCTAGCAAATTGAATCTTGGATCGATCATATCCCAAAAACTACACATTGGAATTATATGAAATTTGGAGAGCGAGGACTTTGCACTATCATCTTTCACCACTATTGATCTTAGCTCGTTTGGAGTGATTCAAAATCCATATGGATCGATTTGGGATCGATCCTAAACCACTCTAGATAGATCATGTGAGCCCACCTGCACGTGAGAAAAGGTATTTCGAGCTTTGGGGCAGATATTTCTAGATCTACTCCTATAAATAGCAACTCCATGGAAACTATAAAGGGGCTTCTTCTTCTTTTTTAGGTAAAACTCTCTCACTTTGGGGATTGACTTCAAAGGATTGTAACTATAACTACATGATAAAGGAAATAAAAGGATTAATTCAAAGTGGAGATAGGCTGGAGATAGCTGAACCACTATAAACCTTGTGTCATCTCTTGCTTACTTTCATTTTAATTTTATTATTTCTTTATTTTTACTCTCTACATTATCTGAATCTATAATCTATGATATTGTTTGTGAACAATTTTGGCGCAAACACTTCTGTGCTTTCACTGAGAACACTAGCACCCTTACATCGGATTTGGAGTTCAGATTTGGAAAGCTAAAGGATCAGATCTAAGAGTAACCATGGTTAGGCAATCAGCTAAAAGGACATTACCAAAAAGGAGCCATCAAGAGGGAAGTCAAGAGGCATCCTATGGAGCCGAAGCAGATCAGGCATCCATCTACATCACTAGGGATGAGATGTAGACTATGATGGATTCTATGCTGAAGCAGTTGATGAAAAGGTAGGAGGAGATGATGCAGAACCTTCTCAGGTAGTTTGGACAGGTAGGAGCTGCTGGAGCACAGTTCCATGGAGCTGGATCAGAGGGACTCAATAGGCGACCAGATAGAGCAGTTCAACATGGGGTAGCCCTCAATCAGCAAGTAGCTATCAATCCAGATGGATCTACACTTGGGGGCACACCACCATGTCATGCTAGGCCATTTCATAGAGGAACCAAGTGATGCTGCACAACATGGTGCCACCAGGAATACAGGAGTGCATGACCAGGAGTGCATACCGGAATTCCCTTAAGGACTCGTGGGGCAGTTAGGAAATGAAGATGGGAGGCAACCCTTGATGGATAACGCTGGATTGGTTGAAATTATCACGCGAACAATGCGCGGAGGTCTGACAAACAGAGATCTAAAAGGAGTAAATAGTAGTCCGTTCACCCATAACATCAGGATGGCCAGGGATCCACAAGATTTCAAGCTGCTTTCTCTGGAAGTATACAACAATAGGATGGATCCTACCGATCATTTGATGAGGTATACAAGATACATGGAAGTGCTGGGTGCATCAGAGGAGGTTATGGCCCAATGTTTCCCCATGCACTTGACGGATATAGCTGCTATGCGGTTCAGGCAGTTTGAAAATGAATCTATTAGGACATGGACAGAATTGGTGGACAGGTTTTTGAAGTAGTTTCGAGTTCATATCAAGAGGCCAAAGAATGTAAGGACACCGACATCGGTGAAACAGAGGACAGGGGAATCGTTTAGGACTTTCTTAACCCTGTTTAATGCTGTGATTGCTTCAGTGGATCATCCAGATCCATCGATAGTTTTAATAACGGCAATGTCAGGAGTCAGGGACTACTCAGATTTCAAGTTATCGTTGATACGGGATCCACCAATGGATCTTGGGAAATTCTTTCACGAGGCTGAGAGGTTTCTTCAGCAAGACGATGCAAGTTTGAATATAAAGGTAAAGAAAGTAAATGTGTTTAAGGATGGAGATCCATACGGTGAAAGCTCGGGTAAGGATAAGGATAAAGGGAAGAGGAAGTCAGGTAACGATTCTAGCAGAGCATGGAAGTGCTTGGGAGAACCAAAATTCTTCACTTACACAGGATTGAATGAAATATTAGGACATATATACATGGAAACTCGAGATCACCTTCCTTATCGATGGACGACGAGGAGGGAACCCTTAGAATGAGAGAGGACATCGGGAAGGCACTATCTCTTTCATGACCTGGATGGGCATGATACAAATAGCTGTAGGGATCTAAAGGGTATAATTTAGGAGCATGTAAGGAATGGTCAGTTGTGGCAATATGTTGGGACATAAAATGTGGCAATGAACATGAGCAGCCACCGTTTACCTTAAACAACGATGGCGCAAGGCTCGGGAATGATGGTCGGTTGGTTATCGACTAATTAGGATGGTGTGGAATAAGTAGCAAACTTAGGGCGGATGGCAAAGTCACTAACACATGTGCGAGGAAGGAGATATCCCCTAAGCATGCTTTGAGATGATGATAAACCAAAATGCTCTAGTTTGTGAAATCTGTTTTTCTCTTTCTAGTTCGGACATTTTCTTTTTCTTTATGGTTTGATTTTGTAGTTCGGTTTGAGCTCTTGATTTTGCTAGTTTTCTGGTTTGGATGATTGTTACTTGGTTTGGATATTGGTTTTTATTTTTGAAATGAATTTTTGGTTTTCTAATTTGGTTTGTAATGGATTTTGATTGGGTTTTTATATGGTTTTTAGTAAAAAGTTGTCGGGCATGGATTATGCCTGGCAAGAGGTAAGTCGCCCCGTCTAAACATGGCGAATCGACTTATTCAAGTCATCAAGTATGGACTATGCTTGGCAAGACGAAGAGACCATGATTCGGCCTAGGACTTAGGCCCTGTATAATCTATCATTTATCATTTCAGATTATCGAGTATGGACTATGCTCGACAAGGGTCCGGAGAGACCAGGATTCGACCTAGGAATTAAGCCGCGACACTACTTAGCGTTCAGGGGCACTGAACCAGGGACACCAAGTTATTTGCTTAATATAGATCGCTGAGTGGGGATCAAATTAGCAAGAACCCGAAGAGGTTATGGATTCAGATATTGGTTTTGAATAGCTAAGGATTTTGCTAAGGGCCCGCAGCGGTCTCGGATTTGGATATCGACCCGGAGAGGAAACGATTTGGTTATTGATTATTGGATATGGATGGATTAGAACTCGGTTGTCGGGTTCAGATGGATACGGAATTAGTTGAGGATTTTGAATTGGATATCGACTTAGAGCAATCGTGGATTGGGATGAGGATATGGCTATGGAACTTGGATAGAATGACTTGGTAATGGATTGGATTATGGATCGAATGATGTGGCTATGGATGGAATATGGACTTTGGATGTCGGATGTAAAACTATTCAAAACACGCCTTCCTACCACAAGGCATGTTTTGAGAGGCAAATGTTACACCGCCTTTTGAAAAAGGCCGAGTGCCAACAAATTGCCTAAAAAGAATGGATATCAAGGTTAGAAGTCGAATGGAAACAAGGCTATGACCAATATCGTCAAAATTGGACCAAGCTCCAATCGAGCTAGGATCGATTGAGAATGATAAACAAGGCTCGGTGAGGCTACATTTCGAATTTTAGGTCAATCGAAGTTCGTATGCTTAAGTGAAGGATGGATCAATATTCGTGGAAAATCAGTTCGTATCAATACTTTCGTATCGATCAAAATGGATGTGGTGAGTATACTTCGGGTCGATGCTTTCATATCGATATTGATGGATGTGGATATGGACAACATGCTTTACACCTTCCTTCGGATCAATAGGTATTGATGCAATGCACATCAATTGGATGGATACGGCAAGGCATGTCAGTATGCTTCGTATCGATCAAATCCTGGATCGATATGACAGAAGCACGACTTGGATGGATACAGACTTGATGGATACGAATACATGTGCTTCCTAGAGCGACATTAGATAGATATGAAGGAAGGTGTAGGGGTTTGGAGAAGCATTTCGTATCTATAACTTATTGATCGATATAAAGGACATACATGGAGAAGGCTATGCTGGGTAGATAAGAAAGGCATTAGGCATTTAGGGATCGATACAAAGAACAAACCTCTAGATGGATGAAGGATTTAGGAGCCATTTTCATATCGATCGTGCTCGTATCGATCGTGCTCATATAGATCAATATGAAGTAAGCGGTCAGGATGGAGCGTATGACATGGATCTGTGTGTGAAATTCGGATCGATACAAAATATGTGGATATGGGGACCTATGGATACGAATGGATGGATATGGAATTTGATGGATATGGGACTCGTCATGGATATGAAATCATTAGCCTACTCTAGCAAATTGAAACATGATCGATCATATCTCAAAAACTACACACTAGAATTTCATGAAATTTGGAAAGCAAGGACTTTTCACTATTATCTTTCACCATGATCAAGTTCAGATCATTTGAAGTGATTCTTGGTTGATAAAAAATCCATGTGGATCGATCGGGGATCGATCCCAAACCACTCTAGATCGATCATGTGGGCCTACCTGTATGTGAGAAGAGGTATTCCGAGCAGATAATCCAGATCTACTCCGATAAATAGCAACTCCATGACAAATAAAAAAGGGTTCTTCTTCTTTTTTAGGCAAAACTCTATCACTTTGGAGATTGACTTTAAAGAATTGTAACTATAACTGTCGTATAGAGGAAATAAATAGATGAATTCAATGTGGACAGCCGAAGATAGCCGAACCACTATAAAGCTTTTGTCTTCTCTTGTTTTCTTTCATTTTAATCTTGTTATTTCTTCATTTTTGCTTTCTACATTATCAAGATCTACAATATGTGATTGGATATTGAGGATTTGTATCAAACATTGATGCTTTCACTACTTCTAGGGTTTGTGTCCAATTTTAGTGCAAACAAACTCTAGTAAAGGTAGACGATGCTCCCAATATCCTCCAAGGTCTATGATGCAAATACTCAATAAGTCTTCCAAGGTCTTGTTCACCCTCTTCGTCTATCCATTGGTTTGAAGGTCGTAAGCGGTGCTAGTTTTCAGCGTTGTCCTTAAAGTTGACTGCAAACTCCTCTAAAACTCACTAGTGGATAAAGAATCTCCATCCCTGACAATGCTGATCGAAATTCCATGCAAGCTTCCACTTACTTGATGTAAATTTATGCTAAAGATGATGTGTTCTTATTACTTCTCACTGAAATAAAGTGGCACCCTTAGCGAACCTATTTACTATCACCTAAATAACTTCATTTCCTCTTTGACTCCCATGCAACCATCAATGAAATCCATCGATATATATTCCCACTTCTATGTTGGAACCTCCAATGGCAATAATAAATCTCCATACTTTCCTTGACGAGCTTTGATTTATTCACAAATCAAACGCCTAGTGACATATTCTGTTGCTTGATTCTTCATTCCCAACCAATAGAAAATCCATTTAATGTCTTTATACATCTTACCTCCATTAGGATGAATAATTATCCTAGAATGGGGACACTCGGCTAGTACTTCTCCCATAACGTCCTCTACCCTTGGAACACATAAGCGTCCATCTCTTTTTAGCCATCCTTTTTCATCAATTGAATACATACTGATATGCGGAAAATGCTCTCCCTTACTCAACTTACCCAAAATATTTACTATTGTTGCATCCATTTTTTGTTCTTAATCAATGTGGTCCATCAATGCTAGCCATACTTTATTGCCACTAGATAACCTATGGTGAATTCTGATAGTGGTTGGAAATTAAAATTCGAGAGGAACTATAACTTCCTCCACTCATATATAGCACCAAGAGTAGCATGCCTCCGGCTAAGGGAGTCGACAGCAACATTCCAATTTCTAGGGGTATACTGAATTTCAAAATCATATAATGCTATAAATTTCATCCACCTTTGCTGCCTAAGGTTCAATTTTTTTTAGTAAAACAGGTATTTAAGAGACTTATGATAAGTAAATACCTGAAACCTCTCCTCTAAAAGATAATGCCTTCAAATCTCCAAGGCTATTACGATAACCACTATCTCTAAATCATGAGTGGGATACCTCTTCTCATGGACCTTTAATTGCCTGGTTACATAGGCTATCACCTAGCCTTCTTGCATAAGAATGACTCTTACACCCATATCGCATGCATCAGTATAAACAGTGAAATCTTTTATCCATCCAGGATTGCTAGTATAGGTGCAATAGTTAATGACTCCTTCAGTTTCTCAAAGGCTTCCGTCCATTTCTCATCCTCTGTTGACACTAAGCTTTTGTTGGTTAGGCAAGTCAAGGATACAACTATCTTTGCAAAGTCCTTAATGAACTTCCTGTAGTAATCAACCAAACTAAGAAAACTCCTAACTTTGGTAACAATCCTGTAATCTTACAGTGTTGAATAGCCGCTACCTTTGTAGGGTCAACAAATAACCCTTTCTTAAAGACAATGTAACAGAGAAACCTTACCTTTTTCCTCCTAAAATGACATTTTGAGAAATTGGCTTTTAGTTGGTGCTTTCTTAAGATTTCTAATACTTCCTTTAAGTGATTTTCATGCTCATCTTCGCTTTTAGGGAATACTAGAATATCATCCACATATATTATGACGAACTTGTTCAGTTGCCTCTTAAAGACTTTACCCATCAAATCTACAAAGTATGTAGGGGAATTTGTCAGCCCAAAACACATTACTTCCCATTCATACAGCTCATCTGGAGTGAGAAAAGCAGTCTTCTCCTTGATACCTTCAGCTACTCTTAATTAATGAACCTAGTGGCTAAGTCTAGTTGAAAAAAGACCATGACTCCAACAAGCTGGTCAAACAAGTTATCTATTCTAGGTAATTGAAAATTGTTCTTCTTTGTTAGCTTGTTTAGTCCTCGATAATCAATGCATAGCCTTATGGAACCATCTGCCTTAGTGGAAAAAACAACCGATACTCCCCATTATGAAGTAATATAGAAAATAAACCTCTTCTATAATAGCTTTGAAATATTATTATCTAGTTCTCGCCTTTCTTTAGGGCTCTATGCCACAAAGGCAACATGATATGTCTAGTATCTTTTTCAAATCAATCCTAAACTCTATTTCTCTTTGTGATGGGAGGCTGAAGACTTCTTCAAAAACATTCAAAAATTCTTGAACTATGGGCAACAATGATAGCTCATCTCATGATAGGCCAAGAGAATAAAAATAGCTTAACTTGATTGAGCTCTAGGGGCATACGACGAACATCTATATCTCACCCTACAACTTCTTAATCCTAGAGTCCTCCTATCCCAATCCAAGATAGTTCCATAATAAGACAAGTAATCCATCCCTAAGATAAGCCTATATCCCTTAAAACCTAGAACGTATGCATTACATATAAAGTCAACCTTACATAGATCCACCACTAGGTCTGTGAAAATCATAGAAAGATGTGTCGACTCCTAACTAGATTTGACAAAACTATAGGGTTGGTGAGAAATTGGGTTTTTAATCCTAAAGAGCTAACTACATTCTTGGCTACAAACGAACATCATTCTCTAGACCAAATAAGGTATGAATAATATTATTGGAAAATAGTTTTACCTTCCATCAGACCTTTTTTTGTCCTTGGAAGGAGGTTTGCTTGAGATAGGTATTGCCTCAATCGCATAATCTTTCATGCCTTGTCCTTCATTTACTAGTTTCTGGCATCATTTTTTATGGTGCCTTTCCTCATTGTAATTATAGCACCTCCATTTGAACTCTTCTCTCATTAAACTCACTCTGCAGTCCTTAGTGTTCCCCTTCTTTTAGGATCTACGTGATGTCATGCCTCCTTTCTTGAACTTACCCTTGGCTTTCTTCTCTTTCCAGAATCCTCCTTTCTTTGCTCCATCTTGATTATCCGACTGTCCTACTTTCTCCTTTACCAACTGTCAGAAGCAGAGCCATTTCAACTAACGTCTTATAGCTGGCACCTATGGGAACTTGAGTTAAAAGAAGCTCATATAATAGAGAATTTGGGCCTTTTATAAACTTCATTGCCTTCTTCACTTATGTAACATCCTGTATTTGGAGGCCAAAATTTAAGCGCTACAGATGCTGTAGTCATCTATAGTATTAAATTCTGGTGACAAAATATGGTAATGCTAATGGTATCCATAATATCAGAAGCACTTGAATATGAACAAAATCACAGGTATTCAAAAACAACATTTTACTTATTACATTTCAAAGCAAAGTCAAATCCAAGATACATTAGTTTTCTAGTAAAAGATTATTTATAATCATTATAAAAGTACGCCAAGACCGACATATGACGACGCCCCTTTGGTTAATCAAAGCAATATAGTCATACCTGACTTAATACACAGTAGTAATAAAAATAATAATATGTAATTCCTAGTTAGCTATCCGTCATCCACTTTCTCATCTCCGGAAGCTTTATTCACCAAAATTCTAAACCTAAATACCTTAACCCTCAGCCTAATCAAATCAATTTTGAGCACCCGAGAGTTTAAGGGAGAACAAAAATTTCGAATCGGACATAAAGCCTGGTGTGAATAATACTGTTACATCTCCATTTACTGATATTAAGTAAGACCAAGCCGCTTAGCGAAATGGGTTTCCCATCACTAATATCCTCTTTCAAACATATATTTTGCAAATCCTTTCCTACAAGAAAATTGGTTAATCAAATTGATAGAATAATGATAATAATAACAAAGTCTATTAAGCTTTAATCAGATAACTAATGGATATCTGTCCATAATTAGTAAATGGACTATTTGTCCGAAAACTGGGCTGACTGCCTCTTTCGAAACCATTTGGTTTATGCCTTCAAGTAGAGTAAAAGGATTAGAAACCCATTAAAGTCGAAAGCATCTGTTTTGAAACCATTTAAAACTGTTTCTTTCAAAACCATTTCCTAAGTAAAGAAGTGATGGTATTGAAACCATCCATTCGAAAGCATTGGAGAAGTGGCCAAATTTTAGAAAACAAAGTACCCCTCCGAAATCATTTGGGTCGAAAGGTAAAAAGGCTGCAGTAAAAGTTTTCGACTTAGTCCAAAGCAGTTATTTTAAAACAAAGGCACAATCTAATCAAAACCATTTCCTTTAAATCCATTTGACCTAGTCGAAAGTTAACTAAGTTGAAAGCTACTTATTCGAAAGCCATTTAGTCAAAAGCAAGCATGCTCATTTTTAATTTAAGAGAAAAGTCACGCCTCAATCCCTTTAGAACCCCTAGTTTCGACTCTATACCTTCCGCCTACATCCAATTCACTACGTACCAATTCCCTAATACCATGTGTATTGGTTTCAACTGTGTCGAAAGCGGAGCTAGGGAGGCAGAACCGATGCCGAAAGCATCGAAATAGTAAAAAGCATGTAGCAAATAGTTCTTTTCACCTAACCTGCTTTACATGCTTAATTTTAATTAGTTGCCTCTTTTCTTTACCACTAAAAAGTGCTGCAATTTTTCTAAACTAACTATTTTGATTATCTGCAAAAAGCCTTTCTCTTTTTATAATTTATAAAACATTTAAGTCCCATACCTAAAATAATTTTATATACCCAGTAAAAGACTTAGGAAAATTCTACAAAACTTCCATAAAATCTCTTTTAATATGTTTTCCCACATATAAAAATTTCAGACACGAACCTTTTATTATTTAACCGTAAATATTTATTAACCCAAATTAACATTTTCATTACAAAAAAATTCATATAAATTCCACAAAAATTGAGAAAATTTAGAAAATTGAAACCCATCTCCAAAATAATATTTATGGTTCATATAAAAATTCCCAAGGCATCTAGATGTCATTTAATAGGGGTTTCACCTTAAAACATATCATAAATCCAATATAACAACCATAATTCATCAACAAGTATACATAATCATTCCATCATTCAAAAACATGGCAAATAAATGCAAAATATTCAAAATTCATCTTAAAACAAAAAAATTGAGATGTAAACATTATTCACTTTAGCTTTAAAGATTAAAGAGATTGATATGCGAATAGATTTGATTTTGAGTTAGCTTCTTCCTTAGCTTTTCTGAATCTTCTTCCTCATTTCTTTATTAATGGTGGCCGTCCTCTAGTTTTATTCTTTTTGATAAAATGAAATAAACATGTATAGGAATACACGACCAAGTTTTAGAGATATATGACTGGCCTCTTTCTTATTTACCCCTCCTCTATTACAATTTAACTCTTATTTTAATTCATAGGCTGAATGGCATGGCTACCCTTCGATCAATCCTCTAATCAACACATTATTCTATTTAATTTAACTAATTGAACATCCTAAATAATATCACCAAAAATATGGGGTGTTACACATTCACCTCCTTAAAGAATTTCGTCCTTGAAATTAAGATAAGGTACATAACACGTCAAACAAAGAGGTAAAACATACCATAAAATAAGTTAGGACAAGTATCTCTAATCCTGCTCTCAATCTCCCAAGTACAGTCCCTATCATCGTTGCTCTATTGGACTTTGACTAATTTGACTGTCTTGGTTCTAAGTCTCTTCTCATCTCTCGCAACAATACGAATGGGCTTCCTCACTATAGTCAAATCTGGTTCTACTACTAAGTCATCTAGCACAGTTGGTGCAATAGTAATCTTCGGGTCTCTAACACACTTTCTAAGATGAGAAACATGAAAAACATCGTGGAGTCCTGCCAAGCTACATGGTAATTCAACTCTATGTGCGAGTTTCCCGATCCTCTCAACAACACGAAAAGGTCCAAGGAATCTCGGTGCTAACTTTCTCGATTTCCAAAATCTAATCACACCCTTCATTGGTGACACCTTAATGAAAACTCGATCTCCAGCTGAGAATTATAAATCTTTCCATCTTTTATCTTCATAACTCTTCTGCCTAGACTGAGCCTCCTTCATTCTAGCATGAATGACCTCAACCTTTTTTGCAGCTTCTTCAACCAAGTCTAGACCAAGAACCAACCTATCCCTGATCTCTAACTAAGGCCTTCCACACAAAGCTTCAAACGGTGCCATTGCAATACTAGTCTGGTAACTATTATTATACGAAAACTCGACTAAATGCAGATGGTATTCCTATGATCCCCCGAAATCTAATACACAAGTTCTTAACAAATCTTCCAAGGTTTTGTAACTCTCTCCGTTTTCCCATCCGTCTACGGATGGTAAGCGGTACTCATCTTGTAATGACCCTCCATCCGTCTCCACAGAATGGCGCATCATTAATAAGAAAGAAAGGGATAGAAAAGAGAAAAGAAAGAAGAGAAGAAGAAACAACACATCAGAATCTAAACAGCGGAACGGATAAATTATATTAATAATCAAAAGTATTACATAGATATACAACAACTATCAGAGTTACACAGATTACACATTACATACTAGACAGTTATAAACACCTGTCTAGTTATACAACTCAATATAGTACACAAGAACAACTCAGAGAAAATTACACAGTGGTAACTATATATATCTACACGTAGAAGCCTCCTGCTCCATTTGCTCCTCCACAATTCGTCAAAGCTAACCTGAATTCCTTGGCTACTCATAAAATTTTGAGTACCCAAGAGTTTATGAAAAACAAAAAAAATAAACTCCGGGTCAGACATGGGTCTGGTGTGAGTAACAGGTTAAAGTTGCTTAACTTTTGAAAAAAACCTTTAAAAGGAAAGGTATCACGTAAGACTTCCCACACATAAACATGGAAATTTTTTTACCTTACGCTAACCAAAACATTTGATAGGAAATCCGATGATATAATAATAGGTCTAGGGTTTTCAAGTAAATATGAAATAGCCGAAATTGTTACATTTATTAAATTCCAGCTACTAGCCACAAAAGTGGGTAATACAATCAAAACCGTTGGCACTTATTGGATTTTGGATTCCATACAATGGCAGGGCTACTGGGGTACCGCCCGTCATAGTACGTGGCCTAGATCACCGTACTGAGGAGTACGCCCGCTCCCCGGCAACACAAGGCCGGAACCATCCCTTACTGGACAGTCCCGAACAAGACAACCCCGACAATTGTCGTGAACCAACCGCCCACACAGCCGAATAAAAAGGGGACTTCTAGACAGGGGTAAATCTCGCTCTGCAGTGGGAGCTACCCATGAAGCCTTGCTGCACCTCCCCTGTTTTAGCCATTCCCGGTTGATGAGGCTTGAGGCTACGATTACCTTTAGAGAACACATCTCTTAGAATGCTCATCGTGCACCTGACGATGTTCTGAAAGCATTCAATCCATATAAGTTCGTTCCGGGTTCAAACGAAACCGAATGCATTATCTCGTTACACTCATTTTGGAATCACCCTTAGAGTTAACGACGATAAACCTTGCACTTTGAATCTCCATCTCGAGCCTATAAGAACTAGCTCCGTCAAACTCATCACGGAATCACCCCCAGAGTTATACTGACGTATAGTCCTTACACCTCAAGTCTTCACTCTTCACAAGAGATCACGACCTATCGTTAATTTGGATCAATGTGGTTTTCGGATATCCAAATATGGAACCCGATCCCAGTCTCATCGAAATCCAAAACGTGTCTTTTAGGTCCAAGTTGTTTTAAGTTTAAAACAATTAAATTAAACTATCTATATACACACAGATAGATAATTTATATCATCACAAAAGATAATTATTACCACAGATAATCCATATTATCATCACAATGCAACCAATGCATCCATATCACATATCATTACTAATCTCATATCTGAGATTCAAACATACAAGGTAAACCATATCATCAGTATATAAACAAGGATTTATAATCACACCATATATAATTAATTTAAAATGAATTAAATTAATTATATCATCTCTAATTAATTTAAAGTAAATTAAATTATTACCTCAATCTATAAATCCTGCTTATACAACCATTGATTTTAAATCAATTAATCAATTAATTAATTAACCACTAATTAATTCCTTCTTGATTAATCACCCTTGATTAATCATCCTTTAATTATATTCAAGTAATTAATTTCACAAATTAATTATTCATAATCAAATATTGTAATTAACCTTTAATTGTTCCATTAATTAATTAATTATAATTAATTACATTAATTCTTAATTAATTACATTAATTAATTACTTTAATCACTTATCATTAATTAATTAATCTCAATTAATTAATCCTTAATCACATATTTTAATTATATTAATTAATGATTCCTAATTACATTTAAATTAATTAATTTCATTAAGTAATTAACCTTAATTATTAATCACTTTGATTAATTAACTTCAGTAATTAACCATTCTTAATTTCTACATTGAGTAAATTGATTACCCCTAAATTAATTATATTTAATAATTAATTATATCATTTTATTATTAATTAATTATCCTTAATTAATTACATTACTTAATTATTTTCCAAAGAAGTTAATCAATAATAGCTTAAATTAATTATACCAAGTAATTAACTATTAATTTCTTTCCCAAAGAAATTATCCTCCATAATAATTTCATTAACAATTAACCTCAATTCTTCATACTTTAAATAAATTTCATTCTGTAATTACTTATCTTACTTACTTCCCTAAGTAATTATTAAACTTATTGACTCATCAATGATAATTATAAATTAATTAAACTTAATTAATTAATTTAACCTAATCAAATTAATTAATTAATTACAGTGAGCAATTAATAACTTTAATTACTTCACAAAGTAATTATACTTAACCAAATACCATAATGATTATTTAAATTAAATAAATCTAATTAATTATCAAAATTAATTACTTAAATTAATTAATAAATAATCTCAAGTTAAGGACCTTCATTAACTTATCATCAATTTCTTTATTTACCTTACTTAAGTAATTAAATTAAATTAATTAATTATTAATCACAAATTTATTAATCTTAATGATCATTTAATTAATCTCTAATTATTTAATTGTGTTTTTAAATTAATTAATCTTAACCACTTGATTAATAAATTTTCAATTAATTAAAATCATAACTAAATTAATTAATTATCTTATTCCCAAATAAATTAATCTTAATTAATTAACTTCAACCTTAATTAATTAATTCAAAATCCTTATTTAATTTAAATAAATAAATAAGTTAATTAATCATCTAATTATCTTATTAATTTAATAAACCAAATCATTAAATCTTTGATTTATTTTAAAATATAAACATTCCTTTTTAATGATTTCATTATCATTATGAAAGTAATATTTAAACAACTTACTCTAAAATTTGTTTCCAATTTTTATTTTTAACTTTAAATTCAAAATGAAACCAAACTTAACTTTAACAAAGTTTTTTTTAAAAAACAAATTTAAAACCTTTTAAAAACTTATGTTAAATAATCTCTCATTTTATAAAAGGGATTTAAACCCATATTTTTAAGATTCAAATCATATTTAAAATATGATTCAATATCAAAAGTTGTTTAAACTTTTTAAATATTTAAAACTTACTTTCTTTTCAAAACATGATTCAAATTTGAATCTTGTTTCCAGATTTGAATTTGTGTTTAAATCTTCTATTTTAATTTAAAGCTTAACTTTAAATTTAATTATTTAAACCCTTTTAAATGTTGCTTAAATATTTTAATTTAAAAAGTTTAAATTAAAATTTCAAAACTGGATTCAAATCTCATTTGAATTTCATACTTTAAATTTAGATTTAAATTTTGTTTTTTTAAACCTTGCATTCAGATTTTTAAAATCAAATCTTGAATTGAAATACACAGGTTTCTCTAGAACTTGAAACCAACAGAAAAACCCGAGCTCCCCTCGGTTTTACTTCGAGTAAAACCTGATTCATCTTCGAGCCAAAAACTCGATTTACTCGAGTATTACCCGAGCATAAAAAAAACTACAAACCCAATAATCACCCTGACACCATCTTCTTCACCGTGCACATGTACGGTGGTTCTGGCCACCTCCTGCCACTATCCAACCAACGAGCAAGTCACCGACCATCCTTGAATCACTTCGCGACCATCAAAACCCCTCAACCCACTCGAAATCAAATTCGAGTATCCCTAAACCAAAACCTGTCAATAGATTTACCTTCAAACCCAAAACCTGGAAAATCGCCCATCCTCTCTTCTCCGGCCATCGGAAGCTTAGCACCGTCGTCCAACACCTCTTCGACACCCAAGCAGCCATCACCCCAAAAATTAAGGCACTCGGTCAACTGAAGCCTCCATACCGATCAAATCAATACAGTGCCTAAAAACTAGGTTTACAACTTCCCCTTTTCACTTCCCAGAAGAAAAACAACAATGCACATAAATCTCAACACTAAAAATTGCAATTTTGGTTTTAAAAATCACGATTTAGTCTTAGCTTTAATTCAAGCACCTGAAACAAACAATCAAATTGGATTTTGTCAGACTTTAATTTACTTTGTTATAAGTTTGTTTCCAGTAAAACTATAGGTATATTTTTTTTATTCATTTCATCTTAAACAAAATCTTAAAATTATCATTTATGATATATTAAACATACATTGACCAAATCTCTTGTATTATTAAAGATTAATTTTAAAAACACTTAAGTTTTTTTTCTTTTCAAACTTTGGACCTGGAACTTAGAAGAATACTGTAAATATCATAAAACAGAAATCTTACTTCTATACTCAATAGAGTTTTTATTACAGGAACACGCATGCACTTCATAACTACTTAAGTTTTAAAATTAATGGGGTTACTCTCAACGTACAAATCAACATACAACTAGAAAAAACATACACAAGTCATCAATCGAGCAAAAATTTAATACTTAAGTTTAAACAGAAAGTGTTACTCACAAACACACAAATCAACATGCTTTAGGTATATAAACACATGCATATTCATTTCAGTCATAAAACAAGCAACATATTATACTTAATTTTTATTTTAAGAAAAGAAGTTACTCACCTGATGTTTGAAAACTGTTTTGGAAGCAGAGCACAAATTTTTTCCTGAAAAGCTTTATGTTTTGATTTAACTTGAGAACTTGTCGTTAAAACTTGCATGCAGACTTGACCCAGATGCTTTTGAACCTCTTAAATTTGAATGCTTTAATTTTGAATAAAACTTGCTTCAGACCACTGGTTTAAAAGAAGGCAGACATATGCTTTTGATTTCCAGATGCAGGCTTTTAATTTTGAACTTGAGGATTTACTTGTGCTTTAAACTTGCATGCAGATTTTTCATTTTTGCTTTTGAAACTGATTTTACAGAGGAAAGGAATTACAGATTGAATGGAAGAGGGATTTGAAATGGATTTAAGATATTAATTTGGTTTTGAGAATTTGTTATTGATTTGTTTTCAGCTGAGATTTATCTTGAGAAAAAAAAATGAAGATTAGCAAAGAGAAAGAGTTTGAAGAAAACATGTTTATATAGGTATAAATGATTTATTTAAAAATTTAAAAGAAAAATAAAAATAAAAGACACTTGTAAAAAGAAATAACACTTGTTACATTAATCTCTTATCCTAAGTACACTTGTCATAATTACCACTTAGTTTAATAACATGTCTCTTAAGTAATTTAATTTATTTTTATTTAGTTTAAAGGTAATTGAAATCCTCTTTATTTATTAAATACATATAAAGTAGTTTCATAAATAAATGTATATGCATTACTTTTTAAAGAAAATGACATAAAACAATTTATATAAAAATGAAAACTTATTTATATAATTTAAATATGTTTATTCATTTGAATTTCAAAATTAAATCAAATTCAAATGCTATTTATACATTTAAAAATTCCATTTAAAACTAATTTATATTAACATATTTTAATTTTAAAATGATAAATAATATTGCCTTTTTAAACATATCTATATTTATACATTTATTACTATGTTATTTGAAAGTAACATATCAAAAGTTGTTTAAACTTTTAAAATATTTAAAACTTCCTTTCTTGTCGAAACATGATTCAAATTTGAATCTTGTTTCCAGATTTGAATTTATGTTTAAGTCTTCTATTTTAATTTAAAGCTTTAACTTTAAATTTAATTATTAAAACCCTTTTAAATGTTTCTTAAATATTTTAATTTAAAAAGTTTAAATTAAAATTTCAAACCTGGATTCAAATATTATTTGAATTTCATACTTTAAATTTAGATTTAAATTCTGTTTTTTTAAACCTTGCATAGATTTTTAAAATCAAATCTTGAATTGAAATACACAGGTTTCTTTGGAACCTGAAACCAACAGAAAAACCCGAGCTCCTCTCAGTTTTACTTCGAGTAAAACCTGATTCATCTTCGAGCCAAAAACTCGATTTACTCGAGTATTACCCGAGCATAAAAAAAATTGCAAACCCAACAATCACCTTGACACCATCTTCTTCACCGTGCACATGCACAGTGGTTCTGGCCACCTCCGGCCACTATCCAACCAACGAGCAAGTCGCCGACCATCCTTGAATCACTTCGCGACCATCAAAACCCCTCAACCCACTCGAAATCAAATTCGAGTATCCCTAAACCAAAACCTGTCAACAGATTTACCTTCAAACCCAAAACCTAGAAAATCGCCCATCCTCTCTTCTCCGGCCATCGGAAGCTTAGCACCGCCGTCCAACACCTCTTCGACACCCAAGTAACCATCACCCTAAAAATTAAGGCACTCGGTCACCTGAAGCCTCCATACCGATCAAATCAATACAGTGCCTAAAATCTAGGTTTATAACTTCCCCTTTTCACTTCCCAGAAGAAAAACAGCAATGCACATAAATCTCAACACTAAAAATTGCAATTTTGGTTTTAAAAATCACGATTTAGTTTTAGCTTTAGATTCAAGCACCTGAAACTAACAATTGAATTGGATTTTGTCATATTTTAATTTACTTTGTTATAACTTTGTTTCCAGTAAAACTACAGGTATATTTTTTTTATTCATTTCATCTTAAACAAAATCTTAAACTTATCATTTATGATATATTAAATATACATTGACCAAATCTCTTGTATTATTAAAGATTAATTTTAAAAACATTTAAGTTTTTTTTCTTTTAAAACTTTGGACCTGGAACTTAGGAGAATACTGTAAATATCATAAAACAGAAATCTTACTTCTATACTCAATACAGTCTTTATTACAGGAACATGCATGCACTTCATAACTACTTAAGTTTTAAAATTAATGAGGTTACTCTCAACATACAAATCAACATACGACCAGATAAAACATACATAAGTCATCAATCAAGAAAAAATTTAATACTTAAGTTTAAACAGAAAGTGTTACTCACAAACACACAAATCAACATGCTATCAGGTATATAAACACAAGCATATTCATTTCAGTCATAAAACAAGCAACATATTATACTTAAGTTTTATTTTAAGAAAAGAAGTTACTCACCTGATGTTTGAAAACTGTTTTGGAAGCAGAGCACAATTTTTTTCCTGAAAAGCATTTTTTTTTTGATTTAACTTGAGAACTTGTTGTTAAAACTTGCATACCGACTCGACCCAGATGCCTTTGAACCTCTTAAATTTGAATGCTTTAATTTTGAATAAAACTTGCTTCAGATCACTGGTTTAAAAGAAGGCAGACATATGCTTTTGATTTCCAGATGCAGGCTTTTAATTTTGAACTTGAGGATTTACTTGTGCTTTAAACTTGCATGCAGATTTTTCATTTTTGCTTTTGAAACTGATTTTACAGAGGAAAGGAATTACAGATTGAATGGAAGAGGGATTTGAAATGGATTTAAGATATTAATTTGGTTTGAGAATTTGTTATTGATTTGTTTTCAGCTGAGATTTATCTTTAGAAAAAGGGAAAAAAATGAAGATTAGCAAAAAGAAAGAGTTTGAAGAAAACATGTTTATATAGGTATAAATGATTTATTTTAAAATTTAAAATAAAAATAAAAATAAAAGACACTTGTAAAAAGAAATAACACTTGTTACATTAATCTCTTATCCTAAGTACACTTGTCATAATTACCACTTAGTTTAACAACATGTGTCTTAAGTAATTTAATTTATTTTTATTTTGTTTAAAGGTAATTGAAATCCTCTTTATTTATTAAATACATATAAAGTAGTTTCATAAATAAATGTATATGCATTACTTTTTAAAGAAAATGACATAAAACAATTTATATAAA
This sequence comes from Allium cepa, assembly GCA_030765085.1. Lineage (NCBI taxonomy): Eukaryota > Viridiplantae > Streptophyta > Magnoliopsida > Asparagales > Amaryllidaceae > Allium > Allium cepa. The sequence continues at coordinate 404,076,351 of CM060940.1, read as the reverse complement.
AATGAAAACTTATTTATATAATTTAAATATGTTTATTCATTTGAATTTCAAAATTAAATCAAATTCAAATGCTATTTATACATTTAAAAATTCCATTTAAAACCAATTTATATTAACATATTTTAAATTTTAAAATAATAAATAATATTGCCTTTTTAAACATATCTATATTTATACATTTATTACTATGTTATTTGAAAGTAACATATTTATTGATATAAATAATTTATTAAAAGGAATTATAAATTACATATCTTATTTGTCTTAATTAAAAGAATTAATGTTCAATATATAAATTGTATTTTAAATTTTTATATGTAATTCCAAATTATAATTATTAAGCTATATTCAAAAAGAAATAAAATAAACTTTTGTTTATCTTATTAAAATTTAAAATATACTTAAAATATATTTAAACAATTTAAAACAATTTTTTAAGTATTTTAAACCAATAGTTATTTATTAAATAGTTTTTGAATTGTTAATTATTAAATAAAATAAAAACCTCCAAATTATAAATGAATATCAGAATTTAAAAACAATATTTTATTTGTTCGTTAATTTAAAATCAAAACTTATCTATCTACAATATATATACATATATATGTATATATATATATATATTATAAATAGAAAGCAATTATTAGTTTTTAAAAGATAAAATTTACTAATTAAACATTTATTTAATTGGATTATTAAATCAAGTTAATTTTTATTAACAGAATTTATCAAATCAATTTAATTTTAAATACAGATTATTAAATTGATATTGCCAAAATTTCCGGGATATCACACATCTTGAGCTTGGTTTCTAAAACTTCCTGTAGACTCTTCCAGAACTTGCTAGTGAATAAGGGATCTCTATCACTTACTATGCTACCGGAAATTACATGTAGTCTTACCACATTCTTTATAAACAACTTTGCCAAAACAAGTGCCATCCTGGTTGGCTTAACTAGAATGAAATGGGCACTGTTGGTCAATCTGTCCACTATGACCCATATACTATCATTTCCCCTATTTAACCTTGGGAACCCGTCAATAAAATCCATAGAGATGGAATCTCATTCCATGCAGAATTGCTGAAGCAATCCACTTGGTGTTTGGTGTTCGACCTTTCCCCGTTGGTAATTCAAGCACTACTTTACCCATAAACCAATATCCCGCTTCTCCCAGAAGAAACTTCTTTTCATATCTTGATACATCTTAGTACCTCCCAACCGAATAGAGAACTTCAAATGATGGCATTTCCTTTAAGACCTCCTTCCTTATATTTCCTACACTTGGAACACATAATCTTCCTTTCTTTCTCAACCTCCCATTCTGGTCAAGGCCGAAATCTTTCAAGTCATCGTCTCGGTTCCATCTCTTAACTTTCTGATCTGTTCCGCTAATACAGATCTTCTTCCTATTTAGAAGCAATCTTTTCGATTATCACTAGTCGAACTTCCAAACAAGCTAACACTTCGGCTAGATCCAGCCTCAGATCTTCGCTACACTTTGCAATGTACTAATGCTTCTAAATGTTTCCACTCAGCGATCATCACCAACATTGCATTCCAATGTTTCTTGCTAAGTGCATCTACAGCCTTGTTGCCTTTCCCTGGTGTGTACTCAATCCCAAAATCATAAGCGACTATAAATTCTAACCACCTCTGATGTACCATTTTAGCTCCTTCTAAGAGAACAAATATTTTCATGACTTATGATCTATATATAACTCAAACCTCTCTCCCAAAATATAATGTCTTCACACCTTCAAATCACAACTGCAAATTCTAAATCATGCATCAGATACCTGCCTCATGCGGTCTAAGCTGTCTAGAAGCATAGGCAACCACTTTACATCTCTGCATCAGCACAGCTCCTAATCCTACTCCATACGCATCTGTATAAACCACCGAATCCTAATTTACTTTCAAAACAACTAACATGGGTAAGTGGGTCAATAAGTGTTTCAAATTCTAGAATGCTTCCTCACACTTATCGGTCCACACAAACTTCATATCTTTTCTCGTTAACGTGGTCATCAGTGCCGCTATCCGTGAAAAATCCTTAATGAACCTCCATTATTAACCAGCCAACCCAAGGAAACTCTTCATCTCCGTCACTATCGTGCGTCTCTTCCAACTATTCACTGCTTCAATCTTAATCAAATCTACTACAACCCTTTCTCTGAGACTACGTGACCAAGAAACTTCACTTCTTTCTTCCAGAAATGACATTTCAAAAAATTCGCCTTCAACTAATGCTGCCTTAGTATCCCAAGCACTCTAAGATGAACTTCATGCTCACTTTCATCCTTAGAGTATATCAAGATATCATCTATAAAAACCATTATGAACCTTTCCAAATGCTCTCGAAAAACTCGATTCATCAAATCAATAAAGAAAGCCGGTGCATTAGTCAATCCGAACGGCATAACCAACCATTCATATGACTCGTATCTGGTCATAAACACCGTCAAAGGTATACTATCCTCTGCTACTCTGAGCTGATGGAAACCTGTTTCCAAATCCAACTGCAAGAACACCTTGGCTCCACTCAACCGATCGAACATACCGTCAATCCTTGGCAATGGATATCGATTCTTTACCACCTACCACCCTCTCATTCAACCTACGATAATTGATACATAGCCTCAACGATCCATCCGGCTTCTTAGTAAACACTATGGCTGCTACCCAAGGCTAACTACTTGGTCTGATAAAGCTTTTACCTTCTTCCGTCAACTACACATTTAACTCCCTCATCTCTATAGGGGTCATACTACTTGGTGGCCTACTCACTATTTCTGCTCCCAGAACCAAATTTATCCTAGACTCAGTCGCTTGTTTCGGTGGAAATCCAAATACAGGCTCAAAAACATCCATGAATTCTTTAACCATGAAAAATAGATTCAACTCATCTTCCAACTCCATAACACCTAAAAAAGCATTTATTTCACTGCTAGAACCTTCTATGGTATAAACAATCCGATCACTACAATCAGGTGCCCAAGCGATATTTTCCTATCTGGCAGAATTTCCTAGCAACGTACTCACTTAACGAATCCATCCCAAGAATAATTCCGAACCCCACAAAATCAAACACATGCAAACTCTAAACAAAAGTATGACTTAGCAGGTCAAACTCTAACTGGTCACGTCTCAACCCTGGAGTTACATACTCTCCAATTAGATTCGCAACCCATTAGGAAGTAACTAAATATGTGTTCAAGGTTATGCTTATCTATCAAACATCAAGATATAAAAGAATGCGATGCACCAGTATCAAATACAACGCTAATAGATATACCATGAATCTGAAGTGTACCTCCCTAAACTACCTTTCCCTTCTCTTGGGCTATTGGCTTTGAAGTAGCATGCTCCGATGCATACCCCTTGCCTTTTCCATCCTTAGCGAGATCCTTGCACTGGTTCCTATAATGGCTAATATGGTCGAAGTTGAAGCACTTGACATTCTTCTTCCCAGCTACCTTATTTGCCTTTCCAGCATGACACTCATTAGCAAAGTGCCCCTTCTTATCGCACTTGAAGTAAACAATCTCAGACTTCCCTATCTTAGCTACTCCACCCTTCTGAGCACCTTTCTTAGGAAAGAACTTCCTTTTATGATTTTGCTTAACCTGGACCTCCTTAACCTTACTCTTCTCTAGAGAATCAAGAATCTCTTCATGCCTTAAGACCATCTCCATAACGGCCCGCAATTTCGCTACTTCAAAAATGAGAGATTTTGTAAATTTTTAAATTTAAAATGAATTTAAGTATTAAATAAATATGTTATATATAATAAATAATTATCTATTCTTATAGTTAAAAAATTAAAAAGTATAAATTTGGATTTTAAAACAAATCGACAAAAGTTAAGTTTTGTTAAAAATAAATAAAGGCTTAAATAAATAGGTTTAAATATTTATTTGATAAGTTAAATCTTTTTTAAAACATCTAATAAAGATAATAAAAGTATATTAATATATTTAATAATATGTTAATAATCGTTTTATAAAAATAAGAAAAATTTGTCGCATTTTGTCAGTTTTACATACATTGCAAAATTAGAGATTTTGATATTAATTAAATATGATTTTAAAATATAAAGAGATATGTTTTAATTTATTTAAAGAAGTAAAATTTTTATTCTAAATTTGGTTTACATAAACGAATAGTTTAACTAAAATGTCAAAATATAACCGTAAAACATTTTGTCGAAAATCAACGTTTTGTCGATAAAAGTTGTTAGAACGTTGTTGCACCTTTATTTTCTTATATATGAACATATATTGAATAGTATAGATATTATTTAATTCATAATCAAGTTTACTTTTACTAAACAAGTTTAGAAAACAATTAGCAAAAGTAAACACAAAAGGCAAAACATGTCACGTCAAATCCAACCAAATCTTTACTTTTCTTTACTTAAATATTAAGTGATTAAGACATAAAGTAATGATGTGATAAGATGATGGTAAGTGTTGAAAAAGTAAGACAAAGTAAGGATATTTTAGTAATTTTGTAAAGGATTAGTTTTGTAATTTACCACTTCTTACTTTTCCTATAAATACCCATCCATTCTTCTCATTTTTTCGCACAAATCATTCTCTTCTTCTTCTTCTTCTTCTTCTTCTTTCTTTAAGCTATTTAAATGGCTTCTCTCTTTAAGAGAGGTAGGAGGGTTAAAAATATTGGAGTGCTTAAGCACTAATCCACTTATCTCTCTAACCGCTTCTTAATTCAATTCTTCTTCTTATCTTCTTAAATAATGGTCTTAGGCCGTGAGGATGAAGGTGTTTAAGGGATTAGGCCGAGAGAAAGGTAGTGGAGGAGGGTCATGGCCGTGAGCAAAGCAAGTAGAGGCGGAGATGGCTGTGCACTTGAAAAAGATGAAATAATGTTTAGATGGTAGTTTAGCGAGACGTTGAATTAAATGAATGTTGGTAGGAAGTAAAACATTTTGGTTAAAAGTGAGAAAATTGTCACTGCTTTTTAAAAACCATATCTTGATTTTGCTATAATAATTATCTTATGACATATGCAAGTATACACCCCTTTAAAATGTTGCTATGGATGTTTAGTTATTTTTATGTTATGTTTGAAGAAGTAGCAAATGTTTATGGTTGTGATTATTTATCATGTTAGCTTATGTATGGACCATAATTATGTTAGTGACAAATGTTAATTCGATTATGCTCATTCTGATTTAATAATCCCTTTGTTAATAAGACCATATTTTAGTGATATGAGATATTTTGGAAAAATAAGTCTCTTTTCAATTAGAAGTGAAATTAAAGTTAAAATAAAAGAGAATTTGAAATATGAAGTGAAATAGATTTGGAAAGGATAGTTGAATTGAAATTAAGATGAATAGTGAAATTGAATTGAAATCGATTTTGAAAATTTAAGTTGAGATTAAGGTTGAATTGAAGTTTAAATTGAAATTAGATTTGAAATCTAAGTTTTAAATGTGTTTATTTTGAAGTTAGAATTGAAATTGAGTTGAAGTAGGAAATTAAAATTTAATATTAAAATAATATTATAACATGGTAATAGCGAAAATATATTTAAAATACTTTAAAAAGTGAAAATATTGATTTAAAATGATTTGTAATGATTTTATAGGTGATAAAATCCAATTTGAATAGATTATTTCAAGTATTGAAAAATAAGTTAAAACTAGACGCGTCGCGTAACGGTAATTCACGATTTCACGTCGAAAAGTACAAATGAGAGTATAGAGTGAAATATAGCTCGGAATTCTTCGAGATAAGAAAATTCCAGACTATTATATCTGTATCTTCTAAACGAAGAAAGAAAATCAAAGTTTCATCGAGTAGATTTTGAATTAAGTCCAAATCAATTTTCTAGAAAAATCGCGCTAGTGCAGTCAAGTGATCATAACAGGAAATCTGTTTAAATGAATGTTTTTAATTATGAAAAAATACATAATAAATTTGATAAATCTATTTAAATAGTTTAAAATAGATTTGGATTGGAAAGTATGAATTTTAAAATATTTATATTTTTAAATCAAATAAGCTTATGTAGCACTTTCTGTAGCACTTTTATGCTGCAAATTGTATAACTTTTTGAATGTGAGTTTAAATATAATGATTTGTCCATAATCAATTTTGTATGTTTTAAAAGGAAAATTAAGCATTTGAAAATAAATTGAAATCTTTCAAATCAATTCCAAAATAAAATTGATATCCGAGTATGTAGAAACGACTAGTACAATTGTCCCGCCTGTGAGATCTGGGAATATAAAATAAGGTGTTTAACTAAGGTTAGGGATGGAGCAACTAGTGCCCTAAACTTACCTGGCCTATGTTTTCTTTTCTTAAGCGAGAGGTGGAACAGATCGAAGGAAAGCCCAAATGCCCTTAAATAAAAAGATCGTATTGAGTTTTCAAAATAAAAGACGATTGGTATTATCCAAAATTTAAGCAATCTCCAAAATGAATGATTTCTATAATCCAATTTACTCAAAAATGTTTGCTAAGATTGATTTAGAGTTTATCGTAAATGATGTCATGAATAACATTGTTTTTGACCCGCCTAAAAGTTAAGAAATTTGGATCGAGAGTTAAATGAGGAAATTTGAGATATTTTCCAAAGCAAAAGAATGAATTACTTCGAATTATCCTAAGTCAAAATAAAGAGAATTTGAAATCAGCCGCAAAGAATTAAAGTGAAAAGAGACTTAATAAATCCAATATACTCATATTCACTTTTTATCGATAATTGGATTTAAAAGGAACCGGGGTCGGATTTGGGTGATTCCTATCCGAAAACCACTGCGAACCAATATATACATTCGAATGTGAAGACATGTTGAAGATGATGATTATTGAAGACCGTGGATCTTCATAGCGTGAAGACTACTTATTGAACATGCTCTGGGTAGCTCCCATTATAGAGTTATTTATAGCATGGTCTCCTCATGATGGAGATTTTTTGGATTGCAAGGACTACTCTCTACTAATAGTAGTATAAGAGTGTCTTCATTTTGTCCTATTCCTGGACAACTTGTATGCATGTTTGTCTAACATCGCATTTCTAAAGATTACGTACATTGGTTTTTACAAACGTACATCAGTGCTGGCGGAGAAGGCAACTTCTCTTCGCTTAACACCCTCCTTAAGACGTACGGGCTCAAGGGTTGTATTTTCGTGGAAGACAATTAGTATTTAACGGAAATGGCAAAGTGGCATTTAGAGATGTGATATGTGCTATGTGAAAAGGTAATCATAACCTCAAGCCTCATCAAACTGGAAATGACCGAAACATGATTAGATGCAGCAAGGCTAAGTAGGTCATTCCCAAGTAGGGTATGGTCATCCCCTTCTAGATATATTTCTTTCTGTTATGACGTTCGAGATGTAAATTAATGTGTTGTATGGAAACGAGCGCTCGGTTAAAGGTCGGTAACGATCGGGGGATGCATATTCGGTACTATCTAGTTGTAGAGGTAAGCCAGTCTTGTGTTGGTAGAAGTTCCTTTGTGCTATTCCTCGGGGAATCCATCTAAAGGTGTACCCGTTTCAGAAGGTAGATCCTTTACTTTGTCATTTGTATGGAAATCCATTCTCCAATAAGAACCTACGGTTTTGTTTATAGAGCCTAGTATGCTGGAATTTAGTAATGGTAACAATTTCCGCTAGGATTAATAAGTTTATTTACAAATGTTTTCAAAGAGATGTCATTAGAAATAATATTAAATGTTTTGATATAAAAGAGTTTTAGTTATCATACGTCCGCGTTTATGTGAGGGCGCGGTCTTATGAGATACTCTTTCTTTTTATAGGATTTTTATTCAAAGGCTGATATATGACACTGTCATTTATTATTAAGTTTTTCTCATGCTGGTTTATCAAGCCTGATCCGGGTATTTTCAATACTAGAGTCAGATCCGAGTAGTTCCAGGTTTTGTCGAAGACAGTTGGAGTTTTCAAAGGAGAACTGGAGATATTAATCTACGCATGGACATATTCTATTATCCACTATATTTAGTTGTTTTAGTTGATGTTTGTCAGCAATTGTAAGGGTAAATGTTTATAACTATCCAGGCTGAATTTAGGTTAGACTCTGATATATGTATTATAAAAGTTTTCCACCGTAAAGATATTATTCAATATTATATATTATTCCATTCATGTGAGATCCTGTTCTATCTTATTTTATTTATTACCCTTCATGTTCCATATTTTCGTGCAATTTGAGTTGGACATGTGTTGTTTATTGTTGATTCATAGTGTGATGACCCAGGATTTTGGGACATTTGAAATTGGAATATTTGAATTGATTTTAAATATTTAAAAGTTAATTTCTAACTTGAATTTCAAATGCCACTTTTTGAGTGATTTAATTGTTCGATTAAATAATTGGAAATTGGGTAAATGGTTGAATCTGAAATTTTAAGCTTGTTAAAAATAGTTTAATAGCTTGTAAAATTTATATTGCTAGTACTGAAGATACTAAAAGTGTTAAACTTGAATTTGGAAGTGTTTTGTTAAATTTTGGGTTTATATCATTTAAATTGATATTTAAAAATAGCCTATCGTAGTGTAGTCTCGGAATTCGACGAAACCAGTTCCCTTGGATCTGTAGTATTACATCATTATCGGACTTCAATTTTTGTAGTGTTTGGAGTGATCGTTTGGCCGTACGGTAAGTAAACGCGCTGAAATCAAATCGAAAATTCAGTATAATAATAAGGTCCAAAAAGCTATCTTCCCCATATGATCAAGTTAGGCCTCGAAACCTTTTCGATCGGGTTTGTAATAGGGGTAAAACATTATGAAAGCCTGGCGGCGTGGCTTGATAGGAGATCGAGATTGCGAATTGTGAAAATCGAGATGATTTAAATTTGAATTTAAAATTTAAAAATAAATAATATAGTTACTTTGCAGGCCTACAGACACGTAGCATAATTCAAAATATGTGTCTTCACTGAAGATACGCGTTGAAAAAATAATAATCGACCAGCCGACATAATATAAAAAAAATTGAATTCATTTGCAACGAAAACCATTTTGTTTCGTTCAAAATCAAACGGTGGCTTCAAATTAAAAATGGAAAAACATCAGTTCTTCTTTCCTATTCAATTCGTTCCTAAAGCATGAAAAAAGAAAAGGCAACAGATCGATTCCCCACACCTCCTTCATCTTCTTCGAGTTCCACTTCGTTCATGAGGGCACTCGATCTTAATCGACAGAGTGGCCGAGCCTCTTCCCAAAATCGAGTCGCGATGTAACGATTGCGATTTTTCGTTGCCGAAAAACCGAAATGTTATGGGTTTTAAGAAAAGAAAAGAGGTAGAAGAAGAGAGAAAAGATAGAAAATAGAGAGAAGAAAATAGAAAATAGAACGGAACAGAACACATAACAGAACAACATCAGAATCTCACAATTCGCAGCGGAACAACATATAATAGATAAAGGAATAATTTTTAAACAAAGAACTATATCAGTTATTACATTACATTTCATTTCATTACATTACATCATATCATCAGAGTGTAAAACAACATACAACAACAAACAATGCAGCGGAAAAAGAAATACTATATAAATTAGTAATACGCCATGCCATCCAGCTTGCCTCCAGCAACTCCTGAATATCCTGAATAAACCTTAACTCTTGACTGTCCGTGTGAAAATTGGTGGGCACCCAGAGTTTAGGAACGAAAAAAATAAACTCCGAGTCAGTCATGTGACTGGTGTGAGAACTCAAAACAGTTTATTTATCTTTAAAATCAAAATAGAAGAATATTTTTAAATTCAATTCGCAATGCTTTTAAAAATGAGACTACCATAAGGCCTCCCGCACACACACACACACAATGCAAACGCAGAATCGGAGGAGATTTCTCCTTGTGATAGTCAAAGATGCTTGATACGCATTTAAAAGAACATTTTATATTATTACTAGTGCATAGTGTAGGCAAAATTCATTTTGAAAATAGAATATAAATCTTAGCCAACATACGACCATTATCGTATGCCTACTATAGCTAACCATGTTCAATAGCAGGTTACCGCCACATTCCATGGCAGGTTCTACAACTAAAACCGTACAAGTCTCGTATTGTTTCTTTGGATTTCCAACAAATGGTCAGGCCAAGGAACTTCCCATTGCCACATGGAAACGCCTCTGGAATGACGTCCCGAGAACCAAACCGGATCTCTGCCAACACAAGGCCGGGTTACCCCTAACTGGGTAACTACTGACACAAATATGTCATCCCCCGATCGTAACCGATCTATCCGAGGATCCTCGATTTCCAACAACCACAAAATATGCAGTAACAACATAGGTTAAATATCTGGGCTCCATACCATGATACCACCTCTATCCAGAAGGAAAGACATACACTAAAGGGCGCTACCCCTAATAACCTTGCCGCATCCTTCCTGTTTTGACCATTTCCGGGGTGTGAGGTCCGACGAAGTCTCGTCCACAAAAATACACTTTATACAAAAGCCGTGCTTTGGGTCCACAAATGATCATAGAAATGATCACAAAGATAAACGATCAAATAAATGATCCTATCACAAATGATCAACACAATGATCATTTCACAGCAACACTCTGCATGCCACACTATCAAATTGGGAGTATATCACTAATAACCTTCAACTATATAACCTCTGAGCTCGTACGTCTCAGATAAGGGTGTTAACCTAAAAGAATAAATTCTCCCCCACCAACAGAAATATATTTGAAAGAAATTAGCTTTAAATCTCAATTTGTAATGTCAGACATACAATCCATACAAGTCTGTTCCGAGATCGAACAGAACCGAAGGCACTTACAAAGAAGTCCTTGCAATCCGGATATTCACTAATCACGACCGGACTTCCCGTCACTAAGGGTGATAAAACCTCTATATCGGAGATCAGCCGATGTAGAGTAACTCGACGGTAATCCTTCCGTTTTCATAAACATCCGGTCTTCAACACCGGTCATCAAATGCAATCCATAACGACGTATCACATACTCGGAATGGGTTATACGACCCCAAGGTCCTTTCCCGGTTAACCCAAATAGTGAGCGCTTATTCAAAAATAAGCGTGGTATTCAAATTCAACAATTCACAACAAATACCTATTTAAAGGTAAATATTGATAGTCGGATTATTTAACTATCAATAGGCGTGTTCAACATCACCAAATCCAAATAATTTCCCAAATGATTTACTTTCCAAAATATCTTTACTAGATATAAACTTTCCCACACTTCAAACATTTGAAAACAATTCTTCCAATCACTTTTCCTTACTCGGAATTATTTTCATTTCAACATGGTTCATTTAAACCAATTAAATAAATCCTTAACGATTTATTTTATATTTACGTTCCAAATCCGTAAATTTATTCCCACACTTTAAAAATAAATCAACGTTTATTTTTAAACTAATTTCCCCTTTCTTTTATAAATTCCATAGTGAATTTATAATCCCAAAATATCTATGATATACGATTTTCAATATGCATTTTCAATTTATCTTTAAAAAGATAAATTCTCAAACGTTCATTTCACATTGGAGAAATATTTCCATACTTATTTAAATAAAAATAAGTACATCCCAAATCTATTTATTTTCAACATTTGAAAATATTCAATATACTTAAATCAAAATTTAGTATATATTTCATTCTTTAAGGAAATCATTCTCTTAACACATTTTATTTGGGCTAAAACGAATGTTACGTAAAACATCGTTACAACGACCCAAAATCACTAGTATAGGGATTCAAAGTTTAAATAGATATATAAATCCCAATACTATACAAAATATTTCCTTTCGGAAACCATTTACTATAACAACAGTGTTATAGTCCACCATTTCCTTCTATTTCTCGAAACGTCTATTTCAACAATGAATGTTGAAATCTCTGTATTCGATACTTAATGCATTTTAAAACGTCTTTAAAATTTTTAACTTCATTTCATAATATTCCTTCCCCAAAACATATCCATTTCATTTAATAATATATTCACTGTCCAAAATCGTGAATATAATTCCTTTCATGCATTCCTATATCCAACTTATCAAATTCAATTGATTTCGGATTTATAAACAACGTTTATAAACTTCATTTATATTTTTATAAACTTCTATTTGTAAAAATCCTTTTTATATCTCATTTTAAATGCGAAAATCCGATTTATAAGTTAATCTCTTATAAATCTTTTATTTTACAAAACTTATTTATATTTATAACTTCACGATTTATAAATCTATAAATCTTCATTCACTTATAAAATCCATTTATATTTCCTTTTAACACTTATAAAACGGGTTTCACAATTCCTATATTTTTAATCCATAAATATCAATATTTTTAAATCGTTTATAATAATTCAAAATTCCCAATTTAAACCATTTCATGAATTAATTAACTATTTATTTCCAATAATCTCATTTATGTTATATTTCTCAAAAATCTTAATTTTTATAACATAAAAAATTTATAACATTTTAATTATTTAAAGTGAATCAATTCAAAATTTAATAAAACATATACTTTGAAAAATCACTTTAAAAATTCCTTTTAAAACCAAAATTATTATTTTAAAACTCCAAAAATGGATCCGATGATGCAACATCACCCAATAGTCAATCACGACCTTCAAATATCATATATTGATATGATAATCAACAAATATCACAATATCTGTAAATAAATCAATACAGTTGAGGAATCCAGTTGGATCCCTCCAACCCGTTTCCCTGCATCCAAAAACATTAGCACAATACCAATTCCGCTCCAGTACGGAATTATCGCGGTATATGGGATTTATAAATATTATCCGCTTAATAGACGGCGCAATAGGGTCTCATCCGCTAAAAAATACGGGAAATCAACAACTGCAATATATACATATGCCAATATATATATATAATACCCATTTCACTGTTTATGAAATATTCGCGGTATATGTTTTTAATAAATAACATCCGCTTACTAACGGCGTATAATGTCTATTTTAACAATCAATAGATATCAACCATCATTCAAACATACATCCAAATATTTTAAATCTAACTATTTAAAATAAAAATCGAAACTATTCGATTGAGTGAGAAGTTCTCACCTTGATTTCAATTCCATTTTAGCTTTTATTTCGAATAAAATGAAACGCGCGTTTAATTTTACCCGAAATTCTCACTAACTCCAAACGACTCCAATCCAATTCCGTAGCGTAGTGTTCGCGAATACGATTCCAACGCCTTTTGTTTTGTCGAATTCCGACCTCGTATCATCAAGTTATAGCATTTATAAGTTACACGATTTAAATAAACTAAATTTACAACAATTTATTTTCTTTTTATAACCTAAATGAAATCATGGCCGTGCATTTCAAGATTATCAGATCCAAGCCGTGCAACTTCTTCCCTTCCATCACGAAAATACCCCAGGTCGCGTTTCACGTATGTGAACCCAACGAAGCCGCCTCCAACCTTAATAGTCGCCACCTCCTCGCTCAACTTTAGGTCGATCAACTAGTGCCATTGCAAAGCCCCACTCTCATACTACACTCGGCCAGAGCACGGCTAGGCTCGGCCACCCCCTAGCACGCAAATCGAAGTCGAACTGCTGGCCTTTGCAGCCAATTTGTCGATGAACCATAGCTCCATTTACGATCTCACCCGTTGGATTTGTAGAGCTCGTGATGCTCTACATCTTTGATGTTGGAAGATTTTCAAATTGAATTGTGGATTGGTAGAAAATTGGAGAAGAAAGAGGCGATTTTCTGGCCTTGGAATTCGAAAGTGGCGGCCGGCCATTACTTTTGAAACCCTAACTTTATTTTTCTCTATTTTGTGAATTTTTTAGTCTATTTATAGAAAATAAACGACACTATTCACCCGGGTTTCCAAAACTCCGATTTACGTGCCGAAACTGACGTTTCTAGGGTTTATCCCGCGTTCCGGGCACAATGGAACAGGTTTCGGAAGCTAATTCGGAAGTATGCGCGAGATATGGAATTAAATGATCAATTTAAATTAAATCGATTTAAACCGATTTTGATGCGTTTTAATTCGTACAGGACAAACGGTAAATCCAATTGACTTGAAATTTGAAACCTTACAATAATATCACATTACGAATCCGATGAAACTGGTTTCGTCGAAATCCGAGACTTTTTGAAAAATGGCTATTTTAACTCGCCAAATTAATATTAAAAACAATTCGATGCGTTTCGAGCTGCCACGATCAAACGATAACTCCAATTGCTACGAAAATTGAAATCCAATAATAACTAACTATTACGGATCCAATGGAACTAGTTTCGTTCAATTCTGAGACTGTTCAAAAATTGACTATTTTCACTAGTCGATTTTAATATTAAAGTATTCAATTTTGACAAATTAACTTTTAATTCGATTTTAAAAGTTCTACAATATCGTTCTAACTCCAACATGATAAAATAAAATTTTACAAATCATTTTCAATCATATTTAACCCTATTTTCAATTATTTCTGTATTTTCACATATTAAATTATCGATTTAATTATTCAATTAAATCCAATTATTCGAAATAAAATTTATTCGACTTATAAATTTCACTTATTAATATTTAAAATTAATTAAATATTCAAATTTAAATTATTAGAAATTCTGGGTCGTTACAATCTTCCCCCTTTAAAAGAATTTCGTCCTCGAAATCAACAAGTAAGAAAAGTTACAGAATCTATTAATTTTTCAAAATCCATAGTTAAACTTCTTACAATACTTTACTAAGTTTTCAAATCATACTTAGTTATCTTTTCAAAACAGCTACTATTGTTTAACTTTCAACTCCAAAATCAAAGTTAAAGTTTTCAAAACTTTCTAATTTTAATTTTTTTTTTCTAACGCCTTAAATTTTCGGAAAAATTCGCCATAGTCTCCTTTGCGCGGCTCGATCCGAAAAAAAAAAAATGACAGTATATATATCACAAATATACATCTCATCAAGTAATGAGGCATCCCGAAGGGAAAAAGTATAAAAGTACGGTATGTAATCCGAGATATGTACCTTATTATTTTATTAGCGAGCATATACGGCTAATATAGCGCGAAAGCGAGCTCCAAATGCGAAGCAAACGCGATCCGCACCTACTAAACACTCACCAAACAACATGAGAATCATGCATATAGACAATAGTATCAATATCCAACATATATCAACATAATAACTATATATGTCAACATAGCAAATGCAACTAAAGCAACAAATTCAACCATCAACCAACTAACATCCATAACCAATTAATATTCATTCATATTCTCATTAATATTCGATGAATTGGGTTTTCAATTTAATCACATTTGATTTGTTTACATTGGATTTTATCAACATTCATTCTCAATTCAATTAGTTAACATTTACTAATTTAAATCCAATTCACTTTCAATTCTATTCAAATTTATTTACTTCAAATTTGAATTCAATTTCATAGCTTCCAATTTCACTAACACTTAATGAATTTATATACAATCATCCAACAATCAAATAACAACCAATGTTTATTAATTAAAACCAAATTCCTTTGCTTATATTCATTCAATTTGGTTAAATTTTAATTGATTTTCATTCAATTATTCAACTTCTAATAACATTAGATTTCAATGAATTAACACTTACATTCATTATTTCATATCAATTATTCACATTTAATTGATTAACATTCAATTCATTAATTCAATTCAATTACTAAAGTTGAATTTCATTTATATAACTCAAGTTCACATTTATCACTTAACTTTATTAATTTAGTTTGATACCAAAATCAACTTTATTCAACATCTCTTAAGTTAAACTTCCATTTAAACATCACTTAGTTTACATAACTTGAATTCCCACTTATAAATCAATTCAGATTCCAAATTCTAAAGTAAAATTTCCATTTAACTTTAAATTCATTTTCTATTTGCAACTCATATTCATAAATATATTCATATAGTTTCACTTCTTATATATATAAGTTTATTTCACAATTGTAAATCACGTTAATTATAACTCAATTCTTATAATTCATTTCCTTATACAATTATTCTCTTATTTAGATTATTCAAACAACTAACAATCTACTTATATACACTTTAATAATTCTGAAAAATTACTCCTTTATATATAAAAATATAATCAAGGTAAAATTATTTCATTTACCCAATTTAAAACAATATTGTGTCGAATTGTTCTATTCAAGTGTTTATAAAACCCCTTCGGCATAGTTGTACAGACCGTGCTGACGAAGGTTCATATGCCACTCAATAAACCAATCATCACAATATAAAACAATTTCATATTCACTAGCAAATACACTCTCATAGCTATTATTACACTCAAATTCATTCTAGAGTACTACTGACTCTATCTCTAGTGAGTAATACCCAACAGAACCATGGTTGTCGCTTAACCATAAGCTCTGATACCAAATGTAACGATTGCGATTTTTCGTTGCCGAAAAACCGAAATGTTATGGGTTTTAAGAAAAGAAAAGAGGTAGAAGAAGAGAGAAAAGATAGAAAATAGAGAGAAGAAAATAGAAAATAGAACGGAACAGCACATAACAGAACAACATCAGAATCTCACAATTCGCAGCGGAACAACATATAATAGATAAAGGAATAATCTTTAAACAAAGAACTATATCATTTATTACATTACATTTCATTTCATTACATTACATCATATCATCAGAGTGTAAAACAACATACAACAACAAACAATGCAGCGGAAAAAGAAATACTATATAAATTAGTAATACGCCATGCCATCCAGCTTGCCTCCAGCAACTCCTGAATATCCTGAATAAACCTTAACTCTTGACTGCCCGTGTGAAAATTGGTGGGCACCCAGAGTTTAGGAACGAAAACAATAAACTCCGAGTCAGTCATGTGACTGGTGTGAGAACTCAAAACAGTTTATTTATCTTTAAAATCAAAATAGAAGAATATTTTTAAATTCAATTCGCAATGCTTTTAAAAATGAGACTACCATAAGGCCTCCCGCGCGCACACACAATGCAAACGCAGAATCGGAGGAGATTTCTCCTTATGATAGTCAAAGATGCTTGATACGCATTTAAAAGAACATTTTATATTATTACTAGTGCATAGTGTAGGCAAAATTCATTTCGAAAATAGAATATAAATCTTAGCCAACATACGACCATTATCGTATGCCTACTATAGCTAACCATGTTCAATAGCAGGTTACCGCCACATTCCATGGCAGGTTCTACAACTAAAACCGTACAAGTCTCGTATTGTTTCTTTGGATTTCCAACAAATGGTCAGGCCAAGGAACTTCCCATTGCCACATGGAAACGCCTCTGGAATGACGTCCCGAGAACCAAACCGGATCTCTGCCAACACAAGGCCGGGTTACCCCTAACTGTGTAACTACTGACACGAATATGTCATCCCCCGATCGTAACCGATCTATCCGAGGATCCTCGATTTCCAACAACCACAAAATATGCAGTAACAACATAGGTTAAATATCTGGGCTCCATACCATGATACCACCTCTATCCAAAAGGAATGACATACACTAAAGGGCGCTACCCCTAATAACCTTGCCGCATCCTTCCTGTTTTGACCATTTCCGGGGTGTGAGGTCCGACGAAGTCTCGTCCACAAAAACACACTTTATACAAAAGCCGTGCTTTGGGTCCACAAATGATCATAGAAATGATCACAAAGATAAACGATCAAATAAATGATCCTATCACAAATGATCAACACAATGATCATTTCACAGCAACACTCTGCATGCCACACTACCAAATTGGGAGTATATCACTAATAACCTTCAACTATATAACCTCTGAGCTCGTACGTCTCAGAGAAGGGTGTTAAGCTAAAAGAATAAATTCTCCGCCACCAACAGAAATATATTTGAAAGAAATCAGCTTTAAATCTCAATTTGTAATGTCAGACATACAATCCATACAAGTCTGTTCCGGGATCGAACAGAACCGAAGGCACTTACAAAGAAGTCCTTGCAATCCGGATATTCACTAATCACGACCGGACTTCCCGTCACTAAGGGTGATAAAACCTCTATATCGGAGATCAGCCGATGTAGAGTAACTCGACGGTAATCCTTCCGTTTTCATAAACATCCGGTCTTCAACACCGGTCATCAAATGCAATCCATAACGACGTATCACATACTCGGAATGGGTTATACGACCCCAAGGTCCTTTCCCGGTTAACCCGAATAGTGAGCGCTTATTCAAAAATAAGTGTGGTATTCAAATTCAACAATTCACAACAAATACCTATTTAAAGGTAAATATTGATAGTCGGATTATTTAACTATCAATAGGCGTGTTCAACATCACCAAATCCAAATAATTTCCCAAATGATTTACTTTCCAAAATATCTTTACTAGATATAAACTTTCCCACACTTCAAACATTTGAAAACAATTCATCCAATCACTTTTCCGTACTCGGAATTATTTTCATTTCAACATGGTTCATTTAAACCAATTAAATAAATCCTTAACGATTTATTTTATATTTACGTTCCAAATCCGTAAATTTATTCCCACACTTTAAAAATAAATCAACGTTTATTTTTAAACTAATTTCCCCTTTCTTTTATAAATTCCATAGTGAATTTATAATCCCAAAATATCTTTGATATACGATTTTCAATCGATTTTCAATATTCATTTTCAATTTATCTTTAAAAAGATAAATTCTCAAACGTTCATTTCACATTGGAGAAATATTTCCATACTTATTTAAATAAAAATAAGTACATCCCAAATCTATTTATTTTCAACATTTGAAAATATTCAATATACTTAAATCAAAATTTAGTATATATTTCATTCTTTAAGGAAATCATTCTCTTAACACATTTTATTTGGGCTAAAACGAATGTTATGTAAAACATCGTTACAACGACCCAAAATCACTAGTATAGGGATTCAAAGTTTAAATAGATATATAAATCCCAATACTATACAAAATATTTCCTTTCGGAAACCATTTACTATAACAACAGTGTTATAGTCCACCATTTCCTTCTATTTCTCGAAACGTCTATTTCAACAATGAATGTTGAAATCTATGTATTCGATACTTAATGCATTTTAAAACGTCTTTAAAATTTTTAACTTCATTTCATAATATTCCTTCCCCAAAACATATCCATTTCATTTAATAATATATTCACTGTCCAAAATCGTGAATATAATTCCTTTCGTGCATTCCTATATCCAACTTATCAAATTCAATTGATTTCGGATTTATAAACAACGTTTATAAACTTCATTTATATTTTTATAAACTTCTATTTGTAAAAATCCTTTTTATATCTCATTTTAAATGCGAAAATCCGATTTATAAGTTAATCTCTTATAAATCTTTTATTTTACAAAACTTATTTATATTTATAACTTCACGATTTATAAATCTATAAATCTTCATTCACTTATAAAATCCATTTATATTTCCTTTTAACACTTATAAAACGGGTTTCACAATTCCTATATTTTTAATCCATAAATATCAATATTTTTAAATCGTTTATAATAATTCAAAATTCCCAATTTAAACCATTTCATGAATTAATTAACTATTTATTTCCAAAAATCTCATTTATGTTATATTTCTCAAAAATCTTAATTTTTATAACATAAAAAATTTATAACATTTTAATTATTTAAAGTGAATCAATTCAAAATTTAATAAAACATATACTTTGAAAAATCACTTTAAAAATTCCTTTTAAAACCAAAATTATTATTTTAAAACTCCAAAAATGGATCCGATGATGCAACATCACCCAATAGTCAATCACGACCTTCAAATATCATATATTGATATGATAATCAACAAATATCACAATATCTGTAAATAAATCAATACAGTTGAGGAATCCAGTTGGATCCCTCCAACCCGTTTCCCTGCATCCAAATACATTAGCACAATACCAATTCCGCTCCAGTACGGAATTATCGCGGTATATGGGATTTATAAATATTATCCGCTTAATAGACGGCGCAATAGGGTCTCATCCGCTAAAAAATACGGGAAATCAACAACTGCAATATATACATATGCCAATATATATATATAATACCCATTTCACTGTTTATGAAATATTCGCGGTATATGTTTTTAATAAATAACATCCGCTTACTAACGGCGTATAATGTCTATTTTAACAATCAATAGATATCAACCATCATTCAAACATACATCCAAATATTTTAAATCTAACTATTTAAAATAAAAATCAAAACTATTCGATTGAGTGAGAAGTTCTCACCTTGATTTCAATTCCATTTTAGCTTTTATTTCGAATAAAATTAAACGCGCGTTTAATTTTACTCGAAATTCTCACTAACTCCAAACGACTCCAATCCAATTCCATAGCGTAGTGTTCGCGAATACGATTCCAACGCCTTTTGTTTTGTCGAATTCCGACCTCGTATCATCAAGTTATAGCATTTATAAGTTACACGATTTAAATAAACTAAATTTACAACAATTTATTTTCTTTTTATAACCTAAATGAAATCATGGCCGTGCATTTCAAGATTATCAGATCCAAGCCCTGCAACTTCTTCCCTTCCATCACGAAAATACCCCAGGTCGCGTTTCACGTATGTGAACCCAACGAAGCCGCCTCCAACCTTAATAGTCACCACCTCCTCGCTCAACTTTAGGTCGATCAACTAGTGCCATTGCAAAGCCCCACTCCCATACTACACTCGGCCAGAGCACGGCTAGGCTCGGCCACCCCCTAGCACGCAAATCGAAGTCGAACTGCTGGCCTTTGCAGCCAATTTGTCGATGAACCATAGCTCCATTTACGATCTCACCCGTTGGATTTGTAGAGCTCGTGATGCTCTACATCTTTGATGTTGGAAGATTTTCAAATTGAATTGTGGATTGGGAGAAAATTGGAGAAGAAAGAGGCGATTTTCTGGCCTTGGAATTCGAAAGTGGCGGCCGGCCATTACTTTTGAAACCCTAACTTTATTTTTCTCTATTTTGTGAATTTTTTAGTCTATTTATAAAAAATAAACGACACTATTCACCCGGGTTTCCAAAACTCCGATTTACGCGCCGAAACTGACGTTTCTAGGGTTTATCCCGCGTTCCGGGCACAATGGAACAGGTTTCGGAAGCTAATTCGTAAGTATGCGCGAGATATGGAATTAAATGATCAATTTAAATTAAATCGATTTAAACCGATTTTGATGCGTTTTAATTCGTACAGGACAAACGGTAAATCCAATTGACTTGAAATTTGAAACCTTACAATAATATCACATTACGGATCCGATGAAACTGGTTTCGTCGAAATCCGAGACTTTTTGAAAAATGGCTATTTTAACTCGCCAAATTAATATTAAAAACAATTCGATGAATTTCGAGCTGCCACGATCAAACGATAACTCCAATTGCTACGAAAATTAAAATCCAATAATAACTAACTATTATGGATCCAATGGAACTGGTTTCGTTCAATTCTGAGACTGTTCAAAAATTGACTATTTTCACTAGTCGATTTTAATATTAAAATATTCAATTTTCACAAATTAACTTTTAATTCGATTTTAAAAGTTCTAAAATATCATTCTAACTCCAACATTATAAAATAAAATTTTACAAATCATTTTCAATCATATTTAACCCTATTTTCAATTATTTCTGTATTTTCACATATTAAATTATCGATTTAATTATTCAATTAAATCCAATTATTCGAAATAAAATTTATTCGACTTATAAATTTCACTTATTAATATTTAAAATTAATTAAATATTCAAATTTAAATTATTAGAAATTCTGGGTCGTTACACGCGACCACTTCGCTGTGAGGAGCTTGAGCCGAGCAAGTGAAGGCGAGGGCTTTAGGTGGCAGGCGCACGGCATCATTGTTCGATCGTGCTTGAAAGGGGTCTGGGCCGTAAAGGTATTAACCTATTCTACATTCTTTTTTTCTTCTTTCCTTTCTTTTCTTCTCAAACTTAAAAT
Organism: Allium cepa; assembly: GCA_030765085.1. Taxonomy (NCBI): domain Eukaryota; kingdom Viridiplantae; phylum Streptophyta; class Magnoliopsida; order Asparagales; family Amaryllidaceae; genus Allium; species Allium cepa. The sequence goes on along the minus strand of CM060940.1, from coordinate 404,054,340 downwards.
TTGATGATATATATATATATATATATATATATATATATATATATATATATATATTTACAGAGAAGGGAAAGTAGGAATTTTAAAAATCAAGTCTTTATTCTTACAAATATACATATAAGAGGAAAAGTCAAGTCTGTTACAGTAAAGCATTTCGAAGGCAGATCTTTTTTTGATATATATAGGTTAGAAAGGGATTTTATTTTCTTAGGATAATATCTATATATATATATATAATATTTTGAAAAAATTATAGGGATTTAAAAAATGTTGAAGAGTTTATTTAAGTTGATTTTTTAATCTACATGAGTTATTTTATGAGTATATATATATATATATGTGATTTCAAAAGAAAAGAAAAGAATAAATATACTTATATATATATATATTTTCACTTACTGTTTCAATTAGAAATAAATATTAAGATGGTTAACTTATTTAATTGCTTTTTAATTTATTTTAGTTACTAAAGATCTTTAAAGGGAAATTAGTTTAGAATTCAGTTATTTGTTAAATTAAATCATTAGTTAAAATTAAAACTATTAAACTGTAATCAGTTTGTTTAATAAACTTATTTAATTATTTTAGTTGCCAAAAACATTTTTATTAAAAGGAGTTAGTTTAAAATTAAAACTATTAGTTTAAAATAAATCACTAATTAATTTAAATTATCAAATGGAAAATTAATTGTTCGGTTGGTTCGGATATTAATAAAAATCATATAATTGTTTGTACATGGCTAAAGGTCATGAAAAACAAGTCGAGATGGAATGGATTGCAAATCAAAAATCAAAGGTGAGTTAATCTCACTCATTTGAATTACCATAATTTAAATAGTTAAATTTAAATTATTGGATGGATTGCTTGAGTTGATAATTTATAACTATCTGGATGTGATAGAGATATATAGCGTGTGTGTGTGTGTGCATATTGGAGTGATTGATTTCTTGCATTATATAGCGGATGAGACCCTATGCATCCTGCATAATAGCGAATAACCCCATATACCGCGATATTCCACCTTGAAGTGGAATTGGTATCATTATATTGTGCAAACATCTATGGATGCGGGAAAAAAAAGGTGGAGGGATCCAACTGGATTCGTCAAAATATTGGAATTTGTTTCCATATTCCTTGATGTGATTTATTTATAATCCGTGATAGATTATTTTGGTAATTGAAATTATTGAATGCTAAGTTTGGCTGAGTATATTTTGGAATTTTAAGTTATCAAAAATATAAAGGTTGGATTATGAAGAGAAATAAAAAGATAATTTTCAAGTAAAATAATTTTAGTTAAATTGATAAATTTAAAGAACAAAATTGGGAAGGAATAAAGTTGATTTTTAAATTCTAGTAAATAAATTTTGGCATGTGAAAAGAGATTTTTGAATAATGATAATTATTGAATTTTTAAACTTAGTAATGTTGTTTAAAGGAATAAAGGATTTGTTTTTAAAATTCAAGGTTTAAAATATTTTGGGAAAGATAAAGAAGAATTTTGGAAAAAGTGTAGAATTTGTATTTTAAGTTTAAAATAAGATTTTTAAATCATCAATATAGAAGTAAATCTGAAATTAATGAGTTTGAAAAAAAATTGAGTAAGTAAAGAAAATTATTTTTAAATGGAGTACATTTTGGAAATCGATTGGAAATTTATTTAGTGTTTGAAATGGTGTTTTAAAAGAAAAAGGAGACTATGGAATTTATAAACTGGGTTTATAAAATGAAATAAGATATTAGAGGATAATCTGGAAGTATAAATTCAGGATGAGAATTTTTAAAAATGGTCATTTATTTTAAAATAAATAGTGGTTTATTTTTAAAGGTGTGGAAGGAAAATGCATTTCCCTAAAAGCCCAAGTATATTTTCTAAGATTGATTTCTAAGTATGAGTTAGATTTTTAAAGATGGCTTTAAAAGAATGTTTAGAAGAAATTATAACTTAATGGCTTCAAATTTTTTAAAAGAAAATATTTATTAAGTTAATTTTATTAGTAAAATATTTTAAAAGGTTTAACTATAAATTGATTCAAAAAGTTAGTTATTAAGTATCTATATTTTATCTAATAATTTATTTTAAAAAATTATTTTGGCTTAAGTTTTTTATGAGAAATTATTATAAAATTTCATAACTAGTATTTTTAAATTACAATGTTTTGAGTAATTTTTATTTTTTTATTTTTGAATGTTTTAAAGTATATATATTTTTGGATAAAGTGATTTAAATTATTTTAAAATCTAAAGTATTAAGGCTTGGTGATTTTCAGTGGAAATAAAACAAATTAGGTGGAAAGTTTATCTGCAAGAGAAAGTGTTTTGAAAACTATTTTTCAAAAGGGTTAAAGTGTAGAGACATATCATGCGAAGATAGTTTAAAATAAATAATTTGGGAAATTAGTAAGGTCGGATGGTTGTTTGTGGATTTTATATGATAGTTAAATAATCGACTATCAATATTGAGCAATGCCCTGATCGTTTCGAAGAGACCGGGATCGGGAATTAAATTTTTCTAAAAAAAACTTTAATCCGGTTTTAAACGTTTTCGTAAGGAAGACAAGAGCTTGGAGTCGAAGATGGAGCAGTGAGGTGCAAGGGCTAATCGCTACTAATCCTAAGGGTGATTCCAAAATGGGTGTAGTAGGAGTAGTGCCTTCGGTTCCGTTCGAACCCGAAACAGACTTATATGGATGGATGCTTTCTGAACATCGTCAGGAGGACGATGAGAATTCTAAGTGAATGTGTGCTAAAAGGTAACGCATAGCCTCGAGCCTCATCAACTAAGAATGGCTAAAACAGGGGAGGTGCACGCAAGGCTAAGTGGCTAAGTAGGGTAAGGTCATCCCTGTCTAGAGGTCCCTTTATTTCGGTTGTGTGGGCGGTAGCAGATCCCAACTGCAGGGTGATCTTATTTGGGCTATCCAGTAAGGGGTGATCCGGTCTTGTGATGTAGAGGATCATGGTGGATCCTCGGTATGGTGATCTAGACTAAGTACTGTGACGGGCGGTACCCCAGTAGCCCTGCCATTGATGGAAATCCCTTCTCCCTACGCGCCTTTACGGTTTTGATTGTAGAACCTAGTGTTGCTGGAATTTAATAATGGTAACAATTTTGGCTATTTGAATAAGTATTTGTATATAGACACTCCTATAATATCATAGGATTTGATATGAAAATGTTTTGGTTATCGTAAGGTAAAAACCAGGCATGTTTATTTGTTGCATGGTCTTACGAGATACCTTTGATTTTTAAAGGATTCTTGAAACTTTAATAATCCAATTGAGTGTATTTTCTTACGCTGGTTTTCCAGACCGACTCGGGTGTTATTTAACTATAATGCTCGGGTCAGACCGAGTATTATAGAATACAGATTCTGGATGGACTGCCATGGAGCTTAGGAGACGAGCTGGATGACGAGGCGTATTTCCATAGATTTATATTCCACCGTGTAGTGAAAGTTGTATAGTCAACTTTTGTAAGGACAAATTTATATAACTGTCTAGTAATTATTTAGATTTTGATGTACTCTAATGATGTAATGTATATAACAGATGTAGTTTCTTTTGTGTAAAGATCAGTTATTGTCTATTATATTTTATTCCACTGCGATGGTAAGATTCTGTTGTTTTGTTTTCTCTTCTTCTACCTCCTTCTTCTTTACCCTAATGGTTCGTATTTCCATTCACTTTGAGTTGATATGATGGAGAATAGTTTCGACCCAAGGGGTACGGATTTGGGGGTCATTACAGTGGTATCAAAGCAGAAGGTTAAGCGAGAACCTTGGCTCTGGTGGGGATTACTCATTAAAAATAGAGTCCGTATTGCTGTAGAATGAGTTGAGAGTATTTATAGATATGAGCGCGTATTTGTTAGTGAATATAAAAATTGTTTTTTTATTGTGTTGACTTATCGGTTGAGTGTTTATAGATTCTGGTCGATATGTGGGATGCCGCATCGATAAGGATTTCTAAACTCTTAAACAAGATAAACCGATACAGTATTGTTTTAAAATAGGGCAAATGAAATAATTTACCCAAATTATTTTTGTATATGAGAAGAAATAATTTTTCGAAATTATTATAGGTAAATATATGGTTGCTTGGATATTAATATCATTGTTGTGTGGAAATTTAACTAGAAATTAAAATTATAACCAAAGGTTAAAGAATAAATTTATATAAAAAATTGGAATTTGTAAATGTAAATTATAAATGTGATTTATAATTGAAATGAGATAAAGTTGTAGAGTAATGTTTGAATATTGATTAGAAGGAATTGAAAATTGAAATTTTGGGAAAAGTTTAAATTCCTTTGGGTTTAAAATGGTTTTCAAAGGTTTTGAAGGAATAATAGTGATACTATTTGGAAATATTTTTGAGTTGGGTTTGAAATATGGTGGGATTTGGAGTTTAAAAATATTTGAAATGTTTTTGAAGGAATTAAAAGCAATGACCTCCTTTTGGTCGCTAGAAAATAACTTCGGTGATGACTGCAACATTATCGATGTTCATTTTTGAGTTTCCAATATAGGAATTGCTACTAAAATGTTTTAAAATTGGAGATTGTTTACAAAACCGAGATTGGTTTTAAAATTCAAGTGAAATTGGAAATGCAAAGGAATAATTTGGTTTGGGTATATATGATTTCAAAAATGTTTTTGAAGGTTTAAGCAATTGTTTAAACTTTGGAAATTTAACTAAAATGTTTATGAAATATAAATGGATTGATAACTTATAGAATCTGTAATCTGTTGGAATAAAATTTAACTTAAAAAGGGGTTAAATAAAAGTAAGTGTGAAAATGAAGTAAATTAGAAAGGGTTAGTAAATGAAATAAAAATAAGTAGGAAAAACTTACAGAAGTTAAAATATTGAATCGGAATGTAAGTGAAAGTGAGCTTTGATAAAATGATTATTGAAAATAAGTTTATTGAGATTTTAAACAAATGTATAGAGGAACAAAGGAATTTACATTTGTAAGTAAGAAAAATGGGAGTGGAATGTTGGAATTAAATTTGAATTGTGTTAAATAAAGTGAAATGGAAAATTATCAACTTGGATTAAATAAAACAAAGTATTAAGTTTAAAATTAGTAAGTAATCTAATTGATTTAAATGGGTAAGCAAATGAATCAGAAATTAATTTTGGGTTGATATTTAATTTAAATTGTAAGTAAATGGAACTAAAATTGAATATTCAAACTCATTCTAAATTGAGTTAAGTGAAGTCATAGAATTGATCAGAAGTGGAGTAAAATAATTAAAGATTAGAAATAAAAATTGTTTGAGATTTAAAATAAATTAGTAAGTGGAACTAATTAAAGGAATGATTAATTAAATATTGTTTGAGATGAGATGAATTGAACTCAATATTTAAAATTGGAAGGAAAATTAAATGCAAAATGGAATTGAAACTTAAGTTAAATGGAAATAGATATAAATGCTTAAGTGATAAAGTGAAGAGGAATATAAGAAGTGTATAAAACACTTATATTGAACTTAAGAAATGAATGGTGAAATTATTAAGCAAAAGTTTGTATTGGGAAAATATATTAAGCAAGTATTTGAGTAAAGATTTAATAGAGGTATGTGGGATGATAATTGAGAATAAGTGAATGGAAATCATCGAATGTGAATAAAAGAGAACTGATATGGCTAATAATCAACTGAGATAAATATGTAGGATGTACGTATAATATTTTATTCGCAGAGCGATTTGATCCATATTCGAGCATAGAATTTCGAGATAGTTATTTTGATCCCTATTGGGATTTTTCACTCGATTTTCGATGGCGAGCCCTGGATATCGATTTTTGATTGATTATTGGAAATTCTCTATCATAGTTTGTGGCTACGCAAGGAGAATGATGGTTTCTGATCAAGAATCCAGATCTGAGTCCGCACTAGGGAGTCGGGTGGACGATACTAGTTCGAAAGTGAAATTGTGTGATCGAGTGAGCGATCGAATTTGATATTGCATAGGATGGTATATGTACATCATATGAGCTTAAGTAAAGAAATTTTTGAACTTTTGTAAGGAAATGTATAAAATGATTTTGAATGCTGTGATTAGATATTATTGCTAAGTTGGACACAAGTGTTTAAAAAGCAAAACGAAATTGGGTTGATTTCAGAAGATAAGTAGAATCGCTCAACAAAAAAGTATGTATTTAAATTTCTATATGAAATTTGATGATTTTCTGGTCTAGCCGCTTGGATTTTTGTTTTCTTTTGAAATCTGGATACCCGTAAGGCATTTTGTAGTTGTACCGAGCTAGCCGCGCAAAGGAGACGCTGGTGAAATTTTTCGAAAATTTAGAGAGTTAGAAATTTTTGAGAAATTTGGATAATTTGAACTTTGGATTTAAATTTGAATTGTTGAGAAAATAATATCGTTTGGAAGTTATAAATGAGTTTAGGAAGTTAATAAGTGTGATAGTGTCTTTAATAAAAGGTTGTTTGGGTGTGTTAAAACTGTTGATTTTGGGAAGAAAAATTAACGGGTTGTGGGACATTCCTCTTAATTGGTAATTTCAGGGATGAAATTCTTTTAAGGGGGAGGAATGTGACGATCCAAGATTTTAGGAAATTTGAAATTAGAATATTTAAATTGATTTTAAATATGTCAAAGTTAAATTCTAACTTGAATTTCAAATGCCACTATTTATTGAGTGATTTAATTCTTTAATTAAATAAATTGGAAATTGGCTAAATGGTTGAATATGAAATTTTAAGCTTGTTAAAAATAGTTTAAAATATTGTAAAATTTATATTGATAGTACTGAAGATAGTAAAAGTGTTAAATTGAATTTGGAAGTGTTTTGTTAAGTTTTGAATCTATATCGTTTAAATTAATATTTAAAAATAGCCTACCGGGGCATTGTCTAGGAATCCGATGAAACCAGTTCCGTTGGATCTGTAATATTGCATTATTATCGAATTTCAATTTTCATAGTGTTTGGAGCGATTGTTTGGCCGTACGGTAAGTACACACGCTGAAATTAAATCGAAAATTCAGTATAATAATAAGATCTAGAATGCTATCTTCTCCATATGATCGAGCTAGGCCTCGAAACCTTTTCCATCGGGTTCGTAATATGGTAAAACATTATGAACGCCTAACAGCATGCCTCGATAGGAGATCGAGATTGTGAGTTGCGCAAATCGAGCTGATTTAAATTTGAATTTAAAATTTAAAAATAAATTATATAATTACTTTGCAGGCCTACAGACACGTAGCATAATTTAAAACATGTGTCTTCACTGAAGACACGCATTGAAAAAAATAATCTACCATCCGCGATAATATAAACAAAATCAAATTCATTTGCAAAGAAAACCATTTTCTTTCGTTCAAAATTAAACAGTGGCTTCAAATTAAAAATGGCAGAACATCAGTTCTTCTTCCCTATTCAATTCGTTCCAAAAGCACAAAAAAGAAATAACAACAGATCGATTACCCGCATCACCTTCGTCTTCTTCGAGTTCCACTTTGTTTATGAGGGCACTCAATCGTAATCAACATAGTGGACGAGCCTTTTCCCAAAATCGAGTCGCGACCACTTCGCGACGAGGAGCTCGAGCAGAGCAAGCGAAGCTGAACGACTAGGCATGGGCTTTAAGCGGCAGGCGAACGACATCATTGTTCGATCGTGCTTGAAGGAGGTCTGGGCCGTAAAGGTACCTATTCTGCATTCTTTTTTTTCTTTTTTTTCTTTTCTTCTCAAACTTAAAATTTGCGCATATATATATATATATATATATATATGGGAAAGTAGGAATTTTAAAAATCAGGTCTTTATTCTTACAAATATATGTATAAGAAAAGTCAAGTCTGGGAAAATTTACAGTAAAGCATTTCGAAGGCAGATTTGTTTTTGATTTGATATATATATATATATATAGGATAGAAAGGGATTTTACTTTTTAAGGATAATATATATATATAATGTATATATATATATATATATATGTATATATATATATATATATATATGTATGTACATATATATAAGATTTTGAAAAATTATATAGGGATTTTAAAAAGTTGAAGAGTTTATTTATGTTGAATTTTTGAATCTACATAGTTATTTTATAATTATATATATGTGATTTCCAAAGAGAAGAAAAGAATAAATATACTTATATATATTTTCACTTACTATTTCATTTAGAAATAAATATTAATATGGTTAACTTATTTAATAGCTTTTTAATTTATTTTAGTTACTAAAGATCTTTAAAGGGAAATTAGTTTAGAATTTAGTTATTTGTTAACTTAAATCATTAGTTAAAATCAAAACTATTAAACGGTAATCAATTTGTTTAATAAACTTATTTAATTATTTTAGTTGCCAAAACATTTTTATTAAAAGGAGTTAGTTTAATATTAAAACTATTAGTTTAAAATAAATCACTGGTTAATTTAAATTATCGATGGAAATTTAATTGTTCGATTGGTTCGGATATTAATAAAAATCATATAATTGTTTGTACAAGGTCAAAGGTCATGAAAAACAAGTCGAGATGGAATGGATTGCAAATCAAAAATCAAAGGTGAGTTAATCTCACTCATTTGGATTACCGTAATTTAAATAGTTAAATTTAAATTATTGGATGGATTGCTTGAATTGATAATTTATTAACTATCTGGATGTGATATGTTATATATAGTGTGTGTATATATATATATATATTGGAGTGATTGATTTCCCGCATTATATAGCGGATGAGACCCTATGTGCCCCGCATAATAGCAGATGACCCCATATACCATGATATTCCACCTCGAAGTTGGAATTCGTATTATTATGTTGTGCTAACATCTGTGGATGCAGGAAAAAAAATAGGTTGGAGAGATCCAACTGGATTCCTAAAAATATTGGAATTTGTTTCCATATTCTGTAATGTGATTTATTGATAATCTATGATAGATTACTTTGGTAATTGAAATTATTGAACGCTAAGTTTTGCAGAGTATATTTTGGAATTTTAAGTTATCAAAAATATAAAGGTTATATTTTGAAGAGAAATAAAAAGAAAATTTTCAAGTAAAGTAATTTTAGTTAAATTGATAAATTTAAAGAACGAAATTGGGAAGGAATAAAGTTGATTTTTAAATTCCAGTAAATAAATTTCATTATGGGAAAAGAGATTTTTGAATAATGATAATAAATGAATTTTTAAGCTTAGTAATATTATTTAAAGGAATAAATGATTTGTTTTTAAATTCAAGGTTTAAAATAATTTGGGAAAGATAACGAAGAACTTTGGAAAAGGTATAAAATTGGTATTTTTAGTTTGAAATAAGATTTTTAAATCATAAATATAGAAGTAAATCCGAAATTAATAAGTTTGAAATAAAAATTGAGTAAGTAAAGAAAATTATTTTTGAATGGAGTAAATTTTGAAAATCGATTGGAAATTTATTAAGTGTTTGAAATGGTGTCTTAAAAGAAAAAGGAGACTATGGAATTTATAAACTGGGTTTAAAAAGTGAAATAAGATATCAGAGGATAATCTAGAAGTATAATTTCAGGATGAGAATTTATAAGGAAATGGTGATTTGTTTTAAAATAAATAGTGTTTTATTTTAGAGGTGTGGAAAAGAAAGTGTATTTCCCTGAAAAGCTAAGTATATTTTCGAAGAATGATTTCTAAGTATGAGTTAGAGTTTTAAAGATGGTTTTAAAAGAAGTTTAGAAGAAATTATTATTTAGTGGCTTTAAAATTTTTAAAAGAAAATATTTATTAAGCTTATAAGTAAAGTATTTTAAAAGGTTTAACTAGAAATTGATTTAAAAAGTTGGTTATTAAATATCTATATTTTATCTAATAGTTTATTAAAAAAATTAGTCCGGCTTAAGTTTTATATGAGAAACTATTATAAAATTTTCATAACTAGTATTTTTGGATTAAAATGTTTTAAGTAATTTTTATTTTTTTGTTTTTATTTATTTTTATTTATTTTTAAATGTTTTGAAGTATATATATTTTTGGATAAAGTGATTTAAATTATTTTAAAATCTAAAGTGTTAAGGCTTGGTGATTTTCAGTGGAAATAAAAACAAATCAGGTGAAAAGTTTGTCTACAAGAGAAAGTGCTTTGAAAACTATTTTTGAAAAGGGTTGAAGTGTAGAGAAATATCATGCGAAGATATTTTAAAATAAAAAAATTTGGAAAATTAGTAAGGTCTGATGGTTGTTCGTGGATGTTACATGATAGTTAAATAACCGACTATCAATATTGACCAATGTGCTGATCGTTTCGAAGAGATCGGGATAGAAAATTAAATTTTTCGAAAACAACTTCGATCCGATTTTGAACGTTTTCGTGAGGATGATAAGAGCGAGTCGAAGATGGAGCAGTGAAGTGCAAGGGCTAATCGCTACTAATCGTGAGGGTGATTCCAAATTGGATGTAGAAGGAGTAGTGCCTTCGGTTCCGTTCGAACCTGGAATGGACTTGCAAGGATGAATGCTTTCTAAACATCGTTAGGAGGACGATGAGCATTCTACGTGAATGTGTGCTAAAAAGGTAACACATAGCCTCGAGCCTCATCAACTAGGAATGGCTAAAACAGAGGAGGTGCACGCAAGGCTAAGTGGCTAGCAACCAAGTAGGATAAGGTCATCCTCGACTAGAGGTCACTTTATTTCAGCTGTGTGGGCGGTTGCTGATCCCAACCGCGGGGTGATCTTATTTGGGCTATCCAGTAAGGGGTAGTCCAGTCTTGTGATGTAGTGGATCATGACTAATCCTCGGTACAGCGATCTAGACCACGTACTGTGACGAGCGGTACCCCAATAGCCCTGCCATTGATGGAAATCCATTCTCCCTACGTGCCTTTACGGTTTTTATTGTAGAACCTAGTATTGCTGGAATTTAATAATGGTAACAATTTCGGCTATTTGAATAAGTATTTGTATATAGACACTACTATAATATCAGAGGATTTGATATGAAAATGTTTTGGTTATCGTAAGGTAAAAACCCGACATGTTTATTTATGGCGTGGTCTTACCAGATACCTTTGATTTTTAAAGGATTTTTGAAACTTTAATAATCCAATTGAGTGTATTATCTCACGCTGGTTTTCTAGACTGACTCGGGTGTTATTTAACTATAATGCTCGAGTCAGACCAAGTATTATAGAGTACAGATTCTAGAAGAACCGCCGTGGAGCTCAGGAGACGAGCTGGATGATGAGGCGTATTTCCGTAGATTTATATTCCGCTGTGGAGTGAAAGCCGTATAGTCAACTTTTGTGAGGACAAATTTATAAAACGTCCAGTAACTTTTTAGATTTTGGTGTACTCTGATGATGTAATGTACATAACAGATATAGTTTCTTTTGTGTAAAGATCAGTTATTAACTATTATACTTTATTCCACTACGATGGTAAGATTCTATTGTTTTGTTTTCTCTTCTTCTACCTCCTTCTTCTTTACCATAACGGTTTGTTTTTCCATTCACTTTGATTTGTATGATGGAGAATAGTGTCGACTCAAGGTGTACGGATTTGCGGTCGTTACACAAAGGGTATAGAAAAACGGGCCGTAACAATCTCTACTACAAATTTAGAAGGATCTTTAATATGAGGTAATGTAGCCCTTGCTAACACAGGCTTCAATCTCCTAATAAACTTCTCATTCCTCTTCATCACTATATCCACTGAAGCATACCCACATCTGGCCAATTCCTCAAATCTTCTGGCATACTCTAAACAGACATATCTTCCTGCCCTAATTTAGCAAACTCTCCGATCATAGCTGACTGTGCCATTACATACATAAAACTCTCCTGGAACCTCCCCTTGAAATCTGCCCATGTCAAGGTTTCCTCGTCCACACAAGCCGTTGCACTGTTCCACCAAAACAAAGCTGATCCCTGAAGCTTTCTTGAAGTAAGCCTCCTCCTCTACTCATTATGGAGCCTCAAGTCTGCAAAGATTCTCTCACAGTGCAGCTACCAATTTTCCATATCTATAGCATCCTCTGTTCCCAGAATTGGCTTCCTCCCAAGCTTAGCATAATATCCGATCACCTTAGCATAATGGTTAACTACCGGAACTTTCAAAACTCCTACCCCTACAGCATCTCCTCCTAACACTCTAGCTGCAACTCCCGCTTGCATCATACTAATGAAAATCTGATACATAGCTTCCATTCCAATTTGCGAGATTTCTGTACCTACATTCTCTGCTTGTGCCTGACCTTGACCTCTTCTCACATTAGGCCTAGCATTCCCATCGGTGCCCTCCCCTCCTGGGTTAACTTTTCCTCTTCTACCTTCCATATCTGTATTCAAACCCCATGAGATATAGAAAAATAACCTAACAAAGATAGGAGACTAGAGATAAAGCATATACTTATATATAGCAAACACAAGTACATTACTATAGCACTATCCTATACCCCAAATCTTACTCTAATTCTTTAGGTTATGTTTTAAAATCATTTTTAGTTTAAAGTTTTTTCATAAACCCATGCTCTGATACCATGTTGTAACATCCCGTATCTAGAGGCCAAAAGCTAAGCACTACAGATGTTGCAGTCGTCTATAGTATTAACATCCGGTGACAAAATACGGTAATGCTAATGGTATCCTAATACCAAAAGCACTTGAATATGAACAAAATCATAGGTTTCCAAAAGCAACATTCTACCGATTACATTTGAAAAAAAATTCATATCCTAGTTACATAATCCCATATCGTTTTCTATGTAATGACTAATTATAATCATTACAAAAATATGCTAAGGGCGACATATGACGATGTCCCCTTGGTTAATCAAAGAAATATAGTCATACTGACTTAATACATAGCGAAAATGAAAAAAATAATCTGCAATTCCTAATTAGTTATCCATCGGCCACCTGCTCATCTTGGGAAGCTTTATTTGCCAAAATTCTAAACCTGAAAACCTTAACCCTCAGCCTACTTAAATCAATTTTGAGCACCCGAGAGTTTAAGGGAAAAAATAACTTCAAGTCAGACATAAAGTCTGGTGTGAATAATATTGTTACATCTTTATTTACTGATATTAAGTGAGACCACGCTGCTTAGCATAATAGGTTTCCCCTCACTAATATCCTCTTTAAAACATATATTTTGCAAACCCTTTCCTGCAACCAAAATGGTTAATCGAACTGATATGATAATGATAATAATAGCTAAGCCCGTTAAGTTATAATCAGATAAATAGTGGACTATCTATCCATAAGTAGTAAATTGACTATCTGTCTAAAAATTGGGATGACTGCCCCCAAACTGTACTAGTTGTCCTCTAATTGGACTAACTGTCCGAATCAAAATGGACTATCTGTCTGAATCATTTTTTAGAGTAAACTACCGTTTATCCTTTTCCTTAAAAACCTTTTTGAAATGAGTTAAACTTTTAAATCATACTTATATAAGAAAAATATATTCTTAGCTTTACTCTAAGCTCTTTTGCCATGTTATATATATTTTACTCAAAATAAGGATGATGAATTTTTAATAAGGATTAGCTATCCTTCCAAAACAAGTTAAAACCCTTTTTAACTTGAAAATATTTTGGCTATATTGCCTATGTAATACATTCGAAACCTTTGTTTAAAACCTTTAAACAACCCTTTCGAAACCCTTGAAGGTTACTCCTTCGAAACCTTTGAAAACGACTCTTTCGAAACTATTAAAAGCCTTTCCTTCAAAGCTCTAAACCATTAAACCATGCCTTTCAAAAACATTGGAAAAAACTTCCTTTCTTTTCTCCGAAAGCTTCAAAACATTAGACATCCTCCTTTAAAACCTTTAAATATTGCCTTTCGTAAACATGGAATAAACTTTCCATTCAACCCTTTCGAAACCATGGAGAACCACCCCTTCGAAACCATTCATTAATACCCTTTAAAAAGCATTAAAATACTAAACCTTTCGAAGGCTTTTGGGTTTAATTTAAAACATGTGGAAACCTTTCAAAATCATTCAAAATTTACCCCTTCGAAACCTTTGAAAATCGTCTCGGTCGAAATCATTTGGATTATGTTTTCAAGTAGAGAAAAAGGACAAGAAACCCATTAAAATCGAACGCGTTTGTTTTGAAACCATATAATACTACCTCTTTCAAAACCATTTCCTAAGTAAAGAAGTGATGGTGTCAAAATCATACCTTCGAAAGCATTGGAGAAGTGGCCAAATTTTAGAAAACAAAGTACCCCTCCGAAACCATCTGGTCAAATGTCAAAAAGGCGGCAGTAATAAGTATCGGCTTAGCTGAAAGCAGTTATTTAAAAACAAAGAGGCAACCCAATTGAAACCATTTCCTTTAAATCCATTTGACCTAGTCGAAAGCTAACTCAGTCGAAAGCTACTTAGTCGAAAGCCAATTTGTCAAAAGCAAGCAAGCGCATTTCTAATTTAAAAATAAAGTGACGCCTCAATCCCTTCGAAACTCATAGTGCCCACTCCATACCTTCCGCCTACATCCAATTCATAATGTACCGGTTCTCTTATACCATGTGCATTGGTTTCGATTATGTCGTGCTAAGGATGCGGAACCTGGTGCCGAAAGCATCGAAACAGTAAAAAGCATGTAGCAAATAGTTCTTTTCACATAACTTGCTTTACATGTCTAATTTTGATTAGTTTCCTCTCTTCTTTACCCCTAAAAAGTGCTGCAATTTTCAAAACTTACTATTTGGATTATTTGCAAAAAGCCCCTTCTCTTTTTATAAATATATAAAACATTTAAGTCCCATACCTTAAGTAATTTTATATACCCATTAAAACACTTAGGAAAATTCTACAAAAATTCTAAAATTCTCTTTTAATATGTTTTCCAACATATAAAATTTTCAGACCCAAACCCTTTATTATTTAACAGTAAATAATTATTAACCAAAATTAACATTTTATTTACTAGAAAATTCACATAAATTCAACAGAAATTTTGAAAATTTTCAAAATTGAAACCTATCTCCAAAATAATATTTCTAGTCTATATAAAAATTTGCAAGGCATTTGGATGTCATTAAATAGGGTTTTCACCTTAAGACATATCATAAATTCAATATGAACAACCATAATTCATCAACAAGTATATATAGTCATTCCATCATTCAAAAAGATGGCAAATCAGTGCAAAATATTCAGAATTCATCTTAAACAGAAAAAAATTAAAGATTGAGATGTAAAAATTATTCAAGTTAGCTTTAGAAATTAAAGAGATTTAGATGTGAATGAATTTGATTTTGAATTAGCTTCTTCCTTAGCTTTTCTTAATCTTCTTCCTCTTTTACTTGTAAATATTGGTCGGCCTCTTCTTTTATTTTTTTTGATAAAATGAAATGTACGTGTATAAGAATACATGGCAAAATTTTAGGGATATGGGAATGGCCTCTTTCCTATTTTACCCCTCGTCTATTACAATTTAACTTTGATTTTAATTCATAGGTTAAATAATGACTTCTCTTAGATTAAATCAAATATCAATCCCCTAATTAACACGTTATTTTATTTAATTTAACTAATTAAATATCCTAAATAATGTTACCAAAAATATGGGGTGTTACAGAGTGTCAATCATGCTCATCCAAACTTAGTTAATTCCATGAACTTATTGATCTACTCCTGCTGCTTGGAGTCCCTCTACTTCAAATTGATAAACTTCTCTAATTGGAGATTTACTTCAACATCGCACATTAATTATGACTCAAAGCAAGCCTTGAATTCAGCCTAAGTAATTTCTTCCTCCTCATTCTCCTCAACCATTATTGTCCACCAATTCAATGTCTCCCTCTTTAAATGCAATGCATTTAGCTTCCTCTTGACTTAGTTTTCCTACCCCAAATCCCAGAATATTTGAAACCTGTCATTAATCCAAGCTTTGGTTTTCGCAAAATATCCCATCCCCAAAATAGCCATTCTCCTATATTTTGAAAATCTTTACACAATTTAGGGAAGTCTAGTGGGTGCGATGCTGGTTCAATTGATAGAGCAACTTGCATCGCTGATGTAGCTTGTTGAGGAACATGAACTTGCCCCATGTCCCTTAGATATTGTTGGAACGACGCTAGCATACCCATAATGGTGGGTATCTTCTATGTGGGGTAGTTTTTAACCTTACAGCCATAATTCTCAACCATTTTAAACAATCTGTAAGTTCAAAATTTCAGATTAGTCATGACTTCCTATGATAGTATTACTTACTGAATTAAAAGTGTTCCTAGTGCGTTTGTGTATGTCCATATATGTATACTAATATATGTAGTAGGGTTTTGAAAATATTTTAAAAAATAAAAAATACATACTCTCATAGATTTCTATTCTTCTTGATTGGGTGACCAAAGCTCTAATACAAAATGTAACAACCATCTCCGAAAGAGGATAATTTTTGACCTAATAAAATCCCATCGAAACTTAGGTCCATTTTAGAGCTGACTGTTGGTTAGTAAAATTGATCAAATAAACAAAACGCAGAGCTATCTATCTATACTTTTTGAATCTCACAGCGTAAGGGATAACACTTAATAATAAAATAAGTATCTATTTCACATATTCCAATCTTAGAAATACGATATCCCAAATATCCAAAAACGCACTGTCTCAAAATTGTACATCGAAATGTCTAAAAACTTGGGTACATCAGAGTAAATCATAAGCATAAATAAATAGCTATACTACCATAAGTCTCCACTGCCTCCTTCGCACTCATCATCATCAATGTTTCCCCTTAACCTATGGGTTGTAATGAGGAGGGAGTCAGAATAACAATGCCTGGTTGATGTAAATACCAAATCTTAACATAACGGTAATTAGGCAATTCCATTTGGATAAGTATCATCTCTTACATATTTAAAATTATATCTTTGATCAGATTGTAAGCCAACGACCTTTTCAGTCTAGCTCCATAATATATCCTCAATTATAGGCCAATGGCCCTTTCCTATCCAACTTCATACTATAACCTGGGTGCATGCAACTATGAAGTATATTGAGTTTAACAACCCATCTCCCATTAAACATACCCTAATGATGGGGAGAAAGTACTCAAGTCACTTAAGACCTTTTAAATGGGAAATAGGAAGACTCTTGCCATTTAATACCTAGACCCTAGGCTGACCCCCACCATTTAATACCTAGACCCAAAGCGAACCACTCCTTAGTACTTCCGAGCCGATATCATAAGAAATCTCATAGAGCTACTTAGTACTTTTTAAATTAGGATGAGGCAGACTTCCTAATAGCCATTTAATACCTTAACCTCGAAGCAGACCTTCTCCGGCTATTTCGACTACCATACCTAAAAGATAATCCTAACCATTTAATACTTCTCGAATAGGAAAGAGGCAGACCCTACAACAATATTTAATACCTCAACCCCAAGCAGGTCAATACATGGATTACCACATCGTTTAAAGGTATTGCCCAAATCATTTAATACGTCTTATTAGAGAGGAGGTGGACCCTAAATCAGCCACTTAATACCTTAACCTCGAAGCAGACTCCTAATGGAACTTCCTCTTCCATATGACCCATAACCTAACTTTGATTTCTCACATCAGTCCAACTATTTGTATGGTTCGTAGCTAGATCAGGTGGACAGATTTTCCCTACAAATTGAGACTAACCTTGCGTCCATCATAGATACTTATTATAGGCGATGCCCCATATCAGTTACAAAAGTATACTACTGGTAGCTAGATTAGTTGGGCAGATTTCTTTGTACTTTTATCCGGCCTTGCATCCTTATATCTTAGTCGTGCTTACACCCCATTACTTTTAATAATGAACTGCACCAACATTTCTACATATATACAGTATATGTATATATATTCCTCACCCATGTTTATACAGTAAAGGCTACATAAGGGAGACTCCTTATTTCACCTTTAATTATGGATTAATTCCATAATTTTTCTTAACACCTTTTATATGGTTTATTATTATTAGTTAATGGTCATTTAATTGGCGGTTTCTTTATTTATTTCCTAATTTATTTTGTACATTACAACTTATACATTATTATTACGTTTATACTTAATATTAATTTTTGGCTCATTAGTTTTTATTAGATATTCTAGGTGTGTGAAAAAGCATTTCTATACGAAAGTTTTCGCCTATTATTCAGTGTGTATTTTGATTCAAATGTCACGATTTCAAAATCCATACAAGTACCAGTCCAATACAACAGTTTACACAATAGTGGCCCAATTTAAATTAGCTAACAAAACAGATTTGCATATATATATATATATATATATATATATATATATATGTTCAATAATGGAATCAAAACATCCGGCTTCTTTTACGTTAATATATTTGAATTATTGCCTCTATTCCAAAGGAGTAATGGTTATTATAATTGAATTAAAGCTTCTATTCCAAAGGAGCAAAACTTTACAATTTAAATTCTTTATATTCTATTTGAATCTTAAAATTATAACATTGAAGTAAAATAAGATTCATTTTTATTTTAATTACCAAAGTAGGCCATACAAACAATGGATAGGAGGATAATTAATACTCTGCATACCCATTTCTAATTACTTTTGAATCCTTTGTCATATAATAACCACAATTTAAGAAGTGAAAATTAAATAGAATATAAATTTTTCATATTGCAAAGAATAACGTATTAAATTCTACCATATTAACATAAAACAAGTAAGATCCCAACAAATTCCAAAATTTACCCTTTTGGAAGATATTTTAAGATTTTAGATTTAAAGTTTTCGCATACGAAATTCCCTAAGTCATAAAATGGATCCAAACATCAACTGCATAAACTAATATAAAGAGAGAAACTAACATTTTCACTCACACATAATTTTACTTGAATTTCCTTGGATTTTCTTTCGCGTTAATGTCAATCACTTCCTCAAATTATCTACGTATTAATTATATAATATATAAAATTCATTTACATATATATTAAATTTAAATTCAAAGATTAGGGAAGATTTGAATAGAGAAATATACATATATGTAAAATTCATTACATATTCCTCTAACTTGATTAATCTCTTACCTAATGCTTGGTTGTCAACATATGCACATTTCTGTTTTTGAATTTAGGAAGTTTATTATGGAGGAAGAAAACTCGTAGAGTTTTGCTAGCGCATTTTTTCTATATAAAATGAGGGAATAGCCTCTTATTTATATTTGCTTGGATGTGCTAGGACCATTTGATTGGAATCTATTGGAATTTTTTAAATCCCGACCGTTTAGACCAAGTCAAACCTGTTAACCCAAAAAATGGATTAACACCCTAAATTGAGTGTGAAAGCACCAGTCCTGTTCTTACAGAGCAATAATATAGGAAATGCAATGTAAAAGTGCGGAAATAGAAAGAAGACAAGAATATTTTTATAGTGGTTCGGCTGTTAATGAAGCCTATGTCCACTTTATAGTTTTTATTCTTGACCGATTACTGTTACAGAGTTGATGGGAATAGAAAGTTCTTAAATATCCTTAGGTATATCAAGTCCCCAATGTTAGAGTTCATTGGAGAATCACCGTAAACCCTTTGGATTCCCGTTATGAGGGAGGAGAAGAATAAAGAAAGCTTTCTGTAGAGTTTCAGCACCAATCCATAAGCCCCCGCTTATGTTGCATATAATAGAGTATTTATAAAGTCAAGGAGCTATTGGGCTAAGCCTATTTGCCAACTACTTGCGGATGATCACAAGAAGGTGCATTGGAGCTTGCCTGATGACCCGAGCCAAAACCATGGATCGCTAGCGATCCATAGTGTATGCTCGAATGTGAACCAAATCCTTAGCATTTACCCTCTTCTTTGTTTCGTATGAGTCGCAGCGATCCTATGATGATGTATGGATCACTAGTGATCCATAATGTATAGATCACTAGTGATCCATACGCTTAGCCTATTTTTGGACTTCGACGTCTGAAGTGCCTTTGTCATCTTGTGTCGATGTTGTTCATGTAGTCTTGTTGTACGTTGTATTGCTTTGATAACGTTTTACTTGCTAGTTGTATTTAGTAGCTGGTTGGGCTAGACGGATGCTTGTCTCTAGATTTAATTAACTTGGAATTTCGTCAAACTCAATCATCGGTTTTATAATTGGATTGAATCAGGATGCAAGAGACTCGACAAACTCAAGAGCTAATACCATGGATCGTTAACGATTCATGTCCTTAGTGTATTTTTTCATTCTTTTTCCTTAGCCTTCTTTGGCTTCTTGTTCTAGTCCCTTTGGTTGGTTATTGAGCTATCCTGCCTCGATCAAGTTGTTCCGACTTCTCTTCGATCCTACTGGATTGAAATCCAAAATAACATTTTCCTCCTACATTATGCCTTTGTTGAAAACAAGGCATGCTTTAGAAGTAATTGCTTTTTAGTCGCTGCTTGTTGAATTTCAAATTGTCGTGTTAGGGTCACATGAATGTGAATTAGGTTATGCTGCTGCTTGCTAAGTTCGACCTCAACCTCCATTACTTGTCATAACAGACCGAACTTTACTCTGTAACTTCTCAACATGCCTTGAAGTAATATATAGATGCCATTAGGAAAATTTAAGACAAAGAGCAGGCAATCCTATGGATCGCTAGTGATCCATTACGATGGATCACTAGTGAACCAATTACTTAGAATACTATTAATTCTTATTTTCTGTTCCTATTTAAGCCTTAGAGCCGACCTACCCCATTCTTATTTCATGACCCGAGCTTACAACTTCCTCTAGTGAGTTTCCTTCAGCGACATGACCCATTTTCCCCAGTTATTCTATCTATCTATCGGTCGATCCCGAAGTTTTTCCAACCTTCTAGCACCACGGTCGATCATCTTCCAATGAATTCATAGCCTGGCTGCTACCGCTTGTTTCCAGCCCTCTTTTGACGCTGTCAACCAAACCCTAGATTAGCTCATTGACTTGCATAGCTCACTGCCGATCCATTGATTGGGTCACTAGATCGAGAACTTCAACCCTCCTTGCCTCTTGATTACCGATCCAGGTGGTTTTTCTGATTATGACGTTGATTTATCGATTTGGCAAAGGAGTTGTATTCATGGTGTTAGTCGTGAAAAGTCTAAGTCGATTGCATCTTAATGGGGGAAGATAGTAAATCAAATCTTGAGTTCCTCACAGAACGACATTTGAGCCTTGCCCCAGTGCTTGACATGTTTGCTGTCTTCGTCCATTGAGCCAGAATTGACTAATGCTAGGTCCTATTACCGATACTGTACGACAAATCATGAATTAGTTTTGCTCTTCTGGAGGATTCGAATTGATTTTTCTTTCTTTTACACGCACTGTGTACCTGTACTATAAGGAACTTTCTATGTCGTTCGGACAATGTATCTATTATCCATCATTGATCGATCATGGGTAAGTCTAGGAGAAGTAATTCAAAAAGAAAGAAATATAGGAAAGTCCTTTTCCCTCTCAGCCGCGAGCATACTATCTACACGGTATAAGGCATTTGTAGTGTTCAGGACAATGAGCCTATCACTGATAGATAACACACTGTACTTACCCCGGTACACACTTGAAATTCGATGTGTCAGCATGAATTCAAGTGTAGTAGGGGGAATTCTTATTTTAGAGTAGAGTTACCCGATCATTTTGGACGCAAGTCCTATTGTTTAGAATGAAGCACCCATCTTTTTACCGTAAGTCAAGCGGAGGAAGTCCTGTGCTTTCGGAGAGGCGTCCTTTGTCGCCCCTCCCCTTTCTATTTCATAGGCTTAATATGGCCATCATGTTCCAGTCAGTCCGATCTTGGATCAAACTCCTTCTAATTTTAGAGTTCTTCTCAATCAACCGAAGAGAGCTTCCTCCGTGATTTCTGCTAAAGTCTTGCACAATATCTGTCTACAGCATGGCATTCTGGAGGAAGACGTGGGCCTTCTAGAGAAAGATGAATTTGCTCATATGTCGCCTCCAGGATATACTGCTTGACATCAGTATATGTGCTGAAACGAAGCAGTGCCCCCTTCAACGACTTTTTAAGAGAGACCCTCTCGAACGTGGGAATTGCTTCGTTTCACATTCATCCCAGCGAATATGTTATTTTGACCTGCTTGCATGTTCTTTTCATCCGGACTCTCAATCATGCCACGAGCTTTGATGAATTGAGGCATTTTCTCATTCAAAAAAGAGGCAAATGTCCATCCTTGGTAGTGATTGAGGCCCAAAGAAACCGTAAAATTGTGTTGGAACTGCAGAGTAATTATCTCAATTCAAGACCTAATACTTCTTTGTTAGGTGTCCTAAGGGATTCAATCATCTCTGGACAACATTAGGTATTGTCACGACCTGAAATTCAGTGTTCGAAAATCGGCATCAAATACCTCACTTATATTCGACTGCCAAAGATTCTAACATCGAACTCCATTTCGGATGGAGCTTATAACAACATTAGATGAAAATAAATAGCGGAAACAAAATGAATATCACCGATCAACATCACAGATACAACATCATCATAATATACATTACAATACCATCACCAACATCAAAATATTTTTATACATATAACACAACTTCAAAATAGAAACATCACAGCGGAACAACAAGTTATCATACTTCAAGAAAGCCTCCAAAGGAAGAGAGCGACAACGAGCTTCCAAATTAAACACCTTGAGATCCAAAAAGTTTCCAAAAGATCATTAAGACAAAATCCTTCAAAAACCGATTGCTTCCAAACCAAAAGACTTCAAAAAGATTCCAAGCTAGATCCAAACACGGAAAACCTGCTTTTAGGCTGCCGTATGGAAATTATGGGCACCCAGAGTTCAGAAAGGGAACAATAAACTCCGGGTCAGTCATGGGACTGGTATGAGTAAACAAAAGCAGTTTCTTTGAATAAAAACAAATTTACAAAAGAAAATCCGGTATGCTTTTGGGAAAATGAAACTACCATAAGACCTCCCGCTACACACACAATGCAATCGCAGAATTGGAGGAGATTTCTTCTCATGACAGTCAAATATGCTTGATACGAGAAAATTTCTTTTGATATTATTAATAGTGCATAGTGTAGAAAACCATTTCGAAAGTATAATATTAATCTTAACCAGCATACAACCATTATTGTATGCCCACTATAACTACCATGTTTTGTGGCAGGGTACCGCCATGCTGCATGGTAGGTTATACAACTAAAACCGTACAGGGCTCGTATAGTTTCTTTGGATTTCCAACAAATGACCAGGCTAAGGAACTTCCTGCTACCACATGGGTACGCCTCTGGAGGGACGTCCCGAGAACTTAACCAGCTCTCCGCCAACACAAGACCGGGTTACCTCTGTAACTGGTTAACTACTATACGACTAAGCCACTCCCCGGTCGTTTGCGACCTTTATCCGAGAGCCCTCAACCACAAAGCAACAACCACACAGTAATGAGATTGCAACAACCACATAGATTAAGTATCTGGGCTCCATACCATAATACCACCTTTTTCCAGAAGGAAATGATATACCCTAAAGAGCGCGACCCTCATAACCTTGCCGCATCTTTCATGTTTCGACCATTTTCGGGGTGTGAGGTCCGATGAGGTCTCGTCCACAAAGCTACGCTTTATACAAAAGCCATGCTTCGATCAACAAATGATCAGCAACACACAGTAGCACTTAGTCTACCACATTACAAAATTGGGAGAACATCACTAATAACCTTCAACTACATAACCTGTGAGCTGGTACGTCTCAGAGAAGGGTGTTAAGCAAAGAGAATAAATTCTCCACCACCAACAGATATGTATTTGAAAGAAATCTACTTTATACCTCAAAGTGTAGTGTCAGACATACAACCATACAAGTCTGTTCCTAGTTCGAACAGAACCGAAGGCACTTCGTCCAATAAAGGAAGAAGCCCTTGCAATCCGGGTATCCACAATCCCGATCGGATTCCCCATTACATGTGGAGATCTCTATACCGAAGCAACTCAGGGCAGAGACATTTGATAGGTTATCCTATCATTCTCGAAGACACCCGGTCTTCACCACCATCTTCAAATGCCATCCATTTCGTCGTATCACATATTCGAAATGGGTTATATGACACAAAGGTCCTCTCCCGGCTAAACCGAATAATGAGTGCTCAATTTAAAAACAGTGGATGTATTAATCACAAAGATTCACATTCAGGGTTCGATGTGTGTTTCGGATAACCAACTGGAATCTGACTCCCTGTGAAGTTTAAATGCTACTTTACGGGCAAAAAGGTTTTTCACATTCACACAGAAATGAAACACAGATATCACAACTCAGCACAAAGCAATTCACATTACATAGCATCACAATCACATATTAGAAATATCAATTCAATACACATCATTCGATAATAATCAATCGTCTTTAATTAAGATGAATTAATTATGTGATTTAAAATAAATTAACACTATAATTAATTATCCTTAATCAATGATTAATTATACTTAATTGTAAATTGATTAAATCTTAATTACCTTCATTAATTAATTATTCCTTAATTAATTATCTTAATTAATGAATCCATAATTGTTGATTAATTAAATCTTAATTACTTTTATTAATTAATTATTCCTTAATTAATTATCTTAATTAATTAATCCTCAATTATTTATTTAATTAATCTTCAATATTAAGTAATTAATTTAATAGTTTATTCTTTAAGTAGATCATTTATCACTTAAGTAAATCATTAATTACTTATTAAATTTAAAAGATAAACCTTCTTACCTGTTAATCATTTTGATTATCTTGTAAACTTGGTTAAATAAATCATCCTTATTACATAAATTTACTTAAGAGATTAAAATTAGTGTATATAGCATTTTATCGTAACTATCATCCCAATTTGCATTATTTAACTAATATAATTAATTTTATAAAATAATGTAACAAAATTAAATTAAATTAAATTTAAAAATGCCTTACTTAAAAACTTTAATTAGTTTTAAACTCAAATCAAAATTATCATTTAAAAACATGATTTTAAAATTGTTTAAAAGATTGAACTTTATTTATATTTTTTTTAAAGCAAAACTGTTTTGTGTACCATCCCTGAGACCACTTCGAGTCTCTCCCGAATAAAAATACCACTTGCTTCGAGATTTTCAAAAATTGACTTGTATGCCCTAAAATTTTTAAACTAAATTTTTTTTAAAGTACAAACCTGTGTAACCCCAAAATTTACTTTGAACCTATAACCTTATTTCTCGAAGGCTACTTCGAGACCTCATCATCCAAATCACAATCGACACGATCGTCGACCCGTGTACATGCACGATGATTCCGGCCATCTACGATCGAAGTTTTGGCCATCAACTAGTCCGCTACAACCCCCGCACACCACCAGACCACCCAACAACACCAAACGACATCGAGTTCAAAATTGAGCAACTGATTTGAAACTGGAACAAAAACCCATTATCACGCATTCGCCTCGCTCTTCCTCCCTCGACCATTAGAGGTCACGTACTTCTAGTAAGAGCACCACCCGACCTCAGAGATTCAATTGCCACCAGCGCGAACCATTCCGGTCAACTAAGGATAGCACACCACTAAGATTTCCTACCCATAGACAAATACCAGCTCGAACCTTAGATCATCAAAAACTAGCCCCCACAACGATTTGTAAATTCATCCAAGAATTTTCTGATGATCCTTAACCATTAGACTAACTCTAATCCCAACGACGTGATTTATCATTACTTTAATTCCTAGAAATCACCAATAAATCAAAAATCATTCCATTCACAAATTCGTGGTGGATATATGTTTAAAAATCCTGATCTTACCTTTAAAAATCCTTATTCCCAAAAATGTTTTTGATAATACAATTTAAATCAGGAAACAGAATGGTTGAATTTTCACATTATTTTAGGTTTGCCCGTATTCTTCAAATTTCCATAGAAAACTTAAGTTAAATCTACTTAAATTTATTTTTGAACCTCAAAACATAGCTAAACAAACAAAGTTTGTTTGGATCCTAAAGCCAAATAAGGATCAAAGGAAGAGAAATTTGAATTTTGTACAGGTTTTAGAAACTTGGGTACAAACAAAGGCAAATGTGCCTGTAACTCAAACATGCACATTCTTCTCTGCATATAAACATCTACATATTTGCGTGCATGTCAATTCTTTTCAATTTATTTTCCAACATCATCTCAAACAACTCATGATGCTTCAGATTTTTTAAGTGTTTACGCACCTAATTCGTTTTTGAAGATGGAGAAAGCTTGAACATTTATTTTGTTCCTGAGCTTTGAAATCCTAAGACTGATCTAGTATTTGAAAACTTGATTTTTTCTCTCTTCAACTAATTGATATAATTTGCTTAGCTTCTTGCTTGATTACTGATCAACAAATTCAAACTTAAATTTTAAAAAGAATTTACTTGCCTTAATTTAACTTAGAGGAACCTTGCTCTGCTTCTTGAAAAAAACTGGAGCTTGGTTTCTTTGAGCTACAATTTGCAAATTTGATGTTAAATCTTAATTTTTGATTACTAATTTAGTTTATTCTGAAGCTTTAAACTTGCCTGAGATATGGAGTTGAAATTCCTGCTTTGATGTTTGAGATGATTCTCAGGCTTTAAGCTTTGAATTCAAGAATAAGTTTGAATTCCAGATTTTATTTTTTTCTTTTTTCTTCTTTGATGTTGAGATACTCTGGTTTGCAATGTTACAGATTTTTTTCTTTTATTTCAAAATTTTGAGAAACCAAAGAAATGAGATAGAGGAGCTAAATGGTTTTCTTTATGAATTTATGTTTTATTTTTATTACTTATCGGAATTGAATGACACTTGTTAATTTTGATGATGAGATCACTACACTTGTTAATCCTCTTGTTACATGTTTAACACTTGTATATTTTTTTTCATGAGAAATATATTTATATTATTTTCTTCCTAACTATATATATTAATATATTTACTTATATTATGATCTTTTTATACTTATATGTATTTTTGATATAATTTCATACCTTTATCAAATACATCTCCTTTGTTAAATATTTGTAAAAGTTAAAAGAAAATGTTCTAAAACAAATTTATACACTAATAAAAATCATACATATATTACTTTCAAATACAATTATTTTTTAAGACTCTTATATTTGAATCTTACATTTAAATTTTTATATACAATTTCCTCATAAATATAAATATATAAACAAGCACCATTTTTAATTTTATTTGGAAAATTCCAAATTATTTTATTAAGATATTTTTTAAATAATTAAATTCAAATCTATTCATATATATTTAAAATCACACACTCATTAAATTTGTTTTAGAAATTTAGATTCAATTTCAAATTATATTCCAAAAATTTGTATTAATTACTAGTATTAAATTTGATAAAATTTCTGATGTTACAGATTCTCCTCCTTAAGAAAATTTTGTCCTTGAAATTTGAAAGAGAGAGGAATAAACAAAGAATACGCAAATACATAAAAAAGATAGAGAAATGGCTTACCAGATTAAGCCAGAATATCCACTCTGCAATTGGGATAGGACCTTTGCATACTATCTTCTGTTTTCCAAGTGCAGTCCTTTGGATCTCTACTTCACTATACTTTAACCAGTTTCACAATTTTGTTCCTTAATTGCTTTTCATCACGATCCACAATCTTTATTGGTTCTCTTTTAACTGCTAAATTGGGAGTGATTTCAAGATCCTGCTGAACAGCCTCTTCAATAATGCTATCTGGATCGTGCATATATTTCCGGAGGTTAGAAATGTGAAACACATCATTCACGCCAGACAACCAGTTAGGAAGCTGCACTCGATAGTCTAAAGGACCGATCCTCTCCAGAATAGGAAAAGGACCAATATACCATGGTGCCAGCTTACCAGTCTTCTCAAACCTTAACACACCACGCATTGGAGATACTTTGAGAAAGACAGAGTCTTTAATCTGGAATTCCAAATCCCTTCTTCTGCGATTGTAATAACTCTTTTGACGACTTTGAGTCGTTTTCAATTTCTTCCGTATAAAATCAACTTTCTCCGTGGCTTTCTTAATCATATCCGGTCCAAGGACGAGTCTATCACCTGACTCGATCCAACATGCAGGTGATCGACACGGACGACCACATAAAGCTTTAAAAGGAGCCATCTCTATACTGGCCTGATAACTATTATTGTATGAGAATTTGACCAGATGCAAATGGTCCTCCCAAGAACCACCAAAGTCGAGAATACAAGCTCGCAAAAGGTCTTCTAATACTCAATTTATTCTTTCAGTCTGCCTATCAGACTGTGGGTGATAAGCAATGTTGAAGTTTAGTTTTCTTCCCAATGCCTCTTGAAACGCCTTCCAAAATCTACTAGTTGAAGATCGGGTCACGAATACTCACTATACTGCTTGGTATACCGTGGAGACAGACAATTCTTTCACATATAACTCAGCTACACTTGCTGCTGCGCATATAGATTTCACTGGCAAAAAGTGGGCTGTCTTAATCAAACGGTCCACAATAACCCATATTGCTTCATTGCCTTTCCGAGTATGAGGCAACCCGTCGATGAAATCCATTGATACTTGATCCCATTTCCACTTGGGTATCTCCAAAGGCTGAAGTAAACCCGCCATCTTCTTCTGATCGCTTTTAGTTTGTTGACAAGTAGCACAACGACTCACATATATAGATATGTCCCTTTTCATTGTCTTCCAACAAAAAGTTATTTTGATATCTCTATACATCTTATTAACTCCTGGATGGATACTGAGTTTAGATTGTGACACTCATCTAAAACTGCACGTTTCAGATCAGGGATGTCCGGGACATAAATCCTGTCCTTTAGTCTTATAATTCCATTACTATCGATTCCAAAATTGGAATCCTCACTTCGATATATTCTTCTACGAATTTCTCAAAGAAACTTGTCTTCAGTCTCCTTGCTGGCGATCTATTCAAGGAGTGTAGGAGTGACAACAAGATATGCAAGAACAGCATGTCTCCTACTTAAAGCTTCAGCAACTACGTTGGCTTTTTCGGATGTATATTGAATATCTAGGTCATAGGACGCTAGAAATTCTAACCATCGTTGTTGCCGTAGATTTAAATCCTTCTGGGTGAAGAGATATTTCAAAGATTTGTGGTCGGTGAATAATTCAAAATTTTCACCTAAAACAAAGAGAGTTTATTAAGTATATTTATTAATGTTAAGTTAAATTTCTTAAATCGTTAAGAAAGCTGAAAGAGATTCTTACCCAGAAGATAATGTCGCCATATTTTCAAAGCGAAAATGACAGCTAAGAGTTCCAAATCATGTGTTGTGTAGTTTCTCTCATGTGGATGTAATTGTCTACTCGCATAGGCAATTATCTTCCCATTCTGCATTAACACCGCACCCAACCCATCACCACAAGCGACAGTATAGACAGATAAACCCTGCTTCCCATTAACGATAGCAAGAACAGGAGCATGGTTAACCTCTTCTTCAACTCTTGAAATGCTTCGTCACATTTCGAAGTCCAATTGAATTTTGCATTCTTCATCGTTAGCTTAGTCAATGGACTAGCTATCTTAGAAAAGTCCTGAACAAACTTCCGATAATAACCCGCTAAACCCAGAAAGCTTCGAACTTCTTTCGAAGTAGTGGGTTTCCTCCAGTCAAGAACAGTGGAAATTTTGCTAAGATCAACAGAAATTCCTTCCTTATTAACAATGTGCCTGAGAAATTTAACTTATTTGACCCAAAAATGGCATTTGGAAAATTTGGCGAACAGAATATTTATCTTTAATATCTCCAAAACAATTCTAAGATGTTCAGCATGCTCCTCTTCGGTCTTTGAATAGACCAAAATATCGTCAATAAACACAAACACAAATTTATTCAATACTTCCCGGAACACACGGGTCATTAAATCTACGAAGTATGCTGGAGCATTGGTTAGCCCGAAAGGCATGACTAACCATTCGTAGAACATGTTAGGACCCCTGAATGCAGTCAAATGTACACAATCTTCGGCAATTCGTAACTGATAGAATCCCTGGGCTATATCCATCTTTGAAAAGAAATGAGCGCCATGCAATTGATCAAACAAATCATCAATTCCAGGTAGAGGAAATTTGTTCTTAAGAGTCAGCTTATTGAGATCGCGGTAGTCCACACGCAATCTTAAGATCCATCAGATATAGCAACAAACACCACTATTGAAACCCATTCATAAACACTAGGACGAATTAACCCTTTATTTAGAAAATCATCGGTTTTCTTAACTAATTCAATCCTTTCCTTTCCCTGGGTGCCGTCCTACGACTTGCGTGAACGATAGGATGAGCATTGGGAACTAGGTCAATTATGAATTCTATTTCTCTGTGTGGAGGTAAGGATTTTACTTCTTCGAACACATCTAGAAAATCTCGGACAATGGGTATGGACTCTAGACTAGGTTCGGAATAACCCAAGTTATACATCAACCCATCTCTTTTAGGACTAAGGTCCTCATAAGAAATCTCAATGGAATCTCCAAATTTGGTTTTGATCGAAATCAATCGACTGTTACAATCCAATTTGGCTTCATATTTGGTTAGCCAATCCATTTCGAGTAAGATTTCAAATTCATTAAAATCAAGGACAAAGAGACCGATAGGGAATTAGAAACAAAAATATAAGATAGGAACGTCTCTACGTCGAAGGCAAAGGTTTGCGTGGCCTCCAACTGGATTCTTTATGCAAATGGGCCCGTCAACAAAATCAGGTTTAAGATTTAATTCATTTACAGCTTGTTGAGAGATAAAACTGTGTAGCGCCCGTGTCAAACAAAACTCTAACAATTCTATCATAGATAGTAAGATTACCTTCTAGAAATCCTTTCCCCTTTTCTGCCTTAGAAGTTGTAGGTTTATCTTTGACTATGTACACCTTTGCTGTCTGAGCTTGCCTCATTGTTGGGCAATCTTTGACTTCGTGTCCCAGTTTCTGACAGTAATAGCATTTCTTGGGTTTTGCTTGTATTGGTTGATTCACTTGTTTCTTTGGCTTCGTACATCTGCTCGAATAATGGCTAAAACAAGTAACATTCTCTGCCGGGTATTCCTGATTGCTCTTCTTTTTCTCCTTACCCTGCCATGGTTTCTTGCCTCTAAATTTCCTTTCCTTCCAATTTTGATTGCTCATATTTCCTTTCTCCACCGGAGATTCTTGCATATCCAGTGTAGCATATCTATACCCCATATCAATCAGATTTGAAAAGGGTTCTTTAACGTGGAAAGTCATCCTTTCGTGGAATTTCTTATTCATCCCACGAATGAACCTTTCATTTTTCTTTAAAGGTGTGTTTACCATTTCTGGACCGAAACAAGACAATTCGCTGAATTTGTTTAGGTATTCCTCAAATGAATAACTTCCTTGCTTCAAGTTCATAAATTCCTGATACGTTCGAGAAATACTAGTTGATGGCATATAGCGCTTCTCAAATACTTCCTTAAATCGTTCCCACGTAAATTCTTCTTCTCGCTCATCTACAGTAACTGTCTCCCACCATGCTAGGGCTTCTTCTTGAAGCTGCCAAGAAGCTATGAGTCGAGTCTGATCGTCTTCCAACTTTAGCCCTTCAAAAATTCTTTCACATGATCTGATCTATGCTTGGGCCTCGACAATCGACTCCTTGCTGGTGAATGGCTTACCATCAGGTCTTCAGAAGCTCTTATATAGATTAGCCAGATTCGGCTGATGTTGAGTAGATAAAGATGCTTCTGCTGTTGGGGGAACTTGACTAGTTGTGGTAGCATTTCCCCAACCCCTAGCTCTTCCTCTTCGCCCGCTCATTCTTACTATCCGTAATTAGTAAGAAAACTTGATTTAGATATACAGACAAGATATCTTAAGGAATATCAGCAGTTAAAAGAAATAGACCAAGAAAATTTAGCGTTTTGGTCTTAGGTTATACTCATTCTAGGGTATACTTCACCCTATCTCTAATGAGCCATCTAATGTGTTATACTCCGTAGCTAAAGTTCATACTCAACCTTTAGCTCTAATATCACTTGTCACGACCTGAAATTCAGTGTTCGAAAATCGGCATCAAATACCTCACTTATATTCGACTTCCGAAGATTCAAACATCGAACTCCAGTTTGGATGGAGCTTATAACAACATTAGATGAAAATAAACAACGGAAACAAAATGAATATCACCGATCAACATCACAGATACAACATCATCATAATATACATTGCAACATCAGAATATTTTTATACATATAACACAACTTCAAAATAGAAACATCACAGCGGAACAACAAGTTATCATACTTCAAGAAAGCCTCCAAAGGAAGAGAGCGACAACGAGCTTCCAAATTAAACACCTTGAGATCCAAAAAGTTTCCAAAAGATCATTAAGACAAAATCCTTCAAAAACTGATAGCTTCCAAACCAAAAGACTTCAAAAAGATTCCAAGCTAGCTCCAAACATGGAAAATCTTCTTTTAGGCTGCCCGTGTGGAAATTATGGGCACCCAGAGTTTAGAAAGGGAACAATAAACTCCGGGTCAGTCATGGGACTGGTATGAGTAAACAAAAACAGTTGCTTTGAATAAAAACAAATTTATAAAAGAAAATCCAATATTCTTTTTGGAAAATGAAACTACCATAAGACCTCCCGCCACACACACAATGCAATCGCAGAATTGGAGGAGATTTCTTCTTATGACAGTCGAATATGCTTGATACGAGAAAATTTCTTTTGATATTATTATTAGTGCATAGTGTAGAAAACTATTTCGAAAGTATAATATTAATCTTAGCCAGCATACAACCATTATTGTATGCCTACTATAGCTACCATGTTTTGTGGCAGGTTACCGCCACGCTGCATGGCAGGTTATACAACTAAAACCGTACAGGGCTCGTATTGTTTCTTTGGATTTCCAACAAATGGTCAAGCTAAGGAACTTCCTACTGCCACATGGATACACCTCTGGAGGGATGTCCCAAGAACTTAACCAGCTCTCTGCCAACATAAGGCTGGGTTACCTCTGTAACTAGGTAACTACTACACGACTATGCCATTCCCCGGTCGTTTGTGACCTTTATCCAAGGGCCCTCAACCACAAAGCAACAACCATACAACAATGAGATTGTAGCAACCACATAGGTACCTAGGACCATACCATGATACCACCTTTTTCCAGAAGGAAATGACATACGCTAAAGGGTGCGACCTTCATAACCTTGCCGCATCTTTCCTGTTTCGACCATTTCCGAGGTGTGAGGTCCGATGAGGTCTCGTCCACAAAGCTATGCTTTACACAAAAGCCATGCTTTGATCAACAAATGATCAACAACACAAAGCAGCACTCAGCATGCCACACTACCAAATTGGGTGTATATCGCTGATAACCTTCAACTACATAAACTCTGAGCTCGTACGTCTCAGAGAAGGGTGTTAAGCTAAGAGAATAAATTCTCTACCTCCAACAGATATGTATTTGAAAGAAATCTGCTTTATATCTCAAAGTGTAGCGTCAGACATACAACCATACAAGTCTGTTCCGGGTTCGAACATAACCGATGGCACTTCGTCCAATAAAAGAAGAAGCGCTTGCAATCCGGATATCCACAATCCCGATCGGATTCCCCATCACATGTGAAGATCTCTATACCAGAGTAACTCGGTGCAGATACATTCGATAGGTTATCCTATCGTTCTCGAAGACACCCGGTCTTTACCACCGTCTTCAAATGCTATCCATTTCGTCGTATCACATATTCGGAATGGGTTATATGACACAAAGGTCCTCTCCCGGCTGAAACGAGTAGTGAGCGCTCAATTTAAAAACACATGGATGTATCAATCACAAATATTCACATTCAGGGTTCGATGTGGGTTTCAGATAACCAATTGGAATCCGACTCCCTGTCGCATCGAAATTTAAATGCCATTTTACGGGCAAAAAGGGTTTTCACGTTCACATAGAAATAAATCATAGATATCACAGCTCAGCACAAAGCAATTCATATTATATAGCATCACAATCACATATCAGAAATATCAATCCCATACACAGCATTCGATAATAATAAATCTTCTTTAATTAAGATGAATTAATTATGTGATTTAAAATAAATTAACCTTATAATTAATTATCCTTAATCAATGATTAGTTATCCTTAATTATAAATTGATTAAATCTTAATTACCTTCATTAATTAATTATTCCTTAATTAATTATCTTAATTAATTATTCCTTAATTGTTAATTAATTAAATCATAATTACTTTTATTAGTTAATTATTCCTTAATTAATTATCTTAATTAATTAATCCTTAATTATTTACTTAATTAATCTTTAATATTAAGTAATTTATTTATCCTTTAAGTAAATCATCTATCACTTAAGTAAATCATTAATTACTTATTAAATTTAAAAGATAAACCTTCTTACCTTTGCTAATAATTTTGATTATCTTGTAAACTTGGTTAAATAAATCACCTTATTACATAAATTTACTTAAGAGATTAAAATTAATGTATATAGCATTTTATCTTAACTATCATTCTCATTTACATTATTTAACCAATATAAATAATTTTATAAAATAATGTAACAAAATTAAATTAAACTTAAAAATGCCTTACTTGAAAACTTTAATTAGTTTTAAACTCAAATCAAAATTATCATTTAAAAACATGATTTTAAAATTGTTTAAAAGATCGAACTTTATTTTTTTTAAAGCAAAACTGTTTGTGCATTAACCCTGAGACCACATCGAGTCTCCCCCGAATAAAAATACCACTTGCTTCGAGATTTTCAAATCGACCCATATGCCCTAAAATTTTTAAACTAAAATTTTGTTTAAGTACAAACCCGTGTACCTCCAAAATTTACTTCGAGCCTGTAACCTTATTTCCCAAAGGCTACTTCGAGACCTCAACATCGAAATCTCAGTTGACACGATCGTCGACCCATGCACATGCACAACGATTCCGGCATCTACGATCGAAGTTCTGATCATCGACCAGTCTGCTACAACCCCTGCACACCACCAGATAACCCAACAACACCAAACGATATCGAGTTCAAAATCGAGCAACTGATTTGAAACTGGAACAAAAACCCATTATCACGCATTCGCCTCGCTCTTCCTCCCCCGACCATTAGAGGTCACGTACTTCTGGTCAGAGCACCACCCGACCTCAAAGCTTCAATTGCCACCGGTGTGAACCATTCCGGTCAACTGAGGACAACGCAACAGTAAGATTTCCTACCCATAGACAAATATCAGCTCGAACCCTAGATCATCAAAAACGGCCTCTACAACGATTTATAAATTCATCCAAGAATTTTCTGATGATCCTTGACCATCAGACTAACTCCAATCCCAACCACGTTATTTATCATTACTCCAATTCCTAGAAATCACCAATAAATCAAAATTCAATCAATTCACAAATTCTCGGTGGATATATGTTTGAAAATCCTGGTCTTACCTTTAAAAATCCTTATTCCCAAAAACGTTTTTGGTAGTACAATTTAAAATAGAAAACAGAATGGTTGAATTTTCTCTTTATTTTGGGTTTGCCTGAATTCTTCAAATTTCCAGAGAAAACTTAAGTTAAATCTACTTAAATTTATTTTTGAACCTTAAAACGTAGCTAAAAAAACAAAGTTTGTTTAGATCCTAAAGCCAAATAAGGATCAAAGAAAGGGAAATTGAAATTTGTACTGGTTTTAGAAACCTGGGTACAAACAGAGGCAAATGTGCCTGTAACTCAAACATGCACATTCTTCTCTGCATATAAACATCTACATATTTGCATGCGTGTCAATTCTTTACAATTTATTTTCAAACATCATCTCAAACAACTCGTAATGCTTCAGATCTTTTTAGTGTTTACTCACCTGATTCGTTTTTAAAGACAGAGAAAGCTTGAAAATTTATTTTGTTCCTGAGCTTTGAAATCCTGAGACTGATCTAGTGTTTGAAAACTTGATTTTTTTTCTTTTTTTTCTCTGCAACTAATTGATATAAACTTGCTTAGCTTCTTGGCTGATTACTGATCAACAAATTCAAACTTAAATTTTAAAAAGAATTTACTTGCCTTAATTTAACTCAGAGGAACCCTGCTCTGCTTATTGAAAAAAAATTGGAGCTTGGTTTCTTTGAACCGCAATTTGAAATTTTGATGTTAAATCTTAATTTTTGATTACTAATTTAGTTGATTCTAAAGCTTTAAACTTGCCTGAGGTATGGAGTTGAAATTCCTGCATTTATGTTTGAGATGATTCTCAGGCTTTAAGCTTTGAATTCAAGAAGATGTTTGAATTCTAGATTTTATTTTTTATTTTTTCTTCTTTGATGTTGAGATACACTGGTTTGCAATGTTTACAGATTTTTTTCTTTTCTTTCAAAATTTTGAGAAACCAAAGAAATGAGATAGAGGAGCTGAAAGGTTTTTTTTATGAATTTATGTTTTATTTTTATTAATTATCTAAATTGAATGACCCTTGTTAATTTTGATGATGAGATCACTACACTTGTTAACCCTCTTGTTACATGTTTAGCACTTGTATATTTTTTTTTCATGAGAAATATATTTATATTATTTTTTTCTTAACTATATATATTAATCTATTTACTTA
Organism: Allium cepa; assembly: GCA_030765085.1. Taxonomy (NCBI): domain Eukaryota; kingdom Viridiplantae; phylum Streptophyta; class Magnoliopsida; order Asparagales; family Amaryllidaceae; genus Allium; species Allium cepa. The sequence goes on along the minus strand of CM060940.1, from coordinate 404,017,798 downwards.
TATTATGACCTTTTAATACTTATATGTACATTTCCTTTGTTAAATGTTTGTACAAGTTAAAAGAAAATGTTCTAAAACAAATTTATACACTAATAAAAATCATATATATATTACTTTCAAATTCAATTATTTTTTAAGACTCTTATATTTGAATCTTACATTTAAATTTTTATGTACAATTTCCTCATAAATATAAATATATAAACAAGCACCATTTTTAATTTGATTTGGAAAATTCCAAATTATTTTATTAAGATACTTATTTAAATAATTAAATTCAAATTCAAATCTATTCACATATATTTAAAATCACACACTCATCAAATTTGTTTTATAAATTTAAATTCAATTTCAAATTAAATTCCAGAAATTTATATTAATTACTTGTTTTAAATTTGGTAAAATTTTGGGATGTTATATGTATGTTCTTTTTCTCACTTATAGATCTTTGGTATGTTGCTACGGTATTTCTAACGAGTCAAATACTTTATACAGTTATGCCGAGGCCGAACAAGGACTTATCTCTCGATGAAACTTTCTGAACCCTAAAGGACGTTGATTTTGAGGAGAGATTAGTTAAATTCATGTTGACAGACGAAAAACTACTTCGGTATGGGCTGTTGCAACCAAGGAGATCTATAGTACTAGTTGGGGTCCCATCCCCTTCTCGATCCAAGATATGTATGCAATCCACTTCTTCATCTCATGGTTTCGAAAAGGGTATTTTTCAAGAGAGGGATACTTGTCCGGCGAGTCAGCTAAAGAGACTCACAAGGAAAAGATGCCATGACTGAAGCCAGTTGCCCGGATAGGATGCCCTCGATTCCAGACGAAGAGGAAGAGTTCAATCAAAGGGAAGGCAAGGCAACGATAAACATAGAAAAGGAGGAAGGAGAGATTGGGAGTAGTAGCGATGAGTCCATCTCGAGCAATGACGAAGATTTCTATGCCGAATCCAATGATGGGGATTCTGAATCATGCGACGAGACTCCGGGGATGAGTCCCGTTGTTCCAAGCTTGCCTCCCTCAAACAGGAGGGATAAAGATGATGCTTTAGAAGTCGTCAGGATTCTCCAATAATATGTTGGCGTAGACTTTAGGGATTTGAGTAATGTTTACGTCGATTTTGACGCGCTCATGGGGGAAGAGTTCAAATTTGAGGAGGTGTCTTCTCATCTGGGCCATGTTGTGCCCGAAGTTAGTCCAATTCCTTCCATGACATCTGCTTAATCTTGTTTATGACGTCGTTTTACACTCTTTCCCCAAAACATATTACATGTTTCACTAGGGGTGCACTCACTTATACATATATTTTCCATATTTATTTTCCATTTCTAAGGATCTTTATTTATTTTTCATGTCAGGTACCATGAGAGGAAGCAACCTTTACGATGATCTTAAGGAATTTACCGACTCTCAGTGCTAGTCAAAACAATCTTCTGGCCGCCACTAGCCTCGTCAAACAGAGGAGGAATGGAGAAGAAGAAAAGATTTAGAGGCTGAAGCTCGTCGTTGAGATGGGAGGGAATAGGGTCGAGTGTACAGAGGTAGATAAGAGAAAAGAAAGACATTTAATGAGCTGGAGGAGCTGTCTAAAAAGTCAAAAGTTGACCATGGTTCTCATTCTTTGAAACAACAGGCCTTCGCTTCAACCGGTACTGAAATCCCGGCCACTTATGTCTTTGTTTCATCTTTATCTCAAGTTCCCCTATCTCATGTGGTGCTTGCCCTTGGTCTTCACACCCACACCGATGCCTATGTTCTTCCCTCTGGTCCTCCCATGCTTGAAGTGGGCTCCTCGGGTGGTTTTTAAGGGGTGTTAAATTTTATCGCGATCTTCATCCAGTTCGCGAAGATACATACATACCCCACCTCCATGCAATCCAAAATGATTTAGAATGAGGTGAGGGATGGGAGAAATTTTGCAAACAACTGGTGGACGTGAACCGCAATAACTATCAAAAAATCCTCTCTTTTGAATGGGAGAAGGATGATTTTGAAAAAGCATTTGCAGGACATTATGACAAAATCAAATAGATAGAAGAAGAAAGAGACGCAGCGCTTCGAGAGAACAAAAATAGCGCCAACTTGTTGAAAGAGCTAAAAGAGGCTCATGAAAGAATATAGATCGTCTACAAGGATGAAATTAAGAAGGCTCATGCAGAAGAATCCAAGTTGAAAAAGGTGGTGGCAGCTTATAGTACGAGAATTGAGGCCCAAAAGAGGACCATTTTCGACCACGACCTTATCGTAGAGGTGCTTAATAAAATGATTTTTGAATATGATGAAATCGGGAAGTCGTGCGATAAAACCATCTCTGACCAGGCTGAGACGATCGTCGGGCTCTAAGATCAGTTGCGCAACTTAGCGTCGATAAAGCTCATGTCGAAGTGGAAAAGTCCTCCATTATTGCGGATCATCTGGAGCTTCAGAATGCCTTTGAAAGAATATGGGTGAGACCATCTTAAACTTTTATATAAACTCCCTATTGCACCAGGGGAGTCTCGGTTACTTAGGCTCTAAGTTTTCGCACACTCTTGTCATAGTTTTGAAGGAAATCTTGAACCACTTTTATGATAGTAGGGATGTTTATATCGAGCGAGAGCTAGAGAATTATTATCTCAATGAAGAATTAAAGAAAGCATTGCTAGAAGGCCAGGAGTTTTTGCAAATCTAAAGGGAGAAGGATGCCGCCGATGCTGCCACGACGGTAACCGCTAAAGAATTGCCGGGGCCTTTTATTTCCAATTCCGATGAACCATCAAAGGCAACCCTGCGATCCACCGACAAGTCCGAGGAAGGAGAGGGAGGTGAGTATGAGGTTAACATTCTAGGTCACTTCTCTAGTGCAGGTAATCTCCTTGTTTCCTTCGGGTTCGAGAACTTTCAACTCACGCTGCAAGAGTAGGACAAATTAATGCTTTCGTTCTTGATCTTATAGGTCCGTCTTCCTTATCCGCCAGCCTGCCAGCTTCCTCGGTGCATGGACCTATCGCTATTTCAACTACATCCATGCTCAATTCTATGGCTACTCAGGTTGCCGTGTCCATGTCCGTCTCACAGCCGGGGAGAGAGTCCTAGAAAATTACCGTGTCACATGGCTTGGATGAACCTTTCGTATCTTTGGAGGGTGACATCATGGCGGCCGAGATTTGGAAACAAGAGGCTCAGATAGAGAAGTTCTGCCAATCTCAACAACAATTGATTGATATCAAGAAGGAGAAAGTCAAAGCGATAAAGTATTCTAAGTGCTTCCACAAGTCTTTAAAGCATAAGACTAAAAGGGAAGCTTCAGAGAAAGTTAAAAAGCAGGAAGAAGATATCAGCATCGAGGACATAGTTGAGATTACTGGCAATGATACCACTCCCGAAGTGGAGCGAAAATGTTAGACAAGGAGTGGAAACGGAGTGGCAGAAAAAGGAGTTGATAAGCTTGGATGGTGGTTAATCTAATTTTGAGTCACGTTGTGTTGTTTTGTTCAAGTGCAGAGTCTGCACTCACTATTTTTGTTGCATTATCTGTATGTTTTCTTTTATCGACCGATATTGTGTGGGTATGGCCACCACGTATTGACCTTGTACAGAAAATTGTTGTAAGTAATACATTGTTGATATTTTGACTATAACTTCACTTATCTGCTTATCTGTGTTCTAGGTATTTATATCTACTTTGTTTACTTGTATTTTCTTTTATCTAATTAATACCAAAATTCTTTGTTTGAAGTAACAGAACTTGTAAAGTGTTTTTGCTTTTGTGAATTTCTATTTGGGTACCGGTATATTCCCCCTAACTCACAAGGTTGTTTACTTCGAACACTTGATAAATGACCGGTAACTTACGATTTGAATAGTTTGCTTGCCAAAACTTGGAATAAAACTATGTTACGATTTGATTTTTGTAAGTTTCACAAATTTAGTATATAGTATACGGTGTGTAACATATGTATGTTAGAAATATGCATAAAAATATAAGTTAAGTGCAGGGTATATAGTTATCAGATTAACTATTAAAGAATTCAAAAAACACTCTTCGCGTAAACGAATAATCTTTGCAAATTTTTGAAGTCGAACCACTTATCGCTCCTCAAGAATGTGAGTAGGTATATATGCACATTATTTCTTTGGAATTTCGCAATCTTCAAACATGCGCTTCATTTCTTAGTGCATGCACATTGTATACGTTAAATATATATAACCAAACGTTATTCATGTTAAATGTTATAGCCAATCATGGGGTGTCCACAGTATGAGTTTTATGCTAGTTTGTAGCACTCTTATTTTGTTGGGCCATGTCCTTTACTCCTGATAATGGGAGTGGGTTGACCCTTGTTATTCCCCTGATGAGTAATTTTCCTGGTGTTGCAGGAGCAATTCCAGTAACTTAGATGTGTGAGCAGCTTTATGGGATGTGCGGCTTTTGATACTTCTTGATGTTGCCTAACTTTGAGTAATGTGAGGAGTTTATGTTTTGAGAGCGTGATTTCACGCTCAAAAAGTTGGTGCATGGTTTATTGGATGTGTAACTTTTTATGTTCCTCAATGTTGCCTATCTTCAGGGAACATGAGGAGTTTATGTTCTAAGAGCATGATTTCAATGCTCGAAAAGTTAGTGCGCGGCTTATGGGATGCATGCCTTTCATACCTTTCAAAGTTACCTATCTTCGAGAATCGTAAGAAGTTTATATTTATTTGGGCCTTCCTGGCACTACCGAGGCAGCACCGGTTCTTAGAAGGCAGGATTGGGTTCCGCCGATCCAACGGTTTGAGTCGATTTGCTTCCGTTGACCCGACGGTTAAGTGGGGCATACTTGAGCATGATTCCATTTTCTCAAGTAGCATTTGCATGGTTTTGAGTCGATTTGAACCCGTCGACTCAGCATGTTACTATTACGAACATAGTTTTGTTGGTTCAAAAGGCGAATTAATTTTATCAAGAAAAGTTGTTTGTTTAAGTCTGAGTAGTCGATGGAGGTTTGCCACTTCCCATTGGACTTTTTGACTAAGACTCGATTAGGTATCCATTTAGCATAAGTTGCATCAAAGATAAAGCCGTTGGCCATTAGCTTTTCCGCCTCTTCTCTTGACGCCTTGGACCATTCAGGGTCCAACCTGCACCTCTTTTACTTCACCGGTTAAATTAGGGTCAATGTTGAGCACATGGCATGCGATTTCTGGCGATACCCTACACATATCGGAATGCATCCAGGTGAACACATCCATATTGGCATGAAGAAATATCGTAAGCTCCAATCACATCATGTTTCTAAAGTGCGATCCAATTTTCAAGACTCGAGTTGGGACATCCATATCGACCGGGACAGACACCGTCAATTCTGCCGGTACTACCCAATCCTCCCCCGAAATCTTCTTTCTAGGGTCCAAAGTCTTATCGAATCAGCTATGGTCCTCGAGCCATGGGTGGCTCTGTAGTTGCTATTCTGAACGTTCATGAATGTGGAGAGTTCTCCCCATTCCTTCCCTTTTCCCATATTTTAGATTCGTGTAACTCTATAATGTAACATTGTATGGTGGCGCATTGTTCTCCTTTGACTACCCCAATTCCGTTTGCGGTTCAGAACTTCATGGTAAGACATCATTGGGCCAGAGCAACTCTGAAATCAACTAAGGCAGGTTGTGCAGTATGAAGTCTGAACTGATCAAGGAATCTTGTGGCTAATCCGTCTAAAGTAGAGACGGATTTTGGCAGAAGCCTAATGAACCACATGGAAGCTATTCCTTCTAGAAAAATGGTAAAACATCTACACTGAATAGCTTCTAAAGCATTTGCTCTGTCCATATACCAACTATACTTGTACAAATGGGGTTTTGGGTCCTTTGTCCCGTCATAGGATGGAATAGTTAGCATCATGAACTTTTTCGGATATCGCTCATTCAAGATCCCATCAGTAAAGGAAGTCTGACTTGGTGTAGATCCCCGTTCATCATCTCTTATATTTTTATTCTCATCCATCATTCGTTTATCTATATCCATGATGAATACCTCTGATGTCCGGTAGTTTTGGGGACGGCCGTCAGTCACTGCATCAAGTGTTTGGCTTTGCAAACATTCTTGGCGAGTGGGCTGAAGCCTAGGCTCTCCTATCTTCAGGAGAATCACTCCCTCGGGATCCCGCTGGCTCGTAGTTGGCCTGACTGGGGCGGTTTTGACATTTCCAAAATTATCGAACGCATTGACATTCTCTTTCCAATTATCATCGTTAAATTGTTTTCCATCTTCTAAGTCGGAGTAGTCCATGGCTATATCCTCCCATGGAGTTTCTACCCCTTGGTTCAAGTTCATAGCTGGTTGCCTTGCAGTGAGAGGAGTACTTGTATTTTCCTTCGCGTCGATTACTATAGTTCCTGCTATCACCCTTCTTTGAGGTTGCTTCCCGTTTCTTCTGTTTAAGGCAGAAATGGAAGAATTTTCTTGCTCTATGGCAGTTGCGGGTTTGACCATAATTCTTGGAGCAGGATTTGACTGTAAGGTTAAGAGAGCATTAAGCTTATCCATTAGAGTACTCTCCATTTTTTGGTTGATTTTGTCAACCATTTTGTTCAACTTGTCTATTATAATGACTTCACATTGATCAGATGATGTTGGCACCTGATCTGCATTGGCATTATTTATTTTAGTTTGTTGATATTTCACATCTTCTCCAGCTTACCCCTATGGATCTTCCAGAGCTAGTTCTCTTCCTCCTCGGAGCCATTAATTCCAAGCAAAAAAAATTTCAAGCAAAGATAAAGGAATTAACTTCTGGATCTATCTGATATGAAGTAGATAGCTTCATCTGGACCCTAAGTTGGGTTCTCAATGAAAGCACCAAAATGTTAACCCAAAAAAGGGATCAACATCATGGATTGAGTGTGAAATCACTAGCCATGTTTATACAGAGCAATAATATAGAGATTACAATGTAAAAGAGCAGAAATAGAAAGAAAACAAGAAGAGTTTTATAGTGGTTTGGCTGTTAATGAGGCCCGTGTCCACTTTACAGTTTTTATTATTGACTAATTACTGTTAGAGTTGATAGGAACACAAAGTTCTTGAATATACTTAGCTAGATCAAGTCCCTAATGTTAGACTTTACTGAAGAATCACAGTAAACTCTTTGGATGCCCATTGTGAGGGAGGAGAAGAATGAAGAAAGCTTTCTGTAGAGTTTCAGCACCAGTCTAGAAGCCCCTATTTATGTTGTAGATAGAAGAGTTTTTAGAGAGGTTAGGGAACTATTGGGCCAAGCCTGTTTACCAACTACTTGCAGATGATCACAAGAAGGTGCACTGGACTTGCCTCGTGACCTAAGCCAAAACCATGGATCGCTAGCGATCCATAGTGTATGCTCGAATGGGAGCCAACTCATTAGCTTGCTAGTGATCCGTACACTTAGCCAATTTTTGGACTTTGGTGTCTGGAGTGCCTTTGTTGTCTTGTGTCGATGTTGTTGATGTAGTCTTGTTTCACGTCGCCTTCTTTTGAGATGGTTTACTTGCTTGTCTTTGGATTTAACTAACTTGAAATCTCGTTAAACTAAGTCATTGCTTCTATAATATGGATTGAATCATGATGCAAGCGACTTGGCAAACTCCTGAGTTAATGTCATGGTTCGCTAGTGATCTATAAGCCATGGATCGCTAGCGATCCATGTCTTTAGTGTATTTTCTCATTATTTTTTCCTAGCCTCATTTGGCTCCCCATTCTGGTTGTTGGTTGTTGAGCTATCTTGACTCGATCAACTTGTTTCGACTTCTCTTGGATCCTGTTGGGTTATAAACCAGATAACAAAACCCTAGCCGACAAGCTTTGACTGGTCGGCCACATTGGTTGGTCAGTCCAATCAAGGGGTCAATTGGTGTGGTCCAAGCACCATTAATTTTTTTTTAACGTTATTCTTAATGTTATTATATTTAGTATTTAATTCTATTTGAATTATTTTTGTTTTGAAATCTTCAAATGTCAATAACTTTTTCATTTGAACTCCAATTGCGAAATTTTATATATAAAGGTTGCTCAAAGATCCGCATGAACACAGTGGTTCAAATTTTGTAGCTAAATCCAACATTAGCTATAATTCCATTTTTAGTCTTATTATTAATTAATTGACTTTTCTTAGTTAATTTCTTATTTATTTGACGGGGTGTTGCAAAATCATCCAATCGTTATACTATTTTTGGCATATATATTGGGATATGTTGACATACATCTAATCATTATATATATGTCGACATACATCTTGGGATATGTTGACATACAACCAATCATTACCCATTTGTCAATACATATCTAGAGATATGTCAACATACAATGATAGTTTAGTTTTCGAATATTTGAACTAAGTTGGGATTAGTTATTTTAAACTTAAGCGAAAATAGTTATTTTGCCCTAAAGTTAACACTATAAAAATCCCATTTTAGACAAGAAAAATAATACGTTCTTCTCTCTTTTCATCAGCATTCTTCCTCTTCCATTTTGTAACTTTAAAGTGGCACAATTCCCCTAATGTTCAATAGATTTATGCGATCTACCCATCCAAACGATTGTGGAGATAAGTATTACAATCTTATGAAAAAAATAAGGCAAATTACAAATGTTTCTATGCATAAAAAATAGAATAGCAAAAGTCATAAGTGGTTTGGAACATTCTGAGAGGTTTTGAGAGCGATTCATTCCTTACTTGTGATATAATGAATAGATGGTATAAAGATGATGATATGCAGTCAATAATATAATTATTTAAACATTAATATTGGAATTAAGAGCTTATATCATGGATTTTGATAGATAGAAAATAATAAACAAATAAAATCAACATATATGAATATAATAATATGAATGATTATACCTATTAGTCACCATATAATATTTGATAACATTTCAGTCGTGGTTAAAAATCTATATATGAAGGAAATTGTAAGATTTAATTTTGAGCTGTATAAAGATCAAACACTAAAATGATTGCCCTTAAATTGAAATAGACATGAAATAAGATGCGATAAAAATGGAAGTATACTTTAACATTTAATGTTTTATAAAGATGGATCGATATATTTTCTTTGCGATAGAATTGTCTGATGTCTACACGAACAAACATGAATCCATGTTGCAAGTTGGAGACCTATGATTTGATGCTCCCATGTAGTGCTTCGGTAGGCTATGAGGCGGATTGGATGGTAAGCAACCATGTAAGGTCTTGGGTGAGTCCAAGACATGAATCCAATTTTTTTTTATTAAGAATGTTTAGCACTCTTGTAAGGCTCGGGCTAGTCCAAAACATGGGCCTATTGGCTTAACAATGGTAATACAATCCTATAGGGCTCAGGCAAGTCCAGGAAGTATTTACCTACGAGTGAGATATCTAATAATAGTATGATTTCATAGGGCCTTGGGCTAGACCAGGATATATCTACTTACGCGTTATACATTAATTATATTATAGTAGTATCTTTATTGTGTTTGTGGATTATGGAGTTGGTATGACTCACTTACTCATACTTATATTTGGCCCACTCCTATTTTCCTTTTTTATTTTACATCACTACATTGATGAAGCCTTAGAGTCGTGTTGGAGCTGTGAAAAGGAATTAGATGCATATATTGTATATATTGTAAATAAATGACTTGATTTGACTTATGTAGTATGGATTTGGATTTGGGTTTGAATTTGTGATGTAAAGACATATGTATATAAGAATGTTGATACATTATGGTGCTATGAAATAATGATGGCCATTTTACATTATATTTTCTTTCCTTTCACTATAAGATTCAGAATGTTTGTAATTAAAATCTTATTTAATTATTATTGTCATCTTCCAACGATTTATCTTTTTGACTTATCATGGTTTGAACGTCGGTTCGATTGTTAAACTAGAGGGTCGAAAAGATGGGTTATTACATTAGGTATCATAGAAAAACTTATCTTTGAGCCAATGCTTAGGGCGTATGGAGAGAACACATATGGAGTATTTTATATTACATACATACATACATACATATAATATAAGAATCAAGTACATATGTACACATCAATAACTGTTCTAGTTAATTTGCTATTTATTAAGGATTATTATTTAATCCCATTTTACAAATAGCTTAAAATAAGAAATACAATTGAAATGGAATGGGGAACAACACCGGTGGGTTTGAAAATCAGAGAATGGACTAGTAATAGAGTGGATGTAGTGGGTATCCTAAGAGTTAGTATCCCTACATGGTTCAGACGCTATCTGCATGCAGTAAGCCAAACTAGTACCGATCCCATTAAGCCTATGGCTACTGCTACTACTACTACAAAAGGAGCGATTCCTATCCAAACGCCACCAACTGTGGATTTCCTTAAATCACATATGGACTTTTCCATCCAAAAGGGAAGCCATATGTCGGAACGGAACCATATGCAGTAACTTGGGCATGGCTTAATTCTTATGGAAAGATCTTTGATCTCTTGGGACTCAATGACATTACTAGGAGGAAACTTGCTTCTTGGAAGCTGCGAGGTGAGGCAGTGAATTGGTGGAAAATGGATATTATAGAATTGGAGGAGGATACTTTTACTTGGGTTGTGTTTAAAATAATGTTTGAAGCCAATTTTTTTTCAAGAGCGGAAAAGGGTTTTTTTTATTAGAAAGTTTATTCACTAGAAGCGGTAAGACATGACCGTCGAAGAATATGTAAACTGATTTAATGAATTGGCTAGGTTTGAAATTTACTAGAAAAATACTCGGACAAGAAGGCGATGAAATTTATAAAAAGATTGATCTCACCGCTAAAGAAGTTGGCATAAAACCTAAGGAGCTACTTTTAAAGGACTGATAGAAGCAGCTTTGTTGAACTTAATGATAGAGAGGTGGATAAGGAACAACCTAAGTTGGAAGAGAATCGATAGCAGGGTAAGCATAAGAGTAATGGACCCCAAGGAGGTTAAGGAAAGAAATAGGTGTCAGAAGGTGGGTCATATTGCAAAAACTGCAGGGAGAATATTTCGAAGGTCTTGTGAGACAACTGTAATTAACTAGGTCATGTGATGAAGAACTATAGGTCAGATTTCCAGAAGATGAGGTGTTATAACTTTGATCAATTTGGTCATATGAAAAGAGATTATAGTCTGAAGAGGGATGGTCAAGTGGTTCAAGCGTATGCTCTGAATGTCATTACAACCAACATCATTACATCACCAACAGCTTAGGAGAAAGCAAACAATATTGTGATGGAAAGTGCATTGTTTTTATCCAATTCTCTGATTCATATTTTGTTTGATACCTGTGTTTCTCATTAATTCATAGAAAGCGCATTAGTTGATAGTTAGCTTTAAAACCTAACATTGTGCATGAAACCATTTTGGTGCCGAATTTCATCAGGGGATCGACCCGTCTATCTAAGACATGCCATGATTTAAAGTTGGTCATGCGTGGTGTGGAGTTCTTTTGTAACACATATATATTGAGCTTTTTTCGGTCGCAGACTATTTTGGGAATAGATTAGATTTCTTGGTATGGGTAATATTGGATTTTGATATCTACTACTAGATCATGATCCATTGGAAATTTGTGTACCAAGGGGCACGGTGTGTGTCACTTGGTTGGGAGATCCATGGAGGGAGGGATTTTAGAGTAGGAGCCCATGCTCATCGATGTATCTAGCTCTCATGTCCAGCCCATCCAGACCACCCTGGGGGTCTTAGAGGTTCTAAAATAACTTGAATTCCATGCGACATTGTGGTCAGGAAGCACCATCAATTCCATAAGGCTTAAATCATAAGTCTTCCATTCACCCTCATAGCGGCTTGGGTCAGACTTTGTAGCCTCCTCACCGTTGATATCTACCATCAACCACAAAACCACTGAATCCATAATCGCCAACCCATGAGACTAGATGACCTCTTTCCTAAGGATTAGACAACAACTTCATCCCCACCAAAGGTCTGGTTCGACACAAATACCCTTACATGGCATAGGTTCTCCTCCATCAAAATCATAGCCAAATTTTAGGCAGCGTCAGGCACTTCCCTAATTCGGCAAAGATGTTCCACATAGATGGTTGTGCCCAGGCCACCATCAGTAAGAGTAGTTGCATATGGTGAAAATTTTAAGCTAATAGAAGAAATTTTATGAAAGGAGCATATCGGGGACATCAAAGGCTCATATAATAAGAGTAGGGTTCACAATCGCTGGAACAACGAAAAAGTGGTCTTGACAGCCCTTTGCCTTGCAAGGGAGACCATAAAAGATGAGCGCTTGTAATATCCTAAAGATGTTAGTAGTTGTTAGACACAATCTTCAAATCTTGTACAATATAAAAACCAGCTTGGCTGTGGTAAGTTCCGGCTCTTGGATATCTAGTTCAGGGCAAACGGTGAACAATTTGACCAAGAGGTTGTAGCTGTTTGGGGAGAGTTTCCCGTGTGCCATTTAGTGAGCGTTGAGAAACAAAATGAAGAAGGGATGGATAAGGAGTGTTACACCACTCTATATATATGCGATTAACCATGTAAAGCAGCTTGTTGGTGGTTGGTTGGCTCTCTCAAGCACTAAAGGTTAAAGAAGCTCTATCCCTATATATCCATATTGCACCAAGGACCCGACGAGACCGACTCGGCCTTCTCGGATGTTTGATGGTCCCAAACTAAAAGCTCGCCTACTCATAGACGCCATCAATCATTCGTAATCAAGAAAATAACCGTTTATTAAACCACTCCAATTTACTTGAAAATTACCTAAACATGGGGCAAGACACTTGAACAAATTTTAACCTTAGCCCAAATTCCTAGCAGGTTATGTGGCCCATGCCTGCTATCGTTTCTTTTCCTTGTCACAGATGTGGGTCGGGCCTCAAAGTGCAATCTTCCCACTCTACTGTCGGGTAGTTCAACTATATTGACATGACTGTTGAGTTTTTCAAGTGGTAGAGAAGGTGTTCATGCCAATCGAATGATGTTGATATCACACCAACTATCAACCAATGTCGTGCTCAGGGAAATTTCATCAGTGTTTCATACCATTAAAAATAAAAGCAATATTGAATAAGAAAGCATTACAAAAAATCAAGTCATAATTCAAATCTACTTAACATTTGATTACAAATCAAAGTTCAACATATCATTATAATAAGAATAAAGCATAAAAGATCGAAGAAAAAGGAAATACTTACTAACTCAGATCGAAGTTAATGTTGCAAAATGAAGATGAATTCAAAAGTTTATAGTTACTTTCAATGGTGGAAAATTCGCAATGCATGGAAAAGATTGTGGAGAAGAATGAAAGGGGTATTTATAGACAACGATTGTGTTGTTAGATCAATTAGGTAGGAGATGATAAGGATAGTATAGGTTTCATTGATTTGATTCAGATCTACTCTTTTTGTTTTCTCCATTCACCGTTTGTTCACTATGATTCATATAATTTAGATCCTATGCCTCCTATGATAATTTATTATCGTTCTCCATATTATTAGATATAAATGTTCTTATCATGAATTTACATGTGCCTAGTTTGTCAAATGGCCTTTTATATTGTTTTTGAATTTTTTATTAAAAATAAACTAATCTTTAGTTGAAATCTATATTGTAATTTTATAAAGTATGTGCTAATTAATAAAATTTTCCTTTAAAACTAATTCTTCATGTTATATGGTTGATGTTTTCAATAAAATGTCTTGGGTATTGTTTTCATAAAAATAAAAGATTTTTCAATAAGAATTCATATGTGGACTTCTTTTTAAATTTCAAGATTTTGTTTCCTTTCTAAATTTCAAATTTCATGTAAAATTTTATATCATAAATTTACATATATTGTAAATTAGCATGTTTACGCAAATAAGTTGACTTGAAATCTAATACATCAATTTCTATATTTATATATATAGAGAACATGCATGTTACCTTAATATAAATTCATGAGAATTATTATATGCAATGAACCACGTTTCTAAATAGTTTAAAAGGACTATCAACCACGCATATCCCACTCAAATTGAATGGAAAGATGGATAATTAAGGGAAAGAAAGAAGAAAACTAAGCAACACAGAATCTCATAGCAGAACGAATAATCTATAATATACAATAAATCTTTACATAAAGAAAAAAATGTAATATAGACACAAAAATACGAGTACACTAACCTATTTTAGCCTGGACAGTTATAATAGCATGTCCTTATAATTGATGATAAATACAAACAACAGACAACACAGCTGAATGAAAAGAAATACGTTGTACGCCTTGGACCTCCAGCTCATCTCCTAAGCTCTAATGTATCCCAAGCAATTTGTAAGTATGCTCGATCTGACTCGAGCATTGAAAGGGAAGAATGCCCAGATCAATCCGGTAAACCGACGTAAGAAAAACACACCCAAATGAAATCTAATGTTTATCAAAAACCTTTCAAATAATGGTATCTCGTAAGACTACAATGCATATAAACATGGATGGGTTTTTACCTTACGATAACCAAAACATTTTCTATGGAAAATCTAGCGATATTATCATAATGCCTAGGGGTCAAAGGGTAAAATATGAATATAGCTTAGATGCTTGCATCTCACATTTCAACATAGATGGGCATAATTAACTCCATACGATGCTTATTGGAGAATAGATTCCATACAATGACTGGGAGACTGGTGTACCGCCTGTCATGGTGCATCTCTAGACAAAATAACACCAGGTCGAACCTATCGACTCCTGCCAACATAGAACCGGCCTACCCCTTACTGGATAGTACTGAACATGATCACCCCTTAGTTATTAGGCCCCGAAGCATACAAATGAGAGATAATATCAACTCTAGATAGGGATAATCATACCCTAATAGGAGCAATCCACCTAGCCCTTCTACGTCTCCCCATGTTTTAGTCATTCCCAATCGATGAGGCTCAAGGCTACGTTTTAACTTTCATATAGCACTTCCCACCTAGAATGCTAACATTACCCCCTAAGCAATAATGCAGTGAAAATACTCATCCATACAAGTTGTTTAGGACATAAAAAAATCGAAGGCACTACCTCTACTTATCCATTTTGGAACAACCCTCAGGATTAGTATCAAGCAGCCCTTCCACTTCAAAGAGCTCTCTCATCAATTCCATCATCTTTAAGATGTCTTCACTTTGAAACGCTTAAGTTGGGTCGAAGTGGTTTTTGGATAATATATCTGATCCCGGTCTCTTAGAAACAACATTCGATAGTTTTCAGTAAACTCAACCCCGATTCTTTAGGAAATAAACTGTCAAAGATAAGAGCGGTGATCACCTCCTAACCGTTAGTGGACGGATTTCCTTATCGTTTGTCCTAGGAAAATGAAATAAGATTTATAGGCATAGTACAACATCATCGAGGATGACTATGCTAATTAACTCAAGCGTTTCTCCTATTTATTTTCAAAGTTATTTTTAGTCAGTATTTGATAGTTGGTTGTTAACTATCAACAAACACACAATCAAATCGGGGATTTAATTTCCTAGGAAAAACCAAAATTGGTTAAGTACATAAGCAAACGCTAACCTCTTTAAATAATCTTTTCATTAATTAAAATCACTTTGTAAATTACTTATATCAAGATATTTTTACAAAGATTAATTCACAACCCTTATATTTTCAGTACTTGGAAAATATCTATATATTTATCTTAATGGTACAAGTATATTCATAAAATTGAGAAAGATCTTCCCTTTTTATACAATGCTAAAATCATTTATAAACTCCTTTATAAATCTCTAAAATCATTTATAACCTATTTATAAATTATTTCTCAAGTCATTTATAAATCTTTATAAATCCATGCAACATTTACAAAGATGCTTTTATAAATCTATAAATCCATTTGTAAAATTCCTTAATAAATATCTAAAACCATTTAAAATACTCTCTTTATACATTGTAAACAATTTCTATTTAAGTCTCCAAAATATTTTGTAAAACTCCTCTTACAAAACCCAAGCCTTTTATAGAACTCTATTTATAAATCTCGAAAAGCATTTGCAGTTAAATAATAATCAATATTCAAAACATTATTATGTAATAATAATTATTAATAATAAATAGTGTAGATAAATAATAATAATTAACTTCAAACATCTTAAAAATAATATTTAAAATTTTCAAAACATCATTAGTTTAAAAATAATTGATTTCAATATTATTATATTAATAATGACTACCTTTCAAAACATTATTAATAATAATTTCAACCATATTAATGTTTTAAATCAACAACTTTTCAAAATATTAAAATATTGATAAATAACTCTAAAACAACATTAAGTACAAATAAATAATCTTAAAACAACATTAAATATAATAAATAACTTTAAAAACCTTTCCAAGTGACTTGAAAAGGAGAGACAATAAGTTTAGAGTAAAATAGAAACTAAATCCTTTTAAAATAAAATATTTTAGAAAACCCCAAATTCAGATTTTTTATCATTCTCCATCTCAAAAACCAATCTCAACCCAAATGACAATTTATAGCTTTTCAAACTTTTAATTTGAGGCCAATAGCAACCAAACGCTTAACTAATACTGATATTAATTTCCTATCACTATAGGGTTTAACTTGAACATATAACAATGTCATAATCAATAGAGCCAACCAGGTTTAATATCCAACAATTTATATGACATGAATATTATTGAAATTAAAATAAACAATGGCAATGAATCTTATTGGATCCCTCCACCCTATCCCCTTTCATCACAACTCATATATATATATATATATATATATATATATCAACACACATTCACATATGTATTTATATAATTCAACTGTGGTAAGGAACCTTGTTGGATCCCTCCAACCTATTTTCTGCAATTGATTTCATATATTAATCGCTTACAAAAGAGACAATTCATCAAAACCTAACAACCAACATATAAACATCTAATGAATAATTTTCATTGAGTTTAGAACAATATCGGTTAACCAAAAAGGTGAGTCCAACTCACCGAAATTCCCATTTGTCACTGAGGCATTATGGTTTCATCCGAATTCGAACGATGTTCGAATTTAGCATTAAAATTCCACAAACTCCAATCATTGCCAAACCTATATCGTTTCATTGTTCACGTTAACACAATCCTAACGTGACTGACCGCATTAGATTTGGACCAAAAATAAACAAGATAATAAATACAACATTTACCAATTAATTTAAACAAGTATATTCCTTAATTACTTAACTAAGCTCACAATCATCTTCCCCCTTTACTCTCATTTGAAACGAACACAGGTACCATTTTTTCACCTCATCGTCATCCCGGAGTCTGCAATAGCCCATCCTACCTCGACCACGACCCCGTCCATGAGCTTCCCTCTGCCACCAACCTCGACACCAATGACATCGCCATCGCCTAAAAAATAAACCCAAAAGCCCACGTTCAACTTAGAAATCCTATCGCCATAGTTGATCGATCGCCATCAAACTTCACTGGCGCCTCGCCCTTTACACCATCTAAACTTTTCCTTCAGTCGCATCGCCTTAAAGCTAGCAAAATCATTGAAATCTGTGAAAATAGATTCCTATTTCATCTTGAAACTACTGCCACTTCACCGCGACTCAGCCCAATCCAACGGTTGATTACCTGCCTCTCGTCATAGTCGATGTTTTCTTAATTGATGACATGTCCTAAAACTGCCTCAAATGGCTTTGATCTCCTAAGGCCATTGGATGGGGAAAAGCAGAATTTGAAAAATAGCAAACTCATTCTCTGTTTTGGACATGCTTATATAAAGAGGGAAGGGTATGGGTAAGCATGCATGAGGTATGGGCTAGAGTGTTTGGGTATGGTTAGGATGGTGAATATATATTTTATATTCAAAAATATCTTACTCCATGCACTCAAAAATCTCGAACCCCAAACTAGGCATGCCTGTTGTTATTTTATATGTAATACCTCTATTCTGAACTCAATGAAACTAGTTTCGAGACCTAGCTCGATCATATACACAAGATAGCTTTTAAAATCGAATTATTTATATTAGCTCCTTGTAATTAATTTCTAAATGTTTCGAGCTTGCACAACCAAATGATACGTCTAACTGTCATGAAATTCATTAATATACAATAATTTATTATTGCGGCCTAAATGGTGTTGATTTCGTCAAAATCCAAGACAGTGTTTCAAAATGATATTTTTACATGTTAAATGAAATCAATTATTATTAAAACTAAATAAATTACTTTTAAACCTAAATTTTAAAGGTTTAGTAGTATCATTCTTCTTCAAACTAAATCTAAGATTTAATTGTTCAATAATTTTATTTATTTAAATTCACCGTTTAATATCTTTAATCAATCGCTATTCATATAATCCAATAAGCCTATTTTATTTGAAATTTAAGCTATTTTACTTATAAGATTAATATTTCAATATTTAAAATTAATTTAAATATTTCAAATGATTAAAATTATAAGTCATTAAATTATATGTAATCTTTAAACTCAAACCTTTCCCTAATTAAAAATAAATTCAATGTTGCTAATTTTAGATTTCAAATCACATATAGTTACTAAATATAATTTCGATACACACATACACGTATTATTTTACATGTTATATCAAGTATGTATGGTTAATTCAAAACCTTTAACAACAAAGAATACATAAAGGGAAAATAGGCCTACTGCGGTGTAAATTCCAACATCTATATATTCACATTAACAATGTACACTTCTCTTACATATAATACATGCACTTCACACTGATATACTTGTAAAATAAAAAAAATCTTTTCAAACATATTAAATAAAATGAAGATTTTATTTAAAGTAATTTAGATTAGATCTAAAATTTATTTAGGCTTTATAAGCTTAACAAAGATTAAAATAGAAACTTTTTTAAAATTGACCTATTTAACCCGCTTTCGATTAGACCGGTTCCTTTAATGGCATCAGAACGAGTTTGGTAGAGGCATTCACCCGGTACATTAGATATTCTAGGTTTGATCCATGCAACTAGCATAATAAGAGGTTCCCACATTGCAATCTATGACGAAGCATTACCTCTTACCTCTACATGTTTCTTGACAGTTTTGTAGGTCAAAAGGTTGCATGTAAAACTCGCTCTGGAGGCACTTAGTTTGGTAACCTTAAAAGAGTATTGTAACAACCTGGGATTTTGGTCATTGGATTTTGAATACATAATTAACTTAAAATACTGAGATAATTGGTTCTAAAAATTGAATAATTTAGATTCAAATATAGGAATTATTTTAAATAATTAAAATGTGAATATAATAGTTGAATTATGAGTTGTGATCTAAAATTGGGATTTTAGATTGCGGAATTATTTTAATGGTTATTGGTCTTATTTAACTCATTTCAATAAATAAATAATAACGATAAATGAATTTTGTAAATTTAATTACAGTAATAAATGGTTCAATAAATAATCAAAAAATAAATTATTATTTTTATTACTTGATTTTTATTGACCTATTTTTAATTTTATTTCTTTGACTTTTTTGTAATTTTTAATTTGAAAAATACTGAAATTATTCGTTTGATGATTTATCGGCAATGACAGTATTTTTGTGATTTTACAGAACTCAACAACCAGTGTATATTATTATTTTTTGGCTCGCGACGTTGTTCTGAGTGCGACTATATTTTTGTTTCGTTATTCGTTGTTCCTACGTGAACGAAAATGTATGCGGCGAGATGCCAGAAATTTAAATTTAAACCAAAGTCAACTAGACAAAAACACACGTCGTAGTCGTTTGTCTACCTTATCTTTCTATTCTCATTCTCTAGTAAGCAAAGGAAAATAACATCATTTTTGAAAATTTGAAATCAATTCGTATGAAATTACTAAAAATGGAAAACTGAAATCTTTTAGTTAAAAATAGATCGATCTTCAAATTGATATGAGTTTTAGTGGATTCAGTTATGTGTGGATGAGTTTAGCAGTTGGTCGAGAGCAAGGCAGTCATCTAGGGTTGGAATTTTGGAAAGTTTAGGCATTGATTCGTTAAAATAAGGTTGGATTTGGGTTAGGGGTTACGGAGGGAAGCATTAGGTGAAGAATGGTGGAATTTGGCAATATTTTTTATCACGCGACCTGCTGCATTGGTGTGGAGGGGACTGATGGTCATGATGTGCTAGGTTCGTCATGGTTGAAGTGATCAATATCATTAGGCTTGGCTCGTGATGGAAGAGTTGATGGAGAGGTTGATTTGGAAGATTGTGGATTAAAGGACGATGTTGCACAACATATAGGATATTATGCGTTCAGGAAGGCGGCAATTTGATTTAGTATTAGGGAATGAGAGAGGGGGGGGAGAGAGATTAATGAAGGGATTAGATGATTAACCTTGTAATTATTTACATTAAATTGTTTTAATTGAATAAAAACTTGTAAAATCAATATCCTGATCGTATTAGGTCCAAATCAAATGCGATCAGTCGTCTTGGACTCGTATCAACGATAGCTATGCTTAGTAATTGGATCCATTAAATTTTGAGCTTCTAGAAATTTCAGCTAAAATCGAAGTAGGAACTAAAACGCTCCGACAATATTTGGAATTTTGGTGAGTTAAAATCACTTTTTGGGTAATCAGTAATGTTTTATAGTAGATAAAAATTGTTCATTTTTTGCTTAGATGCTTTATTTGGTTGACTATTTGGTTTTGATGAGTTGTTTTTTTGAAAGCGGTCAATATAAGAAAGAAATTCCTAGGACTTATCTGATGTAGAGATCCAATGGGATTCCTCACCATTGTTGATTTATTTTTAGTAATACTCCTGCTATGTGAATTATTAAATATCAAACTTGATTGTTGGCTCTATGGGATATGATATTGTGATATGCTGAAACTTAACCTTGTAGTGATAAAAATCAATAACAACATTGATTAAGTGCTTGATGGCTATTAGCCTCAATTTATTATTTTGAAATACTATTAATTGTAGTTGGGCTTAAAAATGATTTTTGATTCAGAGAATGATTAGTAAATCTGACTTTTGAGTTTTTAGAACATCTAAAATGGATTTGGAACTTCTTTGTTCGCCCTAACCTTTTTAGTTGTCTTTTTAAATATATTTAGCAATGGTTTATTGTTGTTTTAGTGTAATTTAATAATGTTTAAAGTTGTTTAATTATTATTTTATAATATTCTATAGTTGTTTACTTATTATTTAATATTGTTTAAATTTATGTTATTGTTGGTCAAAAAAATTTAAAAGCTACTTGTTTATATTTAATATTTTCTTTAAAAGGTTATTTATCAATATTTTAATATTGTTAAAATTATTTATTTAAATAATTAATATTGTTTGAAGATAATTATAATTATTTATTAATTATGTTTTGGAGTTAATAATAATTATTTATTATAATAATGTTTGAGGATTGATTATTTTTTTTATTTAATTAGATTCTGAATTATTAATTATTTCAGTTATAATATTTTGAAGTTAATAACTATTGTCTATTTATACTGGTTTGTTGTTAATAATTATTGTGATCTAATAATGTTTTGAAGTAATAATATAATTACTTATTTATGATGTTTATAACTAATTAGTTAACTTAATTAATTGTATTTATAAATAATAAACTTATTTATAAAGGACTTCCATTTAATAAAGTGGTCATAAATAAAAATGGAGTTTTGATTTATAAACTATTTTTTATAAAGGATTTTATAAAGAGATTTTAGAAAGATTTTTATAATGTAATTTTTATAAAGAATTTTATAACAGATCTTTATAAAAGACTTTTATGAAAAATAAAGTTTTATAAACGGGTTTATAGATTTATAAAAAGTTTTATGGATTTATAAAATTGCTTTATAAATGGTTTTAGAAAGTTATAAAAAGAGTTTATCAATGGTTTTATAAGTTAATAAAAAGAGTTTTATAAATTGTTCTAGAGATTTTTATATGAGTTTGATAAATTGTTTTAGAGATTTATAAAAGGAATTTTATAAATGATTTTAGAGTATTATAGATACATCTTCTATGTAGTGAAAGTGTAGTGTTTTTTGTGAATATCTTACATGTTGAGATAAGTATATAGATATGCGAATGCTATATTGATATTATATCCACATAAACACGGGCTTTAGTGAGAGTGAGACGGATTATTAGTAACTAGTGATTTTTGATTTTATTGTTAAATAAAAATAATCAATCTTTCAATGAGATGAAAAAAAAAAAGATAGAGAAATTTTTTTTCTTTCTTTCTCTACGAAGCAGGCATTACCCTTTCTTTTCATGAATATTTGTCCAAGCATAAAAATGAGTATAAAAGGATTTATTAAAGAGGTTAGTGGCCGCTTACTTGCTTAACCAATGTTGGTTTCCATAAGCAAATGAATCGCTGATTTGATTGATGATTGTTTGTTTATTTGATAGTTAAATAACCGACCATCAAAATTGGCCAATTTAAACTATCATTGTCGGTCTGAAGAGATCAGGATTGGATATAGTATCCATAAACCACTTTTAAACGATCCTGACTCGACCTTCGAAAATCGGCACTGAATGCATCACCCGTATTTGAATGCCGCAGATTTAAACGCCGAATCTGCTTCACCGGAGCTTATAACACATTAAGTATAACAACATAACGGAAGAGAAAGAATAATATTATTGATATACAACATTTGATTACAACAATGATAATACAGAATATCAATACACATCAGAGCTAAAGTATTATAGCAGAAAGATAATTTTCGACGGAGGAACACCAATATTATTTTCAAAAGGAAAAAGAATAGAAAACCCAACAACTTCATCACTAAAGCCCAAGCTCCATAGACTTCAAGCTCCAAATCGAAAGCTCGAACCATCATCAATGCTGAAGTGAACAAACTCCATCCCAATGCGATTGCCAAACTAAATACTTCGAAGGCTATCGAATCTACACCTACTATTTGATTATCTGAAAAACCCAACTCTAGACTGCCTGTGTGGAAAATTGTGGGTACCCAGAGTTTAGAAAGGGAACGATAAACTCCAGGTCAGTCATGGGACTGGTACCATAAGGCCTCCCGCCCCAAACAACATGCAAATGCAGAATTGGAGGAGATTTCTCCTTGTGGCAGTCAAAAATGCTTGATATGCGAAAAACCATTTTAATATTATTATTAGTGCATAGTGTAGAAAACCTTTCGAAAGTATTATTAATCTTAGCCAGCATACAACCATTATTGTATGCCAACTATAGCTACCATCTAAACAGTTGGGCACCACCATAAGTAAATGGAAGGTTATACAACTAAAATCGTACAAGGCGCGTAATGGAGATTGGATTTCCAATAAATGGTCAGGCTAAGGAACTTCCTACTACCGCATGGGTATGCCTCTGGAGGGACGTTCCGAGAACCTACCCGGCTCTCTACCGACACAAAGCCGAGTTATCTCTGTAAATAGGTAACTACTACTCGAGTATGCCACCCACCGGTCGTTGCGACCTTTATCTGAGGATCCTCAACACCAACAACCACAAAGCAATGCATTTGCAGTAACCACATATCTTAAATATCTGGGCTCCATACCATGATACCACCCATTTCCAGAAGGGAATGACATGCCATAAAGGGCGCGATCCTCATAACCTTGCCGCATCTTTCCTGTTTTGACCATTTTCGGGGCGTGAATTCCTGATCCAGTCCCGTCCCCAAAACTACACTTTTTCACAAAGCCATGCTTCGATCAACAAATGATTAGCAGCACTTCGTATGCCACATTACCAAATTGAGAATGTATCACTAGTAACCATCAACTACATAACCTCTGAGCTCGTACGTCTCAGAGAAGGGTGTTAAGCTGAGAGAATAAATCTCTACCACCAAACAGAAATGTATTTGATTGAAACTGGTTTTACATCTCAAAGTGTAATATCAGACACACATCCATACAAGTCTGTTCCGGGTTCGAACAAAACCGAAGGCACTTCCAAATAAGCCCTTGCAAATCCGGATATTCACTAATCACGTCCGGACTACCCATCACCAAGGATGATCAAATCTCTATACCGGCGACCAGTCGGTGCAGTGACATTCGACGAGTTATCCTTTCGCTTTTGAAAATACTCGGTCTTCACCACCGGTCTTCTATTACTATCCATAACGTCGTATCATTATTCGAAATGGGTTATATAACACAAGGTCCTCTACCAGCTAAACTGAATAATGAGCGCAATATTTAAAAACCATATGGACAATGGGATCTCAATTAAGTCATATTATTCGAAACCTTTCTTTCAAATGGTTTAAATCAATTACCATTTTTAAATCTTTAAACAAAAAGATTTACTTCGCAAATTTCACCAATCATTCACAAAGATTCATTTATAGACCTTCAAAACAATTCCATTTCTATCCCAAATCTTTTATACAAAAGATACCCTTTTCTAATTTCATAACAAAGTTTAACAATCGTTCACAAAGATTCAATTATAGCCTTTAAAACAATTCACAATTCAAATCTTTTATACAGAAGATACATCCTTGAGATCCTCTTATTTTGGAAACAAAGTTCATAAATCTTTAACCCAGATTCATTAATAGCTTTCAAAAAAATTAAAAATTCAAACTTGAAATTTTTTCAACATAACTTGAAAATCCTTTCTTTATATGAAAGCTATTATTATTTGAGAACAAATAGTTTTCGTTTCGGAAAAATTCGATTTCATTCTGCACAAGTTAAAGCCTTTCAAGTCTAAATTTGGGTTAAATTCAAATTTCCAAAACAAAACTTTTGAAAATGGTTTAAAATCCAGGGGTTTTTAGGCACAGGGAAGAAGTTGCAAAAAAATTCAGTTTTAGGAACAACAAGTTTGATTTTTAGTCTGAAGGACACTTTGTAGTGTAAATCACGGAATGATAGATGTAGCTATCATTTTCTGTTTACACTATAAAGTGTCCTTCAGACTAAAAAACAAACTTACCGTCCCCGAGACTAAAAATTTTTGTAACTTTTTCCTTGTGCCTATTTTCCTGTTAAAATCCATATAAACATTTTTAACTTGTATAATCCCTTTTTAACCATCATTTCAAAACATAGAATTCAATCTCAAATCTTGAATTCAAATTCAAATCAAATTATTTAAATTTCAAAACTTAATCAAGTTATTCAAAATAACTTTTATCTTCAAAACACCTTTTCGAAAGCTTTTCCATTTCCAAAACCATTTGGATTCAAAATTCAACTTTAAAACCATTTCAAAAATCTATGACTTAGCTAATTTCCTCGTGCAATCCATATTTATGTGTGTATGGTGTAGTCCAGGGGTTTTACAGAATTGTGCAACAACATCAATCATCACAGATTCAAGCACAATAATATCGGTAAGCGGTATAATCTATAACGCTTATCGTCACTCACAGATTCACAGATAAATAATGTAAATTTATCACAGATAAATAAGTTACATTCATCACAAATCACACCAAAACAATTCATAGCACAAAGCATAACATTTTAGGGATATCCAATAATTCAACAATCAATGCATCCATAAGTAAGATCAATTAGTTATCTGATTTAAATCAGATTAATTCCTTATAAATAAACTACAAATCCTGGTTAATTAATATAAATTAATTACAACTCTTAAATATTAATTAATCTTTAATCATTAATTAACCTTTAATAATAAATTAATCAACCTTTAATTATTAATTAATAAACCGTAATTAATAAATAATCAACCTTTAATTAAATAATTATCCTTTAATTATTTAATTATCCTTAATTAATTACATTGATTAAATAATCCCTTAATTAATTACCATTTGATTAATTATTCTTAATTTATTACAATAAGTGATTATACTAATCACTTATATTAATAAATTACAAATTAATCTTAATCACAATGATTAATTAACTTTAATCATTAGTTAATTACTTTTGATTAAGTAATTATCTTTAAGTAATCAATTTCCTTTAATTACTTACATTAATTTATTGTAATTGATTAATTATATTTAATTAATTAAATAAGTAATTACACCTTAATTACTTATTCTAATTAATTAAACTTTAATAATAAATTATCTTTTTTTAAATAAGTAATTATTCTTTAACCACTTGGTTAATCAACCTTTAATATATCAACTTCAATAATCAACCAATCCTATATTAATCTTTAATTTAAGTAATAATGCTTCAAATAACTAATAAACCTTGGTAATAAATCATTATTAACAAACAAATTAACTTAAGCTTTTAAGTTAATAAATTTAAAACACATTTAGTTAACTTCATTATTGAGTTTATTTAATAAATTTTTCTAGAAGTAAAGGATATGTATATACATATATATATTTAAAACATTTTAAACTTAATAATTTCGAAAATGATTAATTTTTAAACTCCTCACTACTCCCAAATTTCAAATAAAATATTTATTATTTAAAATAATTGGTTTAAACATGTTTAATTTGAATTTGTTCAAAATTTGGAAGCTGTTTTCACACCCACCCAACCCGTCCCGAGACAAACTCGAGAAATCCTAAAACTTGGTTCGAGTTTCTCTTCACCACTCATGTCTTCGGGTCAAACATGATTCGTCACGAACAAAAACCCAAGCCATACCCTTCGTCCCCAAATCACTTCTTCTTTCAGACATAACCCTACACATGTGCACTGTGCACACCGCCACGACCACCTCCGATCGACCGCGTTGCCTTCGACATGTCATAATGACTCCCACGAGTTTCCTCACCACACAGATCATCCACTTTGACAAGAAATCGAAATTTAGCATCTCGACTCGAACTGGAACCCAAACCACGATCAACCAAACAGCACGCACCGACGATCCCAACCACCAGTGACATCATCGCCTCATCCCAATCTTCATCACGCCCTCACGCGTAATTACCTCCTGGTGCGATCACCTACGATCAGCTATCGATGTTGTATAGGCTCGATCTTTAACGTTGACCAAACCTATTCGACAAACCCTAGATCAACGTCGCAATACCACTACAAACCATGAGAAAATCCTAGAACATTTTTCCAATGATCTATACCCATCACTCCACTTCAACGTCAAGCATGGCCCCCATACCCTTGCCGATCGCCAGTACTTGCCAGAAACCAAATTTTCGTTCAACCTTGCTTTTCTCAATCCACAGATCACTAAAAATTTCGATTTTTCTTTTAAAAATCTTATTTTTCGAAGACGTAATGGATAACATATATGGATCAAGAAGTTTTAACATTTGACTTTGACATGGTTTTAGAATTTTCTATGTAAATTCTAAATTTCCAGATAAACTAAATTAAATTTTCCTCAAAAATATTTTTTAGCCTTAGTACTTGATGATACAAACATTCATGATGCCTAGAATGAATCAGAGTTGAAGAAAGAATTTATTTTTTCTTTTCTTTTTTAACATGTTTAAAACTTGTAGAATTTAGTATAGAGACTTTTATGTTTCTATTCCCACACATGCACAGAATTTTACATATGCATGTATGTGTGTGTGTCTGTATACACACACACACACACACACATCACATGCAAGCATAAGCAAATACTTTTCACAACAACATTCAAATATTTATCATAATCATCTGATATAAAACAGCTTTAAGCTTTAGAGTGTTAGTTTGCTCATCTGGGTTTGAAAAACAGAGGCCAGACTTCTTTTTTTTCTTTTCTTCCTAAAACCTAGTGTTGGAACTTCGTATTTACGATATTTCGTAATTACAATATTTTGACTATATCAACTATATAAGTCACTATATTATATACTAGCGTGTTTTTACAGGAATCAATCAAAGACCGGAGCTTCAACTCTTAAGTATGTATCGAGTCTATGTCTAGAAGTAATAATATGTTAAAATCTCTCCTGTATGATATATATTGCATTATCATCTCATCTATTTGCTTCAAGAGTAAAATCCAAATTTTACGTTACATTCATACGTCTGAATTCCCCATTTCAGACTTCTGAATCTGAAAATATGAATATTGTATACTACAATATTCAGACGTCTGAAAGTTCAATTTCAGACGTCTGAATATGACTAAAAATTGCCTATTTTCTTTCTGTTTCAAATCTCGTTGCATTTCAGAAGTCTGAATTTTTAATTTCAGACGTCTGAATATTTACAACGGCTATTTTTTTGAAATGGCATTTTCATTCGTGAAGAGTTGCGACCTTTAATTCAACAACTTATGATGATAACTCTTCATGAACAATTACAACCATTTATTACCTATATAAACACATTAGAATCAAGGTTTAAATACACCAATTTCTATTGATTATTATTCTATTATTGAAATTCTTGATTCTAACTCATTTGTGCTAAAAATATCATTCAAATTCAAATTCTACTTTCTTAATCTTCACGCATTCATACATATATCATAAAGGAGAAAGATTATAGGAAGATTGTACTATCAAGAGACAAATTCGTGTTATTGAGAACATACTGTGTCATATACTTTCTGTATAAGTTGAAGTCCTGTTCTGTCGTTCAGGCAAGTGAAGTCTCTTCGGCTGTTGAGGCGAAATCCTGTTCTGCTGCTCAGGTCCCTTGTTCGGCTGTTCAAGTGTTGTTGTAAACCTGTTCCTCCGGGTTAAGTGAGGATTGTTGTTAGTGAAATTCCAGAAGGAGTCTGGGACTGGACGTAGAACGGGAAGTTCGAACCAGTATAAAAATTCCTGGTGTGCTTGTTTGATTTTTACTTATTTACATTACTATAGTATTTTAAGTTTATTTCCGCACTAGTAAAGTATAATTCCATATAGCACGATCTGCACAGTAACTTTCACCTAGTGTATTTGATCTGAAATGGATTTGTATTCTTGTTTTGGTGATTTGATCTTTAAATTATCCGAGTTGTATGCTTTATGTTGCTTAGTTGAACTTTGATTTCAGGTTGAACTTGCATTTGCTTTTCCCATATCTATGTAATATACAGGGTGTTGGTTAGTTCGAAGGATAACTAACCATTCATAGAATATATCTAGACCCAAAGATAAACAAATGGATATAATCCAATGTAATTTCATATTTTGTCAATCAATTTATTTCTATTTAAAATTTCAAACTTATTAAAGTTTAAAACGAAAAGCTTATGACTAGAATACGTGATAGGAACTTATCTACACAATTCGCAGGGCCACTATCACACCAAAACTTCTTTTTAGAGCTGCCATGAAGCTATCAAAGAATTTGAAACTGGATCAGAGGAGACCGAGAAGAGTTGTTTCCTTTTTGTTGCAGGGTATTGACCATTTGTAGTGGTATTTCCCTGTCCCCTATCTCGCCCTCTTCTCGCACTCATACTTACTATCAGTGGATACTAAAGGAATTTACTAAGGCATCCAGACGAATATCTTAGGGATAAACTTATTCTAGGGTATACTTCACCCTATCTCTAATAAGTCACTTAATGTGTTACACTCCAATAGCTAAAGTTCAACCTTTAGCTCTGATACCAAATGAAATGATCCTCACTCGACCTTCGAAAATCGGCACTGAGTGCATCACCCGTATTCGAATGCCTCAGATTCAAACGTCGAATCTGGTTCGTCGGAGCTTATAACACATTAAGCATAACAATACGGCGGAAGAAAAGGAATAATATTATTGATATACAACATTTGATTACAACAATGATACAATAGAATATCAATACAAATCAGAGCTAAAATATAACAGCGGAAAGATAATCTTCGACAGAGGAAGACCAATATTATTTTCAAAAGGAAGAAGAATAGAAATCCCAACAACTTCATCACTAAAGCCCAAGCTCCAAAGACTCCAAGCTCCAAATCAAAAGCTCGAACCATCATCAATGCTGAAGTGAACATACTCCATCCTAATCTGTGCAGTTAATGCGCTCGGCAAATTCATAGCGGTGGAGGTGCAAAAAGTCATAGCGGGGATACAGCGAGGATATAGCGAGATATAGCGGATGGTTCTAAAATAGCATATAAAACTTGTACTTAATGTTTTTACAAATATATAAATGGTAATTAAATGAAAAATTATCATTCAATTGAATTATAATTAATACATAAATAGTTTTAAAAAAAAACATGTGCGAATATACTTTAAATAAACGTAAAATTGTTATATAACATGATTGAATTTAGTAGAACATTAGAATATTTTCATTTCTAAAAATATATCAAAAATTAAATTAAATAAATTAGTTTCATAATTTTTATAATGTATAAATGCAATTTTTCAATTCACTTTATTGGAGAAGATATAGCGGAAATAGAGGAATATAGCAGGAATAACGGGATATAGCGGAAATAGCGGGGCTTGAAGCGGAAAGGCTATATTTTGGGGCTACATGGAAAAATCATAGCGGAAGAAACCCGCTACAAGATATAGCGGGGTTATAGCGGGGTAATAGCGGGGCATTAACTACACAGATCCCAATACTATTGCCAAACCAAATACTTCGAAGGCTATCGAATCAACACCTACTATTTGATTATCTGAAAAACCCAACTCTAGACTGCCCGTATGGAAAATTGTGGGCACCCAGAGTTCAGGAAGGGAACAATAAACTCCAGGTCAATCATGGAACTGGTATGAGCAAACAAAAACAGTTTATCTTTAACAAAAGGAAAACAAAAGAATTTAAAAGAAATCCACAATACTTTTTGGAAAATGAAACTAACATAAGACCTCCTACCGCACACACCATGCAAACGCAGAATTGGAGGAGATTTCTCCTTATAATAGTCAAAAAGGTTTGATATGCAAAAAAACATTTTGATATTAATATTAGTGCATAGTGCAAAAAGCCTTTCGAAAGTATAATATTAATCTTAGCCAGCATACAACCTTCTATGCCTACTATAGCTACCATCCAAAAAGTAGGGTGCCACCATAAGTAAATGGCATGTTATACAACTAAAATCGTACAAGGCGCGTATTGGAGATTGGATTTCCAATAAATGGTTAGGCTAAGGAACTTCCTATTGCCATACGGGTACGCCTTTGGAGGGACGTCCTGAGAACCTACCCGGCTCTCTGCTAACACATGGCCGGGTTACCTATGTAACTAGGTAATACTACTCGAGTATGCCACCCCCCGGTCGTTTGCGACCTTTATCCGAGGATCCTCAACACCAACAACCACAAAGCAATGCATTTGTAGTAACCACATAGGTTAAATATCTGGGCTCCATACAATGATACCACCCTTTTCTAGAAGGGAATGACATACCCTAAAGGGCGCGACCCTCATAACCTTGCCGCATCTTTCCTGTTTTGACCATTTTCGAGGTGTGAGGTCGTGATGCAGTCTCGTCCACAAAACTACACTTTTTCACAAAGCCATGCTTCGATCTACAAATGGTCAGCAGCACTTCGTATGCCACATTACCAAATTAGGAATATATCACTAGTAACCATCAACTACATAACCTATGAGCTCGTACGTCTCAGAGAAGGGTGTTAAGCTAAGAGAACAAATCTCCGCCGCCAAATAGAAATTTATTTGATAGAAACTAGTTTTACATATCAAAGTGTAATGTTAGACACACATCCATACAAGTCTGTTCCGGGTTCGAACAGAACCGAAAGCACTTCCAAAGAAGCCCTTGCAAATCCGGATATTCACTAATCACGTCCGGACTCCCCATCACAAAGGATGATCAAATCTCTATACCGGGGACCATCAATGTAGAGACATTCGACGAGTTATCCTTTTGCTTTTGAAAATACTTGGTCTTCACCACCGGTCTTCAATTGCAATCCATAACGTCGTATCATTATTCAGAATGGGTTATATGACACAATGTCCTCTCCCGACTAAACCGAATAATGAGCGCAATATTTAAAAACCATATGGATAATGGGATCTTAATTAAGTCACAACTTATTATCCAAAACCTTTCTTTCAAATGGTTTAAATCATTTACCATTTTTAAATCTTTAAACAAAAAGATTTACTTCGTAAAGTTCACCAATCTTTCATAAAGATTCATTTATAGCCGTTCAAAACAATTCCATTTCAATCCCAAATATTTTATGCAAAAGATATCGTTTTCTAATTTCAAAACAAAGTTTAACAATCTTCCACAAAGATTCAATTGTAGCCTTCGAAACAATTCACATTTCAAGTCTTTTATACAAAAGATACATCCTTGAGATCCTCTAATTTTGAAAACAAAGTTCATAAATCTTTAACCCAGATTCATTAATAGCTTTCAAAACAATTAACAATTCAAACTTGAAATCTTTTCAACACAACTTGGAAATCCTTTCTTTATATGAAAGATATTATTATTTGAAAACAAATAGTTTTCGTTTCAGAAAAATCCGATTTCATTTTGCACGAGTTAAAGCCTTTCAAATCTAAATTTGGGTTAAATTCAAATTTCCAAATCAATACCTTTTTAAAATGCTTTAAAATCCATATAAACACATATTTAATTTATATAACCCCTTTTAACCATCATTTCAAAACATAGAATTCAATCTCAAATCTTAAATTCAAATTCAAATCAAATTATTTGAATTTCAAACTTAATCAAGTTATTCAAAATAACTTTTATCTTCAAAACTCCTTTTCAAAAGCTTTTACATTACTAAAACCATTTGGATTCAAAACTCAACTTTAAAATCATTTCAAAAATCTGTTATTAACCAATTTCCTCATGCAATCCATATTTGTGTGTGTACGTTGTAGTCTAGGGGTTTTACACAATAGTGCAACAACATCAATCATTACAGATTCAAGCACAGTAATATTGATAAGTGGTATAATCTATAACGCTTATCTTCATTCACAGATTCACAGATAAATAATGTAAATTTATCACAGATAAATAAATTACATTCATCATAGATCACACCAAAACAATTCATTGCACAAAACATAACATATTAGGGATATCCAACAATTCAACAATCAATACATCCATAAGTAAGATCAATTAGTTATCTGATTTAAATCAGATTAATTCCTTATGAATAAACTACAAATCCTGGTTAATTATTATTAATTAATTACAACTCTTAATTATTAATTAATCTTTAATCATTAATTAACCGTTAATAATAAATAAATTAATCTTTAATTATTAATTAATAAATAATCAACCTTTAATTGAATAATTATCCTTTAATTATTTAATTATCCTTAATTAATTACTATGATTAAATAATCCCTTAATTAATTACCATCTGATTAATTATTCTTAATTAATTACAATAAGTGATTATACTAATCACTTATATTAATAAATTACAAATTAATCTTAATCACCATGATTAACCATTAGTTAATTACTTTTAATTAAGTAATTATCTTTAAGTAATCAATTTCCTTTAATTACTTACATTAATTTATTTTAATTGATTAATTATCCTTAATTAATTAAATAAGTAATTACACCTTAATTACTTATTCTAATTAATTAACCTTTAATAATAAATTATCTTTTTAAAAATAAGTAATCGTTCTTTAATCACTTGATTAATCAACCTTTAATCTATCAACTTCAATAATCAATCAATCCTAAATTAATCTTTAATTTAACTAATAATGCTTCAAGTAACTAATAAACCTTGGTAATAAATCATTATTAGCAAATAAATTAACTTAAGATTTAAGTTAATAAATTTAAAACACATTTAGTTAACTTCATTATTAAGTTTATTTAATATAAAAAAATTTAGAAGTAAAAGATATATATATTTAAATCATTTTAAAACTTAATAATTTCCAAAATGATTAATTTTCAAAACTCCTCACTACTCCCAAATTTCAAACAAAATGTTTATTATTTAAAATAATTGGTTTAAACATGTTTAATTTGAATTTGTTTAAAATTTGGAAGATTCTTTCATACCAGCCCAAACCGTCCCTAGACAAACTCGAGAAATCCCAAACCTTGCTTGGAGTTTCTCCTCGCCACTCGTGTCTTCGAGTCAAACATGATTCGTCACGAACAAAAACACAAACCATACCCTTCATCCCCAAATCACTTCTTCTTTCAGACACAACCCTACACACGTGCACCGTGCATACCACCACGACCATCTTCGATCGACCGCATTGCCTTCGACATGTCACTGATGACTCCCACGAGTTTCCTCACCACCCAAATCATCCAATTTGATAAGAAATCAAAATTTAGCAACTCGACTCGAACTGGAACCCAAACCATGATCAACCGACAGCACGCACCGACGATCCCAACCACCAATGATATCGCCGCCTCGTCCAAATCTTCATCATACCCTCACGCGTAATTCCCTCCTGATGTGATCACCTACGATCAGCTATCGATGTTGTACATGCTCGATCTTTAACATTGACCAAACCTATTCGACAAACCCTAGATCAACGTCGCTATGCCAACGACCCACGAGAAAATCCCAGACCATTTTTCCAATAATCTATACCCATCACTACACCTTCAACATCAAACACGGCCCCCATACCCTTGCCGATC
Source organism: Allium cepa (assembly GCA_030765085.1). Taxonomy (NCBI): domain Eukaryota; kingdom Viridiplantae; phylum Streptophyta; class Magnoliopsida; order Asparagales; family Amaryllidaceae; genus Allium; species Allium cepa. The sequence continues at coordinate 403,983,393 of CM060940.1, read as the reverse complement.
GCCAGTAATTGCCAGAAACCCAATTTTCGTTCAACCTTGCTTTTCTTAATCCCCAGATCACTAAAAATTCCGATTTTTCTTTTAAAAATCTTGTTTTCCGAAGACGTGATGAATAGCATATATGGATCAAGAAGTTTTAACATTTGACTTTGACATGGTTTTGGAATTTTCTCTGTATATTTTAAATTTCCAAATAAACTAAATTAAATTTTACTCAAAAATATTTTTAAGCCTTAGTTCTTGATGATACAAACATATTTTATTTAGATCATGATGCCTAGGATGAATCAGAGATGAAGAAAGAATTTTATTTTGCTTTAATTTTTTTTAACAGGTTTATAATCTGTAGAATTTAGAATAGAGACTTTTATGTTTCTGTTCCCAGACATGCATAGAATTTTACATATGTGTGTATGTGTATATATATATCACACGCAAGCATAAGCAAATACTTTTCACAACAACATTCAAATACTTATCATAATCATAAGATATAAACAGCTTTAAGCTTTAGGGTGTCAGTTTGCTCACCTGGGTTTGAAAAATAGAGGCCAGACTTCTTCTTTTTTCCTTTTTTTCCTAGAACCTAGTGTATTTGATCTGAACTGGATTTGTATTCTTGTTTTGGTGATTTGATCTTTAAATTGTCTGAGTTGAATGCTTTATGTTGCTTAGATGAACTTTGATTTTAGGTTGAACTTGTATTTGCTTTTCCCAAGTTTTAAAAAGATGTTGTTTGATCTGAAACATTAATCTGTTGCTTGATGAACATGACTTGATCCTCCCTTTGATCTTGATTTCTCAGGTTTGAAAATTATGAACTGAGAATAGTAGTATATTTTTTTTGTTTTAATACATGTTAATAAAATTTTCGAATTAAAAGAAAAATCTTTCTTTCCACTTGCAAATCCATTTTACACTTGTTAATATTATATTTCATATATCTTACATTTGGCATATATGATAAAATTGTGTTTAAACCCTTAATTTTAATTAATCTATAGATTTATGTTTTAACCCTTTGTTTAAGTATATTGCTTAATTTTATAAACAACTATTTTATGTTAAACCCTTATTTTATATTAATTTGTAAAACATATTTTTATGTTTATACAAACTATATTTAACTCATTGATTTCAAAAGAGATATATATCTATAGTTTCATATCTTTTATAAATATACAACCACTTGTTACACTTGTTTAAATTTTTATTCATATATTAATGTTTTAAATATATTCTCATGTAGTTTTCTATTTGCATTTAAAAATTTATCATATTAAATTTTAAAATATAATTTTCAAATCAAAATATTTATTTAATGTAATTTGGAAAACAAATCTTTGTTAATTGAAAATATAATGTTTTCAAACCCAATATATTTATAGGATTTTTTTTAATTCTGAATTTCAATTCCAATATTCAATTTAAAATAAATTTATAAAAAAAAAACATACCTATATTAATTTGGAAAAAACCATTAAATTCACAATTTAACATTAATTTCCAAATTAAATTTAACTAAAAATCGCGAGGCGTTCGAATGGAAGACATCTAGAAGATGATTGAAGACAGAATCTTTGAAGTGAAAGGGATACTTGCTATTAATCCTAAGGGTGATTCCAAATTGGATGTAGTAGATGTAGTTGCTTTAGTTTCATTCAAATCTAGAACGAACTTGTATGGACGAACGCCAACAGTGCATCTCAATCTGAAGGGCGATGTTAGTATTCCAAGTGGAATTTCTATATAAAACGTAATCCTAGCTTCAAGCCTCACAACGTAGGAATGGCTAAAGAAAGGAATGTTTTAGGGCTATATGGGTCGCACCCATTAGGGTACTATCATTACCTTTTTTAGATTTATACATTTATTGATATGGTTATGCATGAGAGCTCTCAAAAAGGTTGCAAAATAAAACAGGGTGTTGAAATATTCAAAACTATCAAGTAAGGGGTAGGACTAGTCTTAATTCAGAGAGGATCCATGTGAGGCCCTTTGTATAATATCTATAGATGTACCGTATGGAAGATAGTCCCTTACCTTGTTATTGTATGAAATCCGTTCTCCAATACTACCTTACAGGCTTAGTTATGCCAAACTATGCTTGAATGTGAGATGTAAGCATTCCAACTATATTCCATATTTATTTTAAACATTAGACATTATTATAATAGAAATGGATTTCCTATAGAATTTTTTTGGTTATGTAAGGTAAAAACGTATTCGTGCTTATGTGTGGCATGGTCTTAAAAGATACCTTTTATTTTGAAAGAATTTCATAAATATAGAAATCAATATGATTGGACTGAGTTTTCTTATGCTGGTTTACCAGACTGATCCAGGCTTTATTTTGTTATAATACTCAGGCCAGATAGAGTATATTTACAGATTAGTTTGGATGCTTTGGATCTTCAAGAGATGAGCCGGATGCCTCTAAGTCGTATTCAAGTATATTCTATTTTCCACTACATTGTTTGTTTACATTTATCGGTAATTATAAGGACATGTTGTTATAACTGTCCAGGCCACTAATTGATTAGTTGATTTTGATTGATATATGTATAATAAAGTTTATTTTTTCTTTTATAAAGGTAATTTTTATATTATAGATTGATCGTCAAGTTATGAGATCTTATTCTATCTTTTCTTTCTTTTTCCCTAATAATCTATCTTTTCGACACTCGGATGATCGACATGTGAATACCGTGGATATATTAGTGTCATCTTTTAAAGGTCGAAAAGATGGGTCGTTACAAGTCTGGGTCAAACCAAAAATGGTACAAGAGCCATAAAAGTCCTTATGGTCTAAAATTAGCAATATTAGGGATAACTAATGAAACCTACCTCTTTAGTACGATGTCTAGAGAGGTAGGGTCAAAGGATGGGTTTAGGTAACAACTAACATGTATTATGCCCTCCTTGGCTACTGGATTGGCTTGAAGGATGGTAAGCCCAATGGTTATACACATTATAAAGACTAAAAATTATTTTGGGCCTTGCGCTAATTTTCAAAATCTGTTTGAAAATTTAAAAGATATTTTAAATTCAATGTTAAGCTTAAAATATAAAAGTAAAATTTTATTAAAGTTGTAAAATGCATTCAAAATTTTAAAAATTATTTTGAGAAACTAAATACTTAATTTTACATTTTTGAATCAATTAATATAATTAAATAAAATAAGTAAAATAAATAAATTAATAAAAGTTAATTGATTAGAACATATATATTGATATTTGTGTATAACTAAATTGTTATAATTATCTATTTATCTTAAAAATATTTGTAATAAATTAAATTACAATTTTAAATTAATTAAAATATTTAGTTAAATTGTTTAATTAAATAAAATTAGTGAAAAATTAATTAATCAAAACGTAAACGTATATTGATACACACAAACAAACTATAAATGCTGTAGTTGATAAACCATTTTAAATAGTTTAATATAAGTAATAAAAAAATTTAGAAATTTTATACAATGTTAAATTAATTAAATATGATTTAGTTAATAAGATAAACTAATTAAATAATATTTAATTAATAAAATACATAAGAATATTATATAGGTTGATTAAATTATGAAAGGTCATAAATGAATTAAACTTGTATAATATGAATGTATAATATAAGTAGAACTATAAGAAACTCAATTTTGATTTAAGGAATAAGTACATATGTATCATACATAGATCGTGATTTCAAATGTGTCCCGAATCATGAGGTTATTTCCCTAAGACATACATTGCTCTCTAAATCGATATCACTCAATACACACATAGCCATATACGCATACATACATATATACATACACATATAACATTATGAATCATTAATATAACTTGTCCTCTACCATTTATATATGAATACATTACTTGCATACTCCTTAATTCTTGAGGTTTCCTCAAATTAGAGATGTTATATGTAGTTCTATTAATATATTAATGAGACAGGGTAAGATACATGCGTGTATTTGTTGAGCTTTCCTCTAGGTACGTGCATTATACTTAGGTTGTCATGAAAAGGCAAATGCGGTTGCTTAGCTTTCCTCAAGGTCAAGATGAGACTAGGACAAAGACCATGGTTTAGGGGTAGTATATGATACATTCGATAAGGTATTATCCAATGCTTGGGGGTCTATGATTTGTTGAGCTTTTCTCAAGCAAGCCCTAACACACATTGGAGAAATCAGAAGATTTCTATGTTTTCTCTTAGGATTTTGAGAAACATAATCATCTAGTAAGATCATTATTAGAAAAATGAAATAGTAACATTTAACATATCAAAAATGGTAAGAATATATGATGTACAAGTTCAAATAATCTACTTAGATAAATTTGTGCAACCAATATTATTGATAAAATGTTTATCAATTAAAATATACAAACGAGCTTAACTTTGATTAAAGAAGATATACTTGCTAATAATTTTTTTGATATACCTTCACTTCGAAAACCTATATAAGAACTAATTAACAAAACCACTAAAGCATTCATGCCTTGGTCGCTTAAGATTTTATTAGTCCGAGACTGTGCATTATCTTTTATGAATTTTGAACTCTTTAGCAATACAAGAATATTGATATTTGAACCTTATTCGATCATATAAATGTTATATGGTGAAAGGTCACGAATTGTAATGCACGAAACTTCAATAAAGTTAGTTCATTAGAAATAAGCAAATAACCGTAATGTGAAATCACGGATTCAAGACGATTGGTTACAATAAAAATCTCTTTTAAGCGGTTCCACCATTTTGAAAAGAAAGCTAATGTATGAAAGTGGATTTAACTTAGGTGCACTTGAGATGAAGAAAGTGAATTTTCCCTCTACTTCATGAAAAGCAATGGAAATAAGAACTGTATTAAGTAGTAAAAGATACTTGACATAGAATTAGAAATGTGATTTCTATTTCAGATTTGTTTTTCATATAGATTTTTTTTCTAAAGTTATTTTTATGCTTTAATGATATTTGATAAAAAAACTCTAGAATATAAACTAGTTATAATAAAATAAATAAATAGCCTATAATAAGTAGTTAAATGGAGCTTCATGTTTCATGTGCTATTATAGTAATCATAGAAATATTAGGAGCATATCATAAAACACTTCTTAGTGGGTGCATCAAGTTGCAAAATTGTTTCTATAAACATGCCAAATATTATTTATGAAATAATAACTAATTTTAGTTTTGACTGTATTTTAATATCAATATTATAAAATATTTATTTTGAAATAAATATGTAATAATGGTAATCATAACAAAAGTGCTGCACTATAAAATACAAAAGTATTTGATTATTTTACAACTATTTTGGAATTATGGACTAGCCATATCTTTAAGGAATAAGGAAATAGTAATATTATTATGAATCATATAGTACCGATGGATTATATTCCAATGGTTAAGGGCAATGCTATTCATTAAGAGTGATATAAGAGTTGGTGAACACATAAGATTGATACATATAGATGTAATTGTAGGTCTAATGATATCAAAATAGTTCCACATACTTCTCAAATTCATTAGTTAATTATCATAAACATAAACATATGTATTTGGTACACATGTAGCATGTACATGATAGGTTCTACACCCTAGAAATTAGTAGAAATTTAATAAGAAAAATGTTTAAACAAGGACCAAAAAGAAAATTCCCATAAATATTTAAATTTGGCTACGAATCTTTCACCATTGTGTTTTTAGCAATTTTATGGATGATTTTCATATATAACACATTGAAATTGGAGTTAATACAGAGAAGTTACGGGCATTTGGAAATCGAAAAACAAAATAGGAAGAAAAAAGATGTAATTTAGGGTTGACCCCTAACTTTGAATTGTCGACCTATAAAGGTTGATCTTAGCCTTCTTAGGTTAAAGCGTAAATCTGGAGTTTTAGGTCGACGGCTTCGATCGTTCCTTTTTGGCGAAGTTGTAATAAGCATGCTTAATCTAAACGTAGATTCTCCAACTTAAATATAACATCCTAAATTAATTGCAAAACCTATAAATTCAAGTAGAATCTAACCCTAAAATCAATGCAACAATTACTGTACTGAAACATCATCAAATTCTAGTCTCTTCTCTAAACCTAAAACTCTTCAAACAATCAAATAAAATCAAACTAGAAGGATATAATCAATTGAATCTGGATGGAGCAAGCAAAGTAAGCGTATTGAGAAACGATCCTTGAGTAAGGCAAATAGGAATTGCTTAGGCTTAAGGTGCATGGGAATAATCTTAATTAGGTGATTATTTACAATTAAATTGATATATTCTCCAAGATCTAGGATGATATTTGAAACCCTAAATTGAAACTTGTAACCTAGATAGAAATTGAAATTATAATAAATTGTTAAACCTTATTTGAGGCAAGTACACACTTTCTCTTAATTAAATTGTTAAACCCTAGGTTGTAATCTATAATCTTAGATTTGAAATTATAGTAAATTGTTAAACTATATGTTTTTCAAATTTGCAAACCCTAAATCAGCAAACACTAAATTGAATTGCAAATTGATAGTTAGACTGTTCATCTAGTAATTATGGTTCACTAGTAACTGCTAACAACTTTGTTTGAACATGAAACAAAATTCAGCAATTAAAATGCTGAAACCCCAATTTTACTACATGAACCGTCAATCATGGAACCCCAATTGTCGTAGGGTAGTAGTCGACAGTGGGAGAATAATGGCTGACCATTCAGAACGAATATTAATGAATTGGAAACTTGGTCTAAGACCCAAGTTTATTAATGAAAAAATATATAAAATTTTAATTGTTATGGGCCTATTTAAGGGTAATTAGTTGCATGCTAGGACTTGTAGGGAAGGTAGTTCCCGAGAAGCGGACGCTGGGTCGTTGTAGTGTTGGGTAAATATTGTTTATCCAATTTGGGATTGAAAATCAACTGTAGGCGATGTATTTTCATAGCATTCACAAGAGGTTCCAACAGTGGGCGTGCAGAACTGGCATGGATGCCTGCTGGAGTCGGTCCGACATAAAGGGAGGTCCATGTATGCACGATTTCTAACGCATGTGGTAAAGTCCAAACGAGGGACCTGGAGCGTGCAATAAGAGGTCAACACTATGATCGAGAGGAGGAAGCGGATGCAGACGTTGAGGCATACTAATGAGTCGACATCTTGGGTTCTTCCTCTCCAGGCGCAGTGAAGGGAAATAGTTTCTATTAGCCTGGTGGCGGTGATAATAGTGGGAATTTAGTCTCACAGTAGCCTAGTAGCAGTGTTTTCATAATTAATGGACAAGGGGATGATGTTTCCATGCTTAGTAGTGCTATGGCGATGTTTCTATGATTTAACCGCCCAATGGCATTGTTTACATTGAGTAGCTCTAGGGGCAGCGGTCGACCGTTAGATGTGAGGTTTGATCCTTAGAATAGTCTACCAAAATTGTATTGTAGGTGTGTATTGAATAAGAACCCTTACGTAACAAACCTTAGGAACTCACAGATATGTATCATACTCTATATCATATAGAGTAGAGTTAAAGTTAATTGAACATGATCAACACATATTAAACTTGTAGTCACTCACTAGAGTTTTTCCAACCCACTCTTTCATTCCTATTTTCCCCCACCATAGGATGGCATATTAGTAGTTTATTGGGCATGCTATGTGGATAAAGAAGCTTCACATCGGAGTTCTCATATTCTTTGTTGTCTATCATGTAGTTACTGTATCAAAAACCTGTAAAACATATATTGTACTTTTAAGTAGTGCATATGGCAAATAAAGTATTTTGGAGTCTATTTTATGAAATATCTATTTTCGGTACTTATATTTTAATTCATTCCATTGTGAAATCTAAAATTGTGGGACGTCTTAGAACTTACCATTGTAATTACGCTCTATAATGTTTTAAAATCCCAACAGCTCATATTTCTTAGCATGACACGAGTCTGAAAGTCACTCTAGGCTTTGGATCGGTGTGTTGGGAAGTGCGGTTTGTTATATTTGGTAGTAGAGCTAGGTTTAATATCCCCTTAGATTTTGTCACGCATTGAAAGTCCTTACTTGAAAAGTTTAGAATTTTTTTTCCAAAAAGGCTTTCAAAACGTTTTTCAAAAATGGACTTTTGAAAGGTATATATGTATAGATAAAAGGTTTCAAAGGTTTTACCTACATATAAGTATTAAAAAGAAAGAATGGTGCCAAGTATTCTTGCCAAGCGCTATCGAAAAGTTGAAAATAATTCTTAATCACAAATAGTGAGAATAAGTACAAGTCTTAAAGGAGTGGCTTTGGAAAAGCAGCTAAGATTCCGAGCGTAAACATCCTTATCGGTTTCGTTGGTATCTAAAGCGGGGAGACAAGATGAGCCTAACCTAATTTACGGAGTGTAATTATCTTTTGTTGTATATGTATTAATACACAACACCTTATATATTTTCAGCAATAGAGTAATTGTTGGTTTATCCCTTGTATAAACAGACAATTGTAAGTTAGAATAATTGTTAAGGTTATAGCAATTGAGATGAAAAATAAAATTTTCACATTTATTGGAGTTTATCCTATAAAGAAAGGCTAATAGAGGTTTTATATACCAACTAGCAATAGCAAGTAAATTATGGACTTAAGGATGAGTAAAGTGGATGAGTACTAAGAGACTTATATAATAGGAATATGATGTTGAGAGTAGAAGGACATTACAAATTTAAGACAAATTCCCCAGTTAACGTAGAACCCTATTTTCATATTGGTAGTAGTTGCAAGGACCCGCTATTTACCTAAAGGTAAGGCTAGAGTATCTTCATATTGAAGTTGGACACTGTATTAGAAAATAGACTTTAAATAACTATCTTTGAATGGAAGAATAGAAACCTTATGCACTTAAACATGGTTAGGTGTAAGTGGGCTTAGTTAATTAGGTTGCTATTGTCTACTCTAGTTTAAGTCATAAACCAATGAAAATGTTTTCTAAAAATTAGAAACTATAGATGTATAATATTTAAAATAGAGAAAGATCTCGATTTGTGATTTTATATTAAACAATCAGACAAGCTTTACGAAAATTGTTTAAAAAGTAAAAGTAGAGAATTTGATAAAAAGTGATTTTTCAATAAACGTTTTAAAGTTTTTTTTGTCTTTTAGGCACATTATTACACTTCCTCGTGCACTTTTCTTTTAACAGTAGAAATTTTGGAAAATAAAATAAAAAAGTATGTAAGATCCAACCTTTCATCTCTTTTTGTAGAGAAGAAATGGTCAGTGTTTGAAAATATCATTTGCAAAATGTTCTTGACAAACTATAAAATAAAATAGTAATATGTTAAAAATACCACATTTTCTTTAAAAATACATTTTTGTGCAAATTTCTTATTTAAGAATAAAATTTTGAAAAGATGTGTTTTATGTATATTTTTCTAAGTTAAGTACGGTTTATATCAGTTCTTATAGAGAAAGTTAAGTGATAAGGGTTGGTCGGTACCATATTGGTAAGGATAGCATACATGTACGCTACGGGCGGTACAGGTATTTTGTTGTTTCACTAAAAGCTACAGGCGGCTAGGTTGAAATAAGTGGGAAGTCATATTAGTGGGAGAGTAGTCCCCATAGTTTCATGATGCTATGGTATTAGTGGATATTGTTTTCCACGGTAGCCTATGGGCAGTGTTACTTATTAGGTTCTATCATTTTAGATGTGTTCGAAGTATGCTTAAGTAAACCTTGGCATGTATGGTTAGAGACTGGCACAAATTTGCATCTGCAAAATGTTGGGTGATAGTAGTTCCTAAATTTATAGATCATGGGATAGTTCCATATTTGTAGTTTTGAAGGATGAATGTAAATAAAATGTAAATAAAGTTAACATGGTAAATTGTTGGGATTTAGGTGATCTAGAATTTTGTTGAAACTGACATGGGTTAGTAGACAAGACCGAAAGTAGTGATATAGTAGGAATGAGATTTAAGTCATTGGAATGTAGAGGGCTGCAATGTAAATTCCTATTGATTATCAAGCTTAGATTTATAAATAAAAGCATATCATTTGAAATGAAAAGGAATACGCCGAAACGTAAGAGCTGTATAAAAAAGGTACACAACTTGTTCCCAAGAGCAGACGCTAGGCCATTGCGGTGTTGGGTAAATATTGATTACACAATTTGGGATTGAATAATCGACTAAAGGAGATGTATTTTCGCAAATGGTACTCACTGAAAGTTCCAACGGTAGGCATGCAACACTAGTAGGTAGCCTGATGGAGTGGGTTCCATGCAACGAGAGGTCCATTTATGCATGATTTCTGATGTACATGACATAATTCAAATGGAGGGCCGAAGGTGAAATCAGAGGCCAACACTACGCTCAAGAGGTGGAAGCGGATGTAGATGATGAGACAAACTTGTAAGTCGGCATCTTGGGTTCTTCTCCTCCAAGCGCAGTGAAGGGAAATCGTTCCCTGTAGCCTAGTGGCAGTGATATTAGTGGGAATTTAGTCCCATAGTGACCTAGTGGCGGTGTTATCATGGTTGGTTGCCAATGGGGAAGTATTTCCATGTTTAGTAGCATTGTGGCAGTGTTTCCATGTTTTAGCAGTCAAGTGGAATTGCTTACATTGAGTAGTTCTAGGAGCTGTCGCCGATCGTTAGATGTGAGTTCCGATTCTTAGTTCGATACTTAAAAGAGCCTACACAAGTATTATAGTTATTTATTAGATGAGAACCCTTAGGTAACAAACCTTACAAATTCAAGGACACTTGTTTCACACCCTATGTTATCTAGATTAAAGTTAAAGTTACCTACACAAGATCATCACATATTAAACTTGCATTCATTCACCCGACTTTTGCCCGATCCACTCCCTCCTTTCATTTTTTCCTACCACAGGGTGACATGTTAGCAGTTGTTTGGGCATAGTACGTGGAGAAAGAAGCTCCATGTTGGAGTTCTTACTTTTTTATTGTCTATTATGTAACTACTTATTTTATTAAAAGCCTATAAAATATGTATTGTACTTTAAAGTAGTGTATATGACAAATAAAATATTTTGGAGACTGTTTTCTAAAATGTCTATTGTTCAGTACTTATATTTTAGTTCCTTCTGGTGTGAAATCTAAAAGTGTAGAATATCTTAGAACTTATCCTTGTAATTGTGCTCTATAATGTTTTTAAAACCAAAACAACTCATATTTCTTGGCATAACACTAGTTTGAAAGTCACTCTAGGTTTTGGACCGATGTGTCAGAAAATGTGGGTTGTTACAAGTTCATAGAGTATAAAATGAAAGTAAAATAACATGACATGCAAAAGAAAATAAAATGATTCGATATAATCAAATAGCTGAGTGTAAGGGAAAGAAGTTCCAAATGCATCTAAAATGAATAAGACTCTATCTCAAAAGTCACTCCTTCCAATGATACATAATGATGTATCGATAAGGAGTAACCAGACTTTGTTGGATAAAGTATGATTAATGATGTGTGAAGTTGAGTTCATTTCTTTCTGTAAGGTCATATGCTTAAAATGTACATTAGGTTAAATTTAATCAATCCAAATCATAGTTAATGAAATCATGTAGGATAAAATTTGATGAAACAACCCCTACATATCCTAGGTCTACAAGTTGATGGGCTGTATGAGTCGAGAACTGCATGTAATACTTGTTATGAGGGATCCTGCGTGTACCGCCCCAAATGAATTTGAGATGGATCAATATTGATTGACCAATTTATGCTATGAACATAATTTTAGAAAACTTAAAACCAAATCATCTTTATACTTGTATATAAGAAACTGATAAAATGTTTACGAATACTCATTCCATTGCATTGAGAAACAAATATTTTAACGAACATAACCTCACAATAAAGGAATTTCTTTTAGAAATTTTCGGTAGTAAAATGTATATGGATACGATAAAAAGATAAAGTGATTTCAAAGAATGAATTGAAATTGATTACACCTAAACAGACAAAACTAATTAAAATGTCTAATAAGAACCTCGCACATTAAAGAGAAACTATGATTCTCTTATCGATGTCAAGGGAAGAATTTCCTTAGTTGTCAACAATCCATTAAGAGTATTGACTCTACCATGCATTGGCATGATGCACAAATCCATAGTGGATTCCAACTACTGGCGAAATATGATTTTGATAGTTGTACCCAAAAGGATACGATCTATCGACTGCAAATGGGTTATTGAGAAGAAGACCAAAGCAGTTGGAATATAAGTTGCATTGATTGAATAACATCATAAATTTTAATTATTTTAATTAACATAACTGATTCATCATTCAACATGCTTAAGTTAATTAGGAATTTATTCATAAAATTATCGCACGATATGATTTGGGCTTTGGTGTGTATATATTGAAATAGAAATTCTAAATAGTGATTTAGAACATGTTGTTTGTGCTTAATAACCGAAGTGTCTAGAAGTTAACTGGAGATATTTTGAGTTTTGGGTTAGGGACATGATCTAAGAAATGATACAAAGGTATTATTCAATATGCATCAAAGTCAAGCAAATATTTTGATAAAGAAATGGATTATTTTTATTTTCAGTCAAAATACGAAAGAAGCATGTATTTGTAAGACATAATATTAATAGATACCGATATATTTCTAAATATGTAAGTAAAAAACAGACTTATTATTATTACTAATGTACCAGTGTTAAAATCATTTTAGTCTGGTTGTTTCACTCTTGGTATAGGATTTGAAAAGACATCTTTTATAATCAATATAAAGGATGTTGGGAATGCCCGAAAACAATATATACGGACATTATATTAAATTATTCAATATGGAGCATGTAAGATGGGTTCCTTATAAATTAGCAATAGGAATGATCATATATGTTATATTATCTACATATCACACTTCACTCATGAATTTGATACATAAAACAAGTAACGAGTTCTAAATAAGAACACTAACGATAGTTTAGAGCGTTCTAGAGCATTTATGAAAAATTAGTGAATTGTTTATAGAAACAACGAACTTCTTATGATGGATTGTGCATGTAACACCCTACCTCTATACCATATTACCAAAGAGTATTGCAGAATAATATTGTTTGGTAATGCAAAAAGTGATGCTTGTTGGGAGCGACCACACTTGTATATGCTTATGCGCTAACACCGATATGTTTTCTTACCTCGTGTAATAATCAAATATACGTACTCGGTATTGGCACAAAACAATAAACATGTGAATTTAGCAGGATAGAATAATATACAATATAACAAGAGAACACGGTTTCACAAATTCAGCGAAAAATATAATATCACAACTTACATTCACAAAGCAAGTCTATAAAATAAAGTATCAGACCTATTACTAAATTTATATATCGATAATAAATCGAATGCCATAAACAACTCAATCTCATCAACAAATATACATACGTGGAGAAATCCAATGGAAATATATATAATAGACTCCAAAAGCACATTATAGTCCATAATCCTCTCCTTAAAAGCCCAATCATCCAATTAAGGCTAATTTCCCTATACTTGTAAAGTCACGAACTATCCTAAGTATTATATAAATAATAAACAGGTCATATTATGCCTAGATTTAAATACAAGGTCGTTATAGTTGTACACAAAATATAGAAGTATATCTTGAATGAGTTCCATAACGTACAAAATGAGTGTCTAACCTCAATATAATCTCCAATCCTATCAAATAAAGTATGTGATGTCATGATATATGGGTCATTCTCTATTTAATGTGACCACAATCACAAATATACAATAATGATTCACTCATAATCACAATTATTAAAATTTTCATTTACTAATCATCTAGTTATCTTAGTTAATCATGGTTTGATTTATATAACTTGTTGAGCGGAAAAATGCACTCTTCCAGATGTTGATTGAGCCAAAATACATGGCCTTTTTCATCCATATACCACTCGACTAGAATTATAACTCTTCTAGATGTTAATCGAGTCAAGATACATGGCCTTTTTTATCTGTGATGCCCTCAACTAGAATTATGGGTTCCCTCACATGACCTGTTTGCTATATTAATCCCTACATTGGCGTCATAATTTCCACCAAATATACTACTTGCCTGTCATCGTTGGTGTGCCCATATACCAGGTCATAAGACCAGTGGCATATGGGCTAGAATGTCATTCAGTCCTAGCTAGGATGGATCTAGCCCATCTAATCTCTCATATCGTTTGATTAATTCATTATATTTTCCATGATCTCGTTTTAATTATGAATGTAACGACCCTACTTTCTATATCGAAAATAAATAAATTTTGCTTAAAATAAAATTATTTGAATTTGATATTTGATCATTATTATTTTTTGTAAATGAATATTTATTTAATTGAAGGCTACTAATAAAAGATTTTTGATGCATATAAATTGAAGTAAATCAATGAATTATTTTCGGATAATTTATTAAAATCAAAAAATTGTTTTAATTGAATATAAAATATTTTAAAGTGTAAATTAATTTGAACTGTTCTGATGCAAATTTAAATCTAAATCAAAAATAGAGTAAGAACTATATAGACTTATAATTTAAATGGATGTGAAATCAGGCATAAAATTATTCCAAGCCTAACCAATTCTTATTCTTTTTCTTATTATGGATGATTCTTCCTATCTCTACACACAAGCCAAACCTGAAGCTTATATGCTAATTTTCATTTTCATCCTATGCCCTGATAAATAGAAAATCACGTCCACTATTTAAAAAAAATTACACGATTGAAGTTGCACGCATATTAGTCAGCGATAGAGACTAGTAGACAAGGAGGTGGCGGGCATCAAGCGAAGACGGTTGGAAATCATGACCTCAACTATTAGTACGATGCAACTTGGGGGAAAGATGGGTGAAATTTGGTGCAAGGAAGCATGGATAGAGGCGTTTTCTGCTAGTGTAATGAGGTGGTGATTAGGCGACTACTTTGGTGTTTGACGTGAACTATGGCATCAGATTAGGCGATTTTTGACGATTAAAATGGTTGAGACAACTCTTATGGTCGTAAACATTCTCACTTGGAATTTTCATGGAGTAAATTTTTTTTAATCTAAACTATATCTAGTGTAGAAATTCCCTTGTATGCTTTTAATCAGTTGTTGCCTTGTTGAATATTATGATATATATGGATTGGTTGAAATCGATGAATTTGGTTGATATGGATGATGTTGTAATAATATTATTTGTGTTGGTTTGAATTGTCAGTCACAGAAGGAACTCCGTCCATTTGTGAATTGAAACTATATATATATATATATATATCTTTGTATATTTATCCTGATATATATTTATAGTGATGGTTGGTTGACATGTTCGTGGAGTAATTTTACTCCATGATTTATATGTTTAGATATTCGTTTATTAATCTTATTTTAAAAAATACTTTGAAAAGTATAAATTTTTTTTAAAGATTCTGAAACTTTATTAAAAGTATTTTATAAACAATTTACTACATTTTATTCAAGTAGATATTATATACTTAAAAATATACTTCAAACTATATATATGTATTACTTTCTTTTGGTCATAACACCCTTATTAAAATCAATATTATAAAATAATATAAGGTTAGAGTTCTTGTAAAGGCAAAACAAAATATATTGCTATTTTATAAATTATATTTTGAAAAAATAACATTATTTTAATGATATTTTCCTAATTCATATTTGAATGTTCTGAAATTATTTAATGGATTGGGTTATATATATTTAAAATTTAAAATGATGGGTTTGAATTTTGTATATACATATACGTATACGTATATAGGATTGTAATAAAAGTAGAATTACATTAGAAGTCAGAAATTATTCGTAAATAGAACTTAATTATGTAAAAGTATATAGTAATTTTTATAAATCATCTTTGACTCGTTAAATGATTTTGAATGTTTTATAAGTATATAAATAAGGATTTGAAATTAAATTATAATGTTAAACCTCTATTTTTGATATTATATAAATAGAGTGAAAGTATTAATATATGAATGTTTTACTCACTTCATTGATTCTAGAATATAAATTTTTTATCAAGCAAAAGTTTATTTTAATATTATTAATTTACTGAAAAGTAAGCTATAATTGATATTCAATAGTTAATTAAGTAGTTTATATAGTTTCTAAAATTAAGAAATTAGTTATTTATTATATTAAATATATTATATTTTAGTTTAGTTATTATCTAATAATTCTGAAATATGAATTTATTATCCATCTCTTAGTATTTACTTTGTTATATGAAATTATATGTTTTAAATGTTTCATTATTAATTATTGATTCATTTATTTATATTTATTTGAGTAATCTATTTTTATATTAGTTTCTGATTTCTAATCTCTTATCTTCTTTATGTTGATTCTGATGATATGAGTGATTCACCACTGATATTGATTTAACTTGTGTTTTTGATATGATATGGTGATGACATCCTTTTATATGATTTTGTGATGATTCTGTTTTGTCTAGCGAGAAATCTAAATAAATGATTTAGTGATACTGTCTAGTACGAGAATCTCGGTAATATGTTTTCAGTTATTTTTTGGACTTGTTAAACAGAATATCGAAGGAGCGAGTGCGATATATATGCACTAAATAAATGGACTAGTAACACATGGTGGTATGGGATGTAGTTGTGTTATTTATTCAGTTATTCTTTGCACATGGACGTCACTCATATGTGGACATGTTGTGTGAAACTCGCTATGATGAGTATATATGGAGGCTAAACATAACCTTTGATTAGATATATGACACATATCTATCCACCTTTAGTCTAGCTCCCTTTCTATTTTGGGAGTGCACCAGATTAGCCAATATCCACCCTGGCGGCCTGATTGTGCGGTCGTGCCCAACATCCATGACACCAATGTTGTTTATGCTATTTGATGCACATCACAAGATTTGTAGTTAGTTGCCTCTTATGTCGCATAGGTTAGTAATTAGTTACTATAAGGGAATGTGTTGGTAATCATGGCCGAAGTGGCTACATGTTTTCGAGCCTATGGTGGATCATTGTCATGATACTAAGAGGGACAAGGTAATGGTAACTGATGACTATAGGAGTCGTGCCATATGGACTATGTGTGGCTCCTAGAGCAAGCAGACGTGCTTCTAATATATATATCTAGAGAGTATTGATTGAGGAGATCTGAATATATATGGAAGAGTGAAATATAAGTATAGATTTCTAGAGATCAAGAATATAACAGAGCATGTGAGAAAAGTGCGCAAGTAAGTAAGGTGAGTTCTTCTCTTTGATTCTTGATGTTATATATAGTGGTAGAGAGACTCCTTGAGTAGTTGCATCCATTAACAAGTGCTCTATGGTTACTTCTAATAGTGATGAAGAGTTGCAACAAAGAGAAGCGAAGATGTCTTTTCAAATGTGGCAGTTGTAATTTGAATTTTAAATTCCGAGTTCAGCAGCAGACGTCTGGTATTTGTTTCAGACGTCTGGCTATATATATATATTTATATACAGTAGCCTTTTAAACGTCTGAGTGCATTAACCAGATGTCTGATCCTATATGTTTTGAATTCCATAAGACTTCTTCAGACGTCTGGATAGTGCACCCAGATGTCTGAAACCTGTGCATGTTTACTTTATGCATCTGTCTTGTTTCTCCATTGATCCTATCGCCTTGTAGTCTCTTGTAACGTTCTCTGAGCCTTGTTCTTGTCTTTCTAGTGATGTTATTCTAGCAAGTACCTATAAAAAGAAATATACATGCATATTTGATTTTCACTGTATAGTTGTTGTCATCGAAACCATAGATTTGATTTGCTAACAATCTCCCCCTTTTTGATGATGACAACTATACAATGTACTTATATATAATTTATAAATCTCCCCCTGAATATGTGCTTATTTATAGTTTTTATATATATATATATATATATTTATATTTCTCCCCCTTTGGCATTATAAAAAAGAATGCTAAAGTTTTAGCCAATCGTCAAAGATAACACAAAAAGAGAATTTCATTAATAATCTGAAATTGAGTACACTTATAGATATTGTCAAGTGTACATAAGATTAAATCCTAAAATCTATGAGTCTTTCTTAGAAGCTTTTTCTTGATCACCTCCTTTATCTTCTTTTTAGGAAGATGTAGGTTGCTTTTAGGAGATGTCGAAGCTTGTTTTAGAGGTTCGTCCTCAAAAAGTTTGGAATCTTTCGAAGGAGGAGAAGACACTGGGGTTGGCTAATCTTCATAAGGAGAAGTTAGACTGCGAACCCGTTGAAGAACCTCTTTGAGAATCGATAATACAGTTGAAAGTGATGTTTCAACTATTGTTAGGCATGTGGAAAATGATGTTTCAAAGCTGTCAATACACTTAGCCAAAACATTTTGATTTTGAGACAATATAGGTTGATTTTTAAGAGTGAGATTTCGAATGCTTTCATTTGGAATTGTTTCTGTTCGAGTTTCCAAAATCTCATCCTGGCTTGTATAATCAAATGGCGCAAGAGGAGCAGGAGTTGTCTCATGATGTTGCTCCTCCTCTTGTGATAGTTAGGATAATCAAGAGATCTGGATTAGTCTGGTATCTATTTCAAGGAGGCAGAGCAAATTTTCAGAAGTCTGGAGGGTTATAATAGATGTCTGACATATGCATAGTGATGAAAAATTCGTTGGATATCAGAGTATCAGACATTTGAGATCAATATCTAGACGTCTGAGATTACCGATCTTCCAAAAACAGAATAATTCTAAATGGTATTTCTAATTTTTCGGCCTTCTATTGTTGAAACAACATGTATTATTTATTTTTTATGAAACAAAATTACAAATATACATAGATACAAATACAATAAAAAAACATAAGGGGATTTTCACTTCAAGGGCTTATTTGTGCAGGGTAATAAGTTTTAAGGACACTATTTCTGAAAAACTAGTTTTAAGGACATTTTACAGGAAAAAGATAAAAGAATTTATCATTTTTAGTTATACAGAAATAATGATAAAAGGATTTATCATTTTTCTGTATAACTTAAAAAGATAAATGAATTTATCATTATGCTGTAAATTGTCCTTAAAAATAATTATTCAGAAGCGTTGTCCTTAAAACTTATAACTCTACAAATAGAGTCCCTTCAACCTAATTTCCACAAAACATAATCTATTTAGATGACAATGGAGTTTTGTGATCATCTATCTTATCGTCCCTCAATGGTTTGAGTGGAGACCATATATTTCCACGCTAATGGGTTCTTGGAGAACCAGAGAATTACCTTGGTGAAGGGTCCAAAGGTGTACGATATGAGAAAGAGAGATCCAAGGAACTGTAAGGCATCGGAAGTGGTTCATGAACATCTTTCTTACATGAAGTACAAAACTTCATTGCTACTTACTCCAAAAGGCTTAGTCGACGTGCCATAAATTTTTGTTCAAAATGTAGTTCTCATTATAGATCTATTTGTTGTTTTTGATAGTGATGTATCTCATCACTTTTCTTGTTTGTGTTAGGAGAGGCAAATAAAGAACGTTCGAACTTCTTGCTATTGGAAGGGAATCCCGTGTGATATGAGGAACACCCATACGTCGGTTCCTGATTTGATGTGGGTGTAGGAAGCCGTTGTGGTGTATCCGCTGAGCTATCCGTTGTAGGTGTCGAGATGGATAGACAAGAATTTTCAGAAGCCTTGATTATATTTTGTTGAAAAAAAATGAATTGTGTACATATTTTTTCTTTCTTGTTGTATGAATATTTATATATAAGTTTAAAAATTATTTATAGATAATTTTCAAAAACTAGCTAACTAAAAAAATAAAGGTGAAGGATTTATCAATTATAATTTATGGTTAGAAAATTATTAGTTAATCATAGCATAAATGAAGGAGTGGTTATTAATTTAGGAGATCATTAAGAGAGAATATCCCTAAATCGCGTCGGAGTTTACTAAAAGTTTGTTCATTTAGTGGTTTTGTGAAAATATTTGCTACTTGATTTTCGGTATTTATGTATCTAATGAAATAATTCCTTTTTCAACATTATCACATAAAAAATGATGTCGTATATCTATATGTTTAGCTCACAATGATTTATAGGGTTTTTGATAAATTTATTGCACTTGTGTTATCATAATATATTGAGGATTTATTAATAATTTTGCCGAAATATGTAAGTGTTTGTTGCATGTATATCACTTATGCACATGCTAGAGCTCTTGAAATATATTCGACTTCGCATGTAGATAAGGAAACAAAAAATTTCTTTTTGCTAAACCGTGAAACTAATGATTGTCCGATAAAGTGACATGTTCCACTAGTACTCTTACGATGTGCTCTACATCCACCGAAATCCGCATCACTATATGAAACTAGTTCAAACGATGATCCATTAGGGTAAAACAAACCAGAATCTCTATTACTAGATAGATATCGTAAGATATGTTTAATAGCTCTTAGGTGAGATTCTTTTGGTTTTGCCTGAAATCGAGCACAGAGACATACACTCATCATAACGTCGGGTTGACTAGTCGTTAAATAGAGTAAGGAACCAATCATGCTACGATATAATTTTTCATCAAAATCTTTTCCGTTATCATCCTTTTCTAAGTGAATAGTAGTACTCATTGGTGTTGGTTTACTTGAAGTTTAATCCATTTCAAAATGATGTAATACATCGTTACAATATTTTTCTTGATGAATAAATATCATTTTCAAGTTGTTTTATTTGTAAACCTAAGAAGAAATTTAATTCTCCCCTATGAGGCATTTCAAATTCATTTTTCATAATATTTGAAAACTGATTACAGAGATTTTCATTGGTTGAACTAAAAATAATATCGTCAACATATATTTGTACAACTAAAATATCGTTATTTTTCGTTTAATAAACAAAGTTGTATCGATTTTGCCTATTTGAAAACTTGATGTAATTAAGTAATTTTTAAGACGTTCATACCATGCACGAGGAGCTTGTTTTAATCCATATAATGCTTTTTGTAACTTAAATACCTGGTCGGAATATTTTTCGTGAACAAATAATGGGGGTTGTTCAACATATTTGTTTTCTTTAATAAAACCATTTAAAAGGGCACTTTTGACATCCATTTGAAATAGTTTAAAATTGTGACGATTTGCAAAAGCGAGTAATGTACGAATGGCCTTTAATCTTGGTACTGAAGCAAAGGTTTCTTCATAATCGATACCTTCTTCTTGATTATAGCCTTGAGCAACTAAACGCGCTTTATTTCTAACAATATTTCCGTTTTCATCTGCTTTGTTTTCAAATACCAATTTTCTTCCTATAACTGATTGATCTTCTGGTCTTGGTACTAATTCCCAAACGTTATTACGTACAAATTGATTTAATTCTTCTTGCATAGCATTGCCCAAAAATTATCATTTGTAGCTTCTTTATAATTTTTTAGTTCAAAATTTGACACAAATGCTATATGGCTTATTTGATTAAGTTGATTTCTAGTTACTCTAGAATTGAGATCTCCAGTGATATTATCTTTTGGACGATCCTTACGAATTCTAGATGATATCAAATTATTATTTTGCACATTTGTCTCATTATCAATAGAATTTATTGTATTTGTTATTGGAATTATTTCTTCATCATCATTAGTATGATGGTTAAGAAGATGTTCATTGAACGAAGCATGTAAACTTTCTTCAATAGTGTTATTTTGTTTATTAAAAATTCTATATGCTTTGCTGCGATCCGAATATCCAACAAAGATTCCTTCATTGGCCTTCGTATCAAATTTTCCTAAATTATATTTTGTATTTAACATAAAACATTTTGATCCGAAAGTTTTAAATTATGATACTTTAGGTTTTCTTCCAAAAATTGTTTCAAAACAAGTTTGTTTAGTCATAGGACGTATGGTTACTTGATTCAACACATAACAAGCTGTGGCAATAGCTTCAGCCTAAAAAATTTTTTTGGTAGACCACTACTATTTAGTAGTGTTCATGCACATTCTTGTAACGTATGATTTTTTCTTTCTACTACACCATTCTGTTGAAGTGTGTGGGGAAAAGAAAAATTATGATTTATTCCTTTCTTGTTACAAAAATTAGTAAAAAGATCATTTTCGAATCCTCCACCGCGATCACTTCGAATATTTTTAATTTTCAAATCCATTTGTGTTTTAATTCTTTTAGCAAATATTTTAAACATACCAAAGGTATCACTTTTCTGTTTTAAAAATAAAGTCCATGTATATCTCAAAAAATCGTCAACTATTACGAAAACATATTTGTTGTGATTTATAGATCATACTTGCGTTGGACCAAATAAATCTAAATGTAATAATTCTAATGGTTGTTTTGTAGAAATATTATTTTTAGATTTAAAAGAACTTTTCTTTAGTTTTCCAATTTGACAATCGTCACATAAATTTTCTACTTTGTAATTTATTTTAGGTAAACCTCTAACTAGCTCATATTTGGCTAACTTATTAAAACTTTTAAATTGATATGATAAAATCATTTATGCCACAACCATGGATTGTTATGTTTGGCGGTTAAACACAGATTTGAATTTTTATCTATATTCATGTTTAAGACATAAATATTTTTGTTTCTAAAACCTTCAAATATAAGTCGTTTGTTATTATCGAAAATATTACATCTATCTTTTTCGAAATTGATTTGAAAATCTTTGTCGCATAATTGACTAATACTTAGTAGGTTGTGTTTTAGATTTTCTACTAATAAAACATTTGTTACAATATGAGAGTTAATTAGAAATACCAGAGTTGATGACTTCTCCAATGCCCATGACATATCCTTTTGAGTTATCTCCAAAGGTTACCATTCCACCATCGATGTATGTTACGTTTGGTAATATTTTTGAATTTCCGGTCATATGCTTAGAGCATCCTCTATCTAGTATCCATTTCTGCTTATTTTTTACTTTGGGTACCTACAAAATAAAAGATGTCTTAATTGGTACCCTTATACTTTGTCAGGGTCCTAGATGTTAGGAGAAGTAGGTAGCCATACCCAAGATGGTTTGGTACCTTTATGAATATAATTTTTGTTATAGCCTACATTCTCTAAGAAATTACTAATATGTTTTTGTCCAATCAAATTATTATTTTTCTTGAGAATCCAAATTTTCATATTTTTGGTGTTCATATTAGACTTAGGTGAACTTTTAGTCTTTTTATAACTATATTTCTTAACATCATTTCCTCTATATTTAGGAGTATTTTTAAATCCTATTCCATTTCTATTTCTTGATGGTTTTGAAGTTTTGATAAGATTTTCCAAATCTTGTTTTTCTTTATTAAATTTTGAAACATTATTTGAAATTTTATCTAATTTTTCTTTTAATTCTAAATTTTCAATTTTTAATATTTCAACATTACTCTTCAAGTTGACATTTCCTTTAAACAAATTATCCTTTATTATTTTAGTTTTATCAAAATCAATAGCAATAGCCTCATTTTTGACCAAATTGTTTTTAGTTTTTTCTTGACATAATTCTAGTTCCTCTTTTGAAATAATTTTTTCATCTTTAACATTCCTACTTCAAGTTCTAATCTGTTTATTTTGGCTATATGTTCTTTGTTCAATTTTTTAATTTATCTAAATTTATCATCTAATTCCATGCTAAGTTTTAATAATTCGTCAATGCTAAGTTCGGGACATACCTCATCAGTTTGTGCCATAAAACACATATTAGCTTGTTCTCCGTCACTATTGCTACCACTATCAGATGATGAAGAATCCGGGTAATACGATGTTACTTTGAAAGCCTTCTTCTTTTTGAACTTTTCAAATTTGTCCTTCTTTTTATTATTATTAGCTTTGTACAGTCGTTCTTCATATGTCGAAATTGATCACATTCATAGCATTTGATTGATGTTTGATTTGTTGAGCTTGATTTTCCTCCTTTCCGAAATTTAGTCATTTTCCTAAGCTTCTTGAATTTGTCGTAATTTTTGGCAATAAATACAATTTCTTCTTCGTCTAAGTCGGAGTCTTCATTTGTTGCGAGAATGCTATGTTCTTCTTTTTCGAATTTAGTTCTTTTTGTGCCTGCAAATTGCTTCATAGGACATTAAATTGCCTATCAACTCTTCAACTAAGAGTGCTAAGAGATCATTAGCTTGTTCGATAGTTAATACTTTTCTTTCCACTCTGGAGTTAAAGAATTGAGTATTCTAGATACTAAATCAAAGTTTGTGAATTTGACTCCAAGTGCCATTAAATCATGTTGAATGGTTTGGAATCAGAGTACATATCTACTATAGATTCATTTTGTTTCATTTTAAATGATGACAATTGATTTTGTAAAATTGAAATCTTAGTTTGTTTAACTTTGTTTGTGCCTTCGTGTGTAACTTGTAAGGTACACCAAATATCAAATGCAGTGTTGTATAACATGACAAGTGAAAATTCATTTTTATCTAGTGAGCAAACTAAAACATTCATAGCTTTGGCATTACTAGAAGCTGCCGTTTTTTGTGCATCGGTCCATGTGTTCATAGCAGTAGTAGGTGCTTCATATTTATCTTGAGTGGCTGACCAAATTATTAGACCTTTGGCTTCCATAAAAATTCTCATACGTGTTGACTAATATGCATAGTTAGAGCCATTGAAACGTGGAGGTCGTGCTGTGGATTGTCTTTCTTGAAAAATACTTGCCATATTAAAGTGATTCAGAAACGTGTTACTGTACTTTGATCAAACCTTGCTCTGATACCAAATGAAAGTCTATAGAGTGGATCGTGTAGTGTATATGCAAGTATATGTGACAAACTATATGATGCAACTAAGATAAAATTAATCTAGGTAAATATAGAATAAGCACACCAGGATTTTATACAGGTTCGGACCTCCCATCCTACGTCCAGTCCCGAAGCTCCCCTTCGAAATTCGACTATCAAACACCCTCACTTCGCCCGAAGGAATAGGCTTGGTTACAATAGCTTGTTCTTGTCAAATGTGTTCTATGACACCGATATTGACTATTAAGCACAAATGCTTCCAATATATATCTAGAGAGTATTGATTGAGGAGATCTGAATATATATATATATATATATATATATGAAAGAGTGAAATACAAGTATAGATTTCTAGAGATCAAGAATATAACAGAGTATGTGAGTAAAGAGCGCAAGTAAGTACGATGAGTTCTTCTCTTTGATTCTTGATGTTATTTATAGTGGTAAAGAGATTCCTTGAGTAGTTGCATCCATTAACAAGTGCTATATAGTTGCTTCTAATGGTGACGAAGAATTGCAGCAAAGAGAAGCGAAGATGTCTTTTCAAATGTGGAAGTTCTAATTTGAATTTAAAATTCCGAGTTCAACAGCAGACGTCTGGTATTTGTTTCAGACGTCTGGCTATATTTTTTTTTTATATACAATAGCCTTTCAGACATCTGAGTGCATTAACCAAACTTCTGATCCTGTTTGTT
Source organism: Allium cepa (assembly GCA_030765085.1). Taxonomy (NCBI): domain Eukaryota; kingdom Viridiplantae; phylum Streptophyta; class Magnoliopsida; order Asparagales; family Amaryllidaceae; genus Allium; species Allium cepa. Next base: position 403,958,021 of record CM060940.1, on the reverse strand, counting down.
TTGAATTCCAAAGGATTTCTTCAGACGTCGAGCTAGTGCGCCCAGATGTCTGAAACCTGTGCATGTTTACTTTGTGCATCTTTCTGGTTGCTCCATTGATCCTATCGACTTGTAGTCTCTTGTAACATTCTTTAAGCCTTGTTCTTGTCTTTGTAGTGATGTTACTCTAGCAAGTACCTATAAAAAGAAATATACATGCATGTTCGATTTCCATTGTATAGTTGTTGTTATTGAAACCATAGATTTGATTTCCTAACACATTCATGCACTTCAAACTGGGGGAAACACGGGTTTATTGCCGTCTAACGATGATTTTTACTTAGTTCAATAGCTATGGAACTCGAAAGTTCGCAATCATAGGATGTCCTTAGTCCACACCTTCTTGCAATTGAAACGCCGGTTATTGCAGCCGATGTTGTTAGCCCTGCTCCGGATGAACTACTGGAGCAGTCTTTATTGCATATCCACAAGACTTCGTTCCTTCCAATATCTCTGAAGATATATTGGAGATGATTTGTCTAAGGCATGGGCTATCAGTAGACGAGATTTCTTGCTGCCAAGGCTAGAGGATAGAGCCCACACTCTACTGGAAGGGTACGCAGCCTGTAATAGATTTATGTGTGTAGCTGGGACACGTCTTTGTTTTAACCAATTCATCCGAGAAGTTCTACTTTTCTTAAGGATCACTCCATCCCAATTACATCTGAATGAATATGCACTCCTGAATAGTTTATTCATCGTCTTCATGGAGCACTTTCCGACCCCCAACTCCATAGGAAGTCGGATATTTGTTTAACATAAAGAGTCGAGGAGATGATCCTTCCTTCACTTTCTTAGAGGCAGTTAGGAACTGTTAGATCGTGGTCGGGGCTTGGAGCAAGCTGAGCTATTTCAAAATTGAATGGTTCTACTTTCAGTGTCCACCAAGGTTTGCCAAACGGTGGTTAGCAAGATGTAAGTGCCCTAGCCCTTTGCTGATTAAATGGATAATGGCAGTTGATGTCGAGTCTAACATTTTCTTTCTTTTACAACTTCAATTCCATGACCCGAAAGTGCTCAGTTTAAGGAGATAGTAAGTGTTCTTCAAGAGGTGCCCTTCGAGTATAGAGAGATCGATGAAGTCCTCATGGATGAAAATATGATTTCTATTGGGCTAGTTGATAGAAATCAAAGCATTGGACTCATAGGATTTCTTAGGACAACCCCGGTGAGGCAAGCTCAAAGGAGAGCTTCCGGGCTAGTAATTACTGAACAAGGTGGTGATGAGAATATGCTTGTTGGAGATGAGACCGTAATTGGGCCTTCATAAAGTCCTCGATCCTTAGAGCAGAAGAGAAGATGCAAGTCTACTACTCGAAAATCTACAAGGCGCAAAACTGTCATAGTCTCTTTGCCTACTACTAGCAAAGATATTCCTCCTTCGCAGATGGAGAGCTCTTTTGCTGGACTAGCGGACGTCCGCATTCTAGATGACTTGCCTTTGCAACAAGATACTGGATTAGAGGGGCTACAAAGCACCTTAGACATAGGAGTGCCAACTCCTCCGAATATGTCTATTACAACCGTTTGGTTAAGGGTTTGCACATGCATACACACACTTCATGGCACCACAAAATTTCTAATCACAAGCTATTTATCTCTTGAGATTGCCAACTCCGTTTCTCTTTTCATTTTGCAGATGCAATGTCGAGGCGGAGATCTATGCTTGGTAGCCTCCGCTCTGCACGCCATTCATCTAGCTTATATTCCGAGTCTTGCAGACATGAGGCCGAAAGAGAACGCGATCGCGGCTACTCTAGTCAAGAGAGTGAGCGTTATGAGTGGGAAAGAGATAGGGAGAGGGAGAGGTAGTATAGGCGCCGTTCCCTGTTGCGCTCTCTGCCACCTAGAGGTCCAACACAACCTTCTAGCTCTGGCAAACAACCCTAAGAATCCTACGTCAAGTACCACCTTCTTAAACTTCGAGGCCCGATGAACAACGTCGGAGGACCGAAAATGAGACCTCCATCACCATTGAACAAGACGTTACAGAATCCATCGGGGAAGGAGCGATTAGAATCGCTAAGTTGAAAAAGATTTCCCAAATGTCTGCTTCAACGACTTCATTTTTCCTCCAGACTTAAAGTGAATTCCCAACGAAGTAGAACAGGCGATACCCGACTACATATATGATGTTTATGGCCAACGTTGGGAACGGATGAAGACCACAGAGAAAGTATCAACGGCGGCCTTTGAGAAGGCAAAGACAATCGAGAAACTAGAAATCGATCTCGCTCATAGGGACCGCATAGTGCAAGTGCTCACTATTGAGAATGACACTCTGAGAAACTCGAAAATAGAGGCCTTGAAGAAATTCAGTGAGGCAAACAAGAAGATGGAGCAGATAAGGCAAGAGTACCTAACTTTGGTCGATGATATAGGCCATAGAAATGCCACCGTCGCTGCCGAGAGAGATAATGCGCTCAAGGAGCTCAATGAGCTTAAGGCGAAGTATGTTGAGGTCATCAAAGAAAAGGGCGATGCTAATAAGGCTAGAGGCATGTGATTAAGCCATGGAACTTAGGAATGAGCAGGATGAAGCTGTACTAAAGGTGCAGAAAGCCAGGTTAGGGTTGAGACTGAGGCCAGAGCGGTAGAGGCCGGGCTGGAGAGCGACATTGACGATCTCCTCATTATATATAATGTTAATGTTCGAAAGCATCAAAATCTGTGCTGGCTCAAAGATTTCCTATTACATCTGTATAATTCTTGGTGCTACTTGGTTGAAGATGAAAAGATGATCATCACACAACATCTATGGATGGATTTGAACTAGAGAACCAAATATTGACCAAGGATGAAAGAAAGGTTCTCCAAGACACCGTTGTCAGAATTGAAAAGGAAAAGCTTGCCGCTCAGCATATGGAAGTTGAAGAAGGGTCTGGAGTTGAACACAATAAAACGAGTTCTAAACTGCTTGCAGCAACCCAGCCTGAACCTACTTCTACAGTATGATCCTGATGAAAAATGATGGAAGAACTCTTCGGTCATCAGAGCGATCCACTTACCGACTTGCCTTTTGTCATGGGCGAAGGCGCATTCAAAGCCAGCTCTTTGGGCCAAACTAGTAACATTCCCGCGGACACTCAAGCAATTCATAAGGAAGAGATAATGGCAGAGATCAATGCTGAACAGGAAGCGGCCGCACAGGCCAGTAGCATTAGTGGTGATATGGTGGGTCCTGGCCCGCTCCTCTATGAATGGTTTCTCCCGGTGGTACAGTTGTTGACACCAGCATGCCTCCCCCATCTTCCAACATCAAGAGTGAGTGTTCCTATTCCTCCGACTCCTCATTCAGAAAGTATTCAATTCCCGTAAGTTCAGAGGAAGAGATTACCATAATTCCTCCAACTGGAGACCGATAACCAAAAAGCAAAGGCTCGAAGAGACATCCGAGCGGTAGCTCTAGTGGGTCGACACTGAGGAAAACGAAGAAGAGGCCAAAGGAGTAGGCGTGTGCTTTTACTTCCTTTTTTGGTTGATAGGTAGGAATTTCTTTTTGCCTTCCGTAGGCCGTGTATAGATGCGAGTTCGGCCCCTGCCTATAGGAATTCTTGAAATAATTTGTACTTATCCTTTTCTTTCGAAGAATAGTTGAAATGAAATCCCATTTTGTCTTTAGCATAATTCTATGTTTATTTGGTTAAGTGTTTTAGCGCTCGAATTCCATTCAATGTAATATAAGTGAGGCTTTGGTCTCTAAATTGGACATGAGTTCGGTTGTTAAGTCCCAAAGTTATGGCTTTGGGTCATAACCAAACGTTAAGTCGAGACCGAATATTGCACTGTCTCGATCAGTAGCTAGTCATCGAGCTTTTCCCCTAGTCTTGGGGACGAATTGAAGTGGTTGGCCGACAGTCGCTCATCGATAAGTACTTGCATCCACACTCTAGGGATCAAGCTTGAGTGCTAGCGGTCGGTTGTGACTGTTCATCATTTAGAATCACATCCACGCCCTGGGTACGTAGAATAATTCATGGGTGGTCGGTCATGCCCATTTAACACTTGAAGTCATATCCACGCTCTAGGGTAAGAGTTGTTTTATAGGTGGTTAATTACACCTGTTTATTGTTTTATACTCCAGTTCACGCTTTGAGAATCTGAAGTTGGTTGGTGGGCGGTCAATCACACCAGTTTTGTTGTTTATACTCTAGTCCGTGCTCTGGGGACTCAGAATTTGTCGGTGGGTGGTCAATGACATCCACTTTGATGTTTATACTCCAGTTTGCACTCTAGGAATCTACATTTGATCGACAGATAGCCAATCACATCTGCGTAAGTGTTAGGATCTCGTTTGCACTTCGAGAACGAGACGTCGATTAGGAACATGGATGGTCGGATCACATCCACCTTGAGTAGACAAGCGAAGTTGTAGATGGATGGGATGGACGGATCCATCCTCCTCGAGTTTAGATTGTACATGGGTAAAGTCGTGGGTGGACGGATCTACCCTCCTTGAACCCATGTTTTGGATTGAAATTTATGCTCCATCTTGCACTTTGGGAATCGGAGTTCGTTAGAGGATTGTCGTGTATCAATCCTTTTTGGCTTCAGTGTATTTTTGCCTCCAAGCCTGGGGTTTCACTTAGCGAGCGACCGATCATATCACGGTCACTCTCTATTTGAATGAGTTCCACCATGGGATGGAACTTAGCTCTCCGTGCATTGTGATGGTCACAAGACACATTTTGAGAATTGTTGCTCTATCTCGACGATTTTGCATTTATTACCGAAATAAGAAAGTACGACAAAGTCAGTTGCCTTATTACAAATTCAAATTTAGAAATGCATAAAAAAATTTCAAATGAAAAGTAGACTACATGAACAAATAAAGCCTATTATGTGTTGCAACGACGGAAACTCTCGTTATTCTAAGCTCTCAAAAAAGTGAGACCATCAACAGTTGATAATTTGAACGTGTTGTCTCCAAGTCTCCGTTCGATGACATATGATTCTTCCCATGTTGGTTCTATATGTGAAGGGATTGGATAGATTCTCTTGACTATGGGATCGCCAAGTTTAAAGGTTCGAGGTCGGACCTTAGCATTGTATAATCTAGCGACTCAACTTTCGTGCATGGCTACCATCAAATCAACCTCTTTACTATTCTCATTCAAAATCCATAGATTTGGCGAGTAATATGGAGTTTGTCTTCGGGTCATAACATGTCACACGATGAGAAGATACTTCTAATTCAACTAGAATAACTGCTTCAGATCCACAAGAAAGGAGTGCAGCCGGTTGTGGACTTGTGGGTGCTTCGATATGCCTATAGGGCAATGGGAAGTTCATCGACCGATCTGCTTCCGGCCTTTTCCAGTCGCTTCTTCAGAATGGACTTGATAAATTTATTAACAACTTTGACCTATCCATTTTCTTGAGGGTGAGAAACCGCTGAGAACTTCTTCTGAATATGGAAACATAAACAAAAGTTCTTGAATTCAACACTGTCGAACTAGGTCCCGTTTTTAGTGATAATCGTATGTGGGAGGCCAAAATGACAAATGAAGTTACGGACAACAAAATTGATTACTTTCTTTGTCCTGATGGTAACAAGGGGCTCATCTTTCGCCCATTTGGCAAAGTAGTCAACTGCAATGATGGCGTACTTCGCACCACCTTTAGCCAGAGGTAAGGATCCATTTATATCGATCCCCCACATGGTAAACGGCAAGGAACTATCCATCTGAGCTTTTTCGATAGGCGGGGCTCTTGGATTCCGGGCATGCTTTTGGCATCTATCACATTTTTTGGCGTAATCTGACGCATCTCGATTCATTGTCGGCCAATAGTACCCATATCAGAGTATTTTCTCAACAAGGGCTTGCCCCCCAATGTGATCGCCGTATTCTCCCTCATGCACATCATGTAACACTCATTTTATCTCATCTTGAGCGATATACCAGAGTAAAGTAATAGAGTATCTTTTTCTGTACATGACTTAATTCTGGATAATGGATTGCGATGCTTTATGGAGAACTTGTCTTTTCTCACTTCTACGCTCAGGAAAAGTTCCATGTTCAACATGGTTTGTGAGTGTGGTCATCCATGACTCCTTCTCGGCCATTGCCTCATGCACCCAGTTCGTTTCCATCTGATCGATACTCGGAGAGATAAGTGTCTCAATGGGAACTAGTTCCATTTGATGTGCTTCACCGGTGCTGGCTAGTTTTGCCAAAGAATCAGCCATCTGATTGTGCTCTTGGGGTATGCAATGAATAGCGTAGTAGTCGAACTTATTCAACACTTCTTGAGCCTGAGCAAGGTAAGCATCCGATCTTCGATCTCTAGCTTGGTATTCTCCTCGAACCTGACATACAACCAATTACGGGTCGCAGAAGATCTCCATAGCAATAATTCTCAAGTCACTTGCAAGTCTAAATCCGGCGAGTAAAGCTTCATATTCGGCCTTGTTATTAGTTACGCGAAAATCAAACTTCAAAGCATAGCATATGGATCAACTTTATGGGGTTACGAGTATAATTCCAGTGCCTGAGCAGCGATTGTTTGATGCACTGTCACTGCATAGCTTCCATACGTATTTGGGAGATTTATTGGTTTCGGTCAAGTTCTTTGGTATAGTAAATTCAGCTATAAAGTCTGCTAGAACTTGTCCTTGGATGGTTCGTCTTGGTGTATAAGAAACATCAAATTGACTCAACTCGATGTTCCACTTGAGCAACCTAAAAAATGTCTCAGGCCACATAAGGATCTGTCATAATGGCTGGTCGGTGTAGACTATGATCGGATGGGACTGGAAAGTTGGACGGAGCTTTCTAGAGCAATGGAAAGGCAGTAAGCGATCTAATCTAACTTTGGGCAGTTCGGTTTTCACCTCGTTCAATCGTTTGCTAAAATAATAAACTAGTTGTTAGACCGATCCTCCTTGCGAACCAATGCGGAATCAATGGCATTTGTCGTAACCGCCTAATAGATGTACAGTCTTTCATGATCAACTGTCTTTGATAGAATTGGTGGTGTCGCTGGTGTTGAATAAGTGCTCGGAATGCGTCTTCACACTCCTCAGTCCATTCAAAGTTATGTTTTCCTTTCCTGATTAGATCGAAGAAGGGAATGCATTTGTATATGGATTTTGAGATGAATCTACTCAAGGTTGCCACCTTCCCATTAAGGCTTTGTACTTGCTTTATAGTTCAGGGAGTCTTGAGATTCCGAATCGTCCAGATCTTTTCAGGATTGGCTTCAATGCCTCAAGTATTGAAAATGAATCCAAGGAACTTTCCAGATGTGACTTTGAAGTGAGACTTCAACGGGTTAAGCTTCATTTGGTATTCTCGGAGGATATTGAACATTGTTTCCAATTCTTTAACATGATCGATGGAGAGCCACGACTTTACTAGCATATCGTCCATATACGCCTCTATAATTTTTCTGATCTAACTAGAAAATAGTTGGTTAACAAGTCTTTGACGGGTCGCCCCAGCGTTCTTAAGTCCGAACGGCATCACTTTATAGTAATAGAGTCCCAGGTCGGTGACAAAGCTAGTATCCTCCAGATCGGGTAGGTGCATCGGTATCTGAGTGTAGTCAGAATATGCATCCATAAAAGACAAGAGCTCATCTCCGGCCGTTGAATCTACAAGTTGATCAATTTTGGGAAGTGGAAAGCTGCCTTTGGGGAATGATTTATTTAGGTTTGAGTAGTCCACACAAGTTCTTTATTTCCCGTCTGGTTTCGTTACAAGCACTAGGTTGGATACCCATTCTTTATATAATAGATCTCAGATAAACCCATTCATCTAGAGTTTGTCCACCTCTTCTTTCAAGGCGGAAGAACACTATAGATCCATACCGCGCCTTTTTTGTTTGACCAGGACATGCTGTGGGTCAATATTCAATGCTTGGCTCGTAATGTCCAGCGAGATCCCATATATGTCTGAGTATGCCCAAGCAAACACGTTGAGGTTTTCCTGGAGAAATACGACCAATTCCTCTCTCATTTGTTGGCTTAGTTGAGATCCGACCTTTATCATTCTGGAGTCATCATCATCATCGATCGAAACATCGATCATCAAATCTGCCGAGGAAGCCTAACTGTCTTTGACTTCCTCTTTATTATCATCATCCCTACGATCAAGATCTTTTTGGAATTGGTTATGGTGCACCAGCCTAGGCATAGGCGTTAGCTGTCAATTATCAGTAAAATGGACGTGGATAGATTTTTCTAAGTCCTTTCGCTTCTCCTTCCCTTGCGGCTCTCGCAGCTCAGCAAGATAATAGGCTCATGCAGCCGCCTGATCTCCTTGAACCACTCCAACCTCGTTATCTTTAGGGTACTTAAGAGTTAAGCACCATGTGACAATGGCTGCCTTGAATTCAGCCAGTGCCGATCAGCCCAAGAAAGCATTACACAGAGAATTATATCCAACACAACAAATTGTAGCATCCAGACTCTCCGGTGATCTTTTATTCTCAATTCCACTAGTAATTCCACCATAGTAGTGGGTATCGTTCCACTTCCACTAAAGCCTGTATGCGAGACTGGCATGGCTTTAAGTCCTTCGCCTCCATTTTCGTATGGACATAAGCTCATTTGAAAAGAATATATTCGGAGCTTCCACTATCTACCAAGATCCGCTTCATCCAAGTAGGACCTACTTGAGCTGATATGACTAGTGGCTCAATGGCGGAGGGCTTCGACCCTATCAGCATCTCTGTCTCGGAAAATGTTGTCGTCTATCACCGTTTTCATTTGTTTCACCGGAGTCCCATCATCAATATTACTGCAACACTCGAAGTCCGCATGCCTAATCAAACTGGCATTCGACTCCATTTCCCACCAGCTCTGATCCACTGGATGAGGAGCACCACTAACTGTGTTAATAACCAACCTCCTGCCAGTAGCGTGGGTTCCTCGGGTCTAGCCTGATTCTGAACTTGATTTTGGTTTGATGGGCCCACAACTCCAGCCTGTGGCACCCAATAAATTGTTCAAAATTCCTCTCTCAGATTAACTTCTCAATAATACCCTGTATATGGCGACACTCATTGGTATTGTGACCGTAGTAATCATGGAATCTTCAAATTTTCCCAGATTGAATTTTCTTTTTGGATGACTGCTTCGGAGAAGGCTTCTTGTATCGGCCAGTATTACAAGTCTACAGATAAACATTCTCCAGGGATGTATTCAATGGGGGTATATTTGTCAAACATGGGAGATCTGTGTCGCGGTCAACGATTTTGATCTCGATTCTTACTCTGACCTCCATTGCTTTTCTGCTGATTCTGCTTACTCAGTTTATTCAACTACACATTGCCAAAACTCTCACCGGTTTGTTTCAAAACAACGTTATTTTGAATGCCTTCGACACTGGGACCTGCATTGTCCTGCTTCCTAGATCATCTAGCATCTTTCCTTCTCAAGAACTAGGTTGCCTTAGCATAGAAATGATCCAATGATGCGTGTGGATTACCAGGCAACCAATTGCCGAATTCGGAATTGGGGTCAATTCCCTTAGTCAATGCCATCAAGATTGAATTGTCATTTGGATTGCAGACCTCAGCAAAGGTAGCATGAAACCTTTCCAAATAATGCCTAAGTGTCTCTCCTGGAGCTTAAGTGACGCTGGATAAGGTGTTAACATCCTTCGGCCTCGTGACATGCATACGAAACTGTTCAACGAACTTCTTTGCTAACTGATCAAAAAATGAAATGAATCGAGGTGGTAAGCGAGTAAACCACATGGTTGTTATGCCCCCTAGGGCAATAGAAAAGCTTCTACATTTAACCGCGTCGTCAACTCGAGCGTCATTCATGAACCATTCATACTTTAGGATGTGTTGATTAGGATCTGAGCTCCCTTCATAAACATGCAACGTTGGCATCCTGAATCGGCGAGGTGGTTCAGCATAGAAGATGTCATCAATGAATGGAGTATGACTTCAAGAGATTCCCCAATTGTCATCGGTGAGGCCTTGAATTTCGTGGATCATCTGACGGATCATGGTTGGAATGTTTGGCATTTGGATATTCTGAGCCAAGGTATGGTCGGATTCCACAATGCGAGGAAGATTCGAGCGTGGTCGACGGTCACTGCTTCGCCTCCATGGTTCCAGATCTTCGGGCACATATGGTTCAGGAGTATGATTGCATCGACGATGGATCGGATCTGCTTGATTCTGAATGTTAGCTTCCAAGTCTATAGCGATGAAAGTTTCATGGCTATTGGTGGGATGATAGTTGAGCGACCCTCCTCAGGAGAAAGGTCCAGCCTAGTGCCCTACAAAAGGTCCGGCTCCAGCTTGTCCAATGTTCAGAGTGCGCTGATACCCGGGGGCTTGCACGTAATTTCCATCCAGCCGTGGACCTATAGATCTATGATTGTAATCAGAGGAAGATGAGCTTTCGATGGATGAATAGGTAGCACGATCCCTTAAGGATCTCCTTCTTCTCTCCTTGTTCAGTCGGTTGGTTAGCTCTGTGTTAGCATGGATCTGCTGGGAAAGTTGTTGACAACTATGAGCCAGCTCTTGCATAAGCATTTGGAACTCCTTCCAAGTGATAGGTCCTTGCGGATCTGAAGGTCTAGCCAAGTCCTAACCTGTAGCACGTAGCTGCATGCAGTTTTGTCTATCCCGTCCTTGCTGATCTACAGTAGTTGAGGTGGTCGTAGTAGTAACCATGGTGAATGACGTAGCTTCTTTCTAGATTTGATGCAATCTGAATAGGATGGAAGAAATACTGGATGTGAGATTTGGATCTTCTCCTTAGATTCTTGCAATCCAACGATGGCAGTAGATCCAATGAGCAGGAGAAAAGCTGGGTTCATTTTAGTGAAAGCACCAAAGTGTTTGAAGCAAAATTGGGCATAACACTCTTCGGGCATGTTTGAAGAGATCAAAGTGAAGAATACAAATGAAAAATGAGGTTAATCTAACAAACGCACCAAAAATAGATTTAGAGTGGTTCGGCATTTTAGCGTACGTTCACTATAGAAAGTTTGCTGTTTTATTGATGATTCTCGCTGGTTACAACTGATTACAACAGTACCCTCAAGATACAATGGAGATTTCGATAGAGTATTGGTATAGAAGAGTCAAAAGTTCATTTTCCCGAGGCAATGGGCTACTATTTATAGGCGTAGGCTGTAAAAATCTGATTGAGATATGGAATAGTCCTCACACGTGGGTGGGCCCACCAGATCAATCCGAGGTTGATTGGGATTGATCCATGATCGATACGTTCTAATTTCATGTCGATCCAAAACACATCCATTTAGGCCGAGATCGATCATGAACATTCTTGAGGTGGTGCGCAAGCGCCTATGAAAATTTAGAGGCATTTGGACTTGTAGATTTTGAGTTATGGCTGATTTAAGTTTGCATTTTCAAAGTACTGCCGAGTTCGTATCGATACAATTCGAATCGATTGTTTCGTATCGCTTCTAGTTCACAATGATCAGGTGACGTGGCACTATACATTAGGGTCAATCCACTTTTCCAAGTGAACGAGTGTTCTACTTGGACATGTTCTCTTTGTATCGATTCAGTGCTACTCCATCGTACCGATGCCCACAACTTCATTTCGTATCGATAGAAGATGTTACTTCGTATCGATCGTTCAATGGATCATTCATATCGATTATTGGTCAATCGATATGAACTATAATGATGGAGTCGGCACGAAGCAGCTTTAGTTGATGGATACGAAACGGAATAAATGCGATGGATATGAAATGAAAGAAGCAAGGCGGTTACGAAGTAGTGCAGGAGTGATTGATACGAATCTATGGCCGACTGATGGATACGAAAGAGGTTTTCTGAAGGGATGGAAATGAACTTGTATGAATACAAATGGTGTTGATTTCCTTGAACTTGATCGATCAATATTTTGTGCATATGAACTCCGATTGACCTGAAATTTGAACGTTGGCTTCCGTAGCTTTTCTTGTCATACCACATCGATTGTAGCTCGATCAGGACTCGGGAAAAGTTACTAGTATCCATCGTCGATCTATGTGTAACCGATCTTCCGGGATGATCTATTTTTTGTTTCCAGTCAATTTCTTGGTGTCACAGCTTTGCCAAAAGGAAGGATAACAAAAAAGAAGACAAAATGAATGAGAAATGGAAATGGAGAAAGGGGAAAAGCTTTTATATAAAATGGAATAATGAAATTACTAAACTACCCTTTTGTACTCTACCTTACACACATTTTCACCACCCCATCACCATATCCTCACCTTATTTCCCCCTCTTAAAATTCGAAATTCCTATGAACAATATCTTTAAACATGTTTTGACAGTACCTAATGGTACTTATGTCCCCTAGTGACGTGACCTATACTCTTTTTGATATATTTTAAACTTAGTATACTTAGGTGTAAATACATAAATATGCATACACTATTATACACATATGTACACATGTTAACTTATTTACAAATGTACGCATTCACACTAAAAAGGGTACAACTTTTCCGATAACTTTTAGCCCATGAAAAATCGAAAATACGAAAATGAATTTCGGTCAAATTTTTAATCTTTCTTCGAACTAATTATTTTGTAAACAAAATTTGAAAACTATTTTACCATCATTATTTATTATTTAAAAGAGCTTTATTTTCATTATAAATATTTAAAATTAATTAAATATTCATAAATCAAAGTAGTGAAATTCCAGGTCATTACAATTACTGCCTCACTTTGCTTGAGGATATGTCATTATTTATGATGTTTTTCTATAATGATATTTTATTTTATGGATGATTCACCCATTAGATATGGTGTTCTTGATTTCTACTAAATTCTTTTATGGGGAGACATTTTATACTGGGTTTGTGGTGTTCTATGTATATGATATTTGGGATTGTTTGAGATAATAATATTATTGTTATAATAATTATTATTTCAGTATATATAGAGTCCGTATGTTTATTGACCTTGGATTTATATATATTCTAGTCTGTTTATTATTTATATAATACTCAGGTCAGTCTAATAATTTTCAGGTACAGTGACAAGATGACCAACCTGTGTTATCTTTGCTTAGAGGAGAGTAGTATTCAATATAGTTATTTACCATCGTGTATTGTATTGCCCTTTTGTATGTATATTCTTATTGTGTATATTGGATATACATTATATAGCGTATTATATATTATCGCCGTGATCGACTCTATGATCTTTATTATTTACTGCATATTGTGTATTATTTTATCTTGAAGGCACACGAGTTTATTGCTTGTGCTGTTACTATGTACATATAGGTGATTTAGTTATTCAATGTTTTAATACGTACAAGTATTATGTCAAGGGAATATTCATGTGTGTACCCTATACCGCTTATTCTCCGTATTATCTGATAGTATTTTTCTATAATACTCTTAGATAGTATGTTTATGGAGGTGGGGGTGTTAGATTTTAGTACCAATGAAAGTATAAAACAATACATCATATATAAAAGACACAAGTCTTGACCTTCGATGCGACTTAAAGTCCCTATCCCCTCCGGTGTGCTGGGTAGATACTCTATACAAAGAGTGATAGTAGGAGTATATAATGATTACCGAGGTAATCGTCTGGGATCGTACTTGTTATTTTTCCTGATATATTATTTTATACATACTCTTTTGTGTGTTTATCTCCAAGTGGAATTTAAGTTGTTGATGAAAGTAGTGAAATAAAAAGTTGTTAGTCAGACCAGTAGTGTCAACAGTGGTAACAATAAATAAACCTCTTTGGGGCTTTAAATAGAGTACCCCAATCCAGTAGTGATCAGAGTGCGCTGTGGATACTGATAAATAGATTTTTGCCAAAGGGATTAGTTTGTTCGTTTATTTGTTTAATGTGTATTTGGTTGAATTAATTTCTATTTCTAGTTGGCCTAGTCTAGAATGTCAGAATTGAGTAAGAGTTGTCATTCTAATATTTATAAAATCACTTGAATCTAAGCAGATTCAAATGTGAATAGAAGCTAGCAATTTGATCGAAATCTGAATCACTAGTGGATAATAAAAATCTTTTTAAGAAATATAACTAATAATAAATTATAAATTTAATATTGGAATGAAGAATTAAATTAAATTTATTGATTATTTGATGGATATCATAAATGTATGATAATTGTATTGTTACTAATGAATGTTGAATTGAATCTATACATAAAAATTTTGAAACTAAATATTTCATTTTGAATAAACTTATGATTTATTAAAACAGAATTAATATTTTATATAGTGATTGAAAATATTTTAGTGCTTTATTTGGTATTAGTTGTTCGTTGAGTGAGTTAAGAATTCTAGTTGATGTGGGTGCACACGTATTCTATGGGGATTTCTAAACACTTAAATGAGGCAGAACTGGCATAATATTTTGGAATGACATGCGAACAATTTTATTTAGAATTATATATTGTTTTGTAGAATAAGATATTATTTGGAGAATGAAAATGTTATTTTTCTAGATTTAATTATTTTGAACCATGTACACAGCCATTATGTATTAATGTGAAGTTGAGATCCCTGTTGAGGCAATGTTGATAATCCTAGGCTATCAATAGTGGAGCCAATTGGTTAACGAATCACTAAAATTTATGATGTGGCAATGTTATATACTTTAATATAAATTAAATTATGGATTATTATATGTGAATATAAACATTTTTCTAAGATTTGATTAAGAGAATATCCTAACGAAATACATAAAATAGTGGCTATATAACAATTTGTTTTGAGTTGAAAATAAATTTTCATAAGAGAAAAATAAAATAAATATGTTATTAATTTTAATAATAAAGAAATTATAGAATACAATGTTCATACAATTCTTCATCTCTTAAAATATGTAGGGCATCCTCACCATCTACCATTAAGTAGTAGGACAATACAATTTTAAACCGGCATTAGAAGGAAGTTCCTATTTTAATTGAAGTCAATCATGGTTAGGATTGAGTATTTCTATTGCAATTCTTGCATAGTTATACACCTCAAAGTTAGCCATATCCACCTGTCTAGTTATACAAGGCAGCAGTAACAAGATGGGTGTTGTTGCAAAACTCAAAATTTAAATCTGGGAAAAAAAAGAAGAAGAAGGAAGTCTAATAATGAGTTTCATGTAGTATATGGCTTATAAGTACTTGCAATTTTTTTGAACTTGATTGACATTGGAACAAACATACATATATTCAATTTCAACTAATGTTTGTAAACATGTTTCTTTTATCTTAATTTAAAAAGCTTTAAAATATCTAGTGGTGTATTATCATAGAATACAATATCAATTCTTACTTAGGATCATCAAGCTATTTTGTATGGGGTTCTTATTTTTCTTTAGATGATTTGTACAAAAGGTGACTCCATCGAAATTTTCGAAAAATCTAATGCTTGGAAAAAATTTCACAAAATGCATGGTATGCAAAAAATAGAAAGCTGTTAATTAAATCTATTTGAAATAGTATCAGACGATAAGAGAATTAGAATAAAAGCCACATAGAAGATTGAGTAGTTAAGTTTGGTGGAAGAGTGTTAGATATGAGGAAAGTCAAGGTATAAGTTGTTTGGTGTCTCCCTATAAGAAATTGTGAGGATGCAATTTTGTTAAAGAATGGGTCTGTAACAATCTTGCTTTCTACATCGAAAAATAAATAAATTTTGATTCAAATAAAATTGTTTGAATTCGATATTTGATAGTTATTTTATTTTGTAAATGAGTATTTATTTAATTGGTGGCTACTAATAAAGGTTTTTGGTGTAAATAAATTGAATTGAATTAATAAATTCTTTTTAGATAATTTTTAAAATCGAATAAATTGTTTTGATTGATTATAAAATATTTTGAAATGCAAATTAATTTGAACTGGATTGGAATATATCTATACAATACTATTATTACCGAGTTAGGTACTGAGGGCATATAGGAATTTGGGAAATGAACAGTCGTGTTTCTTAATTTCTTCATTGTTCTTATTTTCTTCCGCACCTACTCACATTTAATAAATAAAAACCGTAATTTATTTCCTATACATTTCATAAAACCCTAGCTCACAAAATCATGGGGACAAATATCAACCAAGGTAGAAATCAACGATTGCTTCCCTACTTCTTCCTTTGTATGTAAACTTCCACCTTAATTTGCATATTTCTCCTCCAATCCCCTATTCAAGTAATTTTCAATTCATTGGATCTATTGTTTTTTATTTCAAAACCAAATTTAACTTCTTAATTTTTTCAAATCGTGTATGTTTTCATATTCACTTTACATATTTTGGTCATAAAATTACAGATTTAGATCTTCATTTATGTTAGTTCTATTCAGTTTGGATATTGTATTACTTGGAATATTTATCAATTTTTTTATTTCATAATTGAGATTATTTTTAATTTAGATGGAAAATTTGGATTTCATTGTTTTTCACCTTATTAGATAGGATTTGGTTTTAGCGATATACGCCAACTAGAATACAAATATTTATATGCAGGTCTATTAAGTCTTATATTAAATTATTATTTTATTGATTTAAGTACACCAATTAATATTTTATACTATAAACCATGGAGGAGGAATATTATCAAGAATTCGACAAGCTTCTTGGTGTTCAAAATATCGACTCTCCGTTATTTTAGTTACCCAAATCTAATAATTTGGGTGTTGGTTTCAAATTTACTACTATTTTGCCAAATGCTTCAAATGGTATATCTTTATGCTATCAATTTTTTTTGTTATACTTCTTCCTACTACATCTCAATTTTTTTTCAAATTTGGAACTTTTTCTAATCCAACTAGATAACAATCAGTTTTAATAGTATATTAAAATATATTTTGCATTGGGTAATATTTTGGGTGTTGGTTCCACTTTGGTTAGGTCGCTAATTATAATTGTTAAAAGAAGTCTTATAACTAAAGCTTATATTTGTTTAATAAGAGTGAACTAATAATCAATATGATAAACTCTGATATGTATATCGCACTTATATTTCTTATAAGAAGCTCAAATTAGTTCATAATGCGAACCTTGAATATATTAATAGTCTATATGCATCATATCTCAAATCAAATATATGCTTATAAGTAATAAATTTATATGTGGTGGATATGTTTTATAATCAAATTCATAGCAATCAAGATTGTTGAACCTGACATTACTATAATCAAATTTATGACAATTAGTTACTGGATTAAACCTGACATCATTTAAAAATCAAATACTTGCAAATACACTCTCCTCATCCATGAAACAACACTCCTGTTGTGCATTGGTTATTAGACTATATAAGCTTCTTACATAAGAAAGGGAGCACATGAGATAATTATAGACCTGAAAAAACAACTGGTTGTTCAAAATAAAAATAAGAGAAAGTGGACATATTTGTTACATTTTCTCTTCACCTTCTATTATGTAATACGTATACTGCAGTTTTTATTAATATGAAGTAGGCATTCTTTTCATATTATTCACAATTCTTGCTTGATTTTTTATATTTTGAAAATACTATCATTTGAAAATTTCTTATATAATTTAGAAGATAAATTTTGTTGTTTCCCTCTCTTGGTGCGCAACATTTATTTTAATCGTGCAATTATGGATGGTACATGCTCCTCAGTTTTATTAGCTGAAATGTTTTTAGGTGTGATGCCAACTAAAGAAATAAGCCTTTAGTAGACTAGTCTTAAAATTCATTTAGCATTTTAAACCAATCTATTTTATGCTGAAAATATTTGACTTGCATTGATATTATTCGATAATACAAATTGTGTTTCACATAATGTTTTTTCTTCTAATACATGCAAAATTTATGTAAGTTAATCTCGTTTGTCATTTTTTTACACTACAACTAAAATTTTATACTAGTTATGAGCAACAAATTAACAAATTTTAGTGTAATTTTGCAAGATCCAACCAGCTTTACCTAATGCTTTTTTGAGCTGCATTTTAGCATTGAATTCCAACCAACTATATGCTTTATCATTGTTTAATAAACATAATAACATGATCATGAGAAGCGAATAGAGGTAGTTTGAAACATCACAGTATTGATTATGACTGAAGTAAAATAATAAGCTAATCACCAAAATAATGCAAATGGTGTATCTTCATTATGTGACATAATAACATCTTCGATCTAATGTCTTGATCACGCTAATGGTGTATCTTCACTAAAACTTGATTGGAAAAGTGCTACATTAAGTAAAGCCATGACCTCATGATCATACAGTGACAATCTACAATAAGTTAGCAATTTTCTTTAGTAAATGCTGTTAAAAAAATTTAGAATTTTCATTTCATTAATTTTTTTTGAAAAAATTAATTTGTTCGGTATTAATATAACTATAGATTTCTACAATCTTATAAATATTTCATTAGTTTCCAATATACCAGTATTAGACAAAAAAAAAACTATTAGGACAGTGGACAAACAAAAGCTTACACATCTATGGTTGATTCTTAAAACATTTGAAAATAGACAGGTACCTTCCTAACTGTGTAGTTACATTTATAGAAATTGAAAAATTCAAAGCAAATAAAATAAGTTGTAAAATTTGGATATTGTTAGGTAACCTTTGGCTTAGCTTAATTTCTATGATCAACTTAAAATACAATTATCAGACATATCCTAGCCATACGATCATCAAAACTAATTAATATTTGATAGAAACAAGTTCTTTCTATTGGTTTGTGTTGCTAAAATGCATGCATGCACTCCAGTATTGCACAATAGTGAACATTAATATAATAGACAAATAAGCCTTTGCATTTTGCTCATAAGCAAATCAATCTGACTGTTGTCTAGCTTCAAAGCAGAGGTAGCAGATACTATTAAATAACAAAATATATTTACGCCATTCTCGCACTTTTAAATGTTTACATAAACCAACCATCTAACATTTGTTTTTTAAGGCAATGTAGGTGATTTGGCGATAGATTCAACTTTTGGTGGGTTCAGTCTTATTCAGAAGGATGAGTTGACCGAGATAAGTTGTAGATGGAAGAGAAAAATAAGAATTTGTAATGGTTGGAAATAGAAAAGGACAATTTGTTGATTGAAAGTGGTTATAATTTTTATTGTGACTTACTTTGAAACTTCAAACTATGCAATAAATTTAACTAGCATGCAGATTTATTGAACTATAATACATAATGACGCAATACACTATTACTTTGTATGGAAATATTTTGGTTTTCTTTAAAGCAATGCACTATTTTGAAGTATTGCTTCATCTTAGTTTTCTTCCAACTGAATAAACAACTTCTTTCATTGGGTATAAATAGATAATATATTTCATTAACGGTTAATGCATCAATGCTTCCTTGCTATTGTGGTTTCTCCCTATTTTAACTATGCTCTAACTAACTTGATGTATTCTTCATTCATGAAGCCTGTGTACGATTTAATGATTAACAAAATACAAACAAGAGACCGATATACAAGATAAGTTAGTGTGTCAATATCTTTATGTACCAAAAGTTATGCTTATAACTCAGAAGCATACACACGCTGCTCAACAATGCTTGAGTATTTTGTGGTTTTTCGTTTAGTAATTATATATTACAACAGTGTGTAAATCAATGTTTATCGTTTAGAATTATTCATCAAAGATTGATATTTAGAAAATTATACATACAAGTTGTTTACTTATAACTCATGCTATGTTCAATAATGTTTTTTCATTAGCATTATAATAAAATTCTTATATATTTGTTTGTGCCTATGCTACTGCAATATTTTTGCCACACATCCGTATCCGAAGCACGGGTTCGTGCTAGCTTAAAAATAAATATTGAAAATGTAAATTTAATTTTGAATCGAAAATAGAGTAAAAAAATATATAGAATTATAATTTAAATGGATTTGAAATGAGGCAGAAACTTATTCCAAGCCCAACCCATACTTGTTCCTTTTATTGTTCATTATGGTTCTTCCTATCTCTACATACAAGCCAAACCAAAAGCATATCCCCTTATTTTTATTTTCAGCATATGCCATTAAAAAAAGAAAAATTGCGTCATATATTTTAAAAATATAAATAATAACACGATAGAAGTTGTATGCACATTAGCTGGTGATGGAGACTGGTGGCATGACAAGGAGGCGGTGAATGTCAGTCGAAGGCAATTGGAAATCGTGACCTCGGATATTGGTACGAAGCGACCTAGAGAAAAGATAGGTGAAATTTAGTGCGAGGAAACATGGATGGATGCGATGCTGCTATAGTGAGATGGTGATTAGGCAATTGCTTTGGTCTTTGACGTGCATTGTGGCATCATATTAGGCGTTTGTTGATGATTGAAATGGTTGAAACAACGTTAATGGCCATAAACACTCTCTCTTGAAATTTCTGGTGAGTAAATTTTTTTTACTCACAACTATATCCAGTGTAGAAATTCCCTTATATGCCTTGAATCAGTTATTTCCTTGATGATATTATGATATAGATGGATAGGTTGAAATCGACGAACTTGGCTGATATGGATGATGTTGTAATAGTAATTAGTTGTATGGATTGGAACTGTCAATTTACAAATGGAATTCTATCCATTTGTGAATTAAAACAATATATATATATATATCTACATATATTTATCCCAATATATATATTTATAGCGATGGTTGGTTGATATATTCATTGAGTAAATTTCTCTATATTTATATATTTATTTATTTCACTTATTTTAAAAAGATACTTTGAAATGTATAAAAAATATTTTAAGTGTTTTGAAATTTTATTAAAAGTATTTTATAAATAATTTACTAAATTTTATTTAATTAGATACTTTTATACTTAAAAAATATAATTCGAACTATAAATATAGATATAGCTTTCTTTTTGTTATAACACTCTTATTAAAATCAATATTATAAAATATTATAGGTTTGGAGTTGTTTTAAAGAAAAAATAAAATATATTGCTATTTTATAATTTATATTTTGAGATAAATAATGTTATTTTAAAGACATTTTACCAACTCATGTTTAAATATTCTGAAATTATTTAATGGACTGAGTTATAAATATTTTGAATTTAAAAGAGTAGATTTGAATTATATATATGTATATATATAAAGGATTGAAATAAAGTAGAATCACATTAGATGTTATAAATTATTTGCAAATAAAATTTAATTATGTAAAAGTATATAGTAATTTGTATAAATCATATTTGATTCGTTAAATGTTTTCGAATTTTTTATAAGTATATAAAACGGGATTTAAAGGTAAATTGTAGTGTTAAATCACTATTATTGATCTAATATAAATAAAGTGAAAGTATTAATATATAAATGTTTTACTCACTTCATTGATCTTAGAACATAAAATTTTATTGATGAAAATAGTATTTTAATGTTATTAATTTATTGATAAGTAAGCTATAATTGATTTTAAATAGTTAATTATGTGGTTTATATAATTTTTTAAAATAAGAAATTCGTTATTTACAGTATAAAATATATTATATTTGTGTTTAGTAATTTTGAGAAAAATGTGTGATCCTCTAAAATAGAGAAGAGCACACATGATAATATATATAGTGTATATATATGTGTGTATGTATATGTATATATATATGTATACGTATATGTATACATATACATCACAATACAAGGTGCTGCCAACATGCCTGGCTGATAGCTAATCTGAATACAAAAATCAATGGAAAAACTCAATTACCCCTAAAATGAGCTCCAACAAGGCCATCGCCGATTACACCCCAATACCGAGCTCTGGCATGGCCACCGCCTATTATGGTATTAGAAGTACTTGAAAAACTATGAAATATCCAATGGAACTAGAAGCTAGCTCTATCTAAAACGGCAACTCTATGCTGCTGACTCTGAAGGCATGGAAAAGCAAATGATCTAAAATGGAACTGCGAATGATTTGAACTAGAAATGTCTTTCCAAAGACTCGGTAAAACTAGAATTAGTACATAGCTGAATGGTGAATCCTCCTGAAAACAGAATAGTAAAGATGAAGATGTACTGAGAAGAACCCCTCCCTGCATACAACAATCTACAAGCCGTAATCCTGTGCACCTGCAATAAGAAACTAACACCATATCTAGCCCAAGACCTATATCTGAAATGGAACTAAAGAAAGTAGTAAGAATGATACACATATATGTATATATATGAAATTTATATACACATATATATATGTATAAAGAAATAGAAATAATGATACAAGAGTTAAGCTAATATGAAAGATTCAAATAAAGAATAGAAAAATGAAACGAATTTAAAGATCTAAAAACTAAAAAACAAAAACTAAGACAATATCCAAAAAAATCAAAGATATCCTTATCATCCTTTGATCAAAAGGATGTTATGATACCCATTGAAATCATCATTTAAGTTTGAAAAAATATTAATACAACAATTATTAATGTCAAAAATATTATTTTTATATTTAAATAGATTAATATTATGATTAACCTTATTAAGATACTCTCTAAACCGATTATTTTTAGCTAATTTATATTTAGGACTAGATATCCAATTAAAACAAAATGAAGAAATTATAAAAATCAATTTATTAAAATGACTATAATTATTTTTAAAAATTCTCTAATTTCTTTCAAACCAAATATACCAACAAATTATAATTTCATTATCAAGTAATTATATAGTATTTTACATTGTTGTATAAAATTATATGTTTTGGATGTTTCATTATTAACTATTGATTCGTTTATTTATATTTGTTTGAATAATCTATTTTATATTAGTTTCCAATTTTCGATTTCATATCTTCTTTATATTGATTATGATGGTATGGGTGGTTCACTATCGATATTGATTTATTTGATGATTTTAATATGATACGGTGATGACATCCTTTTATGTGATTTTGTGATGATTTCCATTCCATGTAGCGAGAAATCTAAGAAAACGCTTAGTGAACTGTATGATATTGGTAACACTTTTCCACTTATTCTTTGGAACTACTATACAGAATATCGAAGGAGCAAGTGCGATTTATGAGCACTGATAAATGGACTAGTAATACGTAATGGTTTGGGACGTTGTTGCATGATTTATTAAGTAATCTTATGCACATTGATGACACTCATATAGGGTTATGTTGTGTGAGGCTAGATGTAGCCTTCGATTAGATATATGATAAGTGCATATCTACCTTTTATCTAGTTCTCTTCTATTTTGGGTGTGAACCAGATTGGTCAGTATCCACCCTGGCGGCTGTTATTCGACATTTTAACCCAACTATATCTGAACTGATAGGACAAGCTAGACTCGACTATCATCAAGGCTAGTAAGCCCAAAGTGATGATTGGGGGGGTTCAGAAATCAAGTACAGATGATAATATGTAGCCTTGATCAAATAAAATTGAGAGATATGTTGTACAAAATGTTCTAAGTATGGAATATAGTCTAATCTAAAAAAGGGATCAGGTGTGATCCCTCTCTACCAAAGGGATTGGACTACTTCGGCTAAACAAGTGCAACTCAATGAAAAATGATATCTCAAAACCCTAAAGTGAGGTACACTTGGAACTTTGGAAAAAAGAAGTGGGGACCCTAGGGATCGCACCCCAAAAAGGAACAAGTAAAAGGGATCGGCCCTCTTCCCTCTAGAGAGATCAATATGAATCTGATAATATTACATATTGCAACAATGATTGATTAATAAATCAAGTTCTACTAATTGAATTAGCATGAAACTTGGAAGCTAAGTAACATACAACATGGAGAAGCTCTAATATGGATCATATTTTCAAAATCACCAATCATAGGGATTGGCCATAATCCCTATTTTATAGGATTTGCGCCATAAGATCCCTACTGTGGGCCTTTATGGTTCTGGAAATACTTCTGCCGAATTTTCAAGGAGATATTTCACAGTCTTCCTCTATAAGTATAGGCTTAAATGTTCATTTTTGGGATCTAGACGTTGCTTGTTGCTTTATACTCTTTTGTAACTGAGGATTCTAATCCAATCCCAATCGTACTCAGTTTACAAAGTGATTAATTAAGCTATCTCTTCAAAGTGGACATAGGCAAAACCCCCCAACCACTATACATTGTTATGTTGCCGTTATTTGCTCATTTCTTATTGCTTTATGGCTATGTTCTCTCTGTTTATATTTAATATTCTTCATTTATTCCTGTACCACAAATCCTTTAGGTGTTTGTGCTAATTTTTGATGCCAACATTTTGGTGCTTTCATTGGGAATCAAGATTCTCAGCTTTATTTAAATCACTTTGTTGATGTTGGACTACACAAATCCAAGGAAGAGATCTAGGATTATCTTCAAATAGTTTATCATACTTTTCAGATTTTCAAAAGTCTAAGGAAAACAATCAACAATGGTTAGGAACCTGATCTACCTCTTAAAATTCTGAAGGAAACAAGAACATCAGCATCCAGCAAGAAGGCCAGAATAATCTTCTAGTGGGCGCCAATGCTACAAATACCATTGATGTCCAAAATCCAACCGATTCCATCATAAGGGCTGATTTCCAAAGTTTGATTAGAGAGCTCATGGATAGCAGCTGACAGTTGAACCAGCAGATTCAAGCCAATATTGGTCAAATGAGTCAACTCAAGGATCCACAATGTAGGAAAACTAGAAGGAGCCAAGTTACTATTCTACATTGGAGAGCTCAACTTCCTCAGATGACCATCATAGGCGTAGACGTTGTAGAATCGACGGATATCATGCAGAAGCATCTGGACATCAATATACTCCATTCCTATGCTACTAGGACGGATTGGACCAGATCCCTCTATAGGGATTGGGTCGATCCCTCCTCTAGGGAAAGCGCCTTACCTTTTTCAGATGGAACTCGAACTGGAGCCACAACGATTGATCTGGATGTTGGAGTTCAAGTTAATGCAGACCAGTTAAATCTCTCTAATGATAACGATGAATGCACATCAAGAGGAAGTTATGCCGAGAAGGCATGGAATGGCTCGTAAACATCAATTGGACCATTCACGTGAAGTGGAGCATGACTATTGCTTGGCCTCCAACTACCCAAAGGTTGGTCTTGACTGCTATGATCAAACAGCTAGTAAGGAAATTCCAAGGTTTGACCAATGATGATTGGAGGATCTCAAGAAGCCATACCCCGTTCATTGATAATATTTTACACGCGAAATATCTGAGAAGAATTAGCATGTCATCAATGCTTGCCTACGTTGGAAAAACCAACCCCAGGTAGCGCATCATGAGATATGATTGGCTAATAGGCTCTACATGAGACGATAATGCCACAAAGTGTAGATGTTTTCCCATCACTCTTTCTAGCATAATGATGTGATTCATGAGATTTCCCCCAAGGTCAAACTCTAGATTCGATGTAGTAACAAAATTTGTGGAGCTGTTTGTTTGCTCACAACTCGCCCCAAAGATGTAATGTCCCTATCAAGCATGATCTAGGCTCTAGGTGAATCGCTGAAAGACTACTTGTAGAGATTTAATACAGCCATCACAGAAGTTATTAATTCTAATGGCCATTCAATATTGGTGGTGACAACAAGGGGGATTGACCCAAAATCTGACTTTGGCAATTGGTTAGTTGGCAAACCACACGCAACATTGGAGCGTTTCTATGCAAAAGTAGCACAGTTTTGAGGAAAGAGGAAGCTAGATGCTCTATAAAGAAGTAGGATCTAGCGGGGAGAAAGCGCAGAGTAACATTGCACTAAAATAGTCTGGGGATAGTTTTGGAAATGTTCAAGTAATGTCCAAAGTAAACTGAATCAGCAAAAGAAAGGCAATGATAGGAACCATGAGCGAAAGAGGGATTCTAGAATATGAAAGTCTATGATTCCAATGTATGATATCTACACACCACTGAATACATATCTGGAGAATGTCTACTTGTCTACATGAAATATCATGCAATATAGGAAGCCACTTCCAAAATAATTGATGGAGAAACAAAAGCAGATTTGAAAATATTGCCAATTCCACGAATGCTATGGTCACAACACAAATTAATGCCATTATCCCCAGGATGTTATCGAGAAACTAATTTGATAAATAAAACTATGGCAATTTGTTAAAGCCTCTTAGGATTGCGTACAGGGGACGTCCGACCCCAACCAAGGACAAATGCCATACAGGTTGAGGAGCCAATGCAGATTGGTGGAAGATGGATCAATACAGTAGCTGGAGGACCATATCCAGCTGATAAGAGCTAGCAGCAATGGAGCATTATACTAGCTCAATCAAGCATATGAATTTCAATGCTATTAAAATACAGAAGATGGGGCTCCGACCAAATAGCAACATACACTGGCAGACGACATTGTATTCAAAAATAGTGATGAAGTTAAGGTTGAGGCACCGACGATCGACCCAATGGTTATATCAGCCATGATTGGTCCCTCTTAGTAAGGAAGATCTTGATTGACCGTGGTAGCTCCATGAATATTATTTTCAAAAGGGCTTAGGAAGGAAGCTAATTACTAGAAACTGTCTAAAGCTTGCATTCATGGCTTTAACGGTGCTGCAACCAATGCTGTCAGTTATGTTGAATTTCCTGTGGAGTTGGGAGAAGGCGACCGTAGAAGAGTTTGGATTTTTCGATTTGTCTTCTTGGATGTCGACTCTCTATACAATGACCTTTCTAGGCCGATCGACCCTAGCTGAATTCTGAGTAGCCCTTGCCCCATGATGTTTGATTTTGAAGTTCCCAACTGATAACGGTGTTGGAGTTGTCCAAGGTAATCAAGCTGCTAGAAGTGCTTGCTATGTAGCTGAGTTAAGAGAGGCCTAACAAAGAGAGAAAGGAAAAGGTAAGGAGAAGTTTCTCCACATCCAAGCTACTGAACAAACAGTGCCTGAGCTGAAGCTTATACACCATAGC
The DNA here is from genome assembly GCA_030765085.1 of Allium cepa. NCBI lineage: Eukaryota > Viridiplantae > Streptophyta > Magnoliopsida > Asparagales > Amaryllidaceae > Allium > Allium cepa. The sequence goes on along the minus strand of CM060940.1, from coordinate 403,931,187 downwards.
CATTTTATAAAGATATCGATATGAGAAATGATGAGCAGGAGGTCAAAGAGACCAAGGCTGCACCGGTTGGCCTGACGATCATTGTCAGCCATGGTGACCCGTTTCAGGTCCTAAAGGTCGGATCACAACTCAACACCTAGATGATGAAAGAACTTAATGGTTATATCCATGCAAATCTTGATTTATTCGTTTGGGCTCATTCTAATATTTATGGGATTTCGCCTGCCATTGCGAGCCATGCATTAACTATCGACCCAAGGCTTGTCTCCGCGAAACAAAAAAAGTCATGGCATGGATCTAGAGAGATCTACCACCCTTAAAAGGGAGGTGGATAGGCTAAAAATCAAAGGGTTTATTTGCGATGCCCTCTATCCGAAATGGGTGTCAAATCCTGTACTTGTGAAAAAGGCAAATGGAAAATAGTGAACGTGCGTTGACTATTCGGATTTACACAAGGCATGTCCAAAAGACAATTTTCCCATTCTAAGGATAGATCAACTAGTGGACTCGACCGCAGGTCACGATTTGCCATCTTTCTTGGATGCGTACTCTAGATATAATCAAATCCTAATGCACAACCCCGACAAGGAGCACACTAGTTTTATTACTGACATTGGATTGTACTACTATATGGCAATATTATTTAGATTGAAGAATGCTAGAGCAACCTATCAATGCCTAGCTAACCGAATATTTAAAGATCGGATTGGAAAAACGATGGAGGTATATATGGATGATATGCCCGTGAAGTCATGATGATCAACAGACCACACTAAAGACTTAGAGAAAAGGTTTGACGTCCTTCGATATTACAAAATGAAGAACAACCCTTTGATACATTCTTTTGGCGTTGCATTGGGAAGGTACTTGGGATTTATTTTCAATTCTCGCGGTATCGAAGCTAATCCCGAAAAGATTCAAGCAATTTGCAACTTCTAAGTGCCAATGACTATTAAACAACTATAGAGCCTAAATGGGAAGGTTGCCGCCCTAAGCTGGATTATTTCCAGAGCCACTGATAAATGTATTCCTTTCTTAAACTTGATAAGAAAAAAGAAGATAAATTTTGAATGGACACAGGGGTGTGAAGATGCATTCTAAGCTCTACTGAACAACTTAGAGAGACCTCTTATTTTGTCAAAGCCAGTGGATCATGAAGACATGTATATCTACTTAGCCGTGTTGGTACATGTTATAAGTGTTCCATTGCTTTGCGAGGAGAATCGAATCCAGAGACCAATCCATTATGTTGGTAAGCAATTAACAGGAGCTGAAAGAAACTACCTAAAGATTGAGAAATTGGCATACTACCTATTAATTGCGTTAAGAAGGCTCCGCCCCTATATCAATGTCCACACAACCAATCCTTAAGACAAGTCCTACAGCAACCTGGACGTTTTTAGGGTTACTCAAGTGGAACATAGAGTTGAGCCAATTTGACATTACCTATCTCCCTCGAAGAGCCATCTAAGGATAGGAGTTGATGGACTTTATAGCTGAGTTCATTACATAGGATGAACTCCCAGAGAGCAGCGAAGCCCTTGCCATTCGATGGAATGTATATACAGATAAAGCCTCCAACGATTGATGTTCTGGAGCTAGAGTTGTATTTGTAACTCTAGAGGATTGATCAATTTGCTATGCTTTGTAGCTTGACTTCACTGCAACGAATAATGAAGTCGAATATGAAGCTCTGTTTGCTGGACTTAAACTTGCTAGAGAACTGGGGATACATTCTCTTGAAATCTTTTTCAATTCCCAGTTGGTGGTATACTAAGTTAGAGGAGATTACCAGGCTAAAAGACAATGACTCGCTCGGTACCTATCCGAGTTCAAGAGCTATAAACTGACTTTAAGTATTATGACACCATGCACATTCTACAGGATTAAAACAAAGTGGTCGACTCATTGGCAAAGTTTGCTAGCACTAGAGATGCATAAACATGGGCTTGGTTCCAGTCATAGTACTAGACGCTTCGAGCATAAACTAGATGGAAATTGATTGGGTACTGAGACGGAATCTGAGAGGGAATTATGGATGAATCCGGTTAAAGATTATTTGCTATGGGAGTCCCTTCGAACGAAGGAATGGAAGATGACAAATCCTTCGCAAAGCTTCATGATATATCATTCAGGAAAGATTCATGTATAAAAAGGGTTTTTCCATTCTGTTGCTCAATTGTATCGCTCATGCTGAGATAAAATGAGTCTTAAAGGAAATTCATGAAGAGGAATGTGGTGATCACATTGGGGGGAAAACCTTTGAAAAGAAAATACCTTGTTATGGGCATTACTTGCCAACTGTCAACCGAGATGTTGCTAATTACGCTAAGCAATGCGATAAGTGCCAGATGTATGCAAAAATTCTGAGAGCACCACCGATGGAAATTAGACAAATGGTTAATCCATTGCCGTTAGGGGAATAGATATTATAACTTCCTTACTTATATCTAAAGGTGGTGCAAAGTACGCCATCGTAGTAGTTGATTACTTCACCAAATGGACCGAAGCTGAACCTTTAACCACAATCACGATGAAGAAAGTAATTAACTTTATTTTTCAGAAAATCATTTTTCATTGTGGCCTTCCACGAACCATTGTAAATGATAAAATAACCCAAGAAAATGGACAAGTTGAAGCTATGGAAAAAATCATAAAGTCTATTCTGAAGAAACATTTGGTAAAGGCTAGAGGAAAGTGGGTCGATAAACTCCAACAACATTATGGGCTTACAACACCACCCACAAGTCTGCGAATGGCCATACTCCTTTCGCCCTTGCTTACGGCTTCAAGCCATCATTCTTGTTGAACTCGAATTCCCTTCTCATTGAGTAACCTACTAAGACCGTAGAATGAATAGAAATCTCGTCTTATAATCTTTAAACTTGGTAGATGAGAAGCATAAAGAAGTTGTTTTGAGGGCAGCTGTCCGTCGACATTGAGTCGCCCGATACCACAATACTAAAGTCCGACTTGGACCTTTTAAGTCAGCGATCTTGCCTTGAAATATGTTTTTCCTATCCCCTCACACATGAATCCTACTTCGTCAGGATCGTACATCATTAAACAGAGGCTTGGCGAAGGAACTTTCAAGCTAGCCACTATTGATGGCGTCACACTCCCAAGGGCATAGAATAGCAAGCATATATGACACTATTTCACTTAATTTATTCTTTTTCATTCAGTTGTATTCAATTTCTAAATTTTCTTTAGCATTGGATTTTCTATATATGTAATAACACAATTTATATCATTTTTTCCACTTGACAAATAAAATTTGAAATTTCCTTTATATCTGTAATTGCTAAAGCATTGCATATTAGTTACGACACCCAACTATCTAACATTGACATGTCCTAGCAAGTTCCTAGAGTTTGCAGCCAGCTGGTTACACAAGTTGATGATTGAAATAAACAAAATAAACATGGTCTGATCGTTCCCGCGATGATTCTTGCTCTCTACCCTATGGGCGGAGTACCCAATTAGGAATGTATATGACTCGAATGAATGGGATTCGACCATCCGATAATTAAATTAATCCCACCAAGCGATGAGATGGACATGAATTAAGAAGCGATCATAATACAATCGATCGCTCTCCAAGTTAAACCACTAGTTTAGAGGGCAAATCAATTAATTAAGAAAAGTATGGTTTGACTGTTTTCCAAAATAACTCCAAGTCTCTAGAGCATGGACTGGAGTATAAACACTAATTGGGTGCTATTCGACCACCTGCCAATGAACTCTTATTCCCTTAGTGCGGATATGAGTATAAACAAATAGTTAAGTCTGGTTCGACCACTCACTATTCCATAAACTCCGACCTAAAATCGACAGGAGGAGTATATTTTGCTAAGTATGGAATTCGACCATCCACTATCTAACTCCTTTAAGCCGAGACTGAGGTAATCACCTAAGCTGCTAAATTTGATAGCGTAGCACTAAGGCTCAAGCCTAGTGTTTGGTGCAACTTGAGGCCATGGCTGTGTGGTGGCCTTGGGTAAAGTTAATAGATAATCATCCAAACCAACTAGTAACGAATTACATGTACACTGAATTTAAAAGTAATAGCTCAACTACTTAAACAAATTCACATAAGAGTTTAACAGAATATAAAGAAATTTTATTTATGCATTAAACTTGGAAATCATAGTACAAGTTTATCAAAAAGCGAGGGCAACATTTGCACAAACACGACTAACAAAAAAAAGTAGCAACATAAGTTATATACAAAATAAGCCGACATGATGGCTACTTCTTTTGATTCTTCTCCCTTTTGAGTTTCTTGGAAGTGGACCTGCTCGAGCCTTCGCTTATTCGCTTCTTCGATCCATTGCCACTTCCTTTACCACCTTTGGCAGGAAAGCTTTCAGATGATGGAGGGTGTCCTTTGAGAACCGACATGCCTGGTGAAATGACTTGTAGTAGATGAGGTTTCGATCATCGATGTCAACATTAACAGGCTTGGTTTTTGCTTTCTTTTTCAGTAACTCCGTCTCAATGTGCTCCTCCAAGCTGACCTCATCAGTGTATTTGGAGGCACTTATGATCATAACATCATCAGATTCATCATGCAGCGGCTGACCATCGGCCCTTTTTCGGCAAGAGCTCCAATAACTAGAGCATTGGGCTTGAGAATGTCAGTAGCTGCTGGAATGTTGTAAGTGCTGGTTGTCGCTCCACATCCGCACCACTTCCCAGAGTTTGACTAGGAGACGAAATACCTATAGATCCATGAATAAGCCTATAACTATTGGGCATGAAGATTGAAACCTCTTGAGTAATGGAGAATAGAGCAGGATACCTACATCCGACCGACTTTCGACTGTTATCAGAGTGCTCCTTTCTTGAATAAGATCAGCATCATTGATTTATAACCTGGTCTATCCGGATTATAGCTTAGGTCTTTTCACAGGTCGAGAGAAACTGATGTACTGGCTGGTTGATGTAAAGAGTAACATTTGGGATCAGACCATAAAGCTTCAGCGATGTCTTTTCCTCTGCCAGATTGTGCTAAAATATCAAAGTATCAGAGCCTTGTAGCAGCAAGATCGAAAGATTCATTCCTATGAAGGATATCTCGCACCAGTTTCTCCTTATCTAAATCAGCTTCGCTAAAGGCTTTCATCCTCATTCCAATGATAAATTACCAAGCTTCGGCAAGCAATTCCAAGTAGTCATCTGCAAGAAAACTCAATTCACGATGGATTAGTACCTTGACATTGTATTCAATAATCAAAGGATCAAACATATCCTTAATCTCAATCCGGCCAACCCCTTTAGAATCGTCCAACCGGGCCTTAGTTTTCTCTCTAACTTCATTACAGCCAGCTTCCCTTGCCCCTTGAGGGCTTTGACTTAAGAGAGCTACTTTTCAAGTTTAATTTTCAGCTCTCGAGCCTCGATGGCCTTTTTATGATACTTTTAAGACTCCTCTCAAGCCTCAAGTTTCTCTTCCTTCTCTTTTTTAAGAAGCTCTTCGAGTTTTTCAATGTGGCGGGCTAGAATGTTTTTCTCTTTTTGCAGTATGTCCTTCTTTAGAGCAAGCATACCTGTAATGCCCCTAAATTTTAATTAACATTATTCGGGATATTTAATTGGATAAATCAAATAGAATAATGTGAGTAATTAGGGAGATGAGATTAGTAAATCCAATAGTCATGTCTTAATGAATGAACTAAAATAAGACTTAACAAAAATAAGAATAAGGACCTTCCTAAGTGTAAACTTGGAAATGGGACTACATTTCTTAGTATAAATCTCTTCCTCCACATTAATAAACTTTTAATTTCTCATTCAAAACTCCTTACCTATATTTCAACCGGCTATTAAAAGCTCTAGGAAGAGCAATAAATTGAAGATAAAGCTAAGGAATCAAAGCTAGGAAATTATCTCATTATAAAATTAACTAATTAAGGTGAATAATCATGTTTATCATCTCATTTTTCTATGTTTGGATTAGTTATGGGTTATACCCATTCATATATGTTATTTTGGTTAGCATATGACCATTTAAACCTTTGTTTGGATAAGAAATAGGTGTTTTCAAATGTTAATGGGCTAATTAACATGGTTTATTTCGGTTTTGGTTAAATTCCAAAGATGCTCATAGACTTTGAAATTTTAATATGTTATGTATATGATTTAAAGGATTTTTAGAGATTTTTGGTGATTTTTTCTTAGCTATTTACTAAGTTAATTAAAATTTTATGCCTAAGGGCTAAATTAAAAAAATGGCTTTCGAATTGGTCAAATTCGAAGGGAAATTGCTTTCGAAAATTACTTGGGGAAGAGGAATAGTGTTTTAAGAAAAAGTTTGATTATTTAATACATTTTACTATTTGAAAGTACATGAGGAAGCCCCTTGACCAATCAGATCTAGACAAGCAAGAGGAACCATCACTTCTATAGGCTCAGAACATGCTTCCAACTAAATAGCCCGCTTTCACCCTTTTCACTAAGTCGAAAAGCAAGCATTTACCTTTCGCCTAAGTTGAAAGATAGGAATGGTGTCAGAAGGAAGAGAGGTGAAGGGATGGAGGCTACTTCTTTGACTTTCGAAGGGAAATACAAACGCTTTCTGATTAGTAGGTTTCGAAGGGAGATCCTTTGACTCCATCGTGTTTATAAAGACAAAATTTTATACTCTAGAAGGGGTTTCGAATGTGATCTTTGAAAGTTTAAACCTTTAGGAGAATTATTTAAAATGTTTTCTAAAAATATGTTTTAAAACCTTTCGACTAAGTCGAAAGGTAGGAGAGAAAAAGGAATAGGTTACTTCTGAACCTTCCCATTGTTTTAGAAGTTAAGTTTTTAATGCTTTCGAAAGTCATGCTTCCGAAGGAGTGACTTTCGACTAAGTCGAATGGAATGGAAGGAATTCGAATGGGGCTACTTTTGATCCTATTCTTCTGTTTTTAAAATCCAAATTTTTAACGCTTCGAAAGCAATGCTTTCAAAAGAAATGTTTGCTATCGAAGGGATGAAGTCGAAGGGGTGTTTTCGATTCAGAACTTCAAAAGGAAGAAGTCAAAAGGGAGCTTCCGATTTCATTTTTTTAAGTTTTATATACCTTTGAATGGGATATTCGAAGGAAGGGTTATGCCGCCAGCTTATAAATTTTGACTAAGTCGAAAGGCGAGCCCTTACCCTTCCGACTACGTTGAAGGGTAGGGACCTTTTATAGAGGTGGAAGGCTTTCGAAAGGGCTATCTTTGGATGTTTTAGTGCTTTCGAAGGGGTACGTTATAGCTTTTACCATGCTTTTGAATGGGGCTTCATTCAAAGGGGTTTTAAAAGGGGTTTTCTTTAAACCAAGTTTTTAAGATCATTTTGATTTTCTTCCAAATGGGATATCCGAAAGGGCTGTTTTAGCCACTTTTCCTAAGTAAAACTTTTCTAATTTGAAGGTGTTACTTTGAATGCTATAGCATAAAATAATTATCTTTGTTTGAATATGTAAGGGGGATCCTTATGTAAAATAAATGCTAATAAACCTTGGGGACACCGGTTGGGTTTAATGTTTTTGATTCATAGTTTGGGGTTACAAATAGAAATATACTTTGGAAAATATACATTGAGGCTATGAATGTGCTTTTATTTAATTTAACCTAATTGAGCAACCAATGAGAATAAGTTAAACAGGTGGTACACCTGGGGAAAATAAGTAATCATGGGGATTATGTATTTTAATAAATAATCCTGGGGACCATGATATTTTCAATTGGCCAAGTGTTGTGTTCTTGGTTAACTTAGGAAAACCATGGAATTTGCAATGGATAGCCCACATCAAATTTTTAAAGAAAAGAATGTTTCGCCAGAAGTGGTTAACCTCTGGATTTGACACCCAAGGATTTATAGTTATCGTAAGAAAACTATGGAGTGTGCGGTGGATAGCCCACACCAACTATTATAAAACAATGTGTGGTGGATAGTTTGCATTTATTTTAAATGGATTTAGGACGGATAGTCCTATTAATTGCGATGGTAGTCATTTTAAAGGTTTTAGAGAGGAACTCTAATAAATTGATTTTAGATGGGAAATTTAATAAATTTATTTTAGATGGGATAATCTAATTAATGGGTGGATGGGATATCCAATATATATGATTTATGGCTTTATTTCATATTATGTTAAGACTAAGCATTTTGGGTGTAGGAGCATAATAAATGATTTGCATGTTTTGCTTTAGATACTAGTGAGTGGATAATATATTCCACTAAGCGGTGTTGTCTCACTAGATGTCTACTTATGATAAGAGATGATAAAGTATTATTCATACCAGACTTATTGTCCGACTCAAAGTTTATGTTTCTCCACAAACTCTCAGGTACTCAAAATTATATTGAGTCGTTTGAGAGTTGGAAACTTTCAAGTTTTTAGACGAATAATCTTCTGGAGATATGCAGGAGGCAGTGTAATCTATATAGGAGCTCATTTGTGTATTCCATTGTGAAGTTCATATTTATTAGTTCTCTGATCATCATAACGTGATACCTTCATATGTCGCTCTTATCGTGTTTTGTAAATCTGTATGTGATCTGAATGTGGTTAACGTTTGGGATTATGTAATTAAATCTGAATATTATTCATAAGAAATGAGAAATTCTGTTTTGTTGAAGTATAAATTTTTTCATTTTCTTGTGTTTCTCTGTTGCTAATAGTTCAAAATTCCAATTTCGATCACTCAAATATAATACCTATGGATGGCTGCAGCATCCGTAGCAGTTAATTTTAGGCCTCCGGAAGCGGGATGTTACAAGTTGGTATCAGATCATGGTTTATGTACTTAAAAGGAATTTAGCCTTAATAGATTTTTAAAGCATAATCTAATGAATCTAAAATATGATTGGGCTTGGGTAAGCATTATAGTATCGCATGTGTACTTCGCTATAAATACCTAAGTATGTATTCCCCACTCTCATGGACTGTTCTTCTGCATCTTACCAAGACTGGATTTCAGGTAGTAGGGAAGTAAAATATAGGGGCAGGAAATGGAAGAGTGAATCAGGATGGAAGACGCACCGTAACAAGTGGAAATGTTCAACCCAATACTAGGAGCGACTAGGTCGACAAGAAAATGCAAACCTAGATGCAAATGCCATTGTTGGTGTTGAGATTCCAACGGTAGATATAGGGATAAAGTATCAGTTCTTCGTGAATATGTTGCAAGATGGAGCAATATCGGGAGTGGCTGTAGGGAATGCTGGAGGAGCTAATCTGGTGGCCCCAGTTGGCAATAATTATGCCAAGTTGGACAGGGATTATGGTAATTTTGGAGGGAAGCCTTTTCTGGGAACCGAGGATGTAGTAGGAGTGGAAAACTAGCTATTGCATTATGAAAGGATATTTGCAGATCTCGGCTTGACGGATATGCAGAAGAGAAGACTTGCTTCTAGGAAATTGTAGGGAGCAACATTGTTTTGGTGGAATATAGTTACCATAGGAGAGCCAGAGGAAGACCTCACTTAGGCTGAATTTTGAAGGAGGTTCAAAGAAAGATATCTATCAGAGGTTGCCAAGGTAGCAATGCTTAGGAAGTTTGCAGATTTAATCTAAGGTACTGACCGGTGATTGAGTATGCTACGGAGTTTGATGAGTGGTCCCAATATAGATATGCTACTGTGGATGCTGTCATTTGGAGGAATAATAAGTTTATTAGGGGGTTGAATCCTGAGATTGCCAGAGCAACCAATGCCCCATATCATATTATTTTTGAAAAGGCTATTCAAAATGAAGAGACGCTTTCTAATTTTGTAAAAGGAAAATTGGTTGAGGTCCAGAATTTTCAGGGTAAGAAGCGAAAGTTCTTCAAGAAGAAAGGTACCTAGTCGAGGATAGTAGTTAAGAAGAGCAAGGATGTATCATTTGTTACAAGTGTGATAAAAAGGGGCACTATGCTAATGAACGTTGCTTGGGTAATAAAAGAGTAGTTGCAGTGAGGTCGAATGTGAAGTGCTACAACTGTGGACAGATAGCGCATTGCAAGGTCAAGTGTCCCAAGCTGCTAAGGCTAGAAAGGGAAAGGTCTTTGCGTTGGAACCATCATCCTTTAGACCAACGGCTGCTAAGAAAGGAAAAGCGGTGATGAAAGGTATGCTTATGATTCGAAGTACTCCGGTTAGGATACTATTTGATATCACTGCATCGCACTTATTTATATCTCAGTATTTGGTAGATTCTATGTTTGGAATCTTTATACCTTATTACTCCTCTAAGGGTTGCTAATCCCATAGGAAGGTACAAAACTCTGGGAATGAGATATGACCGGTTAGAACTTGATTTGATAGGTCATATGTTTCCATGTAGCTCATTTTTTTTTGATTTTGTGGGATTCAGAATAATATTGGTTATGGATTGGTTAGATAGATATGATGCTAGGATATTTTTCAAAAGGGAAAATATCATTGAAACACCCTAATATCCATAACCGAGACATTTACTCAGTAAGAATTTTGAGCGGAAATGCTTATGCCTTATTGGGTGATAGAAGCAGAGTTGAAGCAGATTTATGTTGCAATAGAGTTTGTTGATATGTTTGAACCAGTTTCGGGCTTGCCGCCGAAGAGAGAAATCGAGTTTTTGATAGATCTCACAATGGGTGTTGAACCCATAAGTAGAGCACCAACAGGATGTCACTAACCGAGATGAAGGAATTAAAGGTGCAGCTAGTGGAATTGGAAGGAAAAAATTTCATCCGACCAAGCAGTTCTCCTGGGTAACGACCGTGGTATTTGTAAAGAAGCTAGATGGGTCGTTAAGGATGTGTATTGACTATTGTATGTTGAACGAGAGGACGATCAAGAATAGGTATCCTTTGCAGAGGATCAACGACCTATTCAATTAGCTAAGTGGAGCTAGAGTGTTCTCCCAACTGGATTTGGCGATTGGTTTCCATCAGCTAAGAGTGGCAGAGAACAGTATTCCTTTGACCGCATTTAGGACTAGATATGGGTCTCACGAATGGTTGGTTATGCCATTCGAGTTTACTATTGCGCCAACTTTCTTCATGGATTTGATGAACTGGGTTTTCTGAGAGCAGTTGGATAGGTTCATGATGGTTTTTATTGACAACATTTTGGTATATTCTAAGAATGAGAAGGATCATGCGAATCATCTTAGAATAGTGTTAGAGAAGCTAAGGCAACATCAGCTAAAGGCGAACTTCTCCAAGTGTCATTTGTGGAAGAAGGAAGTTAAGTTCCTTGGTCATGTAGTTTCCGTTGAAGGGTTAGCAGTTGATCCGGGTAAGATTGAAACCGTTAACAATTGGAAAAGACCAGAGACGGTAAGTGAGATTAGAATTTTTCTAGGACTTGCAGGATACTACCGAAGGTTCATTAAGGATTTCTCACAGATAGTGGCATCTTTGACTATATTAACTAGGAAGGACATGATGTTTGTTTGGTTTGAAAAATGCGAGGAGGCATTCCTAAGTTTAAACATTTGTTAACCAATACACCTATGTAAGTAGTTCCTGATAGGAATCAGGGGCTGATAGTTTACACCGATGCATGTGATATTAGGTTAGGTGCTGTGCTAATGCAGAATGGAAAAGTAATCACCTATGCTTTTAGACAGTTTAAACCGCATGAAGTGAGATACATGACTCATGATTTGGAGTTGGCAGCGGTAATCTTCGCGTTGAAGGTGTGGAGACATTTACTTGTAGGAGAAAGGTTTGAGCTATTTATGGATCATAAGGCTCTACGGTATTTACTCTCAGAAGGAGCTGAACATGAGATAGCAGAGATGGCTGGAGTTTGTTGCATCTTATGATTTTAGCATCGAGTATACACCGGAAAAAGGAAATAAGGTAGCGAAAGGAAATAAGGTGGCGGATTTACTTAGCAGGAAACATCAAAACTATATTGGCAGAATGGAAAGACTTGGAAGCACCGGCTATTTGCAGTGTGCAGTTGAGGTCGACTACTGGATCTAGTCGTAATATCACCATGATGTTTTGTTTGGAAGTTCGACCAGTTTTGATCGAACGAATTTCTTCTGGGTAGAAAGAGGATCCTTGTTAGTCGAGAGGATTAAAAGGTTAGAAGCTGGAACCGAGATTGATGACTTAAAGGAATTTATTCTTGATCGTAGGGGTTGGTTAAGGAAGAAGGAACGGTTATTTGTTTTGGATGTTGGGAAACTTAGGAAGGAAGTCCCGAGGGAATGCCATCGATCGAAGTTTACGATTCATACTGGGGGAACCAAATGCATCAGGATATGAAGAAAAGTTTATTCTAGGAAGGAATGAAAAGGGATGTTGGCTTATGGGTAAAATAGAGTCTTAACTGTCAGCATGTAAAAGCCGAGCATCAAAAGCTAAGTGGTTTGCTTCAGCCTTTGGAGGTTCCAGTTTGGAAATGGACTTGATATCTTGGATTTTATTGACAGGTTGCCAAGGTCAAATCGAGGTAATGAAAGTGTATGGTTCATAGTGGATAGATTGACCAAGAGTGCCTATTTCATTCCAGTTAGGTCAACCGGGACGACACCCGTTTTGGCTAAGTTGTTCGTATTGAACAAAATTAGACTGCATGGAATTCCTAGTAGTATAGTCGGTGATAGAGATACTTTATTTACTAGCAAGTTTAGGAAGAGCGTGCAGAATGTGTTAGGCCCTAAGCTCAAGATAAATACCGCTTACCATCCTCTTACGGATGGGCAGATAGAGAGAGTCAACAAGGTACTGGAAGATCTATTGAGGGCTTATTTGCAGATTTTAGTGGTTCTTGGGAAGATCATTGGCACTTAGTGGAATTTTCCCATGATAGTAGTTATCAGACTATTATAGGAATGAAGCCTTTTGAATCTTTGTATGGAAGGCCATGCAAATCACCAGCACGTTGTTTAGAGATCGAAGATAGATTGGTCCTTGGTCCAGATTTGGTGAGAGAGGCAACGGAAAAGATCGAGTCGATACGGGAAAGAATGAAGGAAGCTCAGTCTAGGTAAAAGAGATACGCAGCCAAAGGGTGTAAGGACCTAGAGTTCTCAGTTGGAGATATATTTTTCATCAAGGTATCGCCAATGAAATGTATGGTTAGGTTTGGGAAGACCGGGAAGCAAGCATCGAGATATGTTGGACCATTTCCTATATTGGAGAGGACTGAGAGACTCGCATACCGGGTAGATTTGTCCAGCAGTTTGGCCAGGATCCAAAATGTGTTTCACATTTCGCATCATGATCCAGAAACTACTACCGCTCTGATGGCACTAGAGGACTTAGTAGTGGAACAAGATATGACTTTTGTGAGGCAACTGGTTTTTGTTGTGGCAAAAGATGGAAAGAGGTTAAGAAACAAGACAGTTAGGTTGGCCAAAGTTCAATGAAGCGACAACGTGAAAGATTATACTTGGAAGACGGAAGACGGATTAGGGCTACGTCTCCTGGGCTATTTTAGATGGTATGTTCCATATAGATTTTATATAGAATTCGGGTGGTAGGTTATACTAGCTTTGCTTGCATGGGATATATGGTTTTTGTGTGTCCTCGCTTAAATTTTAGGGACAAAATTCTTTAAGGAGGGAGTCGGTAATGCCCTTGAAATTAGTTAACATTATTTGGGATATTTAATTAGATAAAGTAAATAGAATAATATGAATAATTAGGGAGATGAGATTAATAAATCCAATGGTCGTGTCGTAATAAATGAACTAAAATAGACTTAACTAAATTAAGAAGGAGGAATTTCCTAAGGAGTAAACTTAGAAATGGGGCTGCATTCCTTAGTACAAATTTCTTCCTCCACCTTAATAAACTTTAACTTTCTCATTCATAACTTGTTACCTATACTTAGACAGACCATTAAAAGCTCTAGGAAGAGAAATAAATTGAAGATAAAGCTAAAGAATTAAAGTTAAGAAATTATCTCATTCTCCAATTACTAATCAATGTGAATAATCATGTTTATCATCTCATTTTTCTATGTTTGGATTAGTTATGGGTTATACCCGAGTAATGTTTGTGATTTTGGTTAGGATATAATCGTTTAAACTTTTTTTTGGATAAGATATATGTGTTTTTAAATGTAAATGGGCTAATTAACATAGCTTATTTTGGTTTGGGTAAAATTCCGAATTATATTGATCTTCATAGGCTTTGAAATTTTAATATGTTAAAGTATACAATTTAAAGGATTTTTATTGATTTTTGGAAATTGTTCCTTCGTGGTTTACTATGGTAATTAAACTATTTATGCCCAAGGGCTAAACTAAAAAAAAGGCTTCTGAATTGGTTAAATTCAGAGGGAATTTGCTTTCGAAAATTACTTGGGGAAGAAGAATAGTGTTTTAAGAAAAAAGTTGACTATTTAGTACTTTTTACTATTCGAAAATACTGGAGAAAGCCCCTTGACCAATCAGAATTAGACAAGCAAGAGGAACCATCACTTCCGTAGGGCCAGAACTTGCTTTCGGCTAATTAGCCCGATTTCACCCTTTTGACTAAGTCGGAAAGTACCTTTTTCCTAAGTAAAAAGGTAAGCATTTACCTTTTGCCTAAGTTGGAAGGCAGGAATAATGTCAGAAGGAAGAGAGGCTAAGGGATAGAGGCTGATTCTTTGGCTTTCGTATGGAAATGTAAATGCTTTTGAATTAATAGGTTTCGAAGGAGATCCTTCGACTCCATCATTTTTATAAAGACAAAATTTTATACTCAAGAAGGGGTTTCAAAGGGGATTTTCGAAAGTCTAAACCTTCAAGAGAATTGTTTTAATGTTTTCTAAAAATATATTTTAGAACCTTTCGACTAAGTTGAAAGGCAGGAGAGGAAAAGGAAGAGGTTGCTTCAGAACCTTCCCATTATTTTAAAAGTTAAGTTTTTAATGCCATCAAAGTCATGCTTTCGAAGGAGTTACTTTCGACTAAGTCAAAAGGAAGGGAACGAATTCGAAAGGGGCTACTTTTGCTACTACTCTTTTATCTTTTTAAATCCAAATTTTTAATGCCTTCGAAAGCAGTGCTTTCGAAGGAGATATTTGCTATCGAAGGGATGAAGTGGAAAGGGTGCTTTCAACTCAGAAATTCGAAAGGAACAAAGTTGAAGAGGATCATAAATACTTATCTTTATTTGAATATGTAATGGGGATTCTTATATAAAATGAATGTTAATAAACCTTAGGAACACCGGGGTAGGTTTAATGTTTTCGATACATAGTTTGGGGTCACAAACAGAAATATGCTTTTGAAAACATACATTAGGGCTATCAATATGCTTTTATTTAATTTAACCTAATTGGGGCTACCAATGGGAATATGTTAAACATGTGCTATACCTGGGGAAAATAAGTAATCATGGGGATCATGAATTTTAATAAATAATCATGGGAATAATGATATTTTCAATTGGCTAAGTGTTGGGTTCTTAGTTAATCTAGGAGAACCATGGAATGTGCGGTGGATAGCCTGCATCAAATTTCTAAAGAAAATAATGTTTTTCCAAAGGTGGTTAGCCTTGGGATTTGGCACAGAAGGGTTCATAATTATCCTAAGAAAACTATGAAGTGTGCAGTGGATATCCCACACCAACTTTTATAAAACAATGTACGATTGATAATCTACATTTATTTTAAATGGATTTGGCACGGATATTCCTATTAAATTATGACAGATAGTCATTTTAAAGGTTTTAGAGGGGAACTCTAATAAATTGATTTTAGATGGAAAATCTAATAATTTGCTTTTAGATAGGATAATCTAATGAATGGGTGGATGGGATATCCAATATATATGGTTTATGGCTTTATTTCATATTATGGTAAGACTAATCATTTTGGGTGTAGGAGCATAATAAATGATTTGCATGTTTTGCTTTGGATACTAGGGAGGGGACAACACGTCTGTTAAGCGGCGTGGTCTCACTAGATATCTATTTATGATAAGAGATGATAAGGGATTATTCATGCCAGACTTATTGTCTAACTCAAAGTTTGTGTTTCTCTACAAACTCTTGGGTACTCAAAATTAATTTGAGTCGTCTTAGAGTGGGAAGTTTTTAGGTTTTTGGACGAATAAGCTTCCGGAGACGTGCAAGAGGCAGTGTTAGCTATATAAGAGCAAATTTATGTATTCTGCTATGATGTACTAAGAAATGTAAGGTTCATATTTGTTAGTTCTCTGATCATCATAGGGGGACATCTTCATATGTCTCTCTTATCGTATTTTACACATATATATGTGATCTGAATGTGGTTAACATCTGGGATTATGTAATGAAATCTGAATATTATTCATATGAAATGAGAAATTTTGTTTTGTTGAAGTTTAATTTTTTTTAATATTCTTATGTTTCTGTGTTACCGATAGTTCGAGATTCCGATTTCGGTCACTCAGAAATAACACTTATGAATGACTGCAGCATCCGTAGCGTTAGTTTTGGGCCTTCGGAAACTGGAAGTTACAATTCCACTACGGCTAAGGGCAACATCTAGCTCCTTTTTATGATCCATTTCCAAATGAATAACCGCTTTAGATATTCCTTTAGCACTCTTCTCTGTCACGGCTACCTTAGTGGTCTACTATATGATGTTATTATCTTGGTATTTGACTTTTTTTTATCATGGATCGCCTCTAGCATAAGGTGATCGATTTCATGTTGCTTTTCAATAGATACCTCAGAAATTTTCTCAGCTAAGTGTTGTAGTGTTTCATGCTATACAAAAATTATTGACACATGTAAGCGAACTCGCTTTAACACACCTTAGAATTGTATGAATAGAAGAAAGATACTTTAGTCCATCAAAGAAGATTTTCGAAAATTTGACCTTATGTTCGGCCAACTGTTCAACCGTAGAGGCCTCAGAAATGTGATGGTTAAAGTAGTGTAACCCCATAGCTTCATGACATTATTTAAGATATTTAATTGGTTAAATAAAATAGAATAATGTGAGGATTAATTGGTTGATATTTGTTTTGGCTAAGGGTAGCCGTGCCATAATAGGGTGTTAACTTATTTTGAAATAACTTAAAACAAAGGCGTTAGGAAATGACAAGGGCAATATGGAAAATAGGTGAAGCTTATATTCTAAACCATTAGGAGAAAAGAACTCACGTTCATTTCATTTTATCAAAACTAAAATGACTAAGGCCATGCCATTTTCACTCTTAAGAAGAAGACTAAAGTTAGGATTCAAGAGAAGGAGGATAATCTACTAAATCAAAATCAAATCTCGTATCTATAATCTCAAGCCAAGGCAAATAATTACTACATTCCATTATATTTTGTTTTTTGGTTTTAAGACAAAAATCTGAAATGTTTTTGCAAGTTTATGTCATGTTTTAATGATTAAAGTGGAATATATTTATTGGTTGGTGAAATATGCATGTTCATAATTCTTATAGGATATGTTTGATATGAAAACCCTTTTGGATGACATCCAAATGACTTGAAAGTTTAAATATAGGTCATAATTGATATTTTAGAGATGGGTTTCAATTTTCATAATTTACCGAATTATGGTGGATATTATATTAATTTTCTAGTGAAGGAAATTGTTTATTGGGATATGAATTATTTTCGGCTAATATATTAATTATTTGGGGATGAAATTTTTATATGTTAGGCAACATATTAAAATAGATTTTCTGGGAATTGTCTAGATTTTTCCTAAGCGTTTTGACGGATGTATAAATAATTTAAGGTATAGAACTTAAATGTTTTATATATCTAGTTAAGGAGAAGAGGCATTTTGTAAAACAAAATTATTATTTAAATCTGAAATTTGCAGCAGCATTTTTCTAAAAGTAAATGTTTTCCAATGAGAATTTGTTAAAAGAGCAGTTTAGTTGAAAAGTTACCTTCTTTAAGTTAAAAACAAGGAAATCACGCATTTGACATGTTTCAGTCGTTTAGGGCATAATACATTCCGACCCATACCTTTCGTCTAAGTCAAAAGGATTGAACCTTTCGATAAGGTTAAACCAATGCATATAGTATCAAGTACTTAGTGCGTAATGAATTGGGCAGAGTCGAAGGGTTCCTAGTCGAAAGGTTGATGGCCAAAAAGGTTGGATTATGTTTGTTTTGTAAACCAAAAGCATTTGCCAACTTTGCTTTCGAAATTGAGTTTTTGACTTGGTTGCTTTCGATCAGGTCAAAATGTTTAAAAGTAAGGTTTTAAACCTTTTGACACTATTGAAAGGTTACTGCTGCCACTTTGTTTTGAAACCATCCGACATAGTCAAATGGTTATAGCCACTTTATACAAATGTTTTGTTTGAACCTATCGATGAGGTCGAGGGTTTTACTTTAATTGATTTCGAATGGTCTATTTTTTTAAAACCATCTGCTTCTCCCAATGCTTTCAAAAGGAAGCTTTGGCCTAGGTGACTTATCCTTGTTTTATAAGTTGAAGTATAACCCAAAGCTTTCGAAGGAGTTGATTTAAAAGATGCTTTAAGGCTTTCGAAGTAGAACTTTCGTCTTATCCAAAAGGTTGTTCCAATGAAGTTAAAAGCTTTTAAAAAAGGATTTTCATCTGTTTAAATTTGAACCCAAAAGTTTTTGAAAGGTTTTAGAGGGTTAATGCTTTTGAAAGGTTTTGTTTGCTGGATGTTTCTAAAAGGGGGTCGATGGAAAAGCTTTCGAAGGGTTTGAAGGCTGAGCTTTCGATGGAGTCGAAAGGTTACCTCTCGTAAGGGTCTAAAGGTTTTTATTTCTGAATGATTTTGGAAGGTTTGAAATGGAAAGGGTTCCAAAGGTATTCCAAGGAAATGTTTTAATTGTTTTAAACAAGATGTTTAAGTTTTTATTGCGTTCGAAAAGTTTGAAGTTCAATGGGTTCAAAAGGTTTGAGGTTCAATGGTTTCGAAGGGTTGAGTTTCAATGGTTTCGAAAGGTTTTGAACTTTAAGGGTTTTGAGGGTACCAATGGAAACAATAATGAATATGATCTAAGTTAGGGGATGGAATGACCCAGCATTTTGCGTTATTTGAAATTGAATGTTTATTACTTTTAAATATTTAAAAGTTAATTTTTAACTTGAATTCCAAATATAACTATTTATTGGATAATCTAATTATTAAATTTAATAATTGAATATTGGTTAAAATATCTAATCTTGAGATTTAGGCCTATTAAAAATAATTTAAAGGCTTATAAAATTTATATTAATAATGGTGAAGATAACAAAACTTTTAAACTTGAATTTAAAAGTGATTTGTTCAGTTTTAGAAATATATGATTTGAATTAATGTGTACAAATAGCCATCCGGGACACAGTCTTGGATCTCGACGATTGAATCTGTAATAGTGTATTATTATCGGATTTCAAATTTCGTGACTTTTGGAGTTAACCTTTGGTCGTACGGGATATAAATGCACCGAAATTAATATCGAAAATCAATATAATAATTGGATCCAAAAAGATATCTTCTCCATACGATCGAATTAGGGCTCTAAACCTTTTCCATCGCATTCGGAATAGAGGTATAACATTATAAACGCCTAGCGGTATGCCTCGTTAGGGATTTGAGATTTCGAGTTACGAAATCAAGACGGTTTGAAAATTTAATTAATTAACGTATATATATGTGTGTGTGTGTGTGTGTGTGTAGATATGTGTGTGTATTAGTCTTTTCTTTCTACAACTAGAATTTGACTAAACCTAGTAAAACACACAAGGATCCTTTTTAAAAGAACACACGCAACAGTGAACCGAACTAGAGGAAAAAAATGAAAGCTTTAAATAAAAATTATAACTCTATTTTAACTCAACAAAAAAATGAAAAACCAATTTTAAAAACAAAATTTCACGGTGTGCTTCGGTCTGGCATGATTTATGGTAGGTGCGGCATTTGTTTTGTAGATCGTCTGTAGGCATGTACAAGAGCTCGAACTGGGGTTCGATTTATCGTGTGATTGAATCATTGATTGGAAAATTGGGTATTGGATTTGAGCAAGGAAGACGCGTCGGCGACCAAATTTTTGAAAAACACGATGGCTTAGGGCCGATCGCGACATCAGCGGTGTCGCGTGGGAAGGCAGCGATCGCATTTCGAATGGGGGTCTCGATTGAGGTAAGTAGGTGCTTGACAGGTGGAGCTCGAGACGAGAAAGCTAGATGCGAAGTCGAAACTTGATTTCATGCATTGAATCTCCTTGTCACTTGTTTAATGTACACGAGAGTTTTATTCGTGCGTGTATAGGCGTAAAAGAGGAAGAAGAAGAACGTGGGTTCGGGTGTTTGTGTCGTGGGCTTGGGCTGTTTTCTAAGAAATAAAATAAAATAAAAGGAAATAGAAAGAACAAAAGGAAGGAGAAAAAAAAAGAAAAGAAAAAGAAAAGAAAAGAAAAGAAGGGGACTACAGGGTGTTTTGGGAAGGAGATTTTTTAGGGCTGGCCGGGTTTTTAAATGGGTATGGGCTTGTTCTTTTAGAAGAAAAAATAAATAAATACTAGAGATAATTTAATTTAAATTATCGGCAACTTATAAAGTCTATAACTCATGCATACGAGATCTGATTCGGACGATTCAAGTTGCGTTGGGACCATAATGTCATCACATATGCATAGGAATTGGATTGGTCGAGATACGAGGTTGCAAAATTTTCAAATAATTTCAAACGTGTTCGAATTGAATTGGGAATGGAATGCGAGAGCGACAGGAAAATCAATGTGAGTTAATCTCACCCAATTTTGAATTGCTCCAATTAATTTTAAATAGCTAAAATTAATTACTGATTGATTGATTGAATTGATAAATTATTACCAGTTGAATGTGATATTATATATAATAGTATATATATTAGCAATTGGAGTGATATTCCCGCATATATATAGCGGCTGAGATCCTATACACCCCGCATAATAACAGATGACCCTATATACCACGATATCCCCCTTGAAGTGGGATTGGTATTTTTTTATACTATATTAACTTATATGGATGCAGGGAAATAAGTTGGAGGGATCCGGTTGGATTTCTCAAAAATGTTAAAATTAATTTCATATTTCGATATATGATTTGTTTGGATAATTTATGGTAGATAATAGATGTGATTTGAATGTAATGGATGCTACGGTAGTTTTGGCCTAGATGGTATTTTTAAATACCGATAATAAATGTTTGAAATTTGGAAAGAAAAAAATTGGAAGTAAAATATTTATAGTGAAATTTGGATTTAATTAAAAGAAAGAAATTTGGGGAAAATAAGTAGTTTGATTTTAAACTAGTACTTAATAATTTCAAAATGTGGAAAAATAGAGATTTTGGAATAATTTAAATAAAAAGATTTAAATAATAAAACTTAAGCGATATTTGTTTGTGTAAAAGGATTTATTTTAAAAAGCGAGATTTAAAATAGTTTGGGAAATAAAAATGAAATTTGAAAATAAAACATAAAATTATTATACTAGGTTTTAAATAAGATTTTAAATTGTGAAAAGGAACTGGAATCCGAATTTAATGGGGTTTGGAATATAGTTGGGGTTATTTAAAATTTTGATTTAAAATGGAATTCAATTTGGAAAATCGATTTGTAATCGATCAAGTATTGTGAAACCATTATAAACGGGAAATGATACTATGCAATTTATAATCAAAGTTTATAAATAAAGTGAAGTGATTATCAGTGGATAAATTGAAGTTATAAATTTGCCCTGAGGATTTATAAGAGATGGGTAAATTGGTTTAAAAATAAATGGCACATTTATTTTTAGAAATGTGAAAAGGAATTTACGGAGTTGGGACGTAAATCAAATTGGGAATAAAGCGAGAGAGATTTATGAATGTAGACTGGCTATATTGGATTTGAAAAATATATTTTTATCGAGGAATTAAGTTTGTTTTAAAAAAGGAATTTTTAATTATTAAATTAGGTAATTTAAAAATGTTTAGCAAAAGAGTATTTCCAGAAAGTTGTTATTTAATATTCTAATTATCGAAACAAACTATATATTTGTAAACGAGTCTTGCAAATAGATTAGAAGCTTATTAATAAATACAAATTTCTTATTGTTTCAAAATTTTGTATTATTTTAAATGGTTCTAAAGCATACTTTATTATTAATTAAGTTAGTTATAATGAGTTGATATTAAGTAAATTATTTAAGAATTAATTAGTATTATGATTTTAAAAGGATAAATTATTCAATATTAATATTAATTTTGTATAATAACTTTATAAAAGAGTATTTTCCTAAAATAGACTTGAAAATTTAGATAGGAATTTTACAAGTACTACTTTGAAAAAAAAATATTTAATAAAGTTTTTGGAAAGTAATGGTATACTTTCATGGCGTAACCAGAGGCAGTGAGTGCCTGCAATTAAGTTTTGGATTTCTCTAGGATAGAGACATAACCATCGAGTTGTGAATCCATGGATGATACCACACGTGGTGCTTTCCATATTTATTTTAAAAAGTTTTCAAATATTTTGAAAGAATGGTTAGTAAATGTACTTACTTCAATAAGATAAGTACATGACTATTGATAAGAGATTTAATTTGCTAAAATTAAATTAAAAAGAGATTTAGTGTTTTTAAGTGGAAAAGGAAATATTTGGTTAAATGATTGTTTATTTGATAGTTAAATAACTGACTATCAAATCTAGACCCAAATTATAACTTTCGGAATACGTAGGCGAAACACGGGAATTATATGGTACAATTACCGTTCGAGGTGCTATACTGTACTTATAAACTCATTTCGTTCTTCTAGGATGTTATAAGGAAATCCACCCACTAGTGATTAGGAGGTGATCTCCGATCTTATTTTTGTCTGTTTATTTCTTAAAGATCCGGGGTTGAGTTTTTAGGAAAATATCGAATGTTTTCGAAGAGACCGGGATCGAGTAAGTTATCTGAAATCCACTTCGATCCAACAAATATGTTTTCGAAAGGAAACATGAGCATGAAATCGAAGATGGTGCAGTGAAGTGCAATGGCTAATTGCTATTAATCTTGAGGATGATTCCAAAATGGATGTAGTAGGAATAGTGCCTTCGGTTCCGTTTGGACCTAGAACGGACTTATATGGATGAATGGTATCAGTACATTGTCATTAGAGGACAACGAGCATTCTAAGTGAAAATCCCTTTAAAAAGGTAATCATAGCCTCTAGCCTCATCAACCGGGAATGACCAAAAATCAGTGGAGATGCAGCACGACTAAATGGGTCGCACCCAATTAGGGTATGTATATCACCTTTACTCTCGGATATTATTACTACATTACATGGAAGGAGCTTGGAAAGGGTGGGAACACCTAGGGTGATAGCATATTCGGTCTATCCATTTTTAGGGGTAGTCCGGTCTTGTGTTGTAGGGGATTCCGGCATGGTCCACGATACATTTTTCTAGATGTGTACTGTGGTAGTTCGTACCCCGGTGCCTAGTATGTTCGTATGGAATCCATTCTCCAATACGTGCCCTTTATGGTTTTAGTTGTAGAGCCTAGTATGCTGGAATTTAATCAATGCAACAATTTTAGCTATTTGAATAAGTGTTGGTACTTAGACACTATTATAATATCAGATGAATTTGATATAAAATGTTTTGGTTATCGTAAGATAAAAAGCCACCGTGTTTATATGTGGCGTGGTCTTACGAGATACCTTTAATTTTCAAAGGATTTCGATAACTTTAATAATTCAAATTGAGTGTGTTTCTCACATTGGTTTTCCAGACTGACTTGGGTGTTATATTATTATAATGCTCAGGTCAGGCCAAGTATTACAGATGCAGGATAGGATGCTATGGAGCTCAGGAGACGAGCTGGATGACGAAGATGTATCAACGTACTTGATTTTTATTCCGCTGTGTATTGTAGGCTGCATATTCAGCTTTTTTAAGGATAATTTATTTTAACTGTCTGGTATTGCGTTAATAATTGTTGTACTCTGATGATGTAATATGTAAATAACAGTTGTAGTTCTTTTTGTTTAAAGACATGTTACTATCTATTATATATTGTTCTGCTACGATTGTGAGATTCTGTGTTATTTTTTTTTTATTCTCTTCTTCTACCTCTTTCTTCTTTTTCCTTAGAGATCTGGTATCTTCGGAATTCGATTGTTCAGCATGTAATACAGTGAACGTATTGATGTCGATTTTCGAGCGTTGAAAATATCGATCGTGACACTTGGTATCAAAGCTGAAGGTAAAGCGAGAACCTTGGCTTTGATGAGGTAACTCAATAGAGATAGGGTCAGAATCACCCTAAAATGAGTTTGAGTGTATTAATAGATATTAGCACGTATTTTTTAGTGAATATAAAAATTATTTTATATTGTGTATTGAGTGGCTTATGGATTCTGGTCAATACGAGCAATTAACTTTATTGATAGGGATTCCTAAACACTTAAACAGAGCTATTCGACATAGTATTGTTTTTGAAATGGGGTAAATGAAATAATTTTACCCAGATTATTTTATATATAAAGCAATAAGTTTTCAGAAATTATTATAGTTGTATATGTTGTGCTTGGTTGTTAGGAAATGATAATATTAAACTATCATCGTTGTTGTTGTAGTGATGGAATAAAATAATTGATATTATGATCAACAGTTAAGAAATAATTCATAAAACAAAATGGAACTATTAAATATGATTTTATAAATATGGGTTATAATTTGAAACGAAATGAAATTTCAGGGGTATATTATAAAGATGAAATGGTTTATAAATATGATTTATAAGGGATTTAAAGGTTGGAAATTTGGGAATTTAATTCCCGTTGGTTTTAAAACTTGTTTCAAGTCTTGAAAAATAATAGTGGTATTACTTGGAGAATATTTTGATTTGGAAAATTTTGAAAGGTTTTTAAAAGAATAAATGCACTGAACTCACTTCGGTCGTTGGAAAAAAAATTCAGTGATGACTGTAGCATCATCGATGTTCATTTTCGAGTTTTCAAAGGAGGAATTGCCACCTCGATGATTTGAATTAGAGTTTGTTTGCAAAAGTAGTTTCGGTTTTGAAACTCAAAGAAATAATTTGTTATACTAAGGGATTTTGGATATATATGGTTTCAAAAATGATCTGAAACACTTAGAACAAATTTGTTTAACTCTGGAGTTTTGATTTAAATGTTTTATGGGAAATAAATAAGTTTGAATACTTAAAAAAATTTGAATTTGATTTTGTGGATTGAAATTTAACTTAAATTAAGTTAAACAAGAGTGAATTTTGATAAAATTAAGCCTAAGTAGGCTAAATGGAATAGTTATTGGAATGGAATATATTAAGCTGGAAATACATTAGCGGATGAACTAATTAAATTAATTAGCAAGTAAATGAAATTGAAATTGAATATTGGAATGATATTTAACTCGTATCATGTTAAATAAAGTAAAATTGAAAAAAATTATTTTGAGTTGCACTAAACAAAATAAATTTGGAAATATAATCAATTGAGTTAAATTGGAAAATGGGAATTGAATTTGAATATAAATATATATAAAAGCTTAAGTGGTGAAGTGGTAATAAATGTAGTTACTTTTGTATAAAATGTTTATAAATTTAAGAAAAATTATGAAATAATTCAGAAATGAAGTAAGGCTTGATGGGACAAATTCTTTAGTGAAAATAGTATGGAAGGGAACATAATATGTAAATCAGTGAATGTGAAGTTTAAATGGGTATGATAATTGTGAATAATTGAATGGAAAGAAAGTAAATGTGAATAAAAAGGATTGGATATAGCTGATAATCAATTAGAAGTTAATACGTAAGTTGTACGTATATTATTTTGTTCGCATAACAATTTGATCCAGATTCGAGCACAGAATTTCTAGATAGTTTATATGGATCCGAGTTAGGATTTTTCACTCGATTTTCGACGGCGAACCCTGGATGTGGATTTTTGATTGATTCTGATATTCTCTATCATAATATACGGCCCAGGATTTTGCATTATTTGAAATTGGAATATTTAAATGAATAAAAGTTAAATTTTAACTTGAATTTCAAATACAACTATTTATTGGATAATCTAATTATTGAATTTAATAATTAAATATTGGTTAAAACATTGAGTCTCGAGTCTTAAGCCTGCTAAAAATAATTTAAAGGCTTATAAAATTTATATTAACAATGGTGAAGATAATAAAGCTTTTAAAATTGAATTTAAAAGTGATTTATTTAGTTTTAAAATATATCGTTTGAATTAACATCAAATAGCCACCCGGGGCATAGTCTCGAATTTTTACGAAACTAGTTCCATTGGATCCGTAATAGTGTATGATTATCGAGTATCAAATTTTGTAACGTTTGGAGCTAACTTTTAGTTGTACAAGATATAAACGAACTGAAATTAATATCTAAAATTCAATATAATAATTGTGCCCAAAAGGCTATCTTCTCCATACGATTGAATTAGGACTCGAAGCCTTTTCTATTGCATTCATAATAGGGGTATATCATTATAAACACCTAGCAGCACGCCTCGTTAGGGATTCGAGATTTCAAGTTACGAAATCGAGATGATTTGAGGATTTTATCAATATGTGTGTGTGTGTGTTTGTGTGTGTGTGTGTGTGTGTGTGTGCATTTCAAACCAGTCTTTTGTTTCTACAACCTAGGATTTGACCAAACCCAGTCAAACACGCAAGGAGTCACGTCTTTCCTCCTTTTAAAAAAAACACATGTAATAGTGAACAGAAGTAGAGAAAAAAATGAAAGTTTTGAAAAAAATTATAACTCAATTTTTACTCAACAAAAAAAATTAAAACCTATTTGATAAACCTAATTTCACCTTGTGCTTCGGTCTGGCATGATTTATAGGAGGTGCGGCATTTGTTTTGGTGATCGACTGTAGGTGCGCACAAGAGCTCGAACTAGGGTTCGATTTATTTCGTGATTAGATCATCGATTGGTAAATTGGGCATTGGATTTGAGCTTGGGGAAGGAAGACGCATCGGCAGTCAAAGTTTGGAAAAACATGGTGGCCTAGAGTAGATCGTGACATCTGTTGTGTCGCGTGGGAAGGCAGCGATTGCATTTTGAATGGGGGTCTCGGTGTGAGGAGGTGCTAGACAGGTGGAGCTTAAGACGAGAAAGCTAGCGGCAAAGTCGAAACTCGATTTCGTGCATTGAATCTCTGTGTCACCTCTTTAGCATACATGCGGGTTCTATTCGTGCGTATATAGGCATAAACGAGGAAAAAGAACCAAGGTGGGTTCGGGTCTTTGTTTTGTTGGCTTGGGCTGGTTTGTTAAGAAAAAAAGGAAATAGAAAGAAGAAAAGGAATAAGAAAAAAAAGAGAAGAAAAAAAGAAGAAGGAGACTGCAGGCTATTTTGGGAAGGAGCTTTTTCATGGCGGGCCGGGTTTTTAAATGGGTATGGGCTTGTTCTTTTAAATAAAAATAAATAATTATTAGTGTTAATCAAATTTAAATTATCGAAAACTTATAAAGTATATAACTTATGCATACAAGGTCCGATTCGGATGATCCAAGTTGCGTTGGGATCGTAGTTTCATCACATACGCATAGGAATTGGATTAGTCGAGATTTGAGCCTGCAAAATTTTCAAATAATTTCACACGCGTTCGAATTGTATTAGAATCGGAGTGCGAAAGCGATGGGAAAATCAATGTGAGTTAATCTCACTCAATTTTGGGCTGCTGCAATTAATTTTGATAGTTAAAATTAATTATTGATTGATTGGTTAAATTGATAAATTATTATCAATTGAATGTGATATTATGTATAGTAATATATATATTATAAATTGGATTGATATTCTATATATATATATGTGTGTGTGTGTGTGTGTGTGTGTAGGATGAGACCCTACACGCCCCGCATAATAGTGGATGACCTATATACCACGATGTCCCCCTCAAAGTGGGATTGGTGTTTTTTATACTGCATTAACATCTGTGGATGTAGGGAAACAGGTTGGAGAGATCCGGCTAGCATCCTCAAAAATGTTAAAATTAATTTCATATATTGGTATATGATTTGTTTGGATAATCTGTGGTAGATTATAGTGTGATTTGAATGTATTGGATGCTATGCTAGTTTTGGCCTAGATTTTGGTACTTTCAAATACCGATAATAAATGTTTGAAATTTGGAAAGAAAATAAAAAAGAAATTAGAAGAAAAATATTTGTAGTGAATTTTGGATTTAATTAAAATAAATGAATTTGGGGAAAATAAATAGTTTGATTTCAAATTAGTACTTAATAATTTGGAAATTTGGAAAAATAAAGATTTTGGAATAATTTATATAAAAGGATTTTAAATAAAAAAACTTAAGAGATATTTATTCAAGTGTAAAAGGATTTATTTTAAAAAGCGAGATTTAAAATAGTTTGGGAAATAAAAAGGAAATTTGAAAATAAAATATAAAATTGTTATACTACATTTTAAATAACATTCTAAACTATGAAAAGGAAGTGGAATCTGAACTTAGTGGGGTTCGGAACATAGTTGGATTATTTAAATTTATTATTTAAAATGGAATTCAATTTGGAAAATTGATTAGTAATCGATCAAGTATTGTGAAACCATTATAAACGGGAAATGAGACTATGGAATTTATAAACAAGGTATACAAATAAAGCGTGATAATTTGGATTTTTGGGCATCTAATAATTGGTAATTTACAGATTTTTACTATTGAAAATACTGATGTATAAGTTGAACCAATAAAATTATGATAATTAATAATATCCGGATATAAATATTAATTTGATAATCTCCTGATATAATTATTTAAATTGGAAAAATTTATCCTTTCAAAAAAAATATATTTGTTTATATATAAATAAAGAGATTGTAATTAGAAATTGATTTGGAGTTCAAAAATAAATATCTTTTAAAATAAATTGGATTTAAAAACTAATAATTTGTTTTTTAATATATAATATATATAATGATTTGGGAGATTATATGTTGAATTCAATATAATAATTTTCAAAAGCTATTTAAAGTTAAAATTCCATATATTAAAAACTTATATATATTATATATATATATGTGTGTGTGTGTGTGTGTGTGTGCTTATTTATTAAGGTATGATTAGATTTTAAAATCATTTTCTTTAAAAATTATATAAGTATAAATAAAAAAGAAATGCATTAATTAAAAATAAAAAATGTATAAATAAAAAAATAAAAATATATATAAATATATATAAAACTAAATTGAAAATATAGTATAAAAATTATATAAACGTATTAAATACATTAAGACATGAAATAATACAAGTGTGAGATAATTACTACATGTATTTAACAAATGTAAACCATATAACATTAGATGGAACAAGTGTAATCATTTTTAACATGCAAATATGACAAGTGACTTTTGTTTCTTTATTTTTCAAAATAATAAATAAAATGTAAACAGGTTATATATACACATCTACTACTTCTACTCTTGCTATTTTTCTTTTATAAAATAAAAGCAAAGCCATGAGAAAATCTAAGGCAAACCAGAAAATAAAAACAAATCTAAAACCAAATCAAGGATCATCAGATCAAAGTTCAATTCATCTAAATCAAGCAAGATTAGTTTCAAATCTAAAAACCTGAGCAAAGCAAAGATCATCTAAAAGCCTGAAGTAGTTCGAAATCAAACAAATTCAACTGAATATTAAAACAAACAAATCTCAAGCCTGAAGCTATAGATCAAAAGATCAAGTAAAGTTAGATCATTTCAAGCTATAGATCAAATTAAAGTAAATCAAACATGTTCCAGTTTTTAAAACTCAGATTTCTGGATTCTCAGGCTTCTTTGTTCCAATCCAGATGAGTAAACTACCTTTGTAGAAGCTTAAATCTGTTAAATCTTGTTTGCAAGTGATAAGTACTTAAAGTTTGTTATGGATAAATGTTTGTATGGATGGGAGACATGCCTGCATGTTTGTATATTGTGTGCATTTCAATACACTTGCTCTGTTTTTAGCTCTATCGGATTTAAATAAGTTCAAAAACCCATTTCTCTTCCTATAATCTCCTATAGGTTATGATTTATAAACAAAATATGTTTGAATTGAAAATAATTTCTAGTGAAAATTTTGAGTAAATATTTTTGGAAAAGGAAATTACAGTAAAAATCATTTAAAATCAGAAAAATCAAGTAGCTAGATTCCATGTTTCAATAATAAAAATTGATTTGTATTGAAAAATGGTGATTTTTGATGTTAAAATCATAATTTTTAAGATTGGGATTGATGAGATTTTTCGAGATGATTGATATTGGGTATTCTGTCGATTTCCGATGAACGGTGAAGGTAGGGTCATCGTGATCGAGGCTGGAGGAAGCTAGGATGGTGGGGGTCTTAGGAAAATATTCGTAGGATCTTCTGGCCACCGAAGCGTTGGCGCGACGACGTAGTAGGGTTTTTCGTGTGGGTCTGGTCGACGATGATTCTCGAGCTCGTACGACGTCGATGGTGGACTAAAGGTGATCAAACCAAGAGGGATAAGAGCATGGGATGGTGGCGCGGTTCTGGGTGGAACGGCGAGGTCTCCGTTGATTGAAATGGTCGGAACGAAGCGTTTCCCCGTTGATCAGTTTTGGTTCCTGTTGACTCGAGTAGCTTGATTCTAATTCTCAGGCGAATTCCTTGACCTGGGTGGTCAGGAGGCTCGGGCAGGTCATTGGTGACCTGATGGCAATGGTGACGATGGTCGGAGGCGCGGTGGTGATGTGTACATGTGACCTGTGTCATATGTGTCAGTGGGTTGGGAAAAAGAGAGAAGAAGGAGAAGCTCGAAGATGTGCTCGGGGAAGTTGGATCTTGGCTCGAGTTCGATTTCGGGAAGACTCGCGTGTTAGTAGCAGTTTTTAAAATTTAAGCAAAAAATAAAGTTTTAAAAAGAATGACTTAGGGGATTTTGGGGTTTTACTCGGTGCAAGGCTTGAGAATTCTATTTGATGACTCGGGTCAGGTTAAGTGATAACCAAGTTTTAAAATTTAAATAAAACAAGTTTTTCAAATTTGAATTAAATCAAATTTTAAATTATTTCCTTAAACAAATTGTTTTAAATAATAAAAGTTTATTCAAATGTTTAGATAAATGAAAGTTGTATAACTCATTTTAACTTAAATAAAATTAAGTTAATACTTATGTATATTTAAAAGAATTTAAATTATTGTATTTAAGAAATTAATTTAGAATGGTAAGATGCTTTTAATTATTAATCTAAGGATCTTAAGTTAATTTATTAGTAAATGATGATTTAATTTCAAAGGTTATTTAAATTAGGTCTTAAAGATAAATAGTTTATCTTAAATAATGTTTTGATTAACTTAAGGGTTTTAAGTTAAATTATATGTTAATGATAATTTATGTCAAAGGGTTATTTAATGAGATTTAAATGATGTAATTAATTAAGATATAGGATTTATCTTTTAATTAAATTAGGGCCTTGATTAATTCAGGGATCATTAATTAATTAATTATAGAGTAAATAATTAGTATAATTAATCAAAGGATAATTAACCGATGGGATAATTACTTAATGAAAGTAATTAAGGAAGATGAATAATTAAGGATCGTTAATAAATTTCATAATAACAAATGATTTGTAATTGATTAATGTTAATTAACCGGGATTTTAAAAGTAATTAAAATATTTAATTTAATTTATTTGAGATTAGACTGAATTAATTAGAAATGGACTATTTAATCTTGCTTATGAATGATAAACCTGAATTGAATGTCTGGTTTGTTCGATATCTCTGTTTCGTAATGTGTGATGTGTTGTGTTATGAAATGGCTAGCTTGATCTATAAATAAATGAGAATCATTTATCTGTAATAGATTTCTATGTGTGTGTGTGTGTGTTATTAAAACAACTTGGTTTAAAGATGACATTGAATTCGAAGAGACCGGAGTCGGATATCAACAATATCTGAAACCACTTTGATTAGTAATCTACTATAATTCTTTATAGATTCGAGTTTAGAACCAAATAGGCTGGAATTGGAATAAATTAAGAAACTTAGCCATTTAGCTGAGTAAAAATTCTTATATATTGATTTATAATAAGTAAATGATTATAACAAGTTAAGAACTCATAGAAAGATACGAGTTACCATGATATGTAATAAGTTTTACAACTCAGTATTTCAAGTTATATGGGTTTACTTACGCTGGTTTCCAGCCTGACCCGAGTGTTACTTTGTGCAATGCGCCAGTCAGACCGATTATTATAGATTTTCAAGTTAGGAAGTTCTAGAGCTTAGGAGGCGAGTTGAAAGACATGAACATATGAAGTTTATTCCGCTGTGTACTAAAGTTATACTGTTTATATTCTGGGACAAGTTGTTACAACTGTCCAGTTTTGATGAACCCTGATGTATTGTATGTAAATTAACAGATACAACTTTTCATTGTATAAATGCTATTATGTGATATTATATTTTGATCTGCTGCGAATATAAGATTCTGTTTGTTTTCTGTTTCTTCTTCTACCTCTTTTCTTCTTAACCCTAACAATCTGGGATTTTCGACATTCGACTGCTTGGCACTTCTATAGTGAACGTATTAGTATCGAATTTTCGAGGTCGAAAATTCTGGGTCCGTTACGGTTGGTATCAGAGCTAAAGGTTAAGCGGGAACTTTGCTCTGGTGAGTTTACTCATTAAAGATAGGGTCAGTAGTACCCAAGAATGAGTTGAGTGTATATATATGAGAGCGTACTTGTTATTTTCTTATATAATGATTTTAAAAATGGTTTTTAAAATGATTTTTGTATAAGCTTGTATTTTTATAAAGAATAACTTTTCTAGTTATATATATATTAAGATAATTGATTATTGGTTATTAAAATTGAATAAGATCATAAGAATTTAAGTGATAATATATATATATATCCAAATAGGAATTGGATAACATAAGTTAAACAGATAAGATAAGCTGGAAATGGATTCAAACTAGAAAATAAAATCCTGAAATTTGTAGAAGTGTTTTCAGAATGCTGAATTAAGTTACACTGATTTTATTTTCCAATAAATTAGGAGATAATATATAATGAATTGGTTTCCAGATATGATAATCTTGGTCATTATCATAAAATGGTTGTTATGTCTAATAATGGGATGTTTTTTATAATAATAATTAATGATAAAGCAAAATGGAATATTTTAAGGAAGTAACAATTTAGATAAGTATGATTTATAAATTGAAAAGGATTTAAATTGTGAAGTTTTGAAATCTAAATCTAGAAATTGAAATTGTTAAAAGAAAAAATAAATATTATTCGGAATATTTTTGAATGTAATCTTATTTTAAAACAAGAGATGTTTTAAATTTTTTTAAGGGAATTGTCTGAAAAAAATGAAGAATGGTTTAAAATTTAAAGTATGCAAATGAAATATATATGTATATATAAATAGATGTACATAATATCAAGACGATTTGAAATAAACACTAAATGTTGAGTTTTGAATTTTTCCCTGAAGTGTGATTTAAAACCCCAAGACAAATAAGTTTTTGAACTTATAAGAGGGAATGGATATTGATAAGTAGTTTAAAAATTTAAAATGAAGAATTCAAATTTAGTAGGGTTGACTGGATCAAATGAGTTGAATTTAACTTAGGGAAGTTAAATGGTTGATTTGAATGGGAGTTATGTGTGATCAAAGCAAGTTTGAGTTCTGGAAATTGGTAATGGATGCTATTGATGAATGTATTAAATAATTAGGATGTTTATTTACTTTGACTCAACCAGATATCACCCTGTTGTTATTAATAATTTCTGAAACCGAGAATTAGATTATTTTAATTGAATTAAGAAGTAGATTGAGATAATATATATCCATTACTGAAGTTAAATGAAAATAAAACTTTAATTTGAAATCTTTGCATGATTTTGGTTTTTAGAAATGAAATTATAATTATGGAATGGAATCACTTTGAACTTAAGATTCAAATGTTAAAAATGAACTTACAAACTAAAATTGTTTAAGAATCGTTTCAAAGTTTGAAGTTAAAATTGGGTAATAAATTGGATTCTGAAGATTAAATTGTTTTTGAACTATGAAATAAGTTAAGTAAAGGTAATTTAAAATGGAATTTTGAAATTTGGACTCAAAATCAAATTGTTTAAAGATTTAGGCTGTTAAATTAAAAATAAAGGTTGATTTGATTAAATAATTCAATCAACATTTAAAAATTTAACTCGAATTTATATAATTCGTGATGGTTTAAAGTTGAGATTTGAATTGAATTAGTTCAAATTGAATTTGATTTGAATTAATTGGAATTGTGATTGAAGTTGGATAAGTATAAAATTCAAATGGAATGATTTGAATTTGGGATAGGAATTGAAGTTAATTCAAATTGAATTGGAATTGAATCAGTTTAATGGGATGAGAAATAGATTATAAGTGGAGATTGGGAAATTGAACTAGTTTGACTCTGAAACTATTTTCAAATAAAATTGTTTTAATATATCTGCTTTAAGTCTATTTCCTAGTAATTTACTATACAACCTTTCTTTCTAAACCCAAACTATCTTATACTTATTTTACAACTATTTTGAATACTAACTATTATTTTACATCTGTTTTACGAACTAATGACTGTTTTACAACTATTTTTGCAACTATCTAACTATTCTACAACTATTTAACTACTTTACAACTATTTTATAATTACTTAACTATTTTATTGCTATTTTACAACTACTTATCAGTTTTAAACTGTTCAAGCTATTTTCTAAATTCAAGTGGTCAGAGTGCAAACTGTTTATAATTGAAGTGATAACCCAAATAGAAATGGAGGCAATTGAGAATAAGTGAATAGAATCAAAATGAAGGTGAATAGAAAGAATATTGATTTAGGTAATAATCAATGAAGACAAATACGTAGGATGTACGTATATTATTTTATTCGTAGAATGATTTGATCCAGATTCGAGCGCAGAATTTCGAGATAGTATATTGATCCGATTTGGGATTTTTCACTCGATTTCCGACGGCGAACCCTGGATATGGATTTTTGATTGATTTTGGAAATTCTCTATCATAGTTAGGGCTGTGCAAGGAGAATGATCACTTCTGATCAAGAAACCAGATCTGAGTCCGCACTAGGAAGTCGGGTGGACGATACTAGTTCGAATGTGAAATTGTGTGATCGAGTGAGCGATCGGATTTGATATTGCGTACGGATGATATATGTACATCGTACGTGCTTGAATGAAATTGATATTGAAATTTTGAAAGAAATGAGAAATGATTTTCGAAAAGAAAAGTATATTTTGAGAATATATACGAATAAAAGTGGAAGTTGGATTTCGGTTGAAATTCACTTTATGAAAAGTAAGTGATATGGTAAATAACTTTATAAAGGAAATCAAACTTGAATATTTAATTTTTCATAACTAAAGTTATATATATTTGTTATATATGATAAACTTCCCTTGTTGAATTTATAGCCAGAAGAAAAGATTTTTGAAAAGATTTGGTATAAAAAGGAAATTTATATAAGTATGAAGTGATCTAAAGATTTTTCAAGATTATACATATCGATATATATAAATGATTTTATGAGAATGATTTTGGAAAAAGGTCTTGGAACCTATGGATTTTGAAAAGGTTTTTGATTTTTGGGAAAAAAATCAATTTTGCGAATTTGGAAAGCCGAGTTTGGAACTATCGATTTGAGATATCAATTTTGTGTAAAGGAGATTTTTATGTGAATAATAAAGAGTATGATTTGAATTATACTATATGTGTATAGTATAAAATGTTTTGAGATTGGCTCTGGGGAAAAAGGTGCTCCCATGAAATGAACTTTATAGGAGATCCACAGGGTGGTTCTGCCTTGAGCCCTAATGGGGGTTCTAAATTTGATCCTGGGAGGAAGTCCGGACAAACCGAAGTTCCTGAGGATTGTGTGTGTGGGTAGCGAAAATGGAGGACGCCGATGCCTACAGAGACATTTGGGTTATGCTGTGACGACAGTGTAACTCGATGTCACTGCGATCTACTGCAGACCATAGCGGAAGTCGTGTGGCAGTGAGTGCCAATGGTCTACGTTTGATTTTGCGTGATGGCAACGTAACATCGGCAGACTGCGATCTATGAAGACATAGCGAAAGTCGCATGCCAATGAGTGCCTACAGGTTACATTGGGACACGACTGATGTAGTCTGCGATCTATGTGGGAGAGGTGAAGTTTCATTTGGCGGTGAAGTTTCATTTGGCTGCGAAATTCGAGGACGAGGATGCCTATAGTTACATGGGTTTTGCTGTAATGGCAACGTAACCCCAGTGTAGCCGCGATCTATGGCGGGTTCCGTGGTGTAATCGAGGGGAGTGAAGTGCCTACAGTTTTCTAGATTTTGCAGGGATGGCATCGTAACCATCGGGTTAACTGCGACCGTGAAGTGGGTGACGATTTCCAAAGCATTCTCACTAAAAATGATTTCTACATTTAAAAAAATTATATATATTCTATATTTTCGCTAAATATTTTCCAAGTATTTTCATTGGGTGTTGAAAACCGGTTTGCCATGTACTTATAGATTTTCAGTCCTACACCTGATCAACCAACGTATGACATAATTTCTATGAGAACGAGGATGGACTTGTTGAGACATCGGGTTATAAAAAGTATTTTTTATAAAACAATTTTGGTAATATTATATAGATTTTAGAGTGTTTAAAAAATTAAATAAAAAGGATTTATAGTTAAAAATGTTCAAAGAGTAATTAAACTGATAATAAGCATTTAAATAAATTCTAGCTTCGTTCCTTTTCGTGGATGAAAAGATTCAAAGGGGGGAGGAATATGATAATCCGTATTTTTGAGCATCTGATAATTGGTAATTAATTGATTTTTACTATTGAAAAAACTGATGTATAAGTTGAACCAATAAAATTCTGATAATTAATAATATTTGGATATAAATATTAATTTGATAATCTCCTGATATAATTATTTAAATTGGCAAAATTTAACATTTCAAAAACAAATAAAATATGTATTTGTTTTTATATATATATATATAAATAGATTGTAATTAGAAATTGAGTTGGAATTCAAAAATAAATATGTTTTAAAATAAATTAGATTTAAAAACTAATAACTTGTTTCCTGATATGTATATATATATAGTGATTTGGGAGATTATATTTTGAATTCAGCATAATAATTTTCAAAAGCTATTTAAAATTCCATAATTTAAAACTAATATATTATATATATATGTGTGCTTATTTATTAAGGTATGATTAGACTCTAAAATCATTTTCTTTAAAAAATTATATGAATATAAATAAAAAAGGAAATGCATTAATTAAAAATAGAAAATGTATGAATAAAAATATAAAAACATATATAAATATATATATAACTAAAATGAAAATATAGTATAAAAATTATATAAACACATTAAATACATTAAGACATGAAATAAGACAAGTGTGAGATAATTACTACATGTATTTAACAAATGTAAACCATATAACATAAGATGGAACAAGTGTAATCATTTTTAACATGAAAATATTACAAGTGTCTTTTGTTTCTTTATTTTTCAAAATAATAAATAAAATGTAAACAAGTTATATATATACATCTACTACTTCTACTCTTGCTATTTTTCTTTCATAAAATAAAAGCAAAGCCATGAGAAAATCTAACGCAAACCAGAAAATAAAAACAAATCTAAAAACCAAAAAAGATCATCGTATCAAAGTTCAATTCATCTAAATCAAGCAAGATCAGTTTCAAATCTAAAAACCTGAGCAAAGCAAAGATCATCTAAAAGCCTAAAGCAGTTTGAAATCAAACAAATTCAACTCAGTATTACAACAAACAAAGCTCAAACCTGAAGCTATAGATCAAAAGATCAAGTGAAGTTAGATTATCTCCAGCTATAGATCAAATCAAAGTAAATCAAACAAGTTCCAGTTTTTAAAACTCGGACTTCTGGATTCTCATGCTTCTCTGTTCCAATCCAGGTGAGTAAACTACCTTTATAGAAGCTTAAATCTATTAAATCTTGATTGCAAGTGATAAGTACTTAAAGTTTGTTGTGGATAAATGTTTGTATGGATGGGAGATATGCCTGCGTGTTTGTATGTTGTGTGCATATAAGTATACTTGCTTTGTTCTTAGCTCTACAGGATCTAAATAAGTTCAAAAACCCATTTCTCTTCCTCTAATATTCTATAGGTTATGATTTATAAACAAAATATGTTTGAATTGACAAGATGTTAGTTCTAAAAATAGTTTCTAGTGAAAATTTTGCGTAAATATTTCTAGAAAAGGAAGTTGCAGTAAAAATTATTTAAAATCAGAAAAATCAAGTAGCTAGAATCCGTGATTCAATTATATAAATTGATTCATATTGAAAAATAGTGATTTTTGATGTTAAAATAACAATTTTTAAGATTGGGATTGATGAGATTTTTCGAGATGATTGATATTGGGTATTCTGTAGATTTCCGACGAACGATGAAGGTAGGGTCGTCGTGATCGAGGCTGGAGGAAGCTAGGATGGTGGGGTCTTGGGAAAATGTTCACAGGATTTTCTAGCCACTGTAGCGGTGGCGCAGCGACGTAGTAGGTTTTTTCGTGTGGGTTTGGTAGACGATGATTCTCGAGCTCGTACGACGTCGATGGTGGACTAAAGGTGATCGGACCAAGGGGGTAGGAGCGTGGGATGGTGGCGAGGCTCTAGATGGAATGACGTGGTTTTTGATGATCGAGTTGGTCGGAAAAAGCGTTTCCCGTCGATCAGTTTTGATTCATGTTGACTCGAGTAGCTCGATTCTAATTCTCAGGCGAACTCGTTGACATGGGTGGTCAGGAGGCTCGGGCAGGTCATCGATAACCTGAAGGCGATGGATGATGGTCGGAGGCACGGCGGTGATGTGTACACGTGCACCCGTGTTATGTGCGTAAGTGGGTTGGGAAAAAGAGAGAAGAAGGAGAAGCTCGAAGATGAACTCTGGGAAGTTGGGTCTTGGCTCGAGTTCGATTTCGGGAAGACTCGCGTGTTATTAGCAGTTTTTAAAATTTAAACTAAAAACAAAGTTTTAAAAAGAATGACTTAGGTTTTTGGGATTTGACTCAGTGCAAGGCTCGGGTTTTTTGGTTGATGGCTCGGGTCAAGTTAAGTGACAACCAAGTTTTAAAATTTAAATAAAACTAGTTTTTCAAATTTGAATTTAATCAAGTTTTAAATTATTTCCTTCAACAAATTCTTTTAAATAATAAATTTTTATTCAAATTTTTAGATAAATGAAAGTTGTATAACTCATTTTAACTTGAATAAAATTAAGTTAATACTTAAGTCTATTTAAAAGAATTTAAATGGTGTATTTAAGGAATTAATTTAAAATGGTAAGATGTTTTTAATTATTAATTTAAGAATCTTAAGTTAATTTATAAGTAAATGATGAACTAATTTCAAAGGTTATTTAAATAAGGTCTTAAAGATAAATAGTTTGTCTTAAATAATGTTTTGGTTAACTTAAGGGTTTTACATTAAATTATATGGTAATGATAATTAGTGTCAAAGGGTTATTTAATGATGTAATTAATTAAGATATAGGATTTGTCTTGTAATTAATTTAGGGTCTTGATTAATTAAAGGATCATTAATTAATTAATTATGGAGTAATTAATTAGTATAATTAATCAAACGATAATTAGCCAATGGGATAATTACTTAATGAAAGTAATTGAGGATAATTAGTTAAGCTGAATAATTAAGAATCATAATAAATTTCATAATAAAAAATGGTTTGTAATTAATT
The DNA here is from genome assembly GCA_030765085.1 of Allium cepa. Classification (NCBI taxonomy): domain Eukaryota; kingdom Viridiplantae; phylum Streptophyta; class Magnoliopsida; order Asparagales; family Amaryllidaceae; genus Allium; species Allium cepa. The sequence goes on along the minus strand of CM060940.1, from coordinate 403,891,509 downwards.
AATGTTAATTAATAAGGATTTTAAAAGTAATTAAAATGTTTAATTTAATTTATTTAAGATTAGATTGAATTAATCAGAAATGGACTAATTAATCTTGCTTATGAATGATAAACCTGAATTGAATGTCTTGGTTTGTTTGATATCTCTGTTACGTAATGTGTGATGTGGTGTTTTGCGAAATGGGTGGCTTGATCTGTAAATAAATGAGAAATATTTATTTGTGATAGATTTCTCTATGTGTATGTTATTAAAACAACTTGGTTTAAAGATGACATTGAATTCGAAGAGATCGGAATCCGATATCAGCAATATCCGAAACCACTTCGATTAGTAATCTACTATAATTCTTTATAGATTTGAGATTAGAACCAAACATGCTAGAATTGGAATAAATTAAGAAACTTGGCCTTCTAGCTGAGTAAAAATTCCTAAATATTGATTTATAATAAGTAAATGATTATAACAATTTAAGAATTCATAGCAAGATACGAGTTACCTTGATATTTAATAAGTTTTACAACTCGGCGTTTTATATGGGTTTACTCACGTTGGTTTCCAGCCTGACCCGGGTGTTACTTTGTGTAATGCTCGGGTCAGACCGAGTATTACAATTTTCAGGTTAGGACGTTCTGGAGCTCAAGAGGCAAGCTGGAAGGCAGGAATGTATGAACTTTATTCCACTGTGTACTGAAGTTATATTGTTTATATTCTGGGACAAGTTGTTACAACTGTCTAGTTTTGATGAACTCTGATGTATTGTATGTAAATAACAAAAATAGCTTTTCTTTGTATAAATGCTATTATGTGATATTATATTTTGATCCGCTGCGAATGTAAGATTCTGTTTTTTTCTGTTTCTTCTTCTACCTCTTTTCTTCTTAACCCTAATAATCTGGGATATACAGCATTCGATTGCTCAGCATTTCTACAGTGAACGTATTAGTGTCGAATCTTCAAGGCCGAAAATTCCGGATCGTTACATAAGTGAAGTGATTATCAGTGGATAAATTGAAGTTATAAATTTATGGTGAGGATTTACAAGAAGATGGGTAAATTGGTTTAAAAACAAATGGTAGATTTATTTTTTGAAATGTGAAAAGGGGATTTACGGAATTAGGACGTAAATCAAATTGGGAATAAATCAAGAGTGATTTATAATAGAATGGTTATATTGGAATTGAAAATTATATTTTTATTAAGAAATTGAGTTTGTTTTAAATAGGGAATTTTTAATTACTAAACTAGGTAATTTAAAAAATTTTAACAAAAGAATATCTCCAGAAAGTTAGTTATATCGAAATAAACTATAAGTTTATAAACATGTCTTGAAAATTGATTAGAAGTTTATTAATAAATCCAAATTTATTATTGTTTCAATTTTTTTGATTATTTTAAATGGTTTTATTGTGTAATTTATTATTAATTAAGTTAGTTATAATAAGTTGATATTAAGTCAATTATTATTTAAGAATTAATTAGTATTATGTTAAAAGGATAAATTATTCAATATTAATATTATTTTATATATTAACTTTTATAAAAGAGCATTTTCCTAAAATAAACTTTGAAACTTATATAGGAATTTTATAAGTAATACTTCGTAAAAAATTATTTAATAAAATTTTCGGAAAATAATGGTATACTTTCATGGCGTAATCGGAGGCAGTGAGTGCCTGCAGTTAAGTTTTGAATTTCTCCGGAAAGAGATGTAACCATTGAGCTGTAAATCCATGGTTGATACCACGTGGTGCTTTTCATATTTATTTTAAAAAGTTTTCAAATATTTTGAATGAATGGTTAAACGTACTTACTTCGATAAGATAAGTACATGACTTTTGATAAGAGATTTAATTTGTTAAAATTAAATTAAAAAGAAATTTAGTGTTTTTCAGTGGAAAAGGAAATATTTGGTTGAATGAATGTTTATTTGATAGTTAAATAACCGACTATCAAATTTGGACCCAAATTATAACTTTGGGAATATCTAGGAGAAACACGAGAATTATATGGTACAGTTACTGTTCGAGGTGATATACTATACATATAAACTCGTTTTGTTCTTCTAGTACGTTTATAAGGAAATCCGTCCGCTCATGGTTAGTAGGAGATCTCCGATCTTATTTTCGTTTGTTTATTTCCTAAAGAATCGGGATTGAGTTTACCGAAAAATATCGAACGTTGTTTCGAAGAGAACGGGATCGAATAAGTTGCCAGAAAACCACTTTGATCCAACGAATACGTTTTCGAAGTGAAACATGAGCATGAAATCGAAGATGGAGTAGTGAAGTGCAATGGCTAATCGCTACTAATTCTGAGGATGATTCCAAAGTAGACGTAGTAGGAATAGTGCCTTCGGCTCGATTCGGACCCAGAGCGGACTTTTATGGATGAATGCTATCAGTACATTGTCATTTGGAGGACAATAAGCATTCTAAGTGAAAATTCCTTTAAAAAGTTATCGTAGCCTCTCGCCTCATCAACCGACATTGACCGAAAATATGGGGAGACGCAATAAGGCTAAATTGGTCGCACGTAGTTAGAGTATGTTTATCACCTTTCAAGATACCCTTGGATATCATTACTAAGAAACATGGAAGGAGCTCGAATGTTAAATGGAAAATTCAAATAGAATCATGGGGCTAACATGGTACAAATAGATTCATGGGGCTAGCCTAAGTCAAATGTTAAATATAATCATAGAGCTAACATGATATAAATATACTCATGGGGCTAACATGAGAATTAAAATTCGTGGGGCTAACATGAAATAGTCAGATTCATGGGGCTGGCATGAATCAAGTGGCAAAATGATGGGTTCATAGTCATCCTAGGATATGATGTGAGATGGATAGTCTACATCAACTTAATTTGGATTAATGTGGAGCAGGTAGTCCCTCTTTGATATAATTAAACTTTAATTGGGGATGTGAAAGTCCTAATTATTTTCAAGTATGCATATCACCATATTGTTTTATAAATACGTGTTTTAGCCATTGTAGATGCAGGAGCCTAGAATATGGTTTTAAGAAAGGTTTTATAAAAGATATGTTTTAAAAGAATGTTATTGAGGGGAAACTCATTCCACTAAGCGATGTGGTCTCACTTAACATGTTTAACTAGGATGTGTAGTATTATTCATACTAGGCTTTATGTATGAATCGATGTTTATGTTTTTCCCTTTAAACTCTCGGTGCTCAAAAATTAATTTGAGTAGGCTGAGGGGTTAAGGTCTTTTTCAAGTTTTAGTAGGATGACGAATAAGCTACTAGAGACATGCAGGAGGCAAATAGATAGCTATTTACGAGTTGCAATTCTTGTTTTGTTGGATTTTCCGCTGTGTTGTTTTGTATTAGGTCTATTATGACCATATGACTCTGATCAACTAAGGCGGTATCTTCATATACCGCTCTTGGCGTAATTTGTAATAATTATGTTTGATATGTGCCTAGGAACGATTTGGGGTCATGTGTTGTGAATGTAAAGCAATTGGTTTTGAAATGTAATGAAGTAAAAGCTGTTCTCAAATCTGTGTTTTATTTCATATTCAAGTGCTTCTGATATTATTCATATCATTAACATAGCCGTATTCAGTCGCCAGAAGCTAATACTATAGATGACTGAAGCATCTGTAGCGCTTAGTTTTGGGCCTTTATATAGGGGATGTTACAGCTTGGTATCAAAGCAAGGTTTATGAAATACTTTAGTTAAAAATGATTATTGAAAACATGATCCTTAGAAATTAGAGTTAAAATCGGGGTATGGGCTAACGTTATAGTAATGTACTTGTATTTGTTATATATACACACACACACACACTATGTCTCCAGGCTCCTTTCTTAGTTAGGTTATTTATCTATATTTTATGAGGTTTGAATACACATATGGAAGGAAGAAGAGGCAAGTTAATGTTGGAGGAGAGAGCACCACTACTAATGGAAATGCCCGACCCAATGCTAAAAGTGGTCCAGGTCAGGCTCAAGTTAAAAATGTGGGCGCAAGGATTCCTTAAGTGGATGCGGGAGCCTTGTATCAGTTGTTGGCAAATTTTTTACAAGCAGAAGTTGTTGGAAATGTTGGAGGGGCAAATCCTATAGTTCCAGTTGGATACAACTATGCTAGATTGAGTATTGACTATATCAGTCTGGGAGGAAAGCCCTTTTTTGGAACGGAAGATGCCGGTGAAGTAGAGAATTGGTAGTTGAACTATGGAAGGATCTTTACAGAACAAGGCTTGTACGATGGGGAGAAGAGAAGGCTAGCCTCCAAACAGTTGCAAGGGTTAGCATTTCATTAGTGGAGTGATGGCCAGAGTGCCAGAGGAAGAGTTGATTTGAGCTGAATTCAGGAGGAGGCTTGAGTGAAGGTTCTTGTATGAGGTGGCCCAGTCGGCGTTAATGAGGAAGTTTATAGATTTTATCCAAGGACAGATATCTATGGTCGAGTATGCTATAAGGTTTGATGAGCTATCTCAATATGGTTATGCTTTGGTTGACACATATGTCAGAAGGAATAAGAGATTCATTAGATGAATAAGGCCAAAGCTGGGCAGAATGACTATGGCCTATATCCGAGATCCTTCTAATGTGTTAGTAGAGATGGCCATCCGCCATGAGGAAATGCTTGCTATTTCAGCTAAGGAAATGCTCGTTGAATTCAATGGTCCTCAGGGGAAGAAGAGGAAGTTCTTTAAGAAGAAGGGCGCCTAGAAAGGAGCCACCAAGAAAGAAAAAATAGATATAGTTTGCTACAAGTGTGATAAGAAGGATCACCACACCAATGAGTGTCATTCGGGAGATGGAAAGTCGGTTGTAGGGAAGTAGAATGTGCAATTCTATAATTGCAACTAGATGGGGCATTACAAGAATAAGTGTCCTAAAGCCACCAAGGCAAGGAAGGGAAAGGTCTTTGCTTTGGAGCGATCATCCTTTAAACCAACTGCTGCTGAGAAAGGAAAGTCTATAATTGAAGGTACGCTTTTGATCCATAGCATACCGGTTTGGGTAGTATTTGATACCGGAGCATCTCATTCTTTTATTTCTTGATGTTTGGTAGATAAGCTTAACTTAGAACCCTTATATCTTGTTACTTCCTTAAGGGTTGCAAATCCAATAGGAGAGAGTACGCAATGCTTGGAATGAGGTGTGACATTTAGAGCTTGATTTGCTAGGCTATAATTTTGAGTGTTGTTTTAACGTGTTTGACTTTGGAGGATTTGGGATCATCCTTAGGATGGATTGGTTAAGTAAATATGATGCTAGGATATTTTACCATGGTAGGAAAATATTACTTAATCACCTAAATTATAGCGATCGGATAGTCTATACTGTAGAAAACCTTAGTTGCGAATTAAATGTTTTATTAGGTACTACAGAGTTGGATGATGGGTTGCATCGAGTCTTCGTAGTTAGAAAATTCACAGATGTGTTTGCGCCAGTAACTGGGTTACCACCGAAATGAGCTATTGAGTTTCGAATTGATTTAGTGCCTAAAGCAGAATCGGTGATTAGACCGTTGAGTAGAATGACCCCTACCGAGATGAAAGAGTTGAAGGTGTAATTGGTGGATTTGGAAGGCATGATTTTTATCCAACGAAGTAGTTCACTATAGGGAGCTGCCACCGTATTTGTTAGGAAGTCGGACGAATCGTTAAGACTGTGTATCGATTATCGTATGCTGAATGAGAAAACAATAAAGAACTGATATCCATTGCCAAGAATTAACGATTTGTTCGATCAGTTAAGTGGAGCCAAAGTATTTTCTCAACTGGATTTGGCGACGGAATTTCATCAGCTTAGAGTGGCTGGGATAACATTCCTTTGACGGTGTTTAGAACAAGATATGGATCATATGAATGGTTAGTTATGCTGTGCGGACTAACTAATGCGCCGACATTCTTTGTGGATCTGATAAATAGGATTTTCCAAGAAGACTAGGATAGATTTCTGTTGGTCTTCATAGATGACATTTTGATATACACTAAGGATAGGAGGAGCATGAAGTTCAGCTTAGAGTTGTGCTCAAAACGTTGAGGGAGCATCAGTTGAAGGCTAAGTTTTCGAAGTGTTATTTTTGGAACATGAAAGTGGAGTTCCTTGATCATGCCATCTTAGAGTAAGGTTTGTCTGTAGATCCAACCAAGATTGAGGCGGTGAATAGTTGGAAGAGACCGGAGACGGTGACCGAGATTAAAAGCTTTCTTGGATGGACTGGATATTATCGAAGGTTTATAAAGGATATTTCATGGATATTTGCAAGGATGACTAAGCTTATGCAAAAAGATGTAAAGTTCGTATGAACTGATAAGTTTGAGGAAGCATTCCGGACATTGAAACACTTATTGACCCATGCACTGGTGTTAGTAGTTCCGAAGGAGAACCAACATTTGGTAGTCTATACCGACGCGTATAGTACCGGAATGGGAGATATTTTGATGCAAAGAGGTAAAGTGATTGCTTATGCTTCTAGACAGCTCAGACCTCATGAAGTTAGGTATCCTACGCATGACTTGGAGTTAGCTATCGTCACATTTTATTTGAAGATTTAGACACATTATCTTTTGGGAGAGCGATTTGAGCTTTATACTGATCATAAGTCGCTGAAAATACTTGTTCTCTCAAAAGGATAAAAATGTGAGATAATAGAGGTGGTTGTAGTTTATTGCTGCTTATGATTTTGGAATTGAGTTCACACCACAAAAATGGAACAAGGTGGCGGATGCACTCAGCCAGAAACATCAGAATGCTGTATTGGCCATGATTGCTGAGTGGAATGATTTGGAAGCACTGTCAGCTTGTAATGTTCAATTTAGATCCAGGGAAGGTTCTATTGCCGAAGGTGTTGTATTGTCTTATTTAGAAGTTAAGATGGTAATAATTGAGAAGATTACTTCTAAGAAAGAGGAGGATCCAATTTTGGCTGAACGGATCAAAAGGTTGAAGGAAGGAATGGAAAACGATGACGTAAATGATTTCAGTCTTGACCAAAATGGATGGTTAAGAAAGAGAGGAAGGTTGTGTGTTCCGAATGTAGAAAACAAGAGGAGGGAGGTCTTGGATGAATTCCATCGTTCGAAGTTCACTATCCATCTAGGAGGAACGAAGATGTATCAGGATATGAAAAGAAGTTTCTTCTGGGAAGGTATGAAACGAGATATTGGTTTGTGTGTTAAGCAATGCTCGAATTGCCAAAAGGCAAAGGCTGAATACCAGAACCAAGCAGATTGCTTCAACCATTGGAAGTTCCATTGTGGAAGTGTGATTCTATTTCCATGGATTTTATTGATGGGTGGCCAAGATCTAATAAAGGGAATGAAAGCGTATGAGTCATAGTAGATAGACTGATCAAGTGTTCCCATTTCATTCTGGAGAAATCAACTATGATAACACCAGTTTGGCGAAGTGATTTATGAAGAATGTAGTTAGACTGCATGTGATTCCTAGTAGGACTGTTAGGGATAAAGATTTTTTGTTTACTAGTGAATTTGGGAAAGTCTATAGGAAGCATTAGGAACCAAGCTCAACATGGGTATCACTTACCATCTACACACTGATGGGCAAACAGAAAGACTTAACAAAATCTTGGAGGATTTGTTATGAGCTTGTGTATCGGATTTCAGGGGATCATGGGACGACCATCTTCATCTAGTCGATTTCTCGTGTAACAATAGTTATCAGACTAGTATTAGGAAGTCACCATTGAATCTTTGTATGGAAGACCATGCAATTCTTCCATATGTTGGTTAGAGAACAAGGATAGATTGGTTCTTTGTCCGGATTTGGTGAAGGAAGCTGCGGAAAAGATTAAGTCGATCCGAGTTAGGATGAAGGAAGCTCAATCTAGGCAGAAAAGTTATGCTGATAGAAGAAGAAAATATTTGGAGTTTTTTATCGGGGACTATGTGTTTATTAAGGTTTCACCAATGTAGGGTGTTATAAGATTTGGGAAATTAGAAAAGTTAGCACCTAGACTCATTGGTCCTTTTTGTATTGCAGAGAGGATCGGGAAACTCGCTTATAGAGTAGAATTACCGAGTAGTTTAGCTGGAGTCCATAAAGTTTTTCATGTTTCTCATCTTAGGAAATTTGTTAGAGACCTAGAGACTATTATAGCACCTACGGTGTAAGAAGATTTAATAGTAGAACTAGATTTGAGCATAATTAGAAAGTCAATTCAGATTGTGGCAAGAGATAAGAAGAAGTTGATGGACAAGATAGTTAAGTTAGTAAAGGTTCAGTGAAATGACGATGCTAGAGACTGTGCTTGGGAGACGGAGAGCAAGATTAGGAGTACTTATCCTGACTAGTTTGATGATATGGTTTACCTTTGATTGTTTTGTTGAGTACCTTATCGTGATTTCGAGAACGAAATTCTTTAAGGTGGGGAGTTTGCAACACCCCATAGTTTTATGATGTTATTAAGGATATTTAATTGTTTAAAGTAAATAGAATAATGTGGAGTAATAGGTTGAGATTTGTTTTATCTAAGGGTAGCCATGCCATAATAGGGTGTTAACTAAGTTACAATGACCTAAAACAAAGGTATTAGAAAATGACAAGGGCAATATGGGAAATATGTGGAGCTTATACCCTAAAACATTAGGAGAAAGGAACTCACGTTCAACTTATTTTACACAAACTAAACACACTAAGTCCTGCCACCATTTTCACTCTTAAGAAGAAAACTAAAGTTAGGATTCAAAAGGAGGATAATATACTAAATCAACATCAAATCTCATATCTATAATCTCAAAGCTAAGATGAATAATTACTATATCCCACTATCTTTTGATTTTCGATTTTAAGACTAAAATCTGAAATCTTTTTGCAAGTTTATGTCATGTTTAAATGATTAAGTTGAATATATTTATTGGTTGGTGAAATATGCATTTTCATACTTGGTTTATGATATTTTTGATATGAAAATCCTTTTTGATTACATCTAAATGCCTTGAAAATTTGAATATAAGTCAAAAATGATATTTTAGAGAAGGGTTTCAATTTTCATAATTTTCCGAATAATGGTGGATTTTATATTAATTTTCGAGCGAAGGAAATCATTTATTGGGATATAAATTATTTTCAATTAATATAATTATTATTAGGGGAGGAAATTTACATATGTTAGGCAACATATTAAAATAGATTTTTTTGGGATTTTTCTAGATTTTTCCTAAGCCTTTTGAGATGTATAAAATTATTTAAGGTATGGGGCTTAAATGTTTTATATATTTAGTTAAGGAGAAAACGCATTTTGTAAAATAAAATTATTATTTAATCTAAAATTTGCGGTAGCATTTTTCTGAAAAGTAAATGTTTACCGATGAGAATTTGTTAAAAAGGTTAGGTTAGTTGAAAAGTTACCTTCTTTAAGTTAAAAATAAGAAAATCATGCTTTTGGCATGTTTAAGCCATTTAGTGCATATTACCTTCCAACCTAGACCTTTCATCTAAGTTGAAAGGATTGAACGTTTCGGACAAGGTCAAACCAATGCATATGGTATCAAGTACTTGGTGTGTAATGAATTAGGCATAGTCGAAGGGTTCCTGGTCGAAAGGTTGATGACCAAAGAGGTTGGGGTATGTTTGTTTTATAAACTAAAAGCTTTTGCCTGCTTTGCTTTTGAAATTGAGTTTCGACTTGGTTGCTTCGATCAAGTTAAAATGTTTAAAAGAAAGGTTTAAACCTTTTGACACAGACCAAAGGTTTAAACCTTTCGACACAGATGAAAGGTTACTGCTGCCACTATGTTTTACCTCCCGGCATAGTCGAAAGGTTGCTACCGCTTTATACAAATGTTTTGTTTAAACCTTCCAATGAAGTCGAAGGGTTTACTTTAATTGATTTCGAATGGTCTGTTTGTTTTAAAACTAGCCACTTCTCCCAATGTTTTCGAAAGGAAGCTTTAATCTTAGGTGACTTATCCTTGTTTTATAAATTGAAGTATAACCCAAAGCTTTCAAAGGAGTTGTTTTAAAAGATACTTTAAGGCTTTCAAAGCAGAATTTTCATCTTAGCCGAAAGGTTGTTCTAATGAAGTTGAATGGTTTTAAAAGAAGGATTTCCACCTGTTTAAATTTGAACCCAGAATGTTTTCAGAAGGTTTTAGAGAATTAATGTTTTCAAAATGTTTTGTTTACTAGATGTTTCTAAAAGGTGGTCAAAGTAAAAGCTTTCGAAGGGGTCGAAGGCTAAGCTTTCGATGGTGCCGAAATGTTACCTCTTGAAGGGGTCGCAAGGTTTTTATTTCTGAATGATTTTGGAAGGTTTTAAATGGAAGGGTTTCCAAAGGTTTTCCATTACAATGCTTAAAGTGTTTTAAGTAGGATGTCTAAGGTTTTATTGCTTTTTTAAAGGTTTGAAGTTCAATGGGTTCGAAAGGTTTGAGGATCAATTATTTCGAAGGGTTGAGTTTCAATGGTTTCGAAAGGTTTTGAATTCTAAGGGTTTTAAGGGTACTAATGGAAATAATAAAAGAATATGACCTAAGTTTAGGGGACTAATGCAAATTGGTTAATCATGGGGTTAACATGATATAAATAGAATCATGGGGGTAACATGATGCGGATAGATTCATGGGGCTAGCATGAATCAAATAGCAAATTCAAATAGAATCGTGGGGCTAACATGATACAAATAGATTCAAGGGGATATCATGAGTAAAATGGTAAATATAATCATGGAGCTAATATGATATAAATAAACTCACGGGGCTAACATGAAACCATTAAAGTTCATGCGGCTAACATGAAATAATTAGATTCATGGGGATAACATGAAAACTATGTGATGTGAGATAGATAGTATACATCAACTTAAGTAGAATGAATGTGGAGTAGGTAGTCCCTCTTTGATATAATTAAACTTTAATTAGGATGGGAAAATCCTAATTGTTATCAAGTATGCATATCACCATAATGTTTTATAAATATATGGTTTAACCATTGTGGATGCAGGAGCCTAGAATATGGTTTTATGAAAGGTTTTATAAAAGATATGTTTTAAAAGAATGTTAGTGAGGGGAAACCCATTCCGCTAAGCAGTGTGGTCTCACATAACATATTTAACTAGGATGTGTAATATTATTCATATCGGGCTTTATGTCTAACTCGAAGTTTATGTTTTTTCACCTTAAACTCTTGGGTGCTCAAAAATTAATTTGAGTAGGCTAAGGGATTAAGGTTTTTTAGGTTTAAGGAGGATGACGCATAAGCTACCGGAGACATGCAGGAGGCAAATGGATAGCTATTTAGGAGTTACAGTTCTTGTTATGTTTTATTGGATTTTCCGCTGTGTTGTTTTGTATTAGGTCTATTATCACCACATGACTCTGATCAACCAAGAGGGTATCTTCATATACCACTTTTGGCGTAATTTGTAACAATTCTATTTGATCTATGCCTAGGAATGATTTGGGGTTATGTGTTGTGAATGTGAAATAATTGGTTTGAGATGTAATGAAGTAAAAGCTGTTTTCAAATATGTGTTTGTTTCATATTCAAGTGCTTCTGATATTATTGATATTATTAACATAGTCGTAGTTAGACATTCGAAGCTAATACTATAGATGACTATAGCATCTGTAGCACTTATTTTTGGGCCTCTAGATAGGGGATGTTATAAGAAGGCTCAGATGTAATAATAGGATGCTTGTTCGACCTACGGTCACAAGGCTGTCGTAACCTTGATGAACCCGAATGACACTCAAGTGACGCTATAATTGGGGGAACATGAGAGAGGTCTAATCACCGCTATATACAAAGAGGATTGGGCTGAAATTCTAGGCGATGAAATCACTGAGATTTTGACTTGTGCTTAGAGGATGAAGATTCCCTTGAATGATGGTTTCTTTCTTGGCTGACACCCTTTTCACGATGCATGCCCGAGTCTGGATTACGACTAGATCCATAATGTGTTGGGGAGCTTCTCGAGCGATTAATAACATGAGAATGAGACATAGCACTTGTAAACCAAACAAAAGCGTATAAGTGACAACCAAATAAATGAAAGACAAAAATTGAGCAGTAAAGCGCGTGTGATTGTGAGTGCCCTAGTGTCTGCCTGAAAGACCAGTTGTTGTAGCCTTGCACGTGGGAGTAATTTCTCCTCTACTAGTAAGAGGAATGTCATCACCAGTCCTGGCGGGAGAATTAAGCCTCCCGACACTAATTTGGGAAAGGTGAAAGTCTCTATGTTATTTGGATTTGGTAGACATAAGAATCTTTCCATCGAAATTTCTAAAGGATGAGAGGAAGATTCTTTGTGATAGTGGACTCAAGCTTCTTAGCAACTGTAACAACCCACCCCGAGACCCATCTTAGTAAAGAGAATTAACGAGTAATTCCGTCTACTAAAGTGGAGAATAGGGCTGGTTAAGGGCGACCATCTATAATTTGGTCTTAAACATCTATTGAATACGTCGATAAATGCAATATGATTTTTTCTTTTCTATCTCAACTGGATCGACATAACCAGTAAATGCTTAATCCAAAACTACAGGTGGCTTATGGATCTATCAGAACAAAATACAATAACTAAATGAAAAGCACGTCACAGAACAGTAATCAACATCATATATAAACATATACACTGATACATGTTTAGTACAATACAATATGAATACAATAAAGTTGGTGCACGACCATACCATAAACATTGAATGAAATATAAATACATCAGAGTATGCGGAAGAACAGCAATTGCTCAAGACAAAGGAGAGTTGATATCCAGCATCAACTTCAATCTAAGTCCAATAGATGATACCTGAAACAACTCGGTCTGACCTGAGTATAAATACAGGGGTCAGTCTAGCTACACGAATCAGTCAATATCGGTAATATGAAGCAAAATAGACATGAAGATACTTCTTCTCGAAGAGAACAATGAATCGATAAAATCATAAGCTCAACACTTAAGTAACAAACGCTACTTAAGTGAACAAATACCTCGAAGGAGGTAACTCAAACTCAATACCCAAATCAAACACAAGTGCCTTATATCATCGGCGACATCCTAAAATGTCTACATGGTTTCCATGAACCATATCTCCTTAAAAGGAGAAATATCAATACAAACTCTCGCCAAAATGGCAAACATAAAACATTCTCAAATAGGATGATCCAAAACTCAACTATATATGAATATCCAAATTCAATTATACCTCATCCCATCGGTATAAATGTATATAAAACTCAATCTCAACTCGCCAAAATGGCAAAACCCAGAATATCTTATAAAATCCTGAAATTATCAAAACTCATAACTCATGGAACTCGATAAGAGTTCAAAACATCACAATTGAAATCACCATATATATAACATCTCATATAGCACAAGGCTACCGATGTAATAAAACATCTTTAAAAGGTGAAATCACAATAAAACAGAAAACTTAGAAAATCCGGATTGGCCAAATCCCCGATTGTAATGCCAAACCAATGATGCACATGCAAAATTCAGACGGCTGTAGCCTCAGACAAGGTCGCTAACACCTTCAAAAGCAGTTCGTCCTCATGACAAGGTCGCTGACACCTCTCCAAGCCATTTTGTCAGTCCTAACAAGGTCGTTAACACCTCCCAAAGCAATTTGTCCTCATGACAAGGTCGCTGACACCTCTTCACTCTATTTTGTCAGCTCCAACAAGGTCGCTAACACCTCCCAAAGCAGTTTGTCCTCATAACAAGGTCGCTGAAACCTCTCCAAGCTATTTTGTCAGCTCTAACAAGATCGCTAACACCTCCCGAAGCAGTTCGTCATCATGACAAGGTCGCTGGCACCTATCCAAGCAGTTCTGTTAGGTAAACATCGTGAATGTGTCACAAACTCATGGATAGGAACCCAAAAAGTGTTAACATATGTCCCATACCACACATTCTCACTTAGCGGTTTACTATCCATTAGTCGATGCCACACTAGATACATCATAAAACTCAGAAAATTATATCTCGCCTAGTCTCATTGGTGAGTGATAAAGGGACATCATACTTGTCTCATCTCATCGACAAGTAAAAACATCATGATGGTTCCTCATAAACCATAAATCTCAACATATGAAATCATAAACTCAAGACTTGCCTTATATCATTGGCAAGTAAATAAAACTTCGTGATGGATCTCATCGACCATACTCCGATATAGGAGATCTCAAACCATAACATTTGCCTAATATTGGCCATCTTAAATAATTCCAATAAATAGGAATTATAAAAATCAAAATATTCCATAAAATGGCAAAACATCTCAGAATCAATAATCTCAAATAGCTTTGATCGTACAAGTCCGAAATTAACCCAAATAGTAAACGCACATGTCACATACCACATGTTTTACTAAATCGTTTATTTCTCTTTCTCATACGTTCGAATAGTACAAAAGTGTGTATTATATATATATAATAATTATAAATTTTTTGTAAAAAATTTAATATGAAAGCTTTTCCATTTAAAAAAAAATCATTTCGAAAACGGCTTAGAAAACACGTGCACAGAAACAGAAAAAATCGATGAAAATTCAATAAAATTAACATAAGATAAAACCCAAATGAAACCATCAATTCATAGTGCGAATCGACATTAATGTCAGATTTTCAATTATTAAGAGTTATCCTTTCAGAACCAGGTCAAAAAAAACGCTCGAAATCATCGAATTCAAAAACAATTCAACGGAAAATGCCAAACTTTGCAAAAGAACTCAAGCTAGCGGCTTGTTTAGCCAGTTCGCTCATTTTTAGCTCAGAATTTGAGAAAATATGAAACATAAAAGTTCAAGATGATTGTTACCGCTCGAAGTCAGAGAAAGAATCGTCTAATTCGGACATTCGAGTCAAAAGTTACGGCAATTTATATTCTCAGGTCTAAAATTACAAAACTGTGAATAATTAGCATAACAACAGGGCTGCGGCTTAAAGAGCCAATTTTACCCTGTAGATCAAAGATTTTGATAAATCATAAAACATAAAAGTTGAATATCATATTCATAGCTATAATCCAAAAAGAGAATCACCTGATTCGGACTTACAAGTCAAAAGATATACCCAAAACAATTATGAGGTCTGGATTTATTGTCGCTGTATTTTGCTCTCAGGACAGCGACAAAGAAGTGCATTTTTGACCAAATTAAATTCAAAATTTAAGTAAACCCAAAACATGAAACTTGTAAAAAATCATTTGTGGTTTTCAGAACTTGCAAAATTATCAAATTCTGATCCAAAATGAGAAAGTTATGGCTAATTTTATTTTTAGGTTTCAATTCTGAAAATCGACAGAGCGGAGCATGTATCTCAGTTTCAAACCCAATTTCAATCCTTTAAATCATATAATTTGCAAAAATTTATAACATGAAAGTTGTAGAACAATATTTAAGATTTTAAGAACTTTAAACGATATAAAAATCAGATAAGAAATGAGAAAGTTATGCTTAAATTACTAACAATATTTTGCATAGAAATTTGAAAGGACAGAGACTATTACTCTGTCAAAAATTCGATTTTGACGAAGAAATCTTCAAAATATGAGAAAGTAATTAAAAAAAAGGTTCTTCCTTAGAGAATTATCATTCTACTACAAAAAGATTCAACATAATTGGATTTATCAATCAAAAGTTGTGTTTATTTTTCTCTCAGGTATTAACTCAAAATTTTTATATGGTTGAGCTATAACATTAGTTTCAAACTCAAATTCGACCAATTTATCCGCAGAATTTTGTAATATTATTAAAAGAATACTTGTAGCTAATTGAAATAACTTTCTATCACAAAATGATTGAATCAATTTGATATGTTCTACCATAAATTATCGTTGTTTTACTGCAGCGACTTTTTTTATAACAAATTTCCAGCAAACAATAACACAATAATCACACAAGTTTTCAACCAAATTGCATACAATTAAATCAACAATCATTCGAATAATGATATGCAGCAAACAAAGATTCAGATGTGAGTGATTAACTCACCTCTATTCTTTAATTCAACAATTGAGACCACCAATTCAGCCTAAATTTCCAAACTAGCAAACCCTAAACAGAGAAGAAGTTAATAAATTTCACTGTAAGTTAGATTTTGATGGAGAGATTGGTTTTAGATTGAAGACTACCTGAGTTTATACTTAAATCCATGTTTTAAAACATCCATTCTTCATTTTATTTTTGATTAATAGAGAATGGATTGGCAGAATGCGAAGGCTTCCATTATTTTTGAGCTTCAGAAGTTTTTAACTAAGAGGAGAGAAGTAAATGAACGTACAAACTTTTCTCCTCTTTCTCATTCTTTGGTAACATGTTAGGGTTTAATTGTGCTAATGGACTTAAGCCCAACAAGTAAATGAAATTAACTTGTGTTATTATTCAACCACTTATTTCATGTTACAATGCATACTAACGATGAAATTTACACTATTTCAAGTTCCACTTCTTAAGAATTATGAAATTCATTACTCATGATAATAAAAATGTTTTACACCCAATTAAAATATTATTTACATAATTAGAAAATATTTATTATCATATTTCCCTATTTAAAGAAAATAGCAAATTTACATTATTAATTACAAAACTCATTGTAATTAACACTATAAATTACACAAAAATTACATTTTTATGCCATAAAATTCTATTTTCTCGTTTTATCCTCAAATATATTGTTTATTCCCAATAAATAATTTAAATTCCTCTTTAATTATTAATTCACACTATTAAATTATAACTGCCGTTATAATTTAATATTTTCAGGTAATCGCTAAAACCAGGGTTGTTACAGACTCCTCCCCTTACAAAAATTGTGTCCCCCCAATTTTCTAGAAAAAGAGTTGTAAAAACATAAAAGATGCATTCCTCAAAGGATAAAGACAAGCTCGAATTCCAAACCACTCATACTCTCAATATAGAATGGTAGAAAGAAATAAGGAAAAACTCACTTGGTTAACTCAATGGCCCATCATATGCTAATATACTAGTTAGCAAACTGTCGAGTTTTCCAAGTATCTCGAAAGAGTTTTGAAGATATCCCGTCTTCGAATCAAAACTCAATAACATGCTCAACAATTCATCAATCAGAAATGATTGATTTCAAAAAAAACTCTACAAATAGAGTCGGGATCATACTCACTTAAACCCGAACTCCAAAAAACAATAAAGAAGATCATCAAGAAGATTTTCCGCATAAATATACGGAAAGAACATCCTCACAACAGGATAGACACAATAGACAAGAAAGAAAAATCACAAGATGGCTTCTCACAAGGCCACCAAATTCGAACGACCGCGAAAAATGCACGTCGTTGATAATAGCTCAAAGATAGAACATACTCAAGAACAAGGATATAAGCTCGAATTATCTTTTAATCCAAGATATTTAGAATTTTAAATTTCAACATCTTTTAAATTTTCAAATCTCAATTTTCAACATTTGAAAATTTCTTAAACTCTTTACTATATTACTTAGTAAGTAATTTAAATCTCAAAATTAAAATTCAAATTTCGTCTCTTATTTCAAAATTAATTTCCAAAGAATTTTGTGAATCCATAATAATATCTCTCAAAATAAATTAAGGGTTTAAATTCTATTATTATATAATATAGATTCTAAAATCTCAAAATATACTTCCAATCGAACACAACTCAAAATAATCTCATTTATATTCTCATTTTTATAGTTTAAAAATAAATAAATGTCATTGCCTCTCCATTGAGCCTCTAATAAATAAATATATCTGTTGGCTGCAGAGTTGACCGAACGATCAAAACTGCCTCGCCACTCTATTACTCATCTCTAAAATCAGTGGCTGCAATTACCATTCAAAAATAAATTTAATATTTAATCTCCAAATATTATTTTCAAAATCTCAATCCTTAAAACACAAATCATTGTGTTTGATTGCCTCATCATAGCATTTAGGAGATTCCTATCGATAACGTTGATCAGGCGTATTGACCAGAACTCTTAACTACTCGATGGATAATCCAACACTCTCAATTATTTCTATAAAAGAATACTACTCATATAAATATATTCTCAAAACATTCTTTGATTTTAAAATATCTCAAAACTCCAATTTCTCTTTTTAAAACTCATATATATATATATATATATATATATATATAGCATTATAAACTCAAACCAAAGAACATTAACAGAATGCATCGAGATATTCCTAGAATACTCGATTCACAAAATCAACAGAAGGAGATGGAGTGTTTGTCAATTTTACGATGCCACGAGCCACTCTCAAAAATCATTAAGATACAGGATAAGCAAGATATATTTCTCGAAGGAGAAGAAGCATACAAATAACAAATCATTACTTCAAACAAATTAATGCTACAAAGGATAACACCAATTGAGTATTCGAAAAGGATAACTTAATGAACTGATTGATAAACTCAGTCAAACTCAAACAATGCAGAAACTCACCCGTTCCTCAGTGGATATCCTCATGGAAGGATAACCGAAAAGCAAAGATCCATGAATAAGGTTACCTCAACACTCGATTGCCCAATTGGACGTCAAATCAAAACGGTCTCAAAAACTCAACAAAGTCACCATGACTGGAGTTTGACATATATCATCAACATCTCGATACTCAAGAGCGAATTCAGAAACCTCGGAATCATCATTAACATTCCAAAGTAATAGAAATAATAAACCAATCAAATTAGGATGCCTAAATAAATATAGGATCTTATAACAACAAAAGGATCATACTTTACATCAAATAAGTCAATCCGTCTCAAATCAAATACATCTCAATAAAGTGAAGAATAAACAAATACTCACTAAAGCAGCAACAAATAGAAAACTCAAAATGCTCACAACAAGCCAATCATTATGGACCCCTCAATAGGATTCACAACTCTCAAAGGAATGCAAAAAGAATGCTCAAAGAAATCAATCAGCTCCATCAATACGAACTCACTCATATCGGCAAAAATAAAAATAGAATAATCCCAAATAAGATTATTCAAAAGATAATAACATCAAATTCAATTATGGAATACTATGGAATATAATATATATTCCTAGACATATTCCATCTCAACATATCCCAAAACTCGAAAAAGAATCAAAGCATGATTCGAAAACAAGCTCGAATAAAGGACAATGATTCACTCGTATTGCACTTCGATGTATCGTGATATATGTACCGTTCTGTGTTTATTCGACTTTGTTCTAACCTGGCTTCGATACTAAGCTGTAACGCCCCACCCCGAGACCCATCTTAGTAAAGAGAATTAACGAGTAATTCCGTCTACTAAAGTGGAGAATAGGGCCGGTTAAGGGCGACCATCTATAATTTTTTCTTAAACATCTAATGAATACGTCGATAAATGCAATATGATTTTTTCTTTTCTATCTCAACTGGATCGACATAACCAGTAAATGCTTAATCCAAACCTATAGGTGGCTTATGGATCTATCAGAAAAAAATACAATAACTAAATGAAAAGCACGTCATAGCAATCAACATCATATATAAACATATACACCGATACATGTTTAGTACAATACAATATGAATACAATAAAGTTGGTGCACGGTCATACCATAAACATTGAATCAAATATAAATACATCAGAGTATGCAGAAGAATAGAATTGCTCAAGATAAAGGAGAGTTGATATCCAGCATCAACTTCAATCTAAGTCCAATAGATGATACCTGAAACAACTCGGTCTGACCTGAGTATAAATACACGGGTCAGTCTAGCTACACGAATCAGTCAATATCGGTAATATGAAGCAGAATAGACATGAAGATACTTCTTCTCGAAGAGAACAATGAATCGATAAAATCATAAGCTCAACACTTAAGTAACAAACGCTACTTAAGTGAACAAATACCTCGAAGGAGGTAACTCAAACTCAATACCCAAATCAAACACAAGTGCCTTATATCATCGGCGACATCCTAAAATGTCTACATGGTTTCCATGAACCATATCTCCTTAAAAGGAGATATCAATACAAACTCTCGCCAAAATGACAAACATGAAACATTCTCAAATATGATGATCCAAAACTCAACTATAGATGAATCTCCAAATTCAATTATACCTCGTCTCATCGGTATAAATGTATATAAATCTCAATCTCAACTCGCCAAAATGGCAAAACCCAGAATATCTTATAAAATCCTGAAATTATCAAAACTCATAACTCATGGAACTCGATAAGAGTTCAAAATATCATAATTGAAGTCACCATATATATAACATCTCATATAGCACTAGGCTATCGATGTAATAAAACATCTTAAAAAGGTGAAATCACAATAAAACAGAAAACTCAGAAAAACCGGATTGGCCAAATCCCCGATCGTAATGCCAAAGCAATGCTGCACGTGCAAAACTCAGACGGCCGAAGCCTCAGACAAGGTCGCTAACACCTCCCAAAGCAGTTCTTCCCATGACAAGGTCGCTGACACCTCTTCAAGCCATTTTTTTAGTCCTAACAAGGTCGCAAACACCTCCCAAAGCAGTTTGTCCTCATGACAAGGTCGCTAACACCTCTCCAAGCTATTTTGTCAGCTCTAACAAGGTCGCTGACACCTCCCAAAGCAGTTCGTCCTCATAACAAGGTCGCGACACATCTCCAAGCTATTTTGTCAGCTCTAACAAGGTCGCTAACACCTCCCAGAGCAGTTCGTCCTCATGACAAGGTCGCTGACACCTCTCCAAGCAGTTCTGTTAGGTAAACATCATGAATGTGTCACAAAATCACGGATAGGAACCCGAAAAGTGTTAACGTATGTCCCATACCACACATTCTCACTTAGCGGTTTACTATCCGTTAGTCGATGCCACACTAGAAACATCATAAAACTCAGAAAATTACATCTCGCCTAGTCTCATTGGTGATAAAGAGACATCATACTTGTCTCATCTCATCGACAAGTAAAAATGTCATGATGGTTCCTCATAAACCGTAAATCTCGACATATGAAATCATAAACTCAAGACTTGCCTCATATCATTGGCAAGTAAATAAAACATCGTTATGGATCTCATCGACCATACTCCGATATAGGAAATCTCAAACCATAATGTTTGCCTAATATTGGCCATCTTAAATGATTCCAATAAATAGGAATTATAAAAATCAAAATATGCCATAAAATGGCAAAACATCTCAGAATCAATAATCTCAAATAGCTTCGATCGTACAAGTCTGGAATTAACCGAAATAGTAAACGTACATGTCACATACCACATGTTTTACTAAATCGTTTTGTTCTCTTTCTCATACGTTCGAATAGTACAAAAGCGTGTATTATATATATATAATAAATATAATTTTTTTGTAAAACATTTAATATGAAAGCTTTTCCATTTTAAAAAAAATCATTTCGAAAACGGTTTAGAAAACACGTGCACAGAAACAGAAAAAAATCGATGAAAATTCAATAAAATTAACATACGATAAATCACAAATGAAACCATCAACTCGTAGTGCGAATCGACATTAATGTCGGATTTTCTGTTATTAAGAGTTAGCTTTTTAGAACCATCTCAAAAAAAAAACGCTCGAAATCATCGAATTCAAAAATAATTCAACGGAAAATGCCAAACTTTGCGAAAGAACTCAAGCTAGCGGCTTGTTTAGCCAGTTCGCCCGTTTTTAAGTCAGAATTTGAGAAAATACGAAACACAAAAGTTCAAGATGATTATTGCAACTCGAAGTTAGAAAAAGTTTCATCTAATTCGGACATTCGAGTCAAAAGTTACGGCAATTTCAATGCTCAGGTCTAAAATTACAAAACTGTCAATAATTAGCATAACAACGGGGCTGCGGCTTAAAGAGCCAATTTTACTCTATAGATGAAAGATTTTGATAAATCATAAAACAAGAAAGTTGAAGATCATTTTCATAGCTATAGTCCAAAAAAAATGAGTCACCTGATTCGGACTTACAAGCCAAAAGATATACCAAAAACAATTATCAGGTCTGGATTTATTATCGCTGTATTTTGCTCTCAGGACAGCGACAAAGAAGTGCATTTTTGACCAAATTAAATTCAAAACTTAAGAAAACCCAAAACATGAAACTTGTAAAACATCATTTGTGATTTCCAGAACATACAAAATTTTCAAATTCCGATCCAAAATGAGAAAGTTATGGCTAATTTTAGTTTTAGGTTTCAATTCTGAAAATCGACAGAGCGGAGCATGTATCTTAGTTTCAAACCCAATTTCGATACTTTAAATCATATAATTTGAAAAAACTTATAACATGAAAGTTGTATCACAATATTTAAGCTTTTAAGAACTTTAAACGATATCAAAATCCGACAAGAAATGAGAAAGTTATGCTAAAATTACTAACAATATTTTGCACAGAAATTTGACAAGACAAAGACTATTACTCTGTCAAAAATTCGATTTTGACCAAGAAATCTTCAAAATATGAGAAAGTAATTAAAACAAAGGTTCTTCCTTAGAGAATTATTTTCTAATATAAAAAGATTCAACATAATTGGATTTATCAATCAAAAGTTGTGTTTATTTTACTCTCAGGTATTAACTCAAATTTTTTATATGGATGAGCTATAACATTAGTTTCAAACTCAATTTTGACCGATTTAACTGCAGAATTTTGAAATATTACTAAAAAGAATACTTGTAGCTAATTAAAATAACTTTCTACCACAAAAAGATTGAATCAATTTGATTTATTCTACCATAAATTATCGTTGCTTTACTGCAGTGACTTTTTTATAACAAATTTTCAACAAACAATTAACACAATAATCACACAAGTTTTCAACCAAATTGCATACAATTAAATCAACAATCATTCAAATAATGATGTGCAGCAAACAAAGATTTAGATGTGAGTGATTAACTCGCCTCTTTCCTTTAATTCAACAATCGAGACCATCAATTCAGCCCAAATTTCCAAACTAGCAAACCCTAAACAGAGAAGAAGTTAATAAATTTCATTGTAAGTTAGATTTTGATGTAGAGATTGGTTTTAGATTGAAGATTGCCTGAGTTT
Organism: Allium cepa; assembly: GCA_030765085.1. Classification (NCBI taxonomy): domain Eukaryota; kingdom Viridiplantae; phylum Streptophyta; class Magnoliopsida; order Asparagales; family Amaryllidaceae; genus Allium; species Allium cepa. Next base: position 403,868,525 of record CM060940.1, on the reverse strand, counting down.
ATACTTAAATCCATGTTTTAAAACATCCACTCTTCATTTTATTTTTGATTAATAGAGAATAGATTGGGAGAATGAGAAGGCTGCCCTTATTTTTGAGCTTCAGAAGTTTTTAACTAAGAGGAGAGAAGTGAATGAACGTACAGACTTTTCTCCTCTTTCTCATTCTTTGGTAACATGTTAGGGTTTAATTCTACTAATGGACTTAAGCCCAGCAAGTAAATGAAATTAACTTGTGTTATTATTCAACCACTTATTTCATGTTACAATGCATACTAACGATGAAATCACTATTTCAAGTTCTACTTCTTAAGAATTATGAAATTCATTACTCATGATAATAAAAATGTTTTACACCCAATTAAAATATTATTTATTTAATTAGAAAATATTTATTATCATATTTCCCTATTTAAAGAAAATAGCAAATTTACATTATTAATTACAAAACTCATTATAATTAACACTATAAATTACACAAAAATCACATTTTTATGTCATAAAATTCTATTTTCTCATTTTATCCTCAAATATATTGTTTATTCCCGATAAATAATTTAAATTCCTCTTTAATTATTAATTCACGCTATTAAATTATAACTGCCGTTATAATTTAATATTTTCAGGTAATCGCTAAACCAGGGTTGTTACAGCAACCTTTCTCCTACGAAATTTTTATGCTAGTTTTTTCCTTTTATTGTCGGTGCATGAGATTGCATGCCTTGTGATGATTCAACCATCGGGACGTTGCCCGAACCTACATCATCATTACCAGGCTTGTTGGCTTCATCGCCTCTAATTTTTCCTTCTTCGACATTGTCTTGAGCCTCCTCGACTAAGGGCACGACAAGGCTATTAGTGCCGACCTCTTGTTCCAAAATATATTTCGTGGTTCAACGCTTCTTGGAAGTCCGATGCTGCAACCCTCTTCTAACAACCAGGAAAGAGATAACCACTTATCAGTTATAAGTGATTTAACGTCCCTATCTTCATCGGGGTAGCACGGATTGCAGAAACTGCCTTTGAATAATTATAGGTCATGGATGGACACTTGCAAAATTTTAAGGTATTTGTCAGTTCAGGATACAACTTGGACTTAAGAATTTGAAAAAAAATGTGAAGGCAACACTCACATCCTTCCGACCATTGCCTTGTGAAGCCGGGCGGATAACGAATGTCAAACTATTTGCGCTTATAGACACCCATCTTGTTCCAAGCACCATTTGGAACTTGATAATTAGCCATAGGCTCGAGGTATGTATAAGAAAGGCTTCTCATCCATTACTTAAAATTGCAGATGAACCTGATATCTTTCGGAGATGCTGGATGCCTCAAAGGATGCATCGATATCTAGTCTTGATTCATCTTGACTAGGAATATTTAAAAATGATGTTTTGTTATATTGTCATACAATACTCATGATTACAACTATTTGTAATTAATATTAAAAACACACCATTTATAAATTTTCTTGTTAAATGTATGTTAATTAAATGTTTAATCATTTTCGTACATTATAACAAATGTATAATAGAGAGAAAACGCCTTTATTAAGAACGAGAATTGATTATAGAGTTAGTTAATTTACAATAAATTACAGAATTCCCTTAGTGCATACCCCAACTCTATCACTCTCCCACTTGCACTTGGGAAAAATTATGGAATCTCAATCACATCCCTTTAATCGGCTTCTCAAGACCTAACCGTGCTAGACTCTTGGTGAATGGATCTGCTATGTCATCCTTGGTATCTATCCTTTGTATCGTGGCCTCTTTCTTTTCAACAAATTCTCTAATGAGGTGGAACTTATGAAGAATATGCCTGATTTCTTATGTACTCTGGGATACTTTGCGATTTGAATTGCTACATTGTTATCACCGAATAATGCAATAGGATTCTCGATATCGGGAATAACTCCAAGCTCACTCAAATACTTACACATCGTACTACCACTTTAGCTACATCATTAAGGGCGATGTACCAGACTTCTGTTGTCAAATCATCTACTATTTCCTGTTTGGAAATTTTCTAATTGATAGATCCGTTGTTAAGCATAAAAATTAACCTGTCATTGATTTATTATAACCAATTTCACTCCGAATGCTCAAATATGTATACCCTAGGATGTCTCCATTCCCATAAACGAGGAATAATTCTCGAGTATTTCTTAAATACTTCAGTATAAATATTACGGCCCTCTAATGCTTTTCTCCAAGACTAGACTGGTAATGAATCATGCATTCTTGTAATGACCCGTATTTTTGGATAATTAAAATGTTAATTTTATAAGATTTTTGAAATTTAATATTCTGTGAAATTAAAATTTATGATTTATAAATGGAAATTTATTTTTATTAAAATGTAATTTAATAATGTTGATTGAATGAAATTAACAATTTTTTAATGTGATTTCAATCGGTTGTAGTGGTAAAACTAATTGGGAATGTAACTGCAGAGCTTAAATTGGAAATAATTATAAGTCAATAAGAAATGAATTAAATGCTGTATTAATGGTGAAATAATATGTATTAATTGAGACTAGCAAATATAGAATATGAAATCAGTTTTGGTAAGCAATTAATAACCCTTGGTTGTAAACAATAAGTTAATAGATATGAATTATTAACGTATAACGATTGTTTATCTACCATCTTATAATTTAATCCATTTGAAAATAATTGGGAAATCAATGTGAAATCAGTATAATCAAATATTGCAGTTAATTTGAGTTAAGATGATAATTGTAGAATAGGAATGTAATAATTTGAAAACTTATGTTAAATGAACACACAAGGTAATGGTTGAGTTAATAAAAAGAACATGTAAATCAAAATAATAGAATTTGGTTTAAATGTATAATATAATAAACCATAATTTATTACTGTTGTAATTGAACGTAGAAATTAATGTAATATTTAGATGTTGGAATTAAGCTAGAAAAAATGTATTTAAAAAGCATTATTAATTTTTGTCTAATCAGGAAAGATGAAAACTGTTAACTTTTAAATCTGAATTTAATAATGATTAAATTGATTTTTAAATAATAATTTATTTAATTAACATGAAAATTGGTCTTTTTAGGCACTGTCTCGATTTTCGACACAACTAGTTTCATCGGGTCTATAATAGTGAATTATTATAAGATTTCAAGTTTCATAGCGATCGAACTTATCGTTTGATCATGCGAGCTCGAAAAGCGTAGAAATCAATTAACGGAATTTAAATTAATATAATTTGATTTTAAAAGCTAACTTCTATATATATTAGAATTAGGGATTGAAACTAGTTCAATTGAGTTTAAAAATATTGAAAATCTAAATTTTGATATATTGGATGACCGATTTGGCCCAGTCAACCTGTTCCATCCATCTCTGTAATAGACTTTTCCTCTAACCCTAGCAGACTATTCTAATTTCTATACGTACTTCTTATTCTCATCGCTCCTTCCCTCTTTCCCAATGTCACACATCCAAATCCTAAATCTCCAATTCCAAATCAAATCGAAAATTCAAACTCCTCAAAACCTATCATATAATATGTCATCGCTAAGTTCTCGATGAAAGCAATCTACATCTATACTTCACTTTTGCAATCAAGGTTTGGTTTAGCTAAATATCAGTGAAGAAGTCTCGGCTATTGAAACTAGGGTTTTGTTTTCAACGATGGATCTTTGACTTCGGAGCGATCGGTGAGTACTGCAGCGTAGAGGCGGCCAAGAGCTTTTGATCCATGGTCTTCATCCATCGCCTAGTGGCTCGAGTTTGTTAGAAAACAGTGAAGAAGGCGAGCGACGATGCACCGTCGATGATGGCTTCGAGATGGTCATGCGACCATGGTGAGGCGTGGTTTGGCGTGGGAAGACTCGTGACGATCTCCGATCTGGGTGACGGTGCTTCTGGTGGCAGCGGCAGGCGATGGAAGATGGCGTCTAAGATGGTGTATTGGTTCATAAGCTTATTAATATAGCCCTTCATCATTAATATGTAATCGTTCACTATCTATCCTTTATTGATTTTGAAATTGACAAGCTTATTCATATGCTCATACCTTATGGAACATGGTTGTTCACTAAACAAGGCCTTGAGATTATCAAATATCTCAAGGATAGACATGTTTTCATGCTGCCTCTACAATGGTTTATCTAACTAGACTGTACAAAAACTTGGACGGTCTCTAGGTCTGAAACCTATTTCTCATAAGCAGGTCTAAGTTTGAGGTCCACATCTTTAATGGGTTGTTCTTTAGGATTACATGTAATAGGTGACCAAAGATGCTTGTAAATCAATGCTACCTTAATTTCTCTTAGCCAATCATCGCTCTTAGTCAATCGATATAGTTTGGTCCGGTAAGCTTGTCATTTTCCATAAACTATTCAGGAGTTGGTATTTCTACATGTTTTAATTAGTAGATTATTAGGGCATTATCATAGTAGATGTTCTTCTAATACTTGTATGGTCAAACTTTATGTTCCAGTTTACTGACAATCTCCCACTAGTATTTTATATTTTTCCCAACCCTCGGTCGCAACATAAAAGTCTTTCTACTTCACTAGTAGATGTTAGGACTTGTATATCTTAGGATTCTAACCATGATGAAAGATCAACTGTAACATTCCCCACTTGGAGGCCTAAAACTAACGGCTATAAATGCTATAGTCATCCATAGTTATTAATCCTCGACGACCAAATACCATAAGATACATTGATACATAGGAACACATGAATATGGAAAAAAATTAAAACATTAAACTAGTTCCACATTCCATTTCAAAACATTTCGAATTCATTACATAATCCCAATATGAGATCCATGTTTAGAGAAAATATATTTATTACAATATACGCCAAGAGCGATATGCGAAGATGCCCCATTGGATGATCAGATCGTGTATATATAGCAACTCTTCCTTTACGCCAATAACACAGAGGAATCAAAATAAAAGAGAGCTCTAAGTAGCTATCATGCCTCGTACATGTCTTCCTAAGCTTATTCGTCTAAAGAGATACCAAAAACCACAACTCTCAAACTACTCAAAATCAATTGAGTATCTGAGAGTTTAAGAGAAAAACATAAACTTTGAATCATATGTAAAGCCTAGTATGGATAATAATCTACCATCCCAAACCATTTAGATATCTAGTGAGACCATATCGCTTAGCAAAACAGATTTTCCCCTCACTAGTATACTAAAACTTTTATAAACCCATATACTGTTCTCCTTCATCCACAATGATTAAAACAATTCAAAGAAATATAATGATATGCAAAAAAGTAAATCAATTCTAGATTTTCCATCCCCATTCATTCGGACTAACTGTCTTATTTAAAGTTTCTACGGTCACTATTAACTTATTAGTTTTCATGGCCTTATTAATAACCTATTTAATGTTTATTAACTCCTTGTCCTATATCATAGTTTTCATGGTATCACTAAGAGCCTATTGGCCTATGCCAATAACTTCACTGTTTCATGGGTTCTCCCTAAATCTATTGGTAACTCCAGTTACTTCCTTGTTATCCTATTTTTCATGGCTTGACTGGGAACCAATTGACATATGTCAATATCTTAATACGGATATAGTTTTCATAGGTTCACTACAAACTTATTGGCCCTTGCCAATATCGAATAATAGTTTCATGGGCTAACTATGAACCTGTTCTTGACATCTTCATTTATACATAGTTTTCATGGTTTACTATGAACCCATCTCTATGAAAACTTCTTTAATCAATATTTAGCATCCTATATTCTGGTCCTGACTTCCTGGATGCAGTTCTACTCATTTAGGAATTAACTTAATTTATATTCACTACTGGGTCAACCTAGCTGCTTATTCTACTCTTCCTCAAAATATAGTTATGGACCATTACAATGTGAACATTTACATATATATAGAAGCAAACATAATAACTTGGTTAATCCCTTTAACCTATTAATCAAGTTAAACTTCTTCAAAAAATCCTTACTTAAAATCATTTCAGATGTCTTTATTTATGCCAGGGTTTTCCTTTAAAATGAGATTGGGTTATTTGTTTTGAAAAGGCTTTCGAAACCTTAAAACATTACTTTGGAAACTCCTGGATAACCTCCTTCAAAAGCTTAGAAAACTTATTTTCAAAACATTACATATAAATCTTTCGAAGCTCTTTAATTCATCTCTTTTGATCCAAAATATACCTTTCGAAAGTATTGAAACATTACTTAAATAGTTTTCAGAAGCATGGCTTTGAAACCAATGAAAGTACCCCTTTCGAAACCATTGTGTTTACTCAAAAACATCTTTTGGGTCAAATTGATTATATACGAAAGTATCCCTTTCGAAACCTTTAATTTTCATATAAATTTATTTGAGGAATGTTTAATGGTGTTGGCACCATCTTTTCGAAAGCTTCAAAGCATTTAAGCAGAACACTGAAGGATAGCATAGAAACCCCTTTCGAAGCCATTACCTTCAAAACCCACGGACCCTTTTGAAAGAATTTAGGAAGTGGTTTAGTACATCTTTAAAACAAAATCTACCCTTCAAAAGCATTGATGACTTCAATACACTTGAAAGGTAAAAGAACGAGAGTAGGGTTTCGAATAGGTAGGAACCATCATTTTTAAAAGTTTCTTTTATAAATAAAGAGTCTCATTGGAAAGCTCTATTTTTAAACAAAGAAAGGTGGGAACAAGTCGAAAGCAATAGGGTATCGACTTGGTCGAAAGCACCCTTCAAAATCAAGGTAGGTGCATATCTTTTAAAAGCAATAATGGTTAGCCTCTATCGAAAGCAGTGCTTTTGGCACCCTGCCTTCCACCCTTTACCAATCCACTTCGTACCAATCTCAGTGGTACCATGTGTATTGATTTTGACTTTAGTAGGTTTTGGCTCTTTTGGTTTCGACTGAAACAAAGGCCTTCGAGTCGAAAGGCGCTTCTAAAAGAGGCAGAACTCACTTTTCTGAGTAAAACTGATTTATTGCTAAGTAAAGCAAATACTTTCCAACTAACCTACCTACTTGTAAACATATGATTGGTTTCCGTAACTTTTCAAAATATTTACAAAAATTACTCGTAACATCCCGTATTTTTAAGCCATTGAATTTGAACATTTAACTCGTTTTAAATGTTTAATGTGGATTTTTAATTGATTTTGAAATGAATGAATTCGGGTTCAATCAATGAAATAAGCTATAATTTTCAATTATAGTAATTCCAATTGAATTTGAATAATGGGAAAATAATAATTTAAATATTCGAAATTGAAATAAAAGTAAATCTGGATGTAAATAGTGATAAAAATGGTTTTGAAAATTTATTTTTGAGTTATTTGAGTGTAAATAGCGTGGTGGGAATTTTAGAGGAATTTTAAAGTTGATAAATTAATATTTGGGATTTTATATTAATTTAAAAATGAATTTAATATTATTAAAATGCAATTTAATCAGATTTTGGTCCGGAATGAGCCAGAATGATTTGTAATGTGATTATATATTTTATATGATTTATTATTAAGGTACTAAAATTTTAAAAGTGAAATTTTAAGCGTTTTTGACAATTTTGAAAATCGCTCGATTTAATTGACGAGTGAAAATAGCCTTCCGGGGCACAGTCTCGGAATTCGACGAAACCAGTTCCATGGAGCCGTAATAGTTAGTTATTATCAGATTTCAATTTTCGTAGCGTTCGGAGTTATCGTTTGACCGTGGCAGCTCGAAACGCTTAGAAATCGTTTTAATCGATTTAATTTTAAATTGATCGTTTAATTCCGTAACTCGCACGTATGACCGAATTAGCTTTCGAAACATGTTCCATTGTGCTAGGAACGTGGAAAAACCCTAGGAACGCCTATTGGTACGTGTGTTTTGGAGTTCGTTTGCATAAGTTGAAAAAAAAAATTAGGAATGAGATTAAATTAATATTAAATAATATATATATATATATATATATATATATATATATATATGTTAACATTTTATCCTAAACCCTAACATAAATAACCGGCCGTCGTTTCTTTCTCTTTCAATGGCTGGTAGATCTCCATCTTCTTCTTGTTGTATCTCTTCATCCATCAATTTTTACGCAAGATCTCTAACTACAAAGTTGTAGTACTCATCGAGATCTACCCATCCGTACGGTGGAGTAGCTCGGAATTCATTGTTGTGACCAGAATTGAAGTCGAGACAGTCACCGTTCATGCGTGATTTTCTAGAAACATGGGAGGCCGAGAGGACGCGCATTCGAGCCGGAGGTGTGAGGCGCCGCACTCTTCGAGGTAGAGGAGCCTGATCGAGTTCACGCGCGTTGATGGAGTCGCGTTTCGAAACCCTAGTTTGTGCGGCCAAAGTTTTTTTTTTAAAAAAAAAGATATTTGTTTTAAATTTATATACAGAACTTTAAAATTTAATAACTTGTTCGTGCGATATCAGATTTCGACGAAATTTGCGGCTCCGGAATCGCGGAGATGCATACTACGTAGTAGTGCAGTTCGGGAATCATTCCGGACAAGTAGAAATTTGAGTTAAATCGAACGTCTTTCGGTTTAATTTAAATTTCGAACGCTTGCCGAAACTCAAGGTGAGTTATTATCACTCACATCTGGATGCTAGCTAATTTAAATAGTTAATATTTGAATATCTGCGTGATTGGTTGAATATAATTGTTGCTGCCAGACTGGATTGATATTTATATATGTGATGTGCTAATATTTGTGGATGCAGGGAAAATAGGTTGGAGGGATCCAACTGGATTCCTCACATGTAACAATTATTTTATAATCGATAATGATGCCTGATTATGTGTTGTGATTGACAAATCTGAAATTTAATTGTACTGTGAAATTGTTGTATAAATTATAATTACAGAATTTAATTATGAATGGATTAAATTGGGTTTTGACGAAATAAAATGAATTGTTAATAATAGAATTTCAAAGAATAAAACGTGAAATCTGATTTTGATGGAAAATGTATAATTGGTAAAATTGGGATTTGAAATACAGTGGAAATTTACCAATTGACAAATGTGAAGTGTAGATTTATGGAAATAAATCCTATGGAAATTACAATTTGGTTTAGAATAATGATGAGTTATTTTAATAACGAATAATGTTATCCGGGAAAATTAAAATATGTTAAAATGAAGCTTCCGACTTTAAATTAACAGTTTTAAATGTAAATAGAATATTTTGAAATGCCGTTTTTCATTGGGATTTTATTTAAATAAAATTTAAATATGGTTTTTCATTGAAAAAATTCTTCAAATTTATTTTATTTAAAAATGATTTAACACCTATGTTTCAAAATGAATTTCTAAATATGGGAAATTGAGATTTAACTTCAGATGAAGATATAGATTAAGTATGGAATTGGGAATTTATGTTGTAAACATAAATTGAATTGAAATAAATCGGTTGGATTTATATGAAGGATATTATTTGGGATGTTTGAACGGAAAAGTGTTTTCCCAGTAAAAAAACCAAGTTAGTGTTTTAAAAGATTTATTTAATTAAAAGTTAAAGTTTAAATTGTTTAAAGAGTATTTTTTTTAGAAATGGTTATTTTAAAGAAGAAATAAATAGACTTTATTTTATAACCATTTGTTTTAAGTTATTGGTAAAGGCTAGTATTATTCTTTTAAACTCCATTCTTAAATTTAGTAAACCAAACCCTTATTTAAATCCAGTTTATATCTTATTAAATAATGTTATTTAAAAAAATTGTTTTGAAATTATATTTTGAGTAAATAAATAGAAGAAATTTTCATATTTTAAATTATATTTCAGTATAAAGTGTTTTAAATATTTTTAAAGAAAAATGTTTAAGCTTGGTCTTTCCAATGGGAATAAATGGTAATGGGATCTACCGTGAAAAGGAAGAATTTTGGGAAATTGTTTTCAAATGAGCTTTGAAATTTTGAAAATATATCTTGTAAGAGATATTTGAGTCAAATAGATAATGCGGGAATTATTTATTGTGTGATGGATGTTTTGAGAATGTTAATTGATAGTTAAATCACCGACTATCAATATTGGACAAATGCGTTGATCGTTTCAAAGAGACCGGGATCGAGATTTATTTCTCGAAAACCACTTCGATACGGTTTATACGTTTCGTTAGAAAAACGTGTTTGGAGACGAAGATGGAGCTGTGAATTGTAAGGGCTAGTCGCTACTAATCCTGAGGATATTTCCAAAATGGATGTAGTAGGAGTAGTGCCTTCGGTTCCGTTCGAACCCGGGACGGACTTGTATGGACGAATGCTTTCGGAACATCATCAGGTGGACGATGGGCATTCTAAGTGAAACGTTCTAAAGGTAACGCTTAGCCTCAAGCCTCATCAAATGGGAATGACTGAAAATCAGGGGATATGCAGCAAGGCTTCGTGGGTAGCCCCCACTGGAGAGTAAGGTCATCCCTGTCTAGATTTCCCTTTTTATTTCGGCTTAGTGGTGCGGTTGCTGATCCCAACCGCGGGATGATCTTATTCGGAACTGTCCAATAAGGGATGGTTCCGGCCTTGTGTTGCAGGGGATCGGGCGTGGTCCTCGGTACGGTGATCTCGGCCTCGTACCGTGACAGGTGGTACCCCAGTGCCTAGTCATTGTTGGAAATCCATTTTCCCTATGAGCCTTGTACGAGTTTTATTTATATTACCCACTTTTGTGGCTAGTAGCTGGAATTTAATAGATGTAACAATTTCAGCTATTTTATAAGTATTTGTAAATAGACCCTATTATAATATCAGAGGATTTTTATAAAAAGTGTTTTAACTATCGTAAGGTAAAAACCCGACATGTTTATTTGTGGCGTGGTCTTACAAGATGCTTTTGTTTTCAAAAAGAATTTTGAAACTTTAATAATCAATTTGGATGCATTATTATCAGCTGGTATTCCAGACTGACTCGGGTGTTATTTCATTATAATGCTCGGGTCAGACCGAGTATTATATGTACAGGACAGGATGCTATGGAGTAGGAGAGGAGCTGGCTGGAGTCCGAGACGTATTATCTGTATCTATATATAGTTTCCACTGTTGTGATTGTATCGTATGTCTAATTGGTAATGTTGATGTATGAGATACTCTGATGAGGTGATGTATAAAACTGGTATAGATTTCATTTTGTGTAAAGATCTATATTTACTATTATATTTTATTCCGCTGCGACTTTGAGGTTCTGACATTGTTTAGCTTCTTCTTCTTCTATCTCTTCTTCTTTAATCCCTAATGGTTCGTATTTCTGTTTTGCTTGAGTTAATTGATGTAGGATAGTGTTGACTTAAGAGATGCGGATTTGCGGGTCGTTACACTTGGTATCAGAGCTTAGGTTGGCGACAACCTAGGCTTTGGTGGGGAAATTACTCATTAAACAGAGTCAATGGAACTTTATAATGAGTTGAGTGTATTAATAGATATGAGGGCGTACTTGTTAGTGAATATAAAATTGTTTTTATACTATGTTGATTTATCGGTTGAGTGTTTATGAATTCTGGTCGGTACGGGAAGTACAACCGTATCGATAGGGGATTCTAAACTCTTAAACAAGATAAACCGACATAGTATTGTTTTAAAGGGGTAAATGAAATAATTTTATCCAAAATTATATTTTGATATAAAAGGGAATAATTTCTCTGAAATTATTATCTATTTTTGGATGATTGGTTGTTAATGTATTAATTAAATTAGAATCCAAAATTTAATCTTAAATTAGAAATGGTTGTAATCAAATAAATCCTATAGGTATAAATTATATAAAGGAAGAATAACTAAATTTAAATTGAACCAGAATTTAAATCTCGGAAGTTTTGGAAAGGATTTTAAATATATTGAAAACAAAATTTGGAAATTTAAAATCCTGGGAAAGTTTGAAATGTTTGCTAAGGTGTTTGAAGGCAATATTGGAATATTATTTTGGAGTAATATGTTTGAATGGAAACTGTTTTGAAATGAATTTGGGAAAGTGAGAAAGCATTAAACTCACTTCAGTCGCTGGAAAATAATCCTGATGATGCTGGCCACATCATTAGAATTCATTTTCGAGTTTCTAAAGTGATGGATTGCTACCAAGATGGTTGGTTATGATATTGTTTGGATTTGTTTGGTATAAACCAGTTGTTTTGGAAAATCTGGAGATTTGATTTGATATACCAGGGGAGTATGATTTATTTATTATTTCAAAATGGTTTTGAAATAAAACCCGGGTAATTGAATTCTGGAAATTCTATTTAAAAGTAAAATTGTGAAGTCAAATTTGAATCAAGTATTGTATTTATTTGGTGAGGTTGATATTAATAAGGAAGAAATGAAAATTTTAATCCTGAAATTGAAAATTTAACTTGAGTATATGGAAATGAATGAAATATATTGAAGTGAATAGAAAATTTGAGTTTAACTTGGGATAAGTTAAATAAATTGGACCTAGAATCAAATTGATTTGAATTAAACTGAGATGTAAGATGACTATGTAATTGTGGTTCTTTGTGAAATGAATTGTACCCATGAGCTATTAAATATTATACTTATAATCTGGAAATGTGGATTTAAATTTTGCAAGAAGTTAAATGAAAGAAAATTTGCATCTTTAAGAATTCAGTGATACATATATATAGGAAATTAGAATTGTGACTATATGATGAAAGTAACTCAAATGAGCAATATAAGCTTTTAAGTAAATAAGTTGGTGAACTTATAAATAGAGAAATGGAATGATAATTACAAATGGAAGATAGTTGAATGGTATGGTAAATTCAAACTCAATCTCAAATGAAATGTAAATTGAAATAAGGTAGAGTGAGAGATAAAAAAAATGTGAATGAACTTACAATAGAAAATAAGTTTTGAATTTATTTATGGAGGAATAAAATTGAAAAGAAATGAAATACAAAATTCAGTTGCATTATAGGCACATTGAATGAAATTCAATCCTTATTTAAGTGGTAAAGAAGTGGAATGAATTTAATTTGGCTAAGCAAATTTCAAGTAAGCTTGAAATAAATTTGGATAAGAATCGAATTGAATGGAAATTTAATTTGGTTGACATAATGTTGAATGAAGTAAATGCTCATTCAACTAAATTCAAAATGATTGTTTGGAAATGAATTTTGTGTAAGCTAAATTAAATGGAATTTGTATTGGCATGAAGAAAATTTTGGATAGTTTGGCCAAAATTTAGAAAGTAAATAAAAATCAAATTGTGGCATGGGATTTAAATTTGTGGTAACAAATATTGAAGTGTGAATGAAAGATGGAATTAGATTATAATGGTGATAGTTTGAATTGTGAATAAATTCAAGGGAATGAAATAATTTAAAGTGGTTTCTTTGCTAATAAAATAAATCTGAAATGGACTAAATGAATAAGCAAAGTGCATTAAAGTTTGTAAAAGGGATTGGAATTGATTTGGACGAGAATCAAATGAAAATAAAATAAAATTGTTATAAGAAGATAATGAGAATATTGTGGAAATTGAAGGAACTCAAGCAACTTGAAAGAGAAAAACAAAATGAATGTGAATAAGCTTTATTAAGTACTCTTGAATGAAATTTGTTAGATAATAAAATTGAATTGCAAGTGAAATGGTATTAATTAATTATTGTGATAAAATTAAGGATGTCTGGGTTGTAAATAATCCAGGATGGAATGAAATTAATATAAACCTGAATTGGTTAATGAAATAAAAATGTAAGGAAAATTTAATTTAACAATTGCATTGGAATATAAATACTTGGCTTGTGAACTAGGCAAAATTGAATAAAATTAAAATAAATCTAAGTAGAATTAATTTTCATGGTTATAAGCTTCAGTGGTGGTTATTTTGCTCGAGTAACATGAAAATTGCATGTATTCGGAATTAAGTTGTTTAACAAGCAATTGAAATTGATTTTTTGAATAAATTGATATGGATTGGAATAAAATTCAAAGAGTTTGTATATGGATGCAAGTGAGTTGATTTGAAGAAGCAAATAAAGATGGTTTTAAATTAATTAGATAAATGTAATCTAATTAAGTGATTTTGCATATGGATGGAAATGGATCATAGAAAAAATGCAAATGTTTCAAGTTTAAAATAAAATTTGATTGTAAATCAAATTGGGAATGTAAGTTAAAATAAAGAAATGCAAGTAAGGCATATGTTAATCATCTTGAAATAGAAATGAATCGGTTGTAATAAGTATGAATGGTATATAGTAAACTTGAATGTAAATCATTCAAGTGAAATATAATGAAGTTGGTTTGGATGAAAGTAGAATGGGCTAAAATCTTAATAAATGGATTTGAGTATAAATGTAAGTGAGTTATAATAGAAATGCAAATATAACAAATTGAAATGAAATTTGCTTGGTGAATCAATTCGAAAATTGGGTAGAGTATGAATTGAAATAGCGAAACTTGTATGTAAATCCTTTGTGTGAAATAAAGTGGGATTTGGCCTTAGGAAAGGAAACTTTATGCATGTTATAAAATATGGTTTACTTATGAAACCATGCAAATTGTTGATTTGATTATGAAATGGATATGTTTGGATTACATTTATATTGGAAATGTTGTTAAAATGTTCATTTCTTTGAAAACTGATGAGTTTGTTGAGTAAGTACAGGTACGGGAGGCGTTCGAGAGAGTTGGAGCGCGTATATGCATTATATTAGCCACTTGCTATTAAAATTTGCTAAAAAGGTACGCTTACGCAAATATAATTGGGAAATGATATTTTTGTTGTGATATATTTTGGTTTCCAACCGTGTGGGTCGATGTATATATATTTATCTGCATCGCGATATCGCGAAAGCTCCTCCGTGCAGGGGAGACTCTGCCAAAAAATTTCTGAAATTTTGGGAGTTAGAAAATTTTTGGGATTTTGTTTTGCTAAGAAATTGAATTTTCAAAGCAAATGGTAAAAATTAAAGATTTAGAGTAAATGAAGCAAATGAGTTTGGATTTAATCTAAGGGGTTTTGGGAAGTGAATATAAGTTTTTAACTAAGCAAATTGGATGAGTAAGTGAGTTTGAGCATAGTTTCTACCTTAGCAAATTTCGGGGACGAAATTTTTATAAGGGGGGAGGAATGTAACATCCCGTATTTTTAAGCCATTGAATTTGAACATTTAACTCGTTTTAAATGTTTAATGTGGATTTTTAATTGATTTTGAAATGAATGGATTCGGGTTCAATCAATTAAATAAGCTATAATTTTTAATTATAGTAATTCCAGTTGAATTTGAATAATGGGAAAATAATAATTTAAATATTCGGAATTGAAATAAAAGTAAATCTGGATGTAAATAGTGATAAAAATGGTTTTAGAAATTTATTTTTGAGTTATTTGAGTGTAAATAGCGTGGTGGGAATTTTAGAGGAATTTTAAAGTTGATAAATTAATATTTGGGATTTTATATTAATTTAAAAATGAATTTAACATTATTAAAATGCAATTTAATCAAATTTTGGTCCGGAATGAGCCAGAATGATTTGTAATGTGATTATATATTTTATATGATTTATTATCAAGGTAATAAAATTTTACAAGTGAAATTTTAAGCGTTTTTGACAATTTTGAAAATCGCTCGATTTAATCGACGAGTGAAAATAGCCTTCCGGGGCATAGTCTCGGAATTCGACGAAACCAGTTCCGTTGGATCCGTAATAGTTAGTTATTATCGGATTCCAATTTTTGTAGCGTTCGGAGTTATCGTTTGACCGTGGCAGCTCCAAACGCTTAGAAATCGTTTTAATCGATTTAATTTTAAATTGATCGTTTAATTTCATAACTCGCACGTATGACCGAATTAGCTTCCAAAACATGTTCCATTGTGTCCGGAACGTGGAAAAACCATAGGAACGCCTATTGGTACGTGTGTTTTGGAGTTCGTTTGCATAAGTTGTAAAAAAAATTGAGGAACGAGACTAAATTAATATTAAATAATATTATATATATATATATATATATATATATATATATATATATATATATATGTTAACATTTTATCCTAAACCCTAACATAAATAACCGGCCGCCGTTTCTTTCTCTTTCAATGGCCGGTAGATCTCCATCTTCTTCTTGTTGTATCTCTTCATCCATCAATTTTTACGCAAGATCTCTAACTACAAAGTTGTAGTACTCATCGAGATCTACCCATCCGTACGGTGGAGTAGCTCGGAATTCATCGTTGTGACCAGAATTGAAGTCGAGACAGTCGCCGTTCATGCGCGATTTTCTAGAAACATGGGAGGCCGAGTGGACGCGCATTCGAGCCGGAAGTGTGAGGCGCCGCACTCTTCGAGGTAGCGGAGCCTAATCGAGTTCACACGCGTTGATGGAGTCGCGTTTCGAAACCCTAGTTTGTGCGACAGTGGGTTCGTGACCTTCTGTAGATCGCGCGTGAGGAAGGGGAAAGGTAGCGGCCAACGTTTGTTTGGAAAAAAAAGGATATTTGTTTTAAATTTATATACAGAACTTTAAAATTTAATAACTTTTTCGTGCGATATCAGATTTCGACGAAATTTGCGGCTCCAGAATCGCAGAGATGCGTACTACGCAGTAGTGGAGTTTGGGAATCATTCCGGGCAAGTAGAAATTTGAGTTAAATCGAACGTCGTTCGGTTTAATTTAAATTTCGAACGCTCGCCGAAACTCAAGGTGAGTTATTCTCACTCACATCTGGATGCTAGCTAATTTAAATAGTTAATATTTGAATATCTGTGTGATTGGTTGAATATAATTGTTGCTGTCAGTCTGGATTGATATTTATATATGCGATTGCTAATATTTGTGGATGCAGGGAAAACAGGTTAGAGGGATCCAACTGGATTCCTCACAATGTAACAATTATTTTATAATCGAAAATGATGCTTGATTGTGTGTTGTGATTGAAAAATCTGAAATTTAATTGTACTGTGAAATTGTTGTATAAATTATAATTACAGAATTTAATTATGAATGGATTAAATTGGGTTTTGACGAAATAAAATGAATTGTTAATAATAGAATTTCAAAGAATAAAATGTGAAATCTGATTTGGATGGAAAATGTAAAATTGGTAAAATTGGGATTTGAAATACAGTGGAAATTTACCAATTGACAAATGTGAAGTGTAGATTTATGGAAATAAATCGTATGGAAATTACAATTTGGTTTAGAATAATGATGAGTTATTTTAATAACGAATAGTGTTATCCGGGAAAATTAAAATATGTTAAAATGAAGCTTCCGACTTTAAATTAACAGTTTTAAATGTAAATAGAATATTTTGAAATGCCGTTTTTCATTGGGATTTTATTTAAATAAAATTTAAATATGGTTTTTCATTGAAAAAAATTCTTCAAATTTATTTTATTTAAAAATGATTTAACACCTATGTTTCAAAATGAAAATCTGGATATGGGAAATTGAGATTTAACTTCAGATGAAGATATTGATTAAGTATGGAATTGGGAAGTTATGTTGTAAACATAAATTGAATTGAAATAAATCGTTGGATTTATATGAAGGATATTATTTGGGATGTTTGAACGGAAAAGTGTTTTCCCAGTAAAAAAACCAAGTTAGTGTTTTAAAAGATTTATTTAATTAAAAGTTAAAGTTTAAATTGTTTAAAGAGTGTTTTTTTAGAAATGGTTATTTTAAAGAAGAAATAAATAAACTTTGTTTTATAACCATTTGTTTTAAGTTATTGGTAAAGGCTAGTATTATTCTTTCATACTCCATTTTTAAATTTAGTAAACCAAACCTTATTTAAATCCAGTTTATATCTTATTAAATAATGTTATTTAAAAAAAATTGTTTTGAAATTATATTTTGAGTAAATAAATAGAAGAAATTTTCATATTTTAAATTATATTTCAGTATAAAGTGTTTTAACTGTTTTTAAAGCAAAATGTTTAAGCTTGGTCTTTCCAATGGGAATAAATGGTAATGGGATCTACCATGAAAAGGAAGAATTTTGGGAAATATTTTTCAAATGAGCTTTGAAATTTTGAAAATATATCTTGTAAGAGATATTTGAGTCAAATAGATAATGCGGGAATTATTTATTGTGTGATGGATGTTTTGAGAATGTTAATTGATAGTTAAATCACCGACTATCAATATTGGACAAATGCGTTGATCGTTTCGAAGAGACCGGGATCGAGATTTATTTCTCGAAAACCACTTCGATACGGTTTGTACGTTTCGTTAGAAAAACGTGTTCGGAGACGAAGATGGAGCTGTGAAGTGCAAGGGCTAGTCGCTACTAATCCTGAGGATATTTCCAAAATGGATGTAGTAGGAGTAGTGCCTTCGGTTCCGTTCGAACCCTGGACGGACTTGAATGGACGAATGCTTTCGGAACATCGTCAGGTGGACGATGGGCATTCTAAGTGAAACGTTCTAAAGGTAACGCTTAGCCTCAAGCCTCATCAAATGGGAATGACTGAAAATCAGGGGATATGCAGCAAGGCTTTGTGGGTAGCCCCCACCGGAGAGTAAGGTCATCCCTGTCTAGATGTCCCTTTTTATTTCGGCTTAGTGGTGCGGTTGCTGATCCCAACCGCGGGGTGATCTTATTCGAAACTGTCCAGTAAGGGATGGGTCCGGCCTTGTGTTGCAGGGGATCGGGCGTGGTCCTCGGTACGGTGATCTCGGCCCCGTACCGTGACAGGTGGTACCCCAGTGCCTAGTCATTGTTGGAAATCCATTTTCCCTATGAGCCTTGTACGAGTTTTATTTGTATTACCCACTTTTGTGGCTAGTAGCTGGAATTTAATAGATGTAACAATTTCAGCTATTTTATAAGTATTTGTAAATAGAACCTATTATAATATCAGAGGATTTTTATAAAAAGTGTTTTAGCTATCGTAAGGTAAAAACCCGACATGTTTATTTGTGGTGTGGTCTTACGAGATGCTTTTGTTTTCAAAAAGGATTTTTAAACTTTAATAATCAATTTGGATGCATTATTATCAGCTGGTATTCCAGACTGACTCGGGTGTTATTTCATTATAATGCCCGGGTCAGACCGAGTATTATATGTACAGGACAGGATGCTATGGAGCAGGAGAGGAGCTGGAGTCCGAGACGTATTATTTGTATCTACATATAGTTTCCACTGTTGTGATTGTATCGTATGTCTGATTGGTAATGTTGATGTATGAGATACTCTGATGATGTGATGTATAAAACTGGTATAGATTTCATTTTGTGTAAAGATCTATATTTACTATTATATTTTATTCCGCTGCGACTGTGAGGTTCTGACATTGTTTAGCTTCTTCTTCTTCTATCTCTTCTTCTTTAATCCCTAATGGTTCGTATTTCTGTTCCGCTTGAGTTAATTGATGTAGGGTAGTGTTGACTCAAGGGATGCAGATTTGCGGGTCGTTACATTACTACTTATTAATTTTAGATCTAAACCAAGATTAATTTAACAAATAAGCCCTTCTATTAAGCAAAACTTTTAAATCCTTTAGGTCCTTCTTTCAAAATAATTTTATTTACACTACACTTAGGAAAAATCTCTAAAAATTGCAGAAATTCACTTTTAATATGTTATCTAACATATCTAAATTTTAGACCCAAATTCTCAATATAATTTTAGAAATAAATTTATAAACCCAATTAACCATATTTTCCGTTAAAATTCATAATAATCTTTCTATAGCTTGGAAAATTATCAAAATAAAAACCAAACTCTAAAATCATCTTTTACATAACATAAAATATTTTCATAGCATTCAAAATCATTTACAATCAGTTTTACACTAAAAACCAAATAAATCCATATATGAACAATTTGATGTAAATCAAACATGTTATAAATCCAAGCATACTATCATCCAAAACATCATTAAAAAAAATCTAATCTTAAGCCCGACAATAAATGATTATAAAAAAATAGAGATGGTATAAATTATTATTCGTCTTGATTAAGATAAGGATATTGGATTGAGATTGAGAATTATTCCCCTTGCTTTAATTCCTTAGCTTGATTTAATTTCTCCTTTTCTCCTAGTAATGGCCGACTCCCTGTCTTATGTTTACGTTTTGTGTTTTGTGGAAAATAAGAAATAAACGTGAATGGATGCTAAGCTATGGATATATATAAGGGTTAATATAGTGCGGCTATTTCCTTATGTACCCTTGTGTAAATTAATTAGCTCACAAACCCTTCTTAAGCCTATTTATTTAATTAAGCTCGGCTCTTAGCTTTATTTTCAAATCTCAATCCCCTTATTACTCTAATTAATTACATTATTCTATTGAATTTGTCTAATTAAATCTCCTAAATAATGTTTTAAAAAATTATGGGTGTTACAAGCTCCATCCTCAAAGAATTTTGTCCTCGAAATTCAGTAAGGACTAAACACTAAACATCGCAATGTTTTGTAACAACTCCTAACAACCATACTAGTCCACCTAACTAGTAACTATTTATATAGAGCTAATATAGACATACCCTCAAAGCAGAATATGATAAGTATCTCTAATCCTATCTTCTGTCTCCTAAGTACAATCCTTCTCGTTGCCGCTCCACTACACTTTCACCAACTTGACTTTCTTGTTCCTCAATCTTTTCTCATCCTCACTACAACCCGAACTGATTGTCTAACAAAAGTCTAATTAGGCTCTACTACCAACTCTTCCAACTCTATCGAAGGAATAGTAGTCTCTGGATCATGCACATACCTGCGAAGATGAGACACATGGAATACATTATGGACACCTGCCATATTGCTCGACAACTCTACTCTATATGCAATATTTTCATCCGTCTCTATAATTTGTAATGGACCAACATATCTCGATGCCAGCTTCTCTTACTCCCGGGCATACCAAACCCTTCATCGGTGATACCTTAATGAAAAACTTATCTCCAACTGAGAATACTATGTCTTTACGCCTCTTATATGTGTAACTTTTTTGTATGGATTGAGCTTCCTTGATCCTTTCTCGGATCAACTAAATCTTCTTTAACGCCTCTATAACCAAATCTGGACTAAGACCAATCTGTTCCCAGTCACCAACCAACACGTTGTTGATTTGCATCGCCTTCCATACAAAGCTTCAAAAGGTGCTATTCATATACTAATCTGATAACTATTATTATAGGAAAATTCAACCAAATGTAGGTGATCTTTCTAAGATCCACCAAAGTCCAATACAAAAGCTTTTAACAAATCCTTGAGTACCTTATTGACTCTTTCTATCTGACCATCCGTCTGAGGATGATATGCAGTACTCATCTTGAGCTTAGCGCCTAACAAATCTTATAGACTCTTTAAGAATTCACTAATAACAAAGTATCAATGTCGCTGATTATACTATTAGGAATCTCATGTTGTCTAACTATGTTCTTCATGAACAACTTAGCTAAAACAGTTGTCCTGCTGGTTCACTTAACTGGAATGAAATGGGCACTCTTGGTCAACCTGTCCATTACGACCGTATATTCTTATTTCTTCTATTTGACCTTGGCAACCCGTTTATAAAATCCATGGATATTGAATCCCATTTCCAAATTGGAATCTCAAAAGGTTGAAGCAATCCACTCAACTTCTGATGTTCGGCTTTCACTTGTTGACAGTTTGTAAACCGCCTAACCCATAGGCCAACATACCTCTTTATACCTTCCAAATAGAAGCTCCTCTACGTATCTTGATACATCTTGGTCCCTCCAGGATGAATTGTAAACTTGGATCGATGACATTCTCCAAGAACTTCTTTCTTCAAGTGCTCAACATTGGAACACATAACCATCCTTTCTTTCTCCACCATCCCCTCTAGTCAAGACTAAAATCCTTTAGATCATTGATCTCAATTCCAACCTCCATCCTTCTGATCTTCTCGGATAATACTGGATCATCCTTCTTCTTAGAAGCTATCCTTTCAATCAATACTGGTCGAACTTCTAAACAAGACAATATGAAAGTCTTTGACTAGAACTAGCAGTCGATCTTAACTGCACACTACAAGTAGTCAAAGCTTCTAAATCTTTTCATTCTGCTAACATAGCTAACACCACATTCTAATGTCTTCTGCTAAGAGCATTCACTACATTATTTCCTTCCCTAGGAGTACACTCCATATGAAAATAATAAGCTGCTCCAAGTTCCAGCCACCTCCATAATCTCATATTCAGCTCCTTCCGAGAGAATAAGAACATTAAAGACTTATGATATGTGTATTGTTCAAATCTCTTCCCTAAGAGATAATGCCTCCAAATCGTCAATGCATAGATCACCGCAGCCAACTCAAAATCATGAGTCAGATATCTTACTTCATGAGGTCTAAGCCGTCAT
This sequence comes from Allium cepa, assembly GCA_030765085.1. Lineage (NCBI taxonomy): Eukaryota > Viridiplantae > Streptophyta > Magnoliopsida > Asparagales > Amaryllidaceae > Allium > Allium cepa. The sequence continues at coordinate 403,846,273 of CM060940.1, read as the reverse complement.
GAAGCGTGGGCTTACCATTCTACATCAACACAGCTCCTAATCTAGTCTCACATGCATCGGTATACACCAACAACCCTTGGTTTCTACCTAGATTTACTAACACCGGTGCATTGGTCAACAAATTCTTTAACTTAAGGAACACTTCCTAACATTTGTCGAACTAGACAAACTTCTCCTCCTTTCTGGTTAGCTTAGTCAAAGGCGCTGCTATCCACGAGGAATACTTAATGAATCTTCCATAATAGCCAGCAAGTCCAAGAAAACTTCTAATCTCAGTCAGCATCTCTGGTCTCTTCTAATTATTAAACGCTTCGATCTTATCTGGATTTATTGACAAGCCCTTCTAATCTAATGGGAAACTTCGCCTTAATCTAATGTTGTCTCATCGTCTCAAGCACAAATCTAAGATGATCTTCATGCTCCCTTTCATCCTTAAAGTATACCAAAATGTCATCAATAAACACCAACATACTCTCAAAAGACATTCATCAAATCCACATAGCAAGTAGGTGCATTCGTTAACCCGAATGGCATTGTTAAGCAATCGTACGAACCATACGTAGTCTGCAATGCTTTTAAAGGTTTACTATCCTCTGCGACCCTTAACCGATGGAAACATGTCGCCCAATCCAATTGGGAAAACACTCTGGCTCCGCACAAGTGATCAAATAGATCCTCAATTCTGGGCAAAGGATAGTAATTCTTGATTGTCCTCTCGTTCAATTTATGATAGTCGATGCATGTCCTCAATGACCCATCTGGTTTCTTAACGAACACCACGACTGCTCTTCAAGGCGAACTTCTTGGTCTAATAAAATTCCTTCCTTCTAGATCCACTACCTATAGCTTAAATTCTTTTGTTTCGATCGGTGTCATCCTGCTAGGTGGTCTACTTACAGGTTCAACTTCTGGCACAAGATCTATCGAAAACTCAATAACTTGTTTCAATGTTAGTCCTATAACCGGTTTAAAGACATCTGCAAACTCTCTTGCTACTTGAACCTGACTTAGCTTTTCTCCCACTTCCATTGCACTTAACAAAGCATAACTACTCTGGTCAGAACTCTCCATTGAGAATATAACTTGGTTATGACTATCAGGGTGTCTTAGTGATATCTTCCCATCTTGGCAAAATATTCTAGCCTCACACTTACTCAACCAATCCACACCCAAAATGATTTTGAAATTAATGAAATCAAAGACATATAGGCTATACGCAAACTTACGACCCAACAAATCAAGTTCTAACTGGTCACGTCTGATCCCTAGAGTTGCATACCCTCCTACTAGATTTGCAACCCTTAAGGAAGTAACAAGTTATTTTGGTTCTAAGCATAACCTATCAACCAAATTCTAAGATAAAATAAATGTGATGCACTGGTGTCAAATTGTATCCTAACTGTTGAATCAAAAACATACCTTCCATCACAGTCTTTCCTTTTTCAGCTGCAGTTGGTTTAACAGACGGTGCTTAATAGCAAAAACCTTTCCTTTGTGTACCCTAATTGGTTCTAGACACTGATTCTTATAATGTCCAACCTGGTATAGTTGAAGCACTTCACATTCTTCTTATCCCTAGCCTTCTTTCCCTTGTCCAACCGACACTCATTTGCATATTGACCCTTCTTATCACACTTAATGCAAACTAAATTAGCCTTTTCCTTCTTGGCAGCCTCTTCCATCAGGGCTCCCTTCTGCTTAAAAGAATTTTCCTTTCTTTTCCTGAGAGCTCTGGATCTCAACTAGCTCCTCTCTAGCATAAATAGCAAGCATCTACTCATGATGGATTGCCATCTCCACAACTATAGGATGACGAAGATGTGACAGGGTCGCCCTAGTAATCTCGGGTCTCGGTCCGCTAATAAAATTCTCATTTCTCCCAATGACGGTGTCTATAGTATTATATCCATAACGAGACAACTCATCATACTTAGCATCATACTCAACAGCCAACATCTCTCCCTGCTCCAGATCCAAAAACTTCCTCAGCACCGCTGATTTAGCAACCTCAGATAGAAAACTTTGCTTAAATCTCCTTCGAAAATCAGCCTATGTCAATTCCCCCTTCGAAACTCCAACAGTAACACTGTTCCACCAATGAAGTGCCGACCCTTGCAAATACCTAAAGGCTAATCTTCTCTTTTGCTCATCATTTAAACCTAGATCAGCAAATATTCTCTCACAGCGTAACGGCCAATTCTCTACCTCTATGGCATTCTCCATCCCTATAAATGGCTTCCCACCAAGACTGTTGTAATCTCTACTCGACTTAGCATAATTATTCCCAACTAGAGCCATTTGATTAGCTCCTCCAACATTTCCAGCAACTCCAGCAGCAACTCTTGCTTGCATCATATTGATGGAGAACTGATATATTGCCCCCAAATCTACTGGTGGATTTCCAGCATCCACATTGGCATCAGCATTTTGGTTATTAACCTTGGTTCCTCTTGGTATTAGGTCGAACATTTCCGTTGGTTGTGGTGCTTTCTCCACCAAGATTTCCTCTTCCATTTCTAAATCCGTATCTTCTTTCTCGTAAATATATATACGACCCTTAGTAAAATACAGAAGAACGGTCTAAGTGAGAGGGGAATACCTACTTATATATATATATATATACATCAAATACAAGTACGTTACTATAGCATTATCCCAAACCCTGATCTTATTTTTTGATTCAGTGGATTATGTTTGAAAATATTTTAGGTTTAAATTTTTTTTAAGTTTCATAAACTTATGCTCTGATACTAACTTGTAACATCCCCCACTTGAAGGCCCAAAACTAACGGCTACAGATGTTGTAGTCATCCATAGTTATTAATCATCGATGACCAAATACGGTAATGTTAGATACATTGATACATAAAAATACATGAATATGGAAAAAATATTTAAAACATCAAAAAAGTTCAACATTCCATTTCAAAACATTTCAAATTCATTACATAATCCCAATACGAGAGCCACGTTCATAGAAAATATATTTCTTATAGTATACGCCAAGAGTGACATATGAAGATGCCCTCTTGGATGATTAGAGTATATATATAGGCAATTTAACAGCTCTGCCTTTACAACAACAACACAGTGGAATCAAACTAGAAGAGAACTCTAAGTTACTATAACGCCTCCTCTACGTCTTCGAAAGCTTAATCATCTATAGAGGTACCTGAAAAACTAAACTCTCAAACTGCTCAAATCAATCGAGTACCTAAGAATTTAAGGGAAAAACATAAACTTCAATTCAGATATAAAGCCTGGTATTGATAATAATCTACCATCTCAAACCATTTAGATATCTAGTAAGACCATGCCGCTTAACGGAATGAGTTTTCCCTTCACTAGTATCCTAAAACCTTTATAAAACCATACACTATGCTCTTGCATCCACAACAGTTAAAACAGTTCAAAACAATATGATGATTTGCAAACAAGTAAATCAATTATGGACTGCCTATCCCCATCCATTTTGACTAATTGTCTCATTTGTAGTTTCTAGGGTCACTATTGTTTGTGCCAAAATTGGTCACCAACCCCAGAAGTAGTGAAAGCACTAGTGTTTGCACACAAATCTTTAATATCCAGTCGTAGATCTTAGATCCAGATTAAGTAGAAAACAAAAATGAAGTATAGAAAAATTAAAATGTAAGAAAGCAAGAAAGAACACAAGATTTAGAGTGATTCGGCTATCTCCAGCCTACGTTAACTTTGAATCAATCCTTTTATTCCTTTTATACTGTAATTACAGTTACAAGCCTGGGAAAATCAATAGCAAAAATGGCAGAGTTTAGCCTAGGAACGAAGAAGAAGATCCCCCTTTAGTTGCCATAGGACTGTTATTTATAGGTGTAGATCCAAAAACATCCACCTCAAAATCAGGAATACCTCTTCTTTTGTGCAGGTGGGCCCATATGATCGATCTAGGGTGATTTTGGATCGAACCATGTACAATTCGTATCGATCCAAACATGGTCCAATTGAGTTAAGATCAATCACGAACCTTCTTAAATGCATAAGGAAGCCCTTGTGAAAATTTCATAGCATTCAGACTTGTAGATGTTGAGTTATGATCGATGAAAGTATTGTTTTTTGGTATGTTGCTAAGCTCGTATCGATACTAGTTCGTATTGACACCTCTTCGTATCGATCGATTGACATCGATTGCCTTTGCATCCATCGTCTACGTATCTATCGGTCCCTATATCCATAGCCATAGCCTTCGCATCGATCTGGGTTCCATGCCTAAACCCATGTTGAATGCTTCATCATTTGACCAGCACCACCACTTCGTATCCATGCTTCATATCCATCAGCATATGATGTTCGTATCCATCGACCAACCCTCCTACGTGTCCATTTTGTTCATATCGATCCAAGCTTTGTTATGGATCGATACAAACAAGACCAACATGAACCATGTCTTCATATCCATCCAACGCTGATGCTTCTTGTGTGTCATTCGTACCGATCCAATCCCTGATCGATATGAAGTGCTCTTCCAAATTCCTATGATCGCTGCTTCCTTCTTTGTATCGACCTCAACCTTGATCGATACAAAGTATGCTGCCATACCGATGCCGTGTCCAACCAAATCGATGCATATTGCATCTATATCAAAGCCATCGATTCGAATTGAACAGCAGAGCCCATCCCTAATCGATACGAGTTGCTATCAATCCATAGCCATATGTGTTATCCATATTTTCATCCATCCAGCTGTTTCATCCTTCGTATCGATGTGAACCATATCGATATAAGCTACAACCTCGATCCGAAACAAAGCGCCCTTCCCATCTATATTGTCACGTGATCGATACAAACCATATCGATACGAACCACTTTCCATGAATCTTAATCCATCAATAATTCGAGTATATGAACTCCACTTGACCTAAAATTTGAAATGTAGCCTACCTTAGCCTTGTTTATCATTCCCAATCGATCCCACCTTGATTGGGCTCGATCTAAATTTGATAGTACCGATCATAGCCTTGTTTCCAGTCGATCTCTAATCCTCGTGTCCATCCTTTTTAGCCAATTTGTTGATATCCCATCTTTGACCAAATGGCAGGGTAACAACTATCGGCCTTTTAGTTTTCATGGGCTTACTAATAACCTATTTAATGTTTTTGGACTCCCTATCCTATTTCATAGTTTTCATGAGATCGCTAAGAACCTACTGTTCCTTGCCAATAACTTTACTATTTCATATGTTCACCCTAAACCATTCGGTAACTCCAATAACTTCCCTCTTATCCTAGTTTTCATGGGTTGACTAGGAACCTATTGACATCAATCATTATCTTAATCAAGATATAGTTTTCATGGGCTCACTACAAATCGATTAGCCTCTGCCAATATCAAATCATAGTTTTCATGGGCTAAATATAAACATGTCTTCCCAACATCTTCATTTATACATAGTTGTTATGGGTTTACCATAAACCTGTCTCCTTAACAACTTCTTTAATCGATATTTTGGCATCCTATATTCTGGTCGTCCTGGCCACCTAGATGCAATTCTACTCATTCAGGGGATAACTTAATTTATATTCACAGTTGGACCAACCTAGCTGGTTATTCTCCGCTTCGCCAAAATACAGTTATGTTCCATTACAATGTGAATATGTACATATATGAAGAGCAAACATAATAATTAGTTAATCTCATTAACCTATTAATCAAGGAAAACTTATTCAAAAACTCCTCACTTAAAATCATTTCAAAAGTCTTTATCTATGCCATGGTTTTCCTTTAAAATGAGATTGTGTTATTTTTTGAAAAATTAAGGCTTTTGAAACCTTAAAACATTACTCTCGAAACTCCTAGATAACCTCCTTCGAAAGCATAGAAAAATAATTTTCAAAACATTGCATATAAACCTTCGAAGCCCTTTAATTCAACCCTTTTGAAACCAAAATATACCTTTCGAAAGTATCAAACATTAATTAATAGTTCTTAGAAACATAGCGTTGAAACCAATGAAGGTACCCCTTTCAAAACCATTGGGTTACTCAAAAACATCTTTTGGGTCAAAGTGAATATGTAGGAAAGTATCCCTTATGAGATCTTTAATCTTCATATTAATTATTTGAGCAATGTTTCATGGCGTCGGTACCGTCTGCAACAACCCTAAATTTGAGCTATAATAAATAATTAACGAATTCATTGACAATAAAAAAGTTTGTGAAATTGTTAGAATTGAGCCACGGGAGTTGCACCATAGGGTCTGTGGGAGTCAATATGGAAAGTTATGAGAGAAACAAGAAATCAGAATTAAATAAACTAAAATGGAAAAAAAAGTATAATACAAGGGCTTGGATCGACCTTTGTTTTGGTTAGGTCTATTGTAGAAAAAATTTCTAGGGAGGAAATCTTTTTGATAACAATATTCTACTTCTTAGAAGTGGATCCAGGAAGGCCCAGGCTAGACCTAAGGACCGCGGCTAAGGTTTTTGTAATTATTTTAGATTTGTAAGAAATTTAAAATAATAGGGTTCTCAGTAGTTATGGTTTTGAGACGAATTTTATGTATGTTTATTTACAGTTAGTTTTTAAGTAAATTTCAGAAGTTCTTTTCAGTCTAATTTTATTCAGTTATTTTATTTTATTTAATAAAGTTAATTGCAGTTATTTACTGTTATATGTAGTTATTTACAATTATTTACATTTGTTTTAAGTTGGCATTTGGCCTGTAAAATGAGAAAAACTGAAATAAAATGGAGAGACTGAAATAGGAAAATTTAAGATATTTTCAAACATGATTATAACAAGTGGTTATAACTAAAAAGAAAAATTAGAAGAGTAACCATTGCAAGAACAATTATAACACAGGTTATAACTAAAAAGAAAGAAATAATAGAAATGGCTTATTTTAAAACTTAGATCTTGGATTATGTTAATAATAAAATACGGTAGAAATAACAAAAGAGGCTTATTTTAAAACTTTGATCTTGGATTAAGTTAATAAGAAAATACAGTAGAAGTAACAGAAGCGATTTATTTTAAAACTTAGATTTTGGATTAAGCTAATAAGAAAATATCACAGAAATAACATGAGAGGATTATTTTAAAACATAGATCTTGGATTAAATTAATAAGCAAATATAGAAGTAGGGCTTGTACCGGCAGCATTCCATTTTAGGTCTAGGACTGATGGTTTCACAAGTAGGTGACGCTGGGACACGCTTATGAAGATTAAGGTAAATAAGTGGCCAATAGATAAAAGCTCAAATCTGGAGATTTGGGAAAGGGGCACAAAGTTAGAAGATTTGCTTATTAGGACCAGTACTGGAAGCATTTCCTTTCAGGTCGAGGGCTAATGGTATCATACATAGGTGATTTTGGGCACGGTTATGTTGATTAGGTTAAATAAAGGGTCAAACAGGTAAGGCCGATCAATTTTTAGGATAGCAGTTGAGGTAGGATTAGGATTTCAGCCTAACCAGTTAGCAATTGAGATAGGATTAGGATTTCAGCCTAATCAAGTTAGTAGCTGAGATAGGATTAGGCTTTCAGCCTAATCACGGTAGTTAAAGACAAGTGCAAATAATCAAACAATCAAAGCAAACAGTCAAACAAAATCAGAAGTAGTATTTATCCGAGTTTTATCTTTTCTATATTTTCCTTTCAAGCTAGAACTATTGTTTAGTCTATTATCTTTTTCTTGCTTAGAAATGCTAGTAATTATTTTCACTCACCAGACTTATTGTCTTACCCACTCCTCTATCTTTCCCCTTTTCCCCCTAATAGGCCAGCGGAGTTGATAATAGTTGACTCAGGTTGCTTGGAGATACATTACCGGAGTTTTCTCATTTTAAATGTAATTCTTCTGCTTTTCATCTTTTTTATTTGGCTCATGATGGATTGGCACCTATGAGAGGGATTATTATTGTTATTTTTGTACGATGTTTATGTGAGATTGAGATGTATTTTCATGAAACATGAGATATCTGATTTTTTGAGACATGTTATGTTTTTATGACTTATTTCTAAATGAGATTTAATTTTGAATGATAAGTTATTATTTAAATGTTATCCGCTGCTTTTACTTATTTATCTTGTGAATCTTAGTCTCTATGATGCTTTAGTTATACCTATAATGCACTACACCTTTGGTGTGACCTTTTTGGGAAAACTAAAGGGTGTCGGATGTTTCACCAACCTTTCGAAAGCTTTAAACGTTTAAGCAAAACACTGAAGGATAGCATCAGAACCCCCTTTCGAAGCCATTATCTCCAAAACCCATGTGATACCATTTAGGAAGTGGCTTAATACATCTTTAAAACAAAAGTTACCCTTCGAAAGCATTGATGACCTCAATACACTTAAAGAGTGAAAGAACGACAGCAGGGTTCGACTAGGTCGGAACCGTCATTTTCAAAAGCATTCTTTAATAAAAAAGGCTCTCATTTGAAAGCATTATTTTAAAACAAAGAAAGGGAGTAATAGGTTCGAAAGCAACAAAGTATCGACTTGGTCGAAAGCACAACTCAAAAAACAGGGCAGGCGCATATCTTTTAAAAGCAACAATGCTTTTTCCTCTATCAAAAGCAATGCTTTTGACACCCTGCCTTCCACCCTTCACCAATCCACTTCGTACCAATCTCAGCCATACCATGTGTATTGGTTTCAGCTTTAATAGGTTTCAACTAGGTTGGTTTGGACTGAGTTCAAGCGGAGGCATTGTAGTTGAAAAGCGCTTCTAAAAGAGGCGGAGCTCACTTTTCTGGGTAAAACTGATTTATTGCTATGTAAAGCAAATTCTTTTCAACTAACCTGCCTACTTGTAAACAAATGATTGGTTGCCCAACTTTTCAAATTCTTTACAAAAATAACTGCCGCTTAATTTCAGATCTAAACCAAGACTAATTTAACAAATAAGCCCTTCCATTAAGCAAAATAATTAAACCATTTAGGTCCTCCTTTCAAAATCATTTAATTTACACAATAAAAAACTTAGGAAAAATCCCTACATATTATAGAAATTCACTTTTAATATGTTATCTTACATATCTAAATTTCAGACCCAAATTCTCAATATAATTTCTGAAATAAATTTATAAACCCAATTAACCATATTTTCCTTTAAAAATTCATAATAATCTTTCCATGGCTTGAAAATTATCAAAATAAAAACCAAAGTCCAAAATCATCTTTTACATAACATAAAATTTTCTCATCGCATTCGAAATCATTTACAATCGGTTTTACCTTAAAAACTGAATAAATCCATATATGAACAATTTGATTTAAATCTAACATGTCATAAATCCAAGCATATCATCATCCAAATCATCATTAAAACAAATTTAATCTTAAACCTAAAAATAAGTGATTATAAACAAAATAGAGATGGTATAAATTATTATTCACCTTGATTAGGATAAAGGTATTAGATTGAGATTGAGATTTGTTCCCCTTGCTTTTATTACTTAGCTTGATTAATTTCTCCTCTTTTCTCCTAGTAATGGCTGGCTCCTCTTCTTATGTTTATGCTTTAAGTTTTGTGCAAAATAAGAAATGAACATGAATGGATGATAAGTTGTGGATATATATAAGGGTTACGGTGTTGTGGGTATTTCCCAATATACCCTTATGTAAATTAACTAGCTTACAAACCATTCTTAAGCTATTTATTTAGTTAAGCTCGGCCCTTAGCTTTATTTTTGAATCTCTATCCCCTTGTTACTCTAATTAATTACCTTATTCTATTTAATTTATCTAATTAAATATCCTAAATGAAATTATCAAAAATTAGGGTGTTACATCTGGAAATAATATTCCATATACGATGGATAACTCCTTATCGGTTGTATCTTATACAACTCTTAACCCATGGTTCCTTTTCCTAATCTCACTTTTACCTCGAGGAAAGATCAATAATAAAAGAGATTTTTCACTAGTACCCTCCATTTTGCGATCGCCTAATGTACTATATATACCTTGAGGAAAGCTCAACAAATATGTATAAGTGTCTTACCTCGTCTAGTCTATACATTAATAATTGTACACAAAAAATCTCAAGCTAGAAGGAAGCTCAACAACTAGAGAGCATGAAAGTAATTTATTAATGTATAAATAGTAGAGGAAAAATTTATATCAAAGGTTCATAATCTTCAATAAATATATCGAGTGATATCGACTTATGGAATAATATATTTTTTATGAAATACCCTCATTACTCAAGTGTCAAACACATTAGAAATCAAATTATATATGCATTTACGTATGTATTTATTCCTTAAGTCTATTTAGGGTTTCTTAATGTTCCACCTCTAGTTTATACATTAATATTATATAAGTTTCATTACTATATAACATTTATATTTTTATTAGCTTATAGAATAATCTCAGGTATAACATTATATTAATTAAATCATATTTAATTAATTTTAATTATTTAACCCTTTAATTAATTTTTTATTATTTAATTTTAACATATTATATTGAATATGATATATTATAAGTTTTATAATAATATACATATATTATATATGTGTATGGATTTTAATCTATTACTTAACTTTTAATTAAATTATTTTAACTAAATTTATTAATTTCAAAAAATTATTTTTAAATATATATACCTGTATATTTATATTATCTTTAACAATTCAAGGCAATATATATTATACATGTATATATGTTTATTATTTTACTAAATTGTTTAATTAATTTAATTCTTTTATTAATCTTATTAATAAACTTGACTTTGAAATTAATTTATATTTATTTTCAAACATTTTGAACTTTTTTATTATATTATAACTTTAATATATATACACACATTTAAATGTTTGTTTGCACAAAAATTGGATAAACACCCCTAAATTTGATTTTAGTTAAGTCACGTGTAAGTTGATTGATTCAGAGTTTTTAATGTTCCATCACGTTTAAGGATAATTTTGCAGTAAATAAAAAATCATAGTCTCAAGGTTGGAAAGAAGGCAAGGAAAGTAAATCACACAAAGTTTTATAGTGGTACGACCAGAATGTGCCTACATCCACTGTCCATCTTATTATTCTTACTTTAATTTGATTAAAATTACAAGTTTGTATGGAAAGAGTAAAAACTTGGAGTAGCTAGAGTGACTGAGTCTCAGTAGAGTTTTCCCTCATTTTCCTAAAAAATCCGTCCCCATTGTTGTCGAGAATCTTCGATATTTATAGAGTGGAGTTGTGAAATGTGGAGTAGGAAGTTATAACTTTCTGAATCTGGTTCGGCATTTGAGCAGGAGCGTTTGGATCGGCATTCAGATCATAAAGCTTGTCTGGCCTGGTTGTCATTCCTTGTCTGGTTCGGTGCTTTTACTCCGGAGTCCCTTATTTGTCGGACCAATCATTTGGTTCTCCATGCCTGTGTACCGGACCAAATGTTTGGTCTGGTGATGAATTTGTCATGTTGGACCAAATATCTGGTCTGGCATATTAGAGAATGTTGGACCAAATATTTGGTCCGGCATTTGGTCCGGCATATCAGAGAATGCTGGACCAAATATTTTTTATGGCATATCAGAGGGTGCCAGATGAAACATTTGGTCCAGCATGCCGGACCATATATTTTGTTCGGCATTTTAGCGAATGCCGAACCAGGCATCTGGTCCGGCAATTTGGTCTTCATGCCTTTATCTGTTTTTTTTGTTCCTTTCTTCCATTTCTCTTTGCTAGCTGGAAAACCAAGCCAACACTTGCCCCCTAAAGTATGTCATGTAATTACACAATATGCTTTGTTTGGTTCGGCATCGAACTCCTACCACCAAATGACAAATTGCGACCATTCGTCTTCCTTCTTTTTTCTTCTTTAAATACAGCCTTCCCTATTCATTCTTTTCCTCCTGCTTTCTTAACCAAATTTCTCTACTTAATCTCGATCAATGGAGGTCAGCTTCGAGCTTGTTCATAACGTTTGAATTTGAATATTCCTGCATCTTCGCCGCTCGAGGTAAGATTTTCTGAACAGATAGCTCGGCCTAGGGTTTCGGGGCTTAGATTTCTTTGTTTTGGTGTTTTGTATGGGCTTGGATGGACCTTTTGTTGCGAATTTTCGGACCATTGGGTTATGTTGCTAGATTTTAGGTAGAATGATCGTCTATAGGTTTGATACACTAGGAGATTCCATTGACCCGTTAATCAGACTATGGAAACGAGGCTACATCTCATCAACTAGACTGAGTTTGCTTTCCTTCTTAAGTTATAAGGATAAGGTAGAATGAGCCTATAGAAGAGACCTTGTTCAGGTAAGGTCATAGGAGGGTAGGCTTTGGGCCAGCAGTTAGTGCGTGGTGAGTTTGGTTCAGCATCTGGCATAGGGTAATGCTGGACTATATAGGCCGAGCACATGGCTCACGGGTATGCCGAGCCAAAAGTGGGGCTTTTATGAGATGTCTAGGTTGGGGTATGGATTCAACTGTGCAATATGATGAATGTTTCATGTAATGACCTGAAATTTTCGATCCCGAAAATTCCAAATAGTTAGGAAAAGAAAGAAGAGATAGAAGAAAAGAAGAACAAAAGTACCAACATCTCACAATCGCAGCGGATAAAATATAATATCAAATAATAACAACAGTTATACAAAGGAGAAACTATACTTATCAAATTACACTTTCATACATCAGAGTTACACAAAAACACAAACACTGAGTAGATACAATCATGCCTCAGATACTATAATATATCTCAGCGGAAACCCTCCATACAATCCTGCAATCAGCTCGCCTCCTGAGCTCCAGAACGTCTTCACCTGAAAATCTATAATACTTGGTCTGACCCGAGCATTACATCAAAGTAACACTCGGGTCAGGCTGGAAACCAGCGTGAGTAAATCCATCTAACATGGATACCAAAAGCATACAACTTATATGAACCCGGGGTAACTTATATCGATTTACAACTTCACAAGTGGTTATATACATCACTAATTTCACATATCAAATCTATGTAGAATTATTATAGATTATAAATCAAAGTGGTTTCGGTTATTTGCTAATACCTGACTCCGGTCTCTTCGAAATCAATACCATCTTATCCCAAATTATTCAAGTGAAATCAAAATTCAAACCTCAAATACAGAGTGTCACCTATACACATTAATTCATCACCGATAGATAACCACATCATCATTGTCCACTCAAACATATCATATCACAAAACATCTCATATCTGAGATATCAATCAATTCAAGGTATTAAATCATCATCATTTAATCATTCATGAGCAACATGGAACATTTCCAAAATTAATTTAATTTATCTCTAATTAAATTAATTACCAATCTTTTAATCACTAAGATTACTTTTACTTAATCATTAATTAATTACAAATCAATTAATTAATCATCTTTTAATTATCCATCTTACTTAATCATCCTTGATTAATTTTCTTCAATTAAATAAAGTAATTATCCTTTGATTAATTCACAATTTAATTATCCTTAACCGTTTACAGTAATTAATCTTTAATTACTCTCATTAATTTCATTAATTAATTATATTAATTAATGATCCTTAATTAATTACTTCCATTAATCAGTCTTAATCAATCATAAACATTAATTAACCATCATGTAATTACTTACCTTAATTAATTAACTCAATAATTAATTATATTGATTCTTAAATTAACTACACAAAGTAATTAATCCTTAATTACTTCTCTTAAGCAATTAATCTTATATTAATTACATCCAGCAAAATATCCATCAATTACTTCACTAAGTAATTACACTTATCAATTACCAGTTGACTATCCTTAATCAATTAACAAATTTATTAATCACATTCACCTATTAATTATAACTGGGTAATTCATCCCTTAATTACCCTATAAACCAATTAATTAAACTTTAATCATAGATTAATTATCCTTTAATTATTAATTAATAAATTTTAATTATCAATTAACAACCCTTAATTGCAAATTAATTAATTCTTAATTATTTGCTAATAAATCTTTAATTATTGAATTAATTAATTCCTAGTAAATTAATTGATAATACATTTATCTTATTAACTGCTAATTTATCATTAACACATAATTTTAATAATTTTATTCTTTTAATCAACTCTGAATTATATTTTTAAATTTAGTTAAAATAACTACATAATTTAACTTAACAAGTTTTAAGTTAAATAAATCACATAATTCATGTCCCATAATGTCCATAACTTAAAACTTACTTACCTTGTTTAAAAATTTAAAACTTGCTTTCTTTTACAAATAATTTACTTTAGGTTAAAATAGAAAATTCCCTCAGGTAAAACCCGAATCAAACATACTAAAATCTCGAGTCAGCCTCGGGTTAACAATCTAAACGCCCCTACTTCGATTCGCACATCAAAATGCACGAGTTAACACCGAGTTGGTCTTCACATTCCAAAAAAAACAACTTCCCCAAATACACGAACGTACACGTTCACGTGTACACCAACTCCGATCATGGACGATTAACATTCCGACCTCCTACAAGTCCAAACCGACCTCGACGACCCAATGCGATCACCCAGATTGTGATATTGCTCACGAATCGAAAATCGAGCATTTAAATGAATTATGCAGCAACCCAAATGGCCAAATCCTCCATTAGTCATCGCCTCCGACCTCGAGATCACCCACCGACTTGTCAGAAGCTAGGCCACAACCTCTAGCTCCCCTTCACCCTATCGCGATCCGCTCCGTTGTCCAGCCGTCACCGCAAAAACCCCAAATGCCAACACAACTAAAAACAGTACTCGAACCCTATAATGACCTCGACGAGCCACTACAATCATCAGAAAATTTCTTACACGTTTTTCTAGTGGTTGTCAACCCTCAAACCATCTTCCACCATAGTTTCGTCGACAATCATCAATTTGATCAACAAAATTCGATGGTAAACCCAAATTTACTCGGCCCGGATTATCTTGACGAATTCCAACTAAAAATCAAGTAATGTTTATCTAAATTCAACATTTTCAAGCACGAAACTGATTACACATTCAAATCATGAATTACAGATACCCCATTTTTCTCTTGCTTTTTGTTTTCTCTGCAATTTGTTATTTTTGAAGTAAATTGCTTGTTAAAAATCCCTGAAACAAATTTTAAAAATGATATTGCATCCTTACAGACATTTTATTTTCAGGGATCAAAGCTCGAATTGATTTAGGAAGGATGATATGAATTTTCCTATGTTTTCTTGACACTGTAAAGCATAGACCATACAATACCATATACCAACTAATTAAGGCTATATTCAAAACGTAAACAGCCATAGAAACCACCACCAGGGGTAGTCCATGCATGAAACCTGTCAATAAGTGAAAAACACACGGCAACAACTAGAGAGAAACAAAAAATGAATACAGGAAAACGTGACTACTTGCAAACATCAGAGGCTAAGACGAATGTAAAAGTCAGCAATAAAGATATCTTAGAACTTATTTGATCCACTTAATGAACAAAACATTATAGACAACAATTTCCCTTCTCTATTATTTGATCCATTCAGATCATTTTACAGGGTAAAAATGATATTCGGGCTGGAAATTTAAACCTTGTGCCGGTAGTTTCAGGATTATTTATTTTTAAGCAATTTGTTGTATTTACATATATGGACTAATTACTTGATCATATTGTAGAACTTTATGTCAGTGACTTGGTAGTTTTTTTAGATAGATAAATTCATCATGTTTCAAAAATGAACATGTAAATCATATAAAATCCTACAAGGTGATTCCATGTACATGATAAATTTATCAATTTTCAAAATTGTTGCTTGGATTATCAATTGAAATAATGCTAAATTGTAATGTTCGCAAGTCTGATGGATTAAAAAGTTGGGTTCATATATATCAGCTATTAAACTATTGCACTAGAGGTATAACGTGGCTTGAGCATTTACTTTCTGATTGAGCCGGCCCTTTGGTTTTTCAAACTTATTGGGGTTGCCATTGTTGCGCTTTTCCATACTACGCTATTGTTATTCTGAAGCTAATACTACTAACTACCCTTAGGTAAAATAAGTTCAGGATTGTGTTCTTCCAAACGTAATGGAGTTGTAAACATGAATGGCTGATAATTTTGAAAATCTGTAGCTTTTCATAAATTAAGGAGTTGTCATATTTTCTTTGAGCAGATTATGGCTGATAATCAGATGTACAACATTTTATATCATGCTACTACTCATTCATCACACATAACAAACATTTGATCAGATTCAAAATTGTTTAAAGATTTACTCACTATTTGAAGAACAGAGGACATGACAGCATTAGAAATCTGGAATCTGAATTTGATCTGCTACTGGAATTTTTTGATGTTGATTTGAACTTGATTGTATATTGAATTGAACTTTGATTTTTGAACTCGAATTTTGCTTCAGGTTTTGTTTGATTCCTGCAGCTTGATGTTGCATTGAATATTAATTTAATCACAAATGTTGTTGATTTTGAACAGGCCGAAACCCTCCCTTTTTTTTTCTTTGAATTTTGATTATCAGTTTTAATTAGAAGATGAGAAAAAATTTAGCTGAAAGAATAGACAGATTATTTTCTCAAAAGTTTTTTTTAGTTTAATTTCTAATTAAGGATTATTTTTCCACTTGTTGGTTTATAGGATGCTTAGCTTACAAATGTTGTTTATACGTGTTCAAAGCTTTACAAGTGTATTTTTTTCTTCACAAATGTTTAAAGGCAATGTATTTGATGTTTTAATCTCCTCATTCATGAATTTCTTATATTTTATATTAGTTATGTTATATGTTTATATTCGTTTATACTTATAATTAGATACATTGTATGCTTCCATTTGTAATTATGTGAACATATAACTTACATTTGAAAACCCATGAATTAATTATTCCTTAAATGATTTTTATAAAACTTATATATATATATATATATATATATATATTAAGTAAATACATTATCTTAAAAAAATTATAAATAAATCTTTTAAAGAAAATAATGTAAAACCAATCATATAAAGAAATAAAATCATAATTTTTTTTCAAAATAACTTAAAATATTCATCTTTTGAATTTCCAATTTAAATTCAATTTCACATAAATATCAAATTTAAAATCAACACAAATGTATATATAGATATGAATAATATCAGATTTATTTGTTCAATCTATAAATTAGTATTTTCCAATAGTTTAAATCAGATAATTATACAATTATCTGATGCCAAAGAAATTCGGATTATCACATTCCTCCCCCTTCTGAATCTTTTCGTCCTCGAAAAGGAATGAATCCAAAATTTATTAAAATGCTTATTATTAGAAAAATTATTCTTTGAAACACTTTTAAAATATACATAATATTATAAAATAGTTTCAATAAAGATACTTTTATAACTCGATGTTTCAACATGTCCATCCTCGTTCTCACAGAAATTCGGTCATACGTTGATCAGGCGTAAGACTGAAAATCTATAAGTACTTAGCAGACCTGTTTCCAACACCTAGTGAAAATACTTAAAAAATAATTTTATTGAAAATATAGAAAACATTTTTGAAAATAAAGGAAATATCTTTGGTGAGAATGCTCTGGAAATCATCACGCAATTAATCTAATGGTTACGTTGCCATCCCGACAAAATCCATAGATAACTTTAGGCCTCCGCACCCCTCGATTACACCATGGAACCTGCTACAGATTGCAGCTACAACTAGGGTTACGTTGCTATCACAGCAAAAACCCATATAACTGTAGGCCTCAGCGCCCTCTAATTTCGTTGCGAAAAGAATGAAACTTCTCCACTCCACTCGACCATATATCGCAGTCTACCGATGTTACGTTGCCTTCCCGGCAAAATCAAGCATAGACCGTTGACACTCACCTCCACACGATTTCCGCTATGGTCCACACAGTAGGTCGCAGCGACATCGAGTTACACTATCGTCACAACACAACCCAAATGCCTCTGTAGGCATCAACGCCTTCGACTTTCGCTACCCAATGATCCTCGGGAACTAGTTTGTCTGGACTCCTCACAGGGTCAACTTTAGAACCTCCCCCTTAGAGGCTCAAGGCAGTACCAACCTATGGTACACCTGAGAAAATCCCAAGGGAGCACCTTTTCCCCAGAGCCATTTTCAAAACACTTTATACTATACACATATAGTATCTTCCAAATCATACACCTAGTATGAATCTCATATAAATCTCCTTTCTCAAAATCGATTATCCCAAAATCGATAATTCTCGAATTAGGCTTTCCAAATCCAATATTGATTTTACCCAAAAATCAAAAGCCTTTCCAAATCAAAAGGTTCCCAAAACTTTTTTAAAAATCATTCTCACAAGATCCTTTATACATATATATATATATATATATATATACATAACTTTGAAAAATCTTTGGATCATTTCAAACTTGTATAAAACCCTTTTTATACTTTAAATATTTTCTAAAACCCTTTAATTCTGGCTAGATTCAACAAGGGATATTTATCTTATATAACAAAGATATAAAAATTTGTTTATTCTAAATCAAATATTCAAATTTGATTACTCTATAGATCACCTACCAAATTTCTTACTTCCAAAAAGTAAGTTATTACCATAGAAATATCAAATTTCCACTTTACTTCATCATATATTCACAAAATTTATTTCCACTTCAAAATCCATTTTACAGTTCTTATCTACAAACTTTCAATATCAATTTCATTCCAATCCATACGATGTACATATATCACCCGTACGCAATATCAATCTGATCGCTCACTCGATCACACAATTTCACTTTCGAACTAGTATCGTCCACCCGACTTCCTAGTGCAGAGTCAGATCTGGTTTCTTGATCAGAAACCGTCATTCTCCTCGCATAGTCATAACTATGATAGAGAATATCCAGAACTAATCAACAATCCATATCCAGGTTCACCGTCGAAAATTGAGTGGAAAATCCCAACTCGTATCGATATATCTATCTCAAAATTCTATGCTCGAATCTGGATCAAATCGCTATGCGAATAGAATAATATACGTACATCCTAAGTATTTATCTTCATTGATTATTAACCAAATCAATTCTCTTTTCCATTCACATTCACTTATCCACAATTGCTTAAATCCTCATTTGGATTATCACTTCAATTCTTATTTTAATCGGGGAATTAAATCATAAACAGTTCGAACTCTGTCTAGTTTAAATTTAGAAAATAGCTTGGAAAATTAAAATGGATAAGTAGTTGAAAAATAATTATTAGTTTGCAAATTAGCTGTAAAATAGTGAAGAAATTGTAAAATAGTTGGAAAATAGATAAATAATTATAGAAATTTTAAATAATTGCAAAATAGTTGTAAAATAGTAATTAATTTGTAAAAGAGTTGAAAAATAGTAATTAGTCTATAAAACAGTTGCAAAATAGTTAAATAATTCCTAAAATATTTCTAAAACAAGTATAAGATAGTTTTAGGTTTTACAAATAAGTCGTATAGTAAATAGTTTGAAAAAAATAGATTTATATTAAATCAATTTATTTTGAAAATAGTCCAGAGTCAAACTGTTCCATTCCCAACCTCCATTTCCAATCAATTCAATTTAAATTTTCACATCCATTTAAATTGACTCAATTCCAATTTATTTAATTGGACTAATTTCAAACCGAATCCACTTCAATTTCAAATCATTTCAATTTCTGCTTGAATCAATCCCAATTCCCATTTGAAATTTGAACTTATTCATCTTTAATTTCATTTCAAATCAATCCAATTCAAATTTTCCATTTGAATTTTAAAACTTATCCATCTTCAATCACAATACCAATTAATTCAAATCAAATCCTATTTGAACTAATTTAATTTAAAAATTAACTTTAAACCATTTCGAATTATAAATTCGAGTTAAATGTTAAAGGTTGATTTAATCCTTGAAATCAAATCAACTCAACTTATATCTTTAAACCATTTAATTCTGAATCCAAATTTCATTTCAAACTTATTTCAAAGTTCAAATAATTATTCAATTTTTTTAAACAACCAAATCTTTAAAATTCAATTTATCATCAAATTTCAGTTTTGAAACCAAACCTTTGAAGTTTTATCTTAATCGTTCAAATCTTAAGTCCAAAATGATTCCATTTTACCTTAATAATGGATATATTACCACATCCATTTCTTTAAATAAATCCAATTCGCAGTTTAAACATTATTAATAACAACAGATGATATCATTCAAATTATTTTAAAATATCCATCCATTTCCAATTTTCGGATCTCAAACCCAATTTGAGATCACTCAAACTCTCAATTCCAATCAACCATTTAACTTCCTAAGTTAAATTTTAATTTCATCTTGAAATTTCTAAATTAGGTTGATCATTCGAACTTATTTAACTTCTTTCAAGTTAAATTCAATTTACCTAATCCAATCAAATTTATACAATTTGAATCCCCATTCAAATTTTAAACTTCAGAATAATATCCTTCCCACTTAAGTTTAAAACCTACTTCACTTTGGGTTTCACATCACATTCCAAAGAAAATTCAAAACTCAACCTTAGAGTTTATTTCCTTTACACACCTGGTTACTTTTAAATTTTAAACCACCTTTGGTTTTAAATTCAATCAAATTCCTTTAAAATTTCAAACAACCCTTGTTTGAAATAGGACCCTTTCATTCAAATATATTAAATAACATCTCTTATTTTAAAATAAGATCATATTCAAAATAGTTTAAATAATATTATTTCCTTTAACATTTTGAAACCTATTCAAATGTTTAAATTTAGAATTCAGAACTTCACAATTTGAAACCCATTTTAATTTACATCCTTTCAAATTTACAAGTTACTCTCTTTAAATGGTTACTTCCTTAAAACATTTTATTGTTTATTGGAAAACAATCATCCCATTATTAAACACAATAACCATTATATTCCTCTAGTTTGAAACCAATTCTAATTAATCTTATTTTGAAATTCTTTCCCAACTTCAAGATTTAATTTCAGTTTGAATCCATTTCAAACTTATCTTTGATTTAATTTTAATTTGGTTGTATTTCAGTTACCACTTAATTTAATTCCAATAATTTATCAACCAATTACCTTAATATTTATTAGAAAGAAATATTACTATATATATAAAAATATATTCCTATAAAATCATTTAAAATCTTTATATAAGAAAATAACAAGTACGCTCTCATATATATACTCAACTCATTCTAGGGTACCATTGACCCTATCCTTAATGAGTAATCCCACCAAAGCCAAGGTTCTCGCCTTAACCTTCAGCTCTGATACCAAATGTAACAATTCGAAATTTTCGATCTCGAAAATTCCAAATAGTTAGGAAAAGAAAAGAAGAGATAGAAGAAAAGAAGAACAGAAGTACCAACATCTCACAATCGCAGCGGATAAAATATAATATCAAATAATAATAATAGTTATACAAAGGATAAACAATACTTATCAAATTACACTTTCATACATTAGAGTTACACATAAACACAAACACTAAGCAGATACAATCATGCCTCAGATACTACAATATATCTCAGCAGAAACCCTCCATACGATCCTGCAATCAGCTCGCCTCTTGAGCTCCAGAATGTCTTTACCTGAAAATCTGTAATACCCGGTCTGACCCGAGCATTACATCAAAGTAACACCCGGGTTAGGCTGGAAACCAGCGTGAGTAAATCCATCTAACATGGAATACCAAAAGCATACAACTTATATGAACCCGGGGTAACTTATATCGATTTACAACTTCACAAGTGGTTATATACATCACTTATTTCACATATCAAATCTATATAGAATTATTATAGATTATAAATCGAAGTGGTTTCGGTTATTTGCTAATACCCGACTCCGGTCTCTTCGAAATCAATACCATCTTATCCCAAATTATTCAAGTGAAATCAAAATTCAAACCTCAAATGCAGGGTGTCACCTATACGCATTAATTCATCATCGATAGATAACCACATCGTCATTGTCCACTCAAACATATCATATCACAAAACATTTCATAACTGAGATATCAATCAATTCAAGTTATTAAATCATCATTTAATCATTCATGAGCAAGATGGAACATTTCCAAAATAATTTAATTTATCTCTAATTAAATTAATTACCAATCTTTTAATCACTAAGATTACTTTTACTTAATCATTAATTAATTACAAATCAATTAATTAATCATCTTTTAATTATCCATCTTACTTAATCATCCTTGATTAATTTTCTTCAATTAAATAAAGTAATTATCCTTTGATTAATTCACAATTTAATTATCCTTAACCATTTACAGTAATTAATCTTTAATTACTCTCATTAATTTCATTAATTAATTATATTAATTAATGATCCTTAATTAATTACTTCCATTAATCAGTCTTAATCAATCATAAACATTAATTAACCATCATGTAATTACTTACCTTAATTAATTAACTCAATAATTAATTATATTGATTCTTAAATTAACTACACAAAGTAATTAATCCTTAATTACTTCTCCTGAGCAATTAATCTTATATTAATCACATCCAGCAAAATATCCATCAATTACTTCACTAAGTAATTACACTTATCAATTACCAGTTGACTATCCTTAACCAATTTACAAATTTATTAATCACATTCACCTATTAATTATAACTGGGTAATTCATCCCTTAATTACCCTATAAACCAACTAATTAAACTTTAATCATAGATTAATTATCCTTTAATTATTAATTAATAAATCTTAATTATCAATTAACAACCCTTAATTACAAATTAATTAATTCTTAATTATTTGCTAATAAATCTTTAATTATTGAATTAATTAATTCCTAATAAATTAATTGATAAAACATTTATCTTATTAACTGCTAATTTATCATTAACACATAATTTTAAACATTTTATTCTTTTAATCAACTCTGAATTTTATTTTTAAATTTAGTTAATATAACTAGATAATTTAACTTAACAAGTTTTAAGTTAAACAAATCACATAATTCATGTCCCACAATGTCCATAACTTAAAACTTACTTACCTTGTTTAAAAATTTAAAACTTACTTTCTTTTACAAATAATTTACTTTAGGTTAAAATAGAAAATTCCCTCAGGTCAAACCCTAATCAAACATACTAAAATCTCGAGTCAGCCTCGGGTCAACAATCTAAACGCCCCTACTTCGATTCGCACATCAAAATGCACGAGTACGACACCGAGTTGGTATTCATCTTCCAAAAAAAACAACTTCCCCAAATACACGAACATACACGTTCACGTATACACCAATTCCGATCATCGACGATCAACACTCCGACCTCCTACAAGTCCAAACCGACCTCGACGACCCAACGGGATCACCTAAATCGTGATATTGCTCATGAATCGAAAATCGAGCATTTGAATGAATTCTACAGCAACCCAATTGGCCAAATCCTCCACTTGTCATCGCCTCCGACCTCGAGATCACCCACCGACTTGTCAGCAGCTACGCCACAACCTCCAGCTCCCCTTCACCCTATCGTGATCCGCTCCGTTGTCCAACCTCACCGCAGAAACCCCAAATGCCAATACAACTAAAAACAATACTCGAATCATATAATGACCTCGACGAGCCACTACGATCATCAGAAAATTGCTTACACATTTTTCTAGTGGTTGTCAACCCTCAAACCAACTGCTACCACAGTTTCACCGACAATCATCAATTTGATCGACGAAAATCGATGGTAAACGCAAATTTACTCAGCCCGGATTATCTTGACGAATTCCAAACTAAAAATCAAGTTATGTTTATCTAAATTCAACATTTTCAAGCACGAAACTGATTAGACATTCAAACATGAATTACAGATACCCCATTTTTCTCTTGCATTTTGTTTTCTCTGCAATTTGTTATTTTTGAAGGAAATTGCTTGATAAAAATCCCTGAAACAAATTTTAAAATGATATTGCATCCTTACAGACATTTTATTTTCAGGGATCAAAGCTCGAACTGATTTAGGAAGGATGATATGAATTTTCCTATGTTTTCTTGACACTGTAAAGCAGAGACCATACAATACCATATACCAATCAATTAAGGCTATATTCAAAACATAAACAGCCATAGAAACCACTACCATGTGTAGTCCATGCATGAAACCTGTCAATAATTGAAAAACACACGACAACAACTGGAGAGAAACAAAAATAAATACAGGAAAGCGTGACTACTTGCAAACATCAGAGGCTACGATGAATGTAAAAGTCAGCAATAAAGATATCTTAGAACTTATTTGATCCACTTAATGAACAAAACATTATAGACAACAATTTCCCTTCTCCATTATTTGATCCATTCAGATCATTTTACAGGGTAAAATTGATATTCGGGCTGGAAATTTAAACCTTGTGCCGGTAGTTTCAGGTTTATATATTTTTAAGCAATTTGTTGTATTTACGTATATGGACTAGTTACTTGATCATATTGTAGAAATTTATGTCAGTGACTTGGTAGTTTTTGTTAGATTGATAAATCATCATGTTTCAAAAATGAACATGTAAATCATATAAAATCCTATAAGGTGATTCCATGTACATGATAAATTTATCAATTTTCAAAATCGTTGCTTGGATTATCAATTCAAATAATGCTAAATTGTAATGTTCACAAGTCTGATGGATTAAAGTTGGGTTCATATATTTCAGCTATGAAATTATTGCACTAAGGGTATAACGTGGCCTGAGCATTCACTTTCTGATTGAGCCGCCCCTTTGGTTTTTCACACTTATTGGAGTTGCAATTGTTGCGCTTTTCCATACTATGCTATTGTTATTCTGAAGCTAATACTACTAACTACCCTTAGGTAAAATAAGTTTAGGATTGTGTTCTTCCAAACGTAATGGAGTTGTAAACATGAGTGGCTGATAATTTTGAAAATATGCAGCTTTTCATAAATTAAGGAGTTGCCATATTTTCTTTGAGCAGATATAGCTGATAACCAGATGTACAACATTTTATATCATGCTACTACTCATTCATCACACAGAACAAACATTTGATCAGATTCAAAATTGTTTAAAGATTTACTCACTATTTGAAGAACAAAGGACATGACAGCATTAGAAATCTAGAATCTGAATTTGGTCTGCTACTGGAATTTTTTGATATTGATTTGAACTTGATTTTATATTGAATTGAACTTTGATTTTTGAACTCGAATTTTTGCTTCAGGTTTTGTTTGATTCCTGTAGCTTGATGTTGCATTGAATATTAATTTAATCACAGATGTTGTTGATTTTGAACAGGCTGAAACCCTCTCCTTTTTTCTTTGAATTTTGATTATCAGTTTTAATTAGAAGATGAGAAAAAATTTATCTGAAAGAATACACAGATTATTTTCTCAAAACTTTATTTTTAATTTAATTTCTAATTAAGGATTATTTTGCCACTTCTTGGTTTATAGGATGCTTGGCTTACAAATGTTGTTTATATGTGTTCAAAGCTTTACAAGTGTATTTTTTCTTCACAAATGTTTAAAGGCAATGTATTTTATGTTTTAATCTCCTCACTCATGAATTTCTTATATTTTATATTAGTTATGTAATATGTTTATATTTGTTTATACTTATAATTAGATACATTGTATGCTTCCATTTGTAATTATGTAAACATTTAACTTATATTTGCAAATCCATGAATTAATGA
This sequence comes from Allium cepa, assembly GCA_030765085.1. Classification (NCBI taxonomy): domain Eukaryota; kingdom Viridiplantae; phylum Streptophyta; class Magnoliopsida; order Asparagales; family Amaryllidaceae; genus Allium; species Allium cepa. The sequence continues at coordinate 403,820,630 of CM060940.1, read as the reverse complement.
ATCCTTAAATGCTTTTTATAAAACTTATATATATATATATATATATATATATTTATTAAGTAAATACATTATCTTAAAAAAATTTATAAATAAATCGTTTAAAGAAAATAATGTAATACCAATCATATAAAAGAAATAAAATCATTAAAAAAATAATTTTCAAAATAACTTAAAATATTCATCTTTTGAATTTCCAATTTAAATTCAGTTTCACATAAATATCAAATTTAAATCAACACAAATGTATATATAGATATGAATAATATCAAATTTATTTGTTCAATCTATAAATTAGTATTTTTCAATAGTTTAAATCAGATAATTATACAATTATCTGATGCCAAAGAAATCCGGATTATCACATTTCAATTTCCATCCATGATGGTATCTTTGTTGGACTTATGCTTGAATTTATTTTCTTGTATAGTTATATGTCTTCTGGGTGCGAGCTTCGTTCCAAGCATGCGTCCTTACAGCCTGCCGGGGCTAGTCCCTCTTCTTCTAATGTTCCTATCAATCCTCCCAAATAACCCAATTTAGCCTATTATTTGGTGAAGGGCTATGTTCCTAATCAAATGTTGGTTACGCCTTCAAAGTGTTACGCCAACGTGCTGACGATAGAAAAGCTTAACTCCATAGCTACTACGTTCGGGATATCTCGTTGGGACATGATACTACTCGACCAAAATGATAGAGTCTCCTTCCCCTTAGGCGGATATATGGCATACAGTAAATACCATTGTACATGCAGCAAAATTCCTCCGCTTACCAACTGGATCGCCAGCTTTGTGATTTACTTGAAGGTCGCTCCCATGCAGCTTCAACCGTTATCTTGACCTGCTTATACCTGATATTAATGTATCGTTATTAGATACCTCCTACCCATAGATAGGTTAGATCCTTATACATTGTGAGGAGTCATCGAAAGGGGGGTCCTTTCATCAACTTAGAGTCCGCTCACAAGTTTAAGCCCGTCGTTGATCTATATTCCAAGTTCAGAATGTGTTCAAGAAGGAGTATTTTTTATGTGCGATGATGTTGTTCCCCAACACGCTATCACTTCTACATGTAAGTCATTGTAATATCTTTACTAAGCTTTCTGTTGACTTAGTTTCTCATTGCTCCATATTTTTTAGCTTGCATGAAGGCGTTGGAGGACGAAGGCTTGAAAAAGATGGCCAAGGAAATATTCGCTATCCCAAAGGCCGAGAGGGAAGCCTCGTTCCTACTCCGAGATACAACCCTTCGATTTTATAACTTAATTGGCCTTGGATAATCCATGTACAAGATAAGGCCAAGCTCAGCCGAGAAAGCAGTGGGAGCTGGAGGAGAATGGGAGATGTGGATAAAGGTAAGGCTCATGAGGTAGAGGGTGAAGGGGTCGAGCCTCAAAGAAGTTGAGACGCAAGAAGGGCACGGTGCGTCCACCCCGTTAGGGGAAATCGTTGCGTATAGGGGATGCTCCTTCTCCCAATGACGAGGAGGGCTCCTATTTGAAGGGAGAGAGTGAAGAGGAGGTAAGGTTGAGGGAGATTCTGAGGCAATGGAAACGAAGGCTCGTGCTTCTCCAAATGTGAATATTATAGGTAGAAGAGGCTTAGGTGCGGCTCCTTAAAGAATGCTGAAGCTGTATGGGAGCGTCCCGAGCAGCTTGATCGGTCTGAGCCGACCCCTGGGCCATCTTTTATCCTTGATCCCTCCTAAGAGAGTGTAGATACGGGCAATGTGGGTGGAGTGCCGCTTTTTCCAGTGCAAGGCAGAGTGGAAGTTGACGAGGCATTTGGGCTTTCTCCAGGTACTTTTGATTACTGTATGGATTTCGGGATACTTCTTGAGAACTTTTTGCTTTTTGGCGAGTCCTAGTCTCTACCCATTCCTTAATACAATGAAGCGCAGTCGTCGTGTGTTCTCCTTCCACCAAGTGGAGTCCCGTCCTAGTGTATTCCATACTTGATTAAGAACCTGTCCCAGCCACTTGATCCAGTCTGCACTAAGGATTTTTAGTAGCTCGTAGTGTCCTAGTGTCTTGCGAGTTTTTATTTTATGCTTTCTCTATTTCTCTATTCTAATGTTGTTATTTGCATTTCAGGGAAAAAGAGGAATTCGAAGCCAGGCAGCTCAAGCAGTTCAAACGGATGAAAGCGGCTTTCGTTTCTTCCAAGGTGGCCATTTAGGAGGAAAAGACCAAGAAAGGGAATATTAATGAGAATCCCTTAGGCTTCGATAGAAGGGAGAGTCATGAGTCGTCTTAGAAACAAGCGAGGTCTTCAGAGAGTCACAGTCAAAATCCAATGGATCCTGAAGTGCACGAAGTGACAAATGATTCAGCGGAGGGCAACATCGATACCTATTTCTTCAATTATCAACAGCCGATATGGAATCCCTTCGAGAGTCATCTTGATATCGACTATGCGGGTCATCGTCGGTGGATCTTGATACCGAATTTCTTCTACCTCGAAATCCTCTGGTTCAGATCTTGGATTAGACAAAGACTCTCGACTTTGCCAACTTGACAACGAGGATAGTTCAGATTATGGATGAGTCCAGGATAATTATAGATCACCAGTCCGCTTAGCCAAGGCTAGTGAATAAGTTGGGAGTGTCAACGTAAAGTTGCATTTGGAGGTAGAATATCTTCGCAAGGCGCTTAGGGAGAAGGAGGCTAAGCTAGAGGCAGTCAAAGCATCTCGCGCATCCGAGATAAGGAAAGTCAAAGAAGAAGCAACGAGAGAGGTCGTCGACCTATGAGAGACTCGAATTGACATGGCTATCAACTCAATCGAGGAGGCTCGGCGGAAGAATCTGAAGCAGATCCACTCCCTTAAAGGTAAGGTGAAGAAATCAGAGGAGGCCTTAGCTGAGCTGACGAAGTCTCAGAGTGAGTGGCAAAAGCAGAAAAACTCATACTCAGCTTAGATTGATAGGTTGAAGGTGAAGCAAGCCCAGTTGAGGAAGGATAAGGAACAATACATGAATAAGGTAGTGTCTCTCTAGACCAAAGTCGACAAATCCAAAAAAAATTATGAGACAGTCAACCAGAAATTAATGAAAACTTATTACATGTTTTGGAAGCAAAGGAACCTCCAATGGATGGATGATTATCCTCAAGTGATGGCAGGAATCCATGCTTGGCTCATTGAGAAGATTAAGGCTGTAGTTGCGCAGGAGGAAGGAGCAATGTATGACGTTGGGATGGTGAACAGCCAGTTCACAGTGGAGGAGACAAAAGCCATCGCCACGGGGTATGAACTGCTAGCGAAGGATGAGGATGGCTCGAATCTCGAGGGGCTGGGTGATCCACATCACATCACTGCAGGTATCTCGTCTTTTTTTACGTTAGCTCATTTATTATTTATCCTGGACTGCAAAACATATGATTCTTCATACTTACATCGTTCAGGGACATCATCGGGGAGGTTGTGCCTTCAAAGGGTATTGGTGAGGCATTGTACAAAGAGGGAGAGTCTCTCGAGCAATCCGAGCTCTCGAAGGACACGACTGGAGGGAGTGGGCTGAGTGGCAAGGATGTCCCTCCTACTTATTCGAGGAGATTTTCTTTTCCTATTTTCGATGCCTTTTTGGAGGATGCATGGATGTTCTGCATATGTGTGTGTATATATATATATATAAGCGAAAAGCTTTGTACAATTTTTTTTTCAATATTGTAATGTTCGACTTTTGTTTTTATTTGTTGCATGTTTATTTAGGATGACTTTTATGATGCGTGATTTTTATAGCCTGCTTTGTCTATTTTTTAGCTATTTACGACTTAGTTAATCGTTATAGTGTTTAGAGATGTAGAAAACCATAAAAGCGATGTTATATTCAAGGCCGATCACAAACAATAACTACTCGGGCTATTGCTTGTGTCGTGAGTATTATTCGATTTATCGTTGCCGGCGTGCATAATGCTGATCGTCAAGTGCGAACTACCCATGGCTATAGCCACACCTTAATCGTGGGGTTTATAATTGGTTCGTAGTTACCGGCGAGCAGAACGCTAATGATGAACTGCTTAGGCTATAAATTGTGCCTAATTCGTGGCTTATGATCGGTTTATTATTGCCGATTTAAGGGTGCCGATCATCGGTAGTGAATTGCTAATGATTGTTTCATGCCCTTATCGTGGTTATCTTATTTTCATTGTTATCGGCAAGCACCTATGATTGCTCACGGTGGGAATAGTCATCAGATAAAATAATTAAATAAATGAATGGTTAAATAAGATAGGTAATTGGAGACACCAAATTTTATAGTGGTTCGGCGAAAATGCGCCTACGTCCACTGTTTTTCTTTTATTGCTTCATTTAGTACATGTTTCTTAACAACTCAAGAGAAATAGTGGCGAAGATATTGAAGATTCCATGCTTTCCCAAACACCTTCCCATATACCATCGATAAGATGTAAGCTCCATTGTGAAGATCCTTATAAACAACAAACGGCCCTTCCTATATTGGACTTAGCGCTCTTGGTCGTGAGAAGACTCGCTTGAGTACCAAGTCTCTTTCTTGCAATGCTCGAGGCTTCACCTTAGAGTTGTACTGCCTTGCACCTTCTGTCTATGGGCAGCAGCTTTTAGGGCGACGTCATTTCTTTTTTCCTCGATCAGGTCGAGTGACATGTTTAAGGGCTCCTCGTTTTCTTCTGGATTGTAATGTATCCTACGGTGCGAGGGGATGACTGTTTCGATGGGAAGCACGGCTTCGGTTTTGTATGCTAATGCGAATGGCATGTGCCCTATTGTGGTCTTGTAAGAAGTTCGGTAGGCCCACAAAGCAGTAGGCCGTTCGTTGGCCCACGCCCCCTTGGATTTTTCTAGCTTCTTCTTGATTAATGTTTTCAATACCTTTTTTACCGCTTTAACTTTTCCATTTTCTTGGGGATGTGCCACAGCTAGGAAGCTTCAGTCAATCTCATGTTCATGGCACCAACTGGAGAATTATTCACTGTCGAATTGAAGCCGTTATCTGATATGATCTTCTACGGCACCCCATACCTGCACAGGATGTTACATATTAGGAAGTTTATAACTTTGGCAGATGAAATTTTATTCAAAGGCCCCGCTTCCACCCGTTTGGTGAAATAATCCACTGCCACTATATCGTATTTTTCTCCTCCTCGACCCGTAAGGAGTTTCCCAATTGGATCAATTCCCCAAATGGCATAGGGCCAGGGACTGATAATATGGATTAAACCGGTAGGTGGTAATCTCGGGATTTTGGCAAATCTTTGGCATTTTCACATTTCTGAGAAAACTCAGTTGTGTCCTTGTTCAGTGTGGGCCAAAAGTATCCATAACTTAGGATCTTTTTGGTAAGAGTTTGCCCTCCAGTGTGATCACTGCAACTCCCTTGATGAATGTTATTACGGATATTTTTGCTTCGTTCATGGCGACACATCTTAGTAGTTGGTTGGAAAAGCCGTGACGATGCAGTATGCCGTTCTAGATAGTGCAGTGGGATGCCCTCCTAGGATTTTCCTGACTTCGTTCCGATCTACTGGCAAGGTTCCTTCTTTGCAAGTATCCGATGATAGGGATCATCCATATCTTCCCCCGGTCTGTGATTACTGTGATTTGTAAACACTCGAAACTTGGTGTGGAATGTCTCATGAGGAGGGTTGCCCCCGCATTTGGCTCGGTTCTTATGCTAGACCCCCTCTTGATTGTCCCTCACGAGATGTGTTTTATTACATAGTAGTTTAGCTCATCAAGGTGGGTTTTGGCCTTTTTGAGGTAGAATGCAAGCTTTTGTCCGCGAGTCTAGAATTTTCTAAGGATCCGGTTAACAATTAGTTGTGAATCTCTATGTATACATATCGACTTAACTCTTATTTCTTTAATGATTTCTAAGCTCACTATTATTGCCTCATATTCAGATTCATTATTGGTTGTAACAAACTCTAGTCTCAGTGCATAGCTTAATTTCCTTCCTCGGGGTGTGACTATTATGATGTCTGCCCCCGAGCCAAGCTCATTCGATGCTCCATCAATGAACATATTCCATTTGATGGCTTCCTTAATTTTTACCGCTGCCCCCTCATCTTGCATTGTGAACTCAACTGTGAAATCAGACAATGCTTGTCCTTTGATTGCAGTGCGTTGGTGGTAAGTAATATCGTACTAGCTCAGCTCGTTGCACCATTTTAATAGGCGCCCCGACGTGTCTGGCTTATGCAAAACTAGTTTCAGAGATTGATCTGTTAGAACTCTAATGGAATGTGACTGAAAATAAGCCGTAATTTCGTGGATGCTATGAGCAAACAGTAGGCTAATTTTTTGATCTTTGGGTATCTAGCTTCTGTCCCTATGAATCTCTTGCTAATGAAGAATATCGGTCTTTGTTTACGATCATCTTCTCATATTAATGCGTCACTTAACGTATGGGAGGATACAGCTAGGTATAAGTAGAGGCTCTCTCCATCTATCGGAGTGGAAAGCACTAGCGGATTATGTAGGTACTCTGGTAGACTCTGGAAAGATGAGTAGCATTCATCGATCTATTCAAATTTTCCTTTTTCCTTTTTGAGGACTTTAAAGAATGGGACACACTTGTCTGTGGCTTTGGATATAAACCTGCTCAGAGCGGATACCTTCCCATTCAGGCTCAGCATTTCCTTTCGTGTGGCTGGGATTTTGATGTCTTTCAAAGCTTGTACCTTTTTAGGATTTGCTTTTGTTCCTCTAGAGTGCACAATGAAACCTAAGAATTTACTTGAAGACACCCCAAAAGAGCATTTTAGAGGATTCAACTTCATTTGATATCTGTGCAATATTTGGATCATCTCGTCTAAGTAGCTCAGATGATACTTTGCGCTTCTCAATCTGACATGTATGTCATCGACATAGACTTCCATGGAGTGACTAATTTGTTGCTTGAACATCTTATTAACTAAACGTTGATAGGTAGTGCCGACATTCTTAAGCCCGAAGGGCATGAACTTATAGCAATATAGGCCTAGATCCATGGTGAAGATAGTATGTTCTTGGTTTGGTACATGCATGTGGATCTGGTAGTTATCCTGAATATGCGTCCATAAATGACAACAACTCATGTCCTGCGATTCTGTCTACCAATCGGTCGATTCGGGCCAGAGGAGAACAGTCTTTGGGGAAGCATCGTTGAGATTGGAGAAGTCATGCAGGTTCACTACTTCCCATTAGGCTTTTTCACAAAAAGCGGGTTGGAGATCCATTTTGGTTAAACGACTTAGTGGATAAATCCGTTATGAGCAGGTTCTTCACCTCTTCGTTGAGAGCAGTTGACCGTTCAATCCCCATGCTTCTTTCATTTAATTTATCGGGATCATGGTAGAGTCAATATTGAGAGAATGACAAGCTATTTCTGGGGATATTCCCACCATGTCTTCGTGGGCCCATGTGAATACATCCAAGTTCTTGTGTAGGAATCCTATCAGTTGGATTTTTAAGTTCTGGTTCAACTGAGAACCTACCTTTAAAAGCCTTGTTTTTTTGTATTCGTCTACCATCACATGTTCCATAGCCTCCACAGGCTCGACGTTGACCTCCTCTCTATCTTTGGGATCCAACTCGTTAAATTGGTCACTAGTATATTCAAGAGGAGGGGCCTTCTTTGATTGCTAGGCTTTTGAATTTTGGCACAGAGGACAACCCCTCTGCCTTTCCATTTTTCCTTCTTCTTGTTTTGGCGGAGTTCTGTTACGTAGCAATCGTGAGCTACGTCTTGGTCACCTTCTACTTCTCATATTCCGTTATCAGTTGGGAATTTCATCTTCAAACACCACGGTGCTAAGACTATCTGGAAATCTACCAACACAAGCCTTCCTAAGAATGTGTTGTAGGAAGAGTGTCCATCCGTCAGCATGAATGTTTGCTTTCGGATAACTGATCGAGGGTGACTTCCTAGCTCAACGAGCAAGTCTAGTTGTCCAAGCAGTATCGTGGCTTCTCCAGTGAACCTGTGTAAGGGCTTATGGCACGGGGATACATCTTTCATTGATAACTTCATTATACATGTTTGAACAAAATATTCACTGAGCTCCCTATATCAAGTAAAATGAGAAACACCTCTGTCGGGCCAATTCGGGCGAAGATAACCATGTGATCAGTGTGCAGATACTGTTTTCCAACCAAATCTACATTGTTGAAGGTTATGTCAGCTTTTTCTCTCCGTTTTGTGATGAGCCTTCAGTTATCGAATGAACACACCCTACCATATCTTTTAATGATTTCCTATACCTCTCTATCTCGGCCCAACTTCCGTTGGCTATATGCGGGCCTCTAGATATGGTATGGACAACTATCTTCTCCTAGTTGAAGTAGCTTGTACCTGCACCCTCCTTGTTATCCGTTATGGGGGTTCTCTAGATCCCTTATGGATCGGAGCGGGAGAGTTGAGTCCTTTCTACACGTATCGTTCCAGCTTCTTTTTTTGGATGTATTCATCAATGGGATCCCGCAAATGCTGGCATTCTTCGATGTTATGCCCATAAGACTCATGGAAGCAACAATATTTTCCTATTCTAATTGCGGCTTCTAACTCTTTTTTGTACATAGGGTGTTTGTATTTCAACTCATGTTGAGTAGCCATGTAAATGTTCTCCACGGTTTTGTTCAAAGGAGTGTATGAATCGAATCTCGGCCCAGGTCTGTGTCGTCACTTATTTCCCTTTTCAGTTCCAAAGTTGCCTTGGTGGCCATTTTTTCCTTCGTTATTTGGCTTATTCCTTTCCCCTCGGGGTGGGGCACTCATGTTTCCTTAGACGCTAGAAGCATTTGTGGGTTGTTTGCTATGTCGGTTAGCCGCCACGTCCTCCAATCTCATGTATTTTTTAGCTTCATGAAAGAAATCTTGAAGAATTAGATGCTTTTCCTTCATCAATTTCTTACAAGCTTTGAATCTAGATGGATTCCTCTGCACAGCCCATCAATGTTAGCTTTTCATCTGCATTTTGTACTGCTATTGCGGTAGCGTTAAAACGGGTAAGATATTGCTACAGTGGTTCTATTGCTTTCTGTTTCATGTCCAATAAGGAAGAAGCATCTCTGGGCTATTCCACATGGATTCGAAATTAACTTATGAATTTTTCCGTCAACATTTCCCAAGAGCTGAAGGACCCGTGAGGCAAGTGACAAAACCATGTAGTTTCTAAGTCCGACAGGAACAGTGGAAAACATTTACAGGGCACGCCTTCTGTTGCTCCATTCATGAGCATGTGCTGGGTGTAGCGCTGTAAGTGGATGATTGGGTCAGACATGCCTTTGTAGGGATCTATGGTGGGCAACTTCCACTTTCGAGGAGTGGTTGTCGCTTCTATATCCCTGGTGAAGGGGCCAGACACTCTTTCACCTGTCCCTCTTTTGAGTTGTTGGCATCTAAGACGTTCCCTAGAGAGGCACGTCACTCTTTCCTTGGATTCTAGGGAAACATTGGGAGAAGTGGGGGGTTCTCTTTGATATTGGTGGCATTTGGAACCTTGATTGAGGCTTGTTTGGCGATGGTTAGCTCGAAGCATGACAGGATCAGTCATAGTCGGTCCTTTTTTGGTGCCCCTTGACTGGGCCCACTCTTGACAATCTTTCAGGAACGACTTTAGGTTGAGTTCTAGCTCGGCTTTGGGTCCTTGCATCTTCTCGATTGAATTCATCAATTGTAAGAGATCCGTTCCTTCTATGTGACTCTTCATATTGAGACTCACTTCCAGATTCAGTATTGTGAGTGGATTCCTCCATGCCTCTTAAGCATGTCATGAGTTCGTCCGTCAAAGCTTTTTGTTGGGCAGCGAAGCGGTTAATCATCTCATTCGCAACCCTATCTAAGTCTTCTCAGGTGACAACTAAGCCTGGAGGTAGAGAATGGGTTGCAAGGTTTTCTTAATCTTCTTGGACGAGATCAACTGTAGTTGTAGTGGCTGCGTTCTTACCCTTATTGGCGCCATGTTCTAATGCTGAGTTAAGGCTTGTAAGGCGAATGGATGGAGGAGTTAGTCTTTCTATGCCGCTCTCACTCAAAGCACCAAAACTGTTTGCACAAAAATTGAACAAACACCCATAAATTCAATTTTAGTTAAGTCACGTGTAAGTTGATTAGTTTGGAGTTTTTAATGTTCCAAGATGTTTAAGGATAATTTTTGAAGTTAAAGAACAATTCACAGACTCTGGAAAGCAGGTAAGGAAAGTAAATCACACAGAGTTTTATAGTGGTTCGGCCAAAATGTGCCTACATCCACTGTCCGTCTTATTATTCTTACTTCGATTTGATTACAGTTACATGTTTGTTTGGAAAGAGGAAAAACTTGAAGTAGCTGGAGTGACTGAGTCTCGTTAGAGTTTTCCCTCTTTTTCCCAAAAATCCATCCTCGTTGTTGTCGAGAAGCTCCAGTATTTATTGAGTGGAGATATGAAGTGTAAAGGAGGAAGTTATAACTTTCTGAATCTAGTTTGGCATTTGACCAGGAGCGTTTGGATCGGCATTCGGGTCATGATGCTTGCCTAGCCTGGTTGTCCTTCCTTGTCTGATTTGGTGCTTCTGCTCCGGAGTCTCCTGTTTACCGAACCAAACATTCTGTTTGGCATGCCTGTGTACCAAACCAAATGTTTGGCCCGTTGATGGATGTGTCGTGCCGCACCAAATATCTAGTCTGGCATATTAGATAATACCGGATCAAATGTTTGGTCTGGCATATCAGAGAATATCGGACCGAACATTTAGTCTGGCTTACCGGACCATATATTTCGTTCGACAATTTATTGAATGCCGAACCAAGCATCTGGTCTGGTAATTTGGTCTTCATGCCTTTATCTATTTTCTGGTTCCTTTCTTCCTTTTCTCTTTGCTTGTTGGAAAACCAAGCCAACAATGTTATTTTAAATTTAACCTTTAAATTTAAGATTTTAAAAAAATTTGCAAGCATAAGGCCCAATTCAAATTTAGCCATTTCTGTTAGGAGCAACATTTTGGTTGATCTTTTTTTTCAGGCCAGGCGATAGCCAAGTATGTTGTAGTACGTGATTATTCAAGCCCAATCCTTCAACACTGCCTTATTAAACACCTTGTTATCTAGGTTGTGACTTTAAGTAGTTAACCATAACATGACTAATATTAGACCGCATAGGCTGTTTGGCTTTGATACCATTATTAGAACTGGGCCGCCATGCAACAAAATAATTTGGTAGATTTAAAGAAAAATTTATTATTGGATCTTTAATCGACCTAAGTAGTCTATTTTTTAAGAGAAATGAGTGATCTTGTAACACCCCATAATTCGACGTTAGTAATTTAATTAGTTAATTAATTAGGAATCAAAAGCGGAATTTGTTCAAATGATGAATTCTGACCATGAAACTTACACCATTGCATTCGTAGCGAAATTCTGAGCAACTTTTGTATTTGGAGTTTTACGATCGAAGCCCAAACAAAGAAGTTACAGACGAAAAACGAATTTGAAACGAAAATAATTAAATAAAAAGAAATTAACATTTTTATGTTGATTACCCGGGCCCCCAGGCCGACCGATCACTGGGGATAGTCTATCCCCAGCGGTTGATTGATGCTCGTAGGCGGTCGATCGATGGCGACCTGGTGGCTCCAATAAACCTAGGTAGCAACGGCCCGGATTTAATATATTTCGATCTAGTGGTTCTGTTTGATTCTAGCGCCTATAAATTCAGGCCTAGCCCTTCCGTCTCTTATCATATTTTTATGGAGGCAGTAGCAAAATTTTTCCATTTCTTCTTCTTCGTTTTTTGTCTAAATTATACAGATAAGATATTTATATCTACATTTATATAAATCGAAGAAGAGTAGAAATCAAATAAAAAGGAGAAGAGAAGAGAATCAACCATATGCATATTTGAGGTAATTCGTATATTTATATATATTTTGTAACAATCTGGCCTTTCAATCTCCAAATGTCAACACTAATACATCCATGCTATTCACATGTTGAGAACCCAAGTGTCGAAAAGACAAATTGTTAGGATAAAGGAAAAAGGAAAAGAAGTACAACAAGAAAGAAGAGAACATGATATCAGAATCTCACATGTGGATGATAATATATATAATATTTCAAAAGATCTTTACCGAAAAGGAAACCTTTATATACATACACTAATAAGAGAAAACTAACATAGTATTAACTTGGGAAGTTATAACAAACTATCCTCACAAATGCTGGTAGATACAATCAAATAATGTAGTCAAAAAAATACCATAAGAAATCATCCAGCTCCTCCCCAAGGGCTCCAATGAACCATAGTTAAATAAGAAAACATACTCGAGCTTACCCGACCATTAAGAAATTAATACCCAGATCACTCTAGTAAACCAGCATAAGAAACTCAAATCATATAGATTTATTATATCATAAAACCCTTCAAAATAAGGGTATCTTCTAAGACAACACTAGCCAATATACACGGAGGGGTTTTTAACTTATGATAACAAAACCATTTATATTTTAAAATCGAGTGATAATGTAATAATATCTAAGGTGTGCAATATAAATAGTCACATAACTGTGATATAAGTGAGTGTACATTATAACAATAATAGGTGTACAATCATAACTACTAAGGCACGTTTGCTAATTGTATAGAATTTTCACAAGATCTCTTCGGGGAAGCTAAATCCGAACTACTGCACATGGATCAGTTTCTGAAGCATCATACATATCTAGTGAATGTACCATAGGAAAACCATAGCTGGTCTTGCTAAGACCTAATGCATCGCTCCTGCATGCATATCCCAATAAGTATCTTTAGAAATGGAGTCGCATGCACCTAATGGGTTTGCCAAACCTACTGGCTATGTCTCCTATCTCTGGTTTTAGTCATACCTGCTGATGAGGCTACATCCGGCATTCAAGCCCATGAGTCACTACCGAATAGATCTTCCACATGAGCTGTGATGCCCCATCTCTATATTCACACTAGGCAAGGACACTACGGGGTACTGTCGTCAACTAGCATGAAGAATAAGGCTGTTGAGGAGCGACCCTCCGTGTAATTGCTTTGTGTGAGTACCGATATGCCAGATAGAAGGTCACGTATTTCATTTAAAGAGGAAATCCAACATATCAAGTACAAACTCAAAACTACTACACAGTGGCTATGTGGACTTCGAAAACAAGTATAGAAATAAGCATAACACAAATTAGTCACAGATATACATGTCACAAAGGCGGAAACAGATATGAATATATCACACAAAAGTGTACATCAAAGTAGTGGTCATACAAGATCCACTACACCACAAAAGAATAGGTACAAGTGTTGCACAAAATAATATTTAAACATCAAGGAGTGTCTATCTCAAATGTATAAAAGCAAAAACTACTAAACTAAGTAGTTAGCCAAAAGTCAGAAGCTAGTCTCTGCTAAGAAGTCAAGCGGAAGCACATGTAACACCTCGGTCTGAGACAAGTATTATTTAAGAAGAAGATAATAAACGGATCGGTCTAGCTAAAAATATCAAAAAAAAAATGAGATAGGTTACGAGAAATGCCAAAAACATATGATAACAATAATGTCATAATATCACAAGTATACATTAGATAACAACAAAAATCATACAATATCTCGAATATACTCAAACACCAAAAAGAGTGTCATATTCTCTAACATATTCACCAAACCAAAAATATTGATAAAACTTATCAATGTAAATCACAAAAGTTGGTGAAACACAAATTCTAGAAATCATCAATTAGAAATCCATAAATCATAAAGGGAGGAGGCCTATCACAAACGGGAGCATGAAAACCACCAACATGTGAATCACAAACGGAATGCTATTCCATAAACCGAACACTGACGCACCTAGAAAGATATGCCCCATGCACAGTCAAACATCACGCACTTAGAAAGATATGCCCTGTGAAAAAACAAACATCGACGCACCTAGAAAGATACGCCCCACGCATAAACAAACAACGACGCACCTAGAAAGGTACTCCATATGCATAAATAAACATCGACGCACCTAGAAAGTTACGCCTGATGCTCCGACTTATCGAGCCGATTGCTCCACGAACGGTCCAAAGACCATGGGTCGCTAGCACATAAAAATGAGCCGAAGCTCAATAAAACAAGGTACAGTCCCCCAAGTGGACAAAGAGACATCGCACATCGCTAGTCTAAATCATAAAATGATCATCATTGATTGATAAGTGTAAATTACACTAAGCTAGTAAATAAATGAGTTTAGCTTTATGTCCCATAACCACTAGCTTAACTTAAATATTTACGAACAAATTGTAGATTTCCACTCGAAGATTGTTACTAGATTTTCAATCGAACAAGTCTAAAAATTAACCGATGAAGTAAACGCAAGCGTTTCATACCACTTGTTTTGCTAAGCCGTTTAATTAGATTTCTCATACGAATGAGGTAATGGTTTATATACTTATAGGTTGGAAAACGGTTTTATAAATGAGCTTCGTATTAAAAATAGAGTTGAAATCATCTTTGTGAAAGAGTTTGAATATTGACTACTAGTATAGAAAGCTTTGTATTTCAAAGTGACAAACCATAGAAATGATTGTAGAAATAATCAATCGCCAAAAATTCACATTCGAAGACGTGAACCAAATCCGTAGAAATCGATACCAAATCCATCAAAATGGATATTCCCAAAAATCCCAAAAAAGAAATAATCAACGTTAACAAAAGTGACAACAACTAATTGGATCCACGAGAATCGATTAAAAATTGGAAATCCATACAAAAACCAGCAAAATTGGCTAAGTTAAGCAGATTCAGTCGATTGAACCGTGTAGTCAGTCGACTGATTCTATGCCTGGAAACTTTCGGTTTCCAGGTTCAATCGACTGAACCCAGAGGCCAGTTGACTGAATCTATGCCTGGAAACTTTCTGTTTCTAGGTCCAGTTGATTGAACTCTGTAGTTAGTCGACTGACATACGGACAGGAATTTTCTATCCCCCAGATTCAATCGACTGAACATACAGTTCGGCCGACTGAACTGCAATTTACAGTATTCTCAACCTAGCCCCAAGAAGGGCAAAATCCTACCAGAAACGATCGAGCGAGCAATGAAGACTAGGGATCTATGCCAAGAGACAACCCAGCCTTATAGGCTCTTCGATACACCCCTAAAACATGTTCAAACATTAAAGATAGGATTTTTAAAGATTTGACTTCAATACACCAAAAATTGGATTATTCGCCAAATCAATTCAAATCAAAAGCAAATGAAAATGAAAAGATGTTTGGAATTCATGCCTAACAACAGTGAAAGCTATAGACATAGATGTGAGTTCAGGAACTCACCTTTTACTCAAAAACACAAGTGAAAAGCTCTAAAACAAGCAAAGATTGTTCTCTCTTCAATAACACCTCTAGAATCTTCAATCTATTATCAAAGGTGAAGTTTTTCCTAAGTTAGGTTATTGGAATTTCTAAAAATTGAAGAGGGATTGAGATGGAGAAGATGAAGAGGATGCTTACTTAAGCTTCTCTTTGATTTTATAACTTGAAGTTGAATTTCTAAGAGAATTAGAGCTTAAGAATTCTAATCTCTTTTCTTTTCCCCATTTTTCTAAGGCTTGAATTATTAGGAAATATTATGAAGGAATGAAGAGGAGTGGAGTGGAGTTGGGTGATTTGTTAGATTAGTGGGCTGAAACCCAAACTCAAAGCCCTAATGAAAACATCAAAATTTTAATCAACTCCAAACGTATCGATGTTTATACTCAAAAAGGTCACAAATGCCATTTTGAACTCAATGGAAGTGGCCTCGATTCCTAATTCGACTATTTGTAAAAAGTATCATTTTGGAGTATAATTCGACCAATGATGCTATATTTAAATAAAATACTTAAAAATATAATCGTAAAATAGTGGGTTGTTATAGACTCCCATCCTTAAAGAAATTGCGCCCACGCAATACTTAAGAAGAAAATAAAGAGTAACAAGCATAAAACATATCAACATAAAAGAAAAATTAAAATAAGAAGTTTGCCATAAAGAGCATGAAAGAGTAAGTCCGAACGTGTACGCAAGATGAATTCTCTGGATTCTCAAGAGCAATCCTTAGGATTCGAGGACCATTGAATTTTCACCAGAGGAACATCGTTATTTTGAAGGAGCTCAACCTCCAAAGCAATGATGCGAATAGGATGATGCTCATAAGTCAAATTAGGCGAAACTTCAATTTCTTCAATAATACCGGGCTCAAGAATAGAATTGGAATCCCTAAGGCATTTCCGTAGCTGAGAGACAAGGAAAACATCATGAATAGCAAAAAATTTGAGCCGGTGCAACGACGTAGTACAATAATGGTACGCCCAAGAAAACTAAAACTCGAATAATTTGGAACTTCGACGTAGTACAATAACAGTACGCCAAATGAACCTGTTAAAATGATCATTCCATTCGAACGTCATCATAGAAACAACTACTTGTTGCTTACAACTAAGGGCATCGGCAACACGATTTCCCCTTTCCGAGAGTATAAAGAACATTAAGATCATAAGATGCAAGGAACTCGAGCTAACGTTGTTGATGCAAATTAAGTTCCTTTTGAGAAGATAAATATTTCAGAGATTTATGATCGGTGTGGAGAACAAATTTCTATCCCTAAAGATAATGATGCCAAATTCTAAAAGCAAAAACAATAGCCGTGAGCACTAGATCATGAGTAGCATACCTAGTCTCGATAGGCTTTAATTATATAGAAACATAAGTGATAGCACATTCCCTTTTTGCAAGAGAACGACACCAAAACCAATACAACTAGCATCGATTCAAACAGTGAAGTCTTGGTTCCCATCAGGAATCACAAGAATAGGAGTATCGGAAAAGAGTTCTTTTAATTGATCCTCTTTTTCGAAAAGCTAAAACTTTCAAAATTACAAAAAACGTTATGTAATAATCATTCTAGAAATTTTTTACTTATTCCAAGTCAATTTACCGTGTCAGATTGTCTCATCATAGCGTTTTGGAGATTCCTATCGATAAGTGGATTAAGCGCATTGAACGGAATTCTTAAAACGCTCAACGGGCAAAACAACCAAAAATTATCTTCTATATGATAAACAAGTCTCTTAAAAAAAATTAAGAATATTCTTTGCTCATTTTAAGAACAAAATCCAATTATACTTATAAATATCTTATGAAAAGATTTGCAAATTTTAAATTGTTGTTTTCATCCAAAATCAATGAATACAAGGATGGTCACATCGAAATGTTCATAGAATACTCGATTCATAAAATGGATGAAATAAGCTGGAAAAACCGAATGACATCACGAGTCATTCATAAAAATCATAACGAGTGTGGAATGTGGTAAGGGGAACGTTATCCTCCGCAAATCGTAGCTGATGAAAACTGGTGGCAAGGTCGAGCAAAAGACCTTAGCACCACTTACTAGATCGCTTAGGTGGTAATCCTAAGACAAGCTCAAAAATATCGAAAAATTCACAAACTATCCAAATGCGAGAAATAACATTTTCCTCATCATGTGGGTTTAAAGAATAAAATGATGCCATCAAATTGGAATCAAAATCTTTAAGAAAAATAGAAATCTGCTTAACAAATTGAGAAAGTCGAAGATGAATAGCCCATTTGGGACAGATATGGCTTCATAATGATTAAGCCAATCCTTCCCCAAAAATCAATTCCGAAGTCTAAGTAACGAATAACATGCAAATCGGCTCGGAAAGAATAATCACATAAAATAATCTCGACATTTTTAAAAGAAACAAACTGAGTGTTGTGGATCCATCGATCGGATTCTCGATTCTCAAAGAAGTCATCATTGCAAAAATATTTAAAGAAAAAGAATCAACAAGTTCTTTTGATATAAAATAATAAGACAAACCCATATCAAAAAGAACTTGAATAGGATAATCACAAAACAAATGTCATCAAGGAATGAATGAGAAATACATTGACCAAGAGAAGTGTCAGTAGGAGCTTGCACAAGGTTTAACTTTACCTCCTTATTATTTTTAAGTATGGAACATGCAGATATATGGTGACCCGAATTTTTTCAATAGCGACAATAGAGAGGTTTCGGACACGCATAGTGGTCGGTAGAACCACAATTGTAGCATTGTCCACGACTAGATGTAGGAGTCTTTGCTACTGAAGTTTCTTGCTTCATATTCTTATTGGGATTGGGGCCTTTAAGCATAATAGGCCTCTCCATGTTATTGTTGAAGTTCTGTTTGGCTCCCACAACTTTAACATTACTCTCTTTATCAGCATCTTCAAGACGAAGAGCGATATCAACAAGCTGATCGAAAGAAACTTCTAATTTCAAAAGTAAAGGCCTTTTGAGGTTCTTTTTCAACCCATAGACAACCTTTGATTTTTCTTCAATGGGGTACTAATATACTCGACCCCATATTTAGAGAGAGATTCATAAGATGCGACGTAATCCATCATAGATGATTCACCTTGAACAAGGTCGATAAAGCGTTGGGTCAAAGTTACTTCTTCAGCTTCTGACACAAATTTCAATTCGAATCTTTCCCGGAATTGCTCCCAAGTAAGATCCTCTTCAACAATTTCGGAAACCAAAAGCTCATACCAATCCGATGCTCTTTCTTGGAGCATGCTAGAAGCTACTTGGACTCGATGTAGATCAATGAGATTCATGCGAGAAAAGATGTGGTCGCATGATCTAAGCCAAGCTTGGATTTCTATAACACTTTCCGATCCCTTGAATGGCCTTCCACCCAAATCGGTATAATCTCTGCACAAGTCTGCAAACGTAGATCTAGGATGAGTAGGCTCTGGAATAGGTCTAATAGCTTGAGCATTCTTTACAAGATCTAAAATCTGCTGGGCAGACATGAATACTCAATCCTGAGGAGTAGCAGTGGATTGACCGGCATTGGAATGACTTAGTCTAACCATTTCTCTCCTTTAAGAAAGAAAGAAAGAAGAAGAAAAAGGTTATTCTCAGAATGAAAATCAAACAAACTTGATTGATAAAACAAGGCATCATAAAAGAAAATAGGATAGAACGAGTCCAATGACTCGGATGAATCCTAAGGCATGACTCCTAAGGAAGACTTAGGACAATGGTCCTTGCTAGATTATTCTATATTGTTTCAAAGTTTGGCTCTGATACCAAGCTGTGACACCCTACCTCTATATCACACTAGGCAAAGACACTATAGAGTAATGCCGTCAACTAGAACGAAGAATAAGGTTGTTGAGGAACGACCCTCTGTGTAATTGCTTTGTGTGAGTACCGATACGCCAGATAGAAGGTCAAGTATTTCATATAAAGAGGAAATCCAACATATCAAGCACAAACTCAAAACTACTACACAGTGGCTATGTGGACTTCGAAAAAAAATATAGAAATAAGCATAACACAAATCAACCACAAATATCCATATCACAAAGGCGGAAACAGATATGAATATATCACATAAAAGTGTACACCAAAGTAGTGGTCATACAAGATCCACTACACCACAAAAGAATAGGTACAAGTTCTTCATAAAAGAATATGTATACATCAAGGAGTGTCTATCTCAAATGTATAAAAGCAAAAAGTACTAAACTAAGTAGTTAGCCAAAAGTCAGAAGCTAGTCCCTGCTAAGAATTCAAATAGAAGCACCTGTAACATCTCGGTCTGACCCGAGTATTATTTCAGAAGAAAATAATAAGCGGATCAGTCTAGATATAAATATCATAAAAAATGAGATAGGATATGAGATATGCCAAAAGCATATGGTAACAATAATGTCATACTATGACAAGTGTACATTACATAACAACAAAAATCATACAATATCTCGAATATACTCAAACGCCAAAAAGATGTCATATTCTTTAACATATTCACCAAACCACAAATATTGATAAAACTTATCAATGTAAATCACAAAAGTTGGTGAAACACAAATTCTAGAAATCATCAATTAGAAATCCAGAAATCACAAAGGGGGGTTGCCTATTACAAACGGGTGCATGAAAACTCACCAACAGATACATCACAAACGGAACGCTACTCCATAAACTGAACATTGACGTACCTAGAAAGATACGCCCAGTGCACAATCAAACATCGAGCACCTAGAAAGATATGCCCCAAGCATAACAAACATCAAATCACCTAGAAAGATACGCCCCATGCATAAACAAACATCAACACACCTAGAAAGATACACCTCATGCATAAACAAACATCGACGCACCTAGATAGATACGCCCCATGCTCCGACTTATTGAGCTGATTGCTCTACAAATGGTCCAAAGAACATAGGTCGCTAGCACGTAAAAATGAGCCGAAGGTCCATAAAACAAGGTATAGTCCCCTACGTGGACAAAAAGACATCGTACATCTCTAGTCTAAATCACAAAATGATCATCATTGATTGATAAATGTAAATTACACTAAGCTAGCAAATAAATGAGTTTAGCTTCATGTCCCATAACCACTAGCTTAACTTAAATATTTACGAACAAATTGTAGATTTCCACACGAAGATTGTCAAAAGATTTTCAATCGAACAAGTCTAAAAATTAACCAATGAAGTAAACGCAATCGTTTCATACCACTTGTTTTACTTAGCCGTTTAATTAGATTTCTCATATGAATGAGGTAAAGGTTTGTATATACTAATAGGTTGGAAAACGGTTTTATAAATGAGCTTCGTATTAAAAATAGATTTGAAATCATCTTTGTGAAAGAGTTTGAATATTTACTACTAGTATAGAAACCTTTGTATTTTAAAGTGACAAACCATAGAAATGATTGTAGAAATAATCAATCACCAAAAATTCACATTCATACACGTGAACCAATTCCATAGAATTCGATACCAAATCCATCAAAATGGATATTCCTAAAAATCCTGAAATAGAAATTATCAAAGGTAAAAAAAGTGATAACAACTAATCGGATCCGCGAGAATCATTTTAAAATTGGAAATCCACACAAAAACAGCAAAATTGGTTATGTAAAGCAGATTCAGTCGACTGAACCCTGTAGTTAGTCTACTGATTCCATGCCCGGAAACTTTCAGTTTTCAGGTTCAGTCGACTGAACCCAGAGGTGAATCGACTGAATCTATGCCTAGAAACTTTCTGTTTCCTCTGTTTCCAGGTTCAGTCGACTGAACTCTATAGTCAGTCGACTGACACAGGGACAGGAAATTTTTGTCCTCTAGATTCAGTCGACTTAACATACAATTCAGTCGACCAAACTACAATCTGCAGTATTTTCAGCCTAGCCCCAAGAAGGGTAAAATCCTACCGGAAATGATCAAGCGAGAAATGGAGACTAAGGAATTATGCCAAGCGACACCCAACCTTATAGGCTCTTCGATACACCTCAAAAACATGTTCAAACATTAAAGGTAGGATTTTTAAAGATTTGACTTCAAAACACCAAAAATTGGAAATTCACTAAATCAATTCAAATCAAAAGAAAATGAACATGAATAGATGTTAGGAATTCATACCTAACAAAAACGAAAGCTATAGACATAGATGTGAGTTCAAGAACTCACCTTTTACTCAAAAACACAAGTGAGAAGCTCCTAAACAAGCAAAGATTGATCTCTCTTCAACAACACCTCTAGAATCTTCAATCTATTACCAAAGGTGAAGTTTTTCCTAAGTTAGGTTATAGGAATTTATGAAAATTGAAGAGGGAATGAGATAGAGAAGATGAAGAGGGTGCGTACGTAAGCTTCTCTTTGATTTTATAACTTGAAGTTAAATTTCCTAAGAGAACTAGAGCTTAGGAATTTCTAATCTCTTTTCTTTTCCCCCATTTTTCTAAGGGTTGAAGTGTTAGGCAATATTATGAAAGAATGAAGAGGAGTGGAGTGGAGTTGGGTTATTTGTTAGGATAGTGGGCTGAAACCCAAACCTAAAGCCCTAAATGAAAACATCAAAATTTTAGTCAACTCCAAACATATCGATGTTTATACCCAAAAAAGTCACAAGCGCCGTTTTGAACTCAATGGAAGTGGTCTCGAGTCCTACTTTGACTGTTTGCAAAAGTAGCATTTAAGACTATAATCCGACCAATGATGCTATATTTAAATAAAATATTTAAATATATAATCGTAAAATATGCGGGTTGTTACATGAGCTCCAACTTAAACAGATCATAGAACCACACATGGATTTCCATATCTCGAAAGACCTCGGAACCATACATGGATTCCTCAATAGATCTTGGAATCACTCATGGATTCCCATACCTTAACGGGTCTCGGAATCACAAATGGATACCCACATCCTGAATAGATCATGAAAAACTACATGTGTTTGAACATCTAAAAAGGATCTCGAATCTCCATATAGATTCTTACATCATGAAGAAATCACGAACCCCTTCCAAAGCATAGAACACGTATATGGTTTTGAAGTGGTTATGAATTCAAGTCATCTCATATAAGTATACTCTCTTGCTTACCATGTGCTCTAAAACCAATCGATCAATTTTCTAGGAACAACAACATCACTTATGTGGAAAATAAACATACAACACATAAGATCGGAGGTCACCTCCTAACTGTATAAGTGAACGGATTTCCTTAGCATTCATCCTAGAAGTGCGAAATGAGTTTATACGTACAATATATCATCACCACGGATAACAGTACCATATAATTCCCATGTTTCTTCTAGATATACCCAAAGTATATTTGGCCAAGGTTTCATAATCAATTATTTAATTATGAAATATATAAACAATCCAATACAATGAGAATAATCGCGTATGGGAAACCAAGTCACCATATACCGTCCATAAGAAAGTAACATGCAAAGCATGATCGAAACAAACTAGCATGATCAAGTCATATAAATGAATAATAATCCCTTTTTTAATTAATCTTCATTTATTAATTAAAAGCCTCTTTTATTAGTAAAACTCATTTTATAGATTAAAATCTTTTATACGAAACCCCATTTTTTTAACTAAATTTCACTATTTAATTAATTATTACTATTCATTTTCCATACATTTCAATATTTCCCAAAAGTATTCATATACTTATCTTAAAAGGTATAAGCATATTCATAAAACATTAATAAGATTTCTTACTTTAAACCTTTTCTTTTCCCATATCTCAAATATATTTATATATTTATCTCAAATGTTATAATTATATTAACAAATCATTACCAAGATTTTATATTTTAAACCTACACTTTTTCTATCTTTTTCAAAAAAATTCCTTCCTTATAATTTCCTTCAAAATATCCATTTTAAGGATCTAACTGCTTTCACAAATCCATTCAAAAAGGTTTAAGACCAATGTTATTTAAACATTGTCACCACAAACCCAAAATCGCTTATGCTTATCTCTTATTTTGAGATATATTTGCCCTATGGCGTATTTGGAGAAGGTGATTTCTTTGAGTTGCTTTTGAGATTGCCATTATGGAAGGTCTGGGATTTATCCTTTTTAGGAGCTAAAATTTTCCCTAAACCATTAATGATGATTTGTGATATGCCGATGATATGAGGCTTACTACATTTGGCGTTTTATGAATTGTTTTATCTCTTTTGAGATTGCATGTTTGTATAATGATACCATATTATCACTTGATGTAACCATACACTTTAAATTTTCTCACTTGAGAATATTGCCACATTATCCTTGTGCTCATATTATCGCTTATGCTTGTAAACTGATTTTTTTAGCAGACCCGTGTATTTTATACTTGGGTCAGACCAAGGTGTTTCAGGTTAGGTACATTTGGATTTAGCCCATTCTACTTCCGCATAGACTTTTCTGTTAGATCTTTTGGTTGTAGCTTTTATGTAGTCCTTTTTGTTGCTTCTCTAATATGTATATTCTTTTGACTCGTGTTTGTATTGTGGTCGTCACACCACATATGTGAGGTATTTGTATATGTGTGTATATATGGGATTATCTGCTGTTATGTGATGGGTTTTGCAACTGAGTTGTTGTATTTTGTTTTGATAGATCCTACAGTCACATATGGCTTTGTATTAAGTATTTATTGGATATGTCAATCCACTTGAGATAGAGAGAAAAATATATAGAGCATTTATCAATGTATTTAATAGATAGTTAAGATAAGGCTATAGATGGTCGCTCCTAAACAACCATATTCTCCACTTTAGCAGATGGTATTACTCAGTAATATTCTTTGTTAAAGGGGTCTCGGGTTGGGGCGTCACAGCTTGGTATCACACTAACAAAGACTATTACTGGGTAATATCATCTGCTAATGCGGAGAATAGGGCTGTTTAGGAGCGACCATCTATAGCCTTGTCTTAAATATCTACTGAATATGTTAATAAATACTCTATATTTTTTTCAACTCAAGAGGAACGACATATCCAATAAATACTTAATACAAGCCATAGGTGGCTATAGGATCTATCAGAACAAAATATAACAACTCAAATGCAAAACACATCACAGAACTGCAGATAATCATATATTTTAACACATTTTTTAAAGAACTTTTTACATTCATAAGTATAATAAAAAAGGGTAAAATACGAATGTAATTAACACATTGTCACAAGAAATCCAAAACCATTTCACTTATGCTCACCTTTAAAACATTCTTTTAAAGATCTATTTACATCCTTAATTATAATTAAAAAAGGTTAAAGACGAATGTGATTAAGACATTGTCACAAGAAAAGCATATCATTTTCCTACTTTTTACTATCTTTAAAACATCCTTTTAGAGATATAAGTTTAATAATAAGTTAAGTTCGATAGTGGACTAATCGATTGTCTAGTTAAAACAATTGCTTATACAAATCAATTTTTGTATACTTAACTCATTCCGACATTTCCAACTCAACTATTCCTCATTCAAGAGGGAAGCTCAATAGGTAGAGCCTTATTGCTCCATCCCTATTCAACATCAATCTTTAACTTTCAAAAATAGATAAACCTACTTCGTCGGCTTTTAGAGTTAAGCAAAGTTAATTACCTTTTTTAAACAAGCAAGTAAAAAACAATATTAACACGTTTTTAACATTGCAACCTATGTTGTTCCTCATTCAAGAGTGAAGCCAAATAAGTTTGGGCACTGGTTACTCTAAGCCTTGCCTAGACACTTCATTCTTGAATTTCACGAACAGAGAAGTTTACGTGTCGGCTTATTAGTATTAAGCATAGTCAATCACCTTTGTCAAAACATATGTATATTTAATGTAAAACATTAGAAATACTTGTAGATAGTTTTTAAATATCTGTGTAAAATGGTACTTGAAAATAGCTAATTTATAAGTTTGATTAAAAACATGTTTTACATTTTTCCGCACTTTACTTTCAAAATTCATAAATAATCAGCAATACTATATTTAAACTTCAATTCTTTTTTTCTTACTCAAATACATTTTATAAGAACTTCCATAAAAAGAATTTAGAAACCATCTAAATCACAAAAAAAACTAGCCAAAATGTCGCATTTTAAACATTTAAAACTATAAGCGACTTACTACAGCATTTAAAAGTGTAGTAAAAAGTCCTTGCTAAAAGAACATTGAAAAGCACCATCTTTCTGACTAGTTTTAACCATTTAAAAAAATAAATTAAGACTTGAAATTTTTACAATAAACACTAACATCAAGGCAATTAAAATCCCTCGAAATATCTTTCCATTAATTTATAAAAATTCCCAAAAACAAAGAATTTGGAAGTGCACTTATAACGACCATTCTTACTTCAAACACTTTCAAACTTACTTCAATTTAACACACGAGTTAAATAACCATTTAAACATCAATTTAAGGCCACACCACATGTTTAAAAGGGTAATGGAAGTGAGGTTATACAATATAAAGTTATTATTTGTTTTTATAAGAAAGAGAGCTCAAAATTTATAGCTTTACTTAGTTAATGTCACTTTAACTTTATAATTTGCATACAACATATATATACACAATAAATACATAAGAGATAGTGAGATAACTCACTTAGATCCATGCCTAACCTAAGCACGAAGCCATAAGAACTAAAGAACCACCTCCTTCCATCAGCACAAGCCTAAAGGTCCAATCATTAGCACTTCCAAACCAAATCCACATTCATCCTCCTCCTCCATGCTCACGGCCCATCCATGGACCCTCCCCCTCTTCCTCTTACCTCCTACTACTTATTACTTTCTAATCATGATTCCCATGATGTCTTAGGCTGAAAGCCATATTTTAAAAGAGATTAGAGAAGATTTAGTTAAATTTTTAAAAAGTTAGAGAGTAGTTGGTGGATTTGTGCTAAGCACTTCCACCATTTTCAACCCTCCTACTTCATCTCAAGCTTAGGAATTTATTTGTAATTATTATGTGGACCTCTCACTTATATTTATAAACTTCAAGTGGTGAAGCATAAGCTTACTCTCACCCCCTTGGAAGGCTTACCTCTCATCTCATCTACTTTATCATTTGCTCAACACTTAAACATTTACATTTACGCTTACTTTTACTTTATGTCACTTCTCCTTTGGGCTAATTACTATTGTACCCTAACCATAATATCATATGTTTTCCTAATAGTACTTTCTAGAACGTTCCATGCTTTACGAAAAGGAGAGTGTTTAATTAGTGGCTAATGTGTTCATGAAATATTAGCTTAAGAGTTAATTATTTCCAATTTTGCTCACTTTCCTTATTTGCTAATTTTCCTATTTAGTTACCCAAAAACATGTAAATATTTTTAGTTTCTGATTATCTCCAAAATGATTACCTAGACATGTGTAAAAATTTTGAACAACTTCCATTGAGAAAATAGCTGTTCGAAAAAACAATTTTTGATTATATTATCGATATTTTTCCAAAATATATTTTTTGTAATTTTTTTTAACAAGTTTACAATCATTACTTATGATTTAAATGGGGTTTAAAATGCTTATTTAATCATTTAATAACATTTAGTCCAAGATTCAAATATTTAAATAATTTAGGTATTTAAATATGAAGTTTTCGAAATTTCAAGTCGTAACACCCTCCCCCACTTAGAATATTTCGTCCTCGAAATTCCAACATGAGCAACCGAAGAAAAAAATCACACATTTATGCTTATAGTATTTTAATTACTAGCAACCAAAACTTATGGTTTGCCCAGGTTCAAACCCCCCCATCGTATAAGGATGACAATTGATCTACTAAGTAGACCTTACGCTCAACAACCACACTATTACTTAGTCCATCACTCATGCTTCCCTAAGCAATTCAAAGAGTCATTCCCCAAACCCTCCTACATAACATAAAAACATTTTTAAAGCCCGTACGATATACATATACCATCCATATGAAATATCAAATAGGACCACTTACTCCATCACTTACACTTACACACTAGTATAGATCACTTTACCCGACTTGTGCGGTTTTCGATTTAGTACCTTGATTAGAAACCTCTTTACCCCTTACATAGCCATATGTTATGATAGAGAACTTCATATCACACCAAAAACCCATATCAAGTGTTTGCCGTTAAGAATCTAGTGAAAATTCGTAAATCGGACGGTTGTAAATCACCTCGAAATCCATATGCTCGAATCCTAGATTAAGAACTGCCAAGTGAGTAAAATGATCCATGTACAACTTATGTACTCCATTCAATTGGTTTCTTAACTACACCAGTTTCTTTTAGTTCTAATTCACATTCAACTATCACTTAGTTTTCCTCATTTAATACTAAAATAATGAGGATCCATTCATAAAATTTACTTCAAGTTATTAAGCATTTTATAAACTAAGTTCATTTCTGTATATTCCACCATATCCTCGTACACAAAGATATCTAATTCATTTTACTTATCATGAATGTTCAATCGATTTAAAATATGTTCAAATTCTACCATCCTTCCAAGTGCAAGCGTTATGTAAAACATAACTTTCGTAAACACTTAGCTCTAAATTCTATTGTCTTCTAAGTCCAAGTGTTATATAAACTCATCTTTGTATTTCCACAAAACACTTAGCTTTAATTTCTTATACAGATTCTGAAGTTTCGACTGTCCAAAATCATCGAAAATTCCATTTCATTTAAAAAAATAAAAACTACTAATCAATGGATCAAACAAGTTGCACAACGAAACTTACCCTAATCCATAAGCTATATGTATCCATAAAATATCTTAACCGAAAACTCAAGAACTAAATAACTGATCTTATTTAAATCATTTTGAAATATATATTCTTATAACTTTTGTATATCAAATCATACCTTCGAGATTTAAATCAAAATATGTTATACCAAAATAATTCTGCAGCAAATTACTACTGTAGCATCCCTTACTTTGAAACTCGAAAATAGACACTGATAATGCTGCAGTCATCAGTAGAATCATTTTCCAGCAATAGAAGTGAGTTCAGCACATCTACATCATTCTTGTCAGACTTAACCAAAATCATTCCCAAAATGGTATTAAATACTTCATACATATTACTCAGTACCATGACATCAATTCCATAAACCAATTCTCGAATATTTACTTTCAAATAATACTAGTATTATTTTCCAAACCTTAGAAAACAATTTCTAAAACAATGGGTTTTAAGTTCTCATATTCTCAGTTTAAATGCTTTTCACATTGATAACTATACTTGTAAACCATATTTATATAAGTTATTACCTATATAAAACTACCACTAAAGTGTTTTTCTTGTTTAGATTATAATAAAAAACTTTCATTAAAATCAAATTTTGAACCCAATATTATGATCAAACGTCTTATCATCAAACTGTGAAACTTAATTCACAAGGTGTTCATTTCAATGCACCTACAGTTACTATATACCCAAACCATGCGGTGAAAAGGTAAAAATTCTCACAAACTTGTCGAGCACAACGAATCAAAGAATAAATGGTAATAATAGAATATTACCATTCCCAAACAAACAAACATATCATAAATAACTATATCAATTTATGAAAATTATATTTTTATATATAAAATATAAACTATGTTAAAATCATTTCATTTATCAATTTCAAAAGCAATAGTGTGTCGGTTTGCCATGTCCAACTGTTTAGAGATCCCTGTCAATAACGATAGCAACTCGTATTGATGAGAATCCATAAGCTACTCTAAAAACCAATCAACATAATACAAAACATTTTTATGACAATAACATGTACGCATTCCCGTGTAGATACACTCAACTCATAATAAGGCTTTCCATTACCTTATCTCTTAATGAGTTATACCCACTAAAGCCAAGGTTTTTGCTTAACCTTCAGCTCTGGTACCAAATGTAACAATACGTTTTTTCAATCCCTAAATGTCGACACTAATACATCCATGGTGTTCAAGTATCGAGCAAACCAAGTGCAAGAAAGATGAATTGTTAGGGTAAAATAGAAGGAAAAGGAAATAGAATAAGAAAAAAGATAACACAATATCAGAAACTCATATGTGGAACGATAATATATAATATCTCAAAAGGTCCTTACCAAAAAGGAAACCTTTATATACATACATTAGTAAGAGAAAACTAGCATATCATAAGCCTAAACAGTTATAACAACATATCCTCACAAATGTTGGTAGATACAATAAAGCAATGTAGTGGAAAATAAATACAATAAGAAATCACAAGCTCCTCTTCAAGAGCTCCAATGAAACACATATAAATCTAAAAACATATTGGAGCTGACTTGAGCATTAAGAAAATAACACTCAGATTAGTTTGGTGAACCAGCATGAGAAACTCAAATCATATAGATTATTATATCTTGAAACCCTTCAAAATATGGTATCTCATAAGACCATGCCGCCAATATACGGATGTGTTTTTACCTTATGATAACCAAACCATTTATATTATAAAATTCAATGATAACATACTAATGTCTAAGGTGTGAAATATAAATAATCACATAGCCACGATGCAAGTGAGTGTACATAACAATAATATTAGGTATAAAAATATTACCGCCAAGGCATGTTCACTAATTGTAACGAACGCGATTTTTCGTTGCCGAAAAATCGAACCGTTAGGGTTTTAGAAGAAGAAAGAGGTAGAAGAAGAAAGAAAAGAAAGAGAAGAGAAAACAGAAAAACAAGTAACAGAACGAGAAACAATAACAGAATCTCACAGTCGCAGCGGAACAACATATAATAGATAAATGAATATTCATTAAAACAAAAGAACTATACATTTTATACATTA
This sequence comes from Allium cepa, assembly GCA_030765085.1. Classification (NCBI taxonomy): domain Eukaryota; kingdom Viridiplantae; phylum Streptophyta; class Magnoliopsida; order Asparagales; family Amaryllidaceae; genus Allium; species Allium cepa. Next base: position 403,790,534 of record CM060940.1, on the reverse strand, counting down.
CATCACATTACATTACATCAATCAGAGTGTACGACAACAACAGCGGAAAGAAATACTATATACAATAGATAATAGACTACGCTATCTGGCTCGCCTCCAGATCTGCACAGCAACTCCCGAATCCAGAATAACCTGATAACCTAACTCTAGACTGCCCGTGTGGAAAATAGTGGGCACCCAGAGTTTAGGAAAGGAACAATAAACTCCAGGTCAGTCATGGGACTGGTGTGAGAACTCAAAAATAGTTTATCTTTAAACAAGCAACAAGAAAATTTAAATTTTTAAATCCGCAATGCTTTTTTTGAAAATGAAACTACCATAAGGCCTCCCGCCACACACACAATGCAAACGCAGAATTGGAGGAGATTTCCCCTTATGATAGTCAAAGATGCTTACTACGCGAAAATCAAATCATTTTTGATATTATTACTAGTGCATAGTGTAGAAAACAATTTCGAAAGTAGAATATAAATCCTAGCCAGCATAGACATTCCGAACTATGCCTACTATAGCTACCATCCAAACAGTGGTGACCACCATAAGTGAATGGCAGGTAATACAACTAAAACCGTACAAGGCGCGTATTGGAGGAATGGATTTCCAACAAATGGTCAGGCTAAGGAACTTCCTACTGCCACATGGGATCGCCTCTGGCGGGACGTCCCGAGAAACTAACGTTACGGTTAGATCTCTGCCAACACAAGGCCGGGTTACCTCTGTAACTAGGTAACTACTACACGAATATGTCATCCCCCGGTCCTTTGGGACCTTTATCCGAGCGCTCGATACCAACAACACCACACAGAAATAGATATAGTGTTTTCCACATGAGTAAATATCTGGGCTCCATACCATGATACCACCCTTTTCCAGAAGGGAATGACATACCCTAAAGGGCGCGACCCTCATAACCTTGCCGCATATTCCTGTTTCGACCATTTCCGGGGAGTGAGGTCCTGACGAAGTCTCGTCCACAAAGCTACGCTTTGTGCAACAAAGCCATGCTTTGGGTCCACAGATGACCAAAGCAATAATCACAAAGATAAATGATCAAACAAATGATCATATCCAAACGATCAACCAATGATCATCACACAGCAGCACTCAGCATGCCACATTACCAGATTGGGAAATATCGCTGATAACCTTCAACTACATAACCTCTGAGCTCGTACGTCTCAGAGAAGGGTGTTAAGCTAAGAGAATAAATTCTCCGCCACCAACAGAAATGTATTTGAAAGAAATCTGCTCTATCTCTCAAAATGTAATGTCAGACACGTAACCATACAAGTCTGTTCCGGGTTCGAACAGAACCGAAGGCACTTCCAAAGAAGCCCTTGCAATCCGGGTATTCACAATCCCGATAAAATTTCCCATCACAAAGGAAATCTCCATATCGTAGCTAACGATGCGGAGACAATCGATAGGTCATCCTATCGTTCTCACAGATACCCGGTCTTCAACACCGGTCTTCAAATGCAATCCAACGACGTATCGCATATTCGGAATGGGATATATGACACAAAGGTCCTCTCCCGGCTAAACCGAATAGCGAGCGCTTATTTTAAAAAAATAAAAAGTGTGCATTCAATTTTAAACAAACACAATCAATACCATCCAAGGGTAAATATTGATAGTCGGTTATTTAACTATCAATAAGGATGCGCCACATCATCAGATTCCAAATAATTTTTCCAAAATTATTAAGTCCCAAAATATCTTACGAGAGATATATACATATATACACCATTTCCAAATAACTGCCCCAGTTATTTGTTTTACCAAAACCACTTCACGATAAAATTTTCCACACTTAACCAATTGAAAAACCAATTTCCAATTTACCTTTACCATTTGAAAACAAATTTTCAAATTACATTAACCATTTGCAAACCAATTTCAAATCACCTTAACCATTTGAAAACTAATTTCAAATCACCTTAACCATTTGAAAACTAATTTCAAATTACTTTTCATCCTTTATACCCTTTGAAAACAAATTTCAAATCATCAAATAAATCTTTACCGATTTAATTTAAATTTACGTCCCAAATCCGTAAATTCATTTTCATACTTCAAAATAAATCAATATTTATTTTTAAACAAATTTCCCTTCATATATATAAATTCCAAAGTGGATTTAAATTCCAAGCATCTACTAGCATACGATTCCCAAATCGATTTCAAGTTATTTGCTTTCAATTACCTTAAAGGTGAATTCACAAAAACCGTTCCATTTCATATTAGAAAACCATTCCCATGCTTATTTTAAAAATAAGTAATTCACAAATTTATTTATTTTCAACAATTTGGAAATATTCAATATACTTAAGTTACCGTTAAGTATTTTATTCCATTCTCTTTAAGAAAACATTCCTTTATTCACATTTATTTGGGTTAAAAACGAATGTTGCGTAAAACATCGTTACGACAACCCAAAAACACTAGTATATGGATTTGAAATTAAAAATAGATATATAAATCCAATACTATACAAATTATCCCCTTCTGTTTCTCGAAAACGTCTATTTCAACAATCAATGTTGAAATCTATGTTTTCAATACTCAATACATTTTAAAACACCTTTAATTCGTTTTAAATTCCATTTAAAACATTCCTTTCCCAAAAACAAACCCATTTTATTTAATAATCTATTCAATATTCAAAATAGTGAATATAGCCCACTTAACAAATTCCCATATTTCAATTTATCAAATTCGATGAATTTCAAATTTATAAACATAGTTTATAAATTCCATTTCTATTATAAACCCCAATTTTATAAATTCCTTTATTAATCCGATGCAATTTTACATAACCCAATTTCATACCCAAAAGCCATATTGTAAGTTAAATACTTATAATATTATTTATTTACCAAATCGTTCCTTTGAACTTCACCAATTTAAAATCTTATCACTTACAAGATTTCTTTATGGTTTATAATAATTTCAACTAATGAAATCTTCATTTATTAACAATTTCTATAAAATTCCCCTTTTTATGCCCCAAATTCATTTTTATAAGTGAATAACTTATAAACTTAAAATTTTCCAATAACCATTCGTTTTATAAATTTCACATTTATTAATCTATAAATCCTAGTGAAATGCATGTTATACATCAACTTAACACTTTATAAATTTATTCTATAACTTCAATAATTTTTTATTTAAAAACATCCATTTATAAAATCCTTTATATAAACCATTAATAATAATAACTCCCAAAAAACCAAATTTAACTATTTTATAAAAACCTATTATTGTTAAAAATTTCTTTTAAGTTATATTTTATAAAAATATAAAATTTTAAAACATAAAATTTTATCCATCTATTTATTTTAAAATTTAATCAATTCAAAATTTTAATAAACCATATTCTTTGAAAAATCGATTTAAAACCCCTTTTAAATTCAAAACCGTTATTTTAATTTTTAAAAATTTGAATCCGATGATGCAACAACATCAGATGGTCAATCACGGGAATAAGTGTCATATATCAATATGATTATCAACAATCAACATAATATTTATAAACAAATAAATATGCGAGGAATCCAGTTGGATCCCTCCAACCTGTTACCCTGCAACCACAGACGTTAGCACAATACCAATTCCACTTCAAGGTGGAATATCGCGGTATATGGGATTTTATAAATATTCCGCTTAATAACGGCGCAATAGGGTCTCATCCGCTATACGAGGCGGGAAATCAAATCCGATATATACATATGCCAATATATATATATCGCTATATATAGTATATGTCCTATTATATCTACTACCACAATCAATCAACAATTATCAATCAATATTAACTATTTAAAATTTTAAACAAAACCTTTCGATTGAGTGAGGAGTTCTCACCTTGGTTTTATTTCGGGTTTTCGCGTTCGTTTCGAATAAAATTAAACGAACGTTTAATTTTACCCGAAATTCAAACGAGCTCCAATCGACTCCAAACTGGTTGCATTGCGAAGAGCACGACCATACGATTCCAACGCACTTTGATTCGCCCAAATCGGACCTCGCAGCAAAAAGATATTGATTTTTAAAGTTTGAATTGAATTTCGAAACAATTCCTTTTAAATTAATTTACAAATACCAACCCAACGGGCCCCGCGTCCCCCTTCTCCTTCACCAAGATCACGCACGCAACTCTCCCCAGGCTAAGAAACACGTACATGAACCCATATGCACAAATCTAGGGCTTGAATTCGCGACCACCACACTCGCCTATGCAACGATCAGAGAGCACCACCTCGTAGCCCACGACAAGAGCCACCTTCGGCCAGGAGCTTGCAGAGCTCGGTCAGCATATCCCCTAGGAAAACGTGCCAAACGCAAGCACGAACGCGGCTCCCCATGCCCTCCAAACGGCGATGATAGCTGAGATCCACCGTTGGATCTGTAGTCCACACCATGCTCTACAACTTTCATGTTGTAAGTTTCTCGATTCGATGAGCGGATTTGGAGATTTTGAGAGGGGAAAATGGGATGATTTCGGCCATTGGACCTATAGGAGGCGGCTGGTGATAGTGATTAGGGTTTTGGAAAAGAAGATAACATATATGTTAATATTATTTTAATAATAAAATGCCCAATTTAACACTTTTGCAAACGAACTCCAAACGACGCGTGCCGCCAGGCGATCCTAAGGTTTTTCCACGTTCCGGACACAATGGAACAAGTTTCGGAAGCTAATTCCATCATATGTGTGAGATACGGTAATAAACGCTCAATTTAAATTTAAACCGATTTAAGCGATTTCTAGGCGTTTTGGCTTGTACTGGACAAACGACAAATCCAATCGACTTGAAATTTGAAATCTTGCAATAATATCACATTACGGATCCGATGAAACTGGTTTCGTCGAAATCCGAGACCGTTTGAAAAATGGCTATTTTAACTCGCCGAATTTATATTAAAACGATATTGATGCGTTTCGAGCTGCCACGGTCAAACGACAACTCCGTTTGCTACGAAAATTGAAATCCGATAATAACTAACTATTACGGATCCAATGGAACTCGTTTCGTTCAATTCTGAGACTGTTCAAAAATTGGCTATTTTTCAGTCGATAATTAAATATTAAAATATTCAATTTTTACGAATTAACTCCAAATTCAATTTTACAAGTTCTAAAATATTCCTATAACTTTAATATGATATAACAAAATCTTCCAAACCATTTTCAATCATATCTAACCCAATATTCAATTATCTACGGAATTTCACTATTAATTAATCGATTTAAATGACCAATTAAATCCAATATTCAAGAAATAAATTATTTAACTTAAAATTTTCACTTATAAACATTTAAAATTAATTAAATACTCAAATTTAAATTACTAAAAATTCTGGGTCGTTACAATTTTCCCCCCTTAAAAGAATTTCGTCCTCGAAATTGCAAGTTAAGGAGAATAATTCATAATCCGTTTATTATTTTTCCAAAACTAATAGTTTTATCAACCTTCTAACACCAATCTTTTTATTAAAGATTTACTATCATTTCAATTAGCTTTCCAACTTCAATTATAGGTTTCAAACAACATTGTTTACTCAACAATTCAAATTTAAATTTAAATTCAAATTTCAAACTTTCAAAATTTCTCAAAATTTTTCTAACTCCCTAAATTTTCGAAAAATTTCGCCAGAGTCTCCTTTGCGCGGCTAGATCGGTACGACTACAAAATGGCACTACGGCCCCTCAGAATCAAAAAGAAAAGAGAAAGCCAAGTGGCTGGAGAAGGAAATCATCAAATCTCATATAAAAATTGAAATACGTACCTTTTTGTCGAGCGTTACAAATTTTTAACTTTGAAATCAAAATCCCAATTCCATTATAACCTGTATATCTTGCTAGCATAATATCTAATTATAATATTCAAACAAATTTGCCAATTCAATTATAAAATTTCCAATACATGCTTCTTATACCACTTTTAGTTTACTATTAAAGTTGCATATTCATTTTCATTCAACTTTGCATTTCAATTTTCATTTGAATTCAATTACATAGCTTTCAAATTTTACTAATTCAATTTCATTAACACTTAATGAATTTACATACAACCAACCAACAAGCAATAACGACCAATGTACATCCAATACAACCAAATTTATTTATTTTACTTACATTCAATTTGGTTCAACTGTTTTAATTTCAATTGGTTTAACATTCAATTGATTTTCATTCTATTATTAAACTATTTTCAAATGAATTTACACTTGCATGCATCATTTCATATCAACTTATTCATATTCTATTGATTAACATTCAATTCATACTTTAATTCAATTGCTAGTTCTTTTTACAAATAAAATTGAATTTCATTTATATAACTTAAGTTCACACCTTTAACAATTTCATTTACTCACTTTATTCACTTACTTTGATATTAACATCAATTCTTTCAACATTACTTAACTTGCATTCCATTTCAACTTTATTTACATCATTTAATTCACTTGATTATTTAACTTTGATACAAATATCAATTTTTTATTCAACTTCACTTAAGTTATTCCATTTAAACATCATTTGTTAATCAAACTTAAGTTTTACTTATCAATTCAATTCGGATTTTAAATTCCAAAGTAAATCCTATTTAACTTTTACTTAAGCCAAATTCATATCAATATTCAAATTCATATTCCATTTTACTTAACTTAATTGTTTAACCACTTCAATAACTGGTTTCACTTACATTTTCCCATTCTATAAGTTATAAAACTTATTATTCAACTTCTAACTTATATTATAAGTTCAAAACCTTTTTCACTTATACTTAACAACTTCAAGTTGAATTTTAATTTCAAATTGATTTATTACAACAAAACTTCAATTTTTAAATTCATTTTTGTAGCAAATCCATCACATAGAAACTCGAAAATGATACTGATGATGCTGCAGTCATCACCCTTATTATTTCCCAGTGACAATAGTGAAATCAATGCTAAATATTCTTTCAAAAATTTCCTTTCTATTCATAAATCACTTTTATAACCCTTTTACTTATATAATTTTACTTCTTATATACATACATGCTTATCTTACAATTGTAAATCATCATTAATTATTATTTCATCTTATGATTCATTGGTTTATACCATTATTCTTTTTACAATAGTTGCTTTTATTAGCTTATTCAAACAACTTTTAATTATTTTATATATATATATATATCATTTACAACAACCAAGCAATCAATTATATACACACTTCAATAATTCTTGAAAAATTATTTTCTTTTTATATATAAAATATAATCGAGGTAAAATTATTTCATTTACCCAATTTAAAACAATATTGTGTCGAATTGTTCTATTCAAGTGTTTAGGAACCCCTTCGATTCAGTTTTCGAGGCTGCGCCGACGAAGGTTCATATACCACTCAACAAACCAATCATCACAATATAAAACAATTTTATATTCACTAACAAATACGCACTCATATCTATTATTACACTCACACTCATTCTAGAGTACTACTGACTCTATCTCTAATGAGTAATACCCAACAGAGCAGGTTGTCGCTTAACCATATGCTCTGATACCAAATGTAACGAACGCGATTTTTCGTTGCCGAAAAATCGAACCGTTAGGGTTTTAGAAGAAGAAAGAGGTAGAAGAAGAAAGAAAAGAAAGAGAAGAGAAAACAGAAAAACAAGTAACAGAACGAGAAACAATAACAGAATCTCACAGTCGCAGCGGAACAACATATAATAGATAAATGAATATTCATTAAAACAAAAGAACTATACATTTTATACATTACATCACATTACATTACATCAATCAGAGTGTACGACAACAACAGCGGAAAGAAATACTATATACAATAGATAATAGACTACGCTATCTGGCTCGCCTCCAGATCTGCACAGCAACTCCCGAATCCAGAATAACCTGATAACCTAACTCTAGACTGCCCGTGTGGAAAATAGTGGGCACCCAGAGTTTAGGAAAGGAACAATAAACTCCAGGTCAGTCATGGGACTGGTGTGAGAACTCAAAAATAGTTTATCTTTAAACAAGCAACAAGAAAATTTAAATTTTTAAATCCGCAATGCTTTTTTTGAAAATGAAACTACCATAAGGCCTCCCGCCACACACACAATGCAAACGCAGAATTGGAGGAGATTTCCCCTTATGATAGTCAAAGATGCTTACTACGCGAAAATCAAATCATTTTTGATATTATTACTAGTGCATAGTGTAGAAAACAATTTCGAAAGTAGAATATAAATCCTAGCCAGCATAGACATTCCGAACTATGCCTACTATAGCTACCATCCAAACAGTGGTGACCACCATAAGTGAATGGCAGGTAATACAACTAAAACCGTACAAGGCGCGTATTGGAGGAATGGATTTCCAACAAATGGTCAGGCTAAGGAACTTCCTACTGCCACATGGGATCGCCTCTGGCGGGACGTCCCGAGAAACTAACGTTACGGTTAGATCTCTGCCAACACAAGGCCGGGTTACCTCTGTAACTAGGTAACTACTACACGAATATGTCATCCCCCGGTCCTTTGGGACCTTTATCCGAGCGCTCGATACCAACAACACCACACAGAAATAGATATAGTGTTTTCCACATGAGTAAATATCTGGGCTCCATACCATGATACCACCCTTTTCCAGAAGGGAATGACATACCCTAAAGGGCGCGACCCTCATAACCTTGCCGCATATTCCTGTTTCGACCATTTCCGGGGAGTGAGGTCCTGACGAAGTCTCGTCCACAAAGCTACGCTTTGTGCAACAAAGCCATGCTTTGGGTCCACAGATGACCAAAGCAATAATCACAAAGATAAATGATCAAACAAATGATCATATCCAAACGATCAACCAATGATCATCACACAGCAGCACTCAGCATGCCACATTACCAGATTGGGAAATATCGCTGATAACCTTCAACTACATAACCTCTGAGCTCGTACGTCTCAGAGAAGGGTGTTAAGCTAAGAGAATAAATTCTCCGCCACCAACAGAAATGTATTTGAAAGAAATCTGCTCTATCTCTCAAAATGTAATGTCAGACACGTAACCATACAAGTCTGTTCCGGGTTCGAACAGAACCGAAGGCACTTCCAAAGAAGCCCTTGCAATCCGGGTATTCACAATCCCGATAAAATTTCCCATCACAAAGGAAATCTCCATATCGTAGCTAACGATGCGGAGACAATCGATAGGTCATCCTATCGTTCTCACAGATACCCGGTCTTCAACACCGGTCTTCAAATGCAATCCAACGACGTATCGCATATTCGGAATGGGATATATGACACAAAGGTCCTCTCCCGGCTAAACCGAATAGCGAGCGCTTATTTTAAAAAAATAAAAAGTGTGCATTCAATTTTAAACAAACACAATCAATACCATCCAAGGGTAAATATTGATAGTCGGTTATTTAACTATCAATAAGGATGCGCCACATCATCAGATTCCAAATAATTTTTCCAAAATTATTAAGTCCCAAAATATCTTACGAGAGATATATACATATATACACCATTTCCAAATAACTGCCCCAGTTATTTGTTTTACCAAAACCACTTCACGATAAAATTTTCCACACTTAACCAATTGAAAAACCAATTTCCAATTTACCTTTACCATTTGAAAACAAATTTTCAAATTACATTAACCATTTGCAAACCAATTTCAAATCACCTTAACCATTTGAAAACTAATTTCAAATCACCTTAACCATTTGAAAACTAATTTCAAATTACTTTTCATCCTTTATACCCTTTGAAAACAAATTTCAAATCATCAAATAAATCTTTACCGATTTAATTTAAATTTACGTCCCAAATCCGTAAATTCATTTTCATACTTCAAAATAAATCAATATTTATTTTTAAACAAATTTCCCTTCATATATATAAATTCCAAAGTGGATTTAAATTCCAAGCATCTACTAGCATACGATTCCCAAATCGATTTCAAGTTATTTGCTTTCAATTACCTTAAAGGTGAATTCACAAAAACCGTTCCATTTCATATTAGAAAACCATTCCCATGCTTATTTTAAAAATAAGTAATTCACAAATTTATTTATTTTCAACAATTTGGAAATATTCAATATACTTAAGTTACCGTTAAGTATTTTATTCCATTCTCTTTAAGAAAACATTCCTTTATTCACATTTATTTGGGTTAAAAACGAATGTTGCGTAAAACATCGTTACGACAACCCAAAAACACTAGTATATGGATTTGAAATTAAAAATAGATATATAAATCCAATACTATACAAATTATCCCCTTCTGTTTCTCGAAAACGTCTATTTCAACAATCAATGTTGAAATCTATGTTTTCAATACTCAATACATTTTAAAACACCTTTAATTCGTTTTAAATTCCATTTAAAACATTCCTTTCCCAAAAACAAACCCATTTTATTTAATAATCTATTCAATATTCAAAATAGTGAATATAGCCCACTTAACAAATTCCCATATTTCAATTTATCAAATTCGATGAATTTCAAATTTATAAACATAGTTTATAAATTCCATTTCTATTATAAACCCCAATTTTATAAATTCCTTTATTAATCCGATGCAATTTTACATAACCCAATTTCATACCCAAAAGCCATATTGTAAGTTAAATACTTATAATATTATTTATTTACCAAATCGTTCCTTTGAACTTCACCAATTTAAAATCTTATCACTTACAAGATTTCTTTATGGTTTATAATAATTTCAACTAATGAAATCTTCATTTATTAACAATTTCTATAAAATTCCCCTTTTTATGCCCCAAATTCATTTTTATAAGTGAATAACTTATAAACTTAAAATTTTCCAATAACCATTCGTTTTATAAATTTCACATTTATTAATCTATAAATCCTAGTGAAATGCATGTTATACATCAACTTAACACTTTATAAATTTATTCTATAACTTCAATAATTTTTTATTTAAAAACATCCATTTATAAAATCCTTTATATAAACCATTAATAATAATAACTCCCAAAAAACCAAATTTAACTATTTTATAAAAACCTATTATTGTTAAAAATTTCTTTTAAGTTATATTTTATAAAAATATAAAATTTTAAAACATAAAATTTTATCCATCTATTTATTTTAAAATTTAATCAATTCAAAATTTTAATAAACCATATTCTTTGAAAAATCGATTTAAAACCCCTTTTAAATTCAAAACCGTTATTTTAATTTTTAAAAATTTGAATCCGATGATGCAACAACATCAGATGGTCAATCACGGGAATAAGTGTCATATATCAATATGATTATCAACAATCAACATAATATTTATAAACAAATAAATATGCGAGGAATCCAGTTGGATCCCTCCAACCTGTTACCCTGCAACCACAGACGTTAGCACAATACCAATTCCACTTCAAGGTGGAATATCGCGGTATATGGGATTTTATAAATATTCCGCTTAATAACGGCGCAATAGGGTCTCATCCGCTATACGAGGCGGGAAATCAAATCCGATATATACATATGCCAATATATATATATCGCTATATATAGTATATGTCCTATTATATCTACTACCACAATCAATCAACAATTATCAATCAATATTAACTATTTAAAATTTTAAACAAAACCTTTCGATTGAGTGAGGAGTTCTCACCTTGGTTTTATTTCCGGTTTTCGCGTTCGTTTCGAATAAAATTAAACGAACGTTTAATTTTACCCGAAATTCAAACGAGCTCCAATCGACTCCAAACTGGTTGCATTGCGAAGAGCACGACCATACGATTCCAACGCACTTTGATTCGCCCAAATCGGACCTCGCAGCAAAAAGATATTGATTTTTAAAGTTTGAATTGAATTTCGAAACAATTCCTTTTAAATTAATTTACAAATACCAACCCAACGGGCCCCGCGTCCCCCTTCTCCTTCACCAAGATCACGCACGCAACTCTCCCCAGGCTAAGAAACACGTACATGAACCCATATGCACAAATCTAGGGCTTGAATTCGCGACCACCACACTCGCCTATGCAACGATCAGAGAGCACCACCTCGTAGCCCACGACAAGAGCCACCTTCGGCCAGGAGCTTGCAGAGCTCGGTCAGCATATCCCCTAGGAAAACGTGCCAAACGCAAGCACGAACGCGGCTCCCCATGCCCTCCAAACGGCGATGATAGCTGAGATCCACCGTTGGATCTGTAGTCCACACCATGCTCTACAACTTTCATGTTGTAAGTTTCTCGATTCGATGAGCGGATTTGGAGATTTTGAGAGGGGAAAATGGGATGATTTCGGCCATTGGACCTATAGGAGGCGGCTGGTGATAGTGATTAGGGTTTTGGAAAAGAAGATAACATATATGTTAATATTATTTTAATAATAAAATGCCCAATTTAACACTTTTGCAAACGAACTCCAAACGACGCGTGCCGCCAGGCGATCCTAAGGTTTTTCCACGTTCCGGACACAATGGAACAAGTTTCGGAAGCTAATTCCATCATATGTGTGAGATACGGTAATAAACGCTCAATTTAAATTTAAACCGATTTAAGCGATTTCTAGGCGTTTTGGCTTGTACTGGACAAACGACAAATCCAATCGACTTGAAATTTGAAATCTTGCAATAATATCACATTACGGATCCGATGAAACTGGTTTCGTCGAAATCCGAGACCGTTTGAAAAATGGCTATTTTAACTCGCCGAATTTATATTAAAACGATATTGATGCGTTTCGAGCTGCCACGGTCAAACGACAACTCCGTTTGCTACGAAAATTGAAATCCGATAATAACTAACTATTACGGATCCAATGGAACTCGTTTCGTTCAATTCTGAGACTGTTCAAAAATTGGCTATTTTTCAGTCGATAATTAAATATTAAAATATTCAATTTTTACGAATTAACTCCAAATTCAATTTTACAAGTTCTAAAATATTCCTATAACTTTAATATGATATAACAAAATCTTCCAAACCATTTTCAATCATATCTAACCCAATATTCAATTATCTACGGAATTTCACTATTAATTAATCGATTTAAATGACCAATTAAATCCAATATTCAAGAAATAAATTATTTAACTTAAAATTTTCACTTATAAACATTTAAAATTAATTAAATACTCAAATTTAAATTACTAAAAATTCTGGGTCGTTACACTAATTGTATAGGATTTCCATATAGATCTCTTCGGGAAGCCGAATCTAAACTACTGCACAAGGATCAAAGAAATCCTTCCGAAGCATTGTACATCTCTAGTGAATGTACCGAAGGAAAACCATAGCTGGTCTTACTAAGACCCGATCCATCTCTCCCACATGCATATCCCGATAAATATCTCTAGAAATGGAGTTGTATGCACCTAATGGGTTTGCCAACCCTACTGGCTATGTCTCCTATCTTTAGTTTTAGTAATACCTACTGATGAGGCTACGTCTGGCATTCCAACCCATGAGTCACCACTTGAACTATTCTTCCACACGAGCTCTAACTCGAGCTGATCATGGAACTACACATGGATTCCCATATCTCGATAGTTGTAGGAACCACACATCAATTCCTCAATAAATCTTGGAATCACACATATATTTCCATACCTCAACAGGTCTCCGAATCACACATGGATCCCCATATCCTGAATAGATACAAACAACTACATACGTTCTGGCATCGCAAACAGATCTTGAGACTCAACATAGATTGTAGAATAATAAAGCAATCACAAACCTCTTCCAAAGCATAGATTACGTATATGGTTTTGGAGTGGTTGCAGATTAAGTCATCTCATATAAGTACACTCCCCCGCTTACCGGGTGCTCCAGAAAAAATCGATCGATTTCCCGAGAACCTCAACCCTGGTTCTGTGGGAAATAAATAGACAACACATAAGATCGGAGGTCACTACCTAACTGTATGGGCGGACGGATTTCCTTACCATTCATCCTCGAAGGATAGAATGAGTTTATACGCACAATATTGCATCATCTCGGACAACTGTATCATATAATTCTCGTGTTTCTTCTAGATATTTCTAGAGTACATTTGGCCAAGGTTTGATATTCAGTTATTTAACTATCAAATAAATAAACAATCCAATACAATGATAATAATCTCATATGGGAAACTATGTCCCTGTATACTATCCATAACTAAGCAACACACAAAGCACGATCGAAACAAACTAGCATGATCAAGTCATATAAATGATATATAATCCCCTTTTTAATTAATCATTTATTAATTGAAAGCCTCTTCTATTAGTAAAACTCATTTTAAAAAATAAACTCTTTTATATGAAACCCCATTTTTTAATTAACTTTACTACTTAATTAAAACATTACTATCCATTTCTTATACATTTCAACGCTTCCTAAAAGCATTCATATACTATCTAGATTGGTATAAGCAAATTCACAAATCATTAACAAGATTTCTTATTTACCATTGCTTGTCCTATACCACAAAAATATTTATATACTTATCTCGATTTTTATAATTATATTCACAAAAAATTAAAAAGATTTCATATTTAAAACTTTTCATTTTCTATCTTTTTCAACATAAATTCGTTACTTATATTTCCCTTCAAAATATCCATTTTAAAGATCTAAGTACTTTCACAAATCCATTCAAAAAGTTTTAAGACTAACATTATTAAACATTGTTACTACAAACCCAAAACCATTTCTCTTATGCTTAAGATCTATTTACATTCATAAGTATAATAAAAAAGGCTTAAATACGAATGTAATTAACACATTGTCAGAACAAATCCAAAACCATTTCGCTTATGCTTATCTTTAAAAAATTCTTTTAAAGATCTATTTACATCCCTAAGTATAATTGAAAAGGCTTAAAGATGAATGTGATTAGGACACTGTCACAACAAAATGGAATCATTTTCCTACCTACTACTATCTTTAAAACATCCTTTTAAAGATCTAAGTTTAATAATAAGTTAAGTTCAATAGTCGACTAATAAATTATCCTATTAAAAAAGTTGCTTATATAAATCAAAGTTTGTATACTTAACTCGTTTTTGACATTTTGGACTTAACTATTTCTCGTTCAAAAGGGAAGCCCGGTAGGTTATAGCCCTATTGCTCCATCCCTACCCAACATCAATCTTTAACTTTTAGAAATAGATAAACCTATTTCATCGGCTTTTGGTGTTGAGCAAAGTTAATTAACTTTTTTAAACAAGTAAATAACAAGATTAACATGTTTCCAGCACTTCAAACTTACACCGATCTATGTTCAAGAGTGAAGCCTAGTAAATTTGTGCATTGGTTGATCCTAGCCTTGCCTATACACCTTATTCTTGAATCTCATGAATATACAAGTTTACTCATCGGCTTATTAGTATTAAGTATAGTCAATCACCTTTGTCAAAACTTATATATATATATATATATAATACTTTAGAACTACTTGTAAATAGGTTTTAAATATCTGTATAAAATATTACTAGAAAATAACTAATTTAGAAGTTTGATTAAAAACATGTTTTACATTTTGCAGCACTGAACTTTCAAAATTCACAACTAATCATTAAGACTATATTAAAGCTTCCATTCTTTTTTCATACTCAATTATATTTTATAAGAACTTCCACAAAAATATTTTATAAAGAAAATAATTTAGAAACCATTTAAATCATGAAAAACTAGCCAAAATGTCGCATTTTAAAAACTTGAAACTTTAAGCGACTTATTACAGCATTTATATGTTTTCTAAAAGTCCTTGTTAAACCAACATTGAAAAGCACCATCTTTGGGACTAATTTTAACCACTTAAACAAATAATTTGATAAAAATTTTATACTAAGTACTGCCATTAGGGTACTTAAAAACCATGGAAAGAAATCCCTAAGAATATCTTTCCATTTATTTACAAAAAACCCCGAAAACAAGGGATTTAGAAGCGTACTTATAACGACCATTCTCGCTTCAAACACTTTCAAACTTACTTCAATTTAGCACATGAGTTAAACAACCATTTAGACATCAACTCAAAATCATGCCACATGTTTAAGAGGGTAATAGAAGTGATGTTATACAATATAAAGTTATCATTTGCTTTCAAAAGCAAGAGGGTCTGAAATTTTATAACTTTACATAGCTAATGTCGCTTAACTTTAAAATTTGCACATGACATATATATAAATAATATATATACTTAAGAGATAGTGAGACAACTAACTTGGATCCATGCCTAACCCAAGAACAAAGCCACAAGAACTAATGAACCACCTCTTTCCATCAACACAAGCATAAAGGTCCAACCTTTAGCACTTCCGAACCAAAGCCATCTTCCTCCTCCTCCATGCTTACGGCCCATCCATGAATCCCCTTCTTCCTCTTACCTCATCCAACTTATCACTTCTAATCATGCTTCCTATGATATTTTAGGCACGAAGCTAGAGTCTAAAAAAGATTGGAGAAATTTTTTTTAACTTTTGAAAAAGTTAGAGAGTAATTAGTGGATTAGTGCTTAAGCGCTTCCACCATTTTAAGCCCTCCTACTTTATCTCAAGCTTAGGAATTTATTTTTGATTATTAAGTGAACCTCTCCCCTCTATTTATAGACTTCAAATGGCGAAGCATAAGCTTACTTTAACCCCCCTTGGAATGCTATCTCCTATCAAATCTACTTATCATTTGCTTAAAAATTATGCATTTCCCTTTATGTTTACTTATACTTTATGTCACCTCTCCTTTATGCTAATTACTATTATACCCTTACCATAATATCGTCTCTTGTCCTACTAGAACTTTCAAGAATATTCCATTCCTTTTGAAGAGGAGAGTGTTTAATTAGTGGTAAATGTGTTCATTACATATTAGCTTAAGAGTTAATTGTTTCCATTTTTGCTCATTTTCCTATTTAGTTAGCCATAAATATAAAAATATTTTTAGTTTCTAATTAGCTCCATGGTTATTACTCATACATGTGTAAAACTTTTGAACAACTTTGGTTAAGAAAATACCTTTTTGTCGATAAAATAATTTTCGGTCATATTATCGATATTTTTCCAAAGTAGATATTTTTGTAAATGTTTTTCCAAAACAATTTTACCATCATTACATATAATTTAAAAGGGAATTAAAATGATTATTAAATGATTTTAATAACATTTAATTCAAGATTTAAATTTTTAAATAATTCAGATATTTAAATAGAACTGTCCAAAATTTCGGGTCATTACATATTTGTATCTATTTTCTCTCCTAGTCCCAAATCTCTTCTCAGATCTGTAATTCTAATGTATGTATATACCTTTTTATACATATCTCTTGGATTAAAATGGATGTGGAGATGAATCAAAGGTTCTATTTCAAATATGGAGATTTGGATCGCTTTTGAAAGGTGAATTGGAAATTTTATATATTGCTATAATATGAAAATTATCTCATTGGTGTTTGTTTGATTTTTATGCAAAATTGGATAATTGTATATGAATTGTAAGCAAGAATTGAATATGATCTAAATATAATAAATATCACCTACATATTCTTATTTATGAGCTTATTTAGCATTGTATACTACCTGATCCGAAAATCAGTACCAAAAGTATGAATTTATAATATTGATTTGAATCAAATTTATTTCAAATTTGAAATAGGTTGTATAATAATGTTATAAATTTGGATTCTTACCCTAATCCTGTTAGAATGTAAAAATTTCTACATTTGAAAATGTAATATTTATAAATTAGTTCGATTTCTTTCCCTTTTAGAAAAATATAGCATTTGATCTAATAAGGAATATATGCAAATGGAAAGAGAAAGAGATGTGTAAAGCATGAATTCATTGTAGTTTACCCTATCTATTTCAATAATAAAAAGAAATGATATTCCTTGTAATTTGGAACAACGTCATATTTTAAAGTTAAATCTTTTGTTTTGGACTAATTTATGTAAATTATTGCAAATAATATTTTTTTAGATATGATTCCAATAATTTTAAATGAGGAAGTATAATCTAGTGAAGATATATATAACTAGAACATATTTGATAAAAGTAAATATTTATACGTAGTTACTGCGCTTATAATAATTAAGTAAAAAGCTAATAACGATGCTTGCATGTAATATTTGCATTTAGGATAATTAACTAATGGAAAAAGATTTTAAAAGGTTATATCTCCAATAAATGGTGATAAATATGGGAGTTACAATAATTTGATAGAGTAAATGAATTAATGGGACTGATAAAATTGGAATAGATATATAGGTTACAAATTTGAAATTAGTAATCATACATAAATGTCTTAGGAAATGTCCGTTAGGGTTTTATTGACAAATTGTCATTTATGAGCATTAAGTGGGAGTTTATGGGTAGATAAATATTTATGGTAAATCTTATTACATTAAATAAAAAGGAATTAGTATCTAAGTCCAATGTCTACCTAAGATAATACAAATAACGATTTAAGATGGTTAACTAGACTTAGTAGGTTAGTGATGGGAGGTCAATAGAGTCACCCGACGGAAGACTCCCCTTCACTTTGAGGCTACCAGCATTCGAGTGTACTTACTATTGATGTGAGATATCACTAATCATAGGACCTATGACGACATAAGAGATTGAACTTGCTTTCTTAATTGGAAAGTATTAAATGGTCCAAATTTGGTATTAGGTGAAGTGAGGGATATCTCCTTAGGGGTTCGCTTCTGGTTTGAGGTCTTATGGCTGAAGGGTCTGCCTCTCTCCAAAATGGAAGTATTATGTAACCTAGTGAGATTCCATATAAATAAATAAAGATGTCTCTAAAAAAAGGTTTATTTCAGTGTTGAGGTCTTGAGTGGCTGAAGTGTCTTCTTTCCTACTCAAAGAAGCAACCAAATGAAATGCCAAATTTATAATTAAAGAGTGAGAGTGGACATCTCAGGAAGCGTTCACTTCAGCTTTGTGATCTTAAGTTACTACAGGTTCCTCCTCTTTCCTATAAAAGAAGTATTAAGTTTCCCAATGAGAGTACCGTTGAGAAGCACACTTCGGGAAATAGGTCTTAAATGATGCGGTCTACCTTAGTTAAGGTCTTAAATGGCCAGAGTCTACCTATTTTCCACTTTGAAGTATTAAGTAGCTTGGGTACAGTCTCTTATATTGCTAAGGCTATAATATCAATATGACCATTTAGGAGCACGCCTTGGGGATAGGTCTTAAATGGCCAGAATCTGCCTATTTTCTAATAAAAGGTTTTAAGTGGCTTGGATACTATTTATTACATGGCTACAATTTTATCGGCGATAGATGCGGTAATAGTTGGACATTAAATATCGAAAGCCTTAAATAATGTTAGAGGTCTTGTAGCTTGGAACCATCGACCATTGACAATATTGTTATGAAACCACTTAGGGAATAGGTCTTAAATGATGCGGTCTACCTTTATTAAGGTCTTAAATGATAAAGTTTGCCTATTTCTCCTTTTAAAAGTATTATAGAAGCCTGCTTCATATTTAGAAGTACTAAGTAGCTAATTGGTTTAGAAGTATTGGGTGGTTGATATGGCTTCATTAATATTTAGTACCTTGGAAAGGGGTAAGTAAGTAATCGTATGTGCAATGCAAGGTTAGATTAGAATTGCTAACCTTAATGGACATAACAATTAAATGGAAACCTATTGGTATAAGTTTGTATTATGGATAGTTTATATTTTTCTAGTAACCAGAACGTTGTTCTAACCCCTTCCTCATTTCAACCCACAAGATAGAATTTTCAACAACATGTCACTACAGCTGGATGTGCTTTGTTGTTGGAGAATCTACTTTCTCTCACGCTAGATGCTGATGTGACAATCAGCTATCTAAGGAATACTATTAATTCCGAGGTAGTGGTCATCGTCAGTATTCTTATTTTTTATCATTTTCGTTATGAGTATAGATTTCTATCAATCCCTGACGATGTTCATGCTTATTTGCTAGTACCAAATATAACGATTTGTTCTTTGATGAACTTAGGTTTTGATTTTTATCGAAATTTAGGCCCATGGAGATATGAGTTGTTGCAGATCCTCTATTAGAAGAGGAGAGCACTCATGTATTTTATTCAGCACTAGAAAGAAGAGCCATCAACATGCCTGACAGGTAGCAATACCCACCCCATACAATGTGAAAAAAAAATAAACCCCAATCCTAGAGAGCTAAGGTCCATAATAAAATAATACAACACTATAATCCACTAACTAAGATGAGTGATCATATCTTCAAAAACAGTTGATCCATCTTGTCCAGCGAGCATTCTTAAAGTTGCAAAAAAGACTATAACAAAAGCGTAAGATCAATACATATATGTGTATATTTATATATTGTTATACATATTTAAATATGTATATGTGTGAAATAAAAATATACTAGTCTAATAAAAATAGAACTTGAAATATTGTGATTAAAACTAAGTAAGTGACAACAAAGGGTATAACATAATCCAATTACATAAAAACAAACCATTTAATGAGAACCTAATTCAAGGCAATATCCTAATAATTATGAAGTATCAAATGTGTCATTAGTAATCATGTCAAAGGAAGCTAAATTTGGTTTACTATTATTTTTCTATTATTAAGAATAAATATCCTAATTTTTTAGATGAATGTTGTATTCAAACTCACAACATTTTAAAATCTATGTAATTTCCTAAGTATAATATAGCATTGGATTCATTGGCATACATGTCAATTAAAAAGGTATTCAAAGTGTTATTGGTATTTCTATTTTTAAATACTACATTTTTCTTAACTAAATTAATAAGAGATTAACCTTTTTAGGTATTTATTGAAATTAGAATTATTATCTTTATTATAACTACGGTTTGAAATCCAATTAATACAAAAAAAGCAATTATACATATTAAATAGTTTGATGAAGTATTTATATTATGAAAAACCCTTTGGTTCCTTTCAAACCATAAATACAGACATACTATACTTAAAGTTAGTACCAGTTATTAATCTATGAAAACCAATATAACGACACCTAAGCTTATTCCAAAATAATTCACAATTAATATCATTATTAATAAATTAAAGTAGAAAATATTATTAAAATTTATAAGAATATAATTAGTGATATGACACTTAATATATAAATGTGAAATACCTATTCCCACCTTTTAGAATTTATTACCAATAATTATATTTTTCTATTTTAATAGTTCTATAATATTTAGTTTTCCATGTATGATTAACCGCATATGAACTTTAGCTTTGGGTGGAGTATCACCTTTTTAAATATATCTAAATATATTGGTTTTGTACCCGAAAAATTTAGAAATTTGTAAAAAGAGTGCGTTGTATATATTTTATTATCATCCCAACACCATATTTTAATAAAATTAGTATTTAGATGGAGTATTACATATGTAGTCTAATTCATTAAAAACCTTTCTCAATTTTCTTTTAAATAAAACCAGTATTTTATTTGAATTTTATACATGAAATTTATTATATATAATGCACATTATATATGTATGTATGTATGTATGCTTGTGTACCATATGTGTGTGTGTGTGTGTGTGTGTGTCATGTGCAACAAGATAATTTGTACATGGTTTGACATGCCCGATTATAGAAGTTGGGATTTATACTGCAATGTACATGCTAGCCTCTCGTGTATACTAATGCATTGTTTAAATATACATAGATGTGCATTATAATTATTGTATAATCCAATATACATACGTACATACATATATACATACATATACATATGTATGTATGTATGTATGTATAAAATTAAATATGTATCTATTATAAAATATTGGTTGTAGATTTTTTTGTATAAATCATTTATTAGATATATGTATGTATATATTTATACATATAATTAAATTTTGAATTTATTTTAAATATTAATTTGCAAAATAATATAAAACCTTTATCATATATTATGTAAACAATTATTTTGTATACATTGAATTATAATATATGTATATTTAACCATATAACTAGTTAATTAATATATATACATATAATATCTTTTTAATTTTAAATACATATTTGTTGTTGCTCATAACTAGGATTTTTTTACAAAATTTATTTTTGGTTTGAATAATTTTAGATCAAACATACCATTAAAAATTAAAATCGGTTCGGATTTAATAATTTAAAAATATTTTTGGAATAAAAATGCATTTTTATGGTATAAAATTTTTTCCGAAAATTATAATATATATAAGTGTATTATAAAAATATTTTCTTTATTTAACTAATATTAAATAAAATAAATAATTTGAATTTATATATATATATATATATAATTTTACTGTTAAAGGGTTATGCGTGTATAAATTTTTTTAAGAATTTTTAAATACGTATATCATATGAATTAATATTTTATTATTGGGTTTAAGAATGCTATTTTTTTCCTTATGAATATATATGTGTGTGTGTTTGTGTAACATCATCGACAGGTGATAATACAGTAATATACCGATTCCTGATAAGATCTACCTAGTATTGCTAATTATGAATATTTAATTAAATAAGAAACTACAAAATATTAATAAATCAGAACCGTATTCTTACCAAGGCCTAGAGATCTCACTTTAAAATGATGAAGTGACTCCTTGAATCTCCCAAACTACCTTACCACCGACAATCGAATCGAAGAGTCTTGACATGATTTGTGCTTGGATATTTTGGGATTTTGTATGGGGTACTTATGAAAGAAATTTGTTGGTAGAAGAACGAGCAAAAGTGTTTCAAGAAATGGTGCAGAGGGTGGAATATAAATAGGAAGTCAAATGGAGAGAAATGTGGATAACGTCCTTATCTCTCTTACCAAATCCACTTTTTTTAACAGTTCCAAGGTCTTTCGCTTTAGCCAACATTTGGATGGCCTAACAAAGCTATTTCTAGTTGAAATATGCATGACCTATACGGGCCTTAAAACCTGTCCATGCCTGAACAATGTCCATTGAATTTAAATCTAAATTTAAATGTATACTGAGATTGTATATCAGTTAATATATTTGCAACTATTATAAATACATTATTAATTAAGTTAATTAATTTATAATAGTTACAAACTAATTAAATTAGGTGATAAAATTAGTATTCATCGTTTTGATTGTGTGACTCTTAGGTGTAAATTTGGTCAGTGATTAGTATCCAACAATTTGAATATTAACGTTCACACATTACTTATAGATGGTGTGCTATTATGGCCAAATTTATCGCTCACCTAGTTTTGATAAAATCCAATTTTACCTTATTAAGCATTACCCAGTAGGGATAATTATTTACACCAATTCTCTTCATCAGAATTATAGCACTTTGAACTTACAGAACTTGGTAACGGTTAAAATTCCAATATCGTTCATATTCAACTCTATAGTCCAAACCAAAGTCCTTGGTTCAGTAATAATTATTGTTATTAATTGAACTGCTCAGGCCTAAGATTTTGACTTTGACTTGACTTCGGTTGACCGTGATACTAATCCTATATTACTAAAGAGACGAATTATCTCTTGAATATTGTTTCACTTCCTTTACTTCCACTTGATCCAATTATAGTCACTCAATGGACACTGTACCATGATTTGACTGTAATTAAAGCAGTGCTTTTATACTGAAAAATCGACAATATTCTTAAGTCAAGAGAATTTTGTAAATTAATTACATCAATATTTTCTATCCGACCTCAGTTATATCAACCAACAAAAAACAATCAAATGAGTCATTCCATAGATATCCAATAATTATCGGTGTGTAACCTCTTGGTGCCCCCCGTTTTCATGCGTAATAGAACCAACATTTGAAGAGCGTTACATACTCTACTCTCAACGGATGCATTCGATATCTAGTCTCGATGCATTTTGACTAGGAATATTTAAAATGATATGCTTATTATATTGTGATACAATGCTCATGTTTAAATCTAATTGTAATTACTATCGCAAAACACCATTTATGGATATTTTTATTAAATATTTTTGATTAAACATTTGATTATTTATAGCACATTATAATAAATATATAATAAAAAGAAAACACCTTTATTACGAATGAGAATTGGTTACAGGTTAATTAGTTAACAGTAAATTACATAACTTTCCTTAGTGCATACCCGCATAGGATAAGAAAATTAGCCTTCGGTAGTGCATAAAAAACGCTGCTACCATTACTTAAGATGTCATTTTAGAGAACATCGTGTGATGACATGTAACTAAAAATTATGGACTTTCAGTTGTGTTCAACGCATCGCTGTAGAAAAGCACTTTTATGCAGCAGCCATAAAATGCTACCAAAGTTCTTATTATGGCACTATAAAGCGCCACCAAAGGCTTGCAATCACCACTAAAATGTATGAACCACCATAGCAAAATATTTTGATGGATTTTCAACATGCTCCTATAAAAGATTCAACTAAACCCAAGCCTTACTGTTACGATTTATAAATGCAACCATATATATTTTGGGTGTTTTCTCACTATAATTTATATATTGTCTTGTTTTTGTTTCTCTACAATATATATTAGGTCACGTTTACTTTTTGCATATTATTTTTGTAGCCTTTGACAAACGCTGTTAAAAAATGTTGATTTTCTCTTCCAGTTTTCCTTGCCGTGGTATCTAATTCAACCTCCACCACATTTTTTCCATAGCTTATATTATACGGTAGTAGTAAACATAGTTTAGTATCAAACCAACAAACACTTGTACGTTTATCGCTTTCAAACAACCGAAAAACACAAGCTAAACTACTATAAACACAACTAGTACATAACCATACACAGATACACTAGCTTTAAGACAACCTTGTTAACCATATACATAACAGTACATAGAGAAATTTAAACAACCAGTGTTAGCAAAATATTATAATATAGATAACTAGGCAAGTACCATAAACAACTAGTGCTGCAACTGACCATTTCTTCTAAAAAGCATATATACCTATGGATAAGTAACAATGAACAATGAGAACATGCTTAAACAGCATTGGTAATATGCATATTGAATGAAGTGAGACAAGAGAATTTACAATTGATTTGCACTGCAAATAGAGTATACTACAAAAATGAATTTTTCATTGGGTTTGCAAACTCAACGTGTGAACCATGTGTTTGCAAATTCATTGTGCAAGTTAGAAACAAAATGAAAAACGTTCATTACATACTAACAGAAAAGTATAATCAAAAGTATGGAAACATAATCATAACATAATCATGAGTAAGGCACAAATACAATACAAATAACCATTGAAAAAATGATTCAAAAGGGATAAACTCTAAAGCAAAACCATTCTTGTCTTGGATAACACAAGGGAAAGTGTCGAGGAAGAATGGTGGAGTGATCATGTCAAGATAGCAGTACTTTTTGTTAGTTTTTTATTCTTTGAAATTTTGGAATATTATGTTGAAGTTAAAAAAGCTCGAACTAAAAGATTTTTCTTGATGCAATACTGTTTAGGTGTTGGTTATAACTAAGATATTGGACGTCTTTCCACAAAATTCAATTTGATAATGCTTCTAGTAAATTATGCGATATAAGATAAGGAAAAATGATTAAATCATGCCCTGGAGGAATAATTCAAGTTTTATTCACAACTAGACATTCATGTCATCCGTTACAACCCAAGAAGCTAGAGAACCAACACAACAAAATTCTATTTAATACAACTTGGGACTTCATACGATCTTAGACACTTTTGAATTAGCAACTGTTCCTTGACAACCTAGCGAAAAATGTAAATTTATATACAAATTTTTTCATTCTATTAACCTGATAAGTTTGTTACTAATCATTCTATTCGATTGTATTTCCAATGAATAAAACGGAAGTGAATAAATAGGATATCTCACTTTTCATTTCGTTTTGCTAATGAATTTTACAATCGGCCAAGCTCTAGTAGTTCCAAAGGCATCTTCCACGCACATCAACTCCAATGTAGGTGTCTATAGCACTGCATTTGGAACTCTCACAACGTCTATCCAAACTTTTAGTGCATCACATCCCAATGGATGACAATGGGCTATCAATATTGGATCGGTTGAAGTGATAGTTCCTTCAGCTACTACTTTGTCCATCTGACCCACATAAATCAACTTGCATTTGCTATTTGTTCCCAATTGCAACCGGCTAGTAAAAAAAGAGATTATTATGTACAATGTATGCATACAAATAAATACTACATATACACAATATATGTAACAACCCTGATTTTGGTAATTACCTGTGGTATTAAATTGTAACAGTGGTTATAATTTAATATTGGAGAAATAAAATAAATTAAAGATGTAAATCTGTTGAAATTGTTTTAAATAAATAATGGATTTTGAGTAATAAAATAGAATTGAGAAGGAATTTGTTGGTAATAAATTATAAATAAAGATATTTTTTGATTTGGTGATCAATTAATTAATTAAGTGATATGAATGAATTTAATTCAACATTATTTATGGAAATGGATATAAAATTGTGAAAATAAAGTTTTAAAACTTTATTATGTTATTTTTGAGGAAAAATGAACATTATATGGTTTTAATTTGGTGAAATTCAATAATTTTGAAAATTATTACAAATGTGATTTTTATTAATTTTAAATGAAATATTTAAATTTATTATGATATATTTTATAAATAAAAGGTGGAATTTTTTCTAAAATAATTTTTGGATGTAAAGTGTTGTTAATAAGGTTGTTATAATTAATTGGACAGAAAATAATTTTGTGTAAATTTTGATGTTAAAAATAGCGTTTATGTAATTAGTATTGTGAATTGAAGTATTTAAGTAAAAATAAGATTTTAATAATAGAAATTTATTTTCATGACTAAAAATATAATTTATG
Source organism: Allium cepa (assembly GCA_030765085.1). NCBI lineage: Eukaryota > Viridiplantae > Streptophyta > Magnoliopsida > Asparagales > Amaryllidaceae > Allium > Allium cepa. The sequence goes on along the minus strand of CM060940.1, from coordinate 403,763,732 downwards.
TATTTTAAAACATTTTGTTAAACATAAAACATGTTTGTTTGATTTTTAAAGTTGGAAACAGGTAAATATAAGTTGAATTTGTGAAATATGTGTAAATTAAGTGGAAATATGAATTAACTTTGTTTATTTTAGACTAAGTATTGTCATATTGGTTTAGTGGGTGGTTTTGAGCCCAAACCCAATAACTAAATTCTCCTTCCTGGTTGTGAGAAAAGAGTACGTATAGTACACATTTTCTCTCCTCCTTCTTGAAAAAGAAAACCATGGCTGCTCTCTCTTAATTTTCAAAACTAGCACCTGAATTAAGAAAAATCAAAAGGGAAATTAAAAGGGAAATTAGAAAATCAAAGTAAATAATAGGTAATCAAAACCAAAATCACAAATCATTTCTTCAATTTTCTGTTTTGAGAAAGATGTTGTCTGTAATTTTCTTTTTCTTTGCTGCGTGTCTTTCTCTTCTCTGTTACAGGTCAGTAAAGCTCCTTTACACCAAAAAGTTAGTATCTTACAACTCAAAATCTCTCAGAATTGTGCTAGTATGAGTTAAAACTGACAGACTCTAGCTTTGGTCAAGTTGTATGTTGAAATTGGTTGAATTTGTTGCTTAATGTAAACAAAAGTTGTTGTTGAAAATTTACATAGAAAATATGTTTTAGACTCCTTCTTTTCATGCTTATATCTATCCTTTCTTGTCATGAAATCATGCTGGAATTTCTTCGGAGTGTTGTTTGTGCATGTCAAGTTTCATGCCCTGAATCATTTTGTAACTACTCGAATACGTTGCTCAAAAATTAAATCGAAGAAGGCATTTTTTGCCTATAGAATTCACGACTCAGATGTCGACCAAGCACATATAAGGGTCGACCTTAAGGTTGACCCAGGCACTATATAGGTCGATCTTAGAGTCGACCTATGCCATTTAAAGGTCGACCTGTAGGTCGACCTGTGCATTATGTTTTCCCTGCCTTGTTTCCTTTATTCTATTGCGTTTTGCTTCTTGATCCAAAGACTTTTGCAATCAGTTTTTGGTAATATTTTGAGATGATTTGAAGGGCTCTAGCCTATCAATAGGTAAGATAATATTTTTGGTTGATCCATACTCCGGACTGATGAGTTTATGAGATAGGTTCATATGTTGATTTTCAGTGTTTTTATTGATTTCTTTTGTTTTTGAGCACGAGTTTTCTAAAACAATTTTGATATCTTTTATCATAAAATGGCTTTCCAATTAAATATTTTGTAGTATTTATAATTATTTTAAAATATATTAAAATTTTATATTATCTATAATAAAGAGAATTTCAAAGCCAAAAAATTTGCAAAACGTTTTCAAAAATTGTTTTAAAACTAGTTTTATCAAAACAAATTATTTTTTTTGTAAAATACACTATTTTTCACTCTACGAACATATGAGAAAGAGAACCAAAAGATTTAGTAAACATGTGGTGTGACATATGCATTTACTTTTTTGGTTAATTCCGGACTCGTTCATCTGATGCTATGGACCTTCGGGTTGATATTACCAGTACTTGGACTATTGGGTCCTATTCTTTATATTGTTGCTTTTCTAGTATTCTTTACATTGATTTCTAGAATCCAGATGATTTGTGAATGTTTTCACCATGGTTGCCTCTGTTTGTTTATTTATATAGCTTGAGCGCTATCATGTTGTTTATTGTTATATGGCCTTTTGGCAAGGCCGTGACACCAAGAAATTAAATGGAAACCGAGGACAGTCCGTTCGAAAGATCGGTTATACGCAGGTTCACTATGGATGCCGACGAATTTTGTTTGAGTCCAGATCGAGCTACAATTGACAAGGCAGGACAATAAAAGCCATGAAATCTAACATTCCAATTTCAAGTTAATCCGAATTCATATGCTCAAGATATGATGATGCAAGCCAAGGGAGTAAACTAGTTCGTATCCATCAGTCAACCTCTTTTTGGCATCGGCCTTGTTCGAATCCATCAGCAGTGGTCCCTTTCATATTCATCAAGCAAACAGGAAGAAACCTCCTTCGTATCGATCTGGTTCGACTCCATCAGGTGCGCATGATTTCGTATCGATTAGGGAAGCATGGGTTCGTATCCATAGAGAATAGCCTGTATCCATCCTTCCATGTACTGCTTTGTATCCTTGGAAGATCGCCAATTTCATATCGATCTGCCCACTCATCTGCTTTCGTATCGATCGGCCATTGATCGATATGAAGTGCACATGATCGATACGAAGTACACACGAAGATCGATATGAACTTCACTAGTTTGATCGATATGAAGCTAACCTAGAACATCGATACGAAAAGCATTGCCTAGACCGATACGAAGAGTAGTTCTAGGTCAATACGAACATAGCTTAAATAAAAGGGAGATTCGACTATTGGGCTACAAAGTGGATTGATCCCAGAAGCTAGCGCCACGTCAACTAATAGGATCATGCTCGGATCAATATAAACAGAGCGACTGCAAAGAAGGATCGATGCGAATTCAACAACCACCGAAAAATACAAAATTGCATCGATCATTACTCAAAATCTACAAGTCCAAATGCCACCAAATTTTCATAGAAGCTTATGTACAACCTAAATAATGTTCATGCTCAATCTCGAATCGATTGGGCCAAATCTTGATCGACACAAATTTCGTTCGTATCAATCACGGATCGAGTCCAAACTACCAAGGATCGATCGCATTGGACCATCAACGCGAGAGAAGAGGTCCTTCGCGATCTAAGCGAGATATTTACGGCCTACGCCTATAAATAGCAGTCCAGGACCAACAAAAAGGGACTTTTTGGCTCTTCTATGTCCACACTCTGCCAAAATCACTGTTGTACTTAAAATTCACTGTTGTAATTCGTTGTAACCAGCAGGCAAAAGTTAATAAAAGTCAACCATTTCATAGTGGACGTAGGCAACACGTCAAACCACTCTAAATCTTCGTGTTTTTTTTTGCTATTTTTATGATTATTGTTTGGAGTGTTTGTTAGATAATCCTCTTTTTACATTTATTTTCTTCATTTTCTCTCTTCAAACATTCCCAAGAGTGTTGTTCCCAATTTTGGTACAAACACTTTGGTGCTTTCATTGAGAAAACCCAGTTTTTCTCCTGCTCTTGGACCTACTATCGATTTGCATAAATCTAAGAAGAAGATCCAGATTTCAAGCTCAAAGTTCTTCCATCCTATCTAGATTTCATCAAATCTAGGTAAGAGCTTCGCCACGCACAATGGTTAATACTAGGACTACTTCAAGTACCGCTGATCTAGAAGGACGGGATAGGCATAATCCCACATAGCTACCTCCTGCCGATCAGAATGCTACCAGAGCATCAGATCCACAGTACGCTGTCACCAGGGAAGAGTTTCAGCTGCTTATGCAAGAACTGACTTAGAGCCACCAACATCTCACTCAACAACTCTACGCTAATGCGAAACTGACCAACCAACTGAACCGTCAAAGACGAAGGAGATCCAGGAGGGATCAGGCTTCCTATTCATCTACTGAGAGTTCGACCTCTTCAGATTACCATTGTAGATCCACACGTGCGCGGCTGGATAGGAGTTACACTCAAGCTACTGGACATCAGCATACACTAAATATCGGGCAACCGAGAATTGACCTGTTAACCAGCTATCAGACTAGACCCTCCTCCTGGGGAGGTATTGTTCCTCATTATGTTACAAACAACCACACTGCCAGCACTGCTACCAAATTAGGAGTTGATGCCTGAAATCGGACAGATCCGAACTATCGCCAACATACTCCCGAACCTTATGTTCTAGAGAACTTAGAACCAAGGAGGCGAGACATGGACCGTCGACCTCGTCCGGCCCATCCTCGCATTGTGGGACCCAACCACACCTTGACTCAGTAGGCCCGGAACATCCAGATGCCTAATATCTCGATGATGATCTGTCAGATGATCCAAGAAAGTCAAGGCCTCACCAATGACGACTGGGGAATTTCTCGGAGTCATACTCCTTTTACAAATGATATACTCTATGTTGAACCACCTCGACGACATAGGATGCCTACTTTACTCGTTTATGAAGTGAGCTCTGATCCTAATCAACATACCTTGAGGTATAATTGGTTAATGTATGTTGCATGAACTGATGATGCAGTTAAGTGCCGAAGTTTCCTGAACTCGCTGGAGGCATAGCTACTATGTGGTTCACCCGTTTACCACCTCGATCTATCTCGTATTTTGATCAGTTGGCGACAAATTTGTTGAGAAATTCTGCATGCATGTAACGAGACTGAAGGATGTTAATACTTTGTCTAGTGTCACTCAAGCTCCAGAAGAGACGTTCGGACGTTATTTGGAGAGATTTTATGCTACATGTGCTGAGATTAGCAATCCCAATGATAATCTATTCTGACGGCATTAACTAAGGGGATTAATCCTAATTCTGAGTTTAGCAAATGGTTGGCTGGAAAACCTCCTACGCCATTAGACCGTTTCTATTCTAAGGCAACCCAATTCTTGAGAAGGGAGGATGTGAAGCCGTCTAGGAAAAAGGATGATGCAGGGCCTAGTATGGAAGGAATTCAGAGCAATGTTGTTGCTAAACAAACTAGGGAATGTTTTGAAAAAGTGAAATTGAACATACAAAATAAAAAATATCAACAGAAAGGCGATAGTAATCAAAATAGGAAGCGCGATCAGAATCGTGGCCCACAATGTTGGCTCCTATGTTCGATAATTATACTCCTTTAAATAAGTCATTGGAAGATGTGTATTTACAAACCTACAATACTATTCGGTAGAAGAAACTTGCTCCGAAACAGTCATCGGAATGACAGATTCAGACAGGGAAGTTTTGTAGACTCCATGAAAGCTATGGCAATAACACAAACGAGTGCCGTCATTTGTAGGATATCAATGAAAAGTTGATACGCGAGAGAAAATTGGAGTAGTTTGTGCGGACGCTGCAGTCTGGAGGTGCGGGCCCATCAAATCAGAACCGTATGCCGAATCCGGTGAGATCGGAGAAACCCGCACGTACCAACGAAAGGTTGGTAATAAATACTTTTAGTGGTGGTCCTCATCCAGTAGTTCAAAGCTGGAAGGAAATGGAGTCATATGCCAATTCTATGAGACATGCAAGCTTCGGATGTTGTAGTAGTTTGGAAGTTGGTGCCCCGGTCAAGCAATAGAAGACGATGAATTAATGACATCGTCTTTCGAGATAGGGACGCCGACCTGGTCGAAGCCCAACCATTAATCCACTTGTCATATCATCTCAAGTAGGTCCTGCTTGGATGAAGAGGATCTTGGTAGACAGTGGGAGTTCTGTGAATATATTGTTTAAGCAAGCCTATAACCAAATGAAAATAGAGACTAAAGATTTGAAGTCTTGTCATTCCTATATTCATGGCTTCAAAGGAAGTGCAATTATACCCAGTGGAGTGGTGGAACTGCTAGTGCAGTTGGGAATTGGAGAAAGCCAAAGAGTTCGGATGCTACAATTTGTTATGTTGGATATAGACTTTCCATATAATGCTTTCTTGGGCCAACCGGCCCTAGCTGAATTTAGGGTTGCAATTGCCCTTGGTGTTTAACCATAAATTCCCTACCGACAACGGTGTCAGAGTCGTTCAGAGAGACCAGGGCACTGGGCGAGCCTGTTATGTTGCTGAGCTATGAGAGGCATAGTGAAAGGAAAAAGGAAAGGGTATAGAGGAATATCTTTGTGTTCGCTTTGTTGATAATTGACAATTGACGCCTAGGCCTAGGCTCGGGCACCACAACCAATTCCCAAGGGATCTTGACCTAAGAGATAACGAAAGTGAAGATGAAAGTAAAGACAGTCAAGCTTTTATGGTAGAGCTGACGATCGATGTCCCAATCGATGGTAACGACGATTCTAAAATGATAATGATTGGATCTCAATTAAGCTAGCAAACACAAGAGGAATTGGTTGAGTTTCTCTGGGAAAATGTCAACGTGTTTTCCTGAACACATTCTGACATGTGTGGAATCTCTCCAGACATCGCGAGCCACACGTTAAACATTGACCCCCGGCACGTTTCGGTCAAAAAAGTTATGGTATGGATCCAGAGAGATCTACCGCCCTTAAGGAAGAGGTGGATAGGCTTAAATTGAAGGGATTTATTAGAGATGCATTATACCGGAATGGGTATCCAACCTTGTGCTTGTCCGAAAGCCAAATGTGAAATGGTTGACTACTCCAACTTGAATAAAGCTTGCCCCAAAGATAGTTTTCTACTTCCTCTAATCAATCAACTCGTAGATTCAACGGCCGGACATGAACTCTTATTTTTCATGGATGCACATTCCGGTTATAACCATATACCCATGCACTTACCCAACCAAGAGCATACCAGCTTCGTGACTGATCTGGGACTTTACTGCTACAAAATTATGCCTTTCGAACTCAAGAACACCGATGCAACTTACCAATGATTGGTTAATAAGATGTTCGCCAACTAGATTAGAAAAACCATGGAGGTATATGTGGACGACATGCTAGTAAAGTCATGATTCTCCACTGATCATATCAGAGACTTGGAATCAATGTTTAAAATCCTCTGAGAATTCAGAATGAAACTCAATCTGTTAAAATGTCACTTTGGGGTCGCATTAGGAAAGTTCCTTGGGTTTATCGTCAACGCTTGAGGAATTGAAGCCAATCCTAAAAAGATCTAGGCGATCAAAAATCTTAAAACTCTAAAAACTATAAAGCAGGTCTAGAGCCTTAACGGGAAAGTAGCAACACTGAGCAGGTTCATTTCAAAATCCACTGACAAATGCATTCTCTTCTTCGATCTGATTAGAAAAGGGAAACAGAACTTTGAATGGACTACGGAATGCGAGGGCACATTCCGAGCACCGATCCAACATCTATCCATACCACCTATTCTATCAAAGCCTATCAATCACGAGAAATTGTATATTATTTGGCGGTTTCGGGCAACGTAATCAGTGCATACCTAATTCGGGAGAAAGACCGAATACAAAGGCCGCTCTACTACATTAGCAAATGACTGACCGAAGCTGAGATAAAATATCCAAAGCTAGAGAAGTTGGCTTACTGTTTTGTTATTGTCTCAAGGAAGCTCTGTCTGTATTTCCAAACTCATCTTATCACCGTTTACACCGACCGGCCGTTATAATAGGTCCTTACGCAGCCTGAGACGTTTGGTAGGCTACTCAAGTGATATATCGAGTTAAGTCAGTTTGACATGGCTTACACTCTAAGGAGAGCCATTCAAGGAATAGTCCAAGAAGATTTCATAGCTGAATTTACTATCCCAGAGGACTTGCCTGAAACCAGCGAATCTCTCAAGTATATTTGGAAGCTACATACTGTAGTGCATCAAATAACCGTTGCTTAGGTGCTGGAATTGTACTTGAAACTCCCGAAGGTCGATCTATATGCTATGCTTTAAAGTTTGATTTTCATAAAACCAACAACAAAGCTGAATATGAGGCCCTGCTTGAAGGATTGAGACTTGCCAGAGATTTAAAAATCATTACTGTAGAGATTTATTGTGATTTGTAATAGGTCCTGTGTCAAGTTCAGGGGGAGTATCAGGCTAAGGACCGAAGACCGGATGCTTACCTTGCTCGGGTCTAGGAAATATTAAATCAGTTCGATTATTACACCATCTACTGCATACCCCAAGAGCACAATCAGAAAGCCGATTCGATAGCAAAGTTAGCTAGCATAGGTGAAGCACAATAAATGGGACTCGTTCCTGTGGAACCGTTATCTTCCCCTAGCATCAATCAAATGGAAACAGGCTAGGTATTTGAGCTTATTCTCGATAAGGAGTCATGGATGACTCCGTTCATAAATTATCTCGAGCATGGGACCCTTCCAGGGCGTAGGAGTGAAAAGAGACAAATTCTTCAAAAAGCTTCGTGGTTCACTATTTAGAATGGAGTCATGTATAGAAGTTGATACTTTGTTCCTTTACTCCGGTGTATCGCTCATAATGAAATCAAATGCATATTGCATGATGTGCACGAAGGAGAATGTGGCGATCACACCATGGGGTAAGTCCTTGCCAAGAAAGTGCTCTGATATGGATACTATTGGCTGACCGTAAATCGTGATGCATCAGACTACGCCAGAAAATGTGATAGATGTCAGAAGCATGCTCGATTTCCTAGAACACCACATATTGAGATGACTCAGATGGCTAGTCCATGGCTGTTTGCAGTATGAGGCATTGATATTATTATCTCTCTACCTCTTGCCAAAGGTGGTGCGAAGTACGCCATCATCGCAGTTGATTGCTTTACCAAGTGGGCGGAAGCTAAGCCCCTTGCTACAATCACGACGAAGAAGGTGATCAAGTTTGTAGTCCACAACATTATCTGCCAATTTGGTTTCCCACATACTATCATCACTGATAACGGAAACTAATCCGACAGTGTTGAATTTAAGAATTTCTGTCAATGATTCCACATTTAGATGAAATTCTCCGCAGTTGCGCACCCTCAAGCGAATGGACAGGTTGAAGTTGTGAATAAAGTTATAAAGTCTATTCTGAAGAAACAACTGGAAAATGCCGGGGATAAGTGGGTCGATGAACTTCCTATGGCTCTATAGGCTTACCGAATAACCCATAAGTCTGTGATCGACCACACAACATTCTCTATTTCCTATGGTTCAGAAGCCGTTATTCCAATCGAGATGGAAGTACCTTCTCATCGCGTGACTTGTTATGATCCGAAAACGAATGGCATATTACTTGTCGAACCTTTGGATTTGTTAGATGAGAAGCATGAAGAGGCTGATTTGAGGGCAATAACATACCAATGTTGAGTCACTCAATTATACAATGCCAAGGTCCGGCCCTGAACCGTTGAACTCAGCGATTTCATCCTCAATAGAATCTACCCGGTTCCTTCGCACATGAAACCAACATGGGAAGGGCCGTATGTCGTCGAACGAAAGCTCAAAGACGGCACATTCAAATTATTGACCGTGAATGGTCTTATTCTGTTGAGAGCCTGGAACAGCAAAAGCCTTTATCGCTACTACACATGACCGGCTTTAATTATTCAGTTTAATTTCCATTTGTAATTTTTTTATGCATTTTGAAATTTGAACTTGTAATATGGCCATTGACTGTGCCATAATTTCTTTTTTCAGCAATAAAATACCATCTCGTCGAGCCAGAGCTGTGATTTTTTGAAATGTATACAACTATCACTATGTATGGAGAGCTAAATTCCACCCGAGGGTGGATTTATTCAAATAGGGCGTAACTGTGATATGACCGGTTACTCGCTAAGTGAAATCCAAACTCAGGGGCAAGTTTCACACTGAAGCCAAAAAAGAATTGATATACGATAATCCGTTAACCGACTCCAGATTCCCAGAGTGCAAGCTGGAGTGTAAACTTATAAATATGGTCTCGAAGAGGGTGGATCCGTCCACCTAACAACTTCGCTTATATCTTGACCAGGTTTGAAGAGGATGGATCCATCCATCTAACGACCTCGCTTGTTGACCCAAGGTGGATGTGAACCGACCATCCATTATTCTGATAGATTCGTCGTTCCCGGAGTGCAAACGAAATCCTAAAGCCTAAACAGATGTAATTGACCATCTACCGGCCAACTCCAAATTCCCAAAGTGCGAATTGGAGTATAAACATTAACTAATTCCGGATTCCTGGAGTGCGAACTGGAGTATCAACATCAACCAACTCTAGATTTCCGGAGTGCGAATTGGAGTATAAACATTAACTAATTTTGGATTCCTAGAGTGCGAACGGGAGTATCAACATCAACCAACTCCAGATTCCCAGAGTGCGAACTAGAATATAAACACCAACTAATTCTAGATTCTCGGATCCGAACTGGAGTACAAACGCCAACTAACTCCATATTCCCAGAGTGCGAACCGAAGTATCGATGGCAATTGACTCTAAGTCCTCGGAACGTGGATTGGAGTATAAACACCGACTGACTCTGAAATCCCCAAAGTGCAGATTGGAGTTTAAACATAAACCGGATATGAATCGATCATCCGTAAACCAACTCTAAGTCCCTAGAGTGAAATCAGAGTATAAAAATAACTTAGGTGTGACTGACCACCCATGAATCAATCTAAAGTCCCCAAAGTATGGGCGTTGTTATGAATATTAAACAGGCATAGCTGAACCCCCGTGTAAATAACTTAAGTCCTTAGAGCGTGGACATATCATTAAAACTTAAGCAGGCATAACCGGCTGCCGACGAACAGGTGCAATCCCTGAATTGTGGACACAATCACCAACTAATGAGCGAGTGCGGCTTAACTAACAAAAACTCATCATGTTTCAGCGTCGTTTCATAAATATTAAGACCGATGTGTTAGAGGCAAACAACGATTGTTGACTGGTCTTTCCAATGTTTCTCCAAATTTGGGTGCAGAACTTAAGTACCGACTGTTGATTGAAACAGTGCGATAACGGAATATGACTTAACATTCGATCACGACCCGAAATAGTAGCCTTGAGACTTAGCAAATAAATTTGGTTCTGAATTAAAGAACTAAAGTTTCGTAAGTATATCGAAGGAAAGTTAGAGTGCTGAAACACTTAAGTAAATTAACACAAGTTGTACAGAAGACAAAATGGAATTCTATTACTATTCTTTGAAAAGGAAGAACAAGTACAAAATATTCCAGAAAATCCTACTAGCAGGGGTCGAATCCGTATCTACACACAACCGACAAAAAGAAAACAAAAGAAGATTCCTATCTATCTATCTATCAAAAATGAGCCGGAAGAGACGTATATACTCTTTTTTATTTCTCAGTTTCTTCTTCGGCGTTGACCCGTTGGAGCTACTACTCGGCTTCCTTTCTGAGCCCTTGCTTTTTGGCGAATGGTCTCCAGTCGGGGGCATTATATCAGTTTCCTCCTCCGTACTCAAATGTATTTGAACGCCTCTGAAGGCAGAGTCGGAGGGACATGATCAACAACATTAGGCGGGATAGGTACACTTGTATCAACAACTGTTTCTTTCGAAGAAATCATTCGTAACAGTGCTGGACCAGGGCTCGCCATTCCACTTCCAAACTACTAGCCCGTGCAGCCGCTTCCATCTCAGCATTAATCTCGACTATTATTTCCACTTTATGAGTTGTTTGTGCATCGCTGGGAACGCTAGCAGTTGGGCCTGAGGAACCGACCGCAAGTTCTACTCCACCCATAACAAAAGGCAAGTCGGCAAAGGGATCACTATGATGACCGAGAAGCTCATCCATCATCTGTTCATCAAAAGTAAGTGTGCTCCCTTGTAACCCATCCGTAGGTGCAGTAGCCGTCATCGTGATCGCTTCGGTTGTGATGGCCTCCGCTTTTGGTATTGCTCTTGAGTTGCAAGAGGCACGAATGATGTAGTTATAATCACTGAATGCAAACAAAAGGAGAACTGTTAATAATTACTTCAAGTTACACCTCCGATTTTGAGCAAGTATAGGAAATGTTCAGAGTACCTTCCTCAGTTTGACTCATAGCTGGTGTAGCATCTTCACATACTTGTCCTGGGCTGGAGACGATCGCGGTTGATCCAGATTATAAGCAGGAATGGACCGAGGACCAACCCCTGACGTAGTTTCAGGCTCGGTCGGCAAGAGAGTTTCAGAACTTATATCATGGTGCTCTACTCAGAACCTTCTCCACCCTCTGAATGTTGAGCACCAAGTTTCTCCTTTTCATACGAGATCATCATATCATGAAGAATTTTTCATTTGTCTTCACTCAACACCCGGTTCTTGAGCTCGAACTCATCAATCAATTCAGCTTGGTGAGCAACCTTTTTGTCCTCTACTAATCGACCCCAAGTGTTGTACATATGTGTTGGATAATTGTCGAGCCAGGCTAGATTCCTATGCTTCAAGACATTAGCATTATACGTGATCAAGAGTTCTTCAATATCTGCATCTAGCCTGGAGTCCACCATTTTAACTTCATCCTCAACCTTGGCCTCAATCCTCCAGATTCTAAGTGTTGTCGCATCCCGTTCGTCTCGAAGCACCACAGCTTGCTCACACGCTTCTTCGGCTGCTTTATTCACATCATCTTTTTATTTAATGATTTCATAAAATTTGGCTTTAAGCTCGTTGAGTTCCTTCAATGCAGCATCCCTCTCAGTTGTAACTTTGGCGTTCTGTTGGCCCATCTCCTCCACCAAAGAGAAATGCGTTTGACGCATTCTTTCCATAGATTGAGTTGCCTCGTCAGCTTTTTTTGGTGGCCTCTATTTCAGATTGCCGAGAAGATTCGACTTCATCATTAAGCATTTAAATAATCCGGTCCTTTTAAGCATGGTTGGCCTCTAACTTCTTGATTGTTTTGGCTCGCTCAAAAGCCACCGCCGATGCTTTATCCACGGCTTTTATCCACTCCTTGTATTGAGTATAAATGTCATGAATATAGTCATGCATCATTTTTTTTGCCTCAGATGGAATTTTCTTTAAGTGAAGAGGGAAGATAAAACCGTCGAAGCAAATGTTTGGAAAATCTTTTCTCAACTGGGCAATTTTAATTGCTCCTTCCCCAGTAGGCTTGGTGATAGCTTGTTCAATAACAATAGGAGTTTCGGCTTTAGTTTTGCGACATTGTTAATTGGGCCTAAGGGCCTGAGAAGTTAGTTTTTGACGTGGAGGCTTTACTGGTTGTTTTCTGCCACCAGAGGATTGTGTTGAAGCTCGAGGAGTTGGGGAGTGTGATGGGGAGCGATGTTTGTATTCTCTGTCGTATCCCTCTCATAATGCTCTTGGTTAAAATAACTATGATCGTGGTCTCTATCAGCCTCCCTTCGAAGGGATTCATGGTATGAACTCGATGATTGGCACGCCGAACGGAGACTACCAAGCATAAAATCTCGCCTAATCATTGTATCTGTAGAATAAAGGAAAATAGAGTTAGTGATCTCTAGAAGTGAACGACTTAAGACTGGAAATCGTGTAATGCCATGAAGTGTATATGTGTATGAAACCCCCCGACCAACCAGAAATGTCGACCAAACTTGTGGGAAGAGACTCACTTAAATCAAGAGCACTTTGAAGCCCCTCCGATCCGGTGTCGTATTGAAGTGACACATTTCCCAAAATCGTAATATCGGTAAGTCCTTCAAAAGGATTCACTATTTGCGAGGGAGGATCCTCCGAAATTCTAATACGGAAGACTGGCAGGACACGACTACGGATTTCCATCTTAAAGACTTATGACGCCTGTGTGCTACTGCCTTGCCTTTTCTCCTTCCCTCTAAACCCTAAAAACTGTATGAAGGCCCGGCTACGGGTTCGTCATCAATAGGAGTATCATCTCTACCACCCTCTTTAGTTATTACGATACCGGGTGCTCTATGCTTAGCCCGTCTCACTAGGGTCTCCTTGAGCGATCCCTCAAGTCTGATGCTTTGGTTTCGTTTTATTAGCCCAATAATTCTAAAGTTTCTATCTATAAGAACCGACTTGATTTCCCTCATTTCACTTGGCACTTCATGAAGGATCCGCACTATTTCTTTGAAATGTCCGCCTTCAAGTCATGGAATTCGCGGCTATAAAGGAAAGAAGATATTAGTTTCAGTGTCAATTACGACTATTCTGCTAGTTATCGGAAGAATTGTAGCACTTACGTCTGGCTAACCACCAACTAGCAAACCCTGGATGGCATCGGACATAGAACCACTCAGTTTTAAAGTAGCTCGATCTGGTTCTGGCACAAGTCACAACTTGGCAGTTCTTGACCACCTCTAGGAAGGTGAAAGAAGGGTTATCTCACCAACTTTTGATATTGAACAAGTATCTGATATTGATAGGGGTTGGAGGTCGAAAAAGATGCTCCGTGAATACAACAAATATACTGTTTAGTAGTGCATATCTGTTTGGATGTAGTTGTGATGGGGCGATTCCAAAGAAAGCTATCATCTCTCGACTGATTGAATGGAGGGAGCGTGCTGGATGTACACGAGTTCTTGTTAAAAGCTGTGAGTCCTTCTGGGGAAGCATGTGGCCTATCATTCGGTCCCGGTAATAAGACGTCATCCAATGACAAACCAATCTTAAACATATCCGCCCCAACATATCTTCGGAGACGTTGGATGGCACAGAGTCTTATAGTTTCTTGATAAATCTAGCCCCTAGCAGCTCTTTTGGAGCTGGGTCTATAACTTGGACTGCAATGGCCGGTATCTCTATTACTAAGGGAGGAGAACTTTGAAACTCTTGCTGTTGTGAACTTGTAGATTTCATAACTAATCAACTAATCAAAAACCGTCATTAGATGGTAATAAGCCCATGTATTCCCTAGTGTGAAGTGCATGAATGTGTTGTGTAGTGCAGTGCTATGTAATACTTAAGAAATTCTACAAAAGTTTAAGGAATGTTCAAACAACAAGACTTCGAAATTAAACTGGAGTGGCCGTCATCGTTGACTGTCACAACCATGCCATCTAGACCTTAGAGACCGATCTAACTTAAAGTTTGTTAAATTCAGTCATGATACAGTTCCATCGACGAGCTTCATAGGGGGCTCAAATATGCAGTGAAAAGGTTAAGTCTAGTAATGCAGGGCAGAAGCTCGTCGGAGTCGAATGTTGAAATATGCAAAAATTTCGTATTCCTAAAAATGCAAGTACGGATCGATTGACAGAAGTGCCATTTGTGTTGATCGGTAGAAGAAAATTTTTCATATCGATAACCAAAAGGCCAGTTTGTATCGATCCAAACTCATCACCTCGTATCGATCATGGACCATGTTTTTGTATCGATAGGTAGGATCAATTCTTCGTATCGATTGCGCGATTGGATTTTCGTATCGATCGTCCTGGATCGATACGACCTCCAACCATTTCCAATCGATATGAAAGCACTCCCTCTCTCGATACGAGAACGTATCAATAATCATCGTTACGAACTTCGGTTGCTTTCAGATTGATACGAACCGCAACTATTCGATCGATACAGATGGCCTTTTCGTATCCTTCCACCCATTATCGATGCGAATGCTACTTCATATCCCTATACTTCATCTTCTCCAGGGCGAGGCCACCTCCTCTTCCTCGACCTCATTTCGATCATTTTAGGCCACAACTTCATCCAAACCGGTCATGGAAATAGGTGAAATGCAAAGCATTTTGAGTCGCGTTGTTTCCGATGCAAATTCGTGTTCTAATTACCTACTTTTAGTAATTGGTTTGAAGGATTGAAGTCCAATTCGATTCGAAGGCAACGATGATTTCTTAATCCTTTAATATTTGGAGCGATACGAATGTTAGAAAAAAATGAGCAAGTGAAGAATTTGGCTAAATACCAAAGTATTTATATAGGGGAAAGAGTTCATTCATCTCCCAGTCACTTTGACCGATCGAAACAATTCCACCTCCAATCGATACGAAGAAAGCTCTTTCTTATCCATTCTGCATCGACTCGATACAACCACAGTTTGTACCCATCAACATAGAGCTCAAAGGAACTTATATCTATCGACACAAAATGCTGTAAAAAAGCAACTAATATGCGTCATTCGCCATTGATTCAAAGACAATCTTTCAGCTTTTCACATTGATCCAGGAGAGGATCGATATGAGGAGACGCACTAAAACAACCATCAAAAAATGTTACAATTTGAATTTCACATCGATTTAGGAGATGATCGATACAAAATTCGATATAACAAAACTCACAACGACTCATGAGCGTATGAACGTTAACGGGAGTCAAGATAACATATATTTATGTGTGTGATGAATTAACATTTGATTTTCAAAATTTATAGGAAGTGAATGCACACCTGATGATAATTACAACAACGAACAATAGTTTTCTATCATTCAATACTCAGTAACAACAGTGCAAAGTACAATAATTTGCAATCAACAATTTATATTTCCAAAGATCAATCAAAAGTTACAGCTTTCGACGAATAGACAATAACCATTCAGATGGGTCATATAAAACCGTTCAGGATGAAGGTTGGAACTTTTCAAAGCATGCCATATTCTCACAAGACGTACTTTGGGAGGCAAATGTTATCCCGCCTTTTGGTAAGGCCGTGACACTAAGAACTTAACTGGAAACCGAGGACAATCCGTTTTGAAAATCGGTTATACATAGGTTCACTATGGATGCCGACGAACTCTATTTGCGTCCGGATCGAGCTACAATTAACAAGACATGACAAGAAAAATCATGAAATCCAATTTTCCAAATTTCAAGTCAATCTGAGTTCCTATGCTCAAGATATGATCGATGCAAGCCAAGGGAATAAACTTATTCGTATCCATCGGTCAACCTCTTTCGCATCGGCCTTGTTTGAATCCATCGGCAGCGGACCCTTTCGTATCCATTAAGCAAACAGGAAGAAACCTTCTTTGTATCGATCTGGTTCACTCCATCAGGTGTGCATGACTTCGTATCGATCAGGGGAGCACGCGTTTGTATACATAGAGAACGACATTCTTCAATCCATCCTTCCACGTACGGCTTTGTATCCATGGAAGATCATCATTTTGTATCGATCTGCCCACTCACCTATTTTCGTATCGATCGGCCATTGATTGATGTGAAGTACACATGAAGGATGAATACGAAGTATACATGAAGGATCGATACGAACGTCACCATTTTGATTGATACAAAGTTAACCCAGAACATCGATACGAAAAGCATTGCCTAGACTGATACAAAGAGTAGTTCTAGGTCAATACGAACACAGCCTAAATAAAAGGGAGACTCGATCGTTCCGTGTGCAAAGTGGATCGATCCAAGAAGGTAGTGCCATGTCAACTAGTAGGCATGTTCTCAGATTGATACGAACTGAGCGATGCGAAGAAGGATCGATGTGAATTCAACAGCCACCAAAAAATACAAACTTGCATCGATCATAACTCAAAATTTACAAGTCCAAATGCCACCAAATTTTCACATAAGCTTACGTACAACCTAAAATATGTTCATGCTCAATCTCGACTCGATTGGGCCAAATCTTGATCGACACAAATTTCGTTCGCATCGATCACGGATTGAGTCTAAACTACAAGGGATCGATCGCGTGGGCCCACCAACGCAAGACAAGAGGTCCTTCGAGATCTAAGCGAGATATTTGCAACCTACACCTATAAATAACAGCCCAGGACCAACAGAAAAGGGTCTTTTTGGCTCTTCTACGTCTAGACTCTGCCAAAAATCACTGTTGTACTCGAAATTCACTATTGTAATTCGTTGTAACTAGCAGGCAAAATTTAATAAAAGTCAGCTATTTCATAGTGGACATAGAAATATGCCACTCCAAATCTTTGTATTTCTCTCTTGTTTTTCTAATTACTATTTGGAGTGTTTGTTAGATAATCCTCTTTTTATATTTATTTTATTCATTTTATCTCATCAAACACTTCCGAAGAGTGTTGTGCCTAATTTTGGTACAAACATTTATTGCATGTGATTACGTTTTTGAGTTTTGAACTCTTAATCGAGTTCCATGAGTCACGAGATTTCTATGTTTTGAACTCTTAATTGAGTTCCACGAGTTATGAGATTTCTGAGATTTGTCAATTAAATGATTTTGTTTTCTAGTGTGGCATTGACTTCAGTTATTAAACTGCTAAGTGAGAACGTGTGTTATGGGACGCACAGTTATCACTTTTTGGGTTACTCTCTGAGAGTTTGTGACACATTCACAAGTTATTGCCCGCACAAGACCTTCGGGTCAACACGAGGCATTTGTGACTTCGGTCACCATGAGGCATTTGTGACTTCGGTCACCACAAGGCAATTGTGATTTTGGTCACCATGAGGCATTTATAACCTTCGGGTCATCATGAGATAGGTATTTTATACATATTTATATTAGTACTGGACACGTGTTTTGCACGCGCGGCATTCCTTCGGCTTGCAATCGAGGATATTGATCAAATCTGGGTAATTTTCTGAGCTTTGAGTTTTATTATGATTTCACAATTTTTGGATGACTGTTTTATATATTTTATAGCTTAGAGATATATAAGAATTTATAAGTATATGACGATTTCATTTTTGGTTTTTGAACTCTTAATTGAGTTCCATGAGTTAGGAGATTTCTAAGATTTAAGATTTCCTATTTAGGAATTATTGTGATTTCCATTCTTTGGTTGATTTTAAGACTTGTGATCTCCTATATAGGAGATATGGTTTATGAAAACCATTATATTGGATTTTTGTACATGCCAATGATATGAGGCAAATATTTATGATTGTTTGATATTGTTGTTGAATTTGCCACTTTTGAGAAACTTCAATATGAAGTATTTTAGTGATATTATCTCATATTTAATAGTTGGCGTATGCTAGATGTTGCTTCTTCTCTTTTGAGAAGAGATGTTATCACTTATTCCTATATTTCACCTATTATATTCTAATCAATCTATTTTAAGCAAGATTGGCCCGTGTATTTTTATATACTCGGGTCAGACCATGTTATTTTAGGTTAGTCATTGCTGTAGATTACCACTATGCTGCTTCCGCATTGGATTATCTGCTAGTCATCTTTTGCACAGTCTTGTGGTCATTTTGTAAATGCTTATTCTACTTATTTATTTTGACTTCATCTATTTATTGTGGTTTATGTACCAATTTTGTTGTATCACTATGTAGTGTACTATGATGTATCTATGTATATGTATATATGTATATATATCTCTGTGTGTGTGTGTGTGTGTTTGACTACTGTTCTGTGATCTACTGTATTTATTATTATATTTTGTTCTGATGGATCCATTAGCCATCGTAGTCTTGTGTTAAGCATATATTGAGTGTGTCGATCCACTTGAGAATGATAAACGAAAAAAAAAAAATTAAAGCACCCGATCGACGTATTTAATTCATGTTTAAGACAAAGCTATGGATGGTCGCTTCTAACTAGCCCTATTCTCCACCATAATAGACAGTATTACTCTGTAATGCTCTTTGTTAATGTGGGTCTTGGGGTGGGGCGTCACAGCTCGGTATCAAAGTTGAGTTCAGAAAAAAGTATGATGAACACAAAACATAACATATATTACAGTACATCAAAGTACACTATAAGTGTTACATATTCACTAATCATCATGTCCTTAACCTTTCGAGTCCTTTAGGGTAGATATAAGTTGGGAATATATTTAAGAGTACATTTTAATTCCATAGTATTCCAAAACTAAATTAATGATATCTTACCTTATGAATAATCCTTATCGTGAATTGTTTTATACAAGTTCTCTTCGATACGGGTGCTTGTTACACATTCATATCGAAGGAGCTTGTTAATGCTAGACCATTAGATGTTTCTTACACTGTTACTTCTTTGAGGATTGCAAATCCTATTAAGAGATCTATAACACTTCGCATGTTGTGTGAGAATATTGAGGTTGATCTTTGTAGTTTTTCTTTTCGTGTGAATCTGCATGTTATTCATTTTCTTGGGTTTGAGATGACTTTGGGGATGGATAGGCTTGCTTGTTGTCAAGCCCAAATCCTATGTTCTGAAAGGATCCTATACTTAGGCATCCTAATTCGGCTGATCTGTTATTTCTTGTTTTTTGGAGTGTTGATGGTGATTCCAAAGCATCTTTATTTGCTCTTAAGTCTCGAGATGATGATGATGTATCTCGAAATCCAGTCGTTTGTGACTTTGCTGATGTATTTGAGTATTTTTCGGGTTTGCTACCCAAGTGGGCAATTGAGATCCATATTGACCTCATTCCTCGTGCTTTGCCTGTTAGTCATCCTTTCATGAGGATGTCCACAAAGGAAAATGAGGAACTCATAAATAATTGTTGGAGCTTGAAGCCAAGCAATTCTTTCAGTTCTGTTCTTCACCGTGGGGTGCCACAGTCATCTTTGTTAAGAAATCTAATGAAACTCTTAGGCTTTGCATCGACTTCCGCAAGCTTAACTTGTTAACCATTATGAAAACATCCATTGCCAAGGATCGATGACATGTTCGATCAATTGAGAGGTGCTAAGGTCTTTTCTCGGCTTGACCTTACCATTATTTTTCATCAGCTACGAGTTGTGGATGATCGCGTTCCTCTTACCGTGTTCCGCACTCGTTATGATTCTTATGAGTGGCTCGTTATGCTGTTTGGTTTGATGAACACTTCAGCTTATCTCATCGAACTTATGAATCGAGTATTCTAGAAATATCTCGATAAGTCCATCCTTATTTTCATTGATGATGAGTGTAAGCATCGATTTTAATTGAAATCTTTCCAATAGAAGATATATTTATAAGTATAATTGGATTCCGTTTATTAAGATAAGCATGGAATATTTTGTAAAACTATATAAGAGGATATTTATCGTATAGAAAATGATTCTGTGCTGGATTTTCCATTGAATGCTTTAAGAATTCTAGTCGATGCACCTAATCAATGACATTGATAGAAATTTCATAGACACTATGGTGAGACAGTCAGACATGATAAATTGAATTGTAATTAGTAGAAGTTTTAAAATAAATTATAATGGGATTGAATATTAATTTTTATTTTAGATGACAAATGCAGCCATTGAACCATAGTGATTGTAAGATCAATAGCGAAGTAATGCCCTTATATTATTTGAAATTTGTGAAATTTAATATGGCTAAATTTTAATTGCTTATGTAAGTATAACCTATAAGAATCCAAATAATGATATCATATGGAAATTTGAGTAAGTAAAGTAAATAATTCTAATTTAGGAGATATCTTTATTAAAAGGAAATATCATGTGATGCTTTGGTTAATAAAATGATGTATTCAAGATAAGAAAATACATTGATTAGAAAATTAAAATATCAATTGAGTGTTTTAGTGCAAAGTTATAAATGATGATTATAAAAAAAGTTTGTTTTGACACTTGGTTATTTGTGTAATAATAGTGGATGATAAGATATAAAACTTTATTTTAAAGAAAATGAAGAAATGCTAATTTTAAACATTTGGCATGAATTTGTGAGCAAGCTTTTGTTTTAAATTTTGATAGTATTAAAATTTGTTGGTATGAATTTGTAAAATTCTTTTGAAAATAAGTTTAAATTAAGTATCAACTTCAGTTAGTTTTATGTTGATAATAATATAGAAATTTAATTTTGTGACAAGAGGTAATATAAATTCGAATGACTCATTGATTATAAAATGCTATGTTAAGAAATGTAAGGCATAATAAATGAATTAGTCATGAGATGCACTCATTTAAAATTATGAAAGCAATTTAAAAATTTATGTGTGAATCCAAAAATTTATTTTAGATAGATAATCAATAATCATCTCTTAATAATGGAAGAGATTATTAATCTCTTTCAAAATGTGTCTTCATAGTTAATTGCTTGAAAGCTTGATTTCGTAAAGTGAGGAAAATATTTCCAATTAGTGAATTATTTCTTTAAGATGCTTACATGAAGTTAATTAAAATTTTAAGTGCATTAGCTTTTCGAAAAAGAAGATTGTGTAATAAATGATTTAGCATAAAAAGCTATTTTGAAAATGTAGTTTGAAATTGGAATGGTTGGGAGTTTCAAATTTTAAATTGATTTTAAAAGCTGAGATTTCATTTTGAAAAGTGCTGTACTAAAACAGTGATTACTTAAGGTTAATAACTCCAAATGAGCTCAAGTTTTTTGTAGATGAAAATGTTTTCAGTAAGCTATAAATCTTCTTTTTACTTCTTTGGAAGATTTTGCATTTTATTTAGTCTAAAATGGATTTGAAAGTGGATGGACATCTCTGTCCTATTTTAAAATATCTAAGATTTATGCTGAAAGTAAATTTAGCATAACTTTCAAACCATGAGTCTAATTTTGATGATCTTTATATTGCTAGAAAGCGTAGACTTAGTAGAACAACTTTCATGTTATAAGTGTTCTCAGATTTTAATTTTTGTAGTGTAAAAACTTGAGATCTTTGCAGAAGTTCTAGAATAGAAGAAATGATTTGTTTCCCCTTAACGGTCAAATGTAATACTTCCTATTTTATGAGTGTAACCTAATTGATTATTAGCGTGTAAAAATACGTTGCAAACTATAGTATTTTTATGGTAAATTTGAGAGTGAAACAGCTCAAATTTTATTTACTCTAAATAAAGATTAATGAGCTTAAATTAATTTAAATAAGAAGCTTTGAAATTTTTTAAGTGTTGAAAATTGAGAATTTGATTATGAAGATAATGGGTTTTAAAAAATCTAAGAACATTTGATTAGTAAAAGAAAGTATTAAATCCATTCCTTATGTTTAACTTGCCTTTGTGCAATTATTTAGCGTCTTGCGTTTGTGTAGTCATTTGAGTTTGGTGGTATTTAGAGAGACCACCTACCTTTTTGTTGAGTTTTCTTACCATAATGGTTGTCAATCTAATATCGGTATGACTCTTTCCGTAGCTTTATACGGAAGATCATGTTGATTAACTTCTTGTTGGGTGGAGTCCGAGATAAATTTGTGCTAAGTCCTGACTCTATTCATGAAGTTTCTGAAAAATCGACCTCACCTAATTTATCTATTATGTAACATCCTGTCTGTGTTCTTGCTTCGAAGGCAAAACGCCTTCGAAATAGGGATGTACCGCTCATAAAGATTCGATGGTCCGCTAATCCCAATGAGTGCACTTAGGAAACCATAGAATTTATCGAGCAATCTTATTCTAGTTAACTATCTTCTTGTGTTGAGGGTGACAATTTTAAATTCAAGCTTATCTATTTTCTTTTGCTTGATGAAATAAATCATGTTGAATATAGCTCTTCTTTAGAAATTGCGAGGATGCAATTTTTATAAGGCGGGAGTCTGTATTTTGGTGATTACCTGTGATATTAAATTATAACGGTGGTTATAATTTAATATTAGAGAAATAAAATAAATTGGAGACGAAAATTTGTTAAAATTATTTTTTAAATAAACAATGGATTTTGAGTAATAAAATAGAATTGAGATAGGATTGGTTGGTAATAAACTGTGAATAAAGATATTTTATTGATTTGGTGATTAGTAAATTAATTAAGTGAGATAAAGGAATTTAATTCAACATTAATTTGTTTAAATGAATATAAAATGTTGGAAATAAAGTTTTAAAACTTTATTATGTTAGTTTAGAGAAAAAAAGAACATTATATGGTTTTAATTTGGTAAAATGCAATAATATTGCAAATTATTGCCAAATGTGATTTTTATTAATTTTAAATAAAGTATTTGAATTTATTATGGTATATTTTATAAATAAAAAGGTTGAATTTTGTTCAAAAATAATTTTTGGATGTAAAGTGTTGTTAATAAGGTTTGTTGTATTTAATAGGACAGAAAAATGATTTTCATGTAAATTTGATGTTAAAAATAGTGTTTTATGTAATTAATAGTGTGAATTGAAGTATTTAAGTAAAAATAAGATTTTAATAATAGAAATTTATTTTTATGGCTAAAAATATATTTTATGTATTGTAAACATTTTGTTAAACATAAAACATGTTAGTTTGATTTTATAAAAGTTGGAAACAAGTAAATATAAGTCGAATTTGTGAAATATGTGTAAGTTAAGTGGAAATATGAATTAACTTAATTTATTTTAGACTAAGTATTGTCATATTGGTTTATTGGGTGGTTTTGATCCCAAACCCAAACCCAATAACTAAATTCTTCTTTTTGGTTGTGAGAAAAGAGTACGTACAGTACTCATTTTCTCTCCTCCTTCTTGAAAAAGAAAACCGTGGATGCTCTCTCTTGATTTTCAAAACTAGCATCCGAATTAAGCAAAATCAAGGGGGAAATTAAAAGAGAAATTAGCAAATCAAAGTAAATAATTGGTAATCAAAACCAAAATCATAAATCATTTCATCAATTTTTTGTTTTGAAAAAGATGTTGTCTATAATTTTCTTTTTCTTTGTTGCATGTCTTTCTCTTCTCAGTTACAAGTTAGTAAATTCCTTTGCACCAGAAAGTCAATATCTTGCAATTCAAAATCGCTCAAAATCATGCTAAGGCGAGTTAAAACTCACAAACTCTAGCTTTGATCAAGTTGTATTTTGAAATTGGTTGGACTTGTTGCTTACTATAAACAAAAGTTGTTGAAAGTTTACAGTGAAAATATGTTTTAGACTCCTTCTTTTTGTGCTTATATCTATCAGTTCTTGTCATGAAATCATGCCGGAATTTCTCCAGATTATTGTTTGAGTGTTGTTGTTCGTGCATGTCAAGTTTCATTCCCTGAATCATTCTGTAACTACTTGAATTTGTTGCTCAAAAATTGAATCGAAGAAGGCAGTTTTTTCTTGTAGAATTCGCGACTCGAAGGTCAACCAAGCACCTATTGTGGTCGACCTTAGGGTCGACCTAGACACTAAGTAGGTCAACCTAAGGGTCGACCTAAGCCATTTAAAGGTCGATCTGTGCATTGTGTTTTTCCTGCCATGTTTCCTTTGTTGTGTTATGTTTTCCTTCTTGATCTAGAGGCTTTTGCAATTAGTTTTTGGTGATATTTTGAGATGTTTTAAAGGGCTCTAACCTATCAATCGATAAGCCAATATTTTTGGTTGATCTGTACTCTGGATTGACGAGTTTCTGAGACGGGATTATATGCTACGATTCAGTGTTTTCAATGATTTCTTTTGTTTTTTAGCACGAATTTTCTAAAACAATTTCAAAATTCTTTATCATAAAATGGTTTTCAAATTAAATATTTTATAGTATTTACAAGTGTTTTAAATAGCTATGAAAATTTTATATTCTTTGTAATAAAGAGAATTTCAAAGCCAAAAAAATTTGCAAAACGTTTCCAAAATTTGTTTAAAAACTAGTTTTCTTAAAAAAAATATTTTCTATATACAATACACTATTTTGCACTCCTCGAACATGTGAGAAAGAGAATTAAACGATTTAGTAAAACATTTGGTATGGGAACATGCTGTTTACTTTTCCGGTTAATTATGGACCTTCGGGTTGATATTGCGAGTATTTGGACAATTGGGTCATATTCTTTACATTGTTGCTTTACTAGATTTCCTTATGTTGATTTCTAGAATGTAGATGATTTGTGAATGTTTTCACCATGGTTGCCTCTATTGGTTTCTTTATATAGCCCGAGCGCTATCATGTTGTTTATTACATGTTGATTACATTTTGGAATTTTGAACTCTTAATCAAGTTCCATAAGCCATGAGATTTCTGAGTTTTGAACTCTTAATTGAGTTACACGAATTATGAAATTTTTGAGATTTGTGACTTACAGTTAGTTAACCATTAAGTGAGAACGTGTGGTATGGGACACACAGTTACCACTTTTCGAGTTACTCTCTGAGAGTTTATGACACATTCACGGGTTATTGCCAGTATTAGACCACCGGGTCATCACGAGAGATTTGTGACTTCAGTCACCACGAGGTATTTGTGACTTCGATCACCACGAGATATTTGTGACTTCGGTCACCATGAGGCATTTATGACCTACGGATCATCAAGATATAGGAACCTTATACATATATTAGTACTGGACACGAGGTTTGCACGTGAGGCATAGCTTCGGCTTGCAATTGGGGATTTGGATCCAATCCAAGTAATTTTCTAAGTTATGAGTTTTATTTATGATTTCACTATTTTTAGATGACCGTTTTATGTTTTTATAGCTTTGAGATATATGAGAATTTATACAAATGTGATGATTTCATTTCTGATTTTTAAACTCTTAATTGAGTTCCTTGAGTTATGAGATTTCTGAGATTTGTGATTTCCTATTTAGGAATTATTGTGATTGCTATTCTTTGGCGGATTTTAAGATTTGCGATCTCCTATATAGAAGATATGGCTTATGAAAACAATTATATTGGATTTTTGTACATGCCGATGATATAAGGCAAATATTTGTGATTTTTTGATATTGTTGTTGAATTTACCTTTTTTGAGAAACTTTTATATGAAGTATTTTAGTCATATTATCTCATATTTAGTAGTTGACATATGCTAGATGTTGCTTCTTCTCTTTTAAGAAGAGATGTTATCACTTATTCCTATATTTCACCTATTATATGCTAATCAATCTATTTTAAGCTAGACTGACCCATGTTTTTTTATTTACTCGGATCAAACCGAGTTATTTTAGGTTAGTCATTGTTGTAGATTACCACTATGCTGCTTCCGCATTGGATTATCTGCTAGCCACTTTTGCATAGTCTTGTGGTTATTTTACAAACTTTGTTTTGTACTTATTCGTTTTGACTTGATGTATTTATTATGATTTATGTACCACTTATGTTGTATCACTATGTAGCGTACTATGGTGTATCTGTGTATATGCATATATGTGTGTTTGACAACTGTTTTGTGATCTATTGTATTTGTTATTATATTTTTTCGATGGATCCGTTAGCCACCGTAGTTTTGTATTAAGCATATATTGAGTATGTCGATCTACTTGAGAAAGATAAATGAAAAAATATATTTGGATCACTCAATCGACTTATTCAACACATGTTTAAGACAAAGCTATAGATGGTCGCTCATAACCAACCCTACTCTTTGCATTAACAGACAGTGTTACTCTATAATGCCCTTTGTTAATGTGGGTCATGGGGTGGGGCATCACAATATAAGTGTATATAAATACTATAGAATATAAACTACAGAAAATGCACTGCATATAATCTCTTGTTTGCATTCAAAATCATGGACCATCGAATTAACTCCTTAAAGATTGGTGTGTAACGGGTGACTTCATCATGATATCAGACCTGCTTCCATAAGAAGTAGTTGCAACATTTTCTTTTTCAACTTGAACTTTTGATTTTGGCCATGCTACTTTTCTACCAGCAGCATCTCCAATGCATGACATATCAACTATGGGTCGCCATAAGTAAGCATTTCCTTTTTTGCAATGTCGACCCAAACCACAATGGTAGACGAAACAAGTGGAATACCATTCATAATCTTTTCTAAATCACTGGAGCAAAGTCTTCTTTTTGACAACTAACTCTTCACCCTCATTCCAATCATAAAGCTTACATTGGTTGTCTTGGCCTCTATTCTTACTCTAAAAAGGGAAAAACATAAGCATATTGATTACTTGTCTCTTTTGAAATATACGACTCATTTCAATAGTATGGACATGTTTCACTAGGGTATCCAGAATTTTTTTGTGCTCCATATGAGAAAATGTTCATTTTCATGAAAAAAGGGAAAAATAGAGAACGATAATATAGTCGCCTATTTAAAATATATATATATACACACACATACTATTTTGCTATATGGAGCAAAAAATGACGTGAATCAAATTTAACAATGAGTACAATATATGTTAGCTGTACTTGCTTCAAAGTGACACATGACAAAATTGTATTTTTATTGTGTAATTAACAGTCTCACAACCATAAAATTATTTTTCTTACACCTAAAATATTCATGTACCCACAACACATACGTAAAATGAAAATGCAAAAAAAAAATTGAAAATGCAAAAAAAGAAAAAAGAAAAAAAATGCAAAGGTACAACTAAATACCTAAACGTGGTGTAAATCTCTTTAAAAATAGCTATAGTATGGGACTATTAATTTGTGAGAAAAATAAACTAAATCAAATTGAATTTTCTCATATTTTTACAGTAGAATACATTAAAAAAACAATTCATACAAAATTTACTGTATTTTCTTCATCCTTATGTCCTCGCAGCGCCATCTTAATGTAACTAGCTGTCCATGCTGCTAATTTATTCTCAAATTGTCCTAATACTAAAATATCAGGTGTAGGCCTATAGAAATATGCATTTGATTCATTCATGAAATCTATAATAATTCTCACGATATTTGGTCCAACAAAAATGCCATTGAACGCCTCATTTGGATCAGTGAACACTACTTTCCCTTTGGCAATAACTTCAAAGGTCCCGTCAAAATTCAATAGCTCACATACAGTGTCATTGCTTTATAATTATTCAATCGAAAATTTAATGGATCGAAAACAAAAGTCCAAATGTTGTTTCTTTAGTAATATAATTAGCTTTTACCATTTCAGGCATGCTCCCTTCCTTCGAACTTTCATTACCATGCACCAAAGCACTAATATTAGGATATTTTAATCTTAGGAACACTTAACTGGATATGCACACTTAAAAAATTAATGTATTACGCTAAATTTTTCACATAGATACAGAAATTTGTGTTTACTATATCGTATACAAAAAATTGATTGTAAATATTATAGCATATCAATATATATGCAACAAATGCTGGGAAAAGACGAAGTTATATGTTTTAAATAAATAATGCATAATTGTTAGATTTATACTAATAAATAGAAGTAGGTGCATTCTCTTAACATTATCATGAAATGAAAGAATATTTCCTTCAAATTCAGCCATATAGATCATAAGATTATTTAAAATTTAGCAGTGTTGAAAGTTGATGTATCAAAAGCTTTAAAAAAAATCACGTTTCATCACAAGCTATACTCTACCGTTAAATAAATCAAATAACATAAATGTGCATGGTGATATTTATTAAACCTACATACACAACCCTAAATATCATTGAAATATCCTTTATTTTATATTTTACACATATAAATTACTTTTAAAAGTTTACCTTCTTATCCATTAGCATGTGTACCACACTCATCAAATATGCTATTTGCTTTTGACATTGAGATACTTTCACATCTTTGGATGTGACCAAATGAGCTTGACTAAGGTGCAACCCCTTCCCGGTGCTCTTAACTATCCTGGTTTATCATGTCCTAATACTTGTGCAGTGGCATCTCCTTTAACATTCTGTGATGAGATGGACTGTGATAGGTTATCAGCTTTTTCAGTTTTCTCCTCCATAAACTAATATGTATGATGGTAAAATTATACATAGTTTTAACAATGTTTAATATATTGACAAAAAAAATCCTACAACGGTATTTGCAGCATCCATACTCGTTGGTTTACCACTTTTATAATATGAGATTTAATCCAAACATGAACTCAAGTGACGGACGATGGATCTTGACTTTGCATTTTCTAAGTTTAGAATGACATTAAATAAATAAGTTTATTGGTATTAAATACCTAGGTAAATAATGTTATAGTTAAGTAACTAACCAGGTTTCCCATCAGTATAAACATTTCTCTACGACCAGATGTGTGTGGCAATAGATTTTTCCCAAGGGCTATATATTTATTACTTTGCTTCTAAAAATATTGGAAGGTGTTAGAACTTAGTAACTAGAGTATAAAAAGAGCATTTTATATTCAAAGGGTAAATTAGATGGGAAAACCCTATGATGAGTTCATAAACTGAGCTTAAACTTAGTTTATAAATTGAGGTACTTAGTATAACTGAGTTTCAACTTAGTTTAATTGAGTTTTACCTTAGTATATAAACTAAGCTTAAATTTAGTATAACTTTGTTTGATTTAACTCATAAAACATGTAAGACAAATAAGAGGGAGTACAGTTGCTAGGAGATAAAAAGGTCGAAGAACTAGTAATCTAGTTGTCTCTTTATCAAACTGATTTACGTAGAAAATCTTCATTTCAAATAGTATAATAATTTTTTTTTACAATAGCTATCATATCATATTTTATTTTTCTATACACAAACAAGCATTGCGCTTACATGCATGTGTTTAGTTCTATGTACATGCACTTGATATGCAATAATAGTTATTTTTTTCTTCTGTCAAAGTGTATGTTCTCAAACATTTCTCTAATTGATTACTAATTTAATATAGATTACAAGTAGATGATACATATTAGACAATCTAAACGAAGAATCAAGTCATTATGTGCATAGAATATTAGTTATTAGGTGAATGTATGATTAAACATATACACATAAAGGTTTAGTGAATGTGCATTTTTGCCATGATGGAGTGAACTTTAACAGTACATAAATATAATCTTATGGTACTTAAATAACTATAGCCATAACGGATGGTATTGGAATTTTTGAACAATATTTTAATGTTACCTTAAACTCTAGACTTGCTTTCGCCTTCACAAATATTCTCCATTCTTTTATGCTATAGGTGTTGGCAGGTTTCAGATTGTTCTTCTTCGGTCTCTGCTTTATTTATTTATCAAACCAATTTTCTTTTTGAGGATCTCCAAATTTTTCCCATCTATTAAAATATGGATGATTTTTGCCAATCCTCTTCCACTTTAAATTTAACCTGCAACAATCAGAAAAAAATTGATTTGGTGAAAGATGTATATCAAAAATAAATGGCAGTGTATGAAGGGTCGAGCTAAAGGTGAATTTTTATAGGATTATACTCGGTAAACGAGCCCCAAAGGTTAGTTTTTCATTGTAAAGCCTTTTGATTGGACCTTATAAATTTTGATTATTTATGGCTATTTTTGTACTTTAGAGCAATTTCATTAAAAACACAAAATGAATGGTGAAAAGATAAGAGGGAGGCCTATCATGAAATCAACAAAGGTAAGTGCATGAATTTAGATACTTGATTAATTTTCATTTGAACTTATTTTCTTCATTTAGAATCGTATTTCACTGTGTTTTGAAAGGTTGTTTGTTTATTTGCTTACGGTTTACTTTGAAATTGGCAAAACACTCGATTGAACTATAGTTTTAATTTCCTATACTTAAAAGCATAATAATTATAGCTTTACTAGAATTTGGTACATAAAGACAGTGTGAAAATAAAAAAAAAGTTGATTGGTCATAAAATGGTGATTAAATTATATTAATTAGAGGGACACTATGTATTACTAGTAGAATGTCTAATAATGCATATTAGTCGGATTTTAATTTTTTTTTGAAAAATGGTACTTTATAAATGAATAAAGAGCATATATGTTCATAATATGCCTCATTAAAACCTAGCAAGGCCCCTAACCTAAGTGGGTGCCTTGCGAGGAAAAAGAGTACGTATCATGTCCATATATTAACAGTACAACAATAAAAATGCCAGAACCCGAGTTGATGAATAAACGGAGGAGTAAAAACAAGGAGACAATGCACTCAAGACCATCCATAAGTACAACTCGGGGCATGAACAAACAAATCAACATAATCAAAAAAACAAATACAACAAAAATAAAAGTGACCAAGACACAACCACGAGAAAATGCCAGCAAGGCCCATATATGGAACAACGACCGACATGAATTGAATGCAACTAAAGACTTAAACCATGGAAGCTTCAACATTAAGTGAGCAAAATATCTTAAATCTAAAAATAACTCAGAAGAAATTAATAATGGCTTTTCATGAGGGCGAATTCGAGATCCATAGAAGAAGCAGCGAAAACCAAAGCTACCCTAAATAAA
This sequence comes from Allium cepa, assembly GCA_030765085.1. Classification (NCBI taxonomy): domain Eukaryota; kingdom Viridiplantae; phylum Streptophyta; class Magnoliopsida; order Asparagales; family Amaryllidaceae; genus Allium; species Allium cepa. The sequence continues at coordinate 403,732,513 of CM060940.1, read as the reverse complement.
ACTCAGGGAGGTTGGATCTCCATGTTAAGGTCACTCTGATATCAAATTCAGCCAAGATAAGTATCAAATCCCATGAATTCTTTTTCGAATCCAGTAAGTTCTGCAATAAATGTTTACAATCTTACATTATGAGATTCCTTCTAATAGTGACTGGCATTTCAACTCCTTTGAATACTCTAGATTTCCGTTCGCGCTATAAATGCCACATAATCATAGTAAATGATATGTTTGTGATGTGATAATGCATGCTGTTACTGAGTTGGGTGTGGCATAAAGATACCAGTATCTGATTAATATCGTAAGAATAGCCAATATTAGTTCCGAGTTTTAGCATGATATTTACAAACAACTTTAAAGTCTAAACTTCTAAAATCAATAACGAAAACACAATTTGCAAGATGACTTATTAGTAATGTTTCGATGATAATGCTTAACAGTTCAATATATTGTTAATTTTATAGTGGAAATACAAAACATCGATCACAAATTTATTTACTTCTAATAATGATTAGTTTTCTTCTAGTTGGATATTGCCATATATATAACTATTTCCCTAAAAAAGGCTATTTTGTGTACTTTAAAATTACATTACTTTTAGAAGTTTGATTTTTTTTTACTAAGTTTTCATGACCACTACAATGCAATATATTGCTTTTTCCATTGCTATATATTATTATTTTTCCATTAATATTTTTAGCTTTTTACCATCAACAAATATATGATTTCTTTACTATAAAATTTTATGTTTATTATTCCTATAACAAGTAAGATTAAAGCTAAAGCGATTTCCACATTCGGGATTAAATTATGAGCATAACCTTTTATATATTTCTGCTGAAATTAATTACTTGGAAAAACCATTCTTTATATTATACATTTGCTTACTTAATATATTATGTCAAAATTTGGAATCTAAAGAATATTGTATAGAAGAAAAAAAGTTGTTTTAAACAGAGCCAAAACATACTACACTTGTTTATTGAATTGAGAAACCAAAGAAGTTTAGTGTAGAAAAAACCTATAATAACTAATTTGTGCATACCTAAATGGATTCCCATAAATTAATTTTTAATTCGTCACTTAGAAGCCTCCAATCAGCAAGTGTGTATGGAACATTCTCCTGTACAATCGGCCCAAGAAAATGAGATAAATATACCAACCTTGTTTCTATTGGTGCGCCTACACCATTGAATTCGACTTCAATTCAATTTTGATGGCTTAACGAGAGTCCTTTTGCTTTTGTTAGACCTCTACCACCTCTTTCTGAGTTGTATTTGCAGTTTTAACTTGAGTTGCTATGTCGATTTCCATCTTGGCATCAGCATCTGGGTCAGAAGGCATTTCATTTTTTGAGCATAGTCTTTCTTCTATTGTCAAAGCCCTTTCTTTACAATGCATTCACTCTGTATCATGTCATAGTACTTGTTCTTGGCCTTCATTGCAGGCTTTGACTGATTTTTCTTTATTTACAGTGTTAACATCACCGACTAGCTTCTTACATTTGACTATTGAGTTATACTACCGCTTTAAATTATACTTTTGGGATTCCTCTTTGGCTTTTTCTGATTACGAGTACATACAGATCTTGTAAACATATCTTTTTTCTGCAAATGAAACAAAATACAATAAAGTAGTAGTGTTAGACTAATTTCGGTAAACATTAAAAATAGCATCAACCATTGATTAACCTCTTATTTAATATGTTGTTCATTTACAAATGACAAATAATATGACATTTTTTATCTGGAATCTCAAGGAGTTAAACTCTCCTACAAGACAATATGATATAATAAAATAGGTTAACAGGCTAAAACTAATAGTTGTAGGAATACTTAAGCATAAATTGGCTGATAAGGATGTTTATATGTTTTTCAAAAGTAGTTAACCACATGGATAGATCATTAAAATATAGCTAATGATTGTAAGAGCAGAATACAAATCACATGGAACCATTATGTATGGAGATACAACATATTATTATCATATTCACAGGTAACGTCTCATCTTTTACCAAATAACAAGGACTAATATGGTTCTTACGTGGCTTATAGTCTACACGTTTAACAAAATAAAGAAATTATGGGAGTGTATAAATGAATGGACAATTGATGTAGGTATACTATGGTTATAACATGGGACTTTAACCGTGTTGTGTACAATACTATCATAGAATTGGACCAAAATATAATGCAGAGAACACTAATAGTGAATTCTATGATAATACCAGCTTAACTAATTTACAGGAAATGGAATATATAGAGAATTATTTCACGTAGAGGGGAAGGGTGAGCATGTTTGAATTGTTTGATCCAATTCATTGTTTGGTCCCTTCTCTTCTATAAAAAGATCTATTCATTTTTTGGTCATTTTCGTTGTTATATGCCTATATATAAAACTTGTGCCACACATATAAGATTATTTTTTATGGCAGGGTATAAGATATCCCGGAATTTTTGGCAATATCAATCTAATAATCTGTGTTAAAAATTAAATTGATTTGATAATTTTTGTTAATAAATTTGAATTGATTTGATAATCTAATTAAATAAATATTTAATTGGTGAATTTTTTCTTTTAAAAGTTAATAGATTGTTTTCTATTTATAATGTATATATATTTGTATATAATGTAAATAAATAAGCTTTGTATTAAATTAAATAAATAAAGTATATTTTCTAATTCTAAATACTTCTGGTAATAATGATTTAATTTGATATATTAAGCTTTTCAAAGTATATAATAAATAACTATATGGTTTTAAATTGTTAAGGTAAGTGTTTAAATTTGTTTAAAATGATTTTGGCTTAAGTTTAAATTTAAATTAATTAACAAACGGTTTGTTTTGTTTTGTTTTTAAAATATAGCTTGATAAGATAAGTAATTTATAATAAAGAGATAATTTCTTTTATCAATTTATTTCAAATTCATAAATGAGTTATTTTTAAACAATATTAATAATGTATTGTTTTTACAAAAAGATTTTAATATAAAATAGAATTGTTTTTCAAATTGAATTGTGTAGTTATATATGTATATATATAACTTGATTTTTAAATTGGACTTTTGAATTTTTATTTTGAATTTGAATCTAAAGTTTTGAACTTCAATATATAGATATTTTAAATTGTTTTGAATCTTTTTAAAATATTTGTATAAAATTTTATTTCTAAATATAATTGTTTTATTTCTTGTAAATTTATCTATACTATAAAATTTACTTATTAACTAATTACTTAAACATAATCTTTCATTACCATTTAAAAATAACTAAATAACTTAAAAGAGACATGTGTTAATTGTTAAACATATCAATATGACAAATGTTAATCAATAGGACAAGTGTCATTTAATTTAGCTTTTTCTTTTATTTTTTTAAAATAAAGTTTAATTTTAGCCTATATATATACAAATCTCCTTCTTCATTTCTTTTCTTTTCCTAAATCTAAGCCAAACACAAATTTGAGAACAACTTATAACCATTTCAAAACCAATCTGAAAACTAAAATCAGTAATCAAACTCTTCATATCAAAATGGCAAAATCCCTGTAATTCATCACTCATGTTCCAACATGCAAACCAGAATGAAAATCCTGTGCATTTTCAAACAAGAGCAAGCCTGCATCATATTTTTTTCTTCAATCTGGAGTTTTTCTACATGCAAATCTGAGTTCTAAAGCAACTGCAATTTTCAAATCAAAGTAACTCAGTTTTTAACAAATAAGCAAAAGCATTTCAGCATTCAAGTGCAAAGTTTTAAAGCAAAGAGGAAACCAGTTTTCAAAAGCTGTTTTCAAATCAAAATGAAAGCTCTGTCTTCATTCTTTAATCAGGTGAGTAACTTTGAAAACCTAAAGTAAATTTTGTTGTATGCTGATGTTGCTGAAATGAATATGTATTGTGAAGTATGTTGTGTATACATATGAATGTTTGGATATGCATGCTGTGTATATGTGCTCTGTTCTTATTTTGTTTTCTCAGGCTTAAAATTCCATTTAAATCCATTACCACTTAATCTAGTTCTTGATAGGATTTGATTTACAAACAAAAGTTGTTTGATTTATTATGGATTAATGTTTAAATTTTTTAATTAAGTCGAAATAAAGCCTGATTGTCTCTGGAAATATAAAAACAACAGTGCATGTTAAATAAAGTGAAAACTCAAACTTTGTAATTTATAAATTCAGTATTATAAACTAAATACATAAACAAAAACATGATTATTAACAGTAAAATCATAAATTTAAATTGGGAATAAGGGTGCAGTTCTGGGATGAACTGAAAAGGGGATATTGGGATTTTGGGTGATCTCTGCAATCTGGAAGGTCGAGACTTTGGGTAATGATGGAGGAGTGACTATGGTTGATGGAAAAAATGTCTGATGGTGATGCATTTCATCGAGGAGGAAGCGGTGGTGGATTCTTGTTTGTAACCCTAGTTTAACCAGGCTAGGTAGTTTGATCAATCTCGGTTTATACAATTGATCAAGTGCGATGGGGCTTTGTGTGATGGAAGTAGCTGTGTTGGCGAGGTAAGGGCGGAGTTGCATAATCTATGGTGGTCGGAATTTCATGGTCGAGGCGTGCCAGGTTTGGGTGCAGTGGTTCCTGTTTTGTTCCAGGTGTGGTTGAAGCACTCGAATTTGATTTCGAGTCTGGAGGGTCGATCTGATGATCGTGGTGTGTTGTCTGAGCGTTTGCCGATGTGAGGAGATCATCGGTGATGATCTGAGATGATCAACGTCATCGTGCATGTGCACGTTGCACAGTTGTTCTGTTGGAGTTTGTGTTTGGTTTGGGTTTTTCTGGTCTCGTGTTTTTCTCAAAGCAATCTGATAATTTGCTCGAGGGAGTTTGGTTTGGACTCGAAGCATTGTGGATTGGCTCTGGTTAAAATGATATTACAGGTTTAACAGAAACCTGTTTATTTCTGTTTTAAAACTTTTAAAATGAAATTTAAAAACTGAAGTTTAAATGTAAAGTACAGTTTTAAATAAGTTTTAAATTAAAGTTTAAATCTGGAATTCAAGTTAGTTTGAATCTCAGTTTAGAATAAAATAAGGTTTTTAAATTTATATTGTTTTAACTACTTTAATAATGGTTAAATGGTTTGAATTTTAAAATGAAGTTTTAAAATGTAAGTAAAGTTTTATAACCTAAAGTCTAATCTGGATTCAAATTTAAATTCCAGTTTTGAAATAAATGAAAGTTTTTTTAATTTAAAATGATTTAAACAACTTTGAATGTTTAAAGTGTATTTTAAATTGATTTGAATTTAAAATGAATTTGGTTTTTATATTCTTTTAAACTTCTTTACAAGTTAAATGTTTCATTAACATGTGAAATTAAAGATTTTTGAACTTTGTTAAAGTAAATTTGTAATACTTTTAAATCTTAAATTTAAATGAAATTTGGAAGCAAAATTTAAAGTAAATTGTTTTCAAATGCTTTGTTAATGATAATTTGATCATTAATAAGAAAATTGTTTTTATCTTTAAATAAATAAAGATTTAATGATTTGTAATTCATTAAATAATTAAGTTAATTTAAATGGATAATTGATTAATCTAATTAATTAGTGAAAGGATAATTAATTAAAGTAATTAAGGGTTTTTAATTAATTAATTAAAGTTTAAGATTAATTAATTAAGGAATAATTAATTTGTAATTAAGGATTATTAATTAAAATGTTAATTAATGATTAAGAATTAATTAATGAAGTAATTAAGAATTAATTAAGTTACAGTTAACAATTAGTTAATTAAATAATTAGAGGTTAATTAATGCATTATTAATGATTAATTAATTTTTAATTAATAATGATTAATGTAAGTTTAATTACTTAAGAAAGTAATTAAAGAATTGTTAATAGTTAATGAAGCTCATTAATTTGAGATTATTTAATAATTAATTAATGTGATTAATTTTTAGTAATTAATTAGATTAATTAATGATAATTATTTGTGAAATTGTTTAAGATAATTACTTAATGAAAGTGATTAAGAAATTAATTACTTGATGTAATTAATTGAGTTTAACGTGATTGGTTAAAATTAATTAATTAAGTTTAATTAATTTAATCACTGGATGATAAATAATTACTTAATGTAATTAATAGGTTATAATAACTTAGTGAAGTGAGTAATTGATAATTACTGGATGTAATTAATGAAGGATGATTTAAAATGGAAGTAATTTGAGTGTAATTACTTTTTGTAATTAATCAAGGGATTAATTAGGATAATTGTAACGATCTAGAGTTTCTAGTCGTAAATTTTGAACATTTAGTTTATTCTAAATGTTAAATGTGGGTTTTAAATTGATTTTGAAATAAGGATTTTGTTAAATTAATAGAATTTAGTTGTAATTTTTAATATGGAAATTTCATTGGATTTGAATAATAATAATTAAATATTTGGAATTGTGATAATCGGTGAATCTGGATATAAACGGTTGTGAAATGGTTTCTAAAATTTATTTTAAGTCTATTTGAATTTAAATAGCGATGTTGGACTTTTGGATGGAATCAAAAGTCGATAAATTAAGATTTGGGATTTTATATCAATTTAATAATGGAATTTAATATTATAATAATGCAAATAATCAGATTTTGGTTCGAAGTGAATCAGAATAGTTTCTAATGTAATTGTAAAGTCTGTATGATTTATAATAGAGTTAGTAAAAGTTTAAAAGTGGAATTTTAAGTGATATCGACGATTTTGAAAATCGCTCGATTTAGTTGACGAGTTGAAATAGCCTTTCGGGGCACAGTCTTGGAATTTGACGAAACTAGTTCCAATGGATCCGTAATAGTTTATTATTATCGAATTTGAATTTTTGTAGCATTTGGAGTTACCGTTTGCCCGTACGGGTGAGAAACGCGTTGAAATTAAAATCGATAATTTAATATTTAAACTCGATTTAAAAAAGCTATCTTCCGCATACGATCAAATTAGCCTCCGAAACACGTTCCATTTGTGTTTGAAATGTGGGTAAAACATTATAAACGCCAGGCGGCACGTGTTATTTGGAGATCTTTTGAGAAAAAGCTCGTAAAATCAGAAATATTAATGGAATATATTAATAAAATAATATTAAATATGTATATAAATACTATTCTGGCCAAGACCCTAGTTTATATCGTTCGAGTCGCCGCTTATATTTTTAATGGTCGAAATACGTCAATATTCATCTCAAATTTTCGATTAATCCATCGATTACTAGTGAAATCTTCCAACTACGAAGACGAAGAGCCCATCGAGTTCTTCAAGTTGAACGGTGATGATTGGAAATGGCGTGACAGTTGAGGCAATAAAATGGTGTAAGGTGTTGCACGTTCATTTGAGGTTTTTGTGGAAAAATAGAGAACCAAGCTCGCTGATTTGGTAGCCGTGAGCGGAGTCCAGGTAGGCGCACCGATGGGTGGTGATGGATTGGCTTCGCAGGCGTCGAGGGTGGAGCGACGGGTAGGGTTTTGAGGTGGCCATTGGTTTTGTTAACCCTGGGAACTAGCGTGTTGGAGGAGAAGAAATCTTTGGCCAGATTTCATTAGGGCAGAACGAACGGCAGATTTTTTGTTTGGTATTAAAAAAAATATGTAAATATATTTTATTTTAAGTCGTATAATCCTTAAAAATTCATATGTTATCCATACGAGGTCGAAATCGGGCGAAACTGGCGATGCTGGAATCGCAGAGACGAGTGCTACGCAGTGGAGTAATTCTGGAATCATTCGGAGCAAGTAAAAATTTAGGTTAAATCGAACGCCTTTCGATTTAATTTAAATTTAAACGCTCATCGAAAACCCAAGGTGAGTTAATCTCACTCAAATCTGGATACCAGTTAATTTAAATAGCCAATATTTAAATGTTTGATTGGTTGTTTAGCCGAATATGATAATTATTATCAGATTGAATCTATATTTATTGGTTGTGCTAATACCTGTGGATGCAGGAAAACAGGTTGGAGGGATCCAACTGGATTCCTCAAAAATTGTAATTTTATTTTATATTTTGTGATATATCTCATTAGTAATTTTATTTTATCCACGAGTTTGTGAATAAAGATAAGCGTTATGGATTATACCGCTAATCGATGTTGATATGATCGAATCTGTGATGGTTGATGTTGTGCACTATTGTGTTAAACCCCTGGACTACACTACACACACACAAATATGGATTGCACGTGGAAATTGGTTAAGTCACGGGTTTTTGAAATAATTTTGAAATCGAATTTTTGAATCCAAATGGTTTTGGAAATAAATCAGATTTAAAGTGGAAATAAACTTTTAAAAGGAATTTCAAAAAAATAAAAGTTGTTTTTGAATAACTTAATTTAGTTTTGAAATTTGATTTAAATTTGAATTGAAAATTTGAAATTAAATCCTATGTAAAGAACTTATGATTTTAAAAAGGTTATGCATGTTTACATGAACTTAAACCATTTTAGAAAGTGTTGCTTTGGGAATTCATACTAATCCAAAGATTTTAACTTGTATAAATGAAATCAGATTTTTTCGAAATAAAAACTATTTGTTTTAAGACGATATATAAGCTTTCGTATTAGAAATGAATTTCCAATTTGTATTAAAGGATGTTCAAGTTGAATTGAATGGTTTTCCAAGTTATGAATGAATATTTGGAAATGGGTTTTGGAAGCTATAAGTTAAATCTTTGATTTAAAGATTTAAATAAGCTAATCCAATTGAGGTGGAAATTGTTTTGATATCCATGAATGGATCTTTGTGAAACTGGGTGAACTTTGTGAAATGAATCTTTTATTTAAAAGATTTAAAATGGTAATTTGTTTAAACCATTTGATAGAAAAGTTTTGGATAATAAGTTGTGACTTAACTGAAATCCCAATATCCATATGTTTTTAAATTTACGCTCATTATTCAGTTTAGCCGGGATAGCATTTGAAGACTGGTGGTGAAGACCGGGTATTTTCGAGAATGAAAGGATAGCCCGTCGATTGTCTCGGCAGTGAGTCGCGCCGGTATAGAGATTTCTTAAGTGATGGGAAGTCCGATCGGGATTGTGAATACCTGGATTTGCAAGGGCTTCTTCGGAAGTGCCTTCAGTTCTGTTCGAACCCGAAACAGACTTGTATGGATGTGTGTTTGACATTACACTTTGAGATGTAAAGCTGGTTTCTATCAAATACATTTCTGTTGGTGGTGGAGATTTATTCTCTTAGCTTAACACCCTTCTCTGAGACGTACGAGCTCAGAGGTTATGTAGTTGATGGTTACTTGTAATACATTCCCAATTTGGTAATGTGGCATGCTAAGTGCTGCTGTGTGTTAATGATCATTTGTTAATCATTTGTGATCGAAGCATGGCTTTGTAAAAAAGCGTAGCTTTGTGGACGTGACTTCGTCGAGCCTCACAACCCGGCAATGGCCGAAACAGGAATCGTGGCAGCAAGGTTATTTGGGAGTAGCTCCCCCTGAGGGTATGATTATTTCCTTCTGGATAAAAAGTGGTATCATGGTATGGAGCCCAGATATTTACTTATGTTGATTTTTTATAAAAAGTGGTATCATTGTTTTTGAGATCTCACACCAGTCCCATGACTGACCTGGACTTTATTGTTCTCTTTCCACACAGGCAGCCTAGAGTCAGGTTATCATTATTCGGGAGCAAAGTCAAGAAGTTGCTGTGGAAATCAGGAGTTGAAGCTGGATGGCGAGGCGTATCACTTATATATGTAATATATCTTCCCGCTATTTGTTGTTGTACACTCTGATAATGTAATGTGATGTAATGTAATAACTGATATAGTGATTCTGTTTAAAGATATTTATTTATCTATTATATTTGTTCCGCTGCGAAATGTGAGATTCTATTTATTATTTCTGTTTCTTCTTTCTTCTTCTTCTACCTCTTTCTTCTTTAAACCCTAACGGTTCAGTTTTCCGACAATCGACTTTGCGGAATTTGATACAGTGGACGTATTGATGTAGACTTTCGGGCGATGAAAAATCGGGCTTGTTACAATAATTAATTATAGAGAAATTAATTTATTTAATGAAGTAATTAAGGGTAGTTAATTACTGAATGTGATTAATCAAGAGTGATTAATAATTATTTTTTAATTAAAGATTAATTACTTATTGTAATTAATTTAAATAAAGTAATTAATTACAATGTAATTAGGGATCATTAATTAATATAATTAATGATGTAATTAAGGGTTGATTAATTAAGATTAATTAATCAATAATAAGTGATTAAGAGTAATTAATTAATGTAATTAATTAAGCATTAATGTAATTAATTATAGTTAATTAATTAATTTGTGAAGTAATTAAAGGTTAATTACTGTTTTGGGTTAAGTATAATTAATTTGTGAAATTAACTAAGGAAAATTACTTGAATATAATTAAAGGATAATTAATCAAGGGTGATTAATCAAGATAAATACTTGAAAGATAATAAATTAATTGATTGGCAATTAATTAATGATTAAGTAAGATTTATGTGATGAAAGTAATTAATTTAATTTATTTTAAATTAATTAGAGATGAAGTGATTAATTTAATTCACTTTAAATTAATTAGAGATGGTATAGATCATTGCTTATGTATGGATGGATGATATTGATTCCCTTGAATGGTTTAAAATCTCAGATATGAGATAATTAATGCTATGTATGGATGCTTTAGTTGAAGTATGAAGATAATATGAATTATCTATTTGTGATGATAATATGGATTATCTGTTTGTGATGATAATGTGAATTATCTGTTTATGTTGATAATGTAGATTATCTATTGTGATATATGAATTATCTATCTGTGTGTATATAGATAATAGAATTGAATTATTTTAAACTTTAAAACAACTTGGCCTTAAAAGATACATTTTGGATTTCGATGAGACCGGGATCAGGTTTCTAGATTTGGATATCCGAAAACAACATCGATCCAAATAAACAATAGGTCGTGAATCTCAATTGAAGATGAAGATTCAGAGTGCAAGAGTTATCGTCGTTAACTCTGAGGGTGATTCCAAAATGAGTGTAACGAGATAATGCCTTTGGTTTCATTCGAACCCGGAACGAACTTGTATGGATTGAATGCTTTCAGAACATTGTCAGGTGGACGATGAGCATTCTAAGGTAGATGTGTTCTATAAAGGTAATCGTAGCCTCATGCCTCATCAACCGGGAATGGCTTAAACAGGGGAGGCCCAGCAAGGCTAAGTGGGTCATGCCCAAGTAGGATGAGATTTTCCCCTATCTAGAAGTCCCTTTTTGGTCAGCTGTGTGGGCAGTTGGATATGCGCACCAACTGCGGGGTTGTCTTGATCGGGACTATCTAGTAAGGAATGGTTTCGGCCTTGTGTTGCAGGGGATTGGGAGTAATTCTCGATACAGTGATAGGCCCCGTACTGTGACGGGTGGTACCCCAGTAGCCCTGCCATTGTATGGAATCCAAAATCCAATAAGTGCCATCGGATTTGATTGTATTACCCACTTTTGTGGCTAGTAGCTGGAATTTAATGAATGTAACAATTTCGGCTATTTTCTATTTACTTGAAAACCCTAGACCCTATTATAACATTACTGGATTTCCTATCAAATGTTTTGGTTAGCGTAAGGTTAAAACTTTTCCATGCTTATGTGTGGGAAATCTGACGTGATACCTTTTCTTTTTAAAGGTTTTTCAAAGTTAAGCAACCTTAACCTGTTACTCACACTAAACCCATGTCTGACCGGAGTTTATCTTCTGTTTTTCTTAAACTCTTGGGTACTCAAATTTTTACGAGTGGCCAAAGGATCAGGTTAGCTTTGACGAAGTGTGGAGGAGCAATGGAGCAGGAGGCTTCAGCGTTGTAGATATGTATAGTGTTCCGGTGTGTTTGGTATCTCTGTATTGTATTGAGCTGTAATAACTAGACAGGAGTTTATAACTGTCTAGTATGTGATGTATAATCTATGTAACTCTGATTCTTGTATACTATGTAATACTTATGTTATTAATATAATTTATTCGTTCAGCTGTTGAGATTCTGATGTTGTTTCTTCTTTCTTCTCTATCTTTTCTCTTTTCTATCCCCTTCTTTCTTATTAATGATGCGTCATTCTGTGGAGAGAATGGCGGGTCGTCACAGTGGTATCAGAGCGCTAGATTGAGTGAATACCTAGGCTCTGGAGTGGTGTCTTTCGTGAGAGAGCGTACTTGAATTTTTATATATTTATATATTATTTCTACCTATTTGGTTGGGTTATCCGTTCGGGTTTTCCAGTATAAGTTATAAAGGTAGAAGGGGTAGTGGTGTGTGTAACACGACTACCATTGGTTGGAGTCTGAAGTGTTTGAGGTTGGAAGTGTATTTGTCGAGCCTGTAGACCTAATACTGTCTCGAGTGAGCTTTACAGTGGTGTAGGATTTCATTGATCTCTGAAGGAAACCTTTTAAAGGTTCGGAGTTCATTTTTGAAGTGCAAGTTTGGATGAGTTAGAGTTTGGATCTATCGGCTTGGCAGAAGCGAGTGATGGTATCTTGGCAACCTCAGGAAGTAGTAGCCGCGTGATGAGATGCAGTGAATATGAATTGTGTTCAAAGATGTTTCTTTGGAACAAGTTTTAAGAAAGTGTGTTTGCTTTGGTGATGTGGCCGAGTTCAGCAAGGTGTTTCTGTTTGGTTTAGGGTCCGAATTTCTCGAAGAGCCTTGGATTAGGAAGTCTTTGGCATCTGTGTTAACAGTGCAGGTCGGGGTGTTCTGTGTGCTGGTAGGAAGGTCTTTTGGCTGAGCAGTTTTTCTAGAGGTGGAGTTCAGAAGCACCAAAGTGGATCCATTTCTTCGATGGATTGGCTAGATCAACGTAAGTTATTCTGATTGGTAAAGGGAGAACAGTTTTTCTCTGGAATTAGGCTGGGTTGATCGCAAAAGTGACTTGCGATAGTTGAGTGTTCTCTTGGGTTATCAGAGTTTTTCTGAATGCCTTCAGGAAAGTCAGAGGTTTGTCTGCATCTGGAGATTGAGTTTTATTATTGACTATGCTTCTAGGAGTGGAATAGGTGGTTCATCTTAGTAGAAGGAGAACTTCTAGAGAGAGAGTTTGGTGAAGCAGGTTCTGGTGGAACTTCTGAGTTTTCTTTATGGATCTGTTGAACCATATTTCTGGGATGTGTTGTCCAGTCTGTGCTCGTGTTCATCATCAGCATTCTCATCTACTCCAGATCAGAGTTATGTAGCGAAAGCAGTTTAGGCGTGCTTTTGTTTTGTCTTTTACGGATGGGAGAAGTAAGTTCGGTCTTCTGATGTTGGTGGAGTAGAGTTGTGTTCTTTGGTTATTGGTTGATCATGAAAGGATCATTTTGATGAGTTGTTTTTGGTCTAGTTTGTTTCTAGAGGCATCAGCGAAGGTTGAGCTAATTAGTAAGGATGTAGGCAGCCCACGATCGTCCGAAGAGTTTCGTGAATAAGAGACGAAGGAATTTGGATTTCTGAGTCGGAAATTTGGTTTTGGATAAGTTTTCTCCCGATCGAAGGAGCTATAAGTTTTGGTAAGTCTGGGAAGCTAGCTCCGAGGTGTTTTGGATCTTTTTTGTGTTCTTGTAAGGATAAATGATTGATCTACAGGATTGAATTGCCAGTTTGGATAACTGGGATTCAGTAAGTTTCACATATCTATGAGGGAGTACATGTTCGATCTATCTCTGGTTTTGGAACCAGTAATTTAGAAGGTTTGGTTGTTGAGTCAGACTTGTCTATAGCCTGATATCCTGTTTAGTTTTGTGGATCTAGATGAGTAAGAGCCCTGTAGCTTAGTACTATAGATTGTTTGGATTCTATAGAGCGAGTATTCCGGTAATTATACTTGGAAAACTCTAGGAAATTCTATCCAAAATTTTGTCTGGATGGTTAGATTTGTTTGATTGTGTGAATTGGTTGCTATGGTTGTTAGCATATGATTAATATATGCTTCTGATTTAAAATTTAAAAATCTTTAATGAGATTATTAAGTTACCTTTGTTTTAAATTTCGAGGACGAAATTCTTTTAACAGGGGAGGAATGTGATATCCCAGAATTTTTGGCAATATCAATTTAATAATCTGTGTTAAAAATTAAATTGATTTGATAATTTTTGTTAACAAATTTGAGTTGATTTAATAATCTAATTAAATAAATATTTGACTGGTGAATTTTATCTTTTAAAAAGTTAATAAATTGTTTTCTATTTATAATGTATATGTATTTGTATATATTGTAAATAGATAAGCTCTGTATTAAATTTAATAAATAAAGTATATTTTCTAATTCTAAATATTTTTGGTAATTATGATTTAATTTGATATATTAAGCTTTTCAAAGCTATTTAATAAGTAACTATATGGTTTTAAATTGTTAAGGTAAGTGTTTAAATTTGTTTAAAATGATTTTGGCTTAAGTTTAAATTAATTAACAAAAAGGTTTGTTTTGTTTTCTTTTTAAAATATAGCTTGATAAGATAAGTAATTTATAATAAAGAGATAATTTCTTTTATAAATTTATTTCAAATTGACAAATGAGTTATTTTTAAACAATATTAATAATGTATTGTATTTACAAAAAAAATTTAATATAAAATAGAATTGTTTTTCAAATTGAATTGTGTAGTTATATATGTATATATATAACTTGATTTTTAAATTGGACTTTTGAATTTTTATTTTGAATTTGAATCCAAAGTTTCGAACTTCAATATATAGATATTTTAAATTGTTTTGAATCTTTTTAAAATATTTGTATAAACTTTTATTTCTAAATATAATTGTTTTATTTCTTGTAAAATTATCTATATATATAAAATATACTTATTAACTAATTACTTAAACATAATCTTTCATTAACATTTAAAAATAACTAATTAACTTAAAAGAGATGTGTTAATTGTTAAACATATCAATATGACAAATGTTAATCTATAGGACAAGTGTCATTTAGTTTAGCTTTTTCTTTTATTTTTTTTAAGTAAAGTTTAATCTTAGTCTATATATATACAAATCTCCTTCTTCATTTCTTTTCTTTTTCTAAATCTAAAGCCAAATACAAATCTAAGAACAACTTATAACCATTTCAAAACCAAATTTGAAAAGTAAAATCGGTAATCAAACTCTTCATATCAAAATGGAAAAATCCCTATACTTCATCACTCATGTTCAAACATGCAAACCAGAATCAAAATCCTGTACATTTTCAAATAAGAGCAAGCCTGCATCATATTATTTTTCTTCAATCTGGAGTTTTTCTGCATGCATATCTGAGTTCTAAAGCAATTGCATTTTTCAAATCAAAGCAACTCAATTTCTAACAAATAAGCAAAAGCATTTCAGCATTCAAGTGGAAGGTTTTAAAGCAAAAAGGAAACCGGTTTTCAAAAGCTGTTTTCAAATCAAAATGAAAGCTCTGTCTTCATTCTTTAATCAGGTGAGTAACTTTTAAAACCTAATGTAAATTTTGTTGCATGCTAATGTTGTTGAAATGAATATGCATTGTGAAGTATATTGTGTATACATATGAATGTTTGAATATGCATGCTGTGTATATGTGCTCTGTTCTTATTTTGTTTTCTCAGGTTCAAAATTCCATTTAAATCCATTACCACTTAATCTAGTTCTTGATAGGATTTGATTTACAAACAAAAGTTGTTTGATTTATTATGGATTAATGTTTAAAATTTTAATTAAGTCGAAATAAAGCCTGATTGTCTCTGGAAATATAAAAACAACAGTGCATGTTAAATAAAGTGAAAACTCAAACTTTGTAATTTATAAATTCAGTATTATAAACTGAATACATAAACAAAAACATGATTTTTAACAGTAAAATCATAAATTTTAAATTAGGAATAAGGGTGTAGTTCTAGGATGAACTGAAAATGGGATATTGGGTTTTTGGTGATCTCTGCAATCTGGAAGGTCGAGACTATGGGTAATGATAGAAGAGTGACTATGGTTGATGGGAAAAATGCCTGATGGTGATGCATTTCATCAAGGAGGAAGCGGTGGTGGGTTCTTGTTTGTAACCCTAGTTTAACTAGGCTAGGTAGTTCGATCAATCTTGGTTTATACAATTGATCGACTGCGATGAGGCTTTGTGTGATGGAAGTAGCTGTGTTGGCGAGGTAAGGGCCGGAATTGCATAATCTACGGTGGTCGGAATTTCGTGGTCGAGGCATCCCAGGTTTAGGTGCAGTGGTTCCTGCTTTGTTCCAGGTGTGGTTGAAGCACTCGAGTTTGATTTCGAGTCTGGAGGGTCGATCTGATGATCGTGGTGTGTTGTCTGAGTGTTTGCCGTTGTGAAGAGATCATCGACGATGATCTGAGATGATCAACGTCACCTTGCATGTGCACGGTGCAATGTTGTTCTATTGGAGTTTTTGTTTGGTTTGGTTTTTAGGTCTCGTGTTTTTCTCGAAGCAATCTGATAATTTGCTTGAGGGAGTTTGGTTTTGGACTCGAAGCATTGTGGATTGCCTTGGGTTAAAATGATATTACATGTTTAACAGAAACCTGTTTAGTTCTGTTTTTAAATTTTTAAAATGAAATTTGAAAACTGAAGTTTAAATGTAAAGTAAAATTATAATAAGTTTTAAATTAAAGTTTAAATCTGGAATTCAAGTTAGTTTGAATCTCAGTTTAGAATAAAATAAAGTTTTTAAATTTAAATTGTTTTAACTACTTTAAAGATGGTTAAATGGTTTGAATTTTAAAATGAAGTTTTAAAATGTAAGTAAAGTTTTAAAATCTAAAATTTAATCTGGATTCAAATTTAAATTCCAGTTTTGAAACGAATGAAAGTTTTTTTCCAATTTAAAATGATTTAAACAACTTTGAATGTTTAAAGTGTATTTTAAATTAATTTGAATTTAAAATGAATTTGGTTTTTATATTCTTTTAAACTTCTTTAGAAGTTAAATGTTTCATTAACATGTGAAATTAAAGATTTTTGAACTTTGTTAAAGTAAATTTGTTATCATTTTAAATCTTAAATTTAAAATGAAATTTGAAAGAAAAATTTAAAGTAAATTATTTTCAAATGCTTTGTTAATGTTAATTTGATCAATAATAAGAAAATTGTTTTTATCTTTAAATAAATAAAGATTTAATGATTTGTAATTCATTAAGTTATTAAGTTAATTTAAATGGATAACTAATTAATTTAATTAATTAATGAAATGGATAATTAATTAAAGTAATTAAGGGTTTTAAATTAATTAATTAAAGTTTAAGATTAATTAATTAAGGAATAACTAATTTGTAATCAAGGATTATTAATTAAAATATTAATTAATGATTAAGAATTAATTATTGAAGTGATTAAGAATTAATTAAGTTACAGTTAACACTTAGTTAATTAAATAATTAGCGGTTAATTAATGGATTATTAATGATTAATTAATTTTTAATTAATAATGATTAATGTAAGTTTAGTTACATAAGAAAGTAATTAAAGAATTGTTAATAGTTAATGAAGGTCATTAACTTGAGATTATTGAATAATTAGTTAATGTGATTAATTTTTAATAATTAATTAGATTAATTAATGATAATCATTTGTGAAGTTATTTAAGTATAATTACTTAATGAAAGTAATTAAGGAATTAATTACTTAATGTAATTAATTGAGTTTAATGCGATTACTTTAAATTAATTAAGTTTAATTAATTTAATCACTGGATGATTTGATAAATAATTACTTAATGTAATTAACGGGTTATAATAACTTAGTGAAGTAATTAATTGATAACTACTGGATGTAATTGATGAAGGATGATTTAAAATGGAAGTAATTTGAGTATAATTACTTTTTGTAATTAATCAAGGGATTAATTAAGATAATTAATTATAGAGTAATTAATTTATTCAATGAAGTAATTAAGGGTAGTTAATTACTGAATGTGATTAATCAAGAGTGATTAATAATTGTGGTTTAATTAAAGATTAATTACTTATTGTAATTAATTTAAATAAAGTAATTAATTAAAATGTAATTAGGGATCATTAATTAATATAATTTATGATATAATTAAGGGTTGATTAATTAAGATTAATTAATCAGTAATAAGTTATTAAGAGTAATTAATTAAGGATTAATGTAATAATTATAGTTAATTAATTAATTTGTGAAGTAATTAAGGGTTAATTACTGTTTTGGGTTAAGTATAATTAATTTGTGAAATTAATTAAGGATAATTACTTGAATGTAATTAAAGGATAATTAATCAAGGGTGATTAATCAAGATAAATACTTAGAAGATAATTAATTAATTGATTGGTAATTAATTAATGATTAAGCAACATTTATGTAATGAAAGTATTTAATTTAATTTAATTTAATTTAATTAGGGATGAAGTGATTAATTTAATTCACTTTAAATTAATTAGAGATGGTGTAGATAATTGCTTATATATGGATGGATGATATTGATTCCCTTGAATGGTTTGAAATCTCAGATATGAGATAATTAATGCTATGTGATATGGATGCTTTGGTTGAAGTATGAAGATAATATGAATTATCTATTTGTGATGATAATGTGGATTATCTAGTTGTGATGATAATGTGAATTATCTGTTTATGTTGATAATGTTGATTATCTATTGTGATATGTGAATTATCTATCTGTGTGTATATAGATAATAGAATTAAATTGTTTTAAACTTTAAAACAACTTGGCCTTAAAAGATACGTTTTGGATTTCGATGAGACCGGGATCGGATTTCCAGATTTGGATATCCGAAAACCACATCGATTCAAATTAACTATAGGTCGTGAATCTCAAGTGAAGATGAAGATTCAGAGTGCAAGGGTTATCGTTGTTAACTCTAAGGGTGATTCTAAAATGAGTGTAACGAGATAATGCCTTCGGTTTCGTTCGAACCTGGAACGAACTTGTATGGATTGAATGCTTTCAGAACATCGTCAGGTGGACGATGAGCATTCTAAGATAGATGTGTTCTGTAAAGGTAATCGTAACCTCAAGCCTCATCAACCGGGAATGGCTTAAACAGGGGAGGTGTAGCAAGGCTAAGTGGGTCATGTCCAAGTAGGACGAGATTTTCCCTTGTCTAGAGGTCCCTTTTTATTTGGCTTGTAGGCAGTTGGATATGCACACCAACTACGGGGTTGTCTTGTTCGGGACTATCCTGTAAGGGATGGTTCTGGCCTTGTGTTGCAGGGGATTGGGAGTAATTCTCCATACGGTGATCTAGGCCCCGTACTGTGACGGGTGGTACCCTAGTAGCCCTGCCATTGTATGGAATCCAAAATCCAATAAGTGCCATCGGATTTGATGGTATTACCCACTTTTGTAGCTAGTAGCTGGAATTTAATGAATGTAACAATTTCGGCTATTTTCTATTTACATGAAAACCCTAGACTCTATTACAATATCACTGGATTTCCTATCAAATGTTTTGGTTAGTGTAAGGTAAAAACTTTTCCATGTTTATGTGTGGGAAGTCTTACGTGATATCTTTTCTTTTCAAAGGTTTTTCAAAGTTAAGCAACCTTAACATGTTACTCACACCAGACCCATGTCTGACCGGAGTTTATCTTCTATTTTCCTTGAACTCTTGGGTACTCAAATTTTTACGAGTAGCCAAGGGATTCAGGTTAGCTTTGACGAAGTGTGGAGGAGCAATGGAGCAGGAGGCTTAAGCGTTGTAGATATGTATAGTGTTCCGGTGTGTTTGGTATCTGTGTATTGTATTGAGCTGTAATAACTAGACAGAAGTTTGTAACTGTCTAGTATGTGATGTATAATCTATGTAACTCTGATTGTTGTATACTATGTAATACTTATGTTATTAATATAATTTATTCGTTCCTCTGTTGAGATTCTGATGTTGTTTCTTCTTTCTTCTCTATCTTTTCTCTTTTCTATCCCCTTCTTTCTTATTAATAATGCGTCATTCTGTGGAGAGAATGGCGGGTCGTTACAGGGTATGTATATTTATAATGTTGCCGTGTTTAAATTGTACTTATTGTCTATCTCATCAATTGTTTAGCTAATAGGTACACTAGGAAAACATGTGATAAAATGAATTAATGCTGGTTAAGATTACATTTGAGATCCAACTCGTACCAAAAAAGCAAATAATTAATCTACTCAAGTATTTCACTTTTATGTTAATGATGTATCCTCGAAAATAATTACCATATTTAAATAAAATATATAATCTACTCAAGTATGCCTTCGCAATCCTCCCTAATATAACTAACGTCTTCAACATCCATTTTGGTTATTTCACAATCGTCTTATAGATGGGTACCTTCCTCGATATAATCATTTGTCTCTAAATCGTGAAAACAACTTGGTGGTGCTTTCAACTTCTTGGTGGTGCTTTCATTATAACATACCAATTCAAAAAAATCATTTTCTATTGAATAAAATACTTGTCTCGCTTGAGAAGAAAGTATGTATGGATCTCTTAAAGACGTGCTTGGTTTTGATGTAAATTAAAAAGTGTGAACCATCATCAACATTTACTTCATTTCCTTTATGCGCCCGACAACACTTAAAAACAGGATTATAAAACACATGATAATCTAATAATATTATATCAGTCAATATTCCATGAAAATAAGTAGCCACATCAACCACTTGGGACATGCCTTTTGCGCTTGTTCTACACATAGTTGTTGCATCAAAAGTTACCCCACTATTATGAGTTTCTTTCCCCATATCTTTTATATGAAAACATTACCTATTGATGATATATCCTTAATGAAACAAGGCATTATACTTCGAATCAAAGGCAATCCATCTTAA
Organism: Allium cepa; assembly: GCA_030765085.1. NCBI lineage: Eukaryota > Viridiplantae > Streptophyta > Magnoliopsida > Asparagales > Amaryllidaceae > Allium > Allium cepa. Next base: position 403,711,741 of record CM060940.1, on the reverse strand, counting down.
CATCTCATTATGGTCCAAAAAGTACTTACAAAAAATTCCATTTAACATTAATATTTTAAGAGTAATATTATTAGTAAAATAAGAGTACATTTAAAATCCAACTAACCTTTCTTTTAATCAAATTGGAAAAAAAATTGTATGTGTTTCGCAAAGTAAGGTCGCTTTTTTTTCATGCACTATTCTGAATTTTCTAATTCCTCCAATGGAAACTAGTATAGAACAAACGATTCTAAGATATTACAAACACATCAAAATAATTAAAACAACGAAACATATACTTACTCTATAAATAGTTCCACCATGGCCATATTCATTAATAATCCTAAATGAGCACTTTCTTTCTCATTGAATAACAATGTAACTATCTTAGACATTGAGATTGGACGTCCCTCGAGTATTACACTACTTTTATAATCATTATTTCAAGCTTCTTTCTCCTCAATTTGTCCTGATTTTATCAAAAATTTACTTAAACTTCATGCATTCTTCTACAAGATGGGATTCTGTAATGCATCCCATCGGTCATGCATAGTTTCTTAAATAATCTTTAAGTGTCTTCATATATCTTTCAAATAGGTACATATATATCTTTCGAATGAGTACATCCAACAAAAATGAAATGGTCCACACATTAGTGCTTCCCTTCTAAGAAGAATAGAAAAATATACCATCATATCAAAAATGGTGGTGGAAATTTTTTTTTCAAGCTTGCATAAGATTTTAATAATCTCAACATTGATTTGTTTCAACTTCTCTCTATCAAGAACATATCGACATGATTTGTTGAAAAGGGAACATAAATGAATTATTGCTTTTCTTGCCTTCTTTGATAGTAATCCTTTTGGTGCTAGCAGTAAAAAGTGTTGTGTTAAGACATGGTAATCATGTTACTTCAATCCATCAATTTTGTAATCCTGCAATAAAGTCTGATTCTTCAAATTCGAACAAAAGCTATCGGGCCCTTTGAAATCGTAAAATCTTTTGTAGAATATTTTTTTCCCTTAATTTGATAACATGTATTGATTCGATGAAAGATATGTTCTATTCCCACGAGGTTGTTATGATGCTAATGTCTAACTCCCCAATCCTTTAAACCAAACCTAGAGTTGGTTCTATCTTTTAATTTATTACCCTGCAACGTCGTGTCCAATATGCTTTCAACAATGTTTTTCTCCACATGCATCACATCAAAATTATGATGTAATGGAAGTTTCTACAAAAATCAATTGTAATGCTCATTTTATTTTTCGACTATTTAAACAATGAAAAGTAAATTAACCACCAACCTCCCAATATGGCAAATTAAAAAATCGCTTCCTCTTTTCACCTTGATAACTCTTTTTGTAGGATCGTTAGCCTTATCATGTTCATCTTCTGTATCATAACCACTCTTCCACTTTCTACTTTACAACAACTTACTGTATTCTATATTATTGGTCTTCTCCCTTTTTTCTTTCTTGAAGTTATTAGGAAAATCCTTCAACAATGTAGAAATATTTCTCCATGTTAGAATTCTAGGAGCGCTAACTCTCCTCTTTGGTGTTATTGAACCTAGCCTTTTGTATCCACCTGAATTTGAAATAGTCCAAAATCTTCTTTGAACCATTTAGATGTTCTTTCGATTATGATTCAACTAACAGCAAAGAGTATTTACACCAATTAATGGGTAAGACTTTTCTTCTTTCACATGGCATCCAACGAGATTTTCATATGTCAGAAAATCATTAATCTTCCATAACAAAATTACTTTTAGTTTAAACAACATTTTACTAAATATATCATAAGCATCAACTCCGTTACTCCACAAATGATGCAGGTCTTCCACCAAAGGTTCCAAATATACATCAATATCATTCCCAGGTTGCTTTGGACCCTGAATAAGTAAAGTTAATGTAATATTTTATTTTTTGATACAAAACATAAGAGATATATTATAAATCACTAGCATTACTAACCTAAAACTATATTTCGACTTCAACATGGAAAATGGATTAAATCAATTACTAACAAGACCAAGTCTAAGATTACATGGATCGGTTGAAAAAGATTTCCACTTTTCATCCACCATTTTCCATGCCATAGGATCCACGGGATGACGTATTTTTCCACCGTTGCCTTTATTACTGAAATGTCATCTTAAATTTTCTACTATCTTTAGAGATCTATACATTCTTCTAAATCTATAAATTATTTAAAAATATGTCAACACTTTAGATGGAACACCTTTTATAATCTCTTCACGGTCTTGATTTATCTTCCATCTCAAAGAACCACATTTTGGATAAGTATTTAACTCTTTGTATCTATAACAACCCAAAATTTGAAACATTTTATTTTTAAATATATAATATTAAATATGAATTTTTAACCTCATTAAACACTTTTTAGTTAATAACTAGTTTTAGAAAAATTATTTTTGAAATATGTTTACGAAAATATATTCTTTGAATAAATATTTAAAATGTGACCAGAAAACATTTTGTTAAAAATCAACTTTTTATTCAATACAAGTTGTGTAAAGATTTTCAACTTGTATAGTTATCATATGAACACATTAATAAAAATTAAACATCTCTCCTATATTAACTAAAGATTAATGAAACTAGGTATTTAATTAATTAAAGAAAGAGCACTAAAGAACCCTTAATGATATAATGATTTAAGGATAGTATGGTGGTGTAAGGGTATAGTTGTGTAAGAGTAAGGTATGCATGTTCTCATGCATGGAAGGGGATGGGGCTTTTCTAAAATTTCCACACATTTGCTAATTCTATAAATACACACGCATACTCACTTCATCCCTTACCAAATCTTCACTTCTTTCTCTTCTTTCTCTTCTTTCTCCTTCATTTAGGCATGATTTATGTGGAGATAATGGGCTTTTTCCATGAGTAATATAGGGTGCTAGTAAGTGGCCTTAGGCTGTGAGAAAGCATGTGAGAAGAGGTGATGGATGTGAGTGAGGAGGAAGGAATAAGGCCTTAGGGCCATGAGCATAAGGGAGAGGAAAGAAGGTGGCCATAAGCTTTATGAAGGTGGAAGTCTCGGACGTGTGATTTAGAGAGAAGAAGGATGGGTTTTAGTAATGTTTTGATGAAGTAGGAAATGTTAGTTCAAGTGTCGTTGTGACTGAATGTTTAGAGGAAAAGATTTGATTTGAAAGTTAGTTAATCTCACTTTGAATGAAGGTAATTATCCAAATTAATAAGTGATAATATTTTTTGATAATTGCTTGCTAATCACATTTTAATATTTCTTGCTATTATTAGTAATAACAGACTTTAACCACATAAAGTTACACTCTAGATTATATGCTTTGTAAGTATGTAAATTTTTAAAGTAGTTGGCTTATAAACCATTGAATTTTGATAAGTTCATTTGAGCATTTAAAATAGACATATTGATTTGTATATATGTTAAATACATGTTTAATAGTAGTATGGTTTGAAATTGGAATCATATATACATACCAAAAGAAATGACACTAAATATGGAATTGAATATGAAATTGTTTGTACAGCAATAGTCGCTATAAATGCACTTTGAAATCCCTTTACTTAATTTATGAAAAAAATGATGATTTAAGAACATATTTTGATATAACTTAGTTTGGTTAGATTACAAACTTCTCTAAGTGTTTTTAAGCAAAGGATGTGTTTTGAAAAGTTACAGAAAAGCAAATCGTATTTGTAAAAGATTGAAGTAAAAATGTCGATATATCGACACTTTTAAATAACTTGTTTTTGGAAAATCACGTTTACTTTTGTAGAAATTTTCTTAGGTTTTTCTTTACCTTATAAGTGGATAATATATTATTTTTATTATCAAAATTTTGAAGCTTAAATCATTTGATAGGTAGTTGGATGAAGTGGTAAAAGTTATAATGAAATAGTCGTTATACGAGCACTTCGAAAAAATACATCATTTTCGAAAATTTCTATAAAATAATTAAAAGGTATTCTTTAGGATTTTTCTTGATGGTTTCCAAGTAACCAAAGTATACTAATTGTTATAAAAAGAATGGGTCTAAAATCAATTGTTAAGATGTTGAAAACTAGACGCAAAGTTGTAGCAAAAATATGTAAAAACTTGTAACAGAACTTTAGACAGCATTTTCGAAATTCAGATATTTGAAACTATAAATTGTTTATAAAGGATATTTAAATTTCATATTTTATCTAATCTTTTTAGGGTTGTTTTCTAATTTATAATAGGTTTTTTTAGTATAGGCTTCATATTTAAACATATTTCTAATAATTACATAAGTTTTGAAAAAGGTAATTAACTTCGCTTAAATGTTAAAATTCGACGAATATACTTATCTATTCATGAGATTCAAGAATGAAATGTCTAGGTAAGGCTTTGATTGAACTAGTGCTCTAACTTACCTAGCTTCACTCTTGGATGAGAAATTGTATATGTTGGAATGTCAAAAGCGAGTTAAGTATATTTCATTAATGACATCTGTTTAGTAGAATAAATCTCCGTTCTGCTATTATATAAATTTGGACTTTTATTTATATACCGGTTAATTTTGATTTATGTGTTATTATTCAATTCGTTGAATTGTTGATAATAATGTGTTTTTATTATTGTTTGTTTGACTGTTTGAATTGTGCTCCGCCTGTTTATGAGCAAATAAAATTTCAATGCATCGGTTGGGTCGAAACACATACCTTATGATTAGAATTTTCATAGTTTGACTATAAATGATGCAGCGCACCAGGCCTTGAGTCACGTGAGCGACCTAACACATGCCTTGAGTCGCGTGAGCAACCTAATACATGCCTTGAGTCGCGTAAGCGACCTAACATTGTGCCTTGAGTCGCCTAAGCGACCTATGAAGCTAACGGCTCAGGAAAATAAGGTCGCATTTCTTAAGTCGCTCGGATAAGCCGCATTGTTATCTTAAGTTGCTCATTCTTATGTCGCGCCATGATCGGTCGTTGGTTCTTAAATCGCTTGCCTTATGCCGCAGTTCTTTAAGTCGTTCAGCATGCCACATCTCTTAAGCCGTTCGCAGGCCATTTCTTAAGTGGCTTACTATATGCCGTATGGTGCTTATGTCGCTGATCTTCTTATGTTGTATTGTTGTACTGATATGTCGCTGATGTTATGTCGTATTTCGTATGATGTGTTAAGTCTCATGTACAGTAAGTCGTATGTCGTGTGATTGTGTTAAGTCGCATGTACCTTATGTCGTATGTTGTCGTGATGTATTGTTTCTTAAGTCGTTTGCTATTTGTTAAGTCGTATGTTGCGTTTCTTATGTCGCAGGTGTTAAGCCGTGTAATGTTGGGCTGTGAGTCGCTGTGTTGAGTTGTATTTTCTATAAATAGGGGTGTGTCGTCATTGTAAAAAGGGCATTGATTTTTGAATAAAATTGTTTGTGTGATTTTTCCACTTTTGTTGAAATTGAGTGTGATCTCCTTCTTCTTCCATCTTCGGATATTCAAGTGCGCTCGAATCAACGAATTTGAAGCTGATTCACGGAATCTCGTGCGTGAGATCAACGTCGAAGAATCGTAGATCTTCTAACGCAGAATCGTGCACGATCAACGTGTTGAAGATAGCTAGAATCTGGTATCTCGAGAGATCAACGGATTTGGGCATTTATCATTCTATCAGGTTTACTTGACACGAAATTATTTCGTGAGGAAGAAAGCTGCGCCAAATTGGTATCAAACATTATTAACACGTCAAAGTTTATAACTGCTGCATCACTTAATTGGTATCAAAGCATTATCAGCACGTCAAAGTTATATCCGCTGCGTCACTCAATTGGTATCAGTGCCTAGTTCGAATCCTAGTTTAGAGCTAAGTAAGATCAAGAGAGGTTTGAGCCGAACCAAAGTTAGAGCCATATCGAATCCATATCAGTTCAAAGCCGTGCAGTTCAGATCCAAGTCAGAGCCGAGCCAGATTTAAGCCATTTCAAAGTTAGATTGGAGACGGAAACGAGATTGTTTGAAGATCATGCTCCGAGACGTGCTAATCGCTATCATAATGTTGAAGATGTGTATAGAAGACAAGAAGCTGAACAGATGGAACAACGTATCAATGAAAAGTTCGATGAGGGTATTGAGAAGTTAGAGAAATTGATGAAGGACATGAATCAAAGTCAAAGGAGAACTTCACTAGTTTCGAACCATAGTGGAAACAGGGTTTCACCATCGGTTTTGGGAGAAAGGAGAATGTTACCCTAGTCTTATCGAGATAGGAGAGAATCTTCAGTTTCAATGAGGCGAGAACACCGTGAGTATCGAAATGAAGAAAGAAGAACGCGACGTGAGTTTGACAATGAATCAGATCATGATGTTGAAAGAAAGGGTAGAAGGGACATGTATGGTCGAAGGGATGTAGATGGACGGGATCGATATCGAAGTACATATGTTTTTGAGAAGGATGGTGATGGAGGTAGTATTCATTATCTAAATCGAGGCCAAATGCGAAATCAATATCTTGATTCAGGAAATGATCGTAAATGGGAATCAGGTATGAGGATGGAAATTCCAGAATTCAAAGGTGGTATGCAAGCAGAAGAATTTATTGATTGGTTATCTAATGTTGAAGAAATTTTGGAATTCAAAGAGGTGCCTGAGAATCGAAGAGTTCAATTAGTTGCTACAAGGCTAAGGGGAAGAGCTATGGCTTGGTGGCAACAAACTAAACTAACTCGGAAAAGAATGGGAAAATCAAAAGTTTTCACTTGGGAGAAGATGAGAAAGATGATGAAAGCAACTTTCTTGCCATACAATTATCAATCTCTTATGTATCAACGATTGCAGAATTTGAGACAAGGGACGAGGACGGTGAATGATTATGCAGATGAATTTTATCAGTTGATTGCAAGTAATGATATTATGGAAACATAGGAACAGTTAACAGCTAGATATATTGGAGGGCTACGAATGTAAATTCAAGACATGGTGAATATGTTTAATCCAATGTCTGTTGCTGAAGCACATCAAAAAGCTCTTGCTTGGGAGAAACAAGGGAGACGAGGAGGTGGTGTGTTTACAAGTTCTAACAATCAGAATAAAGGTGCTAGTAGCAGTGCTAATGTTTCCAAGGCAGTCAATAAACCAATTGTCAAAGAAACCGCTAAAGCAAAGGTCAATGACAGTATCAAATGCTATAATTGTCAGGAGTTTGGTCATAAAAGCAATGAATGTACGAAGCCAAAGGAGAGAGCATTAGTTGCAGAGGAATGTGAGTATGAGGATGTGGAAGCTGAAGTTGATTATTCTCAACCATCAGAGTTTGATGAAGATGAAGATTTTGTGTCAGGAGATGAAGGATGTAATTTGATGATAAGAAGGTCTTGTTTAGTGCCAAAGCATGACAATGATTCTAGTTGGCTTAGAAGCAATATCTTTCAGTCTACATGTACTATCTTGGGGAAGGTTTGTCGATTTGTTATTGATGCGAGAAGACGTAATAACATTATTTCTGAAGAAGCCGTCACAAAGTTAGGGTTGAAGACTGAAAAACACATTAGACCTTATAAATTGGCATGGCTAAAGAAAAGTGGAGAAGTGATAGTGGGAAGATGAGAATTTGTTACATTTTCTATTGGGAAGAAGTACAAAGATGATATATGGTGTGATGTTGTTGATATGGATGTGGGTCATTTACTATTGGGAAGACCATGGCAATGTGACAGAGTTGTACAACATAATGGTCGCACCAACAGCTACAGTTTTCATGTTCGAAGGGACACAAATTACCTTAGTTCCTAAGATGCGTGAACAACGCGAAAGCAAGTCAGAGAAGAAGGTCGAATCAGCTAGTTTATTATCTTCGAGAGAATTTGTTGAAGAGGTGAAAGACAGTGCTGAAATGTTTATGTTGATTGGGTATGAAGCAAGCGAAGATTTTGAAATTCCTACGTAGGTTAGACCAGTGTTGAATGAATTTGAAGATGTTTTTCCTGCGGAATTACCCAAGGAATTACCGCCGCTGAGAGAAATACAACATCAAATTGATCTAGTGTCAGGTGCTGTTTTACCGCATAGGCCACATTATCGTATGAGTCCGAAGGAGCATGAAGATTTTAGGAGACAAGTTGAGGAGTTGCTTAAGCAAGGGCGTGTTCGAGTGAGTCTCAGTCCTTGTGCTGTACCAGCTTTGTTAGTGCCGAAGATAGATGGTTCATGGAGAATGTGTACAAATAGCAGGGCGCTCAACAATGTCAGATACAGATTTCCTATGCCAAGACTTGATGATCTATTGGATCAACTTAGCGGGTCTGTAATCTTTTCAAAGATCGATCTTAAGAGTGGTTATCATCAGATTCGCATAAGATCAGGTGATGAATGGAAGACAGCATTCAAAACTGGGGAAGGATTATATGAATGGCTGGTTATGCCATTTGGTCTATCTAATGCACCAAGTACATTTATGAGGGCGATGAATCAAATTTTCAGACCTTACATTGGGAAGTTTGTTGTTGTTTACTTTGATGATATCTTGATCTACAGTGCAAGCACAGAGGAGCACATTCAACACTTGCGCAAGGTGTTAACTATTCTTCGTCAAGAACAGTTCTATGCAGCGACGAAGAAATGCGTGTTCATGACGCCAAGTGTTTTATTTTTGGGATATATTGTATCGAAGGAAGGGATACAGGTGGATCAGAGTAAAGTAGCCGCAATCAGAAATTGGCCACAGTCCAAAACTATAACAGAAGTCAGAAGTTTCCATGGGTTAGCTTTATTTTATCGAAGATTTATACCGCACTTTAGTAGTGTAATGGCCCCTGTTACTGATTGTATAAAGGGAAAGAAGTTTTCATCGACGGAAGAGGCAGGATATGCTTTTGAGAAAATCAAGGAACTTTTAACCTTAGCACCAATTCTGTTGTTGCCAGAATTTCAGTTACTATTTGAGTTACATACGGATGCATCGAAAGTTGGAATTGGAGGAGTGTTGAGTCAGAAGGGTCGTCCAATTGCGTATTTCAGTGAAAAACTTTCTGGAGCAAAGATGAGATACAATACTTATGATGTGGAGTTTTATGCTATTGTGCAGGCTATGAAGCATTGGAGACATTACTTGTTCCACAAAGAATTTATTTTTTATACGGACCATGAAGCATTGAAACATTTGCAAGGGCAGGATAAAATTGCAGCTAGGCATGCATCGTGGATAGCTTATTTGCAGCAATTTACATTCGTTGTGAAGCACAAGTCTGGAGTAACTAATCGCGTTGCGATGCATTGAGTCGAAGGAGTGGTTTGCTAACAACTATGCGAGTAGACGTGTTGGGTTTTGACTTACTTCCAGATTTGCTTACTTCAGATTCATATTTTTCCGGAATCCTAGACAAAGTCAAGCAAGGAAGCATGGATGGATATATGTTGGTTGATGGTTTTCTGTTTAGAGGAAATCAGTTGTGTATTCCAGATTACAGTCTACGAATGAAAATCATCAAAGAATTGCATGAGGAAGGACACATGGGTCACGATCGTACTATGTAGTTGATCTCAAAGTCTTATTTTTGGCCGTCAATGAGGAAGGAGGTTGAAAAATTTGTTCAGAGGTGCCATATTTGTCAAGTTTCAAAGGGGACCGCGACAAATGCAGGTTTATATATGTCGTTGCCTATACCTACTAAACCATGGGTGGATGTTAGTATGGACTTTGTATTGGGTTTGCTGAGAACGCAACGTGGCAATGATTCTATTTATGTGGTGGTTGATAGTTTTTCAAAAATGGCACATTTTATCGCATGCAAGAAAACGGCAGATGCAGTTAATGTTGCACTGTTATACTTCAGAGAGATCAATCGACTTCACGGATTTCTTGAATCTATCGTATCGGATAGAGACGCTCGTTTTCTGAGTCATTTTTAGATGGGTCTATGGAGAATGGTCGGGACAAAGCTGAAATTTAGTAGTGCTTATCATCCACAGACGGATGGACAGACAGAAGTTGCGAATAGATCCCTAGGTAATCTATTGAGATGCCTCGTGAATAACAATTTGAAGAGTTGGGATTCCAAGCCGTGTCAAGCTGAGTTTGCAAACAACCATGCAGTTAATCGTAGCACTGGTTTCAGTCCATTCCAGGTTGTTTTTTCAACAATTCCGAAGGGACCATTGGATTTATCTATAGTACCACAGCAGAAAGGAGTGATCAAACGAGCTAGTGATTTGGTGAATGAGTTGCAAGAATGCCACAAAGTTGTGTAGGAACGATTGCTTAAGGCGAATGAGAAATATAAGCAATCCGCAGATATCAAACGATGACATGTTGAATTCAAAGAAGGAGATTTTGTATATGCAGTATTGAAGAAGGATCGATTTCCTATTGGTGCTTACAACAAGCAAACTGCTAGAAAGATTGGTCCTTTGGAAATCGTAAAGAAGATCAATGAGAATGCTTATCAGTTAAGATTGCCAGATCATATCCATACTGCCAACGTTTTCAAAGTCAAACACTTGATTCCATATCATGAGAATAAGCATGTCGAAGAAGAGGAAAATGTGAATTGGGGGTCGAATTCTTTTCAACCAGGGAAAGATGATGCAACGCACTAGGCCTTGAGTCGTGTGAGCGACCTAACACATGCCTTGAGTCGCGTGAGCGACCTAAGACATGCCTTGAGTCGCATGAGCGACCTAACACCATGCCTTGAGTCGCCTGAGCGACCTAACGACCTATGAAGCTAACGGCCCAGGAAAACAAGGCCGCATTTCTTAAGTCGCTCAGATAAGCCGCATTATTATCTTAAGTCGTTCATTCTTAAGTCGCGCCATGATAGGTTGCTGGTTCTTAAGTCGCTTGCCTTATGCCGCAGTTCTTTAAGTCGTTCAGCATGCCACATCTCTTAAGTCGTTCGCAGGCCATTTCTTAAGTCGCTTACTATATGTCATATAGTGCTTATGTCGCTGATCTTCTTATGTTGTATTGTTGTACTGATATGTCGTTGATGTTATGTCGTATGTTGTATGATGTGTTAAGTCGCATGTACGGTAAGTCGTATGTCGTGTGATTGTGTTAAGTCTCATGTACCTTATGTCGTGTGTTGTTGTGATGTATTGTTTCTTAAGTTGTTTGCTATTTGTTAAGTCGTATGTTGTATTTTTTATGTCGCAGGTGTCAATCCGTGTAATGTTGGGTCGTGAGTCGCTGTTGTTGAGTCGCTGTGTTGAGCTGTATTTTCTATAAATAGGGGTGTGTCGTCATTGTAAAAAGGGAGTTGATTTTTGAATAAAAAATTTTGTGTGCTTTTGTCACTTTTGTTGAAGTTGAGTGTGATCTCCTTCTTCTTCCATCTTCGGATATTCGAGTGCGCTCGAATCAACGAATTTGAAGCCGATTCACGGAATCTCATGCGCGAGATGAACGTCGAAGAATCGTAGATCTTCTAACGTAGAATCGTGCACGATCAACCTGTTGAAGATAGCTAGAATCCAGTATCTCGAGAGATCAACGGATTTGGGCATTTATCGTTCTATCAGGTTTACTTGACACGAAATCATTTCGTGAGGAAGAAAGCTGCGCCAAATTGGTATCAAACATTATTAACACATCAAAGTTTATATCTGCTGCGTCACTTAATTGGTATCAAAGCATTATTAGCACATCAAAGTTATATCCGCTGCGTCGATAAGGCATTCGATAAAAATATTTGATTTGGTAATTGTTATAATAGAAGATGTTTACTATAATTTTAAAGATGTTTATCTTTTAAATGAAATGATTTTTTTGAATAAATAGAATTATTTCAAAGTAAATATTTTAAAGTAACTTTTAATATAATAGAGATTTATCTAACAATGGTTTATAAAATGTGTTTTATAAATAAAGAGGACTTCGAGAACTTAAATCCCGATGGTTAAAATAGCTTTCCAAAGATTTGGAGGAAATAAGCAACACTGTTTTTTGGAAAATATTTTTGATTATTAGTGCAAAATGATTTGACACTACGGGGAACAAAATGATTTATTATGTTACCGATGATTCAGATAACCCATAACTAAAAGTGGGAAAAAGGGTGATTTAACCCTTAGCATAGACTACTCTTTGTATATAGGAACATACTTTGTTTATTTATCTTATGAAGGTTGGGACCCAATTGCCTTGTTATTGGGATAAACCTCTCAATCGGGTTGCATATATTTTGAAACGCTTCTATAGTAGAGTATTTTTGGGTTTCCAAATAAATATAGCAAATATAGCACTGTACTATTATATATACAAAGTGATTGAAACCGATTTTAAAAAGATTTTGACTTGAATCCCAAAGAAAAGTATGGTTTGATACAAAAGATTAATAGTATTATCTCAAAAGGTTTTGAAATGAAACTGGGAATTTAGCTCCAGAAGATTGTTTTCAAATAAGTATTTTCAAAAAATATTATTTTTGAAATAATAAAGTTAATTAGATTTCATAAATCTAAATGTGAAGATTAAGCCAAAGGGGTAATTTAGGAATTGCATATTTGTTTGTTGCATCATAGGCTCCGTGAGTCCTATTTGTGGACAAGAGAACTACGTTAGCTTGATCCTGTATCTAATTGAGTACTAATTAGATAGAGGTACATAGGCAATCACAAGTGGTAGTGATGCAGCCCTAATAATAATATATCTTTTTCTATTTATTTCTTGCTATTATCTTGTGTTGTTATATCTTTCCTGCTTATCATTTTATTTTATATTGACAAATTTATTGACTTTGCCAGATAACTATTATTGTCTCTCATATTAGTGTTGTGTAGTGGTAGATTTATTTTATATGAGTATTCTTTGCATTAAATCACAGCCTTTAGAATAAGTGAATAGGACTCTGATAAGTTGTATTATTAATATTATATGCTACACATTTAGCATTGTTGTGTATTTACCAAATAATATTGAGTATTAAATTAGTAAATTTCATTCGTAGTTTTAAAATAGACGAGTTTTTGATGATTTTGACTGGTTGGAAAATCCGGATCGTTTCAAAATCTTTTCTAAAATGGCAACAGTCATTCTCGCAAGCATGTATCTTTTCAATACCCATGTCGAATGCTTTAAGAAATTTCTTTACTTCATATAAAGTTTTGGGAAGCACTTATCCTTCAGCAAAAATAGATGTTGCACAAACAAAATCTTAGCAAATCACAATCGGAAAAGCTAGTCTCACATTTAAAATTATACAAGGCGGTGATAGTAGATAATTTTGTATGATATGTGTAACCAGGATATAATGGAGTTTCTATGTCTTCCAAATTCTTAAGTAACTCATCCTCTCTTTGTTATAATATTTCAATAATTTAGACCACATATGGAAAATAAATGGGTTGTGCTATTTTGGTGTAAAGCCTAATTAAAGTGATCGAAATTTAAATTAAAGTTAAAAGGCTTAAGGATATAATTTTATGGCTTTAATGTGTAGATACTGGTGCAATTCTAATTGGTTGAAGGACCTAATCCGAAAAATGCCAACAATATAAACAAGGGGTTATGGTCCCTAAATTACATAACTCTAATTATTCTCCAATCTCTTCTATATAAATAATTCAGATTAGGGGTTTGTGTTTTTTTTGGAAGATCAAGCCAATTCTTTTTATCAATAACTATGGATTCAGGCATCAGCAACAAGTGGTACCAGAGCCACCCATCATTAATTTCGTTGGGAATTTTTTATGGCTATGTTTATTATGAGTAATTTTTGACTTAAACTTCATTTAGAGTCATTAAATTCCATTTAAATTTTAGAATTACTTCATATATATAGAATTTTTTTGGGTGATGATTTTGGATTTGGTAGTATCAATTTTTTCGACATATTGTACATTAAAAGGCCAATTTGTGAAACTATTTTGGTGTAGAAATAGAGATATAAATAATCTATATGTTATTTGTGAAATAAGTTAGATTTTTGAAGTTATTGAATTTTTAGGAAATTAACTAAATTACTTTAAATTTTGAGAAAGAACTTATGTTGGTTAAAGCATCAACATGTTCATTATTGTATATTTTGTAAATAAGTTATGAATTTAAGTGTGAAAAATACTTTGAATCTATTTTGTATAGCTATTTTCTTTAATGCTTTATAATGTTTCTTTAATGTTTATTTTCTTTAATGTTTATTAATGGTATGGATAGATCTATATATATCATAATTACTTATTTAAGTAAGGTAAAATAATCAGAACCTAGTTTTTTAGAATTTCAATATACTTTAGCAACAATCAATTTTGAAGCCCTAGAGCCAAATATGTAACCAATATTGATTTAATTGAGAAGAAACTATAGGAAAGACAAATAAATTAGTGGAAGTGTACCTGAATCCATAGTTCGTTATTGATAAGAAGAAGAAATTGATTTTGTTTTCCAGTTTCTTTTTAGTGTTCCATAACTTTGTGACAAAATTTTGCAATTATTTTCCACTATTTGATGCCCCATAATAAAAAAAACATTAGTTCCATAGTAAAGGAGGCTATAAGTGTCTATATGACAACTTTCCTTGTATAACTCTACCTAAAAAAAGGTTAATACCCAAAGTGGATCATTTGTACTCTCGCATCCAAAAAATTGGATCATAAAGCATAATGATCTCCAACCAATCCGATCTTTTATTTATGAGCATATAAACTTTTTGTTCCTTAATGCTATTTCATAACCATTTTGGTTACTAATCAGCAATCCACTTTCAATGTCCATAAGATATCTAATAAATAACACATGTAATATCCATATATGTACCTGCCATAGCATGCATTTGACTCTAGACTGCAAATGTATGAGGAATCTTTTGCATTTATTTATCTTCAAGGATGTTCTTATATCACTATATAAGACATCATATTTATAAAGAAAGTCAATTGATTCACAGTTTTCATACCAAACTCATTTATATAGTAAGTTAAATAGGCAGAGTTTGTGGCTCTTTATGAGGCATCTAACCATAGGAAATGGCTGGGGAATTTTGTCATTAGCTTGTTCATTATTAATAATATTGAAAGACCAATAATGTTGTATTGTGATAATCGATCGGTATTACTATATTCTAACAAAAATTAAGCTCAAATAAGTCAAATTACATTGACATCTAGTTTCTTGTTGTGAAGAAGAGAGTGTAGAATGGGGTGATATCCATAAAGCATATTGAGGCAAATTCCATGTTAGCAGATCCTCTTACAAAAGGATTACCACCAACGTCTTTCATGAGCACGTTGCTAAGATGTATCTTTTAAGTAAGGACATTTTCGATTAGTCTGGATTCGTGCTAAGTTATTTCTTTTGTGATATCGCTTTAATTATGGACATGCTTTAGTTTTCTGATCATAAATAAAGAAATAAAGGTTTTCTCTTGTTTTGCACTCTAGTTGTTCATATATATTGAAATTTTGATCTCATTAAAGTAAAGCGGGACCAGTTGGAAATAGACTAGTAAAGATCACATTTCATGTAATTTCCATGCTACGCATCTATGACTGATCTATGTCATTTTATCGTATTGTTATATGTGACCATTGATGGGTTTAGTTACAATAAAAGTAATGAATGTCACTTTGATCCTTTATCAATATAGTTAATGGACGAGATTGTTTCGGATACAAATCACATTATAAAGAGCAAATTTTGGAGCTCATAAAGCTAAATACATTTTTTAAGGTTATTACAGATGTGGCCTATGGGGAGATTGTTGGAAAAATTCAACATGTGGGATACACATGTAAAATAAAGTGTGCGCTAATTTTGTGTAAAGCCTTATTAAAGTGATCAAATAAGGTAACAAAAATTTTAAGGTGTAATAATGTAACTGTAATTGAAAGAGTGTGTATGGACTGAAGTGATTTCCAATTAGTTGAAGGGCTAAATTGAAAATATCACACATTCAAAAATATGAGGTTATGGTCCCCAAATTACACAAGTCTTATCATATTCTCTCTACACTCTTCTACAAAGATATTTTTAGACCTAAGTTTATGTCAATTTGGAAGATTATAACCAAGTTAATCTTCTCTCAATAAACAACAATGAATACAGATATGGTTTCTGTTGATCTATTTAATTTCACATACTTGTTTCTTGATTAAATAAAAATGGGTTTTATGTTCAAACCTAAAATATTCATCAAAATATATATAAGGTATTTAGGTTATTTCAAAAAATTTGATTAATTATAAATAAATATGCTCATTTATGTTGTTTATGTTTATTTTATTATTGAAATAAATTTCAATATGACACTAGTTTATATTTTAGACCACATAACGGTCAATTGCATTTATTTTATAGTAAATGCATTAGATGTGGTTGTTATAGTAATAAATTAATTAGCTTATTATCACATATACACTAATTGCGTCAGTTGGAATAAATCTGATGATGCAACATGTTTGTATTTGGAATAAGAAAAGGCATTTGTTTATTTGATGCATTTATGTATGATAGATACAGATATATTATAAGTATGATCCATGCTCATTAAAAATATGTTTCGCTTTCATGCTTCAATTATAAAAAAATAAAAGAAGCAGAAGTTTTCTTATTTTGT
The DNA here is from genome assembly GCA_030765085.1 of Allium cepa. Lineage (NCBI taxonomy): Eukaryota > Viridiplantae > Streptophyta > Magnoliopsida > Asparagales > Amaryllidaceae > Allium > Allium cepa. The sequence goes on along the minus strand of CM060940.1, from coordinate 403,695,243 downwards.
CAAAATGCATGGTTACTGATCTTAAATAATTATTCAAATAGTAAACTAGGTAAAGCGATACGGTAGCATCTTCTATAGTTATATTATGTTTCAGAAATTGATTATAGCTATTGCATTCATTTATGTTATTTAGTATGATATTCACTATGTCATTTATATATAACTTAATATGACATTTATTTTTGGCATTCATCTATTATATTTGTCATGTTATTTATTTATGATGCTATGTATCATGTTTATTTAGGAAATATCATGAATATAACCATGTATTTGAAGTGTTATATAGACCTGAAGTATTTTTGAGAGTGTGCTATAACACTTTATTTATTATAAATACACTAAGAAATAAAGTCCAATATATTTTGGGTGTCTCTTTGCGAACTAACTGTAAATATTCTAGATTTCAAGTGAGCTAATTGAAATAACTTATCAGCAAAGTGACCTCTCTTATTTTAGTTGTTCATGTAAACGTTTGGTTTTTGTGTGTATTTATTCATGCGGATATAGGCTGCCCAAAGCTAATATTTGGCCGAATCACTTACATGTGTCATGGTAAATATGTGGCAATTATAAGATTTATAAGTGAATAACTATTCGGCCCAAAGGAAGATTGTTATTTGACATGAATTTATTTTCAGTGTTTGATCGTTACAACAATAATACCACTTACAGTTAATATTATTATTCAAAGAATTGATATTAATGCTGTGCTAGGTGTCTTGAGAAGAGACTTATTGATTATTTAAATTCACTATGGCTGATATTTGGATATGAGCATATACGGTCAAGCTTTATTTTTTGTTTAATTTTTAAATAATTTGACTAAAGTGTCTGCCAATTTTAAGAATGTTCTCATCTTGTTAGGGACTAACTCTAAGGATTAGTAAGAGCATATGTTGTTTTTCTTGACTTCGTAGATCTAGCTCTTGTAATTTAGAGTATCATAACCACCCTTATTACAATTGAATGTTCTTATAATGCTATGAAGAACATTAAGAGGTGAGATAATTCAAATTGAAAGAATCAAATAATCATAAAGGTCTAATAATTTAAAAGCTTTTGAGTGTAACGACCCGGAATTTTCGATCCTTGAAATTCCAGGTAGTTAGAGAAAAGAAGAGAAGAGATAGAAGAAGGAGAACAGAAACATAAAGCACAATCTCACATTCACAGCGGATAAAATATAATATCAATAATACCAGTTTACAAAGGAAAACTGTACTTATCAAATTACACTTTAATACATTAGTGTTACACATAAACACAAACATTGGACAGATATAATCATGTATCAGATACTACAATATATCACAGCGGAAACTCTCCTTACGTTCCTGTCATCCAGCTTGCCTCCTGAGCACCAGAACGTCCTTACCTGAAAATCTGTAATACTAGGTCTGACCCAAGCATTACATCAAAGTAACACCCGGGTCAGGCTGGAAACTAGCGTGAGTAAACCCATCTAACAAGAAATACAACAACATAAAACTAATTAAGACCTAGGTAACTCGTACCTTACTACGAGTTCTTAACTTACCATAGTCAATGCACATCATATAATCATATCTAAGTATTATTACATAGATTAAATGACCAAGCTTACATTATAATTCCATTCCAGCCAATTATTACATGGCCGAATCCATAAATAATTATTGATGATTACAAATCGAAGTGGTTTCGGGTATTTACTGATACCCGACCCCGGTCTCTTCGAATCCAACATCATCTTAACCCAAGTTATTCAAGTGAATACAATCTAATTTTAAATACTGGATGTCACTTTAACATAGCAATTTATCATCGATAGATAACCACATTATCTCTGTACAACCCAAACATATCATATCACAAAACATTTCATAACAGAGACATCAATCAATTCAAGGTATTTAATCGTCATTCAATCATTCATAAGAAAGATGGATCATTTCCAAAATTAATTTAATTTATCTCTAATTAAATTAATTACTAATCTTTAATCACTTCCTTTACTTAACATTAATTGATTACAAATCAATTAATTAATCATCATTTAATTATCCATCTTAATTAATCAACTTTGACTAATTATCCCTTAATTACAATAAGTAATTGATTCTTAATAAGTTACACAATTTAATTAGCCTTCCCTTATCACATTAACGATCCCTTACTTACTTTATAAAGTAATTATCAATGATTTATTCCATTTATCCTTAATTAATTACTCAAACTAATTATCCCATAATTACTTTCATTGATTAATTATCCCTTGATTAATCACACTTCATTAATTAGCTAACCCTTGATTAATTTCCTTAATCTATCAATCCTTAATTAATAATTAATCCTTAATTACTTCCCCTAAGTAATTTACATTAAATTAATTACTTTCATCAAGTAATTACCCCATTAGTTAACTATTCCCAATAATTAACCTTTAATTTTATTTATTAATAATCCTCTAATTAATAATTAAATTAATTAACCCTTAACAACTAATCCTTAATTACTTACATTAAGTAATTATCATTTAAGCAATTAAACTCTAATTGCTTAATTAATTTATCCTCAATCATGAATTAATCAAATCTCTAATCAATTAATTCATAATTAATTAAATACCCTAAAATCATTAATTCGTTAATTAAATTAGTTACTCTAAAATTCTTTATTAATTCAATTAGTCCTTAATCATCCAAGGAATTAATTTATCATAAGATAAACCATTTATCCTATAATTATCTTACTCGATTAAACCATTTAATTAGAATTTTTAAAATAACTAAGTTAAACAATTTATAGTATTCATAAACAATTATTTAAGACATTTATACTATAAAGGAATAAATTTTAAGAAAGGGTTCAAACTAGATTCAATTTTGAATTTTCAAATTTATTTAATTTTTAAACTTGAAATTTGAACAAGATTTACTTCGGGTCAAACCCAAATAATATTGATCCTTTACCCAAGTCTGTTGCTTCCTTCCATTTCCTATTATCAATTTAAAACTTGGATAAATTTTGAACTGGAAACCTATTACACAAACTCACAATTTAACCCAAAATGCTTTCGAGCTCTATCCAATTCACTCGTGAACTACATCGTGCAAAACACCATTCCACCCGAAGACCAAACCATGCTTCTTACCACATCACTTCCTTGCTCAAAATGATTCAAAATCTTCACCAAATCCAATCGAAAATGATGCCACGAACTGGAGGATAAACTGCTCCGATCAATTCACTGACTATCTTCTCGTACACGACCAGATCACGATCGAATCCCAGCTCTAGATCGAACCCATCTTCCCGCCTATCACAATTAGCCATGCAGAGCATCAGGTGTTCACAGTGCACATGCATAAGCACTCTGATGATCCTTCCGACCTCACGAACACCTAAGTTGACGACCCTTCTCCCTCTGATCACTATCGCAACCACATCGAAGACTGAAGCTCGATCTCTCATAAAACACCTCTTCAATTCGAACATCGAAAAAAAACAAATACAATTTTCGTCGAACTGCTCTCAACCCCCCTCACCGATTAACACAACTCACCTACCGATCGGAAGCTCAACTCCACACTTCCTACCAAACCTCGAAGGTCTCGGTTTCGTCCTCATTCTCCAGTTCGATTGCATTCGATGCCATGCCCAGAAAATCCTTAAAACCTAAAAACAGCACTCAAGCTCAAATCGAAGCCAAATTCGAGAATCGGCTTTGGTGAAACCCTAGCACATGACGCTAGGCTCCCTTTCGACCGAAGCGCAACACCCCTTATCAACCCGATCACCAGAAATAAATTTTTGAACGGAATTCGTTCATCCTCAAATTTCTTACAATATAGGATGTTAAAAATCTCAATTCCACCTCTAAAAATCCTATTTTTACTAGGAAAATCATCATGCAAGCTTAAAACTTTGATTCAGTTTCATTGAAATTTCACCAAAATATTATATTTACTATAAATCTTGATGTAAATGAACTATACAGTATGATTTCCACACAAATCAATTTTTAACTAAAACTATTTTAAGAAATAAACATTTTCTTAGTTTATATCAACATGCATTATGAACTTGGTGATGTGATCTAGATTTTTGAATTATATTTGCACCCAGAAGTAGAAGAACAGAGCCTATGAACTGTTAACAGACATGCACCCAAGTATATTCAAATATATATATATATATATATATATATATATATATATACATAAATAAATTATAATATCAACCACACAGACCATTTAACATCAATTTAAATTCAAGTTTCACTGCATGCATCAAAAATTTAAAAAAAATAACATATGAAGGCACTGTTTACTCACCTGCAATTTATAAACAGAGAATGGCTTTAAATTTTTATTTGGAACCACACTGTTTGGATTTGAAATGGAGTTGATATTGGAATGATCTGATATTCGAAACTTGCTTTGATTTTGTTGATTGAACTCTGATCTTTGCACTGCTTATTGTTTTGGAGTTGATTTAGATCTTGGTTCTTGCATTTTTTTAACTTCCACGCTGAAGCTTTTTTTTCCAGGTCGAAAATTTTGGAAAATTTGTTCTTGATTGACTTTATCTTTTGCCCTTTGTTCCTTTTCAGGTTTTTGGTTCTCTGGTTTCACAGCACTTGATTTTCTCATTTCATTTTTTTATGAAGAATAGAGATGAGCAAATATACATCCTTTAGAAAATAAATTGACATATTTACAATCCATGCTACATGGTTTACATTTGTTAAGTCTTTAATAAAACACTTAAACTTGTAAATTGATGTATTAAATATCTAATACTTTTAATTTTGCATAAGATATAAATATTTATTATTTTCTTTTGTTTATGCATTATCTATATGTGTTATGTTTTTTTTGCAAGTATTTAACTTACATTTGTTATGTGCATGTGTTAATATATTATTTATAAGTATTTATAAAATATTTCCAATTTGGTTTTATATTTATAAATGTCTAACGTATATAAATATTTAAACTTCTTCTTCTTTATTTATCTTTTATAAAATCCTTTAAAGAGAATGTTATAAAACAAATCATATATACATATTATTTTAAACTCAATTTATTTTTAAAATGTTTATAATTTGAATTTCAAATTCAAATTCTCTTTTAAAAATACTTATATATATGTTCAAATTAACACCAATTTTATTTATCTAGGGAAAAGAGTAAATATTATATTGTTATAAATGATTATTACATTGTTTAATTACCTAGAAATTTCCGGGATATCACATTTCTTCACCCTTTGAATCTTTTCGTCCTCGAAAAGGAACGAAACCATAATTTATTAAAATGCTTAAAATCAGATAAATTTTCTTTGATCATTTTTAAAACACTTTTAAAATCTATATAATATTATCAAAATAGTTTTTATAAAAATACTTTTATAATCCGATGTCTTAACAAGTACATCCTCATTCTCACAGAAATTCGATCATACGTTGATCTGGCGTAGGACAGAAAATCTATAAGTGCTTGGCAGACCCGTTTTCAACATCCAGTGAAATACTTGGAAAATAATTTTATTGAATATAAAGAAAACATTTTTTAAAATAGAAGAATATCTTTGGTGAGAATGCTCTGGAAATCGTCACCCCCATCCATGGTCGCAGTTACTTCCTGGGTTACGTTGCCATCGCAGCAAAAGTCCATGTAACTGTAGACACTCCACGCCCATCGATTACACCATGGAACCCGCGGTAGATCGCAGTTACATTCCAGGGTTACGTTGGCATCGGCGCCTTCGATTTTCGCTGCCAAAAATGAAACTTCGCCACTCCCACATAGGTCATAGTCTACCGATGTAAAATCAAACGTAGACTATTGGCTCTCAGCGGTACACACGACTTTCGCTATGTCACCATAGGTCGCAGTCTGTCGATATAAAATCAAACGTAGACTGTTAGCTCTCTGCGGCACACACGACTTTCGCTATGGTCTGCAGTAGATCGTAGTGACATCGAGTAAAACTATCATCACAACATAACTCGAATGCCTCTGTAGGCATCAACGCCCTCGATTTTCACTACACACTACTCATAATCCTCAGGAACTAGTTTTGTCCGGACTCCTCACAGGATCAACTTTAGAACCCCCCCTAGGGTTCAAGGCAGTACCACCCCGTGGCACTCCTAAGAAGTACATTTCAAGGGAGCGCCTTTTTCCCCAAAGCCAATCTCAAAGCACTTTATACTATATTCTTATAGTATCTTTCAAATCATACCCTTTATGATTTTCATCCAAATCTCCTTTACACAAAATCGATTCTTAAAATCGATAATTCTCAAACTAGGCTTTCCAAATTCCAATATTTATTTTACCCAAAAATCAAAAAGCCTTTCCAATTCCAAAGGTTCCAAAAACCTTTCTCATAATCATTCTCATAAGATCCTTTACACACACACACACACACACACACATATATATATAATTTTTAAAAATCTTCGGATCACTTCAAACCTGTATAAATTCCCTTTTATACTTCAAACATTTTCAAAAATCCTTTCCTTCTGGCAATAGATTCAACAAAAGGAGATTTATTTTATATAACAAAGATATATAACTTTGTTTATTCCAAATCAAATATTAAAATTTGATTACTCTATAAAGTCACTTACCAGTTTACTTACTTCCATAAAGTAAATTTTTACCATAGAAATATCCAATTTCCACTTTACTTCATCATATATTTCACAAAATATACCTTTTATTTCAAAAACCATTTTACATTTCTTATCCATAATTTCCCAGTATCAATTTCATTCAAATCCGTATGATGTACACATATCATCCGTACGCTATACAAATAAGATCGCTCACTCGATCACACAATTTCATTTCCAAACTAGTATCGTCCACCCGACTTCCTAGTGCAGACTCAGATCTGGTTTCTTGATCAGAAAACGTCATTCTCCTTCATAGCTATAACTATGATAGAGAATATCCAGAACCAATCAACAATCCATATCCAGGATCGCCGTCGAAAATCGACTGAAAAAATCCTAAATCGAATCGATATACTATCTCGAAATTCTGTGCTCGAATCTGGATCAAATCGCTATACGAATAGAATAATGTATGAACATCCTACGTATTTATCTTTAATGATTATAAGCCAAATAAATTCTCTTTTCTATTCACATTCAGTTACTCACAATTGCTTAAATCCTCATTTGGATTATCATCTCAATTTTTATCTCAAATGGATATTTAATCATAAACAGTTTGAACTCTGTTCAGCTTAAATTTAGAAAATAGCTTGAAATTTTTTAAAATAGATAAGTAGTTGAAAAATAATTATTAGTCTGTAAAATAGCTGTAAAATAGTTAAGTAATTGTAAAATAGTCGGAAAATGGTCAAATAGTAATAGAAATTTCAAATAATTGCAAAATAGTTGTAAAATAGTAATTAGTTATAAAGTAGTTGAAAGATAGTAATTAGTTTATAAAATAGTTGTAAAATAGTTAAATAGTTCCAAAAATAATTGTAAAACAAGTATAAGATAGTTTGGCTTAAAAAAGAAAGGTTGTGTATATAATAAATAGCTTGGAAAATAGATTTGTACTAAAACAATTTATTTTGAAAATAGTCCAGAGTCAAACTATTCAATTCCAAACCTCCATTTCCAATTAATTCAATTTAAATTTCCACTTCCATTTAAATTGACTGAATTCCAATTTAAATAACTTCAATTTCCATTGAATTGATTTAATCCCAATTCAAGTTGAATTAATCCTCAATTTTTTTCATAAATTCAAATCAAATTCCATTTGAATTTACTTATTCAACTTTAATCACAATTTCAATCAATTCAAATATATTCAATTTGAACTAATTCAATTCAAATTTCAAATTTAAACCATATCAGATTATATAAATTTGAGTTAAAATTTTAAATGTTGATTTAATCCGTTCAACCAAATCAACTTATATCTTTAAACCATTTAATTCTGAATTCAAATTCCATTTTTAACTTATTTCAAAGTCAAATAATTCCAATCCTTTTTAAACAACTAAATCTTTGAAATTCAATTTATCATCAAATTTCAATTTTGAAACCAAACCTTTGAAGTTTTATCATAAACATTCAAATCTTAAGTCCAAAATGATTCCATTTTATCTCAATAATGGATATACTACCACACCACATTCAAATCAACTATTTTAATTTCCTAAGTTAAATCCCAATTTCATCTTGAAATTTCCAATTCAGGTTGTTTGTTCTATCCCAAAGTTAAATTCAATTTACTTAACCGAGTCAACCCTACTCAAATTTGAATTCCCGCTTCAAATTTCAAAATTCTAAACTTCACATTAACAATCTTCCCACTATAAGTTCAAAAACTTATCACTTTGGGTATCACACCTCATTCCAAATTTAAAAATCAACATTTAGAGTTTATTTCAAACCATCTTTGATATTATGTATTCCTCGTACATATTATTTCCTTTAGATACCAAGTTATCCTTATATTTTAGACCACCTTTGATTTTTAATTCAAAACAATTTTTTTTAAACTTTCAAACAACTCTTGTTTAAAATAGGACCCTTTCATTCCAATATATTAAATAACATTTCTTTATCACTTCGAAACAATTATCAAATTCTGGACCCAGATTTAAAACTTCCCAATTTATATCATCTTTAGTTCCAGTTTATAAGTCATACTTGCCTAAATATTTTATTTCCCTAAAACATTTCATTTTGCTTACTCATTAATACATATTTTATTATTAAACACAACAATCATTTATGATAATAACCAAGATTATCATATCTGGAAACCAATTCATTATTATCTATTCTAAAACTCTTCCCCAAATTCAAGATTTTAATTTCAGTTTGAATCCATTTCAAACTTGTCTTTATTCAATTTAAATTTGGTTTTATTTCTATTACCACTTAATTCTTATTATTACTTTTAATTTCATTAATATAACAACCAATTCCCTTAATATTTATTAGTAATAAATATTGCTTTATATATCAAAATATATTCTTATATAAAATCATTTAAAAAATTTATATAAGAAAATAACAAGTACGCTCTCATATATATACACTCAACTCATTCTAGGGGTATCATTGACCATATCCTTAATGAGTAATCCCACCAGATCCAAGGTTCTCGCTTAACCTTCGCTCTGATACCAAATGTAACGACCCAGAATTTTCGATCCCGAAAATTCAAGATAGTTAGAGAAAAGAAGAGAAGAGATAGAAGAAGGAGAACAAAAACACAAAGCACAATCTCAAATTCGCAGCGGATAAAATATAATATCAATAATACCAGTTTACAAAGGAAAACTGTACTTATCAAATTACACTTTAATACATCAGTGTTACACATAAACACAAACTCTAGATGATACAATCATGTATCACATACTACAATATATCACAGTGGAAACTTTCCTTACGTTCCTGCCATCCAGCTCACCTCCTGAGCTCCAAAACGTCCTTACCTGAAAATCTGTAATACTCGGTCTGACCCAAGCATTACATCAAAGTAACACCCGGGTCAGGCTAGAAACCAACGTGAGTAAACCCATCTAACAAGAAATACAACAACATAAAATTATTTAAGACCTGGGTAACTCATACCTTACTATGAGTTCTTAACTTACCATAGTCAATGAACATCATATAATCATATCTATGTATTATTACTTACATTAAATGACTAAGCTTACATTATAATTCCATTCCAGCATAATTATTACATGGTCAAATCCATAAAGAATTATTGATGATTACAAATCGAAGTGGTTTCAGATATTTACTAATACCCGACCCCGGTCTCTTCGAATCCAATATCATCTTAACCCAAGTTATTCAAGTGAATACAATCTAATTTTAAATACTGGATGTCACTTTAACGCAGCAATCTATCATTGATAGATAACCACATTATCTCTGTACAACCCAAACATATCATATCACAAAACATTGCATATCGAAGATATCAATCAATTCAAGGTATTTAATCATCATTCAATCATTCATAAGAAAGATGGATCATTTCCAAAATTAATTTAATTTATCTCTAATTAAAATAATTAGTAATCTTTAATCACTTAGATTACCTTTATTTAACATTAATTAATTACAAATCAATTAATTAATCATCATTTAATTATCCATCTTAATTAATCAACTTTGACTAATTATCCTTTAATTACAATAAGCAATTCATTCTTAATAAGTTACACAGATTAAATAGCCTTCCCCCATCACATTAATGATCCCTTACTTACTTTATAAAGTAATTATCAATGATTTATTCCATTTATCCTTAATTAATTACTCAAATTAATTATCCTATAATTACTTACTGTGACGACCCGGCTTTCTACGCCCAGAAAGACGTGTCATCAATAAGAAAGAAAGGGATAGAAATAGAAAAGAAAAGAAAAGAAAGAATAACAACATCAGAATCTCACAGCGGAATGGAATAAAATATAATATATCAACATAAATATTACATAGTTATATATACATCAGAGTTAATCAATATCATACAACATGACTATCCTATACATATCTGTCAGAACATACATCTCAAATACATAAACTAACACAGCGGAACTATATAGATATATAAGTCTACAAACGCTGAAGCCTCCTGCTCCATTGCTCCTCCAGAAGTCGTCAAAGCTAACCTGAGTCCCTTGGCTACCCGTAAAAATTTGGGTACCCGAAAGTTTATGAAAAACAAAAATAAACTCTGGGTCAGACATGGCTCTGGTATGAGTAAACGGGTTAAAGTTGTTTAACTTTGAAAATCATTTAAAAGAAAGGTATCACATAAGACTCCCCACAAATAAATACGGGTAAGTTTTTACCTTACGCTAACCAAAACATTTCATAGGAAATCCAGTGATATTATAATAGTGTCTAGGGTTTTCAAGTAAAATACAGAAATAGCTGAAATGCTTACATCTCACATTTCAACATAGTTGGGCACAATCAAAACGTACGGCACTTATTAGAAATTGGATCCCATACAATGGCAGGGCTACTGGGGTACCGCCCGTCACAGTACGTGGTCTAGATCACAGTACCGAGGAGCCACCCTAACTCCCCTGCAACATAAGGTCGGAACCATTCCTTACTGAACAGTCCCGAACAAGGTAACCCCGCAGTTGGTGTACATCCAACCGCCCACACAGCCAAATAAAGGGACATCTAGACAGGGGTATATCTCGTCTTGCTTGGGCATGACCCACCTAACCTTGCTGCACCTCCCCTGTTTTAGCCATTCCTGGTTGATGAGGCTTGAGGTTGCGATTACCTTTATAGAACATATCACTTAGAATGCTCATCGTCCGCCTGACGATGTGCTGAAAGCATTCAATCCATACAAGTTCGTTCCGGGTTCGAACGAAACCGAAGGCATTATCTCGTTACACTCATTTTGGAATCACCCTCAGAGTTAACGACGATAACCCTTGCATTCTGAAAACACCATCTCGATCTTCACTTGAGATTACACGACCTAACATTTAATTTGGATCGATGTGGTTTTCGGAATATCAATTGGATACCCGATCCCGGTCTCATCGAAATCCAAACGCCATTTTAAAGTCCAAGTTGTCTAATTAACTTAACAGTTTAAATTTAACAATTGAATTCATATAGCAATTTAGCACGGATAAATAACATCAAATAATTCATATAGCAATTTAACACGGATAAATCATACACAATCATCACAGATATATACAGAATATCACAGAATAGAAATAAACATCAGACGCAATCAAATAGAATCATTGATTCATATCAACAAGTTTGATTTGTTTAAACTTAATTGCATATTTAAGAGTAAACTATATTTTATTCTTGCTTAATTAATGATTAATTAATTAACTTATTTCAATTCATTAATTACTTATTAATTATTCGCTTAATTAATGAATTAATTCTTAATTACTAATCAATAACCTTAATTATTGATTTATAAAACGTAATTAATTATTATTAATTGCTTAATTAATCATTAATTATTAATTAACTTAATCGTTCCACCATTAATTATTTATTTAATCAGTTATTTATGATTTGTTAATTAACCAACTTCAAATGATTAACTAAGATCTTGATTACAAATGATTTTATACAAGATTACCATTATAAGTTTTTATTACATACATAATTAACTTTCCATTTTAAAATTATTACGCAACCTGTTTCAGCAAAGCTTCAAAGATCATTAGAGCTTGAACAAATTGTTTAATTCTTGATAACAAAGTTTATACTCAACTTAATTACTACTATTTCAAAATTACAGCTAGTAAACTTCTGCAATCATAAAACCGAAGTCAACACCGTGCTCGCCTCGGGTAGGACTCGAATCCACCCAGCAACTTCTCGCATTAAAACTCCCCTGTCTCTCCTCTTCTTCCCTGATTCTTTTTTTTTAAAAAGCTTAAGTTTTATTTCGGTTAAAACATATAAACCCACACGCAAATAAACACTTGACCCAGTAACTAACTCGAAGCAGCAAGCCTTCAAACTCGAGCTTCTACTCGCGTCGACACACACCGCGACACCTTCCCAACGCCGTGCACGTGCACGGCGGTCCATCACTGCGCTACCACCTCGCGACGCCACCAACAAGTCGCAAATCCTCCCCTCATTCGAATACAAAACCCAGTTCAACCCCAAACTCACGAAATCGAAATTCGACTAAAATGTCGAACTGTAACTCAAACTCAGAAGGCGAAAAGCCCCTCGTCCACACTATCGCAACCGCTAGAGATGACGTATCTTCGTCCAAACCTTGCCAACACCACACTCGTGCACCTCCCAAAATCTTAGATCACTCGGTCAAGCCGAGGCGTCGCGCGAATCGAATGAACAGAACCCCAAAATACAGACTCCTAAACCCTACTTTTCATAATTGCCACAAAGTCTTGAAATTAAAAAAATTTCTCACATTTTTCTGTTATTCATACATCAATACTTAAGCTTCATGTAAAATTTTAATAATTATAATTGAAGAAATTAACAGAACTTCATGAAAATGCACTTTCTGTTCATTATCAAACTGCACTGCTAATTATTAACTAAAAATTATAATTTTGGCCCTAAAAATCATATTTTTGGATGTAGTTACAATATATCAATTCAAGTTTTCAATTCGAGTTGTTCAAATTTCGATCCTTATTTTATTTTTACTGAAAAATTTAGTTCTACAGTGTTTTACAATTCACTGCTATATATAAAATTTCCCAAATCTTGATCTTTAGCATAAACAAAAATTTATTTAGTTTAGTTACTAATTAAAGTAAATGAATTTATATAAGAAGTATGATATATTCTTCTGTTTCTTGTCTCTACAGAAAATTTGAAACCTGGAAAAAAAAACTTAATATGCATCACCGCAACACAATCCAGTCATACATTAATAATACTTCATAAAATTCATATTAAGAGTTAGATTTAAAAATATGTTTACTCACCAAGATAGATTACTAAAGAAACTTGAAACAGAGGTTAGTTGTTGAAGGACAATGAAGACTGCAGTTTGCCAACTTTGAATTCCAGTAACTTTTTTTCTTGTTTTCCTGAACTTTATTTTGAACTTGCAAATATAAAGTTTGGTTTATTTTCTTTTGCTTCTGCTCAGTTTTGTTTCCTTGAGTTAATGACTGAACTTAATGTAATAAGAAATGATAAATACAAATATTTATAACTTTGAACAATGGAGTCTTCTTGCACAAGCTTTAACATAATAACTATTTGTTTTATCTTCAATTGTACTAAGACCTGAAAATAATAGGAATATTTCGGCTGGAGATATTTTATTTCAGACAAATATGTGTGCTAATTGAATACCTATGTTTTTACTTATGCTAACACATAATTAAATGTTGACTGACATAAAGATTTATACAAAGATGTTTTGCAGATTTGTTTTGTACTAAATGTTTTTTTGCTGGCACTAAGATATTTGCAGTTCTGTTTTCTTATGCACTAATATGTTTTAAATAAGTTTACACTAGTAATATTTTGCTGACACATTTGTTTACTTTGCAATGATTCTTACTGATCTTGCATGATTCATTTGGTCTTCATACTACATTAACATATAAATAATGTTTGCAGGTTAATTTATACTAATGTGTTTTATTGGCACTTATTTTATTTTGTAAAGATATTTGTAGGCCTTGTTTTAGTGTCTGGTGTATAAATGTACAATGGACTTTGCTCTTTATTTTATTATCTTATACTTTAAACACAAACTATACATTGGTTTTGACAGATTATATGTTTGTCTTCAAACTTATGTTAACATATAATTATGTTATACTTATGCTACTTATATAAGCTTATATTTAATTTAATTATAAAAACTGTTATAAGAAACACAGATTAATCTTATTTTTCATTAAAGTTAAATATTACAAATATTTGATTTGTAATTTATATGTTCATTAATGTATTTATATATAATATGAAAAAGAATTGTGTTATTATACTTGTTACTATTAATTGCATTCATATATCTGATAATTAAAGTCATTAATGCATAAATTTTAATTTAATTGAATAACACATATTTATTTCTGAATATTGTTGAAAGCATCTATTATATATATTTTAAATTCCTTTATAACACGTATACAACTAATAATATCCAAAATATTATTTATTTATAATTGAAAAACTTATATTTTAATTAAATTTGATTAAAAACTTATTATAATAATAGGATCAAAATTCCGGGATGTCACACTTACATTGATTAATTATCCCTTGATTAATCACACTTCATTAGTTGGCTAACCTGTAACGACCCAGAATTTTTATTAATTTAAAATTTGAATATTTAATTAATTTTAAATATTTAATAAGTGAATTAATAAGTCAAGTAAATTTTTATTTGAATTATTGGATTTAATTGGATTATTAAATCGATAATTTAATACGTTAAATTATGGAAATAATTGAAAATATAGTTAAATATGATTGAAAATGATTTGTAAAATTTTATTTTATCATATGGGAGTTAGAACAATATTTTAGAACTTTTAAAATCGAATTAAAAGTTAATTTGTGAAAATTGAATATTTTAATATTTAATAATCGACTGTAAAATAGTCAATTTTTGAACAATCTCAGAATTGAACGAAACTAGTTCCATTGGATCCGTAATAGTTAGTTATTACCGGATTTCAAATTTCGTGTCAATCGGAGTTATCGTTTGAGCGTGGCAGCTCGAAACGCATCGATTTATTTTTAATTTTAATTTAGCGAGTGAAAATAGCCATTTTTCAAAAAGTCTCGGATTTCGACGAAACCAGTTTCATCGGATCCGTAATGTGATATTATTGTAAGGTTTCAAATTTCAAGTTAATTGGATTTACCGTTTGTCCGGTACAAATTAAAACGCCTAGAAATCGAGTTAAATCGGTTTAATTTAAATTGAGCGTTTATAGCCATAACTCGCACAGATGTCCGAATTAGCTTCCGAAACCTGTTCCATTGTGTCCGGAACGCGGGGTAAACCTTAGAAACGCTGGTTGCGGCGCGTAAATCGGAGTTTACAAAACCCGGATGAATAGTGTTTACAAATTTCTATTAATAAGCAATTTAATTCACAAATAAAAGAAAAAAAAATAGCTAGGGTTTAACGTTCATGGCCGCTAGTTTATTTTCAACGGCCAGCAAGTTGTTTCGTTCTTCCTCAATTTGCCTCAAATCTACAAACAATTGCTAAAAATCATCAACTACAAAGTGATAGAGCGAAGTGAGATCTTTAACTTGAATGGTGGAGATCGTGTTTCGAGCTGTAGATCGAGAGCTATGGACCCGCGACTTGCTGCCGTTCACCATTGTTTTGCGTGCAAGAGGAAGGGCCGAGCCCTATGGTGCTTCAGCCGAGTGGAGTGGTGGGTGAGGCCTTCGATTCGGCGCTACCTGATCGACGCGTAGATGAGTATTTTGCTCGCGATTTGTAAACCTAATTCTTGTAATGGGTTGATTGAGCACGGCCTTGTGCCTGTAGATGGAAACGTGATGATGAGGAAGAAGGGGGGGAGCCGTTGGATTGGGAATGAAGGGTGATGATGGGGGTATGTAAAAGAGATTTAAATTAATGTTGTAATTAGTGTATATAAATCGTGTAACTTCAAATATTCATAACTTTTTCATACGAGGTCGAAAAATTACGAAACCAGTTGCGTTGGAATCGTGTGGACGAGCACTACGCGATGGAGTTAGTTTGGAGTCGTTTGGAGTTAGTGAGAATTTTGGGTAAAATTAAACGTCCGTTTAATTTTATTCGAAATAAATCGCTAAAACGGAAAATAAAATCAAGGTGAGAACTTCTCACTCAATCGAATCAGTTTCGATTTTATTTTAAATAGTTAGATTTAAAATATTTGAATGCATGTTTGAATGTTGATTGATATCTATTGATTGTTAAAATAGACATTATGCGCCGTTAGTAAGCGGATGTTATTTATTAAAAACATATACTGCGAATATTTCATAAACAGTGAAATTGGTATTATAAATAATATCAATATATATATATTGGCATATGTATATATTGCAGTTGTTGATTTCCCGCATTTTTTGTTTAGCGGATGAGACCCTATTGCGCCGTTATTAAGCGGATAATATTTAATAAGAACATATACCGCGATAATTTCGTACTGGAGCGAAATTGGTATTGTGCTAATGTTTGTGGATGCAGGAAAACAGGTTGGAGGGATCCAACAGGATTCCTCAACAGTATTTATTTGATTTCAGATATTTTGATATTTGATGGATTTTCATATCGATATATGATATCGTTGTTGTCGTGATTGACTATTTGGTGTGTAACATCATTGGACCAAATTTTGGGATTTTAAAATGATTTTTAAAGGTGATTTTTGAAAGTATACGTTATAAACTATTTTTGGAAATTTATTTATTTTAAATAAATAAACGTTATACTTTTAAAAGTTATAAAATTATGTTTTTGAGAAATATAGTTAAAAGATTGATTTTTGAGAAATATGGATTAATGATTTTATAAAATAGTTTAAATTGGATTTTTGAGTATATTATTAAAAGTTTAAATATAGGATTTATAAAATTTGATTATTTTATAAATCAAAATGGTGAAATCATAAAGGAAATTAAAGACGTTTTAGAATAATAATATAATTTGATTTATATTAAGAGATTTATAAATGGATATTTATAAATTGGAATGTTGACATTATAAAACGAGTTTTTATAAGTGTTTGAATGAAGTGGAAATGAATTTCATAAATGAATGAAATTTATGGAATTATAAACTGTGAAGTTGTAAAAGAAATTTATAAATAGTAAGATTTATAAATTTGGTGAAATTATTTGAAGAATAGATTGGTTAAATAAATGGATCTTATAAGTTATAAGATTTATAACTATGAAGTTTAAAAGAATGATTTTGTAAAATAATCGTTTTATAAGCATTTAACTTATAATATGAACTTTTAGTTTATAATTGAGTTATAAACTGGAATAGGTTAATAAAAGAATTTATGAAAAGGAAGTTTTTATAAATAAATAGAAATGGAATTTATAAACGTTGCTTTATAAATCCGCAAATGACTTATTTTGATAAGTTAATTGTTATAACTTATAAATGGAGTTATATTCACAATTTTAAACTGTGAATAATCCTTTGAATTAAAATGAATAAAAGGATGAAATTTGTTAACGAAGTTTATTCACGTTTTTGAATAGTGAATAACACGTTAAAGAAAATGTTTTGAATGTGATGTTTCAAATAGAATTAAAACTATCTAACGATGTTTTTAAACATGTTGAGATTCGAAACCATAGATTTCAACATTTATTGTTGGAATAGATGTTTCGAGAAATAAAAGGGAATGGTGGACTATAACACTGTTGTTATAGTAAATGATTTCCGAAAGGAAATGGTTTGAATAGTATTGGGATTTATATATCTATTTTAATTTCGAATCCCTATACTAGTGATTTTGGGTTGTAGTAACGATGTTCTACGTAACATTCGTTTTAGCTCAAATAAATATATTAAGAGAATGATTTCTTAATAGAATGAAATATATACTTAATTTCGATTTAAGTATATTGAATATTTTCCAAGTGTTGAAAATAAATAAAAATTGTGAATTACTTATTAAATAAGTATGGAATTGTTTTCCAATATGAAGTGATATTTAGAATTTATCTTTTTGAAGATAAATTGAAAATGAATAATTGAAATCGAATATTCATTGATATCTTGGAATTATGAATTCGCTAAGGAATTTATAAAAGAAAGTGGGATTGGTTTAGAAAAATAAATATTGATTTATTTTTGAAGTATGAAATATTATATCTTGTGAAGATATTTTGGAAAATAAATAATTTGGAAAATTATTTGGAAACTGGTGATGTGTGCATATCCATTGATAGTTCAATAACCGACTATCAATATTTCCCTTTGAATGGGTAATTGATGTGATTTGTTGAATGTGAATGCTACACTTATTTTTTTGAATAAGCGCTCACTATTCGGGTTAACCGGGAAAGGACCATGGGGTCGTATAACCCATTCCGAATATGTGATACGTCGTTATGAATGGCATTTGAAGATCGGTGTTGAAGACCCGGTATTTGCGAGAGCGATAGGATGACCTATCGATTGTCTCTGCACTGAGTTGCAACGGTATAGAGACTCCCTAAGTGATGGGAAATCCGATCAGGATTGTGAATATCCGGATTGCAAGGACTTCTTTGTAAGTGCCTTCGGTTTTGTTCGAGCCCGGAACAGACTTGTATGGATTGTGTGTCTGACATTACAAGTTGAGATATAAAGCAGATTTCTTTCAAATATATTTCTGTTGGTGGCGGAGAATTTATTCTTTTAGCTTAACACCCTTCTCTGAGACGTACGAGCTCAGAGGTTATATAGTTGAAGTTATCAGCGATATATTCCCAATTTGGTAATGTGATATGCTGAGTGATGCTGAAATGATCATTGTGTTGATTATTATGATAGGATCGTTTATTTGATCGTCTATCTTAGTGATCATTGTGTTGATCATTTGTTGACCCAAAGCATGGCTTTTGTATAAAGTATGTTTTTGTGGACGTGACTTCGTCGAGCCTCACACCCCGGAAATGGTCAAAACAGGAAAGATGCGGCAAGGTTATGAGGGGTAGCACCCTTTAGGGTATGTACATTTCCTTCTGGATAGAGGTGGTATCATGGTATGGAGCCCAGATATTTAACCTATGTGGTTACTACGAATTTATTACTTTGTGGTTGTTGGTTTTCGGGATCCCGTGAGAATGGTCGTTTACGATCGGGGAATGGCGTGCTCGTGTCAGTAGTTACCCAGTTAGGGGTAACCCGGCCTTGTGTTGGCAGAGTTCCGGTTTGGTTCTCGGGGATGTCTTTCCAGAGGCATTCTCATGTGGCAATGGGAAGTTCCTTGGCCTGACCATTTGTTGGAAATCCAAAGAAACAATACGAAACTTGTACGGTTTTAGTTGTAGAACCTGCTTCCTCAGGAAGTAGCTATAGTAGGCATAATATAATGGTACCTATGCTGGCTAAGATTTATATTCTACTTTCGAAATGAATTTCTTCTACACTATGCACTAATAATAATATCAAATTGATTTGATTTTAATGCGTATCAAGCATGTTTGGCTATCATAAGGAGAAATCTTCTCCAAGTCTGCGTTTGCATTGTGTGTGTGGCAGGAGGTCTTATGGTAGTCTCATTTTTAAAAGCATTGCGAATTGAAATAAAAAATATCTCTCTGTTTTGATTTTAAAGATAAATAAACTGTTTTGAGTTCTCACACCAGTCACATGACTGACTTGGAGTTTATTTTTTTCCTTCCTAAACTCTGGGTGCCCACAAATTTTCACACGGGCAGTCAAGAGTAAGGTTTATCAGGATATTCTGGATATTCTGGAGTTGCTGGAGGCAAGCTGGATGGCATGGCGTATTACTTATATAGTATTTCTTTTTCCGCTGCACTGTTTGTTGTTGTTGTACACTTTGATGATATGATGTAATGTAATGTATAAAATGTAATAACTGATATAGTTCTTTGTTTAAAGATTATTCATTTATTATTATATGTTGTTCCGCTGCGAATTGTGAGATTCCGTTGTTCTGTTGTTTTCTGTTCCGTCCTATTCTCTGTTCTGTTTTTCTATTTTGTTCTATTCTCTATTTTCTCTATTTTCTCTTTTCCTTTCTATTTTCTAATTTTCTTTTGTCTTTTCTCTCTTTTAAAATTTTCCCTATTTTCTATCTTCTTATCTTCTCTTTCTATCTTTTTCTTTTCCTAAATTCTTTTTCTTAAAACCCATAACTATTCGGTTTTTCGGCAACGAAAAATCGAAGCGTTACATCTGGTATCAGAGCTTATGGTTAAGCGACAACCATGGTTCTGTTGGGTATAATTCATTAGAGATAGAGTCAGCAGTACTCTAGAATGAATTTGAGTGTAATAATAGCTATGAGAGCGTATTTGTTAGTGAATAGATAAAATTGTTTTATATTGTGATGATTGGTTTGTTGAGTGGTATATGAACCTTCGTCAGCGTGGTCTCGACAACTATGCCGAAGGGGTTTCTAAACACTTGAATAGAACAATTCAACACAGTATTGATTTTAAAATTGGGTAAATGAAATTATTTTACCTTGATTATATTTTATATATAAAGGAATAATTTTTCAGAATTATTAAAGTATATAAGTTGATTGTTTAGTTGTTTGAATAATCTAAATAAAGAAATAATTGTATAAGTAAAATGAATTATAAGAATTGAATTATAATTAAAGTGATTTACAATTGTGAAATAAACTTATATATAAGAAGTGAAACTATATGAATATATTTATGAATATGAATAGTAAATAAAAATGAATTTAAAGTTAAATAGATATAAACTTGAGTTATATATGTAAATGAAATTCGATTTTGTAATAGAATTGAATGAATGGATTGAATGTTAATCAATTGAATGAAAATAATTGATAAGAAATGATGAATATTAGTGTTATTCATTAAAATCTAATGTTATTAGAAGTTGAATAATTGAATGAAAATCAATTAAATTAAACCAATTGATAAGCAAAGGAATTTGGTTGTAATTAATATGCATTGATTGTTATATGATTGTTAGTTGATTGTGTATAATTCATTAAGTGTTAATGAAATTGAAAACTATGTAATTGAATTCAAATTAGAAGTAAATAAATTTGAATAGAATTGAATGTGAATTGGATTTAAATTAGTAAATGTTAACTAATTGAATATGAATGAAAGTTGATAACATCCACTGTTAATGAATCAAATGTGATTTAAATTGAAAACCCTTTCATTGAATATTAATGAGAATATAAATGAATATATATTGATTATGAATTTGTTGAATGCTAGTTGGTTGATGTTTAAATATGTTGCATTTGCTATGTTGACATATATAGTTATTATGTTACTATATGTTGTATTTTGAGATTATTATCATATATGCATGATTCTCATGTTGTTTGTTGAGTAATTAGTAGGTGCGGGTCGCGTTTGCTTCGCATTTGGAGCTCGCTTTTGCGCTATATTAGCCGTATATGCTTGCTAATAAAAATATAAGGTACATATCTCGGATTAAATATCGTACTTTTACACTTTTTTCCCTGCGGGATGCCTCATTACTTGATGAGATGTATATTTGTGACATATATACTGTCTTTTTTTTTTCGGATCGAGCCGCGCAAAGGAGACTATGGCGAATTTTTCCGGAAATTTAAGGCGTTAGAAAAAATTTGAGAAAATTGGAAAATTTTGAAAACTTTAACTTTGATTTTGAAATTGAAAGTTAAACAATAGGAGTTGTTTTTGAAAAGATAACTAAGTATGATTTGGAAAACTTAGTAATGTATTGTAAGAAGTTTAATTATGAATTTTGGAAAATTAATAAATTCTGTAACTTTTCTTACTTGTAATTTCGGGACGAAATTCTTTTAAGTGGGGAAGATTGTAACGACCCAGAATTTTTATTAATTTAAAATTTGAATATTTAATTAATTTTAAATATTTAATAAGTGAATTAATAAGTCAAATAAATTTTTATTTGAATTATTGGATTTAATTGGATTATTAAATCGATAATTTAATACGTTAAATTATGGAAATAATTGAAAATATAGTTAAATATGATTGAAAATGATTTGTAAAATTTTATTTTATCATATGGGAGTTAGAACAATATTTTAGAACTTTTAAAATCGAATTAAAAGTTAATTTGTGAAAATTGAATATTTTAATATTTAATAATCGACTGTAAAATAGTCAATTTTTGAACAGTCTCAGAATTGAACGAAATCAGTTCCATTGGATCCGTAATAGTTAGTTATTACCGGATTTCAAATTTCGTGTTAATCGGAGTTATCGTTTGAGCGTGGCAGCTCGAAACGCATCGATTTATTTTTAATTTTAATTTAGCGAGTGAAAATAGCCATTTTTCAAAAAGTCTCGGATTTTGACGAAACCAGTTTCATCGGATCCGTAATGTGATATTATTGTAAGGTTTCAAATTTCAAGTTAATTGGATTTACCGTTTGTCCGGTACAAATTAAAACGCCTAGAAATCGAGTTAAATCGGTTTAATTTAAATTGAGCGTTTATAACCATAACTCGCACAGATTTCCAAATTAGCTTCCGAAACCTGTTCCATTGTGTCCGGAACGCGGGGTAAACCTTAGAAACGCTGGTTACGGCGCGTAAATCGGAGTTTACAAAACCTGGATGAATAGTGTTTACAAATTTCTATTAATAAGCAATTTAATTCACAAATAAAAGAAAAAAAAAATAGCTAGGGTTTAACGTTCATGGCCGCTAGTTTATTTTCAACGGCCAGCAAGTTGTTTCGTTCTTCCTCAATTTGCCTCAAATCTACAAACAACTGCTAAAAATCATCAACTACAAAGTGATAGAGCGAAGTGAGATCTTTAACTTGAATGGTGGAGATCGTGTTTCGAGCTGTAGATCGAGAGCTATGGACCCGCGACTTGCTGCCGTTCACCATTGTTTTGCGTGCAAGAGGAAGGGCCGAGCCCTATGGTGCTTCAGCCGAGTGGAGTGGTGGGTGAGGCCTTCGATTCGGCGCTACCTGATCGACGCGTAGATGAGTATTTTGCTCGCGATTTGTAAACCTAATTCTTGTAATGGGTTGATTGAGCACGGCCTTGTGCATGTAGATGGAAACGTGATGATGAGGAAGAAGGGGGGGAGCCGTTGGATTGGGAATGAAGGGTGATGATGGGGGTATGTAAAAGAGATTTAAATTAATGTTGTAATTAGTGTATATAAATCGTGTAACTTCAAATATTCATAACTTTTTCATACGAGGTCGAAAAATTACGAAACCAGTTGCGTTGGAATCGTGTGGACGAGCACTACGCGATGGAGTTGGTTTGGAGTCGTTTGGAGTTAGTGAGAATTTTGGGCAAAATTAAACGTCCGTTTAATTTTATTCGAAATAAATCGCTAAAACGGAAAATAAAATCAAGGTGAGAACTTCTCACTCAATCGAATCAGTTTCGATTTTATTTTAAATAGTTAGATTTAAAATATTTGAATGCATGTTTGAATGTTGATTGATATCTATTGATTGTTAAAATAGACATTATGCGCCGTTAGTAAGCGGATGTTATTTATTAAAAACATATACCGCGAATATTTCATAAACAGTGAAATTGGTATTATAAATAATATCAATATATATATATATTGGCATATGTATATATTGCAGTTGTTGATTTCCCGCATTTTTTGTTTAGCGGATGAGACCCTATTGCGCCGTTATTAAGTGGATAATATTTAATAAGAACATATACCGCGATAATTTCGTACTGGAGCGAAATTGGTATTGTGCTAATGTTTGTGGATGCAGGAAAACAGGTTGGAGGGATCCAACAGGATTCCTCAACAGTGTTTATTTGATTTCAGATATTTTGATATTTGATGGATTTTCATATCGATATATGATATCGTTGTTGTCGTGATTGACTATTTGGTGTGTAACATCATTGGACCAAATTTTGGGATTTTAAAATGATTTTTAAAGGTGATTTTTGAAAGTATACGTTATAAACTATTTTTGGAAATTTATTTATTTTAAATAAATAAACGTTATACTTTTAAAAGTTATAAAATTATGTTTTTGAGCAATATAGTTAAAAGATTGATTTTTGAGAAATATGGATTAATGATTTTATAAAATAGTTTAAATTGGATTTTTGAATATATTATTAAAAGTTTAAATATAGGATTTATAAAATTTGATTATTTTATAAATCAAAATGGTGAAATCATAAAGGAAATTAAAGACGTTTTAGAATAATAATATAATTTGATTTATATTAAGAGATTTATAAATGGATATTTATAAATTGGAATGTTGACATTATAAAACGAGTTTTTATAAGTGTTTGAATGAAGTGGAAATGAATTTCATAAATGAATGAAATTTATGGAATTATAAACTGTGAAGTTGTAAAAGAAATTTATAAATAGTAAGATTTATAAATTTGGTGAAATTATTTGAAGAATAGATTGGTTAAATAAATGGATCTTATAAGTTATAAGATTTATAACTATGAAGTTTAAAAGAACGATTTTGTAAAATAATCGTTTTATAAGCATTTAACTTATAATATGAACTTTTAGTTTATAATTGAGTTATAAACTGGAATAGGTTAATAAAAGAATTTATGAAAAGGAAGTTTTTATAAATAAATAGAAATGGAATTTATAAACGTTGCTTTATAAATCCGCAAATGACTTATTTTGATAAGTTAATTGTTATAACTTATAAATGGAGTTATATTCACAATTTTAAACTGTGAATAATCCTTTGAATTAAAATGAATAAAAGGATGAAATTTGTTAACGAAGTTTATTCACGTTTTTGAATAGTGAATAACACGTTAAAGAAAATGTTTTGAATGTGATGTTTCAAATGGAATTAAAACTATCTAACGATGTTTTTAAACATGTTGAGATTCGAAACCATAGATTTCAACATTTATTGTTGGAATAGATGTTTCGAGAAATAAAAGGGAATGGTGGACTATAACACTGTTGTTATAGTAAATGATTTCCGAAAGGAAATGGTTTGAATAGTATTGGGATTTATATATCTATTTTAATTTCGAATCCCTATACTAGTGATTTTGGGTTGTAGTAACGATGTTCTACGTAACATTCGTTTTGGCTCAAATAAATATATTAAGAGAATGATTTCTTAATAGAATGAAATATATACTTAATTTCGATTTAAGTATATTGAATATTTTCCAAGTGTTGAAAATAAATAAAAATTGTGAATTACTTATTAAATAAGTATGGAATTGTTTTCCAATATGAAGTGATATTTAGAATTTATCTTTTTGAAGATAAATTGAAAATGAATAATTGAAATCGAATATTCATTGATATCTTGGAATTATGAATTCGCTAAGGAATTTATAAAAGAAAGTGGGATTGGTTTAGAAAAATAAATATTGATTTATTTTTGAAGTATGAAATATTATATCTTGTGAAGATATTTTGGAAAATAAATAATTTGGAAAATTATTTGGAAACTGGTGATGTGTGCATATCCATTGATAGTTCAATAACCGACTATCAATATTTCCCTTTGAATGGGTAATTGATGTGATTTGTTGAATGTGAATGCTACACTTATTTTTTTGAATAAGCGCTCACTATTCGGGTTAACCGGGAAAGGACCATGGGGTCGTATAACCCATTCCGAATATGTGATACGTCGTTATGAATGGCATTTGAAGATCGGTGTTGAAGACCCGGTATTTGCGAGAGCGATAGGATGACCTATCGATTGTCTCTGCACTGAGTTGCAACGGTATAGAGACTCCCTAAGTGATGGGAAATCCGATCAGGATTGTGAATATCCGGATTGCAAGGACTTCTTTGTAAGTGCCTTCGGTTTTGTTCGAGCCCGGAACAGACTTGTATGGATTGTGTGTCTGACATTACAAGTTGAGATATAAAGTAGATTTCTTTCAAATATATTTATGTTGGTGGCGGAGAATTTATTCTTTTAGCTTAACACCCTTCTCTGAGACGTACGAGCTCTGAGGTTATATAGTTGAAGTTATCAGCGATATATTCCCAATTTGGTAATGTGATATGCTGAGTGATGCTGAAATGATCATTGTGTTGATTATTGTGATAGGATCGTTTATTTGATCGTCTATCTTAGTGATCATTGTGTTGATCATTTGTTGACCCAAAGCATGGCTTTTGTATAAAGTATGTTTTTGTGGACGTGACTTCGTCGAGCCTCACACCCCGGAAATGGTCAAAACAGGAAAGATGCGGCAAGGTTATGAGGGGTAGCACCCTTTAGGGTATGTACATTTCCTTCTGGATAGAGGTGGTATCATGGTATGGAGCCCAGATATTTAACCTATGTGGTTACTACGAATTTATTACTTTGTGGTTGTTGGTTTTCGGGATCCCGTGAGAAAGGTCGTTTACGATCGGGGAATGGCGTGCTCGTGTCAGTAGTTACCCAGTTAGGGGTAACCCGGCCTTGTGTTGGCAGAGTTCCGGTTTGGTTCTCGGGGATGTCTTTCCAGAGGCATTCTCATGTGGCAATGGGAAGTTCCTTGGCCTGACCATTTGTTGGAAATCCAAAGAAACAATACGAAACTTGTACGGTTTTAGTTGTAGAACCTGCTTCCTCAGGAAGTAGCTATAGTAGGCATAATATAATGGTACCTATGCTGGCTAAGATTTATATTCTACTTTCGAAATGAATTTCTTCTACACTATGCACTAATAATAATATCAAATTGATTTGATTTTAATGCGTATCAAGCATGTTTGGCTATCATAAGGAGAAATCTTCTCCAAGTCTGCGTTTGCATTGTGTGTGTGGCAGGAGGTCTTATGGTAGTCTCATTTTTAAAAGCATTGCGAATTGAAATAAAAAATATCTCTCTGTTTTGATTTTAAAGATAAATAAACTGTTTTGAGTTCTCACACCAGTCACACGACTGACTTGGAGTTTATTGTTTTCCTTCCTAAACTTTGGGTGCCCACAAATTTTCACACGGGCAGTCAAGAGTAAGGTTTATCAGGATATTCTGGATATTCTGGAGTTGCTGGAGGCAAGCTGGATGGCATGGCGTATTACTTATATAGTATTTCTTTTTCCGCTGCACTGTTTGTTGTTGTTGTACACTCTGATGATATGATGTAATGTAATGTATAAAACATAATAACTGATATAGTTCTTTGTTTAAAGATTATTCATTTATTATTATATGTTGTTCCGCTGCGAATTGTGAGATTCCGTTGTTCTGTTGTTTTCTGTTCCGTCCTATTCTCTGTTCTGTTTTTCTATTTTGTTCTATTCTCTATTTTCTCTATTTTCTCTTTTCCGTTCTATTTTCTAATTTTCTTTTGTCTTTTCTCTCTTTTAAAATTTTCCCTATTTTCTATCTTCTTATCTTCTCTTTCTATCTTTTTCTTTTCCTAAATTCTTTTTCTTAAAACCCATAACTATTCGGTTTTTCGGCAACGAAAAATCGAAGCGTTACATAACCCTTGATTAATTTTCTTAATCTATCAATCCTTAATTAATTCCACTAAGTAATTAATCCTTAATTACTTCCCTTACGTAATTTACATTAAATTAATTACTTTCATCAAGTAATTACCCCATTGGTTAACTATTCCTAATAATTAACCTTTAATTTTATTTATTAATTATCCTCTAATTTAATAATTAACTAATCCTTAACAACTAATCCTTAATTACTTACGTTATGTAATTATCATTTAAGCAATTAAACTCTAATTACTTAATTAATTTATCCTTGATTATGAATTAATCAAATCTCTAATCAATTGATTCATAATTAATTTAATACCTTGAAATCATTAATTCATTAAATAAATTAGTCAATCTAAAATTCTTTATTAATTTAATTAGTCCTTAATCATCCAAGAACTTAATTTATCATAAGATAAACCATTTATCCTATAATTATCTTACTCGATCAAACCATTTAATTAGAGTTTTTAAAATAACTTAAAAATTTTAACTTAGCGCATTTAAGTCAAACAAATTATAGTATTCTTAAACAATTATTTAAGACATTTATACTATAAAGGAATAAATTTTAAGAAAGGGTTCAAACTAGATTCAATTTTAAATTTTCAAACTTATTTAATTTTTAAACTTGAAATTTGAACAAGATTTACTTCGGGTCAAACCTGAATAATATTGATCCTTTACCCGAGTCTGTTGCTTCCTTTTGTTTCCTATTATCAATTTAAAACTTGGATAAATTTTGAACTGGAAACCTGTTACACAAACTCACAATTTAACCCGAAATGCTTTCGAGCTCTATCCCAATTCACTCGTGAACTACATCATGCAAAACACCATTCTACCCGAAGACCCAACCATGCTTCTTCCTACATCACTTCCTTGCTCAAAATGATTGAAAATCTTCTCCAAATCCAATGGAAAATGATGCCACGAACCGGAGGATAAACTGCTCCAATCAATTCACCAACTACCTTCTCGTACAAGACTAGATCACGATTGAATCCCAGCCGTAGATCGAACCCGTCTTCCCGCCTATCACAATTAGCCATGCCGAGCATCAGGTGTGCACAGTGCAAGTGCACAAACGCTGTGATGATCCTTCCGACCTCGCGAACACCTAAGTCGACGACCCTTCTCCCTCTGATCACCATCGCAACCATGTCGAAGACTCAAACCCGATCTCTCGTAAAACACCTCTTCAATTCGAACTTC
The DNA here is from genome assembly GCA_030765085.1 of Allium cepa. NCBI lineage: Eukaryota > Viridiplantae > Streptophyta > Magnoliopsida > Asparagales > Amaryllidaceae > Allium > Allium cepa. Next base: position 403,666,390 of record CM060940.1, on the reverse strand, counting down.
GAAAAAAAACAAATACAATTTCTGTCGAACTGCTCTCCACCCCCTTCACTGATCAACACAACTCACCCACCGATCGAAAGCTCAACTCCGACACTTCCTTCCTGCCAAACCTCGAAGGTCTCGATTGCGTCCTTATTCTCCAGTTCGATTGCGTTCCATGCCATGCTCAGAAAATCTTTAAAACCTAAAAATAGCACTCTAGCTCAAATCGAAGCCAAATTCGAGAATCAGCTTCCGTGAAACCCTAGCACAAGAAGCTAGGCTCCCTTTCGACCAAAGCACAACACCCCTTATCAACCTGATCACCAGAATTAAATTTTTGAATGGAATTCTTTCATCCTTAAATTTCTTACAATATAGTATGTTAAAATATCAATTCCACCTCTAAAAATCCTATTTTTACTAGGAAAATCATCATGGAAGCTTAAAACTTCGATTCAATTTCATTGAAATTTCACCAAAATATGATATTTACTATAAATCTTGATATAAATGAACTATATAGTATTATTTCCACACAAATCAATTTTTACTAAAACTATATTAAGAAATAAACATTTTCTTAATTTATATCAACATGCATTATGAACTAGGTGATGTGATATAGATTTTTGAATTATATTTGCACCTAGAAATAGAAGAACAGAGCCTATGAACAGTTAGCACACATGCACCCAAGTATATTCATATATATATATATATATCTAGATATATATATATACATAAATTATGATATCAACCACACAGACCATTTAGCATCAATTCAAACTCAAGTTTCACTACATGCATCAAAAAATTAAAAAAAAACAGATGAAGGCACTGTTTACTTACCTGCAATTTATAAACATAGAATGGCTTTAAATTTTTATTTGGAACCACACTATTTTGATTTGAAATGGAGTTGATATTGGAATGATCTGATGTTTGAAACTTGCTTTGATTTTGTTGATGTTGAACTCTGATCTTTGCACTGCTTATTGTTTTGGAGTTGAATTAGATCTTGGTTCTTGTATTTGTTTTTAACTTCCAGGCCGAAGCTTTTTTTATTCCAGGTTGAAAATTTTGGAAAGTTCGTTCTTGATTGAGTTTATCTTTTTCCCTTTGTTCCTTTTCAGATTTTTGATTCTCTGGTTTCACAGGACTTGATTTTCTCATTTCATTATTTTTATGAAGAATAGAGATGAGCTAATATACATCCTTTAGAAAATAAATTGACACATGTACAATCCACGCTACATGGTATACATTTGTTAAGTCTTTTAATAAAACATTTACACTTGTTAATTGATATATTAAAAATTTAATGCTTGTAATTTTGCATAAGAAAAAGTTTATATATAAATATTTATTATTTTCTTTTGTTTATGCATTATCTATATGTGTTACTTTTTTTGCAAGTATTTAACTTACATTTGTTATGTGTATGTGTTAATATATTCTTTATAAGTATTATAAAATATTTCCAATTTTATTTTGTATTTATAAATGTCTAAAGTGTATAAATATTTAAACTTCTTCTTCTTTATTTATCTTTTATAAAATCCTTTAAAGAGAATGTTATAAAAAAAATCATATATATATATATATTATTTTAAACTCAATTTATTTTTAAAATGTTTATAATTTGAATTTCAAATTTAAATTCTCTTTTAAAAATACTTATATATATATATGTTCAAATGAATACCAATTTTATTTATCTAGGGAAAAGAGTAAATCTTATATTGTTATAAATGATTATTACATTGTTTAATTACTTAGAAATTTCCTAGATATCACAGTTAAGGTGTGATATCCGTAGGGATAATCAATGTAAAGAAGTAAAAACCAAAAAGAATTTTTTTCACAAAAAAATGAGGAACAAGCATGCTTTATATTGCTTAATTCCATAAAGTCAAAGTAAGGGATACATAAATGAGTACTACGTTGAAAGATGTTGCTTAAAAAGTTAAAGGCACTCAAGTTATTGTTAATTGGGCACTCACTATAACATCTCCCATTTAGAGGCCTAAAACTATATGCTATGGATACTACAGTCATCCATAGTTACTAATTCTCGATGACCAAATGTGGTAATGTTAGATACATTGATATAACAAAAATACATTGGTATGGAAAATTTTAAAATCAACATAAACAAATTTCTCATTTCACTTCAAATCATATTTCAAATTCATTACATATTCCTAATGTGTAAACCACATTCAGAGAAAATATAATCATTACAAAATACAAGAAGAGCGACATATAAAGATGTCTCCTTGGTTGATCAGAGTCTAATATAGGCAAATAAATAACTTTTCCATTACAACCAAAACACAGTGGAATCAAACAGAAAAGAACTCCTAGTAGCTAGCTTTCCTTCTACACGTCCCCGGAAGATTGTTTGTCTAAAGGAGAACCAAAAAACCTTAACTCTGAAACTACTCAAAATTAACTGAGCACTTGAGAGTATAAGGGGAAAACATAAACTTCGAGTCAGAAAAAAAAGCCTGGTATGAATAATAACCTACCATCTCGAACCATATAGATATTATAGTGACACCATGCCGCAGAGCGGAATGGGGTTTCGCCTCATTAATAACTCAACCAAAATTTATAATAATCATATACTGTGCACCTGCAACCACAATGGTTCACACATAACATAATATAATGTACCATGATGATATGCAAATAATGCAATATACTCTGGATTTTCCATCCCCATTCATTTGACTATCTATCTAAATTATAATTTCTAGGGTCGTTATTAACCAATTAGTTTTCATGGGCTGACTAATAGCCTATTTAATGCTTATGGATTATTTGTCTGATTTCATAGTTTTCATGGGATCACTAAGAACGTATTGATATCTACCAATAACTTCATATATTTATAGTTTGCATGGGCTCACTATGAACCAATTAGGTTCTCAATAACTTCTGTCTTGTCATAGTTTTCATGGATTGACTATAAACCTATTGATCTCTATCAATAACTTAATTCGGATATAGTTTTCATGAGATCACTAGTAACCTATTTGCCTATGCCAATAACACTTCCCAAACATAATTTTCATGGGTTTACTATGTACCTGTCTAAATTGACAACTCTTTGATCAGTCTTTCAACATCCTATGTTCTGCTCTATATGACCTCCTAGATGCAACTTTACTCCTAGAGGAGTGAACATAACATATATTCACTACTGGCTCAACCTATTTGGTTATTCTTCCCTTAACTCCCAAAAATACCATTATGGGTTAATATAATGTAAATATATGTAATATCCCGGAATTTTGGACAATTTAAATTTAATAATTCGTGTTTTAAATTTAAATTGAATTGATAATTTTTGTTAATAAATTTGATTTGATTTAATTTTCTTTATTTAAATATTTAATTTGTGAAATTATTTTTAATGAGTTAATAAATTGTTTTCTATTTAGTAATGTATATGTATTTATATATATTTTAATAGATAAGTTGTTAAATTAGTATAGCATAATTTTAATATTTTGAAATTAGGAAATGTGATTTATTTTTGGATTTAAGCTTTTCAAAAATATTTAATAAAATACTATATGATTTTAAATATGTGAGATAAATGTTTTATTGGTTTAAAATTCATTCTTACTTAAGTTTGAATATTTAAAATAAGTTACATAAATGTTGTGTTATTGTTTTTAAAATATTGTTTTATAAAATGTGATTTGTTAATTTAATATGAAATTTAAAATACAATTTATATATGAAACATGTATTCAGTAAGTTACAAACTCTTTTATAAATTTATTTTAATTATTTGAAAGTATCTTTTTCAAATGATTTATTTGTATGTTGTTTTATTTATAAGAACACTTTGTTTTATTCTTTAGAAATTATTTATATACATAACTAAGTATAAGAATCTAATTAATTTAATTTAAAACATTCATTAACACTTTAATTAAAATACTAATCACTTAAGGATACATGTGTAGACATCTTAGGTTCTAATATAACAAATGTAAACTTATCACCATTTTTAAATGACAAGTGTTCATACTTGAGACATGTGCCAAATTTTGGTTTTAATTTTCCTTTAATTTTAATTTAAATCAAAAATATTGTTATATAACTTTCATTTTTCATTTCTTTTTCTTTTCTTCATTTTCATCTAAGAATTCTTTCAGCTGAGAAAAACCATTTTTTTCACCTCCTCATAATTAAACTCTCTGTAACATATTTCAAATGCATAAGCAAACACCTGCATTTCTCAAACCTATAAACCAACTTGCATTCAACTCCTCAAAATACAAATCTGCATCTCAATTTTAATCAAGAAAGCCTGCATGTTTTCAAATACAATCTGGGATCTGAAACTGCAGTTTCAAGTTGCATCTGCATTCAAGTAACCTGCATTTAAATCTGGAAGCATCTTTTAAAACAAGTTTAAAAAGCATTCAAGCTACTGCATGCAAATTAAAGGCCTTCAAGCAGATTTTCAAAAAAAGATTTCAAAAAGGTGATGTGCTCTGTCTGCATAATTAAACAGGTGAGTAAATCATTTATAAACTTATTAAATAGGTAAAGTTATGCATGCTTTATAAATTACAAATGAACATATATGAAATTGCCATGAATATTTTACCTGTAAGTATGTGTCTGTAAACATGATGATGACTGTTGCATGTTGTTCTTCAAATTTTCAACTCATGTTGATCCCTGAATTCTTTGCTCTGACTGATTTCTGTTATGACTCAAACCATTGAATAAAACATGTTTGTTTTAGAATAGAGTAAATACAAATTTATATGAATCAAATTAAATTATCTGTAACCTGGGAAATATTAAGTTACACAGAGAAAAATCAAACTTTATAATTTAATGTTTCAGATTTCTGTAACAACCCGCATATTTATCGAGTTTGTATTTAAATATTTTATTTAAATATTAACTCATTAATCGGATTTTGGTCCGAAAAGCTACTTTTTGCAAACGGTCAAATTAGGACTCGAGACCACTTCCATTGAGTTCGAAATGTCGTTTACAACTTTTTTAAGTATAAACATCGATAGGTTTGGAGTTAGTGAAATTTCACTAACTTTTCCCGCTTTGGACTTTGGGTTTGTTTAGCCTATTAAGCCCAAGTTCCAACCCTCTTCTCCTCACTCTTCATAAATTTCCTAACTAATCAAGCTTTGGCATTAATGGTGGAGGGAATGGGAAATTAAAATTCCAAAACTCAAATTCAATTGCAATCCATCTTTCTACTCCAAATTCAAGAAGAAGACATTGGATTCAAGCTTCTTGTGCTTAGATAGAAGAAGGATTGATTCTTGCTTGCTTAAAACTTCATCTTCATTGATATTTGGTGCAAAGGTGAGATTTTTATCTCACAATTCTAGCCTATAACTATATTGGACTGTTGGGAATGATTCCCTATCATTTTTGCATGCATGTTAGCATTTGGTTTGGATTGGATTGGCGAAAAACTCCAATTTTTAGCGTTTTGTTGAATTTTCTGCACTTGAGTCGTTCTGGCCATTTTTAGCTTGTTCGGAGTTAAGTCGTTCATCCATAGGTCGTGAGTCGTTTACGAGTTAACCCTTAAGTCGTGTAGCCCTTCAGTCACGCAACCCTTAAGTCGGTTACGAGTTATCCCGATAGGTCGCTGGACACTTAACTCGTAGGTCGTTGGACCTTATCTCGTTAGGTCGCTCTTGGCCTAACCCTTAAGTCGTGCAACCCTTAAGTCGTTGGACCCTTGAGTCGTTGGGTCGTTGGACCCTTGAGTCGTTAGGTCGTATGACCCTTGAGTCGTTAGGTCGTATGACCCTTGAGCCGTTAGGTCGTATGACCCTTGAGTCGTTAGGTCGTATGACCCATGAGTCGTTAGGTCGTATGACCCTTGAGTCGTTAGGTCGTATGACCCATGAGTCGTTAGGTCGTATGACCCTTGAGTCGTTAGGTCGTTAGACCCTTGAGTCGTTAGGTCGTATGACCCATGAGTCGTTAGGTCGTATGACCCTTGAGTCGTTAGGTCGTTAGACCCTTGAGTCGTTAGGTCGTATGACCCTTGAGTCGTTAGGTCGTATGACCCTTGAGTCGTTAGGTCGTATGACCCTTGAATCGTTGGGTCGTTAGACCCTCGAGTCTTAGGTCGTTAGACCTCATTTTGTCTTTACTAGGTCGTACCGTTTTGGTCGGGGCGCTGCCCCGCACCCCGCCGTGGGCGCTGCCCCCTGGACCCCCGCGACCTGACCGGGCAGGTCGAACCCCGTAAGCGGTGGCGTTGCCCCCGCACCCCCACCTTGGGGGGTTGCCACCCCCCCCGGACCCCACCTCCGTAGGCGATCTTATCTGAAAACATTCAACAGAACTTGCTTTGTTGAGATGCTGAGTTGACCATTCTTCGAGACATCTCTGGTTATCTCGGCCACGTTTGGTCGTTGGGGAACTTCCACTTTGATGCTTTTGAGCTGATTTCCTTGGATTTTATTCACATCTCCGAATGTGATCTTGGTGATGATTGTTTCTACAATCTCTTCTGTGATTTGTCATTTTAAAAAATATAAAGGTTTCAATACTAGTAGTAAATATCAAAACTCTTTTAACAAACAATTTCAACTCTATTTTTAATAACAAAGCTCTTTTCTTAAAACCGTTTTCCAATCTATTAGTATATATAACCCTTTACCTCACTCGGATGAGAAATCTAAAACGACTTAGTAAAACAAGTGGTATGAAACGCTTGCGTTCACTTCGTCGGTTAATTCCTGGACTTGTTCGACTGAACCTCTTGTGACAATTTTATTAGTGAAGATTTACAGTTTGTTCGTAAATATTTAAGTTAAGCAAGTGGTTATGGGACATGAAGCTAAACTTCTATATTTACTAACTTAGTGTAATTGACACTTCTCGTTGATCATGACGATCATTCTGATGATTTAGACTAGCAACTGTGCGATGTCTCTTGTTGCGAGGTTAGACTAGACACCACTTGTGTGATTCCACTCACACATACCTTTTTGCTTTTTGGTTAGTCTGGACCTTAATCTGTGTGATTCCATTCACACATGTGGGGTAGCTCCCCTTGGTCTTCGGACCGTCATGTGATAGGCCTCTTTCTCTTTTCTATGATTTCTGGACTTCTTGCATTGATTTCTAGAATTTATGTCATTGACTTGTTATGAGTACAAGTTTGGGGTATGATGCCCTTTCCGAATCTTTGAGAAGATTCTTGTGATATTGATTATCTCTTATTGATTGATCTTCTGTTGATCATTATTTACATACTTATAGCGGTATGTCATTATGGATGTTTATGTTTATGCCATATCTCTTATGTTATCTCATGTCATCTGATATTTATAGCTAGACTGATCCGTTTATTATTATCTTAAATAATACTCGGGTCAGACCGAGATGTTACAGGTGCTTCTGCTTGACTTCTTCCCAGGGATTCATCACTCTGACTTTTGGCTAACTGTTTAGATTAGCAATTTTTGTTGTATACACTTGAGATATAGACTCATAGTTGTATTCTTTTGTATAGCACATGTTGCTATTCTTTTGTATTATCGTGGATCTTACTGACCACTACTCTGATGTACACTTTCATGTGTTAGTTATATATTCATATCTTCTTCCGCCTTTGTGATATGGATATCTGTGACTGATTTGTGATATGATTATTTCTATGTTTGTTTCCGAAGATTATTTATAACCACCGTGTGATAAGCAATTACATGGATGGTCGCTCCTCAACAGCCTTATTCTCCGTGCTAGTTGACAGCACTACTCCGGAGTGTTCTTGGCTAGCGTGGGTATAGAGGTGGGGCGTCACAATTTATATATAGAATCATCAAGTAAATACATGAATTTTAAATCAAATATTATAATTTATAGTGTTGTGAACAAAGTGCAGGGATGAATTTACTGTATTTTACATTTTGGTTAAGTACACTTGATACTTGCATTTGATTTGATTGAATTGGCTTCTGGAGATAGAGTAGATATCAATGATTATAGGAAAAATTCTAAATTGGATTACAATTAAATTTTGGTGGTGAGATTTGGGATTTTTATTTATGAACCCTAGTTTCCTTTGGGTCACTGTGTTTGGTTTGATGTGGTCTCCTCGGTTGATCGAGTTCAACCGCGATTTGCCTGATGGTAGATGATGGTTAGTCGAAGTCGTCTCTGAAGTTTGGGTGGAGATGGTGGCCGGAGGCGCGTAGGGTCGCCGTTGACAGGTTTGGTTGGGTTTGCTGACTTATGTTCCAGGTTTTTGGTTTTAAAACCTGAATTCAAATTCAAGTTGAATTCTGGGACTTTGAGGGATGAAGGTTGATGTGGGGATTTTGGTCGATGGAGGATGGCCAGAGATAATGGCCAGTGATGCCAGAGTTGGTTTAAGGGTGCACAGGGGTGTTGTGCATATTGGTGATGATGGTGGTGTTGATTTTTGTTTGCAGGGTTTATACCCCGTGATGGTCTCGGGTATTTTGATAAATGGCTCGAAGCAGGGAAGCTATTGTCTCGAAGTAAAAATGGGGTTGCTCGAGTATTTATTGTTTTAGGTTTTTCACATAAAACATAAACCTGTACTGTTATTTTTTTTAAATTTTAAAGTAAGGTTTTGAAAGGTAAACTAAAATTTGAACTAAGTTTAAAAACTGAATTTAAATTATAAATTCAATTAGTTTAATTTTGGGTTTTTGAAATAATTTAAATTTTGAAAATTTTAATTAGTTTTAAGCAAAATCAGAAACCTGTTTTTTCCAGGTTTTATAAGACTTGAACCTAAAATTTAATTTAAATTCAATGAGTTTAAATTTTTGATCTTTGAAATAATTTGAAATGCTTTCAAACTCAAGTTTGGGTTTAAATCTAAAATCAGAAAAACTATGCTCTGTTTTTCTGTTTCAAATTTAAAAAAAAATAAAGTTTAAAATTGAAAGATGAAGTTCAATCTGAAATTCTTAAACCTGAAATTAAATTTGAAATCAACAGTTAATTCTTGGAATTTGAAACATTTTAGAATTCAAAAATGTAAGGTGTTTAAACAAAACAGAAAACTGTTTTTCTGTTTTAAATTTAAAAGTAAAATTTTAAAATGCAACTGATAATTTAAAACAAGTTTAAAATCTGGAAAACAGAAATATGGAACTTGAGTTTGAATTTAAATCTGGAATTTAAATTTAGATTTTTAACTTTTTAAAGTATAAAAGAACATTGATTTGAATTTAAAACTATAAGTTTTAAATTTATGAAATAAAGTTTAAAATAAGTTTAAATTCAGTTTTAAAACCTGAAATTGGATTTTATGTCAATTTTTTTCAAAATAAGTTTTTAAAATTTTAAATTTGTTTTAACCATATTTAGAAAAGTTTAAATAATTTGAATTTGAAAATGAAGATGGAGATGTAAGTAAAGTTTTAAAATTTTAAGTTTGAATCTAGAATGAAAAAAATAAATTGTGTTTTAGTTTGAAATTTAGAAAGAAATTTTCAAATTGAATTTGTTTGAAATAAAATTTGTTTAAAATACTTTAAATAAGAAGAATGTTTCCTAATTTTGAACTTAAGAAATTGGTTTCATTTAAATTATTAAATTAATTTAAATGAAATATTAATTATTTAATTAATAATGTGGATGATTAATTAAGTAATTAATAATTCTTAATTAGATTTGAGATTAATTAATTAAGATTAATTAATCTATAACTAAGGATGGTTAATTAAATTTTAATTAATGATTAAGATTTACTTAATCAAGTGATTAATGATAATTAAGATTTTAATTAACACTTAATTAATTAATAATTAGAGGTTAATTAAATTGTAATTAAATATTAATTAATTGATAATTAATAATGATTTATATAAGTTAATTCTTAATTAAGTAATTAAGAAATGTTAATGAAGGTCATTAACTTAAGATTATTTAACAATTAATTAATGTGATTAATTTTTGATAATTAAATTAAATTAATTAATTAATAGTAATCAATTGTTTAAGTTTAATTACTTAATGAAAGTAATTAATGAATTAATTACTTAGTGTAATTAATTTGATTTATGTGATTAGTTTAGATTAATTAAGTTTAATTAATTTAAACAATTGTGGATTGATTGATGATTACTTTAATTTATGGATTTGTAATTACTTAAGGAAGTAACTAATAAATAATTACTGGATGTAATTAAGGATATTTATTATAGTAATTTGGATTTAAATTATTTGAAATAAATCAAGGATTAATTTAGATAATTAATTAAGAATAATAATTATGGAATGAGTGATTAAGGTAGTTAATTACTGAATGGTTATTAATCATGGGTGATTAATATATATATGTTGTTTAAATTGAAGATTGATTACTTATGTAATTAATTTATATTTAGAGATTGATTAAATGTAGTTAGAATTAATTAATTAATTAATTAATGATGTAATTTAGAATTGATTAATTAAGGAATAATTAATAATGAATAAATGATTAATTAATTAAGCAATTACAAGTTAATTATTTGCAAAGGGTTTAATATAATTAACTTGTGTAATTAATATTAGAGGCTAATTATTTGTTGTAATTAGAGATGGTTAATCAGTAATGATTAAGTGAAATAAATATTGATATGATGATTTATAAATTGATTTGCAATCAATTAATGGTTAAGTTAAGCAGAATTTTAATGATGAAGTAATTAATTTAATTCATTTTAAATTAATTAGAGTTTAGGTAATTAATTTAATTCATTTTAAATTAATTATAGAAGGTGTGATCATTAGATCATTGCTTATGTTTGATGAATGGTATTGGTTGCCTGGTATGGTTTGTAATCTCAGCTATGAGATGGAAAATGTTTGGATGCATTGGTTGTTTTTGGATGATAATATGGATTATCTGATTATGATATAAACTATCCGTTGGTAATGATAATGTTGATTATCTATTGTGTTGTGAATTATCTATCTGTGTGTATATAGATAATTAAATTGAAATTGTTTTAAACTTAAAACAACTTGGACCTTAAAAGACACGCTTTGGATTTCGATGAGACCGGGATCAGGTTTCCATATTTGGGATCCGAAAACCACATCGATTCCAATTAAACGTTAGGTCGTTAATCCAAGTGGAGCGAGTGAAGACTCGAGGTGTAAGGGCTATACGTCAGTATAACTCTGCGGGTGATTCCGTAATGAGTTGACGGAATAGTACTTATAGATTCGAGATGGTGATTCAGAGTGCAAGGGTTATGGTCGTTAACTCTGAGGGTGATTCCAATACGAGTGTAACGAGATAATGCCTTCGGTTTCGTTCGAACCCGGAACGAACTTGTATGGATTAAATGCTTTCAGAACATCGTCAGGTGGACGATGAGCATTCTAAGTGATATGTCCTATAAAGGTAATCGTAGCCTTAAGCCTCATCAACCGGGAATGGCTAAAATAGGGGAGGTGCAGCAAAGCTTCGTGGGTAGCCCCCACTTGAGAGCAAGATTTATCCCTGTCTAGAGGTCCCTTAATTTTTGGCTTAGTGGTGCGGTTGCTGATCACAACTGTGGGGTTGTCTTGTTTGGAACTGTTCAGTAAGGAACGGGTCCAGCTTTGTGTTGCAGGGGATTGGGAGTAATCCTCGGTACGGTGATCTAGGCCACGTACTGTGACGGGCGGTACCCCAGTAGCCCAGCCATTGTATGGAATCCAAAAACCAATAAGTGCCAACGGTTTTGATTGTATTACCCACTTTTGTGGCTAGTAGCTGGAATTTAATAATGCAACAATTTCAGCTATTTCTTATTTACTTGAAAACCCTAGACACTATTATAATATCATTGGATTTCCTATCAAATGTTTTGGTTAGCGTAAGGTAAAAACTTTTCCATGTTTATGTGTGGGAAGTCTTACGTGATACCTTTTCTTTCAAAGGTTTTTCAAAGTTAAGCAACTTTAACCTGTTACGCACACCAGACCCATGTCTAATCCGGAGTTATTTCTTTTTTTCTATAACTCTTGGGTACTCAAATTTTTACGATTAGCCAAGGGAATTCAGGGTAGGATTCAGATTAGCTTGACGAGTTGTGAAGGAGCAATGGAGCAGGAGGCTTCTGCGTATAGTTATATTGTTTTCCGTTGTGTTGGTTTCTCTGAGTTTTTTTGTATTGTGTATTGAATTGTAATAACTAGACAGGTGTTTATAACTGTCTAGTATGTGTTGTATAGTCTGTGTAACTCTGATATTTGATGTATACTATGTAATATTTATGTTATTAATATAATTTATTCGTTCCGCTGTTGAGATTCTAGTGTTGTCTCTTCTTTCTCTTCTTTCTTTTCTCTTTTCTATCCCTTTCTTTTTTAAGGATGACACGACTTTTTGCGGAGAAAAAAGTCGGGTCGTCTCAATATGTTTTTAGGAGAAGTACACATTGTAACTAATCATAACATGATAACACAACCATCCATGGTTTAATATCCTTATAATCATTTTCAAATGAAACATGGTTTATACCTTTAACCTTATCTTTAGCAAGGAAAGCTTCTTCAAAAACTCCAAAGTTAAATGTCATTTCAAAACCCTTTTATATTGCCATGGATTTATCTTTAAAAATGGAGATTGGGTTCCTTGTTTGGAAAACTAAGGCTTTCGAAACCTTAGATCCTCTCTCCCAAAACCATTGAAACATACCCTTTGAAAGTATCCCAACCTTCTTTTCAAAACACATAAATATATGCATTTTGAAACACTCAAAACATTTCTTTCGAAAGCACTAAACCCTTTCTTTCGAAACGCTTAAAACATGCCTTTTGAAAGCATTAAAGCTTATCTTTCAAAACCACTTAGTTCAAATAGGATATTTAGAAGTATAGCTTCGAAACCATATAAAAGTATCTCTTTCAAAATCATTGAGTTTAACCTTAAGTATAACTTCTGGTTCAAAGTGAACATAAGCGGAAGCAGCCCATTTGAAAACATTAATTTTTAAATAAAGGAATTTGGGGAACAAATAGCTTCGAAACCATAATTTTGAAAGCATTAATGAAAGTGACTATAAGTACCCTTTCGAAAGCATTGGGAAGTGGCTTCAATATTAATAAAAAAAATCTTCCCTTCCAAAAACATTGTTCTAACGCTAAAAAGAAAAGCGGCCTCTAACCGATTCAAAAGTTATAAAGACGACATCAAGGTTTCGACTGGTGTAACGTTGCGCTTTTCGATGCTCGAAAACCGACATCAATACGTCCACTGTATCAACTGCCGAGCAATCGAATGCCGGAAAATCGTACCGTTATGGTTAAAGAAGAAAAAAAAGGTAGAAGAAGAGAGGAAAAGATAGAACAAAACAGAAAGAAACAATAGAACAATATCAGAATATCACAATCGCAACGGAACAACATATAATAGATAAATGAATAATCTTTAAACAAAGAACTATATCAGTTATTAGATTACATCGTATTATATAACATTATCAGAGTGTACAACAACAACAAAAACAACAAACAACAACTAACAGCGGAAAAGAAATACTATATACTAGTGAATACGCCATGCCATCCAGCTTGCCTCCTGCAACTCCTAAATTCCAGAACATCCTGATAACCTGACTCTAGACTGCCCATGTGGAAATTGGTGGGCACCCAGGGTTTAGGAAGGAAAACAAAACAATAAACTCCGAGTCAGTCATGTGACTGGTGTGAGAACTAAAACAGTTTATTTTTAAAACAAAGTACAGGGTAATTTTAAAATAGATTCGCAATGCTTTTTAGAAAATGAGACTACCATAAGGTGTGACGCCCCACCTCTATACCCACGCTAGCCAAGAACACTACAGAGTAGTGCTGTCAACTAGCACGGAGAACAAGGCTGTTGAGGAGCGACCATCCATGTAATTTCTTATCACAAGGTGGCTTTAAATAATCTTCGGAAACAAACATAGAAATAAGCATAACACAAATCAGTCACAGACATCCATATCACAAGGGCGGAAGAAGATATGAATATATAACTAACACATGAAAGTGTACATCTGAGTAGTGGTCAAAAAGATCCACAATAATACAAAAGAATAGCAACACGTGCTATACAATAGAATACAACTATGAGTCTATATCTCAAGTGTATACAACAAAAACTGCTAATCTAAATAGTTAGCCAAAAGTCAGAGTAGCAAATCCCGGGAAGAAGTCAAGCAGAAGCACCTGTAACATCTCGGTCTGACCCGAGTATTATTTGAGAAAATAATAAACGGATCAGTCTAGCTATAAATATCAGATGACATGATATAAATTAAAGGATATGGCATAAACATAAAATATCCATACTGACATACTACTATAAGTATGCAAATGATGATCAACAGAAGATCAATCAAAAAGAGATAAATCGATATCACAAGAATCTTCTCAAAGATCCAAAGAGGGCATCATACCCTAAACTTGTACTCATAACAAGTCAATGACATAAATTTCAGAAATCAACACAAGAAATCCAGAAATCACAGAAAAAGGGAAAGAGGCCTATCACATGACGGTACGAAGACCAAGGGGAGCTACCCCGCATGTGTGAATGGAATCACACAGATTGAGGTCAAGACTAACCAAAAAGCAAAAAGGTATGTGTGAATGGAATCACACAAGTGGTGTCTAGTCTAACCTTGCAATGAAAGAGACATCGCGCAATTGCTAGTCTAATTCATAAAGCGATCATCAAGATCAACGAGAAGTGTCAATTACACTAAGCTAGTAAATATAGAAGTTTAGCTTCATGTCCCATAACCACTTGCTTAACTTAAATATTTACGAACAAACTGTAAATCTTCACTAATAAAATTGTCACAAGAGGTTCAATCGAACAAGTCCAAGAATTAACCGACGAAGTGAACGCAAGCGTTTCATACCACTTGTTTTACTAAGTCGTTTAATTAGATTTCTCATCCGAGTGAGGTAAAGGCTTGTATATACTAATAGATTGGAAAACGGTTTAAGAAAAGAGCTTTGTTATTAAAAATAGAGTTGAAATTGTTTGTTAAAAGAGTTTTGATATTTACTACTAGTATTGAAACCTTTATATTATAAAGTGACAAAACACAGAAGCAATTGTAGAAACAATCAGTCACAAAAATCGCATACGGAGATGTGAATAAAATCCAAGGAAATCAGCTCAATGTTTTTCAGATAAGATCCCCTACGGAGGGGGGGGGGTCCAGGGGGGGTGGCAACCCCCCTAGGTGGGGGTGCGGGGGCAATGCCACCGCTTACGGGGTTCGACCTAATGGTTGCGACCTAGGGGTCTAAGGGGCATGACCTAGTGAAGGCAAAAAGGGGGTCTAACGACCTAAAAGTATTCGCGACTTAACGGGTTATAGGCCTAACTCGTGAGCGACCTACGAGATAGGCAAGTGGAACGACCTAAAGATGATTGGGCCGAACGACTAATGTGAGCACAGGTGAAGCAACCTATCAGTCCAACGACCTAAGGGGAAAAGGCAACCTAGGTCTAACGACCTAACTGCTCACGACCTAAGGGTCTAAGGTTATGCGACCTAAAATGGGTTCGCGACCTAACACTCAAACGACCTAAAGAAAATAAGGGGCTGAGCGACCTAAAAGAAGCAGCGACCTAAATAGAAGCGAGGTCCAACGACCTACGAGTTAGGTCATGCGAGTTAAGGAGGTCAACGACCTAACGGAGACACACGACCTAATAGAGGGACGCGACCTAAAGGCACGCGACCTAGCAACCTAAGCAGGAAACGCGACCTATAAGGGACAAGCGACTTAAGTGGTTTACGCGACCTAGTGGACGAACAAGTTGAGCGACCTAAGAGGTTCGCGAGTTATCGGTTTAATAAGGCAGAGCGACCTAATGAAGGAACAAGGCCGAACGACCTATAGGGCTCGCGACCTACGACCTATAGGGCTCGCGACCTACGACCTAAAAGGCTTGTGACCTACGACCTAAAACTGAGTGAATCAAATATGAAGGCCGTGACTTTTCCACCCCGAGCGACCTAATGAAGACAGAACGACCTAAGAGCAGTTTTTCACCAAAAACACTAAAAATTGGAGTTTTTCGCCAATCCAATCCAAACCAAATGCTAATATGCATGCAAAAGTGATAGGGAATCATTCCCAACAGTCCAATATGGTTATAGGCTAGAATTGTGAGATAAAAATCTCACCTTTGCACTAAAGTTTATGAAGATGAAGCTTGAAAGCAAGGAGAAGCAATCCAAAGCTTGAATCCAATATCTTCTACTTGAATTTGGAGTTGAATGTTGGATTTGCAATTGAATTTGTGCTTGGAGTTTTAATTTCCCATTCTTTTCACCATTAATGCCCAAGCTTGAGTGAGTTAGGAAATTTATGAAGAGTGAGGAGAAGGGGGTTGGAACTTGGGCTTAATAGGCTAAACTAACCCAAAGTCCAAAGCGGGAAAAGTTAGTGAAATTTCGCTAACTCCAAACCTATCGATGTTTATACTTAAAAACTTGTAAACGGCATTTCGAACTCAATGGAAGTGGTCTCGAGTCCGAATTTGACCGTTTGCAAAAAGTAGCTTTTCGGACCAATATCCGATTAACGACAAAATATTTAAACAAAATATTTAAATGTAAAATCGATAAATATGCGGGTTGTTACATAAGGCCTCCCGCACACACACACAATGCAAACGCAGAATCGGAGGAGATTTCTCCTTATGATAGTCAAAGATGCTTGATACGCATTAAAAAGAAACATTTGATATTATTACTAGTGCATAGTGTAGGAAAAATCATTTCGAAAGTAAAGATATAAATCTTAGCCAACATACGACCATTATCGTATGCCTACTATAGCTACCATCCAAACAGTGGGGCGCCACCATAAGTGAATGATAGGTTCTACAACTAAAACCGTACAAGATCGTATTGTTTCTTTGGATTTCCAACAAATGGTCAGGCCAAGGAACTTCCCATTGCCACATGGGTACGCCTCTGGAAAGACGCCCCGAGAACCTTACCGGATCTCTGCCAACACAAGGCTGGGTTACCCCTAACTGGGTAACTACTGACACGAATATGTCATCCCCCGATCGTAACCGATCTATATCCAAGGATCCTCGATTTCCAACAACCACAAAGCAATAAATTTGCAGCAACAACATAGGTTAAGTATCTGGGCTCCATACTATGATACCACCTCTATCCAGAAGGAATGACATACACTAAAGGGGCGCTACCCCCTAATAACCTTGCCGCATCCTTCCCGTTTTGACCATTTCCAGGGTGTGAGGTCTGACGAAGTCTCGTCCACAAAGCCACGCTTTATATAAAAGCCGTGCTTTGATCATCAAATGCTCAACAGCACTTCGTATGCCACATTACCAATTTGGGAATGTATCACTAGTAACCATCAACTACATAACCTCTAAGGGTGTTAAGCTAAGAGAATAAATTCTCCACCACCAACGGAAATATATTTGATAGAAACCATCTTTACATCTCAAATTGTAACGTCAGACACACATCCATACAAGTCCGTTCCGGGATCGAACGGAACCGAAGGCACTTCCAAAGAAGTCCTTGCAATCCGGATATTCACTAATCACGACCGGACTTCCCATCACAAAGGGTAATAAATTTCTATATCGGGGATCAGCCGATGCAGAAACATTTGACGGCAATCCTTCCGTTTTCATAAATATCCGGTCTTCAACACCGGTCATCAAATGCAATCCATAACGACGTATCACATATTCGGAATGGGTTATGCGACCCCAAGGTCCTTTCCCGGTTAACCCGAATAGTGAGCGCTTATTCAAAAATTAGTGTGACATTCAAATTCAAGCAAATCACAACAAATACCTATTGAAAGGTAAATATTGATAGTCGGTTATTTAACTATCAATAGGCATGCTCAACATCACCAAATCCCAAATGATTTCCCAAATTATTTATTTTCCAAAAATATCTTTACTAGATATATATATATATATATATATATATATATATATATATATATATATATATATATATATATATATATATATTTCCACACTTCAACCATTTGAAAACAAATTTTCAAATCCCTTTTCACCTTTACAACTTTTGAAAACAAATTTCAAACATTTTCCCTACGCGGAAATACTTTCATTTCAAGATGGTTCATTTAAAACAATTAAATAAATCCTTACCGATTTACTTTATATTTACGTTCCAAATCCGTAAATTTATTCCCACACTTTAAAAATAAATCAACGTTTATTTTTAAACAAATTCCCCTTTATTTTATAAATTCCATAGTGAATTTACAATTCCAAAATATCTATGAATATACGCTTTTCAAATCAATTTCTAATATTCATTTTCAATTTATCTTTAAAAGATAAAATCTCAAAATATTCACTTCATATTAGAAAACATTTCCACACTTATTTAATAATAAGTAATCCACAAATCTATTTATTTTCAACATTTAGAAAATATTCAATATACTTAAATCGAAATTAAGTATATATTTCATTCTTTAAGAAAAACATTCTCTTAAACACATTTATTTGGGTCAAAATGAATGTTGCGTAAAACATCGTTATGAAACCCAAAATCACTAGTATAGGGATTCGAAATTTAGATAGATATATAAATCCCAATACTATACAAAAATTTCCCTTTCAGAAATCATTTACTATAACAACAGTGTTATAGTCCACTATTTCCTTATTTCTCGGAAACGTCTATTTCAACTATGAATGTTGAAATCTATGGTTTCGATAATCAATACCTTTTTAAACATCTTTAAAACCATTAACCTCATTTTATAATATCACTTTCCCAAAAACATATATATTTTCTTTAATAATATATTCACTGTCCAAAATCGTGAATATACTTCACTAACCAAATTCAATATTTTCTACACACTTTATTTCAAGGATAATTCGCTATCCGAAATCGCGAATATATCTCCTTTAATAACCTTCTAAATTAAATTTATCAAATTCAATTGATTTCGGATTTATAAACAATGTTTATAAATTCCATTTCTATTTATAAAAACTTCAATTATAAAATCCCTTTTATAAATCAATTGTACTCAATTATATACCAAAAGTCCATATTATAAGTTAAAAACTTATAATTCATTTGTTTACAAAATCGTTCTTTTTAAAACTTCACAAATTATAAATCTTATTACTTATAAGATTTTATTTATAATCTTATTTTCAACATTGACAGAACTCCTTTTAGAATTCCATTATCTCGATTTATAAAATATATATTTTATAAATCTCATCTATAAACCACTTATCTTTATTCAAAAATCTCAATTAAAATGTCAAATCTGATTTATAATTTAATTACCCATAAATCTTTTATTTTACAACATCTATTCATTTTATAACTTCACAATTTATAAATCTATAAATTTCGTTCACTTATGAAATCCCTTTTTTTTTTCATTTTAACACTTATAAAAACTCGTTTTATAATTCCAGTATTCTTAATTTATAAAATATCAATTTGTATATCTTTTATATAAATCGTTCATAATATTTCAAAAATCCCAATTTAAATAAACCAATCCTTTTAATAATTTACAAAACGTTATTTAAAACTTATATAACTCCAAAATCATACTTAAGTACTGTTTTCCCAAAAATATGACTTTTATAACAATAAAATTATAATGTTTATTTATTTTAACAATTCAAAATTTAATAAAACTTATACTTTCAAAAATCACTTTAAAATTCTTTTTAAAATCAAAAATCATTATTTTAAAACTTCAAAAATGGATCCGATGATGCAACAGCACCAAATAGTCAATCACGACAAACCAAACATCATATATCAATATGATAATCAACAAATATCACAATATCTGTAAATAAATCAATATAATTGAGGAATCCAGTTGGATCGCTCCAACCTGTTTCCCTGCATCCAAAGATGTTAGCACAATACCAATTCCGTTTCAATACGGAATATCGCGGTATATGGGATTTATAAAATATTATCCGCTATTATGCGGCGCAATAGGGTCTCTTCCGCTATATAATGCGGGAAATCAACTCCAAGTACATAAATAATACCAATTTCACTTTTCAGTGAAATTATCGCGGTATATGTTTTTAATAAATAACATCCACTTAATAACGACGCATAATGTCTATTTCAATCAATAACAAATAATTAATTTATCATCCAGACATACAATCAAATATTTTAAATCTAACTATTTAAAATTAACATCGAACAATTTCGATTGAGTGAGAAGTTCTCACCTCGCTTTCAATTCAGTTTTCGCGTTTTATTTCGAATAAAATTAAACGTGCGTTTAATTTTATCCGAAATTTTCACTAGCTCCAAACGACTCCAATCCAGTTGCATTGCGTAGTGTTCGTCCATACGAACCCAAGACAACTTGTTTTGTGCGTTTTCGACCTCATATGAAAAAGTTACATCAATTTAAAGTTTATACAAATTTTTATATAAATTAATTTACAATTAAATCTAAATTTTAAAACCCTAATGCAATCCAGGCCGTTGATTTCTCAAACATAGATCGTGGCCATCCCACTCTTCTTCTCCCCTACAAGTAACACACGACCGAACATAAACCCAAGCCGCCATTCTCTTTGCAACTATCGTGATCAACTTAAGCAACCAGAAGACGATCGAATACCTTCATTTGAATCGCCACCACGAGAGCCACCAACGCTTGGAACGTGGCTAGGCTCGGTCATCATATTGCCTCGAAAATTGTGCCCAAAACGCATGCGAACGCGGTCAAATATCTCTGCATATGGTCGATAACCAACTCCACCGTACGGATCTATCGAACTCGAGACGCTCTGCAACTTTCGTTTAGAAAGTTTCTCGAATTTCTTTGTGGATTTGAAGAAATTAAGGAGGAAAGGAGATAATTTTTCGGCCATTGAATGTATAGCCGGTGGCCTGGACGTTTCAAACCCTAGCTTGTTTTATTTTGCAAAAAATGAAATATGGGGTGCTTTTATAGAAAAAACGACGAAACACTATTCATTCAAAATTTTCCGAACTCCAAATGAAGCTTGTCGGTTGGCGTTTCTAAGGTTTACCCCGCATTCCAAACACAATGGAATAGGTTTTGGAGGCTAATTCGATCATCTGTGCGAATTATGGCAATAAACGATCAATTTTAAATTAAACCGATTAAGCAAATCTCTAGGCGTTTAGGCTTGCCCTGGACAAACGATAAATTCGATTAACACAAAATTTGAAACCATACAATAATATAACATTACGGATCCGATGAAACTGGTTTCGTCGAAATCTGAGACTGTTTGAAAAATGGCTATTTTAACTCGTCAATTAAATATTAAAATATTCAATTTTCAGAATTTAACTTTTAATTCAATTTTAAAAGTTCTAAAATATCGTTCTAACTCCAATATGATATAATAAAATTTTACAAATCATTTTCGATCACATTTAACTCGATTTTAAATTATTTCTAGAATTTCAAATATTAAATTATCGATTTAATTATCCAATTAAATCAAATTATTCGAAATAAAATTTATTCGACTCATAAATTTTACTTATTAATATTCAAATTCAATTAAATATACAAATTTTAATTAATAGAAATTCTGGGTCGTTACAACTGGGTTCAAAAGTAATAACGTTTTTGAAAGCTCATTTTTAAAAACTTAATATGCAGCAACTCAATCGGAAGCTACTTTTAAGACAAAAGCATGCGGCAATTCATTCAAAGGCTATTTAAACAAACTTTAACTCTTTTGAAAGCTTCTTGAAAAAGTAAGTAAGCGACATACCTTTCGAAACTGAAACACAAGCAAGTGAATTGATTCGAAAGCTATTAAGAATGGCATCAACCCCTTCGAAAGCAAGCTTTTGACACTATCCTTCTTCGCCTTTCTCCAATACACTACATACCAACATTTTGATATCATGTTATTGGTTTCGAATGAGTTCGAAAGGTAATCTGGGATGATTTCGAAAGCAAGCATATGGAAGTGGCAAACTTGTAATTCAAAGCAAAACCGATTTTATTCCTTTAAAAAAACTCCTTTATGCCTAACTTGCCTTATTTGTTTAAATGTGATTGGTCGCCAAATCCTTTACTAAAATCTTTTTCTAAAAAGGCCGCCAAATTCATCCACTAGTAATTAAAATATTTTAACAAAGGAGCCTTTCCCTTACAAAACAAATTAGACATTTAAGTCCTCAAGCAAATTTAATTTAATTTCCCTAGTAAATCACTTAGTAAAAATTCCCAAGAATCATCTTAATTTACTTTTAATACATTTTCTATCATATATAAATTTTAGACCAAAATACTTATTATAATTGCTGAAATAAAATTTAAAGCCAAACTATCTATTTCTTTCACTCAAAATTCATAATAAATTATCCATTGCTTAGATAACTATAAAAAATTAAACCCGTCTCCAAAATAATTTTTTATGTAACATTTTATATCCTTATGGCATCGAAACCCATTTTATATGATTTTAACCTTAAAATGGAATCAAACCCTTTTCCCAACTTGTTTAAATCAAACGTGGTATATAAACAAAGCATACCATTGTTCAAATCATCCAAATGGTTTTTAAACTTTAAACCCAAATTCAAAATATTAATTAAGACGTAAATGAGATGGTTTTGATTATTATTTACCTTGATTTGGATAAGGAACTTGAGATTTGATCTTGTTTAATTCTTACTTGCATGAGTCCTTAGCTTTTAGTATTTTTGATCCTTTTTCCTCCTAGGGTTGTGGCTCGCCTTGAAGCTCCTTGGTTTATGTTTATATTTTGAGAGAATGGGAATGAGAATGAGGTAAGGGTTTAGAGGTTTTGGTATACATATATTTCCCAAAATACCCTTGCCTTATTCTCTTGAGTAGTTAGCTTATAAAACCATTTCATAAGTCCATTCTTATGATTTCATTTAATTAAGGCACGTCCACTATTTAGTTTTTCAAATCTCAATCCCTTTATCGTTCTGGTCTCTACATTATTCTATTTAATCTATCTAATTAAATCTCCTGAATAATGTCATTTAAAATTAAGGGTGTTACAGGCTCTCCTCCTTAAAGAATTTTGTCATTGAAATTTAGTAAGGACCAAAGAGTAAATATAGCAACCATCTTTAACATATTCTAACTATCATACTAGCCTACCTGACTCGCAAAAGTCCATATAAAGTGTTTGTACCAAAATTGGGCACAATACTCTTCGGAAGTATTTGAAGAGATAAAAATGAAGAGTAAAAATGTAAAAAGAGGATTATCTAAAAAACACTTCAAAAACAAATGAGCAAAACATGCAGAAATATAGGATTTTAGAGTGGTTCGGCGTATGGCCTATGTCCACTATGAAATTTATGATTTATTGATAATTACTTGTTGATTACAACTGATTACAGCAGATTAAAGTGACAAATTTCAAGTACAATAGCAGCATTGGAGTGCGAAAATGGTTTCGACAGAGTCCGGACGTAGAAGAGCCAAAAAGATCCTCTTTCTGTACGCTTTGGGGTGCTATTTATAGGCGTAGACTGAAAGCATCTTGCTCAGATCTTTGGAGACTTCTTCTGGCACGTATATGGCCCTACGCGATCGATCCCATACGATTCCAACTCGATCTTTGATCGATATGAACGAATTTCGTATCGATCAAGATTTTATCCAATCGAGTCGAAACATGGCATGGACCTTCCTTAGGTTGTACGTAAGCTCCTGTGAAAATTTCATAGCATTTAGACTTATGGATTGCGAGTTATGATCGATGCAAGATTGAGCTTCTCGGTCATGATCACCTTCGTATTGATATTGTTTGTATCTATCATTTCGACTCGATGTCGAGCACGCGCCAGTGAGTTGACGTGGCGCTTGATTTTTGAATCGCTCCACTTTCGATGCCGAGTTGACCGAGCCATTACAAAGTTTTCGCCTTGTTCGTGTCGATCGTCGTTTTCGTGTTCATATCGATCATATTATGTTGTTCGTATCAGTCGAATGTATCTTACTTCGCATCTATTTTTTACATGCCACTTCGTATCGAGGAGAGGTGTTGGCTTCGTATCGATCATTGATCGATCGATACGAAGTGTATGTACAAATTTATTGATATGAAATGGACACTGATGTTACAGACAATGGATATGAAGTATGATGCCTTCTCAAGGATGTAGGATGGTGGTCATCTGATGGATATGAGATGAGGACCATTCGATGGATACGAACTCTTGGAACTTGATCGATGCGAACAAGGCCATTAAGTGGATGGATATGAAAGTGTCGTTCCCCTGATCAATACAAAGCCGCGTGTTCCTGAGGGATTCGAATAAGATCAATATGAAGTCGTATGTTCCCTAGTTCCTTTGTGGATACAAACAAGGTGGCTTTCTATGGATTCGAACTACCAATGATGCAATGGATACGAATAACATGTTCTCTTGACTTGTATCGATCATATCTCATGTATACGAACTCCGATTGACTTGAGATTTGAAGTGTTGGCTTCCATAGCTTTTCTTGCCATGTCATACTAATTGTAACTCGATCCGAACTCAGACATAATTCATCAACATCCATAGAGAACCTGCGTATAACCGATCTTTAGGATGGACTTTCCTTGGTTTCCAGTTAATTCCTCGATATTACTACCTTGCCAAAATGCGGGATAACATTTTCCCCATAAAGTACGTCTTGTGAGAACATGAAGTGCTTTGAGCAGGTGCATCTTTCACTCTGAACAGTTCTGTATGACTTGTTGATCGATTGTTGTCTTTTCGTCGAAAGATATAACCCTTGATTGATTAATAGAAGCATGAAACATTAACTATTAGCAATCAACTATTGTACCGTGTTCTGTTGTAACTAATTAGCTGTTGTTTATTGTTGCAATTGTCATCAGATGGGCATTCAACCTATGAATTTTGAGAATTGGATGTTAGTCCGACATACATGTATGTGTGTTAGCCTGACTCCTGTTAACGTTTGCACGTTTATGAGTTATTGTCAGTTCTGGAGGTGGAATGGCGGCACCTGGCTCGGCTCTGTTGAAAATGATATCACCCGGTGTTACGATTATCGATACCAGCGTGTTTATCCTGCCTCTTGTAGTGGATCCGATCCCTCCGGCTCTGCCTGTAGGAAGTATTCCTATTCATTTAGCTTGGAGGAGGAGGAAGATATAATGCCACCTATTGGAGACCAGCCACCGAAAGGCAAAGGCTCGAAGTGGAAAATCACTAGCAGCTCCAATGGGTCCATGCCGAAGAAGAAGCCGAGGAAGAAGAAAGAGTAGATAGGCCTCTTCGGCACATTTTTTAGTAGATAAGAATTTACTTTTAGCTTTTGTAGTCCATGTATAGATGGGGGTTCGGCCCTTGCTAGGAGGAATTTTGGAAATAACTTGTACAAGAATTTCTTCCATGGATAGTTGAAATGAAACTCTTTTTTGGCTTCAACTCTATTATTATTTATTTTGCTTAAGTGTTCCAGTATTTGAATTCTAGTCCAGTGCACTTACAGAGTTCCAACATTTGAGTCGAGTTTGTTTTTATTTGTGAAGTCCGAAAATCACAGACACGACTCATGACCGGGGATTAAGTTGAACTTTGATGTAGCACTGCTTCAGTTAATGGTTGACACTTAAGTTCTACCCCCAGTTTCGGGGATGAATTGTAAGGATC
Source organism: Allium cepa (assembly GCA_030765085.1). NCBI lineage: Eukaryota > Viridiplantae > Streptophyta > Magnoliopsida > Asparagales > Amaryllidaceae > Allium > Allium cepa. The sequence continues at coordinate 403,640,720 of CM060940.1, read as the reverse complement.
GGCCAGTGATTGCATTTCACCTTCATTTCGTCAAGCTTAACATCGTTGAATCGATGCTAAAACAAGTGAGAGTCGAGTGGTCGAATCACACTCTCTCACTCATTAACGATCACATCCGCGCTTTGGGGATTTGCATTTGTACGTCGGCGGTCGATCATGCCTGTTCAAGTTCTAAGTATGTGTCCACGCTCCGGGGACTTAGTTTACGAGTGGTCATTCACGCCTGAGTTATGTTTATACTCTGACCACATTCTGGGGACTCAGAGTTGTTTGCAGTCGATGATCTGGTTCGCACTTTGGGAATCCGGAGATAGTCGATGTTTGTACTCTAGTTCACAATCCAGAAACTTGAAGTTGGTGTTTATAATCCAGCTCACACTCTGGGAATTTGAAGTTGATGTTTATACTTTGACTCGCACTCTAGGAAATCAAAGTTGGTGTTTATACTCCAGTTCGTGCTCTAGGAACTTAGGGTTGATATTTGTACACCAATTCACACTCTGTGAAATTAGAGTCGGCCGACAGATGGTCAGTCACATATGTTCAGGCTTTTAATATCCCGTTCACACTCCGGGAATGATGGATTTATCAGGATCATGGATGGTCGATTCACATCCACCCCGAGTTAACAAGTGAGGTCGTTAGATGGATGAACCCATCCCCCTTCAACTTGGTTAGGATACGGCCGAAGTTATTAAGCGGATGGATCCACCCTCTTCAAAACCGCATTCATAAATTTATACTCCAGCTCGCACTCTGGGAGATTGGAGTTAGTTAAAGGGTTATCGTGTGTCAATCCTTCTTTGGCTTCAGTGTGATGGCTTGCCCCCGAGCTCGGGTTTCACTTAGTGAGTGGTCGGTCGTATCACAGTCACTCCCTATTTGAATAAATTCCACCCTATGATGGAACTTAGCTCTTCTTGCGTCATGATAGTTATATGTCACATTCAATAAATCATAGCTCTGAATTTTTTCCCTCCACGATGATCTTCAGCTCTTTTTGAAAATTAATGGCGTCTTCCTCATCATCTCTTTCTTCTTCTTTTTTCTTAGACTCTGTTTCTTTTCCTCCTCTTTCATCTTCTTCATCTTCTAATTCTTCTTTCGTTCCTTCGATTTCTTCTTCTTCTGCTCAATCTGTTTCCTCATCTCTTCCTATTTCTTCTGATTCTCATCGGCTTAGTACTGAGGCATCTTGTATTAAGAATGTCTCGTCTTCCTTGAATGCTAATTGGTCTTCTCTTTTCAAATCTCTTCCTCGTAATGCTGGGTCATATAAGCCGTTTCATTTTGAAATTCCTAGGGATAAGTCTCATATTGTTATACCAGATCTAGTCAAAGAGGAAGGTGTAAAGTACTGGAATAATCACTTACTTGGTTTCTTTTTGGATGGTACGCTTTCTTTTTTAACAGTAGTTAATTTCTTGAAAAGGTATTGGAGGATTAAGGGTGAAGTCGATTTTAAATCAGATGGGTTAAATTTCTATTTCTAATCAAGAGGATAAAGATCAAGTTCTTAATTCTGACCCAATTTTCATAAGAGGTAGAATGTTCATAATCACTAAATGGGATCCCTCTATTGGTATATCTCAAGCACAGATCAAAAGAGTTCCTGTGTGGATTCGTTTTCATAGAATTCCTCTTATTCTATGGACGCTTGTAGGGATTAATTGGTTAGCTTGTCATGTAGGTAGGCTAATTTGTTTTGATAATAGTACTGAGAAGCTGCAAAGATTTAAATATGCCAAGGCTTTAGTGGAGATTACACCTGATTTTGAATTACCGGAATCTATTGCCATACCTGAGTTGGGTGAAAATTGTCCAGAGGTTAAATTATCATATGATTGGAGGCTAAAAATTTGTACAAATTGTAAAAGTTTTGGTCATGATACTGTTAGATGTGAGTTAGTTAACAAAATTAAGGAGAATGATGCGCAGAAGATGGTAAATCCGTTTGAGAATGGTGATAAGAATCAAGGTGACTGTGGAGTTACCAATAACAACATTATTGATCAGAGCTGGAAAAATGTAGAGAGGAGGAATAAGGGAGTATGGAAGAAAAAGGAGATAATGGCTAAAGGAAAGGTACAATTGAGTGTTGATCCTATGATTAGTGTGGAAGTTGGAAAAGGAAAAGGTAGTGAAGGAAGTACTTCATCTCTTTCTACTGTTACCTTAAATCCTTTTTCAGTTTTATCAGATCCTTCACTTGATTCAACTAATGATTCAGAAACTGCAACTTCTTCTTCATCTTTCTCCTTTGATACTTTATCTAACTCTTCAATTGATTCTGCTGCTAAAGTTGAGTCTTCTATTTCTTCTGCTACTTCTGTTTCTTGCAGTTCTCAATTTAGCTTTCAGCCTCCTTCTTTGTTTACATCTAACTCTTCATCACCTTATCTGCATTTATCTCATCCTGATCACATTATTCTTCCTCCTTCTTCTAACTCAGGTGAATGTGTCATGATAAGTAAAAGTAATAATAATATTCCTGGTGATTTGAATAATGGAAAAGATTTTAAGGTTCAGGAAGTACTTCCTTTATCTTCAACTAAAAATAGTTCTCATTCTAGACACATAAGGAAAAATCCATCTCCTTTGCTTCCCCCTCTTCCATTGAAATGAATAATATTGCCTTTTGGAATATAAGGGGTGCAAACTTGTCCTCTAAACAAGTTGAGATTAGAAATCTTATCAATGTAAATGATATTCATTTGATGTGTGTTACTGAAACAAAGTTAGATATTCAGTCTACTCTTAAGGCTGTTAACTTGGTATCTCCTTCTTGGTTATATGATCATAATTTTGTTGAATCAAATTATGGCAGACTGTTAACTTTATGGAATCCATCAATCTTCAAGCTTTCCAAGATCATTGCCACTGATCAATTTATTCATTATAACTGTGTTCATTTGCCATCAAATTTGATTTTTCTTTTCACTTCAGTTTATGCTTAAAACTCTTTATCATTGAGACAGTCTTTTTTGGATCAACTTCCCACTCTAAATTCTTCTTCTGATCCTTGGTTGATAGGTGGTGATTTTAACTGTATGCATGCTAGTAATCAAAAACATGGTGGTTGTCCCTTGTCTCTAAAGGATATTGCTCCTCTTAATAGTGCTTTAAATCAATCTAATCTGATTTCGGTCAGATTTCTTGGTTCAGTCTTCAATTGGTCAAATAGTAGCAGGAGTGGTAATTCAACTCTTTGTAAATTGGATCATATTTTTGTAAACATTCCTTTCCTTCAAATCTAGCCCAAACCATTTTATGATACACTTTGACCTTCTTTATCTGATCACTATCCCTTAATTTTTCATTGGGGTGTTGATGATAATCGTGGTGGTAAACATTCTTTTTAATTTTTTAATTTTTGGACTAAGCATGTGGATTATCCTATTATTCTTAAATAGGTTTGGAATATGCAATTTGGCAGGAATCCATTAGCTAATGTTTCTCTCAAGATGAAGGCTTTAAAATTTCAATTAAGGATCTGGTCTGCAGCTAATTTTGGTAAAGATTCAAAGCTTCCTACTCATATTAGGAATGAACTTATTAAGGTTTAGGAAGAATTGATTGCTAAACCACATGATCCTCTTCTACAACATACTAAATTCGAACTAAGGAAGAATCTTGAACAAGTTATTGATAGGGAATTGTTATCCTTTAAACAGAAAGTTCACTTGAGAATAGAGAAGGAGGCTGATAGAAATACCAAGTACTTTCATAATTTTCTAAAAGTCAAGAGAGCTAGGGAATGTATATCTCAAATTAAAGATATGGATGGTAACATGGTTAAATCTGCTGATGGCATTAATGATGCTTTTGTTCAGTATTTTTCCTCCGTCTTAGCTCCTTCCAATTCTTTTGTACCTAATATAAAACCACTCTTTGATATAAATCTTCCAGTCTTATCTTTTTCTTAATCTGCTTCAATGATTAATGCCATTACTGATGAGGAGATTAGATCTGCAGTGTTTAGTTTGGATCCTAATAGTTGTGGAGGTCATGATGGTTACAATGCTCACTTTTTACAACAAGGTTGGAATATAATTGGTGTTGATATAATAAAAGATATTCAATTCTTTTTTCTCAACAATAGTCTTCCTGCTAGTCTCTCTGCTACTACCATTGTCTTAGTTCCTAGATTGATAACGCTACATCAGTAGCAGATTTTAGGCCAATATCTTGTTGTAACATCATTTATAAAATCATTTCAAAAGTATTGGTTAATAGACTGCAGTTAGTTCTACCATTGATTATTTCCAATAATCAGGCTACTTATATCAGTGGAAGATCTATTAGTGATAATATCCTATTAACTCAAGAACTATTGTTAGGGTATGAAAGGAAAAATATATCTCCTAGATGCATGTTAAAGTTGGATATTAAGAAAGCATTTGATTCCACTGCATGGAGCTCTATTTTAGGTATTATGTCTAGGATGAACATTCCAAAACCTTTTTTAGCTTGGATTTTCACATGTATTTCATCACCTATGTACTCAATTTCGAGAGAAGGTGGTCTACATGGATATTTTAGAGGTGCACAAGGTGTTAGGCAGGGTGATCCTATTTCACCCTATTTGTTCATTATTGTCATGGAATTACTTAATTCTATTTTGATGGATCTAGTTTTAAAGAAAGCATTTGATTTACATCCAAAATGTAAACATCCCCTAATTACTCATTTTCTTTTTGCTGATGATCTCATCATATTAACAAAGCCAACTCATAGTAATATTCAGAGTATTTTGTCATCACTGCAGTTTTTCTATTCCATCACTGGCCTTCAAATTAATCTTTCAAAATCTAATATTCTTGTTGGTGGTTTACCTTTTTCAAGAAGATCGATATTATTAATTTTTTAGGGCTTCAGGATTTTCCCAAAAATTCATTTTATTTGGGTTTACCTATTATATGCTCTAGAATTACAAACCAAAATTGTTTGCCTCTCTTTGAAAAGATTATTGAAAGGTTGCAGCTATGGCCTTGTAATAAATTATCACAAGCTGGTAGGCTCACTATTATTCAATCTATTGCTGTGGCTATTACTACATATTGGACAAGACACTATATTCTTCCAATCAAGCTGATTAATATGGTTTCAAGTGCTTTCAATAAATTTCTCTGGCATGGTGACCCTTTCTCGAAAAAGCTTATACCCATATCTTTCTTTAAACTGTTTGATTCTAAAAAGTATGAGGGTCTTGGTATCACTAATATTTTCCAATGGAATAAGGCAGCTATCTCTGTTTATTTCAACAAAATTTTTACACCTGATAAAAACCTATGGTCTCAATGGGTTAACCAGAATCTTATTGGCAAGAGGAATTTTTGGAATATGAGAATACCTCAAAATTGTAGTTGGAGTTGGAGATGTATACTCAAGCTCAGGGAAACTTTTTTACCTTTTATACAATGTAATTATGTAGTGATTAAAGGTTTATCCTTTTGGCATTCTCCATGGGCTAAACCAAGGTTGATTTTAAGTTCTTTAGTCGATTACAATTTAAGAAGAAACTTTGGAATTTCAGAAGATGCTATAGTTGAGGAATTTATTCATGATGGTACTATTGTATTACCATACTCCAGCTCCTTTCAGTTAAGAAATCTGTGGAATACTATTACCAGTTATCAACTTACTATTAGTGAAAATGCTTTAATTTGGTCAGGTAAGCATAAAATCCATTCTATTAAACTTGTATATCAGTATCTTTGTAAGTGTGATACTGTCTTCCCTTGGCATACAAGAATTTGGAATACTGGTTGTTCAGCTAAGTAGAATCTGTTGTTGTGGAAAGTAATGGCTAATGCTTTGAATACTAAGGACAGGCTTTGTAGAATGGGTATTATTTCAGAGGATTTATGTGTACTTTGCAAGTCAGAATCTGAAACTAATACTCATATATTTTTTGAATGTCCATTCATTTATCAAATATGATATAGGCTCTTATCTAATGGTGGTTTTTATAAGCCTTCAACTGTTAGTTCTATTGAATGGTTTAATGTATTCAAAGCAACTAGATGGAGACTCGTGCAACTAGGCTTTTGCTTAAGCTTTTAAAGAAATTGATTCATGCTGTGTGGACTGAGAGGAATAATAGGATATTTGGTATTGGAGAAAAGAACATATCTCAGCTTTATTCTATGATTCATGGCAGTATTTTGAGGGATTTAAGGATTGATAATATTTGAAGATTGATGATTATCAGGAACTGCTATTATTCAGCTTCATAATTTTGCTGTGTGGACTGAAGGCAATTACATCTCAGCTGTGCATTATGAGTCTGTTCTCATGCTTCATGGATTAATTATGTCTTTCAGTTCAGTTTATTTTGATTCATGTTTGGTTCAGTTTTGTTCTAGATTGTAGTATCTAGGTTTGAGTGTCTGGTTGTATTATAATAGCTGTGTTGTGATGATTTTGGAGTTGTGTGAGTTGTAATTACTTGTAATGGAACATTAGTTAATAAAATGAGCCTTTGCTCTTGCTTTTCAAAAAAAAAATCACAGCTCTGGCTTGAAGAGATGGCATTTTATTGCTGAAATGAGGAAATACAGCAAAGTCAGTTGCCTTGTTACAAATTTAAATTTTGAAATGCAGAAACAAATTACAAATGAAAAATAGACTAAAATAAATAAAATATGTCACGTATAGTAGCGACGGAGACTCTCGCTGCTCCAAGCTCTCGGTAAAGTAAGACCATCTATGGTCGATAACTTAAATGTGCCATCTTCGAGTTTTCGTTCAATCCAATACGGTCCTTCCCAAGTTGGTTTCATATGCGAAGGAACCTGATAGATTCTTTTGAGGATGAGATCACCGAGTTCAAAGGTTCAGGGTCGGACCTTGGCATTGTATAATCGGGCGACTCGACTTCAGTATGCAGCTGCCCTCAAATCAGCCTCTTTGCACTTCTCATTCAACAAATCCAAGGATTTGCAAGTAGTATGGCATTTGTCTTTGGATCATAATAAGTCACACGATGAGAAGGTACTTCCATCTCAACTGGAATAACAACTTCTGAACCATAAGATAGAGAGATGGAGTGTGCCCGATCGTGGACTTGTGGGTTGTCTGGTAAGCCTTTAAAGCCATAAGAAGTTCATCAAGCCACTTGCCCCGGCCTCTTCCGGTCGTTTCTTTAGAATGGACTTGATAACCTTATTAACAGCTTCAACCTGGCCATTCGCTTGAGGGTGTGTAACTACAGAGAATTTCTTTTGAATGTGGAATCGTTGGCAGAAATCCTTGAATTTAACACTGTCAAACTGGTTTCCGTTATCAATGATGATGGTATGCGGGAGAATAAATCGACAGATAATGTTGCGAACTACAAAGTTGATCACCTTCTTCGTCGTGATTGTAGCAAGAGGTTCAACTTCGGCCCACTTGGTAAGGTAATCAACTGCGATGATGGCATACTTCGCACCACCTTTGGCCAGAGGTAGAGAGCAAATGATATCGATGCCCCATACTGCAAACGGCCATGGACTGACCATTTAGGTTATCTCGGTAGGTTAGGCTCTAGGAATTCAAGCACGCTTTTGGCATTTATCACATTTCCTGGCGCAATCTACTGCATCGCGGTTTACAGTCGGCCAATAATATTCATATCGATGTAGTTTCTTAGCGAGAGCTTGCCTCCTGGTGTGATCGCCACATTCTCCTTTATGTACATCATGTAGCACTCACTTAATTTCATCGTGGGCGATACATCGGAGTAGAGGAACGGAATACCCTCTTCTGTACATGACTCCGTTCTGGATAGTGAACCACAAAGCTTTTCGAAGAATCTATCTCTTCTCACTCCTACGCTAAAGTAGCGTTCCATGCTCGAGGTAATTTTGGAACGGAGTCATGCATGACTCCTTATGGGGAGTGATTTCAAATATCTAATCTTTCTCCATCTGATCAATGCTTGGGGAAGATAATGTTTCCATAGGAATGAGTCCCATTTTTTGTGCTTCACATGTACTTGCTAACTTTTCCAATGAATCAGCCTTTTGATTGCGCTCATGGGGTATGTAGAAGATGGCATACTAATCAAACTGATTAAGTATCTCTTGAACTCGAGCTAGATAAGCAGCCAGTCTTCCATCCTTTGCCTGATATTCACCCCGAACTTGACATACAACTAATTATGAATCACAATAAATTTCCACAGCAATAATTCTCAAATCTCATGCGAGTTTCAATCCGGCAAGCAAGGCTTCATATTTAGCTTCATTATTGGTCGCACGAAAATCAAAATTTAGAGCATAACATATGGACCGGCCTTCGGGGGTTTCAAGTACTACTCCAGCACCCGAGCACTTGTCGTTTGATGCACCATCAGTGCGCAGCTTCCAAATATACTCGGGAGAATCACTGGTTCTGTAACGACCCGGAATTTTTGATCCCGAAAATTCTAGATAGTTAGGGAAAAGAAGAAAAGAGATGGAAGAAGAAGAAGAGAAACATAAACACCAAAATACAGAATCTCACATTCGCAACGGATCAAAATATAATATCAAGTAAAACAGCAGTTACACAAAGGAAAACTGTATTAGTTAATTTACATCGATACATCAGAGCTACAACATTTACACAAAACAATGGACAGTTAAAATGAACATGTCCCAAATAAACTACAATATATCACTGTGGAATACACTCCATAAGTTCCTGCCATCCAGCTCGCCTCCTGAGCTCCAGAACGTCCCTACCTGAAAATCTGTAATACTCGGTCTGACCCAAGCACTACATTAAGGTAATATCCGAGTCAGGTTGTAAACCAGCGTGAGTAAACCCATATAATTTGTAATATCAAGCTATAACATATGTGAATATCAGGGTAACTCATACCCTTTACAAGTTCTTATAGTCAATAGTTTATCACACATAATAGTTTTCAGGTTAAATGTCCATGTTACTTAATTCATTCCATTACAGACTGTATAATTTCACATATCCAAACTGTAAAGTATTTAGTTTACTAATCGAAGTGGTTTCGGGTATTACTGACACCCAGACCCCGATCTCTTCGAATCCAATATCATTTCTAATCCAAATTGTTATGTTTTAAAACAATGCAATTCACATTAAGGATATCATACCACACGACAATTTAACTCAGATAGATTACCCACATTATCACAGTTTAACCCGTTCATATCAGAGCACATCTCAATTACACATCAGAGGCAACAACAATCCAAATCATCCAAAATCATTCAACCATCCATACACAAGATTTATTAGATATATAATTCCTAATTAATTTAATTAATCTCCAATTAAATTAATTGCCAACTTAATTACTTGGATTACTTTAATCCTGCTTACTTAAAATTAACTAATTATAACCCAATTAATTAATCATTCCTTAATCATCTATCTTAACTAATCATCCTCGATTAATTAACCTTTAATTGCATTAAGTAATTAACCTATAATTACCAAACTGATTAATTAGCCTTAACCATTCTCGTTAATTATCTTTTAATTAATCTCCTTAATTAATTAATTCATTAATGATCCTCTAATCACTTCCAGTAATTAATTATTCTTTTACTTAATTACATTTAACAAGTAATCTTTAAATTAATCACATTCATTAATTAACCTTAATTAATCTCATTCAGTAATTAACTAACCTTTGATTAATTATCTTAATTAATAAATCCTTTAATTAATTACGCTCTGTAATTAATCCTTAATTACTTCCATTAAGTAATTATTCCTAATTACTTCATTATGTAATTGTTCCAAATTACTTACACTAAGTAATTATACTTCATCACTCTCATTAAATAATTATTCTTAGTCACTTTTATCAATTAACCATCCTTTAATTAATTAATACTTTAATTAATTACATTCATTCATTATACTCTAATTACTTTAAGTAATTATACTTTAATCAATTACATCATTTGAAATCTTCTTGATTAGTTTAAGTTTAATACCACATACATACTGCTTCTTAATTTCATCATTTATTACATTTGAAATCAATTAGAACTTTAATTAAATAATTCACCCAAAATTTAATTATTCAAATCCAAACCAATTTATCATAACAATAATTAACTAAAAAATTAAGTCTTGGTTAATAATACTTGGAACTTGTTACAAAATTTTAATTTTTGCTCTGGAACTTTGAAATTTTTTGATGCTTTAAGGCTTGAATTTTCTAGCCTTAAAATCTGGTACTACAAATTTACTCGCGTATCAATTTACCCGGTAACTAAATAACCCGAGCCACAATCAAAATTTTCAAGTCAAAATTCAAACTAGCTACACATCTTTCCCAAGAAAAACACAAGCTTATCCTTGAGACAAACCACAAAAATATTCGAGGCAAACACGAGCATCTTCCTCCTTCTACCCCGATGCCAATCGACACAGCACACAACTTATACGCTGGAACACTCGTGCACGTGCATGTGACATCCGTCATTATTCCGATCATCGTTGCCTTCGCCGTGAGTCGACCCTGACCTCCCTACACGATAACGATCATCAGAACTTCGAGTCGAACACAAAATCGAGATTGAGCCTGAGTGAACCCAAAACTGGAACGAACCATCGCTCAAAACTTCACCGTGCCACCACCTCTGGCCACCAGAACCATCGTCACTCCGACCATCACCTCGCCATAGGCCCACGCACCAAATCCCCCTCATGGATCAAACCCGAAGCATCCACGACTCCGTAATAGCCCTGATTTCAACGTGGACACCACCAAGCTCCCAAACCCTACAATCACCCCGATGCGCCACCACGGCAAGTGATAACACCTCCGACTATTTTTCCCACAACCATCGATCTACGAGCCACCTTCGGCTAAGACCCCGAGTCTACAGACTGTAACGACCCGGAATTTTGAACAATTTAATTTGAAAATATTTAATTAATTTTAAATATTTGAATAACTGTTTAGCTTGAATTCTCAATATAACTTTGAAATTGGCAATTGAATTATAGAATTTAATCTATTGAAAGTTGAATAAAAATTTGAATCTCCAATTTAAAGCTGGATAAAAATATTTCAAAGGCTTGTAAAATCCATATTGATAATATTGAAGATAATAGAAGCTTCAGAATTTAATTTGAAAGTGATTTGTTTTGTTTTGAAATTATATTGTTTGAATCGATATTTAAAAAAATAGCCTTCCGAGGCACAGTCTTGGAATTTGACGAAACCTGTTTCATTGGATCCGGAATATTGAATTATTACCGGATTTCAATTTTCGTGTTGATTGGAGTTGTTGTGTGACCGTACGGTAAGTAAACACGTTGAAATTTAAAATTGAATTCAATTTAAATTTAAAATTTGAATTTGGTCACATCAGCACTTTTGGTCTCAACTCAAAACACTGTAGAGGTAAGGTAAGCACGTTAATATCAACGACCTTTTCTCTGTAAAATCGCGTAACCTTGTCCCCTGCCGCTCCTTTTAAAACACACGCGAGCAAAAGTTTTTTTCGTTCAAAATCAAAATTGAATGGCCGAAGCCCTCTCTCAGATTCAAAAGAAAAAAAATCGAATTCATATCAAATAAAAATGGCAACCTCCTCACTTTCGTTCGAACGAACGCAAATCTCGTTCCAATCCGAAATCGAATAAGCATTCAAGGCTCGAGGCCGCGGCGACGAGACAAGAGGCGCGAGCTCGCGATGGCGACGACGAGGTCAAGGCGGCCTGGCAACTCAAGGGTGAGCAGGGCATCGCGCGCGCAATCGATGGAGGGTAACGTGGGTTCTTGCGCACAGCGGCGACTCGATGGCGGCGACCTAGGGGATAGCGGCGGCGCGTGGCTAGGGTTTCATGTTGATGGCCGTGATGCTCGAGTAGGTGAGCAGTAGTGTATCGACATGTTTCAGTAAAGGTGTGTATATATATATATATATATTTTATGAACATTAGAGAATAAAAATTAAACCTGTGATAAAGCTTCATCTGTGAAACAGATTTTTTTAAAATTGTAAATGTTTGAATAGCAGAAGTTATTTTTTTCAGTAAAGAATTTATGCAAATTTTAAATTTATATATATATATATATATATATATATATATATATATATATATATATATACAGGAACAGAAATTAAAAATATAGGGATTTGAATTCATTAAATTTAATGTGTATATAAATGTATATATAGATAGTAAGTTTAATTTCTGTTTTAAATTTGCAGAAGATAAAACAGTAAAACAGAAAGTGATAGATACGCATTTTAATTTTTTTAAAGCAGTATGGCATATATTTGTATTTGTTTTTATAAATGTATAAGTGAATTTATAGTAAAGAAAAAATTGTAAACAGTAAAGTTAATTCCTGTTTTATTTTTACAGAAATTTCTAATTATAAATATATACATGTGTTTCAATTTATTAATTATTCTAAAATAAATTTTTAAAGGTGATTTGTTTGTTTAGTTAACATATTTAGAAATTTATTTTTGTCGCTAAAAATAGTTTATTAATGGAAATTTAGTTCAAATTTAATTTTTAGTTAAATCAATTTATTAAAGACAAAATTGGTTTAAACAAAACATCAGCTAATTAAACTATTAAACGGTAGCTGATTATTCGATTAATTTGAATATTAATGAATTGTATAAATATTTATACAAGGTATAAATCAAGAAAATCAAGTCAAGATGGAAATGGATTGCAAAATAAAATCAAGGTGAGACCTTCTCACTCAAATTGAAAATTTGGATTGCAGTTATTGATTGGTGTTTGGTTGTGATATTAGATATAGTAGGATATATCTATATATAGCAATATATATATATATATTGGCACATGTATATATTGGAGTTGTTGATTTCCCGCATTATATAGCGGATGAGACCCTATTGCGCCGCCTATTATGCGGATAATATTTTATAAATCCCATATACCGCGATATCCCGTCTTGAAACGGGATTGGTATTGTGCTAACATCTGTGGATGCAGGGAAACAGGTTGGAGGGATCCAACTGGATTCCTCAACCGTATTTATTTATTTACATATATTGTGATATTTGTTGATTATCATATGATGATATATGATGTTTGGATGCCATGATTGATTATTTGGTGTGTTGCATCACTGGGCCTATTTTGAAATTTTAAAAATGTTAAAGTAATGATTTCCAATATAAAAGGATTTTTAAGTGATTTTTGAAAGTATATGTTTCATTAAAATTTTGAATTGATTCATTTTAAATAAATTAACATTATAAAATTTAATGTTATAAAAGTATGATTTTTGTGAAATATAACCAAAGCATGATTTTTGAAATAAATAGCTGACAAATTTATAAATAGTTTAAATTGGGTTTTTTTTTGAATTATTATAAACGATTTATATAAAAGATTTATAAAATTGATATTTTATAAGTTAAAGATATTGGAATCATCAAACGATCTTTTATAAGTGTTAAAATAAAGTTGTACCTAGTTTTATAAGTAAATAAGGATTTTAGATTTATAAATTAATGATGATATAAAAGAATGGATTTGTTAATAACTGGATTATAAGTAATTTACTTATAAGTCGGATTCGACATGTAAATGAAATATAAATAGAATTGGTTATTAAAGGAGATTTATAAATCGAAGTAGTTATGAAATAGAAAGGGAATTTATAAACGTTGTTTTATAAATCCGTAATCAAATAAATTTGATAAGTAAACATAGAAATTTTTAAAGGAATTATATCCACGATTTTGGACTGTGGAAAATCCCTAAATTTAATTAGTGAAAATGTTGAATTTGGATTAACGAAGTATATTCACGATTTTGGATAATGAATAATATATTAAGGAAATGTTTTGGGGAAAAATAATATTTTAAATAGAATTAAAACGATTAGAGATGTTTTAAATGTATTAAATATTGAAAACATAGATTTCAACATTCATTGTTGAAATAGGCGTTTTCAAGGAATTGAAGGGAATGGTGGACTATAACACTGTTGTTGTAATAAATGATTTCCGAAAGGAAATGTTTTTGTACAGTATTGGGATTTATATATCTATCTAAATTTCGAATCCCTATACTAGTGATTTGGGTCGTCGTAACGATGTTTTACGCAACATTTGTTTTGATTCAAATAAATGTGTTAAGAGAATGTTTTCTTTAAAGAATGAAATATATACTTAATTTCGATTTACGTATATTGAATATTTTCCAAGTGTTGAAAATAAATAGATTTGTGAATTACTTATTATTAAATAAGTAGGGAAATGTTTTCCAATATGAAATGAACGTTTTGAGAATTATCTTTTTAAAGATAAATTGAAAGTGGATATTTGGAATCGATTTGAAAATCGTATATTCATAGATATTTTGGAAATGTAAATTCAATATGGAATTTATAAATGAAATTGGGAAAATTGGTCTAAAAAAATAAATCTCGATTTATTTTTGAAGTATGGAAATTATATATATATATATATATATATATATATATATATATATATCTTGTAAAGATATTTTTGGAAAATAAATAATTTGGAAAATTATTTGGAATCTGGTGATGTTGTGCATACCTATTGATAGTTAAATAACCGACTATCAATATTTACCTTTAAATAGGTATTTGTTGTGATTGCTTGAATTTGAATGCTACACTTATTTTTTTTTTTAAAATAAGCGCTCACTATTCGGGTTAGCCAGGAAAGGTCCTTGGGGTCGTATAACCCATTCCGAATATGTGATACGTTGTAATAGATAGCATTGATGACCGGTGTTGAAGACCGGATATTTGTGAAAACGGAAGGATTACCGTCGAATGTTTATGCATCGGCTGATCCCCGATATAGAAATTTATTACCCTTTGTGATGGGAAGTCCGGTCGTGATTAGTGAATATCCGGATTGCAAGGACTTCTTTGTAAGTGCCTTCGGTTTCGTTCGATCCCGGAACGGACTTGTATGGAGGTGTGTCTGACGTTACAATTTGAGATGTAAAGCTGGTTTCTATCATATATATTCCCGTTGGTGGCAGAGAATTTATTCTCTTAGCTTAACACCCTTAAAGGTTATGTAGTTTATGGTTACTAGTGATACATTCCCAAATTGATAATGTGGCATACGAAGTGCCTTTGAGCATTTGATGATCAAAGCACAGCTTCTGTATAAAGCGTGGCTTTGTAGACGAGACTTCGTCGGACCTCACACCCCGGAAATGGTCAAAACAGGAAGGATGCGGCAAGGTTATTAGGGGGTAGCACCCCTTTAGTGTATGTCATTCCTTCTGGATAATGGTGGTATCATGGTATGGATCCCAGATACTTAACCTATGTTGTTGCTGCAAATTTATTGCTTTGTGGTTGTTGGAAATCGAGGATCATCGGATATAGATCGGTTACGATCGGGGAATGACATATTTGTGTCAGTAGTTACCCAGTTAGGGGTAACCCGGCCTTGTGTTGGCAGAGATTCGGTTAGGTTCTCGGGACGTCATTCCTGAGGCGTTTCCATGTGGCAATGGGAAGTTTCTTGGCCTGACCATTTGTTGGAAATCCAAAGAAACAATACGAACCCTGTACGGTTTTAGTTGTATAACCTGCCATGGAATGTGGCGGTAACCTGCTATTGAACATGGTAGCTATAGTAGGCATAAGTGCGAAATGCCTATGCTGGCTAAGATTTATATCTTTACTTTCGAAATGTTTTCTACACTATCCACTAGTAATAATATCAAAAGTTTCTTTTTAATGCGTATCAAGCATCTTTGACTATCATAAGGAGAAATCTCCTCCGATTCTGCGTTTGCATTGTGTGTGTGTGCGGGAGGCCTTATGGTAGTCTCATTTTCTAAAAAGCATTACGAATCTATTTTAAAAATTATCCCGTTCTCTGTTTTAAAGATAAATAACTGTTTTAAGTTCTCACACCAATCACATGACTGACCTGGAGTTTATTGTTTCCCTTCCTAAACTCTGGGTGCCCACCAATTTCCACACGGGCAGTCTAGAGTTAAGATTATCAGGTCATTCTGGATTCGGGAGTTGCTACAGAAATCTGGAGGCGAGCTAGATGGCGTAGCATATTACTAAGTATAGTATTTCTTTTCTGCTGTTTGTTGTTGTAAACTCTGTTAATGAATGTAATATGATGTAATGTATAAAATATACAGTTCTTTTTGTTTTAATGAATATTCATTTATCTATTATATGTTGTTCCGCTGCGATTGTGAGATTCTGATGTTATTCTGTTCTATCTTTTTCTTTCTTCTTCTACCTCTTTCTTTTTCTTAAACCCTAATTGTTCGTATTTCCGTTCATCTTGAGTTAATCGATGGAGATTAGTGTCTATTCAAGGAGTATGGATTAGCGGACTTTTACATTTGGTATCAGAGCATATGGTTAAGCGACAACCATGGCTCTGTTGGGTGTTACTCATTAGTGATAGAGTCTGTAGTACTCTAGAATGAGTTGAGTGTGGTAATAGATATGAGCACATATTTGTTAGTGAATAAAAAATTTTGTTTTGTATTGCGTTGATTTATCGGTTGATTGTTTATAGATTATGGTCGGTGCAGGGTGGCCAACTGTAATCGATAGGGGTTTCTAAACTCTTAAACAAGATAAACCGACACAGTATTGTTTTTGAATCGGGTAAATGAGATAATTTTACCCAAAACTATTTTTGTATGAAAAAGAAATCATTTCCCATGGATTATTATGGTATATGGTTGCATGGTTGTTAGGAAGTGATAATATAAAAAATTTTACCATTGATTATTGAATAAGAAAATGGAATCATAATCAAAAGTTTAGAAATAAAATCCATATACAAATGAAATTTAAGTATGTAAATTATAAATGTGACTCATAATTGGAAATAGAATTCCAAAGAAGTTTTTGGAAATGTTTTTGAAAGGATTTGGAAACTTTAGAAATTAAATTCCTTTGTGATTTGAAAATAATTTTCAAAGGTTTTTGGAAAAATGTTTTGAAGGAATGAAAAGCTCTAAACTCTTTTCGGTCGCTGGAAAATAATTCCGATTATGATTGCAACATCATCGGTGTTCATTTTCGGGTTTCCAAAAGAGGGATTGCTGCCAAATTGTTTTAAGTGAAAGTTGTTTGGAAAATTTGGGTTTGGTTTTGGAAATTCAAAGGATAGTTTGAATTGTTTTCAATAATGGTTTTGAAAGATACAAAAGACTCTGGAATCCTATTTAAAATATTTATGGGAATAATAAATAAGTTAATAACTTATACAAACTAAATTTTAATAGAAAAAATTAGTTTAAAGAATGGAGTTAAGTTAAAGTAAGTATAAGTGAATAAATTTGAATACAGTAAATTAGAAGAAATGTCTAAGGACGCGAAGTGAAGTATTGAAATAAAAGAAATAAATTAGTAAGCAAAACTAATTGAAGGAATGACAAATTTAATATGGTTTAAAGAATTGAATTCACATAGAATTGAAGTCCAATTTAAATATAGGTGGTTATAAATCAAAATGGTGAATTGAAATTAAAATTGTGTTTGTAAATGAACAAATGAAGTAACATTTGTAAATAAATGAATTGAAACTAAAAAATGGAATGAGACTTGAATCAAGTTGAATAAAATCCAAACTTGGGTAAAATTAAATAGATTGAATTCAAGTATACTAGTATGATAATTTATTAATTCACGAAATACTGAAATGGAAGTCGAATTAATTAAATTAAAACCTGAATTGTGAGCTAAATAAAAATGGTTCGAAATTGCAGATAAATTCAAGTAAGTTGAAATAAATTGAATATGACCTTGTTGTTGATAAAATAAGTTCAAAATGAATGTGAATATGAAATGCAAATTGAATTGGACGAAATCAAATGGAAATGAGATAGAATAAAATGTAAATTGAGTTAGTATCAATTTAAAATTAGTTATAAACTAGAATGGATATTCTATTAAGTGCATATCGTCAAAATTTGCATAGAAATGGTTGTCGTTTGACGCAAATGAGTTGTATAAATTTCTATGGCTTAATAAAAATAAATAGAACTCATATTTGAATCAATTGAAATGAATATGAGCTGTTTGGACATAAAAATGAATAGAATGTAGAAAATGAGTTGTAAACCACTTGATTTAATGGAAATGGCATGTGAATTGGTCGTAAGCGACTAAAGATGAATAGAAACCATATGAATTGCTAATGGAATGTATCTTGAATGTATTGCTAATGAAATCTATATATTTGTTATTGAAAATGAATGAAATGTTAATAGATTTCTTATATTTGTCACTAACGTGTTTAAACTGAGTAAGTGCAGGTTTTGGAAGCCGTTTGGCTGTATTTTGGGTTGCGCAAATGTTAAAAATAAACTGATTTGCTTAAAAATGCTAAAAAGGTACGCCTATGCAATAGAAAATAGGAAATATGAACTGTTTTTCTGTTTTTCCGACCGAGTGGGTCGATGTATATATATTTATATCATTTGTCAAATTGCAAAAGCTCCTCCGTACAAAGGAGATTCTGCCCAAAAATTTCGAAAATTTTGGGAGTTAGAATTTTTTTTGAAAATTGTTGAAAATTTTAGTTAACGACAAACGATTTCAAATTGGGAATTGAACTGAATTAGTAAATGAAACTAATTTAAAATAGTGAGCCGAATCAACTGTAAATGAAAGTTAAAAGATAAAAATTCAATATCCAGAATAGAAGATAAATTGAATTCAAATGAAATTGAAAGTTGAAAATTTTGTAATAGAAAAGGTGCAAAATGGTTTGAATGTTGGAATTGGATATTATAGCTAGCAGGATATACAGGTGTATTAAAAGAAATGGAATTGGCATTTTGATTTCAAAGATAAAATTGAATTTCTCGACAAAAAGGTACGTATTTCAATTTCAGTATGAAATTTGGTGATTTTCTTGTCCAGCCGCTTGGCTTTTTGTTTTCTTTTGGGATTTAAGGACCCGTGGTGCCATTTTGTAGTCGTACCGAGCTAGCCGCGCAAAGGAGATGCTGGCGAAATTTTTCGAAAATTTAGAGTGTTAGAAAAATTTTGAGAAAATTTTGAAAGTTAGAAATTTGAATTTGAATTTGAATTTAAATTTGATTGTTAAGAAAACAATGTTATTTGAAACTTATAATTGATTTTGGAAAATTAGTTGAAATGATAATGGATCTTTAATAAAAGATTTGTGTTGGTAAGTTGATAAAACTGATTAGTTTTAGAAAGATAGCGAACGGGTTAAGGATCATTTTTCCTAACTTGTATTTTCGGGACGAAATTCTTTTAAGGGGGGAAGGTTGTAACGACCCAGAATTTTGAACAATTTAATTTGAAAATATTTAATTAATTTTAAATATTTGAATAACTGTTTAGCTTGAATTCTCAATATAACTTTGAAATTGGTAATTGAATTATAGAATTTAATCTATTGAAAGTTGAATAAAAATTTGAATCTCCAATTTAAAGCTGGATAAAAATATTTCAAAGGCTTGTAAAATCCATATTGATAATATTGAAGATAATAGAAGCTTCAGAATTAAATTTGAATGTGATTTGTTTTGTTTTGAAATTAAATCGTTTGAATCGATATTTAGAAAAATAGCCTTCCGAGGCACAGTCTTGGAATTTGACGAAACCTGTTTCATTGGATCCGGAATATTGAATTATTGTCGTATCAATTTTCGTATTGATTGGAGTTGTTGTGTGACCGTACGGTAAGTAAACACTTTGAAATTTAAAATTGAATTCAATTTAAATTTAAAATCTGAATTTGGTCACATCAGTACTTTTGGTCTCAACTCAAAACACTGTAGAGGTAAGGTAAGTACGTTAATATCAACGACCTTTTCTCTGTAAAATCACGTAACCTTGTCCCCTGCTGCTCCTTTTAAAACACACGCGAGCAAAAGTTTTTTCGTTCAAAATCAAAACTGAATGGCTGAAGCCCTCTCTCAGATTCAAAAGAAAAAAAATCGAATTCAAATCAAATAAAAATGGCAACCTCCTCACTTTCGTTCGAACGAATGCAAATCTCGTTCCAATTCGAAATCGAATAAGCATTCAAGGCTCAAGGCCGCGGCGACGAGATAAGAGGCGCGAGCTCGCGACGGCATCGGCGACAATGAGGTCAAGGCGGCCTGGCAACTCGAGGGTGAGCAGGGCACCGCGCGCGCAATTGATGGAGGGTCACGTGGGTTCTCACGCACAGCGGTGACTCGATGGCGGAGACCTAGGGGATAGCGGCGGCGCGCGGCTAGGGTTTCATGTTGATGGCCGTAATGCTCGAGTAGGTGAGCAGTAGTGTATCAACATGTTTCGGTAAGGTATATATATTTTTTTTATGAACATTAGAGAATAAAAATTAAACCTGTGATAAAGCTTTATCTGTGAAATAGTTTTTTTTTAAATTATAAATGTTTGAATAGCAGAAGTTATTTTTTTAGTAAAGAATTTATGCAAATTTTAAATTTATATATATATATATATACACATACATACATACATACATACATACATACATACATACATACATACATACATATATATATATATACAGGAACAGAAATTAAAAATATAAGTATTTGAATTCATTAAATTTAATGTGTATATAAATGTATATATAGACAGTAAATTTCTGTTTAAATTTGCAGAAGATAAAACAGTAAAACAGAAAGTGATAGATACGCATTTTAAATTTTTAAAACAGTATGGCATATATGTGTATTTGTTTTTATAAATGTATAAGTGAATTTACAGTAAAGAAAAAATTGTAAACAGTAAAGTTAATTCCTGTTTTATTTTTACAGAAATTTCTAATTATAAATATATATATACATGTGTTTCAATTTATTAATTATTCTAAAATAAATTTTTAAAGGTGATTTGTTTGTTTAGTTAACATATTTAGAAATTTATTTTTGTCGCTAAAAATAGTTTATTAATGGAAATTTAGTTCAAATTTAATTTTTAGTTAAATCAATTTATTAAAGACAAAATTGGTTTAAACAAAACTATCAGCTAATTAAACTATTAAACGGTAACTGATTATTCGATTAATTTGAATATTAATGAATTGTATAAATATTTATACAAGGTATAAATCAAGAAAATCGAGTCAAGATGGAAATGGATTGCAAAATAAAATCAAGGTGAGACCTTCTCACTCAGATTGAAAATTTGGATTGCAGTTATTGATTGTTGTTTGGTTGTGATATTAGATATAGTAGGATATATCGATATATAACAATATATATATATATTGGCATATGTATATATTGGAGTTGTTGATTTCCCGCATTATATAGCGGATGAGACCCTATTGCGCCGCCTATTAAGCGGATAATATTTTATAAATCCCATATACCGCGATCTCCAGTCTTGAAACGAGATTGGTATTGTGCTAACATCTGTGGATGCAGGGAAACAGATTGGAGGGATCCAACTGGATTCCTCAACCGTATTTATTTATTTACATATATTGTGATATTTGTTGATTATCATATGATGATATATGATGTTTGGATGCCATGATTGATTATTTGGTGTGTTACATCACTGGGCCTATTTTGAAAATTTAAAAATGTTAAAGTAATGATTTCCAATATAAAAGGATTTTTAAGTGATTTTTGAAAGTATATGTTTCATTAAAATTTTGAATTGATTCATGTTAAATAAATTAACGTTATAAAATTTAATGTTATAAAGGTATGATTTTTGTGAAATATAACCAAAGCATGATTTTTGAAATAAATTGCTGACAAATTTATAAATAGTTTAAATTGGGATTTTTTTTGAATTATTATAAACGATTTATATAAAAGATTTATAAAATTGATATTTTATAAGTTAAAGATATTGGAATCATCAAACGAGCTTTTATAAGTGTTAAAATAAAGTTGTACCTAGTTTTATAAGTAAATAAGGATTTTAGATTTATAAATTAATGATGATATAAAAGAATGGATTTGTGAATAAATGGATTATAAGTAATTTACTTATAAGTCGGATTCGACATGTAAATGAAATATAAATAGAATTGGTTATTAAAGGAGATTTATAAATCGAAGTAGTTATGAAATAGAAATGGAATTTATAAACGTTGTTTTATAAATCCGTAATCAAATAAATATTATAAGTAAACATAGAAATTTTTAAAGGAATTATATCCACGATTTTGAACTGTGGAAAATCCTTAAATTTAATATGTGAAAATGTTGAATTTGGATTAACGAAGTATATTCACGATTTTGGATAATGAATAATATATTAAGGAAATGTTTTGGGGAAAAATGATATTTTAAATAGAATTAAAACGATTAGAGATGTTTTAAATGTATTAAGTATTGAAAACATAGATTCAACATTCATTGTTGAAATAGGCGTTTTCAAGGAATTGAAGGAAATGGTGGACTATAACACTGTTGTTGTAATAAATGATTTCCGAAAGGAAATGTTTTTGTACAGTATTGGGATTTATATATCTATCTAAATTTCGAATCCCTATACTAGTGATTTTGGGTCGTCGTAACGATGTTTTACGAAACATTCGTTTTGACTCAAATAAATGTGTTAAGAGAATGTTTTCTTTAAAGAATGAAATATATACTTAATTTCGATTTAAGTATATTGAATATTTTCCAAGTGTTGAAAATAAATAGATTTGTGAATTACTTATTATTAAATAAGTAGGGAAATGTTTTCCAATATGAAATGAACGTTTTGAGAATTATCTTTTTAAAGATAAATTGAAAGTGGATATTTAGAATCGATTTGAAAATCATATATTCACAGATATTTTGGAAATGTAAATTCAATATGGAATTTATAAATGAAATTGGGAAATTTGGTTTAAAAAATAAATATCGATTTATTTTTGAAGTATGGAAATTATATATATTTATATATCTTGTAAAGATATTTTTGGAAAATAAATAATTTGGAAAATTATTTGGAATCTGATGATGTTGTGCATACCTATTGATAGTTAAATAACAAACTATCAATATTTACCTTTAAATAGGTATTTGTTGTGATTGCTTGAATTTGAATGCTACACTTATTTTAAAAAAAAATAAGCGCTCACTATTCGGGTTAGCCGGGAAAGGACCTTGGGGTCGTATAACCCATTCCGAATATGTGATATGTCGTAATAGATAGCATTGATGATCGATGTTGAAGACCGGATATTTGTGAAAACGGAAGGATTACCGTCGAATGTTTCTGCATCGGCTGATCCCCGATATAGAAATTTATTACCCTTTGTGATGGGAAGTTCGGTCGTGATTAGTGAATATCCGGATTGCAAGGACTTCTTTGTAAGTGCCTTCAGTTCCGTTCGATCCTAGAACGGACTTGTATGGAGGTGTGTATGACATTAAAATTTGAGATGTAAAGATGGTTGCTATCAAATATATTCCCGTTGGTGGCGGAGAATTTATTCTCTTAGCTTAACACCCTTAGAGGTTATGTAGTTGATGGTTACTAGTGATACATTCCCAAATTGGTAATGTGGCATACGAAGTGCTTTTGAGCATTTGATGATCGAAGTACAGCTTTTGTATAAAGCGTGGCTTTGTGGACGAGACTTCGTCGGACCTCACACCCCGAAAATGGTCAAAACAGGAAGGATGCGGCAAGGTTATTAGGGGGTAGAGCCCCTTTAGTGTATGTCATTCCTTATGGATAGAGGTGGTATCATGGTATGGATCCCAGATACTTAACCTATGTTGTTGCTGCAAATTTATTGCTTTGTGGTTGTTGGAAATCAAGGATCCTCGGATATAGATCGGTTACGATTGGGGAATGACATATTCGTGTCAGTAGTTACCCAGTTAGGGGTAATCCAGCCTTGTGTTGGAAGAGATCCGGTTAGGTTCTCGGGACGTCATTCCAGAGGCGTTTCCATGTGGCAATGGGAAGTTCCTTGGCCTGACCATTTGTTGGAAATCCAAAGAAACAATATGAACCCTGTACGGTTTTAGTTGTATAACCTGCCATGGAATGTGGCGGTAACCTCCTATTGAACATGGTAGCTATAGTAGGCATAAGTGCGAAATGCCTATGTTGGCTAAGATTTATATCTTTACTTTCGAAATGTTTTCTACACTATGCACTATTTATAATATCAAAAGTTTCTTTTTAATGCGTATCAAGCATCTTTGACTATCATAAGGAGAAATCTCCTTCGATTCTGCGTTTGCATTGTGTGTGTATGCGGAAGGCCTTATGGTAGTCTCATTTTCTAAATAGCATTGCGAATCTATTTTAAAAATTATCCTGTTCTCTATTTTAAAGATAAATAACTGTTTAAGTTCTCACACCAGTCACATGACTGACCTGGAGTTTATTGTTTCCCTTCCTAAACTCTGGGTGTCCACCAATTTCCACACGGGCAGTCTAGAGTTAAGGTTATCAGGTCATTCTGGATTCGGGAGTTGCTACAGAAATCTGGAGGCGAGCTAGATGGCATAGCATATTACTAAGTATAGTATTTCTTTTCCGCTGTTTGTTGTTGTAAACTCTGTTAATGAATGTAATATGATGTAATGTATAAAATATACAGTTCTTTTTGTTTTAATGAATATTCATTTATCTATTATATGTTGTTCCGCTGCGATTGTGAGATTCGATGTTGTTCTGTTCTATCTTTTTCTTTCTTCTTCTACCTCTTTCTTTTTCTTAAACCCTAACTGTTCGTATTTCCGTTCATCTTGAGTTAATTGATGGAGATTAGTGTCTATTCAAGGAGTATGGATTAGCGGACTTTTACACAGGCTGTCGTGATCGCCAGAAATTGATGTTTAACCAATTTCCAATCAACTCACAAAATCACGACACTCACAACATTAAAAATCATGAAACTATTATCAAAAATCATTATTTTCAATAACAATTCAGATTATAAACTTGAATCCAAAAATCATTTAATTCGAAATTTTGATATGATTTGAATCTTACTGTTCTTCTTCGTCTCTATTAAGTCTAGCTACTGATTTAGCTTAAAATTATTTTTAAAATTGATAACAAGGTATAACAATCAAGTTTTGTTTATACATCATGTCCTAAAGAAGATCAGAGAAAGAGAACATGAATTTTTTTCAAATCCTAAACCCCAAACAACAAGAACAGAACAAATGTTCTATAAACAGATATAATCACCCATTCAATTCATATACATATAAAATTCATATTTAACCATCATATGAGCATTTATCATACTCCACTTAAAATTTGCTACATGCAACAAGATTTATAAAATAAATTTGAAGTTCGTTCACTCACCTGTTTTTGCTAAGCAAAGAGAAAACCAGAGAACAAGCCTTTGAAAAAAAAAATTTGAAATCTACGCTTGCTTCTGATTTGAACTTGAAACAGTAGCTTGGATTTTGAATTTGATTAGGTTGAGTTGATTTCTTGCTTGTATATTTATTTGAGCTTTGATTTGCTTGAAGCTTGTTCTTGAATCAAGTTGGAGATGCTTTGGTTTTGATTTAATTTCTTTTCAGGTTTTGATTTTGTTTCAGGCTATTTTTCTCTGGTTTATATATTTTTGTTTGATCTAGTTTTGAATTTTGGTTTACACGCTTTTGTTTTGAAAAGTGAAGGTGTAAGAAAATGATAGAGAGGAGAGTAAATATATTATATAATCTTATTTTCTTTTTATTTATTTTTTTAGAAATAATTAAAATAGATGACACTTGTTCAAATTTATATTACAATTATTACACTTGTATATCCTTATGTTAAATGAATTTACATTTGTTAATTTGTGTGTTAAAATCTTAACACTTGTCGTTATGCATTTTTAATTAATTTTTAAATGGTTTATAAGCTTTTTTATATTTAATTTCCTAATTAACAAATACTTTTCTTAATTTATATAAATAAAATCTTTTGAATAAAATAATATAAAACCAATTATATTCTAAATAAAATCATATATAACATATTTTTTAAATCCAAAATATTTTAAGATATTTATCTTTTGAATTTCCAGTTCAACTTCAAATTCAATTTAAAATCCAATTTAAAATCAACTCAAATATATATATATAGACATATACATATACATATACATATACATATACATATACATATACATATACATATACATATACATATACATATACATATACATATACATATACATATGTGTATATATATATATATATTTAAACAAACACAAATTCAATTCGTAAATAATAATCCTATTTAAAATCTATTCATATCTATATATATAAACAATCATTATTATTTGTTTTTAAAAGAATAATTTGTAAATTTTAAGTAATTATATTAGGAAATTATCAAATAAAAATTTATTATCAGATTTATTTGTTCAATCTATAAATCAGTGTTTTTATTGATTCAATCCAGTTAATTATCAATTTACAGATGCCCAAAAATCCGGGTTATCACATTCCTCCCCCCTTTGAATCTTTTCGTCCTCGAAAAGGAACGAACCCAGAATTAATTCAATACTTAAATTCAGATAAATTATTCTTTGATCATTTTTAAAATACTTTTAAAATTTATATAATATTACCAAATGGCTTTATAAAAATTCTTTTTATAATATGATGTCTCAACCAGTACATCCTTGTTCTCATAGAAATTCGGTCATACATTGATCAGACGTAAGACTGAAGATCTATAAGTACTTAGCAGACCTATTTTCAACACCCAGTGAAAATACTTGGAAAAATATTTTTGAAAACTTTATGAAAATATAGGAAACATTTTTGAAAAAGAGGAAATAACTTTGGTGAGAATGCTCTGGAAATCACCACCCCCACCATCGTTGCAGTTAACCCGATGGTTACGTTGCCATCCCAGCAAAATCTATAGATAACTGTAGGCACACCATGCCCCTCGATTACGCCATGGAACCCGCTACAGATCACAACTATATCTGGGTTAACGTTGCTATCACAGCAAAATCCCGTATAACTGTAGGCATCAGCGACCTCGAATTTCGCTGCCAAAAAAATGAAACCTCCACTCGACCATAGATCTTAATCTACCGATGTTACGTTGCCTTTGGCAAAATCAAACGTAGACTGTTGACACTCACTTCCACACGATTTCCGCTATGGTCCACAGTAGATCGCAGCGACATCGAGTTACACTATCATCACATCATAACCCAAATGCCTCTATAGGCATCAGAGCCCTCGACTTTCGCAATCCAATAATCCTCAGGAACTTCAGTTTGTCTGGACTTCCTCACAGATCCACTTTAGAGCCTCCCCCTTGGGGCTCAAGGCAGTACCAACCTATGGTACTCCTGAGAAGTTCATTTCAAGGGAGTGCCTTTTTTTCCAGAGCCATTTTCAAAACACTTTATACCATACACATATAGTATCTTCCAAATCATACATCTAGCATGAATCCCATAGAAATCTCCTTTTCTTAAAATCGATTATTCCAAAATCGATAATTCTCAAACTAGGCTTTCCAAGTTTCCAAAATTGATTTTTCCGTAAAAATTAAAAGCCTTTCCAATGGCCATAGGTTCCCAAAACCTTTTTCCCAAAATCATTCTCATAAAATCTGTGACGACCTGGAATTTTTAAGCACTTGGAAATGGAATATTTAATTGATTTTAAATATTTAAAAGTCTAATTTTTAACTTGAATTCAAATATCACTATTTATTTGATAATTAAATTATTGAATTAAATAATTTGAAGTTGGGTAAAATGTTGAATCTGGAATTCTAAGCCTGTTAAAATTAATTTGAAGGCTTGTAAAATTTATATTGATAGTGCTGAGGATAATAGAAGTTTTAAAATTGAATTTAACACTAATTTGTTCAGTTTTGAAATTTTATCGTTTAAATTGAATTTAAAAATAGCCTTCCGAGGCACAGTCTCGGAATTCGACGAAATCAGTTCCATTAGATCCGTAATATTTTATTATTATCGGGTTTCAAATTTCGTAGTGATCGGAGTTGTTGTATGAGCGTACGATATACAGACGCGCTGAAATTTATATCGAAAATTTAATATAAGAACCGCGTCTAAAAAGCTATCTTCTCCATCGATCAAATTAGGACTTGAAACCTTTTCCGTTGCGTTCAAAATAGGGGCATAACATTATAAACTTCTAACGGCACGCCTCGATAGGAGTTCGAGATCTAGTTGCGAATTTAGAACGATTTAAATGTAAATTTAAAAATAATATATATATATATATATGTCTTCCACTTCAAGATACCGTAACCTTATCAACACGCATCTCATTTCTTTTTCCATAGCCATATACCTTACTTTACCCCAATTGCTTTCTTCTCGATTTCAATTTATATGGCCGCGCGTTTTTTTTTTTAAAAAACGAAATCTTTTTCATAAACAAATCGAAGAATGGCGATCGAGCTGCGTGAAATCAAGTTTGCAAGCCTCGTTTCCCATCCCTTCGAAATAAAGAAATCGAGTTCGATTTCTTTTACTGTCTGCATATCGAGGTGGTAGCTCGCGCGCGTAGTATTGGGGCAACGAGGTCGATGTCGATTTGAAGTGCAGTAAGGCTGCGTTGATGGTTTCGCGTGCGAACAGAGGGGTGGTGGCGAGCGCGTGGGGTGGCCGAGATCGAGGGTGAGGTGGAAGGATTTGACGCATGCGAGATAGGGTCAATTTAGGGGTTTTGCGATGTTTGGAGATTAGGGTTTCGACGCAGCGGAGGTCGTGAATTTGAGGTTCGCGTGGGGAATCGAGACCGTAGGGTGGCGCTTGGGTTCTCGAGGCAGTGGTGCTATGGTGTCGAGCAGCGGTGAGGTATTTCTTATTTCTTTCAATTTAATAAATACATGTTTATATGCATAGAAGAAATAAAAATGGATTTTTAAAATCGAAATTTTAATAAATAGAAATAATGTACAGTAAAGTCAAGCTTTTATATATATGCAGTGAATAAAAGTGTACACATATGCAGATTTTCTTTTTATATATATCCATTTTCAGAAAACAGAATTTTTTTATAGATAAGATTTTAAAGAAAATAGTTTATATATGATAAGATTTAGGAGGTAGAAATTTTAATGATAATATAGATTATTTTATAAGTATGTACATGTAGGTAGTTTTAAAAGAAAATGAAATAAATAAATATACATAGATATTTTAATTTACTAGTTATTTTATATTAATTTATTTGTTAAGTCAATCTATTTAATTATTATTACAGGTAGATTAGTTTAAAATAAAATTTGTTAGTTTAAATAAAATTATGGGTTAATTATATTTATTAAGGAAAAATTGATTTTTCGATTGGTTCGAATATTAATAAATCATATGATATTTATACAAGGTATAAAATCAAGGGAACAAGCCAATTTGGAATGGATTACAAATAGTAAAATCAAAGGTGAGTTAATCTCACTCATCTGCTTTAATTTAAATTTAAATGATTAAATTTAAATAATTGGTTGAATGGTTGAATTGATTTGATGTGCTATATTATAGTATGTAATATATCTTGGAATGATTGATTTCTCGCATTATATAGCGGATGAGACCCTATGCGGCGCATTATAGCGGATGATATTATATTAATCCCATTTACCGCGATATTCCACCTCGAAGTGGAATTGGTATTGTGCTAACATCTGTGGATGCAGGAAAACAGGTTGGAGGGATCCAACTGGATTCCTCAACATTTATTTAAATTATTTAATATTCTCTGTTGTGATTATTTGATATTCTATGATGAATTATATTGGAATATTGAATGCTATCGTTTGCTTGAATATATTTCGGTACATTGAATTATCAAAATATCTAAATTGGAATTTTGGAAAAGACGATAAAAGAGTGATGTTTTAGGTAAAATAATTATGGCGAATTGGAATAGATTAGGAATGAATTGAAAAGGAATGGAAGTGATATTAAGATACTAATAAATAAAATAATTTCGAGTATGGAAAAAGGATTTTTATTAAACAGAAATTGATGAATTGTAAACTTAAGGGATACCATTTAAAGGAATAAAGAATTATTTTAAAATTCAAAATTTAAATTTGTTTAAAAGGATAAAGAAGTAATTTGGGAAATCTAAAATTGGTATTTTTAGTTAAAATTATTTTATATTATAATTAAGGATTTAAATCTGAAGTTAATGGATTTTGGTATAAATGGGGTAAATTGGAAATCAATTTGGAAATTGATTTAGGTATGTAAAACCGGGATTTTTAAAGGAGAATGTGGCTATGGAATTTATAAACGGGGTTTATAAAAGCAAAGTAATATATCAGAGGATATTTGGGAAGAATAAATTCAAGGTGGGAATTTACTAAAGGAAATGATAAAATTTGTTTAAAAATAAACAGTGATTTATTTTTAAAGAATGTGAAGAGAAGTATATTTCCCTGGATAGCCAAGTATGTTTTCAAGGTAAATTTTCAAATATAAAATAAAAAAATTAATGTTGTTTTTAAAAGCATGTTTTAGAAAATTTATTATTGCCAAATATTTAAATTCTAAAGTAAGTATTTTTCAAATCTATTGTCGTAGTAATTATTTAAAAAGAAAAGTTAGTATTTGGTTTTAAAGGAGTAAATCTAGTTTTATATTTTATTAAGTAACCTTATTTTAAATATTTATAAAGCATTATTTCTAATAAAGTATTAAAGTAGTTTTTTCTAAATTTAAATGTTAAATCATATTTTACAATAAAGTGTTTTTAAATTATTTTAAAAATCTAAGTTTTGTGCTTGGTGATTTTAGTGGAAATATAAAATATTTGGAAAAGTTTATTCTGTAAAAGGAAGGTAATTTGAAACTGATTTCAAAAGGGTTGAAAGTGGAAATATATCCTGCGAAGATATTTTGAGAATAATAAATAATTTGGAAAAATTATTTATGTTGATGGATGTTGTGAATATTAATTGATAGTTAAATCACCGACTATCAATATTGGCTAAATGCGCTGATCGTTTCGAAGAGACCGGGATCGAGATTTATTTCTCGAAAACCACTTCGATCCGGTTTGTACGTTTTTGGGGGAAAACGAGTTTGGATTCGAAGATGGAGTAGTGAAGTGCAAGGGCTAGTCGCTACTAATGCTGAGGATATTTCCAAAATGGATGTTGTAGAAGTTGTGCTTCGGTTCCGTTCGAACCCGGGGCGGACTTGTATGGATGAATGCTTTCAGAACATCATCAGGTGGACGATGAGCATTCTAATTGAAACGATCTAAAAGTTAATGCATAGTCTCAAGCTTCATCAACCGGGAATGACTGAAATTAGGGGTTATGCAGCAAGGCTAGGTGGGTAGCACCCATTCAAGGTGAGGTCATCCCTGTCTAGATGTCCCTTTTTATTCGGCTTAGTGGTGCGGTTGCTGATCCCAACCATGGGGTGATCTCACTCGGGATTATCCAATAAAGTGTAGTCCCGGTCTTGTGTTGCAGGAGGTCGGGAGTGATCCTCGGTACTGTGATCTAGACCACGTACTGTGACAGGTGGTACCCCAGTGCCTAGTCATTAGATGGAAATCCATTCTCCGCACGCACCTTGTACGAGTTTTGTTTGTATTACCCACTCTGTAGCTAGTAGCTGGAATTTAATGAATGTAACAATTTCGGCTATTTTAATAAGTATTTGTATATAGACCCTATTTGTAATGACCCTAGATTATAATTTAATTTAAATTGATTATTAAATGAATTTTTGAATAAAAAAAAATTGTGAAATTAATTATAAATGGAAGCGAGTTTCCCCAAATTTGAATAAATTCTGTATAAATCAAAATTTGATTTTTGTATATATATATAAATATATTGGATTTGAAATAAAATCTTCAATAAATGGTTTTAAAAATATACATAAGATAACCATAAAGTAAATAAATTAGATAAGATTTAAACAACAAAATAAAAACCTAGAAATTCATCTATATTTTGAAAATGAATATATATATATATATATATATATATATATAGTTTTATAAAATATAAAGTAAGAAAACATATTAAATAAAAATCTAACATATAATAATAAAAGAAACTTCATTAGATTAAAAAGCATATAAACAAACAAAGTAACAAAAGAAATGCAAAGATCAGTTTAAATCAAAGCTTACAAAAGAAGTTATACAAATAAACATATTAAAGTGTGAATCAAGACAAAGTAAATTAATACATTCGAATCTGGAAACAACAAATACATAAGTATGTTGCTACAAAGTTACACAAGCAAGAACAAAGCAAGATCTCTCGGCCACCAAAATATAAAGCATAAGCATATTAAACAAAGCAAACAAAAATATCCAAAAATAAAAAAATAAAAAAATAAAAGTATGCAAATATGAAACAAGTAAACAACATAATAGAATAGAGATTTATTTATATTATAAAGTAACAAGAACATAGCAGATAAAATTCATTCACATATAAAACAAACTAGGTACCTGCATAAAACTGCAGAATATATGCATATAAATTATGCAAACTCATGTACTTATGTAAAGCAACAAAGACAAAGAAATAAAATAACATAATCTCAGTCAAAGTTAAAAATAAAACAAAACCTACAGCACACCTTTTTGTTATATATTAGCATAAATATGTTCAAACAAAAGAAATAAAATCTGCTCAGCAAACATGTTAATTATATGTTAACTCAAGTTTGAAGTCAAATGTATAAAAACTGTAAACATCTTTGTAAACATATTAGTGCATAAGAAAACAAAACTGCAAATATCTTTGTATACATTCATGACAGCAAATACTCATTAGTGTTAATTAAAATGAAACATTAGTACAAGCACAAACAAAAGCCTGCAAGTGTATTGTACTTAATATGTAGTGTCAGCAAGCATTTAATCTATGCTAACTTAAAGGGGACATAAATAGTAATTAGCACATATTTTTGTCTGAAACAAAATATCTCAGCCGAAATACTTATGTCATTTACAGGCCTTAGTACAATTGAATATAAGGCAAATATTATTTTATGTTTAAGCTTATGCAAGAAGGCAACTTGTTCAAGTTATATATGTATTCATCATTTGTTATTCCATTTATAGCTCAGTTAGTAACTCATGAAGCAAAGCCTGAGAAAAAGAAAAGAAATATAAAACAAAACTGCAACTTGAATTTAATACAAAAAAAAATTATGTAACATCTACAACATCAAAGGTTGGAGTTGAAATTCAAAGCTGAAGGCTAGGAACTGTGTTCATCTGGAAACTGAACTACCCTCTGTTAAACTATAAGTGAGTAAACAAGAATTTTTTTAGCTTTAAGTTATTTAAAAATAGTTCAAGTTTATAGTTAATCTGGATTATATATATATATATATGCTTCAGTTGAATACATGTATGTGATGCTCTGTACATCTCTGATGATCATTACAGGTTGTATATTTTCTTCAAATTACTATTTGTTCTCAACAGATTATTATAAAGCTTTAAGCTTTTCAACTAAACAAGATGTTTAACTTAAATTTAGATTTCTAAAAGCGAACTGAACCTTGTTGTAAAAATATAATCACTGTAGTTTTGTTTGCAGGCATCAAATGATAATTTGATAAATTGATAGTTGTAAAATAATAAGTCAAGTTTATAGTTTAAATTCCTACTGAAAAATATGATTTTTAAAACTAGAATTAAGATTTATAGCTTAGTAATTTCAGAGCAATTTGAATGTAAACAAATATTGCATTTTTTATCAATTACTGGTTAATGATCAGTTAATAAAGGTTGAAATTGGGTATGAAGATAGTATGATCATCTATGATTTTGAGAAAAATGCGAAATAATTTTTGTATTGTGTGAATTTGTAGAACGAGATCGAAGTAGGGTTTTAAACTTGACATGTATACGGTCTGGAAACGAGGTGCGTATACCACCTCTAATGCATCGAGTCGCTCGAGATTGATCGCAAGGTTAGCGTAGGGGTTTGTCGTGATGTGGCCGAAGTTGGGAATTTTCTGGTGAACGATGGAAGGAGGACGAGGCAAATTTGGCTGGGTACATTCGAGCTTCAGTTCGACGAAATAGTGATATTTTGATTTCGAGTTCCTTGGGTTGGATCGAAGTTCAATTGCGTGTTTGTGTGGATCGTTCGACTTGCCGATGACCTCGATGATGACCGGAGTGGCGGCGCCACGTCGTGCACGTGCACGGCGTTGGTTTGGGTATCAGGTGGCTTCGCGGTAGGAACTCGAGTACAGACTCGGGGAAGAGAGTGCTTGGCTTCGGGTTTTTTCTCTGGGTGTGTGTGAGTTTGTTTACAGTAGTTTAAACTTAAACTTAGAAGAAGAAAAAAAAAGAGAAAGGGGGAAGAAGAAGAACGAACGCGAGAGGGAATGGGGTGTGTTCTCGGTGAAGCTGATGTGCGACTCGAAGTAGCATACGCGTCTTGATGGGGGAGAACTCGGGTTTGTGATTTCTGCAGTTCTGTGTTTTGTTTAGGAGGTGAGCTTCAGGCTTAATAATTCAAGTAGTACTTAACACTGTAACTATCACTTGTTCACTGTTTTAAACTGGTAATTTAGTTAAGGCCGAATGAAAATAAATTACCATTAAAGGTTAGTTGATAATCTTTATTGATTTCCAAATTGTAGATGTCTTTAAAAATGTTAGTTGACGAATAATTAACATTAATCAATTATTTAGAAAGTAGTTAAGAATAATTATATTAAGATTGTAATTAGTGTTAGGATTAGATAACGCTTAAGTGAATACTGAATTAAGGATTAACTACTTTAAGTTAATGAATCAGTGATTGATAATTAAGAAAAAATCAAGTGAATTAATTAAAAAGAGATAATGATTAATTTAGTAATTGGCAGGCAATAATTGAATAATTAATTTATATTAATAAGGAATTAAAGGTATTAATTAAAGATTGATTCACTCATTAATCAAGGTTGATAAATAATCAGAGGACAATTAATAAATAATTAAAGAATAATTAATCAACATGGGTTGTAATTAATTAATTAACCAGGATTTGTAATTAAATTCATAAGTAAAGGATCTGATTAAATAAATCAGATAATTAAATTAATCCTACTTATGGGTGTTTGCATTCTATTGGATGATTGTATTGCTTGATACCCTGATATGTGATGCTTTGTTTTGATTTGAGCTGTGTGACTTATTTATTTGTGATATATATATCTGTGATCTGTGGGTAAAGGGTAAGCGTATAGTTTATATCGCTTATCAATTGTATTTCTGTGATTTGATATGTGATGTTTGATGATGTTGCACTATTGTGTTAAACCCTAGACCACACTTATACACACACAATTATGGATTTCACGAGGAAATCGATTAAGTCACAGATTTTGAAATAGTTTTGAATTTAAATTTTAAATTCAAATGGTTTGAAAATAATATTTGGTTTAAAAATGAAAAGCTTTTGAAATGGAATTTCAAAGATGAAATTTATTTGGAATAACTTGATTAAGTTTTGAAATTTAAATAATTTGATTTAAATTTGAATTCAATATTTGAAATTGAATTCTGTGATTTGGAAACTACGGTTTAGAAAGGTTATTCAACTTATAAATGAGTTTATATGGGTTAAACTATTTTAAAGGTATTGATTTGGAAATTTGAATTTAAATTCAAAGCTTTAACTCGTATAAATAAAATTGAATTTTTCCTAAAACAAAAGCTATTTGTTTTCAAATAATAAAACTTTCATATAGGAAGTGAACGTCCAATTTGTGTTAAAAGGATTCCAAGTTAAAAATGAAAATGATTTTCCAAGTTATGGAAACGGTTTGGAAGTTATAAGTTAAATCTTTAATTTAAAGATTTTAAACGAGTCAATTCAATTGAAATGAAAATTGTTTGAAATCCATAAATGGATCTTTGTGGATGGAGTGAACTTTGTGAATTAAATCTTTTGTTTAAAAGATTAAAGTGTGGAAATTGTTTAAACCATTGAAGGTTTTTGAAATAAATCTTTTGTTTAAAAGATTTGAAAATGGTAATTTGTTTAAACCATTTGAAAGAAAGTTTTGAATTATTAAGTTATGACTTAATTGAAATCCCATATCCATATGTTTTAGTTATTGCGCTCACTATTCGGTTTAGCCGGGAGAGGACCTTTGTGTCATATAACCCATTCCGAATATGTGATTCGTCGTTATGGATAGCATTTGAAGACCGGTGATGAAGACCGGGTATTTGCGGGAACGATGGGATAACCTATCGATTGTCTCTGCACTGGGTAGCTCCTGGTATAGAGATTCCCTAAGTGATGGGAAGTCCAATCGGGATTGTGAATACCCGGATTTCAAGGGCTTCTTTGGAAGTGCCTTCGGTTCTATTCGAACCCGGAACAGACTTGTATGGTTGCATGTCTGACACTACACTTTGAGATATAAAGCAGATTTCTCTCAAATACATATCTGTTGGTGGCGGAGAATTTATTCTCTTAGCTTAACACCCTTCTCTGAGACGTACGAGCTCAGAGGTTATGTAGTCGAAGGTTATCAGCAATATACTCCCAATTTGGTAGTGTGGCATGCTGAGTGCTGCTGTGTGTTGATGATCATTGTTTGATCATTTGTGATATGATCATTTATTTGATCATTTATCTTTGTGATCATTACTTTGATCATTTTTTGACCCAAAGCATGGCTTTGTACCAAAGCGTAGCTTTGTGGACGAGACTGCATCAGGACCTCACACCCAGGAAATGGTCAAAACAGGAAAGATGCGGCAAGGTTATGAGGGACGCGCCCTTTAGGGTGTGTCATTCCCTTCTGGTAAATGGTGGTATTAGGTATGGAGCCCTGATATTTAACCTATGTGGTAGCTCCAATCTCATTTACTGTGTGGTTGTTGCTTAGAGGCGCCTCGGATAAAGGTCCCAAAGGACCGGGGAGTGGCTTGCTCGAGTAGTAGTTACCTAGTTACAGAGGTAACCTGGCCTTGTGTTGGCAGAGATCCGGTTAGGTTCTCGGGACGTCCCGCCAGAGGCGATCCCATGTGGCAGTAGGAAGTTCCTTAGCCTGACCATTTGTTGGAAAATCCAATCAAAACAATACGAGCCTTGTACGGTTTTAGTTGTATTACCTGCCATTCACTTATGGTGGCGCCCCACTGTTTGGATGGTAGCTATAGTAGGCATAGTTCGGAATGTCTATGCTGGCTAAGATTTATATTCTACTTTCGAAATGTTTTCTACACTTTGCACTTATAATAATAATATCAACGAATTTCCTACGTATCAAGCATGTTTGACTATCATAAGAAGAAATCTCTTCCAATTCTGCGTTTGCATTGTGTGTGTGGCGGGAGGTCTTATGGTAGTTTCATTTTCAAAAAGCATTGCGAATTTACTTTAAAATTATCTTCTTGTTTTCTTTAAAAGATAAACTGTTTTTGTTACTCACACCGGTCCCATGACTGACTCGGAGTTTATTGTTCCTTTCCTAAACTCTGGGTGCTCACCATTTTTCCACACGAGCAGTCTAGAGTTGGGTTTTTCTGATAGTTAGGTTTGGTGGATTATCTGGAGCTAGTTTCAGTCTTTGGATATGCACCAGTCTTGCTCGACTTAGTGTATCGTGATGATGGTTCGACCTGCTGTTGGAGTTCTCTCTTGAAGATTATATTAGAGTTATTTGTTCCGCTGCTGATGTTATCGATTTTCTTTCCGCTGCTATTTTATTGTATCATATCTCTGATGTATATCGATATCTATTGTATCATCTGTTGTATCAGGATGTTGTATCAGATGTTGTATATTGATATTCATTATTTCTTCCGCTATGTTGTTTACTTAATGGCGTTATAAGCTCCGGCGAATCGAATTTGAACGTTCGAATCTACGGCATTCGAGTACGATGTAAGTATGGATGTCGATTTTCGAACGGGAAAATCGCATTCGTTACACTATTATAATATCAGAGGATTTTATACGAAAGTGTTTTAGCTATCATAAGGTAAAAACCCGGCATGTTTATTTGTGGCGTGATCTTACGAGATGCTTTTATTTCGAAAAGGATTTTGAAACTTTAATAATCCAATTGAGTGTGGTTTTCTCACGCTGGTATTCCAGACTGACTCGGGTATTATTTAACTGTATTGCTCAGTTCATACCGAGTATTATAGGATACAGGATATGATGCTGTGGAGCTCAGGAGTCGAGCAGGATGGCGATACGTACTTCTGTATTTGATTATTATTCCGCAGTGTATCCAGTTGTATGTTATTGATGTTGAACTCTGATGATGTATGTATAAACAGATATAGTTTTCTTTTGTGTAAAGATCATTGATTATCTATTATATTTTATTCCGCTGCAATGTTAGATCCTGATGTTGTTTTCTATCTTCTTCTTCTTCTGCCTCTTCTTTTTTAACCTCAATGGTTCGTATTTCTGTTCAACTTGAGTTGATTGATGTAGAATAGTATTGACTCAAGGGGTACGGATTTGCGGGTCGTTACAGTTGGTATCAGAGCTTAGGTTGGTGATAACCTTGGCTCTGGTGGGGATTACTTATAGAATAGAGTCCATAGTACTCTAGAATGAGCTTGAGCGTATTAATAGATATGAGCGCGTATTTGTTAGTGAATATAAAATTGTTTTTATATTGTGTTGATTTATCGGTTGAGTGTTTATGGATTCTGGTCGATATGTGGGACGCCATGTTATCGATAGGGATTTCTAAACTCTTAAACAAGATAAACGGACACAATATTGTTTTAAATAGGGTAAATGAAATAATTTTACCCAAAATTATTTTTGTGTATAAAAGAAATGATTTTTCGTAAATTATTATAGTTAGATATGGATGCTTGGTTTTAGAAAGTGATAATATTAAATTATTGTCATTGTTGTATGAGAATTGATAAGAAATTGAAATAATAACCAAAAATTAAGGAATAAATAAATAAATAAATGGAATTTATAAATGTAAACTATAAAGTGAATTATAGTGTGATTAATAATTAAAATAAGATAAAATTCCAAAGTAATGTTTGAATATAAATTTAAAGGATTTGAAATTTGAAAATTTGGAAATTTAAATTCCTTTGAATTTGAAAATGATTCTCAAAAAGTTGGGAAAAATAGTATATATTTGAGAAATATTTTGAATTGGATTTAAAATCTGGTGTGACTTGAGATTAAGAAAATTTGAAATGTTTTAAAGATATAAAAGCATTGAACTCTTTTTGGTCGTTGGGAAATAATTCCGATGATGATCGCGACATCATCGGTGTTCATTTTCGATTTTCCAAGAGGGAGATTACTACCTGGACGTTTTGGATTAATGTTTGTTTACGGAATTGGGTTTGATTTTTGAAAATGAAAAAGAATAGTTTGATTTAGATATATATGCTTTCAAAATTGAATTGAATTAAAATTCAGCGAGTTATGGAGAAATTAAATAGAATTGAATTCTTATTCAAATGAAATTAAAAGAATGATAATAAATTAGTTTAACTGGAAACGAGTTAAATAAAAATTTGAACTGCGATAAATAAATTGCGATGGCTTATAAAAGTTGGAGTTTATGAAAAGAATATAAGTGTGTCTTTAAAGATTGAAAAGTGAATATATTGAGCCAAAATTAAAGGAAGTATGGGAATATAAGTGTATTACTTATAAGAGAGAAAAAGAGAGAAATAAAGGCCAAAATAGAATTGTTTGACATTTTGGTGGACAAAAATGAAAAATTAGTCAAGTTGGACTAAATAAAACAAAGTTTGGGATTAAAATTTGTAAGTAACTGAATGATTTATATGGTATGCAACTAAAATGAAAATTGAATATTGGATGATATTTGATTTAAAATTGTGTAAAATAAAGAGCAGAATTAGTTCAAATGGACTAAAAATAATTATTGTTTGGAAATTAAATTTATTGGTTGATAATGAATTTATAATTGTAAGTAAATGAACTGAAATTGGATATTGTAATAATATTAAATGGAATTAAGTCCTTGCTTAACAAAATTCAAAGAATGGTATGTAGCTAGGTTTAACTGGAGTTAAGATAAATAAAATTGAATTGAAATGAATTCAGTTGAGTAATAGATAATATTGAATGGAATAAAATTCTTACTTAAATAAATAAATGTAAACTAAATAAGTGTTGAATTGGATTAAAATAGATTTGGTGTGAGTTGTAAGCAAATCCAATTCAAGCATAAATTGACTGGCCTTATTATTAATAAATTCAATAATGAATTATTAATATGAATTAAAATTAAAAATGGATAAAAGAATAAACTAATCGAATAAATTAGTAAAATGGTTGGAATTTGATCAAAGGAAAATCAAATCAAAGATTTGAATGGAAGTTGGTTGAATAAAATAAACTTACGTTATTGGGTGGAATAGTTTGAAGAAAATAAATAACTTAAGTAAACTGTGAGATGGTTATTTAATATATTGGTTGTCGAGTTTAATAAAATGATTTGGAATCAAATATTTGGATATGAAAGAAATGCAACGGAAGGATTGTGAATAAAATTAAAATGGGATAGAATCAAATGTAAATTGAGTTGGAATAAATTTAAATGGTTGTAAAGCTTAAGTAATTATTTATTCACATTAATATTGTAGAATTGCATAAGAAAGTGTATCATTTGATGTAAACGGGATTAGATAAAATTATATGAGTTATTAGAAGTGAAATAAGATGATTTTGAAATCATAGGGGATGAATATAAGTTGTCTTTCTTAGAATCAATTAAATATAAGCGTGTAAGTTGTAAATCACTTAAACTGAATGGAATAGTTTGAGAATTGGTTGTAAGCAATTAAAATGAGTGTCGGAACCTTATATGTGCTTATGGAAATTATATAACGTGCATTATATGTGAAATTTATGTGTTTGCTATTGAAAGTAAGTGAAATGTTAATAAATTGCACATATTCAGTACTCATATGTTTGAATTGAGTAAGTACAGGTACCGGGAAGCCGTTGGCTGGATTTGATCGTGCAAAATGCTAAAATAATAAGCCGCTTGCTTAAAAATGCTTAATAAAGTATGCCTATGCAACAAAAATAGGAAATATGAACTGTTTTTGTTTTTTCGACTGTGTGGGTTGATGTATATATATTTATATCTCTTGTCAAATTGCAAAAGCTCCACCGTACAAAGGAGACTCTGCCAAAATTTTCCGAAAATTTTGGGAGTTAGAAAAAAATTTGTTAGCGACAAAACGATTTCAAATTAGAAATTGAAATAAATTAGTGAATGAAACTAATTTAAAAATATGATATGAATCGGTATAAATGGAAGATAGAAATTCAATATTCAGAGTTGAAGATAAATTGAATTCATATGGAAATGGGAGAACTAATTTGAATAGAAGTAGATATAAACTAAAGTGGTGAAGTGAAAATAAATAAAGAAGCATTTAAAATGCTTATACTAAACTTAAGAAAGGAATGGTGAATTTTTAATTGGAAATTGATGTTACAAATATATTCTAAGTTAATATTTGAATGAATAAATATTGACATTTTGTAAGGAAGTCAATAAAATGTTTTGAAAGTTGGGAATGGATACTATTACTATGTAGGATACACAGGTATCATAAAGGAAAAGGAAAATTGGTTTTGATTTCAGAAGATAAATTTGATTTGCTCGACAAAAAGGTACGTGTTTAAATTTCTGTATGAAATTTGATTGGGTTTTTGATCTAGCCACTTGTCTTTTGTTTTCTTTTGAAATTTAGGGGCCCGTAGAGGCATTTTGTAGTTGTACCGAGCTAGCCGCGCAAAGAAGACGTTGGCAAAAAATTTCGAAAATTTAATGAGTTAGAAAAATTTTGAGAAAACTTTGATAATTCAAAAGTTGGTTTTAAATTGGAAATTGAATAATTGAGCAAATAGTATTATTTGAAAACTATGGGAGAGTTTGGGGAGGTTAGTAAGAATGGTAATGGGTCTTCTATAAAAAGATAATTGGTAGGATGTTGGATTGTTAGTTTTGGGAAAAGTAAATGGGTATTGGACCATTCTTCCGATCTAGTAATTTCGGGGACGAAATTCTTTTAAGGGGGGAGGAATGTGACAACCCGGAATTTTTGAGCATTTGAAAACGGAATATTTAGTTGATTTTAAATATTTAAAAGTTTAATTTTAACTTGAATTCAAATATCACTATTTATTTGATAATTAAATTATTTAATCAAATAATTTGAAGTTGGGTAAAATATTGAATCTAGAGTTTTAAGCCTGTTAAAAATAATTTGAAGGCTTGTAAAATTTATACTGATAGTGCTGAGGATAATAGAAGTTTTAAAATTGAATTTAACACTGATTTGTTCAGTTTTAAAATTTTATTGTTTAAATTGAATTTAAAAATAGCCTTCCGAGGCACAGTCTCGGAATTCGACAAAACCAGTTCCATTG
Source organism: Allium cepa (assembly GCA_030765085.1). NCBI lineage: Eukaryota > Viridiplantae > Streptophyta > Magnoliopsida > Asparagales > Amaryllidaceae > Allium > Allium cepa. Next base: position 403,598,431 of record CM060940.1, on the reverse strand, counting down.
GATGCGTAATATTTTATTATTATCGGATTTCAAATTTCGTAGTGATCGGAGTTGTTGTGTGAGCGTACGATATACAGATGCGTTGAAATTTATATCGAAAATTTAATATAAGAACCGAGTCTAAAAAGATATCTTCTCCATACGATCAAATTAGGACTTGAAACCTTTTCCATTGCGTTCGAAATAGGGGTATAACATTATAAACTTCTAGCGGCACGCCTCGATAGGAGTTCGAGATTTCTAGTTGCGTATTCGGAAAGATTTAAATGTAAATTTAAAAATGAAATAAAATAAATAAATAAATAAATGTCTTCCCCTTCAAGATACCGTAACCTTATGAACACGCATCTCATTTCTTTTTTCCATAGCCGTATACCTTACTTTACCCCAATTGCTTTCTTCTCGATTTCAATTTATATGGCCGCAACCCTTTCGTTTTTTTAAAAAACGAAATCTTTTTCATAAACAAATCGAAGAATGGCGATCGAGCTGCGTGAAATCAAGTTCGCAAGCCTCGTTTCCCTTCCCTTCGAAATAAATAAATCGAGTTTGATTTTTTTACTGTCGGCATATCGAGGTGGTAGCTCGCGGGCATAGTTTTGGGGCAAGGACGCCGATGTCGATTTGAAGTGCGGTAAGGCCGCGTTGATGGTTTCACGTGCGAACAGAGGGGTGGGGGAGAGCGCGTGGGGTGGCCGAGATCGAGGGTGAGGTGGAAGGATCTGGCGCACGCGAGGTAGGGTCGATTTAGGGGTTTTGCCATGTTTAGAGACTAGGGTTTCGACGCCCCGGAGGTCGTGAATTTGAGGTTCGGTTGAGGAATCGAGACCGTAGGGTGGCGCTTGGGTTCTCGAGGCAGTGGTGCTTTGGTGTCGGGGAGTGGTGAGGTATTGCTTATTTCTTTCAATTTAATAAATACATGTTTATATGCATAGAAGAAATAAAAATGGATTTTTAAAATCGAAATTTTAATAAATAGAAATAATGTACAGTAAAGTCAAGCTTTTATATATATGCAGTGAATAAAAGTGTACACATATGCAGATTTTCTTTTTATATATATCTATTTTCAGAAAACAAAAAAAAATTATAGATAAGATTTAGGAAGTAGAAATTTTAATGATAATATAGATTATTTTTATAAGTATGTATATGTAGGTAGTTTTAAAAGAAAATGAAATAAATAAATATACATAGATATTTTAATTTACTAGTTATTTTAAATTAATTTATTTGTTAAGTCAATCTATTTAATTATTATTATAGGAGGATTAGTTAAAAAAAAATTGTTAGTTTAAATAAAATTATGGGTCAATTAAATTTATAAAGGAAAATTTTATTTTTCGATTGGTTCGAATATTAACAAATCATATGATATTTATACAAGGTATAAAATCAAGGGAACAAGCCAATTTGGAATGGATTGCAAACAGTAAAATCAAAGGTGAGTTAATCTCACTCATCTGGTTTAATTTAAGTTTAAATGATTAAATTTAAATAATTGGTTGAATGGTTGAATTGATTTGATGTGCTATATTATAGTATATAATATATCTTGGAATGATTGATTTCCCGCATTATATAGCGGATGAGACTCTATGCGCCGCATAATAGCGGATGATATTATACTAATCCTATATACCACGATATTCCACCTCGAAGTGGAACTGGCATTGTGCTAACATCTGTGGATGCAGGGAAACAGGTTGGAGGGATCCAACTAGATTCCTCAACATTTACTTAAATTATTTAATATTCTCTGTTGTGATTATTAGATATTCTATGATGAATTATATTGGAATACTGAATGCTCTAGTTTGCTTGAATATATTTCGGTACATTGAATTATCAAAATATATAAATTGGATTTTTGAAAAAGACGATAAAAGAGTGAATTTTAAGTAACATAATTATGGCGAATTGGAATAGATTAAGAATGAATTGAAAAGGAATGAAAGTGATATTAAGATACTAATAAATAAAATAATTTCGAGTATGGAAAAAGGATTTTGAATAAACATAAATTGATGAATTGTAAACTTAAGTGATACCGTTTAAAGGAATAAAGAATTATTTTACAATTCAAAGTTTAAATTTGTTTAAAAGGATAAAGAAGTAATTTGGAAAATCTAAAATTGGTATTTTCTGTTAAAAGTATTTTAAATCATAATTAAGGATTTAAATCTGAAGTTAATGGATTTTGGAATGAATGGGGTAAATTGGAAATCAATTTGGAAATTGATTTAAGTATGTAAAACCGGGATTTTTAAAGGAGAATGTGGCTATGGAATTTATAAACGGGGCTTATAAAAGCAAAGTAATATATCAGAGGATATTTGGGAAGAATAAATTCAAGGTGGGAATTTATTAAAGGAAATGAGAAAATTTGTTTAAAAATAAACAGTGATTTATTTTTAAAGAATGTGAAGAGAAGTATATTTCCCTAGATAGCCGAGTACGTTTTCAAGGTAAATTTTTAAATATAAAATAAAAGTTTTAATGTTTTTTTTTAAAACCATGTTTTAGAAAATTTATTATTACCAAATGTTTAAATTCTAAAGTAAGTATTTTTCAAATCTATTGTCGTAGTAATTATTTAAAAAGGAAACTTAGTATTTTGTTTTGAAGGAGTAAATCTAGTTTTATATTTTATTAAGTAACCTTATTTTAAATATTTCTAAAGTATTATTTCTAATAAAGTATTAAAGTAGTTTTTTCTAAATTTAAATGTTAAAGCATATTTTACAATAAAGTGTTTTTAAATTATTTTAAAAATCTAAGTTTTGTGCTTTGTGATTTCAATGGAAATAGAAAATATTTGGGAAAGTTTATTCTGTAAAAGGAAGGTAATTTGAAACTGATTTCAAAAGGGTTGAAAGTGGAAATATATCTTGCGAAGATATTTTGAGAATAATAAATAATTTGGAGAAGTTATTTACGTTGATGGATGTTGTGAATATTAATTGATAATTAAATCACCGACTATAAAGATTGGCCAAATGCGATGATCGTTTCGAAGAGACCGGGATCGAGATTTATTTCTCGAAAACCACTTCGATCCGGTTTGTACGTTTTCAGGGAAATACGAGTTTAGATTCGAAGATGGAGAAGTGAAGTGCAAGGGTTAGTCGCTACTAATCCTGAGGATATTTCCAAAATGGATGTAGTAGGAGTAGTGCCTTCGATTTCGTTCGAACCCGGGGCGGACTTGTATGGATGAATGCTTTCAGAACATCGTCAGGTGGACAATGAGCATTCTAGGTGAAATGATCTAAAAGTTAACTCTTAGCCTCAAGCCTCATCAACCGGGAATGACTGAAAATCAGGGGTTATGCAGCAAGGCTAGGTGGGTAGCACCCATTCAGGGTGAGGTCATCCCTGTCTAGATGTCCCTTTTTATTCGGTTTAGTGGTGCGGTTGCTGATCCCAACCGTGGGGTGATCTCACTCGGGATTATCCAGTAAAGGGTAGTCCCAGTCTTGTGTTGCAGGGGGTCGAGAGTGATCCACGGTACTGTGATCTAGACCACGTACTGTGACAGGTGGTACCCCAGTGCCTAGTCACTAGATGGAAATCCGTTCTCCCTACACGCCTTGTACGAGTTTTGTTTGTATTACCCACTCTGTGGCTAGTAGCTGGAATTTAATGAATGTAACAATTTCGGCTATTTTAATAAGTATTTGTATATAGACCCTATTATAATTTCGGATGATTTTATAAGAAAGTGTTTTGGCTATCGTAAGGTAAAAACCCAGCATGTTTATTTGTGGCGTGGTCTTACGATATGCTTTTGTTTTCAAAAGAATTTTGAAACTTTAATAATCCAATTGAGTGTGATTTTCTCACGCTGGTATTCCAGACTGACTCGGATATTATTTAACAGTAATGTCCGGATTAGACCGAGTATTATAGGATACAGGATATGATGCTTTGGAGCTCAGGAGTCGAGCCAGATGGCGATACTTACTTCCGTATTTGATTATTATTCCGCTTTGTATACAGTTGTATGTTATTGATGTTGAACTCTGATGATGTATGTATAAACAGATATAGTTTTCTTTTGTGTAAAGATCATTGATTATCTATTATATTTTATTCCGCTGCGATGTTAGATTCTGATGTTGTTTTCTATCTTCTTCTTCTACCTCTTCTTCTTTAACCCAAATGGTTCGTATTTCTGTTCAACTTGAGTTGATTGATGTAGAATAGTATTGATTCAAGGGGTACGGATTTGCAGGTCGTTACAAAATCCTTCATATATATGTATATGTATATGTATATGTATATGTATATGTATATGTATATGTATATGTATGTATATGTATAACTTTGAAAATCTTTGGATCTCTTCGTACTTGTATAAATTCCCTTTTTATACTTCAAATATTTTTCAAAAACCCTTTTCTTCTGGCTATAGATTCAACAAGGGGAGTTTATCATATATATAATAAAGATACATAACTTTGTTTATTCCAAATCAAATATTCAAATTTGATTACTCTTTATAAAGTTGTCAACCATATTACTTTTCTATAAATAGAGTTCTAATCATAGAAATATCCAAATACCATTTTATTTCATCATATATTTCATAAAATATACTTTTCATTTCAAAAACCATTTTACAGTTCTTATCCATAAATTTTCAATATCAATTTCATTCAAACCCGTACGATGTACACTTATCGTCCGTATGCTATGTCAATTTGACCGCTAAGTCGATCACATAATTTCTCTTCCGATCTAGTATCGTCCACTCGACTTCCTAGTGCGGACTAAGAACTGGTTTCTTGATCATAAACCGTTATTATCTTTGCATAGCCATAACTATGATAGAGGATTTCCATAACCAATCAAAAATCCAAATCCAGGTTTGCCGTCGAAAATCGAGTGAAAAATCCCAACTCAGATCGATATACTATCTCGAAATTCTGTGCTCGAATCTGGATCAAAAATAAGTATGCGAATAGAATAATATACATATATCCTACATATTTATCTTCATTGATTTTTAGATAAATCAATTTCTCCTTTCTATTCACATTCCCTTAGATTCTTATTCATTTATTCACAATTACTTCAATCCCCATTTGGATTATCACCTCAATTCTTATCTCAAATGGATATTTAATCATAAACAATTTGCACTATGACCAGCTTAAATTTAGAAAATAGCTTGAAAAGTTAAAAATAGATAAATGGTTGAAAAATAATTATCAGTTTGTAAAATAGCTATAAAATAGTTCAGTAGTTATAAAATAGTCAAATGGTTATAAAATAGTTAGATAATTGCAAAATAGTTGTAAAATAGTAATTAGTTATAAAGTAGTTTAAAAATAGTAATTAGTTTATAAAACAGTTGTAAAATAGTTAAATAGTTCCAAAAATAATTGTGAAATAAGTATAAAATAGCCTGGCTTTAAAAAGAAAGATTGTATAGTAAATAGCTAGGAAAATAGATTTAAAAAAAATAATTTATATTAAAACATTTTATTTGGAAAAATAGTTCAGAGCCAAACTGTTCACCTTCCCAATCTCCATTTCCATCCATTCCATTTAAATTTCCACTTCCTTTTGAACTGATTTAATTTCAACTCAGTTTAAACTAACTTCAATTCCTATTCCAAATTCAAATCAATTTACATTTGAATTTTATACTTATCCATCTTCAATCATACTTCCAATTAATTCAAATCAAATTCAATTTGAACTAATTCAATTTAAATCTCAACTTTAAACCATCCCGAATTATATAAATTCGAGTTAAATTTTTATTATCGATTTAATCCTTTAAATCAAATTAACCCTTATCTTAAATTAAATCAACCTTTATTTTTAATTTAACAACTTAAATCTTTAAACCATTTAATTCTGAATCCAAATTCCAAAATTCCATTTTCAAATTATCTTTACTTAACCTATTTCAACGATCAAATAAGAATTCAAAAACAATTTAATCTTCAGATTCTAATTTATTATCCATTTCTAACTTCAAAAAAAATTCTCGGCTTTATAGATTATTTATAACAATAGAATGATATCAGGATAAATAAACATCCAAATTTATCCAAACACCAATTAATAGCATCCATTTTCGATTTCCAGATCTCAAACCCATTTTGAGATCACTCATAACTCCCATTTTAAATCAACCATTTAACTTCCCAAATTAAATTTCAATTTTATCTCAAAATTTCCAATTCAGGTTGTTTGTTCAAAACTTATTTAACTTTCCTTAAGTTAAATTCACTTCAATTTTATCCAGTCAACTTTACCCAATTTGAATTCCCATTTCAAATTTTAAACTTCATATTAATATACAATCCCATTTATAAGTTCAAAAACTTGTCACTTTGGGTTTTCACATCACATTCCAAGTAAAAATTTAAAACTCAGCGCTTAGAGTTTATTTTAAATCATCTTTGATATTATGTATATCCCTCATATATACATATTTATTTCCTTTGCATACCAAGTTATTCTTAAATTTTAAACCACCTTTGGTTTTAATTCAAAACAAATTCCTTTAAATTTTCAAACAACTCTTGTTTGAAAAGGACCTTTCATTCAAATACATTAAATAATATTATTTCTTTATCACTTTGAAACAATTTCAAATTTCTGGACCTAGATTTAAAACTTCACAATTTAGATCATCTTTATTTCCAATTTATAAGTTATACTCATCTAAAAGTTCACTTCTTTTTGCTTACTCGTTAACATATATTTCATTATTAAACACAATAACCATTTATGATATTACCCAAGATTACCATACGTGGATTCAATTCATTTTTATCTTATTCTTACTTCTACAAATTCAGGATTTAGTTCCAATTTGGATCTATTTCAAACTTATCTTCATTTAATTTCAATTTGGTTGTATTACTATTACCACTTAATTCTCATTATTTTTATTTATTTCCAATGATCAACAACCAATTTCTTAGTATTTATAATAATTAGAAAGAAATATTGCTTTATATATCAAAATATAAACTTATATAAAAGTCATTTATTTTTAAAACCATTTTTAAACCTTTATATAAGAAAATAACAAGTACGCTCTCATATACACACACACACACATGCGCACACTCTCAACTCATTCTAGGGTACCACTGACCCTATCCTTAATGAGTAAACCCACCAGAGCCAAGGTTCTCGTTTAACCTTCTGCTCTGATACCAACTGTAATGACCCGGAATTTTCGATTCTGAAAATTCTAGATAGTTTGGGAAAAGAAGAAAAGAGCTAGAAGAAGAAGAGACAGAAGCACGAAAACAAAGATTCTCACATTCGCAGCGGATCAAAATATAATATCAAATAAAATAGTAGTTACACAAAGGAAAACTGTATTGGTTAATTTACATCAATACATCAGAGTCACAACATTTACACAAAACACTGCAAAGTTAAAATTAACATGTCCCGGATAAACTACAATATATCAAATCGGAATACACTTCATACGTTCCTGCCATCCAGCTTGCCTCCTGAGCTACAGAACGTCCCTACCTGAAAATCTATAATACTCAGTCTGACCGAGTATTACATCAAAGGAACACCTGGGTCAGGCTGGAAACCAGCGTGAGTAACCCATATAATTTGAAATATCAATCTATAACATATGTGAATATCAGGGTAACTCGTACCCTTTACAAGTTCTTATAGTCAATCATTTATCACACACAATAGTTTTCAGGTTAAATGTCCATATTACTCATTCCATTCCATTCCAGCCTGTATAATTTCACATATCCGATTTATAAAGTATTTAGTTTACTAATCGAAGTGGTTTCGGGTATTACTGATACCCCCGACCTGGGTCTCTTCGAATCCAGTATCATTTCTAATCTAAATTCTTAAGTTTTAAAACAATGCAATTCATATTCATGATATCATACCACACAACAATTGAACTCAGATACATAACCCACATTATCACAGTTCAACCCATTCATATCACAGCACATCTCAATGGCCCATCAGAGACAACAACAATCCAAATCATGCAAAATCATTCAACCATCTATACACAAGATTTATTAGATATATAATTCCTAATTAATTTAATTAATCTCCAATTAAATTAATTGCCAACTTAATTACTTGGATTACTTTAATCCTGCTTACTTAACATTAATTAATTACAACCCAATTAATTAATCATTCCTTAATCATCTATCTTAATTAATCATCCTTGATTAATTAACCTTTAATTACATTAAGTAATTAACCTATAATTACCACACAGATTAATTAGCCTTAACCATTCTCATCAGTTATCTTTCAATTAATCTCCTTAATTAATTAATTCATTAATGATCCTCTAATCACTTCCAGCAATTAATTATTCTTTCAATTAATTACATTTAACAAGTAATCTTTAAATTAATCACATTCATTAACTAACCTTAATTAATCTCATTCAGTAATTAAATAACCTTTGATAAATTATCTTAATTAATAAATCCTTTAATTAATTACACTAAGTAATTAATCCTTAATTACTTCCATTAAGTAATTATTCCTAATTTCTTCATTATGTGATTGTTCTAAATTACTTACACTAAGTAATTATACTTTATCACTCTCATTAAATAATTATTCTTAGTTACTTTTATCAATAACCATCCTTTAATTAATTATACTTTAATTAATTACATTCATTCATTATCCTCTAATTACTGCAAGTAATTATAATTTAATCAATTACATCATTTGAAATCTTCTTGATTAGTTTAAGTTAAATACCACATACCTACTACTTCTTAATTTCATCATTTACTATATTTGAAATCAACAAGAGATTTAATTAAATAATTCACCCAAAATTTAATTACTCAAATCCAAACCAATTTATCTTAACAATAATTGACTAAAAAATTAAGTCTTGTTTAATAATGCTTGGAACTTGTTATAAAATTTTAATTTTTTCTCTGGAACTTTGAAAAAAATTTGATGCTTTAAGACTTGAATTTTCTAGCCTTAAAATCTGGTACTATAAATTTACTCGCATATCAATTTACCCGGTAACTAAATAACCCGAGCCACAAATCAAAATTTTCGAGTCAAAACTCGAACTAGCAACACATCTTTCCCTAGTTAAACACAAGCCACACACAAGAAAAACTGCTCGTCTTATCTTTGAGACAAACCACAAAAATCTTCGAGACAAACCCGAGCATCATCCTCCTTCTACCCCGATGACAATCGACACAACACACAACTAATATGCTGGAACACTCGTGCACGTGCACATGCACGCGCCACCCATCGTTATTCCGATCATAGTTACCTTCGCCGTAAGGCGAACCTGACCTCCCTACACGATAATGATCATCATAACTTTGAGTCGAACACAAAATCGAGATTGAGCCCGAGTGAACCCAAAACTGGAACAAACCATCGCTCAAAACTTCACTATGCCACCACCTCAGGCCACCAGAACCATCGTCACTCCAACCATCACCTCACCATGGCCCACGCACCAAATCCCCCTCATGCTATCAAACCAAAAGCATCCACGACTCTGTAATAGCCCTGATTTCAACTTTGACACCACAAATCTCCCAAACCCTACAATCACCCCCACCGCGCCACCACGGTGAGTGATGACACCTCCGACAATTTTTCCCACAACCATCGGTCTTCATGCCACCTTTAGCCAAGACCTCTAGTCTACAGACTGTCGTGATCGCCAGAAATTGATGTTTACCCAATTTCCTATAACGACCCGCAAATCCGTACCCCTTGAGTCAACACTATTCTACATCGATCAACTCAAGTTGAACAGAAATACGAACAATTGGGTTAAAGAAGAAGAAGATAGAAAACAACATCAGAATCTAACATCGCAGCGGAATAAAATATAATAGATAATCAATGATTTTTACACAAAAGAAAACTATATCTGTTTATACATATATCATCAGAGTACATCATCAGAACTCAACATCAATAGCATACAACTGGATATACAGCGGAATAATAATCAAATACAGAAGTACGTATCGCCTTCCAGCTCGTCTCCTGAGCTCTACGACATCATATCATGTATTCCATAATACTCGGTCTGACCTGAGCATTATAGTTAAATAACACCCGAGTCAGTTTGGAAAACCAGCGTGAGAAAATCACACTCAAATTGATTATTAAAGTTTCAAAATCATTTGGAAATCAAAAGCATCTCATAAGACCCCGCTACAAATAAACATGTCGGGTTTTTACCTTACGATAGTTAAAATACTTTTTATTAAAATCCTCTGATATTATAATAGGGTCTATATACAAATACTTATTAAAATAGCTGAAATTGTTACATTATTAAATTCCAGCTACTAGCCACAGAGTGGGTAATACAAACGAAACTCCTAAAAGGCGCGTAGGGAGAATGGATTTCCAACTAATGACTAGGCACTGGGGTACCACCTATCACGGTACGTGGCCTAGATCATAGTATCGAGGATCACTCACGACCCCCGGCAACACAAGACCGGGACTACCCCTTACTGGATAATCTCGAGTAAGGTCACCCCACGGTTGGGATCAGCAACCGCACCACTAAGCCGAATAAAAAGGGACATCTAGACAGGGATGACCTCACCCTGAATGGGTGCTACCCACCTAGCCTTGCTGCATAACCCCTGATTTCCAGTCATTCCCATTTGATGAGGCTTGAGGCTCAGCCTTACCTTTTAGATCGTTTCACTTAGAATGCCCATCGTCCACCTGACGATGTTCCGAAAGCATTCATCCATACAAGTCCGTCCCAGGGTCGAACGGAACCGAAGGCACTATTCCTACTACATCCGTTTTGGAAATATCCTCAGGATTAGTAGGGACTAGCCCTTGCACTTCTCTGCTCCATCTTCGAATCCAAACTCGTTTTCCACGAAAACGTACAAACCGGATCGAAATGGTTTTCGAGAAATAAATCCCGATCCCGGTCTCAGCATAACGATTAGCGAATTGGCCAATATTGATAATCGGTTATTTAACTATCAATTAACATTCACAACAACCAACAAACAATAAATAATTTCTCCAAATTATTTATTAAACTCAAAATATCTTCGCAAGATATATTTCTATTTTCAATCCTTTGAAAACAGTTTCAAACTACCTTCCTTTTACAGAATAAATTCCCCAAATATTTTCTATTTCCATTGAAATCACCAAGCACAAAACTTAAGATTTTTAAAATAATTTAAAAACACTTTATTGTAAAATATGCTTTAATATTTAAATTTACAGAAAACTACATTAATACTTTATTTATGTATATACTTTAGGAATATTTAAAATAAGGTTACTTTATAAAATATAAAACTAGATTTTTCCCCTTTAAAACAAAATACAAAGTCACCTTTAAATAATTACTACGATGATAGATTTGAAAAATACGTACTTTAGAATTTAAACATTTAGCAATAATAAATTTTCTAAAATATGCTTTTTAAAACAACATTAAAACTTTTATCTTATATTTAAAAATTTACTTGAAAACGTACTTGGCTTTCCAAGGAAATATACTTCTCTTCACATTCTTTAAAAATAAATCACTATTTATTCTTAAACAAATTTACCCATTCCTTAACGAATTTCCATCGTGAATTTATTCTTCCAAACATCTACTGATATATTGCTTTACCTTTATAAACCAAGTCTATAAGTTTTATATACTCAACTTCCATTAAAATTTCATTTCCAAAACACTTAGAACAATTTCCAAGTTAATTCCCGATTTACTTCATTTTGAAATAAATGTCTTTGCTTACTCAATTTATTCCAAAACCCATTAACTTCAAATTTTTATTTCTTACTTATGTTTTAAAACCTTTTAACTGAAAAATACCAATTTTAGATTTCCAAAAATTCCTCTGTTATCCTTTTAAATAAATTTAAACCTTGACTTTTAAAATAATTCTTTATTCCTTTAAATTATATCACTTAAGTTTACAATTCATTAATTTCTGTTTATTCAAAATCCCTTTTTTTAATACTCGAAATCATTTATTAGCTTTTAATATCACTTCCATTTCTTTTCAATTCATTCTTAATTTATTCAAATTCGCTATAATTATTTTACTTAAAACTCCACTCTTTTATTGTCTTTCCAAAAATCCAATTTATATAGATAACTTAGTGTACCGAAATATTCAAGTAAACTATAGCATTCAATATTCCAATATAATTCATCATAGAATATCCAATAATCACAACAAAGAATATTAAATAATTTAAATAAATGTTGAGGAATCTAGTTGGATCCCTCCAACCTGTTTCCCTGCATCCACAGACGTTAGCACAATATAAATACCAATTCCACTTCGAGGTGGAATATCGCGGTATATGGGATTAATATAAATCATCCACTATTATGCGGCGCATAGGGTCTCATCCGCTATATAATGCGACAAAATCAATCATTCTAAGATGTATTATATAATATAATATAGCACATCAATTAATTCAACCATTCAACTAATTATTTAAATTTAACTATTTAAATTTAAATTAAACCAGATGAGTGAGATTAACTCATCTTTGATTCCTGTTTTGCAACCCACTTCATTCTCGATTTGAGTCCACGATTTCTCAACCTTGTATGACCATTTACAGTTTATTAATATTCCAAATAAATCAGAAAATAAATTTCCATTTATTTTTCTAAATTAAACTAAAATTTTATTTATCTAAAAATTAAATTTTAGACTAACTTTATATAGATACTTCAATGTCTAAACTCCTATAATTTTTTTCCTGATTTACATAAGTTTAACCCAACAATCTTATTTTATATAAATTCATTTCCTATTAAATTTAAAATACAATTTCAAACTAAATTAACAAAGTATAGAAGACCTTGTATAATATTATATTATTTATTAACATCCATCGAAAAATTAATTTCCTTTAAATAGATCATTTCCAGAAACTAGATAGACTAAACAGGTTAATAAACTAACAACTTACTAAAACCATTATTTAAGACTAAACTAGCCTGTTAAAATGTGTAAATGTATATATTTTATTTTTTTGAAACTTTATATACTTTTATAAGAAATAATTCGTATAGATTAAAATCTAATTTCTATAAATTCTTCAAACATTTTTGAAACCTTTTCTATATAAGATTTCCCTGTCAATAACAAAATGGCACATTCTCTCTTTTTTTTGTAATTATCACAAGTTAAAACACTCTGTTTCCAAGAAAAACAACATCCTAAAATAACTGTAAATACATCACTGCAACTATTTTATTTTTTTTATTTTTTATACAAGTTCCTGCTTAAATTAGATTATATATTTTAAAATCTATATATATGTTTGGCTAAGTCTAATTGAAAGAAATGAATCGAATACCTTCACTGCTTCTACAACACTCGTGACCCCAAGCACGATTCTCTGACCTTCCATTGCGACCATCCTGATTATCATGCCTTCAACCCAGAATTCACGTGCGCCTCTCCATTCGCACGCGAGCTCGAGCCAAGATGAACCCCAAAATTGATCGAAAAACCCTCGCTTAGCCTTGCGATTTCACCTTCGATCGAAACAGCTCACCCTCATAGCCATCGCGACAATACTAGTAAACTTCCAGGCCTCCAACCTCTTTAATGTCGTCGACGAACCCTCCTACGCTCCGACCTCGTGAAGCTTGACGCAATTTAATCGCGACCTCCCTTCGATCGCGAAACCCTGCTTCGAATGAATTCGATTATTGGTTCCATTGGCTCAAGCGATTTTCGACGCTCGGCCTTGTAACTTCGATTAGAGAAAGAGTTAGAAAGGAGGAAGGAAGAGGTATTGATCGAACGAGAAGGCTTCGGCCATTATATATTTCTGTTCTCTTTTTTTTATCGGCTATCAATCTTTGAGGGAAGATGCATGATTTAACCGAAGAGAAGAAAAATATCGGACTGAAAGGAAGCAAGCGTTTCGAGCACGGTTCTAGGTCAGCTGATGGAGATTGACCTCTCAGGTAATTTGAAAAGTTCTGATGTGAGATAATTTCAACTGCAGTTGACTAGTGTAAATATTCAATTTAAATTCAAATTCAAACCGTTCCGATAAATGCAACTCAAAAACTTGACCTCCTATCGAGGCGTGCCGCCAGGCGTTTATAATGTTATACGCCTATTCCGGACGCATTGGAAAAGGTTACGAGTCCTAATTCGTTCGTATAGAGGAGATAGCTTTTCGAATCGAATTAAAATATTAAATTTTCGATATAAATTTCAGCGCGTTTATATATCGTACGCTCGCTCAACAACTCCAAACACATCGAAAATTGAAATCCGATAATAATATACGGATCCACTGAAACTGGTTTCGTTGAAATCTAAAACTATGTCCCGGAAGGCTATTTTTAAATATCAAATTAAACGATATATTTTTAAAACTTAGCAAAACATTCCTAATTCAATTTTAACACTTCTTCTATTTTCAGTATTATCAATATAAAATTTACAAGCCTTCAAATTATTTTTAACAAGCTTAAAATCCCAGATTTCAAATTTTACCCAATTTCCAATTATTAAATTCAATAAATAAATAGTGTTCTTTTTAATCAAGTTAAAATTAACCTTACAAATATTTAAAATCAATTAAATATTCAATTTCAAATGCTCAAAAATTCCGGGTCGTCACATTCCTCCCCCCTGAAAAGAATTTCGTATCCGAAATTACTAGTTAGGAAGAACGGTACAATACCCGTTTACTTTTTCCCAAAACCAAAAATTCAACATCCTGTCAACTTTCTTTTTATAAAAGATCCATTATTATTCTTAGTAACTTCCGAAACTCTCCCATAATTTGCAAACAATATTATTTGCTCAATCATTCAAGTTTCAATTTAAAACCAAATTTTGAATTATCAAAATTTTCTCAAAAATTTTCTAACTCTCTAAATTTCCAAAAAATTTCGCCAGTGTCTCCTTTGCACGTCTACCTCGGTACAACTACAAAATGCCTCTTCGGGCCCCCAGATTTCAAAAGAAAACAAAAGCCAAGTGGCTAGATCAAAAACCCAATCAAATTTCATACAGAAATTTAAACACATACCTTTTTGTCTAGCAATTCAAATTTATCTTCTGAAATCAAAAGCAAATTTTTCT
Source organism: Allium cepa (assembly GCA_030765085.1). NCBI lineage: Eukaryota > Viridiplantae > Streptophyta > Magnoliopsida > Asparagales > Amaryllidaceae > Allium > Allium cepa. The sequence continues at coordinate 403,583,306 of CM060940.1, read as the reverse complement.
TTCCCCTTTATAATACTTGTATATCCTACATAGTAATAATATCCAATCACAACTTTCAAAACATTTTATTGACTTCCTTACAAAATGTCAATATCAATTCATTCAAGCCGTACGATGTTCATATTTTTTTTATTACATCTTCACTCAAATGCTTGTTCAATATATTTTCCCAACATCCATATTACTTAAGAATTTCACCATTTCTTCTTAAGTTCAATATAAGTATTTTTACGCTTCTTATATTTATTTTCGCTTCACCACTTTAGTTTATATCTATTTTTATTCAAATTGGTTCTTCCATTTCCATATGAATTTAATTTATCTTCAACTCTGAATATTGAATTTTATCTTCTATTTATAATTGATCCATATCATTATATTAAATTGGTTTCATTCCCTAATTTATTTCAATTTCCAATTTGAAATCGTTTTGTTGCTAACCAAATTTTTATCCAAAAATTTTCAAAATTTTCCAACTCTCATAATTTTCGAAATTTTTTGGCAGAGTCTCCTTTGTACCGAGGAGCTTTTGCAATTTGACAAGATATATAAATATATATTCATCGACCCACACGGTCAGAAAAGCAAAAACAGTTCATATTTCCTATTTTATTGCATAGGCGTACCTTTATTTAGCATTTTTAAGCAAGCGGCTTATTATTTAGCATTTTGCGCGATTAAATCCAGCCAAGCGGCTTCCCGGTACCTGTACTTACTCAATTCAAACATATAAGTACTAAATATATGCAAATTTATTAACTTTTGTCTTACTTTCAATAGAAAACACATAAATTTCACATATAATGCACGTTATATAATTTCCATAAGCACATATAAGGTTCCGGTACTTATTACAATTACTTACAACCAATTCTCAAACCATTCCATTCAGTTTTAGTGATTTACAACTTACTCGCTTATATTTAATTCATTCTAAGCAAGACAAACTTATATTCATTCCAATTGATTCGAAAATCATCCTATTTCACTTCTAATAACTCATAGAATTTTATCTAATCCCGTTTCACATTGGTTTTATTCAAAGCCATTTTTTTATACTCGACATCATCATATGCTTCTATTAACTTTAAACTTAAGTTAATTTACTTCAATTCACTCCCATTTCATAACTTAAGTTCATTCTCATTTTTAATTTATTCATACTCGAATTGGATTTATTTTCATCTCAAATCATTTTTATTTTAATCCAATGCCATACAACTTCAATTCATATTTAATTCCCTTACAATCTAAAGTTGAATTTCTATTTATAACTCAGGCTTCATTTCCAAACTCTATTATCTATTCACAATTCAATTCTATGTTAATAATTTCGAGTTCCATTTCCATATTTCATTAACTAATTTATCCCAAATTTAGTTTATTTCACACTTTTAATTCAATATTTGATTTTTATCTTCAAAAATCACTTTATTACTTAACTTGAATTCAATTCTATTTTATAATTCAAGATTGGATTTTCATTTTGTCCACCAAAATGTCAAACAATTCTATTTTGGCCTTTATTTCTCTCTTCTTCTCTCTTATAAGTCATATACTTATATTCCCATACTTCCTTTCATTTTAGCTCAAATATATTCACTTTTCAATCTTTATAAAACACACTTATATTCTTTTCATAAACTCCAGCTTTTATAAGCCGTCGGAATTTATTTACTCCAGTTCAAAATTTTATTTAACTCATTTCCAGTTAATCTAACTTCTTTTCATTCTTTTAATTTCATTTGAATAAGAATTCAATTCTATTTAATATTCTCTATAACTTACTGAATTTTAATTCAATTCAATTTTGAAAGCATATATATCCAAATCAAACTATTCCTTTTCATTTTAAAAAATCAAACCGAATTTCGCTAACAAACATTAATCCAAAGCATCCAGGTAGCAATCTCCCTCTTGGAAACTCGAAAATGAACACCGATGATGTCGCGATCATCATTGGAATTATTTTCTAGCGACCAAAAAGAGTTTAATGCTTTTTTCTCTTTAAAACATTTCCAAATATTCTTAATTTCAAGTCATGCCAGATTTTAAATCCAATTCAAAATATTTCTTAAATATATACTATTTTTCCCAACTTTTTTAGAATCATTTTCAAATTCAAAGGAATTTAAATTTCCAAATTTTCAAATTCCAAATCCTTTAAATTTATATTCAAACATTACTTTGGAATTTTATCTTATTTTAATTATTAATCACACTATAATTCACATTTATAGTTACATTTGCAAATCTCATTTGTATATGAATCTGTTTCTTAGCTTTTAATTATGATTTCAATTCCTTATCCAATTATGAATCACATTTACAAATTACATTAATTTTATTAATTTATTCCTTAATCTTCTGTTATTATTTCAATTTCTTATTCAATTCTCATACAATGATAATAATTTAATATTATCACTTTCTAACAACCAAGCATCCATATATCACTATAACAACTTACGCAAAATCATTTCTTTTATATACAAAAATAATTTTAAGTAAAATTATTTCATTATTTAAAACAATACTGTGTCGGTTTATCTTGTTTAAGAGTTTAGAAATCCCTATCGATGAAATGGCTCCCATATATCGACCAGAATCCATAAACACTCAACCGATAAATCAACACAATATAAAAAACAATTTTATATTCATTAACAAATACGCGCTCATACCTATTAACACGCTCAAGCTCATTCTAGAGTACTATGGACTCCATTCTATGAGTAATTCCCACCAGAGCCAAGGTTATCACCAACCTAAGCTCTGATACCAACTGTAATGACCCGCAAATCCGTACCCCTTGAGTCAACACTATTCTATATCAATCAACTCAAGTTGAATAGAAATACGAACCATTTGGGTTAAAGAAGAAGAGATAGAAGAAGAAGATAGAAAACAACATCAGAATCTAATATCGCAGCGGAATAAAATATAATAGATAATCAATGATCTTTACACAAAAGAAAACTATATCCGTTTATACATACATCATCAGAGCTCAACATTAATAACATACAACTGGATATACAGCGGAATAATAATCAAATACGGCAGTACGTATCGCCATCCAGCTCGTCACTTGAGCTCCACAGTATTATGTCATGTATTCTATAATACTCAGTCTGAACCGAGCATTATAGTTAAATAACACCCGAGTCAGTCTGGAAAACCAGCGTGAGAAAATCACACTCAAATTGATTATTAAAGTTTCAAAATCATTTAGAAATCAAAAGCATCTCATAAGACCACGTCACAAATAAACATGTCGGGTTTTTACCTTACGATAGCTAAAATACTTTTTATTAATATCCTCTGATATTATAATAGGGTCTATATACAAATGCTTATTAAAATAGCCAAGATTGTTACATTATTAAATTCCATCTACTAGCCACAGATTGCGTAATACAAATAAAACTCGTAAAAGGCGCGTAAGGAGAATGGATTTCCAACTAATGACTAAGCACTGGGGTACCACCTGTCACGGTACGTGGCCTAGATCACAGTACCGAGGATCACTCATGACCCCCTACAACACAAGATTGGGACTAACCCTTACTGGATAATCCTGAGTAAGATCACCCCATGATTAGGATCAGCAACCGCACCACTAAGCTGAATAAAAAGGGACATCTTGACAGGGATGACCTCACCCTGAATGAGTGATACCCACCTAGCCTTGCTGCATCCCCCTGATTTTCAGTCATTCTCGGTTGATGAGGCTTGAGGCTAAGCGTTACCGTTTAGATCGTTTTACTTAGAATACCCATCGTCCACCTGACGATGTTCCGAAAGCATTCATCCATACAAGTCCGTCCTGGGTTCGAACGAAACCGAAGGCACTACTCCTACTACATCCGTTTTGGAAATATCCTCAGGATTAGTAGCGACAAGCCCTTGCACTTCGCTACTCCATCTTCAAATCCAAACTCATTTTCCACGAAAACGTACAAACCGGATCGAAGTGGTTTTCGAGAAATAAATCCCGATCCCGGTCTCTTCGAAACGATCAGCGCATTGGCCAATATTGATACTCGGTTATTTAACTATCAATTAACATTCACAACAACTAACAAACAATAAATAATTTCTCCAAATTATTTATTAACCTCAAAATATTTTCGCAAGATATATTTCTATTTTCAATCCTTTGAAAACAGTTTCAAACCACCTTCCTTTTACAGAATAAATTCCCCAAATATTTCCTATTTCCACTGAAATCACCAAGCACAAAACTTAAGATTTTTAAAATAATTTAAAAACACTTTATTGTAAAATATGCTTTAACATTTAAATGTAGAGAAAACTACTTTAATAGTTTATTTATATATATACTTTAGGAATGTCTAAAATAAGGTTACTTCATAAAATATAAAACTAGATTTTTCCCTTTTGAAAGAAAATACTAAGTCACCTTTAAATAATTACTATGCTAATAGATTTGAAAAATACTTACTTTAGAATTTAAACATTTAGCAATAATAAATTTTCTAAAATATGCTTTTTAAAACAACATTAAAACTTTTATCTTACATTTAAAAATTTACTTTGAAAATGTACTTGGCTATCCAGGGAAATATACTTCTCTTCACATTCTTTAAAAATAAATCACTATTTATTCTTAAACAGATTTACCCATTCCTTAATGAATCTCCGTCGTGAATTTATTCTTCCAAACATCTACTGGTATATTGCTTTACCTTTATAAACCAAGTTTATAAGTTTTATATACTCAACTTCCTTTAAAATTTCAATTCTAAAACACTTAGAACAATTTCTAAGTTAATTCTCGATTTACTTCATTTTGAAATAAATGTCATCGCTTACTCAATTTATTCCAAAACCCATTAACTTCAAATTTTTATTTCTTACTTATGTTTTAAAACCTTTTAACTGAAAAATACCAATTTTAGGTTTCCAAAAATTCCTTTGTTATCCTTTTAAATAAATTTAAACCTTGACTTTTAAAATAATTCTTTATTCCTTTAAATGATATCACTTAAGTTTACAATTCATTAACTTCTATTTATTCAAAATTCCCTTTTTTTCCATACTCGAAATCATTTATTAGCATTTTAATATCACTTCCATTTCTTTTCAATTCATTCTTAATTTATTCAAATTCGCTATAATTATTTTACTTAAAACTCCACTCTTATATTACCTTTCCAAAAATCCAATTTATATATTTTGATAACTTAGTGTCCTGAAATATTCAAGTAAACCGTAGCATTCAATGTTCCAATATAATTCATCATAGAATAACCAATAATCACAACAGAGAATATTAAATAATTTAAATAAATGTTGAGGAATCCAGTTGGATCCCTCCAACCTATTTCCCTGCATCCACAGACGTTAGCACAATATAAATACCAATTCCACTTCGAGGTGGAATATCGCGGTATATGGGATTAATAGAAATCATCCGCTATTATGCGGCGCATAGGGTCTCATCCGCTATATAATGCGGGAAAATCAATCATTCCAAGATGTATTATATACTATAATATAGCACATCAATTAATTCAACCATTCAACCAATTATTTAAATTTAACTATTTAAATTTAAATTAAACCAGATGAGTGAGATTAACTCACCTTTGATTCCTGTTTTGCAACCCACTTCATTCTCGATTTGAGTCCATGATTTCTCAACCTTGTGTGACCATTTACAGTTTATTAATATTCCAACTAAATCAGAAAATAAATTTCCATTTATTTTTATAAATTAAACTAAAATTTTATTTATCTAAAAATTAAATTTTAGACTAACTTTATATAAATACTTCAATGTCTAAACTCCTATATTTTTTTCCTGGTTTACATAAGTTTAACGCAACAATCTTATCTTATATAAATTCATTTCCTAATAAATTTAAAATACAATTTTAAATTTAATTAACAAAGTATAGGAAGACCTTGTATAATATTATATTATTTATTAACATCCATCGAAAAATTAATTTCCTTTAAATAGATCATTTCCAGAAACTAGATAGACTTAACGGGTTAATAAACTAACAGCTTACTAAAACCATTACTTTAAGACTAAACTAGCAAGTTAAAATGTGTAAATGTATATATTTTATTTTTTTGAAACTTTATATATATATATATTAGAAATAATTCGTACAGACTAAAATCTAATTTCTATAAATTCTTCAAACATTTTTGAAACCTTTTCTATATAAGATTTCCCTATCAATAACAAAACGGCACATTCTCTTTTTCTTGTAATTATCAGAAGTTAAAACTCTCTATTTCCAAGAGAAACAACATCCTAAAATAACTGTAAATACGTCACTCCAAGTATTTTTTTTTTTTTTTATACAAGTTCCTGCTTAAATTAGATTATATATTTTAAAATCTATATATATATATATATATATATGTTTGGCGAAGTCTAATTGAAACAAATAAATCGAATACCTTCACTACTTGTACAACGCTCGTGACCCCAAGCTCCATTCACTGACCTTCCATCGCGACCATCCCGATTATCATGCCTTCGACCCAGAATTCACGTGCGCCTCTCCATTCGCACGCGAGCTCGAGCCAAGATGAACCCCAAAATAAATCGGAAAACCCACGCTTAGCCTCGCGATTTCACCTTCGATCGAAACAGCACACCCTCAAAGCCATCGCGATAATACTAGTAAGCTTCCAGGCCTCCAACCTCTTCAATGTCGTCGACGAACCCTCCTACGCTCTGATCTCGCGAAGCTTGACACGATTTAATCGCGACCTCCCTTCGATCGTGAAACCCTGCTTCGAATGAATTCGATTATTGGTTCCATTGACTCAAGTGATTTTCGATGCTCGCCCTTATAACTTCGATTAGAGAAAGAGTTAGAAAGGAGGTAGGGAGAGGTATTGATCGAACGAGAAGGCTTTGGCCATTATATATTTCTGTTCTCCTTTTTTTATCGGCTATTAATTTTTAAGGGAAGATGTGTGATTTAAACGAAGAGAAGAGATAATGTCGGACTAAAAGGGAGCAAGCGTTTCGAGCACGCTTCTAGGTCAACTGATGGAGATTGATCTCTGAGGTGATTTGAAAAAGTTCTGGTGTGAGATAATTTCAACTGCAGTTGACTAGTGTAAATATTCAATTTAAATTCAAATTCAAACTATTCCAATAAATGCAACTTAAAAACTTGACCTCCTATCGAGGCGTGCCACCAGGCGTTATAATGTTATACGCCTATTCCGGATGCATTGGAAAAAGTTACGAGTCCTCATTTGTTTGTATGGAGAAGATAGCTTTTCGAATCGAATTAAAATATTAAATTTTCGTATAAATTTCAATGCGTTTATATATCATACGCTCACACAACAACTCCAAACACTTCGAAAATTGAAATCCGATAATAATACATTATTACGGATCCAATGAAACTGGTTTCGTTGAAATCTGAGATTGTGTCTCGGAAGGTTATTTTTAGATATCAAATTAAACGATATATTTTTAAAACTTAACAAAACATTCCCAAATTCAATTTTAACACTTCTACTATTTTCAGTATTATCAATATAAAATTTAAAAGCCTTCAAATTATTTTTAACAGGATTAAAATCCCAGATTTCATATTTTACCCAATTTCCAATTATTAAATTCAATAAATAAATAGTGATCTTTTTAATTCAAGTTAAAATTAACCATTTAAAACCAATTAAATATTCCAATTTCAAACGCTCAAAAATTTGGGGTCGTTACATTTCCGATCAACTCACAAAATCATGACACTCACAACATTAAAAATCATGAAACTATTGTCAAAAATCATTATTTTCAATAACAATTCAGATTATAAACTTGAATCCAGAAATCATTTAACTCGAAATTTCGATATGGAATCTTACTGTTCTTCTTCCTCTCTATTAAATCTAGCTACTGATTTAGCTTAAAATTATTTTTAAAATTGATAATAGGGTATAACAATCAAGTTTTGTTTATTCGTCATGTCCTAAAGAAGATCAGGGAAAGAAAACTTGATTTTTTTTCAGATCTTAAACCCTGAACAACAAGAACAGAACAAATGTTCTATAAACAGACATACTCATCCATTCAATTCATATATATATATATATATATATATATATATATATATATATATATATTAAATTCATATTTAACCATTATATGAGCATTTATCATACTACACTTAAAATTTGCTACATACAATAACATTTATAAAATAGATTTGAAGTTTTTTCACTCACCTGTTTTTGCTGAGCAAAGAGAAAACCAGAGAACAAGCCTTTGAAAAAAATTGAAATCTGCACTTGCTTCTGATTTGAACTTGAAACAGGAGTATGGGTTTTAAACTTGATTAGGTTGAGTTGATTTCTTGCTTGTATATTTAGTTGAGCTTTGATTTACATGAAGCTTGTTCTTGAATCGGGTTGGAGATGCTTTTGGTTTTGATTTAATTTCTTTTCAGGTTTTGATTTTGTTTCAGGCTATTTTTCTCTGGTTATATATTTTTGTTTGATCTGGTTTTGAATTTTGGTTTACAGGCTTTTGTTTTGATAAGTGATGGTGTAAGAAAATGGTAGAGAGGAAAGTAAAGATATTATATAATCTCATTTTCTTTCTATTTATTTTTTTAGAAATAATTGAAATAGATGACACTTGTTCAAATTATATTACAATTGTTACACTTGTATATCCTTATGTTAAATGAATTTACATTTGTTAATTTGTGTGTTAAAATCTTAACACTTGTCATTATGCATTTTTAATTAATTTTTAAATGGTTTATAAGCTTTTTTATATTTAATTTCCTAATTAACAAATACTTTTCTTCATTTATATAAATAAAATCTTATGAAGAAAATAATATAAAACCAATTATATTCTAAATAAAATCACATATAATATATTTTTTAAATCCAAAATATTTTAAGATATTTATATTTTGAATTTCCAATTCAACTTCAAATTTAATTGAAAATCCAATTTAAAATCAACTCAAATATATATATATATATATATATATATATATATATTTGAACAAACACAAATTCAATTTGTAAATAATAATCCTATTTAAAATCTATTCATAGCTATATATATAAACAATCATTATTATTTGTTTTTAAAAGAATAATTTGTAAATTTTAAGTAATTATATTAGAAGATTATCAAATAAATACTTATTATCAGTTTTATTTGTTCAATCTATAAACCTGTGTTTTTACTGATTCAATCCAGTTAATTATCAATTTACAGATGAAAATTCGGGTTATCACAGTTTTCGGGCAAGTCCTTTGGGATGGTAGATTTGGCTATGAAATCCGCTAGGGCTTGTCCTTGAATAGCTCGCCTCAGAGTGTAAGTAATATCAAACTGGCTCATTTTAATGTTCCATTTGAGTGACCTGCCAGACGTCTCAGGCCACGTAAGGACCTAACATAACGGATGATCGGTGTAAACAGTGATAGGATGAGCCTGGAATACGGACGGAGCTTCCTTGAGGCAATAACGAGACAATAAGCCAACTTCTCTAGCTTCGGATAATTTCTCTCAGCTCCAGTTAGTCATTTACTAACATAGTAGACCAGTTCTACACTAGGTCCTCCTCCCGAACTAAGGCAGCACTGATTGCGTTTTCTGATACCGCCAAGTAAAGGCACAATTTCTCATGATCGATAGGCTTTAACAAAATCGATGGTGTGGAGAGATGTTGAATTAGTGCTCGAAATGCGCCCTCGCATTCCGTGTGTGATGACCTGGAATTTTGGGCAATATCAATTTAATAATCTGTATTAATAATTAAATTGATTTAATAATTTTCTTTTATAATTTTAATTTAAATTGGCAAATTTATTCTTTTAAAAGAAAATAAATATTCAATTGGTAAGTTGTATCTTTTAAAAGCTAATAAAATGTTTTTTATTTATAATATATATATATATATATATATTTGTATATATTGCAAATAGAAAAGCTTTAGTGAATTTAATAAATAAAATCTTGTTTTCAAATTCTAATATATAATTTAGTAATTTGGAAATTCTTATTAATTTAATACAAAACTTTTCGAATGTGACGACCCGCAAACCATTTGAAACGACAATAATCCACACATGTCCGACCCAAAAAGCAAAGACTGACAGAAAGTAAAGAGAAAGAAAAGAAGAGAGAAAAGAAGAAAGAGAGAAGATAGAACCAAATAGAACAATACAGAATCTCACATCGCAGCGGAAAATATATAATATCATATCAATGATCTTTACAAAACAGAAACTGTATATATATACACATCAATCAGAGTTCAACAATCAATCAACAGTTATCAGCCTACACATTTATAATAACACGTTCTCACAAATGCCAATTGTAACGACCCGGAAATTTCGATCTAGAAATTTCCAGATAGTTAGTGAAAAGAAGAAAAAGAAAGAAGAAGACAACAAAAAAACAAGACACAGAAACCTCACATTCGCAGCGGATCAAAATATAATATCACATAATAATAGTTATACAAAAGAAACTGTATCAGTACATTTACATTTTTCTTTTTACATCAGAGTTACAATATCCCATAAAAACTTGTTAGTATAACAACAATACTATATCAGAATCTCTCCATACGCTCCTACCATCTAGCTCGCCTCCTGAGCTCCAGAACGTCCTTACCTGAAAATCTGTAATACTCGGTCTGACCCGAGAATTACATCAAAGTAACACCCGGGTCCGGCTGGAAACCAGCGTGAGTAAACCCATCTAACAAGGAAAATCAAAGCACACAACTTATAGAAACCCGGGGTAACTTATCAATTCACAATTTCACAAACTATTATAGACCTTACACATTTCACACATCAATTTCTAAGTGCCAAACTTAGATTAAATGGTTTAATACACTCACATCATTCCAAATTAACACATTGATTTCCAAATATCAATTTTATAAAGAATCGAAGTGGATTCGGGTATTAACTAATACCCGACTCCGGTCTCTTCGAATCCAGTGTCATCCTAACTTAAATTATTCAAGTGAAATACAACTCAACTTTTAAATACAGGATGTCACAGTAATTCATCATCAATAGATAATCACATCTTCATAGTTTAAACCAAACATACTTTATCACATAGCATCGCAAATCACATATTAGGAAATAAAATTAATCGAGGGTATTCAATATCATTCTATTTATCCTTTAATTACACTTATGTAACAACCCGCATATTTATCGATTTTATATTTAAATATTTTATTTAAATATTTCATCGTTAATCGGATTTTAGTCCGAAAAGCTACTTTTTGCATACGGTCGAATTAGAACTCGGGACCACTCCCATTGAGTTTAAAATGCCGTTTGCGACCTTTTTGAGTATAAGCTTCGATATGTTTGGAGAAAGTTGATTTTTGCTACTTTTCACTTTGGGTTTGGTTTTTGGGCTCAGCCCTATGTTTTACTTATGCTCAAAATCTGAGCCACTCTTCCCCATTCACCCTCATTCTCTTCTCTTTTCAGTTTTCTTAGCTTTAATGGTGGGAGAGATTGGAAATTAAAACTCCAAAACCCTAGTTTCTCTTGCAAATCAAATTCCTAGCTCCAAACTCAAGAAGAACCCATTGGTAAGCTTCTCTTCTTCTTCTCCAACTTATTCTCTTACAAATTTCAGAAATTTCTAAACCTAATTTTTGGAATGTTCTTGTTTTTGAGCTTAGATCCAAGATCAATTGGGTTGTGTTGAAGAGAGGTTGATTCTCCATTTGCTTTCAAGCTTCTTATTGTTTGATTTTGGTAAAAAGGTGAGATTTTTAATCTCACATCTAGGTCTATGATTATCTTTGATTGTTAGGTATGAATTCCTAACACATATTCATGTGTATTTGATTTTGATTTGGATAGGTTTTGTGAACATTCCAAATTTTAGTGTTTTGAGTTCCAATCTTCAAAAATCATAGCTTTGTTGTTTGAACTTGTTTTTGGTGATGCATCGAAGAGCTTATTGGACCGGGTAGTCGATTTGCATAAACCCTTAGTGACCGTGCTCGCTCGATTGCATTTTGATGAAGATTGCATCTTCATTTCATAGGCTAAGAAAACAGCCTTGGTGTCAGTCAGTCGACTGGACCTTTGGGTCAGTCGATTGGCTGTAGCACATAGGCATTCCGAAGGCAGCTAACAGAGGCTGGGGTCCTCTGTTTTCCTGCATTCAGTCGACTGAAATTTTAGGTCAGTCGACTGACTGCAGCAAATTATTTTTCCTGCTTCTGGTTCAGTCGACCGGACCTTTGTGTCAGTCGACTGACCTGCACCAATTTGCCTTATTGTGCATATTTGTGCATGTTTTTGCTTGGTTTCCAAACTCCGTCGATTCGTGTTATTTCCCACTCGTTGTTGCTACAACTTTAATGACTTCTCTTCTTGGAATTTTTGGGAATACCCATTTTGATGGATTCGGATCGATTTCTTTGGATTTTTATTCACGTCTTTGAATGTGAATTTTGGTGGTTGATTATTTTACAATCATTTTCGTGTTTTGTCACTTTAAAAATATAAAGGTTTCAATACTAGTAGTAAATATCAAAACTCTTTCCTCAAACGATTTCAATTCTATGTTAATACCAAATTCATTTACAAAACCGTTTTCCAATCTATTAGTATATACAAACCTTTACCTCACTCGTATGAGAAATCTAATTAAACGGCTTGGTAAAACAAGTGTTATGAAACGCTTGCGTTTACTTCGTCGGTTATTCTTGGACTTGTTCGATTGAATCTCTTGTGACAATTTTCTAGTGGAAATCTACAATTTGTTCATAAATATTTAAGTTAAGCTAGTGGTTATGGGACATGAAGCTAAGCTCATATATTTACTAGCTTACTGTAATTGACACTTCTCGATTCATGACGATCATTTTTTTTGTGATTTAGACTAGCAATGTGCGATGTCTCTTTGTCTGCGAGGGAGACTAAACCCCGTTTTGTGGAGTTTCGACTCAATTTGGTGGGGTAGCAACCCACGGTCTTCGGACCATTCGTGTGTCAGGTCATCGGACCATTTGTGTGTCAAATTAATGGCTAGCTACCATGAGATAGCTTCTCGTTCATGTGTTACAGCTGTTGGTAAGTTTTCATGCTCCCGTTCGTGCGATAGGCCTTCCCCTCTATTTTGTGTGATTTCTGGATTTCGTGTGTCGAATTCTGGAATTTTCTTCTTCACCTATTTTTGTGATTTCTATTGATATGATTTATCAATTTTTGTGCATAGGTGAATTCTTGTGTCATTGACTGGATTTCTTGAGATGATTTCTAGAATTTATGCTTCACCAATTTTCGTGATTTCCATTGATAAGTTTTATCAATATTTGTGCATTGGTGAATTTGTGTGTCATTGACTTTTGTGATTGACTTTGATATAATCGTCAATAATTGTGGTTTGATGAACGAAATAAGGAGTATGACATTTCTTTGATTCTTGTGTAGATTTTTGACATTGAATAATCCCTTGATGATTTTCAACTGCTTATATATATCACAGCTTGGCATTGTGATTATTATGTGTTTAGTCATATCTCTCATTTTATATCATTTCATCTGATATTTATAGTTAGACTGATCCGTTTATTATTTTTTTATTAAATAATACTCGGGTCAGACCGAGATGTTACAGGTGCTTCTGCTTGACTTCCCTCCAGGGATCCATTACCCTGACCTTTTGCTTACTACTTAGATTAGTAGTTTTTGTTGTATACTCTTGAGATATTGACTCATTGATGTATTCTTTTGTATAGCATATGTTGCTATTATTTTGTATTATTGTGGATCTTTTTGACCACTACTCTGATATACACTTTCATGTGTTAATTATATATTCATATCTTCTTCCGCCTTTGTGATATGAATTATCTGTGATTGATTTATGTTATGTTTATTTCTGTATTTGTTTCCGAAGATATTATAGCCACTGTGTAGTAGCTTTGAGTTTGTGTCGGTACGTCGGATTTTCCTCTTGAGATGAAAACTTATATTATAACTATCTGACATATCGATGCTCGCGCAAAGAAATTACACGGGTGGTCGCTCCTCAACAGCCTTATTCTCCGTGCTAGTTGACAGCATTCACAGTAATGTTCTTGGCTAGCGTGGGTATAGAGGTGGGGCGTCACAGCTTGGTATCAGAGCCAAACTTCGGAACAATATGGAATATTATAACATGGATCATCGCCTTAAGTCCATCTTAGGAGTCGTGCTTTAGGATTTAATTCGAGTCTTCGTACCGATTCATCCTATTTTCCTTATGATTCCTTGTTTACCTATCAAGATTGCTTGATATTCAATTTGGTGAATAACCTTTTCTTCTTCTTCTTTCTTTCTAAAGGAAGAAAAATGTCTAGACCAGGTCGCCCCAGAGCCATACCGTCTAGCACTCCACCCCAAGATGGAGTTTTTATGACTGCTCAACAGCTTCTTGATTTGGTAACGAATGCTCAAGCAGCTGGAGCTAACCCGAAACCTACTCACCCGAAGTCGGGATTTGCACCCTTGTGCAGCGATTACACTAATTTGGGCGGGGAGCCATTCAAAGGTTCCGAAACTGTTATTGAAGTACAGGCTTGGCTAAGGTCTTGCGATCGAATCTTTTCTCGCATGAATCTTATTGACCTTCACCGAGTTCAGGTGGCCTCTAGTATGCTCCGAGAAAGAGCATTGGACTGGTACGAGCTTCTTATTTCTGAGATTAATGAAGCGGATCTCACCTGGGAGAAATTCCGGGAACGCTTTGAGTTGAAATTTGTATCGGAAGAAGAGAAAGTGACATTGGCTCGACGATTTATAGACCTTGTTCAAGGTGAGTCCTCCGTGACTGATTACGTCGCCTCCTTCGAGTCGCTTTCCAAATATGGGGTTGAATACATCAACACCCCTTTAAAGAAGAACCAGAGGTTCGTTTATGGCTTAAACAAAAATCTCAAGAAGCCATTACTTCTAAAATTAGAAGTTTCTTTCGACCAACTCGTTGATATTGCTATTCGTCTTGAAGAGGCGGATAGGGAGAACGATGTTGAAGTGGTGGGTTCCAAACCAAACTTCAACAACAAGAAGAGGCCAAACAAGTTCAAAGGCCCTTATCCCAATAAGAAAGGGAGGCAAGCAACTCCTGCTGAAAAGACCTTTTCTCTACTCAAGGGAAATGCTATAATTGTGGTTCGAAAGACCATTTTGCGAACAAGTGTTCAAAGCCTCGTACTTGTCGCTATTGCAAAAGCCCGGACCATTTTATGCATGTATGTCCCAAACTTCAAAATAGGAGGGAGGGAAAGCTTAATGTTGCTCAAGCCCCTGGCAACACATCTTGTGGCCAAGGTATTTCTCATTCTATTCTGGATGGAATTATTTTATTTCGTGATCATCCTATTCGAGTTCTTTTTGATACGGGTGCGTCCCATTCTTTTATATCAAAAGAACTTGTTGATACTTTTTCCTTGGATGTTTTGTGTTTAATGACTTCTTTGAGAATTGCGAATCCGGTTCGTGGATCCGCGACAATCAGTTTATTGTGTAAGGATGTCGAGATTATTTTGTGTGATTTTTCTTTCCGAGCCGATTTGCATGTTATGCGTTATTTAGGCTTTGGAATGATTTTGGGAATGGATTGGCTTAACCGTTATGAAGCTCATATCCTATGTCCTGAGCGGACTATTCATCTTCGACATCCTCAATCTGTTAAGCAGATTTCTATTAATCTTAAAGATTCAGATTCCAGTTTGGTTGCATCTTTATATTCTTTAAATCCTCGTGATGACGATGATGACGATGAGGGTGATATTATTTCTCTTATTCACGTCGTTTGTGAATTTTCCGACATATTCGAGCCCGTTTTAGGATTACCACCTAAGCGAGCAATTGAGTTCAGAATTAATCTTATTCCTGGAGCTCAACCTATCACTCGCCCTCCGTATCGTATGTCCAATAAAGAAAATGAGGAGATGCGTAAACAATTATCTGAATTGGAGACGAAGCAATTTATTCGCTCTAGTTCCTCGCCTTGGGGAGCTTCAGCTATTTTTGTGAAGAAATCCGATGGAACACTTAGACTTTGCGTTGACTACCGCAAGCTTAATGATCTTACTGTCAAAAATAAATATACTTTACCTCGGATTGATGATCTATTCGATCAACTTAGTGGTGCTAGAGTCTTTTCACAATTAGACTTAGCTACTGGATTTCATCAGCTTCGTATTGCTGAGGATAGTATTCCTTTGACATCGTTCCGTAATCGGTATGGATCTTATGAATGGCTTGTTATGCCATTTGGTTTGACGAATGCTCCGGCGTACTTCGTTGACCTTATGAATAGAGTTTTTAAAGACTTCCTCGATCGATTTGTTCTCATCTTTATCGATGATATTCTTGTGTACTCTAAAACTGAGGAGGAGCATGAAAAACATCTTCGGATTGTGTTGGAAACTCTTAGGAGTAATCAATTAAAGGCAAAATTTTCTAAATGCCACTTTTGGCAATCTCGTGTGAAGTTTCTCGGTCATATTATTTCCGAATCCGGAATTTCCGTGGATCCTTCAAAGATTGAAGCGATTCAAGATTGGAAGAGACCGGAGAGTGTGACAGAGATTCGTAGTTTTCTCTGATTGGCGGGCTATTATCATCGTTTTATCAAAGACTTTTCTAAGATTGTCGTGCCTCTCACTAGCTTAACGAAGAAAGGTATTAAATACATTTGGTCAGACAAATGTGAAACTTCTTTTCAGAAACTAAAAGAACTCCTTTCAGATGCTCCTATTCTTGTTATTCCCGAGGGAAATCAAGATTTCGTTGTTTATACCGATGCTAGTCGCGTTGGTTTGGGTGCCATTCTTATGCAAAGAGAACGTGTTATTGCTTATGCTTCTAGGCAATTGAAGCCTGCTGAGACTAGATATGCCACTCATGATTTAGAGCTCGCGGCTATTGTTTTCGTCCTTCGTATTTGGCGTCATTATCTTTTAGGAGAGAAATTTGTTCTTTATACCGATCATAAATCCTTGAAGTATTTATTCTCTCAAAAGGAACTTAATTTGCGTCAACAGCGTTGGCTCGAATTTCTTGCACCATATGATCTTGATAGTCTTTATACACCCGGTAAGGGTAATCGTGTCGCCGATGCTCTTAGCCGTAAACAACAAGCTGTTATTTCTATGATGATATCCGAATGGAACGATGTCGAGATCTTATCCACTTGTGAGATTCGAGACCGCGTATCCGATTTATGCTCATTATTTGTTTTATGTAGCCTTGAGGCTCATCCTTCTCTTTTAGACCGCATTCTTGAAGCTCAAAGGCTAGATCCCGAATTGGCTCTTCTTGGCCAAAATATTAAGGATAAGATTGATATTGAAGGTTTGAAGGACTTTGATATCGATTCCCGAGGCGGCATTCAGAGATTTGGTAGACTTATTGTGCCAAATATTAGTGATCTTCGTAAAGATATTTTAGAAGATTCTCATCGTTCTAAATTTACCATTCATCCCGGAAGTATTAAAATGTACGCAGATATGAAGCGACTTTATTATTGGGAGGGAATGAAACTTGACATCGCTAACTTCGTTAAGCGTTGCATGACTTGCCAACTCATTAAGGTCGAACATCAAAGGCCCGGTGGGTTATTGCAACCTTTAGAAATTCCAATTTGGAAGTGGGACCAAATTTCCATGGATTTTATAGATGGCCTTCCCCGTTCTCGTTCGGGTAATGATAGCTTATGGGTGATTGTTGATTGGCTTACTAAATCTGCCCATTTTATTCCCGTTCGGTCTAACCGAACCGTTCCTCTTTTGGCCAAGCTCTTTATCAAAGAGATTGTTAAATTGCATGGGGTTCCTACTTCTATTGTTAGTGATCGTGATCCATTGTTTACTAGTGGATTTTGGAAGAGTCTTCAAAAAGCTTTGGGAATGAAGCTTAAATTTAGCACCGCTTATCATCCCTAGTCCGATGGACAAACTGAGCGTGTGAATCAAACTCTTGAAGATCTTCTTCGTTCTTGTGTGCTTGATTTTGGTGGAAGTTGGGAAGATCATATTTCACTTGTTGAATTTTCCTATAATAATAGCTTCCAATCTAGTATTGGTATGGCACCTTTCGAGGCACTCTATGGAAGGCCATGCCGATCTCCTTCTTGTTGGCTTGAGGCCGGTGAGAAGCTGGTTTTAGGTCCAGATTTTATTCGTGATTCCACAGAAAAGATTGATCTTATTCGTCATAGGATGAAAGAAGCCCAAAGTAGACAAAAATCCTATGCCGATAACCGGAGAAGGAAGTTAGAATTTTCTGTGGGAGATCTTGTGTTCGTTCGTGTTTCACCTATGAAAGGTGTTGTACATTTCAGTCGATCGGGAAAATTGGCGCCTCGATATATTGGGCCATTTCCTATCACCGAACGTGTTGGTTCCATGGCTTATCGCCTTTTATTACCGGCTCAATTTTCTGTTATCCATGACGTGTTTCACGTTTCTCAACTTCGGAAATGTCTTCGAGATTCCGATTCTATTCTTGAGCCCGGTGTTGTGGAAGAGATTGAAGTTTCGCCTAATTTAACTTATGAGCAACATCCAATTCGTATCATTGCTTCGGAGGTCAAACGACTTCGAAATAAAGATGTTCCGCTTGTTAAAGTTCAATAGTCTTCAAATCCTAAAGATTGTTCTTGGGAATCTAGAGAGTACATCGAGCGAACACATCCGGACTTACTTTCTTGTGCTCTTTGAGGTGAACTTCTTATTTCAAATTTCTTTTGTGTTGAATATGCTTTTATGGTTGTTACTTTATGTTCTCTTCTTAAATATTGCGAGGACGCAATTTCTTTAAGGAGGGGAGTCTGTAACAACCCGCATATTTATCGATTTTATATTTAAATATTTTATTTAAATATTTCATCGTTGGTCGGATTTTAGTCCGAAAAGCTACTTTTTGCATACGGTCGAATTAGGACTCGGGACCACTCCCATTGAGTTTAAAATGCCGTTTGCAACCTTTTTGAGTATAAGCTTCGATATGTTTGGAGAAAGTTGATTTTTGCTACTTTTCACTTTGGGTTTGGTTTTTGGGCTCAGCCCTATGTTTTACTTATGCTCAAATCTGAGCCGCTCTTCCCCATTCACCCTCATTCTCTTCTCTTTTCAGTTTTCTTAGCTTTAATGGTGGGAGAGATTGGAAATTAAAACTCCAAAACCCTAGTTTCTCTTGCAAATCAAATTCCTAGCTCCAAACTCAAGAAGAACTCATGGGTAAGCTTCTCTTCTTCTTCTCCAACTTATTCTCTTACCAATTTCAGAAATTCCAAAACCTAATTTTTGGAATGTTCTTGTTTTTGAGCTTGGATCCAAGCTCAATTGGGTTGTGTTGAAGAGAGGTTGATTCTCCATTTGCTTTCAAGCTTCTTCTTGTTTGATTTTGGTAAAAAGGTGAGATTTTTAATCTCACATCTAGGTCTATGATTATCTTTGATTGTTAGGTATAAATTCCTAACACATATTCATGTGTATTTGATTTTGATTTGGATAGGTTTTGTGAACATTCCAAATTTTAGTGTTTTGAGTTCCAATCTTCAAAAATCATAGCTTTGTTGTTTGAACTTGTTTTTGGTGATGCATCGAAGAGCTTATTGGACCGGGTAGTCGATTTGCATAAACCCTTAGTGACCGTGCTCGCTCGATTGCACTTTGATGAAGATTGCATCTTCATTTCATAGGCTAAGAAAATAGCCTTAGTGCCAGTCAGTCGACTGGACCTTTGGGTCAGTCGACTGGCTGTAGCACATAGGCATTCCGAAGGCAGCTAACAGAGGCTCGGGTCCTCTGTTTTCCTGCATTCAGTCGACTGAAATTTTAGGTCAGTCGACTGACTGCAGCAAATTATTTTTCCTGCTTCTGGTTCAGTCGACCGGACCTTTGTGTCAGTCGACTGACCTGCACCAATTTGCCTTATTGTGCCTATTTGTGCATGTTTTTGCTTGGTTTCCAAACTCCATCGATTCGTGTTATTTCCCACTCGTTGTTGCTACAACTTTGATGACTTCTCTTCTTGGAATTTTTGGGAATACCCATTTTGATGGATTTGGATCGATTTCTTTGGATTTTTATTCACGTCTTTGAATGTGAATTTTGGTGGTTGATTGTTTTATAATCATTTTCGTGTTTTGTCACTTTAAAAATATAAAGGTTTCAATACTAGTAGTAAATATCAAAACTCTTTCCTCAAACGATTTCAATTCTATTTTAATACCAAATTCGTTTATAAAACCGTTTTCCAATCTATTAGTATATACAAACCTTTACCTCACTCGTATGAGAAATCTAATTAAACGGCTTGGCAAAACAAGTGGTATGAAACGCTTGCGTTTACTTCATCGGTTAATTCTTGGACTTGTTCGATTGAATCTCTTGTGACAATTTTCTAGTGGAAATCTACAATTTGTTCGTAAATATTGAAGTTAAGCTAGTGGTTATGGAACATGAAGCTAAGCTCATATATTTACTAGCTTACTGTAATTGACACTTCTCGATGATCATGACGATCATTTTTTTTGTGATTAGACTAGCAATGTGCGATGTCTCTTTGTCTGCGAAGGAGACTAAACCCCGTTTTGTGGAGTTTCGACTCAATTTGGTGGGGTAGGAATCCACGGTCTTCGGACCATTCATGTGTCAGGTCTTCGGACCATTCGTGTGTCAAATTAATGGCTAGCTACCATGAGATAGCTTCTCGTTCATGTGTTACAGCTGTTGGTGAGTTTTCATGCTCCCGTTCGTGTGATAGGCCTTCCCCTCTATTTTATGTGATTTCTGGATTT
The DNA here is from genome assembly GCA_030765085.1 of Allium cepa. Lineage (NCBI taxonomy): Eukaryota > Viridiplantae > Streptophyta > Magnoliopsida > Asparagales > Amaryllidaceae > Allium > Allium cepa. The sequence goes on along the minus strand of CM060940.1, from coordinate 403,562,476 downwards.
CGTGTGTTGAATTCTGGAATTTTCTTCTTCACCTATTTTTGTGATTTCTATTGATATGATTTATCAATTTTTGTGCATAGGTGAATTCTTGTGTCATTGACTGGATTTCTTGAGATGATTTCTAGAATTTATGCTTCACCAATTGTCGTGATTTCCATTGATAAGTTTTATCAATATTTGTGCATTGGTGAATTTGTGTGTCATTGACTTTTGTGATTGACTTTGATATAATCGTCAATAATTGTGGTTTGATGAACGAAATAAGGAGTATGACATTTCTTTGATTCTTGTGTAGATTTTTGACATTGAATAATCCCTTGATGATTTTCAACTGCTTATATATATCACAGCTTGGCATTGTGATTATTATGTGTTTAGTCATATCTCTTATTTTATATCGTTTCATCTGATATTTATAGTTAGACTGATCCGTTTATTATTTTCTTATTAAATAATACTCGGGTCAGACCGAGATGTTACAGGTGCTTCTGCTTGACTTCTCTCCAGGGATCCATTACCCTGACCTTTTGCTTACTACTTAGATTAGTAGTTTTTGTTGTATACTCTTGAGATATTGACTCATTGATGTATTCTTTTGTATAGCACATGTTGCTATTATTTTGTATTATTGTGGATCTTTTTGACCACTACTCTGATATACACTTTCATGTGTTAATTATATATTCATATCTTCTTCCGCCTTTGTGATATGAATTATCTGTGACTGATTTATGTTATGTTTATTTCTGTATTTGTTTCCGAAGATATTATAGCCACTGTGCAGTAGCTTTGAGTTTGTGTCGGTACGTCGGATTTTCCTCTTGAGATGAAAACTTATATTATAACTATCTGACATATCGATGCTCGCGCAAAGAAATTACACGGGTGGTCGCTCCTCAACAGCCTTATTCTCCGTGCTTGTTGACAGCATTCATAGTAATGTTCTTGGCTAGCGTGGGTATAGAGGTGGGGCGTCACAACTTAAGTAATTAAACCCCTAATTTAATTTCACAAACTAATTACCCTTAACCCAATACAGTAATTAACCTTTAATTACTTTATTAATTAATTACTAACGATAATTATTAATCACCCTTGATTAATAACAATAGTAATTAACTTCCCTTAATTACCTCATCAATAAATTATTACTTCCTAATTAACTTCTCTCAATTAATCCCTTGATTAATTATCCTTTAATTATATTCAAGTAATTATCCTTAATTAATTTTACAAATTAATTATCCTCATTATTAATTACACAAAGTAATTAATCCCAATTACCCTACTTCAATTAATTACCTCCAGTAATTTTACTTAACTTGATTACTTCTCTAAGTAATTATTCCTCATTGATTACTTATCAACCCATTCAATGATTATTCTAAATTAATTAAACTCAATTAATTAATTTAAACTAATCAAATAAATTAATTAATTACAATGAGTAATTAATAACTTTAATTATTTCCATAAAATAATCATATTAAATCAAGTTCCATAATTGATTATCTAAATTAATTAATCTAATTAATTATCAAAATTAATTACATTAATTAATTAATAAATAATCACAAGTTAATGACCTTCATTAACTTATCATCAATTCTTAATTACCTTTCTTCAAAGTAATTAACTTAGATTAATTAATATTAATCACAAATTTAGTTAACCTTAATTAATTTATTACATAAATTAATTAATCCTAATTAATTTAAAAATAAGTAATTATCTCTAATTACTTCATTAACTCTTACCATTAATTAATTACTTTTATTAATTAACTAACCTATAATTAATTAATTACCTTAATTACAATTAATTAATTATCCCTAATTAATTTAAATCATAAGTGATTATCTTTAATTAACCACTAGTTAATTACTTAGTTAACCATTTAACTAATTAATTTAACCCTTGATTAATTAATTAACCTTTATCCTCGATCAATTATCATTCTTCATTAATAAATTAAACTTTTAATTAATTAATTATCCTTAAATTACATATGTTAACTTAGCTTTTAAGTTGACGATTTAGAAACATCTGATTAATTCCTTTATCACATAGTTAAGTTTAAGTAAAATATAACTCTTCTAAAATTATAAGTTTAAAACATTTCGAACTTAATCAATTTAAAAATATCTTCATTTTTTTTAATCCTTTCGCTACATGTTTTCAACTAAACAACAAGTCATTAATTTAGAAATGGTAATTTAGGAATAAGGCTTACTTAGGTCGTTACAGTTTTCAAAACTGAAAAGTTATGAACCCGAGCCAGCTATAGATTTCCCCCGAGCAATCCATGCTTCTCTCCGAGTAAATCTCTCCCCTTTCCCTTTTTTTCTTCTTTATTTTAAACTTTGAACCTGATGGTGTATCCGCGTTCCAATATTTCTGCATCCCCGAGCACGCCTTCGTGTAAAACATGATTCATCACGAGTAAAACCCAGGGCCATAGTTACTTCGTTCCCACCTCTTCTTCTTCTCCCTGAAATCAAACAACCCATTGAACAAACGTGCACGTGCACATGTACAAGTTGACATTGACTCTCAGGTCATCGTCGCCACCACCCCCACATCGATGACATCACCGTCGACAGTTTCCACAACCCAGAAGCCTGAAAACATCACTCAGTCGAAATCGAACAGTTCTGATCGAACACTGGAACCAACATGCTCAGAAAAAAAAACAACATCTCCGATGATCTCGTCCACGATCATCCATGCCTTCACGACCCAAGCTTCACCTCAGTCTCCAGCTTCTATTCCTCCACTTGCGGTGGGGTCCGATCCACCCTAGTCGACGAAATCACCTCATCAACTTCATCGTCCCAAAACAAGCTTTGAACCCTAGTTTGACACGTTCAGCCACCCTCGGTGGTTTATTAATCCTCCAAGTATTTTTCCTACCACCGCCCTTCCACGACCTTCCTCCAGTCACCACCCCGAGGTCTAATGCCACCGTGATCGCCAGAAAATGACACAACCCCCAATTCAGTTCAACTCACGATTTCTTACAATTTACAAACTTAAAAATTTTAATACCTATATTAAAAATCATGATTTCCCCACACGAATTTAAATATATAGTTAAAACTTGAAACTGTTTTTATTGCATTTTCTGTTTACAAGAGATTTCATTGAAATTTTTACTTAATTGTAATATTCTCCAAATAATTCTACTGGAAACACTTCTTAAAAATGAATTTACATCCTTATAAACAATTTCCCTTTAGAAACCATCGCTTAAATTTGTTTGGGTAAAAAAAATATGAATCTTTTTATAAAGAATTTTAAACCTGCTATATCTATAGAGGTGTGTAAATACAAATATACTGACATGCATGCATCCAATTACACACATAAATGTAATCAGATATACTTATAGATATTTTCATATTAAATCATCAATTTCCAAGGCATTTTCTCCACATATATCAAAATCAAGAAGATGGGTTTTAAGAAATTGAAGTTTGCTCACCTTAATTTTAGGAGCAGAGCCCTTGTTTCAGAAAAGCCTAATCCTGAGTTTCTTTTTAAAACTGCAGCTTGTTTCTTTTTGAAACATTCATCTTGTTTTTGCACAATGCTTGCTTCCAGATTCATGCATGTTTGTTTCCAGAAAAATGCAGACTTGGTTTGATTTAAAACAGAATGAAGACTGCAGGACTTTGAATTGAAACTGCTGTTGCATGTAGTTCTGTTGAGTGTTGCAAAGTGGTCTCAGGTTTATGAATATGAAGAGCTATTTTCAGGTTTATACATGATTTCAGGTTGAGGAAATTTGAAGACTACAGCTTTTAGGATGGTTTGCATTATAAATTTCAGGTTTGTATTCAGCTTTTTGTTTTGGAATAAAATGAAGAAGAATGCCTTTTGAACAGGAAACAGCCTGGTCTTTTCAAACATATTATCTAAAATTTAGTTTAAAAGAAATGAAGTATGCCACTTGTAATTATGCATGGCCCTTAAGCCACAAATGTTAAAACCCCTTTATTATATTAATTACTTATGTTTTGTTAATATATGCTTATGTTTTTAAACTCTTTCTTACTTTTTAATATATACAAATTACATTAAGTACAAGTATAAAAGAAAGTGTATCGGACCTTTGATAAATCTTATTTTAAACTATCATACCTTTGAACTATCAAATATTTATTTTTTTGTGCTTTGAAATATAGGATTTTAACTTTAAATATCTTTGAAAATTAAATACATTGAATTATAAACAAATGCTTTCTGTTTCACAAAACATATATACACACACTCACATACTTATATATGTATACACTTACAATTTTAATATTATAAAGCTTGCAAATATCTATTTATATATTTTTATTAATTTACTACAACTCAAATTCATTTATATTCATCCAGATATTATTAATTACAAAAAAAAAATTCTATAGATATAATTTTTTTCAACTAAAATCAGTATCTCAATAGTTAAAAGTCAGTTAATTATCCAATTAACTGTTATTCAAAATCGGGGTTATCACATTAATAATTTAAAACAACTAAGCAATGCAGCAGATAATCAAGCTAATACGGATGTATGAAAATGAAGATCTCCATCTCTCCTGTTGAAGCTCCGAAAGCATCAAATCTAGACTTGTAAATATACACGGTCTGACCCGAGCATTGAAAGGGAAGAACGCCCTGATTATTCTAGCAAACCAGCGTGAGAAACACACTTAACTGAATGTATTAAATTACCAAACTTTTCCTTTATCAAAACAAAAGTATCCCGTAAGACAAGTTCACACATAAACTTGGACATGTTTTTACTTTACGATAACTAAAACATTTCATATCAAACTCATGTGATATTATACTAGTGTCTAGTATACATATAATATTCAAAATAGCTGAAATTGTTACCATTATTAATGTAACGCCCCACCTCTATACCCACGCTAGCCAAGAACACTACGAAGTAATGCTGTCAACTAGCATGGAGAATAAGGCTGTTGAGGAGCGACCATCCGTGTAATTGCTTTGTGCGAGCATCGATATGTCAGATAGTATAACATGCAATTCTTTTTAAGTGGAAATCCGACATGCCGACACAAACTCAAAGATATCACACGGTGGCTATAATATCTTCGGAAACAAATATAGAAATAAACATAACAAAAATCAGTCACAGACAATTCATATCACAAAGGCGGAAATAGATATGAATATTACACTAGGAAGTGTACATCAGAGTAGTGGTCTAAAAAGAGCAACAATATCACAAAAGAATAGTTACATGAACTACACAAAAGAATAAGTATACATTATGGAGTCTATATCTCGAATGTATACAACAAAAACTACTAATATAAGTAGTTAACCAAAAGTCAGAGAAATAAATCCCAAGAGAGAAGTCAAGCAGAAGCACCTGTAACATCTCGGTCTGACCCGAGTATTATTTAATAAGAAAATAATAAACAGATCAGTCTAACTATAGATATCAGATGAAACGATATAGAATAAGAGATATGACTAAACACATAATAATCACAATTCCAAGCTGTGATATATATAAGTAATTGAAAATCAACGAGAGATTAATCAATATCACCAAATCTACACAAGAATCAAAGAAATGCCATACTCCTTATTTCGTTCATCAAACCACAAATATTGACGATTATATCAATGTCAATCACAAAAGTCAATGACACACAAATTCACCAATGCACAAATATTGATAATAATATCAATGTCAATCACACAAGTCAATGACACACAAATTCACCAATGCACAAATATTGACAATAATATCAATGTCAATCACAAAAGTCAATGTCACACAAATTCCAGAATTCAATATGCAAAATCTAGAAATCACAAAAGTCAATGACGCACAAATTCACCAATGCACAAATATTGATAAAACTTATCAATGGAAATCATGAAAATTGGTGAAACACAAATTCTAGAAATCATCTCAAGAAATCCAGAAATCACAAAGGGGGGGAGGCCTATCACAAACGGGAGCATAAAGCCCACCAACACGTGTATCACAAATGGAACGCTAATTCCATGGTTGCTAACCATCACAAATTGAGCCGAAGCTCCGCAAACGGCCCGAAGACCATGGGTTGCTACCCCACCAAATTGAGTCGAAACTCCACAAAACGGGGTTTAGCCTCCCTCGCAGACAAAGAGACATCGCACATTGCTAGTCTAAATCACAAAGATGATCGTCATGATCAACGAGAAGTGTCGATTACAGTAAGCTAGTAAATATATGAGCTTAGCATCATGTCCCATAACCACTAGCTTAACTCAAATATTTACGACCAAATTGTAGATCTCCACTAGAAAATTGTCACAAGAGTTTCAATCGAACAAGTCCAAGAATTAACCAACAAAGTGAACGCAAGCGTTTCATACCACTTGTTTTACTAAGTCGTTTAATTAGATTTCTCATACGAGTGAGGTAAAGGTTTGTATATACTAATAGATTAGAAAACGGTTTTATAAACGAATTTGGTATTAAAATAGTATTGAAATCGTTTGAGGCAAAAGTTTTGATATTTACTACTAGTATAGAAAACCTTTATATTTTTAAAGTGACAAATCACGAAGAAGATTGTAAGAACAATCAATCACTAAAATTCACATACGAAGACGTGAATAAAATCCAAAGAAATCGATAAAGGATCCATCGAAATGGATATTCAAAAATCCCTAAAAAGAGTCATCAAAGTCATAATAGATGATAACAACAACTAGGAAACAACTCGAATCGATCAAAGTTGGAAATTCACGCGACTAGGCGAAAATAGGCAAAATGCATCTGGTCGGTCGGCCGGCTACAGAGCTCGGTCGACCGAACCCTGTTTTGAAAACTTCTTGGGCATCAGGTCGGTCGACCGAACCAGGGGGGTCGGTCGGCCGAATCAGAAACAGAGAAGTGCAACTGCACTTTTACTAGCAGGTCGGTCGACTGGACCAGGGGGGTCGGTCGGCCGAACCTGATGCTCTGCAAATTGATGCCCATAAATTGATATGCAACCTCCACCAATTCACAACCGAACGAGCACGGACGCTAGGGAATTATGCCTAATGGCTACCCGGCACTATTGGCTCCTCGATGCATCGCCAAAAACACATTTGAACCTCAAAGCTATGATTTTTAAGGATTTGGCTTTCAAACACTAAAATTGGAATATTCTCAAAAGCAATCCAAATCAAAAGCGATTGCACAAGAATAAGTGTTAGGAATTTATACCTAACAATCAAAGATAATTCATAGACTTAGATGTGAGATTAAAAATCTCACCTTTTCACAAAATCAAACAAGAAGAAGCTTGAAAGCAAATGGAGAATCAACCTCTCTTCAACACAACCCAAATGAGCTTGAATCTATGCTCAAAACATGGACATTCCCAAAATTAGGTTCAGGAATTTCTGAAATTGGTAAGAAAATAAGTTGGAGAAGAAGAAGAGAATGCTTACCAATGGGTTCTCTTGAATTTGGAGCTAGGAATTGGATTTGCAAGAGGAACTAGGGTTTTGGATTTTTAATTTCCAATCTCACCCACCATTAATGCCTTAGAACTGAAAAGAGAAGAGAATGAGGGTGAGTGGGGAAGAGTGGCTCAGATTTGAGCATAAGTTAACATAGGGCTGAGCCCAAAACCAAACCCATATTGAAAAGTAGCAAAAATCAACTTTCTCCAAACATATCGAAGCTTATACTCAAAAAGGTCGCAAACGGCATTTTAAACTCAATGGGAGTGGTCCCGAGTCCTAATTCGACCGTATGCAAAAAGTAGCTTTTCGGACTAAAATCCGACTAACGATGAAATATTTAAATAAAATATTTAAATATAAAATCGATAAATATGCGGGTTGTTACAATTAAATTCTAGTATACTAGGCTTTACAAATAAAATGGCAGCTACGTAGTGGAGTTTGGATTTCCATACAAATGACCTGGTGAAGGGAGTACCTTCCGGCAGTACATCTCTAGAAGAATGTACCGAGAAACCATCACAAAGTTTCTCTACCAACACAAGACCGGCCCACCTCTATAACTAGATGGTACCAAATAGTCATCCTCCGGTCGTTACCGACCTTTACCGAGGGCCCTCTAAGCATACAAACCACATAATCAGATATACGACGTCATAGCGTGTAAAGATATATCTAGAAGAGGATGATCATATCCTACTTGGGAATGACCCACTTAGCCCTGCTGCATCTAACCCTGTTTTGGTCATTTCCGGTTGATGAGGCTAGAGGTAACGATTACCTTTCACAAATCACAATCATATCACTTTGAATGCCACACGGCCATTTATGTTGACTACTAATTGCCTTCCACAAAAGTACAACCCTTAAGCTCATACGTCTCAAGGAGGATATTAAGCTAAGAGAAGTTGCATTCTCCGCCACCACTGATGTACATTTGTAAAAACCAATGTACGTAATCTATAGAAATGCAATGACAGACAAACATCCATACAAGTTGTCCAGGAATAGGATAAACCGAAGGTACTTTCCTACCACATCCTGTTGGGAAATCCCTAGGATTAGTAGCGAATAGTCCTTGCATTGGATATTTCATAATGAGGAGACCACTGCTACTGAATGTATATTGGGATTTTAACCCCAAATGAGCAACAAGCAGTCCCCACTATGAAAATCTAGAATATCAATATCATCACAAGCAACATGCATAATCGTCGCACATACGTTGGTCCGAAGAGATTTTCAAATAAATCTGATCCCGGCCTCTTCGCACCAACAACGCAAAAGCGTTTCACAACCTCACACAGCAACTAAGTCTCATATACTTATCACGTCTCCAACTTTCAACTTGCTATCCTTCGGGCCAAGAAGGAAGCTCGATAGATTGGAGTAATACTCCGTACTATACGAATCAACATCCTCAACACAAATGATAATCAAGCCTACACAGAAGGCAACATACTAAGTATACGACTAAATAGTTCCACATCAAGTCGAGGAACTAAAATTTGGCTAATGTTTGATAGTCTGTTATTAAACTATCCAAGCGAACAAACAAATATTTAGCACCGTATACAATCGCTAGGCCCTTTTAATTAATCCTTTATTAATTAAATCACTTGCCAAATATCCACTTCAGATTATCTTTAAAAAGATATATTCTCAAAACCATTTCAACTTCTATATTGGAAAACATTTCCAAATACTTATTCAATAATAAGTAATTACCAATTCTATTTATTTTCAACACTTAGAAAATATTGCATATACTTAAATTATAATTAAGTATATATTTTAGACTTTAAGGAAACCGTTCTCTTAAACATCTTTTATTTGGGTCAAAACGAATGATGCGTAAAACATCATTACGACAACCCAAAATCACTAGTATAGAGATTAAAAAATAAGATAGATATATAAATCCCAACTCTATACAAAACATTTCCTTTCGAAAATCATTTACTATAACAATAGTGTGACAGTCCATCGTTTCCTTATTTCTCGAAAACGTCTATTTCAACAACGAATGTTGAAACCTATGGTTTCGATCCTTAACACATTTTAAACATTTTTAAACCATTTAAACTCCACTTTAAAACATCACTTTCCAAAACATTTATTTAATATATTATTCACTGTTCAAAATCGTGAATATAAATCGTTTACCAAATTTAATACTATTTCAACATTTAATTTAAAGGATAGTTCACTGTCAAACATCGTGAATAGAATTCCTTTAAATAAACTTCTATATGTACTTATCAAATTTAATTGATTTTGGATTTATAAAACAATGTCCATAAATTCCATTTATATTTTATAAAAACTTCAATATATAAAATTCCTTTGTAAATCAATTACGTTTAATAACTTAATTACATGCCAAAATCCAATTTATAAGTTAATTACTTACAAATAATTTATTTTAAAAATTCATTTATTTTATAACTTCACAATTATAAATCTTATTCACTTATAAACTCCATTTATAACTTCATTTTTTAACATTTATAAAACTCCTTTATAATTCCATTATTTCGATTTATGAAAATTCATTTTTTTTATAAATCTTATATATAAACCTTTTATAATAAATCAAAAATCTCAATTTATACTATTTCACAAAATAGTTAACTTCCTATTTCAAAAATCATATTCTTATTATATTTCCCAAAAGCTATCATTTTCTATATTTCACAGAAATCATAATTTTTATAACATAAAAATTGTAATATTTATTTATTTAAAATAACTTCATTCCTTTAACACTTCAAAATTCAACAAAACTATATTTTCAAAATCACTTGAAAATCCTTTTAAATTGGAAATCATTATTTAAACATTTTTAAATTCAAAAAATAGGCCCAATGCTGCAATGGCACTAAATACATCAATCACGGCATCCAAAATACCATATATTATATGATAATAGAATATATGACAATATTTGAAAATAAACTAATATTGGTAAGGAATCAGTTGGATCCCTCCATCATGTCGCCTGCAACAAATATACATATTAGAATATATGTACAATGTCCGCTTCAAGGCAGACGCGCGTACAAAAGGGTCATCCGCTCATACACGGGAACGTATAGGGTCATTTGCTCCACTAGGCAGGTATATATATCCAAATACCAATCAATATATCATATATCATCCAAACAATCATCAATCATCATATGATAAATTATTTCTCACTTGTATAAAAATATCAGTGAGTCAGAAAGAGTAAGTTGTACTCACAATGATTCCAATAGCAGTTGCAGTGTTTTGTTCCGAATAAAATTAAACACGCGTTTAACTTTATCCAAAATTCATACTAGCTCCAATCAACTCGAAACTAGTCCCATCGCGTAGTGTTCGCGAATACGAACTCAACGCAATTCGTTTCATGCGAAACAGACCTTGTATGACAAAGTTATGATATTTAGAAATTAATATGAATTTTAATATAATTAAATTTATAATTTCTTTTTATTTTTATAACCTTTTTTTTATCTAGGCCGTTCGTTTAGCAAAACACGATCCAGGCCGAACATAGCATCTTCTTCTACGTTCGTTCGAACAAAAACAACCCATACGCCGCCTCTTTGCCCTAATTGCCGCGACCATCACCTTCACTTCCATGATGATCAGGTTATACCGTTTAAACGTGTAACAACCCTGAAATTGCAATTACCGAATGATAAGTTAAAAATTATGATTTTAAGTTAAATGGGGGGCTAAACAAATTTTTGGGAATTTAAATTTGCAATTAGTTTGCAAATTAAAATATTTTGGGTTGAAATGGGGAATTTTTAAATAAAAAGTGATTATGGGTTAATGGGCCAAATGAGATAATTACATGGTTTTAATTAAAACTAGAATGCTTATTAGGATTTTTGTTCACATGATAACTTAGAAAATAAACTAAGTCCTAATGGGTTTCTAAACCCTCTTACCATAACCCATTAACCAACCCACTTCTATTTAATATCTCAAACCCCTCTCATAAACCCTAACCCTCCTCCTCTTCATAAATTCCTAAAACTTAGATCTAAACAAAATTAATGGCCTCCATTTAGAAGCTCCATCTCCTTCTCTTCATAAATTAGTTTAATCCTAAAAGAAAAAGAAAAGAGAAGAAGAAAGGTAATGCAATCTCTCCTATTCTCTAATCCTCCTTCTTGATCCCCATTTATCTCTATCTTGTAGTAATTATTATTTTGTTTTCTTTGTTGATTTTGGGTCCATGAAGCATCTTGATCATTGCTTTGGGGTTGAGGAGTTTGGCTTGCTTCATATTGTGCACTCAAACCATTTGATACTTTTCTTCATTAAGGTAATTACTATGGATTAGTAATTAATGCTAGTTGTAATGCTAAGCTTTGGCCTTGATTTCCTTTAATTTAGTGTAATAATCATTATATGATGATTAGTGCTTGTTATTAGTGAAAATTTTGATGCCCAAAATTGAAAAAAACACCCCTAAATGTCAAAAAAATGCAAAAGATTGCTGGCTGGAATTGTGTGCAGGCTGAAATGGGGCTGAATTGATGATCTGGGTGCACCAGAACAGATCTGGGTTGCACCGAGGCTCTGCCCAGGTGAGGCTAGCCCAGCTGGGCTAGCCAGAAGCAGGCCAGCCCACCATGGGCTGGCCCAATCTATTGAACCCCAGCCCGCATGGGGTGGGGCTCCCCAGCCCAGGCGGGCTGGGGCAGATATACACCCAGCCCGCGTGGGCTGGGTGCTTCCCAGCCCGCGTGGGCTGGGAAATAAACCCAGCCCGCGTGGGCTGGGCAGATACACTGACGCAGCGGAAAATTCGAAATAAAACTTCAATCGATGAAATGTAGCAATCGGTGAGTTGAAGATACCAAATGCCCAAGTTCGTTGATCCAAAGATACCGAACTCTAGCTATCTCAAACACGTTGATAGCGCACTATACCGTGTTTAAAGATCTACGATTCTTCGCACGTTGATCTAGCGCACTAGATTCCGTGAATCGGCTTCTACGATCGTTGAATCGAGCGCACTCGATTAACCGAAAGAGGAGATAGGAGATTACACTCAACTACCAATTGGTATGAAAGCACAAAGCTAACAAAAGAGAAATTTTATTCAAAATCAACAACCCAAAATGTACAACACACGCGCTATTTATAGCTTTCACAACTCAACACACACAAACCCTCACCTGACTCTTAGGTCGGCGACGACTTACGACCTAACTTAGGTCGCGGCCGACTCAACACAAGGCAGCTCAACTCCAGAACGACTCAACCCTGGCCGACTTAACAAGCACGACCTTCATACATCATCATATGACCTTAAGACGACTCACCATAGGTCGTATGCGACCCAACACTTCATATACATGACCGACTCAACATTACCCCTAGGTCGGTAACGACCTAAAATACAACACTCACAACCCATAGGTCGGTAACGACCTAAAATGCAACACGATCCACTACATACCGACTTAAAACTCACGACATACGACTTACAACATACAACAGTACACGACTCATCACAACAAACGACTCACGACTCATACTAGGTCGGCAACGACCTACGACTCACGACTCATAACTTCAGCGACTCAACATCCTTCCTTCGACTCAAGCTCCCATCAGTTGAATCCTTCTCCTTCTTGATGCTATCTCGGTCACGACTTATGGATACGTTGTTAAGTCGTGTACGACTCATCAAGTATGCACACTCCAAGTTTCCCTTGAGTCGTAACCCTGTTCCATTATCCCGTATACGACTCAAGCTCGCACGACTCAAACCCGATGCCTCTTTTATGCGGTTCAAATTGTTGTTAACTCGAAACTTGCTATCCCGTGCACCATTAAGTCGGAAACGACTTAACCCTGCCTTCCTAAGTCGCGTACGACTTAACCTCTCTATGAGTCGTGTACGACTCATCCTTGTTAGAAATTTTGGTTGCATTTCTTCTCTGTTCTGAGCTGCATCATCCTCCCCTGGTTGAGAAAAATTCGACCTCGAATTTGTAAATTCTTCCTCAACCATCTCACCTCCATGATATGGAATTAAATGTTTGACGTTAAAAACATCAGAAGTATAAACATCATCTGGTAACTTTAATCGATAAGCATTCTCATTGATTTTCTTCAAAACTTCAATTGGACCAATTTTTCGTGCCTTCAACTTGTTATAAGCACCCACCGGAAAACGATCCTTTGTTAATACGGCATAAACCAAATCACCTTCTTTAAATTCAACATTTCGACGTTTCAAATCTGCAGACTTCTTATACTTCTCATTCGATTTCTCCAATCGTTCCTGAACGATTTTATGACATTCAGTCAGCTCATCAACAAAATCAGCAGCTCGTTTAACTGTTCTCTTTGACTGTGGTACAACTGCTAAATCCAACGGCCCCCTAGGTAAACTTGAATAAACAATCTGAAACGGACTGAATCCTGTGCTACGATTTACTGCATGATTATGAGCAAATTCTGCCTGGCATAGCTTCATGTCCCAACTTCTCAAATTATCCTGTACAAGACAACGCAACAAATTCCCCAATGACCTGTTAACAACTTCTGTCTGTCCATCAGTTTGTGGATGATAAGCACTACTAAATTTCAGTTTCGTTCCCACCATCTTCCACAAACTCAGCCAAAAGTGACTCAGAAAACGAGTATCTCGATCAGAAACAATAGATTCTGGTAAACCATGAAGTCGATAAATCTCCTTGAAAAATAACTGTGCTACTCGAACTGCATCTGCTGTCTTCTTGCAAGCAACAAAATGTGCCATCTTCGAAAACCTGTCCACCACAACAAATATCGAATCATTTCCCCTTTGAGTTCTCGGCAAACCCAAAACGAAATCCATGCTGATATCAACCCATGGCTTAGATGGTACTGGTAATGGCATATACAACCCTGCATTCGTTGCTGTCCCCTTTGAAACTTGGCAAATATGACATCGCTCCACGAACCTTTCAACCTCTTTTCTCATCGACGGCCAAAAGTAAGACTGCGAAATCAACTGCAAAGTACGATCACGGCCCACATGCCCTTCTTCATGTAATTCCTTCACAATCTTCATCCTCAAACTACAGTCCGGTATGCATAAACGATTCCCTTTAAACAGAAAACCATCAACCAACATGAATTCATCGGTACTCCCATCCTTCACTTTCTCCACATATTTCACAAAGTAAGGATCTTCTTCAATAATTTCTGGCAACATTTCAAACCCGGTCACTTCAACCTTCATTGTCGTTAACAAATGACTCCTCCTACTTAAAGCATCAGCTACTCGATTCGTCACCCCAGATTTGTGTTTTACGACAAAAGTAAACTGCTGTAAATATGCAATCCACGATGCATGTCTTGCTGAAATTTTATCCTGTCCCTGTAAATGCTTCAATGCTTCATGATCAGTGTAAAGAACAAATTCCTTCTGAAATAAGTAATGTCTCCAATGCTTAACAGCCTGAACAACAGCATGAAATTCAACGTCATATGTACTGTATCTCATCTTTGCCCCTGACAGTTTCTCACTAAAATAAGCAACTGGCTTTCCATTCTGGCTCAGAACTCCTCCAATACCAACCTTCGAAGCATCAGTATGCAATTCAAACAATAACTGAAAATTAGGTAGAACAAGAATTGGTGCAGACGTTAACAATTCCTTGATCTTCTCAAAGGCAACCCCCGCTTCCTCTGACCACACAAACTGTTTACCCTTCATGCAATCAGTCACTGGAGCCATCACGCTACTGAAGTGTGGTATGAACCTTCGGTAGAATGACGCTAGCCCATGAAAACTTCTCACTTCTGTAATTGCCTTTGGCTGTGGCCAATTCTTGACTGCTTCAACTTTGCTCTGGTCAACTTGAATACCTTTCCCTGAAACAACATAACCCAGGAATAAAACAGTAGGTGTCATAAACACACATTTCTTTGTAGCAGCATAAAATTGTTCTTCACGAAGAATAAGCAACACTTCCCTCAGATGTAGAACATGTTCCTCCGTACTCCTGCTATAAATCAAAATATCATCGAAATAAACCACGACGAACTTTCCAATGAGTGGTCTAAAAATTTGATTCATCACCCGCATGAATGTACTAGGTGCATTAGACAAACCAAATGGCATAACCAACCATTCGTACAACCCCTCTCTAGTTTTGAAAGCTGTCTTCCATTCGTCTCCAGGTCTGATACGAATTTGATGATAACCACTCTTCAAATCAATCTTTGAAAATATAGTTGCCCCACTCAACTGATCCAACAAATCATCCAACCTTGGCATAGGAAATCTGTAACGTACAGTGATCTTATTCAAAGCTCTACTATCAGTGCACATCCTCCAAGTTCCGTCCTTCTTGGGTACCAACAATGCTGGCACAGCACATGGACTCAAACTTTCCTGAATACGACCCTGTTCAAGCAACTCTTCCACCTGCCTTCTCAATTCCTCATGTTCCTTCGGACTCATACGATAATGTGGTCGATGTGGTAACACTGCCCCCGGAACAAGATCAATCTGATGCTGAATGTCTCTAAGTGGTGGTAACTCCTTTGGCAACTCCTCTGGAAAGACATCTTCAAACTCTTCCAAAACTGGCTTTGCTTCTTCGGGAATCTCAACTTCTTCACTACTCTCTCTCCCAATCAACAAAAACACTTCCGGTTCTTCCTCCACTTCTTTAACAAACTCCTTCAAAGTCAACAGAGTTTTCAATTCTTCAATCTCTTCTAGCTTGCTCTCCTTCTGTTGCTGTCTCTTGGGAACCAAAGTGATTTTAGTACCCTCGAACATGAAACTGTAACTGTTGGCACGACCGTCATGCTGAACTGCTCTATCAAACTGCCATGGTCTGCCCAACAATAAGTGACAAACATCCATATCTACGACATCACACCAAATTTCATCTTTGTACTTCTTCCCAATCGAAAAATTCACACAAGCTCTTCGACACACTTTCACTTCACCTCCTTTCCTTAACCATGCTAGCTTGTATGGTTTAGGATGCTTCTCGGTCTTCAAATTCAACTTCCTAACTGCCTCTGTAGAAATAATATTATCACAACTCCCCGCATCAATAACGAACTTGCAAACTTTCCCCAGAATAGTACATGTCGATTGAAAAATATTGCTTCTCAGCCAACTACAATCCTCCTCTTGCTTAGGTGTCAAACAACTTCTCCTCATCATAAGATTACAACCTTCATCACCCGACACTTTTTCTTCCTCCTCAACATAAGGTACATTTGAATACTCTGCCTCCTCACCATCATCTGCCTCAACCTCTGCAACCATGGTTCTCTTCTTCGGCTTCGGACATTCGTTGCTTTTGTGACCCAACTCCTGACAATTATAACATTTGAAAACACTACTAGCCTTCGCTTTCTCTGCCTCCTTCACCACTGGCTTTGTAACAGGTTTAGGAACACTAGAACTTCCGCCAACACCCCTTGCTTGGTTATTGGAATTAGTAAACACACCACCTCCACGCCTTCCTTGTTTCTCCCAAGCTAACGCTTTCTGATGTGCCTCTGCTACTGATCTAGGATCAAACATATTAACCATATCTTGGATCTGCATTCTCAAACCCCCAACGAATCTAGCTGTCAGCTGTTCTTCTGTCTCCATAATATCGTTTCTAGCAATGAGTTGGTAAAATTCATCAGCATAATCACTAACAGACTTCGTCCCCTGCCTCAGATTCTGCAACCTTTGGTACATAAGTGACTGGTAGTTGTAAGGTAAGAAAGTAGATCTCATCAACTTTTTCATCTTCTCCCAAGATTCTATCTTTGACTTCCCCATTCGTTCTCGAGTAAGTTTAGTTTGCTGCCACCATGCCAATGCTCTTCCCCTCAGCCTTGTAGCAACTAACTTCACCCTTCTATTCTCCGGCACCTCCTTGAAATCAAAGATTTCCTCCACATTAGACAACCAATCTAAAAACTCCTCAGCAACCATTCCGCCTTTAAATTCTGGAATTTCCATTTTCATACCCGACTCCCAACGACGATCATCCTCCACATCACGGTAAGAATTTCGAATTTGGTCTCGATCTCTATAATGAATACTTGCTCTATCACCCTCTTCAACAAAATCAAAGGTACGCCTACATCGATCTCGACTAACATCATCCCTTCTCTCATGCATGCTTCTTTGACTATGTCTCTCTTCATCTCTATATACTTCATGGTCAAATTCTCGATGACTTCTTCTTTCTTCATGTGCATAGTCATGATGATCTCTTCGTGATGAAATTGATGTTTCTCTTCTATCTCTACAAGAATGTGGTGATACCCTCCTCGCTTCCGTAACCAATGGCGAAACTCGGTTTCCTCCATGGTTCGAGTTTGGTGATCTCCTCCTTTGATTCAAATCATTCATCAATCTCTCCAATTTACCAATGCCTTCATCAAATTTCTCATTAATACGTTGTTCCATAAGCTCGGCTTCTTCTCTACGATACAAAGCTTCAACGTTTTGATGACGATTAGCTCTCCTTGGTGGCATGGTTAAAATTTTCACAAACTTCAACAAATTGAACACAATACTTCAAAATTTCACACGATAAGGCAATCTAGGCTCAACTGTCTCGGCAATGCTTGTCTCGGCCTTGACTCTTCACAACTTTGCTTGGCTCGGTCAAGACTTGCCTCGGCTCACTCCAAAACCTTCAAAACTTTGGCGCGCAAATCACCAATTCAAAATCCAAACAAAATCCAACTCCTCGATCCAAAATGAAATGGATCAAACTCTCCAAACTTGATGCAACTTCAATATGAACACGATGAACTACTTCAAACTTCAAAAACTTGGCTCCAAGAATCAAACTTAGCTATGATTGGCTAAGTATGGCTCCGATACCAATAATGACGCAGCGGAAAATTCGAAATAAAACTTCAATCGATGAAATGTAGCAATCGGTGAGTTGAAGATACCAAATGCCCAAGTTCGTTGATCCAAAGATACCGAACTCTAGCTATCTCAAACACGTTGATAGCGCACTATACCGTGTTTAAAGATCTACGATTCTTCGCACGTTGATCTAGCGCACTAGATTCCGTGAATCGGCTTCTACGATCGTTGAATCGAGCGCACTCGATTAACCGAAAGAGGAGATAGGAGATTACACTCAACTACCAATTGGTATGAAAGCACAAAGCTAACAAAAGAGAAATTTTATTCAAAATCAACAACCCAAAATGTACAACACACGCGCTATTTATAGCTTTCACAACTCAACACACACAAACCCTCACCTGACTCTTAGGTCGGCGACGACTTACGACCTAACTTAGGTCGCGGCCGACTCAACACAAGGCAGCTCAACTCCAGAACGACTCAACCCTGGCCGACTTAACAAGCACGACCTTCATACATCATCATATGACCTTAAGACGACTCACCATAGGTCGTATGCGACCCAACACTTCATATACATGACCGACTCAACATTACCCCTAGGTCGGTAACGACCTAAAATACAACACTCACAACCCATAGGTCGGTAACGACCTAAAATGCAACACGATCCACTACATACCGACTTAAAACTCACGACATACGACTTACAACATACAACAGTACACGACTCATCACAACAAACGACTCACGACTCATACTAGGTCGGCAACGACCTACGACTCACGACTCATAACTTCAGCGACTCAACATCCTTCCTTCGACTCAAGCTCCCATCAGTTGAATCCTTCTCCTTCTTGATGCTATCTCGGTCACGACTTATGGATACGTTGTTAAGTCGTGTACGACTCATCAAGTATGCACACTCCAAGTTTCCCTTGAGTCGTAACCCTGTTCCATTATCCCGTATACGACTCAAGCTCGCACGACTCAAACCCGATGCCTCTTTTATGCGGTTCAAATTGTTGTTAACTCGAAACTTGCTATCCCGTGCACCATTAAGTCGGAAACGACTTAACCCTGCCTTCCTAAGTCGCGTACGACTTAACCTCTCTATGAGTCGTGTACGACTCATCCTTGTTAGAAATTTTGGTTGCATTTCTTCTCTGTTCTGAGCTGCATCATACACCCAGCCCGCGTGGGCTGGGTGCTTCCCAGCCCGCGTGGGCTGGGAAATAAACCCAGCCCGCGTGGGCTGGGCAGATACACCCAGCCCGCGTGGGCTGGGTGCTTCCCAGCCCGCGTGGGCTGGGAAATAAACCCAGCCCGCGTGGGCTGGGTGCTCCCCAGCCCAGGCGGGCTGGGGCTGCTGCTCGCCCAGCCCGCCTGGGCTGGCGGGCTGGGGCGGACTGACGCGGGCCGGGCCCGCGTTCAAAAAAAAAAAAAAAAATCAACTGTGTTTACCAGTTTTCTGCCTCCACTTCGTGATGCCGTCCTGATCGTATACCAAGTCGGAATTCGACGTTTTTGGTCTCGTTGGAAAGGGGGAGTTCCGAACTCCATCTCTGGAAAATTTGGGCAACATTGGAGTTCGTTTGGTACTTCGATTTTCGTGCCAAAGTTAGGCTCTGGTCGCTGTTGTAAAACAGTATGAATCTTTCTATGGGTTCAACTTTGAGACGTCGCTGCCACTTCGTCTCAACTCGGAATCCAGAAATTCTTTTTGCATCTTAAATTAGGGATGTTGGACTATATGTCTACCAGTTTTCATGCCATTTGGACACAGTTTGCTGGTCCAAATAAATTGCCGAACTTGGGTTCGCAGCAGTTTTTGAATGGTTTCAAACACTTAGAATATTTTTGATGATTTACTGGTTTTCGAATATTTTTGATGATTTTCTGGTTATCGTCGATTTCTTTGAGATTTGTCTCTGGATTTCGTACACGGGCTTTATAAAAAGGATTTAAAAGGATTTTTCACTCCAAAATGGCTTTTGAAAATTATTATATAATATTATTTTTAATTATTAAATTAATTACTCCATAATAGGAGACTTTTCAAAAGACCATTTTAAAAGTGATTTCGAAATCAATTACAAATCCGTTTTACACCATTATTTTCTATAATAAAAATCTCACACTCACTTTTAGCACGTCGAGCGAAGTGGAAAGGTGCTTAAACGGTTAGGAAATATCCGGCCTATGGAAACCGTGTGTATTTTCTTTCCGGTTAATCCCCGACCTATTCGATTGATCGTTTTGACCTTTGGGTCTAGTCTACCGATGATAGGAGGTGGACTTTTTATTGTTTGGAGTGTGAGCTTGCTATTGGTTAGGAAACCGTTTAGTGCGAACGTGGGGTATGGGACTCATTGTTAACACTTTACGGGTTCCTCTCCAAGAAGTTAGTGGCACATTAGCCTCTGGGCGGCCAGTACTGGACCTCTGGGTCACCACGCCTCTGGGCAAACGTCTCTGGACACCTGCTCTATGGAGCAGTTTTTATTCGGCATGTGCCTCTGGGCCTTTATCCTTCTGGGAAGGATCTTGCCGTTTCGCGCGTTCCGCATCTGTGCGAGTGATCGATCACAACTCTACAGTACTTGGCAACAACGACTCTGGTCGGTGCACGTGCAATATTTGTATTATCTGATGATTTTTATATCCATTCGAGTATCGCCATTCGGTGTTGGTTCTATGGAACCATACGATGTAAGTGCGATTACCTTGTGGATTCACAGTGTCTCTGGACACTGTTTTTCAGTATTTGATGTCATTGACTTTTTAGTATATCCCTATTGCTCTTTGGAGCATCGATCTTTGCTTGGGCATTGATTTTAGACTCTGGTCACTTTTGGGATTATTACCTATGAGCAACTTTATATAGCTTTGGCTACGCCGATGATATGAGGCGATTTTATTTATTTAACACTTTGGTGTTTGTATTCTCTTTGGAGATTTTTACTGTTTATTGATGATTAGGGATCGTCATTATATTCATGTAGTCCATATTACTCTTCTCTTTGGACAAGTATTGTTTTATTTATGTACTGCATTATTATATATATCTCAGTTATTACTGATTATTTAGCTAGCCTGACCCGAGTGTTTTCGCTCGGGTCAGACCGAGTTGTTTCAGGTTAGGTCTCTGGACTTAGCTTATGTGCTTCTGCTTGGACATCATCTGCTATGCTGATAGATAGCGCTTTTATTTGTCCACTATTCCGCTACTCTGTTTTATTCGGACTTTGATATGTACATATTTTTGACTCACATATGTGAGCAGTGGCTTTGTACCCACTTATAGTATTTGGATCTGTATTGATGATGTATTATTCTGGGATGTTATATCTGTTATGTGATTCTGTGATGATGATGTTATCATTTAGTATTATGCTTGTTCTGAACCTATTTTCCTTAGCCAT
The DNA here is from genome assembly GCA_030765085.1 of Allium cepa. Taxonomy (NCBI): domain Eukaryota; kingdom Viridiplantae; phylum Streptophyta; class Magnoliopsida; order Asparagales; family Amaryllidaceae; genus Allium; species Allium cepa. The sequence continues at coordinate 403,540,708 of CM060940.1, read as the reverse complement.
TGTAATTTCGTTATAAATATCTATTGGATATGTCGAACCACTTTAGAAAAGAAAACCACCTATTCGACGTATTCAGTGGTTAGTTATAGCTTGATTACACATGGTCGCTTCCATTATACTCTATTCTCCGTTCTAGTAGACGGTATTACTCCGTAATACTCTTTACTAGAGTGGGTCTCGGAGTGGGGCGTTACAGTTTGGTATCAGAGCAAGGTTCAGAATTAAGCATAACAAACACAGAACGGATACACTTAGTACAATACATTTTAATTGGATCCGAATTAAATCAAATCCCTTCCTTATGCTTATTGATAGATAAGTTAGGAATATGTGTAGGAATTTATTATATTCCGTAGTATTCCTTAATTAAGTATCAGTCATTGAATCATGTCTAACTCTAATTCCCGTTTGACTTTCAGTATGTCTGGAAGGGGAAGAGGGAGAACCACACGTCAGACTAGTGCTGCTGGGCAGTCCAGCAACACTCATCCAGAGGGCGTTTTCATGACTACCGACCAGATCATGGAGCTGGTTCGGAATTCTCAGTCTCATTCTCAGTCTCCAGCCCCAGTTGCTGATACTCCGCGCATGTCTGTTTTTGCGCGTCTCTGCAGTGATTTTACCCATCTCGGAGGGAAGCCGTTCAGTGGCTCCGAGAATGTCTTAGAGGTCCAGGCTTGGATTCGGATATGCGAGCGCATTTTCACTCGTATGGATATTCCGGATCATGACCGTGTTCTTATTGCTTCTAGTCAGCTTCTGAGTCGTGCCCTGGATTGGTACGAACTACTTATTGCCGAGGTCGATGAGACCACACTTACTTGGGCTCAGTTTCGTCAGAGATTTGAGCTCAAACTCATCCCAGAGTCAGAGAAGAACTCCCTTGCTCGCCGCTTTCTTGATCTCAAGCAGGGGAAGTCCTCCGTATCCGACTATGTCTCTTCCTTCGAGGCCCTGTCCAAGTACGGCCTTGAGTTTATTGCTACTCCTTATAAGAGGAACCTCAAATTTGTTGAGGGCTTGAAGAAATATCTGAAGAGGCATCTTATGCTACAGCTTGAGCTCTCATTCGAGAAGCTAGTCGATGCAGCCCTACATCTTGAGTCAGTCGAGATGGATCATAGTGATGATGATCGTGGGGGTTCCAAAAACCCCAACCAGAAGCGGGGTCCATTTCAGAAGAACAAGCCTTGGAACAAGAAGAAGAAGACTGGCAGTTCTGCTGTCCAGGCTCAGCCTCAGACTCAGCCTCAGATTCAGTCACAGCCTAGTGGAACCCGTCCTCCGAGGAAATGCTTCAACTGCGGTTCTCCAGATCACTTTATTCGAGAGTGTCCCAAACCTCTCTATTGTACCTTTTGCAAGAAGGAGGGACACAGGATCTCCACTTGTCCTATTGCTCCAGCTAGTGCCAAGCCTGGCAAGCTTAATGCTGCCAAGGCTCCTGCATCTTCAGCTCGGCCTCGAGGTATGCATCCTTCCGTTCTCGAAGGTTCTATTTTATTTCATGGTAGATCTTGTAGAGTTCTCTTTGATACGGGTGCCTCTCACTCATTCGTATCAAAGGAGCTAGTAGATGCTTTATCCTTAGATGTTACTTGTCTGGTTTCTTCCCTAAGGATTGTGAATCCCATCGGCGGATCCGCGACCCTTAGCTTGCTTTGTGAGAATGTTGATATTGATCTTTGTGGATTTTCTTTCCGTGCGAATCTGCATGTTATGGAGTATTTGGGATTTGATATGATTCTTGGCATGGATTGGCTCGCTCAGCACGACGCCAAAATTATTTGTTCGGAGCGGATATTATTTCTTCGTCATCCTGACTCGTCCGCTCCATTAGCTATTGCTCTTCAGGATGTTGGGATTTCTGATGTTACTTTATTTTCTTTTGATTCACGAGATGAGGATTTGGACATATCTCGTATTCCTGTCGTTCGGGATTTCCCCGATATATTCGAGCCAGTATCTGGCCTGCCGCCAAAGCGGGCCATTGAGTTCCGCATCGATCTCATTGCAGGCTCCCACCCAGTTGGGCGTCCTCCCACGAGGATGTCTACTAAAGAGAATGAGGAACTCAGGAAGCAGTTAGTGGAGCTTGAGGCGAAGCAGCTCATTCGGTCCAGTTCTTCGCCATGGGGTGCTGCTGTGGTCTTCGTTAAGAAGCCCGATGGCTCTCTTAGGCTTTGCATTGACTATCGCAAGCTTAATGAGTTGACCATCAGAAATCGTTATCCATTGCCACAGATAAACGATATGTTTGATCAGTTGAGCGGTGCAAAGGTCTTTTCACAGCTCGACCTTGCCACCGGATTTCATCAGCTCCGAGTTGCGGAAGATAGCATTCCTCTTACCGCTTTCCGCACTCGTTATGGTTCTTTTGAGTGGTTGGTCATGCCATTCGGCTTGACGAACGCACCGGCTTTCTTCGTCGATCTTATGAATCGAGTATTCCGGGAATACATCGATAGATTCATTTTGGTATTCATCGACGATATTCTTATTTACTCTAGATCCGAGGCAGAGCATGCTCATCATTTGCGGATTGTCTTGGATACTCTTCGTCAGCATCAGCTTAAGGCCAAGCTCTCCAAGTGCCATTTCTGGGAGAGCAAGGTCAAGTTCTTGGGCCATATTGTATCATCGGAGGGTGTTTCTGTCGATCCTGCCAAGATCGAAGCTATTCAGAATTGGAAGCAGCCCGAGAACGTTCATGATATTCGCAGTTTCCTTGGTCTGGCGGGTTATTACCGTCGGTTTGTCAAGGATTTCTCTTGAGTTGCACTTCCTCTTACGACGCTGACTCGTAAGGGTGTTCGCTTTATTTGGTCTGATAAGTGTGAAGCTTCTTTTCAGCGATTGAAGGAACTTCTCACTCATGCTCCTATTCTTGTGGTTCCTGAGAGTAACCAGGATCTGGTTGTTTACACTGATGCTTGTGGTAGCGGGCTTGGTGCTGTGCTTATGCAGAAGGGATCGGGTAGTTGCTTATGCTTCCAGGCAACTGCGTCCGAATGAGGTTCGCTATCCTACTCATGATCTTGAGTTAGCAGCTATCGTCTTTGCCTTGAAGACGTGGCGTCACTTTCTATTAGGCGAACGCTTCACTCTTTACACCGATCACAAGTCACTGAAGTATCTATTCAGTCAGAGGGATCTCAATATGAGGCAGCAGCGATGGCTTGAGTTTCTCGCCTCATATGATTTAGATATTCAGTATACCCCTGGCAAGGGTAATCGAGTTGCAGATGCGCTCAGTCGCAAGCACTCGACGGTAGTTTCTATGATGATTGCCGAGTGGGATGTTCTTGAGACTCTATCTTTATGTGATATTAGAGATCGAGCTCCACCATCTGATTCTCCGGTCTTATTATTCAGCTTGGAAGCTCGTCCTGTCTTATTGGATCGCATTGCCCATGCTCAGCGGCAGGATCCAGACTTATTGCATCTTATTTACCTTCTCGAGTCGGGATCTAGTGATGAGACATTGCTGGATTATTCTCTTGATTTTCATCGGTGTCTTCGTAGGAAGAACCGTATTGTTGTACCATCTGATTTATCACTTAGGCGTGACATTCTAGACGAGTGTCATCGCTCTAAGTACACTATTCATCCCGGTTCGAGTAAGATGTATGCCGATATGTGCCGGCTATATTATTGGGAGGGTTTAAAGAGAGATGTTGCAAGTTATGTAAGCCGTTGCATGACCTGTCAACAGATCAAAGCCGAGCATCAGTGTCCATCTGGTCTTCTTCAGCCGCTAGAGATTCCATTATGGAAATGGGATCAGATATCCATGGATTTTATTGACGGTCTGCCTCGATCGAGGTCAGGCCATACTTCTATCTGGGTTATTGTTGATCGCTTGACCAAAGCGGCTCACTTTATTCCTATTAAGTCCACTCGGACTGCTCCTCAGCTTGCCAAGCTATATGTGAAGGAAGTCGTTCGACTTCATGGCATTTCTAGCTCTATCGTCTGTGATCGAGACACTATCTTTACTAGTCACTTTTGGAAGTGCCTACAGTCCGTTTTGGGTACAAAGCTGAATCTCTCGACTGCTTATCATCCTCAGACCGACGGTCAGACGGAGAGGGTGAATCGTGTTTTGGAGGATCTTTTGCGCTGTTGTATTCTGGATTTCGGAGGTAGTTGGGAGGATCACTTACCGCTTGTAGAGTTCTCCTACAACAACAGCTATCAGTCTAGTATTGGCATGGCACCTTTCGAGGCTCTATACGGAAGGCCATGTCGCTCTCCTGCTTGTTGGTTAGAATCTGGCGAGAAGCTTATTCTTGGTCCAGATTCAGTTCGGGAATCTTCTGAAAAGATTGTTCTTATCCGTCAGAGAATGAGAGAGGCACAAGACCGCCAGAAATCCTACGCGGACAACCGTAGGAAGCATCTTGAGTTCTCCATTGGCGATTCTGTCTTTATTCGGATTTCTCCTATGAAGGGGGTTGTGCGTTTCAGCTCTACAGGGAAGTTGGCTCCTCGCTATGTTGGACCCTTTCCTATTACGGAACGCATCGGCCCTGTTGCTTATAGAGTGGCTCTACCTGCTCATTTCTCTGGAATACATGATGTGTTCCATGTTTCTCAGCTTCGCAAGTGTGTGCGCAATCCTGATTCTATTATCGAGCCTCACATCATACCCGATTTGGAGATCTCACCCGATCTGTCTATAGAGCAGCAACCTCTTCGTGTGCTTGATTCGGAGATCAGACGTCTTCGAAACAAAGAGGTTCCGCTTGTGAAGATTCAATGGTCGTCTAATCCTAAGGACTGCACTTGGGAGACCAGAGAATTTATCGAGCGTACTTATCCTGGTTTTCTTTCATCTTCTGACATGGGTGAGCATCTATATTTTATCTTCTGTATTCCTTGTGTGGATTAGATGTTATAGACGACTTCTATATTTAAGGAATTGCGGGGACGCAATTTTCTTAAGGGGGGAGTCTGTAACAACCCTGAGATTGCAATTACCGAATGATAAGTTAAAAATTATGATTTTAAGTTAAATGGGGGGCTAAACAAATTTTTGCGAATTTAAATTTGCAATTAGTTTGCAAATTAAAATATTTTGGGTTGAAATGGGGAATTTTTAAATAAAAAGTGATTATGGGTTAATGGGCCAAATGAGATAATTACATGGTTTTAATTAAAACTAGAATGCTTATTAGGATTTTTGTTCACATGATAACTTAGAAAATAAACTAAGTCCTAATGGGTTTCTAAACCCTCTTACCATAACCCATTAACCAACCCACTTCTATTTAATATCTCAAACCCCTCTCATAAACCCTAACCCTCCTCCTCTTCATAAATTCCTAAAACTTAGATCTAAACAAAATTAATGGCCTCCATTTAGAAGCTCCATCTCCTTCTCTTCATAAATTAGTTTAATCCTAAAAGAAAAAGAAAAGAGAAGAAGAAAGGTAATGCAATCTCTCCTATTCTCTAATCCTCCTTCTTGATCCCCATTTATCTCTATCTTGTAGTAATTATTATTTTGTTTTCTTTGTTGATTTTGGGTCCATGAAGCATCTTGATCATTGCTTTGGGGTTGAGGAGTTTGGCTTGCTTCATATTGTGCACTCAAACCATTTGATACTTTTCTTCATTAAGGTAATTACTATGGATTAGTAATTAATGCTAGTTGTAATGCTAAGCTTTGGCCTTGATTTCCTTTAATTTAGTGTAATAATCATTATATGATGATTAGTGATTGTTATTAGTGAAAATTTTGATGCCCAAAATTGAAAAAAACACCCCTAAATGTCAAAAAAATGCAAAAGATTGCTGGCTGGAATTGTGTGCAGGCTGAAATAGGGCTGAATTGATGATCTGGGTGCACCAGAACAGATCTGGGTTGCACCCAGGCTCTGCCCAGGTGAGGCTAGCCCAGCTGGGCTAGCCAGAAGCAGGCCAACCCACCATGGGCTGGCCCTATCTATTGAACCCCAGCCCGCATGGGGTGGGGCTCCCCAGCCCAGGCGGGCTGGGGCAGATATACACCCAGCCCGCGTGGGCTGGGTGCTTCTCCCAGCCCGCGTGGGCTGGGCAGATACACCCAGCCCGCGTGGGCTGGGTGCTTCCCAGCCCGCCTGGGCTGGCCAGATACACCCAGCCCGCGTGGGCTGGGTGCTTCCCAGCCCGCGTGGGCTGGGAAATAAACCCAGCCCGCGTGGGCTGGGTGCTCCCCAGCCCAGGCGGGCTGGGACTGCTGCTCGCCCAGCCCGCCTGGGCTGGCGGGCTGGGGCGGACTGACGCGGGCCGGGCCCGCGTTCAAAAAAAAAAAAAAAAAAAAAAAATCAACTGTTTTTACCAGTTTTCTGCCTCCACTTCGTGATGCCGTCCTGATCGGATACCAAGTCAGAATTCGACGTTTTTGGTCTCGTTGGAAAGGGGGAGTTCCGAACTCCATCTCTGGAAAATTTGGGCAACATTGGAGTTCGTTTGGTACTTCGATTTTCGTGCCAAAGTTAGACTCTGGTCGTTGTTGTAAAACAGTATGAATCTTTCTCTGGGTTCAACTTTGAGACGTCGCTGCCACTTCGTCTCAACTCGGAATCCAGAAATTCTTTTTGCATCTTAAAGTAGGGATGTTGGACTATATGTCTACCAGTTTTCATGCCATTTGGACACAGTTTGCTGGTCCAAATAAATTGCCGAACTTGGGTTCGCAGCAGTTTTTGAATGGTTTCAAACACTTGGAATATTTTTGATGATTTTCTGGTTTTCGAATATTTTTGATGATTTTCTGATTATCGTCGATTTCTTTGAGATTTGTCTCTGAATTTCGTACACGGGCTTTATAAAAAGGATTTAAAAGGATTTTTCACTCCAAAATGGCTTTTGAAAATTATTATATAATATTATTTTTAATTATTAAATTAATTACTCCATAATAGGAGACTTTTCAAAAGACCATTTTAAAAGTGATTTCGAAATCAATTACAAATCCGTTTTACACCATTATTTTCTATAATAAAAATCTCACACTCACTTTTAGCACGTTGAGCGAAGTGGAAAGGTGCTTAAACGGTTAGGAAATATCCGGCCTATGGAAACCGTGTGTATTTTCTTTCTGGTTAATCCCCGACCTATTCGATTGATCGTTTTGACCTTTGGGTCTAGTCTACCGATGATAGGAGGTGGACTTTTTATTGTTTGGAGTGTGAGCTTGCTATTGGTTAGGAAACCGTTTAGTGCGGACGTGGGGTATGGGACTCATTGTTAACACTTTACGGGTTCCTCTCCAAGAAGTTAGTGGCACATTAGCCTCTGGGCGGCCAGTACTGGACCTCTGGGTCACCACGCCTCTGGGCAAACGTCTCTGGACACCTGCTCTATGGAGCAGTTTTTATTCGGATGTGCCTCTGGGCCTTTATCCTTCTGGGAAGGATCTTGCCGTTTCGCGCGTTCCGCATCTGTGCGAGTGATCGATCACAACTCTACAGTACTTGGCAACAACGACTCTGGTCGGTGCACGTGCAATATTTGTATTATCTGATGATTTTTATATCCATTCGAGTATCGCCATTCGGTGTTGGTTCTATGGAACCATACGATGTAAGTGCGATTACCTTGTGGATTCACAGTGTCTCTGGACACTGTTTTTCAGTATTTGATGTCATTGACTTTTTAGTATATCCCTATTGCTCTTTGGAGCATCGATCTTTGCTTGGGCATTGATTTTAGACTCTGGTCACTTTTGGGATTATTACCTATGAGCAACTTTATATAGCTTTGGCTACGCCGATGATATGAGGCGATTTTATTTATTTAACACTTTGGTGTTTGTATTCTCTTTGGAGATTTTTACTGTTTATTGATGATTAGGGATCGTCATTATATTCATGTAGTCCATATTACTCTTCTCTTTGGACAAGTATTGTTTTATTTATGTACTGCATTATTATATATATCTCAGTTATTACTGATTATTTAGCTAGCCTGACCCGAGTGTTTTCGCTCGGGTCAGACCGAGTTGTTTCAGGTTAGGTCTCTGGACTTAGCTTATGTGCTTCTGCTTGGACATCATCTGCTATGCTGATAGATAGCGCTTTTATTTGTCCACTATTCCGCTACTCTGTTTTATTCGGACTTTGATATGTACATATTTTTGACTCACATATGTGAGCAGTGGCTTTGTACCCACTTATAGTATTTGGATCTGTATTGATGATGTATTGTTCTGGGATGTTATATCTGTTATGTGATTCTGTGATGATGATGTTATCATTTAGTATTATGCTTGTTCTGAACCTATTTTCCTTAGCCATTGTAATTTCGTTATAAATATCTATTGGATATGTCGAACCACTTTAGAAAAGAAAACCACCTATTCGACGTATTCAGTGGTTAGTTATAGCTTGATTACACATGGTCGCTTCCATTATACTCTATTCTCCATTCTAGTAGACGGTATTACTCCGTAATACTCTTTACTAGAGTGGGTCTCGGAGTGGGGCGTTACAAAACGCTCGTGTGACGACCCGACTTTCTCACCACAGAAAATCGCATCATGTTGAAGAAAGAAAGGGATAGAAGAAGAAAGGAAAGAAGAGAAAGAAGAAACAGCACTAGAATCTCAACAGCAGAACGAATAAATTATATTAATAACGTAAGTATTTACATAATATACAATATCAGTCAGAGATACACAACATACACATCAATATACTAGACAGTTATAAACACCTGTCTAATATTTACAAATTAATACAAACACAATACAGAGAACACACAGCGGAAACTATATATCTAACGCAGAAGCCACCTGCTCCATTGCTCCTCCAATATTCGTCAAACCTAACCTGAATCCCTTGGCTACTCGTAAAAATTGAGTACCCAAGAGTTTAAGAAAACAAAGATAAACTCCTGGTCAGACATGGGTCTGGTGTGAGTAACAGGTTAAGATTTCTTAACTTTAAAAACCCTTTTGAAAAGAAAGGTATCACGTAAGACTTCCCACATATAAACATGGAAAAGTTTTTACCTCACGCTAACCAAAACATTTGATTGGAAATCTGGTGATATTATAATAGTGTCTAGGGTTTTCAAGTAAAATACAGAAATAGCTGGAATGCTTACCTCTCACGTTCCAACATAGTTGGGCACAACTAATACGTACGGCACTTATTGGATTTTGGATTCCATACAATGGCAGGGCTACTGGGGTACCGCCCGTCGCAGTATGTAGCCTAGATCACCGTACCGAGGAGTACGCCCGCTCCCCTGCAACACAAGGCCGGAACCATTCCTTACTGAACAGTTCCGAACAAGACAACCCCGCAGTTGTTTGCAACCAACTGCCCACACAGCCGAATATAAAAGGACTTCTAGACAGGGGAAAATCTTGTCCTACTTGGGCATGACCCACTTAACCTTGCTGCACCTCCCCTGTTTTAGCCATTCCCGGTTGATGAGGCTTGAGGCTACGATTACCTTTAGAGAACACATCTCTTAGAATGCTCATCGTCCACCTGACGATGTTCTGAAAGCATTCAATCCATACAAGTTCGTTCCGGGTTCGAACGAAACCGAAGGCATTATCTCGTTATACTCATTTTGGAATCACCCTCAGAGTTAACGACGATAACCCTTGCATTCTGAATCTTCATCTTCGCTTGAGGTTCACGAACTATCGTTAATTTGGATCGATGTGGTTTTCGGATATCCAAATATGGAAACTTGATCCCAGTCTCATCGAAATCCAAAACGTGTCTTTTAGATCCAAGTTGTTTTAAAGTTTAAAACAATTCAGTTCAATATTATCTATATACACAGAGATAGATAATACACAACATCACAATAGATAATCAATATTATCATCACAACAGATAATCTATATTATCAACTCAAACAGATAATTCATATTATCAACTCAAATGCAACCATAGCATCCATATCACACCATATCACTTATCTCATATCTGAGATCTCACTACTCAGGGTAATCAGTATCAATCAACATTCATAAGCAATGACTTATTAATCCATTCTATAATTAATTTAAAATGAATTAAATTAATTACTTCTTCCTTAATTAATTTAAAATAAATTAAACTAATTACTCATCCATATAAATCTTGCTTACATATTCCTTAATTGATTATAAATCGGTTAATTAATTACCCTCAACAAATTACCCTAATTAATAATCTTGATTAATTATCCCTTAATTACATTCAAGTAATTAACCTCTAATTAATTCCAAAAATGAATTATTCCATAATTCAGTAATTAACCTGTAATTACTTCATTAATTAATTAATTACATTAATCCTTAATTAATTACATTAATTAATTCCTTTATTGATTAATTGTTCTTAATTAATCCATCCTTAATTGCATCATTAATTATTTAAATTAATGATCCATAATTATTTACTTTAAAATTATCCCACTAAATTAATTATCAATTATCCATATTGATTAATCACTCTTGATTAATCACATTAAGTAATTAACTTAATCAATTTCATCTTTAATTATCTTTAAATAACTCAATTATCAAAACCTAAATTAATTATTCTAAGTAATTAATTATTAATTACTTCCTTTAAGTAATTATTCTGCATATTGATTACATATTAATCGCACAAAGTAATTAATTTTCCAAAACTCCTCCGTTATCCAAGTATCCTTTAGTTAAATTACATCAAGTAATTTATCTTCTTAATTACTTCACTAAGTAATTATTCACTTTTAATTACATTGGTAATTACTTCTCAAATCAAACAGTGATTAATTTAAATTAATTAAACTTAATTAATTAACTTAATTAATCAAAATAAACTTAATTAATTACAACCAGTAATTAATTTCTTAATTACTTTCATTAAGTAATTACATTTAAACAATTCAAATGATTATCTTTAAATTAATTAATTCAATTAATCATTAAAATTAATCACATTAATTAATTATTAAATAATCCTGGGTTAATGGCCTTCATTAACCAATAACAAATCTCTATTACTTTTCTAAAGTAATTAACTGAATTAATCAATATTTATTACAATTTAATTTATCTATAAAACCCATTTATTACTCTATTATTTAGTTAATCAAGTGATAATCAAAACTTAATTAATTTTTAATTACTTGATTAATGAATTCAAGTCATTAATTAAATTAAATCAAATCTTATTTAATTAATTGATTTCTTAATTAAAATTTAATCAATTTTAATTAACTTACTAATCTTTTAATTAATTAAATAAAACCCTTAATTATTTAGTTAATTAACCTAATTATTAATTAATTAACTTAATTAATTACAAAACTTAATTACCTTAATCAAGTAATGAATTATCAATTATTAAGCTCTAATCAACTTTAATGTTAAACATTAATCTTATTCATGATTTAATTATCATTATCAAAATAATTTATAAACAATTTGCTTTTAAATTTCATCTAAATTCCATTTTAAATTAAGATTTAAAATGAAATCCATTTTTAACTTAAATAAGGTTTAAGTATTCGAAACCTTTCAATTTCATTTTTAAAGAATTACTTACCTTCCAAAGTAAGTTCAGAAAAAAATATTTTAACCCATGATCATTTAAATTAAATTTAAAATATACTTTAAATATTTCAAGTGGTTCTGAAACATTTAAATTCAAAAGCTTATTTCATTACAAACTAGAAATTCAAATCATGTTTCAGATTCAGATTCAAAAATTTAAATTTTAAATCCTGTTTTAAAATCTCATTTCAGATTTATAAAACACATGTTATAAAATACTAAAATATTCAAACTTAATTATAACATCAGAATTTATAACTTATTTTTTGAAAACTTTCAGATTCAAGTTCAAATTTGAATTCAGGATTCAATCCAGATTTTTAACTTAAATTTAAAAATCTAGTTTTAAATCTCATTTTCAGATTTACAAATCACTTTATTTCTACAAATTATTTACTTGAAGTCTGGAACTCAATTTCATTTGAATTCATAATTTAAACTTGCTTCAAATTTAATTAAAACCTTGCTTTGCTTCCCTTTTTATTTAAATTTAGTTTAAATTTAAATAAACCTGAAACTGAAAAAAAAACTACTCGAGCCATAAACTGATTTGCTTCGAGTCATCTTCCTCCTATCTTCGAGTAACACCCTTAAGCAACACGAGTATTCCTCGAGAACACTTCCCTTACAATTTTTCCAGAAACAAAATCACCTCCACATGACTACTGTGCACATGTACAAAACCCATGGACAATTTCCGATCATCAATGATGATCATCCTCATCCACCAACAACCCCTGAATCCAACTTGAACACCAACTCATCAGAATATCTCCAATTACCCAAAATCAAAAACCAGCCTCCCTTTAAACCTGGAAATACAGTACACCCCCAAAACCCCAAACCTGTCAACGGCCAGTTCTTCCCCCTCCGACCATCGTTTGAGTCGAAACTCCGTCCACAACCTTGTCATGGACCCAGCTATGTTTCCTCAAAGTGGCTTCACACTCGGTCAAAGAGAGAAAGAGAGAACGATCCTGCTTTCTAACATATTCAAAAACTAGGGTTACAGAACCAAAACCCTCACCGCTGCTAATCCAAAAATTTATTCCCCAATTTGATAATTTTAGTGAAATGCCTGATCACTCTACTCCATACAGAAGGAACTTCAAACCCCCAAATTTCCAAAACCAACAGAATTGCCCAAATTCACCTTTTCCAAATAAAAGTGAACTGCCCCCAAAATCTCAAACTATAAATTGTGTTTTCTGATTTAAAAATCATGTTTTCTTGAATGGTTTCAGATCACAATTTTAATTCAATAAATTAAGGAATTTCTGTTTTAAACAAATTCATGTTTCCTGATCATTTTTGTTTCCAGAGCAGGTTTGATTTTATTTTAACTTACTAAAAAAATTTAAGCTTAAACTTATGATTCAAACAAACTATTTTTGTTTGTAACCTAAATCATAAAAATGGCTAGATCTAGAAGTAGGGGTTTAAATTAAAAAAACTGAGTTTAAACTAGAAGTAGAGGGTCAAAGATATTAGCAAACTTGCACACATATCATCCCAATATCTACAGATAATTCATAGATATATATACAGAAACTTACTTATCCCAAGTCATACTCATCACAGAAATAAATCATGCAACCATGTTATACTTAAATTATTTAACAAAATGTTACTCGCCTAATTTTAACAGAGGCAGCCTCCTTATTATTATTTTTGAAAAGCTTTGAATCCTGTCTTTGATTAAATGTTGCAGTGTTACGCTAATTGACTGTAGTGCTACTGCTCTGGTTTTAAATTCATGCATGCTGGCTTTTAAATCTTTAAAATTTTGAAAAAGATGCAGACTTCAACTCAAGGTTGCTAAGCTGATGATTTCCAGAGAAATGCAGTTGATCTACAGGTTGATTGATTTTTCTTATGCAGGAATTTGTTTTGCAGGATTGTAAAGAAATGAAATTTTGAAAATCTTGCTACAGGATTTGTTTGCAATTAAAACTGAGGAGTGAAAATTTTAAGATTTGCTTTGAGGCAATTTTAGAGTTTTTAGATTTTTCTTCTTTGTTTTCAACTAGATTTTGATTTTAAAAGAGAATGAAGGGAAATAAAAATGGTTAAAGGGATGAAATTTATTTTAATTCAAAATAAATAAAATGATAAAATAAAACAATGACACTCGTCATGTTATTGAATTTGTTAGCGAACACTTGTATTTAGATTATTTAATAGGTTAACACTTGTCTCTTAATTAATTTAGTTATATTTTTAAATGAAAATGAATAATTTTACTTAATTTATTTTATACTTATATAAATATATGTGATTTTCTTATTTAAAGAAAATTGTAAATAATACAAATTATAAATTAAAACTTATTCAAATATTTCTAAGAATCTATTAATTTGAATTTCAAAATAAAATTCCAAATTCAAATTAATCCTTTGAATTCCAAATAAAATCAATTTATTCAATTTAAAATGAAATTTTCATTTTCTTATTTTAATTCTTTTTATATTTATGGAAAAATAATACATTTATTAATATGGCTTGAAAATAAAAATTTAACAAATTTTAAATGATTTATAAAGAGGTTATAAATCATTTTTGTTAATAAATAAATTTAAACCATATGCTATTTTGTATTTTAAACTTATATATAATATTTTCAAATCATATTTACTAAATAATATTTATAAGAAATAAAACAAACTTCTTATTTAAATTTAAACAAAAAATTAAGCTAAGATAAATTTTAAACAATTTAACATTTATTTTAAATATTTACAAACCATATATTTATTAATTTAAATGACTTTGAGAACCTTAAAATTAATTTAAAACATAATTTCCCAATTACTCAATAAATTATTAGAATTTAAAAACAAAACTTTATTTATTTATTAAATTCTAAAACAAAGATTATCTATAATATATATACAAATATATATATATATATTATAATTTAAAACATTTATTTTAACTTTTAAAAGATAAAAAAATCACAAATTAAATATTTATTTAACCGGATTATTAAACAAAATCATATATTATTAATCAATTATCATCAAATCAATTTAATTTTTATATAAAGATTATTAAATTAATATTGTCAAAAATTTCGAGATATCACAGCTCGTCTCGTGCTCTACTCTCCACTCGAATACCATCAAACTTGGCCTCACAAATCTTGAGAAAAATGCATGTGAACGGCAAATGTTCATCATTGATTTGCCGTTGATCCGTTGCGTGAAATCTAATAATAACCGTTGGATTGATAGCTCTCATCGCACTCTACAACTTCGTAATTGAAAGTTTTTTGTAATTGTGGATGGATCGTCAAAAAAATGAGGAAGAACGAAGTGTATTTCTGGCCATGGAAACTTAGGTGGCGGCTAGCCCTAGCAAAATTAGGGTTTTAGCAAAATGAAGAAAAAGATGGCCTTTTATAGAAAATTTACGTGGACTATTCATCCGAAAAATTTCCGAACTCGAAACGAAGCATGCCGTCTAGCATTTATAATATTTTACCCCTATTTCGAACACAATGGAATATATATCGGGAGCCAATTCGATCGTATTTGGAAGATAGGTTTTCGAATCGACTATTTCAAATTTAAAATTCACTTAAACAGATTTCTACGCGTTTTAGCTCGCCCTGGACAAACCGCAAATCCAATTGACATGAAATTTGAAATCTTACAATAACATAAAATTACGGATGTAATGAAAATAGTTTCGTCAAAATCCGAGACTGTTTAAAAAATGGCTATTTTTACTCGTCAATTAAATATTAAAATATTCAATTTCTATCATTTAACTTTTAATTCAATTTTAAAAGTACTGTAATTATTCTAATTCAAATAAGGTTTAATATAAATTTATAAATCATTTTCATTCACATTAAATCCAATTTCCAATTATTTACGCAATTTCAAATATTAAATCAACAATTTAATTATCCAATTAAATCCTTATATTTCAAATATTATTTATTCAGCTTATAAACTTGACTTTTAAATATTTAAAATTAATCAAATATACAAATTTCAAATGACTGAAATTCTGGTCGTTACATTCTCTCCTACTTAAAAGAATTTGATCCTCGAAATTACCAAGTAAGAAAAAGTCACAAAATCCATTAACATTTCAAAATAATTCATTCAAATTAGATTTACCTAAAGTTTAAACTTTTTAACTTTCCTCAAAATCGATTAGGTAAACTTACAAAAACTTTTGTAAGTTTTCAAATCTATTTAGTTATCTTTTAAAACCAACTAATATCATTTAACTTTATAACTCAATATCAAAATTTTAGTTATCACAAATTTTCTAAAAAATTCTAACGTTAAATTTTCAAAAAATTCGCCAGCATCTCCTATGCGCGGTTCGGTCGTAGTTGGATCACAACACACACACACACAGATATATATATATATATATATATATATCACAAATATACATATCATCATCAAGGATGAGGCATCCCGAAGGGAAAAAAGTATAAAAGTACGATATGTAATCCGAGATATGTACCTTATATATTATTTGCGAGCATATACGGCTAATATAGCACGACAGCGAGCTCCAAAAGCGAAGCAAGCGCCATTCGCACCTATTAAACACTCAACAAACAAATGAGAAACATGTATATATGAAAATAATATTAATATACAATATATACCAACAACTATATATGCCAATATAGCAAATGCAATCACCACAACAAATCCAACCATTAAACATCTATCATCTAATAAAGCAATATCCATCCAATCAATCAATAACCAAACCAATATAAACTCATTTTCTCATTAACATTCATTGAATTGATTTTCAATTTAATCACATTTGATTCATTAACATTTGATTTACTAACATTCATTCATTCATATTCAATTAGTTTACATTCACTAATTCTTTTCATTCATTTTTCAAGTTGGTTCACTTCCAATTTGGATTCGATTATTTAACTTTCAATTTCATTAACACTTAATGAATTTCCATACCATCAACTAACAACCAATGTATAACCAACATTACCAAATTAATTTAATTTACTTCATTTACTTTCAATTTGGTTTAACACTTTTAATTTAAATTGGTTTAACATTCAATTAAGATTGAATTCTAGTATTCACTATAATCACATTTTTATACAACACTTTCAACATTATTATTGATTCACAACTTCCTAACTTAAGTTTTATTCAATTCTTAATAACAACGTTTCCAATGCTAATTCATTTTACAAATAAAGTTGAATTTCTTTATATAACTCAAATTCATATTCATTTAATTCACTTTATTAATTTACTTCAATACCAAAATCAACTTCATTCAACATTACTTAAGTTATATTTCATTTCAACTTCATTTACATTTAATATACAAGTTAAGTTCACTACTAATTTACTTCAAATTCTATTTTATTTAACTTTTACTAAAGTCAAGTTCATATCACTATTCAAATTCAGATTTTGTTTTGCTAAACAAAATTGTTTAACCATTTTAACAATTGGTTTTACTTATCTTTTCTCACTTTATAAGCTATACAACTTATTATTATTTAGACATCCAAATTCATATTATATAATCACTTACCATTTAAATTAAATTTCCATTTCAATAACATATATAATCTAGTTAAAATCCAATTCAATTATATTTAACTTCCCTTTATAAATTTCAAATCATATATCTAATATGCTAACTTAAATTTATTTCAACTTTCCCAAAATTAAATCTTTACTTCATTTTATAAGTCCAAAACTTATTTTACTTATATTTATTAATTACAGCTCGGATTTCAAATTCAAATTTGTTTATCACAACAAAATTTCAATTTCAATTTATTATTGGTAGCAAATCCGTCACACAAAAACTCGAAAATGATATTGATGATGCTGCAGTCATCACCCTCATTATTTTCCAGCAACAGTAGTGAATTCAGTGCTTTATACTCTTTTTAAAATCCTTTTTATATTTACAAATCACACTTATAAATCTTTCTTATATAATTTCACTATTTTACTTCACTTATACAAGATCATTTCCACATTTATTTATCTTATTTAGAGTTATAACAATATAATCTCTTTAGCTTTTGAAAAAATAACTTTCAAGATCACCAGGATTCAAATTTTCAAATTCTTAATTTAAATCCTTTTTTATTTTTAACTCATATTTATAAATATATTTATATAGTTCTACTTCTTATATATAAGATTATTTCACAATTGTAAATCATATTAATTATAATTCCATATTTTTAATTCATTTGCTTATATAATTTATTCTCTTACACTTGTTGTTTTTATTTAGATTATTCAAACATCTTTCATTAACTTATATATATTCACATTTTCAAACAACCAAACAATCAGTTTATATACACTTTAATAATTCTTAAAAAATTAATCCTTTATATATAAATATAATCGAGGTAAAATGATTTCATTTACCCGATTTAAAATAATACTATGTCGACTTGCCTCGTTTAAATGTTTGGAAATCCCTATCGATAACGTGGCGTCCCACATCATGACCGAAATTCATAAACAACTCAACGAATTAGTAAACACAATATAAAACATTTTATATTCACTAACAAATACGTGCTCATATACATAATACACTCAACTTAATCTAGGGTGCTACTGTCCCTATCTATAATGAGTACACATCAAAGCTTAGGAATATACAAAATATAAGCTCTGATACCAGATGTCACGACCCGCAAATCCGTACCATCTGAATCGAAAATAATCCACACATATCCGAGCCAAAAAGCAAAGACTGACAGAAAGTCAAGAGAAAGAAAAGAAGAGAGAAGAAGAGAAGAGAAGAAAGAAAGAAGATAGAACCAAACAGAACAATACAGAATCTCACATCGCAGTAGAAAATATATGATATCATATCAATGATCTTTACAAAACAGAAATTGTATATACACACATCAATCAGAGTTCAACTATCAATCAACAGTTATCAGCCTGAATAGTTATAATAACCTATCCTCACAAATGCCGATAATTTAAAACAACTAAGCAATGCAGCGGATAATCAAGCTAATACGGATGTACGAAAATGAAGGCCTTCAGCTGTCATGTTGAAGCTTGAAAAGCATTAAATCTAGACCTGTAAATATACTCGGTCTGACCCCGAGCATTGAAAGGGAAGAACGCCCGGATCAGTCTGGTAAACCAGCGTGAGAAACACACTCAACTGAATTTACTAAAATACCAAACTTTTCCTTTATCAAAACAAAAGTATCTCGTAAGACAAGTCCACATATAAACATGGACATGTTTTTACCTTACGATAACTAAAACATTTCATATCAAACTCATGTCATATTATACTAGTGTCTAGTGTACAAATAATATTCAAAATAGCCGAAATTGTTACCATTATTAAATTCCAGCATACTATGCTCTACAAATAAAATGGCAAGTACATAGTAGAGTTTGGATTTCCATACAAATGACCAGGTGAAGGGACTACCTTCCAGCAGTACATCTCTAGAAGAATGTATTGAGAAACCATCACAAAGTTTCTCTACCAACACAAGACCGGCCCACCTCTATAACTAGATGGTACCAAATATATCATCCTTCGATCGTTACCGACCTTTACCGAGGGCCCTCTAAGCATACAAACCACATAATTGGATACACGACGTCATAGTGTATGAAGATATATCTAGAAAAGGATGTTCATATCCTGCTTGGGAATGACCCATTTATCCCTGCTGCATCTAACCCTGTTTTGGTCATTTTCAGTTGATGAGGCTAGAGGTAACGATTACCTTTCACAAATCACAATCATATCACTCTGAATGCCACACGGCCATTTCTATTGATTACTAATTGCCTTCCACAAAAATACAATCCTTAAGCTCATACATCTCAAGGAGGGTGTTAAGCTAAGAGAAGTTGCCTTCTCCGCCACCATTGATGTATGTTTGTAAAAACCAATGTACGTAATCTATAGAAATGCAATGTCAAACAAACATCCATACAAGTTGTCCAGGAACAGGAACCTAAGGTACTTTCCTACCACATCCTGTCGGGAAATCCCTAGGATTAGTAGCGAATAGTCCTTACATTGGATATTTCATAATGAAGAGACCACTGCTGCTGGATGTATATTGGAATTTTAAGCCCAAACGATCAACAAGAAATCCCCTACTAGAAAATCCGGAATATCAGTATCATCACAAGCAACATGCACAATCGTCGCATATACAATGGTCCGAAGTGGTTTTCAGATAAATCTGATCCCGGTCTCTTCGCACCAACAACGCAAAAGCGTTTCTCAACCTCACACAGCAACTAAGTCTCATATACTTATCACGTCTCCAACTTTCAACTTGCTATCCTTCGGGCCAAGAAGGAAGCTCGATAGATTGGAGTAATACTCTGCACCATATGAATCAACATCCTCAACACAAATGATAATCAAGCCTACACAGAAGGCAACGTACTAAGTGTACGACTAAATAGTTCCCACATCAAGTCGAGGAACTAAAATTTGGCTAATTTTTGATAGTCGGTTATTAAACTATCGAAGCAAACAAACAAATATTTAGCACCGTATACAATCTCTATGCCCTTTTAATTAATCCTTTATTAATTAAATCACTTGCCAAATATCCACATCAAATTATCTTTAAAAAGATATATTCTCAAAACCATTTCAACTTCTATATTGGAAAACATTTCCAAATACTTATTCAATAATAAGTAATTCCCAATTCTATTTATTTTCAATACTTAGAAAATATTGCATATACTTAAATCATAATTAAGTATATATTTTATTCTTTAAGGAAACCGTTCTCTTAAACATCTTTTTTTTGGATCAAAACGAATGCTGCGCAAAACATCATTACGACAGCCCAAAATCACTAGTATAGGGATTTGAAAATAAGATAGATATATAAATCCCAATACTTTACAAAAACATTTCCTTTCGAAAATCATTTTTTATAACAGCAGTGTTATAGTCCGTCATTTCCTTATTTCTCGAAAACGTCTATTTCAACAACGAATGTTGAAATCCATGGTTTTGATCCTTAACACATTTTAAACATCTTTAAACCATTTAACTCCATTTTAAAATATCACTTTCCAAAACATTTCTTTAATATATTATTCACTGTCCAAAATCGTGAATATAAATCATTTACCAAATTTAATACTATTCCAACATTTAATTTAAAGGATAATTCACTGTCGAAAATCATGAATAAATTTCCTTTAAATAAACTTCTATATTTACTTATCAAATTTAATTTATTTTCGATTTATAAAACAATATATATAAATTCCATTTATATTTTATAAAACTTCAATATATAAAATTCCTTTATAAATTAATTACGTTTAATAACTTAATTACATTCCAAAATCCAATTTAAAAGTTAATTACTTATAAATCATTTATTTTACAAATTCATTTATTTTATAACTTCACAATTATAAATCATATTCACTTATAAACTCCATTTATGACTTCATTTTAACATTTATAAAACTCCTTTATAATTCCATTATTTCGATTTATGAAAATTCATTTTTTATAAATCTCATATATAAACCTTTTATAATGAATCCAAAATCTCAATTTATACTATTTCACAAAATAGTTAACTTCCTATTTCAAAAATCATATTCTTATTATATTTTCCAAAAACCATCATTTTCTATATTTCACGAAAATCATAATTTTTATAACATAAAAATTATAATATTTATTTATTTAAAATAAATACATTCCTTTAACACTTCAAAATTCAACAAAACGTATATTTTCAAAATCATTTGAAAATCCTTTTAAATTTGGAAATCATTATTTAAACATTTTTAAATTCCAAAAATTGGCCCAATGTTGCAACGGCACTAAATACATCAATCACGGCATCCAAAACATCATATATCATATGATAACAGAATATATAACAATATTTGTAAAATAAATAATGGTGAGGATCCAGTTGGATACCTCCAACCTATCGCCTGTAACAAATATACATATTAGAATACGTGTACAATGTCCGCTTTAAAGCAGACGCGTATACAAAAGGGTCATCCGCTCATACACGGGAACGTATAGGGTCGTCTGCTCCACTAGGCAGGTATATATATCCAATCAATATATAATATATCATCCAAACAATTATCATATAATAAATTATTTCTCACTTATATAAAAATATCAGTGAGTCAGAAAGAGTGAGCTGTACTCACAATGGTTCCAATTGCGGTTGCAGTGTTTGTTCCGAATAAAATAAAACACGCGTTTAATTTTACCCAAAATTCACGCTAGCTCCAATCAACTTCATACAAGCTCCATCACGTAGTGTTCGCGAATACGAACACAATGCAATTTGTTTCATGCGAAACGGACCTCGTATAACAAAGTTATGATATTTAGAAGTTAATACGAATTTTAATATAATTAAATTTATAATTTCTTTTTATTTTTATAACCTTTTTTACCTAGGCCGTTCGTTTAGCAAAACACGATCCAAGCCGAACATAGCATCTTCTTCTGTGTTTGTTTGAACGAAAACAACCCATACGCCGCCTCTTTGCCCTAATTGCCGCGACCATCACCTTCACTTCCACGATGATCAGGTTATACCATTCAAACGCTCGTCTTGTGCTCTACTCTCGGCTCGAATATCATCAAACTCGGCCTCACAAATCTTGATAAAAACGCATGTGAATGGAGAATGTTCATCGTTGATTTGCGGTTGATTCGTTGCATGAAATCCAATCATATCCGTTGGATTGATAGCTCTCATCGCACTCTACAACTTCGTAGTTGAAAGTTTTTTGTAATTGTGGACGGATCGTCAGAAAAATGAGGATGAACGAAGTGTATTTCTGGCCATGGAAACTTAGGTGGCAGCTAGCCCTGGCTAAATTAGGGTTTCAGCAAAATAAAGAAAAAGGTGGCATTTTATAGAAAATTTACGCGCACTATTCATCCGAAAATTTTCCAAACTCGAAACGAAGTGTGCCGCCTAGCGTTTATAATATTTTACCCCTATTACGAACACAATGGAATATATATCGGGAGCCAATTCGATCGTATTTGAAAGATAGGTTTTCGAATCGACTATTTTAAATTTAAATTTCACTTAAACAGATTTCTACGCGTTTTAGCTTTCCCTGGACAAACCATAAATCTGATTGACACAAAATTTGAAATCTTACAATAACATAACATTACAGATCCAATGAAACTGGTTTTGTCGAAATCCGAGAATATTTGAAAAATGACTATTTTTACTCGTCAATTAAATATTAAAATATTTAATTTCTAGAATTTAACTTTTAATTCAATTTAAAAGTACTATAACATTATTCTTATTCAAATAAGGTTTAATATAACTTTATAAATCATTTTCATCCATATTAAATCCAATTTCCAATTATTTACGCAATTTGAAATATTAAATCACAGTTTAATTATCCAATTAAATCCTTATATTTCAAATATTATTTATTCATCTTGTAAACTTAACTTTTAAATATTTAAAATTAATCAAATATATGAATTTCAAGTGACTGAAATTCTGGATCGTTACATCGAAGCTATTTAAATAAATAATCATATTGTTTAAAAATATTTAAGGTAAATGTTTAAATTGTTTAAATTATATTTTAGCTTAAGTTTGTATTTAAGTAAAATTAATAAAAAGGTTTGTTTTATTTTCTTTTTAAAGTACTGCTTGATAAATATGATTTGAAATTATATATATAAGTTTAAAATACAATTTACATATGATACATTAATTTGTTTAAATAATATAAGTAATCTACAAATAATAAGATAATCTCTTCTATAAATTATTTTAAACTGGAAAATTGTTATTTAAAACAATATTAATAATGTGATATAATTGAATTTAACTTGATTTTTTTAAAATCTAATTTGAAATTGGAATTTGGATTTAATTTTGAAATTCAAAAGATAGATATTTTAAAATGTTTTTGGATTTTAAAATATATGTATAAGCTTTTATTTGTATATGTAGTTTATTTTATTTTCTTTAAAAAGAAATTTATATATAATTGAGAATTAGTGGATTAATATAAAGGCTTTATTATTTAAATTAAAAATAAGTATTAATTACTTAAATGACAAGTGTTAATTCATTAAGACACCTAAATGACAAGTGTTAATTAATAAACTAGTGTAATGACAAATGTTAAGGGTTTTTACAAGTGTCTTTTATTATTTTCATTTTCTTTTATTTTTATTTAATCACAAATTTAACTTATAAATACACATGCTTCCTTCCCTTAATTCTTTTTCTATATTCTCTAATAAAAAACAAAGAAAAACTCAACCTGTAAAATTTCTCAACATAAAGTCTACTAATTAAACACTGCCTCACGAACCAGAAATCAAAAATAAAATCATCAACCTGTAATCAAATTTGCAAATCAAAGCCTGCAGGCATTTCTTAAAACCTGGGATAAATCTAAGCCTACATTCATCTTCAACCTAAGATATAAATTAAAGCAGTTCATATTTTTTTCAACTAAGTCTGAAACCACCTCTACAACAAATTTCAACAAGCATTCTTCAGCAACTCAATTTTTTGAATAAAGGCATTTTATTTCAGCATTCAAGTTTTCACAATTTTAAAACTGTTGCAAAGGTGCTCTGTTCATCTTCTTTAATCAGGCGGGTAACATTTTTTTTAAAAATTAAGTATAAATCTGGTTGCATGATTAATATCTGGAATAAGTATGTTGTGTGTATATATATAAGTGCATTTTTCCATGTATATATATGATGTGTGCACAAATCAGATTTCTGTGACATTCCTATTCTTTGTTTTCAAGCTCAAAAATTTAATCGAAAATTCATGTTCTCTTGATCTAGTCACTATTAGAACTTAGGCTTCAAACTAAATTTGTTTGTTTAATCATAGAGAAGGTTTTAAAATTTTATTTACGTTAAACTAAAATTGAAATCTCATTGGTGACTTAAAAGGATAGAGCAAGTTCAAGATAAGTGAATACTCAAACATCTTAATTTATAAATTCAGATATATAAACTGAATACCTATCCAGAAACTTGATTTTTTGATGTAAAATCATTATTTTTAGTTGGGGAATTTCTGAGATAATCGGTATTGGAGGATTTTGTGGTTTTTGCCATTTTTTGGCTATCGACGTGGTGGTCGGCACCGAGGTTGTGGTCGAAGGTGGCTGGTAGATGGAAGGTCTCAGGAAAATTAGGTTAAGATTTTTCTAATGGCCGTAGTGACCAGGGGATGGCGATTTAGGGTTTGGGAAGCTATTTGGTACGTCGTTGTTGTCAAGGCATTTGTGGCAACGTGGGTGCTCCGAAATGATCTGCTTGGGGGAAAAAATAAAGACTGGAGGTCAAGGCATCTATGGCGAAGACGATGATGTTCATCGTGGTCGAGATCGTCGTGGATGGATGAGTTTTTCGATGATGGTTGTTCCAGCACTGGGATGATGGTTCGATTTTGACTCGAGGCTGGAATTGTCGTTCGCAGTGGACGATCGTGTAGGCGAGATCGGTTGTGGTTTGTCTATGGTCGGAGAGATGACCGTAGGTGGTCAGAGCCACCGTGCATGTGCATGCATGTGCATCAGTAATGAGTTCTGTTTGAAGATCGGGGAAGATAGTGTTGTCGCTCGGGTCTGGTTCGTGGGTTTTCCGTGTTCGACTCGAAGATCTGGATGTTGCATGTTTCTTTCGTGAGTAGCTCGTATAGGATCTAGGGGATCCATAGTGTTAGGCTCGGGTTTGTTCTATAGGTATTTTGGTTTCTAGATTTAAGTTTTAAATTTAAATAAAAGCAGAAACCAAATTGCAGAACAAAAGTAAAAATGTATTTTATGAAGTAATAAACATGTTTTAAAATGGAAGATCAAGATGTTAAGTATGGGGTTCCAAATAAATTTTGTATCCTGGTTTTGAAAATAAATAAAGTTTTTTTTAAAATGAAAACAAAGTTTTGAATTTAAATAATTTGGTTTTTAAACACCTATAAATTTGTATATAAGATAAGAGTTTCTTTAACATTTGATTTAAAAAGTATTTAAATTATTTTAAATTTTGTTAGAGTTAAATTTGCAATCATTTTTAAAACTTAAATTTGAAATGAAATTTGAAAGTAAATTTAAAGTAAAAGGTTTCAAAGGCTTTTGTAAATGAAAATTAAGTCACAGATAAGGATAGTATTTTTATCTTAAAGTAAATTAAGGTTAAATGATTTAAGATCAATTAAATTAATAAGTTAATTAAAGAGTAATTACTTAATTTAATTAATGTATGGTTAGGATTAAATAATTAAGGGTTTAAGTTAATTAATTAAAGGTTAGTTTATTTATAATTAAGGATCATTAATTAGATAAGTTAAGACTATTAATTAATGGTTAGAAATTAATTAATTTATAATTAATAATGGTTAATAAAAGCATAATTACTTAAGGATAGTAATTAAAGAATTGTCAATAATTAATGAGAGATCATTAACTAGGGATCATAAAATGATTAATTAATTGATCGATTTTTAATAATTAATTATATTAATTAATTAAAAATGATCATTTGTGGAATTGTTTAAGTATAATTACTTAAAAAAAGTAATTAAAGCGATTAATTATTCAGTGTAATTAATTAAATTAATATGATTAGTTTAAGTTAATTAATTAGTTTAATTAATTTAAAATATTCATTGGATGATGGGTTAAGTATAATTACTTAGTGTAATTTATAAATTGTAATTACATAGTGAAGTATTTAATGGGTAATTACTGGATGTATTTAATTGGAGAATGGTAGTAGTTTTGGGTTTAATTACTTTGTGTAATTAATAAGAAGGATAATTACTTAGTGGAAGTAATTAAGAATTAATTACTTAGTGTAATTAATTAAAGAATTAATTAATAAAAACTAGAAGTTAATCAAGTGATGTAATTAATTAAGGGTAATTAACTACTGATATGATTAATCAAGATTGATTAATGAATAGATTAATTAAAGATTAATTATTAAATATGACTAATAATTAATTAAAAAGTAATAAAGGGATCATTAATTTAATAATTGATGATGTAATTAAGGATTGATTAATTAAAGGGTAATTAATCTGTGAAGTGATTATGGAATAGTTAATTAATGTAATTAATTAAGAATTTATGTAATTAATTATAGTTGATTAATTATTGAATGTAATTAAGGTTAATTATTGTAAATGGTTAAGGATAATTAATTTTTGTAATTAATTAAAGGCTAATTACTTAATGTAATTAGAGAATTATTAATCAAGGGTGATTAATCAAGATAAATACTTAGAGGATGATTAATTACTTGATTTGTTATTAATTAATGGTTAAGTAAGCAAGATTCATAGTGATGAAAGTAAGTAATTTAATTTATTTTAAATTAATTAGAGATGAAGTGATTAATTTAATTCATTTTAAATTAATTATAGATGGTGTGACTAATAGATCATTGCTTATGGATGGCTGATTGATATTGAATGCCTTGATTGTTGATATCTCTGATGAGATATGTGTTGATATGTGGTATGAGATGCTTTGTTGAATGGTGGTGATACGAATTATATATTTGTGAATTATCTATCTGTGTGAAAATAGATAGTAGAATTGAATTTTTTAACTTTAAAACAACTTGGCTTTAAAAGACGGTGTCTTGGATTTCGATGAGACCGGGATCGGGTTTCTAGATTTGGATATCCAAAAACCACATCGATCCAAATTAACGATGGGTCATGAATCTCAAGTGAAGATGAAGATTCAGAGTGCAAGGGTTATGTCGTTAACTCTAAGGGTGATTCCAAAATGAGTGTAACGAGATAATGCCTTCGGTTTCATTCGAACCTGGAACGAACTTGTATGGATTGAATGCTTTCAGAACATCGTCATGTAGATGATGAGCATTCTAAGAAAGATGTGTTCTATAAAGGTAATCGTAGCCTCCAGCCTCATCAACCGGGAATGGCTAAAACAGGGAGGTGCAGTAAGGCTAAGTGAGTCACGCTCAAATAGGACAAATCTTCCCCTGTCTAGAAGTCCCTTTTGTTTCGGCTGTGTGGGAAGTTGGTTGCAAACAATTGTGGGGTTGTCTTGTTTGGGACTATCCAGTAAGGGATGGTTCCGGCCTTGTGTTGCAGGGGATTTAGGGTGGATCCTCGGTACGGTGATCTAGGCCACGTACTGTGACGGACGGTACCCCAGTAGCCCTGCCATTGTATGGAATCCAATCTCTAATAAGTGTCGTACGTTTTAGTTGTGCCCAACTATGTTGGAACGTGAGATGTAAGCATTCCAGCTATTTCTGTATTTTATTTGGAAACCCTAAACCCTATTATAATATCACTGGATTTCCTATCAAATGTTTTGGTTATCGTAAGGTAAAAAAATTTCTGTGTTTATGTGCGGGAAGTCTTACGAGATACCTTTTGTTTTCAAAGGTTTTTCAAAGTTAAGAAACTTTAACCTGTTACTCACACCAGACCCATGTCTGACCTGGAGTTTATCTTCTATTTTCTTAAACTCTTGGGTACTCAAATTTTTACGAGTAGCCAAGGGATTCAAGTCAGCTTTGGCGAATTTTGGAGAAGCAATGGAGCAGGAGGCGTCAGCGTTTGTGGATATTAAGTGTTCCGCTATGTTGGTATCTTTGTGTTGTTGTGTTGTATTTTGAGTTGTAATAACTAGGCAAGTGTTTATAACTGTCTAGAATGTGTTGTATAAGCTATGTAACTCTGATAGCTGTTGTATACTATGTAATATTTATGTGATTAATATAATTTATTCGTTCCGCTATTGAGATTCTGATCTTGTTTTGTTCTTCTTCTCCATCTTTTCTCTTTTCTATCACTTTCTTTCTTAATGATGATGCGTCTTTCTGTGGAGAGAAAGGTAGGCCGTCTCATTTGGTATCAGAGCGCTAGGTTGAGTGAATACCTAGGCTTTGGAGTGATTTCTTTCTTGATAGAGCGTACTTGTATTTATATATATATATATATAATTATTTCTACCTATTTGTTGGATTACCTGTTCAGGTTTTCCAGTATAAGTTAAAGAGGTAGGAAAGTTAGTGGTGTGCGTAACATGACTACCA
This sequence comes from Allium cepa, assembly GCA_030765085.1. Lineage (NCBI taxonomy): Eukaryota > Viridiplantae > Streptophyta > Magnoliopsida > Asparagales > Amaryllidaceae > Allium > Allium cepa. The sequence continues at coordinate 403,512,063 of CM060940.1, read as the reverse complement.
ATGGTAAGAGTCTGAGTGTTGAGGTTGGAAGAGTATCTGTCGAGACTGTAGACCCAATACCGTCTCGAGTGAGCTTTGTTGTGGTGTAAGGATTTCACCAATCTCTGAAGGAAGCCTTTTTGAGGTTCGGAGTCCATCTTTGAGGTACAAGTTTGGATGAGTAGAGTTTGGATCTTTCGGATGAGCAGAAGCGAGAGATGGTATCTTAGTAACTTCAGGAAGGAGCAACTGCGTGGGGAGATGCAGTGACAATGGATGTTTCCGAAGATGTTTCTTTTGGAGAAAGTTTAAGGAAGTGTGCCTGCATCCGTGTTGAGGCTGGGCTCGGCAGGGTGTTTGTGTTTGGTTTGAGTCCCAAGTTTCTTGAGGAGATTTCTTCCCATCTCTAGGGTCTGTGTGGGATTGGATGATATGGCTTTGAGGTTCGAAGAGGTTTGGATAGGAAGTCCTTGGCATCTGCGTCAGCAGTACGGCTCAGAGTGTTATGTGTGCCGGTAAGAAGGTCATATGACTAAGCAGTTTTTTAGATGTGGAGTTCAGAAGCAGCAGAGTAGATCCATTTCTTCGACGGATTGGCTTGATTAGCATAAGCTGTTATGATTGATAAAGAGAGATCTGTTTCTTTGAAAATTAGTCTGGGTTGATCACAAAAGTGACTTGCGATGGTTGAGTGTTCTCTAGGGTAATCTTTTGCTTGGATCGAGGCATCTCTAGGGTATGGAAGTTGTCAGAGATTCTTCCGGATGACTTTGTAGAGGTCAGAGGCTTGCCATAGCATCTGGAGATTGAGTTTTCGTATCGACTGGGATTCCAGGAGTGGTGTCGGTGGTTCAGCGTAGTAGAAGGATGGTTCCTAGAGAGAGGGTTTGGTGAAGCAGCTTAGGTTTTCATGGTACTTCTGGCTTTTCTCTTTATGTATCTGGTGAATACGTATTGTAACGACCAATAAATTTCGATGATTAAATTTGTTAAATTTATAAGATTTGTAATTTAATATAGAAAGAAATGAAAATCTTATAATTTATATTGGAGCGAATGTTAGAAATTAAATGTTGCAATGGTAAATAAAATCAATTCTTGACAATTGGAATGAAATCCAAATAAAGAAATAGTGGAAAACATTATAATTTGTTAATTAAGTATGATTGTGTAATTAATACTAAAAGAAATAAAATTTGAAATAGTACTAATGAAATAATAACTAAAATGAATTGCAACTGTATAAATGGAAGTAAATTGTTAATAAGTGTATGTAAATATTGAATTAATTAATGGAAATAAAATCTAAATGTATGTTTGGATAGAATATAAGTGAATGCAATTAGTAGTATGGAAATAAGTGCCAACATTGATTTGTAAGTAATAGAGGCTTACTTATGTGACTAAAGAGTAACAATAATGTTTATTGTAGGTTACCTATTCATTTAGATGGTTAATTGGAATTGGAGATAAATTGTAATAAATGTAAATAAATGTTACATTTGTGTGAAATGTAATACAATGGTTAGGAGTTGTTAGAATGGGTATATTAAAGTAATGAATGGGAAAAAATAAGGTAACTAAGTTTATATAGTAGTACTGAACTTAATAAAAAGATTTGAATTAAAACGAATCAATTAATATATGTTTTATTTCTTTAGTATGTTGCATAAAATTTGGAAATCAAACTGCAATTAAAGGAAATTTGGTAATACGTTATTTGGAAATAAATTTAAGAGTAGGATAGCAACTATTATAAATTACCTAATTAATTGGCCAGTGAATTTAGTGGAAATAAAGTTCATTTAAATGTTAAGTATTATAATGTTATTATTGATAGAAACGTTACTTTAATAATTATTAGTATAGAAACGGAAGTGTGAATGTAAATTTAATAAAAGCGAAAATTTATTTTAAGTAGTAATTGATGTACTGCGGAATAAGTTCAAATTATGTTAATTGAGAAATTAATACGTAATGTATGTAAAGTAGTTAGTAGAGTGCAAATTTAATGTTGTAAATTTAATAGAATGTAAAGTATTTAAAAACCTTAATTAATGTGTTCGATTGATAGAAGTACACATTAAAAACGTAATATTTATTCAAATTAAGGTGTAAATTGGCATATATTAATGCAATGAAATAAAAATTAGCGTTATATATTGAATTATAATCTGGATTGAAGTAACGAACTTATAAAGGGAATTAATATAGGTTGCTTTGTTTATCTAATGGGTTAAATAAACTTTGGTAATCCATTGTAATAAATTTAATTTAACGTTTTGTTAATGTAAATTAAAGTATCGATTGATGAAATAAAGAATGGGACCAAGGTAGATTAATTTATTGGATTTAAAATCTAAATTAATAGGTGAAATCGAAAAATTTCACCATGATTGGATTAGGGTAGTTATTACACAATAAGTGGAAATAAAATAGTTAAAACGAATAAAGGTGAAGGGGGAAGTATCAGGGTAATGAAACGTAAACAATAGTAAATATCCTTACAGGACAATGATTGTTGAATAATAAGAATGGGAATCAGGGTTTATTTATTTGAATGTAAAATTAGGATAATTGGGTTTATTGCAATCAATGGAAAATAAAAATTTAAGCATTACGTAAATATTAGTTAGATGAAATTTAAGATATTTATGTAATAAAGTATGAACCAAATGTTAGTTTCATCTAATTGTTACTAAAGAACTAAGTAATATAATGAAAAGTAAATTTGATAGAATTTTTGGAAATTTAATTTATAATTTTCGAATTTAATGAAATGGAGGTTAATACCGAAATTATAAATTTATCGACTCTAATTTGACAGTTAAATTGGTTTAAATCATTGTAAATGATTGGGAATTTAAAAATAATAAAAATTGGTAATTATCGAATTAAAATTGAAAATTTGAATAAATTGACTAAATTTTATTTATTTAATTAATGGAAAAATAGCCATTTTGGTCACTGACTCGGATTTCGACGAAACTAGTTTCATCGGATCCAAAATGATGAATTATTGTAGGGTTTCAAGTTTCGTAGCGATCGGACTTGTCATTTGATCGTACGGACTCGAAACGCCTTGAAATTAATGAAATTGAAATCGATTTGAAATCGGTTTGAAAATATTGTTTTTAGCATAACTTCTTCATACGATGCAATTTAAACCTGAAACCTTTTCCATTGCGTTTAAAATATTTTAAAATATCTATTTTGATATATGCGTTGACCCAATTTCGTTCCGGAGTCGAAACGGGCTTTTTGGGCCACTTTGGTGTTAGCGCGTATATGCAACCTTATCCATTCTATTTTATGACCTACCTATATAAACCTGGTTATAAACCCAAATTCCCCTCATTCTCATTTGTCTGTACGCAATTCAGCTATCTCTCCTCCTCAACGGCAGACAACAAAATTCCAAATCCAATTTCATTTCAAAATAAAAGTTAAATATCCAAACTCCTCAGAAAAATTAAAAAAATATATATGTTGAAGCTCTCGAAGAGTGTAATGTTCTGGTGTGATTCGTTTTTCAGTTTGAATCTTTGTCTGGCTGGAAATTCGAGATCAATCCTCAACCGTTCGTTGACTCTCGATGATCTGTGGCTGATCGTCGAATCGAGGATATGGGGTTGTAGAGAGGGCCGTGGGGATTACATTGGGTTGTTCGTTTGGGAAATCGACAGTGGGATCGTGCTTAATAATTTGAACTATGGTTTGTTTATGGGTGGCGGCTGCGTGCTTTTGGCAGCAAGGTGATGGCCGTGATGGTCATGGGAGGTTGCGTGGCCTGAGGCGTGGTCGCTATGCTCCTTGGACGGCAGTTCGATCGAGGTTTGGCGCGAGATGGTGGCGGCGTTTCTAGGGTTGAGGGGCGTGTCAAGCTTTAGGCATGTTCCCTGTAGCATGAAGAACGCGTGAAGAAAGAGGGTAGGGGACGTGTATTATTGTTTATTTATTTGGTTTTATTTAATTTAATTTCAACACGTTATAATTTAAAACTTTTGCGCATGACATCTATTTCACAAGCAGTTTTCTCCGCTAGGTTCATATTGGAATTCCAAACACATTGACGCTGGTTTGGATGAATTCTGAGATGGTCAAATTTTTGGGTTTAAATTGGATTTAAATTCAATTTAAATTCAAAAAGTGAGTGTTTTAATCCACTCACAACTACTAAAATTTCTTATGTTTGTTAAATTGATATATGATGTGATTTAAAATTTATTTGTGGTTGTTTGGCATATTTTTTTAATCATCGTCTTAGCTAATTTTATTTATTTAAATTAAATTGCTATTTAATTTATTCATTTCGTTTAAAATGCGAGTTAAATTGTTAATTAATTATTTATTACATATAAACTGTCAGCTAAACAGTTATTTAATTTATTATTGAATATAAACTGCTAGTTAATACCCGTTGTTTATTATCCATTCTAAATTGATGCTATTGTTGAATTGGATGATGATTGTGATAAATGGTTGATGGGTGATATTGGATGAATGGATGCTATATTTTATATTGTTATAAGTTGTAAGTCATTATGCATTTTCATTTTATTTGGGATTGCGGTTTGAAATGATATAAAACCTCAAATTTTATTTTAAATTACGGATTGAAATGATAAATATCTGTATCACTTGACCATAGGATAGAAAATTTTATACAGGCACTGCGGTATATATATAAAATTATTTTTGAAATGATTTTCTATGGTTTTGAAAGAAGACAGTTTAATAAATATTAATTTTTGATGTTATATAAATATTATTTATATATTCATGGTTAAATTCTTGAATTTAAGCTATGTATAAAATTGAAAAATAAAAATGAGTTAATAATGGAGTTTGATTGTTTATATTCTAAGGTTTAGTACTTATTTAAGATATTGTATATGTAGAGATTTAATTGAATTAAATGAAATTTAGGTTGGAAGATAAATATGAAGTTGGTTTAAATTGAATTATTTAAGAATTGTACTTGAATAAATTGATCTGGAATTTAAATAAAAATGGAGACTTTAAAGGATATGATTCTTATAACTTGATTTGGTTTAAAGTAATTTAAATGAATATAAAGTGGAGATAAATGAATTTATCAAGTTAAATAAATTGAAAGAATATACAGTTGTTTGAAGTTAAAAGTTTTACTTGAACTATATTGGGTTTATTAAGTAAACATTTCAAATCTATATAATAGTATTTAAATTTGATATATGAAATTATCACAGAATTAATTTTTAAATGGTGGAATATTTAAAGCTTTGAGTTTATGGAAATATAAAATGGTTTAATTGGAGTTTTAAATCAAAATTTGAAAATTTATTTGTGAAATTAGAAAGCTATTTTATTATATAAAGTAATTTAGTATTTAAACCATTTAAGTATTCGGAGTTGTATTTCAAAGCTATGGGTTTCAAGATATATAGATTTGAAAGTTCTATGATTTTTGAAAAAGGATATATTTGAAATAAAATGATATCATATTGATTTGGGTTTTAAAATAGAAATGATATCATATTTATATAGTTTTGAAATGGATATTATATCCTGGTTTTAAAGTATAAACTATTTTTAAAAGGTCGCGGTGTTATAATAACGTTTGATTGTTAAAGAGACCGGGATCGGAAGTTGTCATGCTCTCTGCCAACTCCGAAAACCACTTTAACAACCGTGTACACTGTGGAGATTCCAGAACGAAGCAGTATGGTGGTTGTAAGAACCCTCATATTTAACGATTTTATATTTAAATGATTTATTTAAGTATAGCGTCGTTCGTCGGATTTTAAGGTCTGAAATGTTGCTTTCTGCAAACGGCCGAATTGGAGCTCGAAACCACTTCCATTGAGTTCAAAGCGTCGTTTGCGATCTTTTTGAGTATAATCTTTGATATGTTTGGAGTAAGTTGAATTTTGCTACTTTTTCTGGTTAGGCTTTAGCTTTGGGTTCAGCCCCAAACCCCACTTAACCCTCTAACTCAGCCCATCTCCTCCTATTCATTCATTCCTACTCCTCTTCACTTCTAAACTCAAGCTCCAACTGAAATGGGAGAAAGGAAGAGGAAATAGAAACTCCCAAGCCCTAGTTGCTCTTGATAATCCAAATTCTTGCTCCAAATTCAAAGAGAAGGATAGATTGAAGCTTGTTGAGTAAGAGTGAAGAGTGGTTAGCCTTTCCTTTGCATTTGAGCTTCTTCTTCTTGTTCTTGAGTTAAAAAAGGTGAGTTTTGAACTCACAACTACTTCTCTTGATTTCATGGGTGTTGGGTATGAATTCCTAACAAGTATGCATGTGCTATTGCTTTGGATTTAGAAAGAAATTGCATTTCATTGAAATAAGGGAAGAAGTGCTGGAAAACAGCATTCGGCCGACCGAGTGCAGGCTTCGGTCGACCGACCTGCTGCCCCGAGCCTTGTTATGCTCCCTGCATCTGGCCGGCCGACCGAGCCTGTAGTCCGGTCGACCGACCTGCTCTGTTCTGCCTGTTTTGCCTATTTTGCATATTTGATTGATGTTTCCGGATTTTATCGATTCAAGTTGCTTTTTAGTGGTTGTTATTGCATATTTGGCCTTGATAACTTACTCTTGACTTCATCCACGGGTTTTTATAAAATAATCTCTCGAATCGCATTTAAAAGCTCGTTCTCCAATTTATAAATTCTACTTAAAACACACACTTTCGCACGTCGAGCGAAGTGGAAGGGTGATTAAATGGTTGGGCAAAACACGGACCATGAATCTGTGCGTTTATCCTTTCGATTAATCCCCGACCTATTCAATTGATCGTTTTGACCTTCGGGTTTAGTTTACCGATGATATGAGGTAAATTTGTACTGCTTTGAGTATGAAAGTGGATGACGGATAGTAAACCGTTTAGTGCGAACGAGTGGTTATGGGACATACGTTAACACTTTTCGGATTCCTTTTCGAGAGTTGTGACACATTCCGCCAGTTAGTGGTGTCCAGTACTGGGTCTTCGACCTTCACCACTACGGCTTGTCGCCCCATAATATCACTTCTGATGTTGGCCTTATGTGCCGCATGGGTGATATTGGGTTTGTGCCTTCGGGTTTGTCGCCCTATATAGTTTCGCTCTGATGTTGGCCTTATGTGCCGCATGGGTGATACTTGGGTTTGGAGCCTTCGGGTTTATGGATCCTTGTTGTACAGTACTGAGCTCGAGCAATCATATGTTTCATTGATATTATATTTCCATGGTATCGCACATCGTGTTGGTCTGTTTGAGCCGCATGATGTATAACGATTACCTTGTGGAACTTGTATACCTTATTGGTATTTGTTATTTGCTATTCGGCTTGTTTTGGGATATTCGTATCCTTTTTTTCTTTATGTAGCCGATGATATGAGGCTTGTTCTATATGATTCATCTCTTGTTGATGATTGTGTTATCTCCTCTAGAGATATTTGTTATACTGTATGACCTTGCAGGTTTATTATTGTTCAGTTTATCTAACTGATTTGTTTAGCTAGACTGACCCGGGTATTTTATACTCGGGTCAGACCGAGATGTTTCAGGTTAGGTGCTTTGGACTTAGCCTCTTTTGCTTCTGCATGGACTATTCCGCTGACTCCTTTTTGTCTTAGCTTTTTGTGTAGTCCTTTCTGTTATAACTCTGATATGTATTCTATTGACTCGTCTGTATATTGTGGTTTGCTATACCACTTGACATGTATTATTTTGTATACTCTGCTTTGTATCAGTATATGAGTGTATATAATGGTTTATTGTTCTATGATGTATATTGCATTTGAGTTGTTATATTCTGTTCTAATAGATCCTCTAGCCACCTCTGGTTTTGTTTTAAGTATTCATTGGACATGTCGATCTGCTTAGTAAGGCAATTGTCGATGTATTCAATAGATAATTAAAGCAAGGCCATAGATGGTCGCTCCTAAACAGCCTTATTCTCCGTGTTAGCAGACGGTATTATCTATTAATACTCTTTGCTAGCGTGGGTATAGAGGTGGGGCGTCACAGCTTGGTATCAGAGCTGAGTTCAGAACAAAATATGATAAACACAGAATAGAGCACATATTACGATACATTAGAGTGTGATAAGTGATACAAATCTTTGAATCATCGTGTGTCTCTATTCCTTCTACCATTAAAGGTTAGATAGGAATTGGGAATATGCCTAGGAATGCATTTAAATTCCGTAGTATTCCATATTGAATTATCTACCTAGGGAATAATCTTTACCTTATCTTAACTTTCAGCTTATGGCTAGAAGAGACGGAGGACGACGCTCGGATGCTGGGCAATCCAATGGCTCATATCCGGACGGCGTCTATATGTCTGCCGATCAGTTTTTAGAGTGGTTTAGGAGCACACAGCGTCCAGCTCCTACTCGAACATCTCCTCCATGCAAGTCCACCTTCGCACGTTTGTGCAGTGATTTTTCTCATCTTGGAGGGAAACCATTTAAAGGCTCCGAGATTGTTCTTGAGGTCCAAGCTTGGGTTCGCATGTACGAGCATGTTCTCTCTCGAATGGATCTTTCTGACCATGATAGGGTTCTTGTAACTTCTAGCTTATTGCAAAAGCGTGCCCTTGACTGGTGCGAGCTTCTTTTAGCTGAATTTGATGAGTCTGCTCTTTCTTGGACTCAGTTTCGGGAACGATTCGAACTCAAGTTCGTTCCTGAATCTGAGAAAGCTTTGTTGTCCCGGCGCTTTCTTGAATTGAAGCAAGGGGATTCTTCCATTTCTAAATATGTTGCATCTTTCGAGGCCTTATCTAAATATGGTCTTGAATTCATTAGTACCTCATATAGGAAGAATCTGAAATTTGTATCTGGTCTTAAGAAATGTCTTAAGAAGTCTTTAATGCTCCAGCTTAAACTTTCCTTTGAGGAGTTGGTTGATTCGGCACTTCATCTCGAAGCCTTCGAGAAGGAGTGTGATTGTGGGAATGATGTTGAGGTTCGTAAGAACGCCAACAAGAGGCAGTTTCCATTCGATAAGTGGAAAATTTTCCCTTCCAAGAAGAAAAAGCCCGTTGAATCTGATCCTCAGTCTCAGTCTCAGTCTATTGGAACACCTTCCACTCGGAAGTGTTTCAATTGTGGTTCCCCTGATCATGTGATTCGAGCTTGCCCTATGCCTCTCTTCTGCCACTATTGCAAGAAGGAAGGCCATCGTATTTTCACTTGTCCTATTGTTCCGAAAAATCCTTTATCTAGCAAGCTAAAGATAACGGATGCTTTTGGAGGTTCTTCTCGGGGAAAAGGTACATCTCCATTTGTTTTGAAAAGGTTCTATTGTATTCGAGTTCTCTTCGATATGGGTGCTTCACATTTTTCCGTATCGAAGAAGCTCTTCGATGATTTATCTTTGGATGTTTCTTGTATGGTTACTTCTTTGAGAATTGCGAATCCGAATTGGTGGATCCGCAACGCTCAATTTGCTTGTATTAATGTCAAGATTATTTTATGAGATTTTTCTTTCCGAGCCAATTTGCATGTTATGCGTTGCTTAGGCTTCGGAATTGACATTTTTGAAAGGATTGACTTAATTATTATGAAGCCATATCCTATATCCCGAGTGGACTATTCATCCTCGACATTTTCAATCTGTTAAACAGATTTCTATCTTCCTTTATGATTTGATTTCCAATTTGATGGCATCATTTTTCTTTAAGTCCTCATAATGAGGAAAGTGTTGTTTCTCTCATTCTTGTAGTTTGAGAATTTTCTGGTATTTCTGGTCTTGTCTTAGGATTATCACCTAAACAATCTTTTGTTGTAGTGTTAAGGTGTTTTTAGCTCGACCTTACCACCGGTTTTCATTTGACTACGAGTTACGGAAGTTAGCATTCCACTTACTGCTCTCCGCACTCGTTGTAATTCTTATGAATGATTTGTTGTGTCATTCAGTTTTTCCAGCTCATCTCATCCATTTTATGAATCGAGTATTCTGCGAATATCTCGATGATTCCATTTTTAGTATTTTATTGGTTTTGGATGGAAATTAGCAATTTAAAATTCTTGCAAATCTTTTTCATAAGAGTTATTTATAAGTATAAATGGGAATTGTGTTTTTAGAACGAACAAAGAGAATTTTCAAAAGTTTTTAGAAACATGTTTATCTTATAAAAGATGGTTTTGTGATTGTATTGTCCATTGAGTGCTTTAAGAATTCTGGTCGATGCGCTTGATCAACGTTATCGATAGGAATCTTCTAAACGCTTTGATGAGACAATTTGACGCAATAAATTGATTTGAAATAAGAAAATTTTTCTCGAAATATGATTTCATGAAGGTAATTGAAATTTTGAAGCTTTAGCTTTTTGGTAAAGAATTTTATTTGAAACTTTTAGCTTTAAGAAAGTAGATTATTTGAATGGACTCTTGTCCAGTACTCTTATCTTGTGGTTCCCAAAGGGAACCAAGATTTTATCTTTTTACCAATACTAGTCGTGTTGGTTTGAATGCCGTTCTCTTGCAAAAGAAAACGTGCTATCACTTATGTTCTAAACCATTAAAGCTTACCGAGACTAGATATGCCACCTATGATCTAGTGCTCGCGGCTATTGTTTTCGTCTTTTGTATTTTGCATCATTACTTTTGGGTGAGGGATTTTGCTCTCCTCACCAATCACAATTTGAAATGTTTATTTTCTCATAGGGAACCTAGTGTTGGTTCGAGTTCCTTGCATCTTATGATCTTGATATTCTTTTTATTCCCGAAAAGAGAATCGTGTTGCCAATGCATTTAGTTGTAAGCAGCAAGTGATTGTTTCTTTGTTGATGTCCGAATGGAATGATCTTTTTACCAAGTTCATCGGACGTTTTGTTGTACTTCATTTTGTTGAGCTTAGGTCCATTTGACGTATTGTTTGTACCACGTCGGTGTTCCAAATTATTTTGAGCTTAGGAATCCATAGAATTCTCTGAGCAATCAAGTTCGGACTTACCCCTTCGTGCACTTTATGGTGAACTTCTTATTCTGTTATTCTTTTGTGCTAGTATGTTTGTGGGAGTTGGGAGAATCACCTACCTCTTGTAGGGTTCTCCTACAATAATAGTTTTCAGCCTAGTGTTGGCATGGCTCCTTTCGAAGCTTTATATGGAAGGTCATGTCAATCACCTTCTTGTTGGTTGGAATCTGGGGAGAAGATTATTCTTGGTCCAGATTTTGTTCATGATTCTTCCGAGAAGATTGATCTTATCTGGTTGAGAATGAAAGAAGCACAGAGTCGCCAGAGGTCCTACGTGGACAACCGTAGGAAGCCTCTCGAGTTCTCGATCGGTGATCTTGCTTTTATTCGTGTTTCTCCTTTGAAAGGGGTTATGCGTTTCAGTACGACTGGGAAATTGGCTCCTCATTATATAGGACCGTTTTCTATTACTGAACGTATTGGCCCTGTGGCTTATAGAGTTTCACTTCCAGCTCATATATCTGGTATTCATGACGTGTTTCACGTCTCTCAACTTCGGAAGTGTCTTCGGGAGTCGGATTCTGTTATTACTTCTCCTGATTTGCAAGAGCTTGGGGTCTCACCGGACTTATCTATTGTACAGCAGCCTATTCGCGCACTTGATACGGAGGTGCGACACCTTCGAAACAAGGACGTGCCGCTCGTTAAAGATCAATAGTCCGCTAGTCCCAATGACTGTACTTGGGAAACCAGGGAGTTTATTGAGCAATCCTATCCGGGTTTTCTATCTTTGCTTTGAAACGGTGAGAATGTCTTTTCATCTCAAGCTTATTTCCTTTTCTTTTGAATGTTGTACGTATGTAGTTGTTACAAATATCGTCTCTAGAAATTGCGGGGACGCAATTTTGTAAGGAGGGGAGATCTGTAACAACCCGCATATTTAACGATTTTATATTTAAATGATTTATTTAAGTATAGCGTCGTTAGTCGGATTTTGGGGTCTGAAATGTTGCTTTCTGCAAACAGCCGAATTGGAGCTCGAAACCACTTCCATTGAGTTCAAAGCGTCGTTTGCGATCTTTTTGAGTATAATCTTTGATATGTTTGGAGTAAGTTAAATTTTGCTACTTTTTCTAGTTAGGCTTTAGCTTTGGGTTCAGCCCCAAACCCCACTTAACCCTCTAACTCAGCCCATCTCCTCTTATTCATTCATTCCTACTCCTCTTCACTTCTAAACTCAAGCTCTAACTGAAATGGGGGAAAAGAAGAGGAAACAGAAACTCCCAAGCCCTAGTTGCTCTTGATAATCCAAATTCTTGCTCCAAATTCAAAGAGAAGGATAGATTGAAGCTTGTTGAGTAAGAGTGAAGAGTGGTTAGCCTTTCCTTTGCATTTGAGCTTCTTCTTCTTGTTCTTAAGTTAAAAAAGGTGAGTTTTGAACTCACATCTACTTCTCTTGATTTCATGGGTGTTGGGTATGAATTCCTAACAAGTATGCATGTGCCATTGCTTTGGATTTAGAAAGAAATTGCATTTCATTGAAATAAGGGATGAAGTGCTGGAAAACAGAATTCGGCCGACCGAGTGCAGGCTTCGGTCGACCGACCTGCTGCCCCGAGCCTTGTTATGCTCCCTGCATCTGGCCGGCCGATCGAGCCCTGTAGTCCGGTCGACTGACCTGCTCTGTTCTGCCTGTTTTGCCTATTTTGCATATTTGATTGATGTTTCCGGATTTTATCGATTCAAGTTGCTTTTTAGTGGTTGTTATTGCATATTTGGCCTTGATAACTTACTCTTGACTTCATCCACGGGTTTTTATAAAATAATCTCTCGAATCGCATTTAAAAGCTCGTTCTCCAATTTATAAATTCTATTTAAAACACACACTTTCGCACGTCGAGCGAAGTGGAAGGGTGATTAAATGGCTGGGCAAAACACGGACCATGAATCTGTGCGTTTATCCTTTCGATTAATCCCCGACCTATTCAATTGATCGTTTTGACCTTCGGGTTTAGTTTACCGATGATATGAGGTAAATTTGTACTGCTTTGAGTGTGAAAGTGGCTGATGGATAGTAAACCGTTTAGTGCGAACGAGTGGTTATGGGACATACGTTAACACTTTTCGGATTCCTTTTCGAGAGTTGTGACACATTCCGCCAGTTAGTGGTGTCCAGCACTGGGTCTTCGACCTTCACCACTACGGCTTGTCGCCCTATAATATCACTTCTGATGTTGGCCTTATGTGCCGCATGGGTGATATTGGGTTTGTGCCTTCGGGTTTGTCGCCCTATATAGTTTCGCTCTGATGTTGGCCTTATGTGCCGCATGGGTGATACTTGGGTTTGGAGCCTTCGGGCTTATGGATCCTTGTTGTACAGTACTGAGCTCGAGCAATCATATGTTTCATTGATATTATATTCCCTTGGTATCGCCCATCGTGTTGGTCTGTTTGAGCCGCATGATGTATAACGATTACCTTGTGGAACTTGTATACCTTATTGGTATTTGTTATTTGCCATTCGGCTTGTTTTGGGATATTCGTATCCTTTGTTTCTATATGTAGCCGATGATATGAGGCTTGTTCTATATGATTCATCTCTTGTTGATGATTTTGTTATCTCCTCTAGAGATATTTGTTATACTGTATGACCTTGCAGGTTTATTATTGTTCAGTTTATCTAACTGATTTGTTTAGCTAGACTGACCCGGGTATTTTATACTCGGGTCAGACCGAGATGTTTCAGGTTAGGTGCGTTGGACTTAGCCTCTTTTGCTTCCGCATGGACTATTCCGCTGACTCCATTTTGTCTTAGCTTTTTGTGTAGTCCTTTCTGTTATAACTCTGATATGTATTCTATTGACTCGTCTGTATATTGTGGTTTGCTATACCACTTGACATGTATTATTTTGTATACTCTGCTTTGTATCAGTATATGAGTGTATATGATGGTTTACTGTTCTGTGATGTATATTGCATTTGAGTTGTTATATTCTGTTCTGATAGATCCTCTAGCCACCTCTGGTTTTGTTTTAAGTATTCATTGGACATGTCGATCTGCTTGGTAAGGCAATTGTCGATGTATTCAATAGATAATTAAAGCAAGGCAATAGATGGTCACTCCTAAACAGCCTTATTCTCCGTGTTAGCAGACGGTATTATCTATTAATACTCTTTGCTAGCGTGGGTATAGAGGTGGGGCGTCACAGTGGTCGCGCTTCCTTTGAGGTAAATACGTGGACCTAACCCCCGTGAGTTGGCATAAGGTGGCTAAAACTGGAGCGGTCGACGGGTTAATTGAGGTTGCACCTTTGATCGGATACATCCCTTCGATATTATACTTTGACTTTTGGATTTGATTCGGTGGCCACTTTTGATTTTTGATTTTGGGGGTGTTGTTTGAGGTGGGCGGTAGTAGCTGCTACGCGTTACCACCGACCCGGAAGCGTAACTGATATATCTACCCTGGCATTACCTAGTTATGTCGTATCACCTACCATACTGAGCCTTTATTACGGGTTTCTATTTGTGTCGTACCTATGGAGTGTCTTCTCGTAGTCTCCCGATCAGGAGATATACATGCATTGGATAGACTATTGGCACTATTACGTGTTATGGTGGAAAATGTAAAGCCGTAACGCTATTTTACAGTAAGTTTATTTTACAATTAGACACTATTATAATAGCGAAATATACTACATAGTAAATAGTTTAATGGATCCTTAAGAGATGTAAATCCTGAACATCTCTTGAGTTACTGCACTCATATTTATTTCTGTTGATTTAACTCACATAAGATCATTTCTGACTCGAGTGTTTGTCTTTTCAATTCGCTCGGGTCTGTCCGAGCATTTCAGGATTGAAGACTTTAGCTCTGGAGGACGAGGACGGAGATTTATATTTCTATTATCTACTATATTATTCCACTACACCATTTTATTCCGCTACATTGTTCTTATCCTTTGGTATGTGAAACTCTGATATATATTGTATAAGTAAAATTAAATATTTTGTAAACAGCTTCATGAACTGTATATCTGATTATTATATTTTATCCTTCCGCTGTGAGATTCTGTTTTGTTTTATTTCTTTCTCGGTTTTCTTATTTACCCCATAACAATCCGCCCTTCTGTATGGTTTGAATTGGCACGTGTGTCGATTTAAAGCGTGCGAAATAGCAGGATGTTACATCTGGTATCAGAGCTTTGGTTTAGCGATAAACCTTAGCTTTGTGGGATATGACTCTTTATTAATAGGGTAATAATACCCTATGGGAGTCGCTGAGCGTATATATGAGAGAGCGTACTTGTTAGTGTTATAAAAGGGTTTTATATTGTGTTAATTTGTTCCATTTTGTATTTATAAATTCTGGTTGATGCATGCGACGCTATGACATCAATAGGGATTTCTCAACACTTAATAGGACAGACCGGCACAATATTTGTTTTTAATATAGGTGAATGAAATAAATTTTCCTATTATATTTTCTATATATATAAAATAAATTTTTATCAAGATTATATTTGATTGCAATATATTGGTTGGTAGGTAATAAAATTTATAAATAATAGTTGAAATAAGATTTGAAAATAATATAAATGGAAATTGGAAATTTTAGAACTTAAGTTCCGGGGTTTTGGAAATTTCTTTCAATTGATTTTGGAATATAATAATAATATTATTAGAAGTATTTTTTGATATAAATATTTCAATATAATTTGAAAGAAATGTTTTTTAAAAAGAAATTTTTGGAAAAATAATGTTGTACTCCCCTCTCTGTCGCTGGAAAATAATTTCGGTGATGAGTGCACGCATCATCGACATTCATTTTCGAGTTTCGAAGCGGGAAGGCCACTGTAGTAGTTTTGCTGCAGATTTAGTTTGATAAATAAATATAAATTTTAAATTGTTTTAAATATAATTGGACATATAAATTGCAAGCATATGTCTATCTGTTATTTTATAATGATTTTGAATAAAGACCCGGTATTTAATTTCTAAGTTTACATTAATTAATAGTTTCAATTAAGGTTAGTAAAATGGAAGTTAATTAATAATTGGAGCATTTAATTAAAATAAGTAATTTAATGCTAGGTTATGAATGAAATTAAAGGTAATTTGAAACGGTAACCTATGAAACAAAGAATAATATTGTTGAACATTTAGTTAATTAAAAGAAATAGAAATAAACTTGGGTAACTTTCTATTACATCCTTAAAGGCATATATATAACTTACCAAAGGATATAAAAGTTGAAATGTTAATAAGAAATTGTAATAGAATATTATACAAGTAAAAACTTGAAGTAATGGAAATGTTCAATGAATTTCTTCAGTAAATAAGAATTTGATGTTATAGGGGTTATGAACTTAAGTTATAATTGAAATGTACTAAAATAAAATATGGTAGAAAGCAAGTATTTAAGTAAGCAATCACAAATTTAAGTAAATGAATACAAATGCTAAGCCATTGAATGGAACATGAATCCTATTGATAAACGAAAGGTAAGCAGTGTAAATAAATAAAATTGAGAAAATATATGAATGTAATGCAAATAAAAGAAAACTATTTGATATGAGTATATAAAAATGAAATTTTGCAAGAAATACATGTAAATTTAAAGAAAAGGAATCAAACAACTAATGTATGAAATGAAATTAATAATAAGTAAACTAAATCTGTTGTTTGAAATTGCTGTTGTTTGTTATGGTTTATGGTTGTTTGGGTAAGGATACTTTAAAAATTGTTTGGATGTATGAATAACCTATTTAGTTTCACCTAAGACTGTTGAGTGAATGGTACACTTAGTAGTTTATTCTTCATTCTGTACAATTTAAAGTTGTGAACCCGAACAACTATTTGTTTTGTTTGATATGAATGAATGATTGATTTTATGGTTGTATGCCTTGTTGCAAGTGTTTGATGTTGCATTGATTTGTTTGTTGATGGTTGAAACCACTTTAAATATGTCATCTTATATAATTGTTAACCTTTTTGGATTATATAAGTGAAATGCAGGGTAGGGAAGCAATTGCTACTGCTTTTGGTTCCATAAAATAAGCGTTAATTACCCGACAAATAGGTACGTTTTCGAATTACGGTTTATAGCGTTATTATATTATTTTCCCGTGTTGGGATATATATTATATTGGAAAATATATGCTGTATATTGTTATATTTGATATTATATTTTCTCCCAAGCCTCCTCGTACAGAGGAGACTCTGCCGAAATTTTTCGAAAATTTTGGACTTAGAAAAATTTTTGAAAATGTTTTCCAAACTTTATTAATCTGAGTTTAAAAAGATTTAATAGGTATAAATTGGTATATTTTATTTAAATTAATTAATTTTGTAAATTTATTTGTTTATAAATTTAATATTTTAAGTAAGATATATTGATTCCTAATTCTTCTTTTCCCTTCTTTTCCTTTTCAGGGCCGAAAAATTTGAGTGGGGGAGAGTGTAACAACCCGTAAATTTAGATGATTAAATTTGTTAAATTTATAAGATTTTGTAATTTAATGTAGAAAGAAATGAAAATCTTATAATTTATATTGGAGCGAATGTTAGAAATTAAATGTTGCAGTGGTAAATAAAATCAATTCTTGACAATTGGAATGAAATCCAAATAAAGGAATAGTGGAAAACATTATAATTTGTTAATTAAGTATGATTGTGCAATTAATACTGAAAGAAATAAAATTTGAAATAGAATTAATGAAATAATAACTAAAATGAATTGCAACTGTATAAATGGAAGTAAATTGTTAATAAGTGGATGTAAATATTGAATTAATTAATTGAAATAAAATCTAAATGTATGTTTGGATAGAACATAAGTGAATGCAATTAGTAGTATGGAAATAAGTGCCAACATTGATTTTTAAGTAATAGAGGCTTACTTATGTGACTAAAGAGTAACGATAATGTTTATTATAGGTTACCTGTTCATTTAGATGGTTAATTGGAATTGGAGATCAATTGTAATAAATGTAAATAAATGTTACATTTGTGTGAAATGTAATACAATGGTTAGGATTTATTAGAATGGGTATATTAAAGTAATGAATGGGAATAAAACAAGGTAACTAAGTTTATATAGCAGTACTGAACTTAATAAAAAGATTTGAATTAAAACGAATCAATTAATATATGTTTTATTTCTTTAGTATGTTGCATAAAATTTGGAAATCAAACTGCAATTAAACGAAATTTGGTAATACGTTATTTGGAAATAAATTTAAGGGTAGGGTAGCAACTATTATAAATTACCTAATTAATTGGTCAGTGAATTTAGTGGAAATAAAGTTCATTTAAATGTTAAGTATTATAATGTTGTTATTGATAATAAACGTTACTTTAATAATTATTATTATAGGAACGGAAGTGTGAATGTAAATTTAATAAAAGCGAAAATTTATTTTATGTAGTAATTGGTGGACTGGGGAATAAGTTCAAATTATGTTAATTGAGAAATTAATACGTAATGTATGTAAAGTAATTAATAGAGTGCAAATTTAATGTTGTGAATTTAATAGAATGTAAAATATTTAAAAACCTTAATTAATGTGTTCGATTGATAGAAGTACACATTAAAAACGTAATATTTATTCGAATTAAGATGTAAATTGGCATATATTAATGCAATGAAATAAAAATTAGCGTTATATATTGAATTATAATCTGGATTGAAGTAATGAACTTATAAAGGCAATTAATATAGGTTGCTTTGTTTATCTAATGGGCTAAATAAACTTTGGTAATCCATTGTAATAAATTTAATTTAACGTCTTGTTAATGTAAATTAAAGTAGCGATTGATGAAATAAAGAATGGAACCAAGGTAGATTAATTTATTGGATATAAAATCTAAATTAATAGGAGAAATCGATAAATTTCACTATGATTGGATTATGGTAGTTATTACACAATAAGTGGAAATAAAATAGTTAAACGAATAAAGGTGAAGCGGGAAGTATCAGGGTAATGAAACGTAAACAATGTTAAATATCCTTATAAGACAATGATTGTTGAATAATAAGAATGAGAATCCGGGTTTATTTATTTGAATGTAAAATTAAGGAATTGGGTTTATTGCAATCAATGGAAAATAAAAATTTAAGTATTACGTAAATATTAGTTAGATGAAATTTAAGATATTTATGTAATAAAGCATGAACCAAATGTTAGTTTCATCTAATTGTTACTAATGAACTAAATGATATAATGAAAAGTAAATTTGATAGAATTTTTGGAAATTTAATTTATGATTTTTGAATTTAATGAAATGGAGGTTAATACCGAAATTATAAATTTATCGACTCTAATTTGACAGTTAAATTGGTTTAAATCATTGTAAATGATTGGGAAGTTAAAAATAATAAGAATTGGTAATTATCGAATTAAAATTGAAAATTTGAATAAATTGACTAAATTTTATTTATTTAATTAATGGAAAAATAGCCATTTTGGCCACTGACTCGGATTTCGAAGAATCCAGTTTCATCGGATCCAAAACGGTGAATTATTGTAGGGTTTCAAGTTTCGTAGCGATTGGACTTGTCGTTTGATCGTACGGACTCGAAACGCCTAGAAATTAATGAAATTGAAATCGATTTGAAAATGTTATTTTTAGCATAACTTCTTCATACGATGCAATTTAAACCTGAAACCTTTTCCATTGCATTTAAAATATCTATTTTGATATATATGCGTTGACCCAATTTCATTCTGGAGTCGAAACGGGCTTTTTGGGCCACTTTGGCGTTAGCGCGTATATGCAACCTTATCCATCCATTCTATTTTTTGACCTACCTATATGAACCCGGTTATAAACCCTAATTCCGCTCATTCTCATTTTTCTGTATACAATTTAGTTATCTCTCCTCCTCATTGGCAGACAACAAAATTCAAGATCCAATTCCATTTCAAAATAAAAGTCAAAAATCCAAACTCCTCAGAAAAATTCAGAAAAAATATATGTTGAAGCTCTCGAAGAGCGTAATGTTCCGGTGTGATTCGTTTTTCAGTTTGAATTTTTGTCTGGCCAGAAATTAGAGATCAATCCTCGGCTGTTCGTTGACGCTGGATGATTCGGGCTGATCGTCGAATCGAGGATATGGGGTTGTAGAGAGGGCCGTGGGGATTACATGGGGGTGTTCGTTTGGGAAATTGACGGTGGGATCGTGCTCAATAATTCGAACTAGGGTTTGATTATGGGCAGCGGCTGCGTTCTTTCGGCAGCAAGGTGATGGCCGTGATGGTCATGGGAGGTCGCGTGACCTGAGGCATTGTCAGGGTGCTCCTTGGACGGCAGTTCGATCGAGGTTTGGCGCGAGATAGTGGCAGCGTTTCTTGGGTTGAGGGGCGTGTCGAGCTTCGGGTGTGTTCCCTGTAGCATGAAGAACGCATGAAGAAAGAGGGTAGGGGATGTGTATTATTGTTTATTTATTTGTTTTTAGTTAATTTAATTTCAACACGTTATAATTTTAATAACTTTTGCGCATGACATCCGTTTCATGCGCGGTTTTCTCCGCTAGCCCGTATTGGAATTCCTGACGCTATGGCGCTGGTTTGGACGAATTCTGAGACGGTCAAATTTTTGGGTTTAAATTGGATTTAAATTCAATTTAAATTCAAAAGGTGAGTGTTTTAACCCACTCACAACTTCTAAAATTTCTTATGTTCGTTAAATTGATATATGATGTGATTTAAAATTTATTTATGGTTGTTTGGCATATTTTTTTAATCATCATCTATGCTAATTTCATTTATTTAAATTAAATTCCTATTTAATTTATTCATTGCATTTAAACTGCCAGTTAAATTATTAATTAATTATTTATTGCATATAAACTGCCAGTTAAATGGTTATTAAATTTATTATAGAATATAAACTGCTAGTTAATATCTTTTGTTTATTATCCGTTCTAAATTGATGTTATTGTTGAATTGGATGATGATTGTGATAAATGGTTGATGGGTGATATTGGATGAATGGATGATGTATTTTATATTGTTATAAACTGCAAGTCATTATACATTTTCATTTCATTTGGGATTGCAGTTTGAAATGATATATAACCGTAAATTTTATTTTAAATTACGGACTGAAATGATAAATATCAGTATCACTTGACCATAGGATAGAAAATTTTATACAGGCAGCACGGTATATATATAAAATTATTTTTTAAATGATTTTCTATGGTTTTGAAAAGAATGTCGTTTAATAAATATTAAATTTTAATGTTACATAAATATTATTTTATATATACATAGTTAAATTCTTGAATTTAAGCTATGTATAAAATTGATAAATAAAAATGAGTTAATAATGGAGTTTGATTGTTTATATTCTATGGTTTAGTACCTATTTAAGATATTGCACATATAGATTTTTAATTGACTTAAATGAAATTTAGGTTGGAAGATAAATATGAAGTTGGTTTAAATTGAATTATTTAAGAATTGTACTTGAATAAATTGATTTGGAATTTAAATAAAAATGGATATTTTATAGGATATGATTCTTATAACTTGATTTGGTTTAAAGTAATTTAAATGAATATAAAGTGGAGATAAATGAATTTATCAAGTTAAATAAATTGAAAGAATATACAGTTGTTTGAAGTTAAAAGTTTTACTTGAACTATATTGGGTTTATTAAGTAAACATTTCAAATCTATATAATAGTATTTAAATTTGATATATGAAATTATCATAGAATTAATTTTTAAATGGTGGAATATTTAAAGCTTTGAGTTTATGGAAATATAAAATGGTTTAATTGGAGTTTTAAATCAAAATTTGAAAATTTATTTATGAAATTAAAAAGCTATTTTATTATATAAAGTAATTTAGTATTTAAACCATTTAAGTATTCGGAGTTGTATTTCAAAGCTATGGGTTTCAAGATATATAGATTTGAAAGTTCTATGATTTTTGAAAAAGGATATATTTGAAATAAAATGATATCATATTGATTTGGGTTTTAAAATAGAAATGATATCGTATTTATATGGTTTTGAAATGGATATTATATCCTGGTTTTAAAGCATAAACTATTTTTAAAAGGTCGCGGTGTTATAATAACGTTTAGTTGTTAAAGAGACCGGGATCGGAAGTTGTCATGCTCTCTGCCAACTCCGAAAACCACTTTAACAACCGTGTACACTATGGAGATTCCAGAAGGAAGCAGGATGGTGGTCGCGCTTCCTTTGAGGTAAATACGTGGACCCAACCCCCGTGAGTTGGCATAAGGTGGCTAAAACTGGAGCGATCGACGGGTTAATTGAGGTAGCACCTTTGATCGGACACATCCCTTCGATATTATACTTTGACTTTTGGATTTGATTCGGTGGCCACTTTTGATTTTTGATTTTGGGGGTGTTGTTCGAGGTGGGCGGTAGCAGCTGCTACCACCGACCTGAAGCGTAATTGGTATATCTATCCTGGCATTGTCTAGTTGTATTGTGTCACATAACATACCGAGCCTTTACTACGAGTTTTTATTTGTGTCGTACCTATGGAGTGTCTTCTCGTAGTCTCCCGATCAGGAGATTTGAAGGCACTGTATAGACTATTGGCACTATAATGTGTTAACGTGGAAAATGTAACGCCTTAACGCTATTTTATAGTAAGTTTATTTTACAATTAGACACTATTATAATAGTGAAATATACTACATAGTAAATAGTTTAACGGATCCTTAAGAGATGTAAATCTCGAACATCTCTTGAGTTACTGTACTCATATTTATTTCTGTTGATTTAACTCACATAAGATCTTTTAGTTCTGACTAGAGTATTTGTCTTTTCAATTCGCTTGGGTCAGTATGAGCATTTCAGGATTGAAGACTTTAGCTCTGCAGGACGAGGACGAAGATTTATATTTCTATTATCTCTATTCCACTACACCATTTTATTCCGCTACATTGTTCTTATCCTTTGGCATGTGAAACTCTGATATATATTGTATAAGTAAAATTAAAAATTTTGTAAACGACTTCATGAACTGTATATCTGATTATTATATTTTATCCTTCCGCTGTGAGATTCTATTTTGTTTTATTTCCTTCTCGGTTTTCTTATTTACCCCATAACAATCCGCCCTTCCGTATGGTTTGAATTGGCACGTATGTTGATTTAAAGCGTGCGAAATGGTGGGGTGTTACACGTGTTTTTCGGGATGTGTCAAACTAGTTTGTGCACGTATTCATCATCGACTAATTTTCTCATCTACTCCAGATCAGAGTTATGCAGCGAAAGCGAGGTAGCAGCTGTTCTAGAGTGGAAGCAACCCTAGACTCCTTAGAAGCTAGAAGTGTTTTGGATTAAAGTGTTACTACAGGATCTGAAGGCGAGATTGGCAAGTGCCCTATTTTGTCTTTTCCAGATTGGAGATGTTAGTTTTCTACTGATGGTTGTGAAGTAGAGTTTGTTCTTGATTTTGATTGATCTTGAAAGGATCATTTTGTTGGGTTGTTTTTGGTCCAATTTGTTTCTAGAGGGATCAACAAAGGTTGAGCTGATCAGGATGGATGAAGGCAGCCCTGGATCGTCAAAAGAGTTTTGTGGATAAGAGATGGAGGAATTTGGATTTTGTAGTCGGAGATTTGATTTTGGATAAGTTTTCTCCGATCAAAGGAGCTATCAAATTTGGTAAGACTAGAAGGCTAGCTCCGAGATATATTGGATCTTTCTGTGTTCTGGTAGGGTGAGTGTTTGGTCTTTAGGGTTGAATTGCCAGTTTGAAAGACCAGGATTCATTATGTTTCACGTATATCTGAGGGAGTACGTGTATGATCCATCTCTGGTTTTAGAATCTGCAGTTCAGGAGGATTTGATAATTGAGCAGGACTTGTCTGTAGTCTGATATCTTGTTCAGTTTTGTAGATCTAGATGAGTTAGAGCTCTGTAGCTTAGTAGTGTAGATTATTTAGATTTAGTAGAGCGAGAATCCCAGTGTTTATACATGGGAAACTCTAGATAATGTTAGAAGGTCTATCTTGATTTGTGTCAGGATCATTAGATTTGTTTGTTGAGTGAATTGGTTGCTATGATTGTTAGCATATGGTAGATGGTATAAGCTTGTGGTTAAAATTTAACCTTTGATGGGTTATTAAATTATCTTTTCTTTTAAATTTTGGGGACGGAATTCTTTCAAGGAGGGAGGAATGTGATGACCCGGAATTTCGGGCAATATCAATTTAATAATCTGTATTAATAGTTAAGTTGATTTAATAAGTTTCTTTTATAATTTTAATTTAATTTGGCAAATTTATTCTTTTAAAAGCAAATAAATATTTAATTGGTAAGTTGTATCTTTTAAAAACTAATAAAATGTTTTCTATTTATAATATATATATATATATATATATATATATATATCTATGTATATATTGTAAATAGAAAAGCTTTGGTGAATTTAATAAATAAAATCATGTTTTCAAATTCTAATATATATTTTAGTAAGTTGGAAATTCTGATTAATTTAATTCAAAACTTTTCAAAGCTATACGAATAAATAATCATATTGTTTTAAAATATTTAAGGTAAATGTTTAAATTGTTTAAATTATATTTTAGCTTATGTTTGTATTTAAATAAAATTAATAAAAAGGTTTGTTTTATTTTCTTTTTAAAATATTGCTTGATAAATATGATTTGAAATTATATATAAGTTTAAAATACAATTTACATATGATACATTAATTTATTTAAGTAATATAAGTAATTTATAAATAATAAGATAATCTCTTCTATAAATTATTTTAAACTGGCAAATTGTTATTTTAAAACAATACTAATAATGTGTTATAAATTGACTTTAATTTGGATTTTTTAAATCTAATTTGAAATTTGAATTTGGATTTAATTTTGAAATTCAAAAGATAGATATTTTAAAATGTTTTGGATTTTAAAATATATGTATAAGCTTTTATTTGTATATGTAATTTGTTTTATTTTCTTTAGAAAGAAATTCATATATAAATAAGAATTAGTGGTTTAATGTAAAAGCTTTATTATTTTCATTAAAAAGAAGTATTGATTACTTAAATGACAAGTGTTAATTCATTAAGACACCTAAATGACAAGTGTGAATTGATAAACTAGTGTAATGACAAATGTTAAGGGTTTTTACAAGTGTCTTGTATTATTTTCATTTTCTTTTATTTTTCTTTAATCACAAATTTAACTTATAAATACACATGTTCCTTTCCTTAACTCTTTTTCTACCTTCTCTAATTAAAAACTAAGAAAAAATCAACCTGTAAAATTTCTCAACACAAAGTCAGGTATTCAAAAACTGCCTCACAAACTAGAAATCAAATCATCAACCTGTAATCAAATTTGCAAATCAAAGCCTGTAGGCATTTCTTAAAACCTGGGATAAATCTAAGCCTGCATTCGTTTTCAACCTAAGATATAAATTAAAGCAGTCCATCTTTGTTTCAACTAAGTCTGAAGCCATCTTTGCAACAAATTTCAACAAGCATTCATCAGCAACTCAAGTTTTTACATCAAGGCATTTATTTCAGCATTCAAGTTTTCACAATTTTAAAACTGTTGCAAAGGTGCTTTGTTCATCTTCTTTAATCAGGTGAGTAACATTTTTTTTTAAAAATTAAGTATAAATCTGGTTGCATGATTAATATCTGGAATAAGTATGTTGTGTGTGTATATATAAGTGCATTTTTCTATGTATATATACGATGTGTGTGCAAATCAGATTTCTATGGCATTCTTGTTCTTTGTTTTCAAGCTCAAAAATTTGATCAAAAATTCATGTTCTCTTGATCTAGTCACTGTTAGAACTTAGGCTTCAAACTAAATTTGTTTGTTTAATCATAGAGAAGGTTTTAAAATTTTATTTAAGTCAAATTAAAATTGAAATCTCACTGGAAATTTAAAAGGACAAAGCAAGTTCAGGATAAGTGAAAATTCAAACATCTTAATTTATAAATTCATATATATAAACTGAATACCTATCCAAAAACTTGATTTTTAGAAGTAAAATCATTATTTTTAGTTTGGGAATTTCTGAGATAATCGGGATTGGAGGATTTTGGGGGTTTTCCCATTTTCTGGCGATCGACATGGTGGTTGGCACCGAGGTTGTGGTCGAAGGCGGTTGGTAGATGGAGGGTCTCGAGAAAATTGGGTTAAGATTTTTTTGATGGCCGTAGTGACTAGGAGATGGCGATTTAGGGTTTGGGAAGTTGTTTGGTACGCCATTGTTGTCAAGGCATTTATGGCGACGAGGGTGCTCCAGAATGGTTCGCCTGTGGGGAAAATAAAGATTGGAGGTCAAGGAATCTGTGGTGAAGACGACGATGTTTATCGTGGTCAAGATCATCGTGGATGGATGATTTTTCCGATGCTGGTTGTTCCAGCGTTGGGATGATGGGTTCGATTTTGACTCGAGGCTGGAATTGTTGTTCGTGGTGAACGATCGTGTTGGCAAGGTCGGTTGTGGTTTGTCTATGGTCGGAGAGATGACCGCAGGTGGTCGGAGCCAGCGTGCATGTGCACGCGTGTGCATCAGTGATGAGTTCTGTTTGAAGATCGGGGAAGATAGTGATGTTACTCGGGTCTGGTTCGTAGGTTTTCCGTGTTTGACTCGAAGATCTGGATGTTGCATGTTTCTTTCATGAGTAGCTTGAGTAGGATCTAAGGGATCCATAGTGTTAGGCTCAGCTTTGTTCTATAGGTATTTTTGGTTTCTGGAATTATGTTTTAAATTTAACTAAAAGTAGAAACCGAATTGCAGAACAAAAGTAAAAACGTATTTTATGAAGTAATAAACATGTTTTAAAATGGAAGATCAAGATGTTAAGTATGGGGTTCAAAATAAATTTTGTATCCTGGTTTTGAAAATAAATAAAGTTTTTTTCAAAATAAAAACAAAGTTTTGAATTTAAATAATTTGGTTTTTAAAATCTTATAAATTTCTTTATAAGATAAGAGTTTCTTTAACATTTGATTTAAAAGTATTTAAATTGTTTTAAATTTTGTTAGATTTAAATTTGTAATCATTTTTAATACTTAAATTTGAAATGAAATTTAAATGTAAATTTAAAGTAAAAGGTTTCAAAGGCTTTTGTAAATGACAATTAAGTCATAGATAAGGATAGTATTTTTATCTTAATGTTAATTAAGATTAAATGATTTAAGATCAATTAAATTAATAAGTTAATTAATGCGTAGTTACTTAATTTATTTAATTTATGGTTAGAATTAATTAAGTAAGTAATTAAGGGTTTAAGTTAATTAATTAAAGGTTAATTTATTTGTAATTAAGATCATTAATTAGATAAGTTAATATTATTAATTAATGGTCAGAAAGTAATTAATTTGTAATTAATAATGGTTAATTAAAGCATAATTACTTAAGGAAAGTAATTAAAGAATTGTTAATAGTTAATGAGAGATCATTAACTAGGGATTATAAAATGATGAATTAATGTGATTAATTTTTAATAATTAATTATATTAATTAATTAAAAATAATCATTTGTGGAATTGTTTAAGTATAACTGCTTAAAGAAAGTAATTAAAGAGATTAGTTACTCAATGTAATTAATTAAATTAATGTGATTAGTTTAAGTTAATTAATTAGTTTAATTAATTTAAAATAATCATTGGATGATGGGTTAATTATAATTACTTAGTGTAATTTATAAAGTGTAATTGCTTAGTGAAGTAATTAGTGGGTAATTACTTGATGTAATTAATTGGAGAATGGTAGTAGTTTTGGGTTTAATTACTTTGTGTAATTAATAAGAAGGATAATTACGTAGTGGATGTAATTAAGAATTAATTACTTAGTGTAATTAATTAAAGAATTAATTAATAAAAACTAGAAGTTAATCAAGTGATGTAATTAAGTAAGGGTAATTAATTACTAATGTGATTAATCCAGATTGATTAATGAATAGATTAATTAAAGGTTAATTATTAAATATGATTAATAATTAATTAAAAAAGTAATTATGGGATCATTAATTTAATAATTAATAATGTAATAAAGGATTGATTAATTAAAGGGCAATTAATCTATGAAGTGATTATGGAATAATTAATTAATGTACTTAATTAAGAATTTATGTAATTAATTATAGTTAATTAATTATTGAACGTAATTAAGTTTAATTACTGTAAATGGTTAAGGATAATTAATTTGTGTAATTAATTAAAGGCTAATTACTTAATGTAATTAGAGAATGATTAATCAAGGGTGATTAATTAAGATAAATACTTAGAGGATGATTAATTAATTGATTTGTAATTAATTAATGGTTAGGAAAGCAAGATTTATAGTGATGAAAGTAATTAATTTAATTTATTTTAAATTAATTAGAGATGAAGTAAATAATTTAATTCATTTTAAATTAATTATAGATGGTGTGATTAATAGATCATTGCTTATGGATGGCTGATTGATATTGAATGCCTTGATTGTTTAATATCTCTGATGAGATATTTGTTGATATGTGGTATGAGATGCTTTGTTAAATGGTGATGATATGAATTATATATTTGTGAATTATCTATCTGTGTGAATATAGATAATTGAATTGAATTGTTTTAACTTTAAAACAACTTGGCTTTAAAAAATGGCGTTTTGAATTTCGATAAGACCGGGATTGGGTTTCCAGATTTGGATATCCGAAAACCACATTGATCCAAATTAATGATAGGTCATGAATCTCAAGTGAAGATGAAGATTCAGAGTACAAGGGCTATCGTCGTTAATTCTGAGGGTGATTCCAAAATGAGTGTAACGAGATAATGTCTTCGGTTTCGTTCGAACCCGGAATGAACTTGTATGGATTAAATGGTTTTAGAACGTCGTCAGGTGGACGATGAGAATTCTAAGATAGATGTGTTCTATAAAGGTAATCGTAAGCTCAAGCCTCATCAATCGGGAATGGCTAAAACAGGGGAGGTGCAGCAAGGCTAAGTGAGTCGCGCTCAAGTAGGACAAGATCTTCCCCGGTATAGAAGTCCCTTTTATTTCGGCTGTGTGGGCAGTTGGTTGCAAACAACTGCGGGGTTGTCTTGTTCGGGACTATCCAGTAAGGGATGGTTCCGGCCTTGTGTTGCAAGGGATTTAGGGTGGATCCTCGGTACGGTGATCTAGGCCACGTACTGTGATGGGCGGTACCCCAGTAGCCCTGCCATTGTATGGAATCCAATCTCCAATAAGTGCCGTACGTTTTAGTTGTGCCCAACTATGTTAGAATGTGAGATGTAAGCATTCCAGCTATTTCTGTATTTTATTTGAAAACCTAGACCTTATTATAATATCGCTGGATTTCCTATCAAACGTTTTGGTTATCATAAGGTAAAAAAAATTCGTGTTTGTGTGCGGGAAGTCTTACGAGATACCTTTTGTTTTCAAAGGTTTTTCAAAGTTAAGAAACTATAACATATTACTCACACCAGACCCATGTCTGACCCGGAGTTTATCTTCTGTTTTCTTAAACTCTTGGGTACTCAAATTTTTACGAGTAACCAAGGGATTCGGGTCAGCTTTGACGAATTCTAGAGAAGCAATGGAGCAGGAGGCTTCGGCGTTTGTAGACATTAAGTGTTCCGCCGTGTTGGTATCTCTGTGTCATTGTTGAGTTGTATTTTGAGTTGTAATGACTAGACTGGTGTCTATAACTGTCTAGAATGTGTCGTATAAGCTGTGTAACTCTGATAGTTGTTGTACACTATGTAATATTTATGTGATTAATATAATTTATTCGTTCCGCTGTTGGGATTCTAATGTTGTTTTGTTCTTCTTCTCTACTTTCTCTTTTCTATCCCTTTCTTTCTTAATGATGATGCGTCTTTCTGTGGAGAGAAAGGCGGGTAGTCTCACCGTGGTCCATTGAAAATTCCGTTTCCCTTTGCAAATCAAATCAAAGAAAGGAATGCGTTTGTCGGTGGACTTTGAGACAAACCTGCTCAATGCTGCTACCTTCCTGTTGAGGCTCTGGACTTGCTTTATGGATCTTGGAGTTTTAAGATTCCTGATTGCCCAGATCTTTTCGGGATTTGCTTCGATTCCTCGAGCGTTGACGATAAACTTATGGAATTTTTCGGATGCGACTCTAAAGTGACGTTTCAATGGATTGAGCTTCATACTTTATTCTCGAAGTATGCTAAACATCGATTCCCAGTATTTAATATGATCAGTGGAGAATCATGACTACACCAGCATGTCATCTACATATACTTCCCTGGTCCTTCCAACTGGTTAGCGAACATTCGATTGACTAGTCGTTGGTATGTCGCCCAGCGTTCTTGAGTCCGAAGGGCATGACTTTGTTGCAGTAGAGACCCAGATCGGTTACGGAGCTGGTATGTTCTTGGTCAGTTAAGTGCATGGGTATCTGGTTGTAATCGGAATAAGCATCCATAAAAGATAATAATTCATGCCCAGCCGTATAATCTACGAGCTGATCAATTCGGGGAAGTGGAAAACCGTCTTTCGAGCAAGCTTTGTTCAGGTCTAAGAATCAGCACACATCCTCCATTTCCCATTTGGCTTCGGACAAGTATGGGATTAGATGCCCACTCCGGGTATAAGGCATCTCGAATAAACCCATTTGATTTCAACTTATCGACCTCTTCTTTAAGGGGGGAAGATCTCTCTGGATCCATACCACGCCTTTCCTATTTGACCAGGATATACCGCGGGTCAATATTCAAAGTGCGGCTCGCGATGTCCGACGAGATCCCACACATGTCAGAATGCGTCCAGGCGAATACATCGAGGTTCGTTTGGAGAAATTCAACCAATTCCTTCTGTGTCTGTTAGCTTAACTGAGATCCAATCTTTACCATCTTTGAATCTTCATCATTGTCGATTGGGACATCGATTGTCAGTTCGACTAGGGAAGCTTGACTGTCTTTAGTTCATCTTCGCTTTTAGTATCTCTTGGGTCGAAATCCCTTTGGAATTGGTTGGGGTGCCTGGGACTAGGCTCAGGCACCAATTGTCAATTATCAGCATAACGGACGTAGAGAAATTCCTCTACGCCCTTTCCTTTCTCTTATCGATGCGCCCCACGCAGCTCAGCAACATAATAGGCTCATCCAACAGCTTGATCTCCATGAACGACTCCAACTCCATGATCAATGGGAAAATTTAGAGTCAAGCACCATAGGGCAATGGCTGCCCTGAATTCAGCAAGGGTCGGTCGACCCAAGAAAGCATTACAAGGGGAGTCTATGTCCAACACAGCAAACTGCAATATCCGGACTCTCCGGCATTCTACAACTCCCAACTCCACTAGTAATTCCACTGCTCCAGTGGGTATAGTAGCGCTCCCATTGAAGTCGTGGATTCGAGACTGTCAAGGTTTCAAATCTTTGGCTTCCATCTTCATTTGTTCATAAGCTCGATCGAACAAAATATTAACAGAACTCCAACTGTCAACCAAGATCCTCCTCATCCAAGCAGGACCTACCTGAGCTGATATGACAAGTGGATCAATAGTGGGGGCTTCGACCTTATCAATGTCTCTATTTCGGAATACAATGTCATTGGCCATCGTCTTTTGTTGCTTGGCCAGAGCTCCATCATCACAACTAATACAACACTCGAAGTCCGCATGCTTAATAGAGCTGGCATACGACTCCATTTCCCTCCAGCTTCAGTCTGTTGGATGAGGACCACCACTCATAGTGTTTATCACCAACCTCCCCCAGTACGAGCTGGTTCCTTCTGTGTTGCCTGATTAGGTATATTATTCTTATTCGATGAGCCCGCACCTCCAAACTATGACGCCCGCACAAACTGTTCCAACTTCCTCTCTCTAATCAACTTTTCAATGAGAACTTGAAATGATGA
Source organism: Allium cepa (assembly GCA_030765085.1). Classification (NCBI taxonomy): domain Eukaryota; kingdom Viridiplantae; phylum Streptophyta; class Magnoliopsida; order Asparagales; family Amaryllidaceae; genus Allium; species Allium cepa. The sequence continues at coordinate 403,480,334 of CM060940.1, read as the reverse complement.
TGCTCGTTTGTATCGTGGCCATAACTCTCATGAAACCTATAAAATTTCCCTATTTGGATCTGCTTCTCCGATGATGGCTTCGGAGCAGGCTTCTTATATTGGATAGTATTGCGGGTTTGTAGATATACAATTTCCCACGACCTATTTAGAGGAGTGTAATTATCGAACATAAGAGCTCTATGTCGTGGACCAGGGTTCTGATCCCGCTTTCTGTTTTGATTCTCATTGCCTTTCTACAGAGTCTATTTATTCAGAATATTCAATTGCATTTTCCTGGAGCTCTTCCTGGACTTTTTAACTGCAACATTACTTTGGATCCCTTTCATACTCGGCCCTACGTCGTCCTGCTTCCTAAACTATTTTCCATCCTCCCTTCTCAAGAACTGGGCTGTCTTGGAATAGAAACAGTCCAATGACACAGGTGTTTTTTCGGCCAACCAGTTGCCAAATTCAGAATCGGGGTCAATTCCCTTAGTCAATGCGATAAGAATGGAGTTATCATTTGGGTTACTGATCTCAGCACACACAGCATGGAATCTCTCTAAATAACGTCGGAGTGTCTCTCCAGGAGCTTGAGTGACACTAGACAGAGTGTTAACATCCTTGTGCCTTGCGACGTGCATTCGAAACTGCTTAACAGATTTGGTTTCCAGATGGTCAAAACTAGAAATAGATCGAGGTGGCAAACGAGTGAACCACATAGCAGCTATGCCTCCTAGAGAAATCAGGAAGCTTCGACATTTAACTGCATCGTCAACCTACACGGCATTCATCAATCACTCATACTTCAGGATGTGTTGATTGGGATCATAACTACTTTCATAGACTGGTAAAGCTGGCATCCTAAATCGCCGAGGGGGTTCAACATAGAGTATTTCATCTGTAAAGGGAGTATGTCTCTGGGATATTTCTCAGTCGTCATTTATGAGGCCTTGACTCTCTAGAATCATCTGATGGATCATTATGGGGATGTCAGGCATCTGTACGTTTTGCGCACGCTGGGTCAAGGTGTGGTCGAGTTCCACAATGCGAGGTTGGGCCGGTCACGGTCGACGATCTGTATCTTACCTCCTTGGCTCAAAGTTCTCTAGAATATAGGGTTCGGGAGTATGTCCATGTTAATGATGGTTCGGATCTGACTGATTCCGGGCATCAACTCCTAGTTCAATAGCAGCGGTGGTAGCGCTGTTGTTTGTAGGGTAGTGAGGAACAGTACCTCCATGGGAGGAGGGTCCAGTCTAGTAGCTAGTTGGCGGGCCAACTCTGGGTTGCCCAATGTTTAGTGTAGGTTGATGTCCAGTAGCTTGAGTGCAAATCCCACCTAGCGGTGGGCGCGTAGATCTGTGATGGTAGTCGGATGAGGCTGAACTCTCTGTGGACAAGTAGGAGGCATGATCCTTCTTAGATCTCCTGCGCCTTTGGCGGTTTAGCTGATTAGTTAACTCTGCGTTGGCGTGCAGTTGTTCAGTAAGTTGTTGTCGACTCTGTGTCAACTCTTGAAGTAGCGTCTGAAACTCTTGTCCAGGGACAGGGCTTGATGGATTTGACGGTCTGGCAGCATTCTGGTTGGATGGAGATAGTTGCACGGGATTCTATCTGTCATGTCCTTCTTGATCTGCAGCTGTAGAGGTTGTCCATGTGTTAACCATGGTGGATGATGAAGTCCTTTCCTAGATTTGATGCAAATCTGAATAGGTTGGAAGGATTCTGAACTTGAGATCTGGATCTTCTTCTTAGATTTGTGCAATCCGGTATTGACCGTAGATCTTAAGAGCAGGAGAAAAATTATGTTTTCTCAGTTAAAGCACCAAAGTGTTTGTACCAAAATTGGACATAACACTCTTCAAAGTATTTGAAGAGATAAAATTGAAGAGTAAAAATGTAAAAAGAGGATTATCTAACAAACGCTTCAAAAACAAATGAGCAAAACATGCAGAAACATAGGATTTTAGAGTGGTTCGGCACATGGCCTACGTCCACTATGAAGTTGATGATTTTATTGATATTTACTTGCTGATTACAATTGATTACAGCGGATTACAATGATAAATTTCAAGTACAACAGTAGCTTTGGAGTGCAAAACAGATTTCGGCAGATTCTGGACTTGAGGTGCTATTTTGAGGCGTAGACTGAAAATATCGCACGCAGATCTTGAGAGACTTCTTTTGGCACATGTATGGGCCCACGCGATCGATCTCATATGATTCTGACTCGATCTGTGATCGATATGAACGAATTTCATATCGATCAAGATTTAATCCAATCGAGTCGAAACTTGGCATGGACCTTCCTTAGGTTGTACGTAAGCTCCTGTGAAAATTTCGTACCATTTGGACTTATGGATTGCAAGTTATGATCGATGCAAGTTTGAGCTCGGTCACGGTCCTCTTCGTATCGATACTGTTCGTACCGATCATTTCGACTCGATGTCGAGCACGCGCTTGCGAGTTGACATGGCGCTAGATTTTTGGATCGCTCCACTTTCGATGCCGAGTTGACCAAGCAATTCCAAGGTTTTCGCGTTGTTCGTATCGAACGTCGTTGCCTTGTTCGTATCGATCATATTATGTTGTTTGTATCGATTGAATGTATCTTACTTCGCATCGATTTTTTGCATGCCACTTCTTTTCAAGGAGAGGTGTTGGTTTTGTATCGATCTACGGTCAAACGATACGAAGTATGTGTAAAATTTAATCTATACGAAATGGACACTGATGTTACAGACAATGGATACGAAGTTGTTCGTCGACGGAATTTCTATCGGTTTAGAAAGCCGTCGAACGCATTTAAATTAAAAATTACCGCAAGCGCACGGTGTACGAATGTAGCACGCGGCGAATACGGGTCGATCCACAGGGAATTGATGATTTTAAAATTCTATACAATCAAATTATACCGAAGTCGAGAGTGAATAGCTAGAAATGTAAAAAATTAACAAAAACTAGCAAAAGAAAATGATAAAAATATGAGAGTTAAAAGAACAATTTAGAGATAAATCCACTCTCTAGATCATATAAATCAACAAAATGAAGTTATGATCTCTCTTTTCTTGTCATTAGTGAATTAGTTGATGTGCTTATCATAAGTATGGTATATTTGTGCTATTAATTAGCTCAATATAAACCATCAAACTATAACACAACCACTAATACACATTTAACTCTCATGAAACATGACAACAAAGTTGAAATAAAAATCTATTTTAAACATAGCCTATTAACTATTGTTTAGAAATATAGGCTATCAAATTTCAATTTCACATTCATTTCTTTGCCATAATCATATTTAGATGAAGAGGCAATTTGTGTTATGTTTGTTTAAGCATAGCCTATTTGTTATGAACAACATAGACTATCAAATTCAAAGCTAAACAACATCATTAAACCACTTCAAGTGTTTCCATTAAAGCACAAAAAGAGAGTATAAACATGAAAATGTTGCATCTACATACTAGAAAGCTTCATTACCCCAAAATTGTAGGGATTAAGCTCTCATATTTGTTATCAAATCAACAAATGTAGAAAGCAACATGAAAGCAAAAAGAAAGGAAAATTAAAGCTAATGGAAAAGACAACTAATCTAATTGCATAAAGGTAAATCTACACTATTACATAAGAAGAGAAGAAGCATGTAAATAAAAGAGAATTAACATTGCATAAAAGAAAAGAAAATTACATGAAATAAAATGGCTAAGTAGCTATGGAAAGAAAGAGAGCTTTGATTTATTTTCTAAACTAAAACTAACTAACTAAGAGGAAGATGGCTACATGAAACATAAGGGGTATTTATACAAGTTAGAAACCCTAATGCATATTTTTGGGGAGTACCCAAAATGGCCTTGGAGGAAGTGTGGTGGCCAAGTTATCATTAGATTTAATAATCCCCCACTTAAATGTACATGAAGCTTTAAATGTCTTTTAGCATGTGCATTAGCCTTTAATTTGTACATTAAGGTAGTGGGTAGGTGGGGTCCTCCATGTTCTTCACTTTGAATTATTTCCATCTTCATTCCTTTGTATTAATTTTGTGCATGCATATCCTCATGAAACCACTTCTATTTGAGATCAAATTACTACAAAAATATATACAAACTTTCAATTAATTTTTCTCAAAGAAATATATGCACATAAATGACCGTTTTGCCCATATATGAAGATGAATATGTGACAATTTGGAATAATTTGAATTTTTGGTTTAAACAAGTTAAAATACCCAATATGATCATTTATTTAATTTAAATAGATTAAATATGGTGGTACAAGTATGCATATTTACATGCATATCAAATACCCCCACACTTATCTTTTTATTCGTCCTCGAATAAAGAAAAACTAAGATAAATCCGTTTTCGTAGGGAGCACGATTGCATTGAGCGTATGCAACAAGCCGTTAAACCTCTGGGTGTCCCCAGTAGGACGAGTGTTGTCTCGTGAGGGTTTTCAGCGGATACTACCCACAAAATCCAAGTGCAGGATGAAAATATTTACAAAATGCAAGATTTATTTACAAAGAGATGAATGCAAATTTTTGAAAATATTTACAAATGAAAGATTTATTTTTAAATTGACACGAATAAGAAATATAGGTTTTGGTTATTCTCGTGAAAATTTATGTCATTTACTGGTCAAAATTTCCAACAAAAATCAAGTTATTATAACAAATAGATAATAGTTTAACTTGTTGTTTTGGTTGATAACAAACTGTAATTATAAAATGGATCCTTAGTTGATTATCAAAGTTTATCAAAGTGGTATTTTCATTTCTTTTCAATAACAAATCAAATCAAATAAGTAAAAATAGTGCCAGGATTTCAATTGCTTGCTCTCTCATTATTTGCAAGAAAAATTACTCACCTAGCTCAGATAAACTGAGGCCAGATATACCACCCATGCACTGCCTTTCGGGCTTATGTGAGGGGAGTACAGAGCATGGCGAGTGTACACACTTTCATGCATACACTATCGACCATAGGTGGTTTTTATTAAGTCTTTTTTTTTACATGTGTTCCATACATCATAACCGTGAGGACTTTTAAATGAGTATGAAATCACATAATCAAAAATTCCAAGTAATCACCCATGCATAACCGTGAGGACTTTTAAATGAGAGTGAATACTTGGATGTTATTATTTTTTATTTTTATATTTTTTTGAGAGGGAGTTTTGCAAAATCATCTTAGCACCATTTAACTTAGAAGACAAAAAAAATGTTATATCCTTTACCTTAAATCAACCACTTTTTAAAACAAAGATTTTCAATTAGGATGTACTTCATAATTAACACATATGAATCTTCCTAGATACTAGTTAAACCATTATTATTTGTAATCAAACTTCATTTTTATTTTTGTTAAGACAAATAAATTTTCAATATTTTCAATTTAATAAACCAAAACCATATATTTATCCTATAGTGTTTCTTTAAAAATAAATCAAAAACACTAAAAATAAATTCTTCTTTAATTTTTGGATTTTTTTTTTTTTTTGAGTTTTTGGAAGAAAAATGAAAAATTAATCCTGAAAAAATCAAGAAGAAGATGAGTCTCCCCCCACACTTGATTTTGACTGTGTCCCCATAGTCAACCCAAGTGAAAGGGATGTTTATTATTATTTACATGAAAACGAACGGTATTTACACGAGATCAGAAAGTATATTGTCAAAAAGTAAATGAAACGGTCTTCCAAAAACCGATTCATTTGTCTCGTTGAGTATACGAGACACAGCTTAAGCTCGAAAAACCAAATCGTAAAAGATTTCGAAGTTGAGTGTGGATTTGGAAAAACGAAAGTCGTTTTATTGAAAATCGTATGAGTTGTTTTATTTTCGATGATTTTTGGGGTTGATAAAACAATTGATTGAAATTCAAGTTTATTTTCACCAAATTGAAGTTCAAACTTATCATTGAAAACTTCTTCAAAATTATCGATTTCAAAATCAAAACGGTGATCGAAATTTTCCCCTTTAGAATTCAACAACTCATTTTCAAAAAGTCCATAAAACTCATGTTCGTTAAATTCGACTTCCTTTGTTGGATTATCAACAACTTCATCATGTAAATCGAGTTTCAAAGTTGTCGTATTCAAATTTTCAGAAAAAGGAAGATCGAAGTTTAAATCGAGTTTCGCACCCTCAAAAGAATTGAAATCCAACTCAATTACCATATTTTCAACAACTTGATTAAGATCTACATTATCAAATTCAAAAGTTGTTATTTGAAAATCGCCGATTTGGGTAAAAGGTGGATTATCACTTGACTCATCACACGTTGAGATTTGATTTTGTTGTTCACGTTGTTTCATATAAGTTTCAAACAACAAATCCGTGTGATCATCGTAAATTTCACTCATTTGTTCAACAAAATCCAATTTATAGTTATTAAATTGAGAATTTTCGATTTGGATTTGTTGAGAACAAAAATTTTCATGGTTAAGATTATTCCCATTGCCAAATTCGTTTGAAAAGTTGTTCCCATTTTCATGTTGAGTTTGGAATTCATTTTGGAGTTCGAAATTAAATTAGCATGGGTTATAATCCTAATCGTTTGAATTTTGAATTGAATTCAAATTTTGAAATCCTTGACTCGAGTTATTACACAAATCAGAATTACATAAATCATTTATCTCTTGATTTTGTCGTGTAGAAAGTTCGAGTAAAGATGAAATCATTTCAATGCTATTTTCAAGAGTCGAACGTTGGTCATCGTTTTGAAAATTTTGTTGTTCGAAATTTGAATTATTTACAAAATAGTTGTTGTTAAAATATCCATACGAATTTGGACTGAAATCATATGGATTATATTGATTTTCACAACTATTGTAAAATTCAAGTGGATATGGATATTCAGACATTTTCAACAATGTTTTTTTTGTTTTTTTTATAAACGAAAAATATTTACAAAGAAAATTTATTTTTGAAAAGGGAAATATATTTTTGTTTTGTTTTTATTTTTCAATTTTTTTTTTCGAATTTTGGTTTTTCTAAAACTTTTTTGGATTTTTTTTTTTGAAATTTCAAAGAAAATGATTTAAAAATTTCAAAGGGAAAGGAATGTTTACAATTTTTTTTTTTAGTTTAGGATTTTGAATTTTTTGTTTTTTTTAAATATGCACGAACTAATGCAACTAAATGAATGCAAGGGTTAATTACAAATAATTTATCCTAAGTTAACCCAAAATTGTATAATCACAAATTGTCTTAGATAAACAAGATAGTTCTCAGCCAGGTAACGGACAGGGGTTATCGGTGCACCACGAATCACCGTAGCAATGCAGCCGAAGGTTTAAGTACCTTCAAAGAAACAACCACTATAATATTTACGAATCACCGTAATATTTATAACTGATTATTGCTCTGCCGTAGCCTAGACACCAAGAAATTAAATTGTTCAAAGAAGACAAATTGTCAATATACAATTAAGTGTTATTGATTTCTAACCGTTATTATTAATCAAAATTCTAAGATGAAATGCAAAGCTGAAATAAAACGTGTATTAACAATGCAACTAGAATGAAATTTTGTTTTTGCTTTTGATTTTGAATTTTTTTTTAAAAAAAAATTCTTAAAATGCAAGCAAACAACAATGCAAGACAACTAAAACATAAAAATTTATAAGCAAGCAAGCAGTTATTTTTTTTTCGGCAAGCACTTCAAATCAAGCAATTTATTTAACAAGCACTTCTGCTCTTTCTGTAATTCTGCTTTGGCAACCTGAAATAAAGCAAGATATATACAACTTTTTTTTTGAAAGGAAACTTAAAAGTAGGGTTTTACTTAGAAAAAAAATTGGAAAAGGAGAAATTAACTCAAAACAAAATAAACAAGTAAAAACAAAACAAACAAACCAATTAAAATCAACAAACTGAAACTTGTTTTTTTTTATTAGAAAACATAAAATAAAATAAAAATTGAAACCAGAATAACTTCTTCCTTTTTATTGAAAAAAAAGATGTAACAAGTGAAACCTTAAAAAAAGGCAAATGAAAAGAAAAATAACGAAGTTAACACACACCACACAACAACCATAACCGGCCCAAACAAATGTTATTTTAAAACAAACCAAAATCAACTACTTAATCCAAAATTCACTGTTGAAATCCAAATTTTGCTGATCTCTGTTCCATACCAAGCCTCGCCTGTCCACAGATTCGAAAATTCGAAAATTTTAAAACTAATTTGTATGCGGTTTTGTGGGAAATTTGGTGGAAGATATGTTGCGATGTTGGCAGTTGTCGGCGTCAAAGTCGCTGTTGAGGTGGAGTTCGATGGCAAGACGATTGGGTTTTGCTGTAGGGGTTTGATTGGTGGCGATTTGAGGAGCGGCGAGGAGGTGGACCGTTGATTCTAGGTCACGTGAGTATGGTTGCTCGAGTTTGAAGGGATAAGGTTGGAGGTAGTTAGTTGGTCGCGGCGACTTGGGGTTGAAGGGGTGAAGTCGCTATTCTCGGATTGCGGTTGGTCAAAGGTGATATGTGGTAGGGGATGGATGGTCGTTTGAACTTAGGAGGTTCAGATGGTTGATTTGGAGGTTCAGTGCGGTGAATTTTGTTGACTGGAGCGGCTTGATATCGGAATTGCTCTCGAATTTGGGTGTGCCGATGAAGGTTGAAGCCGCGAGTTGCTTCGATGACTGCAGGGTGGTTGTAAGATTCTCTGGAGGTAGTTTATGATGGGTTGAATGAATTGATGATGGTTGTTTGTGTGGTTGCAGAGGGGAATGTGGGTAGGTGGATGTTTGGGATTAAGCAAGTGGAATGGTGTACTGGAGGTGTACAAGATGGTAAATGTCAAGTGTAGTCTGTGGCTGTGATGGTTTGTGGTTTGGTGACAATGAAGTGGTTTAGGCAGTTTTGTTGAATATGAGGAAGGTGCAGGCTGAAGTGGATTGAGTTCCCGTGGGAAAAAGATGTGGTTCGGCTGTTGGTGATATGGTGAAATGATATTTGGAGGGTTTTTGAGATGTTAGTGTGATTTGATGTGGGCAGAGGTGGTATGCTATGTAATGGTGGGTAGTTGATGCTCAAAGAAGTAGCAGAGGGGATATGTACTATGGTTTTCACTATGATGAAGTGTAGCTGACAGCTTCGCTGGTTCAGGTCAGAAGGAAGGCAGGGCGGCAGAGCAGTAGATGATGATGTGGCCAGAAGGTTGGATGGAAGGGAAGGGGAAGTGGTGGTGTTGGTAGATATTGAGGCAAGTATGAGGTGTGTTAGCAGTAAGTGTGAAGGGAAGTCTGGTTTATGGTATGGGTTGTTTTGAAGATTGAAATGAATGTTTGTGAAATGGATTGAAGTTGTTTCTGGAGGGGTTTTGAATTGCCGATGTTTTGCAGTGATCAAAGGAGTGGGTAGGTGGTTGGTTTGTAGAGGCAGTGTTTATTGCTTGGTTGTACTGCTGTTAGGTGGAGATGGAGTTATGAAGAAGTAGATACTGATGGTGAATGTATGCTGGAAATTGGTCAGTGAAAGGTGAATGATGTGGTGGTTAGTGTTGTTTAATTTGAGTTCGGGCAGAGGATGTTAAGGCGATGAATTTTGGGGATGTTGGATTGGAGAGTGTAGCAGAGGAGGGAGCTTGTATGTCAGGTGGATGTTGACTGGAGTGGCTGTTTGACAGAGGCAATGTGTTGAACAGAAGTGAATTGTCACAGCATGTGGGCAAAGCAACTGAAAGAAGTGAAAATGCAAAACACAGAAAATTGGTTGTGCAAGGATGTGCACAGTGAACAGTGCACAAATGTATAGTATTTATTTTTTGTAAATTGTAAATGCAATGCAAGTTGTAAAAATGAAATGTAAATTGTACAATGGAAAATCAAATAAAATGTTTTTTTTTAATACATGCAAATGCAAATGGAAAAGCAACAAATGCAAACAAACACACAAACACAATTTTTTTTTTTTTACAAATGCAAACAAACACACAAAATAAAAAGCACACAAAAATCAAACAAAAAAAATAAAAATCCGAAGAATAGAAAATCAAAATCGAATCAATTCCCCGGCAACGGCGCCAAAAACTTGTTCGTCGACGGAATTTCTATCGGTTTAGAAAGCCGTCGAACGCATTTAAATTAAAAATTACCACAAGCGCACGGTGTACGAATGTAGCACCGGCGAATACGGGTCGATCCACAGGGAATTGATGATTTTAAAATTCTATTCAATCAAATTATACCGAAGTCGAGAGTGAATAGCTAGAAATGTAAGAAACTAACAAAAACAAGCAAAAGAAAATGATAAAAATATGAGAGTTAAAAGAACAATTTAGAGATAAATCCACTCTCTAGATCATATAAATCAACAAAATGAAGTTATGATCTCTCTTTTCTTGTCATTAGTGAATTAGTTGATGTGCTTATCATAAGTATGGTATATTTGTGCTATTAATTAGCTCAATATAAACCATCAAACTATAACACAACCACCAATACACATTTAACTCTCATGAAATATGACAACAAAGTTGAAATAAAAATCTATTTTAAGCATAGCCTATTAACTATTGTTTAGAAATATAGGCTATCAAATTTCAATTTCACATTCACTTCTTTGCCATAATCATATTTAGATGAAGAGGCAATTTGTGTTATGTTTGTTTAAGCATAGCCTATTTGTTATGAACAACATAGACTATCAAATTCAAAGCTAAACAACATCATTAAACCACTTCAAGTGTTTCCATTAAAGCACAAAAAGAGAGTATAAACATCAAAATTTTGCATCTACATACTAGAAAGCTTCATTACCCCAAAATTGTAGGGATTAAGCTCTCATATTTGTTATCAAATCAACAAATGTAGAAAGCAACATGAAAGAAAAAAGAAAGGAAAATGAAAGCTAATGGAAAAGACAACTAATCTAATTGCATAAAGGTAAATCTACACTATTACATAAGAAGAGAAAAATCATGTAAATAAAAGAGAATTAACATTGCATAAAAGAAAAGAAAATTACATGAAATAAAATGGCTAAGTAGCCATGGAAAGAAAGAGAGCTTTGATTTATTTTCTAAACTAAAACTAACTAACTAAGAGGAAGATGGCTATATGAAACATAAGGGGTATTTATACAAGTTAGAAACCCTAATGCATATTTTTGGGGAGTACCCAAAATGCCCTTGGAGGAAGTGCGGTGGCCAAGTTATCATTAACTTTAATAATCCCCCACTTAAATGTACATGAAGCTTTAAATGTCTTTTAGCATGTGCATTAGCCTTTAATTTGTACATTAAGGTAGTGGGTAGGTGGGGTCCTCCATGTTCTTCACTTTGAATTATTTCCATCTTCATTCCTTTGTATTAATTTTGTGCATGCATATCTTCATGAAACCACTTCTATTTGAGATCAAATTCCTACAAAAATATATACAAATTTTCAATTAATTTTTCTCAAAGAAATATATGCACATAAATGACCGTTTTTCCCATATATGAAGATGAATATGTGACAATTTGGAATGATTTGAATTTTTGGTTTAAACAAGTTAAAATACCCAATATGATCATTTATTTAATTTAAATAGATTAAATATGGTGGTACAAGTATGCATATTTACATGCACATCAGAAGTACGATGCCTTCTCAGGGATGTAGGGTGGTGGTCATATGATGGATATGAGATGAGAACCATTCGATGGATACGAACTATTGGAACTTGATCGATGTGAACAAGGCCATTAAGTGGATGGATACGAAGAGTGTAGTTCCCCTGATCGATACGAAGTCGCGTGTTCCTGATGGATTCGAATAAGATCAATACGAAGTCGGATGTTCCTTGGTTGCTTTGCGGATACGAACAAGGTGGCTATTTATGGATTCGAACTACCGATGACGCGATGGATACGAATAATGTGTTCTCTTGACTTGTTTCGATCGTATCTCGTGCATACAAACTCCGATTGGCTTGATATTTGGAGTGTTGGCTTACATAGCTTTTATTGCCATGTCATACTAATTGTAGCTTGATCCGGACTATGAAAAAATTCATCAACATCCATAGTAAACCTACGTATAACCGATCTTCAGGATGGACTTTCCTTGGTTTCCAGTAAATTCCACGGTATCACTGCTTGCCAAAAGGTGGGATAACATAAAGTAAATATAGAACATACCCTCATAGCGGATCAGGATAAGTATCTTTAATCATGTCTTATGTCTCCTAAGTATAGTCCTTCTCATTTTTGCTCCACTGAACTTTCACCAACTTGACTGTTTATTTCTTAACTTCTTATCTCTTGCTGCAACCCAAATTTGTTATCTAACTAAAGTCAAATTTGGTTCTACTATAAAATCTTCCAATGCAGTCGGAGGAATAGTAGTCTCCAGATCATGCACATACTTATGAAGATGAGATACATGAAACACATTATGGACACCTGCCAAACTGCTTGGCAAATCTACTCTGTATGCGAGCTTTCTGATCCTCTCTATAACTTGGAACGATCCTGTAACGACCTGAAATTTTCGATCCCGAAAATTCCGGATAGTTATGAGAGAAAAAAAGATAGAAGAAGAAGAACAGAAACACCCACAACTCACATTCGCAACGGATAAAATATAATAATAAATAATAATAGCTTGCAAAAGAATTCTATATCAGTCGATTACAATCATATACATCAGAGTTTTACATATATACAGTCACTGAATATTTACAATTATTCTGTCTCAGATAACAATAGTATAAATACAGCGGATATACTCTATACGATATTGCCATCCTGCTCAACTCCTGAGCTCCAGAACGTTCCTACCTGAAAATTTGTAATACTCGGTCTGACCCGAGCATTACATCAAAGTAACACCCGGGTCAGGCTGGAAACCAGCGTGAGTAAACCCGACTAATCATGGAATACCCAAACAACAACTTATATAAACCCGGGTAACATATATCAATTTAATCAATTCACAATTTACTATAGACAACACTTATTTCACATATCAATTTCTAAGTATCAAACTTAGTTAAAATAATCCAATTCACCTAACTCATTTCATTCCAGCCTATTGATTTCATAAATCAATATATAAAAGAAATTTGAAGTGGTTTCGGGTATTTCCTAATACCCAAACCCGGTCTCTTCGAGTCTCACGCCATCCTAACCCAAATTATCCAAATGGAATACACAACATTTCATCAGAGATATCAACTCGTTTAAAACATCCAATACCATTCAATCATCCATAAGCAAAGCTTAATCACACAAATCAATTCAATTGATTTTAATTGAATTTCTAACCTCAATCACTTAGATTCCTTCATTTACATTAATTAATTCTAAATCAATTAATTAATCAATCCTTCCTTATTCATCCTAATTAATCACCCTGGATTAATTATCTTTCAATTACATTCAAGTAATTAACTTCAATTAATTTCTCGATATTGATTCTTCTTAACCAAAATCAATAAGTTATCTTAATTACTTATATTAATTACTTCTCATATGTCACTATTGAATAATTAATCTTAATTAATCAATCTTTAATTACATCATTAATTATATAAATTAATGATTTCTAATTGTATTTTAATTTATTCTAATCTAATTTAATTACTTTAATTAAACCACAATATTAATCTCTTGATTAATTATACGAGTAATCATCTTTTATTATTACCTTAAGTAATCGCTTATCAAACCATCCATTGATTATTCTGGATTAATTTACTTAATAAATTAACTTAAACTTTAATTAATTAATAAATTCAAACCTTTGTTTACTAAATTAATCCCCCCAAATCATTAATTGACTGAGTTAATTAATTATCCATTTTAATTACCCTACTAATTTAATGAATCACAAATCATTAAATTCTTATTAACATTAAAATGGAAACAATTCATTTTTATGATTTAAGTTGTAAACAACTTAAACCCCAACATATCGAGTCAAACCATAATTAACTCGAGAATCATCCAAAATCACAATCACCAGAACATCAATTCACAGTGCATATCAAATTAATTCAATCATTCAACCCAATATTTAAATTTAACCATTTAAATTTAAATAGAAATACTACAGAGTGAGATTTACTCACCTTATATTTTGCAAATCCAAATCCAATCTCGAATAATTTTCTCCGCAATTGGACCTTGTAAAAGCATTAGATGGTTTTATTAACATTCCAATTGATCGAACAATCAATTATTATTTATTTTAATCCAAACCAAAATTTTTAGTTTTAAATTAATTTTCCTTTTGATAAAACATTTTTATCAACTAAGTAGCTAAATATGCTTATTAAATAAATCAATAACCCTAAAGACATATATATATATATATATATATATATATATACCTGGTTGGTTTTTAAACAAAATGTGAATTTGTAGTTTTATTTCCCTTCGAAATTAGTTACAGAAATAGAACTTCACCTTATTGTAAATATTATTTTTTCTCTGTAACTAAACAAACAGGATTTGCTTTACTATATAACCATATACATATACATAAATTAATAAAGCATAAAGAAAATATGCTCACCTCGACACTGAGCAACCGTCGCCTTTCCCAGACACGACCGAAACCAAGCAACGAAAACCGTGATTACACCATTGCCTTCACTTGAGAAGCACTGCCTTCCTCCACTTCAACTCATCGAAAACCGATCGATGCCATCGCGAATTTCCCTAGCCTCGACGCTGCCCCTGCCTTTGCCGATAGAATTCAAGTGGAAAGCGGCTTCTCTCGAATTGAATTCGAGATTCGCGGGCCACCACAGTCGAGTAAATTTTTGGGTTCGATCGATTTGTTTTTCGCTTGCCCTATTTTTTTTTCTCGGTGGCCATGGATCTCTCTCTGGGAACTCAATTGATTATGAATTTCATTCCCCTTTTGAACCAAGAACGCGGCTCGATCGAAGATAAGGGAAGGGACCCGCGGGTTAATTTGGGAGTGGGAAAGAAAACGAACGATGTTTTTAAAAAAGAAAAAAAACAATCTTCGGCCATTACACTTTATTTCTTTTCTGGATTGTTTTCCAGTTCGATTTTCTGCTGAAGGTTAAAGAGAAAGATCGGGGATAATGTATAGGGTTGGAGAAGCTTCCTGAAAACAATTTGGTGAAAATATCTTTGATTATTTATTATATTATATTATAAAACTCCCCAAAACGTCTCGCTAATTGCTATTAAAATTTCGAACTCCTCTTAACGAATGCCGCTAGGCGATTATAAGGTTTTACCCGCGTCCCGAACACAATGGAATGCGTTTCGGAGGCTAATTTGATTGTATGCGCGACGGAAGTAAACGATCAATTTTAAATTAAACCGATTAAAATAGTTCTAAGCATTTTGAGCTGCAACGTTCAAACGACAACTCCGATTGCTACGAAAATTGAAATCCGATAATAACTAACTATTACGGATCTAATGGAACTGGTTTCGTCGAATTCCGAGACTGTGCCTCGAAAGGCTATTTTTAAATTCAATTCAGCCGATAAAATCTCAAAACTGAATAAATCACCTTTAAATTAAATTCCAACCCTTCTATTATCTTCAGTATCATCATTATAAATTTTATAAGCCTTCAAATTATTTTTAACCAACTTAAAACTGAAGATTCAATAATCCACCCAATTTCAGTTTATTAAATCTAATAACTTAATTGTTATATAATAATATTTGAATTCAAGTTAAAAATTAACTTCTCAAATATTGAAAATCAATTAAATATTCCAATTTAAATTGTCAGAAATTTCGGATCGTCACAGATCCGATATATCCTGCTACCAGTTTCCCTAACTTTCTGAATCATGCCACACACTTCATCGGTGATACTAATGAAAACTCTATCTTCAACTGAGAACTCTAGATCCTTACGCCTCTTATCTACATAACTTTTCTGTATGGACTGAGCTTCCCGCATCCTTTCTCGGAACAACTTAATCTTCTTTGTTGCCTCTCTTACCAGATCTGATCCTAACACAAGTCTGTCTTCGGTTTCCAACCAACATGCCGATGATTTGCATGGCTTGCCATACAAGGCTTCGAAAGGAGCCATTCCTATACTAGTCTGATAACTATTATTATAGGAAAAATCAACCATGTGTAGGTGATCTTCCTAAGAACCACTAAAGTCTAGCACACAAGCTCTCAATAAATCCTCGAACACCCTATTGACTCTTTCTGTCAACCCATCCATCTGAGGGTAATATGCAGTACTCATCTTAAGCTTGTTACCTAAAACATCCTATGGAATCTTCCAGAATTCACTATTACATGAAGCATCTCGATCACTGACTATACTACTAGGAATTCCATGTTATCTAACTATGTTCTTCATAAACAGCCTAGCTAAAACAGGTGTCATCCTGGTTGGCTTAACTGGAATGAAATGCGCACTCTTGGTCAACCTGTCCACTATAACCCATATACTCTCATTTACTCAATTCAACCTTGGAAACCCGTCCATAAAACCCATGGATATCGAATCTCATTTCCAAACTGGTATCTCCAAAGTTTGAAACAATCCACTCGGCTTTGATGTTCGGCCTTCACTTGTTGATAGTTCATACACTGCCTAACCCATAAGCCAACATCCTTCTTCATACCTTCCCAGTAGAAACTCTTCTTCATATCTTGATACATCTTGGTTCCTCTAGGATGAATCATAATTTAGATCGACGACATTCCCTAAAAAATACTTTCCTTAAGTCCTCAACATTTGGAAAACACAATTGTTCCTTCTTCCTCAACCATCCCCTCTGGTCTAGATTAAAATCCTCTAGATCATCAATCTCTGACCCAACCTCAAGCCATCTAATCTTCTCGGCTAATAATGGGTCCTCTTTCTACTTAGAATAAACCCTTTCAATCAATATTGGTTGAACTTCTAAGCAAGATGCCATGATAGCGCTCTGACTAGATCTAGCATTCGATCTTAACTACATGCTACAAATAGACAAAGCCTTAAGTCCTTCCATTCCGCCAACATGGCTAACACCATATTATAATGTTTTCTGCTAAAAGAATCTACTATTTTATTTCCTTTCCAGGTGTATATTCTATACCAAAATCATAAGCCGCTAAAAACTCCATCCATCTTTGTTGTTTCATATTCAACTCCTTCTGAGAGAATAAATAACTTAAAGACTTATGATCTGTGTATAATTCAAACCTCACCCTAAGAGATAATGCCTCCATAATTTCAATGCGAAGATCAGCACTGCCAACTCTAAATCATGAGTAGGTTATCTCTGTTCATGCAGTCTAAACTGTCATGATACATAGGCAATAACTTTACCTTTCTGCATCAACACAGCCCCTAATCTTATTCCACATGCATCAGTATGCACTACAAACCTTTGGTTTCAATCTGAAGTTACTAACACGAATGCATTGGTTAAAACATGCTTTAATTTAAGGAATGCTTCCTCATGTTTGTCAGACCAAATAAATTTCACACCCTTCCTAGTTAGCTAAGTCAAAAGCGCTACTATCCATGAGAAATTCTTAATGAATCTCCAATAATAGCCCACGAGTGCAAGAAAACTTGTAATCTCATTCACTATCTCTAGCCTCTTTCGGTTGTAAATAGCTTCGATCTTATGCAGATCGGCTCCAAGAAAACTTAAATTCTTTCTTCTAGAAATGACACTACCGCTTTCAGCTAATGCTGCCTTAGTGTCTCAAGAACTATTATAAGATGAACTTTATGCTCTTTCCCATCATTAGACTATACTAAAATGTCATCTACAAATACCAATATGATCCTATCGAATAAATCATCGATTCTCGACAAATGATACTTATTCTTGATTGTTTTTTTTCTCAACTTACAATAGTCGATATACATCCTTACGACCCATCTGGTTTCCTTACAAATATTGCAATCACTCCTTAAGGAAAATTGCTTAGTCTAATGAAATTCTTCGCCTTTATATCCACTAGTTGTACCTTCAATTTTGTCATCGCGGTCCGTGTCATCCAGGTGGTCTACTTACAGGCTCTGCTTCGGGCACAAGATCTATTTGAAACTCAATGGCTCATTTTGGTGGTGGTCCTATAATTGGCTCAAATACATCTACAAACTATCATGCTAACCAAACCTGACTTAACTCTTATTCTATTTCCATGGCGCTCGACATAGAATAAGCACTCCTATTTAAATTCTCCACTAAAAATATAATTGGTTATGACTACTAGGGTGTCTTAGCGGTATTTTCCTACCTTGGCAACATATCCTAGCATCATATTTATCTAACCAATCCATACTCCAAATGATTCTAAAGCCTATGAAATCAAAACATACTAAATGCATGCAAACTTATGACCTGACAAATAAAGTTCTAACTGGTCACATCTCATCCCCAGAGTTGCATATCCCTCTAACGGATTCACAACCTTTAAGGAAGTAACAAGGTATGAGGGTTCTAACTACAGTTTATCTACCAAACAATAAGATATAAATGAATGCATCGCACCGGTATCAAATAGTACCCTAACTGATGTACTTTGAATCAAAACATACCTTCCATCATAGTCTTTCCTTTATCAACAGCAGTTGGTCTAGCAGATGATGGTCCAACAACAAAGACCTTTCCCTTGTCCACCCTGAGCGGTTCTAGACATTGATTCTTATAATGCCTAATCTGCTCGTAGTTAAAGCACTTCACCTCTTTCTGGTCTGTAGCCTTCTTCCCTTTTCTAGTTCGACATTCAGGTGCATAATTCCATTTCTTATCACACTTAAAACAAACTAGATTAGCCTTCACCTTCTTAGTAGCATTCCTTTCTGGATTCCTTTCTTCTTAAGGAACTTCCTCTTCTTAACTTGAAAAACTTGAGTTTCAACTTGTGTCTCCTTCCCTTTAGTAGAAAGCATCCGAATTTTCATCTCCACCATGGTAGTACATAGATCATGGAGATGTGGCGTTGTCGCCCTAGCAATCTCGGGTCTTAACCCTCGATTAAACTTCTCATTTCTTTTAATGACAGCGCCAATGGTAGTATATCTGTATTTGAATAGCTCATCAATCTTCGTAGCATACTCAATCATCGACATCTCACCCTACACAAGATCCATGAACTTTCTCAGCAATACTGATTTGGCAATTTTAGACAAAAACCTTTCTTCGAATCTCCTTCGAAATTTTGCCTAAGTCAACTCTTCCTTGGGAATACTAATGGAACATTATTCTAAAAATGAAGCGTTGATCCCTACAACTGTCTAGAGGCAACTCTCCTCTTCTGCTCATCATTTAATCCCAATTCAGCAAAGATCCTTTAACAATGCAAAAGCCGATTCCCCACTTCTATGGCATCCTCTGTTCCCAAAAATTGCTTTCCACCAAGACTGGTATAATCCCTGCTTAGCACAAATTTGTTGCCGACTAGGGCCAAGGGATTAGCTCCTCCAACGTTCCCAGCATTACCCCCAGCTATTCATGCAGCTGCTCCAGCTTGCATCAGATTGACAAAGAACTGATACATCATCCCTATATCTACTAGCGAATTTCCAATACCTACATTGGCATTTGCATTTGGATTAGAATTTTCCTGTCGACCATGGTTTCTCTTGTTGGGTCGAGCATTTACAATAGATGTAATGCTTCCTCCACCTAGATTTACTCTTCCGTTCCTTGCCTCCATATCTTCTTTTCTCATAAATATGGATACAAGCCCAAGTGAGATATAGAAGAGCAGTTTAAGAGAAAGGGGAGGATGTACTTATATATATATATATATATATATATATATATATATATATATATATATATATATCAAATACAAGTACGTTATAGTAGCGTTAACCTAAACCCCGACCTTATTTTTTGATTCATTGGATTACGTTTTAAAAAATGTTTTAGGTTTAAATTTCTTTTTAAGTTTACATAAACCTATGCATTGATACTAACTTGTAACATCCCCTATTTTGGAGACATAAAACTAATGGCTATGGATGCTGTAGTTATCTATAGTTATTAATTCTCAGTGACCAAATACGGTAATGTTAGATATGTTGATATAACAGAAACACATGAATATGGAAAAAAATTAAATTCAACTTCAACAAATTTCTCATTCCACTTCAAATCAAATTTCAAATTCATTACATAATCTCAATGCGTGAACCTCGTTCGTAGAAAATATAATTATTACAAAATACGCCAAAAGCGACATATGAAGATACCCCATTGGTTGATCAGAGTCTAACACAGGTAAATAAATGACATTTCCATTACAGCCAAAACACAGTAGAATCAAACAGAAAAGAACTCGTAATAGCTAGCTTTCCTTCTGCACATCTCTGAAAGTTTATTTGTCTAAAGGAGAACCTAGAAACCTTAACTCTCAAACTATGCAAAATTAATTAAGCACCCGAGAGTTTGAGGGGAAAACATAAACTTCGAGTCAACCAAAAAGCCTAGTATGAATAATAACCTACCATCTCGAACCATATAGGTATCTAGTGAGACCATACCGCTTAGCAGAATGGGTTTTCCCCTCACTAATATCTTGATCAAAATTTATAATAGCTGTAACGACCCGTAATTTTCGATAATTAAAATTTGTAAATTTAATAAGATTTTGGTAATTTAATAGTGAAGAAATAAAAATTTTGTAATTTAATAATGAAATTAGTGCAAGAATGAAACGCAACCATGGAAATTAAGGCCAAATATTAACAATTGAAATGAAATTACGATTAATTGAAGTAATGTAAATTGTTATACTAGGCTATAAATTGAATATAAGAAAACAAACGTAAATATTGAACTAATTATTGAATTAACAATAATAAATAGTAATTGAATAAAATTAATGTCCTGTAAGTAATTGTAATATTATTCAGAAATGATAACTTATTAAAGTATGATTAACAGTGTGATATCCGGGAATTTCAAGGAATTTAAAATGTGATAATCTCTTAATTGATTATTTAAAATTGGTAAAGTTTATTAATTTCAAACAATAATAAATATAATGAGTTGTTTTTAAATATAGATATAAAAAGATTTTTAAATGGGATAATAAGTTACTAATTTAAATTGTGTTATTTTATAAATAGATTTTAAGTAGACTTATTATTTTCTAATTTAATAAGTGTTGTTTAAATATATGTATATATGTGCGAGTGTGTGTGTGTGTGTATTTAAGTTGATTTTGATATAGAATAATAATCTAATAATGTGTTTTTTTAAAATTAATATCTATATTTATTTGAATTGATTTTACATTAGATTTTAAATTTGAATTTGAATTGGGATTTAAAATTTGAGTTTAAAAGATATATATCTTAAAAATATTTTGGATATGAAATATGGATAAATTTTTACTTAAGATAGGATTGTTTTATATTATTTTATTTAAAGGAAATTTATTTATATAAATTTAGAAGATATTAATTTAATAGTAAATAAATATAAAGGTTTAATATTTACATTTAAAATGGATTAGATATACTATATATAATTTTATTTTATTTTCTTTTAAAAGTTTTATTTATTTAAAACTAGAAAAGCATTTATTAATTTAGAAAGGTATTTATTAATTAGGAAAATCTATTATAAAAGCTTTTAAAATTATTTTAACATAATAAAAAAATAAGTAATTACAAGTGTAATCAAATCAAGTTAGATAATTAACGTGTTAAGTAATTAAATAAGGTATGTGACAAGTGTCATAATTTGTTTCATTTTCTTTAAATTTTTATAAATCAAAATAAATTCTATTTAAACTCCTATCTTCCTCTTCGTTTCCTTTTTCTTTTCAAAAACTAAAAAGAACAAACCTATAAACTATCTTCAACAACTCAGTTCAAAATCAAACTTGAAATTCATTCCTCAAACCAAAATACAAACCTGTAATTCATCTCCTCTAAAACAAATGCAAACCAAAGAAATGTCATCAAATCTATAACCCTTTTATACCTCAAAGTATTTTCAAAACTTCGTAACTCAATTCCAAATCAAGAAAAGCTCAAACCTATAAACTACTCAAACCAGTAAAATTCTCAAGACCAAAAGCCTGAAACCATTATCTTGAAGCCCGTAACCTCCTATCAAACAAAGAGTTCAATTTCAAAATGCAACCTGAAAAGCATTTTCAAAATCAAGCCTGCAACAACATGTTTTCGAAAGTTCAAGAAAGCTTGTAAACCAAGATTTCAGCTTCATTTCAAACTAAAACCTTCTCAAGCAACAACTAGTATCAGAGCATCAAGCTTTCTAGTTTTATATTTCTTCAAGATCAAAGCCATTTCAAAGATCTAAGCATTCAAAGTTTCTAGAAAATCAAACTCTCTGCATTTTAAAAAAAAGGTGAGTAAACTTTTAAATTAAAAGTTTAAGTAGGAAAATAATGGTTGTTTGTGAAATTCTGTGATAATAATGCCATGCATGTGTGTATATATAAGTATAAAGGTCTGTATATATAATTGTGTTCATGTGTGCATGTCCGGTTGTATTAATCTTCTCTGTTTCCTTATTTCAGAGTTTAAATTACAATCAAACTCAAGATCTTTTTATTCAATCACTGTTAGGACTTGGATTCAAAACAAAATAGATTAGTTTAATCAAAATCTAAGTACTAAAAATAGATTCAAGTATCTTATGTTTGGAGATCCTTTGAAAATCAAGAAATGCAGTAGCCACTCTAACATCATGAAAAAATCAAATGCTGTAATTGGATGAATCAATTATATAAATTGAATTGTCTTTGGAAAATTTGAATTTTAAAAAGAAAATCAGAATTTTTGATAATGAATAGGGTGAGCATTTTAGTGATGTCTGAAATTGGGTTTCTGAGCAAATTCTGATAAACTAAGTGACCGAGGAGGTCGGGGTTCCTGCTGGAGCTAGCTAGGTGATCTGGGTGTTTGGCAAAAATAGTGGAGGAGTTGGATGTTTGCCGTAGCATCGGCGATCGGTTGATTAGGATTTTAACCCTAAATAGGTCAGTCCTGGAAACTGATTCACTGCATTGCCTTGGAGTGATCGAGTGACTCGTGGCTTTGGGGAATGGCAGCGTGGGGTGTTGGCATGGTGTGGCCGGGGTTGCACGTCATCTGATGGCCGAAGGAGTGAGTTCAAGGTGGTTTTGGCCATGGAGTTTAGTTCTAGATTTAACTGGACTACTCGATTTTGGATCGAGACTTGTTTTTGGAATTTGGTGATCGGGGATGGTTGCTGTATTGATGTTCGATATGCAGGAGGGTTCATCGGAGATGAATGGTGATTTCGGTGCTGGTGCATGGGCACAGGGGTATTGTATCTGTTGATTTGGGTTGTGGATTTTTGCCGTGGGTTGAGCTCGAAGGAAGTACCGAGTTTTTGAGTTGGTGACTCGAGTGGAAACTCGAGTACCTCTGGTGTGTGAAACCTGTTATACAGGTTTTTAAATTAAAATTTTGAAATTTTAAGAAAAAGAAATGGAACTTGGAATGGCTCGAGTGATACTCGGGTTCAAACTGAAGCAGATAACCAAAGGAAATTTTTAAAAGTTTTAAAAGGTTTTTTTAAAACAATTTTAAATTTAAAAATAGAAAGTTTTAAATTTTTGAAATAAATCTTGTTTTAAATTCTATTCTTTATAAAAATAAATGTTTTCTTTAATATAATTTATTAAGAAGTTTGAAAATTTGTTTAATTTAAATTTTGTTAAATAAAGTTAAAGTTATTTTTTGAAAATTAAGTGGAAATGGATTTTAAAGACAAGTTTTAAATTTTAAATTTAATTTAGTTTAAACCATCTTTTGATAAATGTTTAACGTTATGGAAGTTGTGTTTTACTAACTTTAATTTATCAAGAAATGAATATTTTATTTTAAAACTTAATTATTGATTTAATTAAGTATAGTTAATTATTAATATAAAATGTTTTTAATGACAATTATTCATTAATTAAGATAATGTTTTATCTTAAGATAATTAAGGTTTTTAATGGGCTGAAATTAACTAACATAATTAAAGGAAATTAAGTATAAGCAATTAATTTAATTAATAATGATTAAGAATTAATTAAGGAATTAATTAAGAGCAATGAATTGATCAATTAATTGATTTAAAATTAATAATTAAGTGTTATAAGTTAATTAATTAGAGGTTAATTAACTTATAATTAAGTATAGTTAATTGATAATTAGAGATTAATTAGTTAAGTAATTAAGGTTGATTAATTAGTAATTAGAGATTAATTAACTTGTAATTAAAAAGTACTTAATTTGTAATTAAGTTTTATTAATTAATCATTAGGCTTTATTAATTAATAATTAAGAAATTATTAATCTATAATTAAAGTTAATTAAGGATTAATTAACTAATATTTAGGGTTAATTAATTTTTATTAAGGATTGATTAACTGATTTATTAAGGATTAATAAAAAAATTATTAAGTTTTATTAATTGATAATTAAGGTTTATTAATTAATAATTATGGATTAATTAATCTGCAATTAAATATTAATTAATTTATTTAAAGGGGTAATTAAGGGATGAGTTACCTAATTGTAATTAATCAAATGAATGTGAATAATTAATTGGTTGATTAATTATAGATAATCTTGATGATTGATTAAGTATGAATACTTAATGAGATTAAATAATGTAATTACTTAGTGAAGTAGTTAATGTATAATTACGGGATGTAATAAATTAAAGGGAATTACTTAATATAAAGTAATTAAAGGATAATTACTTAGTAGAAGTAATTAAGGATTAATTACTTAGTGTGGTTAATAAAAGGATTAATATAATTAATTAAGTAGTTAATTAATTAAGGTAAGTAATTACAAGATGGTAAATACTGTTTATGATTAATTAAGGTTGATTAATGCAAGTGATTAATTAAAGTTTAATTAATTAACATAATTAATTAAGGATCGATGTAATCAATTATAATTAATTAAATAATGAAGTAATTAATTAAGGATTATTAATTAATGTAATTAATGAGAGTTATTAAGGTTGATTAATTAAGATTAATTAATCAATAATAAGTGATTATAAGGTAATTAATTAATTGTAATTAATTAAGAATTAATGTAATTAATTATAGTTAATGAAATAATTAAGGTTAATTACTTTAATGGTTTGTAGATAATTAATTTGTGTAATTAATTAAGGGTTAATTACTTAATGTAATTAAGAGATAATTAATCAAGGGTGATTACTTAAGATGATGATAAATTAATTGGTTTGTAATTAATTAATGGTTATGTAAGCAAGATTTATGTGATGAAAGTAATTAATTTATTTTATTTTAAATTAATTAGAGACAAAATAATTAATTTAATTCATTTTAAATTAATTATAGATGTGTGATTAATAGATCTTTGCTTATGGATAGCTGAATGTTACTAAATGCCTTGATTTGTTTATCTCTGATATGGGATATGTGTTTCTGTGTGATATGAGATGGTTTGGTTGAATTGTGATGATATGGATTATCTATTTGTGGATATGTGAATTATCTATCCTTGTGAATATAGATAATGATTTGAATTGAATTGTTTTAACTTTAAAAAAACTTGGACCTAAAAGATGATGTTTTGGATTTCGATGAGACCGAGATCGGGTTTGCAGATTTGGATATCCAAAAACAACATCAATCCAAATTAACGATAGGTCGCGAATCTCAAGTGAAGTTGAAGATTCAGAGTGCAAGGGTTTTTGTCATTAACTCTGAGGGTGATCCAAAATGAATGCAACGAGATAATGCCTTCGGTTTCGTTCGAACCTGGAACGAACTTGTATGGATTGAATGCTTTCAGCACATCGTCAGGTGGACGATGAGCATTCTAAGATAGATGTGTTCTATAAAGATAATCGTAGCCTCAAGCCTCATCAACCGGGAATGGCTAAAACAGGGAAGGTGGAGCAAGGCTAAGTGGGTAGCACCCAAGTAGGATAAGATTTACCCCTGTCTAGGGTCTCTTTTTATTCGACTGTGTGGGCGGTTGTTAGCTACAACCGCGGGGTTTTCTTACTCGGGACTGTCCAGTAAGGGATGGTTCTGGCTTTGTGTTGCAGGGGATTGGGAGTAATCCTCGGTATGGTGATCTAGGCCCCATACTGTGACGGGCGGTACCCCAGTAGCCCTGCCATTGTATGGAAATCCAATCTCCAATAAGTGCCCTCGGATTTGATTGTATACCTACATATGCTGGAATTTAATAAATGTAACAATTTCGGCTATTTCTTATTTGTTTGAAAACCCTACACCCTATTATAATATCACTGGATTCCTATCAAATGTTTTGGCTAGCGTAAGGTAAAAACTTACCCATGTTTATGTATGGGAAGTCTTACGTGATACCTTTGTTTTCAAAAGGTTTTTAAAGTTAAGCAAATTTAACCGTTTACTCACACCAGACCCATGTCTGACCCGGAGTTTATTTTGTTTTCCTTTAACTCTTGGGTACTCAATTTTTTACGAATAGCCAAGCGATTCAGTTTAGCTTTGACGAATTCTGGAGGAGATATGGAGCAGGGGGCTTCAGCGTTTGTAGAAATATGGTGGTTCCGCTGTATTGATCTCTGTGTTGATATCTATATTGTATATTGAGTTGTATAACTAGACAGTTGTTTATAACTGTCTAGTATGTGTTGTATAAGCTGTGTAACTCTGATGTACATGATACTATGTAATATCTATATGATTAATATAATTTATTCATTCCGCTGTTGAGATTCTGATGTTGTTTCTTTTTTTCTTTCTTCTCTATATTTTCTCTTTTCTATCCCTTTATTTCTTAATAATGATGCGTCTTTCTGTGGAGAGAAAGGCAGGTCGTTTCATTTGGTATCAGAGTGCTAGGTTGAGTGAATACCTAGGCTTTAGAGTGGTGTCTTTCTTGAGAGAGCGTATTTATACTTTTTATATAACTATATATATCTATTCTACCTATTTGTCGGATTACCTGTTCGGGTTTTTCCAATGTGAGTTCTAAAGTTAGATGGGGTAGCGGTGTGTGTAGCACGACTACCAATGAAAGAAGTCCGAGTGTTGAGCTTGGAAGAGTATCTATCGAGACTGTAGACCCAATACCATCTCGAGTGAGCTTTAACAGCATGGTGTAAGGATTTCACCAATCTCTAAAGGAAACCTGTTAAGGTTTGGAGTCCATCTTTGAACTATAAGTTTGATCGCGCTCGTGTGGGCGGATTTTTTTTAGAATTTGGATCTATCTGTTGAGTAGACGCGTGTGATGGTATCTTGGTAACTTCAAGAAGGAGCAACTGCATGGTGAGACGCAGTGACTATGGATGTTTTCGAAGATGTTTCTTTGGAGCAAGATTAAGGAAGTGTGTCTACATCAGTGATGAGACTGAGTTTGTGTTTGGTTTGGGACCCAAGTTTCTTGAGGAGATGTCTGCCCATCTCGAGGCTCTGTGTGGAATTGTGTGATATGATTTTGAGGATCGAGGAGCTATGGATAGGAAGTCTTTGGTATCTGTGGCAGTGGTGCAGCTGGGAGTGTTTTGTGTGTTAGCGGGAAGATCTTTTGGCTTTGAAGTTTCCTAAAGGTGGAATTCAGAAGCAGCAGAGTGGACCTGTTTCTTCAATAGATTGGTCGAGGATAAGCTATTATGATTTGTAAAGAGAAAACAGTATATGTAAATATTGGATTGGATAGGATCGCAAAAGTCACTTGCGATAGTTTGAGTGTTCTCTTGAGTTATAGAAGTTGTCAGAGATTTTTCTGGATGTCTTCAGGGAAATCAGAAGTTTGCCTGCATTAGAGATTGAGTTCCATATCTACTTGTTTCAGCAAGGTGAAAGGAGTCTCCAGGAGAGAGGTTTTTGGTGAAGCAGCTCAGGATTGCATGGAACTTCTGTGTTTTCTATTTTTGGATCTGTTGAACCTTATTTCTGGGATGTGCTGTCTAGTCTATGCTCGTGTTCATCAACGGCATTCTAATCTGCTCCAGATCAGAGTTGTGCAGCGGAAGCAAAATGGCAGCTATTCTATAATGGAAGCAACCGAAAGTTGTAGTGTTTTGGATTAGAGGGTTTCTACAGGAAGTTTTTCAGGATCTAAAGGCCAAATTGGTGAGTGCTCCTGTTTTGTCTTTTCTGGATAAGAGAAGGAAGTTTGAAGTCTACTTGGTGATTGTGAAATAGAGTTTGTGTTCTTGATTTGGGGAGATCTTGAGAGGATCTTTTTGTTGGATTGTTTCTGATCCAGTTTGTTTCTAGAGGCACCAGCAAAAGTTGAGCTGATCAGAAAGGATGTAGGCAGCCCAGGATCGTCAGAAGAGTTTGAGGTTAAGAAACGGAGAAATTTGGAATCCGAAGTTGGAGACTTTGTATTGTTGAGGTTTTCCCCGGTCAAAGGAGCAATAAGATTGGATAAGACTAGGAAGCTAGCTCCGAAGTATAATGGATTCTTCTGATTTTTTGTAAGAAATAAGTGTTTGGCTTATAAGGTTTGAATTGCCAGTTTGGTAGACTAGGATTCAAGGTATTTCACATATCTCTAAGAGAGTATGTGTATGATCCATCACTGGTTGTGGAACCAGTATTTCAAAAGGATTTGGTAGTTGAGTCGATCTTGTCTGTGATCAGGTATCTTGTGTAGATTATAGATCTGGATGAGTAAGAGCTTAGTAGCTTAGTAGTGTAGCTAGTTTGGATTCAGTAAATGAGTATTCCAGTATCTGTACCTGTGAAACTCGGGATAATTTTAGGAAGATTATCCGGATCTGCGTCCGGATAGCTAATGTTGTTTGTTGAATTGATTGTTTAGATGAAATTGTTTGATTGGTTGATAGTGTATGATTATATGTATGCTTGAATTATTTAAAATAAAATAAAACTTTGGATTATCTTTTGTTTAAATTTCGGGGATGAAATTCTTTTAAGGGGGAGGAATGTGATGTCCCAGAATTTCAAGGAATTTAAAATGTGATAATCTCTTAATTAATTATTTAAAATTGGTAAAGTTTGTTAATTTCAAACAATAATAAATATAATGAGTTGTTTTTAAATATAGATATAAATAGATTTTTAAATGGGATAATAACTTACAAATTTAAATTGTGTTATTTTATAAATATATTTTAAATAGACTTATTATTTTCTAATTTAATAAGTGTTGTTTAAATATGTATGTGTGTGTGTGTATTTAAGTTGATTTTAATATAGAATAATAATTTAATAATGTATTTGTTTAAAATTGGTATGTAAATTTATTTGAAATGATTTTAAATTAGATTTTAAATTTGAATTTGAATTTGGATTTAAAAGTTGAATTTAAAAGATCTATATTTAAAAATATTTTGGATATGAAATATGGATAAGATTTTTATTTAAGATAGGATTATTTTATATTATTTTCTTTAAAGGAAATTTATTTATATAAATTTAGAAGATATTCATTTAATAGTAAATAAATACAAAGGTTTAATATTTACGTTTAAAATGGATTAGATGTACTATATACGATTTTATTTAAAATATGATTGGTTTTATTTTCTTTTCTTCTAAAAGTTTTATTTATTTAAAATTAGAAAAGCATTTATTAATATAGAAAGGTATTTATTAATTAGGAAAATCTATTATAAAAGCTTTTAAAATTATTTTAAAATAATAAAAAAATAAGTAATTACAAGTGTAATTAAATCAAGTTATCTAAGTAACGTGTATTAAGTAATTAAATAAGGTATGTGACAAGTGTCATAATTTGTTTCATTTGCTTTAAATTTTTATAAATCAAAATAAATTCTATTTAAACTCCTATCTTCCTCTACATTTTCTTTTTCTTTTCAAAAACTAAAAAGAACAAACATGTAAACTATCTTCAACAACGCATTCAAAATCAAACTTGAAATTCATTCCTCAAGCCAAAATACAAACCTGTAATTCATCTCCTCTAAAACAAATGCAAACCAGAGAAATGTCATCAAACCTCTAACCCTTTATACCTCAGAGTATTTTTAAAACTCTGTAATTCATTTCCAAATCAAGAAAAGCTCAAACTTGTAAACTACTCAAAACAGTAAAATTCTAAAGATTAAAAGCCTGAAACCATTATCTTGAAGCCTGTAACGTCCTATCAAACCAAGAGTTCAATTTCAAAATGCAACCTGAAAAGCATTTTCAAAATCAAGCCTGCAACAACATGTTTTCAAAAGTTCAAGCAAGCCTGTAAACCAAGATTTCAACTTTATTTCAAAAAAAACCTTCTCAAGCAACAACTAGTATCAAAGCATCAAGCTTTCTAGTTTTATATTTCTTCAAGATCAAAGCCATTTCAAAGATCTAAGCATTCAAAGTTTCTACAAAATTAAACTCTCTGCATTTTAAAAATAAAGGTGAGTAAACTTTTAAATTAAAAGTTTAAGTAGGAAAATAACGGTTGTTTGTGAAATTCTGCAATAATGATGCCATGCATGTGTGTATATATAAGTATAAAAGTCTGTATATATAACTGTGTTCATGTGTGCATGTCTGGTTATATTAATCTTCTCTGTTTCCTTATTTTAAATTTTAAGTTATAGTCAAACTCAAGATCTTTTTATTCAATCACTGTTAGGACTTGGATTCAAAACAAAATAGATTAGTTTAATCAAAATCTAAGTATTAAAAATAGATTCAAGTATCTTATGTTTGCAAATCCTTTTAAAATCAGGAAATGCAGTAGCCATTCTAACATCATGTCAAAATCGAATGATGTAATTGGATGAATCAATTATATAAATTGAATTGTCTCTGGAAAATTTGAATTCTAAAAAGAAAATCAGAATTTTTAATAATGAATCGGCTGAGCATTTTAGTGATGTCTGAAATTGGGTTTCTGAGAAAATTCTGATAAACTAAGTGACCGGGGAGGTCGGGGTTCCTGTTGGAGCTAGCTAGGTGATCTGGGTGTTTGGCAAAAATAGTGGAGGAGTTGGATGTTTGCCGTAGCGTCGGCGATCGATTGATTAGGATTTTAACCCTAAATAGTTTGGCCTGGAAACTGATTCACTGCATTGCCTTGGATTGATCGAGTGACTCGTGGCTTTGGGGAATGGCAGTGTGGGGTGTTGGCATGGTATGGCCGGGGTTGCGCATCGTCTGATGGTCGGGGAAGCGAGTTTGAGGTGGTTTTGGCCATGGAGTTTAGTTCCAGATTTAAATAGACTGCTGGATTTTGGATCAAGACTTGTTTTAGGATTTGGTGATCGGGGATGGTTGCTTTATTGATGTTCGATATGCAGGAGGGTTCATCGGAGATGAATGGTAATTCCAGTGCTGATGCATGTGCACAGGGGTGTTGTGTCTGTTGATTTGGGTTGTGGATTTTTGATGTGGGTTGAACTCGAAGGAAGTACCGAGTTTTTGAGTTGGTGACTCGAGTGGAAACTCGAGTACCTCTGGAGTGTGAAACCTGTTAAATGATTACAGGTTTTTAAATTTAAATTTAGATTAAATTTTTGAAAATTTAGGAAATTCGAATGGCTCGAATGATGCTCGGGTTCAAACTGAAGCAGATAATTAAAGGGAATTTTTAAAAGTTTTAAAAGTTTTTTTCTAAAAACAAGTTTTAAATTTAAATAAAGAAAGTTTTAAATTTTTGAAATAAATCTTTTTTTAAATTCTATTCTTTATAAAAAAATAAACGTTTTCTTTAATATAATTTATAAAGAAGTTTGAAATTTGTTTAATTTAACTTTTGTTAAATAAAGTTAAAGTTATTTTTTAAAACTTAAGTAGAAATGCATTTTAAAGACAAGTTTTAAAATTTAAATTTAATTTAGTTTAAACCATCTTTTGATAAATCTTTAAGGTTATGGAAGTTGTGTTTTGTTAACTTTAATTTATCAAGAAATGATTATTTTATTTTAAAACTTAATTATTGATTTAATTAAGTATAGTTAATTATTAAGATAAAATGTTTTTAATGATAATTAGGTCATTAATTAAGCTAATATTTTATCTTAAGATAATTAAGGTTTTTAATGGGTTGAAATTAATTAAGATAATTCTATAAAATTAAGTATAAGTAATTAATTTAATTAATAATGATTAAGAATTAATTAAGGAATTAATTAAGAGTAATTAATTGATTTAAAATTAATAATTAAGGGTTATAAGTTAATTAATTAGAGGTTAATTAACTTATAATTAAGTATAATTAATTAGATAATTAGAGATTATTAATTAATGATTAGAGATTAATTAATTAAGTAATTAGGGTTGATTAATTAGTAATTAGAGATTAATTAACTTTTAATTAAAAAGTACTTAACTTGTAATTAAGTTTTATTAATTAATAATTAGGCTTTAATTAATAATTAAGAAATTATTAATTTATAATTAAAGTTAATTAAGGTTTAATTAACTAATATTTAGGGTTAATTAATTGTTATTAAGGATTGATTAACTGATTTATTAAGGATTAATAAAATTGTTATTAAGTTTTATTAATTGATAAATAAGGTTTATTAATTAATAATTATGGATTAATTAATCTGTTATTAAAGATTACTTAATTTATTTATAGGGGTGATTAAGGGATGAATTACCCAATTGTAATTAATCAAATGAATGTGATTAATTAATTGGTTGATTAATTATAGATAATCTTGATGATTGATTAAGCATGAATACTTAATGAGATTAAATAATGTAATTACTTAGTGAAGTAATTAATGTATATTACTGGATGTAATTAATTAAAGGGTTAATATAAAGTAATTAAAGGATAATTACTTGGTAGAAGTAATTAAGGATTAATTACTTGGTGTACAAAGGAGTAATATAACTAATTAAGTAGTTAATTAATTAAGGTAAGTAATTACATGATGGTAATTATTGTTTATGATTAAATAAGGTTGATTAATGGAAGTGATTAATTAAAGTTTAATTAATTAATGTAATTAATTATAGTTAATTAATTAATGGGAGTAATTAATTAAGGATCATTAATTAATGTAATTAATAAGAGTAATTAAGGGTTGATTAATTAAGATTAATTAATTAACAATAAGTGATTGTAAGGTAATTAATTGATTGTAATTAATTGAGGATTAATGTAATTAATTATAATTAATGAAGTAATTACGGTTAATTGCTTTAATTTTTTGTGGATAATTAATTTGTGTAGTTAATTAAGGGTTAATTACTTAATGTAATTAAGGGATAATTAATCAAGGGTGTTTAATTTAGATGATGATTAATTAATTGGTTTGTAATTAACTAATGGTTATGTAAGCAAGATTTATGTGATGAAAGTAATTAATTTAATTTATTTTAAATTAATTAGATATGAAGTAATTAATTTAATTCATTTTAAATTAATTATAGATGTGTGATTAATAGATCTTTGCTTATGGATGACTGAATGTTATTGAATGCCTTGATTTGTTTATCTATGATATAGGATATGTGTTGTTGTGTGATATGAGATGGTTTAGTTGAATTGTGATGATATGGATTATCTATTTGTGGATATGTGAATTATCTATCTGTGTGAATATAGATAATGATTTGAATTAAATTATTTTAGCCTTAAAACAACTTGGACCTAAAAGATGGCGTTTTGGATTTCGATGAGACCGGGATCGGTTTCCAGATTTGGATATCCGAAAACCACATCGATCCAAGTTAACGATAGGTCGTGAATCTCAAGGGAAGATGAAGATTGAGAGTGCGAGGGTTATTGTCGTTAACTCTGAGGGTGATTCCAAAATGAGTGTAACGAGATAATGCCTTCCGTTTCGTTCGAACCCGTAACAAACTTGTATGGATTGAATGCTTTCAGCAAATCGTCCGGTGGACGATGAGCATTCTAAGATAGATGTGTTCTATAAAGGTAATCGTAGCCTCAAGCCTCATCAACCGGGAATGGCGAAAACAAGGGAGGCGCAGCAAGGCTAAGTGGGTAGCACCCAAGTAGGATAAGATTTACCCCTGTCTAGAGTCCCTTTTTATTTGGTTGTGTGGGCGGTTGCGAACTACAACCATGGGGTTTTCTTATTCGGGACTGTCCAGTAAGGGATGGTTCCGGCTTTGTGGTGCAGGGGATCGGGAGTAATCCTCGGTACGGTGATCTAGGCCTCGTACTGTGACGGGCGGTACCCCAGTAGCCCTGCCATTGTATGGAAATCCAATCACTAATAAGTGCCCTCGGATTTGATTGTATACCTATGTATGCTGGAATTTAATACATGTAACAATTTTGGCTATTTCCTATTTATTTGAAAACCCTAGACCCTATTATAATATCACTGGATTTCCTATCAAATGTTTTGGTTAGCGTAAGGTAAAAACTTACCCATGTTAATGTGTGGGAAGTCTTACGTGATACCTTCGTTTTCAAAAGGTTTTTAAAGTTAAGCAACTTTAACCGTTTACTCACACCAGACCCATGTCTGACCCAAAGTTTATTCTCTTTTTCTTAAACTCTTGGGTACTCAAATTTTTATGAGTAGCCAAGGGATTCAGGTTAGCTTTAACGAATTCTGGAGGAGATATAGAGTAGGGGGCTTCAATGTTTGTAGAAATATAATGGTTCCGCTGTGTTGATCTCTGTGTTGATATCTGAGTTGTATAAGTAGACGGGTATTTGTCACTGTCTAGTATGTGTTTTATAAGCTGTGTAACTCCGATGTATATGATACTATGTAATATCTATGTGATTAATATAATTTATTCGTTCCGCTGTTGAGATTCTGATGTTGTTTCTTTCTTTCTTCTCTATCTTTTCTCTTTTCTATCCCTTTCTTTCTTAATAATGATGCATCTTTCTATGGAGAGAAAGGCGGGTCGTTTCAAATAGTTAGTGGCAATAACTATTATAAGTTACCGATATTTTAATCCATTAAATTGAATTGGAATCAATTGCAATAAATCTAAATAAAATATTACGTTAATGTTAATTAAGGCAATATTTGAGAATAATGTTAATATTATCCATAATAGGACAATCTGTTGAATTGAAAGAATGGAAATGAAGACTTACCAATTTAATGGGATTTGAACTATAATAATTGGATTTAACTGCAAATAAATGAAATTAAATATCTAAATATTACGTTAATTGAAATTAAGATGAAATGTTAGAATATTAATGTAATATATTATGCATCCAATGTTAATTTCATCCGTTTGATAATGATGAATTGAATAACAGAATGACAAGTAAATTAAATAGAATTATTGAAAATTAAATTTATAATTTCTCTATTTAATGACATTGAGGTTAACACTGAAATTGATAAATTTATCAACTCTACATTGACATCTAAATTTGTTTAGATTAGTGAAAATTATTAAGAAATTCAGAAATGATTAAAATTGTCAATTATAGAATTGAAACTGAAAATTTGATTTAATTAACTAGTTTGTAATTTATTTAATTAATGTAAAAATAGCCATTTTGGCCACTGACTTGGATTTCGATGAAACCTATTTCATCGGATCCATAACGGTGAATTATTGTAGAATTTCAAGTTCTGTATCGATCGGACTTGTCGTTTGATCGTACGAGCTCGAAACGCCTAGAAATCAATTTAATTGAAATCAGTTGAAATCAATTTGAGATAAATTGATTTTGGCTTAACTTCTTCATACGATGGAATTTGGACTCGAAACCTCTTCCATTATGTTTAAAATATTTAGAAACATCTATTTTGACATATGGGTTGGCCCAATTTCGTTCCGGAGTCAGAATGGGCTTTTTGGGTCATTTATCGTTCAACGATCCAAATCATTCGTATGCGTTCTTTTTATTTTCAACCCTACCTATATACATCCAGTTATAACCCAAGCCTATTTCTTATTGGTTATCTTTGTATGTACAATTCAGCTGTCTCTCCTCCTTAATGGTAGACAAACAAATTCTCACTTCCAAATCCAATTGCAATTCAAAACCAAATCAAAATTTCAAACTCTTCAAACTATATCATATTTTATATCATCGGAAAGCTCTCGATGAGCGCATCTCAGATCTATAATTCATTTTTGATTTGAAGCTCTATTTGTCCTAGAATCCACGATTTGGTTTCGGCCGTTCGTTTTGTCTTGTGTGTTTCGAAGGTGGATCTTCTCCCTGGCGACGATCAGGAGGCGTGGTGTGGTAGAGCTCGTCGAGGAGGGCTTGGGGATGATGTCGCTCGCCCGAAGGATGTCAGGATTCGCCGCTATTGGCTGATGTTTGGCACGGCGGCTGTGAGTTTAGGATGGCGTCGCAACCATCAAATGGGGGGTCGTTGGAGGCGGCTCATGGCGAGGAGGCTCGTGGCGTGGGCAGATCTGGTCGATGACACGAGTAGGGGTGGCATTTTGATCCAATTCGTGGCGGCTGGGTAGGGAGTAAGCGGGTTCGGTTACGATGACGGTGGGATGAAGAGGTAGTGACGTGTTTAATTATATTATTCTTTTATTGATTTTATATTAATTCGTATAACTTCTAATTCGAATATCTTTCACATACGAGGTCTGTTTCACGCGCGGTTTTCTCCGCTAGGATCGTAATGAAATTTCGGACATTTTAGCGTTGGTTTGGACAGATTCTGAGACTGTTCAATTTTTGGTTTTAAATTGGATTTATATTCAATTTAAATTCAAAAGGTGAGTATTTTAACCCACTCACAACTTCTAAAATTTCTTATGTATTTTAAATTAATTTATAATATGATTAGAAATTTATCCATGGCTGTTTGGTATATTTTTATCATCATTCCAGTTAGATTGAATTTATTGAATTAAATTGTTTTCTAATTTATTATTGCATATAAACTGCCAGTTAAATCGGTATTTAATTTTTTATTAAATATAAACTGCTAGTAAATACCTATTATTTATTATCTGTTCTATATTGATGTTATTGTTTGAACTGGATGATAATTGTGATAAATGGTTGATGATTGTTGGATGAATGGATGTTGTATTTTATATTGTTGTAAACTGCAAGTTGCTATGCGTTTTTATTTCATTCGGGATTGTGGTTTGAAATGATATATAACCATATTTTCATTTTAAATTACGGATTGAAATGATAAATATCTGTATCACTTGACCATATGGTAGAAAATTATATACAGACATCGTGGTCTGTATCTAAAATATTTTGAAAATGATTTCTATGGTTTTGGAAAGAAATATATGGTTTAATGAATATTGATTTTTGATATTATATAAATACTATTTTTTATATAGTTAAATGCTTGAATTTAAGCTATGTATAAGTCTGTTAAATAAAAATTAAGTTTAATAATATAGTATGGTTTTTTTTAAATAAATGTGAGTAAGTATTTAAATTTTATTTTAATATAGAGTGTATAATGATTTAAATGAATTAAGGTTAGGAGATAAATTAGAGATTTATTTGAAATTAAATTTATTTAAGAATTAAGCTCAAAAAAAAAGTTGGTGTGAAATTTATTGAATTGGGAATTTTAAAAGGTATAATTATTATAATTTTGAAAGTGCTATGGTTTTGGAGAGGATATATTCGAAATAAAAATGATATTATATTGATTTGGGTTTTAATAAAATGATATCGTATTGATTGGTTTTTGAAATGGAAATGATATCGTATTTATATGGTTTTGAAATGGATATTATATTCTGGTTTTGAAGTATAATTATTTTGAAATGATTGTTGTGTTATAATAACATTTGGTTGTTAAAGAGACCAGTATCGGAAGTTGTCATACTCTCTGCCAACTCCAAAAACCGCTTTAACAACCGTATACGCGATGGAAATTCCAGAATGAAGTAGGATGGCGGCGGCGTTCCTTTGAGGTGTATACGTGGACCCGACTCCCATGAGTTGGCATAAGGCGGCTAAAACAGGAGCGATTCTCGGACCAAGGAGGTAGCCCCTCTTATCGGACACACTCCTTCGATATTATACTCTGACTTTTGGATTGATTCGGTGGCCACTTTTGATTTTTGATTTTGGAGGTGTGGCTTGAGGTGGACGGTAGTAGCTGCTACGCGTTATCACCAGCCCGGATGTGTAATTGGTATATCTACCCTTGCATTGTCTTGTGTGCTGTGTCACCTACCCTAGCACGCCTTATACGAGTTTGATTTGTGTCGTACCTAAGGAGTATCCTCTGGTAGCCTCCCGATCAGGAGGTATTACAGTACTATATAGACTATTGACACTATTATGTGTTAAGGGGGATATTGGGTCACTCCTTAACGCTATTTAAAAGTAAGTTTATTTTACTATAGACATTATTATAATAACAAAATATTACTACATAGTAAATAGTTTATAGGATCCTTAGGAGATGTGAATCCCGAACATCACTTAAGTTACTGCACTCACGTTAACACTGGAAATGTCAAATCCCGTAAACATCTCTGACATCGTTCCACTCACATTATTTACCGTTGATTTAACTTACATAAGATCTTTTAGTTCTGACTCGAGTGTTTTGTCTTTTCAATTCGCTCGGGTCAGTCTGAGCATTTCAGGATTCGAAGACTTTATTTCTGGAGGACGAAGACAAAGATTTACTACTATTATTTATTATATTATTCCACTGCATTCATACTGTTCCGCTGCATTATTTAATATTCTCTGGTATGTGTAACTCTGATATCTGTTGTATAAGTATAATCAAATGTTTTGTAAAACAGCTTCATGAACTGTTATTTGATTATTATACTTTGTCATTCCGCTGTGAGGTTCTGTTGGGTTTTTTTTCTTTCTCTGCTTTTTCTTATTTACCCCAATAACAATCCTCTCTTTTGTATGGCTTGAGTCTAACATTTGTGGTTTATCGTCGATTTAAAGCGTACAAAAAGACAGGATGTTACATCTAGTATCAGAGCTTCGGTTTAGCGATAAACCTTAGCTTTATGGGGTCTGATTCTTTATTAATAGGGTAGTAATACCCTATGATGTGTCGTTGAGTGTATATATATGAGAGAGCGTATTTGTTAGTGTTATAAAAAGGTTTTGATATTATGTTAGTTTGTTCCGTTTTGTATTTATAAATTCAGGTTGGTGCATAGGACGCCATGGCATCAATAGGGATTTTTAAACACTTAATAGGACAGACCGACACAATATTTGTTTCGAATATAGGTGAATGAAATAATTTTGCCTATTATATTTTCTATATATAAAATAATTTTTTTATAAATGTTATATATTTGGTTATAATATATTGGTTGTTAGGTAGTGAAATTTATAAATATTGGTTGGAAATAAGACTCAAATTAAAATAAATAAAATTGGAAATTTTAGAACTTAGTTCCGGGATTTTGAAAAAAGTTGCTTTCAAAGGATTTTTGGAATATAATATAATATTGTTTATATGTATTTTCTGATATAGATAATTCAATATAATTTTAAAGAATTGCTTTAAAGAACTTTGGAAAGAAATAAGTTCTGTACTCCTCTCTCTGTCGCTGGAAAATAATTTCGGTGATGTGTGCACGCATCATCGACATTCATTTTCGAGTTTCTAAGTGGGCAGGCCACTGTAGTAGTTTTACTACAGATTTATTTTGATAAACAAATGAAAATTTCAAATTGTTTTAAATATAATTGGATATATAAATTGTAAGTGTATACATCTATCTATTATTTTGAAATGATTTGAAATTTAACCCGGTATTTGGTTCTTAAGTTTCTGTTAATTAATAGTTTCTATTACTATAGTGAAATGGAATTTAACTAATTAATAATTGGAACCTTTAATTAAAATAAGAGATTAAATGCTAAGTTATAAATAAAATTAAAAGAAAGTTGAAATTTGTAACCTATAAGCCAAAGGATATGGTTATTGAACATTTAATTTATTAAAAGAAATAAGATAAACTTGTATAACTTTCAATTACATTCTTAAAGGCATATATATAACTTACCAAAGGATGTAAAAAGTTGAAATGTTAATAAGAAAATGTAATGGACATTATACAAGTAATAAACTTGAGGTAATGAAAGTATTTAATGTAATTTTTTATAAATAAGAATTTGATGTTGTAATTGTTGTGAACTAAAGTTATAATTGAAATGTTACTGTAATAAAGGTAATACGAAGTAAGTATTGCAAGTATAAGATTTTAAACTTAAGTAAATGAATTAGTATGCAAAGAAATTGAATTAAATATGAATGCTATAAAAAAAATAAAAAAATAAAAAAGAATAATTGTAAATAATAAATGAAAATAAATGATAAACATTGAATCAATGAATAAAAGTAAAGGTTTATAAGAAGTAAATGAAAATCTAAGGATGAATCATTATATAAATAAAAAAGGAATGAAATAATAAATGCAATGATATGGAATTAATAAGAATGAACTTAATTTATTATTTGAAATTGTTGTTTGTCTGGTTTTGGTTGTTTGGGCAAGAATACTTTAAAATTGTTTGGATGTATGAATAATCTATTTAGTTCATCTAAGATTGTTGAGTAAATGGTGCACTTAGTTGTTATTTTTCATTCTGTACAATTTAAAGTTTTGAACCCGAACAACTATTTGTTTTGTTTGATATGGATGGACAATTGAATTGTGTTGATTATGTATGATGGTTGCATGTTGTGATTGTAAGTGATTGTTTTTTATTACTGATTTGTTGTTAGTCATTGAAATAACTTTTATATTTCATTCTATATAACTATTAACTCTTTTGGATTGTATAAGTGAAAATACAGGTTATGGAAGCAATTGCTACTGCTTTTGGTTTTATAGTTAAACGTTGTTTGTCTGATAAATAGGTACGTTCTCGGATTACAGTTTTATAGCGCTATTATATTGTTTTTACCCTGTTGGGATATATTATTTTGCAAAATATATGTTATATATTATTATGTTTGGTATTATATTTTCTCCCGAGCCTCTCCGTACAAAGAAGACTCTGCCGAGTTTTTTTCATAAATTTTGGACTCATAAAATATTTTGAAAATGTTTTCTAAACTTTATTTTTTTGAGTATAAAAAGGATTTAATGATTATAAATTAGTATCTTTTATTTAAATTATTAAATTTTGTAAATTTATTTGTTTATAAAATTATTGTTATGAATAAGATGTATTGACTACTTAATTCTTTCTTTCCCCTTCTTTTCCTTATAGGGGACGAAAAGTTTTGTGTAGGGGAGAGTGTAATGACCCGTAATTTTCGATAATTAAAATTTGTTAATTTAATAAGATTTTGGTAATTTAATAGTGAAGAAATAAAAAATTTGTAATTTAATAATAAAATGAATGCTGGAGTGAAATGCAACCATGGAAATTAAAGCCAAGTATTAACAATGGAAACGAAGATTGATTGAAGTAATGTAAATTGTTATACTAGGCTATAAATTGAATATAAGAAAACAAACATAAATATTGAATTAATTAATGAATTAGTAATAATAAATAGTAATTGGATAAAATCAATGTCCTGTAAGTAATTATAATATTGTTGGAAATGATAACTTATTAAAGTATGATTAACAGTTAGCGGGTTTAACTATTATAAGTTACCGATATTTTAATCCATTAAATTGAATTGGAATCAATTGCAATAAATCTAAATAAAATATTACGTTAATATTAATTAAGGTAATATTTGAGAATAATGTTAATATTATCCATAATAGGACAATTTGTTGAATTGAAAGAATGGAAATGAAGACTTATCGATTTAATGGGATTTGAACTATAATAATTTGATTGAATTGCAAATAAATGAAATTAAATATCTAAATATTACGTTAATTGATATTAAGATGGAACGTGAGAATTTTAATGTAATAGATTATGAATCCAATGTTAATTTCATCCGTTTGATAACGATGAATTGAATAATAGAATGAAAAGTAAATTAAATAGAATTATTGGAAATTAAATTTACAATTTCTGAAATTAATGACATTAAGGTGAACACTGAAATTGATAAATCTATCAACTCTACATTGACATCTAAATTTGTTTAAATTAGTGTAAATGATTAAGAAATTCAGAAATGATAAAAAAATTCAATTATAGAATTGAAACTGAAAATTTGATTTAATTAATTAATTTGTAATTTATTTAATTAATGTAAAAATAGCCATTTTGGCCACTGACTTGGATTTCGACGAAACCAGTTTCAATGGATCGTAACGGTGAATTATTGTAGGATTTCAAGTTTCGTATCGATTGGACTTGTCGTTTGATTGTACGAGCTCGAAATGCCTAGAAATCAATTTAATTGAAATCAATTGAAATCAATTTGAGATAAACTGATTTTGGCATAACTTCTTCATACTATGGAATTTGGACTTGAAACATATTCCATTGCGTTTAAAATATTTAAAAACATCTATTTTGATATATGGGTTGACCCAATTTCGTTTCGGTGTCAGAACGGGCTTTTTGGGCCATTTATCATTCAACGATCTAAACATTCGTATCTGTTCTTTTTATTTTCAACCTTACCTATATATATCCAGTTATAAACCCTAGCCTATTTCTTGTTGCTCATCTCTGTATGTATAATTCAGATGTCTCTCCTCCTCAATGGCAGACAAACAAATTCTCACTTCCTAATCCGATTGCAATTCAAAACCAAATCAAAATTTCAAACTCTTCAAACTATATCATATTTTATATCGTCGGAAAGCACTCGACGAGCGCATCTCAGACCTATAATTCGTTTTCCAATTTGAAGCTCTATTTGTCCTGGAATCCATGATTTAGTTTCGACCGTTCGTTTTGGCTTGTGTGTTTCGACGGTGGATCTTCGCCCTAGCGACGATCAGGAGGCATGGAGTGGTAGAGCTCGTCGAGGAGGGCTTAGGGATGAAGTCGCTCGCATGAAGGATGTTAGGATTTGCTACGATTGGCTGATGTTTGACACGGTGGCCGTGAGTTGAGGATGGCGTCGCACCCATCATAAGGGGGGTCGGTGGAGGCGGCTCATGGCAAGGAGGCTCGTGGCATGGGCAGATCCGGTCGATGACACGAGTAAGGGCAGTGTTTTGATCGAATTCGTGGCGGCTGGATGCGGGTTCGGTTACGATGATGACGAGATGAAGAGGTAGTGACGTGTTTAATTATATTACTATTTTATTGATTTTATAATAATTCGTATAACTTCTAATTCGAATATGTTTCACATACGAGGTCCATTTCATGTAGGTTTTCTCCGCTAGGATCGTAATGAAATTTTGGAAATTTGGGCGCTGGTTTGGACGGATTCTGAGACTGTTCAATTTGTGGGTTTAAATTGGATTTGAATTCAATTTACATTCAAAAGGTGAGTGTTTTAACCCACTCACAACTTCTAAAATTTCTTATGTGTGTTAAATTAAATTCTGATGTGATTACAAATTTGTTCATGGCTATTTGGTATATTTTTATCATCGTTCCAATTAAATTGAATTTATTGAATTAAATTGTTATTTAATTCATTATTGCATATAAACTGCCAGTTAAATTGTTATTTAATTTATTATTGAATATAAACTGCCAGTAAATACCTATTATTTATTATCTGTTCTATATTGATGTTATTGTTTGAATTGGATGATGATTGTGATAAATGGTTAATGATTGATATTGGATGAATGGATGTTTTATTTTATATTGTTATAAACTACAAGTTGTTATGCGTTTTTATTTCATTCGGGATTGTGGTTTGAAATGATATATAACCGTATTTTTATTTTAAATTACGGAATGAAATGATAAATATCTGTATCACTTGACCATAGGGTAGAAAATTATATACAGACACCGTGGTCTA
Source organism: Allium cepa (assembly GCA_030765085.1). Lineage (NCBI taxonomy): Eukaryota > Viridiplantae > Streptophyta > Magnoliopsida > Asparagales > Amaryllidaceae > Allium > Allium cepa. The sequence continues at coordinate 403,436,711 of CM060940.1, read as the reverse complement.
TATCTAAAATATTTTAAAAATGATTTCTATGGTTTTGGAAAGAAATATATGGTTTAATGAATACTGATTTTTGATATTATATAAATATTATTTTTATATGTAGTTAAATGCTTGAATTTAAGCTATATATAAGTTTACTAAACAAAAATTAAGTTTAATAATAGAGTTTGATTTTTTAAAATAAATGTGAGTAAGTATTTAAATTTTATTTTAATATAGAGTGTATAATGATTTAAATGAATTAAGGTTGGGAGATAAATTGGAGATTTATTTGAATTAAATTTATTTACGAATTAAACTCAAAAAAAAAGTTGATGTGAAATTTATTAAATTGGAAATTTTAAAAGGTATAATTATTATAATTTTGAAAGTGTTATGGTTTTGGAGAGGATATATTCGAAATAAAAATGATATTATATTGATTTGGGTTTTAATAAAATGATATCATATTGATTGGCTTTTGAAACGGAAACGATATCGTATTTATATGGTTTTGAAATGGATATTATATTCTGGTTTTGAAGTATAATTATTTTGAAATGACCGCGGTGTTATAATAACATTTGGTTGTTAAAGAGACTGGGATCGGAAGTTGTCATACTCTCTGCCAACTCCAAAAACCACTTTAACAACCGTATACGCGGTGGAGATTCCAGAATGAAGTAGGATGGCGGCGACATTCCTTTGAGGTATATACGTGGACCCGACTCCCATGAGTTGGCATAAGGTGGATAAAACAGGAGTGATTCTCGGACCAAGGAGGTAGCCCTTCTTATCAAACACACTCCTTCGATATTATACTCTGACTTTTGGATTGATTGCCACTTTTGATTTTTGATTTTGGGGTGTGGCTCGAGGTGGGTGGTAGTAGCTACTACACGTTACCACCTGCTCAGATGCGTAATTGGTATATCTACCCTGGCATTGCCTTGTGTGTCGTGTCACCTACTCTAGCGCGCCTTGTACGAGTTTGATTTGTGTCGTACCTATGGGGTATCCTCTGATAGCCTCCCGATCAGGAGGTATTACGGTACTATATAGACTATTGACACTATTACGTGTTAAAGGGGATATTGGATCACTCCTTGACGCTATTTAAAAGTAATTTATTTTACTATAGACATTATTATAATAGCGAAATATTACTACATAGTAAATAGTTTAACGCATCCTTAGGAGATGTGAATCCCGAACTTCTCTTAAGTTACTGCACTCACGTTGACACTGGATAGGAGATGTCAAACCCATAAACATATCTGACGCCATTCCACTCACATTATTTACCGTTGATTTAACTTACATAAGATCTTTTAGTTCTAACTCGAATGTTTTGTCTTTTCAATTCGCTCAGGTCAGTCTGAGCATTTCAGGATTCGAAGACTTTATTTCTGGAGGACGAAGACGAAGATTTCACTACTATTATTTATTATATTATTCCACTACATTCATATTGTTCCGCTGCATTATTTAATATTCTCTGGTATGTGTAACTCTGATATGTGTTGTTTAAGTATAATCGAATGTTTTGTAAAACAACTTCATGAACTGTTATTTGATTTTTATATTTTGTCATTCCGCTATGAGGTTCTGTTTGTTTATTTTTTCCTCTGCTTTTTCTTATTTACCCCAATAACAATCCACTCTTTTGTATGCTTTGAGTCCAACGTGTGTGGTTTATCGTCGATTTAAAGCGTACAAAAAGGTAGGATGTTACAATAGTGATATACTATGCACTTGCATCCATAATGGTTAACACATAACATAATATAATATATCATAATGATATGCAAACATGCAATATACTATGGATTACCCATCCCCATTCATTTGACTATCTATTTCAGTTATAGTTTCTAGGGTCATTATTAAGCAGTTAGTTTTCATGAGCCGGCTAATAGCCTATTTAAAGTTTACGGACTATCTGTCTAATTTCATAGTTTTCATGGGATCACTAAGAACCTATTGGTATCTACTAATAAATTCATCCAATTATAGTTTTCATAGGCTCACTATTAACCTATTGGGTTCTTCAATAACTTCTGTCCAGTAATAGTTTTCATGGGTTGAATACAAACCTATTGATCTCTGTCAATAACTTAATTCAGATATAGTTTTCTTGGGATCACTAAGAACCTATTGGCCCTTGCCAATAACACTTTCCAAACACAGTTTTCATGGGTTTACTATGAACCTGTATAAACTGACAACTCTTTGATCAGTCTTTGGGCATTCTATGTTCTGATCTATCTCATCTCCTGGATGCAACTTTACTCATACTTAATTTAACACAATATATATTCACTACAGGGTCAACCTAGCTGGTTATTCTATGCTTAAGTCCTAAAAATACTGTATGGGTTAATTATAAAGTGAATATATTTATAGAAGAAGCATACATGATAACTAATCATAGCATGATAAGACAACCATCCATGGTTTCATATCCTTGTAATCATTTTCAAATGAAACATGGTTAATACCTTTAACCTATTATCTTTGGCAAGGAAAGATTCTTCAAAAACTCCAAAGTTAAATGCCATTTCAGAACTCTTTTATATTGACATGGGTTTATCTATAAAATTGAGATTAGGTTCACTTTTTTGAAAACTAAGGCTTTCGAACCCTTAGACCCTCTCTTTCAAAACCATTGAAACATGCCTTTCAAAAGTATTCCAACCTTATTTCCAAAACACATAAATATATACATTTCAACACATTTCTTTCAAAAGCATCAAAACCTGTCTTTCAAAACCCTTAAAACATACCTTTTGGAAGTATTAAAGCTTATCTTTCAAAACCACTTAATTTAAGTAGGATATGTAGAATGTAGATTCGAAACCATATGAAAGTATCTCTTTCAAAATCATTAGGTTTAACCTTAAGCATATCTTCTAGGTCAAAGTAAACACAAGCGAAATCAACCCTTTTGAAAACATTAATCTTCAAATAAAAGAATTTGGGGAACATATGGCTTCGAAACTACACCTTTGAAAGCATTGACAAAAGTGGCTATAAGTACCCTTTTGAAAGCATTAGGAAGTGTCTTCAATATTAATAAAACAAAAGCTTCCCTTCTGGTCGCATTGTTATAAGGCTAAAAAGAAAAGCATCCTTTAACCCATCCAAAAGGTATGAAGATGGCAACAATGTTTTGACTAGGTTCAAAAGCAGTTACCCTTTCGAAAGCTCATATTTCAAACTTAATATGCGACAACTCAATAGAAAGCTATTTTTCAAACAAAAGCAAGTAGCAATCAATTCGATGGCTATTTAAAAGTAACATCAGCCCTTTTTAGAGCTTCTTGAAAAATAAAATAAGCAACATCTCTTTTGAAAGCGAAACAAAGGCAAGTGAGTTGATTCGAAAGCTATTAAGAATGGCATCAACCCCTTTGAAAGCAAGCATTCGACACCATCCCCTTTTTCCTTTATGCATAAATATCAACTTTTTGATAATGTGTATTGTTTTCGAATGAGATGATTTCGGAAGCAAGCAGATGGAAGTGGCAAGCTTGTAATTCATAGCAAAATTGATTTTATTCCTTTAAACGAAACTCCTTCATACCTAACTTGCCTTATATTGTTAAAATGATTGGTTGCCAAATCCTTTACTAAAATCTTTTTCTAAAAGGATTGCTGAATTCATCAGTTAATAATTAAAATATTTTAACAAATGAGCTCTGCCCTTAATTAAAAAATTAGACATTTAAGTCCTCAAGAAAATCAAATTAAATTTCCCAAGTAAATAACTTAGGAAAAATCCCAAAAATTCGTCTTAATTCACTTTTAATATATTTTCTAACATATATAAATTTCAGACCAAATTACTTATTATAATTGCCGAAATAGATTTTAAACCCAAACTATCTATTTCTTCAACTCAAAGTTCGTAATAAATTATCCATTGCTTGGATAAGTATAATAATATAAACCCACCTCCAAAATAATGTTTTAAATAACATTTGAAATCATCATGGCATTTGAAACCCATTTTGTACGACATTAACCATAAAACCGAATCACACCCTTTTTCCAAACATACTTGTTTAAATCAAACATGACATATAAACAAAGCATATCATCATTTAAATCATCCAAGCGGTTTTTAAACTTTGAACCCGAAATCAAAATAGTCATCAAAACATAAATGAGATGGTTTTGATTATTATTCACCTTGTTTCCTATAAGGAACCTAAGATTTGATCTTGTTTAATTCTCCATTGCTGTAATCCTTAGCTTTTTGTTAATTTGATCATTTTTCCTCCTAGGTTTGTGGCCGACCTTGAAGCTCCTTGGTTTATGTTTTTATTTTGTGAGAATGTGAATGAGAATGAGATAAGGGCCTAGGGGTTATGGGATTATGGTACACAGATATTTCCCAAAATACCCTTGCCTTATTCTCTTGAGTAGGTGGCTTATAAAACCATTTCATAAATCCATTCCTATGATTTCATTTAATTAAGGCAAGGCCTACATTTAGCTTTTCAAATCTTAATCCTCTTATCATTCTAGTCTCTGCGTTATTCTATTTAATTTATCTAATTTAATCTCATGCATAACGTTATTTAAATTATGGGTGTCAAAACTCTCTTTATTCACAGTATACCATTTTAATGTTATTATTAACTATTATCTTTTAAGAATTAAATGACCTCTTATTGATCTCATTTCGCATTGTGGTAAGACAAAGAGAGATTGAAGCATATGATAAGACATAAAGTATTCATTTAATGTACATTGTAAATAAATGTATAAATAAGGATAAAGAAGTCGCTAAGTGTCTAGAAGAAAACAAATAGCCTATAGATATATTTATAGTTGTTTCTTTAATGAGATATACAGATATATAAAGTAAAGTATGCTAGATATTTTTAAGTTATTATTTAGATTTCAATTGTGTTGTTTGAATTTATTTGATATTTCTATTATGCTTTCATTTAGATAGATTTTGGTTCTCAATTTCTAATATGAACAAATTAGGTTATTATTGTTCATTTAGAAATAATAAGATTGACTTATGAATAAATTCAAACATTATTGGAATTAAAGCTCCTAATGTTTAAAATATAGCGCTTATATATATATATATATATATATATATATATATATATATATATATATATATATATATATATCTACTTATGCCAAATACCTTTTATAATGAAGTCTGAAATTTTGATTTGGTGATTTATATGATTATTTGTTTCAGCTTACTAAATAATTCTAGATTGAGTCACTGAAGAAAGAAAATACTTTATTGTTATTCTAAGTGTTTTATAAACCCACACTAAGAAAAAAACTTAAGACAATAATATTTTAGGATGTTGAGTTTAGGGTGAGAAATAAAGTTTGGATCATTGTTTTAAAGAGAGTTATTATTATCTTTGATTCAATTAAAGTTACTTCTTTGGATGATGTATGTGATTTGTTTCTTTTTATTAACAAAAAATAAATTAAGAATTATAGTAAGACAATGTTAAAAAAAATTCGTCAAGTTAAGGTAACTGTTTCAAGAAAACAAACTAACTCAAAGTACAAGGTCGCTAAGGAAATCCACTTGAAAATGAAGAAATACTATTTCGGATGATTATGTTGTATTTCTCCATAAAGATAAATAATGGATTGGAGAAAATGATTTAGTTGACTTACATCAATCCATACAAGATATTAATTTGAAATGTGGATTGAAGGTATGAATATATAGTGTAAACTTATAAGGACAATAAAGTTTGAGATTTTTCCCCTAACTTAAGTAATAAGATCATTGGTTATGAAATAACTATTTAAAACGAAATGGGATTACGTAGGTAAATATGGAAAGGTATAGGGATCTTTTATAAAAAGGCTATTCTTTTTTTAGAAACCTCTTCTTCGATTTTAGTGAAAGATTCTTTAGAATCACTTTGGGGCTTGTTGCATATTGTAATTTTAAGCAATGTACGATGGATATTAAAGTCGTGTTTCTCAATGGAGATATTGATGAAACAACTTAAGGAACCCATTTATGGAGTATTCTTTGTATTAGGGAGTCAAATATACCATTATCATTCATAGGGTGATATTTGGATGATAACAAAAGGGATAGGTAGATAAGTGCTTAAAAATGTATGGTGTGCAAATTGTGAATCAGTTGATTCTATTTTCCCAAAAGAGACTAATGTTGTCTTATATATAAGAACAACATTGAAATTAAAGATATGCAAAAGATTCCTAATTCATTTGTGGTATAGAGTTTAATGCATACTAAGGCATACACATATGGATATTGCATATATTATTTGGCAGATATCGTACTAATATTGAAAGTGGATCACTGGTTAGTAAGCAAAATGGTTGCGATGTATCTTTAAGGAATAAAAAGATTATATGCTCATAGATAAAAAATAGGATTGGTTGGAGATCATAAAGCATTATAATCCAAATATTTTGGATGCCAAGAAAACAAAAGATCCACTTCAGGTAATAATATTTTTTTGCTGGAGCTATAAAAGGAAAGTTGTCATATAGACACTTATAGCCTCCTCTACTATAGAACAAACATTTATTTTCGAGTATAGGCCATCAAACGATGGAAAATAATTGCGAAATTTTATCACAAAGTTGTGAAATATTGAAAAAGAAATTGAAAGACCTTTAAAGTAATACTATAACAATAAACAACATATTATTTTCCAATAAGGTGATAATACAAAGTTGGCTATAATTCATAGAGCATTTTGTAACAAAATCCATTATAGCGGATCCACTTACATATGGATTACCACCCAAGGTCATTTATGAGCATATTGCTCAATGGTATAACTTTTATTTAAGGATATTTTTGTTTGGGGGGGTATTATTCGGCATAGCCATATGACACAATGCTCTATACTTTGGTTACACACACATATATATAGCATTTTTTCTGATTGGAAATAAATTAATAAAATTTTCTTTGCACACTATGAAGTTCAAATACTGAACTTTTTTTTCAATTTCACTAAATTGGACCAGTTGAAAATAGACATGTATTGATCACAGTTCATATAATTTCCATGTTACACATCCATGATTGATCTAAATTTTGATTGTGTTAGTATATATGACCTTTAATGGGTTTAGTTACATTAAAGATAACGAAAGCCACTTTGATTCTTTGCCAGCATAGTTAATGGAAGAGATTATTTTGGAAACACCTTACATTATAAATAGTAAGTTTTGGAGCTCATGAATTTATAAACATTTATAAGGATATTACATATATGACCTAGGGGTAGATAGTTGGAATATTTTAATAATTTGGGCCGCATTTGTAAAATAAAATATATTGTGCTATTTTGTTGTAAAGCATAATTAAAGCGATCAAATTTTGAACTAAATTTAAAAGGCTTAAGGATGTAATTGTCATGGTATTAATGTATAGATACCGGTGCAATTCTAATTTGTTGAAGGGCCAAATTAGAAAACTGCCAAAGTTATAAATAAGGGGTTATAATCACCAAATTGCATAAGCTCTGGTTATTATCCTAATCTCTTCTATAGAAATAATTCAGACTTAGAGTTCGTGTCAATTTGGAAGAGCAAACTAATTCATTTTATCAACAACTATGAGTTCAGATACGACTTCTCCTAATTCATTTATCTTCCTCTGATTTTTTCTCTGTCAAATCATTATGGTTCATATATTCAGATCAAGAGTTCATGGTTAATAAATCCTAAAGTTTATTGAAATTCTAATACTCTTCTTTGAGAATCGGCATTATCTTTGTCTGCATCAAAAATTTCATGATTTAGAAAATCTTCATCATCATAGTAAATCATCTTAAACAAGTCATATGCCTCAAATAACTTTGTTTTCTTCTTTATATTTATATCTTTTCCATGACTATACCATATGCTGCTCTTGTATCTAGGATCCATTCATTCCTCTCATTATTAAATGTTCGACGATGATGTGACCATCATGACGACTAAGATTACGAAATCTATGTAGGGGCACAAATTTTTTTCTACATTTCTTAAATTTCTCTTTACAGCATACATGAAATTCAAAGCACCGTGTTGGTACTCTATACAAGTCCTACAACAATTATTAAAAATATAAAAAAATTGGGTTTTAATATTAGAATGCAGATTTTAGTTTTCAAAATACATATAAAGTCGAGCACTGTATTGTCACTTGTTTAGAAAAAACCCAATATTTTTCCATCACCAATAAATGAAGGCAATTAAATTTCCAAACTTTGACATAGAAATTGGTCATTTATTATAAACAAACGAAGAACAAAAACACTGAATTTATTACATCTACGTATGCGATTTGCTTCTAGGTATGTAATATGTAAACTTATTACATCTAGGTATGTAATAAGTCGATGAAGAATCTATAACACTAATGTTTTATAAGCTCTTAAAGACTACATATTTGTTTGGAAATATCAATGCAATATAAGCATCCAACAACAGGAATACGAGGACATTGAAAGCCAAAAAATAATATTGATTCAAACGAATCATTCTTTTTTACAAGAAGGCAGCACACCACTCTTATTGTCTTCTTTATTGGGTTAAAGAAAATATTTACAATGCTAAGAAAAAGATTTACAATGTTAAAACTGCTCAACATTTCAGTCAGTGTTAAAAAATTCCCATGACTATGATGAAAAAACACAAGTCTAATCATCATTAAATGCCATATACTACAAGATGAGTTAAACTCGATGTAGTTTGCATTGAGTTAAAATTAGTGCAGTTTTCACTGTTTTGTACTAGCACTAAGTTAACTTAGTGCAACCGCACTGGGTAACTCGGTGCAACTGCATCTGATTTTAAACTCATTACAATTGGATTGAGTAACTTAATAGTGTAGTTATTTTAAAAAATGAACTATAATAGGAAAATTCCTAAATTCAACCTTGTTGTGCGTGTACCACCATTTCATTTTTCAAGTGATCCTTATCATTGTAACAATAATTTTTAAGAGCATCCGCAATGAAATACCCAAATTTCATGAGTTAAATATTGTTATGTAACCATAAAACAACTATTATCTTTACACAGTCAAAAGTAATGCTTAGCTAGTGAGTTCTATCTACGTATATCTTAAGCCATTGTTGTACCGCAGATACAGAAAATGATGGGGAAAAGTCATATGATTAATTGGATTGAATAGAGAATGTTAACACATAAAAAAATATGTACATAAAATCGCATGATGGATATTGTATACCTTGTAGTTTATAGACCATAATAGATTTAAACTAAAAAAAATATAATTGAATTAAAATTAAAAGATAAATTATCATTGCACTAGATAAAAGAACCAACTTTTACAAAAAAAAGATTCTTTTAATGTTTTAGTTGTATATTTCATAGAATTTTATTAACTTTCATTTTGAAGAGCCCTCATCCGTAATGGCTCAAACTCCTAAAGAACTAACAATATCGATAGAAAAATGTAGGAGTATCAAGAATGATTTTGAAAGCATTTAAATACTAGGACCATTTATAGAACTTAATGTATATATAGGACCTACATGAGTAAGTGCAAAAGAAAATTCTATCTAGATAGGGATGATTGATCAAAATATGTATATTATTTTTAGTTTGTCCATATGAATAAATAAACGGTTAAAAGTACAAATCTAGTATAATCGCAAATATATTTATACTTATTATTTGATTTGATACAGAAACATGCTAATTTCGATTGATTAAATCTTATCTAATTAGGAAAATTCGCACTAATTTTGATAATTAACCAACTTCAAACAAATCATTACCAATAATCCAACGTCCATGTTAACTAACTCTTCACTATATTTCCCATTTTTTCCTTAAACTAACTACTACTTTCACTATCTTCCATATGAATTTTATGGGTTTACCTTATGACAGGCTAATTATAAGTATGAACAAGAAATTGTCGTATTTATTATGAGTAATTTCTACAAACTTGAACCAATGGAAAGCCCATAACTAATTAGTGTAGGTCCATGCAATATGTTTGAACTAATATAAGATATTTGATCATTAAACATAGATATTATAAGGTACATCTACCCATAGATGTAAAAATGAACTTAAACGCTAAGAACGTAAAAAGAAACACATAATAATGTTATGGAAACACACACAATGAGACGCAATAAATACAAATCAAATATGTTTTAACATATTACAATCACACCAAAATATTCACATCATATGTGTGAATAAATTTTTCTTTGAAAAAATAAAATAAATAAATATTAATGAATTTTCAATATAATACTACATATATATATATATGCATATAAATGTTCTTTCAAAAACTAAAATAAATAAATTTTAAAAAAGAAAAGAAACTCATAATAATTTTCAAAATTTCAAGACACTTTATTTTATTTACAACCCATTTGTCAACTGTAACACCCCGTGAAATAAACCATAAAATATTGGATAAATTAAATTAAATGAGATAGGGATAAAAATGAAAATTTTGCAAAATTAGAAATTGACCATAAAAGTTATGTCATTGCGCTCATGATATAATTCTTATCAATTTCAATATATAATATTTTTAAAACGGAGCTCAATCGGAAAAATTATGGACATTTGAAGTTTTTAAGTTTAAAATAATTTAAATAGAATACAAATTCAAGTGAATAATTAGTTTTTAAATTTGAAGGTTAACGGCGATTAAACTTCAGAGTTAGGTTAATTTTAAAATTAATATTAACGTTAAATGGTAACTAAGGAAGAAAATAAAAAAACAATGGCACAAAAATCTACCTAAAACAAACGTCACAATCGACCGTTCCCTAGGACTAGTCGACCACTAGGGCGGTCGACCGTTGATTGTTAAGTGGCGGCTAGGCTTTGTGAATTTAAACATTTTAGATTTTATAATTTCCAACCGACCTTCATCCAAAGGTTTCGTTGCATTCCAGCCACTACAAATCATACCCTAGACCCCTCACTTTTATTCATTAATATTTAGAAAGTAGGGAAGCTCTGTTAGCATGTCTTATCATAGATTAAGAAAAACACCATTTAGGTTTCAAGCAAAAAATCCTATACTTCTACTTTTTTTATTTTTTATTTTCTTGATCTAATCTCCTCCGATCCTTCAATTTTTGAAACTAATCTATATATACAAATCCTTTACTATACACAAAAAAAAAGATCTGATAAAGATTGTCAAATACATGTCAAATCCAAAAGAGGCATACCTAAGGATATACCGTGAATGGAAATCTTAGTTTTTTATTTTGATAATTGATTAGTATAGTTTGGATTTGAATATTGCTTAGGAAGTTTGTGGTTTGTGAAAGCATCATATTATAAAACCCCTATACTCATTTAATGTGAAATGTCAATTCTATGTTGAAATCTCAATTGGATACGGAAAAATAAATAGTTTAGATTTGTAGTTTTGATAATTTCAACTTCTATTCTACTCTATTTCCTTTTCTTTGAATTTGGTTAAAGGATTTTGATTAAGGAATGGTAGGTAAAATACGAATTTTATTCGTGATATGCACTGCTTATTGCCATGAATTATATAGAAATTCCTTTATTTATTTTTATGTGAAAAAAAGTTGAATAGAGCGTAAAAATTGAAATTGTAAGTTTTTAGTACAAATATATTCCATTATTTTAATGTAATAAGTTGTGTCTAAATTTTTATGGTATACAATTCTATTAATTGGAGTTTCTGGGTATAAATATTGGAATTTTGGTGTTGTTGATAATATAGGGTAACACTTATATAATTGTTGGAAGATTTGACATTTAAAAGCTAGTTTAGGGCGTAAATTCCCCATGTATAGAAATTACTAGATGCATGTGTTTATATATATATATATATATATATATATATATATATATATATATATATATATTAGCGTAATTAATGTATAATTATAACACATAATTACGTAGTTAAATAAGTTATTTATTTTATTAAAATCCTTCTTAGGAAGGTAACTAACATTAAAGGCGAAATAAGAAAGATCTTTTATAAGGCTTTGATTATGGAATGGTGAGATGTGTGATAACAGATGTAGAGAGTGATGTAGATTATGACTAAGTTATAGGGATGCAAGGTCGGTCAAAAGCAAATAAAAGTCTGCCCAACTAATCTGGCTACCAGCAGTGTGACCTTGGGGCTGATGTAAGACAACGCCTATAATAAGAAAACAAGATGATATGAGGTTAGTCCTAAATTCTATAGGATGAATCTTCCCATCTAATCAGGTTACCAGTACCTACGAATAATCGGAGTGATATCAGACCTCGGGGCAAGATATTAGTCATAATACGAAGGACCTGCTTCAAAGATTGAAGGTAACAAGAGGTTGTATGAGGGCCACCTCTTCTTTATTTAGGAAGTTGAAAATGATCGGGATTATAGGTTAGGTGTGGTAGAGGATATCTTGGGAAAGGGCTTTCTTCAATAGGAAGTATTAAGTGGCTAAAGAGATTCTATGAGCGTCAGCTAAATAGTCACCAGTGAGGAGTCTGCCTTAGGATTATAGGTAGTAAATGAGTGGACCTGCCTTAAATAAGGTATTAAATGGTAGGAGCCTGCCTAATTCCCATTAAAAGGTATTAAATGACTTGAATACTCTCTCTTGCATTGATAGATATACTGGACGAAAAATGTGGGTTATTGGGTTGATAGCATGTTGGCTACCGTTTTATATTTGGAAAGCCTTTATATTTATGTTTGAGAAAAGCCTTCGAGCATATTTGAAAAGACTTTTGATGTAGGTAAAAAACGTAAAATATGTTCCTATTTGAATTATAATGCCTAAAACTAATATAGTAAGGCTTGAGACTCTTATTTACCAAATATATGTTGTTCTGACTCCCTCTTCCTTACAACATGGGTTAGAAGGGCGATACTGAAGGCAGAGACGATGGTGAGACTTTTGGTAGTGGCCTATTTATTTACTTGTCATTTTCTGCATTTTTTGATGAGCCCATGAAATAAAAACAATGTTCTAGTTTTGGAATATTGTATCACTGATATGTTGCAACTACTATTGGGTTTTTGTATTATGTATATTTTGTTATGGTTTTGAATGACATTTTGAAATTTAAATAAAATGGGCATGTTTTTACTATTATATTTTATCCTTCCGTTGTGAGATTCTGAATGTGCAAATAAATAGCATTGTATTGTTTTTTTACCAGACAACAGCCAGCTTTAAGATAGTTCTATGTTTCGATGGGCCTTTTCTGGGTCAGAATTTAGACTCATTTCAGGGTGGGTTATTACATTTGGTATTAGGTCCTAGGTTACCTGATCAACGGAGAAAAATATATGATGAGAGACGTACTTATTATTTTCGAAAAGATTTTTCGACAAACCTCTATTATATGTACACCTTATTACGAACATTTGCATATACACTAGGAAAATCTTTCTTTTAGCATATAATACTATCTTCAGAAACTATAACTAAAAGTTTATCCTACAAATAGCAGACTATGGTCGAGCATCCTTTTTCTTTTGAGACTAGGAAACCCGCCAGAGGAATGCCTACCATTAAAGGGATGCTCGGATGGTTTAAATGATACCTTAGGCACATAGGACAAGTCCATGTTCCCCAATAGACTGCACCACCAATACTCCTTGTTCCGCCTGCCGAGGCAGCACCTCATCCTATCGATTTTTCGAAAATGTGTAAGGATCTTATGAATATGTGAGGAAGAGTATAATCTGCTAAGGAATGCTTCATCAAGACTAAGGCATGTATAAATGACCACAAGAGGATATTTCGAGAGCTTGGTTGGGAAGATATAGTGAAGCAGAAATGGTAGCTTGGCACCTTAAAGGAGAAGCCTTAGATTGGTGGAATATAGTGGATGAGGAGGACCTGGTAGGATTGTTTCTTAGGATGAGTTTAAGAACCAATTTGAGACAAGGTTTATGTTTGGTGCATAACTGAGCTTGCAACTAGAGAAAGTTATATAGTGTAGGTTGGGAGACTCCATGCTAAAGGAGTTCATTAGTTAATTTACAAAACTAGTTAACTTCGAAATGAGTTTAATTGATACACCCATGAGAAAGGCCGCAAATCTTGTCAATGGCTTAGATTCCCCACTTAAGGAATGGTTATTGAATCAAATGCCCACTGGAGCTACCAATAAGACGCTTATTGAGATGGATTTACTGCAACGACTAATGCTAAGGAGAAAGAAATGGAGAAGGCATGACTTGCACAGAATCAGGAAGGGGCCAAGAAAGGAAATTTTGGGCAAAGAAAAACTCAAAAGGAAAATTTAAGAAAGAAGGTAAAGTGTGTAATAAATGCCAAAAAAAGGGAACCTCGCAAAGGATTGTAGAGCGAATTTATTGAAGAAGTTTTTAAGAGAAAGTGTTACCACTGCCATGAGGAAGGGCATTTTAAAAATCAATGTCCGGAGATGGAGATAGAAGAGAAGAGTAGGAAAGCCTATGCCATTGAGGCTATACCTATTTTGGGTACGTCATGCCCTAGAGATCTAGGATGGAAGGCATGAGAGGTATGACTCTTATTTTTCGAAATAAAATTCATATTCTATTTTACTCTGGAGCATCACATTCATTCATAGCTAGGAATGTGATTAACTCGTTAAATCTTCAAAAGCAAACTATCACCTACCTAATAGTAGTTTCAAATCCTATTGGGGGAATGACACATCTTTTCTCAGTTTCAAAAGACCTATTATTGGACATATGTGACGTTGATTTCATATGCAATGCTCACATTCTGAATTTCAAAGTAATGAACTTTCATCCATACCCGTAGTTCAAGAATACTTATATATCTTTGAAGAAGTTTCGAGGATCCCCCCGCCCTTCCCCCGAAGAGCAATTGAGTTTAAGACTGATCTAGAGAAGGATGGACTAATTTCTCTTCCATTAAGTCACATGGCCCCTAAGGAAAGGTATGAATTAGATAGGCAGATCTCAAAACTACTGCATAAAGGATTCATTCGACGAAGTACATGGGAATGGGGAGCGTCTGTTGTCTTTGCCATTCAGGTAGATGGCTCATTGAGACTTTGTGGTTATAATAGAGAACTTAATAAGTTCAGAAATAAATAGGTATCCCTTACCTGGGATAGATGATTTGTTTGAGCAACTTATGGGAGATAAAGTCTTCTCCCAAATAGAATTGGCAACTAGATTTCATCATCTAAGGATCATAGAGGATTGTAAACCAAAGACTATTTCTGCACACCAAATGAACTCTATGAATGGAAAGTGATACCTTTTGGGTTAACAAATGCCCTTGCATACCTTGTAGATTTGATGAGTAGAGTATCTAGGGAATAGTTAAAAAAACTATTGTAGTTTTTGTAGTTGACATCTTGGTATTTTTCAAAAGTGAAAGGGAGTGTGAAAGTCACATAAGGGAGATATTAGTTACCATGAGAAGGCACCAACTTAAAGCCAAAGTCTCAAAATGCCACTTTTGGAAGAGAGATGTGAAATTTCTTGGGCATATTATTTCCAAACACGGGTTAGCGATCGATCCTACAAAAGTGAAAGATATTCAAAATTGGAAGACTTTAAAGAATGCTACAAAGATTAGAACTTTTCTAGGGTTAGTAGGTTATTATAGAAAATTCATAAAGGATTTGCACAGATAGTAGTTCCTATAACCCGTTTAAACAAAAAGATTTCATTCTTCGCTTGGGATGAGAAATGCACAGAAGCGTTCGAAAAGTTAAAGGAACTATTGACAAGTACACCAGTACTCATCATCCCCGAGAGAATGTAGCCTTTTACAGTTTATATAGACGCATGTGGCCCAGAATTGGGAGCCATTTTTATCCAAGAAGGATGAGTGATAGCTTATGCTAGTAGATAACTGAAGGACTATGAGAAGAGATACCCAGTGCAAGATTTAGAATTGGCAGCCATTGTTTTCACCTTGAAGATGTGGAGGCATTATCTTTTAGGGGAAAGATTTGAGTTGTTTACTAACAATAAATCACTCAAATATCTATTTTTTTCAAAAAGACTTAAATCTTAGGCAGCAGAGATGGATAGAGTTTATAGCATCCTATGATTTTGGGATATAGTAACCCCAATAAAAGGGAATGTCATTGTCGAAGCCCTTAGCCGGAGGCATACTATCTTGAGTGCTATATATGGTGGAGGCGGTTGGAGTTTTCTCTTGAATTTCAATTTACAACCACCAAACGGACCCACTCAAAATTATTTGGCAGCAATGGAGGTTAGAATGGTACTAATAGATCGTATTGGACTTAAACAAAATAAAGATAAAGGGGTATTTGATAATTTATATAAGGTGAGCAGAGGAGAACAATTTCCCCATGTAAATAGATATGCAGTTGACAAGAAGAGATGTTTAACGAGAGATGGATGCCTTTGCTTCCCAAGTATTGGTAACTTATTGTAGGAAGTGATTACAGAATTCCACCATTTATGAGTGACTATTCGACCTGGAGGAGATAGGATGTATAAGGATATGAAATGGATTTTCTATTGGCCAGGGATAAAGGAGAAAGTAGCTGAACTTTTTCTAAGTGTTTGATGTGTAAAAAGATTTAAGATGAGCAAGGGAATCCAAAGGATTGTTATTCCTATTAGGAATCCTAACTTAGAAATGGGAACATATAACAATTGACTTCATAGATGGGTGGCCTAGGAGTCAAAGAGGCAATGAAGCAATTTGGGTCATAGTGGATTTACTCACAAAAAGTGCCCATTTTATTCCCATTAAGAGCAATAGGACTGCAACATCTCTAGCATAGTTTTATATTAAGGAAATGATTTGACTTCATAAAATTCCCGTTTAACATCATTAGTGAAAGGGACCCTTTATTTACTAGCTAGTTTTAGAGGAGATTGAAGACAGCTTTAGGAATATCATTAAGTATTAGTATCGCTTACCATCCGTAGAAAGACGGACAAATGAAAAGAGTAAATGGGATTTTGGAGAACTTGTTGAGAGCATGCATTATGGAGATCGGAGGACGTTAGGAATAGCACCTACCTTTACTAGAATTCACCGATAATAATAATTATCAATCGACGTTTGGTATGGCACCATTTAAAGCGCGTTATGGGAGGCCATGCAAATCGTCACATTGTTGGTGGAAAATCATCGATAAATTTTACTTGGATCAGATTTGATTTTCAAAATTTCGTGAAGGTAGAGTTGATTAGGCAGTGAATGAAGGCAGTGCAAGATCATCATAAATCCTATACATATAAGAAATGAAAGTATTGGAGTTCGAGTTTGGAGACATGGTGTTTATCAAAGTCTTCCCTCTTTGGAAAGTCGCGAGATTCGAAAAATCAAGAAAGTTGGCACTAGGATTCGTTGGGTATTTTCGAGTTATGGAAATAATAGAAAGATTGGCATACAGCACGAAGCTATGCGATAGATTGGTAGGAGTCCATGATGTTTTTCTTGTATCACACTTGAGGAAATGCTGTCACGACACAGTTATTGTAGTAGAGCCTGATCAATTGGGGGATATTGAGGCGGACCCAATAGCTTCCCGTGCCACCATGCATTGTGGAGCGCAAAACTAGGAAGCATTGCAATAAAGAAATAATGTTTGTTCAATCACGATACGGAGACACCCGATAGAAAGCACATGAGAGACCAAAGAAAACATGGGGATCTCTTATCTTGAGCTTTTCAACGTTAAATTTTTCTCTCCAAAATTAAACTTTTGGTTTCAAGTTGCTAAATTGGATGGTAATAGTCGGTTGCTACACTTTTCACCATCACTTTGCAATCATGTAGAAATTTAATGCATGTTTAGCAAGTTTTGCATATGTACTTATATGCCACAGTCACACAGTCACACACTCAAGCTAGGACTGAGCTCGCTAATATTATATCGGTAATACATATTCTTATTGCACTTTTGGATGAGTAGATGGATGTGTAGATAATTTGGTTGTATAATATTGATGTTTAGTATGCATTACGCTATTCGCCCCTTGGAAAAGACTTCGAGAATGAAATCCTTTTTAAAGGCAGAAGAATGTAACATCTTATAAAATCAACCATAAATAAATTGGTTAAATTAAATTAAATAAGATAGGGATAAAAATGAAAATTTTGCAAAATTTTAATTTGACCATGAAAGTTATCTCATTGCATTCGTCGTGAAATTTTGATCAATTTTCATATATAATATGTTAAAAACGGAGCTCAAACAGAAAAGTTATAAAAGTTTGAAGTTTTTGGATTTAAAATAATTTAAATAGAATTCAAAATCAAATGAATAACTAATTTTAAAATTTGAAAGTTTACAGTGATTAATCTTAGGGTTAAGTAAACATTAAAAGTAACGTTAACGTTAAATGATAATTAAGGAATAAAATAGATAAAACACAATGGCGCAAAAATCTTCTCGAAACAAACATCAAGGTCAACCGGTAGGGTAAGGCTGTTAACTGTCAAGTGGCGGCTAGGGTTGTGAATTTGAATGTTCCGAATTTTATAATTTCCAACCGAACTTCAACCACCGATTCCAGTGCATTTCAACCACTATGAAATAACACCCTAGACCTTACGCTTTTATTCAAAAATACTTTGGGAACATTAGCGAAGCTATGTAGATTTCTCTCTTCATAGGTTCATAAAAAATCCATTAGGGTTTCCTACAAGAAATCTTATAAATTTATTTTTTATTAATTATTTTCTCAATTTATTCTTCTCCAATCCCTCAATTTTTTAATCTAGTCTATATGCATAAATCTTTTACTATATATATATATATATATATATATATATATATATATATATATGATGAAGATTGTCAAAGGCATGTCAAATCCAAAAGATGCAAAGCTAAGGATATACTGTGAGTGGAAATCATAGCTTTTCTATTTTAGTAATTTATTAGTGTAGTTTGGAATTGAATATGCCTTGGGGTGTTTTGGTTTGTAAAACCATCATATTATAAACCCCCAAAACTCCATTAATGTGAAATGTCAATTCTATATTGAAATCTCATTTGTTTATGGAAAAATAATGAAAATAGTATATATTTGCAATTTTAATAATTTTACCTTCTATTCTACTCCTTGTTCTTTTCTTTCAATTTGGTTAAAGAATTTTGATTAAGGAATAGCATGTCAGGTACAATATTTATTCATAGTTTGCACTGCTTATTCGCAAAAACTAAACAAAAATTCCTTTGTTTATTTTAATGTGAAAAAGGATTTAAATAGAATGTAAAAATTAGAATTGTAAGTTTTTAGCATCAATATATTCTATTATTTTCATGCCATAAGTTGAATTTAAATTTTTGTTGTATACAAGTCTATTGATTGGAATTTCTGGATGTGAATATTGGAATTTAGGTATTGTTGATAATATGGGATAAAACTTGTATAATTGTTTAAAGAGTTGACATTTAAACGCTAGTTTAGGATGCAAATTCTGCATGCTTAGAAATTATATATAATTAGCATGATAGACATATAATTGTGTAGTTAAATAGGTTATTAATTTTATTGAAATTCCTCTTAGGAATGTAATTAATGTTAAATGTAAAATAAGGAAGATCTCTTGTAAGGTTTTGATTATGGAAATGGTGAGGTGTTTGATAATATGTATAGAGAGTGATATAGGTTATGACTAAGTTATTGGGATGCGAGGTAGATCAAAAGCACATGGAAGTCTGCCCAGCTAATCTGGCAACCAGCACTGTGATTTTGGGCTGATATGAGACGTCGTCTATAATAAGTAACTACGATGACTTGAGGTTAGTCCCAAATTTTGTATGGTAAATCTTCCCAGCTAATCTTGCTATCAGTATCTACAAATAGTTGGGCTAATGTGAGATGTCGCTGTGGGGTATGGATAATAATAAGGACATGCTTTAGAGATTGAAGATAATAAGTGGTTATGTGAGGGCCCATTTCTTGTCTATGTAGGAAGTAGTAAATGGTTGGAATTATAGTTTAGACACGGTAGAGGATATATTGGAAAAGGGCCCACTTCAATAGGAAGTATTAAATGGTTAAAGAGATTACGTGCAATGTCCGTTGGATAGTTACTAGTGAGAAGTTTGCCATAGGATTATAGGTTGTAAATGATGTTGACCTGTCTTAAATAAGTTACCAAATGGTCTGAGTCTGCCTAATTCCCAAAAAAGTATAAACTAACTTGAAAATTATTTCTTACATTGATAGAACATTTTAGACGATAGATATGGGTTACTGGGTTAGTAGCAAGTTAGCTATGGGTTTATATTCGGAAAGCCTTTTTATTTTTTTTTAAGAAAAGCCTTTGGGCTTATATTTGAAAGGGCTTATGATGTAGTTTGAAAACCCAAGTACTAATATAGTAAGGCTCAAGATTTTTATTCACCAACATATGTTGTTCTAACTCCTTCCTCCTTACAACACAAGTTAGGAAGGGTGATACTAAAGGCGGAGATGATGATGAAACTTGTGGCGGTAGTCTATTTATTTACTTGTTATTTTCTATAGTTTATGATGTGCCCATGAAATAAAAACAACGTTGTAATTTTAGAATATTGTATCACATATATGTTATGACTATTATTGGGTTTTGGTATTATGGATATTTTGTTATGGTTTTGAATGACATTTTGAAATTTGAATAAAACGTGTATTGTTGTTATTATTATATTTATCCTCCCGCTATGAGATTCTGAATATGAAGATAAATAAGTATGAATTATTCTTTTGACCTACCAATAGCCAGCATTGAGATGGTTCTAAGTTTCCACGGGATTTTTCTTGATAAAAATTTGGACCCTTTTTAGGGCAGTTTGTTACATTAACTATTCGTTTTAAAATTCCTGGAATATTGAATAGAGTTTGAATAGTTCTAAATATTTTTAAAATAGAAACAATTGGACGTAATTCATCTTTTATGCAGAAACATTTGATCATTATGAACTAAAATCACAACCAATAAATACTTCTTGACTTTTTACTTATAAGTTACCTCTGTAAGCTACTTATACGAAATTCTAAAACTATTCCTACTAGGATTAAATCATATAAAATGCATACAAAATCAACTATTTGGGTTAAATCAACTAAAGGCCTTAAAGAATTTCCGACTATTTGATTTAGGGTTAAATCAACTTTTCTAATTTTTGTTTATGCATAAATCTGAAAATAGGATGCATACAAATTCATCGAAATCCATATAGAATCACAAAATTGATTTGTAAAATTCATACATAAATATACCTATTTAGGGTGTTGGAAGGAGAAATCTTTGCTGGAGGGCTACCGCGATGATACGGATAGGAGTAGAGTGATGAAGTGCTACCATGATGATGACAAAGGAGGAATTGTTAAATCAAAAATGAATGGAGAGGTGGATTTTGCTGATGCGAAAGCGAACTTTTGTTACGAGAGGAGTAATTATTCTTAGTAATAAAGACGAACAAAGGAGTGGGGAAATTTTTTGTTACATTTATTACGTTAAGGCAGAATATTTTTACTTAAGGCCGAATAGGTGCCAATATTTGGTCCGGGGTTATTAGAAGAATTCTTTACATCTGTAATAGGGTAAAATTTTATTAATTGCACAGTATTAAATTCCACAAATTACTGCAACCAAAAGATGATTTTCTTGTAGTGCAAATGCTATCTGCTATAAATATAAGGCATCATAAATTCGGGACGCAGTCCTACAATCAAGCCATAGGATGAATACTGATCTAACCTAATTCACTTCCGTCATAAAAGAAGTTGGACAAAGATAGATAAACACAAAGTATCTATGCTCGGTGGCTAACACTTAACTCTAAACATATGCCAACACATGGCTCTATACATTTCTTGACACATGGCTCTAGACAAGTATAAAATATTACTTACCGCAGCGAGCCCCATTATACATAACAAATCCACGTACGAGTGATATTTACTTAAAATGAATAACCTAACAAATACCACTATGGCGACCCTCCTCTCATAGCACTCAAGTCAGCCTCCCAATAACCTAACAAATAACACTACTCCAAAAAATATGGCGACAAATAATGGCGATTAACTGGCAATTTTCTGGCCTCCTCTCTTCCCCATCTTCTTCGCTCACCTCTTTTGCCTATTCTAGTTCTTCTGCGTCGTCTTCATGGCTAAGAATTGCAAGGATAAACCACGCCTTGCTGCCTCAGTTGGTACCTCGTCTCTTACCAGATCTGGACGAAGTTTTTTGATTTTTGTGTCTCAACCCTCTAATTCGATGAACAATCCTATTTCGGTCAACTATGAAAACCCTCTATTTCTATGAGCTCTTCAACTCCTGTAATCAAACAAATCCCATTGTCGCTTTAGTTTCAGTCAACGCAATTGGAAGCTTTTGACAGTGGATCGCTCGATGAATTTTCCTCGCTCGTTGCTAGCCTATTGGCTTACCTGGTTGATGCTATTTCACTATCATGTATTACCGTGTTAAATCAAACTTTGCCTATTTTGAATTCGATAGCTTTAGAAGGTAATTAGGAAGTGATTGTTGCACAGTTAACCTTGATGTTGAACATACTGATGTGTTAAATGTTGGGCTTTAGTCTAATTTGTGTGAAACTGTTTCCATTGATACATCAGTATAATTTTTTTTGAGAAACGTGATAAGCCTGATACTGTGGGTTGTAATACTTCTCCAACTATTATACCAACTGTTATTCTTGTTCCCTGTGTTATTCCAGTTGGTAATGCATCTTCTATGGGTTGCTGTGACAGCTCTGCTAATTCTGTAGACAAACCGGTTTGGTCGTCTCTGTTCAAAACATTTCCTAGGAATGCTAGTGCTTTTTCACCGTAGAAATTCAACACAAAAGTTATCGATGGAATAAATGTCATTCCTCCAGCTGTTTTTTAGGAGGCAAAGAACCATTGGTCTAACCACCTTGTTGGTTTTTTCCTTGATGCTTCTTCTTCTTACTCGGTTGTACGCGAGAACTGTAGGCGCACTCGAAAACTAGAAGGAACACTTCATGTACAATTCCTAAACTCCTTTTTCTTTTTAAATTTGGCAATAAGGAAGACCGTCTTATAGCGCTTGACACTAGCCCCCTCATTATCAAGGGGAAACCCTTTATTGTGACTTCTTGGAGTGTTGGTATAGACGGTATTAGAGAGTAGATTCTTTCTATTCTGGTTAAGGCCACATTCACCGATATACCATCTATCCTTCAATCTCTTATTTGTCTGAATTAGCTAGTGAGCCTTATTAAGGATTTCAAATGTTTTGACGCTAATACCATAGCGCACAAGAATCTTTTATATGCTAGGGCGTTGATTGAAATTACCCTAAAGAATCCTTTACCGTCGATGTTGAAATTAAGAATCGTGGAAGGTCATGCGGTAGATAAAAGTTAATTACAGTTGAAAGCCTGACATATGCTCTATATACCATTCTTTTGATCATATTATGGAGAATTGTTATAAGAATGCCTCTCTATCTCCTACTGATAAAATTCCCCTCCTTAGGGTAGAAATGAAATCGGTCCCCAAGATTAAAACTCCCACTCCCTCTGATCTTGTTGTTTCTATTCCTCCATTTCTGGAGATAGAAATTGATGCAGTTAGCGTTTCTGATGATGATGTTGTGGTTTGGGAATCGGAAGAATGTTCTTGGATTCATGAGGCGTCGGAAATGAGGTATGTGTAGAATATGCTACTATATGATTTTTGTTTAATGATAATAAACATATATATATATATTCATTTAAATGTATTTGTTATCGTGCTATTTTATTTTTCACATAATTAAATAAATATTTGTTAAATAAAATAAATTACACGGAACTCATATTCAAACAAATATTTTATTACAATTTTGAATAGTACAAATTTGAGCTCTCCCTACATATATATTTTTTAAATTACACTACAATTTCGATTACATCACAGATTTCAATTTACAATTTTGACCACGCTACATATATTCACTCGCACTCGTATTTTATCTTCAACTTTGTTCCAGCCTGTATCTAGCATCTGAATTATCTACAAAATATACACTGATGCGGTAACATTGAAAAAGAAATATTTTGCAGTGTGCAGTGTAAGTGTATGTTTGAAAATATCATTTGCCTCGGTTATTTGGGTTGTTCGTCATCATTTATTTTTGAATTCATCTTACAGAACAGCTTGTAACATGCACAATGTATCACTGCATATGTTAGAAGGCAATGTACACCGGTATACACTTGATAAAATTGCAGGGCCAGGTAATCACAAGGTCAAACCCATGCCAAAGGCTGGATTCAACTCAAGTGCATATGAGTCTCGACCACATCAACCAAAACAATACATGTACAAGTTCATATGCATAGACTCAAATTGTGATGACCCGGAATTTCTAACAATTTAAATTGAAATAATTAATTGATTTTAAATATTTAAAAAGTTAACTTTTAACTTGAATTTCAAAATATCAATATTTACTTGATAATTAAATTATTGAATTATATAGTTTAACTATTGAATCATATAATTTGAAATTGGGTAAAACATTGAATCTGGAGTTTTAAGTTTGTTAAAAATAATTTGAAGGCTTATAAAATTTATATTGATAGCACTGAAGGTAGTGGAAGTGTTGAAATTGAGTTTGGAAGTGTTTTGTTCAGTTTTAATAATATATCATTTAAATTAAATTTAAAAATAGCCTTCCGAGGCACAGTCTCGGAATTCGACGAAACCAGTTCCATTGGATCCGTAATAGTTAGTTATTATCGGATTTCAATTTTCGTAGCAATTGGAGTTGTCGTTTGACTCTGGCAGCTCAAAAAGCTTAGAACTATTTTAATCGATTTGATTTAATATTGACCGTTTACTCCCGTAACTCACGTATATGATCGATTTGGCTTTCGAAACACGTTCCATTGTGTTCAGAATGCTGGTAAGATCTTATAAACGTCTGTCGGAATGTCTGATTCAGGGTTCGAAATTTCCCGATGCGACACGGGATATTTTCAATATTTAATTATTTAAGAAAGCGTGCGTGGGAATCTAACCCTAACTGATATTTATTCACCCCCTCTCTAATCTACAGAAAAAAATCGTGCTCGCTTCTTTTTTTTCCTCTCATCTTGAAACGAAATCAATTCACTCCAAAATCAAATTCAAATCAGTTCGAATCCACGACATCGAATTCAAAATCAAATCAAATAGAGAAATCATCGTACGTTTGCACGCGCGTGGGAGGCGTAACTCGGCTCTAGGGCAGTGTGCTCGCGCGAAGAACGGGGGTGTCGAATACCTAGGGCGATGGGAATTTGGTCATCGCGTAAATAGGCGAGGTCGGCGGCAGAGCTTTTGAGTCGTGGGTTTCGGCGTTCGAGGTCGATGCGAGTAGGGCAGACGAGGCAAGACATGGACGCACGATGCTGGAAGTTGTGCGACGAAACTTGGTGGTGTAGGATGGACAGCGATGCAGGCAAGTCGAAGGCAGCAACGGTGGTGCTTTAGGCCGAAGCCATGGTGAGGGAGGAGCAGAGTTCTGGCAGTGAGGTAAGGCTGATTTCCTTTGTTTAAAAAAAATAAAATAAAATAAAATATACATGTACAGAAGACAAAACTCTACTTATTGATCTTGGTTGAGAAGAATTAATATCGTGAAATTAATTAAAGTTATTACTTGAATGAAAATTGAAAAAAAATGATTAATCCAGGGTGATTTATTCAGATGAATTATGAAGGAATGGATGATTAGTTGATTTGAAACTAATTAATGTTAAATGAAGAAATCTCAGTGATTGAGGATTGAAATTCAATTAGAATCAATTGAATTAATTTGGAAGTGGTTAAATTTGCTTGTGGATGATTGAATGGTATTGGATGTTTGAGTGAGTTGATATCTCTGATATGAAATGTTGAGTATTTCATTTGAATAACTTGGGTTAGGATGACATGAGTTTCGAAGAGGCCGGGGTCGGGTATTGGGAAATACCCGAAACCACTTCGAATTTTTTATAAATTGATTTGTGAAATCAATACGATGAAATGGAATGATTTAAGTGAATTGGACTATTTTATCTAAGTTTGGGACTTAGAAATTTATATGTGAAATAAGTGTTTTCTATAGCAAACTGTGGATTGGTTAAATTGATATAAGTTACCCGGGTTTATATAAGTTGTTTTGCTTTGGTATTCCATGTTAGTTGGGTTACTCACGTTGGTTTCCAGCCTTACCCGGGTGTTACTTTGATGTAATGCTCGGGTCAGACCGAGTATTACAGATTTCCAGGTTAGGACGTTCTGAAGCTCAGGAGGCGAGCTGGATGATAATATCGTATAGGGTATTCCGCTGTAATCTGAGACTTAATAATTGTAAATATTCAGTGACTGTATATAATTTGAAACTCTGATGTATATTAAATGAAATTGATAGATATAGTATTCTTTTGTAAACTGTCATTATTTATTATATTTTATCCGTTGCGAATGTGAGATGTTTGGTGTTTCTGTTCTTCTTCTTCTATCTCTTTCTTCTTTTTCATAACTATCTGGAATTTTCGGCTTTGAAAATTTCGGGTCGTTACATTTGGTATCAGAGGTGAAAGGTTAAGCGAGAAGCTTGGCTCTAGTGGGGATTACTCATTTAATAGAGTCTGTAGTACTCTAGAATGAGTTGAGAATATATATACATATATATGAGCGCGTACTTGTTATTTTCGTATATAAGGATTTTAAATGATTTTATATAAAATATATATTTTGACATATAAAGCAATATTTCCTTCTAATAAATATCAAAGTGATTGGTTATTAATTATTGAAATTAAAATTAAGAAGCAATATAATACAACCAAATGGAAGTCTAGAATTGGAATTAAATTAAGTAGAAATAGAAATGCAACCAAATTAAAATTTAATGGGTTGAAAATGAAATTCTAAATCTGGTCCCAGAATTCGGAAATTTTGTTTCAAAGTAATAAATAAGTATTATTTGGATAACTGGGACTTGTTGAAAACAATGGGTTGTTTGAAATTTGATTTGAATTTAAAACCAAAGGTGGTTTAAAATTTTAAAACATGGCTGGGTGGGCCAAGAAATAAATATGTATATATGTATGGATATACATGATATCAAAGATAATTTGAAATAAACTCTAAGAGGTTGAGTTTTGATATTTCCCTGAGGTGTGATGTAAAAACTCAAAGTGATATAAGTTTTGAACCTATAAGAGGGAAAGAATTATGAAGATTGAAGCGGGAATTCAATTTGAGCAAGGTTGATTGGATTAAGTAATTTGGAATTTAACTTTGGGGAAGTTAAATAAGTGTAGAAAAAGCAACCAGAATTGGAAATTTCAAGACGAAATTGGAATTTAACTTGGAAAGATAAATGGTTGATTTGAATTGGAAATTTGTGTGATCTCAAAATGGGTTTGAGATTTTAAAATTGGAAATGGATGGAAGTTTTAAAATAAATTTAAATAATTGAATTGTAAAATAAACTTGTTTAAGAACTAGCTTCAAACTGGAAGATAAAAATTTAATAATAAGTGAAAATTTTAAAATAAAATTGTATTGAAATCTTATTTGAACCTTGAAATACATAAGTAAAGATAATTTAAATGGAATTTTGAGAATTGAACTCAGAAATTAAATTGATTAAAAACTTTAAATAAAAGTTAATTTGGTTTAAAGAGTTAAACCAACCTTTGAGAATTCAACTCGAATTTATATAATTCGAGATGGGTTAAAGCTGAAACTTAGATTCCATTTGTACCAATTGAATTGAGTTTGAATTAAGTGGATTGGTGATTGAAGATGTATAAGTTTAAAATTTAAATGGGAAATTAAATTGGATTATTTTGAAATGATTTGAATTTGAAATGGGTCCAATTGATAATAATTCAAATTGATTTGAATAATATGAAATTAAAATTAAAATCGAACAGGATTAAAATCAACTAGAATTTGATTTAAATTGGGAAAGGAATCAAGATTGATTCAACTTGAATTGGGAATAAATTTCAACATAAATTGAAGTTATTCAACTTAGAATCGAGTCAATTAAATGGAAGTGTACATTGAATTCTTGGGGTAGTGAACAGTTTGACTCTTGACTATTTTAAATAAATTGTTTTAATACAAACTTATTTTTCTAAGCTATTAAATATATACAACCTTTCTTTTTAAAGCTAACTTATTATATATTTTTTTTACCAATATTTTTGGAGCTATTTAAACATTTTTCAATTGTTTCCTAAACTAATTACTATTTTTCAACAATTTCACAAACTAATTTCTATTTTACAACTATTTTGCAATTATTTAAAATCTCTGAAACTATTCAACTATTTTTCGACTATTTTACAATTAGTTAACTATTTTATAGCTATTTTGTAAACTAATAATTATTTTTCAACTACTTACCTATTTTTCAATTTTCAAGCTATAAAAAAAATAAACTGGTCGGAGTTCAAACTGTTATTGATTTAAATATCCAACCGAGATAAGAATTGAAGTGATAATCCAAATGGGGACTAAGGCAATTGTAAATAAGTAAAGGGAATTTAAGGAAATGTGAATAGAATGGAAAATTTATTTGGCTGATAATCAATGAAAATAAATACGTAGGATGTACGTATATTATTCTATTCGCATAGTGATTTGATCCAGATTCGAGCACAGAATTTCGAGGTAGTTTATCGATCCGAGTTGGGATTTTTCACTCGATTTTCGACGGTGAACCTGGATATGCATTGTTGATTGGTTCAGGATGTTCTCTATCATAGTTATAGCTATGCAAGGAGAATGATAGTTTTTGATCAAGAAACCAGATCTGTGTCCGCACTCGGAAGTCGGGTGGACGATACTAGTTCGGAAGTGAAATTGTGTGATCGAACGAGCGATCAGGTTGATATAGCGTACATATGGTATGGGTACATCGTACGGATTTGAATGAAGTTGATACTGAAAAGAGTAATCAAATTTGAATATTTGATTTTGAATAAACAAAGTTATATATCTTTATTATATAAGATAAATCTTTTCTTGTTAAATGTATTGCCAGAAGAAAAGGAGTTTTACACAAGTTTGAAAAGATCCAAAGTTCTAAAAATTATATATATATATATATATATATATATATATATATTAACGCTTAAAATCGAACGCTAACACCCCGGTGTGTGTAAGTATGAATGTGAAAGCACCACCCGACGGTTCGGGAACAGAATATCAGCTAAAATAACAGAAAATACAGTAAGAGACAACGATTTTATAGTGGTTCGGCTTAAGGAGTAGCCTACGTCCACTTTAAGTATCTTTATTACTGATCTTGTTACAAAACGATACAATGCTCTTCAAGTACAAATCTCTTTAGTTACAAAACACTTTGAGCAAGTAGCTTAAGCTTCGATGTAGATGAAAGTCTTCGAATCCATGTCGGACGTGTGAAAGTCTTTCAAAGTAGCTTGTAGTGTTCTTCGAAACTTCAAGTATAGAGTCGGTTTAGAAACTGGCAGAGTATCGGCGCTTGAAGAGATTGTCCAAAAGTCCCCCCTCCCCCTCCCCCCCCACGTTCAATGTAGGTTGGCATTTATAGAGAATTTTACCCCTTAGGTCGTAACTCGTGGCCGACTTAGGGTAGGTCGTGGCCGACCTATTGAGTCCAGCTCGTAGCTTTGTCGAAGTTTGCTTATCTGTTCGAATTCATGTTACAAGTCCTAAGTCGTGCACGAGTTAACCGGATGCGGCTTCTTATCTGTTTGCTTAAGTCGTGTACGACTCATCATAGGTCGTAGGTCGTGACCAACCTAAACTAAGTCTTGGCTTGCGGCTTAACTGGAGTAAGTTTGCTCTTTTGGATTCACATCTCAAGTCCCAAGTCGCCAACGAGTTAACGAATCGTGGTGTGGTATTGAACTTGCCTCTGTAGTCTTAGGTCGTGATCGACCTAGCAAAGGTCGTAAGTCGGTTGCGACTTAAGTGTAGTTATCTTAATATTTTCGTGCCTTGAGTCGTTAAGTCGTAGACCTTTTAAGTCGTGCCATCTCTTAAGTCGTAGACTTCCTTAACTCGTATACTTCCTTAAGTCGTAGACTGCTTTAAGTCGTAGACCTGCTTGAGTCGAAAACTGTTTAGACCGTTTCAATTCTTAAGTCGTGTAGACCTTAACTCGTTAAGTCGTCCAGACCTTAAGTTGTTAAGTCGTGGAGTACTTTGAGCTGTTAGATCGTGGTGACCTTAAGTCTTAAGTCATTCATGCCTTAACTTGTTAAGTCGTCACACACCTTAAGTCATGAGGTTTCCTAAGTCGTAGATCCCTCTTGAACCGTTAAGCACCTTAAGTCGTGGATCGTCCCAGGCCTTAACTCGTTTACTAAACGGGGTTAACATTTGCCCCTCGAAGTACATGCCTAAGTCCTAGGTCGTGTGCTTCGACTTTCCTTAACTCGCGTGTGCCGATTCGAATTCCACTGTCCTGGTGTATAAAAGGCTTAGGTCGCTTCTTCTTCACCTACTTGCTTCCGTGTTTATTTCCGCCATTATTGACCTTCGAAGCTTCCAGAAACGAATCCAATCAGTTTACCTCGTCACCAATCAAGTTCCTACAATCTTCATCATCACACTGCGTAAGTAAACTCATTACTCACTCGATTTCACGATTACCGCTACCTTTCGAACATGGACTTCCCACTTTCTAACCCCAATCCAGATCCTCACACCATGCTTCATCTCAAATCACGTTACGATCGATTGCCGACAATCGTGGAGCGGTTCGATCGAGTTTTTAGATGACTTGCAAGGGGAAAACGATGGGTTACCATATTTCGAGTCAGTTGATCCGCGAATTTAGAGGAGACGATATTGTCCTATACGGGATAACGGGTTAGGAGGATGACGGGTTACTGATTTAAGAAGAGGTCGGCCGGTCAAAGGAAGCGTGACATTAGCTTGGACGCGACTCAGTAATTTTGAGCGACCCAATAACCTCCGCGACTTAACTCTGGACCGACTTACCAACTTTTGCGACATAAGTCTTAAGTCGTGGCCGAGATAGGACTTGGAGAATTTCATGTCGCTTCGAACTGAAGTCTTTTCCCCTTACTACGCCTTACGACTTAAAGAACCAATGACTTAAGGCATTAACAACTTAGAGCACAAATGACCTAACATAATTTGTCCCACATTCTTTAAGTCGGGGATGAGTTAGCACTTCGAACTGTCATGAAGCATAATTCTGACTTGAACTTTAACTTGAATTGCTGAAGTAAACTGCCTGAATACTGAATTGTTTGGACTTTGAACTGTTTAGTCTTTAAACTGTTAAACTTTGTTGCATTCTTTCACAGATCACTTCTGACTTGCAAGCTAACAATCTATTCAATACATCATTTACAGAAAATTGGAACGAATATACTGCCACTGACTGCCCACATCAAATGGCAGATTAGTTAACAACAGATAATCAACTTAAATAGATTGTGTGAACGAAGTGCTTTTAAATCATCAAATTCAAGTAAAGTATTAAAGCAACATCGAAATAGTCAACTGAAACTGCCCAGTTTGCACTAATACTATACCTGAACTTTAAATTAACAAGTCCTAAAATTTGGTAATCGATCAATTATCGACTAGTTTAATTCCAGTTATATTTACTTGTTATTTTTATTAGTTCTGCACAACACTTCACACTTTTAGGAAACGTGCACCTTCACATTTGAATATCCAGTTGCTTGTGTAGAATGACTTCTCAACAAGAAGAGATAACAGCCCAGACTGGAGAAGCCACTCTTATTCCGGCTCGCCTAGTTAATCCTCCAGAGAGAGCCTCTACCACTTTATCATTCAAAGTTTTTCGTCAGTTATGCACTCAGTTTGGCATTTCTGAAGCAGATGCCATCCTTCCTGAGAAAACTAACACTGCTGATGTGGCACCTCCTGGCTTTGTAGCGGTTAACCGGCAAATGTGCCTGAGCGGGGCCATCCCCCCTTTCAACGGCTTTCTCCAGAACCTTCTTCGTCAACTAGCCATTTCCCCATTCCAGCTACACCCCAATGGCTACGCCATTCTGATGGGGCTGTGTGTGCTATTTAGGAGAACATTTGATCGACTTCCAAGCTTCGACGAGATCTGCTTCTTATGCTCCTTTACCAGGACTAAGGATCACCCTTCTATCACCATCGTGAGAAGCGCTCGAAATCGCAAATTGATCGTTGGCCTTCCCGACACTGCTCATGGGTTCTTAACTCAGTTCTTCTTTGTCCGCTGCCCCCCGGGTTTTATGCTGTGTGGAGGGAAGGAAGTAAGATCATCTGCCTTTACTTCTTCTATTCTCTGAGTTTTGCGAAGTCCGAATTGCCAAGTGTTAACTTCGTTTTTTCATTTCAGCGCTCCCCCCTCCTTCTATAGATCCCAGCCACAAGCCAACTCTGGAGAGGCTCGTGGCTGTACCGGTTGAAAAGCGGGATATGAAATTTTTGTTGAACGACGAATTCCTTCAATAGTTCGGACTTCTTCACCCTTCTCGCTCCACTCAGCCTCATGAAGTCCCCGATTCTCCAGCGGAGGCACCAGATGTCTCAATCCCTGCTGAAAAGCTTATGCCGAAGGAGCCCTCTACTGAAACCTCACTGGTGAAGTGCCCCACACTTACCGATGTTGCGGGTCCATCCAGCAAATCGGCACTTGCCCCAGTTATTGAGAAGGAAGAAACTCTTCGTTGCTCTGAAGATACGGCCGATCTGGAAGCCGAAAAAGAAACTCCCGTCGAGCATGGCGGTGATGATACTTTTGAGGGGCTAAGCGACCTGATCATAACTTCACAGGAATTTTTTAAAGATGATGTCCCTAAAGCTTCTTCTCATGTTGTCGAGGCGACATCCACTTTTCAGCAAATTTTGACGCCTGTCACTCAAGTCACTACCACCCCTGTGCCGAAGAGTGGTTTGTAGCCTGACGCGTGTAGTTTGCACACCACACACACATAGGATTTTCAGCACTTATTCGTACTTAACTTGTTTTCTCTGAAGACTTTTAAGACTTGTTTTTTTTCAATTTCAGATTCTCCGATGGGACGCAGCGGCTCTTATTACGACGACTTTCAGCGCTACGGGAGGCGTGATCAATATGACTATAGGCGCTACCTTCCCGTTTATAGAGAAACTGACGAAGAGAGGGCCGCTCGAAAGGCTCAGGAGAGGAGGGCTCAAGAAGAGCGTTATGAGAGGAGAGAAAGGGAGGAGCACCATGATTCTTCCCAAAGAGGTGACGACTCTCACAAAAGAAAGTCGCATGACGGCCGGGAAAAAGTCATGTAGTTGAGGACCCAAGCAAGCGTGCCAGGCACGGTGAAAAGCCTGCATCTACATCTTCTGAAAAGGCCGCTGCCCCCGTCTTACTTGACATCCCTTCCGGCTCTCCTGCTCTGAAGAAGATAGACATTCAGACAATAGTCAACAGGCCTAAATTCCAAATTGGACCAGGCCCGGCTACTCTGCAAAGCCGGTTCCCGCACTGGTGTCTAAAGGAAGTGCGGTTCGATCTTGACTTGGTCCCTATTGACAAACAAGCAATGCTGCAAAATCTTGATGCTGTTAGACTTGATATCGAGCGGATGTCAGGGTGGCAAAAGCTTGTTGATGAGCTTCAGAAGGTCAACCGCGTGAATTTAGAGGCCATGCTGACCATGGAAAATGATAAGGCCGAGTGGCAAAAAACTTTAAGCCAGCATGATACCGAGATGAGGAACATCGCTGATTACAACGAGAAGCTTGAAGCGAAAGCTGAAAAAATTAAACAAGAGCTTGCTACTTCTTCTACCTCATATACTCAAAAAGAAAAAGTACTTCAAAAGCAAGTTCGCGATGCTCACGCTGCTTAGTGACATGCCGAGGCACAACTTAAGGCTGAGCAGAAAACAACGGAAAGGTATCGTGCTGACGTTGCAGAGTTACGGGAGAAGGTCAACTCGCAGGATTCGGAGATTATGAGGCTAAAGGCCCAATTATTAAAGACCGAGAAGGAACGTGATGAAGCTATTGCTGGAAGGCAGGCTGTCGAATAGTCGCATGAGGCGACTAAAGCCAATGTCAACTCCACTTTATTTGACTTCTACGTGCATAGCGTTATGGGGCTGGGAGCCTTTCATTCTTAGGACCGAAGTATGAGATTACCCTGGCCGAGGTTTGGGAGTCAATTCTTGACATGCTTGGAGGTGCAGGCGCCGGCTATGCTGAAGCATCTCTTGCAGAACACTTTCTAGATGATGACGCCATAGCTGCTCTAGCCCGGGGAAAAGAGCAGCTTGCCAAAGCACGAGCTGAGGCAGGGGAGCAGCACTTTGTGAAAGAAGCACCATTAACTGCCCCCGTCCCTCCTTCGGTTTCGGCCGATGTTGACATTACAGGCTCCGGTTTTCATTCTCCGTCCCCTGTTAAAGTTATAACTGAGATCACAAGCATGCAGGGTGGAGATGAAGGCGAAGAGAGCATCGAAGCACAGGCTTATGAAGTTGACGTTAGGAAACCGACTTCTCCAGGTAACTCTACTGTTAATCTTGCCCAAGTGGACTGCTTGCTTGCTCCTCATGAGTTTGACGAACTTTTTGATTATTTCTTAAATCTTAATGAGCCGCTACCTCCTCTCTTCACTGGGGATACTAATATTTTTAGCTTTTCTTCTTCTGTAGCAAAAACGCCAAGTGCCACACAGACTTCTCCTCCTCCATTCCCTCAAACCACTTCTATTTCCCAGTCCGGATCACAGGAAGAATTAATAGGAGCCCTTCAAGGCTTGGATGATCCAATCGCTTCGCAGGAGAAGAAGGACGAAGGACTTGAAGGAGGCGACGAATCCCCGGAGCATACTATTTTTGATGACGTAAAATTGGCTGCTCTTATTACCCCGGGAAGTGAGTCTTCTTCAAGGAGGAGGAGGAAGCGTACCACTTCCAAGAAGAAAAGGAAAAGCATTCTTGTTTCTGAAGAGGAAGCAAAGGTTGATCCGGCAGTAACCCTCTCTCCTTCATCCCCAACTCTCCCAAGCCGTCCTGAAAAACTGCCTATTAGGTCAGGTGAAGGCTCTAAAGGTGGTGGCAAGAAGAAGTAACGGGCCCTTCTTCCCCTTATTTTTACTTTTTGCTTTTTGCATGTACTGGCCGGAGATTGTGCGGGTACCGGCCTCCGCTTTTCTTTTTATTTTGAAACCTGTACCTGTACAAAATTTTGACAGTGTTGAATAAAATGATTCTTTCTGTTTGTACAAACTTCTATCTGTATTTGAGAATGCATTTACTCTTTGTTTTTGTACAGGTTTCTTTATATGATATTGCAGTGAGCTTGTGGTATGTTGTTCGAGCGTTATTTTTACCAATGTAGCTATACCATGTTGCCCCTATACCATAAGCTCGTTGCAATATTTTCAACTTTGAGGGGACTTGTACTCTTATTTTCTGGAGAATAATTATTCCATACTTGGAGGAATATTATTCTGCTCAAAATAGAGTACAGCTCGTTTAATATGAGTTTTCACGCTCCACCCTTCGGAGATATCACTTTTTTTTTTGCAGATATACATTCTTACAAAATGAATTCTCCTATGTGGTAAAGCGGGCCTCCGAAGGGCACTTTAACTTTTTTGAGAAAGAGTATTTTCAAGAATAGATGAACCAATCTTCCTTTGACAGCTAAAGTATGCCTTTAAAAAGGGCTTCCTTCTCTTTTCTTTTTTTATGTTGCGAAGTTTTTACACTTCGCTTTTTTGGAGAAAATCACTTTTGTATTGGCTAGTGAGTTTCACTTCATAGTGCAGTGGGCCTTTCGAAAAGAAAAAGGGGTTTCAACCTGCTTGAGCCTTTGATGAGAGTTTTTGATTGTGCCTCTGGGAAGAGGTCTTTTTGTTTGATTGTGCCTCTGGGAAGAGGTCTTTTTGTTTCTTCCTCTTGGGAGAGGCTTTTATCTTTTCCCTGTTCGCTGGGAAGAGGGCCTCCGAAGAGGGCTTTTCACATTTCGACTCGTGTGAAGTTTTATTTCAGATCACGGTGAAATGTGTGCCTCTGAGTAGGGCTTTTGCCTGAAAGTTTGGAGCTTCTTTCTCTTAGTTGGATGGATTCACGGGAGTGTATCACCGATCAGTCCGCAACTTTATGTCGAGAAAGAACTCTCTTTTTTTGGCGAGGCCCGCTCGAGGTCTTTTAGCATTTCAACTATGGTGAAATGGGCCTATGAAGAGGGCTTTTCACATTCCAGCACTTGTGAAGTTTTATTTCAGATCTCGGTGGAATGCGTGCCTCCGAGACTACCTGGAAGTTTCTTTCTCACGGTTGGCCGGATTCACGGGGCGACCGCAAGTTACTTGGACGTTTATTTACGTAGATTGTCTCAACTAGTGAACGAGCGCCTTGCCTTCCACTTGGGAAGGTGCCTCCGGTTGTCTTCTGGACTCACGGGGCGGACGCAAGTTACTTGGACGCTTGTCTATGCAAACTATCTCAACTAGTGAACAAGCACTTTGCCTTCCTGTTGGGAAGGTGCTTCCGATCATTCCATACCATGTCGAGAACGTCTTCTGGCATGCCCCGTTTGAGGTCTTTATCCTCCGAAGAGTTGTGCCTCCGAAGAGGGCTTGTGCCTCCGAAGAGGTCTTTTGCTGTTTGATGCTTGCTCCCCCACGATTCTTTGCCATCTATTCATGTCGGCGATCCCCGTTATCTTTTCCAAATATCATCCCTTTTTAGTTGCCAACAATTTTCCTTATCCAAAGAAATATACTTCATAGTTAAGCGAGTTGGTGGTGGTAAACACAGGCTATTTAACTGGATGCTCGTTTGTACAAACATTCGCAGTTAGTTAGAAATGGTCCACTTCCATCCACATCGCTAGCTTTTGTTCGAAGCACTTCTTTCGTAGGATTTGAGTATGGAAATTTTGAATGGTTTAGCGTTTGCTTGCTGGGTGATGTCGGAGATCGCTTGGTCTTGCGATGGGTAAGCTTTGTTTTTATGGCCTGCATTATTAAATCGACATTTTAGTAACACAATTAACGTATTTTATATGTCGAAATAAAACAAAGCAGTTTATAGTAGTAGAGAACACAAGATTTATAGTGGTTCGGCCAAAAGCTGGGCCTACATCCACTTTATAGCTTTTCATTATTCACTTGCTTTACAATTGCTTTCAATACAAGAATCATATAATCGTAATTCTTTTACAACATTTCAGCAAAGCTTTTAAGTAAAATATGGACGCAAATGATTGCTGTTCCAAGCTCTTGGGATTGGTTCTCCTTCGACAGGTGTGAGTTTGAATGTGCCATCAAGAAGTTTCGTGCCTATGACATACGGCACCTCCCAGTTTGGCCCAAACACACCTGTGGCTGTCATAATTCTTTTCAGGACTAGGCCCCAACTTCAAAGCTGCGCTGACGAACTTTGGAATTGAAGTGCCTGGCTATCCTTTGCTGATGGGCTGCAATTCTAAGCTTAGCCTCTTCTCTTCTTTCATCAAGGAGGTCAAGCGCTTCCAGTTGCAGTTTTTCATTCTCATCTTGATCAAAATGGATCCTTCTATTTGAGGGAACTTCCGTTTCCACTGGAATCATCGCTTCTAATCCGTATGCCGATGAAAATGGAGTATACTCAGTCGTAGTTTTGTGGGTAGTTCTGTATGCCCATAGTGCAAGTGGTAACTTATCGACCCAACCACCTTTTGCTTTTTCTAGCTGCTTTTTGATGGTTGATTTGATGATTTTGTTTACTGCTTCCACTTGCCCATTTGCCTGCGGATGAGCCACTGCTGAGAAGCTTTTTCGGATCTTGAATCGTTTGTAGAAATCTTGGAATTCCTCACTTTCGAACTGCATACCATTGTCTGTGATTATCTTCTGAGGCACACCATACCTGCAAATGATATTTTTAGTCACAAAACTTATCATTTTCTTAGAGGTAACGGTAGCCAATGGTTCAGCTTCAGCCCATTTAGTGAAATAATCAACAGCAACGATAGCATATATAATCCCCGATTTGGCAGTCGGAAAAGGCCCAATGAGATCTATTCCCCAGATGGAAAATGGCCATGAACTGACCATTTGTGTTAGCTCAGTGGAAGGTGCTCTATAAATTTTGGCAAATCTCTGGCATTTATCACACTTTCGGGAATAGTCAGCAGCATCTCGATGAATCTCTGGCCAAAAATATCCATAACGGAGAATTTTCTTTGCTAAAGTTTGACCTCCTGTATGATCTCCACACTCTCCTCCGTGTACTTCAGTTAGAATTGTCTTGGCTTCTTCTTTAGTTACACAGCGGAGTAGTGGCATTGAAAATCCCCATCTGTACAATCGGCCATCCTGGATCATATATCTAGAGGCTTTCCTTAACAGCTTTTGTCGTTCTTTTGAACTTTCTGGCAAAGAACCATTGAGCAAATATTCAAATATCGGAGTCATCCATGATTCTTGCTCTTGGGATACATTCATAATCCAATCAACATCCATTTCATCTGTGCTCGGAGCTGACAAGACTTCGACGGGAACTAATCCCAATAGTTGAGCTTCACCAGTACTTGAATACTTTGCGAGAGAATCCGCCTTCATGTTCTCTTCTCGGGGTTTATGGCTTATTGAATAACGGTCAAAATCTTCAAAAGCTCCCAGGCTTTTGATAAATAGGCGGGTAGATTCCCTCCTTTAGCTTGAAATTCCTTCTTGACTTGGCAGACAATAAGCTGAGAATCACTAAAGATCTGCAATGCCTTGATGTTTAGTTCGTTAGCGATCCTTAAACCAGCGATGAGAGCTTCATATTCTGCTTCATTATTTGTCGAAGGAAATTCTAGTTTCAGTGCATAACATAGCGATCGCCCTTCTGGGGTTTCAAGGACAACCCCTGCTCCAGAACAGTAATCATTCCTTGCGCCATCGACATACAATTTCCATTGGATTGGGACGTTATCAGTGGCTTCTTCCTCACTATCACCTTTATCCGTACATTCTGCGATGAAATCTGCTAAAGCTTGTCCATTGATTGCTTTCCGGGGATGATAAGTGATGTCATATTGGCTGAGTTCAATATTCCATTTCAAAAGACGTCCCGAAGTCTCAGGACGGAATAGGACTTGCTTTAGAGGTTGATCAGTGATGAGTTTGATGGGATGAGCCTGGAAATACGGCCTCAATTTTCTTGATGCGATCAACAAACAATAGGCGAGCTTTTCCAACCTTGAATAGTTCATCTCTGCCCTAGTGAATCTTTTGCTGATATAATACACTGGGCGTTGAATCCTTGCGTCTTCCCGTACCAACACTGCACTGAGAGCATGAGATGAAATTGCCAAATATATGAAGAGATCTTCACCATTGTCAGGCTTTGAAAGTATCGAAGGCACTTCCATATGACGAACCAACTCATCAAATGCTTTCTGACATTCAGGAGTCCACTCAAAGTTTTTTCTTCCTTTCTTCAGAGCATCAAAGAATGGAATGCATTTGTCAGTAGCTTTTGAAATGAACCGACTCAAGGCAACAACCTTTCCATTGAGACTTTGCAACTCCTTCTTCGTTCTAGGAGCTTTGACCTCTCTCAGGGCAGTGATCTGACCAGGATTAGCTTCAATGCCCCTAGCGCTCACAATGAAACCCAAAAACTTTCCGGACTCCACTCCAAATGAACATTTCAAGGGATTAAGCTTCATTTTGTACTTTCGGAGTACTGCGAACATCTCTGCCAAGTGATCCATATGGTCCACTGCTTTCTTAGACTTCACTAGCATATCATCAACATAAACTTCCATTGTCTTGCCAATCTGCGGTTTAAACATGGCATTAACAAGCCTTTGGTAAGTTGCCCCTGCATTCTTGAGTCCGTGTAACGACCCAGGATTTTTATGAATTTAATTGATAATTTAAATAAATTTTTGAATTAAAAAAATTGTAAAATTAATTATAAAGGGCAGCGAGTTTCCCCGATTCAAATAGAAAAGATATATAAAGTCATATGGATTTGAAAATTTGTATATATGTGAATATATATGTATATATTGGATTTGAGATAAAATCTTAAATAAATGGTTTTTAAAATAAATAGAAATAAAAATACAAGACGATAAGTATTTAAGTTGAAAATTAATATGTAAGTCATAAGAAAAGAAAAGAAACGACATTTAAATATGAAACAAAGTTGTAAATAAATATGCAAAATAAATAAAAACAAAAATAATATACTTTGGACACAAGTATAAAAATAAATAAATAAATTGATTTAAAAATTTATAAATGATGATAATTTGAGTTATATAAAATATATGTGTACAAAGAGAAATATAAAACAATAATTTTTAAAGTAAAATTTATGATAATTATTTAAACTAAAAATAGAAGTAAATTTAAAATGCAAGAATAAAGCAAATACATTTAAGTAAGCAAAATAAAAGGATATATTTTTACATAAATAAACAAATGCATAAATAAGAAACAAAACAAAGTAAGATATATAAACAAAATAAAATAAGCATTAGCAATAAATGTTTCAAATAAATTTATGGTTAGAAATAAATGTTAAAGTTAAATTAGAATTCAATACATAAGTAAAATGAACTACAAGCAAAGTATAAAATATAAATCTAAGAAAAAAATGACAGTAAACAAAATAAAACAAAAACAATAAGTATAAAACTAAACTAAAAAGAATAGTATGCAGCTTGTAAAGATTTGAACAAGCAATGATAAGTGTGTAAACTGAAAATAAAACAAGAAATAGACAAAAGAAAGAAAAATAAAATATGAAAATATGAAGACAGAAAAAAAAAATGTATGCATACAACAAGAATATATATATCTTTGAACTTGCAAAATGAGTAAACAAAATATCCACAAAACAAGTAAATGACAAAGTACAAATATGCATGAACAAGTAAAGTAAGAACTGTACATAACATAACAAATAAGATAAGCATGTACACAACAAACAATTAATGCAACATGCTTCATGCATTTAATGCAAGCATACCAAGCCATGCCTATTATACAAAGATATCACACTGTATAAGTTTATCACCCTGAACACTTTTCTTTTATATATATCAACTTATTTAACTTCAGTTCGTTCACAACATAACTAAGCAAAGCTAGAAAAGAAAAACAGAAGCAAGATATCAAAGCAAAGATTCAACTGAAAAAAAGAAATCAAACTTCAATCAGATCTAAAATCAAATGCAAAACAAGCTCTGTCAATTTTCTCTGGCAAACACTGTGAGCAACTTATTTTTTTTACCAGTTCTTTGAATCCAACGCCTATGAACCTATGAGCAGACCCCTGAAAACAAAATCTTCCTGTCATCTATTTGTTGCTTGTGAATTTGGGAGTAGATTTGCCAGTGAAAAGTTTGTTGCATATGAATGAATCTGGGTGTTTATATGAGTAAGTTTATGAATACAGACATTTCTGTTTATCTCATTCACAACCTGAACAACATAAATAAATCTACATCCAAATTAACATTTTTATGTGATGGTTTCTAAATGACAAAAAAAAAAGATAGTGAGTAAAACTTACACTTCAAAGCTTTAAGTTAATTAAAAACATTACAAGATCCAGTGATAATATAGTCGGTATATGTTTGGTTTTAAATATAGATTCTGTATTTGTTTTGTAACATTTTGTTATCCTCTGTGGAAGTTACAGGGTCAAAAATATTCAATCCAGACTCAAAACATAATCATTAATTTTTGTTAGGCTCAAAATCATCAATAATCAAGTTTGTTTAAACTTAGATTTCGGCATAAAATTTTGTTTTCTGCATAATGATGAAGAACAGGTTTTGTAAACCCAGTTTTACAGGAAATAGTCCAACATATGATGAATTCAGATAGTTTTAAACATGGATTCATTTGTACAATTTGAATAAGCATACAAAGTGATGATTTTTAAAAGCAATATGATGATTTTAACTTAAGTAGTTTAAGAGCAGTTCGAAATTTAACCAAATTTACATTTTTTCTAATTTCCGGCAAACGATCCAATAATAATCATTGAAATTTGGTTTGAAGCTTGTATGAACCTCGGTGACGATAGGAAAAATGCAAAAAAAATTATTCAATGCGAGGATTTTAGGGTCGATTCGAATATAGGGTTAGGTTTGAGTTTTATCTGGGGTCTGTTAAAACGAAATTTTCGTCACCGTGACTTGATCGAGCTTCTCGCGGTTCTGGGAGGTGGTAGGGAAGAGTATGGCCATGACGTGGACGGAGTTTCATCGCCTCCATGGGTCGGGGTTGGTCGAACGTGACGTTTTTCTGGAGAGTATTCAAGCTTTGGTTCGAGCTTCAGGTGAATTTTCAATTTCGACTGTTATTCGAAATAATGGGTTTCGATTTCGAGTTGTAGGTCAAATCGTGGTTTGTTGATGGTGTCGCCGGAGGTAGGATTGTCGTTGACGATCTGTGCACGTGCATGACGTTGGTCGTGTGTCAGGGAACATTGCTTCGAGGCAACTCGAAGTGGAGCTCGGGATTTTCGTGGCTTGACTCGAGTTTTTGCGTGAGTGTACGTGCCTTATTTTTTTTACTTAACAGGATAAAGAAAGAAGGGAAGAAGATAGGATCAGGGAAGGGGGGAAGGAGTTGCGTGAAGACAGGGGAGAGACTCGGGAAAATTCTCGTGTGTTTCGAATTTTGCTCGAAGCAAATAGAAGGGGGGCTCGAGTAAAAGTTGTTGCAGTTTTTTTTTTACCTAAAACTGTTTTGGTTTGGAAATTTTAAAAACCAAAAATTTTAAATTTTAAACCAAGATTTTTAGAGCTGAATTCAAATTAAAATGTCAACGTAAATTCAAGCTGAATGTAGAGTTTAGTTTGAATATAAATAAGTTTTAAATTTAAATTGTTTTAATAATTTAAAAGCAATTCAAAATATATTAAAGAAATTTGAAATGGAGTTGAAATTTTAAATGAAAAATTTAAGCAAGTTGAAATTAAAAGTTTAAATTTAAATTTAAATCTGAATTAAAGATAATTTGAATCCTAGTCTGAAATCAAAGAAGTTTTAATATTTAAATTGTTTAAATTTGATTTGTGATGATAATTAAAACCTTAGTTAGAAAATGTTTTAAAATTGAATTAGTAAAGATAAAATGATATGCACTCATTAAATTAGTTCAAGTGAATAATTGATTAATTTATTTAAATCAAGAAATTAAGATTTGAGTTAAATTAATTAAGGTAAATAAATTTGTAAATAAGACTTATTAATTTAATAAAGAGTTGTCTTTTAAACAAATGATTAAGGTTATTTAATCAAGTAATTAAGATTTATTAAGTTACAGTTTAGAACTTAATTTATTAAATAATTAGTGATTAAACATATGATTTTAAAGGTTAATTAAATGATAATTAACAATAGTTAAATTGAGTTTAATTACTTAAGAATAGTAATTAAATAATTATGAATAGTTAATAAGGATCATTTACCTGAAATTTATTTTGATAATAAATGTGAAAAGAATTATTCATAGAAATTTGATCTGATTTAAATTTATCAGATAATTGAATTAATCCTACCTATGAATTCTTGGATTATATTGGATGGTAAACTGTTTGATATCCCTGTTATATGATGCTTTATGATTATCCTGATTTATGTTGTGATCTATGATGAAATTTATTATCTGTGATATATATATGTCTGCGAATCTGTGTATGAAAGATAAGCGTTATAAATTTATATCGCTTATCGAATATATTGTTGAATTTGATCTGTGATGATTGAATGATGTTGCACTATTGTGTTGAACCCCTGGACCACACCATACACACACAATTATGGATTTCACGAGGAAATCAGTTAAGTCGCAGATTTTTGAAATAGTTAAATTTGAATTTTCTTTAAATTCAAATGTTTTGGAAATGGAATCGGAATAAATGTGAAA
Organism: Allium cepa; assembly: GCA_030765085.1. Classification (NCBI taxonomy): domain Eukaryota; kingdom Viridiplantae; phylum Streptophyta; class Magnoliopsida; order Asparagales; family Amaryllidaceae; genus Allium; species Allium cepa. The sequence continues at coordinate 403,392,887 of CM060940.1, read as the reverse complement.
AGCTTTTGGAATGGAATTTCAAAATAAAATTTATTATTAAATTACTTGATTAAGTTTTGGAATTTAAATAATTTGATTTAAATTTAAATTCAATACTTGAAATTGAATTCTATGATTTGAAATTAAGGATTAAAGATGTTATATTGGTTATATAGGGATTAAACCACTTTTAAGTATTGTTTTTGGGAATTTGAACTTAACCCAAGGATTTCAACTTGTATAAATGAATCAGATTTCAAAAATGAAAACTGTTGTTTTCAAATGATAAACACTTTTGGATAAGAACTGAGATTCCAGTTAATTAGGGGAATTTCAAGATTGAATAGAGAAATGATTTTCCTAAGTTATGAATGAATTCTTTTTGAAAGCTATGAATTAAATCTGTTTATTTTTAACAGATTTAAATTGATGATTTGTTTAAATCAAATTGAAATGAAATTGTTTTGAAGGCTATAAGTTAAATCTTTGATTTAAAGATTTAACGAGTTAAATCAAACTGAAATGAAAATTGATTTGGAAGATATGTGAATGAATCTTTTGTTTAAAAGATTTAAATGTGAAAATTGTTTAAACCGTTAAAGGTTGTGAAAATGAATCTTTTTGTTTAAAGATTGAAAATGGTTGAAAGAAAGTTTGAATTATTAAGTTGTGACTTAATTGAAATCCCATATCCATATGTTTTGAGAATATTTTCGCTCGCTATTCGGTTTAGCCGGGAAAGGACCTTTGTGTCGTATAACCCATTCCGAATATGTGATATGTCGTTATGGATAGCATTTGAAGACCGGTGATGAAGACCGGATATTTGCGAAAGCGATAGGATGACCTATCGATTGTTTCTGCACCGAGTCGCGCCGGTATAGAAACTCCCTAAGTGATGGGAAATCCGATCGGGATTGTGAATATCCGGATTGCAAGGACTTCTTTGTAAGTGCCTTCGGTTCTGTTCGAGCCCGGAACAGACTTGTATGGATAGTATGTCTGACATTACAAATTGAGATATAAAGCTGATTTCTTTCAAATATATTTCTGTTGGTGGCGGAGAATTTATTCTCTTAGCTTAACACCCTTCTCTGAGACGTACGAGCTCAGAAGTTATGTAGTTGAAGTTATCGGCGATATATTCCCAATTTGGTAATGTGACATGCTGAGTGTTGCTGTGAAATGATCATTGTGTTGATTATTCGTGATAGGATCGTTTATTTGATCGTCTATCCTGGTGATCATTTCGATGGTCATTTGTTGACCCAAAGCATGGCTTTTGTATAAAGTATGTTTTTGTGGACGTGACTTCGTCGAGCCTCACACCCCGTGAATGGTCAAAACAGGAAAGATGCGGCAAGGTTATGAGGGGTAGCGCCCTTTAGGATGTGTGCATTTCCTTCTGGAAAAGGGTGGTATCATGGTATGGAGCCCAGATACTTACTCATGTTGAAAACACTTTGTTATGATTGTGTGAATTGATTACGAACGCTCGGTTGAAAGGTCCCAAAGGACCGGGGGATGGCATATTCGGTCAGTTGTTACTCAGTTAGGGGTAACCCGGCCTTGTGTTGGTAGAGATCCGGTTTGGTTCTCGGGGATGTCCATCCAGAGGCATTCTCATGTGGCAATGGGAAGTTCCTTGGCCTGATCATTCGTTGGAAATCCAAAGAAACAATACGAGACTTGTACGGTTTTAGTTGTATAACCTGCCATGGAATGTGGCGGTAACCTGCTATTGAACATGGTAGCTATAGTAGGCATAAGTGCGGAATGTCTATGCTGGCTAAGATTTATATCTTTATTTTCGTAATGAATTTTTCCTACACTATGCACTAGTAATAATATCAAATGTTCTTTTAAATGCGTATCAAGCATCTTTGACTATCATAAGGAGAAATCTCCTCCGATTCTGCGTTTGCATTGTGTGTGTGTGCGGGAGGCCTTATGGTAGTCTCATTTTTAAAAGCATTGCGAATTGACTTTGAAAATCTTTTGTAGAATGTTTTAAAAGATAAACTGTTTTTGTTGCTCACACCAGTCCCACGACTGATCCGGAGTTTATTGTCTCTTTCCTAAACTCTGGGTGCTCATTTTTTTCTACACGAGCAGTCTAGAGTTGGGTTTTTCAGATAGTTAGATATAGTGGATTATCTGGAGCTAGTTCAGTATTTGGATCACACCAGTCTTGCTGAGCTTGGTGATATGTTATTGGGGGTTCGAGCTATTGCTGGATTGATTCTTGGAAATGGAGTTGCAATTATCTTTGGAGTTCTTCCTTGAAGACTATTTTAGAGTTATATTGTTCCGTATGCTAGATGTCATCTATTTTTCTTTTCCGCTGCTATTTATTGTATCATATCTCTGTTGTATATTGATATCTATTGGATCATCTGTTGTATCAGATATTGTATATCAGTGTATTATTCTTTTTATTCCGCTGTGTTGTTTACTTAATGATTGTTATAAGCTCCGGCGAATCGGATTTGAACGGTCGAATCTATGGCATTCGAGTACGATTTGAAGTACGGATGTCGATTTTTGAGCGGGCAAAATCCGACTCGTTACATTTGGTATCAGAGCTAAGGGTTGAACTTTAGCTCAAGAGTGTAACACATTAAGTAGCTCATTAGAGATAGGGTGAAGTAAACCTTAGAATGAGTAATCCTTAAGATATCCGTTTGAATGCCTCAGTAAATTCTCTTACTATCTACATATAGTAAGTATGAGTGCAAGAAGAGAACGAGATAGAGGACATGGGAAGACGGCTATAATTAGTCAAAACTCTGTAACAACAGTGGAAACATCTTTCTTATCAAATTTCTTTGATTCGTTTCCAAATTCTTTTGATTGCTTCGTACCAGCTACAAGAAGAAGTTTTGGTGTGGTGATGCTCTACGAATCGTTGTAGAAAATCCTTACTTTGTATCTTCATCGGTTTCTTATCATTTCTTTGATTAAAACTTTAATGAATATGAATTTGAAAATTGAAATTGAAAATTTTAAATGAATAAGAAATTTTAAATTGAGTTAAATTGATTAATAGAATATGTAGAATAATTTGAATTGAATCAATTAAACGATTTTGTTTAAAACCAAATTTGAAATTTTATTATAATTTCTTGTATCTATTGTTGATATTCTGATTTGGTGAGCCAAATGCAGAATTGATATCCAATTTGATCTGAAAAGATATTTCTCTATCTTTCATCTATCTGTGTTGTTTTCGTGCCTGCGAATTTCGAGGACGAAATCCTTTTAAGGGGGGAAGTTTGTAACGACCTAGGATTTTTATGAATTTAATTGATAATTTAAATAAATTTTTGAATTCAAAAAATTGTAAAATTAATTATAAAGGGCAGCGAGTTTCCCCGATTCAAATAGAAAAGATATATAAAGTCATATGGATTTGAAAATTTGTATATATGTGAATATATATGTATATATTAGATTTGAGATAAAATCTTAAATAAATGGTTTTTAAAATAACTAGAAATAAAAATACAAGACGATAAGTATTTAAGTTGAAAATTAATATGTAAGTCATAAGAAAAGAAAAGAAACGACATTTAAATATGAAACAAAGTTGTAAATAAATATGCAAAATAAATAAAAACAAAAATAATATACTTTGGACACAAGTATAAAAATAAATAAATAAATTGATTTAAAAATTTATAAATGATGATAATTTGAGTTATATAAAATATATGTGTACAAAGAGAAATATAAAACAATAATTTTTAAAGTAAAATTTATGATAATTATTTAAACTAAAAATAGAAGTAAATTTAAAATGCAAGAATAAAGCAAATACATTTAAGTAAGCAAAATAAAAGGGTATATTTTTACATAAATAAACAAATGCATAAATAAGAAACAAAACAAAGTAAGATATATAAACAAAATAAAATAAGCATTAGCAATAAATGTTTCAAATAAATTTATGGTTAGAAATAAATGTTAAAGTTAAATTAGAATTCAATACATAAGTAAAATGAACTACAAGCAAAGTATAAAATATAAATCTAAGAAAAAAATGACAGTAAACAAAATAAAACAAAAACAATAAGTATAAAACTAAACTAAAAAGAATAGTATGCAGCTTGTAAAGATTTGAACAAGCAATGATAAGTGTGTAAACTGAAAATAAAACAAGAAATAGACAAAAGAAAGAAAAATAAAATATGAAAATATGAAGACAGAAAAAAAAAAAGAAATGTATACATACAACAAGAATATATATATCTTTGAACTTGCAAAATGAGTAAACAAAATATCCACAAAACAAGTAAATGACAAAGTACAAATATGCATGAACAAGTAAAGTAAGAACTGTACATAACATAACAAATAAGATAAGCATGTACACAACAAACAATTAATGCAACATGCTTCATGCATTTAATGCAAGCATACCAAGCCATGCCTATTATACAAAGATATCACACTGTATAAGTTTATCACCCTGAACACTTTTCTTTTATATATATCAACTTATTTAACTTCAGTTCGTTCACAACATAACTAAGCAAAGCTAGAAAAAAAAAACAGAAGCAAGATATCAAAGCAAAGATTCAACTGAAAAAAAGAAATCAAACTTCAATCAGATCTAAAATCAAATGCAAAACAAGCTCTGTCAATTTTCTCTGGCAAACACTGTGAGCAACTTATTTTTTTTACCAGTTCTTTGAATCCAACGCCTATGAACCTATGAGCAGACCCCTGAAAACAAAATCTTCCTGTCATCTATTTGTTGCTTGTGAATTTGGGAGTAGATTTGCCAGTGAAAAGTTTGTTGCATATGAATGAATCTGGGTGTTTATATGAGTAAGTTTATGAATACAGACATTTCTGTTTATCTCATCCACAACCTGAACAACATAAATAAATCTACATCCAAATTAACATTTTTATGTGATGGTTTCTAAATGACAAAAAAAAAGATAGTGAGTAAAACTTACACTTCAAAGCTTTAAGTTAATTAAAAACATTACAAGATCCAGTGATAATATAGTCGGTATATGTTTGGTTTTAAATATAGATTCTGTGTTTGTTTTGTAACATTTTGTTATCCTCTGTGGAAGTTACAGGGTCAAAAATATTCAATCCAGACTCAAAACATAATCATTAATTTTTGTTAGGCTCAAAATCATCAATAATCAAGTTTGTTTAAACTTAGATTTCGGCATAAAATTTTGTTTTCTGCATAATGATGATTAACAGGTTTTGTAAACCCAGTTTTACAGGAAATAGTCCAACATATGATGAATTCAGATAGTTTTAAACATGGATTCATTTGTACAATTTGAATAAGCATACAAAGTGATGATTTTTAAAAGCAATATGATGATTTTAACTTAAGTAGTTTAAGAGCAGTTCGAAATTTAACCAAATTTACATTTTTTCTAATTTCCGGCAAACGATCCAATAATAATCATTGAAATTTGGTTTGAAGCTTGTATGAACCTCGGTGACGATAGGAAAAATGCAAAAAAAATTATTCAATGCGAGGATTTTAGGGTCGATTCGAATATAGGGTTAGGTTTGAGTTTTATCTGGGGTCTGTTAAAACGAAATTTTCGTCACCGTGACTTGATCGAGCTTCTCGCGGTTCTGGGAGGTGGTAGGGAAGAGTATGGCCATGACGTGGACGGAGTTTCATCGCCTCCATGGGTCGGGGTTGGTCGAACGTGACGTTTTTCTGGAGAGTATTCAAGCTTTGGTTCGAGCTTCAGGTGAATTTTCAATTTCGACTGTTATTCGAAATAATGGGTTTCGATTTCGAGTTGTAGGTCAAATCGTGGTTTGTTGATGGTGTCGCCGGAGGTAGGATTGTCGTTGACGATCTGTGCACGTGCACGACGTTGGTCGTGTGTCAGGGAACATTGCTTCGAGGCAACTCGAAGTGGAGCTCGGGATTTTCGTGGCTTGACTCGAGTTTTTGCGTGAGTGTACGTGCCTTATTTTTTTTACTTAACAGGATAAAGAGAGAAGGGAAGAAGATAGGATCAGGGAAGGGGGGAAGGAGTTGCGTGAAGACAGGGGAGAGACTCGGGAAAATTCTCGTGTGTTTCGAATTTTGCTCGAAGCAAATAGAAGGGGGGCTCGAGTAAAAGTTGTTGCAGTTTTTTTTTTACCTAAAACTGTTTTGGTTTGGAAATTTTAAAAACCAAAAATTTAAATTTTAAACCAAGATTTTTAGAGCTGAATTCAAATTAAAATGTTAACGTAAATTCAAGCTGAATGTAGAGTTTAGTTTGAATATAAATAAGTTTTAAATTTAAATTGTTTTAATAATTTAAAAGCAATTCAAAATATATTAAAGAAATTTGAAATGGAGTTGAAATTTTAAATGAAAAATTTAAGCAAGTTGAAATTAAAAGTTTAAATTTAAATTTAAATCTGAATTAAAGATAATTTGAATCCTAGTCTGAAATCAAAGAAGTTTTAATATTTAAATTGTTTAAATTTGATTTGTGATGATAATTAAAACATTAGTTAGAAAATGTTTTAAAATTGAATTAGTAAAGATAAAATGATATGCACTCATTAAATTAGTTCAAGTGAATAATTGATAATTTATTTAAATCAAGAAATTAAGATTTGAGTTAAATTAATTAAGGTAAATAAATTTGTAAATAAGATTTATTAATTTAATAAAGAGTTGTCTTTTAAACAAATGATTAAGGTTATTTAATCAAGTAATTAAGATTTATTAAGTTACAGTTTAGAACTTAATTTATTAAATAATTAGTGATTAAACATATGATTTTAAAGGTTAATTAAATGATAATTAACAATAGTTAAATTGAGTTTAATTACTTAAGAATAGTAATTAAATAATTATGAATAGTTAATAAGGATCATTTACCTGAAATTTATTTTGATAATAAATGTGAAAAGAATTATTCATAGAAATTTGATCTGATTTAAATTTATCAGATAATTGAATTAATCCTACCTATGAATTCTTGGATTATATTGGATGGTAAACTGTTTGATATCCCTGTTATATGATGCTTTATGATTATCCTGATTTATGTTGTGATCTATGATGAAATTTATTATCTGTGATATATATATGTCTGCGAATCTGTGTATGAAAGATAAGCGTTATAAATTTATATCGCTTATCGAATATATTGTTTAATTTGATCTGTGATGATTGAATGATGTTGCACTATTGTGTTGAACCCCTGGACCACACCATACACACACAATTATGGATTTCACGAGGAAATCAGTTAAGTCGCAGATTTTTGAAATAGTTAAATTTGAATTTTCTTTAAATTCAAATGTTTTGGAAATGGAATCGGAATAAATGTGAAAAGATTTTGGAATGGAATTTCAAAATAAAATTTATTATTAAATTACTTGATTAAGTTTTGGAATTTAAATAATTTGATTTAAATTTAAATTCAATACTTGAAATTGAATTCTATGATTTGAAATTAAGGATTAAAGATGTTATATTGGTTATATAGGGATTAAACCACTTTTAAGTATTGTTTTTGGGAATTTGAACTTAACCCAAGGATTTCAACTTGTATAAATGAATCAGATTTCAAAAATGAAAACTGTTGTTTTCAAATGATAAACACTTTTGGATAAGAACTGAGATTCCAGTTAATTAGGGGAATTTCAAGATTGAATAGAGAAATGATTTTTCTAAGTTATGAATGAATTCTTTTTGAAAGCTATGAATTAAATCTGTTTATTTTTAACAGATTTAAATTGATGATTTGTTTAAATCAAATTGAAATGAAATTGTTTTGAAGGCTATAAGTTAAATCTTTGATTTAAAGATTTAACGAGTTAAATCAAACTGAAATGAAAATTGATTTGGAAGATATGTGAATGAATCTTTTGTTTAAAAGATTTAAATGTGAAAATTGTTTAAACCGTTAAAGGTTGTGAAAATGAATCTTTTTGTTTAAAGATTGAAAATGGTTGAAAGAAAGTTTGAATTATTAAGTTGTGACTTAATTGAAATCCCATATCCATATGTTTTGAGAATATTTTCGCTCGCTATTCGGTTTAGCCGGGAAAGGACCTTTGTGTCGTATAACCCATTCCGAATATGTGATATGTCGTTATGGATAGCATTTGAAGACCGGTGATGAAGACCGGATATTTGCGAAAGCGATAGGATGACCTATCGATTGTTTCTGCACCGAGTCGCGCCGGTATAGAAACTCCCTAAGTGATGGGAAATCCGATCGGGATTGTGAATATCCGGATTGCAAGGACTTCTTTGTAAGTGCCTTCGGTTCTGTTCGAGCCCGGAACAGACTTGTATGGATAGTATGTCTGACATTACAAATTGAGATATAAAGCTGATTTCTTTCAAATATATTTCTATTGGTGGCGGAGAATTTATTCTCTTAGCTTAACACCCTTCTCTGAGACGTACGAGCTCAGAAGTTATGTAGTTGAAGTTATCAGCGATATATTCCCAATTTGGTAATGTGACATGCTGAGTGTTGCTGTGAAATGATCATTGTGTTGATTATTCGTGATAGGATCGTTTATTTGATCGTCTATCCTGGTGATCATTTCGATGGGCATTTGTTGACCCAAAGCATGGCTTTTGTATAAAGTATGTTTTTGTGGACGTGACTTCGTCGAGCCTCACACCCCGTGAATGGTCAAAACAGGAAAGATGCGGCAAGGTTATGAGGGGTAGCGCCCTTTAGGATGTGTGCATTTCCTTCTGGAAAAGGGTGGTATCATGGTATGGAGCCCAGATACTTACTCATGTTGAAAACACTTTGTTATGATTGTGTGAATTGATTACGAGCGCTCGGTTGAAAGGTCCCAAAGGACCGGGGGATGGCATATTCGGTCAGTTGTTACTCAGTTAGGGGTAACCCGGCCTTGTGTTGGTAGAGATCCGGTTTGGTTCTCGGGGATGTCCATCCATAGGCATTCTCATGTGGCAATGGGAAGTTCCTTGGCCTGATCATTCGTTGGAAATCCAAAGAAACAATACGAGACTTGTACGGTTTTAGTTGTATAACCTGCCATGGAATGTGGCGGTAACCTGCTATTGAACATGGTAGCTATAGTAGGCATAAGTGCGGAATGTCTATGCTGGCTAAGATTTATATCTTTATTTTCGAAATGAATTTTTCCTACACTATGCACTAGTAATAATATCAAATGTTCTTTTAAATGCGTATCAAGCATCTTTGACTATCATAAGGAGAAATCTCCTCCGATTCTGCGTTTGCATTGTGTGTGTGTGCGGGAGGCCTTATGGTAGTCTCATTTTTAAAAGCATTGCGAATTGACTTTGAAAATCTTTTGTAGAATGTTTTAAAAGATAAACTGTTTTTGTTGCTCACACCAGTCCCACGACTGATCCGGAGTTTATTGTCTCTTTCCTAAACTCTGGGTGCTCATTTTTTTCTACACGAGCAGTCTAGAGTTGGGTTTTTCAGATAGTTAGATATAGTGGATTATCTGGAGCTAGTTCAGTATTTGGATCACACCAGTCTTGCTGAGCTTGGTGATATGTTATTGGGGGTTCGAGCTATTGCTGGATTGATTCTTGGAAATGGAGTTGCAGTTATCTTTGGAGTTCTTCCTTGAAGACTATTTTAGAGTTATATTGTTCCGTATGCTAGATGTCATCTATTTTTCTTTTCCGCTGCTATTTATTGTATCATATCTCTGTTGTATATTGATATCTATTGGATCATCTGTTGTATCAGATATTGTATATCAGTGTATTATTCTTTTTATTCCGCTGTGTTGTTTACTTAATGATTGTTATAAGCTCCGGCGAATCGGATTTGAACGGTCGAATCTATGGCATTCGAGTACGATTTGAAGTACGGATGTCGATTTTTGAGCGGGCAAAATCCGACTCGTTACAGTCCGAAAGGCATGACCTTGTAGCGGTAGAGTCCCACATCTGTGATGAAGCTTGTGTCCTCTTGATCTGGCTCATGCATCATAATCTGGTTATATCCGGAGTATGCATCCATAGAAGATAACAATTCATGCCCTGCTGTCCCATCCACCAACTGATCGATCCTGGGCAGCGGGAAGCAGTCTTTGGGGCAGGCTTTGTTCAAATCCGAAAAGTCAATGCATACTCTCCATTTTCCATTGGCTTTTTTAACCAGCACTGGATTTGATACCCAATTTGGATAAGTAGATTCTCTGGTGAAACCGTTCTCCATAAGCCGATCCACTTCTTCTTTCAATGCTGCTGACCTTTCTGAACCCTGAGTTCTTCTTTTCTGTTTCACGGGTGTAAACTTTGGATCAATGTTCAGAGTGTGTACTACAATCTCTGGGGATATTCCACACATGTCAGCATGAGTCCAAGCGAATACATCCAAATTTGCCTTCAAAAATGAAATCAGAACATTCTGAACTGTTGTGTTGAGTTGTGAACCCACATTCAGCACTTTGTTTGGGTCCTTTGGGTCAACGGGTACCGGCACTGTTACTTCTACCGGTACTACCCTATTCTCCCCTGCACCGGCTTTCCTTGGATCCATCTCTCTTCGTGCGCCACTATATTCACCAGTGCAGGGTCCACCCTGTAATTGCTACAAGGTTGGTCGTTGATGCGGACTGGAGCGCCGCACCTTTTCCCGTTTCTCTTTTCCTTGATTCACGCAACTCTGTAAGATAACATTCTCGCCCCGCATCTTGGTCTCCTTTAATCACACCAACTCCATTATCTGTAGGGAATTTTATAGTCAGACACCATGGGGCAAGAACAGCTTTGAATGCAGCAAGAGTTGGTCGGCCTAAAAGGCATTGTAGGTAGAGAATTCTTCAACAATTATAAAGGTTTGATTTCGAGTCACCTTCCTCAGCCCTTTTCCAAGTTCCACAAACAAATCTATGGTCCCAATCGGCTGTTTGAGTTCCCCAGCAAACCCAGCAATCTTAAGTGATGAAGCTTGAACGTCAGCCATTGGAATTTTCATCTGATCAAAAGTCTTCTTGAAGAGAATGTTGCATGAAGCTCCACAATCAACTAGAACTCTTCTCACAGTAGCCGGCCCAATACCAGCGGATATGACCAAAGGATCTATGGTAGGAGCCTCGATACCCAAAGAATCTCTGACACTGAATACAATATCATTAGTGAAAGTCTTTTGTTGCTTTAAAGGTGCATCATTTTCTAATACAAAAACATTCTCTTCAGCCGGTACATGCCTCAATGCCCGAGCATACCTTTCCATCTCGCCCCAGCTTTTGCCTGCTGGGTGAGGCCCTCCAGTTATTATATTGATGACATGTCTTTCCGACTCATGTTCTACGGCCTTCTCACTTGAGCCAGGACGGTTTGTTGTCCTTGAGTCGACGAGGCTGGGGCATTTCTATTCCTTTTCACATACTGTTGGAGCTTGTTCTCTTTCAAGAGTTGTTCAATTACCTCTTTCAAATGACGACATTCGTTGGTGTCATGGCCGGGTTGGTTGTGGAACCGGCAGAACCTTCCACTTTTTTCCATCTTACTTCCAACTCTCATTTTAGGTGGTGTCGGATAATTGACATCATCCTTGGTCGCAAAGAAGATGTTCTCGGGGGTGTCAGTCAAGGGTGTGAAATTGAAAGGACGGCCTTTCTTAGCATCTCCCTGTTTCTTTCCACCATCATTTTCCCTTTTTTGAGTGTTAGGTTCTTTCTTGTTCGAAGGAGCACCATTGTTCCCGGCTTCTGCCGATACCACCTTAGCCGATGTTTGGAGGCTCTCCAAGCGCATGAATTCATCCGCTTTCTTGTAGAATTTGTCAAGCGAGTTTGGTTCTTTCATTTTCAACCATTTTCCAAATTCACTCGATTTATCAATCGCCCTCATCAAGTATGTTAGGACCATGCGTGGCTCAGCATTATCTACCTCAGCCAATGCTATGTTAAAACGATTCAAAAATGATCTGATGGATTCTCCTGGATTTTGCTCTAGACTTGACAGCGACATTATATCCTTTGCTTTTGAAGCATACAATCGAAATTGCTCCTTGAATTTCCTGGTCAAATCGGAGAACTGATCAATGGACCTGACCGGCAGCTTTGTAAACCACAATAGAGCCACACCTTCCAGATATACCGGGAAATATCGACATTTGATTTCATCAGACGCTCTGGCACCCGTCATATGCCAATCGTACTTATACAGAAACTCATTAGGATCGCTTGTCCCTTTGTATGCCGGAATAGTAGGAGGAACGAATTTTCTTGGGAATTCTGCCTTCAAGATTTTCTAAGTAAACGGAGTTTTGCTTGGAGCAAAACCCCATTCTTTCTCATCTTCATCCCTTCGCATACTTTCCTTCATGATCTGACGAACCATGCCTGAGAAATACTCTTCATCATCTAAAGGCTCTAGAGGGCAAACATCAGCCATTCTCTCTGAATTCTGTCTTGACAACCATTCACGGAGGGTCGGCTGCGGTCCTGATCCTCCAGCCTGGAGAGGTGTCTTTTCCACAGGGTCTGCGGCTCTTTGAGAAACGTTCTCTCCTTCAACATCTTGAACTCCCGCGGTAGGGTTTCCATCATTATTAACCGGTTGACGGTTAGCCCCAAGTAGATCATTCAACTTACTTAAGATCAGGGCGTTCTGGGCATTTTGAGCCTCCAACTGTGCATTCTGGGCATTCAATTGTTGATTCAACCCCAAAACTACGGCGTCCAATTCTGCTCGCGTAACTCCAACAGTTGGAGCTGCTTGACTTGAAGGAGGAGAGGTAGCGGTATTCTCTTGAACATTGTCGGATCTTACAGAACTTCGTTTTCTCCCAGGAGCCATTATTTCCAATAAACTTCTGGTTTTAAAAGAAATCCTTTCCACAAACCTTTGCGGAGCAATGATGGAAGTATCCTGAGTTGGGCTCTCGGTGAAAGCACCAAAAATGTTAACGCTTAAAATCGAACGCTAACACCCCGGTGTGTGTAAGTATGAATGTGAAAGCACCACCCGACGGTTCGGGAACAGAATATCAGCTAAAATAACAGAAAATACAGTAAGAGACAACGATTTTATTGTGGTTCGGCTTAAGGAGTAGCCTACGTCCACTTTAAGTATCTTTATTACTGATCTTGTTACAAAACGATACAATGCTCTTCAAGTACAAATCTCTTTAGTTACAAAACACTTTGAGCAAGTAGCTTAAGCTTCGATGTAGATGAAAGTCTTCGAATCCATGTCGGACGTGTGAAAGTCTTTCAAAGTAGCTTGTAGTGTTCTTCGAAACTTCAAGTATAGAGTCGGTTTAGAAACTGGCAGAGTATCGGCGCTTGAAGTGATTGTCCAAAAGTCCCCCCCACGTTCAATGTAGGTTGGCATTTATAGAGAATTTTACCCCTTAGGTCGTAACTCGTGACCGACTTAGGGTAGGTCGTGGCCGACCTATTGAGTCTAGCTCGTAGCTTGGTAGAAGTTTGCTTATCTGTTCGAATTCATGTTACAAGTCCTAAGTCGTACACGAGTTAACCGGATGCGGCTTCTTATCTGTTTGCTTAAGTCATGTACGACTCATCATAGGTCGTAGGTCGTGACCGACCTAAACTAAGTCTTGGCTTGCGGCTTAACTGGAGTAAGTTTGCTCTTTTGGATTCACATCTCAAGTCCCAAGTCGCCAACGAGTTAACGAATCATGGCGTGGTATTGAACTTGCCTCTGTAGTCTTAGGTCGTGATCGACCTAGCAAAGGTCGTAAGTCGGTTGCGACCTAAGTGTAGTTATCTTAACCTTTTCGTGCCTTGAGTCATTAAGTCGTAGACCTTTTAAGTCGTGCCATCTCTTAAGTCGTAGACTTCCTTAAGTCGTATACTTCCTTAAGTCGTAGACTGCTTTAAGTCGTAGACCTGCTTGAGTCGAAAACTGTTTAGACCGTTTCAATTCTTAAGTCGTGTAGACCTTAACTCGTTAAGTCGTCCAGACCTTAAGTTGTTAAGTCGTGGAGTACTTTGAGCTGTTAGATCGTGGTGACCTTAAGTCGTAAGTCGTTCATGCCTTAACTTGTTAAGTCGTCACACACCTTAAGTCGTGAGATTTCCTAAGTCGTAGATCCCTCTTGAACCGTTAAGAACCTTAAGTCATGGATCGTCCCAGGCCTTAACTCGTTGACTAAACGGGGTTAACATTTGCCCCTCGAAGTACACGCCTAAGTCGTAGGTCGTGTGCTTCGACTTTCCTTAACTCGCGTGTGCCGATTCGAATTCCACTGTCCTGGTGTATAAAAGGCTTAGGTCGCTTCTTCTTCACCTACTTGCTTCCGTGTTTATTTCCGCCATTATTGACCTTCGAAGCTTCCAGAAACGAATCCAATCAGTTTACCTCGTCACCAATCAAGTTCCTACAATCTTCATCATCACACTGCATAAGTAAACTCATTACTCACTCGATTTCACGATTACCGCTACCTTTCGAACATGGACTTCCCACTTTCTAACCCCAATCCAGATCCTCACACCATGCTTCATCTCAAATCACGTTACGATCGATTGCCGACAATCTTGGAGCGGTTCGATCGAGTTTTTAGATGACTTGCAAGGCGAAAACAATATATAAAGGATCTTATGAGGAATTCGGAAAAAGGCTTTAGGAACTTTTGGATTTGGAAAGGCTTTTGATTTTTGGGTAAAATCAATATGAGAATTTGGAAAGCCTAGTTTGAGAATTATCGATTTTGGAATAATCGATTTTATGTAAATGAGCTTTGCATGAGATCATACTAGGTGTATGATTTGTAGATAATATATGTGTATAGTATAAAATGTTTTGATGATGGCTCTGGGGAAAAAGGCGTTCCCTTGAAATGAACTTCTCAGGAGTGCCACTGGGTGGTGCTGCCTTGAGCCCCCGGGGGGGTTATAAAGTTGATCCTGTGAGGAGTCCGGACAAAACTAGTTCCTGAGGATTATTGGGTAGCGAAAGTCGAGGGCGCTGATGCCTACAGAGGCATTTGGGTTATGCTATGGCGACAGTGTAACTCGATGTCGCTGCGATCTGCTGTGGGGACCATAGCGAAATCGTGCGGAGGACGAGTGCCAACAGTCTACACTTGATTTTGCCGGGAAGGCAACGCAACATTGGTAGACTGCGATCTATGGTCAAGTGGAGTGGAGAAATTTCATTTTTGGCAGCGAAATTCGATGGCGCCGATGCCTACAGTTATATGGGTTTTTGCTGTGATAGCTACGTAACCCCAGTTGTAGCTGCGATCTGTCGTGGGTTCCATGGTGTAATCGAGGGGCGTGGAGGCCTACAGTTATCTATGGATTTTTTCGGGATGGCAACGTAACCATCGGGTTAACTGCGACCATGGATGGGGGTGATGATTTCCAGAGCATTCTCACCAAAGATATTTCCTCTATTTTCAAAAACTGTTTTCTATATTTTCAATAAAATTATTTTTCAAGTATTTTCACTAGGTGTTGAAAACGGGTTTACCAAGTACTTATAGATTTTCAGTCCTACGCCTGATCAACGTATGACTGAATTTCTATGAGAATAAGGATGGACTGGTAGAGGCATCGAGTTATAAAAGTATTTTTATTAAAAGCTATTTTAAATAGTATTATCTCAATTTAAAAGCATTTCTAAAATTTTAAATAAAAGTGTTGGAATTTTAGGAAAATAAAGGAAATCCAAACTGGAATTTTAATGAAGTGAATTTGTAATTAAAATCGAACATTGATTTAGAAGTTGAAAGTAAGCTAATTGGATAAATAATTATTTGGTTGAGTATGTTAATAAAAATTAACTTTGGTAAGTAAATGGACTGTAAATTAATAATGGAGTTTGGAAATGAATTAGAATTGTAGATAGAATTCGACTTGGATTTGATAATGAATTGAATAAGAGGAGATGTTGTTAAATAAAAAGAAAATAGAGTTGGATTGAAAATGTGACGGTTTGAATTACAAATAAAATTCAAAGGTGATTTGAATAATATTTAATGAAATTTGCAAGTAAATTGGATATAAGAGAAGCGGTTATAATAGAAATAGTTTGAGTTGCAAAACAAAACCCAAATGAATAGCAATAAATTGAGAATGGCCTTATGTTAGTAAAATAAATTCGATGACGAATTAAGTAAGTAAATTAAAAACTTTAAATTGGGTGGATTGAGTTAAATGTAAGTGGATGAAGTCTGATTGAATAAAAAAAAATCAAAGCTGTGATTGGAATTGGATTATCAAACTGAACTTAAGTTCGGTGGCATATTAATTTGAAGTATAAATGAGTTGAGTATGTGCTTGGATATTATTTTGATAAATTGAGAAGTTGAATTTAAAATTAAAATTTAAAATTGATGGGCTAACTGAATTTAATGGAAGTTGATTAAATGAGGATCAAATGGAAGTAAACTTAAGTTTGATGTTGGAATAAATTAAAGTAAATTAACTTAAGTTTACAATTTATGGAAGTTTGGTTTCGAATAAGAGTGAAAGCCCATTAAATAGAAGCTTGGATTAAATTAATTTGGAAATGGCTAGAAGTATACAAGAATGGAATGTGTCGAGCTAAATAAATGGTTGGTGAATAAATTAGAAATGAAATGGAATTAAATACAGAATGAGTTAAAATTAATTTAAAGTAGTTACAAACTAAAATGGATACTCTATTAAGTAAATATCGCCTAAATTTTCATAAAAATAGTTGTCATTGGTGTAAACAAAGGCAATTAAATTATATGGGTTGAGAGAAGTTAAATAAAATTGGTTCTAAATCATTTGAAGTGAATATGAACTTGTTTGAATTAAAAATCAACGGAATGTAAGAAATTGAGTTCCGAACCATTGAAATTGAATGAAATGGTATATAAATTGGTTGAAAGCAATTGAGTTAGTTCTGAAAACATATAAATTGCTTGTGGAAGTTATTTTGAATGCATTTCTTTTAGAATTGAAGGGTTATAGTTGTTTAACTAAGAGAAATGTTATAAACTACATATATATGGCACTTACATATTTAAATTGAGTAAGTACAGGTACGTGAAGGCCGTTTGGCTGGTTTGGATTGCGCTAATTGCTTAAATTAATAAGCTACTTGCTTAAAATGCTAAATAAGGTACGCTTACGCAATAAAATTAGGAAATACGAACTGTTTTTGTTTTTCCGACCGGGTGGGTCGATGTATATATATTTATATCTCTTGTCAAATTGCAAAACCTCTTCCGTAAAAAGGAGACTCTGCCAAAATTTTCCGAAAATTTTGGAAGTTCGAAAATTTTTGGAAAATTTTGAGAAAATTGGTTAACGACAAATCGATTTCAAATTGGAAAAATAATGTAAATTAGTAGATGAAACTAATGTGAATCGGTTATAAATGAAAAATAAAATTTAATATTCATAATTGAAGACGAATTGAATTCGCATGAAGCGGGGAAAACTAATTTGCATAGAAGTATATGTGAAAACTTCTGTAAGAAAAAGTATAAATGATTTGAAAGGTTACAATTGTATATTGTTGCTAAATAAGATATGTAGGTATTAAAAAGGGGAAAAGAAAATTTGATTTGATTCCAAAAGATAAATGTGAATTGCTCGACAAAAAGGTACGTATTTAAATTTCTAGATGAAATTGGATTGGGTTTTTGATGTAGCCATTTGGCTTTTGTTTTCTTTTTGGAATTTGGGAGCCCGTAGAGGCCTTTTGTAGTAGTACCGAGCTAGCCGCGCAAAGGAGACGCTGGCAAAAAATTTCGAGAATTTAGAGAGTTAGAAAAATTTTGAGAAAATTTTGATAATTCAAAAGTTGGTTAAATTTAAATTTAAATGATTGAACGAAAAGGGTAGTGTTTGAAACTATAGAAGGTTTTGGAAAGTTGGTTAAGGTGATAGTGAGTCTTTAATAAAGGATAGTTGGTAGGATGTTGAATTGTGAGTTTTGGAGAAGAAGAAAATAATAATAATAAACGGGTATAGTTCCATTTTTCTTAACTAGTAATTTCGGGAACGAAATTCTTTTAAGGGGGAAGGAATGTGATGACACGGAATTTCTAACAATTTAAACTGAAATAATTAATTGATTTTAAATATTTAAAAAGTTAATTTTTAACTTGAATTTCAAAATATCAATATTTACTTGATAATTAAATTATTGAATTATATAGTTTAACTATTGAATCATATAATTTGAAATTGGGTAAAACGTTGAATCTGGAGTTTTAAGTCTGTTAAAAATAATTTGAAGGCTTATAAAATTTATATTGATAGCACTGAAGGTAGTGGAAGTGTTGAAATTGAGTTTGAAAGTGTTTTGTTCAGTTTTAATAATATATCGTTTAAATTAAATTTAAAAATAGCCTTCCGAGGCACAGTCTTAGAATTCGACGAAACCAGCTCCATTGAATCTGTAATAATTAGTTATTATCGGATTTCAATTTTCGTAGCAATTGGAGTTGTCGTTTGACCCTGGCAGCTCAAAACGCTTAGAACTATTTTAATCGATTTGATTTAATATTGATCGTTTACTCCCGTAACTCGCGTATATGATCGATTTGGCTTTCGAAACACGTTCCATTGTGTTCAGAATGCGGGTAAAACCTTATAAACATCTGTCGGCATGTCTGATTCGACGTTCGAAATTTCCCGTTGCGACACGGGATATTTTCAATATTCAATTATTTAAGCAAGCATGCGTGGGAAGCTAACCCTAATTGATTTATTCACCCCCTCTCTAATCTACAGAAACAAATCGTGCTCACTTCTTTTTTTTCCTCTCAGTTTGAAACGAAATCAATTCACTCCAAAATCAAATTCAAATCAGTTCAAATCCACGACATCGAATTCAAAATCAAATCCAAATAGAGAAATCATCGTACGTTTGCACGTGCGTGGGAGGCGTAACTCGGCTCTAGGGCAGTGTGCTCGCGCGAAGAACAGGGGTGTCGAATACCTAAGGCGATGGGAATTTGGTCATCGCGTAAATAGGCGAGGTCAGCGGCAGAGCTTTTGAGTCGTGGGTTTCGGCGTTCGAGGTCGATGCGAGTTAGGGCAGACGAGGCAAGACATGGACGCATGATGTTGGAAGTTGTGCGACGAAGCTTGGTGGCATAGGATGGACAGCGATGTAGGAAAGTCGAAGGCAGCAACGGTGGTGCTTTGGGCCGAAGCCATGGTGAGGGAGGAGCAGAGTTCTGGCAGTGAGGTAAGGCTGATTTCCTTTGTTTAAA
This sequence comes from Allium cepa, assembly GCA_030765085.1. Classification (NCBI taxonomy): domain Eukaryota; kingdom Viridiplantae; phylum Streptophyta; class Magnoliopsida; order Asparagales; family Amaryllidaceae; genus Allium; species Allium cepa. The sequence goes on along the minus strand of CM060940.1, from coordinate 403,373,745 downwards.
AAAAATAAATAAAATAAAATATACATGTACAGAAGACAAAACTCTACTTTATTTAATTCTACAGTAAAGGGAATATCCATTTTTGAAAAATATATAGATTCAATTATATATGTATAGATAATTAGAAAGAAGAAGGAAAGTTAGCTTAAAATTTAGTTGTTAGTTCGAATTAAAATTTTCAAATGATAAATGGGTTTGTTCGATTTCTTCGAATATAAATAAATCATTTAATGTTTTTTACAAGGACAAAACCGGGAAAAACCAAGTCGAGTTGAAGTGGATGGTAATCGAAGGATAAAGGTGAGTAATATCACGCTCTGAAGTATTTAAATTTTTAAATTGAAATTTAAATAATTGGATGAATGATTGAATTGTTTGGATGTATACTGGTGATTTAGTGATTTTGGATTTGGTTGTTTCTTGAGTTAATTGTGGTTTGACTCGAGGTATTTGGATTTTAAAAGGTTTTGAACATTAATCATAAATAAGAATATGGCTCTGTTTAAATTCAATAAAGGTTTAATGATTGGTGATTCATTAAATAGGTAGGATAATTTTAAATGAGTAATTAATTAATTAAATTCATTAATATTTTGGGTTAATTAGTTAAGTTTAAATTAATTAGAATGATCATTGGGTGATTTAATGAGTAATTATTTAATGAAATAAATAAAATATAATTACCTTGTATAATTAATCAAAAGAGTAATTAAGATGATTAATTTAGGAGAAATTTGATTTGTTTAATGAAGTAAATAAATGGATAGTTAATTACAGGATTGAGATAAATCAAGAATGATTAATATTGTGATTTAATTAATGTAGTTAATTTAGATTAGGATCAATTAAAATATTAAGCGGAAATCGTTAATTTATATAATCAATGACGTAATTAAAGATTGATTAATTAAGATTGAAAATCAATAATGATTGACTTATGAGAAGTCAATATATAAGTAAATTAAGGATTAATGTAACTAAAACCGTTAATTTGATCATGAAGTAATTAAGATTACTTATTGATCTTGGTTGAGAAGAATTAATATCGTGAAATTAATTAAAGTTATTACTTGAATGAAAATTGAAAAAAAAATGATTAATCCAGGGTGATTTATTAAGATGAATTATGAAGGAATGGATGATTAGTTGATTTGAAACTAATTAATGTTAAATGAAGAAATCTCAGTGATTGAGGATTGAAATTCAATTAGAATCAATCGAATTAATTTGAAAGTGATTAAATTTGCTTGTGGATGATTGAATGGTATTGGATGTTTGAGTGAGTTGATATCTCTGATATGAAATGTTGAGTATTTCATTTGAATAACTTGGGTTAGGATGACATGAGTTTCGAAGAGCCGGGGTCGGGTATTGGGAAATACCTGAAACCACTTCAAATTTTTTATAAATTGATTTGTGAAATCAAGACGATGAAATGGAATGATTTAAGTGAATTGGACTATTTTATCTAAGTTTGGTACTTATAAATTTATATGTGAAATAAGTGTTGTCTATAGCAAATTGTGAATTGGTTAAATTGATATAAGTTACCCGGGTTTATATAAGTTGTTTTGCTTTAGTATTCCATGTTAGTTGGGTTACTCACGCTGGTTTCCAGCCTGACCCGGGTGTTACTTTGATGAAATGCTCGGGTCAGACAGAGTATTACAGATTCTAGGTTAGCACGTTCTGGAGCTCAGAGGCGAGCTGGATGACAATATCGTATAGCGTATTCTGCTGTAATCTAAGACTTGATAATTGTAAATATTCAGTGACTGTATATAATGTGAAACTCTGATGTATATTAAATGCAATCGATGGATATAGTATTCTTTTGTAAATTGTTACTATTTATTATATTTTATCCGCTGCGAATGTGAGATGTTTGGTGTTTCTGTTCTTCTTCTTCTATCTCTTTCTTCTTTTTCATAACTATCTGGAATTTTCGGCTTCGAAAATTTCGGGTCGTTACACAAATGCAACAACCAAGTTTATATGCAATAATGAGACAAACTCAAGTCTGCAACATGATCAACACATTGTAGGAAAGTGCACAAGAAAAGTGTGTCAAGACTTCAAGTTCAAAGAAAATGAAAAGTATAGACTCAAAGAAACTTGAAGAACAATGCGAGCTAGCACTTCAACAGAGAATACAACCCAAAGACATGAGTGTCAAACAAACTAGAAATAGACTAGGCTAGTGCAGTTAAAACAAAGTGGTGAACTGAATGGATGTAGCAAAATGAAACGCAGATTACATGGGGAACAAGTGCAAAAGAACTACTCTAGTAAAGACACATGAAGATACACATGTATGCATATATATATATATATATATATGCATATACACATACACACAGCAGCCTCAAACATTCAGACCATGCTAACAAGACCAATAAGTTCAATTCGAAGCAATGCAAGGCCTACACACTTCAACAAACACATATGCCACAACATAATGTAACCTGGTTAGAACGCCACAACAATGGACAGAGGATACAAACCACATGACAAGATGAGTCATGTGCAATCAAAATTAATTGCAAACAGTAACTCAATATTTCAAACATGGATGAGCAAGATGAACTAAACCAGATCATGTGATAAGAAAGTCCAACCCGAACATAATGCAACACTACACCAGACTCACACAACAGTGGAATACAACATCAGCTACAAACTGCAACAGGACTTCAAGTATATATGGTGGTCAAGGCAAACAAAGAACAGACCCAACAAACCAATTCAAGTTCAGACTGCAAATGCAGCTATCTAGAAATAGCAAAGTGACATATGTATGCACATGTGCATATAAGTACATACACATATATCAGGTCAGAGAGGCATGAACAACCAGAGTGTAGACTCAAGGCAACAAGAGGACAAGACTAATGAAAAATACATTCGTATGGAATAGTGAAGCAACATGTATATACATATGAAACAGAGTGAAATGCAAGGCTACCAAGTTCAAATATACACAGTAGCGGTTAGAGTAACAAAGCCGTGGATTATATCAATATTAACAGAAGCAGTTTCACAAAGGATATTATCAATTGAAACTTGATGAAGGGTTTTTAAACAAAGTCAATGTATTTCAAAATGAACATGTCATGCCAGAGTCAAAGCCATGGTGACCAAGTAAGTGGTAACAATATATCACAAATATATGAACAGGTCAGAATCATCTCAACCTTGCAATCGTTAATCAACGCAACTATATAAATCACACAAAGAGTAATGAACGGAACCGACTAAAAAATGTTCAAGCAAATTCAACACGAATAAGTCAATAATTCATCACAAGCACTCAAGCAAAGATTGGATGAACAAGAGCAATTCGAGAAGACTTCAAATACAAAAATACGAATGTATATTTAGGCGCTTTAATCCCTATAAACCCAGCTACATCATCGGCACAAAACTCATTCGAGTTCAAGCAAAAATCACAGAGCCAAGATTCAAATTAAATCCAAAATCAATAACTCGAATCGAGTTCAAAACAAAGCAAAACAACAGAGCAATTAGACGGCGAAAATCACATACCAAATTCATTATTTTGAACTCAATCCTGAAAGCAACCGCAAGCCAAGTTGAAGGAGCATTGAAGTCCTGCGAATTATCATGGCCAAGGAATCGATTGGGAAGGCAACTCAAATCATCACTGAATCGATCAATTTTGAATCAGATCTTCGATTTTAAAGCCCTAATTTCTAAAGAAGAAAAACAGAACATGGCCGTATATATATTCTTCTGAAAGAAAAAGGAGACGACTTTGGTTTTTTAATTGGGTAATAAAATAAAGTTGCATGGTCATACTTGTGATAACCTTAGTTTGAACATATGATCATTGGATAATTAACTGGTTTATTCAATTGAACAGATAAAAAATTTCTAATAATAAAAGATATCTGGATATGTAAATGAATTTGAAAATATAATAAAAGTTGAGTTATAAATATCTGGATAAATATTTATTTGATTATCTCCTAATATAATTACTTAAAATTGACAAATTATTCTTTTAAAAACAAATAATAATGATTATTTATATATATAGATATAAGAAGATTTTAAATAGAACGATTATTATTTTCAAACAAATTAAATTTGTATTTGTTTAATTGTATAAATATATGTGAGTGGATTTTGAATTGAAATTGAATTTAAATTTGAAACTCAAAAGATAGATCTCTTAAAATAATACTGAATTTAAAATATATTATATATGATCTTATTTAGAATGTAATTGGTTTTATATTATTTTCTTTAAAGGATTTTATTAATATAAATTAAGAGAAATTTATTTACTTAATAGAAAATTTAATATAAAAATTTTATGAACCATTTTAAAATTAATTAAAACACGCATAATTACAAGTGTTAATTTATGAAATCTTGTAAATAACATGTGTAAATTAATAAACATTTGCAAATGAAAAATGTTAACAAATTTAACAAGCGTCGCTATTTTTATTTTATTTTTCCTTAATTTTTAATAAATCATAATTAAGTCTATATAAACTCCTATCTCTTCTCTTCATTTCTTTTTCCTATCTTCTTTCAAAAACAAGTTTAAAAAAATCTTAAGTCTGTAGCAAATTTTTCAGACCGAGTATTACAGATTTTCAGGTTGGGACGTTTTGGAGCTCAGGAGGCGAGCTGGATGGTAGGAACTTATGGAGTTTACTGCTGTATATTTGAGAGTTGTATTGATAATAACCTGGGACAGTTTGACATAACTGTCTAGTCTATTTGTAATGGTTGTAACTCTGATGAAATGTATGTAATCTAACAATTAGAGCTTTCTTTGTAAATGCTATTATTTGTATTATATTTTGATCCGCTGTGAAATATGAGATTCTATGTTTTGTTTCTGTTTTCTTCTTCTACCTCTTTCTTCTTTACCCTAATAATCTGAGATTTCTGGCGTTCGATCGTTCGGCACTTCAACAGTGAACGTATTAATGTCGAGTACTCAAGGTCGAAAATTTTGGGTCGTTGCATTTTGGTATCAGAGCAGAAGGTTAAATGGGAACCTTAGCTCTGGTGGGTTTACTCATAAAAATATGGTCAATGGTACCTAGAATGAGTTGAGTATAGTATATATGAGGGCGTATTTATTATTTTCTTATAAAATGATATTAAAAATGATTTTATATAAGTTTATAATTTGATATATATATAAATATATAAAGCAATAGTTTTTCTAATATATTAAGGTAATTGATTATTGTATTCTTCGAATTAAAAATAATAATAACAATTAAGTGGTAATAGAAATACAACCAAATAGGAATTGGATAATATAAACTATATAGATAAGTTTGAAATGGATCCAAACTGAAACTAAAATCCTGAATTTGTAGAAGTATTTTCAAAATAAGATAATAATGAACTGGTATTCAGATATGATAATCTTGGTTATTATCATAAATGGTTGTTGTGTTTAAAAATGAAATGTTTTTAAGGAAGTAAACATTTAGGTGAGTATGACTTATAAATTAAAAATGAAGATGATCTAAATTATGAAGTTTTAAAATATAAGTTCGGAATTTGGAATTTATTTCAAAGTGATAAAAGAAATAATGATAGTATTGTTTACAATGTAATTGAATGAAAAGGGCTTGTTTCAAACAAGAGTTATTTGGAAATTTTAAAGAAAATTTGTTTTGAATTAAAACCAAGAGTGGTTTAAAATTTAAGGTATAACTTGGTGTGCAAAGGAAATAAATATGTATATACAAGGATACACATAATATCAAAGATGATTTGAAATAAACTCTAAATGTTGAGTTTTAAATTTTTTCCTTGGAATGTGATATGAAACCCAAAGTGATAAGTTTTTGAACTTATAAGTAGGAAGATAATTAATATGAAGTTTAAAATTTGAAATGGGAATTCAAATTGGGTAAAGTTGAATAGATTAAATTGAAATGAATTTAACTTAAGGGAAGTTAAATAAGTTTAGAATGAACAATCTGAATTGGAAATTTCAAGATGAAATTGTATTTAACTTGTGAAGTTAAATGGCTGACTTGAACTGGGAGTATGTGTGATCTCAAAATGGTTTTGACATCTGGAAATTGGAAAATGGATGTTGTGGGTGGATGTTTTAAATAATTTGGATATTTATTTTGACTTATCTTAATATCATCATGTTGTTATTAATAATCTATGGAACTGTGAATTAGATTATTTAAAATGAATTAAGAAGTAGATTGAGGTAATATACATCCATTACTGAAATAAAATAGAAATAAGATTGAACTATGAAAAGGGAAAATGCTTTGGACTTAAAGATTTTAATTTTAGAAATGAGCTTGTTGAAATTTGTTAAGGATTGGTTTCGAAGTTAAAATTTGGGTAATAAACTGGATTTTGAAGATTAATCATTTAGAAAGTTTTGAACTCTAATTTGAACTTTGAAATAAGTTAACTAAAGGTACTTTAAATGGGAATTTTGAAATTTGGACTCAGAATTAAATGGTTTAAGGATTTAGGCTGTTAACTTAAAAATAAAGGTTGATTTGATTTAAGAATTCAATCAACATTTAAAAATTTAACTCGAATTTATGAAATTCGAGATGGTTTTAAGTTGAGATTTGAATAGAATTAGTTCAAATTGAATTTGATTTGAATTAATTGGAATTGTGATTGAAGATGGATAAGCATAAAAATTCAAATGGAAATTTTGAATTGAATTAATTTGAAGTGAAATTGAAGCCGAATAAGTTTGAAATTCAAATGGGAGTTGATTTGAATTTGGGATAGGAATTGAAGTTAATTTAAATTGAATTGAAACTGAACCAATTTATGTAACGACCCGGAAATTTCGATCCCGAAAATTCCAGATAGTTAGGAAAAGAAGAAGAGATAGAAGAAAAAGAAACAGAAAACCAAACCCAAAATCTCACATACGCAGCGGATAAAATATAATATCACATAAATAATAGTTACACAAAGGAAACTGTACTTGTCAAATTACACTTTATTATATATCAGAGTTGCAACAGATTTACAATCACATAACAGATAAATCAATCAGTGTCAGATACTATAATATATCACATCAGAAGCTCTCCATACGTTCTTGCTCTCCAGCTCGCTTCCTGAGCTCCAGAACGTCCTTACCTGAAAATCTGTAATACTCGGTCTGGCCCGAGCATTACATCAAAATAACACACGAGTCAGGCTGGAGCGTGAGTAATCCACCTAACAAGCAATACCAATACATAAAAGTATTTAAAAATTCCGGGTAACTCATACCTTTCTACGAGTTCTTACTTACCATAGTCAATACACATCATACATTCATATCTAGGCATTATTACTTAAATTAAATGACCAAGCTTACATTATAATTCCATCCCAACCTATTCATTCCAAGGTCAAATTCCGTAAAGAATCTTTGTAGATTACAAATCGAAGTAGGTTCGGGTATTTACTGATACCCGACCCCGGCCTCTTCGAATTCAAGATTATCTCAAATTCGAGTTGTAGTTTTAAACAATACAATACAAAATCAGGGTATCGTAATCACACCACAATACAACTTAGATAGATAACTCACATTATCACAACACATCTAAATCTCTCAACAACAACTCAAGTCATCCAATATCATTTAATCGTCTATAAACAATATTTATTAGGAATATAATTCCTAATTTATTTAATCCTCATTAAATAATCACCAGCTTTAATTACTTGGATTACAATAATCCTACTTACTTAACATTAATTATTCAATTAAATTTTTTTATCCATCTTAATTAATCACCCTTGAATAGTTATTCTTTAATTACAATAAGTAACCAATTCTTAATTAATTACGCACAAATAAATTAACCTTCACCCTCCATAATAAATAATCCCTTAATTACTCTTATAAAGTAATTAACAATGATTTATCTTAAATAATTCCTCAAATTAGCCATTCTATAATCACTTGTATGGATTAATTACCCTTTAATTAATCACACTCACTAACTACTCCCATTTATTAGTTTCCTTAATCACTCAATCCTTAATTAATTTCTCTACATAATTAATTCTTAATTATTTAATCTTCAATTGCTAAATCAATCTTATCATCAAAACCATAATTAACTTTTAGGATAAACCATTTTCTTAATTAATGACTTAATTACCATTATCATTATCCTATAAAATTTAAAACATTTATCTTTGACTACACTTAATTTTATTTATGAATTAAGTTTAAAACAACTTTATAAAAAATTTAACTTAACCAATTCAAGCTTAAACAAATTATAAAACTTCCCTAAATCATTTGTTTTAAACATTGATTATATAAAGAATAGATTTTAAGACATAGATTGAAAACTAGATTCATTTGATATCTTAACATTTACTTTTTTTTAAAATTTAAAACTGTTAAATTATACTTTGGGTCCAACCCTCAAAACTTCCGAGCCAAATTCTCACCTTCCTCGTGAGACTCGCATGAAAACCGTGACCAAGAAAACTTTCTTTTTTCTTTTCCCTGATTCTCGGCTTATTCCTTCATCCCTAAATCTTGTCAACACAACTTTCTTTCTTCCCTTAATTACTTCTTTCCTTACCTCCGGCCCAATTACCTACTTCGTCCCATCTTCCTTCCTCTCCATCTTTCCCAGTATTCTCTTCCTCACTTCACCAGTAAACAAGAGAACATGCACACGGTTCTTGCATATCCATTGTGTACATACACATTCGCCGGAAGCCGAGTTAGTCGCCGCCGCCGATTCCTACAAGTTCGCCTTCGATTACTCACCATGTTCGACCACTTGAATCGACAGTTACCCTCGTTGCTCGAGAAAAACATACTTTACCCAAATCAGTAGCCAAGGTCGACCGAAACAAACCCTTGCCTGATGTGACAACCCAGGTTCCTGACCCCAGAAATCTGGTTCATCTTGAAGAAAGAAAGGGATGAGTAAATAGAAAAGATAGAGAAGAAAGAACAACAACATCAGAATCTAACAGCGGAATGGAACAAAATATAATAGATCACATAACTATTACATAATTTTACATATATCAGAGTTAACACATCACATACTAGACAGTTATAAACACCTGTCTAGTTAATACAACACAACTCAAACAAATAACCCAAAGATACCAACACAGCAGAACTATATATATATATATATGTATATATATATATACACACAATGCTGAAGCCTCCTGCTCCTTTGCTCCTCCGGAATTCGTCAAAGCTAACCTGAATCCCTTGGCTACCCGTAAAAAATTTGGATACCCGAGAGTTTATGAAAAACAAAAATAAACTCCGGGTCAGACATGGGTCTGGTATGAGTAACAGGTTAAAGTTGCTTAACTTTGAAAAACATTTGAAAACAAAAGGTATCACGTAAGACTTCCCACGAATAAATATGGTAAGTTTTTACCTTACGCTAACCAAATCATTTAATAGGAAATTCTGTGATATTATAATAGTGTCTAGGGTTTTCAAGTAAATATGAAATAGCCGAAATTGTTACATTATTAAATTCCAGCTACTAGCCACAAAAGTGGGTAATACAATCAAAACCGTTGGCACTTATTGGATTGTGGATTCCATACAATGGTAGGGCTACTGGGGTACCGCCCGTCACAGTACGTGGCCTAGATCAACGTACCGAGGAGTACGCCCGCTCCCCTGCAACACAAGGCCGGAACCATTCCTTACTGAACAGTCCCGAACAAGACAACCCCGACAGTTGGAGCTCACAACTGTCCACACAGCCGAATAAAAAGGGACATCTAGACAGGGGAAAGTCTTGTCCTGCTTGGGCATGACCCACCTAACCTTGCTGCACCTCCCCTGTTTTAGCCATTCCCGGTTGATGAGGCCTGAGGCTACGATTACCTTTAAAGGACACATTTCTTAGAATGCTCATCGCCCACCTGACGATGTTTTGAAAGCATTCAATCCATACAAGTTCGTTCCGGGTTCGAACGAAACCGAAGGCATTATCCCGTTACACTCATTTTGGAATCACCTTCAGAGTTGACGACGGTAACCCTTGCATTCGGAATCTTCACTTGAGCATTTACGACCTAACGTTAATTTGGATCGACGTGGTTTTCGGACTTCCAGATATGGAAAACCCGATCCCGGTCTCATCGAAATCCAAAAAGTATCTTTTAAGGCCAAGTTGTTTTAAAGTTTAAACAATACGATTCAATTTATCCATATACACACAGATAATCACTTCATCATCATCAACAGATAAATCATATTATCATCACAAACAGATAATAAATATCATCATACTTAAATCAAAGCTTCCATATTACACAGCATAAATATCACATATCCGAGATCTCAAATCATTCAAGGTAAATGATATCATCCATCCATACATAAGCAATCATATCAGCCATAATTAATTTAAAATGAATTAAATTAATTACTTACATCTCTAATTAATTTAAAGTAAATTAAATTAATTACTATACCATTATAACTCTTGCTTATTTAATTGTAATCAATTTATCAATCGATTAATAAATTCATTTCACTTCATCACACTTGACTAATTAACATTTAATTATATTCAAGTAATCATCCTTTAATTATTTTCACAAATTAATTATCTTGTCCAAATATAGAAATTAACCTTAAATTACAAACATTACATTACTTCTTAATTACTCTAATTAATTACCCTTAATTACTTATCATCGATTAATTAATCTAAATTTATCATCCCATCATTAATTATATCAATTAATGATTTCTAATTACATTTTAATTAATTCCCTGTTTTAAATTAATTACCTTAAGTAATTAATCTTCAATTAAACCACATTTATTAATCACCTCTGATTAATACCATTCAGTAATTAACTTCCTTTAATTACTCCATCAAATAAAGTAATTACTCCTTAATTAATTATCTCTAATTAATCCCCCGATTAATTATACAAGTAATTATACTCAAATTACTTTCACTATTAATCATTCTTGGTAATTACATCCAGTAATTATCATTAATTACTTCCCTAAGTAATTATACTTATCTCACCATCATATGATTATTTAAATTAATTAAACTTAATTAACTAACTTAAACAATTCATATGAAACTGAATTAATTACAATGAGTAATTAATTCCTTAATTACTTCCATTTAGTAATTATGCTTAACAATCCACAATTGCTTATTTTAAATAATAATTTAATTAATTATTAAAATTAATCCCATTAATTGATTATTTCATAATCTTAGTTAATGACCTTCATTATCTATTTACAATTCTTTAATTACTTTTCCTAAAGTAATTAACTAAAATTTACTTTCAATTACATTTTAAATTAGTCTTAATAACTCATTAATTAATCCTTAATTAATTCTTTAATTGATTACTAATCATTAATTAAAAATCAATCCATATTTAATCAATGATTCTTAATTACAAATTGATTTATCTTAAATTAATTAACTTATATCTCATTTAAATAAATTTAAACTCTTAATTTCTAAGTTAATTAATTCTAGTCATTAATTATTCATTTAGTTAACTTAAGAATTACAAATCCTTAAGTCTTAAAAATCTTTTTCTATTAAATGATCAATTTATCAAGGCATTTAAAACAATTTAATTTACATTTACTTTTAAATTTCATTTAGGATTTAAAATGAAATGAAATTAATCTTAATAAGTTTAAAACAATTCCAACTCCTTTTTATTTTACAACTAAAAGAATAATTTTCTTAAAATGGAAGATTGAAAGAATTTAAACACGATTTTATTTAAAATTCACTTTATCATTCAAATTTGTTTAAAACAAATTTAAAATTTAAAAACTTTTTTTAAAAAAAACTGAGATTCAAACTACTTTTAAAACCAACTTAACTTGGTTTCAACCTTGTTTAAATATCTATTTTTCATAAAAAAAACCTAGTTTTAAAAATTTTATAAAACTTACAGGTTTTAAAAGCTGTAGCTAAAATACCTGAGATAAACAAAAACTTCTTCGAGCAAAACCCCAAATTTCTTCGAGTCAACACTCGAATCACTCGAGTGAAACTCGAGCAACAATCCTTTTTTTTTAAAGTGGTTACAAATAATTTAAAATTTTAAAACCTTATTCTATTTTAACTGAGATTCAAATTTACTTAAACCAAATTTGAACTTGAACTTAAACTCATTTTAAACTTACTTTCCATTTAAAACCATCTTTTAACTTTTATTTAAAAAGAATCGCAAACTGGAAACAGGTTTGCTGTAAAACCTGATGCAAGCAAGACAACCCGAGACACCCCGGATGACTTCGAGTTCAATACCCTGCTTACCCGAGAAAAATACTATCAACTTTGAGTTCAAGCACTATATAACTCGAGACCCAAAGAAAATTTCCCAGACCAAAACACAACAGGCTAACAAACCAAAAATTCCAGAACAAACACCATGCACGTGCACGTGTACCCTTACCGGAGCTCCCTCCGATCATCGATGATCACTCCAACACATCGCCTAACCACGCAGCAACCCACAACGATCACCCAACCATTCGCACGAGCCTCGAATCGAAATTGAGCACAAAACCCAAACCTGGAAACGCACGAGCATCACCTCCACGAAATCTGTCATCGCCTCACTTGCAAAATTCCGACCACCGTAAACACTGAAACTCCGGCTATGACCTTGTCCACGTCCAAGCTTTCATCCTTCAAGACCCCGCTGCACTCGATCCACTATAGAGGCTGTGATGATCGATTCTTTATGCGCAGAAGAAATTAGGTTTACAAACAATTCCGACCTCCTATGGCCACCACGGTGATCTATCCATTACCATGACAATTTTACCCTCACCTCTGTTAATCCTACTATCATCAGAAGGAAACTCGGCCTCCCATGTGCTCGAAATCACCAGAAAACTCTTAATTACCCATTTCTGGTCAAACCAGAAATGCATTCTAATCCCATCACTAAAATTTGTAATTTTAGTTTTATAAATCAAGTTTTAGTTCGAGCATTTAATTTATACACCTGGATTCGTAAAACATTTAAATTAAAATTTGACTTATTTAATTTGCACTGTTGTTTTATGAATTTCCAGAGTAAATACAGATTATTTCAACTTAAAACAAAATTTTAAACTATAACAAACATGGTTTAAAACTAAATACTAATAAAGATTTGATCAAGAGATTGATTCATGATTTAAGCTTTGAATCTGGAAACTTAAATCAGACAAAACATTCAAACACATAGCAAAGGCACACAACCAAATATTCATATACTTACAGAGATATACTTAAGCACATACTCACAAACACTAGATAAGCATGCCTCAGAGTTATATACTTAAACTATAAAAAAAATGTTATGTTACTCACATAAATATTTGGACAGAGAACACATCCAGGAGGCTATTGCTTAATCCTCTGTCAAAACTCCTTGCTTTTGATTAATGAAGTTGTTTAGGGATATGCTTTTATTTTCTTGCTTTCTGGTTTGCTAATTTTTGAAAGATAATGAACAAAGAACATTGCATATAAATACAAGCTAGACAAGCTTGTACAGGAAGGTGTAGTTTGTTCAGATTATATTTTGTTTTTATCAGGCAGATGTTTTTCAAAAGGAGGCTGAAATGCTTTATTAGATTTCTAATTGACTTATTTGTATGCTGAAATGAAAGTATTAAATGCCTTTGTACTTTTTGTTTACTCTTCATCTAATTAGTACATGTTGAAACTTAACTAAGCAGCATAATCTAAACTTCCTATATAAGATTCTTACATGTTTTGATTTATATATTATATGTACATATATACTTACTGCTTGTTCATCCTTAGCTTGTTCTAGCATACAAAACTTCACAGGCCTGTACATAATTTTTTTTCACTCTTTGCTCTTTTACTTGCCTGCATATTCACTTTTGTCTTGTATATAGATATTTATTTTGATGTTGGTAGATTTTCTTTTGCTTATTTATTCTACAGGTTATATACATATTATAAAATTGTTTTAATCATTGTTATAAATTTTAACTTAAGTATTTAGTTCTATTGCTTACTTTATTTTCTCTTTTATTTTTAAACTTTAACTATCAAATACTTAATTTGATGATTATTAATTTATTTTCATACTTATGTTAATATCATACATTTGATTTATACTTAAGTTTAATATATTTAAGACTTGTTTTATTTTAAACATGTTTGAAAGATGTTATTGAAAATTTACAAATCATAGCTTTCTTATCAAAATACACATATATAAATTTAAGAAAACAATATTTATTTATATTAAAAATCCATTTGTAAAACATTACATCATTAATATTGTTTAAATATAACTCATGATTAAATTAAAATAATTCATAAAAGAATTTGTCTTCTTATCTAATAAATTACTTATTTATTAGCTACATAAAAACAAAACAAACCTTCCTATTTAAATTTAAACTTAAGCTAAAATCAATTTTAAATAATTAAGTTTTTAGCTTGAGTATTAAAATCATATGGTTATTTATTCAATAGCTTAATATCAAATTAAATCCAATTTTTAATTTATCAAAAATATTAGAATAAGAAAACATGCCTATGTATATTAAATTTAAAACAAAGATTATCTATTTATAATATATACAGATATGTATACATTCAAATACAAAATAATTTATTAGCCTTTAAAGATAGATTATCAGTTTAAATATTTATTTTAAAGAAGATTATTAATTTTAATTCAAATTCATTATTAACATTATTGTCAAATCAATTAAATTTTGACATAGATTATTAAATTGTTATTGTCAAAATTTCCGGGATATCACATTCCTTCCCCCTTAAAAGAATTTCGTCCCCGAAATTTAAAACAAAGGTAATTTAATAATTTAATTAAAGATTTAATATTGAAATACAAGCATATATCAATCATATGCTAATAATCATAACAACCAATTCATCCAATCTACAAATCTAATTGTCCAGATAAAATTTCTTAATAGAATTTTCTCGAGTTTCCCCAAGTATAAATATTGGGATACTCTCTCTACAGAATCCAAACAATCAATATTACTAAGCTACTGAGTTTCTACTCATCTGGATCTACAAAACAAAACAGGATATCAGACTACAGATAAGTCTGACTCAACAACCAATACTCTCTGAACTGCTGACTCTACAATCAAAGATAGCTCTTACACGTACTCCCTCAGAGATACGTGAAACACAACGAATTCCAGTTATCCAAACTGACAATTCAATCCTGAAACTAAACACTTATTCACAAAACTCTTCGGACGATTCTGTGCTACCTACATCTTTCCTGATCAGCACAACACTTGCTGATGCCCCCAGAAACAAATTGAACCAAAGACAATCCAACACAATGATCTTTCCAAGATTGACTAAAACTCAGAACACAAACTCAATTCCAAAATCAAGAGACTGATCTTACTTCTTCTCATATGGACAGATAATACAGATGCATTCCAATCTGGTCTTAAGGTTCTGAAAATTTTCCAGTAGAAACTCTCTAATCCAAAACACTGCAAATTCTAGTTGTTTCCACACCTAATAGCTGCCACCATGCTTCCACTGCGCTACTCTGACTGAGCAGATGAAAATGTTGATGATGATCTCGAGGACAAACTGGACAACATATCTTAGAACTATGGTTCAACAGATCCTTTAAAGAAACTCAGAAGTTCCTCCAAAACTCGAGCTGCTTCACCAACTCATTTTTCCAAAAATAATCTTATTGAACCATCGGTACCACTCCTGGAATCCAGTCGATACCAAACTCAATCTCCAGATACGGACAAAATTCTAACTTCCTGAAGACATCCAGAAAAATCAGATAACCCAAGAGAACACTCAACAGTCGCAAGTCACCTTTGCGATCAATCTAGCCCACTACCAAAGAAAAACTGTTCTCTCTTTACCAAATAGAACAGCCTACGCTTAATTAGCCAATCCATCAAAGAAACGGAACCACACTGTTGTTTCTGAACTCCACTGCTGATGCAGAAGTCAAAAACTTCCTTGCCAACACACCAATTGCCAAGAAATTCCTAATCCAGTGCTCTTCGAGAAACTCGGACCTCGAACCAAACAGAAACATTCTACTGAACTCAGTCACAACACCGAAGCAGACACGCTACCTTAACTTGTTTCAAAGAAACATCTTCGGAGAATTCCATAGTCACTGTGTCTCATCACACGGCTACTACATCCTGAGGTAAGATATTCGGACTTACTCATGCCAAACCGATAGGTCCAAACTCGAGCTCATCCAAACTTACGCTCAAAAATGAACTCCGAACCTTAACAGGTTTCCTTCAGAGATCAATGAAATCCTTACACCACCCAAAGCTCACTTGAAACGGTAATAGGTCTACAGTTTCGACAAATATACTTCCAACCTTAAATATTCAAACTCCAACCATTGGTAGTCGTGTTACACACACCACTACCCTATCTACCCTTATAACTTATATTGGAAAACCCGGACAGGTAACCCAATAAATAGGTAGAAATAAATATAAATATATATATATATATATATACTACAAAATTACAAATACGCTCTCTCAACATAGAAATCACTCAAGAGCCTAGGTATTCACTCAAACTAGCGCTCTGATACCAATTGTGACGACCCGGGTTCCTGACCCCAGAAATCCGGTTCATCTTGAAGAAAGAAAGGGATGAGAAAATAGAAAAGATAGAGAAGAAAGAACAACAACATCAGAATCTCACAGTGGAATGGAACAAAATATAATAGATCACATAACTATTACATAATTTTACATATATCAGAGTTAACACATCACATACTAGACAATTATAAACACCTGTCTAGTTAATACAACACAACTCAAACAAATAACCCAAAGATACCAACACAGCGGAACTATATATATATCTACAACGCTGAAGCCTCCTGCTCCTTTGCTCCTCCGGAATTCGTCAAAGCTAACCTGAATCCCTTGGCTACCCGTAAAAAATTTGGGTACCCGAGAGTTTATGAAAAACAAAAATAAACTCCGGGTCAGACATGGGTCTGGTATGAGTAACAGGTTAAAGTTGCTTAACTTTGAAAAACATTTGAAAACAAAAGGTATCACATAAGACTTCCTACGAATAAATATGGTAAGTTTTTACCTTACGCTAACCAAATCATTTAATAGGAAATTCTGTGATATTATAATAGTGTCTAGGGTTTTCAAGTAAATATGAAATAGCCGAAATTGTTACATTATTAAATTCCAGCTACTAGCCACAAAAGTGGGTAATACAATCAAAACCGTTGGCACTTATTGGATTGTGGATTCCATACAATGGCAGGGCTACTGGGGTACCGCCCGTCACAGTACGTGGCCTAGATCAACGTACCGAGGAGTACGCCCGCTCCCCTGCAACACAAGGCCGGAACCATTCCTTACTGAACAGTCCCGAACAAGACAACCCCGACAGTTGGAGCTCACAACTGTCCACACAGCCGAATAAAAAGGGACATCTAGACAGGGGAAAGTCTTGTCCTGCTTGGGCATGACCCACCTAACCTTGCTGCACCTCCCCTGTTTTAGCCATTCCCGGTTGATGAGGCCTGAGGCTACGATTACCTTTAAAGGACACATTTCTTAGAATGCTCATCGCCCACCTGACGATGTTTTGAAAGCATTCAATCCATACAAGTTCATTCCGGGTTCGAACGAAACCGAAGGCATTATCCCGTTACACTCATTTTGGAATCACCTTCAGAGTTGACGACGGTAACCCTTGCATTCGGAATCTTCACTTGAGCATTTACGACCTAACGTTAATTTGGATCGACGTGGTTTTCGGACTTCCAGATATGGAAAACCCGATCCCGGTCTCATCGAAATCCAAAAAGTATCTTTTAAGGCCAAGTTGTTTTAAAGTTTAAACAATACGATTCAATTTATCCATATACACACAGATAATCACTTCATCATCATCAACAGATAAATCATATTATCATCACAAACAGATAATAAATATCATCATACTTAAATCAAAGCTTCCATATTACACAGCATAAATATCACATATCCGAGATCTCAAATCATTCAAGGTAAATGATATCATCCATCCATACATAAGCAATCATATCAGCCATAATTAATTTAAAATGAATTAAATTAATTACTTACATCTTTAACTAAATTTAAAGTAAATTAAATTAATTACTATACCATTATAACTCTTGCTTATTTAATTGTAATCAATTTATCAATCGATTAATAAATTCATTTCACTTCATCACACTTGACTAATTAACATTTAATTATATTCAAGTAATCATCCTTTAATTATTTTCACAAATTAATTATCTTGTCCAAATATAGAAATTAACCTTACATTACCAACATTACATTACTTCTTAATTACTCTAATTAATTACTCTTAATTACTTATCATCGATTAATTAATCTAAATTTATCATCCCATCATTAATTATATCAATTAATGATTTCTAATTACATTTTAAATAATTCCCTGTTTTAAATTAATTACCTTAAGTAATTAATCTTCAACTAAACCACATTTATTAATCACCTCTGATTAATATCATTCAGTAATTAACTTCCTTTAATTACTCCATTAAATAAATTAATTACTCCTTAATTAATTATCTCTAATTAATCCACCGATTAATTATACAAGTAATTATACTCAAATTACTTTCACTATTAATCATTCTTGGTAATTACATCCAGTAATTATCATTAATTACTTCCCTAAGTAATTATACTTATCTCACCATCATATGATTATTTAAATTAATTAAACTTAATTAACTAACTTAAACAATTCATATGAAACTGAATTAATTACAATGAGTAATTAATTCCATAATTACTTCCATTTAGTAATTATGCTTAACAATCCACAATTGCTTATTTTAAATAATAATTTAATTAATTATTAAAATTAATCCCATTAATTGATTATTTCATAATCTTAGTTAATGACCTTCATTATCTATTTACAATTCTTTAATTACTTTTCCTAAAGTAATTAACTAAAATTTATTTTCAATTACATTTTAAATTAGTCTTAATAACTCATTAATTAATCCTTAATTAATTCTTTAATTGATTACTAATCATTAATTAAAAATCAATCCATATTTAATCAATGATTCTTAATTACAAATTGATTTACCTTAAATTAATTAACTTATATCTCATTTAAATAAATTTAAACTCTTAATTTCTAAGTTAATTAATTCTAGTAATTAATTATTCATTTAGTTAACTTAAGAATTACAAATCCTTAAGTCTTAAAAATCTTTTTCTATTAAATGATCAACTTATCAAGGCATTTAAAACAATTTAATTTACATTTCCTTTTAAATTTCATTTAGGATTTAAAATGAAATGAAATTAATCTTAATAAGTTTAAAACAATTCCAACTCCTTTTTATTTTACAACTAAAAGAATAATTTTCTTAAAATGGAAGATTGAAAGAATTTAAACACGATTTTATTTAAAATTCACTTTATCATTCAAATTTGTTTAAAACAAATTTTAAATTTAAAAACTTTTTTAAAAAAAAAACTGAGATTCAAACAACTTTCGAAACCAACTTAACTTGGTTTCAACCTTGTTTAAATATCTATTTTTCATTTAAAAAAAACCTAGTTTTAAAAATTTTATAAAACTTACAAGTTTTAAAAGCTGTAGCTAAAATACCTGAGATAAACAAAAACTTCTTCGAGCAAAACCCCAAATTTCTTCGAGTCAACACTCGAATCACTCGAGTGAAACTTGAGCAACGATCCCTTTTTTTAAAGTGGTTACAAATAATTTAAAATTTTAAAACCTTATTCTATTTTAACTGAGATTCAAATTTACTTAAACCAAATTTGAACTTGAACTTGAACTCATTTTAAACTTACTTTCCATTTAAAACCAGCTTTTAACTTTTATTTAAAAAGAATCCCAAACTGGAAACAGGTTTGCTGTAAAACCTGATGCAAGCAAGACAACCCGAGACACCCCGGATGACTTCGAGTTCAATACCCTGCTTACCCGAGAAAAATACTATCAACTTCGAGTTCAAGCACTATATAACTCGAGACCCAAAGAAAATTTCCCAGACCAAAACACAACAGGCTAACAAACCAAAAATTCCAGGACAAACACCATGCACGTGAACATGTACCCTTACCGGAGCTCCCTCCGATCATCGATGATCACTCCAACACATCGCCTAACCACGCAGCAACCCACAACGATCACCCAACCATTCGCACGAGCCTCGAATCGAAATTGAGCACAAAACCCAAACCTGGAAACGCACGAGCATCACCTCCACGAAACCTGTCATCGCCTCACATGTAAAATTCCGACCACCGTAAACACTGAAACTCCGGCTATGACCTTGTCCACGTCCAAGCTTTCATCCTTCAAGACCCCGCTGCACTCGATCCACTATAGAGGCTGTGATGATCGATTCTTTATGCGCAGAAGAAATTAGGTTTACAAACAATTCCGACCTCCTATGGCCACCACGGTGATCTATCCATTACCATGGCAATTTTACCCTCACCTCTGTTAATCCTACTATCATCAGAAGGAAACTCGGCCTCCCATATGCTCGAAATCACCTGAAAACTCTTAATTACCCATTTATGGTCAAACCAGAAATGCACTCTAATCCCATCACTAAAATTTGTAATTTTAGTTTTATAAATCAAGTTTTAGTTCGAGCATTTAATTTATACACCTGGATTCGTGAAACATTTAATTTAAAATTTGACTTATTTAATTTGCACTGTTGTTTTATGAATTTCCAGAGTAAATACAGATTATTTCAACTTAAAACAAAATTTTAAACTATAACAGACATATTTGGTTTAAAACTAAATACTAATAAAGATTTGATCAAGAGATTGATTCATGATTTAAGCTTTGAATCTGGAAACTTAAATCAGACAAAACATTCAAACACATAGCAAAAGCACACAACCAAATATTCATATACTTACAGAGATATACTTAAGCACATACTCGCAAACACTAGATAAGCATGCCTCAGAGTTATATACTTAAACTATAAAAAAAAATTGTTATGTTACTCACATAAATATTTGGACAGAGAACACATCCAGGAGGCTATTGCTTAATCCTCTGTCAAAACTCGTTGCTTTTCATTAATGAATTTGTTTAGGGATATGCTTTTATTTTCTTGCTATCTGGTTTGCTAAGTTTTGAAAGATAATGAACAAAGAACATTGCATATAAATACAAGCTAGACAAGCTTGTACAGGAAGGTGTAGTTTGTTCAGATTGTATTTTGTTTTTATCAGGCAGATATTTTTCAAAAGGAGGCTGAAATGCTTTATTAGATTTCGAATTGACTTATTTGTATGCTGAAATGAAAGTATTAAATGCCTTTGTACTTTTTTTTTACTCTTTATCTAATTAGTACATGTTGAAACTTAACTAAGCAGCATAATCTAAACTTCCTATATAAGATTCTTGCATGTTTTGATTTATATATTATATGTACATATATACTTACTGCTTATTCATCCTTAGCTTGTTCTAGCATACAAAACTTCACAGGCCTGTACATAATTTTTTTAACTCTTTGCTCTTTTACTTGCCTGCATATTCACTTTTGTCTTGTATATAGATATTTATTTTGATGTGGGTAGATTTTCTTTTGCTTATTTATTCTACAGGTTATATACATATTATAAAATTGTTTTAATCATTGTTATAAATTTTAACTTAAGTATTTAGTTCTATTGCTTACTTTATTTTCTCTTTTATTTTTAAACTTTAACTATCAAATACTTAATTTGATGATTATTAATTTATTTTCATACTTATGTTAATATCATACATTTGATTTATACTTAAGTTTAGTATATTTAAGACTTGTTTTATTTTAAACATGTTTGAAAGATGTTATTTCAAATTTACAAAGCATAGCTTTCTTATCAAAATACACATATATAAATTTAAGAAAACAATATTTATTTATATTAAAAATCCATTTGTAAAACATTACATCATTAATATTGTTTAAATATAACTCATGATTAAATTAAAATAATTCATAAAAGAATTTGTCTTCTTATCTAATAAATTACTTATTTTATTAACTACATAAAAACAAAACAAACCTTTCTATTTAAATTTAAACTTAAGCTAAAATCAATTTTGAATAATTAAGTTTTTAGCTTGAGTATTAAAATCATATGGTTATTTATTCAATATCTTAATATCAAATTAAATCCAATTTTTAAATTATCAAAAATATTAGAATAAGAAAACATGCCTATGTATATTAAATTTAAAACAAAGATTATCTATTTATAATATATACAGATATGCATACATTCAAATACAAAATAATTTATTAGCCTTTAAAGATAGATTATCAGTTTAAATATTTATTTTGAAGAAGATAATTAATTTTAATTCAAATTCATTATTAACATTATTGTCAAATCAATTAAATTTTGACATAGATTATTAAATTGTTATTGTCAAAATTTTCGGGATATCACACCTAACCATCAACCACCATTATAAATCATCAGACCTTGCCATCAAGTTCGCCTCGTCGTTCTCCACAGTTTCCCCCATGACCGCACGTTTCCATCACCCTCCTTGCCTCGTTATTCCACACGAAACTTCCTTAAACCCTAATATTTGATCGACCTGCTTCTATGATCAACCAGAAATTCCAGCGCCATTTTTCTCGAATTCCTCCTCGACCTATACTCCTCCCATCCCATTATCTTGTACTGAAATATCCCCCATCGCCAGCAAATGCCAAATTTTCGAGCTACGATCAACTAGGTGATTCCCAACATTCCTAGCTTTAAAAATCACAAAATCCATTCCAAAAATCAAAATTTCGAGACTCGTATTCGTTCATGAATTCAAATCTTGAAATTTAATATTTGATTTTTCTGTCTAAAAATAATTCTACTGTAGTATCTTGATTTTCGGAGATTATACTTGTTATTTAAACTTAAAATAATTTTTAAAAATCGATCTTAGTTTCTACTAACAAGTTTTCTTTAGAAATCATCACATAATACTGATTGTATAATGAGGTATGAATTTTATAGTGTATTGATGAGCCAGAAAAAAATAATAACAGAGCCTGTTAGTCATGAATAACAACATAGTAGATTGATTTTTAAATCCAAGTAAACATATTTGTGCAACGTATATATATTCACCAACTCTACTCAGATCCCACATGCATCAATTAAATATGAACTCTGAAATTTTTAACAGTTCAGTTTACTCACATGCAAATTTGGAAAATAGAAGAAATAAGAACTGTTTACTCACTTATTTTTATATATGCAGAGCAATTTCTTTAAATTTGAAAAATACTTTGATGTGCTTTGCTGTTGAAGGTGAATCCCTCTGCATGCCCTTTAATTTTTGATTAAAACTTGTTATTGAACTTGATGGATTGCAGGTTGAAAATTTGCAGGTTGAAGTAGAACTTTAATTTGCAGAAGATTTGAATCCCCTTTGAAATCCAGGTTGGATTTGCAGTTTTCTTAAAAAAAATGCAGATTTGATCATTGCTCCAAATTCGCTATTTAGTTTAAATCTCAGTTTTAATTTCAGATTTGAGAAAGTAAATTTCTGGTTTTAAGAAAGATTTCTGTTTTGCCATTAATTTGAAAAAAAATAAAGAAAAGGGGAAACAAACTTCTTTATGTTTAAAATTTTCAAATAAAAGAAAAAGAAAAGCCACTTGTTATCTTAAGACTATTAAAATGCTTACAAGTGTTATTAGCATGTTTTAAATGTTTTACACATGTAAGAAACAAGTAAATTTGTGTTTATCTCCTTATTTGATTTTTAATTATATTTTACAAGTGTTATAAAATGTTTTATTAATGTTTTTAATAAATGATTTACAAATGTTATTAATGTTTTTCAAATGTTATTTTCTTATTTAAAATTTATGTAAGTTATGAATGAAATTATGAAATATTTATATGATTACAAAATGTGTATGCTTATCTTTTAAATAAACAAGCTTTAAATTTTAGTAAATATACAAAAGTGGTTTTACGTTAACAATTTATAAATTATTTACGCTTTTGAATCAATTTATATAACATATGTTTAAAAGTTGAGAAATTTATTTTAACTCATTATATAAAAATTTTAAAACGATTTATCTTATGATAAAATTAAAATGAAAGGCCATTGAAAACAATTGAAAGTGAACTTTAAATACAATTTTTAATTTAAACAAAGATCTTCTATTTACAATATATATCAAATACACACACACACACACACACACACACACACACTTGTATATGAACACACTTGAAATTTTCAACATTATTACATTGCACATTATTATTTATACCTAAATTTACTATAAGATATATCATCTCCATATATTTTATTTGTTCGATCTATAAATCCATATTTTCAAAAATTAAATTCAGTTACATTATCAATTACAGATATTCTGAAATTTCGGATTATCACATTACTTCCCCCTTAGAATCTTTTCGTCCTAGAAAAGGAACGAAGCAAGAATTTATTAAAATGCTTATTATTAGAGAAATTATTCTTTGAAAAACTTTTTAAAACACTTTTAAGATCTACATAATATTACAAAACAGTTTTTATAAAATATATTTTTTATAACTCGATGTCTTAACAGGTTCATCCTTGTTCTCATAGAAATTCGGTCATACGTTGATTAGGCGTAGGACTGAAAATCTATAAGTACTTAGCAGACCCATTTTAACACCTGGTGAAAATACTTGGAACATAATTTTATTGAAAATTTCGAAAACATTTTTGAAAATAGAGGAAATATCTTTGGCGAGAATGCTCTGGAAATCATCACCCCCATCCATGGTCGCAGTTACATTCCTGGGTTACGTTGTCGTCATAGCAAAAGTCCATGTAACTGCAGACTCTCCACGGCCTCTCGATTACGCCATAGATCCCACACGACAGATCGCGGTTACATTCCAAGATTACGTTGCCATCGCAGCAAAAGTCCATGTAACTACAGGCTCTCAACGGCCTCTGATTTTCGCTGTCAAAGTGAAACTTCTCCACTCCTACATAAGTCGCAGTCTACCGATATAAAATCAAAAAGCAGACTGTTGGCCCTCAGCCGCACACACGACTTTCGCTATGTTATACCATAGGTCGCAGTCTACCATAGAAAATCAAACGCTGACTGTTGGCTCTCAACGACACACACGACTTTCGCTATGGTATACTCTACTCATAATCTCCATGAACTAGTTTTGTCCGGACCCCTCACAGGATCAACTTTAGAAACCCCCCCCCCTTGGGGCTCAAGGCAGCACCACCTTGTGGTACTCCTGAGAAGTTCATTTCAAGGGAGCGCCTTTTTCCCCAGAGCCATCATCAAAACATTTTATACTATACACATATAGTATCTTTAAATCATACACCTAGTATGATCTCATACAAAGCTTCTTTACAAAATCGATTATTCTAAAATCAATAATTCTTAAACTAGGCTTTCCAAATTCTCATATTGATTTTACTCAAAAGCCTTTCCAAATCCAAAGGTTCCTAAAACCTTTTCTAAAATCCTCATAAGATCCTTTATATATATATATATATATATATATATATATATATATACAGATATATATAATTTTTAAAACCTTGGATCATTTCAAACTTGTATAAAACTCCTTTTATACTTCAAACATTTTCAAAAACCCTTTTAATCTGGCGAAAGATTCAACAAGGGGAATTTCATTTTATAAAACAAAGATATTTAACTTTGTTTACTCAAAATCAAATATTCAAATTTGATTACTCCTTCCAACATCATTTTTTTAGTCAAATCCGTACGATGTACACATATCATTCGTACGCTATACCAATCTGATCGCTCACTCGACCACACAATTTCATTTCCGAACTAGTATCGTCCACCCGACTTCCTAGTGCGGACACAGATCTGGTTTCTTGATCAGAACCGTCATTCTCCTTGCATAGCCTGACTATGATAGAGAATATCCAGAACCAATCAACAATCCATATCCAGGTTCGCCGTCGAAAATCGAGTGAAAAAATCCCAACTCGGATCGACATAATTATCTCGAAATTCTGTGCTCGGATCTGGATCAAATCACTATGCGAATAGAATAACATACGTACACCTTACGTATTTATCTTTATTGGTTATTAGCTAAACCAATTCCATTTCTATTCACATTCACTTGATTTTCATTCACTTACTCACAATTGCTTCAATCCATTTGGATTATCACTTCTATTCTTATTTCGATTGGGTATTTAACCAACAACGGTCTGAACTCCGACCAGTTTATTTAGAAAATAGCTTGAAAAAAATTGAAAATAGATACGTAGTTGGAAAATAATTACTAGTTTGTAAAATAGGTGTAAAATAGTTAGAAAATAGTTAAAATAATTATAGAAATTTTAGATAATTGCAAAACAATAGTAAGGTAGTAATTAGTTTTGTAAAATAGTTGAAATACAGTAATTAGTTTATAAAACAGTTGGAAAATTGTTAAACAGTTTCAAAAAATAATGGTAATACAAGTATAAGATAGTTTGGCTTTTTAAAAGAAATGTTGTATATATAATGAATAGCTTGGAAAAATAGGTTTATATTAAAACAATTTATATTAAAATTGGTCTGGAGTCAAAACTGCTCCATTCTCGTCGATTCAGTTTAAATCCCCTTTTCCATTTAAATTGACCCAATTTCAATTTAAATAACATCAATTTCCATTGAAATTGATTCAACCCCAATTCAAGTTGAACTAACCACAGTTTCTTTCCAAATTTAACTATATTCAACCTTGATCTCGAATTCTACCCATTCAAATAAATTTTAATTTAACTAGTTCCAATTTCAATTCATTACAACTCCAGTTTGAATTAATCCCAATTTCATAATCCATTTCCAAATCAAGTTTAATTATTCTTGATTTCCTCCCAAATTCAATTCAAATTCCATTTGAATTTAAAACCATACAACTTTAATTATAATTTCAGATTATTCAAATAAATTTGGACTAGTTTCAAATTGAATCCACTTTCAAATCATTTAGATTTCTATAAGAATTAATTCCAATTCCCATTTTAATTTTATACTTATACATCTTCAATCACAATTGCAATTAATTCAAATCAATTTCAATTTTAACTAATTTCAATTCAAATTCCAAATTTAAACCATCTTGAATTATATAAATTCGAGTTAAATTTTTGTTGATTAAATACTTTAAATCAAATCAACTTATATCTGTAATCCGTTTAATTTAGAAATCAAACTCCATTTTTAATTTATTTCAAAGTTCAAATAATTCAAACCCTTTTTAAACAACTACATCTTTGAAATTCAATTTATCATCAAATTTAAATTTTGAAATCAAATTCTTGAAGTTTTATCTTAAACATTCAAATCTTAAGTCCAAAATGATTCCATTTTACCTTAATAATGGATATATTACCATACCCATTTTGAGATCACATAAATTTCCAATTTAAATTAATCATTTAACTTCCCAAGTTAAATTTCAATTTCATATTGGAATTCTCAAATCAGGTAGTCCTTTCAACTTATTTAACTTCCTCTAAGTTAAATTCAATTCACTTAATTCAGTCAAATTCACACAATTTGAATTCCCATTCAAATTTCAACATCTATAAGTTCAAAAACTTATCACTTTGGGTTTTCAAATCTCATTCCTAATTTAAAACTCGATATTTAGAGTTTATCTCAAACCACCTTTGGTATTATGTATATCCACCTATATACATATTAATTTCTTTTACATACCAAGTTACACTTTAAAAATTTTAAACCACCTTGGGTTTTTTAATTCCAAACAAATTTATTTAAATTTTCAAACAACTCTTGTTTGAAATAGGACCATTTCATTCAAATGCATTAAATAATATTATTTATTATTCCTTTTAATAATTTGAAAACAAATTTCAAATGTTTTTAAATCTTAAGATTCAAACTCACAATTTAGGTCAACTTCGATTTCAATTTATATCCCATACTTATCTAAATGGTTTACTTCCTTAAAAGATTTCATTATTACCTTATTCTGAAATCCTTCCCAAATTCACGAATTAAATTTCAGTTTGAATTTATTTCAAACTTATCTTTATTCAATTTCAATTTCAGATTGGTTGTGTTCTATTACTTCTCAATTTAATTCCAATAATTTTAACAACCAATTCCCTTATTAGAAAGAAATATTGCTTTATACATCAAATATGTTCTTATATAAAATCATTTAAAATCTTTATATAAGAAAATAACAAGTACGCTCTCATATATATATATACACACACTCAACTCATTCTAGGGTACCACTTACCCTATTCTTAATGAGTAATTCCACCAGAGCCAAGGTTCTAGCTTAACCTCGCTCTGATACCAAATGTAACGACCCGGAAATTTCGATCTCGAAAGTTCCAGATAGTTAGGAAAAGAAGAAGAGATAGAAGAAAAAGAAACAGAAAACCAAACCCAAAATCTCACATACGCAGCGGATAAAATTAATATCACATAAATAATAGTTACACAAAGGAAACTGTACTTGTCAAATTACACTTTATTATATATCAGAGTTACAACAGATTTACAATCACAGAACAGATAAATCAATCTGTTTCAGATACTATAATATATCACATCATAAGCTCTCCATAAGTTCCTGCTCTCCAGCTCGCCTCCAGAGTTCCAGAACGTCCTTACCTGAAAATCTGTAATACTCGGTCTGACCCGAGCATTACATCGAAATAACACCCGAGTCAGGCTGGAAACCAGCATGAGTAATCCACCTAACAAGCAATACCAATACATAAAAGTATTTAAAAATTCCGGGTAACTCATACCTTTCTACGAGTTCTTACTTACCATAGTCAATACACATCATACATTCATATCTAGGCATTATTACTTAAATTAAATGACCAAGCTTACATTATAATTCCATCCCAACCTATTCATTCCAAGGTCAAATTCCGTAAAGAATCTTTGTAGATTACAAATGGAAGTGGGTTCGGGTATTTGCTGATACCCGACCCCGGCCTCTTCGAATTCAAGATTATCTCAAATTCGAGTTGTAGTTTTAAACAATACAATACATAATCAGGGTATCGTAATCACACCACAATACAATTAGATAGATAACTCACATTATCACAACACATCTAAATCTCTCAACAACAACTCAAGTCATCCAATATCATTTAATCGTCTATAAACAATATTTATTAGGAATATAATTCCTAATTAATTTAATCCTCATTAAATTAATCACCGGCTTTAATTACTTGGATTACCTTAGTCCTACTTACTTAACATTAATTATTCAATTAAATTTTTTTATCTATCTTAATTAATCACCCTTGACTAATTATTCTTTAATTGCAATAAGTAATCAATTCTTAATTAATTACGCACAAATATATTTACCTTCACCCTCTATAATAAATAATCCCTTAATTGCTCTTATAAAGTAATTAACAATGATTTATCTTAAATAATTCCTCAAATTAGCCATTCTATAATCACTTGTATGGATTAATTACCCTTTAGTTAATCACACTCACTAACTACTCCCATTTATTAGTTTCCTTAATCACTCAATCCTTAATTAATTTCTCTACATAATTAATTCTTAATTATTTAATCTTTAATTACTAAATCAATCTTATCATCAAAACCATAATTAACTTTTAGGATAAACCATTTTCTTAATTAATGACTTGATTATCATTATCATTATCCTATAAAATTTAAAACATTTATCTTTGATTACACTTAATTTTATTTATGAATTAAGTTTAAAACAACTTTATAAAAAATTTAACTTAACCAATTCATGTTTAAACAAATTATAAAACTTCCTTAAATCATTTGTTTTAAACATTGATTATATAAAGAATAGATTCTAAGACATAGATTGAAAACTAGATTCATTTGACATCTTAACATTTACTTTTTTTTTAAATTTAAAACTGTTAAATTATACTTTGGGTCCAACCCTCAAAACTTTCGAGCCAAATTCTCACCTTTTTCGTGAGACTCGCATGAAAGCCGTGACCAAGAAAACTTCTTTTTTTTCTTTGCCCTGATTCTCGGCTTATTCCTTCATCCCTGAATCTTGCCAACACAGCTTTCTTTCTTCTCTTAATTACTTCTTTCCTTACCTCCGGCCCAATTACCTACTTCGGCCCATCTTCCTTCCTCTCCATCTTTCCCAGTATTCTCTTCCTCACTTCACGAGTAAACAAGCGAACATGCACACGATTCTTGCATATCCATTATTCGCATACACATTCGCCGGAAGCCGAGTTAGTCGCCGCCGCTGATTCCCACAAGTTCGCCTTCGATTACTCACCATGTTCGACCACTTGAATCAACAGTTACCATCGTTGCTCGAGAAAAACATACTTTACCCAAATCAGTAGCCAAGGTCGACCGAAACAAACCCTCGCCTGACCATCAACCACCATTATAAATCATCAGACCTTGTCATCAAGTTTGCCTTGTCGTTCTCCACAGTTTCCCCTATGACCGCACGTTTCCATCACCCTCCTTGCCTCGCTATTCCACACGAAACTTCCTTAAACCTTAATATTTGATTGACCCGCTTCTATGATCAACCAGAAATTCCAGCGCCATTTTTCTCGAATTCCTCCTCGACCTATGCTCCTCCCATCCCATTGTCTTGTACTAAAATGTCCCCCATCGCCAGCAAATGCTAAATTTTCGAGCTCCGATCAACTAGGTGATTCCCAACATTCCTAGCTTTAAAAATCACAAAATCCATTCCAAAAATCAAAATTTCGAGACTCGTACTCGTTCATGAATTCAAATCTTGAAATTTAATATTTGATTTTTCTGTCTAAAAATAATTCTACTGTAGTATCTTGATTTTTGGAGATTATACTTGTTATTAAAACTTAAAATAATTTTTAAAAATCGATATTAGTTTCTACTAACAAGTTTTCTTTAGAAATCATCACATAATACTGATTGTATAATGAGGTATGAATTTTATAGTGTATTGATGAGCCAGAAAAAAATAATAACAGAGCCTATTAGTCATGAATAACAACAGAGCAGATTGATTTTTAAATCAAAGTAAACATATTCGTGCAACGTATATATATTCACCTACTCTACTCAGATCCCACATGCATCAATTAAATATGAACTCTGAAATTTTTAACAGTTCAGTTTACTCACATGCAAATTTGGAAAATAGAAGAAATAAGAACTGTTTACTCACTTATTTTTATATATGCAGAGCAATTTCTTTAAATTTGAAAAATACTTTGATGTGCTTTGCTGTTGAAGGTGAATCCCTCTGCATGCCCTTTAATTTTTGATTAAAACTTGTTATTGAACTTGATGGATTGCAGGTTGAAAATTTGCATGTTGAAGTAGAACTTTAATTTGCAGAAGATTTGAATCCCCTTTGAAATCCAGGTTGGATTTGCAGTTTTCTTAAAAAAAATGCAGATTTGATCATTGCTCCAAATTCGCTATTTAGTTTAAATCTCAGTTTTAATTTCAGATTTGAGAAAGTAAATTTCTGGTTTTAAGAAAGATTTCTGTTTTGCCATTAATTTGAAAAAAAATGAAGAAAAGGGGAAACAAACTTCTTTATGTTTAAAATTTTCAAATAAAAGAAAAAGAAAAGCCACTTGTTATCTTAAGACTATTA
The DNA here is from genome assembly GCA_030765085.1 of Allium cepa. NCBI lineage: Eukaryota > Viridiplantae > Streptophyta > Magnoliopsida > Asparagales > Amaryllidaceae > Allium > Allium cepa. The sequence goes on along the minus strand of CM060940.1, from coordinate 403,342,010 downwards.
AAATGCTTACAAGTGTTATTAGCATGTTTTAAATGTTTTACACATGTAAGAAACAAGTAAATTTGTGTTTATCTCCTTATTTGATTTTTAATTATATTTTACAAGTGTTATAAAATGTTTTATTAATGTTTTTAATAAATGATTTACAAATGTTATTAATGTTTTTCAAATGTTATTTTCTTATTTAAAATTTATGTAAGTTATGAATGAAATTATGAAATATTTATATGATTACAAAATGTGTATGCTTATCTTTTAAATAAACAAGCTTTAAATTTTAGTAAATATACAAAAGTGGTTTTACGTTAACAATTTATAAATTATTTACGCTTTTGAATCAATTTATATAACATATGTTTAAAAGTTGAGAAATTTATTTTAACTCATTATATAAAAATTTTAAAACGATTTATCTTATGATAAAATTAAAATGAAAGGCCATTGAAAACAATTGAAAGTGAACTTTAAATACAATTTTTAATTTAAACAAAGATCTTCTATTTACAATATATATCAAATACACACACACACACACACACTTGTATATGAACACACTTGAAATTTTCAACATTATTACATTGCGCATTATTATTTATACCTAAATATACTATAAGATATATCATCTCCATATATTTTATTTGTTCGATCTATAAATCCGTATTTTCAAAAATTAAATTCAGTTACATTATCAATTACAGATATTCTGAAATTTCGGATTATCACATTACTTCCCCCTTAGAATCTTTTCGTCCTAGAAAAGGAACGAAGCAAGAATTTATTAAAATGCTTATTATTAGAGAAATTATTCTTTGAAAAACTTTTTAAAACACTTTTAAGATCTACATAATATTACAAAACAGTTTTTATAAAATATTTTTTTTATAACTCGATGTCTTAACAGGTTCATCCTTGTTCTCATAGAAATTCGGTCATACGTTGATTAGGCGTAGGACTGAAAATCTATAAGTACTTAGCAGACCCATTTTAACACCTGGTGAAAATACTTGGAACATAATTTTATTGAAAATTTCGAAAACATTTTTGAAAATAGAGAAAATATCTTTGGCGAGAATGCTCTGGAAATCATCACCCCTATCCATGGTCGCAGTTACATTCCTGGGTTACGTTGTCGTCATAGCAAAAGTCCATGTAACTGCAGACTCTCCACGGCCTCTCGATTACGCCATAGATCCCACACAACAGATCGCGGTTACATTCCAGGATTACGTTGCCATCGCAGCAAAAGTCCATGTAACTACAGGCTCTCAACGGCCTCTGATTTTCGCTGTCAAAGTGAAACTTCTCCACTCCTACATAAGTCGCAGTCTACCGATATAAAATCAAAAAGCAGACTGTTGGCCCTCAGCCGCACACACGACTTTCGCTATGTTATACCATAGGTCGCAGTCTACCATAGAAAATCAAACGCTGACTGTTGGCTCTCAACGACACACACGACTTTCGCTATGGTATACTCTACTCATAATCCCCAGGAACTAGTTTTGTCCGGACCCCTCACAGGATCAACTTTAGAAACCCCCCCCCCCTTTGGGGCTCAAGGCAGCACCACCTTGTGGTACTCCTGAGAAGTTCATTTCAAGGGAGCGCCTTTTTCCCCAGAGCCATCATCAAAACATTTTATACTATACACATATAGTATCTTTAAATCATACACCTAGTATGATCTCATACAAAGCTTCTTTACAAAATCGATTATTCTAAAATCAATAATTCTTAAACTAGGCTTTCCAAATTCTCATATTGATTTTACTCAAAAGCCTTTCCAAATCCAAAGGTTCCTAAAACCTTTTCTAAAATCCTCATAAGATCCTTTATATATATATATATATATATATATATATATATACAGATATATATAATTTTTAAAACCTTGGATCATTTCAAACTTGTATAAAACTCCTTTTATACTTCAAACATTTTCAAAAACCCTTTTAATCTGGCGAAAGATTCAACAAGGGGAATTTCATTTTATAAAACAAAGATATTTAACTTTGTTTACTCAAAATCAAATATTCAAATTTGATTACTCCTTCCAACATCATTTTTTTAGTCAAATCCGTACGATGTACACATATCATTCGTACGCTATACCAATCTGATCGCTCACTCGACCACACAATTTCATTTCCGAACTAGTATCGTCCACCCGACTTCCTAGTGCGGACACAGATCTGGTTTCTTGATCAGAACCGTCATTCTCCTTGCATAGCCTGACTATGATAGAGAATATCCAGAACCAATCAACAATCCATATCCAGGTTCGCCGTCGAAAATCGAGTGAAAAAATCCCAACTCGGATCGACATAATTATCTCGAAATTCTGTGCTCGGATCTGGATCAAATCACTATGCGAATAGAATAACATACGTACACCTTACGTATTTATCTTTATTGGTTATTAGCTAAACCAATTCCATTTCTATTCACATTCACTTGATTTTCATTCACTTACTCACAATTGCTTCAATCCATTTGGATTATCACTTCTATTCTTATTTCGATTGGGTATTTAACCAACAACGGTCTGAACTCCGACCAGTTTATTTAGAAAATAGCTTGAAAAAAATTGAAAATAGATACGTAGTTGGAAAATAATTACTAGTTTGTAAAATAGGTGTAAAATAGTTAGAAAATAGTTAAAATAATTATAGAAATTTTAGATAATTGCAAAACAATAGTAAGGTAGTAATTAGTTTTGTAAAATAGTTGAAATACAGTAATTAGTTTATAAAACAGTTGGAAAATTGTTAAACAGTTTCAAAAATAATGGTAATACAAGTATAAGATAGTTTGGCTTTTTAAAAGAAATGTTGTATATATAATGAATAGCTTGGAAAAATAGGTTTATATTAAAACAATTTATATTAAAATTGGTCTGGAGTCAAAACTGCTCCATTCTCGTCGATTCAGTTTAAATCCCCTTTTCCATTTAAATTGACCCAATTTCAATTTAAATAACATCAATTTCCATTGAAATTGATTCAACCCCAATTCAAGTTGAACTAACCACAGTTTCTTTCCAAATTTAACTATATTCAACCTTGATCTCGAATTCTACCCATTCAAATAAATTTTAATTTAACTAGTTCCAATTTCAATTCATTACAACTCCAGTTTGAATTAATCCCAATTTCATAATCCATTTCCAAATCAAGTTTAATTATTCTTGATTTCCTCCCAAATTCAATTCAAATTCCATTTGAATTTAAAACCATACAACTTTAATTATAATTTCAGATTATTCAAATAAATTTGGACTAGTTTCAAATTGAATCCACTTTCAAATCATTTAGATTTCTATAAGAATTAATTCCAATTCCCATTTTAGTTTTATACTTATACATCTTCAATCACAATTGCAATTAACTCAAATCAATTTCAATTTTAACTAATTTCAATTCAAATTCCAAATTTAAACCATCTTGAATTATATAAATTCGAGTTAAATTTTTGTTGATTAAATACTTTAAATCAAATCAACTTATATCTGTAATCCGTTTAATTTAGAAATCAAACTCCATTTTTAATTTATTTCAAAGTTCAAATAATTCAAACCCTTTTTAAACAACTACATCTTTGAAATTCAATTTATCATCAAATTTAAATTTTGAAATCAAATTCTTGAAGTTTTATCTTAAACATTCAAATCTTAAGTCCAAAATGATTCCATTTTACCTTAATAATGGATATATTACCATACCCATTTTGAGATCACATAAATTTCCAATTTAAATTAATCATTTAACTTCCCAAGTTAAATTTCAATTTCATATTGGAATTCTCAAATCAGGTAGTCCTTTCAACTTATTTAACTTCCTCTAAGTTAAATTCAATTCACTTAATTCAGTCAAATTCACACAATTTGAATTCCCATTCAAATTTCAACATCTATAAGTTCAAAAACTTATCACTTTGGGTTTTCAAATCTCATTCCTAATTTAAAACTCGATATTTAGAGTTTATCTCAAACCACCTTTGGTATTATGTATATCCACCTATATACATATTAATTTCTTTTACATACCAAGTTACACTTTAAAAATTTTAAACCACCTTGGGTTTTTTAATTCCAAACAAATTTATTTAAATTTTCAAACAACTCTTGTTTGAAATAGGACCATTTCATTCAAATGCATTAAATAATATTATTTATTATTCCTTTTAATAATTTGAAAACAAATTTCAAATGTTTTTAAATCTTAAGATTCAAACTCACAATTTAGGTCAACTTCGATTTCAATTTATATCCCATACTTATCTAAATGGTTTACTTCCTTAAAAGATTTCATTATTACCTTATTCTGAAATCCTTCCCAAATTCACGAATTAAATTTCAGTTTGAATTTATTTCAAACTTATCTTTATTCAATTTCAATTTCAGATTGGTTGTGTTCTATTACTTCTCAATTTAATTCCAATAATTTTAACAACCAATTCCCTTATTAGAAAGAAATATTGCTTTATACATCAAATATGTTCTTATATAAAATCATTTAAAATCTTTATATAAGAAAATAACAAGTACGCTCTCATATATATATACACACACACTCAACTCATTCTAGGGTACCACTTACCCTATTCTTAATGAGTAATTCCACCAGAGCCAAGGTTCTAGCTTAACCTCGCTCTGATACCAAATGTAACGACCCGGAAATTTCGATCCCGAAAGTTCCAGATAGTTAGGAAAAGAAGAAGAGATAGAAGAAAAAGAAACAGAAAACCAAACCCAAAATCTCACATACGCAGCGGATAAAATTAATATCACATAAATAATAGTTACACAAAGGAAACTGTACTTGTCAAATTACACTTTATTATATATCAGAGTTACAACAGATTTACAATCACAGAACAGATAAATCAATCTGTTTCAGATACTATAATATATCACATCAGAAGCTCTCCATAAGTTCCTGCTCTCCAGCTCGCCTCCAGAGCTCCAGAACGTCCTTACCTGAAAATCTGTAATACTCGGTCTGACCCGAGCATTACATCGAAATAACACCCGAGTCAGGCTGGAAACCAGCATGAGTAATCCACCTAACAAGCAATACCAATACATAAAAGTATTTAAAAATTCCGGGTAACTCATACCTTTCTACGAGTTCTTACTTACCATAGTCAATACACATCATACATTCATATCTAGGCATTATTACTTAAATTAAATGACCAAGCTTACATTATAATTCCATCCCAACCTATTCATTCCAAGGTCAAATTCCGTAAAGAATCTTTGTAGATTACAAATGGAAGTGGGTTCGGGTATTTGCTGATACCCGACCCCGGCCTCTTCGAATTCAAGATTATCTCAAATTCGAGTTGTAGTTTTAAACAATACAATACATAATCAGGGTATCGTAATCACACCACAATACAATTAGATAGATAACTCACATTATCACAACACATCTAAATCTCTCAACTACAACTCAAGTCATCCAATATCATTTAATCGTCTATAAACAATATTTATTAGGAATATAATTCCTAATTAATTTAATCCTCATTAAATTAATCACCGGCTTTAATTACTTGGATTACCTTAGTCCTACTTACTTAACATTAATTATTCAATTAAATTTTTTTATCTATCTTAATTAATCACCCTTGACTAATTATTCTTTAATTGCAATAAGTAATCAATTCTTAATTAATTACGCACAAATATATTTACCTTCACCCTCTATAATAAATAATCCCTTAATTGCTCTTATAAAGTAATTAACAATGATTTATCTTAAATAATTCCTCAAATTAGCCATTCTATAATCACTTGTATGGATTAATTACCCTTTAGTTAATCACACTCACTAACTACTCCCATTTATTAGTTTCCTTAATCACTCAATCCTTAATTAATTTCTCTACATAATTAATTCTTAATTATTTAATCTTTAATTACTAAATCAATCTTATCATCAAAACCATAATTAACTTTTAGGATAAACCATTTTCTTAATTAATGACTTGATTATCATTATCATTATCCTATAAAATTTAAAACATTTATCTTTGATTACACTTAATTTTATTTATGAATTAAGTTTAAAACAACTTTATAAAAAATTTAACTTAACCAATTCATGTTTAAACAAATTATAAAACTTCCTTAAATCATTTGTTTTAAACATTGATTATATAAAGAATAGATTCTAAGACATAGATTGAAAACTAGATTCATTTGACATCTTAACATTTACTTTTTTTTTTAAATTTAAAACTGTTAAATTATACTTTGGGTCCAACCCTCAAAACTTTCGAGCCAAATTCTCACCTTTTTCGTGAGACTCGCATGAAAGCCGTGACCAAGAAAACTTCTTTTTTTTCTTTGCCCTGATTCTCGGCTTATTCCTTCATCCCTGAATCTTGCCAACACAGCTTTCTTTCTTCTCTTAATTACTTCTTTCCTTACCTCCGGCCCAATTACCTACTTCGGCCCATCTTCCTTCCTCTCCATCTTTCCCAGTATTCTCTTCCTCACTTCACCAGTAAACAAGCGAACATGCACACGATTCTTGCATATCCATTGTGCGCATACACATTCGCCGGAAGCCGAGTTAGTCGCCGCCGCTGATTCCCACAAGTTCGCCTTCGATTACTCACCATGTTCGACCACTTGAATCAACAGTTACCATCGTTGCTCGAGAAAAACATACTTTACCCAAATCAGTAGCCAAGGTCGACCGAAACAAACCCTCGCCTGACCATCAACCACCATTATAAATCATCAGACCTTGTCATCAAGTTTGCCTTGTCGTTCTCCACAGTTTCCCCTATGACCGCACGTTTCCATCACCCTCCTTGCCTCGCTATTCCACACGAAACTTCCTTAAACCTTAATATTTGATTGACCCGCTTCTATGATCAACCAGAAATTCCAGCGCCATTTTTCTCGAATTCCTCCTCGACCTATGCTCCTCCCATCCCATTGTCTTGTACTAAAATGTCCCCCATCGCCAGCAAATGCTAAATTTTCGAGCTCCGATCAACTAGGTGATTCCCAACATTCCTAGCTTTAAAAATCACAAAATCCATTCCAAAAATCAAAATTTCGAGACTCGTACTCGTTCATGAATTCAAATCTTGAAATTTAATATTTGATTTTTCTGTCTAAAAATAATTCTACTGTAGTATCTTGATTTTCGGAGATTATACTTGTTATTAAAACTTAAAATAATTTTTAAAAATCGATATTAGTTTCTAGTAACAAGTTTTCTTTAGAAATCATCACATAATACTGATTGTATAATGAGGTATGAATTTTATAGTGTATTGATGAGCCAGAAAAAAATAATAACAGAGCCTATTAGTCATGAATAACAACAGAGCAGATTGATTTTTAAATCTAAGTAAACATATTCGTGCAACGTATATATATTCACCTACTCTACTCAGATCCCACATGCATCAATTAAATATGAACTCTGAAATTTTTAACAGTTCAGTTTACTCACATGCAAATTTGGAAAATAGAAGAAATAAGAACTGTTTACTCACTTATTTTTATATATGCAGAGCAATTTCTTTAAATTTGAAAAATACTTTAATGTGCTTTGCTGTTGAAGTTGAATCCCTCTGCATGCCCTTTAATTTTTGATTAAAACTTGTTGTTGAACTTGATGGATTGTAGGTTGAAATTTTGCAGGTTGGAGTAGAAATTTAATTTGCAGAAGATTTGAATCCCCATTTGAAATCCAGGTTGGATTTGCAGTTTTCTTAAAAAAAATGCAGATTTGATCATTGCTTCAAATTTGCTATTTAGTTTAAATCTCAGTTTTAATTTCAGATTTGAGAAAGTAAATTTTTGGTTTTAAGAAAGATTTCTGTTTTGCCATTAGTTTGAAAAAAAAATGAAGAAAAGGGGAAACAAACTTCTTTATGTTTAAAATTTTCAAATAAAAGAAAAAGAAAAGCCACTTGTTATCTTAAGACTATTAAAATGCTTACAAGTGTTATTAGCATGATTTAAATGTTTTACACATGTAAGAAACAAGTAAATTTGTGTTTATCTCCTTATTTGATTTTTAATTATATTTTACAAGTGTTACAAAATGTTTTATTAATGTTTTTAATAAATGATTTACAAATGTTATTAATTTTTTTCAAATGTTATTTTCTTATTTAAAATTTATTTAAGTTATGAATGAAATTATGAAATATTTATATGATTATAAAATGTGTATACTTATCTTTTAAATAAACAAGCTTTAAATTTTAGTAAATATACAAAAGTGGTTTTACGTTAACAATTTATAAATTATTTATGCTTTTGAATCAATTCATATAACATATGTTTAAAATTTGAGAAATTTATTTTAACTCGTTATATAAAAATTTTAAAACTGTTTATCTTATGATAAAATTAAAATGAAAGGCCATTGAAAACAACTGAAAGTGAACTTCAAATTCAATTTTTATTTTAAACAAAGATCTTCTATTCACAATATATATATATATATATATATATATATATATATATATTTATACTTGTATATGAACACTCTTGAAATTTTCAACATTATTACATTGCACATTATTATTTATACCTAAATTTACTATAAGATATATCATCTCCATATATTTTATTTGTTCGATCTATAAATCAGTATTTTCAAAAATTAAATTCAGTTACATTATCAATTACAGATATTCTGAAATTACGGGTTATCACAATTTAAATAGAAGTGGAAATTGGAAATTGATTGGAAATGGAGTTAGGAATTGAACAGTTTGGCTCTGAACTATTTTTTTTCAAATAAATTATTTTACCATAAACTTTTTAAATCTATTTTCCTAGCTATTTACTGTACAACTTTTCTTTTCAAAACCCAAATATATCTTATACTTATTTTACAACTACTTTTGGAACTATTTAACTATTTTACAATACAACTATTTTATAAATTAATTACTATTTTACAATTATTTGCAACTATCCAACTATTTTACAATTACTTAACTACTTTGAACTATTTTAAAATTTCTTAACTATTTAACTAGTATTTGCAACTAATAACTCTTTTATAACTACTTATCTATTTCCAAAAAAATTCAAGCTATTTTCTTAATACAAGTTGGTCAGAGTGTAAACTGTCTATAATTGAATACCAATTGAGATAAGAATTGAAGTGTTAACACAAATGGAATTGGGAGCAATTGTGGATGAGTGAATAGAATCAAAATGAGGGTGAATAGAAAAGATAATTGATTTAGCTAATGATTAATAAAGATAAATACGTAGGATGTATGTATATTATTCTATTCGCATGATGATTTGATCCAGATTCGAGCATAGAATTTCAAGATAGTATATCGATCTGAGTAGGGATTTTTCACTTGATTTTCGATGGAAAACCCTGGATACAGATTTTTGGTTGATTCTGGGAATTCTCTATCATAGTTATGACTATGCAAGGAGAATGATGGTTTCTGATCAAGAAACCAGATCTGAGTCCGCACTAGAAAGTCGGGTGGACGATACTACTTCGGAAGTGAAATTGTGTGATCGAGTAAGCAATCAGATTTGATATTGAGTACGTATAGTATATGTACACCGTACGTGCTTAAATGAAATTGATACTGAAATTTTAAAAAAATAGAAATGATGTTTGAGATATATTTTTAGAAATATATATAAAGGTGGAAGATTGACATCTTTTGAAATTCACTTTATGAAAAGCAAGTGATGTGGTAAGTAACTTTATAAAAGAAAATCAAATTTGAATGTTGATTTGGCATAGTAAAGTTATATATATTTGTTATTTATAATAAGCTCCCCCTATGTTGAATCTAGAACCAGAAGAAAGGGTTTTCGAAAATATTTGAAGTAAAAAAGTGGAATCTATACAAGTGTCCAAAGATTATTTTTAAGTTGGAAAGGATAAGTTGTGTATATATATATATATATATATATATATAAGTGGTTTTATGAGAATGATTTTGGGGAAAAGGTTGTGGTACCTATGGATTTGGAAAAGGCTTTTGATTTTGGGAAAATCAAATTTTGGGAAGTTCGGAAAGCCAAGTTTGGAACTATCGATTTGAGATATCGATTTTGTGTAAAGGAGATTTTGATGTAAATCATATAGGGTTTGATTTGAAAGATAATATAAGTGTATAGTATAAATTATTTTGAGATTGGCTCTGGGGAAAAGGCTCTTCCATTAGAATGAACTTCATTAGGAGATCCACGGGGTGGGTCTGTCTTGAGCCCTAAGGGGGAGGCTCTAAATTGAATCCTGGGAGGAAGTCCGGACAAACTGATGTTCCTGAGGATTATGTATAGTGGGTAGAGAAAGTCGAGGGCGCTGATGCCTACAGAGACATTTGGGTTATGCTATGACAACAGTATAACTCGATGTCACTACGATCTAATGTGGACCATAGCGGAAGTCGTGTGTGCCGTGAGAGCCAACAGTCTATGTTGATTTTTCCGTGATGGCAACGTAATATTGGTAGACTGCCACCTATGGAGAAATATCTAAAGTCGAGAGGTCGTAAGAGCCTAAGGCTACATTGGGACTTGACTGATGTAGGACCTATGTGGGAGTGGTGAAGTTTCATTTGGCAGCGAAAATCGAGGGCGCTGGTGCCTACAGTTACATGGACTTTTGCCATGATGGCAACGTAACCCGGGATGTAACTGTGATCTGTGGCGGGTTTCATGGAGTATCGAGGGGCACGGAGTGCCTACAGTTATCTATGGTTTTGCAGGGATGGCAACGTAACCATCGGGTTAACTACGACCATATAGGGGGTGAAGATTTCCAGCGCATTCTCACTAAAGATGTTTCCTCTATTTTCAAAAACATTTTCTATATTTTCAACAAAATGTTTTCATATTTTTCAAAAATGTTCTCACTGGGTGTTGAAAACGGGTCTGCTAAGTACTTATAGATTTTCAGTCTTTCGTCTGATCAACGTATGACCAACTTTCTATGAGAACAATAATGGACTGGTTGATACATCGAGTTATAAAAAGTATTTTTATAAAATTGTTTTGGTAATATTATATAGATTGTAAAGTGTTTTTAAAATTATTAAATAAAGGGTTTATTATTGAAATGGTTAAAGAGCAATATAAGCTGATAATAATCATTTTTATAAAATTCTGGTTCTGTTCCTTTTCGAGGACGAAAAGATTCTAAAAGGGAAGGAGTGTGATAACCCGTATTTTGAACATCTAATAATTGGATAATTAACTGGTTTATTCAATTGAACAGATAAAAAATTCTGATAATAAAAGATATCTGGATATGTAAATGAATTTGAAAATAAAATAAAAGTTGAATTGTAAACATCTGGATAAATATTTATTTGATAATCTCCTCATATAATTACTTAAAATTGACAAATTATTCTTTTAAAAACAAATAATAATGATTGTTTATATATATATATAGATATAAGAAGATTTTAAATTGAATAATTATTATTTTCAAAGAAATTAAATTTGTATTTGTTCAATTGTGTGTGTGTGTGTGTGTATGTATGTGTGGGGGGATTTTAAATTGAATTTGAATTTAAATTTGAAGCTCAAAAGATAGAACTCTTAAAATAAAATTGGATTTAAAATAGGGGCATTTCACTAGAAGGACAAACTTTGCAGTCCAATTAGTTTCTGGGACACACGTCCACAAGAATTAATTTCAAGGCCAAAGTCAGCAGAATAATTATTTTTAAGGACAAAGTCAGCAGTCCAATTACTTTCAAGGACATAATTTCATAGGTTTTTAGGCCTTAGAAACTAATTATTTTGCATTTTGTCCTTAAAAGTAATTATTTCAGTTGTGTGTCCTAGAAACTAATTGCACTTGCTAAAGAGACCCTTGTGGCTAATTTCCACTTTAAAATATTTATATATGATTTTATTTAGAATGTAGTTGGTTATACAAATTTTCAGACCGAGTATTACAGATTTTCAGGTTAGGACGTTCTGGAGCTCAAGAGGCAATCTGGATGGTAGGAACAAATGGAATTTACCGCTGTATATTTGAGAGTTGTATTGATAGTAGCTGGGACATGTTGATATAACCGTCTAGTCTATTTGTAATGGTTGTAACTCTGATGAAATGTATGTAATCTAACAATTACAGCTTTCTTTGTAAATGCTATTATTTGGTATTATATTTTGATCCACCGTGAAATGTGAGATTCTGTATTTTTTTCTGTTTTATTCTTCCTTCTCTTTCTTCTTTACCCTAACAATCTGAGATTTTCGGCGTTCGATCGTTCGGCACTTCTACAGTGAACGTATTAGTGTCGCATACTCGAGGTCGAAAATTTTGGGTCGTTACATATTACTTTGGGTTTAGAGTTTTTAATAGGGTTTTATTTATTTAGTTTGATTTAGTTTTAATTTTCATTTACTTTTTAAATTGTAACTTTCTAGTCGTGTGACTAGGTTACGAACTACGATTGTGTAGTTCGAGAATTCGCAATTCAGGGGCTGAGTTGTGGCAGGGTTTTGAGCGTAGATTTAGGTTAGTCATTAGTGGATGTAGCAAGTTTACGTGTGTAAGTATCTGACTACTTAATTTCTAGTGGAAACCTTGGATGCAGCACGTAGACTGAGCTTTGCCGAAGCTGGGTAAATTTATGTGTGATCTCTTTTACATTATCTTTCTGTTTTGTCTTCTGCTATTGATTTTTAGTTCTGCATTAATTATTATTAGTAGTAGTATTACCTTATTCATCCCCCCTCTACGGTGAAAACGATCCTACAAGTGGTATCAGAGCTAGGAACAAAAACCATTTTTTATAAAAATTTGATTTTTCAAAAACTAATTTTTGTTTTAAAAATTTGATTTTTAAATGGCTTCTTTTAATAATGCTTTTGCTGAGGGCCGGTCCATAATTAGACCACCCGTGTTCAATGGTGAATATGCTTATTATAAAATTAGAATGAAATTTTTTTAGAAAACCATAGATGCATGGAATATTGTTGATTCGGGATATAAGACACCATCAATAATGGTAGATAATCAATTGAGAAACCTATGGATCAACGAACAGATCTGGAAAATAAATTGCAAAATGATAATGCTGAAGCTATGAATTCTATTATTTGTTCATTAGATCAAATTGAATTAATCGTGTCTCACATTATCTAACTTCGCAGGAAATTTGGCACAAACTTGAAGTGACTCATGAAGCAACCTCCCAAGTCAAAGAATCTCGACTTGTCATGCTTAGTAGCGAATGCGAGTACTTCACAATGGCCAAGGACGAAAATGTCAAAGAGATGTATGGAAGACTTTCTAATCTAGTATACAAATCAAAATCTCTCAAAAAAACATATAAAGAATCGGAAATAGTTCGAAAAATCATCACATTCCTTCTATGAAATCTTAAAGCAAAAGTTACTACCATTCAAGAATCAAAGGATTTGAAACAAGTTAAAGTTGAAGAACTAAGTAGAAATCTCACCGCTTATGAGCAAGAAATGAAATTCAAGGAAGAATATGAAGGAGATGATACTTGAAAGAAATCTATAGCTCTTAAAGGAACAACTGAAAGTGAAGATGATGATGATGATGATGGTGTAGTAGAATTGGTGCTGATAATAAAGAAATTCAAAAAGTGGAATCACAAGTATGGAAATCCAGCTCTAAATCAACAACTAAAAAGCAGAATAGTCAAAGTTATAGAAAACTTAGAAGAGCAGGATATCATATGTCACAACTGCAATAAACCTGGTCATATCTAACCAAATTGTCCTAAAAATCAAATCAGGCAAGGAAAGAAACCGAAAAGGAGAAATTTTGCAGCTACTTGGGATGAAACTGATTAAGCTGATAAAAGCACTGACAGTGAGAGTGAAAAAGGAAATCGGTTTCTTCAATGAGAAACAACTGACAATGATGATGACAAGCCAAGCGAGGTATCAAAACTTAGTCATTCAGAATTATTTATATATTTTCATGAAGTAAATTGCTATTTTGAAAGACTTAGGGAGAAGTACGCTAAAATTGAACCACAAAGAGATAGATTGATAGAACTAAATAAATAGCTTGATCAATTGGTTAAAAACCATCTAAATAAGAGCCCTAAGTGTGATAAGTGTCCATTATTTGAAGAAGAGATTAAAAATCAGAAATTAATATTAAATCACTTGAAAATGAAATTCTTCTTTTGAAAGAAAGTGAAAATATTAGGAGAGAAAATTCTATCAAAAAGTGCACTTTGTTATTCAATGAAAACGAATCTTCCAAAACACAAGTCCAATAATTGTCTACAACTTTAAGGAAATTCTCCAGAGGGGAAAAATCACTAAATATGTTGTTAGGGAAACAAACTGTTAATACTGTTAGACAAGGACTTAGGTATACTCAATCTAAAAGAGTTAGAAGCGAAATTAATAAAGTCAATTTCAAGTGCATGATTTGTGGAAAAATTGGGCACAATCACAATAATTGCTGGAATAGACCCAAACATGTGAGAACCATACCAATTTGAGTTCCAAAAGGCACGAATATAAAATCCCTTAAAGTCAAACAAATCTGGATGCCAAAAGAAAAAATTATAGATTGTTCTTAGGTCTAAACAAACATATTTTTCAAAATCTTTTGTCACTAACAACCATGGACCTATAAAAAAATAGATCACAAAAATCTTTTCTTGTGTAGATGTGGTGGCAAGCTAAGTAACAACAACAGTGTTATATGGATTCTAGTTGTTCTAGGCACACGACGGGTGACAAATCAAAGTTCCTTAGCCTAGTACAAAGGTGGAAGAGTCAAAATGGATAACAACGAAAACTTATCGATAACGGTAAAATAAATAACGGTACATTTATCTTGAACGATATATTATATGTTAAATATCTACATCATAATCTGATTTCAATCAGCCAGTTATGTGATAAGCAAATAAATGTTGATTTTCATTCTGATTTGTACAAAAATGTTGACCAATCATCTTTTCATCCTTGAACTATTTCATAGAGATTTGTTTGGAATAACGATATTGCAAGTTTAGGTGTCAAGAGATGTAGTTTTGTATTGGTTGATGATTACTCTAGATACATGTGGATATATTTGTTTATCTTACTGCTTCTAAATCTGACACTATGTTCACTAGTTGCTTATGTGCATGTTTCAATCAAATCCTTGAGGAAACACATTCTAAAAGCCATAAAATGATTATAAGGTATTTGTTGCAACTTCACGGTCTGTCTATGATATCCAATTTATGATAATTGTGATTTAAAGAGGTATTCAGATGCAGATTCTACTGGTTGTCTAGTTGATAGAAAAATTACTAGTGGAATGTGTTTTATATAGGGACCTTCATTAGTTGCATTGCATTCACAAAGAAAATATGTGCATAATTTTCATTTTAACTGATTTTCAATTGGTAGGCATTTTTTTCACCAAACCCCTTCCAGAAAATAATTTTTGTCGACTTCATTCTAAATTAGACATTTTAGAAATTTGATTTTATATTTATTTTTGGATTAGATCTTAAATGACACATTAACAAATCTGACTCCCAACTGATTATCGAAAAGATAAATAGTGACTGAAAAATGATAAGGGTTGATATTAATTATACATTATGACTTGAGAAAGTATATTTAGTAAATTTATTTAAAAAATTAAAAAAAAAATTGTAATAACTTTGATTGGTAAAAATTCCATACAATTTCTATTTCTATCATATTTCTAACGACCATCACTCATCAAAATCCAATATAGTATGTCAAAATGTGGTATTTTATATGGGAAATTATTCATTTTTTAAATTTAATTAGAAATAAAATTATCCAAAGTATTCACTCTCATTTAAAAGTCCTCGCGATTATGCATGGGTGAATTACTTGTAATTTTTGATTATGTGCTATCATGCTCATTTAAAAGTCCTCACGTTTATGCATGTATGGAACACATATCAAAATTAAGTATTAAATAGATGAGTTGATTCTAATCCAATTTAAAAGTCCTCACGGTTACGCGATTAGAAGATGCCTGAAATTCTTTTTAAAAATTTAAAGAATACTACTAATCTCATTTAAAAGTCCTAACAGTTATGCATGGTTAGTAAGTATTTAACAGTTTTCTGTCACAAATATACTACAAATAGACACAACTATATAGTTTTATACACCGACATCCCTATCATTCTAAAGTGGAATATGTACCTAACAGAGTATTTATGAATTTTGTTTGATTTTTTATTGAAATTTAATATTTAAACTCGATTAAGTATTAATGTTGTATCACTTTATCTCTATTTTTCTAATACTATTACTCTTTTGCTGATAGCAAAAGGGGGAGAAAAAAGTTAAGTTATTGGCAAATAAAGTTCAAATATTTTATTTTTTATTTGCATATTCCCATGTAGGTTCATTTGCATATTTTATTTATTTTCATGAGCATATATGAAGGGGGAGCTTTGTTGTGGAGGGGACTTGTTGTAGGGGGAGCATTCAAGTAGGGGAGCTAATGAAATTCATCAAAATCAAACACATTTAATAGAGTCAAAATCTTAATATATGTTTGTTATCATCAAAAGGGGGAGATTGTAGAATATGGTGCTATATGATTTTTGTTTGATGGTGATAAACATATATATATATATATATATATATATATATATATATATATATATATATTCAGTTAAATGTATTTGTTATCGTAATTTTTATTTTTCACATAATTAAATAAATATTTGTTAAATAAAATAAATTACACAGAATTCATATTCAAACAAATATTTTATTCAAATAAATATTTTATTACAATTTTGAATAGTACAAATTTGAGCTCTCACTACATGTATACATTTTCTATTACATTAATATTTCGATTACATCACAAATTTCAATTTATAATTTTGACCTTACTACATATATTCATTCACACTCGTATTTTATCTTCAACTTTGTTCCAGCTTATATCCAGCATCTGAATTATCTACAAAATAAACACTGATAGAGTAAAATTAAAAAAGAAATATATTGCAGTGTGCAATAAAAGTGTGTTTGAAAATATCATTTGCCTCGGTTATTTGGGTTGTTCATCATCATTTATTTTTGGATTCGTCTTACACAAACAGCTTGTAACATGCACAGTGTATCACTGTACAAGTCACAAGGCTGTGCACACTGATATACACTTGATAAAATTGCAGGGACAGGTGAGCACAAGGTCAAACCCAAGACAAAGGCTGGATTCAACTCAAATGCATATGAATCTCAACCAAATCAACCAAAACCAGACATGCACAAGTTCATATGCACAGACTCAAATGTAACAACCAAGTTTACATGCAATAATGAGGCAAACTCAAGTCTGTAGCATGATCAACGCAGCGGAGGAAAGTGTACAAGGCAAGTGTATCAAGACTTCAAGTTCAAAGAAAATGAACAGTACAGACTCAAAGAAACTTGAAGACCAATCAGAGCTAGCACTTCAACAAAGAATGCAACTCAAAGACATAAGTGTCAACCACACCAGAAAAAGACCAGGCTAGTGCAGTTAAAACAAAGTGGTGAACTGAATGGATGTAGCAAAATGAAACACAGATTACATAGGGAACAAGTGCACAAGAGTTACTCCAGTAAACACACATGAAGATACACATTTATGCATATATATACATACACACAGCAGCCTTAACCATTCAGACCATGCTAACAAGACCAATAAGTTCAATTCGAAGCAATGCAAGGCCTGCACACTTTAACAAACACATATGCCACAACACAATGTAACCTGATCAGAACACCACAACCATGGACGGAGGATACAAACCACATGACAACATGACTCAAGTGCAATCAAAATGAAGTGCAATTAGTAACTCAACATTTCAAGCATAGTTGAGCAAGATGAACTAAACCAGATCATGTGATAAGAAACTCCAACCCGAACTCAGTGCAACACTACACCTAACTCACACAACAGTGGAATACAACATCAGCTACAAACTGCAATATGACTTCAAGTATATATGATGGTCAAGGCAAACAAAGAACGGACCCAAAAAACCAGTTCAAGTTCAGACTGCAAATGCAACTACCCAGAAATAGCAAAGAGACATATGTATGCACATGTGCATATAAGTACATACACATATATCATGTCAGAGGCACGAACAGCCAGAGTGCAGACTCAAGACAACATGAAGACAAGACCAATGAAAACTACATTCATATGGAATAGTGAAGAAACATGTATATACATATGAAACAGGGTGAAATGCAAGGCTACCAAGTTCAAATATACACAGTAGTAGTTAGAGTTACAAAGCCATGGATTATATCAATATTAACAGAAGCAGTTTTAAAAAAGATATTACCAATTGAAACTGTGATGAAGATTTTTCAAACAAAGTCAATGTATTTCAAAAAAAAATATGTCACGCCAGAGTCAAGGCCGTGGTGACCAAGGAAGTAGTAACAATATATCATAAATATATGAATAGGTCAGAATCATCTCAACCTTGCAATCATAAATCAACGCAAGTGCATAAATCACACAAGGAGTAATGAACGGAACCGACTAAAAAATATTCAAGCAAATTCAACACGAACAAGTCAACAGTTCATCACAAGCACTCAAGAAAAGATCGAATGAACAAGAGCAACTCGAGAAGAATTCAAATACAAAAATACGAACGTATATTCAAGGGCTTTAATCACTATAAAACCCAGTTACAACATCGGCATAAAAATCATTCAAGTTCAAGCAAAAATCACAAATCCAAGATTCAAATTAAATCGCAAATCAATAACTCAAATCGAGTTTGAACCAAAGCAAAACAACAGAACAATTAAACGGCAAAAATCACATACCAAATTCAAAGTTTCAAACTCAATCCTAAAAGCAACTGTGAGCCAAATCGAAGGAGCATTGAAGCCGCCGCGAATTATCAAGGCCAAGGAATCGATTAGGAAGGCAACTCAAATCATCACTGAAATTAATCAATTTCGAATCGAACCTTCGATTTCAAAGCCTTAATTTTAAAAGAAGAAAACAAGAACACAGTCGAATATTCTTCTAGAAGGAAAACGGAGACGACTTTGTTTTCTAATTGGGTTATAAAATAAAGTGGGCTGGTCATATTTACTTTGGACTTAGAGTTATTAATATGGTTTATTTATTTAGTTTGTTTTAGTTTTAATTTGTACTTATATTTAAATTGTAACTTTCTCGTCGTGTGACTAGGTTACGAACTACGGTGGTGTAGTTCAAGAATTCGCAACTCAGTGGCTGAGTTGTGGCAGGGTTTTGAGCAGAGAGTCAGGTTAGTCATTAGCAGGTGTCGCAAGTTTAAGTGTGTAAGCATCTGACTACTTAATTTCTAGTAGAAACCTTAGCGCATCATGCAGGCAGAGTTTTGCCGAAGCTGGGTAAATTTGTGTGTGATCTCTTCTGCATTATCTTTCTGCTTTATTTTCTGCTATTGATTTTAATTCCGCGTTAATTATTATTATTATTATCGTCGTCATCATCACCCTATTCACTCCCCCTCTCTAGGGTGAAAATGATCATACAGTATGATCCGTAGATGCATTGTTATCATATGTTCTTAGGTGGCCCTAATGGGTCTAGATGGTTAGTGTATCATGCTGAGGGTGATGGTCTTTCTATGACGATCGCTGGGATTGTAGGTGCTAGGAATTAGTGGCAATTTTTTGATCCAACATGGGACCAGATATATCTCTACTCACCTCTCTCGAGGTCGTTTGCTCCGTATCTGGCTAAGCAGTATTCTGCAATTCAGCATGTCATGGGCCTTGGTATTGATGTACATTAGTCATGACCGGGGGTTCTGTCCCTCCCTCCCCCCTCCCCCCCCCCCCCCCCCCCCACACCCGAGTAGTCTAGTCTATATGTCTAACTCCTGTTTTTCCATTTTATACTTATACCAAGTGGTCTGGCCAATATAAATACAGATTATAGCTATTCTTTATTTTTATTCATAGTGGCACGGTCCACTCTAAAGTCGGCTAGCTTTGCCAAAAAAACATACGGCATTCCATACCAGCGCATGTTATTCGTATGTTTATTCAGTGTTTATAAAATAACCTTAATCCATACTATATTTCTATGCAATAAGTCTGTTGAATAACCAAAACAATATTATCAGAAGTTTCGTTCTATATTCAATTTTCTCGTTATACGGAAAACATTATGATAATAAAAGCAATTACATATACAAATAAAAATATTTACATAGTATTTTGAAAATATTGAAATATTTTTATAACATATGATACATTATTAGATTAAAATAATATTTAGTGATATTCAAATAGATATGTAAATACTATTGAATACTTTAATAACTTCATAATATTAGTTTAAAATCACTAGATAATCATCACATAACCTTTTGATAATTTTTAAAACAATGATCTATATTGTCCGCTACTATCCTCTATATTATACATTTAAATTAATTTTTATATAATTACCAAAGCTCAATAATCTTCAATCTAAGATTAGTTATTAGTACAAGATTGTATACTTTTATTTTAATCGTATATATATATATATATATATATATATATAAAGTATGCAACAAAATGTGCCATCGGTCGCACCCAACAGTCGACCGACTAAGCAACCGGTGTCGTAAAATTTTGAGCCCATGTCAATCGATGTCAGGTTTCCTCTTCCTCTCGCCTTGCCATCTCCTTCTACAATTTGGTACATACATATTTACACACCCAAACAATGATTCAACTGTATCCATGTTCATTAATTACCAATATACATCAAATTTACATTAAATAGGTTATTGTTGATGCACACATTGAATCACCATTCCATATATCTCAGTATCAATTTAGACATAAAAAAGCGAGAGAAATTACTCATCTTGAATTGTAAAAGATGTAATACTTCTTCCCTAACTCCTTTTCTTCGCCTACTCTTCATTGCTTTTGTTGTAAAACTTCACTTCTTCAAATTGATGATCAAAACTTGATTTCTAACTTGTTAGTTGGTGTAAAGGGATGTCAAGAAGCATATACTTAAATTTGAAGATTTTTAGGATTTTATTAGAATTATTTTGTTTTTTGGGTGGTAGAATGAAGGTAGGTAGATTTTTGAATAATAGAAGGAGAATGAATGTTTTGTTATTAAACGTGGATGGTATATTTATAAAGTAAGGTGAAACATCCGGATATTGAAATCTTTAGATTCATAAAAGAGATTTTAATATTTTGGGCTAAGTAAATGGGCTTGGGCCTGGTTAATTATTAACTCACTTTCTTTTCCTTTCTTCTTTCATGAAACCAATTTACACTTTCATATTCTAGCCCAAACTCTCACCTAAAAATTGCATTATTCTCTTCTTACATCATATTACTTTATTAACTACTTTGTAAACTAATTTTATAATTTCCTTTATTTAATTTATTCACTTCTAGTAATTTCATTTACTATTAAAATTCAAACTCCTTGATTATTATAGAATAAAACTCTTTCTATAGTTAAAGTAAATTCTAGAATTATTTATCTCAATTATCTTTGGTTATAAAGATCTAATTTATAATTTTATTTTAAATTTTAAATTTATATTTTAAATTTTAAAGCTACTAAATAAATTACTAAATCAATATTTATTAATATAAAAAAATTCATATAATTTCTAAATTATTCTCGTAATTTCACATTTATTATTAAATCATATTTAATTGATTAATATTTATAATTAAATTTCTAATTTATTGCTTCATGATAACAGGTCGTTACACACCGTAGCAAAGTGTTCTTGCACAACCACTCTTTGGTCTCATGCCATCTATCTTTGACTAAAGCATGCAAAGGTATGGATCACCGGTTGGAAAATATCTAAGTCATACAATCCAAATGGCATTCTAGCTGGTATACATATCAACCGAACAACCAAATCAACGATTGAGAGTAATTCATGATTTAATTGATTAATGTTTATTATTAAATTTCTGATTTATTGCTTCTTGACAATGGGTCGGTACATACCCAAGCAAAGTGCTCTTGCACAACCACTCCTTGATCTCATGCCATCTATCTCTGACTAAAGCATGCATAGGTATTGTAACAACCCGCATATTTATCGAGTTTGTATTTAAATATTTTATTTAAATATTAACTCGTTAATCGGATTTTGGTCCGAAAAGCTACTTTTTGCAAACGGTCAAATTAGGACTCGAGACCACTTCCATTGAGTTCGAAATGTCGTTTACAACTTTTTTAAGTATAAACATCGATAGGTTTGGAGTTAGTGAAATTTCACTAACTTTTCCCGCTTTGGACTTTGGGTTAGTTTAGCCTATTAAGCCCAAGTTCCAACCCTCTTCTCCTCACTCTTCATAAATTTCCTAACTAATCAAGCTTTGGCATTAATGGTGGAAGGAATGGGAAATTAAAATTCCAAAACTCAAATTCAATTGCAATCCATCTTTCTACTCCAAATTCAAGAAGAAGACATTGGATTCAAGCTTCTTGTGCTTAGATAGAAGAAGGATTGATTCTTGCTTGCTTAAAACTTCATTTTCATTGATATTTGGTGCAAAGGTGAGATTTTTATCTCACAATTCTAGCCTATAACTATATTGGACTGTTGGGAATGATTCCCTATCATTTTTGCATGCATGTTAGCGTTTGGATTGGATTGGATTGGCGAAAAACTCCAATTTTTAGCGTTTTGGTGAATTTTCTGCACTTAGGTCGTTCTGGCCATTTTTAGGTCTTTCGGAGTTAAGTCGTTCGTCCATAGGTCGTGAGTCGTTCACGAGTTAACCCTAGGTCGTTCTGGCCATTTTTAGCTCGTTCGGAGTTAAGTCGTTCGTCCATAGGTCGTGAGTCGTTCACGAGTTAACCTTAGGTCGTTCTGGCCATTTTTAGCTCGTTCGGAGTTAAGTTGTTCGTCCATAGGTCGTGAGTCGTTCATGAGTTAACCCTAGGTCGTTCTGGCCATTTTTAGCTCGTTCGGAGTTAAGTCGTTCGTCCATAGGTCGTGAGCCGTTCACGAGTTAACCCTAGGTCGTTCTGGCCATTTTTAGCTCGTTCGGAGTTAAGTCGATCATCCATAGGTCGTGAGTCGTTTACGAGTTAACCCTTAAGTCGTGCAGCCCTTCAGTCACGCAACCCTTAAGTCGGTTACGAGTTATCCCGATAGGTCGTTGGACCCTTAACTCGTAGGTCGTTGGACCTTATCTCGTTAGGTCGCTCCTGGCCTAACCCTTAAGTCGTGCAACTCTTAAGTCGTGCAACCCTTAAGTCGTGGAACCCTTCAGTCACGCAACTCTTAAGTCGGTCACGAGTTATCCTGTTAGGTCGCGACCTCTGTTAAGTCGATCATGTTGGGTCGTGAGTCATCGTTAGATCGTGACCTCTGTTAAGTCGGCCATGTTGGGTCGTGAGTCATCGTTAGGTCGCGAACACCTCTAGGTCGCAACCACTAAGTCGCTTGACCCATTAGACCCCTAGGTCGCAACCGTTAGGTCGCTCGACCCTATCCCTCTTAGGTCGTTAGACCCCCTTTTTGTCTTCACTAGGTCATACCGTTTTAGATGGGGCGTTGCCCCGCACCCCGCCGGGGGCGCTGCCCCCTGGACCCCTGCGACCTGACCGGGCAGGTCGAACCCCGTAAGCGGTGGCGTCGCCCCCGCACCCCCACCTTAGGGGGTTGCCACCCCCCCGGACCCCCCTCCGTAGGGGATCTTATCTGAAAAACATTGAGCTGATTTCCTTGGATTTTATTCACATCTCCGTATGCGATTTTTGTGACCGATTGTTTCTACAATTGCTTCTGTGTTTTGTCACTTTATAATATAAAGGTTTCAATACTAGTAGTAAATATCAAAACTCTTTTAACAAACAATTTCAACTCTATTTTTAATAACAAAGCTCTTTTCTTAAACCGTTTTCCAATCTATTAGTATATACAAACCTTTACCTCACTCGGATGAGAAATCTAATTAAACGACTTAGTAAAACAAGTGGTATGAAACGCTTGCGTTCACTTTGTCGGTTAATTCTTGGACTTGTTCGATTGAACCGCTTGTGACAATTTTATTAGTGAAGATTTACAGTTTGTTCGTAAATATTTAAGTTAAGCAAGTGGTTATGGGACATGAAGCTAAACTTCTATATTTACTAGCTTAGTGTAATTGACACTTCTCGTTGATCATGACGATCATTCTGATGATTTAGACTAGCAACTGTGCGATGTCACTTGTTGCGAGGTTAGACTAGACACCACTTGTGTGATTCCACTCACACATACCTTTTTGCTTTTTGGTTAGTCTGGACCTTAATCTGTGTGATTCCATTCACACATGTGGGGTAGCTCCCCTTGGTCTTCGGACCGTCATGTGATAGGCCTCTTTCTCTTTTCTATGATTTCTGGACTTCTTGCATTGATTTCTAGAATTTATGTCATTGACTTGTTATGAGTACAAGTTTGGGGTATGATGCCCTTTCCGAATCTTTGAGAAGATTCTTGTGATATTGATTATCTCTTATTGATTGATCTTCTGTTGATCATTATTTACATACTTATAGTGGTATGTCATTATGGATGTTTATGTTTATGCCATATCATTTATGTTATATCATGTCATCTGATATTTATAGCTAGACTGACCCGTTTATTATTTTCTTAAATAATACTCGGGTCAGACCGAAATGTTACAGGTGCTTCTGCTTGACTTCTTCCCACGGATTCATCACTCTGACTTTTGGCTAACTGTTTAGATTAGTAGTTTTTGTTGTATACACTTGAGATATAGACTCATAGTTGTATTCTTTTGTATAGCACGTGTTGCTATTCTTTTGTATTATCGTGGATCTTACTGACCACTACTCTGATGTACACTTTCATGTGTTAGTTATATATTCATATCTTCTTCCGCCTTTGTGATATGGATATCTGTGACTGATTTGTGATATGGATATCTGTGATTGATTTGTGATATGATTATTTCTATGTTTGTTTCCGAAGATTATTTATAGCCACCGTGTGATAAGCAATTACATGGATGGTCGCTCCTCAACAGCCTTATTCTCCGTGCTAGTTGACAGCACTACTCCGGAGTGTTTTTGGCTAGCGTGGGTATAGAGGTGGGGCGTCACAGGTATGGATCACCAGATGGAAAACATCTAAGTCATACAAACCGATTGGCATTCTAGTTGGCATACATATCAACCTAACAAACAAATCAACCACCGAGAGTAATTTCTAAATCTTTGCAGTACAATCTCGACCGTCCAATCAAATTTCAATCTCTTAATTATAGCTAAACATATATTTTTACAATGGTTGAATACCTTAAGCATTCAAGTATTTATTACTTGTTATTCTCTCTTATAATCCATGCTATTTTAAGAGAAGCAAAATAGTAAGAAAATCCTCATAGTGGACGTAAATCAATTTAGATCGAACCACTCTAAATTCTGTGTCTCTTTGCTTATGCATTTTATTCACTCATATTACGTTTTATTAATGAGTAACATTTTCTAATATCAAATTTTAACCATAATTTCGGGGTTGACTAAATTTGTACTCAACATTTTAAAGCTAAAAGGAGGGCTCGTCTAAAAGCTCTCTCTTATCTACAAACTTCCCATTCACTTTCACACCATGCAAAAAATAATGGTGAGAATGAAGTTGACAACTCCAATGGTCTCAACACCAACTGAGACGGTGAGGCTAGCACCGTGTGTCCCATCCCAAGGTTAAGAAATGACATATGGCTTAACGTGATAAATGGCTTGACCAGTATAGGTTAGCTTGCTTGTGACGTCACTACACCAGAATCCTCATTTCGCAACGGCTTTAAGCCGTTGCAAAATAATTTCGCAACGGCTTTGAGCCGTTGCGAAATGGGCAGTGGTAAAAATTTAGCAACGACCCTTAGCCGTTGCAAAATATATATTTGCAACGGCTAAGGGCCGTTGCGAAATATACTTTAGCAACGGCTTGTAACCGTTCCGGATTTTATTTTGCAACGGCTTAAAACCGTTGCGAAATGTAGACGTATAACTGATGATTTCAATACTAGCAACGGCTTTAATCCGTTGCTAATTAATATTTTATTTTTAAAAAAACATATTTGCAAAATTAACAGTATCACAGAAGAAAGATTATTAAATCAAATATTATTCATAGATTAAACACAAAAACCAAACATAACAAACGTTTGAATTATAATGTTCAACATCAGCACATACCACAATATAGTTCAACAAGTATACATAACATACATAGTACAACAACGTCATCATTACATAATACAACTTACGGTACATAACGTCTTACTCCAATCATCTAACGCTTGTTGGAGACTGAAATATTGACATAAAATACTTATTTAGAATATCCTGCATACACTGGTATATCTAGCCGCAGTATATCCTGCAAACACAAAATCAAATAATGTATTAGAATATCAACTAGCAAATATTGTTGTCTCTATAGTCATAGGAACTTAAGTGTTTGGATACACTTGCTTATCAACAACACATTAATTTGGTAACACAAGCACATGCTTTTCAGTAAGGCAAATGAAAAGTTGACAACATCGAAATGTACCAGACAGTTTGCAAGTACATGACAGACAATTAGAAAAGTGACCGTCACATGTATTTACAAGAGCAGTTGATTTATTAAGGAAAAAGAGGAAAAGATAAAGTATAGATCAAAATAAACTGCTATGTAACTTCTCATCGTTCAGGTCAAGTTGTGATTAATATGTAAAAATCACTCAGGAAACAAAATCATCATCACATCACATATACCAAATAAATACATCAATGTAAAAAATTAAGAAAAATAAAATTAAAAAATCAGTTGCAGCGGGCCGTAAAATGATCTAGTTAGTTATGCAGAGTACATAACCAGTATCATATTTATAGATGAAGTGATCTAAGAAGAAAAAGGCTAAGGAAAAAAGCAATCCAAGTCCTGATCAACGATCATCTCATTTTGCATTATATTCTCTTCGGCCAAACAATCTAAAACAATTAGTCTACTTTCATAATCAATGACACAAAATATTTTTAAACTGCTACGTTTTATGTCATAAAGGGGTGGTCATGTCCACACTTTTTCAGTATTAGATTCAATGTGACATTATATCCCAACCAACACTGCATATTAGAAATAAATTATCCATGATGCAATATATATCCAAGAACTGATCTTATTTTATTGGATGTTAGTTGCTGTAGATAATTACTTTGATTGGGAAGTTTTTAAAGAACGGATCATAACCAGATTTAGCACAGTTGAATTTAGAGAAAATTTGAGGCTTTATCATCTATTAAAGAAACTACTAACATGAGAGAATATTTGAGTAGGTTTGAACTGATCGTAAGTCTTCTTGAAAAGGTACCACCTAAATACTTGTTTAAGAGATATAATTACCTTAGCTAAAATCAGTGAAGAGAGGTTCAGCCTTTTGAAAAAACCATTCAAACAGGCTTATCAATTCCCTTATAAGCCGTACTCTCCTCATCTACAAAATTCAACTTCACCTTCAAATCAAACTGCATCCAAACCATTTTCTAAAATGACCAAAAATTTCCTATCAATTCTCAACCAAGGAAACTCAGTTCAACTGAAATAATGAAAATAAGAATTCAAGAACTATATTATACATGTGATGAAAATTGGGTTCCAGGTCATAAATGGCAAGACAAACATGTTTTTGTTTTGGAAGGTATACTTCATGGTGATCAGTCAATTCCAGTTGGTGACAATTATGTTCAAACCGATATTACTTTACAGGAATATAACCAACCTGAAGATATTCAACTCTCTATATCTCTTGAAGCATTGTATGGAGTAACTACAAATCATACTATTTGACATCAAGGCAGTATTAACGGTCACACAATTAATACGTTAATTGACTCAAGTTCTACACACAATTTTATTAATTCTGATTTAGCCAGAAAATTGGGATTACATATTGATTACACTAAAAAAATTGAAGTGTACATTGCTAGTGGTTAAAAGTTACAAGGACAGGGTATTTGTTCCTCTGTAGAAATTTCATGTCAAGGAACAAAAATACAACTGTGCTACTTAGGCTATTTTGGGCCTAATTGGATCCTCGTAACAAAATAAGTTAGATTCCATGTTAACAAAAGAAAATGTAATCTTTCTCCTTTATAATATATAACGTAGAACTTATAAACTTAGGATTTTAAACATCGTAAATCGCATTTATTTTTCTTCAATCATTACAAATTTATTTACTACATTTAATTTGGAATAAGATGCAATTTATTAATCTTCATTTTTAATAGTATAATTCATATATACTCTTAAGCTCCAAAATTACAAATCAGCTTTATTTCTAACAAACATAATGTGAAGAGGTGGAGTAACCGTGATCAGTTACTATCTTTGTTACGCAATATAATGTGAAGTTATCTTTGTTACCCTTGTTGTTGACTCGTCAATGAAAAAATTAGTTTACTTTCACTAAGTAGATGCATGCAACCAAATAGTGCTTGACATTAGTTTACTTTCATAAACTTATTAAACGATGCTTTCAACATAAGAATGTATTGCAATTAACTATGCCAACAGTTATACAAAAACATTATACAAAAAAATGTTACCTCACGGATCAAGCTTTTCTAAATCAGAAAGGTACACAGAGAAAGCATCTTCAACCTGAAACAAATGTTAAAAACCTGAAACAAAGAACAGATCATAGAATTATCCGATTTTGTAGAATTTTCAGTTTTGATATTAAGATCGGAGGATTCTGATATTAAGAACAAATCAGAGAACATATATAGGTTTCCATTCAGATTGAATTTATTGGATAATAATAATGTATACCTGCTTCTGCGTCTAAAGATATCGAATTGAACTCTTTGGATGACAGACATAACCACCGACTCCAACATCATCAAAGATCATAGCAAGAGGATGATTTTGTTTGGCTGTGGGCTCATCTGGTAATAGTATATTGTCCACAATCAATTTCTCATGTGTAGGAGGTACAGGTTTTCCATGTATTATGGATGCCGTCGAATATCTGCATACAAAACCTGTTGCAATGACTTCTAGATCAAAGTTCAACACTTCACATTTTTGATTTTCCTGAACATGCGAAATAAGCGGGTTAGCAGCATCGTCATTGTTCGACGTTCTTCCAACACTTTCATGATGTGTCCCACCACTTCCTCCTTCGTTGGAAGCATTGTCTGGCATCTGTTTCACATATCCTTTTAATATGTCGACCAATGTGTTCAATGTCCCCTTCACATTCTCCAAAGAACCCTCCACCTTCTCCATCCTTGTTTCCAATCTATTTGAGTCTTGTTTACTCCTTCTGAGTTGTTTACGTGGAATAGTAGATGCTTTAACTTGTGTCTTTGGTATTATAGTTCCAACACTTCGAGTCCGGCCCCTTTTATCTTTGCCGAACGTTTGTGACAAGATGTCTTCATCCAATGGCATATCTTGTTCCTCGTCGTCATTGATTGTTTCCCTTGCTTTTGCAATTTTACCCTAAAATATGATAATACTTGAGATATTTAATTTCGTGCATATAAGTTATAGGCCGATAAACCATGTAAACATATATGTCATAACAGTAAATGATTTTTAATTTATCATCTAAAACAATATATTGTTTAACTTACAAAGTATGAAGAATTTGAATCCGATATGGTGCCATCCTTTTTTGTATGAGTTTTCTCCCACACTTCCCGGCGTATGATTTCTTTTCCTGGATTTTCAATTGCCTGCAACCGAAACATCGATTATCAAACCAACTGATTCTTATTCGAAGAGTTTATTTCCTACCGATACAATCTCATTCAACGAAATGGTAAAATGCAACGAAATAACAAAAAATTAAAACTGTACCATTTTATGTTCTACTACGGCGTGACTTGTACGACCACTGTGATGGGTATAACTGTATTGTGATCTATTTTTTTTGCCTAGCTCTCTTCTTTCGCGTGCGCCGGGTTTTGCTTCATTTTTTAAGAATCCGTCCCAATCTTCTACGCTAACTTTTGGCGGACAGTTTTTCCTTCTAGCTTCATCATTATCAAATTTGTCGTAGTACCCTGTCCTCAATTCACTTTTGTATCTTCTAAATGATTCACACATTTTTTTAAAATACAACTCTTTTGTATTCGACTCTAGCTCATAAAATGTCTGTATATATTGAAGATAAAAAATACGTTAAAAAGGAAATACAAGAAAATTAAAAGAGGTTGTATACACCTTAGGTGGCATTCCCTTTTAAACAATAACCTGAACTGAAATGAAGTGGTGATAGAAGTCTGGTTTTGTGGACCAGAGGGTTGGCTTTTGCCATTTGTGTCACTTGTGCTATTTGTGCCATTTGTGCTTTTCAACAGGTTAACAGTGAAAAAAAAATGACTTACCCGCAATTCAGCCCAAACGTCATCTTTACATTTGTTTGGTACTTTATCCCAACTTTCATATGATATCGGCACATGCGTTCGTACCAATTTACCAAGTCTACTGCCTATTTTCCCAGCATTATCAGAAACTGGAACACCATATGCATTTGTCTCAACTTTCTCGGGTTGTGAAGATGACGAATTCGCGACTGAATTGATCGACGTTTCTGCCGCTTCTGACATTATTGCTGCAAGTATTCAGAAATAAACATATATGAGTTCCCAGCATAATTGTACACAGCACATAATTGTACAGCATAATTGTACTTGCAAAATAGTTGTACGAGTGAAACCTGCAGAAAAAGCCCAATTTTTTACAGGATGTCTAATAAAAGCAAGCAAGGATTATTACCTGAAAATTGATCAATCAGATGGTAAAAGCAAGGATGTCTAATAAAAGCAAGGATGTCTAATAAAAACAATTGATAAATCAGTTGTTAAATTACAGGATGTCTAATAAAAGCAAGGATGTCTAATAAAAACAATTGATAAATCAGTTGTTAAATTACAGGATGTCTAATAAAAGCAAGGATGTCTAATAAAACCGGGTATGTCGCTCCAAATTCCATATGGTAAAAGACATATTGAAAATTGATCAATCAGATTTCATGAATTTAGAGTAGTAATTAAATAGTGATACATGAAAAATTCTAAATTCATAATCAAAAAATTCTAAATTCATCCACATTTGAAATTCAACTCAATTAAATTAAGAAATACATCTTATATTAACATATGCATTTGGTAAGATCTTCTAATTTTTTGTTATCTTCAAAGGCTGATTGATAGACGGTAGGAAACTCAAGATCATCCGCAGTTGTAGTCGAGCGCTTAGGTGTGTGTAAAACCACAAACCATCCGCTATTTTTTAAATCTTTTGAGTAGAACACTTGATTCGCTTCTGATGCAAGAATAAATGGCTCATCGTTCATCCTATCTTTGGTTTTCAATTTCCCTAAATTAACTGTAATCAAGTTTGAAACAGGATCAATCTTGCAACCATTGATCTTGTCTTCGACTTTTACCCAATCACAATAAAAAACCGTTTGTTTGAAGTCTATATAATCCAACTCAATTATCTCCTGAATAACTCCATAATACAGTGTTTCAGCTTCTGCATAATTTTTATCTTTCCCACTGGCTCTAAATTTTGTGATTGCTTTCATACATACACCGCTGTCTTGTGTTACCATCCGCTCTTCATATTTTTTCGGGGAAAATGTAAACCCATTTACTTGGTACTTCATATAACTGCGCGCCTTGAACTTCAGCCCATTCACAAGGCGCCAAAGAGTTGAATCAGCATCGTTTGTTTTTTACCAACTAAAAAAATGAAATATGTGAAAAGTTTGATTAATAAGGTGTATAATACCTTTAAGTACGTGTGAAATATTAAATAAGCTTTAATATATACCTCGCCACGTAACCATAGAGTAAAACTTTGACAATCTTCCACGGATGAAACCCCATTTCGAGATTGAGATTTAGTACTTTTCACATAGATGTTATACCTCCTGCAAAAATCACATTTCAAAAAATTTATATACTTACAATGGTGGAGATTCAGGAGTTATTTGTGAACTTACTTCTCCCATTCATCCAACCCATCATACTTATTGAGGACCCATCTACGAACTTGTTCAAACTGCACCGAGGTTAAGGTTATGTCTTTACCATTATCTAGAGGCATCTCACCAGTAAACTCATCATCCTCGTCTAAGAAAGCCTCACGAGTATGTTTATGTGTGCCATCGCCTCCTTTTGGCATATACTCCATGCAGTAAAGACTAGCTTCCTGTACGATATATCCTTCTGCAATACATCCTTCAATATATCTTTTGTTGCGGACGTATCCTTTATATGTTTTCATCAACCTATGAATATAAATCGATTACAAATAACTAGTACCAATTTAAATCGAATGATGATGAACAAAACAGAGATTAGTAAATTACCGTTCAAAAGGATACATCCACCTATATCTAACAGGACCGCATTTCAATGCTTCATCGGCTAAATGAACCATAAGGTGGATGCTGATGTCAAAAAATGCAGGTGGAAAATATTTTTCAAACATACAAATTGCTTCTACCAAACTAGTCTTTGCTTTTAAAAGATGTTCTCTGTTAATCACCTTTGAGCATAAAATGTTAAAAAATAGACTTATACGATGTATAGCATTACGTAGATCCTTATGTTGTGGATAAGAATGCTGAAGCAATACCGGAAGTAATTGCTGCATTATGACGTGGTAATCATGAGACTTCATATTTGTTAGTTCAGGAGAATTGATGTTCACATTGTTATTGAAATTGGAAGAGAATTTGCTAGGCACTTTTAGGCTTTTCAAAATGGTGCAAAATCGTAGCCTTTCGTCTTTGCTCAAGGTGAAAGTTGCATCTGGTATGATTACTTTATTTCTTTCAGGATCTTCACTCACCCATAATTTTTGTTTTATACCCATGTTTTTCAAATCCTTACGTGCATTGATGCCATCTTTTGACTTGTCTTTATGACCCATAATTGTGCTAATGAGATGCTCAGTGACATTCTTCTCTGTATGCATAACATCAATATTATGTCGGACCAAATTTGCTTTCCAATATGGCAAATCAAAGAGGATCGACCTTCTATACCACGCAGGAACATTCTCAACTTCGTCTTCATCGGTTTTCTTTTTTCGTTTTCGACCGATTTCTAATTTGTATTTACCAACTTTCATCTTGATATTAGCTACCTTCTCTTCAACTTGATAACCAGTCAATGGCCATGGAGGACGACGATATTCTTGTTTGTTATCAAAGTTTGTTTTTTCGTCTCGAAACTTATGTTTGAAAGGAAGAAATCTTCGATTTCCCATGTAACACATCTTCTTACTTGCACGAAGATAGTAAGAACAAGTGTCTTCCCCACATGTAGGACATGCAAAATAGCCATGAGTTGTGCATCCCGATAAAGTCCCAAGTGCAGGATGATCATGAATTGCCCACAATAGCCTAGCTCTCAATGTAAACTCAGAATTATGAAATGAGTCAAATGCAGCGACTCCTTCCCATAACAGTTGTAACTCATTTATTAACGGTTGCAAATAAACATCAATATCCTTTCCTAGTTGTTTTGGTCCAGAAATCAACAATGTCAACATTGAAAACTCTCTTTTCATGCACATGGATGGAGGAAGATTATATGGTACTATAACTACTGGCCAACAACTGTAACGGTTACTTAGAGATGCATGTGGATTGAAACCATCCGTTGCTAATCCAAGTGTGACATTTCTTGGTTCAACAGCAAATGTTTTGTCAAAAGCATCTGCAGCTCGCCATTGAGAAGTATCACATGGGTGGCGCATTACGTCTGAATTAGACTTGGCACGACCATGCCAAGTCATAGCATCTGCTATCCATGGTATAGTATACAACCTCCTCAGCCTAGGAATTAGAGGGAAATGTCTCAACGTCTTCTGAGGTACTTTTGCAACTCTTTTCTCTTCGTTGAATGTTGTTTTATATCTTGATTGTTTGCAAACTGGACAAAAAACTCTATTTGCATCATCCTTCCAATACAAAATGCAGTCATTAATGCACGCATCGTAAGTTTTATAATCCATACCAACTTGCTTAATCATCTTCTTCATGTCGTGATACTTTGTTGGCAGTGTGATACCTTCAGGAAGTAATTCCTTTATGAATTCTAGGAGTGCTGTCACACCATTGTCGGAAAAGCCATACTGGGTTTTCAAGTTATTCAGCTTGACGACGAAATACAATTTTGTTATCCCTTTTGGACATGAAGGATACAATGGCTCTTTTGCATTATCAAAAAGTGATTTATACTTCTTGCTTTGATTGGCCTGCCAATCAACATCAACCGTGGGCGAATCCTCAATATTATCTGGCAATAAACTTGTAGGTTGAAATTGATGAAATCTATTAGCATCATTGACCAGATCTTTCATCCTAGGAAGTTCAGAGTCATCGGTACTTATGGCTTGACTAACAGGTTGTTTTTTGTTCATTGCTGACTCTTCTCCATGAAAATGCCAAACAGTATATGATTGGACAATTCCCCATCTAAGCAGATGAAAATGAATTTCATATAATTTAATTTTCATTTTCATATTTTTTCACTGTGTACAAGGACAAGAATAGATTTCCTTATTGCCATCATTTTCTACAACAAAATCAATAAACTTCTGCACTCCTTTCATATATCGTGGGGTTCTTTGATCGGCTTCTTTCATCCACTCTTTATCTATAATTGAAGACATATTGATCTGCCAACCAAAATATATACAACATTTTATAAACTTGAAAGTATGCACAAACTCAAAGAATAATTACATGCACAAACTTTACTATAGGACAGTAGAGCTACAATATAATTTAATGATTAGTCTGCAAACTGAAATATTGTTCTTAATCTTCTGACTGTTCCAACAAAACATCTTCAGAGAATATACTATCATCAAAACTAACTCCAGTGCTAACACCATAGACAACTTTACTATCACATACTAGTTTAAAATGTTTTGCAACAGAACAATCTAATAAGGAATGAGAATCCACTCTACAGTTAACTCTAGGCCTCTCATCACAAAAGTATAAGTCTGTCAATGAATCGAGGCACTCAAATCTATTAGCAGTTGATAATTCAAAATTACCCGATACACGCAAATTTGAATTAGCTCTTTTACTGCTAAGTTGAATGAATAAACCACTCTACTCAATATCTATTCCAAGATCAACCAAAGACGAGACAGAACAATCGAAAACCTTTGATGGATGCAAATCCCCTATACACTGAGAAACGGTAGAACCTAGAATATAGGATCGAACTCAAAAACTATATCTTCATACACTCAAAACAGAACAACCGCATCCCCATATTAGCATAAATCTTATTTATCAATTAATAAAAAAGGCATCTCAAACTAGCTCATCTACATATATTCAGGTCACAGTTAACAAGACCCTTAATAAACCTAAAATCAGTCTGAATTTAGGTTAAAAAATATCCATTAGAAGCAAACTGCACATGCTAATGTATGTGATATATCCAAAGCTCAAAACAATTCTAGTTCAGTTACTTCCAAAATCAGTAGTAATGGTTGAATTCAATGCAAGCAACGAGAATTAGTCTGTGAAGATTGGATACGACCCAATCAAGGAATAATAAATTAAACATACACGAATGTAAATTGACACAAATTCATTTTTATTAATTTTAAAATACATCAACCGCATTCCGTGTGCTTTCACGTTTATTGATCTTATTAAAAAACCAATGAAAACAAAGTCGATAGGTAATCTTACAGTTATCACTTAATTATACCTAATAAACTTTCAAACCCCTAAACAGAATGACCTGAGCACGACGGCGGACGTACAGGAGAGCGAAGAGCTTCCAAGTCTACTGAGAAGATGTGAGCACGAGGCGGACGAAGCACGTAAATGATGGACGAAGTGGATCTGGATCTCGTTTTTTTTTTCTTTTGATCGAAGTGGATAATGATAGAATAGGACGTAGCTAGTTGGGAACGGGGGTTATTGAAGGCTGTACTAAAATGTATTACGAGCAAGAGCCGTTGCATAATTTAGAACGGCTATGAGCCGTATTAAAATATTTTGCAACGGACTTTAACCGTTGCTTAATAGCAACGGCTAAGAGCCATTGCAAATTTTCCGCCTCCGGGGGTTGCGAAACTGCTGGTATGGTGTAGTGCGTGAACGACCTCAAGGTTAGGATGGATGCTCAAACAAGTGTGAATCTTGGTCCGATAATCCCGCTTGTGATTGAATGGACCCCCATCTAGCCCGTCATGCCTAGTGTATACAAAATAATGCACGGTGCCCACAAGAGGGTCAAGCTGGAACCTCAACGGGGGCGTCCTTGCCAAAATCAGAGATGGTGTATGCCACACACGAGCGAGGGTATGTCCAGAACATCCCAAAACCTGAGCCAACCCTGTATCAAGAGGCCTAAACAGATCGTCGTTCCCTCTACATATTAGCAATGCTCTATAATATCTGATATGATTTGTATTTTTTTTGGTTATTTTATCATATTCGACATTATTAAAACAAAAACAAGTTTGTATGTAATTTGCAACACATATAATATTACGAAGAGAATCGCATCGATTTCAAAAAAGCGTTAAAAACAAGATTTCTTGCACTCGATGCTGCTGGAAGCATTAAAGTGCTTTTTATCTTTCTTTTTTATTTTAAATACCTTTTTTGGGGTGACTTTGATTTATAAATACTGAAAAACTAAAGCTTCTATATTTTATAATTAAGGTTCAACAAATGGAACATTGTTGTAACGTACGCGGATTTTCGTTGCCGAAAAACCGAATAGTTATGGGTTTTTTTTTTAAAAAAAGAATTTAAGAAAAGAAAAGAGAAGAAGAGAGAAGATAGAAAATGGAGAGGAAAGAGGATAGAAAATTTGAAAATATAGAAAAATGGAGAATAGAGAAAGATAGGGAAAAGGAAAATAGAGAAAAGAACATAGAACAGAACAGGAAACAACAGAACAACAGAATCTCACAATTCGCAGCGGAACAACATATAATAATAAATGAATAATCTTTAAACAAAGAACTATATCAGTTATTACATTTTATACATTTCATTTCATCATATCATCAGAGTATACAACAACAACAAACAGTGCAGCGGAAAAAGAAATACTATATAAGTAATATGCCATGCCATCCAGCTTGCCTCCAGCAACTCCAGAATATCCAGAATATCCTGATAAACCTAACTCTTGACTGCCCGTGTGGAAATTGGTGGGCACCCAGAGTTTAGGAAGGAAAACAATAAACTCCGAGTCAGTCATGTGACTGGTGTGAGAACTCAAAACAGTTTACTTAACTTTAAAATCAAAATAGAGGAATATTTTTAAATTCAATTCGCAATGCTTTTAAAAATGAGACTACCATAAGGCCTCCCGCACACACACACATGCAAACGCAGAATCGGAGGAGATTTCTCCTTATGATAGTCAAAGATGCTTGATACGCATTTAAAAGAACATTTGATATTATTATTAGTGTATAGTGTAGGAAAAAATTTATTTCGAAAGTAGAATATAAATCTTAGCCAATATACGACCATTATCGTATGCCTACTATAGCTAACTATGTTCAATAGCAGGTTACCGCCACATTCCATAGCAGGTTATACAACTAATACCGTACAAGTCACGTATTGTTTCTTTGGATTTCCAACAAATGGTCAGGCCAAGGAACTTCCCATTGCCACATGGAAACGCCTCTGGCTGGACGTCCCCGAGAACTTAACCAGCTCTCTGCCAACACAAGGCCGGGTTACCTTTATCACTAGGTAACTACTACACGAATATGGCATCCCCGGGTCTCATTGGACCTTTAACCGAGCGCTCGTCACCAACAACACCACACAGTAATAAATATAGTGTATCAACATGAGTAAGTATCTGGGCTCCATACCATGATACCACCCTTTCCAGAAGGAAATGCACATACCCTAAAGGGAGCTACCCCTCATAACCTTGCCGCATCTTTCCTGTTTTGACCATTCCGGGATGTGAGGCTCGACGAAGTCACGTCCACAAAAACATACTTTATACAAAAGCCATGCTTTGGGTCAACAAATGATCAACACAATGATCACAAGGATAGACGATCAAATAAACGATCCTATCACAAATAATCAACACAATGATCATTTCAGCATCACTCAGCATGTCACATTACCAAATTGGGAATATATCGCTGATAACATTCAACTACATAACCTCTGAGCTCGTACGTCTCAGAGAAGGGTGTTAAGCTAAAAGAATAAATTCTTCGCCATCAATAGAAATATATTTGAATGAAATCGGCTTTATATCTCAACTTGTAATGTCAGACATACAATCCATACAAGTCTGTTCCGGGCTCGAACAGAACCGAAGGCACTTACAAGAAGTCCTTGCAATCCGGATATCCACAATCCTGATCGGATTCACCATCACATATGGAGAACTCAATACCGTAGCTACTCGGTGCAGAGTCAGTCGATAGTTCATCCTATCGTTTTCGCAAATACCGGGTCTTCAACACCGATCTTCAATGCTATTCACAACGACGTATCACATATTCGGAATGGGTTATACGACCCCATGGTCCTTTCCCGGTTAACCCGAATAGTGAGCGCTTATTTAAAAATAAGTGTGACATTCAAATTCAATCAAATCACATCAAATACCCATTCAAAGGGAAATATTGATAGTCGGTTATTGAACTATCAATGGATATGCACACATCACCAGATTCCAAATAATTTTCCAAATTATTTATCTTCCAAAATATCTTTACAAGATATAAAATTTCAACACTTCAAAAATAAATCAATATTTATTTTTAACAAATTCCACTTTCTTTTATAAATTCCTTAGTGAATTTATATTCCAAAATATTCATGCATATATGATTCCAATTATTCTTTTCAATTTATCTTCAAAAAGATAAATTCTAAATATTCACTTCATATTGGAAAACATTTCCATACTTATTTATTCATAAGTAATTCACAAATTTTATTTATTTTCAACACTTAGAAAATATTCAATATACTTAAATCGAGATTAAGTATATATTTCATTCTTTAAGGAAATCATTCACTTAAACATATTTATTTGGGTCAAAACGAATGTTGCGTAAAACATCGTTACGACAACCCAAAATCACTAGTATAGGGATTCGAAATTAAATAGATATATAAATCCCAATACTATTCAAAACATTTCCTTTCGGAAATTATTTACTATAACAACAGTGTTATAGTCCATCATTTCCTTTTATTTCTCGAAAACGTCTATTTCAACAATAAATGTTGAAATCTATGGTTTCAAATCTCAACATCTTTTAAAACATCGTTAGATCGTTTTAATTCTGTTTAAAACACCAAATCTAAAACAATTTCTTTAACGTGTTATTCACTATTCAAAAACGTGAATAAACTTCGTTAACAAATTTCATCCTTTTATTCATTTCAATTCAAAGGATTATTCACTATTCAAAAATGTGAATATAACTCCATTAAATAAGTTATGACAATTAACTTATCAAAATAAGTTGTTTGCGGATTTATAAAACAACGTTTATAAATTCCATTTCTATTTATTTATAAAAACTTCCTTTTTTATAAATCCTTTTATTAACCTATTCCAGTTTATAACTAAATTATAAACTAAACGTTCGTATTACAAGTTAAATACTTATAATTTATTCGTTACTAAAACCGTTCCTTTGAACTTCATAATTAT
This sequence comes from Allium cepa, assembly GCA_030765085.1. Lineage (NCBI taxonomy): Eukaryota > Viridiplantae > Streptophyta > Magnoliopsida > Asparagales > Amaryllidaceae > Allium > Allium cepa. Next base: position 403,302,282 of record CM060940.1, on the reverse strand, counting down.
AAATCTTATAACTTATAAGATTCGTTTATTTATCAAAACTCCATTCTTTCAATAACTTTATAAATTTTATAAACCTACTGTTTATAAAATTTCATTTATAACTTCACTGTTTATAATCCTATAAATTTCATTCATTAATGAAATTCATTTTTACTTCATTCAAACACTTATAAAAACTCGTTTTATAATGTCAATATTTCAATTTATAAATATCCATTTATAAATCTCTTAATATAAATCAATTTATATTATTCTTTAAAAACATCTTTAAATTCCTTTATAATTCCACCATTCTGATTTATAAAATAATCAAATTTTATAAATCTTATATTCAAACTTTTAATAATAAACTCAAAAATCCAGTTTAAACTATTTTATAAAATCATTGGTTCATATTTCTCAAAAATCAGCTTTTAACTATATTTCACAAAATCATAATTTTTATAACTTTAAAAATTATAACGTTTATTTATTTAAAACGGATCAATTCCAAAAATATAGTATATTCTCAAAAATCACTTTAAAATCATTTTAAAATCCCAAAATCTAGGTCCAATGATGCTACACACCAAATAGTCAATCACGGCAAACAACGATATCATATATCGATATGAAAATCCATTAAATATCAAAATATCTGAAAATCAAATAAAAACTGTTGAGGAATCCAGTTGGATCCCTCCAACCTGTTTCCTGCATCCAAAAACATTAGCACAATACCAATTTCGCTCCAGTACGAAATTATCGCGGTATATGTTCTTATTAAATATTATCCGCTTAATAACGGCGTAATAGGGTCTCATCCGCTAAAAAATACGGGAAATCAATCAACTGCAATATATACATATGCCAATATATATATTGATATTATTTATAATACCAATTTCACTGTTTATGAAATATTCGCGGTATATGTTTTTATTAAATAACATCCGCTTACTAACGGCGTATAATGTCTATTTTAACAATCAATATATATCAATCATCATTCAAACATGCATTCAAATATTTTAAATCTAACTATTTAAAATAAAATCGAAACTGATTCGATTGAGTGAGAAGTTCTCACCTTGATTTTAAATTCCGTTTTAGCGATTTATTTCGAATAAAATTAAACGGACGTTTAATTTTACCCAAAATTCTCACTAACTCCAAACGACTCCAAACCAACTCCATCGCGTAGTGCTCGTCCATATGATTCCAACGCAACTGGTTTCGCGCGTTTTCGACCTCGTATGAAAAAGATATGATTTTTACAAGTTTGTACACGATTTTATATAACATTTTACAACATTTATTTAAATTTCTTTTACATACCCCCATCATCACCCTTCATTCCCAATCCTACGGCTCTCCCCCCTTCTTCCTAACACACGCAAAAACTCCAGGATATCAAAACGCATAAGAACCCATGACTTAGAAACTAGGGTTTGATCTTGCTCCTCGATCACACGACGAAACTTCATCACGTAGGCACCAAATCGAAGCCACCAACCTAAGCTACCCACGGCCAGAACCCCCCTAAGCTCGGCCCCACCATCTACATGGAATTGCGTGCGTGACCTGCTATGAACGGCCCACCATAGCTCCTCCTACGTTGCACCATTTCTGATCATCACCGTATGGAATCGAAGCTCTCGTCGAGCTCTTCGACTTCCGTGTTGAACACTTCGCGTAATTCTTTACGGATTGAGAGAGATTGATGAAGAAGTGAGAGCGATTTCTGGCCATTGGTTATTAAAGTGGCGGCTAGGGTTTTGTAATTAGGGTTTTGTTATTTTTTTTTTTAATTTATGAAGGTGTTGGGGCTATTTATAGAGAATCGAACGACACTATTCACCCGGAAATTCCGAACTCCGATTTAGGCGCCGAAACTGACGTACCTAGGGTTTATCCCGCGTTCCGGACACAATGGAACAGGTTTCGGAAGCTAATTCGAAAGTATGTGCGAGTTATGGCTGCAAACGCTCAATTTAAATTAAACCGATTTAAGTCGATTTCTAGGCGTTTTGATTTGTACCGGACAAACGGTAAATCCAATTGACTTGAAATTTGAAACCTTACAATAATATCACATTACGGATCCGATGAAACTAGTTTCGTCGAAATCCGAGACTTTTTGAAAAATGGCTATTTGAGCTCGCCAAATTTAAATTAAAAACAATTCGATGCGTTTCGAGCTGCCACGATCAAACGATAGCTCCGATTGACACGAAAATTGAAATCCGGTAATAACTAACTATTACGGATCCAATGAAACTAGTTTCGTTCAATTCTGAGACTGTTCAAAAATTGACTATTTTACAGTCGATTATTAAATATTAAAATATTCAATTTTCACAAATTAACTTTTAATTCGATTTTAAAAGTTCTAAAATATCATTCTAACTTCAATATGATAAAATAAAATTTTACAAATCATTTTCAATCATATTTAACCCAATTTTCAATTATTTTCCATAATTTAACATATTAAATTATCGATTTAATTATCCAATTAAATCCAAAAATTCAAATTAAAATTTATTTGACTTATAGATTCACCTATTAATATTTAAAATTAATTAAATATTCAAATTTAAATTTATAAAAACCCTGGGTCGTTACAATTGTGAGTAATTTTTAGTTTAAAGCATGTCGCAAATGATTTGTGTTATTTGAGTTACATAGTTTGGTTAAATTTTAAATAAAAGACATTGGTTTTTTCCTTAAATTTAATAATGGATGCAACTTATGGTTTTTTTTAAATAGAAATATAAAAAAAAGTTGCATCGCTGGTAATTTTATTACATCTCAACATCTTTATTAATAGTTGGAATAGAAGCACAAACTTTTGGTTTGATCGTGAAGTTCCAAAAATATAATTATATTAATTTCTTTATTAATAGATGCAATATATTTTGTGTCACATTCAAGTGTGAGCGTGAAATACCAAAAGTGTCTCTCCGCAAATATTACCAAATTTTTTTTATTTTTTTTGAAAAGAAAAACCCTACTCCGGAGAGTAGAGCTAGGGAATACAGTTGTCTGCCACACTGATCCCCCTTTTTAGCTAGCCCAGCCCAGAGCATCAATCCTTTGCCTCGTTGTAGGTTTTGTTGAGGATAACCGCTCCAAGCCTTAAGGGAAAATAAGATCTGACAATTAAACTTGCTTTACAAATTCAAAATTTCTTCTATAAATATTTACCAAGTCTTAATATCACTTATAAATAAAATCTAATAAATAAACTACTTTACAAATTCGTTTTTTATTAATTAATAATATAAAATAAAAATTCAAACTAACAAAAAATTAGATATTGCAACTTAGAAATAAAAATTCAAATTAACTACGTATGTATCAACACCGATATATGATTAAATATTTATGTAAATCATTTTCTTTTGAACGTATTAAACAAATACGATTTGTAGAAAAATAATTTAGGTGCTTTCAACATGCTCGCGTGTCGTAACGCTCGTATTAGTAACTGAGATCACTTCGTGCTACATCTTCAATGCAACACCCATTGTATATTGCGCTTATTTAACATCTTTAATAATAGTTGTAATACATTTGGTGTTTTTTTGTGTTAGCGTGAACTATCAAAAACGCCTCTATAATATTACCTAAAAATAGAATCTAACAAATAACTTTTTTACAAATTCTAACCGTCCCTCTACAGATAAACCTTAATATTACATAAAATAAGATCTAACAAATAAACTTCTTTTACAAGTTCGTTTTTTATTAATTAATAATACAACTAAAAATTAAAACTAACAAAAAAAAAATTAAATTTGCAAGTTAAAAATAAAATTCAAACTAATTACATATGATTTTAACGCATACTTATGCAAATTATTTTTTCTTGAATATTAAACATATACAAACATATACAGTTTATAAAAATATAATTTACGCTCGAAATGCATGCCATACCCATCGTTTTTCAAATTTTCTTTGCATTCACCATTGCTTCTATCACAAGATGTTTTGATTTCTCTTAAATTACTTAAAATGTCCTAGCACAAACTCACACAACACATATAAAATACAATATCAATAACACAACAAAGAAAATGATACAAGTTCTTAATGCATAACAAAATTTCATTATAAAACAATAAGTTTTCCAATATGGAACTGTAATTTAACTTCCAGAATAGTGTAACACAGGTAACCAAGAGAATGAGACATTCAATCAATACGTATATTGTAATAGTAAAATTCCTCAAATTAAATAGATATATAACTATTTGAAATTTGTTCCTCTGTGCTACAATACAGTGGTACTGCTTGTAAGTGGTTCACTTGATTCAAGAAGTTGATTTTTCAATCCAGTGAACACAATAGAATCGGTCTCTATCGGTTTAAATTTGACAAGTGCAGATGGAACTAATCGCTCCTCTTCAAGTGTCGGCGGTCTTTTATCTCCTACTGTCATGAATCGAGGGATTACACGTGCTCTTGCAACTGCTGGACTCAAAAGCTCGAATTCCAAAGATGGTTCTTTTAGGGAAGAGCTTACAAACTGCAAATATTGCTGTAAATTTGTTAGAACTTGTGCAGACAAAATACACAAAAAATGAATTTCCTGATTTATTTTATGTGCAAGAAGCAAAAGCTGAATATCAGAACCAGAAATGCAACGCATATAAAGTATAAGCCCCTTTTTACAGATTCATTAACAGATGCCTTGTGCGCTATGTTTATCCCGTTCGTCACAACAAAAAGAAAGTTTCAACAACAAGGTTATATTGGCTGTTCCACTTAACAAACTTAAGGGTAATTACCACTAATATTATGCCTTCTGGTAATGTAGACATTGAAGACATAGAAAATGTATACTACTTTATCCTAAGTCATAGGGGTTGATTCAAGAAATTATACTTTCCACCACAACACCGATAAGAGTAAAGTTTAACTACCCTACAATGGTGATGGGGGGGTGTGTGTGTTGGGGTCGGGGCGCTGTAGGGGTTTGGTGTTGAATTCCAAGCATGAACTAGGTTAAACTAGGGATATCAGAGTTGGGCTGTTGGACATGCCAATGTTCAACGGAGCACAGATTACGCAAAAGTAAGCACTTTAGGGTAAAGACTAAATCTTCTTTGGAGTAGATATTGAGAGAGAGAAAATATCCGATAACAAGAGTGGCGTAAAAAAAAAGCTTGTAGACCTGTACAAAAGTCTATCTATGCTTATTTTCCTCGTTTAAAAATTTAGTCATGTAATATTTAAAATTGTTTTACAAATATATAAAATTGACCGAATTTTAGTTTTTTAAGAATGGCGTCTAACGGTAAAATTCTCTTCCACCATTCTCACCGCAAAATCACCCCTTTCCCTCTCCCATCTTCTACTTTACACTCTTTTGCTGATGAAGCTAAAGCCCCAATTTCCTCCACAATAACTGTCGCTCCTCGTACGGAGCCACCTAGAAAGCTTTGTATTTTGCGGCATAGACAAAAAATTTGCTTTTGTTGTGGTGAAGCATCGCACATGGCTAGAGACAGCAGGAACTGATTAAGATGCTTTGGTTGTGGGAGAACTGGGCATAAGCATGTCACATGTAACTTGATCAAACAAGAATCATCAAGACGCGGCAGCCTGACACAGAAGGAACGAGAAAACATCGATTTCACGCAGTCCATAAATGCATGAAACTGAAGAGAATACTGCTTGATGGCAAGTGGGTATCGGACTACTTGAAGACATCTTCGACCAGTTTAGTGCAGTGTATTGGTCCGGAAACAAATCTGGAACAGTCAGAGGTTGAGCCGCTAGTGGAGAATCATGACCCCAAGCTAAGTGAAGCGTTACCAGAAAGATTCTACAAATGGAACTGAGGCACTTAATATGTTCGATGTATTGCCACATTGCTTTTCAAATGGGACTGATGCTCAATGTCTATCTTCCAACTCATTTTGCTTAGATCTTGTATTTGCAGCTCGAGTCAACAATCACTGACCTTATCTAAGCCAAACTCAGGTAAGAAATCTGATCGAAATACCATGGATGCTTGGAAACCAGTGACAGCTTCGCTGTCTTGAATGTAAGTTGTGTAACAAAGAAGGGTCGTGTGCTGTGATTTATAGATGATGTACGAGACGATTTCTTTCTTTCTTTTTTTTCCTTTGGGGGGGGGGGGGGGGGGGGGGGTTTGTTGGTTAGGGGAGTGAGGTATGTGTTGTTTGTGGGGATGTTTTGAGGGCAACTGTGTACTGGGAAATGGCTAACTCTATAAATCAGGAGGCTGATAGACGCTGTAGAAATGGGGGAGAAGATAATGGCTGTTTGGTCAGAAATTTGGATGCTAATTGGGAGGGTTTGGGGGAGAGGGGGAGGGGGTTGCTGAATTTGAAAGGGTGACTAGTACGGCAGGTTCTGAAGGTGAAGGCTAGGATTTAGAGGGGGCTGCTGATTCATTTGAGGACAAAGGGTGACTAGTACGGCAGGTTCTGAAGGTGAAGGCTAGGATTTAGAGGGGGCTGCTGATTCATTTGAGGACAAAGGAGGGCCGAATCTGACTTATAATGATGAAAAGGATGGAATGACTGGAGATGTGGTTGAGCCGTTGAGGCGTTGAATGGAAACAAGAAGAGATTGGGAGACGTAGATAATGTGAAGTTTCATGAAAGAGGGATACATGAATGCGATATGGTTGTTGTTGGGGTTACAGGAGATGTCGTGTTTCCTAGAAATTGAGATTCGGCTAGTAATGAGCATGGTGAAATGGAAGAGGGTAAGCAATTTGGCGATACGCTAATGAGAGGGATGAGCGCAAGCATGGATGGCCAGTTCAAAACAGAGCTTTACTTGGATTTGGCGGTTTCTAACTGGCTTGTTTCAATTGAAGTTAGAGAAGGTAAACTTTAGACCTCCGATTCGGGGGAGGCCGTGAGCATAAACGCATTTCTAGACGAAAGCCGCTTCAGCTACTCTGTTAGGAAGAGTGCACGCCTTCGTGGTGCATCTTCATGTGTGGCTCCTAGAGAGCATCAGACTCTAGCTCATAGTTATTAATGGCGCATGGTGCGAAAAAGGCGCACAACCTTCTAGGAGCCTTGACGCACGGTGTGGCAAATGGGACGCTTTTTTTTTGATTTATTGCGCATGTTTAGAATTTTACTTTTATAAATTTAATATATATAATAATTAATATAAAAAGTTCAACATAATTTATATTTAACATATTTGTAATAAAGATTTTTTGACAATTTGCAAAAACCATTATCAAATATAATGTCATAAACACAAAATTTCAAACATAATAGTCTTTAAACTAAAATTCAAGATAATATAACATATTACCGATAAAATAGAAATTTGAATTTGATTCAACTATCATATTTTCAAAGTCAATATATGCATAATCCGATTCATAAATTTCAACATCTTCCTCGTCTGTCTCATATCGGTTGACAATTTATTTGGTGCAACCGTAATAAGAACAGACAGTTTGAAGTTTGTTGAAGACAAAAAACATCCATTCGAGTGTATTTGTTCGGTGCAACAGTAATCGAAACAAATAGTTCGAAGTTCGTTCAAGATTAATTTGGAGAATATGACAAGATTATTTGTTCGATGCAATGGTAGGAATTAGACACATCGGGTCGTATATGGACACAACTCCGCTTGTCTCGATTCTAGTCGGGTTGAGTTTTGTTGAGTCTAACTTGTATATTTTAAAACTTTGACATGACCCGAGGCTCGATTCGGATCGGATCAGTTAGGATCTAATTGGGTAATAACACTGAAAATGTTTACTTTTTCTTACTTTTCTTGTCCAATTTTTCAAATCGAATCAGTTTGGTTCGGAATTGCAAATCTTGGTTCTAATTGCCCATCGCAGTTCGATGCGATAATAATATAAACAAATGGTTCAAAGTTTGTTGAACATTAGTTCGAAGTATAATCATGTCATCGTATAAAAATATATCACATTCAACCATTGTTGAAGATTAGTTTGAATTATGGAAAAATGAAAAATAAATAAAAAAGAAGTTAAAAAAACAATAAAATTATAAAAAGGCACACCATTTTTGCGTCAAACGCTTTTTCATGTGCGTCGCCACATACGATAAAGGAGCAAATGTCGCGCCGCGTCGCACCTTGCACCATGGCGCGCGTCGTAGTGTGCATTTCATAACTATGCTCTAGCTCAAGTTCGATCATTCATTTTGGCAGCTCTTATTGTCCTACAGTAATGAATGAGTTATCTACTAGTGATATGCTTGCAATGAATGAGTTATCTACTGGTGCTATGCTTGATTTAGCAACGAAGTCGGGTTTTGTTTTAGAGGTAGATCAGTCTAACATAGAATATATTAAAAAAATAAACTAAAGGCCTTTATAAGGCACATCGATTGGAATGTTAGGGGCACGACTTATATAAATGCAACAAAATTAGATTCTTTTTTAAGGATAATAACAGTCATAACTATTTTGCAAGAAACTAAGGCTCCGCTTGAGAGTTTTGTACTACCGCTTATGAGAGGTTTTGATAATATCGATTTTGACCGTAAATGATCATAGTGATTTTGATTATAACCGATCAATATATGTTTGAAAGTTTAACATACACCGGTTTTGAGAATTTTCCACTAAAGTAACATTACATATATATCTATATATTTATTCTTTAATTTTATGAAGATTAATTCTACAATATAATCAGTAAGTGTATCATTGAAAGAAAAAATTATAACCCCTCAAAACATCCCAATTTGATTGGTTGAGAATTATCATCAAAATTACACTGCACCGGTTTTCATCGGTTTTATAATCAACAACTGGTGTGAAATTTTTTTATAAGCAAGGGTTATGATAACACTTGAAATACAGAGCCATCCAAAACCAATCAAAACCAGTAGAAAATATACACCTAAGCGGGGACTAAAAGTGTGTCATGACCATAGATTTTATTGAAGTCTAAGAGGCTTATACAGTCTATAATAGACATTCACTTAATGCAATTTATATTCACCGACTTAGAAGATTACTCTCTGTTAAATATCTCTAATTTGCATCAAGATTGATAGAAGGATGCTTTGGAATGAATGTCTATAATTTAGACCCATAATCATAGGACCATGGGTAGTTGGAGGAGACTTCAATGTGATTAGGTTCTTAAGAGAACGCTCGCCTAGAGAAGGCGACCCTTTTATGATGGATGTGTTTGATCAGTTTATTATCGATAATTTGATTGAATTACACTTAGAAATAGGTGGATCGCCTAGTCTAACCCTAGAGAGACCCACTCGATGGCATATCTTGATCGTTTCTTAACTGGTGAAGAAATGAAAGATAGGTTGCATGTCCTGTATGTTAGCGAGCTTCCAACTGTATGCTTTGATCAACATCCTATTATTCCATACTGTGAAAACCAACACTTAAATCACACAACTTTCAAATTTGTGAAGATGCGTCTTTAAAAAAATAATTTAACAGATTTGGTAATAAATGAGTTTTGATGAGTAACAATAATATTAGTGGAAATTAGCCACAATGGCATCTTTAGCAAGTGCAATTAGTTTTTAGGACACACAACTGAAATAATTATTTTTAAAGACAAAATGCAAAATAATTAATTTCTAAGGCCTAAAAATCTATGAAATTATGTTCTTGAAAGTAATTGGACTGCTGACTTTGTCTTTAAAAGTAATTATTGTGCTGACATTGGCCTTGAAATTAATTTCTGTGGATGTGTGTCCTGAACTGCAAAGTTTGTCATTCTAGTGAAATGCCCCATAATATTATATATTCATGCAACATAACTAGGTTTTCTGTTAGTAGGCTTAGGACCTAAGATTATTTCTCAAAAAACGAAAGAAAAAAAGATGTTCTTGGTAGCATTAAAATTAATAAAGAAAAATTTCTTTCTTAAATTTTAAAATTAAATAAATTAAAAGAATCTGCAATCTTAAACCTAGATGAAAAGGATGTTTTATTAAACCTCAAAGATGAATTGACAAGGTCATTGTACAAGAGAAAATAATGTAAGAACAGAGGTCAAGAGTTCAATGAATGGATGAAGGAGACAAAAAAACCAAGTCTTTTTCATAGAGCAGCTAATGGTTGTAAACGTAGTAACATCATAAACTCCTTGCTTATTAACGGGGAAGTTTTTGAACAAAATGACCTCAATAACGTATTTACCAACTGATACAAAAATATCTTTTGGACTATCAGAGGTTACAAAACCAATGCTAGGTGGCATGATCTATATCTAGAAAATTTAAGGGTTCCTTTACATAATTTGGATAATCCATTATCCAAAGGTGAGGTATTCAAGGCTATCAATGATATGTCTAGCGGTAAATCGCCCGATCCAGATGGATTTTCGATGTTTTATCATAAATTTTAGCATGTTTTAAAATATGACTTAATTTAAATGTTTAACGAGTTTTATAATAGTAACTCACGATTAGGAAGATTTAACTTCTCTAATGTAATCATACAAGAATGTGAATGCTACAGAGCTAAATGATTTTAGGTCTATCTCGCTAATAAACTGTTTGCTCAAAATTATTCCTAAAGTCTTTAAGAACAAATGAATAATCTAATTGATATAACGCAATCTTCTTTTATCAAGGGTGGAAACATTACGAATGAGGTCGCATTAGATCGAGAATTAACAAATTATTGTCGTAAAAATATCATCATTTGTGCTCTTTTAAAACTTGATTTCGCTAAGGCATTTGACAAAATCAATTAGTTTTTTCTTAAAGATTTGTTAATGGCTAGGAGTTTTAGTTTTAGATGGGTATGTTGGATCATGACATTGCTAAAAATAAGAAATTCAAGTATACTGGTTAATGGGGTTCTAGGAAATAAAATTCAATTCAAATATGGACTCAGAAATTACAATCCTTTGTCTCCCTTACTTTTTAACTTTAGCATCGGACTTTTTCACTAGGAACGTTAAGCCATTACTAACGAGGTCCTGGATAGAGTTGGTACTAATATTACTAGTGATGGCATATCGATGCTTCAATTAGCAGGTGACACCATGCTCTTTACCTAGCATCTACCCCCACACACCACAGCTCTTAAATTTAATTTTATATAATTTTGAAATGCTTTCGGGAATTTGAGATCGATTTTGTTAATAGCTTCGTTTTAATCCTAAATGATTGACATTATGGAAGATCCTGTGGATAACGCACTAAACTACAACACTACGAAATTCTCAATACATTACTTATGTTTCTTGATTAGACCAACGAAACTTAAAAAGGATGATTGGCAATAATTATAAATAAGATTAACAGAAAATTATCTAATTGGAATTGTAGATTTTTATCTAGAATGAATAGAATCATCCTTATTAACACCGCTTTATCGGCTATGCCAATTTGTTGAACATCTTTTAATCTATTTTCAAAATGGACAATTGAGAAAATAAACAAAATTGAAAGAAATTTCCTTTGGAGGATAGTGCTTGAAGTAATATAAAGTTCTTATAGTAATATAATTTGTCTTGTTAATTGGGAGGCAGTCTCTAGGCCATAGGAATAATAAATCTACGGAACTTTAATATGCCAATGCTAGAAATATCACTTTGGAAATTTAACAATAATAGGGATAACCTAATTTGAAAAGAAATAATTTTAAATCCATTCTATGATAGAACTGATAGCCTTCACCATATCGTTTCTAACTCAAACGACATGTCTCGCTTTTAGAAATTCATTGTAAATTTTTACATGTTTAATCTAAAAATTAAGAATATAGTTCATTCAGGCATTAGCATATCTTTTTTGCATGATAGCTGGATTTTCGTTATACCTTTTAGAATTAAATATAAAGATCTTTTTAACATATGTTACTTAAAAAATGTTTAATTTTAGAGGTTTTAGACCTTTTAATGATTTTCGGCGAAACTTTACTTCCAACCGTGCTTTTGAAGGCATTACTTTAATCCAATTTATATCGCTTTGCACTAAACTGGAAAACTATAACATAGATAACGAAAATGATATTATAACTTGGTGTTGGGCGAATTTTCACCCAGAAGATCTCGAGACCAGGAAGCCACAGTTTCACTCGGGTTCGCAATCTCCACTTCATTCAGCACGACCAATCACCTCCTCATTCGGCCTTCACCTCATTCGGGCTCCCTCCATTCGGCTACTCCACTACCGGATCTACCCCCTACCGAGCCAACCTCATTCGGTCCACCACTCCATTCGGCATAAGCTCCTGCCGAACCAGACTTCACCGGACCAGGCCCACCGGACCAACCTCTCCAATATCCACCCATCACCGGACCACCATAGCCGGACCAGGCACCACCGGACCAAACTCCAACATCTCCCTACCGAACGAGGCTACCACCGGTCCAACCTCACCACCGAATGAAGCTCGCCGAACTAGAATGCTACCAGACCAGATTGCCTCAGCCCGGGCCCACCAGCAGCTATATACCTCCAAGACCCCTGCCCCCTACCTCACTCTATAAATAGAGGGGCAGGGGTACAACAATGGCAGACAAGTTTGAGAGCTCAAGCAAGGAAGGAACTTTCAAACTACTTTCATACACTTGTATACAAAGCATTGTACTTGTAATCTGGAAGAAGAAAGATAATAACATATAAAGTGGACGTAGGCACATTCTGGCCGAACCACTATAAATCTGCGTGTCTTTTACATTTCAGCCCTTACTTTTCTCATATTTACATACTCATCTAAAATCATTGAAAATCACACATACTCAACTAAAATAATACGACTTGGAGGTGTTTGTCCATTTTTTGTGCAAACATTTTTGGTGCTTTCACTGAGAACTGAACTCAGGCTTCATCTTCTCCCACTCAACCTTCTTCCTAACAACATCACTCGTTGCTTAGAAATCATGCCTTCCAAACAGAGAAGGGATGTTAACAAAGGAAAGAACATCGCAACTAGCAGTCTTCCGGATCCAGTAGCCCCAGATCAAGAGGATCATCCAATTTCAACAGCAGCACCAGATGGATACCAGGCAAATCTGATAGCTCCTGCCACCGAACAACCAATAACTAGGGCAGATCTAGACAGAGTTGTGGCTGAAGTAACCAACCGCTTCACATCCCAACAAGAAGCTTTAGTGGATCAACTTATGTCACGCTTAAGGGATGCTGAAGAATCCAACCGCAACACTGAATCATGGGATGAGTCTCAATCTGGAGGATCTCGGAGACAGCAAAGGTATTCCTTCTTCGAAGAAACTATCGACAGGAATCATAGAAACCCCGCTGAACGGAGCCAAGCTGGAACCCAGCCCGAAGTTGGCCCCATGGAAATGCTCGAAGCAGAACCCCACCGGGTAAGATCAAGGCAGGGGGCAACTGTAGCTGGTCCTAGCATGCATCCGAGCAGCCAGAGACAACCACTGGATAATGCAAGAAGTGATAGATTGTACCATCCCTACAGGTCATCTGGACGAGATAGATCCCGCAGGGAAGAACTAAGCTCATTTTTGTCCGCTCCAAGTTCTGACGAACGAATGGCACGATTATTCAGAGAGTGTGTCCAACGAGAGCAAAGGGACCGGGGGATAGGCGCTAGGGTCACCAGCCCCTTTACCCGAAATATCGAAACTACCATCGCCCCCCGGGAATGGAAAATGCCAACCATGGAACCTTACAAAGGAACTTCCGACCCCATCGTACACTTACAGAGATACACCCAGCATATGCTCATGAGTGGAGCAACAGAAGGAGTATTATGTAAATGCTTTCCGCTATTCCTAGCAGATCTAGCTACCTCCTGGTTCTGCCATCTACCCCGAGGATCCATCAGCTCATGGGAGATGTTGAAAGAAAGGTTTATTAGCCAGTTCCTCATCCATGTGGAACAACCCAAGGATGCTTATTCTCTATCCAATATCAAACAGAAATCCGGAGAGACGCTGCAACAATATCTAACACGGTTCAACGCCACAGCAGCAACAGTTCAAGATGCCAATGAGAAACTTATCCTAACGGCCCTTTGTAGTGGCGTGCATCCGGATACCAAGTTTGCTAGGAGGTTAACAAAAGATAAACCAGCTACGTTACCTGACTTCTTCCATGAAGCTGGGAAGTATATGAGGCTTGAAAACGCTACCGCTAAAAGACAGTCAGGACAACAGGCTAAGACTACCCATGGCGACACTCCCGCTGCAACAAAGGACGTTTGAAGAAATGACTCTAGAGATAACGCTGGGGGCAAGAAGGGAGGAAAGCGTTTATATCAACCAGGACAGAGATTTGACTCTTGCCCCCCTCCCTTGCTTTAAACTTTGTCCTGGATGGCTAGAAGGATGTTTTTAATCATTTCACCAAATGGGTGGAAGCGGACCCTTTAAAATAAAATATCTTTGGCATAAATTATCAACTTCTTACATAAATTATCAACTTCTTGATCAAAAAATATTCTATGCAGGTACGGAGTCCCACTCAAGATCATATCAAACAACGGACTCCAGTTTGACAACAAAGAGTTTACCAACCGATGCCAAGAGCACATAATTCACAAAAGCTTCTCATCTGTAGCTTATCCTCAGGCAAACGGACAAGTCAAAGCTGTCAACAGAATTCTCAAAACCCTAACCAAGAAGAAGCTTGAAAAGTCAAAAGGCGCTTGGGTGGACGAACTTCCTACGGCACCCTGGGCCTGCCGCACCTCTCATAGAACATCAACGGGGCATACTCCTTTCTCTTTGGCATACAGATTGGAGGCCATGCCCCCAGTTGAAACTGTAGCGCCATCTCACCATGGGACCCACTGCAACCCAGAAGAAAACGAAGAACTCCTCCTCATGTCTTTGGATCTGATTGAGGAGAGGAGAAACGATGCAACACTTAAAAGCAGAAGCCCACAAGCAAAAAGTGGCAGCACAATGCAACTCCAAAATCAAGCATCGCAGCTTACAAGAGGGAGATCTTATCCTCATGCGGATCCTCCCGCAACACCGAATCATGGACCGAGTTCCAATCTGGAGGATCTGTGAGACAACAATGACCTTTCTTCTTCGAAGAGGTTAATAAAGAAATGGTCATGGTAGGAGCCGAGCCCGGACTCAGCCCGAATTCCGACCTGAGGAAACACTTGGAACCAAACCCAACGGGGGAGGTGCCAGGCAGGGGTCGGATATAGCTGAGCCTGTCATGCTACCTAACCATGAAAGCACCAATAGACGGACCATATGAAATTCATCAAGATCTTCACAACAACGGAGCTTATATTTTGTCAACAGTGGACGGAGTGGTGTTCCAGAGGGCTTGGAACATCCGACACCTCCGTCGATACTTTGCTTAACACGTACCGCCCATATGAAGCGTATTAACACGGTGGACGTAGGCATTATCGTGCCGAACCACTTTAAAAATCTTATCTCTTGTTACCTTGTGCCTTCATATCTTGGCTGCTTGTTAAGCTTTATCCCTTTCTGTTGAACAAAATCCTATGGCATCTCCACTCAAGATGCACCGCGGCCTCATCTGGACTAGGCCTAACAGGTACGCCACGATTCTATGCACTCGCCAATGAGACTCTTTTGCTCCAGCATCCCTCTGCTGCGGGTTAACTCATTGCGCGCCTGCCCTCAAAGCCAACTGTAATGAGCCGATTATAAGTCATCATAAAGGCCGACTATAGCCGATGGCAGCTCATTACGGCGTTCGGCTCGTCGGTAACCGTGAACCTACTTTAAGCCCCAACATAAGGTGTGGCCAGCCAGGGGTAGTTCACGGCCAACGGCACCCACGCTAGCCGGCCACGGTAAATCGAATAATACCCACGATTACGGACCATAACGGTTCGGGTAGTTACCGTGCGCGATCTCGGCTCCGATGTGTCTTAAGTGCGGCTGTGGTAAAAAAGAAAACTCCCCGCGGAGGCGTAAGATGGGTGACAAATGTCTCCAAGACCCACAGCTAGGGAAAGTGACTACAAAACCCGTTTGCCACGAACTTAAGCACATCGACGGCCTTCCGTGACTGGAAGTTTTACTTTTACTATATTTCCATTTCATTTAAATATTTTTCTCCTATCCTGTATAACAAACTCTAAAGTACAGGAAACCAAATAGGAAACATTCACTCATGAGGCTCTAAGCCTGCGTGCTGGGTAGCAGGGCGCTCTGCTATACCCGTGAACAGTTACACAAGACACTCAAAGCTACCGCCTGCGAATAAAACATAAAGGGCGGTACTCTCTTCTCTTGTACATAAATGCGTAACTATAACTTATTCATACACTGACATTGCAAAACGTGAAATTATATTTCAAGCAAAAACTTAACATCAAACACAAGTGGAATCACAGGCATATACATAATTATACTTCTCACACAGCACATAAAGATAGCAACAACATTTAAACATGACAAAATCAGCTTATATTATAAGATCACACGAAGTTATTCTTTGCAAATAATTTTATTACAGTTGCATATCAAAGACTAACATGAACAGTGATAAAAAAGAAACAAAAAGATGGCAGATGCATCCACACTCCATCACCAACTCCCCCAGCCTACTTAGCCGCAGGATCGGAGCCCCCAGCATGTGGATCTGAAGTCCCACCTGTCCAGATCGGAAGAGGAATTCATTAAACGAACGATCAAGTTATGAAAACACGGAAAGAAAAGAAAGGGAAAAGAATAACTCACCAGCATCCGCCGCTTGATCCTCATCATCCAACTGCACGCCCGCTTCCTCCGCAGCAAGCAGCCGCATCCCCTCCTTCACCGCCGCTTGCTCCTCCTTTGAGAACTGAGCAGTAACCGCACTCAAGTTGAAAGCCTCTCCGCCTTCCTTACCCACGTATTTCCCGGTTGGAGGGGGCACGCCCGTATCTCTTCTGGAAGATAGCATACAAGCAAACCAGAATAGCATAAGAGTTGGGCTGGAGCTGGAATGGAGCCACCTTCAGATAAGTGACGAAGCTTAATATCCAGGCGTTGACTGGAGGAATAGCCCCGCACATACAATGGTAACGGCTGTAAGCGAAGTACCCCTCAGGGGGATCATATGGCATGACCCCCTCCCCCGGTAACAGCATAAGAGCCCTGTCTATCCCAAAGGAACGGGATATAACGTCAAGTTGCTCCTCCTTTAGGGAGCTAGGAAAGCAGTCGGGAGGGGAGACCAGAAGTTCCTGTGGACCCTGTCCGTCCACCAACGACCTCGGAACAGGTCGATGTTGCCCGGATCCTGGTTGGGCTGGGGGCACAGAAGAAGACTCTCCTCCATCCTTGGATTTCCGTCTGTCTGATCGTGTTTCCGCCTTGCGAGACATTTATCTGCATACACAAAAGTGAGAAACATGATGTTAGAACAAGAATACAAGCAAGCATACATAAGTCCAGAATTCCACCCAAAGACCGAATACAAAGTTCATTCGGCACTAGGGTCTTATGCTCATTCGGCAATGGGGTCATAAGTCCATTCGGCACTAAAAAACACATCCGGTATACATATCATTCGGTAAAACAAAACCCTTCGTGTGCATTCGGCAATCATATTCATTCGGTGATAAAAAACCATTCGGCAAAAGAATATATACCTAATTCGGTATAAGCTTGGTTCGGCAGAAGTTTGGTTCGGCTAAAAATTGATTCGGCTCTCTTTGGTTCGGTAAGGGAAAACTAAGGGGGGTAGCCTCTATATATAGGCAAACTCAGGATTGCCGAACCAGCTGGTTCGGCCTACCGGACCAACATACCGGACCAGCGTACCGGTCCAACCAAAAACCGAATGAGATTCTCTCTCTACCGATCAAGACCAGGAACTAGTGGCGTGCAAAGCGCCTCCCTCAGATAAGTACCGAACCCCAGAACTAACTAATAAAATAAGATTATGATAACGATGAATAAGTCGTAAAATCCTCACCGACGTGGATTAAATCGTTTACACGTGTACGCGACCTCGAATGGTCCATAGGCACGCTCTGAATGGTTGTTAACCCTACCATCGTGGGAATTTACACTTTGACACGCATTCTTAAGCCCATCGGTCATATGGATATTTGATAATTATTATGAAATGGCTAAGCTACTTACACATGTACGGGGTTGCGAACGATCCCTAGGCATGCTCTGAGCTGGCAATAAACCATCTTCACAAACATAAACCGGGCATCGACGATGCCAAGCCCCTTCGGGGCTCACTCTATCGTCCTTAACGGCACAGTTCACTTCAACTCGAATATTTCGATCATGAACGGTCGTTATTCGAAATCACGCTAAAACTGTAAATTTCTTTGCAGGACATTAACGGAATACGAACGTCCGATCACCGGCGTTACAAAGCCAATCTCCCTGCCACAAGAAAAACAAAGCGCGACACATGCAAGCACGTGCCCCACTTTGGGGGGCAAATGTTGGGCGAATTTTCACCCAGAAGATCTCGAGACCAGGAAGCCACAGTTTCACTCGGGTTCGCAATCTCCACTTCATTCAGCACGACCAATCACCTCCTCATTCGGCCTTCACCTCATTCGGGCTCCCTCCATTCGGCTACTCCACTACCGGATCTACCCCCTACCGAGCCAACCTCATTCGGTCCACCACTCCATTCGGCATAAGCTCCTGCCGAACCAGACTTCACCGGACCAGGCCCACCGGACCAACCTCTCCAATATCCACCCATCACCGGACCACCATAGCCGGACCAGGCACCACCGGACCAAACTCCAACATCTCCCTACCGAACGAGGCTACCACCGGTCCAACCTCACCACCGAATGAAGCTCGCCGAACTAGAATGCTACCAGACCAGATTGCCTCAGCCCGGGCCCACCAGCAGCTATATACCTCCAAGACCCCTGCCCCCTACCTCACTCTATAAATAGAGGGGCAGGGGTACAACAATGGCAGACAAGTTTGAGAGCTCAAGCAAGGAAGGAACTTTCAAACTACTTTCATACACTTGTATACAAAGCATTGTACTTGTAATCTGGAAGAAGAAAGATAATAACATATAAAGTGGACGTAGGCACATTCTGGCCGAACCACTATAAATCTGCGTGTCTTTTACATTTCAGCCCTTACTTTTCTCATATTTACATACTCATCTAAAATCATTGAAAATCACACATACTCAACTAAAATAATACGACTTGGAGGTGTTTGTCCATTTTTTGTGCAAACACTTGGTGTTGGAAGAATAGAAAAGAAGGGATAATGTGTATTTTTCGTTGGAGATTCTCCGGAATAAATCGTCGCATTTTCCTTCACTTCTTTATGAAAGATATCCAATCAATCAGAATGGAGGTTAAAGAGGGTCTTTTTCCTCGAAGTTTTTAAGTTTAATATCTTTGAATTTATCTGAAAAGTTAATGCTCCTTCCAAAGAAAAACTGCATAAGTGGCCGTTCTTATACAAGAAATAGAACACAATCGAATTTCTATAGAAAAAAAAATTTCACTAGATAAAAAATGTGCCTTCTACAAATTAGGACTGTAAAACATAACACCCATATTTTAAATGTCCACTGACTAATTATTTTTCTGAAGATTCTTAATATTTTTGACTATAATCGACCGACAATGATTTTATTTGTGAATATTACTGGAATGACTTTAGATTTAATATGTTAAAGATCATACAATTTTACTTGATATTATCTTCACTACTACTCGCTAGTATCTATGGTTTAGAAGAAACCAAAGAATATTCAACAATGTCAATACTCCTCATAATCTAACCTACGATATTGCGCTCATTAGTTTTAACTAGATTGTTAATCCTAGTTACAAATTGACTAAAAATGTTTACTTCAAAGGATTTCTCAAAAAAAACTCCTCGATATTTTAAAAGTAAAAAATCTTTGTTGATAGTGGGATACACAATATGACCTTAAGAAATGACCTAGTAAATGCTCATAATAATGATAATTCTTTGAACGCTCTTCTCTTACTGGAAAATTAATTATGCTTTATCAATCGCTCATGATTTTCTTTGCTGACACATATACATGCATAGTCATTTGATAACACACACAAGCATATTGTGTTCTCATTTTTACCTTGAGTTTAGGATTGGTCTACCCATGCTAGGGCATCTACGCAGTTGGATAGTTGGGTGGATTGTTGTGATTGATTTCCTATAGATGGCTCACCTTGGAGTTTAGGGTTGTTAACTATTTATTTATTATGTTTATTCCGCTTCTACTACCAGATACTATTTATATTCACTTTACACATACATATATATGGACTGCCCCTGTTTTTGTACTTCAATTGATGCTATAGCTTATTTTGCTTGCTTCTCTAGCTTTTTGGTTTTACTTTACTACTACAAATTATTTTGCTTGTTTCTCTAGCTTTTTGGTTTTACTTTACTACTTTAGACTCTAGCCTTTAGGTTTGGAAGAGATTTTCTTTTGCTGTATCAGGGTTTCTGCTACCTGCCAGATTTGTTAGCAGCTCCTTATTCAAGTGTGAAATAAAATTATACGAGTGCTCCTCTTCTTAGAATGATTACTCATTTTCTCAACAACAAAAAAAGTCACGTAAAATAAAATAAAAAGGAACCTACAAAAACCTATTTTCATCTTTCAGCTAACCTACCTTCATCTATCCCTCGGGATCAACAAGAGGCAGCACATGAATATTTAATCGTAGTCTATTGACTATGCCTTTTAGCCTAATCTTAGGACTGACTCGTCCACCATGGACGAACTTGTGCTTCTCTATTCAATCTGAAATACTCAATTCGAATGATATCTAAACTGCTCACAAACATTCATTTTTGATATTCTTCTTTTTAATAATTTAAAGCTTAACAATTTCCGTATTGAACCCACAATTTTTTGTATTTTCTATTTATATCAAAATCATTATTCTTCCTCTTATATTGATATTGCGGATGTTACCAAAATGTGTTTCTGTCTGGTTAATCCTGGCAAGTTAGTAAAAAATGTTGTATGGTTCATGCTAAAAGATAACAAGGTTCTACAAGGTTCCTCCTTCAACGGTCCCACTGTTGTGTATATTGCACTTCCAAGTATGCTTGAAATTACTACCCTTAAAACTAATCATGATGTTATTATTTACCAGGCAACCACATCCAAATCAAAACCATTACAATGATAATCTTCATGATAACAGTGTGTATCTACTTCATGTTAGATGCTTGAGATGCCAAAAAAAATCAACTAAATCTCATTACTTCTTCACATTAACATCAACTTTATGTCTGTTCTAGCTTAATTTTTTTTTCATTATATGACGCCCACCTCAAAAACCATTACGGTCCCTAAATGGGAACCCTGGTAAGGAGAAAAGGAGTATAATCCTATATTATTATGAAAACAAAGGGAAGAAAACGCCATCCTTCGGTGGTATACAAGTCGGACTCAAAAGACAAAAATTGAACGTACATCATGGCTCAAAACAGAAGAAAATAAAGCAAAATTGCCCTTATAGGCTAGGTTTAAAAAAAGGAAGCAAAACCTGTATACAGCCAAACCCAACCTCTAATTCTCTATGCACTTCCTGTGTGTGTAATATTAAAGTGAATGTGGGTGAGATATGTGATGGATTGCCATACACGATGTTACAGGTGATAGTTTATTCTGAAAGCCTGACTACTACAATGTAATTACTCAATAATCTGATAAAGCAATAGGTAAATCGATGCCCTCTCCTTGTATGTAATGGAGTATCCTATCCCTACCTGTCGCTGTGTAATTGGTGTCTTCTCTAGTTTGATTATTTCAAATGATGAATAAAAAGCACTTGCAGATTTTGGATTGAAAAAATGGGTATTAGATAATACATGAACCGATTATTTTGTTGCATTTGAATACTACAAACAGCTAACATTTTTCAGAGTTATAAATATCATTGATTGGCATAACATGTTATGGTCATCTTCCTAGAGAGGATGGTGCTACATATAGAAAAGAGGATGGTCATATTAAAAAAAAAAAAAATCGTTCATATCCGCAATTACTAACCTCATAGAGAGCAGTGGTTGGTTCTGTAGGCAAAAATATCCCTTGGAGCACAACACCATCAGGAAATTGAACCCGTATTGCAGTCAATTTATATTTTTTCCGTGCAGAACCAGCCTGCTTCTCTTTGAAGGATTTGGGTACCAACAACTGCGATTCAGCAAGCTTTTTCCTCCTTAATTCAGCTTCTCTTTTAATTTCGTCAATTGATAGATTATAAAAAGAGTCAGGCAAATCGATATTAGCTATATTAGCAGCTACACTTTCAGGAACAGAGAAGAACACCCGAGCCTGAAATAATGGATGGAAAACAGTGTCAAACGGTGATTGGGCATGCATTTATTGTTAGAATGCAAGTGAAAAACATGATGATAAACAAATTTAACAGCGTATTTAGTAGAAGGAAATCGTTATTATACACAAGGAATGTAAGGCAATCAGTTATAGGTGCAAGGAAATATTGGTTTTCATGGTACCATCGATTTAGCATTAGAATAACCTAGTTTATACTAAAGCAGAGTAGAATGATTTTAGCCTGAAAATTACATCACGGCATTCTAAGGCATGTGAGGCATATATAAACCTATGCCTTGCAGGCCTCAGGCTGCTGAGGAGTAGGCCTCATAGGTGAAATGCCTTTCCGAGCAAGCCTAGGCATTTTAGTTCCACCTCGCCTTGAGGCACACCTCAAGACGGGCCTCGTGTGAGTTATTTGAAACAATGATATATATACGAATAGATGCGGTTTAGTTTCAAAAAAAAGTAGTTTATACAGAAACGTATGTCATGTTTCTCATACACATCATGAAATAAGAAAGATGATAGCATTGGGTCATGCCATGCGTCATGGCGCATATTTTGCCCTTTTTTTTGTGCGTCTGTAGGGGGTGGGGGAGGGGGGTATGCATGCATATATACACAGACATTACATGTACATTCTGAACTGATAAAACATGACATGTGATAGCTATTTCAACCAAAAACATGCACCATTGAAATTAATTTCATGCTCTTTATTTATTTTGAATACTGGTTCGGTTTCATTTACAATTTTTCAATCCAACAAAGAACATTATCTTAAAAAAGGTTCAAACAAATACTGGCGATGTTCAATCATCCCTTACATACATATTAACATGTTGCATAAAATAATACATTTAATGCACTTTCAATAAGACTTTAAATAGAGTAGACTATGCACTATCTAAATTGCCACTTCTACCGTGTACCAAAACATGAGGTGTTGAGGAAATCACAGTTTTAACTTTAACCTAATGCCTGATTCTTAATTATTATATTATCTACCATGGATTTATTGTTTATTTGGCATTACACATCTGAACTTTTATGTAGCGGTTTAACTTCCAAAATACTTTAGTTGTATAATTAACTAATAATAATGCATTTAATATGGATAACCAATGAAAAATGGCATTTCTTCATTGATATGAGTTGCGTGCATGCATGAATACATGCATACATATAATACTGCATAAAACAATACAGATACTGAACATTGTAGAAATTGAAAATAGAATAAAAGTTACCAAAATCAAATATGCCAGTTATACGATATGGAACAATCTAAATGATTATGTTGTATATCTATATGTTATAAAATGGTAACGTAATTTTAGCAAAAAGATACCATTGTTCACATGTTGTTTATTGACGTGTTGTCTCGCTATTGATAAGGAAATTAACATAGTCAATATGTAAATGTCGCAGTATCATGCATGTGTGTGTGCGTGCGCACATGCATATATATATGTGGGTTTGGGCTTCACACTTATAGTTTGCAAAAAATGTCACAGAAAAATTCGTTAATTGATTTCTTGGTTAACACAAATTCAATTCTGTGGATAAAAGGTTCTTTTGGCATCTTAGCTATGATAAATAGGATGAATCATTCATCTGCTAAAACACAAGCACTAGCTGAAATGTCAAAGGCCAACGAGGAAGTAAAAATATCATTCCTTTCACTTTCAGTCTTTGTTTTCACCAACCTCATTTTTCCCCCAAAAAAACATTAAGGGCAACATATTTTTATTTCCAATTATTAATTTCACCACTAAAATTAAGTACAAGTTAATCAAAGTGCTTAGCATGCCAGCTGCAATAACATTGTTTACCTTTCGATCAATCGTTTTCCTCTCAACCGCCCTACTCTCTTCAATGACATTCTCTTTCAATTCTTCCCCCTTAGACCTCTCTAACAATGAAATTGTCTCTTTGATCATCTTGAACTTATCTTCATTTGGCACATCCATTACTCCCCAAACCTCTCCTTCCTCTTCTTTAAAATCAAACCCAACACTCTCCAACAACTCAACGCCGCCTCCAACATCACCAATGGCCTCTTTAATTTTCGCATTTCCCATCCTAATCCTCCTAAACTTTTCATTCCCGCTATCCTTAAGAATATTGGTCAACAGTTTCAGTAATATTTCAACTGATTCTTTCTTTGGCTGATTGGACAAGTACAAAGTGACAAACTTTTCTAAATCGGTGGGCTCTTTTGTCGAGGTTAAGCAGAGATCAATGTGGGTAGAGACCTCGGTCTCGGATTGGAACGGAGAGGAGCAGACTGGGCATGAGAAGTTGGGTTCAGGCTTAGGTTTAGGGTCTGGAGTTCGTCTAGAAATCGAAGAGTTGGGGGTAGAATTGGAGTTACTGAAATTGGGATTGGGAATGGGACGGAGACTGGGATTGGCACTGGGATTGGGATTGGGATTGGGATTGGAAGAGGAAGAGCCGAGAACTCTGCCTTGGCCTTTGAATTTAGAATTGGAAGTTGTGAGATTTTTTATGATTCCTTTCATCTTCAAAATTGAACTGAGAAATCAATCAGTAAGAGAAACACGAATTAGGGATTTGGAAAAGATTTTTCTGTGTTACTTATGTGGACGACAAAGCCGTTGACCATTGCAATAAAAACTCGAAGATGCTGGCCCAAGTTGCTATAGAGCACGAAACTTAGCTGGCTCGAACAACATATTTTGTCAATAAGAACTATCCAAAATGTCCCCTACCTATATTGCTACATCTTCGTATCATTTTCAATTCACTTTTACTAATTGATAATAGAAATAAAAATTCAAACTAACAATAAACTAGACATGCAAACTTAAAAATAAAAACTTAAGCTAAATATGATTAAATATTCATGCAAATCATTTTTTTAAATGTGTTAAACATATACAAACTGAAGAAAGTTAAATCACGCGTGCCATAACGCTCGTAATTATATTGTAAAATGTCAAATTTATCCTTTTATTTTTTACTCTAATTTCATATAATATTCATTATTTTTCTTTTTTAATCCCTAACCCAAATCAATAATTAATGGGGAGGTTAAACCTATTTGCAGCTAAAATTCTAAAAGAGAAGAAAACAAGATTAATTGTTACTCAAGAAAGCTCTGTAACGTAGATTTTTTTTCAACTAAACAAACATGGTTTTTCTAAAATTCTACTACTTTACGCGTTAATTTGGTTGTCGACGGTCCTAAATCAAATTAAATGATGGGAAAAATAGAAAGGTGTTTTTGGTCTAGAAGCATAAATTTGGTTCTCATTATTACTAAAGGCTAAATTGAACTTAGTGAAAAATGTAAGTGATGATGGGTAAAATAGGAAAAGATATATATATTACAGAATGAGTACCCCTCGTAACAATTTAAAATTTAGTGGAGCGCGCATAAAAAATGACTTCCTCTTAACCAAAAGTGGAGATGTGATAACCCGGATTTTTGGGTATAAGGTAATTGGATAGTTATTTGATTTAACTATTGAAAAACACTGACTTATAAGTTGGACAAATAAATGTGATATCCCGGAATTTTGGACAGATAAATATGTAATAATCTTCTTTTATAAATCATTTATAATAGTCCAAAGATTTATTCTTTTCCTAGGTAAATAAAATAAGTATTAGTTTGAATATATATAGGTAGATTTAAAAGAGAATTTGGATTTGAAATTCAAATGTAAATAATCTTAAAAATAAATTGGATTTAAAAATAATATGTATATATGATTTTTATTAGTATAAGATTATTTTTATATTTATTAATGTCTTAAGTGTATTAATATTTAACACTATTTTTTTATTGACTTTTCTCAAAAGCCACTAACAAACATAAAATGATAAATAAACTTAAATAAGTTCATGGTGCAAATAGAATAACTAATATGTTTGAGTAAAATGGTGTTATAGCAAACACTTTGGAAGCCTTACATTACAAATAATTTCAATTTCCAAAATTGAATTATTAATTCCTTTTTGTCATTGCATGTTAATATTTTTGATGACTCTGATTAAAATTGAAATTAAATTAGAGTGTTAAAAATAACAATTAACCGGATTAACTGTATTTTATTCCAATTAAAATTTAAATAGTGACATGTTTACAAAAATTTAAAATGAAAATAAATGACATTAGATTTACTTCAATTTGTAGATAATTATCGATACGTATACAAAATTGGAATACTATTCAACGTAAAATAGGGTGCCATGTGTGAACAAATGTACATTTATAGTTAGGTGCAACGTGAGTAAATTATGATAAATATATTGATGATATAAATTTGAGTGGAAATTAAATAGGGATTGAAATGAAATTAACTCCAACTAATTATTATTTATATCTTCCTAGCCTGATTCCAGTTTGAGTTTGAATTAGTGAACTAATTATATATTAATTCTAGATTAATATCTTTAATGCTAATTAATTTTTTTCGAAACCAGAGAAACCTGTTCAATTAGGTTTGACATTGCGATTCATGAATTGTAAACATGGGGAATAGACGGCTGGCACGTCACAACCGTTATTCCAAGCTAGCTAGACCTTTTGGTTGACATGGTGCAGGAGGTGGTAATCGAACCTCAAACCTCCCATGAGGGAGGCGTATCGCCCCACCACCTGACCAAGCCTACGGACATTTAATGTCATCAACAACCAAACGAAGGAATAAACATGTTATTACAATAATAAATTAACTAAATTACACCACTTGTCTATTAAATTTGTACAAAATATTTTCTATGATCTAAGAATTTGGATTTAAACCAAAAGCATAAAATAAGTCAAACTTATTGCTGTTTTTGAAAATCAAACCATAGAAGTGAAAGTTTCACCATTTGGCAATCAAACCTGCCCGGTAGTTCAGCATCTAAGTTTTAAGATCATGTGTAAATTATATGTATTACAAAAGATGCATCTTTTTGTTCTTATTAATACCATTATAATTCAAATATACCCATTTAAAAATTTACTATTTATTATGCTACTGTTACATTTCATCATTTAATATTTAATTAACGAGCATTAAAGCATAATTTCATCAACTGAAATCCACGGGCATTTTTCTTTCCAAGCATTAGAACTATATTTGTGAAGTTCAAACATTACCAACGCTGGCCAATTTTTGACAAATTTCTAAAATGATTTACCTCACAATGATTTTTTTTTTCTAAATTTTCAGTAACAACAATTTTGAAAACTACATTTTGGGACCATTATAAAATTGAAAATGCAACATTTAAAATTTTTGAAATTTACAAAAGTCAAATAAGTATACCATTTTCTTTTCTTATGCTAAACTACATACACCGATGCAGAGATTCTTTAAAGCATATTCTCGTGATTCTAGCTCATTGGTAATTAAGTGAATTGATTGCTATTGCATTCAGTATTATTTTTTATAATTAGGGGGGAAGATAAATTTAGTTTATTCAGTTGTTTATTTGTGGAACATCGGTAATTTTTTATACTGCACACATACACACACTAAAACACACGTGCGCGCGCATACACACACAATATATATATATATATATATATATATATATATATATATATATATATGTTGAAAATTGATTTCTTTTATTGACGTATAAGAATCCTAGGTTGCATGTCTCCTTAAAAACCCTACTAGAGTAGTAGGGAAAAAGATTACAACATCACCTAGTAACGAAGTACATATCACGGCATAATATACGTGTACTGTTACAATAGACAAATCATAGATAAAAGAAAGCCCAAGCTGATATATCCATCCTTATCACTCCAAATTAAGCGAATACAACGCCGACTTTAGAGCTTCGGTTGGTTTCGAAGGAGAAAAACCATAGTGAATCAGACTGAATAATTCAATTCCAATCCTCAATGCTACAAGATCTCAACATTTGTGGAGATACAAGATGTCTTTGTTGAAGATCCGTGTGTAAGATAAATAATATCCACTTGAATCAATTTAGCTCGTTCGATCTTATTTAGTTTGCGATTTCAAAAAATCTTTTTATTCTTCTCCTCCCACAAGTGGTAAGTATTTATTACGAGATAACAAGAGGCAAGTTGGGCAAGTTGATCTTTGCTGGTGAAGCTACATTTAATGATTGCTACTTCTTCTACGATATCTAGAGGAGTATCACTGTTATTTATTAGATTTAACTTCATTCTAATTAGAGTCCATATGAATCTGCTATACGAATAGTTGAAAAATAGATGATTGATTAATTTTGCTCGCTCTTCACATAACACACAAGTAGTATCTATCTGTATGTCCCAGTGTTATAGTATATCTTTAGCATTGAGTCGACCCAGTAATGCTCTGTATGAACAATGAGACAATTTTTTTTTTTTACTGATGATGGTATTCCAAATAACTAAAAAATAGTCATACTAATGTGAAAATTGTCTGCACTTTTGCCATGTAGTTGAGAAAGAAAATTCCTTATAGCTACATCATTCCCAGCAATCCTGCACCCCATCGGTTTGGATAGGTACTTGGTTGATAATTGTGCTGCATTTTCTGATTTCTTTTAAGTCCTTTATATTCCAGTGCCCTTGATGAATTATTTGTGATATAGTTGCAATTTCATGCTCACTTAGATATATCTATCCAGCCTGATATATCAACAAGACTTGTATAATTGATCCAATGGTCAGTCCATAACATGGTATTATTGCCATCAACTATCACTCTATTAATGCACTTCAGACTAGTAGCTCTATGTTTGATCATACTCTTTATAGTATAAGACATTCAAAATCGAACCTGCAAATATTTGTCTCTTGTTGTTATTGTATTGAAGTTGCCAAAAATTGATTGTGAACAATACTTGTTGATTGTAACGACCCGCTATTTTGAACCATTCAAATCGATAATAAACTACACATGTCAGACTTGAATTGCCTAAAATAACAGACTGTTATTTATATTTCGCAAAATTTAGCATATACAGTAAATAAATCAATCACAGAATCACAGACACAGAGTAATACAACAATACGCAGCCGAATAGATAAATAATAGTTCATAAAGCTACTACAGAAACAACGGAGTCCAAAACAAAAGACAACCGAAGTCCAAATACACAGAAGTCTATAATACACATGCAAATAACAAAGTCTGAACAGAAATAACTAAATGATTGAAATAACAGAATAATTGGAAAGATGAATAGATAAGATAGATCTCCAAGCCAAGCTCTAAGCTCCAAAAGGTGAGCCTCAAATGTTGTAATATTCAGGCTGACTCGAGTATAAAGCAAAAACAAAACACTCGAGCCAGGGTTAACAATCTTATGCAAGTAAATCAACTTAAGTTAAACGTCTAAATGAAATGCAATAACTTAAAGAATGTTTGGGATTCCCATCCTTTAAGGATCCGTGAAACTATCTACATAATACAATACGATAAATAAATAATATGTACCGTAAAGTAAAATATTAAAGTAGTGTTTAGGCGTTACCCATATCCCCCATAACACATTTTCATATAAATATCATAGTCTATACAGTACTGTAAACTCCACCGTAACGGTGGGCTATCAGGAAGTACTCCATAGGTACGACACAAACCAAACTCGTAGTGGGCGCGATCAGGATAAATATGACAAGGCACGTGAGACAATGCCTAGGGTAGGATACTACCGTTTTGCGGATCTGGACTGGTAGTAACGCATAGCAGCTACTACCGCCCATCTTGAGACACACTCCCAAATCAAATCAAAGGGTGGCCACTAAATCAATCATAAAGTAATAAATATGGTGTCAAAAGAATATGCCTGATAGGGGGAGCGACCCCACTTGGCCCCGCGTGCTTCTGTTTTGGTCCTTTTATTTATGACCCGAAGGTCAAGGATATTCATCAACATTCTCTTACTTTATTCCAGTAGCATTCGCCAAACCATCCGACTATATTTTGGATTCTCCACCACGTGCACAGTTGTTAAAGTGGTTTTCAGTATTGGCAGAGAGTGACAATATCTGATCCCGGTCTCCTTAACAACCAAACGCTTATTTCACACCAGTTGGTTCTTTTACATTTCCAAAACCGATTCATAATTTATATCAAAGTATCATATTCACTTCAAAATCATATCATTTTCGAACTCATATTCACTTCCGAAATCATATTCATTTTCAAAATCACAACCACAAAAATAGGTTAAACCATCATATCACAATATTCGCATTTTAAATCAATTAAATCTAAATCATAACGGTTCCAACTTTAAACATTTTGAAATTGAAAGTAGTTTATATATTAGAATAGTTATACATTAAAAAAAGTTTATATTTTAAAAATAGGTTATAGATTGAAATAGTTTATATATTAGAAATTGTCTATATATTAAAATAGGTTATAGATTGAAATAGAATATATATTAGAAATAGTTTATATATTAAAATAGGTTATATACTGAAATAAATATGTTAATTTAAATATTTTAAACATAATATATTTTTATTTTTATTAAATTTTACTAAATTAAATCTTATATTATGAAAAAAAAGAGTAAATGAAGTTACAAGTAAAAACCTTAAAATTTACATTTTAAAAACTTAACTTATAAATTAGAATTATTAAAACATAAAATTTTAAAATCTAAATTTTACATATATTTTTAAAATAAAATCTTTATATTAAATTTAAAAATCATTTTTCCTTTTTTTTCCTAACACATAATCACCATAAAAAAACAGACAAATGGTGTCCGATAGTTTTCCGTCCTAGGTCAAGAGATACAGATATTTATCATTTCAATCCGTAATAATTTAAAATTTACGAGTATATATCATTTCAACCTACAATCCCAAATTCTCAAAATCGATAATAATCGCTTTGGTTTATCATTTCAACCCATAACGATTTTTTCCTGTTCTAAAATATCACTCGGGTATGTATCATTTCAACCCATAGAGAATTCCTAAAACTAAGGGAACTTGCAGCGTGATTTACATAAAATAAATAACACAACACAAAATCATAAATAATAATTTACATAAGATGGCACATAACTTACATAATGAATCACGTAATATAACATATTACTTACATAACCGATTACATATAATAACAAATAATTACATACAAACTACATATAGCATGTACGCATATTTAACATGGAAGGTGACTTAAGATTCCTATTATAACATAACCTAATATGTAACCATTTTTACATAGCAATTTAGGTGTTTTCCAACATAACACAGATATGCATATAAACTTTATTTATTTTCCTTTTCTTTTTTTCTTTTCTTTTTTCATTTCACACATAAATTCACATAACATACTAATGACAATTTCCATTATAAAAGTGTCAATCTTTAAATCAACATAACATTTTCCTTTTTTCTTTCTTTTCAACATAGCAACTTAATATTAACATCATGAAGCATATTAATAATCATATCATCACATCTATTTTAAATAAATAAACAACATAATATCAAAAACAATAATCATGTCAAAATAATAAGGGAACGTAGGCGACCATATGTCATATCAAATCATAACCAAACTATACAAAATTTCTTAACTATTGCAACATTTCAATAACATATCAATTGATATTCATTCACTTAGCATAAGATTATAAATCGTGAGTGAATAGCTCTCCTTTCGAGGCTAGGAAATATTTGACAAACAAAGCTATGAATTAGAATCTTAATTCCAAAGCAAAACAAGCTAGAATCATTGGATCTCCAAAACAAAATATGTAACTTTGTTTTTTTATGAAATAGAAGAGAAAAGAGACAAAGAAGGCTCGGCCTAAGGTAGGAAATAGGCTCGACTATAAGGTTTTTGGGAGGGTTTAGGTGCGGCCTAGGTGAGCTAAGGTGGAGGAGTGGTTGTAGCTAAGGCTACGGAGGAGATGGTGGTTGAATTGGTGGAGTTGTGGTGTGGTAGGGCTCGGCTATGGCTAGGAGAAGAGGGGAGGGTTTTTGCTTTAGGTGGTGACTGGTGGCCAAAATAAGGAGGAGATGAGGGCTTGGATAGTGGAAGAGAGGGCGACACAAGGAGGAGGATGGAAGGATTGAAGGAGAGGAGGAAAGAGTTTTGATTTGCAAGGTTTGGAGATTTGAGATCTATAACTCTCTGTAAATTTGGAAAAAAAGAAGGAAGTGTGTTGAGAACGTTTTCTGAAGCAAAAATTATGTATGTACAAGTTAGTCAAAAGGAAACAAATGGTCGTAGACATATGAATAGACATAAGTCTCTTGGTATGGTTAGAGTCTTTTGCTTAACCAAGGCCCATTAGAACTAAACCAAACCAATTATGACTTAGTCAAATTTCACAACTAAATACCACAAACTTATACTAGTTTTTCACAGAAATTCAAATATTTAGAGCAATAGAAATTTGATTTTGATGAAACGAAAAGTGAAAAAAAAAATCAGAATTCAGTCTAGTAACATATAGAAAGAATAAAATTTTTAAATTCAAATTTAAAATTTTCAACCAAAGGTCAAATTTTAACTAAGATTGACCAAAATTTAAAATTTTAGAAAATTTTCTATTTCATTGAATTTGAAAAAATATATTACTCAATATTTCAAAATTTGTTCTTTAATTTTATCCTTTAAATTTTATTTGAATTCAAATAATTATATATTTTAAAATTGACTGAATTGAAACTTCATTTTATTAACATTGATTTGTCTTCATTCAAATGTTCGTTTTATTCAATTCAACATATGTTGCTTATCCTTGACTAAATCAATTACCATCTGTTTCTCTTTATCTTAATTAAAAGATTTAATTCGAATTAATTCAATATTAAATTTCCAATTGAATGTTGGTCGCACATTAATTGTTTTATTTTCATTAAATAATTCAAACAAAGTTTTATCCTTTTGTTTCGATTTACATGTTCTTTATATACATCAAATTTCTCTATCAATTGAAACACATGTTTTCTTTTTATTTCCTCAAATTCTTCTTTTATTTTAATTAAACGTATGTTTCTATTATCACATCCATTAATTACAATTAATGTTCTCTTTCCTTTTATTCGAAAGATTTCAATTACATTTAATTCCATGGATTACAAAATAAATTCCAAAGCGGATTAATCAATAGAATGAGGAAATAAATCAATCGTTAGAACCTAGTAATTTATATCTATTAATTTATTGTTTACACAAATAGTATAAATCTACTTACCATATAATTTATTTCTTATTATATGCTAACATATTTAGAATGTTGTTTATCTCATTCTTTAGTAACATTTATTGTTACATCGATTGAAATTGCATTAATACGGTTGTCAATTACATTCAATCAATATTATTAAATTATATTCTACTGCACGATACCACCGTCCATTTCATTAAAGATTAGTTGTTTTTGAATTTTATCTTAAATCATGTTTTATATTCTAACAAATTTATTATTATTATTATTATTATTATTATTATTATTTACAGTAATAATTGAAAATTCTTTATTTCTAAACATATTCTATTCAACAATTATAATTAATATTTTTAAAATTTGTTCGAATTTACAAGTCGTTACACTGATCATCCATTTAAACCACAATGTATCTTTAAAATGCAACAATGAAATTAGTTTAAGACATGCTGTAGTTTGCAGTTTAGAGAAATTTTTAAGACCGATGCCTCCCTCCTTTTTAGGCCTGCATAGTTTTGTCCATGCAATTTTGTGTGTCTTGCCTACCCAAATAAGTCTGCATATAAACTTTCTATAATAAAGTAGTCATAGGCATGTTGTAGATCGTCGTTCAAAAAAGAACCATTGCTGTAATAACTATTTGAATGAGTTCAACTCTTCTTGCCAAAAATAATAATATACTATCCCAAGTGTCAAACTTATTCATTATTCTTTGAAATAAGTTAGTGTAGTCTGAATAATGCAATAGTCCGAAGAAAGTGGTACACCCAAATATTTGACCGGCAGATAGGACCCATGTAGTTATAAAAAATGTAGTATGGATCTTTTGTTCTAAAAGCTAGTACTGAAATATATTTTTGTCTTCATACGGTTGATATATAATACTGTAGTCAATCCCATTTGTTGTGTGATGTCTCTAATAGTGGTAGCACTTTTTCATTAGCTGTAGTAAATAGCATAATATCATCAGCATAAAGCAAATGTGAAATATCTGGTTGTAGATTACTAATAGGATTAATGTCCTTGTTTCTGGTAGCAGCTTCTAGTTTCAGGGAAAAGTACTCCATAATAATGCAAAACAGATAAGGGGATAGTGGGTTCCCCTGTCTTATTCCTTTATTTGATGTGAAATACCTATAAGACTCCCTATTATTTAAGACTGAAAAAGTAGAAGTTATAATACATTTTATGATCAAATTTATAAACTGAGGTAGGAAAGATATTTTATCGAGCATGAAGCATATGAATCCTCTGTTAGTCTTATCATATGCTTTCTGTAAATCCACTTTGATTTAAAAATTGTTTATGCCTTTTTTTTATTGAAATTCCTCATAAGCTCATGTGCTAATAATATGTGTTCAACAATGTTTCTACCAAGGATAAAGGCATATTGAGATTCTGATATTAGAAAAGGCATAAAAACTTAGGCCTATAGCAAATAACTTTAGATAGTGTCTTATATAGTACATTACAACAGGCTATAGGCCTCTAATCTGATATTTGTGAGGGTTTATCAATTTTTGAGGCAAAATTTAAAAATGTATGATTAAGACCTTTACGAATATCTGCAGTAACATAAATATAATTTATAGCAGAGTTTAGCTCATCTTTCAACAACTCCTGGTGTAATTTGTAGAATTT
The DNA here is from genome assembly GCA_030765085.1 of Allium cepa. Lineage (NCBI taxonomy): Eukaryota > Viridiplantae > Streptophyta > Magnoliopsida > Asparagales > Amaryllidaceae > Allium > Allium cepa. The sequence continues at coordinate 403,267,291 of CM060940.1, read as the reverse complement.
TGATGTGAAGCCACATAGTCCTAGAGATTTATCATCTTTAACAGAATAAATGGCATCCTTTACTTCCTATATAGTGATTTGCTGTAGTAGGAAGTTAATCCCCAAGTCATTAACTAATTTTCTACAATTGACATCATCTGGCCTTTGTGTAGTTGGTAATCCCCATTATATAGATCTTAATAGTATTGTAAAGCCTGTTGTTGAATGTGGGATGCATTATAAATTAGCTGGCCTCTTTCATTACATAAAGCTGCTATGTTATTTCTACATTTCCTCCTTGACATCTTAGCATAAAAAAAATTCTTGAGTTGATATCCTCCTCAGTAAGCCAATGAACTTTTGATTGCTGTAGATTAAGAATTATTTTCCATGCATCTTCTATTTCAACAAACACTATAAGAAAATTCATTTTCAATTGCAGAACATGATCGCATGTTTATGTATAATGCTATTGCAAGTCATTTTATTCAAGGAGAAAAGTTAATGAACGATGTATCACGTTAACTTCATTTGGCGTGGTACATTTCATCCCTCTCTTTTATCCCTAAAATTTCACTTTCCCTCATTTTTATTATTCCCATAATTATTCTACATTTCCCTTCAATATTTTCTTCCCCAAAAATCGAAGGGTTAAACCTCAATATCCACTGATTTGAATCCAATATCTTTCACGTTTGCTCAACAATTCTTCACGACAAATCAAAATGAATAAACCGCAAGTATGCACCAATTTCAAATTGAAAATCTTCGTCAATCCCTTCCGTCTCCCGCTCAAGGTTCATCGCTTGTCGGTCATTATGCTCCAATCTTGTCATTTGAATCACTGATTAGAACTACTGTCATTGGAAAACCAATAGTGTACTCGCGAATCATTTAAAACTCCACCGTACCACTGGTCACCATTTTCTGTCACCCACCATCACTATGTTCCAGAAAACCTAACATGATGGTGTTCCATTGTGGCCCACCCTCGCATCTGCAAAGCCTCATAGAGTGGCCGCCGAACCCATTGATGACTGCATGGTTGAATGAAATACATTTATATTCGCATGCCTCCTTCGGGTGTTTATGTTTCAAGCCCTTACCTCTTAAGTGTAATCAAGGATGATTTTATAACTGCAATAATTTATCAATCAAATTAATTTAACTAAGATGATTTGTTAACTGAAATCATTTGCTGAACAAATGTATGCTAAATAATGATGATATTTTATGTTTAATGGTGTTGAACTAATTATTTTGGTTAGTTTTATTCACATAAGCTGTTAACCATTGGCAGCCAATTTGGTTGCAATTCAATTAACTTAGGTTAAAGATAATGAATTTATTGCCTATTTTAGATAAATTTATATCATGAAAGTAGACAGTTAAATAGTGAATTATTATGAAAAGGTATAAGTGGTAGTTGTTTTTAAAAGTGTAAGGTGACTCTATAGATAAGCCTTAAAAATTACAGTGAGTTTAGTATCATCGGATCTTTAAGCTAAAGTAGTATGTGAACAGAACCTTGATGGATAACATTATTTTATGATGGAGCATGGATTGCAATTATGCTGTGCACGGTAGTCTAAAGGTTTATATGTAACTTAAATCGATAAAGTTCAATTATTTTTGCAATAAATGTTACCTTATTAGTCCTATTTAACAAGCTACCAAGTAAAAGAACCTTTCGGTAGAGAAAGCATAGTTGATCTTATGGTGTAAAACAGCTACAAAATGAAAATAATTGCATTTTTGTTAAAAAAGATCAACCAAAACTACTCATTAAAATGAATTTCGACTGATTGTTGAACTAATTCTTAGAGTAGTTAATACAGAAACTAACAATAAAGGTAATAGGACAAGCTAGAGTAATCAACGTTTAAGCCTAGTTGCCATAAATTATTAAATTTTATGGATACCTTAAAACTATTTGTGCAGAAATATCCACTTTCACATAAGTTTTGATTTTTTTTGTCAAAATTTATCCAATTTGATGCATATTAATTCCACCTATTCTTATTTGAGTATTATTGAGTTAAACCTTAGCGGGGTGGGCATACATGGAGTGTGGCATTAGGTAGGAGGAAAATGAAAACTACAGTCTTATCCATTCGAAAAGTGATGTAACTTCTCCAAGTCTATCTTTGAGCAACCTCATCTTGGATTTCTCGAAAAAAAAGACTCACCATTTTTGATTTGGTTACTTTGTCCGGACTTGCCATGAGAATTAATTTGCATGATAAGAATGTTCATGACAAATGTTGCTTCTTTGTAAAACTTGGTTTGTATTTTTCAAGTAATTTTTTATAGAATATATTAATTTTTACTAGTTTACATTCACGTATGAAAAGGAAAAACACACATTTAAGCAGCCAATACATACCACTATGCCACTGTCTAGTAGCAGTTTTTGCTAAACTATAGATTGATCAGAATAAGTAATTGAAGTTGTGTTTTATGTCTTGTGGGTGGAAATGGAACAACAAGGTTGTCTCCAGCAATAGTAGCGCTGGACAGTCAATTCGATCATGTGGATCTAAAGTAATATAATTATGAAATATTAGTACTAATTAGCCTTTGTGCCATGATTTCCTTGAGTACTCGTTTGAACTTTGATTGTTCTTTTGCATAGTTTATTTCATATGAAACCTGCAGTTAATGCTTTGCTCTTTTTTTCTATTTTTTTTTGAAGGTACTGAGCACCTGCATTATTGTTTGGCAAAAAACAATATATATCTGGTGTAGATATATAGGTTGCACTCTGTGCGTATGTTGAACTCTTCTTAATGCATCCACTTTTGCAGGTGAAACTTGCTTTGTTACAGACCTTTCTATATCCCAACCATGTTATTTATAAATGTACAAGTGTTGAGTCTAACGGTCAATTTTATGTTCAAGAAAAAGATATATTAATTTTACTTTTATAAATTTTTAATGTGATTATCCTAAAGTTGGTAAGATTTTTGGGAAATAAGTTATACATATTTTTTCCAAAATGTAGAATGTTTAAGTAGTCAATTTGGATCTTGGTATATCGTGGATAAATGGGGTTCATAGTTTATTATATTGTAACCAACAAGGAAGTAATACTGTGTAATAACTTATTGATTAAGAATTATTTATTCAAATTTCAAGCCTAAGGTTGCTTATGTCTTAAGATAAACCAACAGCAGTATATGCTTTAATATAGATACATACTGAACTTTAGTTCTTCCTCCTTTGAGCCACTGGATATGCATCCTCCTGGAAGTAGTTCTGATATTACTCTCTGATAAAAATATCTCTCTTGTTAATATAGAAACATACCGAACTTTAGTTCTATCCTTTAATATAGTACTATAGTTTATTGCTACTCCAAACCAAAAAAAATATCTCTCTTGTTACTCTCTGATAAAAATATCTCTCTTGTTACTCCAAACCAAAAAAATATCTTGTTACTCCGAACCAAGTAGCTAAGTTTTCTAGAAATTGACTAAATTTATATATAACAACAACAATAACAATAAATAACTAAGTTAACTATGTTTTATAAAATATTAATATTTGGCAAGCACTATTGTCTCAGTTGTTAAATGATTCGACTTTGGTGCGATAGGTCACAAGTTCAAAACTTGTTTAGCATGATTTGAACATTTATCGACACATAATTTGTGGCTTGTTGTCCCAGTGACATGTTGTATCTAAGTACTATTTTCAAAAAAAACATTAACATTTATTTATGAAAATTAACTATGTTAAATAAGTTCCAAAAAAATCAACTAAATTTTTAAAAATAACTAAGTTTTTAAAAGTAAACCTAAGTTTTATAAAAAGTAATCACGTTAACTAAGTTTATAAAAATTAGCTAATTTTTATTAAGATTTATTAAATTTATAAAAATTATTTAAATTATGTAAAATTGACCAACTTAACAAAGTTTTATAAAAATTACTTAAGTTTACAAGAGTAAACTTAGTTTTATAAAAATTTACTAGATTTTATAAAGTTAATAAAAATTAAATAAATCTTATAAAAGTTAACTAAGTCTTATAAAAACTAAATAACCATAAAAAAATTAACTAAGTTAACTTAGTTTTATAAAAATTAATTAAGTTTTATGATATTTTAACTAAATTAACCGAGTTTTATAAAATGTAGCTAAATTTTATAATTTTTTACTAAGTTGCCTAAATTTTATAGAAATTAATATATTTTATAAAAGTTGACTAAATTTTATAAATATTACCCAAGTTTATAAAAAAGTAATTATTTTTTATATAATTTAACTATGTTCTATAAAAATTTAAATAATTTGACTAATTTTTATAAAACTTAATCTAGTTTACAAAAATTAAATATTTGTTGTAAAAATTAAATAAATTTTATAAAAATTAACCTATTTATAAAAATTAACTAAATTTACTAAATTTTATAATCATTAAATAAGTTTATAAAATCTAGCTAAGTTGATTTAGTTTTATAATAACTAATAAGTTTATAAAAGTTAACTAATGTTTATAAAAATCAGCTAAGATTACTAAGTTTTATAATAATTAAATAAGTTCGTAAAAATTGATTGAATTAAACTGCAAAACATGATCATTAGATATATGAGGTCGACACGTACTTATTCTAATTTGAGTTTGAATTGTGAATAATAAGTAATATAAACAATCTTTAAATGTAATAGAATTATATATTTGACATAAGATTAAGTAGAGTGTGTATCGACTTAAGCATGTCAATATGTTTAATATGTATGTTTTTATTTATCCTTATTTATACATCTTCTTCTGAATGTCTTCGTACACATGCTTTAAATGCTCTTTTTTTTTTTGTAGGATGTTAGATGTCTGAAGATGACAAATATGGACATTGTACGATCATGGTATTTTCGTATTTTCTTTTGTAGAGTCTTAATGGTACTATTATTATGTATGTTTAAAAATATCAGCTGTGAAATATTATATACATTATTGAATTTGGTGTAATTCTTATTATGTATAGGATATGCTTTGATTATCAAAAGTTTCATCTTATTGTTGTTTGAGTTGATTAAATTGTTCATGAATTGAGACAAATATATCTTGCTCTTAGTGTTCTAATGTATAGAAAGGCTACTGTAAACCCAAAGTGGGGATAAAGAAAACTAGCGTTTTAGGTATGCTATAGAAAACCTATAACAACATTTTTGATATGATGTAGGAAATACACAACAGCGTTTATTAAATGCTATAAAAATTCTAGTTTTTCACAGTTTTTTAATGCTACAATAGGCCATGGATATATAGTAACATGTTACACAATGTACACAAAATTCTATTAAATCTTTTAACAACATTCTTCAAATGCTATTAAAAAAGGGTTGGAAATGCTATAAAAAGTATTCATGGCATTGACCGAAATGCTATAAAATATTACTCTAGCATTGATAAAAGCTATGGTATTATTTTACCTCAGTTGGAAAAACACTATAAAACGTGTTAGCATAAACTAAACGCTGTTAAAACCTAAATTTTAAGCGTTTCATCTAATGTTATGATAGGTCCCTTACTTTTAAGGGCATGATTTTATACAATGTCATCAAGAAAGCTGTTAAAGCCTTTTATAATGTTTCTTGAACGCCCTGAATGTTGTAGTGAAATTGCCAGTTTTCAACAAGTCTTCATATGCAAGTGCATCATCTGGTTGATTGTCAACTGCAAGCATTTTTGCGTTGTATTGCTCTTCCAAAGTTGATAAATTTGTTTTATCTTTCCGCCTTAAATTATTCCATAGTTTCAAGTTTTGTTTTATTCTTCTGAGTTTGATGATAAATCTTCGGATAGCAGATCCCCAAGTTAAACATGATAGAACATATACCACCTGATTCTCATAGCCATCAATCATGTACCAACTTTTAACATATCTAAATGGTGTCCCTTTCTGTTTAGTACTTTGTGTAACTAGTTAAATGATGATAGAAGTATGGCCACTCAAAGCTGATGTAGTGGCAGTAGCTATAGCTTCTTGGAAGTGTTGTAGGAAAAGGTCAGTAGCTAGAACCTTGTCGATGTGTTCGACTACCCCTTTCCTTCTCCATGTGAACTGCAAGCCTTGTATGTTAATTTCAACAAGACTATATATGAGCAAGTAGTTTGTGAACCTTCTGAAATGAGAAAAGGGACAGGAAGTCCACCTTTCTTGTCCTTAAGGTTCAATGCATTTTTGAAATCACACATCAGTAACCAAGTCTTGTCTATAACACTTGCAATATTTGCAAGTTGTTGTTCTGAAAATATATTGCTTGCATATATAGTAGTTGGATCAAACACATAGCTACTCGAATTTTCCAATTTACATGTTATTTGTTAAGTGGATTTGTGTATATCAGTCAAATTCCAAACTAATTTATCTTATAAAAAAATTATTCCACCTTTTGAGCCACAGTCATTATTGTGTATCATGTCCCACTTTATATATATTATATATGCATGTGTGTGTAATTGTGGTCCAAAGCACCATTAGTGTGATATGAAGTATCAAAAATAATTTTGTTGGTATTTTTTAGATATGGTGTCACTTGACGAAAATCAAAGTGCATTTTAGTAGCACCTTAAATCGTGAACTAATAATTTTGTGTACTTTAGCACTCGACGCTTTCAATATATTAGGTTTCCAAAGAAACTTGAGTCATTAACTATGTATCTTCATGCTTTAATGATCCCAACTATTGAGCTTGATCCTATTTTTTAAAGAAAATGTGCGAATATTATTAACAAAAACCACTCAACATGATTTGATAAAATCGTTCCTTGGAAAATATGTAATTCGGTAAAATTAAAAAGCAATTTGGGTCAAATTAAGTAAACTAAAAAGCAATTTTGATCAATTAGAAAATTACATGTTATATTGATACATAAGTGGAATCTAATTTAAGCATTAAAAGGGTTAATACGCAGTTGACCCGCTCATAAAACTTGGGTAAAAGAATGATCTATTATTAATTGTCCTATTATTATGAAATCAAATTATGTAAAATTAGAAGTAATTCCTTTTATCAATTGAATCCTTCTAATTTTAATTAGTTTACTTATAAATAATTACATCTCTAATCCATAATTATTCATAAACATCTCTAAACTACAACAATCCAAAATAATATAAAAATAAACGCACTTTGTAGGGTATAACTTACGTTAAAGATTCATGAGGTCTCTAAAGGATTGGTGATAGCCATGCATTCAATGAAAATTATGCGTTGGTTATGAATATTTCATGATTCATTAAATAACACCACACAAAAATATTGAGACGTACATGGATTAAGACGGATGATATTATTTTTAAGAAAAATAAAAGCTAACAAGATTGCAAAAAACATTTAAATAAAATTATAAGTTCATAAAGCAAGCATCGATAACTAAATTAAAAGAGAAATCTAGAGTCATTTATTATAGCCAAAATAAATAAGCTATATATACATTTATATATTTTCCTAAAACATGGTGTGAAATTTATTATCTGACTATCCTTTTACTACATATTCTTTTCACAACTTGGTTTTCTTACCACATAATTTATTTAGCAGTATGTTTTTAGATTTTAGTCATATGAAGATGAAAGTTTATATTTGTGGTTCAAATTTATTTAGATTAGAGTATTTCTTGAACATCAATGCAAACATTTATCAATAAATTTGCTTAAGTAATTTTGAAGCGTACATGGTATAGAATTTATTTTAGACAATAATTGATTTATATAAAAACCATTAACATCAATTACCAACTATCTATTTCTTACTTTGCAGCATTACATTACTGAGCATGCATATTAATTTAAATGAAACATAAGTTCAACATAGGTTCGTCTTATATAGAATATAAATTCAAATATGTACACATTAAATATGATAATAGTGTCCCATATGTAGAATAAGAAAATCTTGCTAAGCGTGAAATGGTGTTTAGAAATTGGTATAAATAAATATTATTCTAACATTTGCATTAGTATACATATTGACACCAATTAGTACTAACTGAATTAGAAAAATATTTAGTGGATCCAAAGTAACGTGGGAAATATAAATAAATAATAAATGTTATGTAGTATATCATTTTTGAATACCTAAGTAAAATGGACAGTTTCACAAACTCATAAGTTAGTGAACCAAAGACTCCCTCCACTTTCGGCAATGAACAAATTGATTTAATGTTGTCATTGGTAATTGATCCTTGCACCTCCACATTAACTATAATTCCTTGAAAAGATAGGTTACCACTCGAGGACATCATAATCTATTTTATGGAACAACCAAATAATTCTAAGATTTACTTCAAATAATCATACAACCACATAATGAATTGAAACAATATAGATTTAGCATAATCCAAAGTAAAGTAATCATCATCATACATATAAAAATATTTAGATGACACTACATTAAAAATAGGGTACTTTTGGTACAGGTTCTTATTAAGGTTCAAAATACATGAAAAGTTCTTCACTAAATTTCAGTGTAAATTAGGACCCTGTTTTTTATTCACGATTATTGCAGAGCATGATGCAATTTTTCATAAAAGTTGCTGACATTTTCGCAACTTTTCTGTACACTGTGAACATAGTGTATGAAAGTTGCTGAAATATCAGCACTTATTTATAAAAGTTACTGACATTTCAGCAACATTTATATACACTGTGAACACATTTTATGAAAGTGCTGAAATATCAGCACTTATATATAAAAGTTGCTGACATTTCAGCAAATATTTTTCTTTGTTTCTAGAAAATAGGGATCGGATTTACAATGAAACTTTGACAGGGAAAGTTGCTGAAATATCAGCACTTATTTATAAAAGTTGCTGACATTTCAGCAATAATTTTTCTTTGATTCTAGAAAATAAGGACCGGATTTACAATGAAACTTTGACAGGGACCCGCTTTACAATATGAAAGTATGATAGGGGTGCCTCTATAATTTCCACTTAAAAATAACTATAAGTCCTAATGACATAAGAAAATATAATCAACAAACCAAGCTATTAAAATATCATGTCATTATATACCATTATAAATGCTTATAATATTTTTGTTTGTACATCCAACATCGATGAAATATAATATTTGTAACCCAATATAATTATTATGCAAGTAAGACAAAAAGCATAATTACATTTTAAAATATATTGAATAAATAATATTTCCATCCAAACATATGCAAATATGTCAAGAAGATCGTGCTGGCTTTAAAGCATAAGCAAATGTTGCCCTAATATTTGTTTGGTAATTCGTGGAAGAAAATTATTTATAACTATAATTATTCTCAAGATTTTTAATTTTATACTAATCTTATTAAAGGAAAGTAAAGTATATTTAAATTATAGGTAGTGAGCTCCTATGTTAGTATTTTTCTTTTTTACATATGTTTCTCACATAAGGAAATATTTGTTAAATTTACAAAACGCTTCTTATTGCATGTTTTCTCATTGAATAATGTATCTGATGATCGTTGACTAAAGAAAATAAATAAAAAGAGTTAATATAGACCATTTCTAGATTTAACGAATGAAAAAAGTTAATTGATTACATATTTCTATAATTTATTAGAGTTAAAGAGATTTAATATGTGTTTAATTCTATCATCAAATTAGTTACAAAATAATTTCAAATTATTTTGAATACAAATTGATTAAAATCGAAAGCATTTAATTCCTTTTATTTATTACATGTTGATAATATTTGATATCATCCTTGCTATTTAAAAATAGTTCACTTATATAACCAAACATGAATAACTTTATCTCTAGTCTATAGTTATTTATCTACCGAATATTTCATGTTACGTGTTTCGAGCTTTCATATGAAATGCTAATAATAAAAGGAAATAGTAAAAACATTTAATTGATTACATATAAATGGGAAATGTTAGCATGTGTCCTAAGGGCACATGTCAGGATTGTTAAATTATCTGAATAGCCCAAATTCCATCTATGTATTCATGGTGTAAGAATAGAATAGGTATTTGAAAAAAATTCCTTTGTCTTATAGTAAATAAATATCATCCTTAACATGTGCTATTAAGGTACACAATAACAACACCTATTTTAATTAGATAATTAATTAGTAGTAAAGAGAATTAATATGTAATTAGTTCTCTCATTAATATGGACCATGGTTTAATTCTCAAATTACTTTGAAGTCAAATTGGTCAAAACTAAAAGTAGTTAATTCATATTATTTTTTGCATGATAATAATATTTGATATTATCCTTCATACTTAATAATAGTTCATTTATAATTATATCTCTAGCTTATAATTATTTATAAGCATTTTCAAATTGCAAAATATTCAAAACAACATAAAATAAAACAATCTTCGAACAAATCAGAAATAATTACCTCATTCTTGCTTAAGAGCTTCAAGAATTCGATGATAACCTTGAATATGTGTTGCCTGTGAACATTACATAGTATATTAAATATTACAATAGAGAAATATTAAAAGCCTGGTTTGGTTAAAGAAGGGCAATGTTAGAATTTACCAAAAAAATTCCAACTGACTAAGACAACATAAAACATTTGAAATAAATATGTTTCCAAAATATGTATTCAATACAAACATTTTAACAAATTTTAATATTATCCACCGAAGGCAGAAAGTGTTGCTTATACGTTTATCCACAAAGTATAATGTGAAATTCATTTTAAATAATCTTTTACTTCATATATAATGCTTTTCTTCCAAAAATGTTTTAGAATGAAATAAAGATCAACTTACCTCAATTTGATTATACGAAAAACTTACAATTTCTTGGTATCTGTGTGTTAACAAACAAGTAACTAACTTCCTACAAAATAAATTAAGGAACCCAAATTCATAGTCAGACCGATAAAAAAAATACGAAAATGAAATTTGATATAATATGTGAGAAAGAGGAATAGCTTAACTTTATTTATAACAGATTTTATATAACAATAAAAGCTTCTACGATTATTATGCACCTGAAATGTCGTTGATAAAATGAAATGAATAAAAATAATCAATTAATCAAATAATTAGCAATAAGTGACTTAATATGCAATTAATTCTCTCATAAAATGAATTTCCATTTAATTCTCAAATTACCTTGAATTCAAATTAATCAAAATTAAAAGCAAGTAATTTTTTGTTTATTGCATTGTAACAATATTTGATATGATTATAAGCTTTATGAATAAATATATCTCTTATTTGTATATCTATATTGGTGAGTTTTTGTATATCTTATTTGTAGTTGTCACTAACTATTTCCGAACTTCAAAAAATTTGAAGCAGTGTAACATAAAACAATCTTCATATGAATCATGGATTTATACTTCATTATTGCATAAGATCCTTAAAATTTTAATGATAACCATGAATGTGAGTTGCCTATAAACATTTCATAGTCTATTAGATAACATAATAGAAAAAATATAAAATAGATTGAGATAAAAATAAAATTGAGAAAAAACCAAATTATTTCTTGAATTAAGGAGAGTACATGAGATGATCTAATAGTAAAGGCATATTCTATTTATACGTGGTAGACTACTATATATACACCGGAAAAATTTCTGATATCATATACACCATTTTTTTTACTTAGTATACACTATACATATTATAAAAGTGAAAATAACGGACACATCCCTAAAATCAAACTTAATACACAAAACATCCTCTTCATAAAAAAGATATAAATTATAGAGGTTTTTAGGTTGAAGGAAAAAGTTGGAAAAAAACTTAGTTTCAGGGACAAGAAGTTTGTTTTTTAGGCTGAAGGACACTTTTTAGTGTAAATCACAGAATGATAGTTGTAACTATCATTTTCAGTTTACACTAAAAAGTGTCCTTTTGCCTAAAATGCAAACTTGTTGTCCTCTAGACTAATTTTTTTTGCAAGTTCTTCTTTGTGCCTATTTACCTGTAAATTATATCCCTATTTTCAAATACTACATTTTTTTCTTCCCTACAATACTCCTCTTCTCCATTGCAACAATGTTGATTCTTCATATATGAATGTTATTCTTGCATCCATAATTAAAATTTGTACCCCATTAATTATTAATCTTTAAAATGCAATAACTTCTTATAGAAACTACAGATTAACAAACCATTTTCACCATTAAATCACAAATTTTATTATCTTTCTAACGAGTGACATTATGCATATGTAAAAACAATGCTAGGATAAGCTATTCGATTTTTTTAAATTGATGTTTTTCAAATTTATGCAATTATAAGGATGATTGCAGACAATTCAGCAATTATATGCAATAATTGCAGAAATATTCGCAATTATACCATATAATTACATACATGTCTGCAATTATATGCAATAGTTGTGGACATTTCTGCAACTATATGTAATAATTGCAGTCACGTCTGCAATTATATGCAATAGTTGCAACTGTATGCAATAATTGCAGACATGTGTACTATTATACCATATAATTACATAAATTTGTGCACAAGTATATGCAATAGTTGCAACTGTATGCAATAATTGCATGCATGTATGTAATTATATCATATAATTGTTGAAATGTCTGCAATTATATAGAACGGTTGTAGACATTTCTGCAACTATATGTAACAGTTGCAGACATGTCTATAATTATACCATATAATTGCAGAAATGTATGCAATTATATGCAATAGTTTTAGATTTGAAGAAAAATCGAAGATGTTTAAAATTTGCAGAATTGTCTACAAATACATGGAATAATTGCACATTTACTGCAAAAATTGATTTTTGGTATCAACAATGGATCTCATTTTCAAGATCATAATTTTTTGGTGAAAAAGGTATGCTGATTCGATGTTTCTGCAGAAAGTTATACGCGTTTGAAATGTTAAAAACGTAAAGGGTATTTTTTCTTTATGTGCGCATGAATTTGAAAACATGGACCGAAAACTTAACAAAAAAATGAGGGATGTTTTTTTATTTTCAAACCTTACCAGGGATGTATGCTATACGCATCCATTATAAAAACAAACCTCACTTGGAATAAAACAAAGCACTTATCTCATTTCACTAATTCCCTCTCATGCATCAATCAAACTAAGGAACCATAATTTCAAAATTACTCAAATTCACGTTTCAAAATTTAAAAGTCATATACCTTAAATGAAAATTAAAATATTTAGTTAATTGTATATAGCAATTTGAATTTAATTTTTGAATACTAAATGTTAAACTATTTTAGTTTAATTATTAAATTCAACTTGGTTTGATTTAAATTAAAGATTAAAGAATTTAATTCTTTGAATCATATTAATTTTAGTGGTTACTTTTAAAACTTAATTTAATATTTGATTAAAGCGAAAAATAGTAAAATTGACTACGTATAAATATAGCTTGAAAAGGTATGCATATACTTTAATGCCCGGAAGAAATTTAAATTTAATTCAATCCATAATGTATAGTAATTTTAGTTACTTTATAAAAGAAATTATATTGATCATACGCAATGCAGACGAAGAGGAATTATATACCATTTTCGTTCTTTAATATTGATTCTATCTTTTTAATAAGGGAACTTTGGTCTAAAGTTTTATTTAAAATTTTATGGTGTAAGTAAAGTAATATACGGTGTATGAATAGAATTTACCGATAGTGAATTAGAGAGGAGAAGACATAGGGTTAGATAATCAATTTCTTGTATAATATAATAGAATAGATTGATTGATTGGCTAACAGATCGATTGTGTGTGTGTGTGTGTGTGTGTGTGTTGTGTGTGTGTGTGTGTGTGTGTGTGTGTGTGTGTGTGTGTGTATATATATAATGAGAATACCTTCATTTGAAGATTTTGGAATTACCAAAATATCATTTCCATTATTTACTCAAAATAAAAAAAAGGCATTTTTGTCATTTGTCTGTAACATCCCCTATCTTGAGGCCAAAAGCTAAGCACTATAGATGCTGCAGTCATCCATATATTAACTTCTAGTGACAAAATATGGTAATGCTAAATACGATGATATTACAGAAACATATGGATATGAAAAATTTCAAAACAATTTAAAATAAAGATCTCATTCCATTCCAAATCACATTTCAAATTTAGCACATAATCCCAAATGCAAGAACCACATTTAGAGAAAATATATTTATTACAACATACGCCAAGAGCGGCATATGGTGATGCCACTGGGATGATTAGAGTATATATAGGCAATTAAACAACTTTGCCTTTACAACAACAACACAGCGGAATCAAAACAAAAGAGAATTCTAAATAACTAAGATGCCTCATGCATGTCTCTGGAAGTTATTCATCTAAAGAGGTACCTGAAAACCTCAACTCTCGAACTACTCAAAATCAATTGAGTACCCGAGAGTTTAAGGGGAAAACATAAACTTCAAGTTAGACATAAAGCCTAGTATGAATAATAATCTACCATCTCAAACCATTTAGATATCTAGTGAGACCACGCCACTTAACAGAATGGGTTTTCCCCTCACTAGTATCTTAAAACCTTTATAAAATCTTACGCCGTGCTTCTACATCCACAATGGTAAAACATCTCAAAATAATACGATAATTTGCAAACAAGTAAATCAATTCTGGATTACCCATCCCCATTCGTTTTGACTATCTGTCTCAGTTATAGTTTCTAGGGTCACTATTAACCTATTAGTTTTCATGGGCTGAGTTGTAACCCGTTTAATATTTATGGGCTCACTGTCCAGTTTCATAGTTTTCATGGTATCACTAAGAACCTATTGACCCCTGCCAATAACATCATTATTTTCTTGGGTTCTCTCTGAGCCTATTAGTAACTCCAATAACATTCCTCTTATCCTAGTTTTCATGGGTTGACTAGGAACCTGTTGACATCTGTCAATAACTTAATCTGGATTAGTTTTCATGAGTTCACTACAAACCTATTGGCCTCTGCCAATAACTCAATCTAATCATAGTTTTTATGGGTTTACCATGAACCTATTGGCATCTGCCAATGACTTTTCCTAAACCCGGTTTTCATAGGTTTACTATGAATCTGCCTATCTGACAACTTTACTATTTAAGCATTCTACGTTTTTGGTCTATTTGACCTCCTGGATGCAATTCTACACATTCAGTAGTTAACTTAATTTATTTTCACTACTAGGTCAACCTAGTTAACTTAATTTATTTTCACTACTAGGTCAACCTAGCTAGTTAGTCCGCCCTTCCCCAAAATACAGTTATGGGTCCATTACAATGTAAATATATTATATGAAGAAGCAAACATATTAACATAATAATACCAACATCTGTGGTTTAATATCCTTGAAATCCTTTTATATATAATTTGGTTAATCCATTTATCCTATTAATCAAGGAAAATTTCATCAAAAACTCCTTGCTTAAAATCATTTCAAAACACTTTTATTATGCCATGGTTTTCCTTTAAAATGAGATTGGGCTATCTGTTTTGAAAAACTAATGCTTTCGAAACCTTAAAACATTACTTTTAAAACCCCTGGATAAACTCCTTCGAAAGCATTAAAAACTTCTTTTCAGAACACTAAATATATACCTTTCTAAGCTCTATAAACCATCTCTTTCGAAACAAAAATGTACCTTTCGAAAGCACAAAGCATTATTAATAATCCTTAGAAACATAGCTTCGAAACAAATGAAAGTAACTCTTGAAACCATTGGGTTTTGCTTTAAAAACATCTTTTGGGTCAAAATGAATATATACAAAAGAATCTCTTTTGAAACTCTTAATCTTCATATAAAATTATTTGGGAAAAGTTTGATGGCCTCAGCACCATTCTTTCGAAAGCTTCAAAACATTTAAGTAAAACATTGAAGGTTAGCATCGAAACCTTCTTTCAAAGCCATTGCCTTAGAAACCCTTTAACCATTTCGAAAGCATTTAGGAAGTGGCTTAGTATAAGTTTAAAACAAAGGCTATCATTCGAAAGTATTGATGACTTCAATACACTCAAAAGGCAAAAGAGCGGCAGCAGGGTTTCGACTAGGTCGGAGCCATCATTTTCGAAAGCATTGTTTCATAGTCAAAGGGACTCATTCGTAAGCATCATACTTAAAAATGAAAGATGGAAGCCCTCTTTGAAAGAAATTTAGAAAACCCCTTCCGATAGCATATGTTTCGACTAATTCGAAAGCTTTAGATTAAAATAAAGGCAGGCGCTAACATTTAAAAGCAAAGAAAAGGTTTCGTTTCCATCGGAAGCTATGTTTCGACATCATGCCTTCCGCCTTCCTCCAATCCACTACATACCCATGTTGAAAGCTTGTGCATTGGTTTTTGTTTTGTGGGGTTGCGACTTGATTGAAGGTGAAAGCTATGAGTTGAAAGGTGCTTCTAATAGAGGCGGAACCCACTTTTCTGGGTAAAAGCTGATTAATGTCAACTAAAGCAAATACTTTCTAACTAACCTATTTATTTGTTAACATGTAACTGGTTGCCTCAATATTTCAAATTCTTTACAAAAATAACTGTTGCATAATTTTAGATCTAAATCAAGATTAATTTAACACATAATCCCTTCCATTAAGCAAAAAAACTAAATCATTTAGGTCTTCCTTTCAAAATAATATAATTCACATAGCACATAACTTAGGAAAAATCTCCAATAATTACAGAAACTCACTTTTAATATGTTATCTAACATATCTAAATTTCAAACCTTAATTCCTCCTGAAACAATCGAACTAAAATTCTAAACCCAATTTCATCATATTTCCTTTTTGGATATTTATATTAAAATTTACATAACTTAAAAAATTACAAAAATTGAAACCCATCTCCAAAATCGTATTTTACATAACATATTCCATTGCATTCAAAAATCACTTCAATTGGTTTTACTCTTAAAACCGTGTAAAACCATATTTAATTTTTTTTACTTAAATCAAAAATGATATAATCCAAGCATATCATCATTCCAATCATCATAAAAATGGACTTACTCTTAAACCCAAAAATATATGATTATATAACAAAATGGAGATGATATAAATTATTATTCACCTTGAATAGGATAAGAAGATTGGATGAGATTAAGATTTATTCTCCTTGCTTTAATTCTTTAGCTTTAGATTCAATTTCTCCTCTTTTGCCCTAGTAATGGCTGGTTCCTCTTTGATTTACAATTGTATTTTGTTTTTGCAGAATGACATGAATGGGAAGTGAAACGTGAGTATACATAATAGATATCTAGGCAACAATTACCCTAATACCCTTGCGTTGATTGATTAACATATGAAGCCCATTAATTAATTTATTAAGTAAGCATGACCTTTATGTATTTATTCAAATCTTAATCCCCTTATCCACTACACAAAATCTGCTAATTTGCAACACTTAATTTTTAAATTTCCCAACCACTATTTTTGTTGCAACTAATTTGTCACGCTATAACCGTTAGGTTATTTATTGACAACGTAATTAAGGAATAACCATTAGTAGATGATGGTAATTTTCTTTATTTATGTCTTACACGCATTATCTTCTTACAGTTCTCATCTTTCTGCCTCTTCCAAACTGCTAGGGTTCTTTGTTCCATCACTCTAAAAATTGACCTAGGTAGCGGTTATCTTAAGTTAATCTCAAAATAAATTATCATTCTTTTACACTCCTTTAAGATTCTACTTCTTCAAGCTGCTAGGTTTCGAATTGGTTCCGCTTCGCTGTCCTCCTCCTATTATTCTGCTTCCTCAAACTACAAGCTTTGAACTAAAAGGTAACTGTTTTGGGCTTTCGTTGTTGGTAAATTTGCGGTTCGAGACGATGGAGATAGCGATAAAACTGTACTACGGACTTGAAGGATCTAGGAGTAGATTCTTTTAGACGATAGTTCAACCCACCACGTACAATCGGGTATCGAACTATAGCCTTCAGGATTCAATCAAGCCCTCAAACAGTGTAATCGGATTCAAGAATTGTACGGTTCTTGATCCGACCAAGAACACCTTGTATATAATCTTTGAATTGATGCAAGTAGCAAGAAACCGAATGAAGAAAGAAGAAATATAGATTAGCAACGTTTCTGGTCTGCAATGCCTGAGGGACGTTACAAAAACTGAGTAGAGAACTGTTTTGCAACAGTTTCTGGACGTTGCTAATTTATGGAAGAAGAAGCTTTCGTAACAGAGAAAAGCGTTACGAAACCCGCTAGCCGAAAAAGTGATTTGCAACAGCCCTGGGTGTTGCTATTTATAGGCAACGAATGGATGCTTCCATTCGTTAACAGCCGCGTCCGTAACCGTTTGAACGTTGCGTCCGTATCCGTTCGTTTGAACGGATCTGACCGTTTGCTTGCGTCTTCCGCCAAAACTATTCGAACAGTTCTGGGTCCTTAACGGGCCGAACTTGGCTTATTTACTGTTTGCAGATCCGGTCCAAAATTATATCGTATGGACCCAAACCCGAAACCCGGCCCAGCCGGTCGGACAGCGGCGACAGCGTGTTCGTGTGTGGAGACGGTGCATGGTCTCCCTCCTCACAATAGAGCAAGATTTGGGTGCCCAAAGGGCCCAACCTTGCATTTGAGAAACATCTATATAAATATAGACTTGATTCTTCTTTCCTATGGTGTGAGACAATAGTTTCCCTCCTTCTTCTTCTTTCCTTCAAAACAAAACTAGAGGCCAAATGTTGAAAATATCCAACATTCGTTTAATTAAATGGATTATTACTTGTTTGGAAGACCACTTCTTGTTTAATTAAATGGATTATTGCTTTTGTCCAAGACTAGCTTAGCTGGTTCTATAATTACATTTCCACTTTTCAAGTTTAAGTCAAATTACATTGTTTATGTTTTATTCATATATAAAATAAATAATTTCATGTATAAGTTTCTAGATAAGTATCATGCGATAAATTTCTTAGGCCCAATTATGGTCATGATTAACAACTTAACGAGTCACCTTTACTAGAATATGGTTATTTATTCATTCTGTCTGACGATATGGTTTTCTTTTATAAACATGGTAATGCATCCAAACCGTGTCAGTGTATGGGAACCAAGAGGATTTATACATGCGATAATAGCTATAATAAACTATTATATGTTTCTTTATTTAAGAATTATACATGTGACTGCAATGATTTTACTACTTTTAGTTTGAAAACTGCGAGTGTAAATTTATATATATTTATGTTGTGTCTTTCAAAACAAAAAATGCATAATATACTGTATGAATAAAAAAATTCATTCAAATTGCACTGTTACACAGTGGGTAAGAAAACAAACACAATTTTCTGCTTCTTAGTTTGAAGTATAACCTGTTGCAAATATAGCTTAATTTCTACTTTGTCAGCATTAAAGCTGCAATTTTTTTAGGCAACAGATTATGGGTGCAGTTGTTTCACAATTTTTATACTGCATCCATTGGAAACCATAACCGTGCCAGTGTAAAACACACTAGTGTCGTCATGGTAAAAGTCAGTCTACAATCTCAAATAGTTTGAAAGTTTACCTAAGAATCAAATAAGTTTTAAAAGGTAGTCTAAACAAATTAAAGAATCAATTAAATAATATACATGTATGCATACAAATTAAAATAAATATACTTTGTGTGGTCTCGTAGTTGCTACATGTTCAGTTTATATAGACTGATATTACTTTCTTTTTCTACGCTACTAACAGTAATATATTGTATTAAAAATGTTCCATTTGGTAAAGCATCTAAATACGAATAATGATTTGCCAGGCTTAAGTATTTGTTTGTTTTTTAATTACTCTATATAAATTTTATGTCACTTTTTCTTATATGTTTAACGAGTCTTAAATGATAAAATAGGACTAATGCATTTGAATTTTTATAATATCATATTTAAATGCAAGTGTCTTCATCCAATTATACTTCTTGAGATCATTTCATTGGCTGGGAAGTTATTTAATAGATTGGAAATATAGCCTTTTCTTTTGACTATTAGCTCCCAGTTGCAACTGTGTATAAAACAAAGGATATAAATGAACAGTTAAATATTATTGAGATTCCTCATGTTAGAGTAATATATATATATATATATATATATATATATATATATATATATATATATATATATATATATATATGAAATGGAATATTTACACTAGCACCCTAGTTTGGATTTACTTTTTCTGCCTGTTTAACATATCTCTCCCTGATGGATTTTCATGGTTTGATGGGTTTTAGGTTTTCTTAAGAATGCTAAAAAATATAAAGAACCGATTTTTTAAATACTAGATATTATAGCTCTGGTCGGAATCTTTACTTCTTTTCATTCTTTATATTGGGAGAAATGTGTGATCCTCTAGAAATAGAGAAGAGCAATATATATATATATATATATATATATATATATATATATATATATATATATATATATATATATATATATATATATATATATATAACACAAAGCAAGGTGCTGCCAACATGCCTGATAGGTAGCTAATCTAAGTACAGGTATCAAAAAAATAAGAACTCAAGTACCCTATAATGAACTCCGGTAAGACCACCGCCCATTACACCCTAATATCGAGCTCCAGCATGGCCACCGTCCAATATCAAGGTGTTAGGAGTACTTAATAATCTATAAAATAACACACAGCCAAAGATACGGAAAGCCAACACCATCTAATAAGGAAGCTCCATGCTAATGACTCGAAAGGAATCGGGATGTAATTAAACTGAGATGGAACTGCTAGTGGTCCTAAAAGAAAAAATCTGCTCTGATGACTCTGTAAAAATGGAAGTAGTGCCTAGCTATAGAGTGAATCTCCCTGAAAAAATGCTGCCATGATAAAGCTGAAGATGTACTGAGAAGAGACCATCACTGCAATCTGAAATCCTGGAATCCATAGTCCTGTATACCTACGTAGAGAACTTAACACCCTATCACCCATACCTGTACCTGAAGAATGACTAAGAAAATAATTAGAATGATACACATATATGTATATAAATAAAATTTAAATACATATATATGTATAAATAAGATAGGAGGTAAAATATTTAAGAAAGGCTAACTGGACAAAATAACGAAAGAGAGAAGAAAAACTAAAAAACAAATAAAATAATAATTAAGAAATGCATAGAATCGAAAAACTAAAGAACTAAATCAATAAGCTAATACAGACAATGACCAGTAAGTAATTGAAACAAATCTTGAAATGTTCTTATGGGCCTTTGATCAAAATTAAATCCTGATACACAGTGAAATCATCATTTGAGTTTGAAAAAATATATTAATACTACAATTGTTAATGTTGAAAACATTATTATTGAGTTTGAATAGATTAATATTATTACTAACCTTATTAAGATACTCTTTAAATAGGTTATTTTTAGCTAATTTATATTTGGAATTAGAGATCCAATTAAAACAAAATGAAGAAATTGTAAAAATCAATTTATTAAAGCGACCATTTTTATTATTAAAAATTCTCTGATTTCTTTCAAACCAAATAAACCAACAAGTAATAATGAATAAAGTGTCAAGTAAGAATCTAATATTATTTTTGAATCTAAATCTAAAATTATTCCAATAGAATTCACAATCTGAAATTTTAGATATTATGTTAAAGTTAAAAAATTTAAGGGTATTATTTAGAATGAAATAAGTATCCATACAATCATAGTATATGTTTAATATCTTCAAAATGCAGATTACAAAAATGACATTTATTATCATTTTGAATATTTGTCTCTTTAAAAATTCTATAGTGTTAAGTTTTCCTTGCAGTATTAACCATATGTGAATTTTAGATTTAGGAGGAGCATTAGATTTTCAAATAAATTTAAAAGAGTTGTTAGTTATACCTGAAAAATTAATAAATCTATAAAAAGAATTAGAAGTATATTTTTTTACTCTTATCCCATTCCTAACTAATAATATCATTATCATTATCAATGTTATAAAGATTTCATCTAGCATAAAGCAAAGAAAGCTGCCTAAGGGTTGAACCTACTAAAATTTTGTTAAACTAAAGTTCATTGGAGGGTCGTTTTTGGGAGAAAAAACTTCAATAATTTAAGCATACTTAAAATTATAGATTTCATAGAGCTCTTTAAACTCTATCCTAAGTGGTAAAACAGGAATCCAACGTTCATGCCAGAAAGAAGTATAATTACAAGAATGTACTATTATATTAGTACCTATGTTAAAAATCTCATGACATTTTAAAATGGATTTCCAAAAATTAGATAGTTTTCGAATGACTGGAGAAGTAATTATATATAAATTTTTACTACCATAATAGTAATATTTAGAAATGATCTCTTTCCAAGTAGCTTTATCATTTATATTGTTAAACTTCCATAACCATTTACCTGGTAAGGACAAATTCATATTACGCAAATTAATGATTCCTAAACCACCATCCTTTTTAGATTTACAAACTGGTTCCCAATTTACTAAAATTTGATATAGCTATTAGAGTTTTCTCCACTCCATAAGATATCCCTTCTAATTTTATCTAATTTATCAATAATCCAATCCGGGAATAGATGCATAGACATCCAATAGATCGGGAGAGCTGATAAAACTAATCTACCCGCTCTTAATAAAATCTCTCATTCCAATTAGAAATCCTATTTTTGATCTTATCTATGATTATAAACCAGTCATCATATTTAAGTTTAGTAGGTTTAATCACAAAACCAAGATAGTCAAATGGAAAGTTCATTGTTTTTACAATTAAGAGTATTAGCAACTAAATTTTCAACTGTTTCATAATCGTTTAAAACTAAAACAGAACGTTTATCAAAATTTATTTTTAAACCTGATACTAGTTCAAAACTATATAATATAAACTTAAGGGTAATGATGTGTCTAGATGAATGGGAGGAAAAAAGCAAGGTATCATCAGCAAATTGTAAGATAGGTATGCCGTTACGCGATATATCATTACCTACATATCCTAGAGATCCATTATCAACTGTTTTTTTAATAATTTTAGCGAAAACATCTGCGACTAAGTTAAATAATGGAGGCGATAAAGGATCCCCTTACCTTAAACCTCGCTTAGATTGAATTTCATTACCTAATATACCATTAATCATAATACTAGAGTTACCTACTCTAAGCAAATTCATAATCCAGCTAATCCATCTATGACTAAAACCTATAGCTTGAATAATATCTACAAGAAAATATCAATCTACCAAATCAAAAGCTTTTGCAAAGTCCAATTTTAAAATTGCACAAGTTATATTATTCTTACAACAGTGATTAATGTATTCTTGAACAACTGCCACACTATCGGTGATATTTCTCCCTTTAATAAAAGCAGATTGAGAGCAGTCAATTAAATCATTCATTCTTGTACTAAGTCTATTAGCTAAAACTTTAGAAATAATTCTAACAGAACAATTAACCAAAGAAATAGGTCTAAAATCTTTTAAGTTTTTAGCTCCTACTTTTTTGTGTAATAAAATAACATTTGCAAAATTAAATCTCCCTAGATGCAAATTACCATTATAGAGATCATTAAACATATTAATTAAATCTGGTTTAAAACATCCCAAAAAGTTTTATAAAAGAAAATAGGAAACTCACTGGTCTTGGGGATTAATCACCTAGCAAATTATTAATAGCTCTTCAAATTTCCTCTTCTGTAAAAGGATTATCTGACTTTGAAATCTCAACAATAGAATCTGACGGACAAAGATCGTTCCATCTAACATTAATTCTATACTTGGTTTTATTACCAAAAATATCTCTATAATACTCTGTAAAAACCTTATTTAGATCTCTTTGATCAACTCACTCTTCATTATTAACGATAATGGAATTAATCATATTGCTACGCTTTTTACCATTAGGCATATTGTGAAAAAACTTAGTGCTATTATCTCCTTCATTGATCTATTGGTTTCTTGATCTTTATTTTCACATTATCTCCTCCTTTTTTAAAATAGAATTAAGTTCTTCTTTTAGATTTGCAAGAATATTACGCACTCCTAAATTTAGTTGTCTAGTTTCTTCTATCTTGTTTATTTTAAGCATCTCATTAAGAATATTATCTTTTTTGATTTTTATATTACCAAAAACATTTTTATTTCAAATTTTTAAAAAATTTCTAAGATCCCTAAATTTTGAAACAAAATTTTTAGCCGAGTTTCCCTTATTTCTATTATTATGATAATTCAAAGAAATCCACTTATAATTAATTAAGTTCAATAAATTTGATTCTAAAAGCCACATCTTTTCAAATTTAAAAGATCTAATAATAACCCTATGATGCTCACATGTGAGGATAATAGGAAAATGATCTGGATACATGTAAGATAAACCAGAAACTCTACAGATTAGAAATTTTTAAGTAGAATAATGATAAATTCTTTATATTGGGTAGTGAAAGTTTAATTTTTTTATGTAGGGGTCACTTTTTTAAGTAGAATAATGATAAATTCTAAAGTTATTTATAGAATTGGATTCTGATACTTAGAATTTGTTTTACTTTTTCTTTCAACCTTTGCATAAAGCTACAAAATTCATTGATTCCTTGTCGATACATTTAAGAAAAAACCAGTCAATCTCCTTTTGTTAAAGCATATCTCTAATCACTGGTTCTTATTTGAAGTCTTTTGAATTTTATACAGATAAGTATTGCTATCCCTCTAATTCTCTAAAGTAACTGTAAGCATAAAGTGTTGAAGAATTTGAAACTGAAAATAAAGAGGTAGCTAGTTCTCTAAAGTTCTATCAGTTTCCTGCTGTAAGTTAGTAGCATAAAAATTGAAAAAATATAAACTGTTGAAGAATTTGATTAAACTAAAAATAAAGAGGTAGCAGGTTGCTTCTCACGTATTAATGTCATGTTTAACTTTTATATTGAAAACCTTAATTTTCACAAAAAATATATATGGCAATTAAGTATAACTTTGTCATAAATATGATACCATGAATCATAAAAGAAAGAGAGTTGGTTTTTAAAAAAAAGTTTGCCATGAATTGTTATGCAAGAAATGTTTTCCTTCATTTATTGCACATTATTGAGTTGCCTTTGCCTTGAATGGTTGTTATTGAATGAATTTATTCTAATTCTGTTATAAGTATTAGATTATATTTCTTACTAATTATCTTACATGCCATTGGTAGCTGACTACAACAGATTTATTTGATAGAAACATATGTGGAACAACGTTATCTGTAATACATAAACATCATTATATAAATATTTGAAATAATTTTATGCTCATTAGCTTAACTTATTTAGCATAGTGTATGTGTAACCACTGTGCATATTTTTCTTGCCATTAGACATATCATACTAAAGCTTATTCGAAATTGTTTGATGCCTCTAGCTTACCTTATCTGTTGTTATTAATTATGGAATCTTTTACTATTGTTTTTTCATTGATTTTGAAAATAATTCTTCCATGAAAACATGAATCTTGATTATGTGCAAGTCATTATTCTTACAACAACAAATTTAAGCCTTTAGTCCCCCAAAAGGATTCAATCTATTCTAGAAAATACAATAACAATACTTTCCTTAGATGCAAATTTACGCGTAAAAGAGAAGTGAAGTGAAGTGCTGTTGAAATTAGACAGAAGTGTGGTGTATAAAGTCTTTAGTCCCAAAAGGCTTTAATTTTGTTTTATATTTGTTTATGCTTAAATCGTTTTAATTATGAACAATATTTTTCTTTAATAGGCCAAAGGGTAAAACTTTCTCTTTATGTCTAATTTAAGTTCGAGAGAGTGGATTAAAATTCCACATAGAAATACTAAAGAATATAAGCAAGGCATTTGAGACTTCATGAGTTTTGTGAAGAATCACTCATCTCCCAATGCTAAAATATGCACTTGCCTTTGTACTAAGTGCAGAAACTCTAAAAAGCTCTCGTTCGAAAACGTTGAGAAACAGTTGGTTATATATGGTATGATTGAAACGTATAATAGGTGATTTTTCCATGGAGAAATGGAAACTAATAACATGGTGGTGAATCATATTATTTCAGAGTCTCATATCCAAGATCATATTCAAACCAACCAATCTCATAGATGATGGTTTTGGATGCATAATTTGCCACAAGCTAATGGTGAAGAGGATGTTCAACAAACAAATTTAGGTAATTCTTGTTCTTTCCATGGAGAAAAGCACCAAGAACACACAAACAAAGCAAATGAGAAACTCCATTCTTCTTGCGAAGATGTGATTACACCATTAGGTGTAACTGTTGAGCTTTACAACCTTGAAAAAGAGTTTAATTGGTCAGGAAATAGTACGACCGAGTTGTTGAAGTGATCAAAATGTTGGATTCCAAAAGAAAATAATTTACCCGACAAGTATTCCAGGATGAAGAAAATGTTAGAGGCTTTGGAAATGGAGGTGAAGCACATACATGCATGTGAAAATGGTTTCATATTATTTTAGAAAGACAATGTTGATGCAAAAGAATGTCCTCAATGTCATACAACAAGGTATAAAACTAAAAAAATAGTGTTAGAGAGGTCAAATAACGAAGGAACTAAGAAAAGTTTTAAGATGCTTTCCTATAATTCCAAGATTAACTAGATTGTACACTATACCATGGACAGCTCGTAAAATGCAATGGCATAAGAAAGCTACACCCTCGTGGAATTCCATGCGGCATCCTATAGATTTAGCTGAATGGAGATCAGTTAAAAGTCGGTGGCCGGAATTTGCTAGTGAAGGACGCAATGTATAGCTTGGTATTGGTACTGATGGGTTTAATCCAAATGTAGTCCTCTCCAATAGTTATAATTGTTGGCCTATATATTTAATGCCTTATAACTTGCCCCCTTCATTATTTATGAAATCATAATTTCAAATGCAGAGTCTATTAATTCCTGAACCAAGAGCACCAAGTCAAGACATTGATGTTTACTTAGAACCACTTATAGATGAATTGAAGCATCTTTGGGTCAAAGGAGAGTCTGTTTTGGATACAGAAAAGCAAGAAATTTTCAATATGAAAGCAATATTACTATGGGGAATCCATAATTTTCTAGCATTTGATAATTTATCTGGTTGTGTGATGCACAGTTATAAGGCGTGTCCTATTTGTGCCATCGAGACCCAATCAGAGCATATTGGTAACAAGATCATCTACCCAAAGTATAGAAGGTTTTTAAAGGATGACCATCCATATAAAGCATTAAAACACAAATGGTATAAGGATGTTGAATGCAAAGAACCTCCAACTCGGTTAAGGGGCTCGTGTCTCTTAGAATTGCTTGAGCGTATCGAATATGTTCCTAGCAAACTACCATAAAGCAAGAAGAGGATGATTTCTGAATCTTACGATAATGTAGATAGTTTTTTCGATGAGGGGAAAGATCAGCATGGTATAAGAAGTCAATTTTGTTTGACTTAAACTATTGGAGCAGTCATAAAGTTCGTCATACTATTGATGTGATGCACACTGTGAAAAATGTTGTTGAACACCTCATTAATTTTATATTTGATAAAGGAAAATAATCTTCTAAATATGCATGGGATAAGATTCACAAGTTACAATGTTGTCAAGTTCTCAAATATGAAAATTTCCATCATTCTTCCAACTAAATTACACGGCCTTATATGTCTTCAACCACCCAGTTTGCAAATTAAAAACACGTACAATTATTATGTTATTATCCAGTATTTTCTCCCTATCATGGTTCAACATGCATATCCAAAGTGTCGTGAGTTAAGACAAGCTCTTTTACAAGTAAGCTTGTACTTAAACATAATATGTTCAAAAGTTCTAGTTCGGGAGCATGTTCAAGCTGCTAAAGATATGATTGCTGACGCATTATGTGTGTTGGCACACTATCTTCCAATGCAATTTTTTGAAATAATCATCCATTTGATGGTACATTTAGCTAATCAAGCTCTACTTTGTGGACCATCAAATTATATATGGATGTATCCATTTGAAAGGTAAAATATTGTTTTCGTCTTCGAATTATTTTACCTATGGGATATGAAGTAACTTACTATAAATATACATATTAATTTTTACGTACTAGGGCTACGAAGGATTGCAAAAACATACCTAGTAATAAAAGGTATATAGATGGATCAATTTATGAAGCATATCTTGTTTCAGAATCAGTTCGATATGCAATGGAATATATCCCAAACCCACGTGATGGAAATCATGGCTCTAAACAAGCATCCTTTTTAGATGAGAATGGTGATGATGTACATGAGCGTTCCATTGTTGAAAGCAAACCGTTAAAGTTATTTATGTAGGATCTAGATTAACCCTAGAGGGGGGGGGGGTGAATAGGGTTATAGCAAATTTTCTCAATTTAAACACAGAAACAAACTGCAGAAATAAATATGCTGAAAAGTAAATCACACACAAAATTTACCCAGCTTCGGCAACCCCTGCCTACTGCTGCATTCCCAGATTTCTATTAGAATTAAACAGTATCCCGCTTACAAACACTCTACTAGACTCGCAAACCTTTGCTCCCGCTCACAAACACTCTACTAGACTCGCACACCCTGCTCCGCCTATAGAGTTTCGTTTACTCGCAAACTCTGCTCCCGCCTATAGAGTTTTGCAAACTCGCACACCCTGCTCACTGAACTAATTCTAACTAGACAATCTGACACTACCTACAACCTAGGTGGTGATTTACAAATTCTTTTGACTCGAAAAGAAAAAAACAAACAACTTCAAAAATACAAGTAGGAGCAAAAATTAAAATATAAACTAGAATCCCTAATTTTTGCTCAAAATAAAAGAAAACAACTTTAAAACTAAAAACCCCTTTTATAAACAGGAGCCCTTTTTTATAAACCAGGCCGTCCCATTCTTCTTTAACCCAATCCTTTGTCTTTTGTTTGTGAAGAGAAATGGCGGCCCTCTGTTGTATTTCGTTCGATCTGGAATTAGGGCTTCGGCTTGTTGCGATCCAAATTGGGGCTTGTTCGATTTGAATTAGTGGTGTTCTTGCGCACGTTCTCTGATGATCAATTTACTGTTTTGCGTTGCTTGGCTCGCTCGTTCTCTGATGATCGAGTTCGTTGTTGATTCGGTATGTAATTTCTCTGTTTGTTGGTTTGATTGTTTGCCTTTTACTCGATGCCGATGATGATCACTTGGGTTTGGTATTTATATGAATTCGAATCACTTGATTCGTTCGTATTCACTTGCGACTTCATCACTTTCCTAATTTTTTTTTACAACTTGATACACACGGCTTTCCTGATATACTTACTACTTGATGCTCACGGCCTTGATTATGTAACGTTCGATTTTCCTTGATTCACACGGCAACAACTTTCCCCTTTTTCATTGCTGACTTTTTCAAAGATACGAATTTGATACACTGTCATGAATTCGAATTGGACTTGGAATTACTATTTGATTTTCTGGCCCTCTTTTCTGGTTGGTTTAACAAGAACTTCACTGTGAACTTTGGCTCCGTTGTAACTTCGTTTATCTTGTATCATCGATTTACACGGCATTGACTATTTTGGCACGTCTGCATCCTTATCTGCGTTCATCTCTGCACTTTTCTTTTTCACTGTAATAGATGCTACACTTGTTTATGTATTCGACATTGTTCGCTTTGACACAAATGCTTTGACACATTGCCATGCTATTCACTGTTGCATTTTGCATTTGGTCTGCACTTTCACTATTGCACTCGAGTTTCTGACCTTTTTGGTCTCTGTTCTTTGTTCATTGGTCATTGTACTGATTCTTGGTGGCTTGAGCATTTGGTCTATGTTGCATTGTTCCATGTACACTGTATTGTATCTTCCTTAGTTTTGTTACTGCACCATGTTGCATGCAGTGTTGCATTGACATGTGTCTTGCCTTTGACATCCATGTTCTTCACTGCATGTTCGTTGTCATTACTATATTGTTTCTGGCCTGTGCACATTGTTGCATGCATTTGCTATGCCTTGTATCACTGCATCCATTCTGGTTGGTGCAGTATTCATGTTGTTGTTGGTCTGGACATTTGGGTTTGTTGATGTTGTCTCTGTTCTTTCTGAAGTTCGAGTTGCACACTGCTCTGCACCGTGTCTTGTTTCATGTTTGAACATATTGCTGTGTTGATCTTGTACTTGTGTACTTCATATATGTGGGTGTTTGAAGGTTGCTACTGACTTGATTCACTTCATGTTTGTTGCCAGTTTACCTTGATTCTGCATCACTTGTAGCTTGCTACTGTGTTATCTGCACCCATTATGTTTGATCCGCTGATGTTTGTTGCAGTCCATGTTGTTGGTCTTCATTCTGGTTTGCACTTGCATCACCACTGTAACACATGTTCATCAATGCATGCTTTGTACATTGCTTTTGATATCCATGTTACAACTGGTTTGGTCGAGACTTGTTGTTTGTTGGCACTGGACCTGATCTGCATACATGTGCTTTGATGGAGTTTTGATTTGTCGAAGCTTTGCATTCTTCAAGTTGCCTTGTGTTGAATCCAGTTTCAAAACTCGGGTTTGACCTTGTGCTGATGACGAGATTTCATTTATATTGCACCCGAGTTGAACCTGTCTTTATGTTTGGGTTTGACCTGTGCTCACCTGTCCCTGTAGCATTATCAAGTGTATATCGATGTGCACGGTCTTGTGGCATGTACAGTGATACACTGTGCATGTCGCACTGTTCGTGTGTGATGAATTCAAGTGTGAATGATGACGAACAACCCAAATAACTGAGGCAAACTATATTTTCAAAAATCATATTTCATTTTATATTGCAAAAACATTTCTTTTTCAATTTTACCGCGTTAGTGAATATTTTTGCAGATTGCTCAGATGCTGGATTCAAACTGGAATGTAGTTGAAGACAAAATACGAGTGTGAGTGATATGTAGTGAGGTTATTAATGTAAAAACAATTGTGATGAAATTGTGATGTAATCAAAAATGTATATGTATAGTGAGAGCTTGAATTTGTACTATTCAAGATTGTAATAAATATTTGTTTGAATAAAATTTCTGTTTGAATTCAAATTCTGTGTAACTTGTTCTGTTTGAATTCAAATTCTGTGTAATTTATTTTATTCAACAAATATTATTTAATCTATGAAAAACAAAATAGTACATTACCAAATACATTTAAATGAATATATATGTTTATTATCATCAAACAAAAACATATAAGCGCATATTCATACAATTTAGGGTGCAACGATCGCAGATTCGACGATGGATGCTATTTAGAATTGGTATACCAGGACACGATTAATACTATAGGTTATACTTTTTCCACTTTTTTCATATACTTGTAGAATATTTAGTCAAGCATATATTTATATATTTACCACGATATTCAATTTTTAGTGCATACCGCTTATCTTTAGAGGATGGTCCTTATGGTAAAAGGACAATTATCACAAAGGCAGAATTAATATTCCAATCTAAATTTACTGATTGGTTACATAAGAAGTTGTACTACTTATACTCAAAAGTATTATGTTTCTTCTTCAAATGATGTTGTTTTATTAATTTTTTTTAATTTGTAATAGTTAGTGGAAGAAAAATGCATGGACACAACGTTATCAGTGGTCCAAAGTGGGAATCCAAAACTTATCTTAAGTATAGAGTGAATGGCTACACATTCTCTCCTCAACATTATGATGATGTAATTTCAACACAAGATAGCAGCATCTACATGGATGAGATCACTACATTTGTTGCAAGTTCAAAAGACCTAAATCCTATGGATGATGACACTACTTGGCATGGTGTTATTAAAGAGATCATGGAGGTTGATCACTATAATTATCAACATGTAGTATTCTATTGCGATTGGGTGGATATTGGAGATAAGACAAATGGTTGCAAGGTTTTCTCAGATGCCAATGTGTTGATGGTGAACTTGAAGAAGCTTAAGAATACAAATAGAGAATATGATGATATTGCTATTCTAGCATCTGAAGCAAGTCAAGTATTTTACATAAAAAACATGCAAAATCCTGATTGGTCCATTGTTCGACGCTCTCGTAAACGTATGATGGATAATATAGACGATTATGAAATACCAATAGCTTTTCAATCTATTTTGAAAGAACAACCAAACTTAGAACCAATATTGACATGCATTGAATCGAAATCAACTTCTTGATTAGAACCATTTTGTATGTATTTTGCTTATTTTGATCCATGCATTAACTCTCATATATGTAATGTAGGACCGTGTTGTGTTATGAGATATTTTTCTTGTTTTGATTCATGTTTGTTTTAATCCATGCATTAAATATTTAGATAGTTTGCATGTTGTTCAACTTATGATTAAACACGACGCATGATATCCTTTTATTTGATGTCTTCCAAGTGTTATATTACATTATATTATGTTTGCCTCTTTTTATACTTATTTTCACTAAAATGACAAACAGTTCAAACACCAATGCAAATTTAAGTACAACAGAGACTATTGGACCTCACCCACCTAAAGGTAAAAAGCTCTTTATAATGGTTGATGTTGAGGGTGCAAAGGGAGATGATGCTGCTAAATGGAGTTCATGTTGTGGTGATTTGATTCATTGTCATGTACCTATTGGCTACAAAGAATAGAGGAATGTAGATATCTTCTATAAGGATAAACTATGGGAAGGGCTTTGGGTGTTTCACACTCTTATTTACATATTTAATCGATTTTTTTCCAGTTTTAGAAAATGGTCAAGTTTAAATTATGGTATATATTACCGTTTCATGATTTTTTTCTCATCCTTTCTGGTAATAGGAAGAATTTGACATGGATGTAGATCCTACCATAGCTTGACCGTTATTGGAGAAACATTTCCCACCATTTTATAGATGAATGAAGTCATTATTAAGAAAAAGTCTTCTTAGAGATGATGGAACTATGATTCCTAAACGTGTTGCTATTGATAGATGTCCAAAGGATATAGATAAAGTATGGTGGAAAAAGTTATTTGATATTGAGTATACCGATGAAAAGATGTAGCAATGTAAAAGAAATGCCAAAAACAAGGCAAAATGTCTGATCATTCATACTCTAGGAAGAAAACCTTACCATAGAGTGCACGATGAAATGGTATTGGAAATATCTTTTCTAAATAGCTGAAATGTTATGCTAATTATGTGTTAACTTTGATCTTTCTTATAGGTCTTAGCAAACCCAGAAAAAATATTTTAAGAGCGATGGTTTGGAAGTTTGGGCATAAAAGAAAATCCGAAGAAGTACTACCATGTGTCGTGGAAGCATTTATAAGTGGTTTGGTTGTAACATTAAAATCTGTTTTTATTTTTAAAATTAGCTATTCATCAGTTTGATGCTTGTGCAAAAATTTTACCAAGGCCGCGATGGCTCCAGTTTTACTGAGTGGCCTCAGTTTTACTGAGGCACTAAGGCCTCAGGTTTGCAACTGGCCTTAGTCATTAGTTGCAAACCTAAGGCCACAGGGCACAGTTGCAAAACTAAGGCCATGGCTTAAGTAAAACAGAGGCCAGTTGCCTCAGTTTTACGGTGGCCTTTGTTGAGGCCACTGGCCTCAGTTTTCTAAGGCCAGGCCATTGGCCTCAGTTAAAAGCTGCGGCAACTTGCCTCGGTTTAAATGAGGCCAGTGCGGCCTCATTTCATCACGGCTGTTTATCGTGGCATAATTGTTGGTTTATTGTCCTTTTATTGTCAATAAGTGCTTGTTTTATTTAATGTCATTTTATTTTAAATCATGTGTTATCACCTTGATTACTATTTGTCATTATTTTTTAGTATAAATATCATTTTAATATGATATTGAATGCATGTAGGTCCTTATAGAAGAAGCAGATGAAAAGAAGAAATTGGATGGTAGGTCTAGTGGGAATGGTGAAGTAGAAGATCTTGGAAGTGATCCAACTGTGAAAGTTTTTGGTTTCGGTGGAATTTTTTTATTGCCGAGCAATTACTTCAACTTCTTCTATGAAACAAGTAAAAATGACTCAAGCGTTGAAAGCTATAGCTGAAAAAAGCATGCCGTGGATTTATCAATTTGGAAAGTGGAGATAGAAAGACAAGTAGCTAATCAAGTTAATGATGCCATCAAATCAATTACTTCAACTTTCATGAAATTTATACTTAATTTGCAAGAAAAGCATGTTGCCAGTCCTGTGATGACTCTACATACGGAAGGTGCTTCTAATTTATGAGATTCTCATATGAAAAATAATCTAATTGCCACTCCAACCGTTTCACATAATGATATTCATTCATCTACAATGGAGAAAAAATATGCAACGTTATTGTCATAAGACTTAGAGATGGATATAGCCAAAGGTTATGTTGGAACACAAATAAGTTGTCATTTTAGGAAGGTGATACCGAACATAGAGAAAGTTATTTGGACGGTTGAAGTTCTTGAACCTGATGCACCTGTTTACAATGGTCCTCAAAATGGAATGTACAAGCTATGTGAATTTTCATATGGAGGCTTCATTATATAGCCAGAGTTTCGTATTCGGAATTGGATAACTATGTATTCGTAACTTAATTATGTATAGAATTTCTCTTTTGTTAATCGATGCTCTATTTTATTACCGTGATTATGAATACCATTTGCTGATATTGATTGGGTATAATTTGATAAATTAAGAAAATATTTCATATTAAATATAATGTACTTTATATCTTTCAACATTCATATTAGCGACAAGTGTTTATTTGTTTGCAACGGCTATAAGCGTTCATGAAAAATATGTTCAACCGCTTATAAGCATTGGTGAAAAATGTAATCCAATGCTTGTAAGCGTTGGGTGATATTTTTTTTGCAATGCCTATAAGCGTTGGGTGATTTTTTTCGCAACGCTTATAAGTGTTGGAACATATTTTTTCCAATGCTTATAAGCGTTAGGGAAAAATATCAGCCAACGGTTATAAGCGTTGCAAACAAATGTTCATGCCCCTATAACAATAAATATAAGCGTAACTGAATTTTTTCGCAATGCTTATACTAGTTGGGATACCTATTTTGGTGTAGTGACCACTTAATATTTACATTATTCCATTTAATTTATCTAATTAAATCTCTTGAATAATGTTATTAAAAATTAAGAGTGTTACAGGCTCCCCTCCTTAAAGAATTTCGTCCTCGAAATTCCGACCACCTGCCTCCTTCCCTTGCGCACGCACGCGAACGCGCAGATATTTTTTTATGAAATCGACGATCGCCTCCTACCTACCGCCGATCATTGCTGACCCTCATGCCCCACCCGCTTGCAGCCGCCATCACCAGTGCGTACGCACGCGCCATGCACGTAAACCCACAACGAAGCCCAAAACATGTTGCGCGGTTGCGAGCCCGTAGCCGCCACCTCACTCCATTGATAATGATCTTGACCATTCAACACACTCCTCGCGTCGATCTCTATAGGTTCCTAGTTGAGCACTTCGCCTGAAATGGCTTCGATCGGCTCCTATGAATGTCAACCGACAGGTGGTATGGTTTGGGAGTGGTGACTGAAATTTAATCTAGGGTTTAAGCAAATGAACAGAAATGGAGGGCTATTATAGAAAATTCTCATGGCACTATTCATCCATGAATTTTTTTGAAATTCAAGCGAAGCGTGCCACCTGACATTCTATATGTGATACCCTCTTTCCGAACATAGTGGAACGGGTATGAGAGCCAATTTCATTGTATTCAGAAGATAGCTTTTCAAAATAAATTTATTTTAATTAATTTCTATGTGTTTCAAGCTCGCACGGCCAAACGATAAGGCCAATCGCTACGAAACTTGAAATCCTATAATAATTCATTATTACGGATTCGATCAAACTGGTTTCGTTGAAATCCAAGATTGTGCCCAAAAAGACTATTTTTACCCATTAATTAAAACGAGAAATTTCCCGAATAACTTTAATCACTTTGAATTAAATTTTAAAAGTTAACAATCTTCATTCTTGTTTAAATAAAATTTAAATCAACTTTCAATATCATTTTCACTCATATTAAATCCGGAATTCAATTATTTAAATAATTTCTAATATTAAATTTAAAAAAATTAATTATCCAATGAATCACTATAATTGAAATATAAGTTATTTTACTTATAAAATTTAACTTACAAGACAACTTCAAATAACAAATAACAACTACTTTCTTTATTTAAAGTATTACGATAACCCAATTTCAATGAATTCCAATATTAGAATTTCAATAAATCCCAATATTAAATTTCAAATGAATTTTAGTTATCAAACAACTACTTTATTTACATCTAAGTAATTCAACATTTATTATCCAGTTCGTGCTGTTGATTACAAACACATTCAATAGATTGAACTTCATTCTAATCTAAATAATTTCCTTAAATCTTGTCAAAATTGTTATTTCAAAATTTTATTCAAGTTCATATTCAAAAAAATACATTAATAAATCATTAATTTTTTTATCTCTAACCATTTTCGTTCGATGATTATATTAAATTTAATAATTAAAATAGTTAAAAATACAGGTTGTTACAACAAAAACCCCATTAATGTTTCCACTAAAAATGTGCTTTAAACTGCACATTGCATTCTAAACTGCAAATATTGCACTTTTAATTGCACATTTGTATAAAATATAAATTTATAATCTACACTATAAGAATGTCGTTCTACATTTTAAATATCTGTAATCCAAACTACGAATATTAATTTTACAAATGCGAGCATTTTAAAGCGCACATATTTGCATTTAAACTAGGGTTGTCAATGAATACTCAAAAAATCCAAAATCTGTCTGTATTCACATCTGAATAGCGAATAAATATCTGATATCCAAAAAAGATCGAAGACGGATACAAAGACATTCAAAATCGAAAAATATCTATCTAGTTTTTTCAAGATTATAGTTTAAATTATGTGTATTTTAGTACAATAAAAGAAATTTATTTATTGTTATATCAAGTTAGAAATTCATATTATATGCACTAAATGCATACTAAGTGCTAAAAACTATTAATTATCATCATATTTGTTTATTTTTAACACTTTAATAATCGATGGGATTGAAAAAGGTTCATGTTAAACTAAAATTGTTCACTTACGTTTCTTGATTTGGCAGTATGATAATTGTATGATATCCATCCGTATCAGCGGATTTGGTATCTGATATCCAAAAATAATTTCAGATACAAATATGGATACGGTACTATCCGCAGCCGAAAATATCCATCGACGGACCTATTTTAAACTGCAAATATTATAGTTCTAACTAAAAATATGTACAGTTTAAAACACACATTTTCACTGAAAACATTGATATGGGTATTTCATAAAACATTTTTTGAGAAGGGTTTTTCCGGTATTAAGTTTGAAGATAAGGGACCGATCCTAATATCCACTTTAAAATAATTAAATTTTCTCTGTAATTTAGTTGAAAATATAAAGTTTATTAG
This sequence comes from Allium cepa, assembly GCA_030765085.1. Lineage (NCBI taxonomy): Eukaryota > Viridiplantae > Streptophyta > Magnoliopsida > Asparagales > Amaryllidaceae > Allium > Allium cepa. The sequence goes on along the minus strand of CM060940.1, from coordinate 403,230,047 downwards.
CCATTTGCTTGGTCAAAATTAATTATGAAATTTCTTCATAAGTCGTAAGCAACAAAGATTTGTTTCTCTAATTCTACTTTTAAACAACTTTTGCAAGCTCCTTATTAGGAGTTCCCAAACAGTATAGTTCAAACAAGTAGCTTATAAATAGATTTGACTACTTTTAAGGAGTTGCCCAACTTGCTCTTAGGCCAAAATGGTAACAAACTATAGATTAATCCATCCATTACTTCATAAGTTTTTGGTACATGCATGTAGTAAAACTGACAGTAGAAATAAGCTTCACTTAAAACAACTTATAAAAATTGTTTTTCGTTCATTTTAAAATGCACAAATATTATTTTTAAACCATAACATGTGCATTTGGAAAATGAACATGCTATAACTTTTGAACTCATTTATTTTAATGTTGTAATTGTTCAAATGTGTAAATACAAAATTGGGTACTGGATGCATATTGTCTCCTCATTTCTCTATATTCTTTCATTCTTTTCCAATTCTCAAACTCTAAACCCATTCACAAATGGAAATGCTACATAAAACATCAATTTTCTTTACATACTTATACATTGAATTCTCAACAATATCATTGTCTAATCAAATCAAGACATTCAAACCTTAATTTTTAGGTTTTACGTTTAACAAATATTTTGATATCTCAAATTACTTAAGTTTTAATGCATATCTTAAATGTAGTGTATTTACTATATATTTTTCTATTTATATTAAAAATTATTGATGTGTAATGAATTTGTAGACGAGTCAACGACTCTAATTATATATTATTTGGTGGAGACTTATTGGTTGACGATGATAATAGACCAAACATATTGGTGAAAAATGAAAAGAATCGAGAATAAAGAAGTAGTTTGAAGAGCTCAGAAAAATTTTTAATTAAGAAAAATTTATTCTTTCTAGCAACTAAATTGGTTAGAGATTTTGATTCATCGACCATTGAAGTAGGGGGATAATCAAAATACAAAAAGTTTTCAGTTGATCATAGTTGTGAATGTTTTCATAAACATGAGTATTGTATCGTATAAATAAATATTTATCCTTAAATGGTTCTAATCAAGATATTTCAAGGACATGTTATATTCGTGGAGGTTGGTGTATGCAATACTCTCTATATTAGATTGGGCGCATTGGCAACAAAGTATTTTTTTAAAATTTACATTTTATTAAATTGCATAATTAATATCTTATTTATACTAAGCTAAAATTAGTATTTAATTAATAAAAGAATCTTGATAATATTTTAATCTAATTAATATTTATTTATATTGATGTTTAAAATAATATTTATTAATACTTTAATTTAAAATTAATTTATTTATTTTACATTTTAATATTTTATGGCGTCCTTACTCATAATATGAACATTGTAATAGTATAAATATATAAATTATCCTAGAGGTTTAATGGAAAAAGTGACCGTTGGATCGTACAGTTAGTAAATGTCGGTGTGTGATATATGATTTCAATGAATATACATAAATAAATACGTACGTACTAATATAACTTGTATATATGTATAATTTTTTTTTTACTATACAAATATATTAATTATTTAATTATATAAATATACATAAGTAAAAACCTTATGTATTAATTTTAAATACATTAATTAAAAACTTTATTAATAAAATTACCTTTTTATTTATTTGTTTTGAAAGATACAAAATACATATTTCTGGATTTATTTAAAAATTCTAAATTCAATATATTTTAAATTCAAAAGTAGTATATTTGAATTTTTTAAAAGATTATTTAGAATATAAGTGTGTGTGTATGTGTGTATATACAAAATATATTTTGTGTGTATGTATGTATGTGTGTGTGTATGTATAAAGATATACGTATAAAAAAAATTCCAATCCTTAGTGCAGCCGCTAGCAAAAGGAATTTTTAAATTAAAATATCCATTTATATATATTTAATTCAAAATTGCAATTTTAAACTTAAAAATTAGTTTGACTTATTAGAACAAATACATACATACATACATAATTTTATTATTGTAAACCAAAAGTAATGGAAATTCTTTCTAATTGAAATATCCTTATATATATAGTATAATATTTGAACCAAGCGATATTTTCAGTGGAATTGGACTATGATGGATCAAGAGGCTTGGAAGATATCAATGATGAAGTTTAAATAATTGTCACTACGTATTGAAGCATTAATATCGATCGTGCTGATTGATCCATCCATCTGTATCGATCGATCAATAACCACGACTGGCTATCACTATGCTCCTACTATGATTCATAGGCAAGTTTGAGGAAAAAGATAATTTTTGGTGATAGGGCATCGATTGGTACTGATCGATCAGTGATGATAATTTTTCCCTTAAATATTCAAGTCTTGAAAACTTAAGAAACTTTAAAGAAAAGATTTAAGAGTTGGTCAATAACATCAATCGTTATCAATCGATCAAAAAATTAGGGAAACACGCCGATTCAACATGTTCTTTGTGCTAGAAACTGAAATATGCATATTTAAGTGATTCAACAGTAGATTTGGCGATTATGACGTGTAGACTCATTTATAAATAGGAAACTTCAACACTAAAAAAATGACTTTTGGATCATTTTACTAACTTTTGCATAGAATTGCTACTAAACGCAAGATTAGTCATTTATAGCTCTAAAATTTCATTGTACTTCTATTGTAATGGTTAAATCAATCAATAATAAAAAATAAAGTGAACATAGGCACTTGCATCGAACCACTATAAAAATTTGATGTTCTTTCTTTCTATTATCAATTTCATATTTTAAAACTCGTTTTTATCGACTAAGATATTTGCCCATTTTACATGAAATATTTTTTGGGTTATTTTATTGAGAAATGAAGATCAGTATCATATCTGTTGTTGTTGTTATCTTATAAGATCTGAAAGGATAGGTTCCTAGTAGATCCAGAATTATTCTTGAAAAATATGAAAGTTCGTATCACAGAGCTAATGAAGTAATTAGCAGAATTTAAAAGGAAGTTTAAATCAACCAGAAGTTGTCACAAAGGAAGAGTTGGATCACATGATGGTTGACATGTACAGGAAGATGAAGCAACTTTAAATGTCCATCATGAAAGAGATGAAAATCAATTTGCTCTATTGTTGTAACCCGTGCATCAAGAAGGATCCCGCAAACATTATAAGGAAAGAAGGAATTCTTCATCATCTGATTCAGATGAAGTTCATCAGATCAGAGCCATAGTAATGGAAAGTAGAGAATGTAAAAATGAGGGTGTTGGAGCATCAAGGAGGCAGAGCATAAAAACTAGAGAAACATTCCCAATTGGACCAACAATTGGCACCGATAGATTTAGAAGGATTGGTATTGATCGATTTGAGCAACATGTGGATCTAGATGATGATTCAGATGTTGATACGTATGGTGAAGGACAACTTACTGGTCTTGGGGATGGTGTTGCTAAAGGAAATACAACTGGTGTTAAGATCCAGAAATCTCTAATTTTGAATATGACAAATATATAAGTTTTATTATTATTGTATACTAATCAAATTTGTAGGAGAAAATAAATCTTTAAAGGATGGATTCAGAAATACGTGAAGATAGATTAGATGTTTTATTATTTTTGAGTCTAGTTAGAAATATGTTAAAATCTCTATAAAGTGGTATGTTGCAAAACAAAATTGACATGTATCCTAGAAGTATGCACATGCACAAGACACAGATTTCAGTCGGCTGACTACAGCTATTCAGCCGGCTGAATAGTGGATAAGTTTAAATTTACCACAATATTCAGCCAGCTGAATCCTCTGAGTCAACCGGCTGAATGTACTATCTTTTGCACTATTTATTTTCGGATTTGAATCAGACGGTTGAATCTTCTGGGTAGCCTGCTGAATTCATATAAAGGCTAGTTTTTTCAATGAAGAGATGTCTCTCTTCAATGAAGAGAAACATCTCAACTTCAAAGGTTGTTTCCGTTCCTTTTCAGCACTACTGTTTGTGAAAGCAAACAACTCTTGATTCATTATAAATATAGCCAAGAATCAAATTCATTTAAAAAAACTACAATCATTACAACTCTTTCTATTCTATTTTGATTCTACTCTCTATAATCTTTGCTTTCTAAAACATTCATACAAGCATTCTATTGATAATTCTATTTAAATCTTCCATTCTCTTCACGTACAAACACTACATACCACAAAGGAGAAGATTATAGGAAGGGTGTACTATATTGACTAACCAGTGTTATTCAAGAACACATCAAGTCAAGAAGCTAAATACTTTGTATTGAAAGTCCCGTTCGGCTGCTCGGGCAAGTGTATTGAAATCCTGTTCGGTTGCTCAAGTGCCTATTCCTCTAGGTGAAGCGAGGGTGTAAATCCAGAAGGTGTCTGGGACTGGACATAGAACGGGAAATTCAAACCAGTATAAAAATATCTGGTGTCATTTACTTACCGCTTTACATTTCTTTTTATTTATCGACTATTTGCCACTGCTATATCACACATGTTTTTAAATTAGTATATTTATCCATACAACCGATCCACACAAACTTCCAACTGGAACTATGGGGAGATGACGTAATTCGACTAGGCATCAACGAAGGCCTGAACAAATGAACTCTCTAAAGATAGGGAGATCTAGGGGTCATCATGCTAACTGAGATTGCTTACGGAGCCTAACACTTGGTGATGCATATGAAGGCAGTATTTCAAGAAAGGAAGGTAATGAGCAATTGATTGCTAAGACTAAGGATGTTATTGTAGTAGAAACCAACAATAACTTAATGATGGACAGGGTCCATGACTTATCGAAGCCCATTTATAGAAGAGAATAGAGTTGCAACATATCTAAAGAAATTCTTTGTGCCAATAATGCAGAGCTATAAAGAGTTGACAGACCTAATGCTACATCTAATAAAGTATGGATGGTTCATGGACAGTTCACATTCCGATGGCGTTGTGAGGTGTAGGTGTTCCCCCTTTTCTTAGAAGGATTACCATGATGTGGTTCTATTAGCTTGAGTCCAGATCCATATCGTCATATGATGAATTTGTAGAAATGTTTATAGAGCAGTTCAGAGTGCAATCGGTGCTGCCAAAGGATGTAATGTCTTTAGCCAACATGCATCAGAGGCCCAAAGGGACCTTGAAGTGTTTCTTGAAGTGGTTTAATGCCACCGTTACAGAGGTAAAGTTATGGTATAAGATCATTAGCATGACCAAACATTATGTGTTTTATCAAATGCATGTCTAAGTACCCGGAGATAGATGCCAAAGGTCTTATTTGAACCATGATGGGATCATTGATGTATAATCGGATGGGGGTAGATTGATAATTCGCTCCTACACATCTTATCTTGGACCAACACCAACGAGATCAAGGATGGATACCCGAAAATAGGCATCACAGATACCAATGCTTGGAGGTTGGCAATAGTGCATAATTGTTCATGTAGGTGCAATACTGGATAATGTTGGTGTTATTGGAACTAGGCCAACACACGAGGGGTAAATCGATAAATTTCAAATAAATTAGTCCATTTTGGATCATATTGGGCCTACAAAGTCTAAATTTATTTAGATCTAATCTAGATTGATTTTAAATAAATTCAATATTTTATTTTATTAGTAAATAATTTTTTATTTTTATTTTATAATTTTATAAGAGGTAATTAAGGAAAAGGACAAAGTTTGATAAAAAATTGTCTCAAGGACACCAAGATTTATTTTTTGGCTGAATGACAAACTTCGAAAAAAATTAGCCCAAGGACAATGCTAGTTCTAACTAGCATTTCTAACTAGCATTGTCCTTCAGCCTAATTATTTTCAAAGTTTGTCCTTCAGCCTAAAAATGAAACTTGTTGTCCTTCGGCCTAATTTTTTTTCAAAGTTTTTCCTTATGCCTATTTTCTACATTTTATAATATAAAATAAGATGCATATCATATACACATGTATGTGCACGTGCACGTGCACGTGCAACGTATACAATGTATATGGTTTAAAATGCCATGTATAACTATTGAGATTAACATTTTGATGGACATATTAGCTCCTCCATATACATATGTGCTATCTAATACACAACACACACATATACATACATATATGTGTGTAAATGTAAATACTTTTATACAATATAAAATTATACTTGTGAAAAATAAATATTTGTATACGTACATACATATATGTTCACACACAAAAAGATATATATATATATATATATATATATATATATATTATAACATAAAAAACTTTAAATATTAATATAAATAATCTAGAATTGGGATCATATTTAAAATTCAAAATTTAAATTTTAGATCCAGATTTACATAGCTAATAATTTCAAGCTCAAAATAATATATTAATTTTCTATATAAACACACACACACAAATATTTATTATTTTGAAATTGAAAAAATTAAACTTTTTTTACGAAAATTACATATTTGTATAATCTCATACACATATTAAATTAATTATTAAGTTTAGTACGACATAAACAAATATAAATTTATTTAATGTTAAAATAGTCATATATATATATATATATATATATATATATAAACATATGTATATATATTTGGTCGAATTATATTTGTTAAAACAACAATAATTTTTTAAATGCCAACAGATTTGTATTTGTTTTGTGTTTTTTTAAATAAAAGATTTTCGTATGAAAGTCATAAAAAAAATTATTTTTTTAATGAAAAAACATAAAACATATATATGTGATTTTATATATTATATATATATTTTATAATTATTTATATAAATGTATGTACTAAGTAAACGTTAGATTTTATTTTTAAAATAAATATACATACATATAGTTATTAATTTAAATATATTTTATAAAAATTCCTTTTTTTTTATAGAAATGTAGTATGCATACAAATCAACTAAATTATATGTAGATACATTTTATGCACTATTATACATTTACATATTTAAAATCAATTTTCTTTAATTGTTTTAAGATAATATTTAATATCGAAATTAAAAATATGTTTTTTTGCACATCCGGTTATTTTTTTTTTTTGAAAATGGGTTCCTTTATTGCTTTATAAATAAATTGAAATTACAAAGAGATACACGACAAGCAATACAAGGCTACTTAAACTACTTTATTCAAAATAAATACAACAGCGTAAACACATTAACTGTAATCCTCCTTATATCAATTGCGTGTTATAAACCAAGCCCAAACTGAAATTCTTTAGCCTATTCAAATTGGTCATAACAGCTAACTCGTTGAAGTTGCGTGAAAAGTAAAACGTGGTCCAACAGGCTGTTATTAAGACTGCACTCTTTCTTCCCCAATCACCTATACATGATCATGTTGACAGCTCTCCTTTCGATCGATAAACAACAGTGCCCGCGTCCAACCCTGTACATGCGACCCAAAATTGGATAACGATCGAACATTACAAAATGGATACGCAAGGCCCGTTGTTACATCCCATTCAAGACTGTGCTTCGGTCGATAATGCTGAGTTATCTTCTGGAATTGACAACCATAATTGCAATAGTAAATATACTTCCCACGTAGAGTAATCAATGAACTGAAAATTGGTTCACCGTCATACACATACTCTTACTTTCTGTGCGATTTATGAAATTAGCCCAAGGTAATTTTATGATTCGAACCACATAGTGAATACCAATAATCTGAAGGTGGATGGGAAATGATTTTCTATCTCGCCGTTCCTAATTCATTGAACCTCTACTCGAGAATCGCCTTGAATTAATTTGAATTGGAGATGTAATGGCTTAAGATTTTGAATTAAACTTGCGGTTTTGCCTTTCAGAAATAACCGTAGGGAATGATAGTATTAAAACTATGATTTGCAGATCCCTCAAATATAATCTATACACTAGGCACTAAGAATTCGAATGTTGCGCCTACCAGGATCAAGCACGCCCAAAAAATAGTACTTTAAATCTCTGTGGGATGTCAAACTAAAAATTGCCAAATCCTAAAATCAAAAACCGATGGCAGGAATCCGACCCAATTCATGTATAAGATAATTAGCATATGGTTTAGTAAAATATAACCTTGGTTTCGCCACTGATACACATGGTGATTTCTAGATCCTGCATATAGATCTTCAATTCAAAGTCGAATTGCAGGAAAATGAAGATGAATCGGCATGAGATATTGGAAATTTGAGATGCGATCACTTAATTGGTGCATCTTCAATTCTCTGAATATCGATTTGGATTAGAATGTCGGCATAAGATTTGGTAAATGAGACACGGTTTCAGGCTATACTATAATAGAAAGGATATGCAGATCCCCTGAAAATTAAATCGTAAGCCGCCCGATAGTTTCTCTCCCCATGGAAGGGAAGGGAAGGAGGAAAAAAAAGAGAGAAGAAGTTGGACAAAAAAGTGGTAGAACACAAAAATGGTAGAACACCTTAAATGCTGTAATAAATTGTTCCTTGGTTTGACATAGAGTCATAGCAAGCTAATCTCATCGACCTGTCCAATACATGTGTGGAGATCTAGTCAAGAAAAAACTGACTATACCGATGCGACTAGTGCATATGCAAGGACCTCATATCGACATGATTGAGGACACCTTATTGATGTGATGATACATCGAGGTATAACTTATTACTCTGGACTAATCATATGATAATATCATTAAAGATTGGAAAACAAATGGCCTTTGAGAAAAAATTCATGTTTGTCGCTGTTGTATAATACACTTGAAGTCCTCCAAGGCCATTGGAAGCGTCATCCATATAGAGTCAATGTTGGCCTTTAGATAAGATAATTCGAAGGACTCATGTTATGCCATATGTTCAATAGGCAAAACAATAAGTCTCGAAGCCATGCTATTGTCCATTATGTATAACATTGGGTTAGGCATCTTGTCCTAATGTTCAAAGTCATAGTTCATATAAATTTGCACATAGAAATTCATCATAATTCAAAACACTTAAACTAGGTTCATGTTGATTTGATCATGACAACTTCATGTTATACAAGTCCATTTCAATAATGTTTAATGAAGTTATAATCGAAGTCAATATGCAAGGCTAAGTTCATGTTCATTAAATTCAATATGATTACAGTCAAATTGAATTATCCCCAATTCAATTTAGGATTACAAGATTTTGATTTGGAAGAAGAGAGAGAGAGAAATGAAAAATTATCACCTAAATGGTGCCCCAATGGTTGTATTTATAGAGCCTTAATTAGGATGACATCGACGACCTTCAACATCGGTGGTGTTATTTGCGCTTTAATATTTGAGGAGGTGGCATCGCCTCACTTTTAACGTCCTCAACATTACTAGTTTAAAAAGGTATCTCGAAGCATTGTGAACCGTGTTGTCCCCTCTACATAACATGAGTTTCTTCGCATGGGTTGATGATACTATCATTGATGTCCTTCAAGCAGCTCAAGTTCTTCGAGGACATCGATGGTGCTTACCATCAATATCGCTATGGTTGAATGTGGGATTCCCTTTAAGCGGTGAAGTGCTTCAAAGGTCGAAGAGTAGCATGTCGATGGGTCTTCTTAGTATCGACAATTGAATAATTATGCTGCTAATGTCTTCGATATGCTTTGTAGTGTTTGTAGGACGAGATGTTGTTATGGTGTTAGTGGTCTGCCGATGAGGAGTCCCCTCGATATCAATTTGTCATCAATACTTAACACCTTCAAAGTCATTTGAGTATGGTGTCGGTGATGGGTGGTGTGATTTGAGTAGAAGTCCTTCACTACTTTGCTAGCAATATGGCTGGCCCGTCTTTGGGGGTTCAGTGCATTATAAAAAGGGGAAATAAAATGTATTAATGAAGATGGACTACATCAAAGTGGTGAAGTACAGTGTGATACCGATCGAAGAGACACGTTTCCAGCCTTCGAAGAGATGTGCTACTAACAGAGTAACAAAGTGCCAAGAGACCTCCTCGAAGAGATATGTTGCTTTAATCTTCAATTCTGGACTTAGTAGCCTCAATCCCTTTATGATGCAATTGCTTACAACATTATTTTCAATACTTAAATTATATAGATAACATTTAGACCCTCTAGTATAAGAGAAGCCTTTGCTATTTAGGTAAAACCATGAATTCCTATGTACTGCCTAGTTTTGGCTTCATCTTCCATAAATCAATGTCCTAGAGATAATGGTAGGAATCCATAAAGGATATAAATTCAAGTCTCGCAATGACGATAGAAGTCCAAAAATCCATGTTTGAGAGTAGTAATAAAAGACTATAGATCCACCAGAAATCTGTATTTGATAGAAGGCCAGAAATCCGCGTATGATAATAATAGAAAACTAGAAATCCATATAAGAAGACTAGAAACCCATATCTTGCAACGATATAAGATGACCATAAATTTGTATAAGAAGACCAAAAATCCATTTCTATCGATAATATAAGAGGATTAGACATCCATATAAAAAGATCGAAAATCCATTTCTTGCAACGATATAAGAAGGCCAGAAATCCATAAAAGAAGACCATAAACCTATTTCTGGAGACAATACAAGAATGCCAAAAATCCATATAAGTAGACCGATCTGGCGATAATATAAGAAGATCAGAAATCCATATAGGAAGATCGAAAATCCTTCTGGCAATGATATAAGAAGACCAAAAATCCATATAAAATAGAAATCCATTTCTTCCTTAAGAAAACTTAGTTTGATTCGAAGCACTACTTGGCTTTTGATTTTGAATGATTTGGCAACACTACTTGACTCTTGATTTTAATTTCTTTGTGAGCACTATTTAGCTCTTGAGTTTGATTGATTTAGGAGCACAACTTGGCTTTTAGGTTTGATTGATCTTTCGTTTGAAGATTTCAGTGCTTTAGCGAGACCTTTAATGACGGCACTAAAGGCTTACTCTGTCCTCCCTCTATGAGACGCTTTAACCAGGCCACGTAGATAGGGGTTAAAAGCTTTCCTAATGCGTTAGTGAAACCTTTGATGATGGCACTAAAGTCTTACCCGACCTCCCTTTTTAGGAGGTGCTTCAACAAGTGCCTTTGATGATAGGTGCTGGAGATTTTCTTAGTGCTTTAGTGAGGGCATATAATGGAAGGAACTGAAGGCATTCCCGACCTCCCTATAGGAGGTGCTTCAGTGAGGCCTTTGATGATGGCACTAAAGGCTTAAGGCCTTTGATAGTTGAGACCTTTTGTGGTTCAACCTTTAATGGCCGGGACCTCTTGCGGTCAAGCCTTTGATGGCTAGGGCCTTTAATGGCTGGGACCTATTACAGTCAATCCTTTGATGGCTGGGGCCTTTCCTTTGTCCTAAGAAATTCCTACTCCTTGACCTTTCCTTTGCCCTAAGAAAATCCTACTCCTTTTTGTAACCAAGCTGATAATTCCTTTTTATTCATCCATTATCGGGAGGTAAGGCCGTAAATGTTCTATGCTCCATCTTCTTGCTATGACATTACCATCTGGTTGACAGAGTTTATAAGTCCTTGGCGGAATTACTTTATGCACGACTAAGGGTCCTTCCCATTTTGGCCCCAACGGTCCATCCGGTAGGATTCTTGGTATTTTCCATCACTCATCGAAGCACTAATCTCCTTTTTGAGTGTTCATTCTTTTACTCTTGAACTATAGTATTTGGTTGCTCTACGTTGGTACTTATCCATTCAGATAGCTGCTTCATCTCTTAGTTTATTGATTAGGTCTAAGGATCCTTCTTCCAACTCTTGATTTGGGTCAAATGCATATGCATTCCTTTGATGGGAAGGAACTTCTACTTCGATTGGAAGCATGGCCTCACATCCATATGCAAGGGAACACAGAATATGCCCTGTCGTAGTATTAGTAGAAGTTCTATATGCTCATAGTGCTAGAGGTAGCTCCTCCACCCAATTCCCTTTTGCTTTGTCCAATCGTTTCTTGAAAATAGTTTTATAGTTTTTTTTAGCTGCTTTAACAGCTCCATTTTCTTTGAGATGGTTTACAAATGAAAAGCATTTAATAATCCCATTTTTGTTTCAAAATCGGATGAACTCTTCACTTTTGAATTGGGTTCCATTGTAAAAAATTATCTTTTTTGGGATTCCAAATTGAGTAACGATATTTTTAATTACAAATCTGAGAACCTTTCCTGATGTGATATTAGGAAGTGGTTTAGCCTACACCCACTTAGTAAAATAATTGATAGCTACCACTGTATACTTAGCTCCCCCTTTGGACACTGGCAGTGGTCCTATTAAATCAATTTCCTATACATTGAAAGGCTGCGGGCTTATAAAGAAGTTAGTTCGCTTAGAGATAAACGAGGAATTTTGGTGAAATTTTGGCACTTATCACATCTTCTCATATAGCCGATGGCTTGACTTGTCATAGGGCCAATAGAAGCCTTGTCCCATCACTTTCTTAGCCAATTTTACCCCATTGGAGTGGTCTGCACAAAAGCCTTCGTGGGCTTCCTTGAGCAACTTGGCCCCTGCTTCTGGACTAACACATCTCAAGTAAGGGAGTGAATATTCCCTTTTATAGAGTATTCTGTCTACCATAATAAAGGTTCGGGCTTGGCGCTTTATCCTTCTTGCTTCCTTTTATCCACTGATAGTTTTTCCTCTATTATATACTCAACAATAGGAGTCATCCAATTGTTCTTGTATTCATAATTAGTTCCTATGTAGAGGAGTTCTTTATGAGGAATTCCAACTTCATCTTCCTTCTCTTTATACGTTAAAACCTGAGATCTAGTCAGCACTAAAGCTTCATTTTTTGATTTTATTTTATTTTTTTAATGTTGGGATTTTCTTGATATCCTATTGGCACAATTCAAGCTACTGGCTCCTCATGCGCTTGCCAGCTTAGCTAAAGAGTCGACTTGAGAGTCCTTGTCCTAGGTACTTAATATATTGAAAAATCTTCGAATTGAGCTAACATCTTGAATATTTTCTTGACATATAACATCAACCTGGGATCCTTCATTTGATATTTTTGGTTTAGTTGGTTTATGATCAACTGTGAATCACTGAAGATTTCAATTGCTGGGATTTTTAGTTGAAGAGCGAGGCTAACTCCTGCTATCATAGATTCATATTCTACCATGTTGTTGGTAGCTGGATACCCTAGTTTCATTGCATAGTGCAGGTGATGTCCATAGGGAGTTATACCACATATCTAGCCCTAGCTCCCTGTTCATTTGTAGCTTCGTCTACAAATACTTTCCATTTAGGGTTTAAGTCTTTCTCTTTTTCTGATTACTCCTTAATGAATCCTAAGCATTCATTGACAATATCTGCTAGAGCCCGACCTTTAATTGATAATCATGGATGAAATTCAATATCATATTGGCTAATCTCAATCCCCAACTTAACTAATCTTCCTGGAGCTTCTGGCTTACTAAAGACCTACTTGAGTGGAAAATTGGTCAAGACTTTGATTGGGAATGCATGGAAGTAGGCCCTCAATTTGCGTATTATAAGCATTAGATAGTGTGCTAGCTTCTCTATAACCGGATATCTGGTTTCCACATCTTTGAGCCTTTTACTAGTGTAGTACACCGGAAATTGTATCCCCTTTTCTTCTCTTACCAATACCGAACTAACGGTGTGTTCGGAAAAACTGCCATACAAAGATAAAGACTTTCCTTTTCTACGGGCTAGAAAGCATCAGTAGTTTTTTTAGATGACCTTTCAATTCTTCAAAAGCCTTTTGACAATCCTTGCTCCATTCAAAATCCTTTTTCTTTTTTATTACATTAAAGAATGGAATGCATTTGTCATTGGTCTTAGAAATAAATCCGTTCAATGCTTCTACTCTTCCATTCTGCCTTATCACATCTTTGCTTGTCTTAGGTTCTACCATGTCTCTATTTGCTTTAATTCGATCGGGGTTGGCTTCCATCTCTCTTCACTAATGATATTCTAGGAACTTGCCAGACTAGATCCTAGAAGAACACTTTAATGGGTTAAGTTTCATTTGGTATCTTCACAACACATCGAACATCTCTTCTAGATCCTATAGACGACTACCTTTTTTTGAGACTTAACCAGCATGTCATCTACATACATGTTGTAGCCTATCTATTCCCTAAACATTCGATTCACAACATTCGATAGGTTACTACAGCTTTCGTTAAGCCAAAGGCATGACCTTATAATAATAGGTTTGCCAGTCCATTATGAAGCTGATATGTTCATCATCCGGTTTGAACATTGAGATTTGATTATAATCAAAATATGCATCCATAAAAGATAAGAGTTGATGTCCACTTATATCATCAACCAACTGGTCTATCCTTGGGAGCGGATAATAGTCCTTTGGACATGCTTAATTTATTCAAGTCAGTATAATCAACGCATATTCTCCATTTTCCATTGGACGTCTTAACTAGCTTGGTTGGCTAACCATTTTGGATATAATACCACTCTTATGAACCCAATTTCAAGTAGCCTTTTTACTTCTTCCTTTAAAGCATTAGATCGAATGTTGTTGAATTGTCTTTTCATTTGTCGAACAGGCGTGAAATTTGAATCTATATCCAAGGCATGACACATGATGGTTGAGTCTATCCCGACCATGTCCAAACGAGTCCAAGCAAACATGTTGTTAACGGTAAAAATAGCTTTAACACTAACACCCGGTGTATATCGTGATGAAGTGAAAGCACCACCCGCTTGCACGGGAATCAAAGTAAATAAAAAATAGCAGAAAAGTAAAAGAGACAGAGATTTTTATAGTGGTTCGGCTCCTCACAAGCCTACATCCACTTTACATCCTCCATTATCTTCTTCGAGCACACTTTTACAAGATTACAACACCTTTACAACATGATTGATTGATTACAACACTTTTACAATTCACTTTCGAGTTTACAACACAATTGAAGAAGGAGATTAGAACTTTGATCATAGATTGTTCCTCGGATCCATGCTGAATGGAGTAGATGCATTGATGAAGAATCTCCAATGGTTGAGGTGCTCGGAGAGTCGAGAAATCAGCAGAGTGTAGGCGTCTTGAAATCCAGAAAAGTCCCCCCTAGTTGGAGTAAGTGGAGTATTTATAGGAGAGTTCGGAGTTAGGTCGGCAGGGACGACCTAAGGGTTAGGTCGTAGGTCGGTAGGGACGACCTAAGGAGATTGGTAAGCAGCTTAACATGTTTAGGTACCAGAAGCGACCTAAGGAGTTGGTAGGTCGTAAACGACTTAAGGAAGTATGGTTCACGACTTAAAGAAATGGCGATCTAAGGGAGTGAGTAAGTAGTATGTCATTAGGTCTTAAGTCGCTAAGTCGTTAGGTCTTAGGTCGCTAAGTCGTTAGGTCTTAGGTCGCTAAGTCGTTAGGCCTTAGGTCGCTAAGTCGTTAGGTCGCAACCTTTAGGTCGGCAGAAGTGTTAGGTCGGGTACTAGTTAGGTCGTGAACAGGTTAGGCCGCATGAGTTTCTGAGTGGGTAGGTCGCCCATGCCTTTAAGCAGTTAGGTCGCTGGAAGCTCTAACCCGTTAACTCGCTGGAAGCTCTAACCCGCTAACTCGCTGGAAGCTCTAACCCGTTGGATACTCCATGCCCCAGATCGCATACCGTTTTGGACGGGGCGCTGCCCCGCACCCCGCTGGGGGCGCTGCCCCCTGGACCCCTACGACCTGACCGATCAGGTCGAACACCATAGCGGTGGCGTTGCCCCCGCACCCCCACCTTGGGGGGTTGGCACCCCCCCCTGGACCCCCCCTCCGTAGGGGATCTTAGATGAGAAATCATTCAACAGAACTTGCTTTGTTGAGATGTTGGGTTGACCAATCTTTGAGACGAGCTACCTTGCTTTTCTCGGTCGTTCTTTTGATATCACGGCCTTGCTAAAAAGGCGGGATAACACATGTCCTTTCTAGACTGGAGAAACCAAATTAATTCTTGCTTGGTTTGACGCTCTAGTTCTCTTCTGATCTTAATTGTTTTCATTTTATCTATCAAATCTATGCATACTTCCTCAAGGTCTTCCATTGGTTTCATTCTTCCCTACTCATTTCTGCAATCTAGCACAGTATCGATCTCTTCTTCCTCTATTTCATCTTTTACTAAGTTTGCTTCTTCTCTTTTCCTCTTTTTCTCAAAGAAGTTAAATTTTCTCAACAAATACCTAGTCATTTCTTTAAATTCCACTTTGGCTTTGGGTGATGAGTTTGAAGAGTCATCATCCAAAGGCTTTTTAATATCAGCCTTAGTTAATTAGTTTTCCTTCAAATCTTAACAAGAAAGATAGCTTTGTTAATTTCGTTTAACGATTGTAAAGTACATCTCTCGAGCATGGAATTGCTCACCCCTTATAGTTCTCCATCCTTTTTTTGTCAAAAACTTCACCATCAAGTATTTTGGTGACACAAAGGCATCTACCTCATCCAAAGCAGGCCTCTTAAAGAAAGCATTATAGTAAGGTGGTTGGTCCATAATGACAAAGAGGGTTTCAAAGATCCTGCAATATGGTGAAATTCCCATTTGTACGAGAAGCTTCAGTCGTCCCATTAGAGTTGACCCCTTGTTGTTGAGCCCAAAGATAGTCTCCAAGCATGGTTCCAGCTTCTCCATTGGAATCCCCATTTGATCAAAAGCATGCTCAAATATTACATTGACCATGCTGCCAGTATCTACTAAAATCTTGGAGACCATTGAGAGTCCGATCTATACGGTAATCATCAGCGGATCATCGTGTGGGCGGTGAACTCCTTTTAGTCTTAATGATCGTCAAAGTGCGCATTTGAATCTGAAGTCTCAGGCTTTGAGCGAGGGTTATTCCTAGATGGAGAAAATTCCTTCCTTCGCTTTACTGACGTATCAGTTTCTAGCATTTTTGCCACTTCCAACTAAGTACGAGCTCCCGTGATCACTTAAATCCGATTAAGAGGTGGAATAAAGTCAAATTGAATCTTCCACCACATTTGTAGTATTGCTTGGAGGCTTCTAATTGTTGTTTCCAGAACAGCCAGTCTTTTTTCCATCTTTGATAAATTCCTCTAGTCATCCATTGCGGATCATTCGCTGGATTATTACTGCCAATACCCTGCGCTCATCCGTTTTATTCCCATTTGACTTGTGATATGCACAGTAATCTCCTCCCCTTCTTGGTTCAGGATCGATTTTGGCTGTATAAGGAATAGGGCGATTATTCTTCTCCTTCATAGTGGCATATATATAAGGAAGCGGCTTATTCAAAGTGAAATGAATAACATTCAAACCTTCATCCCATATTGGCTTCTTATGATTACAGTTATTATTTATTTTCCCTGTTTCCTCGTTGATTTGAGCCTTCTCCCTACAATGATACATTTCATCCATGTGGATAAATTTTTCGGCCTGGAAATGGGAGTCCTGTAAGTCTTTGCACCCATGGATATAAAGCTCTCGCCAGAATGGAATTTGCTCAATTAACCCTGAATGCACAACTACTAACCTGTCTCTATAAGTCATGTTCTTTGCCTTCAAAGGTTCCATATCGAATCTCTTAAATAATCACCTAGCAGCTCCCAGGTCTTTAGTTGATATTGGCCACTACAGTTTAATCAACGGTTGGGTCATTGTAGATGCAAAATTATGTCATGAACTCGTAATAAAATTGCTTTCATGACTAGATGGTTCTATCCCGGTATTGTCGGTACCACTTGTCTGCCACTTCTTGGAATGTGGTTGTAAATAGTTTGCATCAAATAGCTTCGAATGCATTATACAGATCCGTTTGACTTTCAAAGGCTAATGGATGGTTGTTTGGATCGGTGTTTCCACTATATTTAATAGTTGGAATCTTGATATAAGATGGAATTGTCTCGCTCATAATCTCATCAGTAAAAGGAGCCTCTCATAGATTATCATTAGCCCGATCATCTAGAGTCCTCTTCCTATTGAGGATGAGCTTATCCTTTACCACCTTTTCTGTCAGATCTCTCACGTATGTCATCATTCTGGTAACTACTCCTATCTGGTTTATATCCCTCAAAACTCGAACTCCCAGAATGCTCTCCAAGTTTCTTCTACATTCTTCCCTAATAGTCTGCCCTAGCTTGTTTATCATTTTCCTTTTTCTATGGAGATTGAGTAAGCTTGCTTTAGCTTTTGCTTTTGCTTTCGGGTAGGGAAGCATTTAAGTTTCTCCTTAGAGATTCTGCCTCATCTCCACTCGTGAGTTTGGTATTCTTAAAAGATTTTTGAGCAAAAGCCGCTTATAGTAGGCCTTTCTATCTAGAAATTGTTGTTCCAAGCTTTTAATTTTTGCCTCGTTGCCCATTGGTTGTTCTACTGCTGATGACTATCCTGGTTTTGCATTTCCTAAGTTGATATTTTGGTTAATGTTCTCCTCTAGAATTTCTCTTTGCGCAGCTCCCTATTTCACAATGTTAGTTCGTTTTTCTCTTTCCATTTCTTAAAAGAAAAATATATTTAGTCCAAGAGGGAAGTTAAACAAGGCCGGAGGTTCGGGCCCTTCTTCTAGCCCAAAAAATGTTAGATCAAAATATGGTATAACACCTCGATGCCAAATGTAATAAATTATTCCTTGATTTGAATAGGAGTCATAATAAGCGAATCTCATCGACTTTTCTAGTATATGTGCAGAGTTGTAGTCAAGAAAAAATGATTATACCGACATGATTATTGTAGATGTGAGGACCTCGTATCGACGTGATTGAGGACATCGTACTGTTGAGATGATACATCAAGGTATAACGTATTACTTTGGGACTAATCATATGATAGGATGGTTAAAGAATGAAAGATAAACGGCCTTTGAGGAAAAGTTCATCTTTGTCACATTGTTTAATATACTAAAACCCTCTAAGACCACTAGAAGTGTAATCTATATATGAGTCCATGTTGGCCTTTAGATAAGATAATCGAAAAGACTCATGCTATGCCATATGTTCAATAGGCAAAGAAAATAAATCTCAAAGTCATGCTTTTGTCCATTATGTATGACATTATGCTAGGCATATTTTCCTTATGTTCAAATTCCATAGTTCATAGTTCATATAAATATGCATATAGAAATTCATCATAATCTAAGGCATTTCGACTAGATTCATGTTGATTTAATCAAGACAAGTTCATATTATGCAAGTCTAAGTCAATAATGTTCAATAAAGTCAATATGTAGGGCTAAGTTCATGTTCATTCAATTCAAATATGATTACAGTAAAATTAATTAATCTCTAATTTGATTTAGGGCCACAAGATTTTAATTTAAGAGAAGAGAGAAATAAAAATTGTCTCCTAAAATGTCTACCCTTGGGTTGTATTTATAAAGGCAGGCAGCTCCCCTCTCTTTATCTAACGTCTTCGATCAGGCGGAATTCGACGACCTTCGAGGCGATTTTATTTGCGCTTTAATATTTGAAGAGGCAGCATTGCCTCACTTTAATGTCCTCGACGTTGCTAGTTCAAAAAGGGAACCATCGAAGCATTGTGGACTAGGTTGCTGCCTCTAAGCAACATGAGGGTCTTTGCATGGGTTGATAATACTATCATTGGTATCCTTCATGCAGCATCGAGGTCTTTGTAAACATCAATGTGATTACCGACGACATCACTTTGGTTGAACATGGGATTCCCTTTAAGCAGTGAAGTGATTAATGGTCGAAGAGCAGCATGTTGACGAGCCTGTTTGGTTGTGACAATTGAATAACAATGCTTCTAATGTCTTTGATGTGCTTCGTAATGCTTATAGAAAGGGATGCTGTCATGGTGTTCGTAGTCTGCTGATGAGGTGTCTCCTTAGTATCAATTTTTTGTCAATTCTTAACACCTTCATAGTCATTTGAGTATGGTGTTAATGACAGGCGGTATGATTTGGGTCGAAGTCCTTCTTTTGCTAGCATGCGATATGACTGGCCTATCTTTGGGGTTTCAGTGTGGTGTAAAAAGGGGCAATGAAATGTATTAATGAAGACCGACCATGCCAAAATGGTGAAGTGCGATGCGATACTCTATCAAAGAGACGTGTTTCCAGCCTTCAAAGAGATGTGCTATTAACGGAGTGACAAAGTGCGGTGAGACTCCTTCGAAGAGATATGTCACTTTATTCTTCAATTCAGGACTCAATAGCTTTAATCCATTTATAATTCAATTGCTTATAACATTATTTTCAATACTGAAATTATATGGATAATAATAAATGTTACTCATTGAATTTTATGTATGAAAACATAAGTTTTTTTATATATAAAACATATAAATACACACGCATCCTACGTTGACAGCACAACCATATGTGGATTCCTGATAATGTATAAATAAATAGAAGCGGCAGAATGATACGATAAATAAATATAAATACACACACGCACACACGCACACATGCGCGTGCACACACGCACACACACATATATGTGAATATAAATTGAATAATTGTCTATCTATTGCCTTAAAGTAGTACCTTAGAACATTGAGTTCGTTAACTCCTTGAATCTGAATTCAAACCTTCAAAGAGACTACTAGATTGAAAGCAAGAACTAACAATCTATGAATTTGATTTGATTTACGTATTTTAAAGCTTGAAATTGAGGAGGAGTGAGGCTATTATAGCTGACCTTGGTTGGTTGGAATGGAGCAAAAAGGCGAGAGAACTAAAAATGGGGTTAGAGATGAATAAATAGCCAGATCCCGAGGAGTGAAAAGGGGACCTAAATCCATTTTTTCTCTTACCAACTCACCTCTTTTAAATCAAAATTCCACCCTACATCTCCTTTATATAGTAGACCATTTTAAGCCCTCTTCTACGCCTCAAAATCACTTCAAGCCCGATCAATAAAATATGCATTTAAATCTAATTCAAATGCACATCGATATCGTATATCAATACATTTATTTTAACTATTATATACACACTATTTAATATTGATCAACAAAAATTAAATAAAAGATTTATAATTAATATTTCAATAATATTAATTAATATAATTAATTTATAACAATTATAATTAATTAAATCAGGTGGTATAAGAAGTATTCAACGTTTTGATTGTGTGACACTTAGGTATAAATTCGGTTAGCGATTAATATTGAATAACTCGAATATTAACATTTACACGTCACTTAGTAGGTGATATGACATTGTGGCTAAATTTATTACTTACATAGCTTCGGCAAAATTCATTTTTACTTATTTAAGTGTTACACGGTAGTGATAATTATTCACTTTAATTCTCTTCGTCAAAATTATACCGCATTAGTCTTATGGAATTCGGTAATGGTAAAAATTTCAATTTCATCCATATTCAACTTTGTAGTTTAAATAAAAAGTCTTTGGTTCAATAATAACACTTGTTGTTAACCAAACAACTCTGGCATGAGACTTTTACTTTGAGATGACTTTAGTTCACCGTGATAGTAACCCTATATAAACATGGAGATGAATTTCCTCATGAATGGTGTCTCACTTCCAATGCTTCCACTCGACCCAACTATTGTAATTTGATGCATGTCATGCCATGATTTAACTATAATTAAAGTGGATTTTTCACATTTAAGTTTAATCAAGTTGAGGGAACTGAGTAATATTGTTATATCGATATTTTCTATTTGACCTTAGTTATATTAAATAATAGAAAACTATCGAGCGAGTCATTCCACTGTTATGTAATAAATATCAGCTAGAACCCCTTTATTTCCCCAGCAGCCATAAGTAATACACTATTCGACGTTTGGAGAGAATTACGTACTTTAGTCTCAATTAATGTATCAATATCCAGTCTCAAGAAATCTTAACTAGGATTTTATTGTGATAAATCACTCATGATTACAAAATATTATGACTACTACCACTAAACATACCATTTAGATATTTTCTGTTAAACATGCTTTTAATTAAATTAACTAATCAATATAATACATTATATCAAGTATATAATAAAAAGAAAACACCTTTTAATTTGAACAAAATGGAGTAACAATTACATAATTTCCCTTTGAGCATACCCCCAAATCTATCAGATGCTCGTGTAAACATGAGAGGAAAGCCACATGATTTCTGCCGTAGCTTCAAAATACAATTTTATTTATAGTGAATAGGAAATTTTTGATAGGTAATAGATAAAATAAAGCAATTGAACGACATTGAACAATCATAGAATTCATTTATATGTATAGAGTTATAGTAAATAAATGCATTGCACAGATCATGGACATAGACATGTATGGTATATAAGTAATTTCATTACAAATAATTATATACATTTATATATGTAGGCAAGTACATAGGCATAGAATAAATGATTCGATAAATGTAAATGGGGCAAGTTTGAAAAAAACTATGTTTCATTACTTCAACGTTTATATACGAATCACGGCGGTCGTACCCACACAATCATGGCCTATGTATAAAGGAAATGCAAAGGAATAAAAGGACTAAAAATTCAAAATGTCTTCATTATATGTAGCTAAGAAAAATCATTTCCTTCCCCTCTTTCCTCTTTTTGTAGGCTACTTGGCAAGGAATTTCTTTTGTGCCCTTTTCTTTAGAGTGCTCTTATCAATGGGTGTGGTATCATCTTATGTTTTCCAGTAAAAGGGATAACTGAGTATAGCACTGCCCTGTTGAGGTGTTTGAGTGGCTCCAGTAGTGGGAGAAAAGGGAGGCTTTATGGTAGTAGGAGGAATCGACATCGTAATTGATAACGACTTAGGAGGATTTTCCAAGCCTGGCTCTATATTAACTTTAGCAAGCTTTGAAATGTCTATGGCCTTTTGGTCATGATGATTGGCTTGGATCTGACAACATGAGTGATGGTTAATTAATTATGGATAGAAAGATTAAAATTCTCTAATTCCTGCTCTAAGGATTTTGTCTTTTAAGCTTCGAGACCGTGACCGTACTCAATGGAGATAGGAAAGGAAGATGAGATGACGATGGACATGGTGATAGAAGCGGTTATTGGAGGACCCGTGACTTAGAAAAATGCTAGAAGTACCAAAATTATGGGTTGACCTATAAGGAGGCAAATGAAATGATAAAGGTTTGAAAAAACTTTGGATGACATCCGACGTTTCTGGAGCACAAGTGAGTTCAAGGTTTGCCTCCTGATGGTGGTGTGAGCTCTAAAGAAACAACCAAAACCTGCCCATCCTCAGGAGCTATACGAAGAGTACGGTTTTTGCGGACAATTGTGGAAGGGACAAATTGGAGCATATCAGGTTTTACCCCTCATGTGTAGTAGTAGCAGAGGGTGAATGTGGCACAAATGTAGGAATAAAATGGCCCCGAGGCAGCCACCACAAAAGTAGATATGTCTACCCATGACTCCTCATGGATGGAGGAAACTACTTAGCCACCACAAAAGTAAGACTTAGCCGAAGGCTACATAGGTATATGTGTAGAAGTAGAAGACTTAGCTGGCCATGCTATTTGCCCCTCTACCAGAACCTTTGGATTAGAGTCATTAAATAGAGGGGGATTTATCGCCTCTTCATCAACTTCTCCTTCCTTCTCTTTATCTTGGATATGATTTCATCATAGAATTCTTCCAAGGTTTCAAGATGTGATTCCCAGAGCCACCAAATGTTTCCCATCTTTACAACGTTCATGTAAAATCTCAAGATGGTCATGTCAACATTCCATTCAAATTCTTTTTTCTTTCTTTCTCCGATTCATGGGAGGCAAGCTTCTAGCTCAATGAACTTGTCTCTGAGGATTTTCTTCTCTTCTCTTAGGTTGCAAATCTCCTGAGATTGTGATTTAGCAACCTTTTGGACTTCAAATTTTTTTCCTTCTTCTTTTGCAAATCAAGCTTAAGTTTTGCAGCTTTGGCGTTTGCAGTGGTAAGTTCCAAGAATTTAGCATCTATTTTAGCTTGAAGTGCTTCTTTTTCCTTGGTTATATCACCACTATGAATATGTTTCATTTAAAGTTTCTCGTTGACCAACTTACCTTGTTTTCCATAGCTTGCATTTTAGCTTGTTACTTCTTTTCAGCTTTCGATAGATTTATCCTCTTTAGCTATCCCCTTTTTATCCTTTCTACTTGGTGATTTATATCATTGGAGAATCACTAACTTTCAACTCTTTCCTTCTTGTTTGCAACAATAAGTTAGTTTGCCTTGTCAACATTGGAAAGACTTCTCACTAGCTTTCTCCATATTCCACACTACGCCACCACTTTGTTGTGAGGAGACATTTCCATCGCCAAGTCCTGCTTAGGAATGTCCTTCATATTATAACTGAATTGGACCCAAGTTAGGCATAACTCAGGATGCAAGAGATGCATCTCTAAAGGAGCATCGATGGGCGGGTCTATTAGAGAAGTAATAGAGGCGGTGGTAGCAATTGGCTTTTCTTTTCTTGCTCTTTGGGTTGGTATAAAAGATAAAGAGTGTGAAGGCCTTGATTTATGGTGGGTAGGATCCAAGGCCTGGGAAGGTTGAGTGATGTTGGTGGTAGGAGCTCTAGAAGTAGGAGATGGTGACTGAATGCATCTCTATGAAGGGATTTTCTTTTTAGAATATAGGTCCATAGATTTGGAAGTGGGTAGCAACCATGATAAGGAGAGGCAGAATCCCACCTAGACCTAGAGCGGTCATGGAAATCTCTACCGTGCCAGAGTGGTAACTCTTTCTTTCTTTTATTGCCTTATCCTCTCTTTTTGCCTAGCCATTTCATTTTAGGTCTCTTTGTAAGAGTTGTGTCGATGTTGCAAACTAAAGTGGAGAAGAGAGAGATAACTGATATTGGTCTTCTTACCAAGGTTGTCGAACCCATTATACCTAAATGGAAGAAAATATTAGATTACTAATTCAGAATCAAAAAAGGTGCATTCATAATAAATATGCTTGTGATCCTAAGTGAAATATGAAGTTCTAATGTGCCTTATTGTTTTATTGAACCATGCTCGGTCGACGAGAACAAGCGGATATCCTCATCCTCGAATGGGTAAAGGGGATGGTTGTCAAATGTCTTGTGATGATTTTGGAGTTCAATGGTATCGATGTCGAAGTCTTGAAGATCGACATCCCAGATTTTCCAATAGGCCACAGATATCTTTATAAGTCAGACGTAAGGATAACCCTTTGATTAGACTTTGATAGGGCTTAGGAGCAGTCCTAGGGGCCACATCCTTATTCATTTCTGTCCAGGCGTAGAAGTCGAGGTTCCTTCATCGCGGGTAGTCTCCCCGATTAATTCATGTTTCTCATTTTCTTTTTCATCCTTCTCCTTTTTCATTTTCCTTTTCTTGAGCCTCTTATTTTCCCCTATCTTTGCCTTCTTCTTATGCTTTGGTGGTGCTTAGCATTTCCTCCACAATATATAGAACTCAATGGGGGTCTTAGCCGATGGAATTATCTCGGTTTGAGGAGCAGCTTGAACGTAGCCAAGAGGAGGTGATATGTACTGGACTCTATGGACGATGTGTAGGAGTCAATGTTGATGCAGCCAAAGATAAGTGATGAGAAGCTATATCTTCCTCTTATTGGACGGAATATCCTTGAGATCGTTGAACACTCTAACTAGAGATTCTCGACTCTCGAAGGGATAACTATAAAGGAGATAAAAGTGGATTAGTGATTTGAATGAAGTAAATACAGGTTAGATGGAGTACATGGTGTTAGACTTACATCCGGAGACCCATCTATGTGTGAAACCATTAGGGCGTCTAACAAAGAAATACTCATCTTTGAAATAACCCTTCTTGTTGTAAAGTTGAGTGGTGATGACCTTGCAACCATGGTATGCTTCAAAGAAGACAAGTTAAGGAATGTTTGGTCTCTTCTTGAAATTGTAGAGATATTGTAATATCCCGCCCCAAGCAGAACCCAAAAATAAGTGCCTTGCATTAATGCCTCACTTTCGAATACTACAAAGGATGACTGTTTAGGGAAAAGAAAGAAAAGAAGCAAACACTACACCAAGGCACAACAATATAATCTCATAAAGGAATGATAACATATTACATACTGATTATACATGAATAGAACAAGATGAACAATATAAGACTTCACTAGCATAAGTAACTGATAAGAAAATATTAATATAGAAAGTCAGAATAAAATAACTGATACTAGTCTCATATACAAATATCATATCTGTCATGTACTACTACAGTATCAAGTATATATCGAAAGTATCATCTTCACCTCCAAAGCTCCTGTTGCACCAATTCAATAGTGCATCCCCAAAAGAACCTAGCTCTCAAACTACCCAATCGAGTACCCAAGGGT
The DNA here is from genome assembly GCA_030765085.1 of Allium cepa. NCBI lineage: Eukaryota > Viridiplantae > Streptophyta > Magnoliopsida > Asparagales > Amaryllidaceae > Allium > Allium cepa. The sequence goes on along the minus strand of CM060940.1, from coordinate 403,203,917 downwards.
TGTCATGATATAAATAGAAAAAGACAAAATGTAGGTTAGAAATAAAGCCTGGTATGAGATGAACTATCTCAAAATACTACATATCAAAACTATGTACATATAGAACAAGAACTGCTAAGGGACAACTGGTTCTCTCCAAAAACATGGCTCAGGGATAATCTAGACTGTCCATAAATAAGTAAAGTAAACCTATTTAAAGATAGGAAATCATAACATAACTTGCTCTTCTCTTGTAACTAATGCGTTAGCACGATATAATGTGATTGATATGTAACAGTATACCATGATAAGGTAACCCAATATACAAATGCCGAGACAATATAAACATCACAATATAAGGTTATCCTAGAATACACAACAGTATTATCAAACAATTAATATGATGCACACAATATAACACTAAGTGATAGATAGAGATACAAATCGATACTCATCATTGCCTATGGGTGGAGTTCATGGTAGACTCATGCCTAAGATAAATACAGTCAGTACCTCAATGTACCAAAGACCCCGAGTCGGACCCAGTGCGGTCGAACTTGTGTAGGCCTCACTACACTCCTTATTGCGCATAGGTGATATATGACCAAATCCATAAATCTAAAACCTGAGTCCACATTCGAAATCGATCACAATCTAATGATTCCTTATTGAGGGTCCAAATAAACAGAGTCGGTACCTCAGTGTACCATAGACCCTAAGTTGCACCAGTATGGTCGAACCAGTGTAGATCTCACTGTACCCTTCAGTAAGCAAACGTGATATCTAATCTACTCCATTTACTTGAAACTTATGTGGATCACACCATACCCCTCAATAAGCATAAGTGATACATGAGCCTCTCGTAGCTGATAGTCATCACCTCCCCCTCGACTATCATGGATTTGTTAATAAACTCACATAACACCTCTACAAAAGAGAAGAATGAACGTATCCCATATGATATGCCATTGGGACCACAAAGGAACACCGATGTTGTATAAATATATTTATACATCAAATGTAACATAACATAATCACATGCACCTATAACAAATGAAGACTTATATCACATCATCATTTATCTATATGTATGGTCACTACTGAAAGACCAATAACATGTTTAATCACCGATGTAATGCCAATACAACGTATGATCACTAATATAAGACCAATACTAGGTATGGTCACTAATATAAGACCAATACCATCAATCAAAGCATACCTACTCAAGGTCAATACCAAGGGGCATCGACTAACCATACTCAGTCGTACACACTCACCAAATGTGATCATGCAGCCAATCATTGCATCAATATTGTATCCGATCATTATTTATTGCATGCATATCACTATACGTTGCATCTAAATCCCAAGCTTTGCCTTGTATTCCATTTTCCCAAGTAGCCTAAAGCCATCATGAAATCGTGCCAAAGTCTCATGTCCCGTTGAATCTAGATCCAGGGAAAAACCCCCGTCGAATTCACTTTGCATAGGCTTTACTGCCTATGCTAGTGCACCACCAGCCGACTGGTGGCTACCTTTCCTAGGTAGTAATGTCCAGGCTGGTATCCTTCGATCGCACTGACCATCGATTCGAGCTTCATCTTTTTCGTCGCTTTGCCCAATGATTCGCCTAGCTCCACTAGCCTGTTTTTTACGCATCGGACCTACATCAGAGTTCATTGGTTGATATTTTGGAAGTGGGTCCTTAAGCATTCGAAAACCGATTTCGATATGAATCCTACTCTTTTTGCATAGAGTCTCCCTAGGACGATTTCAACGACCCATGCTCCAGTAACATGCCCAAACGAACGCAACAACCCTCTTGCTTCATGTGATGCTTACCCGTGTATCGATGCATCTACTTGTGTACACATATGCGCACGTGTATATATAGATACGTAAAAACTATACAAATCACGTTTCGAGCTTGATCGGAGCGATTACTTTACCCGGTATTCTCTCATATGATTTAGCACACACAATAATCACTATAAATACATGAGACTGCTCATAATGTTTTTTATATGCACATATATAATCATTCATTTTCATATACGTTGTGACGACCCGACTTTCTCACCACAGAAAATCGCATCATCTTGAAGAAAGAAAGGGATTGAAAAGAGAAAAGAAAGAAGAGAAAGAAGAAATCAACATCAGAATCTCAACAGTGGAATGAATAAATTATATTAATAACATAAATATTACATAGTTTACAACCATTATCAGAGTTACATAGATTACACAACACATACTAGACAGTTACAAACACCTGCCTAGTTATACAACTCAATACAATACAAGAAAACTACTCAGAGAAACCAACACAGTGGAACACTATAAATATCTACAAAGCAGAAGCCTCTTGCTCCTTGCTCCTCCACAATTCATTAAAGCTAACCTGAATCCCTTGGCTACTCGTAAAAATTTGAGTACCTAAGAGTTTAAGAAAACAGAAGATAAACTCTGGGTCAGACATGGGTCTGGTGTGAGTAACAGGTTAAGGTTGCTTAACTTTCAAAAACCTTTTGAAAAGAAAGGTATCACGTAAGACTTCCTACACATAAACATGGAAAAGTTTTTACCTTACGCTAACCAAAACATTTGATAGGAAATCCAATGATATTATAATAGGTCTAGGGTTTTCAAGTAAACAGAAAATAGCCGAAATTGTTACATTTATCAAATTCCAGCTACTAGCCACAAAAGTGGGTAATACAATCAAATCCGATGGCACTTATTGGATTTTGGATTCCATACAATGGCAGGGTTACTGGGGTACCACCCGTCACAGTACGAGGCCTAGATCACCGTACCGAGGATCACTCCCAATCCCCTGTAACACAAGTCCGGAACCATCCCTTACTGGACAGTCTCGAACAAGACAACCCCGACAGTTGGAGCTCACAACTATCCACACAGCCGAAATAAAAGGGACCTCTAGACAGGGAAAAATCTCGTCCTACTTGGGCATGACCCACTTAGCCTTGCTGCGCCTCCCCTGTTTTAGCCATTCCCGGTTGATGAGGCTTGAGGCTACGATTACCTTTATAGAACATATCTATCTTAGAATGCTCATCATCCACCTGACGATGTTCTGAAAGCATTCAATCCATACAAGTTCATTCCGGGTTCGAACGAAACCGAAGGCATTATCTCGTTACACTCATTTTGGAATCACCCTCAGAGTTATCGACGATAACCCTTGCACTCTGAATCTTCGTATTCACTTGAGATTCACGACCTACCGTTAATTTGGATTGATGTGGTTTTCGGATAACCAAATATGGAAACCCGATATCGGTCTCATCGAAATCCAAAACGTGTCTTTTAAGGCCAAGTTGTTTTAAAGTTTAAAACAATTCAATTCAGTATCTATACACACACAGATAGATAATTCACAACTCATAGATGATCCACATTATAAATATATAATCCATACTATCATCGAAATAGATAATCCATATTATCATCACAATGCAACCAAAGCATTCATACCACACAACATTACTTATCTCATTTCTAAGATCATAAACCATTCAAGGCAATCAATATCATCCATTCATACATAAGAAATCATTTACTTCATCATACTATAATTAATTTGAAATGAATTAAATTAATTACTTCCATCTCTAATTAATTTAAAGTGAATTAAATTAATTACTTCATCTTTAATTAATTTAAAATAAGTTAAATTAATTACTTCATCATTTTAAATCTTGCTTATCTAACAGTTAATTAATTACAAATCAATTAATTAATCATTCGAATTAATCACCTTAATTAATCACCCTTGATTAATTATCCTCAAATTACTTCCATTCTTAAAACATCTTCTATTAATTACATTCTGTAATTACCATTAATTACTTTACTAAGTAATTCCAATCCATTAATTACATTAAGTAATTATCATCAAATCATTCAGTGTTTAAAATAAATTAAACTTAATTAATCAATTTAAACTAATCCCATTTAAACTCAATTAATTACATTAAGTAATTAATTCCATAATTACCTCCATTAAGTGATTACACTTAAACAATTCACAAATGATTATCATTAAATTAATTAATCTAATTAATTATTAAAATTTATCGCATTAATTAATTTTTAAATAATCCTAGTTAATGACCTTCATGAACCATTCTTTAATTACTTCCATTAAGTAATTAACTTAGATTAACCATTATTAATTACAAATTAATTTATCTCTAATAATCCATTAATTAATCTCTAATTATTTAATTAATTAAGTGTTAACTGTAACTTAATTAATCCTTAATTATTTAATTAATTAACCTTGATTATAACTTAATTGCTTAATTAAGAAATCTTTAATCATTAATTAATAATCTTAAATTATCTAAATAATGATCTTAATTACCAATTGATTAACCCTTAATCAATTATTTATTAATCCCTAATTAATTAATTAATTAAATTAACTAATTATTCCTTAATTACCTCATTAATTTAATTAATTTCAAATCATTAAATCTTAATTTAATTTTAAGATAAAAACATTTCTTAATTATGACTAAATTGTCATTAACAAATTTATTTGAAATCAATTTACTTTTGAACTTACTTTTAAATTTTATTTCAAATATGAGATTTAAAATGAATATAATTTAACTTAAACAAAGTTAAACAATTTAAACCTTTTTAAATTACATGGCAAACAAATGCTTTCTTATAAAAGAAATTCATAAGAGTTTAAAACTAAATTCATTTTTAAATTCAGTAATTAAATTTACACTTCAACATACAAAGTTGTTTATATCTTTCAAATTTAAAACTTCTTTTATTTCAAAAACCGAAATACATATTTAAATCTTTGATTTACAGAATTAAACTTAACTTCAAAACTTACTCATATTTCTAAAACTTGATTTTTTAAAAATTCAAACTACTTACCATTTTAAAGTAGTTTAACAATTTCAAGTTTAAACTTTATTATTTTTTTATATTATTTAAAACTGAGATTTTAAACTAAACTTGAATTCTAGAATTTCAAACTTTGATTTGAAACTTAGTTTAAACTCTAGCTTCATTTAAAACTTTAGTTTTTAAAATTTAAAAATACAGACATTACAGGTTTACTCAAAACCTGTAAACAATGAATACCCGAGACACCCCCAATTTACTTCAAGTTTCAAACCAAACTCCCCTGAGCAAACCTACCCAACAACTTCGAGCAACTCATAAATCTTCTCGAGCATAAACCAACACCTCAACAAACTTCATCAGATAACAGGCTCTGTGCACATGCATGTTGCCACCAGTCATCTCCGATCACCAGTGATGATCATCCCACATCCAAAATCACTCAATCACCCCAACGCGATCATCAGACTAGCTCCAACCCAACTCGAATTTGAATTCGAGTTTCAATCTAAACCTGGAACAACTGAACATTACCAACCCAAACCTGAAAATGACTCGATATCACAACTCCGACCACCGTAGATTCTGAAACTCCGGCATTGACTTCAACTACGGCCAAGCTTCCACTACCCAAAGATCTGAAACACTCGATCCATTGTAGAAGACGCGATGGTCGATTTATCATACCTAGTTATGTAGGATCTAGATTAACCCTAGAGGGGGGGGGGGGTGAATAGGGTTATAGCAAATTTTCTCAAATTAAACGCAAAACAAACTGCAGAAAAGTAAATATGCTGAAAAGTAAATCACACACAAAATTTACCAAGCTTCGGCAACCCCTGCCTACTTCTGCATTCCTAGATTTCTATTAGAATTAAATAGTCTCCCGCTTACAAACACTCTAACATACTCGCAAACCCTGCTACCGCCTATAGAGTTTTGCAAACTCGCAAACTCTGCTTACTGAACTAATCCTAACTTGACAATCTGACACAACCTAAATCCTAGGTGGTGATTTACCAAGAATTGATTCGAAAAGTATAAACTTCAAAAATAGAAATAAGAGCAAAAATAAATAAAAAACTTGAGTTACAATTTTTTGCCCTTAAACAACACAACCCGACCCAAAAGGAAACTAAACACGACCACTTCCCTCTTGATGCAATTTAGGGTTCAGAAAATGGCGGCTTTCGTTCCTCTTTGCAACTGAAATTAGGGCTTCTGATAATTCGATGATGCTGATTGATTTTGTTGCTCTGTCGATTGATTTGCTCCTCTAATGATTGGCTGCTTGCCTCGAGATGATTGATTGCGAATCTACTTTGGTACGTTGTTCGTTCCTTTTTCTTTTCAGGATTCGATTACTTGAATTTTCGATTGTTCTTTTTGCACACCCGCCGATGATGATTTCGGGTGTATATATATATGGATTTCGAGACCCTTGAATTCGTTCGTATTCATTTACTTGACTTCATCACTTTCCTTTCTCGGTTGCTTGATAATATATTGATGGTTGTGACATTTGCGACTTAGTCAAATACGTATATTTTTGACTTGATTCACACAGTTTTGATTTCGAAGCGTTCGATCTTTCCTTGATCGATACGGAAGAAACTTTCTTGTTTTATTTGGATTTGACTTTTGACTTTTTCCATTTTTATACTGCGTTGATTTATGACTTAATTAAAATTCGATATTGATTTGTAAGTTCAACTTCATTTTTCTGATGCTTTGACTTTGGACTTGTCTCTTGATCTTTGTTACATTGTTTCTCGACATTGAATTTGTGATGTTTGACTATGGCTCCGTGAATTTCTCTGACTTGACTCTAGTATGCTTCCTTGCTTGACTTGATGCCTTGAATTTCAAACGTTTGATTACCACTGGCTTTGACTTGGTTACACGGCTATGTACTTGTCAGTCTTGTATTTCTCGATGAACTTGGGTAGTTTTCATTTGACCTGTTCTCTGTAGCATATACATGTTTACTTTGTAGACCTGAGCCTTGTGTTCTTCATACCATGTGTACATGCTTCATTTGATCTGTTCTCTATAAGCTCTAGTTTGCATATTATTGTGGTTCATGTATGTTGAGCTCTGGTCTCTGTTGCATGCATTGCTATTGTAGATGTTGATGTTGTACAATGTTCGACCTGGCAATATTGTGCTTAATGTGTGCTTTGTTTAGTTTCTGAATTTCGTCGTACTTCTGTTGCATTCACTTCATATTTTCATTGCACTCATATTGCCTCGAGCTTGTACCGTTTGGTTCATCTTCTCTGGTTGGTTTAACCTGAACTTCACTTGAGCATTGATACTGTTGACTTGAGTGACTTTGATCAACATGTAGCTCATTGTCTTTGTACCTGTGCATATATGTTTACTGTTCTGTATTCATTTAGTCATTGTTCCATTCTTTTGGTTGCCTGCACTATGATATCTTGTAGCCTGGTCTGGTGCACCTTATTTGCTGTGACATTGTAGTTTGCATTATTGCTGCTACCTGTACTGTCTGGTTGAAGTTCTGATCATTTGTATACATACATTCATGTATGTATATATGTGTATGTCTGCACTCATCTTTTCTACTGAAGGAGTCTTGTTGCTAGTTTGATTCACCTGTTTGTTATTTGAACTTGATATTGTTTCTCGACGTTGCATACTGTTGTTGAGTTGTTTTGGAATTGAACTTGATGTTGTGTAGACTGATACTCCTCTCTGATTTTGCTTTGGTCATGACACTGTAGTTGTATACTTGGGCTTCACTGAGTTTTTTCATTGCCTTGTATTTTCCAGTAGAGTTGACATGGATTGATCTCTGGTTTGAGCCATGACTTGATTCATTGTTTGGATAGAGATGCTTCACCTGTGTATGTTTACATTTTCTTTGTAGAAGCTTGGTCTGTCATTTGGTCTGCATACATAAGCTTTTATGCCATTTCATTTATGATTTGCCATGCTTTAGTTTTATTGTTCCTTGTGTTGATCCCAGTTTTAAAAACTCGGGTTTGACCTTGTGCACACCTGTCCCTGTAGCGTTATCAAGTGTATATATCTTTGTGCACGACTTTGTGGCATGTACAATGATACACTGTGCATGTCACACTGTTCGTGTGCGATGAATTCAAATGTGAATGATGACGAACAACCCAAATAACTGAGGCAAATAATATTTTCAAAATCCATATTTTATTTTATATTGCAAAAATATTTCTTTTTCAATTTTACTGCGTTAGTGAATATTTTTGCAGATTGCTCAGATGCTGGATTCTAACTGGAATGAAGTTGAAGATAAACCACGAGTGTGAGTGATATGTAGTGAGGAATTTATGTAAATTGAATTGTGATGTAATTAGAATCAAAATTGTATATGTATAGTGAGAGCTTGTATTTGTACTATTCAAAATTGTAATAAATATTTGTTTGAATAAAATTTCTGTTTGAATTCAAATTTTATGTATTTAATTTTATTCAGCAAATATTTATTTAATTTTTGAAAAATAAAATAGTACATTAACAAATACATTTAAACGAATGTATATATGTTTATTATCATCAAACAAAAATCATATAAGCGCATATTCAACAATCTCCCCCTTTTGATGATAACAAACATATATTTAAGATTTTGACTGTGTTAAATGTATTTGGTCAATGATATACTCTAATTGCTCCCCCTATTTAAATGCTTCCTCTCTACACGATGCTCCCCCTACATATATGCATACAAATAGAAATATACAAATGAGCCTAGATGCAAATGGAAAATTATTTGACCTTTGCTTGATTTTATTTGACAAAATCTTAACTTTTCTCTCCCCCTTTTGTTATCAGCAAAAGAATAATAGTGTTAGAGAAAATAGAGATAAAGTGATCGATATTAATCATTAAAAATCAACTGAATATAAATATTAAATTTCAATAAAAAAATCAAACAAAAATCATAACTACCCTCGTTAGGCGCATATTCCACTTTTAGAAGTAATGGAAATGATGTCATCATATAAAACCATACAGTTGTATCTGTTTGTGGTACACTTATATCAGGAATTTGAATATCTACTAATCATGCATAACCCTTAGGACTTTTAAACGAGATTAGTAGTATTCCAATTTATTTTTAAAAATGAATTCAAGTATCTTCTAATCACGCATAACCGTGAGGACTTTTAAATGGGATTAGAATCAACTTGTTTATTTAATAAATCAATTTTGATATACGTTCCATACATGCATAACCGTAAGAACTTTTAAATGAGAATGGAAGCACATAACAAATTCCAAGTAATTCACTCATGCATAACTGTGAGGACTTTTAAATGAGAGTGAATACTTTGGATTTTATTTTGTTTTATAAAATGAAAAACGAATGATTCCTGTTTAAAGTACCACATATCGACAAACTATATTGAATTTTTGATGAGCGATGGTTGATAGAAATATGATAGACATAGAAATGGTTATGGAATCTTTACCCAACAAAAAGTTTTATAACTCTTGTTTGAATTTCTAAAGAAATTTTTCTAAAATATACTGTCTTGAGTAATGTATGAAAAATATCAACACTCATCACTTTTTTTTCAATCACTATTTATCTTTTCGATAATTATTAGGGAGTTAGACTAGTTAAAATTGTCATTTAAATCAAATTCAAAAATAATTATGAAATCAATTTTTCACAATGACTAATCTGAAAATATGATTAAAAATGATTTTCTCGAGGGGGTTATATAAGAAAATTTTCTGCTATTTGAAAATTATTTGAAATGAAAAATATGCAGATATTTTCTTTGAAAAACGATGCAGTTACTAAATGTCTCAAAAATCACGTTCAACTAGTAATTTTTCTATCAACTAGATTACCAGTTTAATCTGCATCTTAATTTCTTTTTCACTCAAAAATTATCATTAATTGAATTTGATCGACCAAACCATGAAGTGTGCATCAAAAATTTCAAACTCAATTTTAACAACAATTTAAATGACATTCTTTGAATTTGAATTGGAGTCGTGTAAATAATCAGAAACTGTGAATATAGAGTTAGCCGTATTATAACCTAATGTATTATCATCCAACAAAACACTATGTTTAATCCAAACGTATATGTATGAAGTAATTCAAAGAATAGTGTTTTTGGCATAAATATAATTGGCCAACTATGTTGAACAAGTCAGAATCAAAAAATCATTATCTCTTTATCATCACATTATTGGCGGCTTTAATTCAGAATACGGTGCAGATTATCACATTTAATATATCGATCAAATAAATATACCTTCACCTGTTTTACCTTTACGATAATTTTTCGTGGTTGCCCATTGTGATTTTGTCACCTTTGTACTAGGCTAAGGAACTTTGCTTTGTTGCCCGTTGTGTTTCTGGAACAGCCAAAATCCAGAGAACATTGTTGTTGTTCCTTAGCCTGCCACCATACCTACACGAAGAGAGAGGAGGATGATCTAGAGAAACTCTTAGGTCCATTGATATTAGTGACTGAAGCATTGTTGTGACGACCGTCCATGACTCCCACACCAAAACAAGGAAATAGTGCGCTGAAAGTGTGCCAGGCAGCCATGGATGATAGTCATGGTAAGAATAAACAATAAACTCTATCGTATTACTCAAAGCGCATGGACAAAATACAATAGAAAATATACATAGTGAAGCTTCATAGAACAGAATCATATAAACTCATAATAGTTTTATACAATCATCTGAATAGTCAATACATCAAGCCTCACTACATAACACTCAGAGTATCAAACAAACAGCGGAACATCCAGTACATATAGTAGGAAAACAATATGCAAAAGCCTCCAGCTCGTCTTCGTCATCAACAGCGTTGGTAGCCAAGAACAGCACCTGTCACCTGCTACCTAGTCTGCCCATCCCAACATGGATGAATAGCCCAAGGTAATAAGAGTTGAACATAAAACCTTGAGTCAGACAACAGTCTTAGTGAGCAGTAAATCAACTATCAAACATACCAAAAGAGCATAAAGGGTAAAAGGAATAGGAACTCAACCATCCCACTCCACCTCATTCCACAGTGATAGCCCCAGACCCTCTAAGCATAAACAAACATAGCAAAGCAGACAATTTAAGTAAATCAATTATCACTCGAGTCAAGGTCGATGTTTTCCAAGTACAAACCCCCAAGGCCTAAACCAAGATCAGATAAGCACTCCGAAAACACCGCTCTTGAGTCCGAATGATGATACAATTAAACATCCATGACTCTGGCTATCACTGTTATCATTGCCTCGATATCACCGTTAATTAAATGACCGACACCTTCTTTCAGCCGTCCGTCAAGGGCTAATGGCAACCCCGGTTCTAGACATAACTCCGCACGTCGTCATGACCCGTGCCTAGGACTATCGCATCTGCCCAGAGTACTAACACGTCATCATGACCCGTGTCTGAGACGTCATCGTGACCCGTCCCAACGTACTCTTGCTTTGAGCATGCTAGAACCTTCAATAACGATAAGATCCAAGCCTCCTAGTCATCCTCTTCGACGACTATTCTCACACTAGCTCAAGCGCCTCTCGAGCCCACCATTATCCACAAACCCGGACCGCATCACCGAGTTATCAACATGCTTGGGATGATCCCGTCTGGACTAAACCAAGGCTTTCACACGTTGTGCTTTGCTTCAACGCATCATAGCAAAGCCCCATCTCAACATCATGGTTTGCCTCATCGCATCATGGCAAAGTCCCATCTCAACAAATCTATCCATATGAGCTTCCACATCCGCTTCATATGCCATAGGCAGCTTTCCTTATTCAAGAGCCTTTCCACTTAGCTTTTGAATCATCTTCGACCAACTTGCCCAAATCAAGTTATCGATCAACTAATCAATCAAATCAAACATTAATCCAAACAATCAATCATTCAAACAAGATCTAAATAAACAATTACAACAATGATGGCAATTTCGTAAATAAAGAGCCCAAATCTAACATGCAATCTAACAAGCATGAATCATGAACAATATCTCTACAACTTGATGAATAAACTTGCACAAGTGAACATGTAGTAAAATAGGTGTTGAATCATCATTAACCATAGATCTACATGCAGACTTAAGAAAATGCACGAAATCACTATCTTTAACACATAAACAAACCACCGATCCAATATACTCCTTTGGGTCCGTGTGAGAGATAACTACCACTCACCGAATCACCTAAACACCTCAAAAGCTACTAACTTCAGATCTGGACAGCGAAGAAACTAGCTTGATCCGACAAGATTCCGCTTCAAACGATGAAATCTCTCTTTGTTGGATGAAGGTCTTCAACTTCGGCTCTTGAATCTTGGATCTTGATCTTCGATCTTGGATGGATGTTAGCACTAGATTAGAGTGGAGAAAAGAAGTGAAGAAGTGTTGTAGTCGAGCTCTCAAAATGGCAGCACTTCGTCGCTTCAAAATCCGGTGCCAAAAAGTGAGCCAAACCCCTCTATTTATAGGCTGAAATCCCCATGAGTCGCCGACCTATCACATGAGTCGTCCACGACTCATCAGACCCCACAGCCTACGACTCAATACACATGCCGACCTAACCTATAACTCGGCACAGCCGACCCTACTCGAATCTTCGCGCGACCTAAAACAGACACGACTTAACGACTCAGCTCTTAACGTGACTCAACGACCTAACACGCGCGACTCAACACAGGTTCGACCCAGCATGTTCGCGACCTAACTCGCACGCGAGTTGCGACCTATCACAGACACTAGGTCTAACGACTTAACTGAGATGCCGTCCTAACAACTTACGACTCAACAGAGGTGCACGACTCATGACTTAAGCTCATACGCCGACCTAACTACACACAGGACCACACGAGTTAGGCCTTATCTCGTCTACGACTTAACACACAGCCGACCCAACGACTTAAGCCTTAGGTTGACTCAACTCTAAACAATTTTACAATCTTTCGATCCGTAAAAATACGGGTCGTTACATTCTCTCCCCCTTAGGAATTTCGCCCCCGAAATTCCAAACAACAAGAGCAATCAAGAACTATTCTGCATGCCTACCATCCATAGCAATCAACAAACTATGCATCCAATTACTAGCCTAGCATGCAGAATTCTAATATTAGAACAAGCTACAAGTTCATGAGATGTCACGACACCTTAGGGCCATACCTCGAAGAGTTCAGGATGAGCTGCCTTCATCCTCTCTTCCTCCTCCCACGTACAGTCGTTAACATCATCACTCCATTGTACCTTGAGCAACTTAACCGTCTTCCTCCTAAGCTGTTTCGTGTCGGTTTCAACAACACGAAGTGGCTTACGAGGTCTCGTAACAACCGGGTCAACCTCCAAATCTTCACAACTATCAGCAGAAACCACTATATTCGAGTCGTGCACATACTTCCGTAGATAAGATACATGAAAAACATTGTGCACACCCGCCATCTTTTCTGGTAACTCCAATCTATAAGCGAGCTTTCCAATTCGCTCGATGATCGGGAATGGTCCAACAAATCTCGGAGTCAATTTCCCTTTCTTCCCGAATCGAATAACATTCTTCAGTGGAGAAATCTTCACAAAAACAATATCACGTACGTCGAATTCCAAATCCTTACGACGCTTATCGGCATAACTTTTCTGACGATCTTGGGCTGCCTTCATTCGTCGCCGAATGATCTCTATACAATCCGAAGTCTGTCGAATCATCTCTGGCCCAAGTATCAGCTTTTCTCCAGTTTCCAACCAACATGTCGGATAGTTACACGGTCTTCCATACAATGCTTCATACGGTGCCATACCAATACTTGTCTGATAACTGTTATTATACGCAAACTCCACCAAATGAAGATGATCCTCCCATGATCCTCCGAAATCCAAAACACATGCTCTCAGGAGATCTTCCAAAATTCAGTTGACTCTCTCGGTCTGGCCATCTGTTTGGGGATGATAAGCTGTACTCAAACACAACTCGGTTCCCAAAACTTCCTGGAAGCTCTTCCAAAATCCACTAGTGAACAATGGATCTCGATCGCTCACTATACTCTTCGGAATACCATGGAATCGAACTATCCCCTTAACATACAACTCAGCCAACTTCGATGCAGTCCTACTTGATCGAACATGAATGAATCTTGCACTCTTAGTCAAACGATCTACGATGACCCAAATCACTTCATTCCCTGCCCTGGTTCTAGGTAGACCATCGATAAAATCCATCGATATTTGCTCCTACTTCCATGTAGGAACTTCTAACGGCTGAAGCAACCCACTTGGCTTCTTTTGCTCGAGTTTTACTAACTGGCAATTCATACATTTGGAAATAAAATTTCCAACATCCTTCTTCATACCTTCCCAGTAATAGGTTCTTTTCATATCCCGATACATCTTATTTCCACCTGGATGAATTGTCAACTTCGAGTGATGACTTTCCCTCAAAACTTCATCTCTCAATCCATCTATATCGGGAACAACTAATCGTCCTTGCTTCCGAAGCCAACCCTCTCGATCGACTTCAAATCCTTTATCCTTTTCTGGGTCCAATCCAGATTCCAAATCACGGATAATCTTGACAAGCTTATCGTCTCGCTTTTGGCTCTCGCCAATTCTTTCCACTAGAGTAGGTCTTATCGATAAGTTTGCCAATACTTCAGGTTCCAATTCACATTTAGGCCTGAAATCAAATCCAGCCAAATACTCAAGACTCCTCCATTCCGAAAACATGGCTCCCAATCCTGCATGTCTTCGACTTAATGCATCAGCCACTGCGTTACCTTTTCCCGGAGTATAGGCTATACCAAAATCATATGATGCTAAGAACTCTAGCCACCGTTGCTGTCGAAGATTCAAGTCCTTTTGGGAGAACAGATACTTCAACGACTTATGATCTGTAAACAACTCGAATCGAACTCCCAATAGGTAATGTCTCCACATCTTCAAAGCAAATACAATTGCCGCTAACTCCAAATCATGAGTCGGATAATTCCTTTCATGCGCTTCAATTGTCGACTCGCATACGCAACAACTTTATCCTTTTGCATTAGCACTGCTCCAAGTCCAGTACCACATGCATCGGTGTAAACCACCATCTCATCATTCCCACTTGGAATAGTCAAAACAGGAGCACTTGTCAGTCGCTCTTTCAGGATTCCGAAAACTTGCTCACATTTAGCATCCCATCTGAACACCTGGTTCTTTTTCGTCAATCCTGTTAACGTTGCATCTATCTTGGAAAAGTCTTTGATAAACCGACGATAATATCCTGCTAATCCAAGAAAACTTCTCACATCAGATGCATTCTTAGGTCTAACCCAATCCTGGATTGCTGCCACTTTCGCGGGATCAACCGCTATTCCGTTCCCAGAGATAACATGGCCTAAGAACCTCACTTCACTCTTCCAGAAGTGACACTTCGAAAACTTAGCCTTTAGCTGATGTTTCCGCAAGATTTCCAAAACAATATGCAAGTGTGTCTTGTGCTCTTCCTCAGTTCTGGAATAAATCAAAATATCATCCACGAACACAAGTACAAACTTGTTCAACTGATCTCTGAATACTCTATTCATAAGATCCACAAAATATGCTGGCGCATTAGTCAATCCAAACGGCATTACCAGCCACTCATAAAAACCGGACGGTGTCCTGAAAGCAGTCTTCGGCACACTATCCTTCGCCACTCTTAACTGGTGAAATCTCGTTGCCAAATCCATCTGAGAAAACACCTTAGCTTCGTGAAGCTGATCAAACAAGTCATCTATTCTCGGCAATGGATACTTGTTCTTCCTAGTCACTTTATTCAGCTCACGATAATCCACACACAACCTCAACGATCCATCCGCTTTGGTTGCGAACACAACTGGTGCACCCCATTCGGACACGCTACGCCGAATGAATCCTTTCCGTAAAAGGTCATCAACTTGCACCTTCAACTCTTGCTGTTCCCTAGGCGCCATCCGCCTAAGAGGCATCACAACTGGTCTGGCTCTCTCAACTAGATCGATACGAAACTCGATCTCCCTATGCGACGGTAACCCTTTGACTTCATCAAAGACGTCCTCAAATCCATTCACAACCGGCATCGATGACAGTCCATCCCGTGGAACAACCAGCGAATACATGAAGCTCATGAAGACGCCTTCTTCATGCTTACATCGTATCACAACCTTTCGCCCTTCCACATTCCCGACTGTCACCTCCAGTTTCTCACAATCAATCCTTGCCGCATACTTCCTAAGCCAGTCCATACCCAAAATAATTCCGAACCCCGCAAAGTTCAGAACAAAGCAATCACAAACAAAAGAGCAATCATGACTCGATACAACTAGACCACGGCATATCATACACAAACAAGACGAACCCCCAACTGGATTAGTCACAACCAATGGCCTATCAACAATATCCGGTTCCAAACCCAACCGGTCTACAAGATCATTACAAACAAAAGAATGCGACGCCCCAGTATCAAACAACACTCTAACTGGAACACCACAAATGGAAAGAGTACCTTGAACCACCACACTCTTCCCCTTCTCTTCCATAGTAGGAGCTTTCGAAGATGATGGAACAGCCCCCAAAGCATAAGCTTGCACAATCTGCTTATCTTTCCTCGGTTCTGGACAGTCCTTCCTGATATGCCCCAGCTTATCACAGTTGTGGCATTTCAACTGCACCTTTGGATTCTTGCAATCCCTAGAGAAATGGCTCTTCTGCCGACAATTGTAGCAGATCACTTCGCCCTTCGGCTTCTTCTGGCCATCCTTACCCTTCTGCTGCTGCTGCTTCCTCTTCTTGTTTCCATTTTGCTCCTTGGTCACAACAACAACAGATCCTTCCTTAGGAAACAGATTCTCATGCCTGAGTGCTTTCTCCACAAGCTTCTCAAATGGATCGTCCAGATGATCCACCAACTGTCTCCCAAGATAACTGTCCAAGCCTGTCACAAACTTCTCATTCTTCTGATAGGAAGATTCAATATACGACCGAGCATACTTGGACAAAGCTTCAAACTCAGAAACATACTCAAGAACTGGTCTTCCACCTTGCTTGAGCTCTACAAACTTCTTAAACAGAACAGATTTCTGAGCTGTAGAAATGAACTTAGCTTCAAATCTAACTTGGAATTGCTCCCAAGTAATCTCTTCCTCTGGAGTATCAATGGTGATAGAATTCCACCAATCAGAAGCCCTTCCCTGAAGCTGTCTTGATGCAAGCTTCCTCTTAGTTGCATCCTCAATTCCCAAATCACCAAAAATCCTTCTACAAGCATCTATCCATCTCTGGACTTCTATGGTTGATTCTGTTCCCAAGAAAACCTTTCCTCCAAGAGCAGTATAGTCCTTGCACAACTTAGCAAAATTTACTGGTTTTGGAGCTTGAACTTGAATTCCAACATCTACTGACTGTCCTGAAGTTGGTATCCTTCTCATGATCGAAGTCATCATAGCTTCAAACATTGCAGCATAGTCAGTAGCTCCCCCAACAGCACGGCTTTCCCTAGCAGTTTGTCTATCACTTCGACTCATCCTTAATATCTACAAAAACGAATGACTTAGAACACCTTGAGAACATACTACATAAGGAGTTCAAATCCTTCTAAACTACTATATTATATATAGTAATCATCCATCAAAATACAATTACGTCTCTCATACGTAGTTACGTCAGCGAGCGTTGGCTAAAATTGATTAACCAAAGCTCTGATACCAAATGTGACGATCGCCCATGACTCCCGCACCAAAACAAGGAAATAGTGCGCTGAAAGTGTGCCAGCAGCCATGGACGATAGTCATGGTAAGAATAAACAATAAACTCTATCGTATTACTCAAAGCGCATGAACAAAATACAATAGAAAATATACATAGTGAAGCTTCATAGAACAGAATCATATAAACTCATAATAGTTTTATACAATCATCTGAATAGTCAATACATCAAGCCTCACTACATAACACTCAGAGTATCAAACAAACAGCGGAACATCCAGTTCATATAGTAGGAAAACAATATGAAAAAGCCTCCAGCTCGTCTTCGTCATCAACAACGTTGGTAGCCAAGAACAGCACCTGTCACCTGCTACCTAGTCTGCCCATCCCAACATGGATGAACAGCCCAAGGTAATAAGAGTTGAACATAAAACCTTGAGTCAGACAACAGTCTTAGTGAGCAGTAAATCAACTATCAAACATACCAAAAGAGCATAAAGGGTAAAAGGAATAGGAACTCAACCATCCCACTCCACCTCATTCCACAGTGATAGCCCCAGACCCTCTAAGCATAAACAAACATAGCAAAGCAGACAATTTAAGTAAAGCAATTATCACTCGAGTCAAGGTCGATGTTTTCCAAGTACAAACCCCCAAGGCCTAAACCAAGATCAGATAAGCACTCCGAAAACACCGCTCTTGAGGCCGAATGATGATACAATCAAACATCCATGACTCTGGCTATCACTGTTATCATTGCCTCGATATCACCGTTAATTGAATGACCGGCACCTTCTTTCAGCCGTCCGTCAAGGGATAATGGCAACCCCGGTTCTAGACATAACTCCGCACGTCGTCATGACCCGTGCCTAGGACTATCGCATCTGCCCAGAGTACTAACACGTCATCATGACCCGTGTCTGAGACGTCATCGTGACCCGTCCCAACGTACTCTTGCTTTGAGCATGCTAGAACCTTCAATAAAGATAAGATCCAAGCCTCCTAGTCATCCTCTTCGACGACTATTCTCACACTAGCTCAAGCGCCTCTCGAGCCCACCATTATCCACAAACCCGGACCGCATCACCGAGTTATCAACATGCTTGGGATGATCCCGTCTGGAATAAACCAAGGCTTTCACACATTGTGCTTTGCTTCAACGCATCATAGCAAAGCCCCATCTCAACATCATGGTTTGCCTCATCGCATCATGGCAAAGTCCCATCTCAACAAATCTATCCATATGAGCTTCCACATCCGCTTCATATGCCATAGGCAGCTTTCCTTATTCAAGAGCCTTTCCACTTAGCTTTTGAATCATCTTCGACCAACTTGCCCAAATCAAGTTATCGATCAACTAATCAATCAAATCAATCATTAATCTAAGCAATCAATCATTCAAACAAGATCTAAATAAACAATTACAACAATGATGGCAATTTCGTAAATAAAGAGCCCAAATCTAACATGCAATCTAACAAGCATGAATCATGAACAATATCTCTACAACTTGATGAATAAACTTACACAAGTGAACATGTAGTAAAATAGGTGTTGAATCATCATTAACCATAGATCTACATGCAGACTTAAGAAAATGCATGAAATCACTATCTTTAACACATAAACAAACCACCGATCCAATATACTCCTTTGGGTCCGTGTGAGAGATAACTACCACTCACTGAATCACCTAAACACCTCAAAAGCTACTAACTTCAGATCTGGACAGCGCAGAAACTAGCTTTGATCCGACAAGATTCCGCTTCAAACGATGAAATCTCTCTTTGTTGGATGAAGATCTTCAACTTCGGCTCTTGAATCTTTGATCTTGATCTTCGATCTTGGATGGATGTTAGCACTAGATTAGAGTGGAGAAAAGAAGTGAAGAAGTGTTGTAGTCGAGCTCTCAAAATGGCAGCACTTCGTCGCTTCAAAATCCGGTGCCAAAAAGTGAGCCAAACCCCTCTATTTATAGGCTGAAATCCCCATGAGTCGCCGCCCCTTAAGTCGCCGCCGACCTATCACATGAGTCGTCCACGACTCATCAGACCCCACAGCCTACGACTCAATACACATGCCGACCTAACCTATAACTCGGCATAGCCGACCCAACTCGAGTCTTCGCGCGACCTAAAACAGACACGACTTAACGACTCAGCTCTTAACGCGACTCAACGACCTAACACGCGCGACTCAACACAGGTTCGACCCAACATGTTCGCGACCTAACTCGCACGCGAGTTACGACCTATCACAGACACCAGGTCTAACGACTTAACTGAGATGCCGTCCTAACAACTTACGACTCAACAGAGGTGCACGACTCACGACTTAAGCCCATACGCCGACCTAACTACACACAGGACCACACGAGTTAGGCCTTATCTCGTCTACGACTTAACACACTGCCGACCCATTGACTTAAGCCTTAGGTCGACTCAACTCAAAACAATTTTACAATCTTTCGATCCGTAAAAATACGGGTCGTTACAATTATGAATAAACAACCCCTTTGGAACCCAAACTTGTTTAGTCCTTTTATTCTTGTTCCAATAGACATGAATTTTTTTTGTAGAATTCTTAGGAGCCCAAACTTGTATAAATTTTGTGTTCTTGTTCCTATGACTAAAATTTTCAACACGAGTCCAATTATTTCACATCTAGCAAAGACACTTTTACCTTTTGCATTATCATCAACTTGTGTTTTCCCAAAGCCTAGTCCTTTTCTGTTGTTAGCAAAAATTGGATTTCCCAATAACATGTTGAATGATTTTTCTCCTCTTGAAAAGTTATTCAGTGATTTCTCAAGATTTTGGAATTTGGTTTTTAGTGTTGTGTTTTCAGTTACAAGTGAGGTGCATCTATTTATAAAATCCTTTTTCCTAGTGTCAATGGTTTCCTTAAAACTCAAGTTTTCTTTTTCAAGATTCTCAAAGCTATTCTTAAGTCTTGATAATTCTGAATCTAAAATTTTACATTTTTTACAGTCTACGTTTTGAATATTTTCAAGTTCAGTTTCTAACCTAGAATTTTCATGGACAAGTTCTCTCCTATCAGATTTCAGTTTTTCAATTTTAGATTCAAGAGTATCAATTATTTTAGTAAGATCACAACACATCAAAACAAGTTCTTTATAAGAATAGTCACCTACCTCACTAGATTCCTCTGAGCTTGCTTCTGAATCTGATTTTGCCATAAGACACAAGTTAACCTCCTCTGAGCTATTATTCAAAACTTCCTCTCCTTCTTCGTCATCCCAAGTCGCTGCAAAGGCCTTCTTCTTCTTTTTCTTTCCTTGTTGTTTTTGAGAAGTGGGCATTTTTGTTTGAAGTGGCCAGGCTTCTTGCAGTTAAAGCACGTCAATTCATTATCAGAATTGTCAGATTCTTTTGACTTATTACCACTTGTTTTCTTCTTGCGTGGCCTGAATCTTGACCATTTTCTAAGATTATTGACAACCATTGCAAGATCTTCAATTGGATCTTCTTCTTCTTCATCGCTCTCTTCTTTGCTCTTTAAGGCAATCGTCTTCTTCTTTGATTCGGAGTTGTTGCATTCCTCCTTTGCTTTTAGCTCAAGCTCATATGTCATCAAGTTGCCGATCAACTCCTCCATGCTTATTTTACTCAGATCTTTCGATTCTTGTATTGCTGTGACTTTTGCCTCAAAGCTCATCGGTAAGACTCGTAGCACCTTCCTCACAAGCTCTACCTCAGTGAATACCTTCCCAAGCGCTCTAGCATTGTACACCAAAGTTGAAAAGCGTCCAAACATGTCCTTTATGCTCTCGCCTTTGTCCATCACAAAGTTCTCGTATTCATTGCTGAATAGGACTAGACGAGACTCCTTGACATGAGAAGTTCCTTCATGTGTCACCTCCAAGGTATGCCAAATTTCCTGTGCAGTTTTACACCGAGAAATTCTATTAAATTCAGTCTTATCAAGAGCACAGATCAAAGCATTCATGTCTTTAGCATTTGTAGTTTTTAATTTCTTATCGTTAGCATCCCACCTATCCTTAGGTTTAGGAATCTCAGTATCACCAACAGTTATAGTGGGAGATTTATAGCCAGTTTCAATAATGTCCCAAACATCATAATCAACAGAACTAAGATAAATACCCATCCTAACTTTCCAATAAGCATAATCATTCCCATTAAACATGGGTGGCCTAGCAATAGATTGCCCCTCAGAAAAAGCATTATTTGGTGGATTCATGACTCTAGAGTTAAAGAAAAATATCATGCCCTGATACCACTTGTAGGATCTAGATTAACCCTAGAGGGGGGGTGAATAGGGTTATAGCAAATTTTCTCGAATTAAACGCAAAACAAACTGTAGAAAAGTAAATATGCTGAAAAGTAAACCACACATAAAATTTACCCAGCTTCGGCAACCCCTGCATACTGTTGTTGAGTTGTTTTGGAATTGAACTTGATGTTGTGTAGACTGATACTCCTCTCTGATTTTGCTTTGGTCATGACACTGTAGTTGTATACTTGGGCTTCACTGAGTTTTTTCATTGCCTTGTATTTTCCAGTAGAGCTGACATGGATTGATCTCTAGTTTGAGCCATGACTTGATTCACTGTTTGGATAGAGATGCTTCACCTGTGTATGTTTACATTTTCTTTGTAGAAGCTTGGTCTGTCATTTGGTCTACATACATAAGCTTTTATGCTGTTTCATTTATGATCTGCCATGCTTCGGTTTTATTGTGCCTTGTGTTGAACCCAGTTTTAAAAACTCGGGTTTGACCTTGTGCGCACCTGTCCCTGTAGCGTTATCAAGTGTATATATCTATGTGCACGACTTTGTGGCATGTACAGTGATACACTGTGCATGTCACACTGTTCGTGTGCGATGAATTCAAATGTGAATGATGACGAACAACCCAAATAACTGAGGCAAATAATATTTTCAAAATCCATATTTTATTTTATATTGCAAAAATATTTCTTTTTCAATTTTACTGCGTTAGTGAATATTTTTGCAGATTGCTCAGACTGGATTCTAACTGGAATGAAGTTGAAGATAAACTACGAGTATGAGTGATATGTAGTGAGGAATTTATGTAAATTGAATTGTGATGTAATTAGAATCAAAATTGTATATGTATAGTGAGAGCTTGTATTTGTACTATTCAAAATTGTAATAAATATTTGTTTGAATAAAATTTCTGTTTGAATTCAATTTCTGTGTATTTAATTTTATTCAGAAAATATTTATTTAATCTATGAAAAATAAAATAGTACATTAACAAATACATTTAAACGAATGTATATATGTTTATTATCATCAAACAAAAATCATATAAGCGCATATTCAACAAGTTAAAACTAGGGTTCCAGAAGTGATTTCACTGCCGCAACTTCCACCATGAA
This sequence comes from Allium cepa, assembly GCA_030765085.1. Taxonomy (NCBI): domain Eukaryota; kingdom Viridiplantae; phylum Streptophyta; class Magnoliopsida; order Asparagales; family Amaryllidaceae; genus Allium; species Allium cepa. The sequence continues at coordinate 403,180,964 of CM060940.1, read as the reverse complement.
ATTCAACACCAACTAGCATTTTTCCCATCAACTCCTAACTCTCCTCCATCATCTGGAAGAACCCCAAGCCCTCAAAATACATTGATCACCAGAAAAATCAAATATCCCCATTTTAGTTCATATCTTAACTGCACCTTCACCCCAAACCTAAAAACTAAGATTCTTGTTTTAAAAATCATATTTTTGATTATGTATTCAGTTTATAATGCTGGATTTACAATTTAAAAGGTTTGAGTTTTGATTTTATCAAACATGCACAGATGTTTTATGTTTCCAGAGTCAACAAACTTCATTTTTGACTTACTTAAAAGTTTTAGATATTGACCTAAGATAAATCAAACAACTTTGATTTATAAATTGCATCTTATCAGAAACTAATTAAAATATGAGGATTTTAAATAAAAAAATATTTGAGCCAGGAAAACAAAACAAAACAGAGCAAATATAAACAGCTTGCACACAAATACATATTCACATTAGACATTCACACATGCAATACTTATTCATTTCAGTATACAAGCATGCAACCAATTTTCACAATTTTAAATTTTTAAAAAGTTACTCACCGATTTATAAGAAGGCAGAGCCTCGGATGGAAAAGCTTTGAATTTGAGTTGCTGAAGACATTTGCATGTAGAGACAAATTCCAGATCTAAGAAAATGCAGACTTCCTTTTCTTTTTGAAACTGATTTTCAGTCTTGCTTTAGTTTCAGGTAATTGATTTGAAGATGTTTACTAGAATTTGTATTGCTTTAAAAATACAGGTTTGTTTGTAGAACCAATTTTCAAGATTACAGAAAAAAAATGATGCAGGCTTTGCATATTGAAATTAATTGCAGGATTTGTATTTTGATATGAAGAGCTTGTAACAGATTTTGGTTTTGAAGGGTTGTTTACAGATTTTGGAAAATGATTCAGGGTAATGGTTTACATTTTTAAACTGAGGATTTGAAGAGGATTATAGATTTACTTGATTACAGATTTTGTTTTGGAAATAATTTGCAGAGAATTGATTTCTGGTTTGATTTTGAATCTGAAAATGGTTTGTATGTTTTTAGATTTGTTTTGAGTTCACGCCTTAAATTTCTTTAACTTTTGATTTTGAAAAGGAAAAAGAAATTGAAGAGAAGAGTCATTTTTTATATAAGATGAAAGTATGGTTAAATAAAAATAAAAAAAATATTAAATTGAAAACGACACTTGTACAAAATTTTAACATTTGTCAAATTGGAATGGTTATCTTTTAACATTTGTTATATGATGCTTAGGAAAACAACACATGTCCTTTTAAAAGTAATTTGTATTTTAATTTAAATGTTGATATATATATATATATATGTTATGCCTAATTAATTGGTTAATTAGTATTTAATATGTATAGAAAATTAAAAAAAAAAACAAATTATACTTATAAATAAATGCTTATGCATATAAAAATCAAAACAATTAAAAATCTATACTTTGGATTTTAAAACTTTATATTCAAATTCAAATCAAATTCTATAATCTAATATTTAAAAATCAAGTTATATATACAAATTAAATTTGAAACAACAATGCTATTTTTATTCAAAATCTATTTGTAATACATTATTAATATTGTTTTTAGAGATAACTCATTATCAATTTAAAATAATTATAAAAGAAATTATTTCTCCTTTATTATTAAATTACTTATTTTATTAAGCTATATTTTAAAAAGAAAACAAAACAACCCTTTTTGTTAATTCATTTAAATTTAAAACTTAAGCCAAAATCATTTTAAACATTTGAACATCTTTCTTAACAATTTAAAATCATATATTTATTTATTACATAGCTTTGAAAACTTAATATTAAATTAAATCAAAATTTCCAAATTATTGATATATATATTAGAATTTGAAATCAAGATTCATTTATTAAATTCAAACCAAGATTATTTATTTAATAACTTTGAAAAGCTTTATATTAAATAAAAACAAATTTCCAAATTACTAAAAATATTAGAATTAGAAATAAGCTTTATTTATTAAATTTAAAACAAAGCTAATCTATTTACAATATAAACCATATATTTATATTATAAATAGAAACCAATTTTTAAAAGATAAAATCTTCCAATTAATTATTTATTAAAGAAGATTTTTAAATCAATTTAAATTTTATTAACAAAAATTATCAAATCAATTTAATTTTTAATACAGATTATTAAATAGATATTGTCAAAAATTCCTGGATATCACAATCCTCCCCCTTTAAAGAATTTCGTCCCCGAAATTTAAAACAAAGGTAATTTAATAATCTCATTAAAGATTTTAACTTTTAAACACAAGCATATATCAAACATATGCTAACAACCATAGCAACCAATTCATCCAATCAAACAAATCTAACTATCTAGACAAAAATTCTGGATAGAATTTCCTCGAGTTTCCCCAAGTGTAAACATCGGATACTCGCTCTGAGAATCCAAACAATCAATATTACTAAGCTACAGAGCTGCTATCAACTATATCTACAACACTAGACAAGATATCAAACTACAGACGAGTCTGACTCAGCAACCAAAACTCCCAAACTGCTGGTTCTACAACCAGAGATAGATAAAACACGTACTCCCTCAGAGATACGTGAACTCATCGAACCTCAGTTATCCAAACTGGCAATTCAATCCTGTAGATCAATCACTTATCTTCACAAGAATACAGAAAAGATCCAAAACATTTCAGAGCTAGCTTCTCAGACTTACCCAATCTTATAGCTCCCTTTTTGATCGGAGAAAACTTATCCAAAATCAAATCTCCAACTTCAGAATCCAAATTCCTCCGTCTCTTATCCACAAAAGTCTCTGACGCTCCTGGGCTGCCTACATCCTCCCTGATCAGCTCAACCCTACGCTGATGCCTCTCAAAACAAACAGAACCAAAAACAACCCAACACAATGATCTCCTCAAGATCAATCCAGAACCAAGAACAAACCCTACTCCTCAAACATCAGAAGACAACAACTTCTCCTATTCGGAAAAGACAAACAGAACACTCCCAACTGCTTCCGCTACACAACTCTGATTCGAAGTAGAAGAAAAGGCTGATGAAGAATACGAGCACAAACCAAACTGGACAACCCATCCCAGAAATATGGTTCATTAGATCCATAAAGAAAATCTCAGAAGTTTCCCCGAAACCCTGAGCTGCTACACCAACTCAATATATAAGAATCATCCTTCTACTAAACTGCACCACTGGTACCAATCCTGGAATCCTAGCCGATAATGAAAACTCAATCTTCAGATGCGGACAAACCTCTGACTTTTCTGAAGACATCCGGGACAACTCTGATAACCCAAGAGAACACTCAAACAATCGCAAGTCACTTTTGCGATCAATCCAAACCAAATCCAAAGAAAACTGTTCTCCCTTTACCCAACAGAACATCTTACACTTATTTAGCCAGTCCATCGAAGAAACAGGTCCACTCTGCTGCTTCTGAACTCCTCCTTTAGAAACTGCTAAGCCAGAAGACTTTCCGCCGACACAGAGAACACTCCAAGCTGCACTGCTGCCACAGATGCCAAAGATCTCCTAATCCAAAGCTCTTCGAGAAACTCAGACATCAACAGAAACACCATGCTGAACTCAGCTACAACACCGATGCAGACCTACTTCCTTAAACTTGTTCCAAAGAAAACTTCTTCGGAAACATCCATAGTCACTGCATCTCATCACGCAACTACTACCTCCTGAGGTATCAAAATACCATCACTCGCTTCTGCCAACTAACAGATCCAAACTCTACTCATCCAAACTTCAAAAATAGACTCCGAACCTTAACAGGTTTCCTTCAGAGATTGATGAAATCCATACACCACTGCAAAGCTCACTCGAGACGGTATTAGGTCTACAGTCTTGACAGATACACTTCCAACCTCAAACATTCAAACTCCAACCAATGGTAGTTGTCGTGTTACACACACCACTACCTTATTTACCTTTATAACTTATATTGAAAAACCCGAACAGGTAACCCAATAGATAGGTAGAAATAAATATATATAAATATATTTAAAATTACAAATACGCTCTCTCAAGATAGACACTACTCCAGAGCCTAGGTATTCGCTCAACCTAGCGCTATGATACCAAATGTGACGACCCGACTTTCTCACCACAGAAAATCGCATCATCTTGAAGAAAGAAAGGGATAGAAAAGAGAAAAGAAAGAAGAGAAAAAAGAGAAAGAAGAAAACAACATCAGAATATCAACAACAGAACGAATAAATTATATTAATAACATAAATATTACATAGTTTACAACGATTATCAGAGTTACACAGATTACACATCACATAGTAGACAGTTATGAACACCTGTCTAGTTATACAATTCAATATAATACAAGGAAACTACTCAAAGAAACCAACATAGCGGAACACTATAAATATCTACAATGCAGAAGCCTCCTGCTCCATTGCTCCTCCACAATTCATCAAAGCTAACCTGAATCCCTTGGCTACTCATAAAAATTTGAGTACCCAAGAGTTTAAGAAAACAGAAGATAAACTCCGGGTCAGACATGGGTCTGTTGTGAGTAACAGGTTAAGGTTGCTTAACTTTCAAAAACCTTTTGAAAAGAAAGGTATCATGTAAGACTTCCCACACATAAACATGGAAAAGTTTTTACCTTACGCTAACCAAAACATTTGATAGGAAATCCAGTGATATTATAATAGGTCTAGGGTTTTCAAGTAAATAGAAAATAGCCGAAATTGTTACATTTATTAAATTCCAGCTACTAGCCACAAAAGTGGGTAATACAATCAAATCCGATGGCACTTATTGGATTTTGGATTCCATACAATTCCAGGTGTAACGACCCGCCTTTTTGGACAGTTTAAACCGACGGTCAAATACCCATGTCGATTCCAAACCATTAAAAGGGCAGATAGTTATTGGGGTAATTAAGAAAAGAAAAGGAAGGGGAATAAAGGAAATGAAACAACACAGAATCTCACAGCGGAAGGCTAAAGTATAATAATAAAATAACAGTTCATGAAGCTGTTAATTAAATGAATACATTTGAAATGAATACATTTGATTATTATTATACAATATTTATCAGAGTTACATACACAGCAAATATCATACAACAATGCAGCGGAATGGAATGAATATAATAGTAGTACATAATATACCAAATCTTCGTCTTCATCCTCCAGCAATAGATCCTCAAAAATCTGAAAACTCAGGACTGACCCGAGCGTAATGAAAAGACAAAACACTCGAGTCAGGACTAAAATATCCTTATGAAAGTTAAATCAATCGTAAATAAATATGAGTGTAACGGCGTCAGAGATGTTTACGGGGTTTGACATCTCATATCCAGTGTCAACGTGCGTGCAATAACTTAAGAGATGTTACGGGATTTTCCATCTCTCAAGGATCCGTGAAACTATCTACTATGTAGTAATATACGCTAAGTAGATAATGCCTATTAGTAATATAAAGTATCAAAATAGCGTTAAGGCGTTACCATAATCCCCCTTAACACATTTTATATTCCCAAAAGCATATACAAAACCGTAGTTTCCCCAAAACCGGAAGTCACCAGAGGGCAATCCATATACTCAAGGTACAAATCAAAACGTAGTGGTCGCGAATAGGATAATCAGTATGACAAGGTACATGAGGCAATACCAACTAGGATACTAGTAGTTGCGTGATCCGGACTGATGCTGGGCATAGCCAGCAGCTACCCCAACACCGCGAAACAACACTCCCAAATCAAGGGGTGCACCCAAATCGCATCACAAATGTAATAGATATGGTATCGAAGAAGTGTGTCCGCTAGAGGTGGCGAACCTCAATGGCCCGGCGCGGCTCCTGTTTTAGTCATGTCAGGGGTCATCCAATAATCGTTCTCTTTCTTCAGTCAACGCGTTCACCATACCATCCACTTCATTCTGGATCATCACTCCGCGAATAATAGTTATTAAAGTGGTTTTCGGTATCGACAGAGAGTATGTCCATATCCGATCCCGGTCTCTTTAATAACTACGTATTATTACACCTTTGGCTCTTTATATTTCAAATCGATTCATAATTGATATCAAAATATCATATTCGCTTCAAAAATCAAATCCATTCAAATATCATCGTATCTTTCAAAATATCAAATTTCATATTTAAATTCAAGATTTAAATATAAACATTTCACCTTATTGACCAACTTAGGATTTTAGAAAAATAGTTTTAAGTAGTTTAAAAGTAGTTTTAAATAATTAAAATAGTTAAAACACTTAAAATCTTTAAAATGGATTTACAATAGATAAATTAGTTTAAAATAATTTAAATTGGGTTAAGTAGATTTAAAATAGATTAAAATAGTTTAAGTATTCAAAATGGTTTATATAACAGAGTAATTTGGAAAACAAATTAAAACAGCTTCAAAATCAATCCATTTCAATTATAACTTCCCAATTCAAATCAATTTCAATTTCCATTCTACCGATTCAATTTCGATTTCAATTCAAAACAATGTCAACTTTTACTTCAAATCAATTCAATTCTACATTCACCTTTAACTAATTCAATTTCAATTTATATCGATTTGGAGCTTGATTTCTCAAAATATCAATTTATAACACTTAACAAAATTTCCAACAATATTCAAGTTTAAATCCAAATTCCAAATATGATTCAATTCCAAACTCGATTTCACAATATCATTTTCATATCACTTTTACTTAGTAATATTCAAAGCTCGAAATAATGTTCAATCTTTAAAACAAATAAATTTTAGAAATTCAATCATATCCCAATTTTAATTCCAAAGTCTCAACTTAATTATTTAACAAAATTCCTTCAACCAAAATTTATTTCAACATCCCAAACTAAATTTTTCGATGAATTCAATTTCTATAAATTGATTTCTATTTATACCTTTTAAATCAAAACATTTAAATAAATTTCAAATCGACGATTTTAAAATTTATTAATTTAGCCAATTCGGTGTCCGTATATAATTTTCTATCCTATGGCCAAGTAATTATTTATTTCAATTGAATGTCAGGGATGAATATATATTACTTAATTTAAATCACAGTATCATATGTATGCATAACCGGATATATATAAGCAAGTAAACATCCAAACATTCAAATATCAACCAATAACATCCATCGACATACATCATCCAATAAACAATACAATTCATAGCAATTTCATAGTTATCAGTGTCAGGTAATTTAATCGCAATTCAATTTCAATTTCAACTTAAATTTAACTGTCAATTTAATTTCAACGATTAATTCAAATGACAATCTATATGACAATTAAATTTTATCAAACAATGACAAATAAAAACATAACACTTCATAATGTCAATTTAACTAGCATAAAGATATTTAGTACGTTGTGAGCGTTATAAAACACTCACCTTGATTTTCCGATTTTAAATCAAATCGAACGACGTTCGATTTAACCCAAAATTTTCTCTAGCTCCAAACGACTCCAATCGACTCCAATCCAACTCCATAGCGTAGAGCTCGTTGTTACGATTCCACCGCAACTGATTTCGCATTTTTCCGATCTCGTATGAAGAAAATACAGCAATTTAAATATTACACAATTTAAATTACAATTTTATATTACAATTTATATTTTGTTTTCACCCTTAACTCATCGTAGCCGTTCGCTTGAAAATCTCCAGATCTTGGTCGCGTTGTGTTCTTCTTCTCACGCGTGAACCCTACGTTATTCCCAGACCAACCAACCCACTTGCCACCGTTAGGGTTTCAATTTTTCGAGCCCCTCCGAGCCGCTTGAAGGTGATCAAGGACCACCATGCTAAAGGCCATTGCCTCCTCTATCAACGCCAAGAGCACCATCGAGCTCGGCCTCGCCAATGCACGGGAAAACGTGCTTGAAACCCACACGAACGCGCCAGCCTCCCTCCCTCTACGCTCCATAAAACTCGATCATGACCGTTTATCCTATAGAACTCACGTAGCTCAATAATTCCCTAGTTGATAACTTCTCGATTCGACGCATAGATTTGGAGAAAATGAGGGATGAAGGGGATTGATTTTCGGCCATCAATATGAAGTGGCGGCTGAAGTTATTTGCTAGGGTTAGGGTTTTAAAAATAATAATATAATGAAGCGCTTTTATAGAGACGACGAACACTATTCATCCCGGGTTTTCCGAACTCCGATTTACGCGCGGTGACCGGCGTTTCTAGGGTTTATCCCACGTTCCGGACACAATGGAATAGGTTTCGAAAGCTAATTCGATCGTATGTGTGAGTTACGGCAATAAACGATCAATTTTAAATTAAACCGATTAAACGAATTTCTATGCGTTTTGGCTTGCCCCGGACAAACGGTAAATCCGTTTGACTTGAAATTTGAAACCTTACAATAATATCACATTACGGATCCAATGAAACTGGTTTCGTCTAAATCCGAGATCGTTTGAAAAATGACTATTTTAACCCGCCAAATTAATATTAAAACAATTTCAACGCGTTTCGAGCTGCCATGGTCAAACCGTAATTCCGATTGATACGAAAATTGAAATCTGGTAATAACTAACTATTACGGACCCAATGGAACTTGTTTCGTTCAATTCTGAGACTGTTCAAAAATTAGCTATTTTACAGTCGATAATTAAATATTAAAATATTCAATTTTCACAAATTAACTCAAAATTTAATTTTAAAATTTCTATAACATTCTTATAACTCCAATATGATAAGATAAAATTTTACAAATCATTTCAATCATATTCAACTCGATTTTCAATTATTTCTGAAATTTAACTTATTAAATTATCGATTTAATTACCTAATTAAATCCAATATTCGAAAGGTAAATTATTCGACTGTTTAATTTCAATATAAAATTCCCAATTTTATATTATTAACTTTTAAATCAAATTTCAATTGTTCACAAATCCTATTTTTAATTTCACAGTAATTAACAATCTTTTACAAGGCAGTTTTCCATTATAGATCCAATATAAAAGATTAGATTAGATTCAGCGTTCAATTATATTGTAATTCAAATTCAAGTTATTTAATTTCAGATGAATTCTTTTATTTCGATTTACACTTTCATAAATGAATCAACCATTTACTTATGCATTATTATCAATGGTTTATAATTCATTTACTTTCATTTTCTTCAGCAATCATCTTATTTAAATTCACAATAATATCAAATTATATTCATTTACGTTGATTTCCATATTATAACTTCAATATTAAATGTAACATTTTATTTATCCTTTGTTTACAATCATAACCAATTTGGTTTACAATCACATTCAATTCATTATCTATATTCACTATAAGTTAACATCCATATTTCATTTACAAATAAGTTATTTCAGAATTCAGTTTTGTATTTTAACTTGTAATTCACATTTAACAACACAAAATTTTATTTCCTTCGGGTTTTGTTTTTCTCTATCAAATTTTTTTTTTTTTTTTTTTTTTTATTTTAATTCGTATTTTTAAAGTGTTAAAAATACGGGTCGTTACATTCTCCCCCACTTAAAACTTTTCGTCCTCGAAAAGGAACGGAGAAGGGAAAAGAACTAAGTATAGAATTCAACATTAGATGTATTATATTCGAAATTCTCTACTTATAAAATAATGAAATTCCATTTATAAAGTCATTACTACGCTTTTACTAAGTTATTCCAAACGCCTTTTAACTTTAAACGTTAGTTATCAAAACAAGTTATAAAAAAAAAATTTAAATCTTGAAAAATTTTCTAACACCCGGATTTACGGAAAATTTCGGCAGCACCTCCTTTGCGCGGCTAGGACCGAAAAAATTTCACAGTGGTAAAATTGCATGATGTACATCTCATTACAAGAATGAGGCATCCCAAAACATGGGGAACACAATAATATACCAAAACATAAACCGAAATCCGAGAACGTACCTTTTATTAAGCGTTTATTAGCAATTTAACTTACATTTTGCATTTTAGCGCAGAAGCGAGCTCCACAAGCGAAGCGCAACCCCTTTGCTACCTACTAAAATGCTCAATAACCAAGTTAGAACCATGCATATAAAGATAGATCAATACACTTAGCATAAACAACATACATATAACATGTTTAGCTCCAAAACTTAAATTCCAATTCCAGGACAGCAACGAAACTCAGTTTTTTTTTGGTCAGCAAAACGATAAAGTTTGACAATGGAATGTAAACAAAAGTTGTTGCATTCGTTTCAGGCTTTCCGGAATGTCCAAAATTATCAAATTCGGACCATCCGTCCAAAAGTTACGGCCGTTTTACTAAAATGATACGCTTCAGCCCCGAGCAATTAGTGCAGGCCTGAAATGTAATTTCAGATTTTCGACCTCTTAAATGACAGAAATAAGAAAAGCTTATAAAATAAAAGTTGGAGCTTAGGTTCTAAGCTTTCCAGAAAGTGCAAGATCGTCAAAATCCGATATACCAGTAAAAAGTTATGGTGAGAATACTAAGGTGCTTTAGATTTCTACTTCGCCCAGGCCAGCGACTAATATTGGTGTTTTAAGCCTAGTGGATGAAGGTATTTATCAAAACATTCTAAACAAAAGATGTAGCACAGTTTCTAGGGTTTCCGAAAAGTCCGAGATCGTCGAATTCCGTTTAGCCATTTAAAAGTTATGGTTGTTTTCGTTTCAGCATATACTGGACAATTTTGGTTTTTTTTTTTCAAAAATTTTCTTTTATTATTTCAAAGTACAACCCATCAAAACTTCAAATTTTCTAAAGAACAATCGTAACCACAAAGTCATTTATTTTCTTATTCATCCATGCAATATGTTTACATTCAAATTTTTTTTCCGGTTTATTCTAGTTTGTTTCATTCACATTTTTAAATTCAAGTCAATTTGCTTCAATTTAAATTGAATTCAATCATATCTATTTCACTTTGCTTCAAATTTGAATTTAATTATTTTAAAATTTTATTTCATTTATTTAATTCCATTAACACCAATGAATTCTACTTAATCAATTACCATCCATCTAACAACCAATGCATATCAAACATTAACATCCATCCAAAATCTACACAAAATCAATTATACATATCCAAGTCAAATTTTAATTTCACACACTTCCAAGTTTATTAACATTTAGTTATATTCAAATTTAATTATTTTCCATTTAAAAATTTTTATATTTCATTAATTTTAAACTTTTTTTTCATACACTTGTATATATCATTCATTTTACCGCTTAAATTTCTTTTATATTTACAACTATCAATTAGATCTTCACATTTTATTTTTCACTCTCTCACTGGTATATTATTTCTCTACTTATCCTTATTAGCATTTTAAACCTTTTAAGTATTTGGTAAGTTATAGTTATGCAAATAGAATGTAGTTAAACAACATACAACTTCTTTCCATTTAAAGTTGAATTTTCAATTTATTAATTCTTAAGTCATTACTTAAATTTCACTATAATTTAATTTCACATTTACATTCACATATAGTATTTCCATTTTATATTAACATAATTGTGAATCTCCTTTAAATGTTAATTTAAATTCCAATCATTTACTAACAATTTTATTTATATTTGCAAACCATTAATTAAATGCACATTTCATTATTCAAACCTATACTCGTATATTATCCAATTAACAATCCATATAACATTTTGAACTTCTTAAGTATTTTGGTAAGTTATATCTATGCTATAGAATGAAATTTAATACTATGCGAGTTTTACAGTTTCAATTTTATTTTAAGTTCATAATTTCCTAATTCTAAGGATTTCTACTTCAATTGATATTTTCACTTAGCTCTTAGGTTCATTTCTCATTTCGCAATTCAGAAGTTCCTTAATGATTCAAGTCTAAATTCATTTCAATCATAAAAAAATCATTAATTATTAAAGAACTTAAGAATTCCAATCCCGGTTTCATTTCAAATCAAGGTTTGAAATAATATATACTTATATAATTTATATATCAAATCATACTATAGAGAATGCAAAACAAAATAAAATTTGAGTCAAAACAAGGTTTAGACAAGCTATTAAGTGGTCTCCCCCACTCGGACTCTCGAAAATAAACGCCGATGATGCGTGCACTCATCACCGAAATCATTTTCTAGCGTCAAGAGAAGGGAATATAACACTTATCATAAAAAAAATCCTTCGAAAACAATTTCAACTCAATTATACTATCATATAATACTCATATTATGTTTTTCATATTCTTGTAAGTCAATTTCAAGCACCAGAATTTAAATTCCCAAATCCAAGTTAAAATTCATTTATATTCATTATCAATTGTGTTTACAAGATTTCATTTTCCTAAATCCATTGTTATTTAATCAATTGTTGTAAATATTGACTGATCAAACAATAACGATAATAATCTAATATTATCATCTCCTAACAATCAATTCAATCAAAATGAATAAATATTCAAATAATTCTTATATATAAAATATATTCCAAAACGATATTGTGTTGGTTTGTCCTATTCGAGTGTTTAGAAATTCCTATCGATGCCTTGGCGTCCCAAGTATTGACTAGAATTCATAAATACTCAACGGAACAAATTAACACAATATAAAACCATTTTATATCAAATAACAAGTACGCTCTCCCATATACACTCAACTCATTCATATAGTTTACCTCTATTTCAATGAGTTATTCCCCACTAGAGCCAAGGTTTATCGCTAAACCAAAGCTCTGATACCAACTGTAACGACCCGCCTTTTTGGACAGTTTAAACCGACGGTCAAATACCCATGTCGATTCCAAACCATTAAAAGGGCAGATAGTTATTGGGGTAATTAAGAAAAGAAAAGGAAGGGGAATAAAGGAAATGAAACAACACAGAATCTCACAGCGGAAGGCTAAAGTATAATAATAAAATAACAGTTCATGAAGCTGTTAATTAAATGAATACATTTGAAATGAATACATTTGATTATTATTATACAATATTTATCAGAGTTACATACACAGCAAATATCATACAACAATGCAGCGGAATGGAATGAATATAATAGTAGTACATAATATACCAAATCTTCGTCTTCATCCTCCAGCAATAGATCCTCAAAAATCTGAAAACTCAGGACTGACCCGAGCGTAATGAAAAGACAAAACACTCGAGTCAGGACTAAAATATCCTTATGAAAGTTAAATCAATCGTAAATAAATATGAGTGTAACGGCGTCAGAGATGTTTACGGGGTTTGACATCTCATATCCAGTGTCAACGTGCGTGCAATAACTTAAGAGATGTTACGGGATTTTCCATCTCTCAAGGATCCGTGAAACTATCTACTATGTAGTAATATACGCTAAGTAGATAATGCCTATTAGTAATATAAAGTATCAAAATAGCGTTAAGGCGTTACCATAATCCCCCTTAACACATTTTATATTCCCAAAAGCATATACAAAACCGTAGTTTCCCCAAAACCGGAAGTCACCAGAGGGCAATCCATATACTCAAGGTACAAATCAAAACGTAGTGGTCGCGAATAGGATAATCAGTATGACAAGGTACATGAGGCAATACCAACTAGGATACTAGTAGTTGCGTGATCCGGACTGATGCTGGGCATAGCCAGCAGCTACCCCAACACCGCGAAACAACACTCCCAAATCAAGGGGTGCACCCAAATCGCATCACAAATGTAATAGATATGGTATCGAAGAAGTGTGTCCGCTAGAGGTGGCGAACCTCAATGGCCCGGCGCGGCTCCTGTTTTAGTCATGTCAGGGGTCATCCAATAATCGTTCTCTTTCTTCAGTCAACGCGTTCACCATACCATCCACTTCATTCTGGATCATCACTCCGCGAATAATAGTTATTAAAGTGGTTTTCGGTATCGACAGAGAGTATGTCCATATCCGATCCCGGTCTCTTTAATAACTACGTATTATTACACCTTTGGCTCTTTATATTTCAAATCGATTCATAATTGATATCAAAATATCATATTCGCTTCAAAAATCAAATCCATTCAAATATCATCGTATCTTTCAAAATATCAAATTTCATATTTAAATTCAAGATTTAAATATAAACATTTCACCTTATTGACCAACTTAGGATTTTAGAAAAATAGTTTTAAGTAGTTTAAAAGTAGTTTTAAATAATTAAAATAGTTAAAACACTTAAAATCTTTAAAATGGATTTACAATAGATAAATTAGTTTAAAATAATTTAAATTGGGTTAAGTAGATTTAAAATAGATTAAAATAGTTTAAGTATTCAAAATGGTTTATATAACAGAGTAATTTGGAAAACAAATTAAAACAGCTTCAAAATCAATCCATTTCAATTATAACTTCCCAATTCAAATCAATTTCAATTTCCATTCTACCGATTCAATTTCGATTTCAATTCAAAACAATGTCAACTTTTACTTCAAATCAATTCAATTCTACATTCACCTTTAACTAATTCAATTTCAATTTATATCGATTTGGAGCTTGATTTCTCAAAATATCAATTTATAACACTTAACAAAATTTCCAACAATATTCAAGTTTAAATCCAAATTCCAAATATGATTCAATTCCAAACTCGATTTCACAATATCATTTTCATATCACTTTTACTTAGTAATATTCAAAGCTCGAAATAATGTTCAATCTTTAAAACAAATAAATTTTAGAAATTCAATCATATCCCAATTTTAATTCCAAAGTCTCAACTTAATTATTTAACAAAATTCCTTCAACCAAAATTTATTTCAACATCCCAAACTAAATTTTTCGATGAATTCAATTTCTATAAATTGATTTCTATTTATACCTTTTAAATCAAAACATTTAAATAAATTTCAAATCGACGATTTTAAAATTTATTAATTTAGCCAATTCGGTGTCCGTATATAATTTTCTATCCTATGGCCAAGTAATTATTTATTTCAATTGAATGTCAGGGATGAATATATATTACTTAATTTAAATCACAGTATCATATGTATGCATAACCGGATATATATAAGCAAGTAAACATCCAAACATTCAAATATCAACCAATAACATCCATCGACATACATCATCCAATAAACAATACAATTCATAGCAATTTCATAGTTATCAGTGTCAGGTAATTTAATCGCAATTCAATTTCAATTTCAACTTAAATTTAACTGTCAATTTAATTTCAACGATTAATTCAAATGACAATCTATATGACAATTAAATTTTATCAAACAATGACAAATAAAAACATAACACTTCATAATGTCAATTTAACTAGCATAAAGATATTTAGTACGTTGTGAGCGTTATAAAACACTCACCTTGATTTTCCGATTTTAAATCAAATCGAACGACGTTCGATTTAACCCAAAATTTTCTCTAGCTCCAAACGACTCCAATCGACTCCAATCCAACTCCATAGCGTAGAGCTCGTTGTTACGATTCCACCGCAACTGATTTCGCATTTTTCCGATCTCGTATGAAGAAAATACAGCAATTTAAATATTACACAATTTAAATTACAATTTTATATTACAATTTATATTTTGTTTTCACCCTTAACTCATCGTAGCCGTTCGCTTGAAAATCTCCAGATCTTGGTCGCGTTGTGTTCTTCTTCTCACGCGTGAACCCTACGTTATTCCCAGACCAACCAACCCACTTGCCACCGTTAGGGTTTCAATTTTTCGAGCCCCTCCGAGCCGCTTGAAGGTGATCAAGGACCACCATGCTAAAGGCCATTGCCTCCTCTATCAACGCCAAGAGCACCATCGAGCTCGGCCTCGCCAATGCACGGGAAAACGTGCTTGAAACCCACACGAACGCGCCAGCCTCCCTCCCTCTACGCTCCATAAAACTCGATCATGACCGTTTATCCTATAGAACTCACGTAGCTCAATAATTCCCTAGTTGATAACTTCTCGATTCGACGCATAGATTTGGAGAAAATGAGGGATGAAGGGGATTGATTTTCGGCCATCAATATGAAGTGGCGGCTGAAGTTATTTGCTAGGGTTAGGGTTTTAAAAATAATAATATAATGAAGCGCTTTTATAGAGACGACGAACACTATTCATCCCGGGTTTTCCGAACTCCGATTTACGCGCGGTGACCGGCGTTTCTAGGGTTTATCCCACGTTCCGGACACAATGGAATAGGTTTCGAAAGCTAATTCGATCGTATGTGTGAGTTACGGCAATAAACGATCAATTTTAAATTAAACCGATTAAACGAATTTCTATGCGTTTTGGCTTGCCCCGGACAAACGGTAAATCCGTTTGACTTGAAATTTGAAACCTTACAATAATATCACATTACGGATCCAATGAAACTGGTTTCGTCTAAATCCGAGATCGTTTGAAAAATGACTATTTTAACCCGCCAAATTAATATTAAAACAATTTCAACGCGTTTCGAGCTGCCATGGTCAAACCGTAATTCCGATTGATACGAAAATTGAAATCTGGTAATAACTAACTATTACGGACCCAATGGAACTTGTTTCGTTCAATTCTGAGACTGTTCAAAAATTAGCTATTTTACAGTCGATAATTAAATATTAAAATATTCAATTTTCACAAATTAACTCAAAATTTAATTTTAAAATTTCTATAACATTCTTATAACTCCAATATGATAAGATAAAATTTTACAAATCATTTCAATCATATTCAACTCGATTTTCAATTATTTCTGAAATTTAACTTATTAAATTATCGATTTAATTACCTAATTAAATCCAATATTCGAAAGGTAAATTATTCGACTGTTTAATTTCAATATAAAATTCCCAATTTTATATTATTAACTTTTAAATCAAATTTCAATTGTTCACAAATCCTATTTTTAATTTCACAGTAATTAACAATCTTTTACAAGGCAGTTTTCCATTATAGATCCAATATAAAAGATTAGATTAGATTCAGCGTTCAATTATATTGTAATTCAAATTCAAGTTATTTAATTTCAGATGAATTCTTTTATTTCGATTTACACTTTCATAAATGAATCAACCATTTACTTATGCATTATTATCAATGGTTTATAATTCATTTACTTTCATTTTCTTCAGCAATCATCTTATTTAAATTCACAATAATATCAAATTATATTCATTTACGTTGATTTCCATATTATAACTTCAATATTAAATGTAACATTTTATTTATCCTTTGTTTACAATCATAACCAATTTGGTTTACAATCACATTCAATTCATTATCTATATTCACTATAAGTTAACATCCATATTTCATTTACAAATAAGTTATTTCAGAATTCAGTTTTGTATTTTAACTTGTAATTCACATTTAACAACACAAAATTTTATTTCCTTCGGGTTTTGTTTTTCTCTATCAAATTTTTTTTTTTTTTTTTTTTTTATTTTAATTCGTATTTTTAAAGTGTTAAAAATACGGGTCGTTACACCAGGGCTACTGGGGTACCACCCGTCACAGTACAGGGCCTAGATCACCATACCAAGGATCACTCCCAATCCCCTGCAACACAAGGCCGAAACCATCCCTTACTGGACATTCCCAAACAAGACAACCCCGACAGTTGGAGCTCACAACTGTCCACACAGCCGAAATAAAAGGGACCTCTAGACAGGGGAAAATCTCATCCTACTTGGGCATGACCCACTTAGCCTTGCTGCACCTCCTCTGTTTTAGCCATTCCCGGTTGATAAGGCTTGAGGCTACGGTTACCTTTATAGAACATATCTATCTTAGAATGCTCATCGTCCACCTGACGATGTTCTGAAAGCATACAATCCATACAAGTTTGTTCCGGGTTCGAACGAAACTGAAGGCATTATCTCGTTACACTCATTTGGGAATCACCCTCAGAGTTAACGACGATAACCCTTGCACTCTGAATCTTCGTCTTCACTTGAAATTCACGACCTACCGTTAATTTGGATCGATGTGGTTTTCGGATAACCAAATATGGAAACCCGATCTCGGTCTCATCGAAATCCAAAACGTGTCTTTTGAGGCCAAGTTGTTTGAAAATTTAAAACAATTCAATTCAGTATCTATGTACACACAGATAGATAATTCACAAATCATAGATGATCCACATTATAAACAGATAATCCATACTATCATCGAAATAGATAATCCATATTATCATCACAATGCAACCAAAGCATTCATACCACACAACATTACTTATCTCATTTCTAAGATCACAAACCATTCAAGGCAATCAATATCATCCATTCATACATAAGAAATGATTTACTTCATTATACTATAATTAATTTAAAATTAATTAAATTAGTTACTTCCATCTCTAATTAATTTAAAGTGAATTAAATTAATTACTTCATCTTTAAGTAATTTAAAATAAATTAAATTAATTACTTTATCATTTTAAATCTTGCTTATCTAACCATTAATTAATTACAAATCAATTAATTAATCATTCGAATTAATCACCTTAATTAATCACCCTTGATTAATTATCCTTAATTACATTCAAGTAATTGTCCCTTAATTAATTTCACAAATTAATTATCCTCAACCAAAAACAATAATTAACCTTTAATTACCTCAATTAATTAATTAATTAACTATAATCAATTACATTAATCCTTAATTAATTACATCAATTACCTTTAATCACTTATCATTGATTAATTAATCTTAATTAATTAATCCTTAATTACATCATTAATTGTATAAATTAATGATCCATAATTATATTTAAATTGATTACTTTATTTAAATTAATTACCTTAAGTAATTAATCTTAATTAAACCACAATTGTTAATCCCTCTTGATTAATCACATTCAGTAATTAACTAACCTTTATTCCTTCGTTAATTATTCCCAATTAATTATCCTTAATTAATCCCTCGATTAATTACTAAGTAATTAAACTCAAATTACTTCCATTCTTAAAACATCCTCTATTAATTACATTAAGTAATTACCATTAATTACTTTACTAAGTATTTCCAATCCATTAATTACATTAAGTAATTATCATCAAATCATTCAGTGTTTAAAATAAATTAAACTTAATTAATCAATTTAAACTAATCAGATTTAAACTCAATTAATTACATTAAGTAATTAATTCCTTAATTACCTCCATTAAGTGATTATACATGAACAATTCACAAATGATTATCATTAAATTAATTAATCTAATTAATTATTAAAATTTATCACATTAATTAATTTTTAAATAATTCTAGTTAATGACCTTCATTAACCATTCTTTAATTACTTCCATTAAGTAATTAACTTAGATTAACCATTATTAATTACAAATTAATCTATCTCTAATAATCCATTAATTAATCTCTAATTATTTAATTAATTAAGTGTTAACTGTATCTTAATTAATCCTTAATTATTTAATTAATTAACCTTGATTATAACTTAATTGCTTAATTAAGAAATCTTTAATCATTAATTAATAATCTTAAATTATCTAATTAATGATCTTAATTACCAATTGATTAACCCTTAATCAATTATTTATTAATCCCTAATCAATTAATTAATTAAATTAACTAATTATTCCTTAATTACCTCATTAATTTAATTAATTTCAAATCATTAAATCTTAATTTAATTTTAAGATAAAAACATTTCTTAATTATGACTAAATTGTCATTAACAAATTTATTTGAAATCAATTTAATTTTTGAACTTACTTTTAAATTTTATTTCAAATATGATATTTAAAATGAATATAATTTAACTTAAACAAAGTTAAACAATTTAAACCTTTTTAAATTACATGGCAAACAAATGCTTGTCTTATAAAAGAAATTCATAAGAGTTTAAAATTAAATTCGTTTTTAAATTCAATAATTAAATTTACACTTTAACATACAAAGTTGTTTAAATCTTTCAAATTTAGAACTTCTTTTATTTCAAAAACTGAAATACATATTTAAATCTTTGATTTACAGAATTAAACTTAACTTCAAAACTTACTCATATTTTCAAAACTTCATTTTTAAAAAATTCAAACTACTTACCATTTTAAAGTAGTTTAACAATTTCAAGTTTAAACTTTATATTTTTTTTAATATTATTTAAAACTGAGATTTTAAACTAAACTTTAATTCTAGAATTTCAAACTTTGATTTAAAACTTAGTTTAAACTCTAGCTTCATTTAAAAACTAATGGGATACATATATTATTTCAATAATAATCTTTATAGCGGAAAATATTAAAAATACAATATCAGAGTCTAAACAAGATTCAGCCTGGACAGTTATAAATCTCCATCCTTACAAATGCTGAAAACAACAAAACAAATGCAATAGATGCAGCGTATAATAGAATACGTCCATATGATGATGAAGACCTCCAACTCTCCTCTTCTAATGCGAGTATTAGAAATACCCGGATTAGGCTTGATAAACCAACATGAGATACCCGAAATTTAAAATGATGATATTATCAAAACCTTTGAGAAGAATGGTATCTCATAAGACCACGCCCACATATAAATACGGATGGAATTTTACCTTATGATAACCAAAACACTTTTGTTACCAAAATAATTTGATATTATCATTAGTGACATTCTTTTTGGAAAACATCTTTAAAATAAACTTATTCAAATAAGGTATAAATACACGGACCAAGTCTATGGTAATATATCGGGGCTGTATCAGCGAAATATATCGAACAAAATACATGATACCAAAAGGGCTAGTTGAAATGTCTGCAAGTCATTACAGCTATTTTGGGGCTACAATCAAAACCGTAAAGCTCGTATTGGAGTTGGATTTCCAAATGATAAGGAAGTAGTGGCCTTTTCTACGATCCACCCATAACAACCATAGTCCCCAGTAACCATTACGCTTTTCTCAAGTAAGCTACTTGGAACTATACTTGCTATACTATTATTGATAACCGATAGTTCCCTACTTTTCTCAAGCTAACCACTTTATCACAATAAATGAGGTAAAAAATGCCTTGTGGTTCACTTCTCCCCAACGGGCCCAACGTATTGGACACCACCATACATACTTACTTATCCAAAATTTGTGTCCGTCGGACCACAAAGTATCCCATATCATCACTGGGATGTGAGGCTAGTGAGGCTATGTTCATACTTTCCATAAAGCCACACTTTACTTTTCACAAAGCAAAATCCACATAGAATGCCACATTACAATTCCTTCGATCACCATTTGGCTTTTATGAACATACAATCTTTGAGTTTGTATGCCTCTGAGAAGGGTTTTAAGCTAAGAGAAGTTGCCTTCTCCGTCACCATAGAAGTATGTTGATAAAAGTCAATGTTTGTGATCTTAGCAATGCAATGTCGGACATTCGTCCATACAAGTTCGTTCCGGGACTGAACGAAACCGAAGGCACTTTACTCGTCCGTTACCAGGCGAGTAGCCCATGCGATCCAAAGATTTCAAACACGACATGACCACTGCTATAATAAATGTCTCTATATTAAGAGCTACCCATATAATGTCAACAAGTAGTTCTCCCGCTATGAAGATCTCCGGTCTTCAATAATCGTCATCTTCAACACGTCTTCACTTTTGAAAGTATACATTGGTTCGAAGTGTTTTTTGAATAGGGATCACCCAAATTCGACCGTAGTTCCTACGAAGCCAACCATCAATAAAAAGATGTTAAGTTCATATGTGATTATTAATTATCTATCAATCACTTCACCTTTTATTTAAATCAAATATCTTTCTTAGATATATTCTTTTCAATCTATCCCATTTTTTCTCAAGAGTATATGGAATCATTAGCCTCATTTATCAAATCATTTGGTTTATTTAAACCTTTCTTAAATCTTGGAATAGTTCCAAATCATTTTCTCTTTTACTTAGGAAAACCTTCCCAAATCATTCTATTAATCTTAATCAAAGATTTCTTATATTCAAGTTATAACTTTTAACTTAGAGAATATATTCCCATCATTCATTAAATATTAATAAAAGATTTCTTCCTTAATTTCAAATTATATTCTACAAATTGAAAATTTTCATAACATAACACTAGTGCCACCCTAGATATGGTAAATTTCACCTCGAGAGACTAATGGCAAGTAGTCCTACATCATGAAGACCTTCGTCATTAATGATCATTGTCATCAATATATTTTATTTTGAAAATTAGTTTAAAGGGATTTTCGAATAGGAATCACCCATATCCGATCCCGGTTTTTTGGATAGGAATCACCCAAATCCAATCCCGGTTCCTTCATACCAATAATAAAAAAAAATGATTATTGGAAGATTTGATGATTGATTTATGCATTTCCTTTTATCAACTATCTTCGATAGATATAAATCTTTACAAAATATTCTTCTAGTGAATATGGAATAGTTATAGCCTTTTTCTAAAATTTATCGAATCATTTGATTTATTTAAACCTTTTTGAACTTGGAATAATTCTATTTTATTTCACCTTTTATTTAGGAAAACTTTAATACAAATTTTAGAGCATCCCTCGTCTAAAAGATAAAAGGCCAAGTAAGTTCAGGGCACTGGTTGCTCCATCCCTAACCTTAGTTACACACCTTGTTTTACTATTTAGTTCTCACAGGCGGGACAAATGTAATAGTCGTTTCCGCATACATAGTTATTAATCTTCATTTCAGAAATGATTCATTACACTTCCAAATTATTATTTAAAACATTAATTATTCTTTTAAAAATATCTATAAAAGATTTGAA
Source organism: Allium cepa (assembly GCA_030765085.1). Classification (NCBI taxonomy): domain Eukaryota; kingdom Viridiplantae; phylum Streptophyta; class Magnoliopsida; order Asparagales; family Amaryllidaceae; genus Allium; species Allium cepa. Next base: position 403,158,312 of record CM060940.1, on the reverse strand, counting down.
AAAGAATTTTTGAGTTTAAATCCATAATTCATAAGTTATTAAAAAGCGTTGCAAAAAGTTATATTCTTCAAAACGACTTTTATATCATTTGAGAATCCATCCTTTCAACTTAAATTACCTTTAAAACATTTTAAATGATTTTTAGAATTTATTTCATATTTTTAAATATTTTAAAAATATCATTTTTAAAGAAATTCCATTTTGGATTTCGAACTGCAAAACCACGATGTTTTTAGAAAATTGTTTTGGGCATATTTAAAAAATCTACTTAATGAAATCTTGATTTTCTTTCTTTGTTGGAAACCTGTAGATATAACAATCCGAAAAATTCTTATCCCAAAGGATTCAGAGCTATATTCCACTTTTTACACTTATTTAAATTTTTCGGTGCAAAATCGCGAACTACTGTTACGCGACGCGCCTAGTTTTGACTTGTTTTTCAATTTCTTTCCAAACTTCATCGAAACACTTTTAAATGTTTATAAAACATTTCTAAATCATTTCAAAATCATTTTAAATAATATTTTCATAATTCAAACACATTTTCCATTTCATTTTACATTATAATATTATATTATTGTAATATCATTTTCGACCTTTTTAAAATCATTTAAAGGCTAAATCACTCCATAACATAATACTACGGAATTAATTTCCATTATTAATTTGTTTAGTTACTAACCATTTCTCTTATTATTTATCAAACCAAGTTATCAACCATTTCACAACCATATAATCAACTATAATATCAACCAAGTTGTCACCCAATATCAACCAATATTCAACATATTAATTTCTAATTTAACATGTGTATTATCAACTTAAGTTTGTTAAAATAAAACTAGGATTCGCGTGCTCACCTTTAACCAAATCGATTGACTTCCTACCAATATTCTTACTAATAGCATTTCACTTAAATTTCAACTAATCAACTTCTACTCCATTCCTTTTGCTTTATGTTATCGACCACTTCTTCCAAACTTTTCAAAATCCGGCAGAGCTTCCGCAGAACCTTGAATTTGCTCCTAACTCCTTGACATGAAACTAGCGGGACTTCCTTCTCTTTTTCTTGCTCCAGAGTTCCTGAAATTGCTTTATTTTCTCACATGGTTCGGCCTTGATGGGTTCCACCTCTTCCTCCATCATTTCTTCATTTTTTAAATGTTAAACCATCTTTTAATGGTATTTTAAGATATTTGGCAAAGTTTGATGGTGTTTGGAGTTGATTTGATATGATTTAAGAAAAGTTAGTAAGGAAAAGAGAGAAGAAGAAGCCACTAAGGAGGAAGAAGAAGGTGGAAATGGTGTAGAAGAAAAAGATGGAAATGGTTTGGAAGAAATTGAAGGAAGTAATTGGTATTTAGAGAGAAAAAATGAAGTGGTAAGTTACCAAAATATCCCTTTGTCAAATTACCAAAATAACCTTACTTTTTAAGCAACTTTAATTTTTTTCAATAGTTAACATCACATTTCAAATCATTACTTTATGTCATTTTCACTTAAGCATTAAGTAAAGAATAATAATTATGTTGGCCTTGATTTGATATTTACTTTTTTACTTTTGTAACTTTTTTGTCTTTTTATGCTTACTTTTTGTTAATTATATTCTAGAATTTTCTAAGTATGTTTAGTAAAAGTAAAATTTATTAGTAAATTAAATAATACTTATACTATTTGAATATATGTTTATATATAAGAAAATAAAGGTGCAACAGCGTTGCGACAACTTTAAATCGACAATACGTGGTTTTTGACAAAATGTTTTACGGTCATATTTTAATATTTTAGTTAAACTATTTATTTATGTAAACCAAATTTAAAAATAAATTCGTATACTTCTATTTGAAAATATAAACACTTATAAATTAATTGAAATAATTTATTTAACGATTGAAACTTACTTTTCTGAAATCGGCATTTTGTCACTTTTGTCGATATAAGCAAATGTTCATATTTTTATATATATATTTCTATTTTCAAATCCTATCTAATATTATTTGAATCATAAAATATTATATATTTTATAGTTAAAATCATTTTAAATGTTATATTTGGAGGCAGTTAAATTCTGGGTCATTACAAATTAGGTTGGAGAATCTTCACACTTACCTCTTCTTCTCCAAAACAAGCTCGAAATCACCAAAACTTATCATTTTGCTCCCTTTAAAATTGAAATATCCACCCATACTTTGATTCAAGCTAATCCCCTTGTGGGTTTTTTAGAGAATTGCGTGAGAGGAATTACAATGACTTTTATTTGAATTTAGGAGTTTTATTTTGGCTTAGATTAGCTAGTTAAAGAAAGAGGATTAAGAAAGCATTAGGGAAAGTTTAGAGAAGAGAATGATGAAAGTAACATAAATGAAAAAGTAAAAATGAATAATAAAGAGGGTAAGCCACTTATAGGCAAGTAATGGGATTAGCTCGATTCATTTCATTCTCAAGAAATCACTATTCACTCCCAAAATTTATCGACTTCAGGCATAGTCAAGTTTATACTCATTTTTCTTTTGTCAAAAAAGCGGCCTCAATTACGGATGTCCCGAGCCCAATTCATCCATCTCTGGAAAATCGAGTATAACGGGCGTTTTGTTAATTAGAAATTAAGTATTTAAATTAATCATTTAAATATTCATTCATTAAAATTGTGGGGTGTTGTAGATATCTAATTTCGCTGAAAGAAGGCAACATGCCAAGATGTCCTTTGAAGACAATGCACAAGCTTAGAAGCATAGCGTAGGTGTCAGAGCAGAGCTGCAAAGATTTAAACATGTACTTCAGGAATCGATTGAAAGGGGGAACTACCACTAGAAAAGCACTTATGTAACATCACTTCTTTCGAAACATAAAGATCGAATTCTAATTTGCTACATTCACCTAGTAATTATCCTTTGACGATAGAGATAGGATTAGTTATATAATAATATCTTAAGTAACTAGAGAAACTAATAAATTTTACGTAACATCATCAATTTTACATATTTAATTTGTCCATGTAGTCGACCTTACACAAAGGTCAATAATATAATACAATCATAGTTAATAGTGCTATGCCCAACATACGAAAATGTTGACATAAACACTTAATACATCAACATCAAAATAATAGATGTTACTCCCAAGCCTCCTACTCTGTCTTTAGCTTACCTGTTTTCCAATCCAAAAGCACCATGTCTAAACCTTAAACTCAACCTACGTAAAAGAGTACCCATGAGTTTATGGGAATAAAAACAATTAAACCACAGGTCAGACATAAAGTCTGGTATGAGCCAATGAGACCCCATTGCTAAAGCACGAAACGATTTTTCCCTCCACTATAACATAATATTCATTTTAATCACTTTAGACACCTTCATAAGTCAATAATTCATTCTCAAGGGTCTTATTATTACAAAATTGCCATTATCAACATTAATAGCTATTTCTCTAAGCACGTCATCCAATAAAAATTCTCTTTTCTATCCAAAACCTAAAACATTCCATCCAAGGTTACCACTAAGGCTGTAAACCCGCTGCAAAAGATGAAAGGTTTAAGTTTAGAATTCGACTAACACAAGGCCTTATGCCTCCACTGCTTCCTTAATTCAACTAAGTACACTATCGATTATGATTTCTGTTATCCCGCCTTTTGGCAAGACTGTGACACCAAGAAATTAACTGAAACCGAAGACAATTCATCTCGAAGATCAGTTATACACAGGTCTACTATGGATACTGGTAAACTTTGCCCAAGTTCGGATCGAGCTACAATCGAGAAGATATGACAACCAAAGCTACAGAACCCAAAGTTTCGAATTTCAAGTCAATCTAAATTTGTATGCCCAAGATACTGATCGATCAAGTCTCACGTGAAACGCCTCAGTTTTGTATCCATCAAGCATCCATAGTTTCATATTGATCATGCCTACTCTACTTCGTATCCACCTTGCTTGATTCTATTTCTTATCTATCGCGCTTACTCCACTTTATATCCATCACATTTACACCGCTTCGTATCCATCTACTGAAGCCAATTCATATTGATTCCCACTGCACAGTTCGTATCGATGGACCAATGATCGATACGATTGAGCCACTGAACGATCGATATGAAGTACATCTTTTATCAATACAAAATAAGCCAAACACCATTGATATGAAGCAACTACATGTAATCGATATGAAACATCCCCTAAATCATCGATATGAAATGGCCTCAAGCATCGATACGAAATGAAGTTGAGGGCACCAATACGAAAGGAATACACCAGGTCTATACGAACAAAGCATGTAAAAGTGGAAGATTTGATAACTCGGCACGAAAAGTGGATCGATCCTAAAATATTACGCCATGTCACCTGATCGATATGAACCAGAAGCGATACGAAGCCATCGATACGAACTCGGTAGTGTTTTGTAAATGCAAACTTGGATCGATCATAACTCAAAATCTACAAGTCCAAATGCTACCAAATTTTCATGAGAGCTTGCATACCACCTCTACTTGGTCTTTGATCTATGTTAACCCAAATGGAGCCATTTTGGATTGATACAAAATTCATACGTATCGATCTAGAATCGATCCAAATCTACCTTTAATCGATCTGGTGGGCCCTCCCACATGAAAGGAGGAGTCTTACGAGGTTTGAGCTAGATATTTTCAACCTACACCTATAAATACTGGTCTTAGGCCTTCATAAAATGGACTTTGGACTCTTCTATGCCAATAGTCTGCCAAAATCTCCATTGTATCTTGAGTGTACTATTGTAATCAGTTGTAACCATCAAGAATCATCAATGAAACAACAAAATTTCCATAGTGGACACAGTCTACAACGCCGAACCACTTTAAATCGCTGTGTTCTTATGCTTCTATTTGTCTATTTTTGGCGTATTTGTTAGATTAATCTTATTTTTTATTTATATTCTTCACTTTAATCACTTTAATACATCCGAAAAGTGTTGTGTTCAATTTTGGTACAAACACTTTGGCGCTTTCATTGAGAAAACCCAGCTTTTCTCCTACTCTTTGGATCTACTACCGTCGTTGGATTGCAAGAATCTAAGGAGAAGTTATCCCACCTTTTAGCAAGGCCATGATATCAAAAGATTAACTGTAAACAAAAGACGGTTCGTCCCGAAGGATCAGTCGTACGCAGGTCCACTATGGATATCGATGAATTTTGTCCGAGACCAGATCGAGCTACAATTGACAAGACATGACAAACAAAGCTATGAAAGCCAAGGTTCCAATTTTTGAGTTAATCCGAGTTCGTATGCTCAAGATATGATCGATACAAGTCAAGGAAACCAACTCGTTCACATCCATCATTTCGTATCGATCAGGCCACAATCCATCTCTTCGCATCGGTCGATTTTGTATCCATCACATACCTATCTATTTGTGTCCATCATCATGCAGCTGTCCTATTCGTATCCATCAAAAGCTATCATGTTCGTATCCATCGAAGACTGTTCTGTTCGTGTCCATCGAAGACTGTCCAGTTCATATCCATCGAAGATTGTCTTGTTCGTATCCATCGAAGACGGTCTATTCCATCAACGAAAGTGCGAGTGTCTAGTTTGTATTGATTAAGTCAATGCAATCGATCGATACGAACAGAACAATGCAACCAATCGATGAGAACAAGGCGGTGCAAAAGATCGATAAGAACAGAATGGTTAAGATCGATACGAACAAGCGAATACCTTGGAATGACTTGGTCAATTCAGCATCGAAAGTGGATCAATCCAAGAATTTAGCGCCACATCAACATGTAGACACGTGCTTGGATCGATGCGAACAGAGCGATGCAAAAGGATCGATATGAACCAAACAGCCTACCGAAAACTCAAATTTGCATCGATCATATCTCACAATCTACAAATCCAAATGCTTTGAAATTTTCGCTGGAGCTTACGTACAACCTAAAGAATGTTCGTGCTCGATTTCGACTCAATTGGGCAAAATCTTGATCGATACGAAATTCATTCGTATCGATCACGGATTGAGTCAAAATCACATGGGATCGATCACGTGGGCCCACACACATGCTAGAAGAGGTCTCCTGAGATCTGAGTGAGATATTTGCAGCCTATGCCTATAAGTAGCATTCTAGAGCCTACATAAAAGGGACTTTTGGCTCTTCTACGTCCAGACTCCGTCGGATTCATCATTGTACTCGGATTTGTTGTTGTAATCAGTTGTAACTCGTTGTAATTAGCAAGCAAACTTCAGTAAAATTACCAACTTCAAAGTGGACGTAGGCCGGATTGCCAAACCACTATAAACTCTGTGTTCTTTACCGCTTTCGTCAAAATTTTCTGAGTGTTCTTCATTTTTAATTCTCTACATACTTGTTATTTGTGATCTTTGATTGTGAACTGGTGCTTTCATTGGCAATTGGGTGTTTGTGACCAATTTTGACGCAAACAGGAGAAGATCTAGATCTCAAATCTAGTAGTTCTGCCATCCTATTTAGATTGCATCAAATCTAGTAAGGAGCTACATCTTTCACCATGGTTCCCACTAGGACCGCCTCCACCGCTGCAGATCAGGAAGGATGAGATGGAAAAAACCCTGCACAGCTATCCACAATAGGTAAGAATTCAACCGGACCTTCAGATTCACAAGGCCCTGTTACTAAGGAGGAGTTCTAGATGTTGATGCAAGAACTGATCAAAGCCGCCAACAGCTTACCCAACAGATTCGTGCTAAAACGGAGTTAACCAATCGGCTGAATCAGGAAAGATGAAGGAGATCCAGAAGAGATCAAGCTTCCTACTCATCCACCGAAAGCTCAGCTTCCTCCAATTACAATCACAGATCTACACATCCACGGCTAGATGGAAGCTATGCGCAATCTCCTGGGAATCAGCGCACTTTGAAACTTGGACAAGCGGGAGCTGGTCCATGTGCAGACCCTCCTCTTGAGGAGGGACAATTCCTTATCACGCTGCTGATGGCTATGCTACCGCCGTCGCCATAGACTTGGAAGCCGATAATCAGAACCGAGCATATCCGAACCTTCGTTAACAAGATTGTACTCCTGAACCCTATGTGCCTAAAGACCTCAAGCCAAGGAGGCGAGGCATGGACCGTCGAGCGTGCCTGGGTCATCCTCGCATTGTGGAACCCGACCACACCTTGGCCCAGAATGCTCAAAATATCCAAATGTCGGACATTCCAACCATGATCCGTCTGATGATCCATGAAAGTCAAGGCCTCATCAGTTACGATTGGGGAATCTTTTGACCATTCACTGATGACATCTGCTATGCTGGACCACCTCCTCGATTCAGGATGCCAACTTTGCCTGTTTATGAATGGAGCTCAGATCCTAATCAGCACATCCTAAAGTGTGAATGGCTCATGAACGCCGCTCGAGTTGACAATGCAGTTAAATGTAGAAGCTTTCCTATTTCCCTAGGGGATATCACAACCGTGTGGTTTACTCTTTTACCACCTCGATCCATCTCATGCTTTTATCAGTTGGCAATCTAGTTTGTCGAACAATTTCTTATGTAAGTCATAAGGCCAAAAGATGTTAACATCTTATCCAAAGTCACTCAAACTCCAGGAGAGATATTCAAACATTATTTAGAAAGGTTTTACACTGCCTATGCCGAGGTCCGCAATCCAAAGGACAATTGAATCTTGATGTCATTGACTAAGGGAATCGACCCCAATTTCGAATTTGGCGATTGATTGGCTGGGAAGCCACCCGCATCGTTGGATCGTTTCTATGCTAAGGCAGTCCAGTTCTTGAGAAAAGAAGATGCCATACGATCTAGGAAGCATGTCGATGTGCGTCTCAGTGTCAAAGAAATTCGAAGTAATGTTGCCATGAAACAGACCGGTGAGAGTTTTGGTAAAGTGTAGCTGAATATACAGAATAAGCAGAATCAATAGAAAGGTGATGGAGGTCAGGGTAAGAAGCGAGATTAAAATTGAGAACCATGACATAGAGCTCCGATGTTTGACCAATATACCCTATTGAATACATCCCAAGAGAATGTTTATTTTTAGACCTGTAATACTGGCCAATATAAGAAGCCTGATCCGAGCAGTCGTCCGAAAAGCAAATTCAATCTGGGAAATTTTATAGATTCCATGATTGCTATGGTCACAATACTAATGAGTGTCACCATTTATAGGATATTATTGAGAAGTTAATATGAGAGAGGAAGTTGGAGCAATTTTTTCGAGTTTCGCAGGCAAGAGGTGTGGGCCCATCGAACCAGAATCAAGTTCAGAATCAGGCTAGACCGAACGAGCGTTCTTGTGGGAGGTTGGTGGTCCTCATCCAGTGGATTGGAACTGGAGGGAAATAAAGTCGTATGCCAGTTCGATTAGGTATGCGGACTTCGAGTGTTGCAGTAACATTGATGATGGGGTCCAGTGAAATAATTGAAAACGATAACAGACGACATCATTTTCCGAGATAAAGATGTCGATAGGGTCGAAGCCCCCACTATCGATCCACTGGTCATATCAGCTCAAATAGGTCCTTCTTGGATGAAGAGGATCTTGGTAGATAGTGAAAGCTCCGTAAATATTCTTTTCAAATGAGCTTACGACCAAATGAAAATGAAAGCGAAGGACTTAAAGCTGTGTCAGTCTCGCATACACGACTTCAATGGAACTGCAACTATACCTACTAGGATGGTGGAGTTACCAGTGAAGTTGGGAATCGAAGATCGCCGGCAAGTCCGGATGTTACAGTTCATTGTGCTGGATATTAAATTCACCGTATAATGCTTTCTTGGGCCAACCGGCCCTGGCTGAATTCAAGGAAGCTATTGCCCCTTGGTTTTTAACTCTTAAGCTCCCCATAGACAATGGGGTTAGAGTTGTTCACGGAGATCAGGCAGCCGGACGCGTCTATTATGTTGCTGAGCCACGTGAGGCGTAGTGGAAAGAGAACGGTAAGGACGTAGAGGAATATCTCTACATCCATTTCAGTTAGAATTGATAGCTAATACCTGGGCCTAGGCCAGGGCGTCATAAGTAATTCCTAAAAGATCTTGATCCGAGAGATGATGATAATGAAGTGGAAGTCAAAGACAGTTAGGCTTCCCCAAAAGAGTTGACGATCGATGATGATGATAACTGTAGAATGTTAAAGGTCAGATCTTAGCTAAGCCAAAAGATGAGAGAGGAAATGGTTGAATTCTTTGGGTAAACCTTAACGTGTTTGCCTGGATACCCTCAGACATGTGTGGGATCTCATCGGACATCACGAGCCATACATTGAGTATTGACCCATGGCATGTCCAGATCAAATAGAAAAGGCACGTTATGGATCCACAGAGATCTGCCATCCTAAAAAAAGAGGTGGATAAACTCAACTTGAACAGGCTTATTCGAGATGCATTATATCCAGAATGGGTGTCCAACCCAGTGCTTGTCAGAAAACCTAACGGGAAATTGAGAACTTGTGTGGACTACTCAAAGCTAAATAAAGTATGCCCTATAGGCAGCTATCCACTTCCCAAAATTGATCAGCTTGTAGATTCAACGGCCATACATGAGATTTTTTCTTTTATGGATGTGTATTTCGGCTGCAATCAGATACCGATGCACCTACCTGATTTGGAGCAAACCAGCTTTTTCACCGATCTAGGACTCTATTGCTATAAAGTGATGTTGTTCGGACTTAAGAACACTAGAGCAACTTACCAATGGCTTGTCAATCGAATGTTCACCATCTAGATTGGGAAAACTATGGAGGCATAGGTGGACAATATACTTGTGAAGTTGCAACTCTCCATTAATCATGTCAAAGACTTGGAAACAATGTTCAACATCCTCCGAGAGTACCGAATGAAGCTCAACCCGTTGAAGTGTCACTTCGGGGTGGCATCCAGAAAGTTCCTTGGATTCATTATCAATGGTCAGGGCATAGAAGCCAATCCTAAAAAGATTTGGCTAATTTGAAATCTCGAGACTCCCAGAACTATAAAGCAAGCACAAAGTCTCAACAGGAAGGTGGCAGCATTGAGCAGATTCATCTCTAAATCCACCGACAAATGCATTCCCTTCTTTGATCTGATCAGGAAAGGAAAGCGAAACTTTGAATGGACTGGGGAGTGTGAAGGAAGATTTCGGGCACTAGTTCAACATCTGGCAATGCTACCTATTTTTCCAAAGCCGATTGATCATGAGAGGCTATACATCTAGTTGGAAGTTTTAGCAAACACAATCAGGGCCGCATTAATTCGGGAAGAGGATCGAATATAATGACCAGTCTATTACGTTAGCAAGCGATTGACCGAGGTAGAGAGGAACTATCTGAAGTTGGAAATCTAGCTTACTTCCTCGTCATTGCCTCGAGAAAGCTCCATCCTTACTTCCAAGCCCATCCGATCATAGTCGACACCGACTAGCCGTTACGACAGGTCCTCACGTGGCCTAAGACGTGTAGTAAGTTACTCAAATGGAACATCGAACTGAGTCAGTTTAACATCACTTACACCACAAGGCAAACCATCCAAGGATAAGTTCTGGCGGACTTCATTGCTGAATTTACTATCCCAAAGGACTTGCCCGAAACCAGCGAATCTCCAAAATACATATGGAAGCTATACACAAATGGCGCATTGAACAACCGCTGCTCAGGCACTGGAGTTGTACTTGAAACTCCAGAAGGTTGATCCACATGTTATGTTTTGAAGTTCGATTTCCATGCGACTAATAATGAGGCCGAGTATGAAGCTTTACCACGTGACTCAGGCTCGCCAGAGATTTGAGAATTATTGCTATGGAGATTTACTGCGATTCATAATTGGTCGTATGCCAAGTGCGAAGAGAATACCAAGCTAAAGACCTGAGCCTGGATGCTTACCTCGCTCAGGTCCATGAAGTATTGAATCGGTTCGACTCTTATGCCATCTACTGCATACCCCAAGAGTGCAATCAAAAGGCCGATTCTTTGGCAAAACTGGCCAGCACCGGTGAAGTACAGCAAATAGAACTCGTCCCTGATGAGACACTTACCTCTTCGAGTATCGATCAGATAGAGACAGACTGGGTGCATGAAGCCACACCTGAGAAGAAGTTATGGATGAACCCTTTCAGAAATTATCTGGAGCATGGAACTTTGCTGGAGCATAGGAGTGAGAAAATACAAGTTCTTCGCAGAGCTTCATGATTCATTATCCAAAATGGAGTCATGTACAGGAGAGGATACTCTATTCCTTTACTCCGGTGTATCGCCCATGATGAAATCAAATGATTGTTACATGACGTGCACGAGGGAGAATGTGGCGATCACACTGGAGGGTAAGCCCTTCTAAGAAGATACTCCAATATAGATATTATTGGCCAATTATGAATCGGGATGCATTAGACTATGCCAAGAAATGTGATAGATGTCAGAAATATTCCCGGATTCCCAAAGCCCCGCCTACCGAAATCACTCAAATGGTCAGTCCATAGCCATTTGCCATATGTGGCATCGATATAATTAGGTCTCTACCTCTGGATAAAGGTGGCGCGAAGTATGCCATCATTGTAGCAAATGGGTGGAAACCAAGCCCCTCACCACAATCATGATGAAGAAAGTAATTAACTTTGTGGCACGCAACATTGTCTGTCGATTTGGCCTTCCACATACCATTATCACCGACAACGGAGCCCAATTCGATAGTGTCGAGTCCAAAAACTTCTATCAACGTTTCCACATTCAAATGAAGTTCTCAGTAGTTGCTCACTCTCAATCGAATGGACAGATCGAAGCTGTTAATAAAGTTATCAAATCCACTCTGAAGAAATGACCGAAGAAGGCCAGAGGAAAGTGGGTCGATGAGCTTCCTATGGCCCTATGGGCATATCGAACGACCCATAAGTCTGCAACCGACCACACTCCATTTTCACTTTCCTACGCCTCAGAAGCCGTCGTTCCGGTCGAGTTTGAAGTACCATCTCATCGTGTGACTTACTATGATCCAAAGACAAATGCCATATTGCTTGCCGAATCTCTGGACTTATTAGATGAGAAGCGTGAAGAGGTTGATTTGAAGGCAGCCGCGTACCAGAGTCTAGTCGCCCGATTATACATTGCTATGGTCCGACCTAGAACCTTTGAACTTGGAAATCTCGTGCTTAAGAGAATCTATTCGGTCCCTTTGCACATGAAGCCAACATGGAAAGGGTCGTATGTTATTGAACGGAGACTTGGAGACGACACATTCAAATTATCGATTGTTGATGGTCTTACTTTGTCGAGATCATGGAACAGCAAGAGTCTCCATCGCTACTACACCTAACAGGCTTTGTTTCTTCATTTCGTCTGCTTTCCATTTGCAATTTGTTTATGCATTCTGAAATTTGAACTTGTAATAAGGCAACTGACTTTGCCATTCTTTCTTATTTCAGCAATAAAATGCAACCTCTTCGAGCTAGAGTAGTGATTTTTGAAATGTGTCATGCGACCATCATAATGCATAGAGAGTTAAGTTCCATCCTACGGTGGGACTTATTCAAAAAGGGAGTGACTGTGATACGATTGGTCACTCGTTAACTGAAACCCTAAGCTCGGGGGCAAGCTACCATAAAAAAGCAAAGAGTGCAAGAAGGAGTATAAACTTAAAATCCAAAATGCGGGCTCAAAGATGGTGGATCCGTCTACCCACAACCTCACCCATTTGCGATCTAAACTCAAGGAGGATGGATCTATCCATCTACGACTTTACTTGTTTACTCAGGGTGGATGTGACCCAACCATCCATGATCCTAATCAATTTATCGTTCCCAGAGTGCGAACGATATCTTGAAACTTAAAACAGATGTGATCGATCATCTGTTAACTAACTCCAGATTCCCAGAGCGCGAACTGGAGTATAAACATTAAAATGGGTGTGAATGACCACCCATCAACTAACTCTAAGTCCACATAGTGTGGACTGGAGTATAAACATCAATCAAGGATGAAACGACCGCCCGCAAGACAACTCTAAGTCCCCATAGAGCGGACCTGAGTATTAATAGAAATTAGGTGTGACTAACCACCCACAAATCAACCCAGGTCCCCAGAGTGCAGACGGAATTTCAACTATTAAGAAGGGTGTTACTGACCACCCATGAAACAACTAAAGTCCCCGGAGCATGGTCGTAACTTTAAACATCAAGCAGGCGTGACTAATTACTAGCATAAGTTCGATCCTAGAGTGTAGATGCCATTTTCAATACATGAGCGTGTGTGATCCGACCACTCGAACTCATCTCACAACAACTAAGTTCCGGCTGAGTAAAACTAAAAGTGTCGAAGACAAAAAAGCAACAATCATCCGACCACTTCAACTCATCCCCAAGATTGGAGGCATAACTCGAGCACTGGCTATTGCTTGAGATAGTACAAAATTTAAACTCGACTTAATGTTTGGTTATGGCTCGGAGCCATGACTCCAAGACTTAGCTGCTGAACACATGTCCTATCCAAAGATTAAAGCTTCACTAGTGTAATTCAAATGCTGAAACACTTAAGCAAATAAACTTGGAGTTATACTAAAAACAAAAAGGCGATTTTATTTCATCTATTCTTTGAAAACAAAATAAGTACAAAAAAGTTCCAAAAATTCCTATTAGCAGGGGCCGAACCAACATCTATACATGGCCTACAGAAAGAAAAAGAAAAATTCATACTTATCTGCCAAAACAGGACACCCAGAGACATGCCTACTCCTTATGTTTCTTCATCTTCTTCTTCCCTTTTGGTGTCGATCCACTAGAGATACCACTGTGGTGCCCTTTCGAACTACCCATTTGGTCCTTTGCCGGGTGAAGTATAGTAGTCTCCTCCTTCGAACTCACGAGAATTATGATACTTTCAAAATGCATGGTAGGAGGAACGGGGGCACTTTCTATATGAGAAGACATAGGGGGTACACCTGTGTCGATAATTGTACCGTCGGAGAGATCATACGTAAATGGCCAGGCCAAAACCTGCCATACCACCTCCAATACTACTACTCAGCACGACATTTGCCATCTCGGCACTGATCTCCACCATTATTGCCTCATCATGAGCTGCTTGAGTGTTTGCTAGGATGCTGCCAGCTGGGGTCGAAGAGCTGGCTGTGAACACACTTTCATCCATGACAAAAGGCAAGTCAGTAAGTGATCGCTCTAAGGACCGAGGAGTTCTTCCAACATTTGTTCGTTGAAGATAAAAGTAGTCTCATGAACTTCCCCAGTCGAAATGGCAGTTGTGGTGGTGGTCCCCTTCGTCATGATGGCCTCCTATTCTTGGTGGTTCTCTTGGGTTGTAGAGGGCATGGCCGGTGCAGCTTCTATAACTGAATGAAGATAACAAAAAATGTTAGTGACATCTCCTGATAATGCTCCAGACTTTGAATAAATTCTAGAAGTGCTCAGAATACCTTCCTCAGAATGGCTCGCGGGTGGAGCCGAAGCACCTTCAAAGGCATGCTCACAAATTGAAGTCAAGTGTGGTTGATCGGGATCATAAGCTAGAACAGGTGGAGGATCAACTCTAGAAATAGGCTCAGGTTGGGTTGACACATGTATTTTAGAACTTGCATCATAGTGCTCAACACAGGAACCCTCTCCAACCTCTGGGTGCTGAGTGATAAGTTTCTCTTTCTCAAATGTGACGATGGCCTCATGGAGAACTCTCCTCTCATCTTCAGTTAGCACCCGATTCTCCAAGTCAAACTCATCGATGGATATAGTGTGGTGTTCAGCCTTCTCATCATCCACCAAGCGGCCATAGGCATTATGCAAATGAGTCGGTTAGTTGATGAGCTAGCTCAAGCCATGGTATTTCAAGTCATTGGCGTTTTAAGTGATCAGAAGGTCTTTCTTATCACCTTCTAACTTAGCCTTCGCTGCTCCAACTTCGGCTTAGATTCTAGCCTCAGCTTCATGGACCTTCAAAACTGTCGCACCCCTCATCCTTAAGCTCCACAGTCTGATCATATGCCTCCTGAGTAGCCTTATTAGCATCGTCCCTTTCTTTGACGACCTCGGTGAACTTCGCCTTAAGCTCTTTAAGCTCTTTGAGCGCGTTATCTCTCTCGACTGTGACGGTGGCATTCCTGTGGCCCATATCATCGACCATTTTTAGGTGCTCTTTCCTCATCTGCTCCATCTTCTTGTTAGCCTCATTGAATTTCTTCAAGGCCTCCATTTATGGATTCCTCAAAATGTCATTCTCATTGGTGAGCACTTGAACTATGTGATCCTTGTAAGCAAGATCTTTTTGCAGCAGTCCAATTGTTTTCGCTCGATCGAATGCCACCTCCAAGGCCTTTTCTGCAGTTTTCTTCCATTTACGGTATTGGCTATATATGTCATATACATAGTCGTGCACCATTTTCTCCGCCTCTTCCAGAATTAACCTTATGTTTAAGGGGGTAGTGAAAGTCGTCAAAACAAATATGAGGGAAATCTTCCTTTAGCTTAGCTATTTGAGCGGCTTCCTCCTCTGTAGGCTCATAACCGCAAATGTAGTAACAATAAGAGCATCCGCCCCAGTTCTATGGCACTGCTCGCCAAGCCTTGAAGTTTGTGATGGCACTGGCTAGCGCGAAGTTTCAGCAGTGTGTGTTTCAAAACTGGAGGGTGGCAAGGGAACTTTAGGTAGAGGAGAGCGCGATAGGGAGCAGCGCCTATCTCGCCTCTCTCTTTCCCTCTCTCTCTTTCTATCTCTCTCTCCCTGTCTCTCTCCCTATCATAGCGATCCCTATCTTGACTAGAGTAGCAGCGATCGTAATCGGACTTGTGCCTGTGGGACTCTTGGTATGAACTGGAAGATTGACGTGCGACATGAAGGCTGCTGATCATGGATCCCTTCTTCGACATTGCATCTGTAAAGTGAAAAATGAAACAGAGTTAGCTATCTTCGGAGATTGAACAACTAGTGAATATGAGTTGTGTGGTGCTGTGAAACATGTGCATGCATGTGTAAACCCCCCAACAAATCGGTTGTAGCAGTCGTACTCGGAGGGGTTGGCTCTCCTAAATCTAAGGCACTTTGAAGCCCCTCTTATCTGGTATCTTGGTGAAGAGACACGTCATTTGGAATGGGAATATCTGCATATCCCTCGAAAGGACTATCTATTTGTGAAGAGGGAGCCTCTAAAATTACAACAGCCGTTGCTAGCAAAGACATTACATTAGACTTGCGTCTCGGAGCTTTGTGGGCAATGGCCTTGCCTTTACTTATCCTATTTGAATGTTGATGATTTTTTAAACGCCCAGGTACGGGTTCATCTCCATCGGGCATATTCTCATCGTCACCTTGCTCGGTGATCATTATTCTAGGAACTCTCCTTCTGACTTTCCTCGCTGGAGCCGTCCTGAGAAATCCTTCAAGCCCGATGCTTTGATCTCTATCGGTTAGCCCAACGACCCTTAGATTTTCATCTATGAGGACCTCATCGATATCTCTACACTCGATAGGAACCTCTTGAAGGACCCTTACAATCTCCTAAAACCGAGCCCCTTCAGGCCACAGAATCGAAGCTGTGAAAGAAAAGAAGTGTTAAACTCTAAAATCGAGTACTATTATCTAGTTAATCGGCATAGAAGTTGAAGCACTTATGTCTGGCTAACCACCATTTGGCAAACCCCGATGGGCACCCAATAAAGAACCATTTGGTCTTAAAATAGCTAAGCTTGGTCTAGGCCCCGCTCACGACATGACAGTTCCTAATTGCTTCTAAGAAAGTGAAGGAAGGATTATCTTCTTGGCTTTTTATATTGAACAAGTATCTGACTTCTTTTGGTGTTGGGGGTTGGAAGAGATTCTCCATGAAGATGGTGAATAAGCTCTTCAGCAAAGCATACCCATTCAGGTGCAGCTGTGACGGGGCAATCTTTAAATAGAACAACACTTATCGGATGTATTGACTAAATAGAGGGAGTGCCTCGGATACACATGAGCATCTATTGTAGGCTGTGTACCCTTCCAAGGGAGTATGGGCTCTATCTTCTGCCTGGCAATAAGACATTATCCCTTGACAACCCATGCCTTGAAAAAGTCCTTCCTAACACGTCTTCAGATATATTGGAGGGAACATAATCTTGCAGATGTGCGATGAAAACTACTCCTGGTAGCTCATCCGAGCAGGACTAACAGCTTCGGCTGCGATAGCCGGCATCTCGATTACAGGAAGAGGTAGACTTAGGACTTCTTGCGATTATGAAATTCCAGGTACCATATCTATTCAAATCAGCAAAAATCACCGTTCGACGACAATAAACCTGTATTTACCCCAGTGTGAAGTGCATGAATGTGTTGTGCAATTCAGTGCTACAAATTACTTAAGAGATTCTATGGAATTTAAAAGATGTTTGAACAACAAGACTTCAAAATTCAACCGAGGGACCGTCATCGTTGACCTTCACAACCGCACCATCCAGACTTCGAAGATCAATCCGGGTTAAAGTTCGTCAAATTTTTTCAAGTTACAGTTGCATCGACAAGCTTCGAAGGGCAGTCAAATATGCAGTGAAACAGTTAAGTCAAATTATGCAAGGCGGAAGCTCGTTGTTGTCGAATTCTCGAGTGTGCAAAAAGTTTCCAATTGATCAAGGTTCAGATGTGGATCGATCCCCAGAGAGCTGATTTTGTATCGATCTTGGGATACCTCACTTTGTATCAATCACTGAAGAGATAGCTCGTATCGATCCCAATTTTCCATTTCATATCGATGTTTAGCGGTGCCTTCGTATCAATCGACAAGCTCGAGTTTTTATATCGATCACTTCCAAAGTATATGGACTCCCTTCATAGATTGATGCTAAACCACCCCCTCCATCGATACGAAACTCCTTTTCCTTCAAATCGATATGAAACTCTTTTACCACACTTAATCGATACGTATGAATCTACCATATCTGTCTGCTCTCCTTCTTATCTAGATGGCTCGAATTCCTTTTTAACCTTCCATGACCTTGCTCCGACCATCTGTGGCCTCCTATTCACCAGAATCGGCCAAGGATACAAGTGGAAAGACACGAGAGTTCAAATCTCATCATTTTACGTTGATTTAGTTCATTGATTTACCTAATTTAAACAATTATATGGATTGATTAACTCGAAGGCAAAAGGCAGTTAAAATTTCTTTTAACTTGGAGCGATACGAAAGCGAGGCCGTAGGAAGAATAAATAAGTGAAAGAGTCTTCTAAGTACAAAAAGCCTTTATATATGGGTCGACCCAAATAAAGTATCGATTCGTCTCCCAGTTAAAATGACCAGTCAAGAACGGTCTACGATTAATTGATACTTCGTATCCTTCTACGCCATCCATACAAAACTTCCATCGTATCCATCCACATCATATTCAAGATGAAGCTTTTCGTATCCATCAAGCTATCGATATGAAACACGAAGCAAAGACTTATTTGAACTGTTCGACCCATCAGAGATTCACTGATACGAAATGGCAACTTTATATCCATTGCTTTGAAGCCAACAGAAATTCATATCCACTGATATGAAATATTTTGAAAGGCCAACTAATTCGTATCGACCATCGTCGATACAAAGATAATTTTTCAACTTCTCGAATCGATCCAGGAGAGGATCGATATGAAGGAGTACACTTAAACGACCATCAAGCATTATTATAACTCAGATATAACATCGATCCAGGAGAGGACCGATACGAAAATCGATTCAAAAAAAAGAACTGGAGAACTACTCGTGAACGTGCAAACATTAACGGAAGTCAGGTTAACATACGTTCATACATGGTGAACAGACGTTCAGTTTATAAAATTGATAGGAATTGAATGCTCACCTGCTATTACAACGATGAGCATTAGATATGCTCGACTTAGTTACAACACTGCACCATACGATCACCGGCAGTCAACAATTCAGTAATTATGTTATCGAGAATCAATCTAAGGTTACATCTTTTGACAAAAAGACAACTATTTAACGAATTAGATAGAACGTTTCAAACCGAAGATTGTAGTTTTTCAAAGCATGTCATGTCTACACAAGACGTATTTTTGGGGAAAAAATGTTATCTCGCCTTTTGGCAAGACCGTGACACTAAGAAATTAACTGAAAACCGAAGACAGTTCATCCAGAAGACCGGTTATACATGGGTCCACTATAGATACCGGTAATTTTTTTCCAAGTCCGGATCAAGCTATAATTGATATTATATAACAAGAAAAGCTACGGAAGCCAATATTTCAAATTTCAAGTCAATCAGAGTTTATATGCCCAAGATATTGATCGATGAAGTCTCAAGTGAAACACCTCAGTTTCGTATCCATCATGCATCCATCGGTTCATATCCATCACGCCTACTTCACTTCATATCCACCTTGCTTAATTCTATTTCGTATCCATCATGCTTACTCCATTTCGTATCCATCACATTTACTCCACTTCATATCCATCAACTGAAGTCAGTTCGTATCAATTCCAACTACACAGTTCGTATGACAACCAACGATCGATCACCGAACAATCGATATGAAGTAACATCTTCTATCCATACGGAAAAGAGAAACACCATCGATACGAAAGCAGCTACATGTAATCTATACGAAACATCCCCGAGTCATCGATACGAAGCAGCCTCGAGTATCGATACAAAATGAAGTTAAGGGCATCAATACGAATGGAATACACCAGGTCGATATGAACAAAGCATGTAAAAGTTGAAGACTTGGTCACTCGACATGAAAGGTGGATCGATCCTAAAATATAGCACCACGTTACTTGATCGATACGAACCAGAAACGATATGAAGCCATCGATATGAATTGTATCAATACGAACTTGGCTATATTTTGAAAATTCAAACTTGGATCGATCATAACTCGAAATCTATAAGTCCAAATGCTACCAAATTTTCACAAGAGTTTGCGTACCACCTCTACTTGGTCTCTGATTGATCTCAACCCAAATGGAGCCGTTTTAGATAGATACGATATTCATATGTATCGATTAGTGATCGATCCCAATCCACCTTGGATCAATTTGGTGGGCCCTCCCGCGTGAGAGAAGGAGGCTTCCGAGGTTTGAGCTGGATATTTTCAGCCTATACCTATAAATAGCGGTCCCAGGCCTTCAAAAAATGGACTTTCGACTCTTCTACGCTAATACTCTGTCGAATGTCCATCGTATCTTGAGTGTACTATTGCAACCAGTTATAACCAGCGCGAATCATCAATAAAACAGCAAATTTTCCATAGTGAACATATGCTACAATGCTGAACCACTCTAAATCTCTATGTTCTTATACTTCTATTTGTCTATTTTTGGCGTGTTTGTTAAATTAACCTACGTTTTCATTTATATTCTTCATTTTAATCTCTTCAATTACGTTCGAAGAGTGTTGTGCCTAATTTTGGTACGAACAATTTCCATTTCAACCCAACATCTCTGCTTTAATATTTTGGTTGCCACATTCGGCCTTATGCCTACTTCGCTTTCGTTTACAATTTCCACTTCAAGCCTAACACCAGCGTTTTTGTATTTTGGTTGCCACATTAGGCCATACACTAATATTATGATTTCAGTTGCCACCAAGGCCTTACACCTATGCTTTCATTGGGGATGTCACTAAAGCTTGCTCCTTCGCCTTTGGTTCTTAACTACCATATTAGGCCTTACGCCATCTATTGAGCATCGCTTGCCTATTTAACTAGTCATTTGTTGATGTTTTCACTTAACTGTTCATTAAAATCCATTACCATATTATCAATTTATCGTTAATGCTCTAAGTACTAGTTTCAGCCATCCTAAGCCCTAGCATAAATTCCGTCTTTCAGAAGTCGATTATTTCTAGTTTCAAATCTTAGTGAGAGCTAAATTACCCTTGACAAGCGCTACCCTCGATCTCGAATTGGAAGCCTATCATAGTTGATTTTTTATTTGTAACTTAAGGAATTTGAACCCTAGATCTCAGATATCACCTTCTCTACCTATAGTTCCACATTTACCCTTGTCTCCCTTTGACGTTCAGTTAATACCTTTGGCGTTCGGTGTAATAACCTACATCTTTAGACACACCAATCCAAAGCCCAAGATGGCATTTGAATTCGGGTCATGCCAAGAAATATGAGTTGTTAAGTTTTTTTGGTTGGCTTGATATAGAAACAAATATAATTTTAAAGCATTCTACACTTTCAAATCTCACAGTGGAAGGAAATACAATATAAGTACTGAAAATAACTATAACGACCAAGAATTTGATCTTTAAAATATACTATTTAAAGCGATTTAAATATAAAATATGTAAGGTTATATGATTCGAATAATATTAGATAGGATTTGAAAAGAGGAGTATGCACAAAAATAGTAACATTTGCCTTTAACGACAAAAGTGACAAAATGCTGATTTCCAAAAAATAAGTTTCAATGGTTAAATAAATTATTTTAATTTATTTATGAGTGTTTATATTTTTAAATAGTATTATAAAAATTTATTTTTATATTTGTTTTACATGAATAAATAGTTTAACTAAAACGTTAAAATGTGACCGTAAAACATTTTGTCGAAAAACGGCGTTTTGTCGATTAAAAGTTGTCACAACGTCGTCGCACCTTTATTTTATTATATAGGAACATATATTCAAATAGTATAAGTATTAATTAATTCACTAATCAATTTTCTTTTACTAAACATACTTAGAAAATTCTAGAATATAATTAAGAAAAAGTAAGAACAAAAGGACAAAAATGTCATTTCAAAGCATAAAGTAAACATCAAATCAAAGAATCATAATTATTACTTTCTTTACTTAATATCTAAGTGAAAATAACATAAAGTAATGATTTGAATATGATGTTAAGTGTTGCAAAAAATAAGGTTACTTAAGAAGTAAGTAAGGTTATATTGCTAATTTGGTAAAGGAATATTTTGGTAATTTACCACTTCATTTCTTTTTATATAAATACTAACTACTTTCTCACTTATTTTCACACTATTTCTACCTTCTTCTTCCTCCTCCTTGAAGCTCTCTTTAATGACTTCTTCATCTCTTCCATTTCCTTACTAACTTTTTCAAAATCATATCAAATCAACTCCAAACACCACCAAACTTTTCCAAAGACCTTAGGATACCATTAAAATATGGTTTAGTATCTAAGAAGTGAAGAAATGATGAAGGAAGGAGATTATCAAGGCAAGGTCGAACTAATTTGGGTGATTCCTATCCGAAAAATCAGGATTGGATTTGGGTGATTCCTATCCGAAAATCCCTTCAAACTAATTTTCAGAATAAAACATATTGAAGACAAAGATCATTGATGACAAAGATCTTCATGATGTAGGATTATTTGCCATTAGTCCTTGGAGATGAAATTTACCTATCTAAAGTGGCGGTGGTACTTTGTTATGAATATCCTCGATTTACAAGAGTATGATTTGAAGTTAAGAAAGAAATCTTTGATTTATATTTAATAAATTATTTGGGAATATTTTCCCTAAGCTAAAAGTTATAGCTTGAATATAAGAAATCTTTGATTAATATTTAATGAATGATTTGGAAAAAATTTCCTAAGTATAAGAGAAAATGATATGGAATTATTCTAGGATTTAAGAAAGTTTTTAATAAATCAAGTGATTTGATAAATGGGGCTTAATGGTTCCATATACTCTTGAACGAAAATGGAATAAATTGAAAATAATATATCTAAGAAAGATATTTGATTAGATAAAAGATGAAGTAATTGATTGATGATTGATATCCACTTATGAACTTAACATCTTTTTAAATCGATGATTGGCTTCGAAGGAACCGGAGTCGGATTTGGGTGATTCCTATCCGAAAACCACTTCGACCAATGTATACGCACGAATGTGAAGACTTATTAAGATGATAATTATTGAAGACCATGGTTCTTCATAGCGTGAGGACTGCTTGTTGAGCATGCTCTGGATAGCTCCAATTATAGAGTTATTTATAGCAGTGGTCTCCTCGTTGCGGAGATTTTTCGGATTGCAAGGACTACTCGCTACTAGTGGTAGTAGGAGAGTGCCTTCGATTTCGTTCAGTCCCAGAACAAACTTGTATGGAAGAATGTCTAACATTGCATTCCTGAGACACAACGTTTTACTTTTACAAATGTACATTTGCTTGGTGGCGGAGAAGGCAACTTCTCTTAGCTTAACACCCTTCTCTGAGACATACGAGCTCAAAGGTTGTATGCTTGTGGGAGCCAAATAGTGATCAAAGGAATGGAAGTGTGGCATTCAAAGTGGAACCTGTTATGATCAAAGCGTGGTTTTGTATGAAAATCGTGGCTTTGAAGAAATTGAGCGTAGCCTCGCGAGCCTCACACCCCGGTTATCATGGGATACTATATGGTCTGACAGATGCAAATTCAGAATAAGTGAGTGTGCATGGTGGTATCAAATACATTTGTCCCTATGGGGGATATGTCTCTCAAGGCATTTATTGCCCCATTTGGATAAAGTCATTAGCTTGAGAAAAGCAGTGAACTACCTATTATCAGTTGTAGTATAGCAAGTATAGTTCCAAGTGACTAGTTTGAGAAAAGCTATAAAGGCATCGTGAGAACTATGTTTGTTATGCGTGGATCGGAGAAAAGGCCACTAGTGCCCTATCATGTTGGAAATCCATTCCTAATACGAGATTACGGTTTCGATTGTATTCACAAAATAGCTGTAATGACCTGCAAACATTTCAACTACCCCCTTTTTGGTATCATATATTCCATTCGGTATATCCATTGACCTAGTTCGGATATATTACCTTAGACTTAGTCCAGATATTAATACCTTATTTGAATATGTTTATTCGAAAAGTGTTTTCAAAAGAATGTCACTAAAAATAATATCAGGTGTATTTTGGTATGAAGTGTTTTGGTTATCATAAGGTAAAAACCCATCCGTTTTTATGTGTGGATGTGGTCTTATGAGATACCCTTCTTTTCAAAGGTTTTGATAACATCCTCATGATCTATACATTTTAAATTTCCAGTATCTCACGCTGGTTTATCAAGCCTGATCCACGTATTTTTAATACATGGGTCAGATCCGAGTAGTTTCAGGTTGAGTTGAAGACTGTTGGAGTTTCCAGAGGAGAGCTGGAGATCTTCGTCATCGTATGGACGTATTCGGTTATCTGCTACATCTATTGCATTTGTTTTTTTTCTTTATAGCATTTGTAAAGGCAGGAGTTATAACTGTCCGGGCTGAATCTAGGTTAGACTCTGATATTGTATTTTAAAATTTTCCGTTGCAAAGATTATTATCGAAATAATATATGTTATTCCATTCGTGTGAGATTCTATTCTGTCTTTATTTTCTTTCTACCCTTAATAATCCGTCTTTTTGTGCAATTTGAGTTTGACATGTGTGTTTTATTGTCGATTCAAAGGGTACGGAAAAACGGGCCATTACAATAACCCAATTAGATAGTTGTCTCAAAATAAACGGAGTCCATACAATAGCTGGGAAATAGTATCTCCAAATGATAATACAATGAAAGTTCGACTAATAAAATATAAGGTATATAAGTATAAGTAAATATATCTCTGAAGCACCAAATAGCCTCCTCCACGTGCCTTGTCCAAATCACTTCACCCATCACCTTGTCCTTCTATATTACATTTAAAGAAGGAGTTGAGGGGATCAGACAAGGTCTAGTGAGAGAATCATATCATCGATGGTATAGTGTTGACTAATAATTAAATTGCAGTTACAACCTATACAATCAAAGGATGTTCATTCGTGTTCGTGTACAAGATATAAGAAGTTATTGATTTACGCGCTATGTAGTAACCATCGCTAATATGCCTAAACCCAAATCAATCCACAAGAATTTCCACTGAAGGTTGGACATCCAAAAACTAAGTAGGCCTCGGAATATCCCTAGTATGCGGTCTTGATAATAAACAGCCTAACTATACATTGAGTGAACATTCTCAATAGTAAATTACTTAAACCGCATATACACACAGAGCATACATCCCAATGCCTGAGCATGCGCCAAGTATATAGCCGAGTGTAACGTTCTCAATAGCAATCATCTCCTATGCTATATATCATCAACCTGAAGCTAAAGAAGTCGTTTAACAATACGACTCCCCCATAGGTTCAACCACCTTACCTGGTCGTATAACCTTACTATTGTTGACATCTCCATCACCCTTCCTCGCTATCTAGCATGTTATAGAATGCGACTGAGTGCGGCACAGTAATGATAAGAGCATCTAGTTAGATACAATCACATACCTCATTGAGTGTCACATTAGGCATGCCATGAATTGTGAACCTAGGTACATCACCCATCCCGCTTGTTGCATAGCTCCATAGAGGTACATGAATCTGAAAGTCAAGAAACTGGAAACAAGTTTTGTCGATTCATTCTAATTGGCCTGCACCATGTCTAGGTTCAACCTAGGCTTGCTACAACCATTCAAATTTCTGAATGGCTTATTTTAGATGTCTAGCCCTAGTTCCAACATTTTAATTTCGATCCAAACGTTTGATTTCTTGTACACAGGCATTCAAATGTCTGAGCTTCTATTCAAACATTTGAATATAGGTTCAGATGTCCGAATCATGTAAAAATTAATTTTTTTCCTTTCTATTTCACACTATAAAAGAATCTAGACATCTGGTTCCTAATCCGGACGTTTGAGCTGGGTATATTTTGTCATTTTCGAAGTTTTCCTTTCAGCTCATCTTCTTTATTTTTTTCATCTTTGTTATAGACTTATGTATAGTTGAAAGGTTCAATTATCAACAAATATTTAAAATACAGTTTTGATCTTATTTCTATTCGATTCTTGTAGCTTATCTATTTGATTATATGCATGTATTCATCCATTTATTTACATATCTTCAGGCCTATTCAAAAATAGTATAACCAAAAGTAGGTGATTCGAGGAATATATATATATATATATATATATATATATATATTGATT
This sequence comes from Allium cepa, assembly GCA_030765085.1. Lineage (NCBI taxonomy): Eukaryota > Viridiplantae > Streptophyta > Magnoliopsida > Asparagales > Amaryllidaceae > Allium > Allium cepa. Next base: position 403,132,434 of record CM060940.1, on the reverse strand, counting down.
TACTTCTATTAATTCAAGCTTATGAGATAAACCAGATCTACATGTTTATAAGTAAATTCCATTAGTTTACCTTCCCTCCATGTTTCAATAATTTTATTGTTGAATTATCACATACGGTTTTTTTCATTATTTCTATCTGTATAGAATTCTAATTGAAATTACAAATTCAAATCCAAAAACCGTATGTTTAATTTTGGTAGATGTATAAAAGAAATTTAACTACTTGTTTTATGTCATAAGCACATCGTAACAGATCCACTCACCTTTTAAGCTTTCCCTCCTCTTTAACCTTGAAATCCCCTTTTGTAAGCCTCCTTTTCGAGATCTTAATCCCTTGATTTTTCTCCTCTCTCTCTCTCTTTTAATCTTATTTATTTTGTTTTTGATTTAGAAATTGGAGAAGGTGCTTTGAAAAATAGTATTTATATCAAGAAGTTTGGAGGAGGAGGAGGAAGAAGAGAATGTGAAGAATTGGAAAAGCGACTGTTAAGGTATTGAGTGAAGAGAGATGATGGATAAGTCTATGTTTATAGTCGAAATTAGGGCCTAATCTCAAAATCATTAATTACCTAAATGACACTGCATCCATTTTTCGCCAATTCTGACCCGCTTTATCAAATTCAACAAGTTATATATATTTTCAGAAACAACATTCCAAATGCAATGGAATAGGCTTTAAATCCTAATTCCAACATCTTTGAAAATTTACTATTTTTCCCTTTTATTTATACAATTACATTTTTACCCTTACTGGTATTTTAATCTAATAATAAAATTCTAAGGTATTAAATTCTCCCTCTGATAAGATTTTGTCCTCGAAATCTTCAAGGACGAAAAATGCAACTTTTCGTAGAAATCAATATCTATAACCATCCACTCAACCATCAACCACTTGCAATCATTATGCCTAATTTTAAAATTTTGAATCTAATACGTATATATATATGTATGGAATGCATATGGATATATATGTATTGCAAAATTAAGGGGCCTTTTGAACTAGTCGATCCTGAATTGCAAGTGCTTATGCCATGTATCCAAAACGAATGCAAAGTCCAATGTATATACATGCAATTCCATATGCATGAGCAAACATTAAATACATATGTAAAATGCGAAAACTATTATGCATCTAAACTGATATATAAATAGACAAGGTGAAGCACGACATAGGCCAACATGAATATATCAACCCAAATGTGCAATACTATCTAATAAAATACATCAATTATTAGCCATCATACAAAACATGTCCTAATGACACATTCACATTAATTTTGTGCAGTTAAATCACTTAATTGTTTTATAGCGGTAGAGGCATATAGTTATAGCAGGGATAAAGCGGGAATATGGTGGAAGTATTATTTATATATAAAATGTTATGAATAATATTTAAAGTTGATTTATTCTAATTCTCACATCATATGTGTAGAAAAAAGAAATATTATTTAATCTTATATTGCAAACTCAAAGCACATCATGATTTATGCAGTCCAAATTTGATGACTATAATAGATTTCTAACTTATTGAGTACTTATGTCTTAAATTTAGGTCCTTACCGTAACTTTATTGATTTGGTCTAAAAGAAAATTAGTCCAATCAATCGTTTTATAGAAATGTTACTAAAGCCGTGCTAAAATTCTTGACTGAGCCGGTGTAGCGGAAGGTAGTGGGGTTTAAAGCGGATTTAGTATTTAATAGCGCTAAATTGAAAAAACATAGTGACCGAAGTGCACTACGCACTATAACAGGGATTTTGTATTGGCTTTAACTATACAACATCCATGTCTAGCATCCATTCACACCTACCTATGGAATATACTAATCTAATACTACGCTTTCAAGCAGTCATACTAACTTAAATTGAAACTTTCTAGAAAAGTGCAATGGATGGGGAGCTCGGATTTTCTCCTTGAGTTCCCAAGTACTCTTAGCAAAATCATTTCCTTACTAAAATCTAACCAATCTAACTAATTTATTGTGGATTAAAACTTTATCCTATGGGCAACAATGAAGGTAGGTGCACGAAGCGACTTCCTTTCTACTTCAACGTCTTCCAATTGAACCAGCTCGACCATAGTAGTGAATCGTGTAAACATTTTCGCCGATGTGACACATGGAAAACAGCATAAACCCCCGCTAGCTTTTTCGAGAGCTCTACTCTAAAGCTAACTTCCCTATTCTTTCCATGATCGAAAACGACCTTACAAACCTTGTTGCTAACTTTCTCGAACCATCAATCCGTATAACGTGTCTAAGTGGCGAGACCTTTACAAAGATCATGTTGCCCACTACGAAACCCAAATGATGTTGGTCGGTTTTTACCCAACTAACTACCTAATACTACATAGGCACATCAAACAGCTCTTTTAAGCATTCTTCAGGATTTGGTCCGGACTATTCAGTAGATTCCCAAGTGTCACTCTCCATGCATCTCCTGTAAGAACGACTCCTATCTATCTTGAGCTGACCTCATCTGTTTACGGATCAAATCTACTTTCTTCAAAGTCTCTTTGATCATATCTGGCCTAAGATTGACTCTATTCATAGTGCCCTACCAACAATATGGAGATTTATATGGCCTCTCATCCAATGCCTCGAATGATGCTATTCCAATACTTGTGTAATAACTGTTATTATATGCAAACTCTATTAATGATAAGGATCCTACAAAGAACCTCCAAAGTCTAAAATACAAATTTGAAGCAAATCCTCTAATACTTGATTCACTCTCTCATTCCATGCATCCATCTATGGGTGATAAGCAGTACTCAAATTCAGTTCAATGCCCAAGGCTTCTCGGAGACTTCTTCAAAACTAACTAGCGAAAAGTGATCTCGATCACTAACAATACCAGAAGGAACTCCATGTAAACGAACTATCTCCACATGTAAAAGGTTGCCAAATATGCAACTATCATCGTACTCCTGACCAAAATTAAGTTAGCACATCTAATCAGTCAGTCGACTATCACACAAATACTCTCACTCCCTCTTCTTAATTAGGCAGCCTATCAACAAAACTCATGGAGATGATCTACCATTTTCACTGTGAAATACCCAAATGTTATAATAATTCACCTGACTTCTTCTGCTCTGCCTTTACTCTCTGACAAGTCACATACTTGGAAATAAACTTTGCTACATGTCTTTCCATAGTTAACCAGTTAAATACCCTCTTCATATCACGTTACATTTTGTCATCACAGAGATGAATGTTCTTCCTAGAATGATGGGACTCTCTAAGTACCATGTCAACTAACTCATTAATAAAAGGAACATAAACCTACCATCTTTTCTTAGCCATCCCCTGGAGTCAATGGAATAACGATCTGAATGACTCAAATGCTCTCTCCTATTCAGCTTCTCAAATATACCCAGTAACTCCATGTCGTGCTTCTAACTCAAACCAATATGGTCCATAAGTGAAGGTTGAACATCTGAAGCTGCTAATAACCCCAGTGTAACGTCCAGTGAAGGTCGAAAAAAAAATGTATCAACGAATTCTAAATGCTTCCATTTCAAAAACATAAAGCCTAACATCGTGTATTTCTTACTCGAGGCATCGGTTACAACATTTCCATTACGTAGGTATATGAGATATTGAAATCATATGATGCCAAAAAATCCATCCACCACCGTGCCTCAAATTTAGGCTTTTTGGTAGAAAAATACATTAGAGACTTATAATTCATGAATAACCCAAATTGCTCCCCCAAAAGATAAAGTCTCTAAGATTTATAGGCAAAAAATGATCTGCCAACTCAAGATTACGAGTTGGATAGTTTCCCTCATGTACTTTCAACTCTCGACTAGCATAAAAAATAACTCCACCCTCCTACATCAAAATAACATCTAGTCATGTACCATAAGCATCGGTATATATCACAAATGCTTTCGAACCATTTGGAAGTACCAAAATAGGTATATACTGCAAGTACTAGTCAAGAACTCCTTTAGCTTAATAGAAGCATGTTCTCATTCTGAGTTCCACATAAATTCTTCTTGGCAAGTGTGTCAAAATGAGAAATTTTTATGAAGTTCTTAATGACCTTCCTATAATAACCAGCTAAAACAAGAAAACTTCTTATTTCCATAGCATTTTCGCATATGATTACTACAGTAACTTTACCAGGATTTGATAGACCATGCTCAAGAATAACACGTCCTAGAAAGCGAATCTCCTTGCACCAAAATTGATATGTGGAAAATTTCGGCTTTAATCTATGTCCACAGTGTACTAGGCACTTATCCTAAATGCAACTTTTGTTCTTTCTCGCTTTTTGAATATACAAGCATATCATCAACAAATACCACCATGAACTTATTCAACAACCCTCTAAAGACTCCACTCATGATGTCGATGAAATATACTAGTGCATTACTAAGCCCAAATGGCATAACTAATCACTCATAAAGTCCACAAATGTATTAATGGTATTTTTCTGAATACTATCATAGGCTACACAAAACTAATGGAATCTAATGGCCAAGTCAAACTAAGAGAATACCTTTTCTCCGACTAACCATCAAAGAGATTGTCTATACATGGAAGTGGATAACGATTCTTTTTTATCTACTTATTCAGCTCACGATGATTGACATAAGGCCTCAAAGATCCATCCTTTTTTGTAGTAAAGAGAAATGGTGTTCCCTATTCTAAAATACTTCTTTGAATAAAGACCTTCTCCAATAATTCATTCATCTGTATATTAAGCTCACATCTTTCTTTAGGAGCCATATGCCTAAGGGGTAAGGCAACAAGTCCAGAATCCACATGTAAATAAATTCAAAATTCGATCTCCTGAAGAGAAGGAAAACTAGAAGTTCAGTAAAGACATTCGGAAAGTCACGAACTATCAGTACATATGCTAAACCATCATGCAATATGTCTAAAGAATACATGTAAATCAAAATAACCAGACTTTTGAGATTGTAGTAAACCTCCAAGCTACACCCACTACAAGTACCCAAATAAGCCACCTTCCTATCACAATTTGGTATCACTCCATACATAGCCATCTATTCCATCCTAGAATTAAACCAAACAACAAAAAATCCTAATATAAAAGAATCACAATCGAAATCAATTCCCGAAATATACAATTTCAACCCTTAAAAATCAAGGATAAATGGATTGATCCCCCAACAAGGTCCAGCACTATAACAGGTTCTGTAACTATACTAGCCTCAAAGTGTGGTTCATCTACTAGCTTATTTGAAATAAATGAGTGTGATGATTCGATGTTAAATAAATTGTGAATTAATAAATTAGAGAGATTTAACACACCTTCTATGACGACCTTCTTTTCCTTTTTAACAACTGTGACTAAACTCGAGCTAGGAACAACATCAAGTGCATAAGCTGAAATCACATGGGTAGAAAGTATAAGGTGCAGTCGAACACTCCTCCCTAATATGCGCAAACTAGTCGCAATTGTAGCAGTTAATCCTTGAAATACTCGTTTTGCAGTCCTTTTTCATATGCCCTTTACCATGGCAATTCTTACACTTAAATCTTGCTTTATTATCCTGCCTTAAGCTCAATGTAACGACTCGTAAATTTTGACAATTAAAAATTGTAAATTTAATTAGATTTTTGTGATTAAATATTGGAAGAAATAAAAATTTGTAATTTATTAATGAAATAATGAGTAGAATGGAATGTAATAATGTTAAGTTCGGCTAATTATTAACAATTTAAATGAAAATCCAATTAGTAGAGATGATAAAAGGTTATGATTGGTAATAGACTGTAAATTTATTTGTAATAATGTATGTATTAATAGATAATTAGACTTAAAGAGTAATTGGAAATTTAAATTTTGATTAATTAATGAAATAATGCATAATAAGTTGTAATTGAGTAAAATTAGGGTAGTGTGAATTGTTATAACAATTATTTGTAATTAATAAACTTACAATGCTATTAAATGTAGTAATGGTGGAAAATTTTATTTGTTACCAATATATCTAATCAAGTACAAACAAATGTAAATAAAAGCACATTAATGTGAGTCAATACAATAACCGCAAACTGTGAATGTAATAAAAGGAACAAAAATGTTAATTATATTCATAGTGTAATAATTGATTTAATAAAGGAATGAAATGAAGATAAATAAATAAATTGGGATTTTAAATTATGATTAATGTGTAAAATTGACAAAATTCAAAGTAATGGAAAATATAGTAGTTAATACAAATAAAAGATGGAGTTTGTAGCATAGTAAGGAAATAAGATATAAACAAACATTAACTGTGTTATTTGAGTATTAATTGATTAAATATAAATTCTAAAATCAAATTAAAGGGAATTATTGGAATTTGTTGATAACTACTGAATTTATTGAAATTGGAAGTAAACATGGTAATTAGTAAAATAATTAACGTTGAATTAACATGGAAATTTGTTTAATTTGCTATAAATGTTTAAGTAACTAAAAATGATGAAATCTATTGGTTAATAAATATTGCATTAAAAAGGTAATTAATTATTTTAATATTAATTTATTTAATTAACTTGAAAATAGCCATTTTGACCACTGACTCGGTTTTTGACGAAACTTGTTTCATCGGATCCGTCATGGTGAATTATTATAGGATTTCGAGTTTCGTATCGATCGGACTTGCCGATTGAGCGTACATGCTCGAAATGCCTAGAAATAAATTAAATTGAAATCAATTAGAAATAAGCTGATTTTGACATAACTTCTTTATACGATGGAATTAGGACTTGAAACCTGTTCCATTGTGTTTAGAAATGTTGAAAACATCTTTTTTGATAGATGGGATTACCCATTTTCATACCGAAGACAGAATGGGCTTTTCGGGTTGCTTATCGTTCAATTAAATCGGGTCCGTTCTTTCTATTTTCAGCTCTTCCTATAAATAGCCTATTATAAACCCTAGTTATTTCTTATTCCTCATTTTAGTACGTACAATTCAACTGTCTGCTTCTTCTTCTCAATGGATGAAACCCCTAAAACTCCTCAGTTCAATTCCAATTCAAAAATTCAACTTCAAATTTCAAACTCACCAACCCATATCAAATTATATATCGATTTGAATCTCTCGACGAGTGCATCTCAGAACTGTAATTCTTTTTCGATTTGGATCATGTTTTGGCCGGAATTGGCCAAAACTTTCACGGCCGTTCGTATTAGGTTTTGGGGATTGGACGGTGGATCTTCGTCTATACGACGATCATGAAGTATAGGGTTGTAGATGTCATCATGCTGCATTCATTTATGGTTTTCATTCGTCGTGAAGTTGAGGAAATTGGAAAGAATCATGCTAGAAGGTGCGGCATAAACCATTGCAGTGGCGACGATCCTGACCACCGGAGGGTAGCACGCTTCGGCTGTGAGGTCACGCCTAAGAGCTGGTCGTAGTGGCATTGGTGGGATCAGGTGTTTGAGGCTTCTAGGCGACGGCCATGTTTAGATTTGTGGCGACTAGAGGTTTGAACGCGAGTTTGAGCTAGGTTCACGTGGTGACGTTGATTATTTTCCTTTTTTTGATTTTTGTTTTGTAAATTTTGATTTTTAAATGTTCTGATCACCATAACTATTACGTACGAGGTCCGATTCGCGCACGGTTTGTTTTTATGGGATCATATTGAAATTCCGGACATTTGGATGTTGGTTTGGAAAAATTCCAAGATCATTTGAATTCGGGAAATAAATTGAATTAAATTTGATTTAAATTCAAAGGTGAGTGTTTTAGCTCACTCACAACTTCTCAAATCTCTTATGTTTGTTAAATTAAATTTACGATATGATTGAAAATTTATTTATGGCTGTCTGGTATATTTTAAATCGTCATCCCAATTAATTTGAATTTAATCATCATTTAATTGATTATTGAACTTAAAATGCCAATTAAATACTTATTATTGATTATCAGCTATCTATTGATGTTTATTGATTAATCTGGATGATGATTGTGATGGATGCTTGAGGTTGATATTAGATGAATGGATGTTGTATTTTATAAGGTTATAAACAGCAAGTTCACTATTGGTTGAAATGATATATACTCGAATGATCTATAGATTAGGGAAAAATTGTTACGGGTTGAAATAATAGACTCGAGCGATTTTATGAATGTTATTTATTTCGGGATTACTGTTTGAAATGATATACAACCGTAAATATTAAATTGTGGATTGAAGTGATAAATATCCGTATCACTTGACTCTAGGGTTGAGAATTATACACGGGCACCAGATTTGTTAAATTAAATGATTTTAAAATTCTTAATTTAATTAAATGATATTTTGAAATAAAATTTGATTTATATAAATTAATTATTGTTAAAAAAAATCAAGTTTTATGTTGAAAGGTGAATTGGTCTAAAGGAATTACTTTAAGAAATTAAACTAAAATTTTTAAGTCGAATTTGAGAGATACGTGAAACTTGTCAGAACTGAGTTATTTGAGATTGTTTGAAATATAAATTTGAAATGTGTTGAAATTGGAATAATTTAAACTGATATTTCAAACATGAATTGAAATCGATATAAAGTGTAATATTTTATTTAAAGGTGAGTGGAGACTTGAAATTGGATTTGTGTTGATTAAGAAATTGAAATGGTTCTATTGTGTTGAAATGAAATAAATAGTTTAAATCGATATAAATTTCAAACTCATGTTTTAATATAAAATGTTCAAAACATATTATTTTAAAGACTTTAACTATTAAGATTTTCAAACTATTAAACTATTTTAACTTACATTAACTATGTTAAATCATTTAAACCTATTTTAAACCATTTAATTTATTTTATACTAATTAACCCATTTTAACTTATTTTAAAAATAATCAATCTATTTTAAAGCTATTTAACCTATTTTAATTATGTTAGTCTATTTAAAAATTATTCAACAATCTTAAATCAATTTAACAGTATATTTAATCTATAACTAAACTATTTAGAGTACTTTAACTATTTATAACTATTTTAACCATTTATAATTATTTAAACTATTTTTAAATTCTCAGACTAAGTAGAGGGAAAGTTCTTATTGTTAGGAACTGAGATGTTGCTTTTGATGACAACAACCTTTTTCAACTTATCTTATTATAAAATGTATACTAACACTATTGGCTAGATAGATATGTATATGCAGGATATATATATATATACGCATATATATATATGCAGGTATTGATTACAGAAGACTGATTAGTACAAAGACTCAAGATTGTAGACTCTAGAGTATCAAAATTAAGATTTCAAGATATGTGTCTAGTTTTTGTTAAAACTTCATAATAGCATGGAAATATTCATTCCGAATTTCATTTGGGATGGAACCCATTTCTACCTTCTTAGTGTCTTACAAACCCACGACAAGTAGGTTACAAACCTACGACAATGACTTACAAATCCACGAACATCCTTGTTTTGTACAAGTTCTCGAGTCCTGATGTGATGAAATATTCTGCAGGAAGAAGCTTGCAAAACTACTTCAAAATGGTTTTTTTCCAAAATGATTTTCAAAACTGCATTTCAAAATATTTTAGCCTTAAAATTATCCTTTTCAAATGATTTTCAAAAAGTTGTTTTAGTGTTAAAATATTATTTGTTTTAGTTTTAAAATAAACTCTTGTTTTAAATTTCATTTTCAAAACAAATTTTACACTGTTTTTTAACTAGGGATGTCGACATCATGGGATACCCCATGTCGACATGTTGGCCGTTGAATTCAAAAGTATCAATTTTCAAAAGAAATGTCTATTTGTTTAAATCTCTTCATGAATGGTTATGACCTTTGGTGCTTTATAAGTAGCCTTCACAAACAAATTTTTTAACTAACTATTTTATTATTTTCTTCACTTCTTCTTCTTCACAAATCCATATTCTAAAATTTTCATATTTTAAGATCGTGCCGAAGTTCTGCTAAATTCTCAAGTGAATCAAATCAGAATCTCATTCTTGTTTGATTCTCCGCCCTCTCTCGAAGATCAAAGTGCTGTTTAGAGTTAGAGGATCAATTTGTAGTCAAAAGTTTATCGAGTCTCTCTATAAGGTGTGGTTGTGCTTAGAAATCAATTGGGTGACCTTGAGTCCCGTAAGTCAAGAGAGTTTGCCCTGGACTTGTAAGACATGAGGTTACCTCAAGGCCTCTAGAAATTGAGGATTGTAATCTCGACATTGGTATAGTAAAAATATATATGAGGTGTTTTCCTTGGTACATGACTGAATGTAGGGTAACTCCAAACTAATATTGTTTTTATATTTACTTTCTGCATGTGTGTTTGATTCTGTGATTATTCTGTGATTAAGTTTTGCATTTGTTTATATCATAATTTTTAAATTAGTCCATCTAAGTCTTAGAATCCATTAAACACTATTCACCCCCCTCTAGTGTTAGCTTAGCCTTAAGATCCTTAATCCGCTGCCCCTTTCAATTAGTATCAGAGCAAGGTTTTCATAGTTTTCATAATTTGAAACTTGAAAATTGTTTTAATGGCTACCAACACTGGTAGTGTTAACTCTGACACTAGTTCTGTTATCCCTAACACTAGTTCATTTGTAGAAGGTCAGTCTACTGTCAGACCATCATTTTTCAATGGCAGTAATTATGCATATTGGGCTTGTAGAATGAAAATTTATTTACAATCAGTAGGATTAGACACTTGGAATATCACACAAACTGAGTATGTTGAACCAACTAGCAATTTTTCCCAGTGGACTGCTGAGCAAATGGGTGTTGCACAAAATAACTCAAAGGCCATGAATATATTATTTTGTTCACTAGACAGAAATGAGTTTAATAGAGTATCTGTTTGTAAGTCTGCATTTGAAATCAGGAAAACTTTGCGAGTTACTCATGACGGAACAAGCAAAGTTAAACAGACTATAATTTCCAAATTAACTAATCAGTTTCAATTGTTTAAAATGCATGCAAATGAGTCAATTTTCAACATGTGTTGTCGATTTCAAGATATTATTCATTCACTAATTGCACTGGGAAAAAGATTTTCGGAGGAAGGCCAAGTCAAAAAAATTCTAAATTCACTCACTTCAGAATGGGATCAAAAGACACTTGCAATCGAAGAAGCAAATGATATCAGGCTAATGAAAATAGAAGAATTGATTGAGAATATGATGTCTTATGAAGTTCAACTGCAGGGAAGAAGAGAAAACAAGACTACAAAAAAGAAGTCATTAGCATTCAATGCAACAACTGAAGATTCGGAACCATACATTAACGAGAAGATTGCTTTCATGACAAGAAACTTTCGAAAATTCCTAAAATATAGAAAAATGAATATTTACAAAAGAAATGATCAAAGGAATTCCAGAAATAATACGGAGAACGTCGACAATGATAGATGCTACATTGCAATAAAGTCAGGCATCATAGGAAAGATTGTCCGTATCCAGATAAATAGTTATTCCCTTCAAACAATGATTCATCAAGGAAAAGAAAGAAGTATACAACAACTCTTGATGACTCAGACTCGTCATCCAGTGACGATGAAAACAAGGAGGATAATTCAAATCTGTGTTTCAATGCTATTCATGAATCAGATGACGATGGGAGCATGGATCTAAAAATAGGTACGCATGTACATTATTTTTAATTTTTCTTGTTTGAATGGATGCTTGTTTGTTTGTGTGATTCTTTTAAATTCCTTGAATTTTAAATTCAAGTTTATCCCTTGAAATTTGAATTTTAAATTCAAAAATAATATTATTTTAATAATATTTTAAATATTGAACTATTAATATTTAAGTATTATTATATTTAGTGTAATCACAGAAATTATATAATTAGAATATATGATATAATATATACATTTATTAGAAATTAGGAATAGAACCCTGTCCTTTGATTCAATAGGCACATGTCGACATACCTGGATACCCCATGTCGACATGCTCGACAGAATTTGATTTCAAAATTTGAATTCAAACTTTTGAATTTTCCTCCACTTTTTACCAACTTCAATGCTCTGGAAAGATGCCTCTTGACCAGAGAACATGTCTATAGAATCTTTATTTATCTCACTTTCTTTATCATCACTTTTCACTTTTATTTCAAATTTCATATTTATCTTCATTATCTTCTACTCCTCTCAAACTTCTTCAATGGCCTCTTCAAGCACTCCTAACACCATTAGTCTTCCAAAATCTATCAAAAACTTTCTTTTTAATGACCTGGAAGCTATCAATGCTTACATCAACTATGTAAATTTTGGTAAAATTCATATGGAAAAATTTGCTATTTTTGAAGATCTTCCTCCTTATGACATTGAAAATCTTTTTCAACAATGTTCAATTCTTAGTGTAGTAGATAATAAACAAAATAATTTTGTATGTTATCCAAATATTGTTAAGATGTTTTATGCGAATTTGAATCGTTGTTTTTATGATGGGCAAGATGGACAAATTTAGAGTAGTGTTAAATGAACACAAATTGTCGTGGATTGTGAAATTTTGGGAAACATTTTGGGATGCAAGTATACCGGAATGAATCTCTCAAAATTTCAAATAAATGAAAATGATCGAGAGACATTTCATCATATTTTTGAAGGGGATGACAATTTTGAATTCAAAAATCATTATTTTCGTCCAAAAGCAAGAATTATTAATCTTCTTATCCAGCACACTCTTATACCAAGATCGGGAAACTACAACAACCCGACTTTCAAAGTGTGCAAAGCTCTTTTTTCAATTTTAGGAAATTATGGTATTAATTGGGTTCAAGTTATTTTGGATGAGCTAAGGCCCAAGAATTTTACTATGGGAGAAAACACATTATATCATGTAATTTATCTCACTCGGATTTTTAATTACTTTGGAGTTGATTTCAAAAGGGAAGAATTTATAACTAGAAAAGTATTCAACCATGGAAACATTTCCTTTATACAAATTCCATTAGTGTTTCAACCATATGAAACACTTACTGAAAATGAAGAGAGGCTTTCTCATGAAGAGATGGAAGAAACGGAGGAAGAAGAAGAAGGAGAAGAAGAAGAGGAAGGAATGGAAATTGAAGAGGAGGAGGAAGATCAAGAAACTTAGTATTTAATATCCTACTAATTCCGCTTATCCATCCAATAAGACCATTCTCGATACTCAATGAATTATAGTGAAAAATCAAAAAACACTTAAAAGATCAACGAGTAAGAAAATGGACAACATTTCCACTAAAATCGACAAGTTCTTTGGGAAAATTAGTGGAAAGCTTGGACTATCAACTTCTTCATCTTCATCTAATTAGTTTTAGCTCATGTTATCATAGTTCTATCTTTGTATTTTCTTTATTTTAGTTAATATTATATTATCTTACGTAATGTTGACTAGAATCATTAATGAAATCTTTCATTTCCTGTTGTTCAACTTCACTTGTCTTTGTAATTGATTGTTTTTACATTACACAATTTTTAGTTGAATAGATTTGTTCATAATATTCAAAACAAAGCAAATTGTCACTTTAGGCAGAGGCATGTCGACATACCCATTCCCCCATGTCGACATACAACGGACATAAAGTAGTTGCACTTTCATATTTTAATTTCATGTAACTAACTTGTGTCTATTCATTCTAATCGACTTTCTACCCCTATTTATACCTATTTCTTCCAGAATAAATTATCAAACTTCATTTCTAATCACTCCCTTTCATAGCTCTTTTTATTTCTTGAATTATGGCTTCTCTGATTAAGAATATAAGTAATAACCTTGAAAAAATTCTCACTTCCTTCAAGAATATTCTTACATTCATACTTCGTAATCAGTGCCACTTAGAATTAAGTCAAATGCAGATGATCAAGGAGCAAGAGAGACATTTCGACGTCCTTCGTTGGATGATCTCAGCCCTTAACAAGGAACATCTCGAACGAAATCCACCAGTCACTATCGGCAAAGATAAAGAAGGATGGGATGCCATCAAAGCAGACCCTATCTTTGAGAAGATGGATGGGTAGAAGTACTAAGGAATGCCTAGTCACTTTGTATGTTATTTTGTTTGATTTGATTGGTGCGTTTTAAACTTGATTGACTTGACTTATTAAAAAACATTTAGTATGATTTGCATTTATGATTGGATTGAATAATCATTGTAAATATGATTGGATGATGATTGATTTACTTGTGAATTACACTTATGACCAACTTAGCACTTATTACACTTATATATCGATTACTCTATTATGGTTGATTATACTATATCAAGTTCATGGAATTTGTTAGTAAGGAGTTTTTGTTGATGACAAAAGGGGAGAAGTTATAAAATAGTAGTTGGCTTGGAGTAAGGGGGAGTTATTATTGGAGTAAGGGGAGTCATGTAGTAAGAGGGAGTTATGATAGGAGTTATGGTATGGTAAGTATATTTTATAAATACAAGTTGTCATCGTCAAAAAGGGGGAGATTGTTAGGAACCGAGATATTGGTTTTGATGACAACAACCTTTTTTAACCCATCTTATTATAAAATATATACTAACACTGTTGGCTAGATAGATATGTATATGCAGGATATATATATATATATATATATATATATATATATGCAGGTGTTGATTACTGAAGATTGATCAGTATAAAGACTCAAGATTCAATATTGAAGACTCTAGAGTATCAAGATCAAGATTTCAAGATATGTGTCTAGTTTTTGTTAAAACTTCATAATAGCATGGAAATCTTTATTCCGAATTTCATTTGGGATGGAACCCTTTTCTCCCTTCTTAGTGGATTATAAACCCACAACAAGTAGCTTACAAACCTACGACAAGTGGCTTACAAACCCACGAACATCCTAGTTTTGTACGAGTTCTCGAGTCCTAATGTGATGAGATATTCTGCAGGAAGAAGCTTGCAAAACTACTTCAAAATGGTTTTTTTCAAAATGATTTTCAAAACTGTTTTTTCAAATATTTTAGCCTTAAAATTATATTTTCAAATGATTTTCAACAAGTTGTTTTAGCCTTAAAATATTGTTTGTTTTTGTTTTAAAATAAACTCTTGTTTTAAACTTCATTTTCAAAACAAATTTTACATTGTTTTTTAACTAGCGATGTCGAATCATGGGATACCTCATGTCGAGATGGTGGCCATTGAATTCAAAAGTTTCAGTTTTTAAAAGAAATGTCTATTCATTTAAATTTCTTCATGAATGGTTATGACCGTTTATGCTTTATAAATAACCTTCACAAATGATTTTTTAACTAATTACTTTCTTATTTTTCACTTCTTCTTCTCCACAAATCCATATTCTAAAATTTTCATATTTTAAGATCATGTTGAAATTCTACCGAATTCTCAACTGAATCAAATTAGAATCTCATTCTTGTTTGATTCTCTGCCTTCTCTCAAAGATCAAAGTGCTATTCAGAATTATACTATTCAGAATTACAGAATCAATTTGTACTCAAAAATTTATCAAGTCTCTCTATAAGGTGTGGTTGTGCCTGGAAATTAATTGGGTGATCTTGAGTCCCGTAAATCAAGAGAGTTTGCCCTGGACTCGTCAGACAGGAGCGTACCTCAAGGCCTTTAGAAATAAAGGATTGTAATTTGACATTGGTATAATAAAAATCCGTATGAGGTGGTTTGCCTTGGTATAGGACTGGATGTAGGGTAACTCCGAACCGGTGTGTTCTTTCCCTTTATTGCTTTTTATTTACTTCCTACATCTGTGTTTGATTCTATGATTAAGTTTTGCATTAGTTTATGTCATAATTTTTAAATTAGTCCATATAACTCTTAGAATCCATTAAATACTATTCACCCCCCTCTAGTGTTAAATTAGCCTTAGGATCCTTAATCCGCCGTACCTTTCACTTATATTCAAATTAACTGGTTTAAAAGAAAATACGGTTAAATGATGTTATAACCTAAGTTCGGATTTAAATGTTATAATTAATTGAATATGATGATTTTGAAGTGAGGATTTTACCAAATTTGAAATATGATTTTGGAAGAAATTATGATTTTGGAAATATATGATTTGGAAGTAAATATGGTTTGAAGTGAATATTATTTCGAAAGAGATATGATTTTAAATTGAATATAATATTTTTATATAAATTATGAATTGACTTTTGAAACGCAAAAGAACCATCCGATGAGTAATAAGCGTTTGGTTGTTAAAGAGACCAGGATCGGATATTGTCATACTCTCTACCAATACCGAAAACTACTTTAACAACTGTGTACGTGGTGGAGATTCCAGAAATAAAGTGGGATGGTTTGGTGAACGATTTATGTATAAGGTATAACGTGACCCTGACTCTCGTGAGTCAGCTTAGATGTGACTAAAATCAGGAGCCATGCCGGGCCAAGTGAGGTCATTCCTCCTATCGAACACATTTCCTAGATACCATATCTTTTGCTTTGTGACTGCTTTATTAGCCACCCTTTGATTTTGATTTGGGAATGTGTTTCGAGGTGGGCGGTAGTAGCTGCTATGCGTTACCACCATTCTGGATCTGCAAATGGTATATCTACCCTGGCATTTCCTCATGTACCGTGTTCACATTTTCTAGAGCGCCTTCTACAAGTTTGTTTTGTACCATACCTATGTGATATCCTCTGGGTAAACCTCCAGTTTACGGAGAAGCGTACGACATTGTATAGACTACGGGAATATATAAAATGTGTTGAGGGGGATATGGGTAACGCCTTAACGCTATTTTAATACTTTTACTTTACTGTAGACATATCATAATAGCGTATTGTACTACATAGTAGATATTTTAATGGATCCTTAGGAGATGTGAATTCCGAACATCTCTTAAGTTACTACACTCACGTTAGACACTAGATAGGAGATATCAAACCCCGTAAACATCTCTGACGCCGTCACATGCATTATTTATTTTTGATTTAACTCACATAAGATCTTTTAGTTCCGACTCGAGTGTTTTGTCTTTTCAATTCGCTCGGGTCAGCCTGAGCATTTCAGGGATTGAAGATCTTATTTCTGAAGGACTAAGACGAAGAGTTGTATTATTATTATATTTATTCCACTGCATATGTTGTTCCGCTGCATTTATTTATTTATTCTTGTTGTCTGTAACTCCGATTCTGTATTGTATAAGTATAATCAAATTTATTTGTAAAACAGCTTCATGAACTATTATTTAATTATTATACGCTGCGAGATTCTGTATTTGTTTTTATTTCTTTCTCTTTTTCTTATTTACCCCAACAACGATCTGCCTCTTTGTATGGTTTGACTTGACTCATGTGTCTGCTTAAAGCATCCAAAAAGACAGGTCATTACAGTTGGTATCAGGGCTTTGGTTTAGCGATAACCTTAGCTTTGTGGGGTCTAACTCATATAAAATAATGTAGTAATACCCTAGAATGAGTCGTATAGTGTATATATATGAGAGAGCATATTTGTTAGTGTTATGAAAGGTTATTATATTATGTTAAACTAATTCCGTTTTGTACTTATAAATTCTGGTCAATGCATAGGAAACTATGACATTGATAAGGATTTCTAAACACTAAATAGGACAAACCGACATAATACTGTTTGAAATAGAGGTAAATGAAATTATTTTGCATATTATATATTTTGTATATGAAATAATAATTTCATAAATGATATATTTGGTTGGTATATATTTGT
The DNA here is from genome assembly GCA_030765085.1 of Allium cepa. Taxonomy (NCBI): domain Eukaryota; kingdom Viridiplantae; phylum Streptophyta; class Magnoliopsida; order Asparagales; family Amaryllidaceae; genus Allium; species Allium cepa. The sequence continues at coordinate 403,114,838 of CM060940.1, read as the reverse complement.
TTGTTAAGTAGTGAAATTTATAAACATTGATTGAAGATAGGATTTACGAATAAAGCAAATATAAATTGGAATTTTAGAACTTCAGTTCCGAGATTCTGAAAATTTCTTTCAAAGGATTTTGAAATATAATATTTGTATGATTTGGAATTATTTCCTGATATAAATATTTTAACTTGATTTTGAAGAAACATTTTTAAAAAAAAAATTGAAAGGAAATAAGTTCTGTACTCCCCTCTCTATCGCTAGAAAATAATTTCAGTGATGAGTGCACGCATCATCGATGTTCATTTTCGAGTTTCACAGGAGGAAAACCATAGTAGTAGTTAACTATACATTTGTTTTATAAATAAAGCTTGATTTTAGTTTTCAAATATGATTTGTTATACATATAAAACTATGAGTGTATATATATATTATTTAAAATGAATTTAAATGGAAACCGACATTTAGTTCTAAAAGTTCCTATAAATTAGAGATTACAATTATTGTAATGAAATAAAATTTAGACTAAGTAATAATTGGAACTTCTAAAGGGAAATAAGAAATTAAATGCTAAGTATAAATGAAGTATACAAGAAATCTGGAAATTATAAATTGTAAACAAAAAGGATATGAAAATAAGAAATGGTAACTGTTGAACATCTATTTACTAAAATGAAATAAGTTAAATTTGTGTAATTTTCAATTTTCATTCTTTAACATATATATAATTACCAAAATTAAAGGTTGTAATGTTTAATAAGAAAATGTAATAGGATATTATACAAGTAAACTTAAGTAATGAAATGTTCAACGGGATTACTTTTATTAATAAAAAATTTGATACTAAAATTGTGATAAACTTAAGTTAAAATTGTAATGCTACTAATCAAATGAAATAGAAAATAAGTACTGTAAGTAAAAGATTTTGAACTTAAGTTAATGTTTGAAGCTATTTATAATTAAAGTAAATAATAAAATGAATACTATGCTAAATTAAATGATTATAACTTCAGGAATTGTTTAAAAGATTGAAAAAATAGATTTAATATTCAATGACATTATATAAGAATAATGAATGTAAAGTTAAAAGTAAGAAAATTGAGAATGAATATAAGCATTAATGAATATTAATATATAATGGAAACCAAATATGTAAATTAATAAATGTGAACTAAACTGTGATAAGATATATATAGTACTTAAATACTGAATTCACTGGTTATTATATATAACTGAATGGAAACAACTTATGGAAGCAATGAATGTAATGCAATAAAGAGAAATTGACATGATATAAATAAATGAAAATAAATTTTGTACGTACTAAATGAAAATAAATGAAATAAGCACTGAAAGAATGAATGGGAATAAAATTTTGTATGAGATAAATGAAGTTAAAGAAATAATCCTTGTATGAATGAAAAAGAAAAAGAAAAAGAAAAACTATAAATATTGTGAAAGAAATCTAATGAGAATAACTCTAGTACATTGTAAATTATTGTTTATTTTAGTTTATGGGTTGTTTAGGATAGGATACGTCTAATTGTTTAAGATGTATGAATAATCTATTGAGTTCATTAAGGCTGTTAATTAAATGGTGCACTTAGTAGTTTATTTGTCATTCTAGGCGGTTAAAAGTTTCTGAACCTGAACAAACCATTTGTCTTGCTTGCTATGGATGGATGGTTGATTACTATGATTTCATATGATGATTGTATGCCTTTGGTTGCAAGTGATTATTGTTGTACTATATTGATTTGTTTTGATATTGATTGAAACAACTCTAAACAATTCATTTTATATAATTATTAACTTCTTTGGATTATATAAGTGAAATGCATGTTATGGACGCAATTGCTACTGCTTTTGGTTTCATAATTAACCGTTTGTTTACACGACAAATAGGTACACTCTCAGATTACGAACTTCTAGCGATATTATATTGTTTGTCCTGCTGTTGGGATATATTATTTTGAAAATTATGATATATATTGTTTTATTGATATTATTATTTCTCCCGAGCCTCTTCGTACAAAGGAGATTGCCGAAATTTTCTGTAAATTTTTGGACTTAGAAAATTTTATTAAATGTTTTTCAAAATTTATTAGTTTGAGTATAAAAGGATTTAACCGTTTATAAATTGATATTTTTTATTTAAATTATTTAATTTGTAAATTTACTGTTTATAAATTTAATATTTTGAATAAGATATATTGATTTCTTAATTTCTTCTTTTCCCTTCTTTTTCCTTTTCGAGGATGAAATATTTTGAGTGGGGGAGAGTATAACGACTAGTAAATTTTGACAATTATAAATTGTAAATTTAATTAGAATTTTGTTATTAAATATTGAAAGAAATAAAAATTTGCAATTTATTAATGAAATAATGAGTAGAATGGAATGTAATAATGTTAAGTTAAGTTAATTATTAACAATTTAAATGAAATTCCAATTAGTAGAATTGATAAAAGGTTATGACTGGTAATAGACTGTAAATTTATTTGTAATAACGTATGTATTAATAGATAATTGGACTTAAAGAGTGATTGGAAAATGTTGATTAATTAATGAAATAATTCGTAATAAATTGTAATTGAGTAAAATTAGGGTAGTGTGAGTTGTTATAACAATTATTTGTAAATAATAAACTTAAAATGCTATTAAATGCAGTAATGGTGGCAAATTTTATTTGTTACCAATATATTTAATCAAGTACAAACAAATATAATAAAAGTAATTAATGCGAGTCAATACAATAACCACAAACTGTGAATGTAATGAAAGGAACATAAATGTTAATTATATTCATAGCGTAATAATTGATTTAATAAAGGAATAAAATGAAGGTAAATAAATCAGTTGGGATTTTAAATTATAATTAATATGTAAAATTGATAAAATTCAATGTAATGGAAATATAGTAGTTAATACAAATAAAGGATGGAATTTGTAGCATAGTGAGGAAATAAGATATAAATAAATATTAACTATGTTATTTGAGTAATAATTGATTGAATATAAAGTATGAAATCAAATTAAAGGGATTTATTGGAATTTATTGATGATTACTGAATTTATTGAAATTGGAAGCAAACATGGTAATTAGTAAAATAATTAACATTGAATTAACATGGAAATTTGTTTAATTTGTTATAAATGTCTAAATAATTAAAAATGATGAAATATGTTGGTTGATAAATATTGAATTAAAAGGGCGACTAATTAATTTAATATTAATTAATTTAATTAACTTAAAAACAACCATTTTGGCCACTGACTCGGTTTTCAACGAAACTAGTTTCATTGGATCCGTAATGGTGAATTATTGTAGGATTTCGAGTTTCGTATCGGTCGGACTTGTCGTTTGAGCGTACGGGCTCGAAAATGCCGAAAAATAAATTAAATTGAAATCAATTTGAAATAAGCTGATTTAATATAACTTCTTCATACGATGGAATTAGGACTTGAAACCTATTCCATTGAGTTTAAAAATATTGAAACGTCTATTTTGATATATGAGATTACACATTTTTGTTCCGAAGACAGAAAGGGCTTTCTGGGTCGCTTATCGTTCAATCAAATCTGGTCCATTCTTTCTATTTTCAGCTCTGCCTATAAATAGCCTATTATAAACCCTAGTTATTTCTTATTTCTCATTTTAGTACGTATATTTTAGCTGACTGCTTCTTCTTCTCAATGGCTGAAAACCCTAAAACTCCTCAGTTCAATTCCAATTCAAAAATTCAACATCAAATTTCGAACTCTTTAACCTATATCAAATTATATGTCAATTTGAAGCTCTCGACGAGCGCATCTCAGATCTGTGATTCATTTTTTGATTTGGATCATGTTTTGGCCGGAATTGGCCAAAACACTCATGACCGTTTGTATTAGGTTTTGGGAATTGGATGGTGAATCTTCGTATATACGACGATCAGGAAGTATAGGGTTGTAAAATTCATCCTGCTGCATTCAACTATGGTTTTCGTTCGTCGTGAATTCGAGGAAATTGGCTAGAATCGGTGCTAGAAGGAGTGGCATAAACCACGGTGGCGGCGCGCTTCTGCTCTGGGGTCGCGCCGAAGAGCTGGTCATGGTGGCATTGATGGATCAGGTGTTCGAGGCTCCTAGGCGATGGTAATGTTTGGATTTTTGGCGGTTGGAGATTCAAACACGAGGTTGAGCTAGGTTCGCGTGGATGACATGGTGACATGGATTATTTTCTCTTTTTTATTTTCGTTTCGTAAATTTTGATTTTAAAATATTCTGATCACCATAACTTTTACGTACGAGGTCCGATTCACATACGGTTTGTTTTGCCTGGATTGTATTGAAATTCTGGACATTTTAATGCTGGGTTTGGACGAATTCGGAGATCATTTGAATTTTGGCCCTAAATTGGATTTAAATTCGATTCAAATTCAAATGTCAGTGTTTTAACCCACTCACAACTTCTAAAATCTCTTATGTTTGTTAAATTGAATTTATGATATGATTGGAAATTTATTTATGGCTGTTTGGTATATTTTAATTCGTCATCTCAATTAATTTGAATTTAATCGTCATTTAATTGACTGTTGAATTTAAAGTGTCAGTTAAATACCTATTATTGATTATCAGCTATCTATTGATGTTTATCGATTAATCTGGATGATGATTGTGATGGATGCTTGAAGGTTGATATTAGATGAATGGATGTTGTATTTTATATCATTATAAACTGCAAGTTCACTATGGGTTGAAATGATACCTACCTAAACGATCTATAGATTTGAGAAAAATCGTTATGGGTTGAAATGATAGACTCGAGCGATTTTAGGAATGTTATTTATTTTGGGATTGCAGTTTGAAATAATATACAACCGTAAATATTAAATTGCGGATTGAAATGATAAATATCCGTATCACTTAACCCTAAGGCAGAGAATCATATATGGACACCATATTGGTTAAATCAAATGATTTTAAAATTCTTAATTTTAAATTTAATTAAATGCTATTTTGAAATAAAATTTGATTTATATAAATTGAATTATTATTGAAAAATCAAGTTTTATGTTGAAAAGTGAGTTGGTTTAAAGGAATTACTTTAAGAAATTAAACTGAAATTTTTAAGTCGAATTTGAGGGATATGTGAAACTTGTCAGAATTGAGTTATTTGAGATTGTTTGAAATACAACTTTGAAATGTATTGAAATTGGAATAATTTAAATTGATATTTCAAACATGAATTGAAATCGATATAAAGTGTAATATTTTATTTAAAGGTTAATGGAGACTTGAAATTGGATTTTTGTTGATTAAGAAATTGAAATGGTTCTATTGTGTTGAAATGAAATAAATAGTTTAAATCGATATAAATTTCAAACTCATATTTTAATATACACTATTTAAATTACATTATTTTAAAGACTTTAATTATTAAGATTTTCAAACTATTAATCTTTTTAACTTATATTAACTATATTAAATCATTTTAACCTATTTTAAACCATTAAATTTATTTTAAACTAATTAACCCATTTTAACTTATTTTAAATCTAATTAATCTATTTTAAAGCTATTTAACCTATTTTAATTATATTTAATCTATTTTAAAATTATTTAACTATCTTAAATTAGTTTAACAGCATCTTTAATCTATAACTAAACGATTTTAGAGTACTTTAACTATTTATAACTATTTTAACAATTTATAATTATTTAAACTATTTTATAAATTCTCAGACTAAGTAGAGGGAAAGTACTTATATTCAAATTCACTTGTTTAAAAGCAAATACGGTTAAATGATGTGATAATCTAAGTTGGGATTTAAATGTTATAATTAATTAAATATGATGATTTTGAAGTGATGATTTAACCAAATTTGAAATATGATTTTCGAAACGATATGGTTTGGAAGTGAATATGGTTTGAAGTGAGTATGATTCCGAAAGAGTGATTTGAAATTGAATATAATATTTTGATATAAATTGTGAATTGGCTTTTGAAACGTAAAAGAACCATCCGTTGTGTAAAAAGCATTTGGTTGTTAAAGAGACCGGGATTAGATATTGTCATACTCTCTGCGAATACCCAAAACCATTGTAACAACTGCGTACCTGGTGGAGATTCCAGAAATGAAGTAGGATGGTTTGATGAACGATTTCTGTATGAGGTATGATGTGACCCTGACTCCCATGATTCAGCTTAGATATGACTAAAATCAGAAGCCATGTCAGGCCAAGTGAGGTCATTCATCCTATCGGACACATTTCTTCGATACCATATCTGCTGCTTTGTGATTGATTTGGTGGCCACCCTTTGGTTTTGATTTGGGAGTGTGTTCCGAGGTGGGCGGTAGTAGCTGCTATGCGTTACTACCAGTCCGGATCCGCAATTGATATATCTACCCCAGCATTTCCTCGTGTGCAGTGTTCACATGCCCTAGAGCGCCTTCTATGAGCTTGTTTTGTACGTACCTATGTGATGTCCTCTGGGTAAACCTCCAATTTACGAAGGAGCATACGAAGTTGTATAGACTATGGGTAATGTCTTAACGCTATTTTAATACTTTTACTTTACTGTAGACATATTATAATAGCATATTGTACTACATAGTAGATAGTTTAACGGATCCTTAGAAGATGTGAATCCCGAACATCTCTTTAGTTACTGTACCTACGTAAGACACTGGATAGGAGATGTCAAACCCCATAAACATCTCCGATGCCGTCACATGCATATTTACTGTTGATTTAACTCACATAAGATCTTTTAGTTCTGACTCGAGTGTTTTGTCTTTTCAATTCGCTCGAATCAACCTGAGCATTTCAGGGATTGAAGACCTTATTTCTTAAGGATGAAGATGAAGGGTTGCATTATTATTATATTTATTCCACTTCATATGTTGTTCCGCTGCATTTATTTATTTATTCTTGTTGTCTGTAACTCTGATTCTGTAATGTATAAGTGTAATCAAATTTATTTGTAAAACAAATTCATGAACTGTTATTTGATTATTATATTTTGTCATTCCGCTGCAAGATACTGTATTTGTTTTTATTTCTTTCTCTTTTTCTTATTTACCCCAATAACAATCTACATCTTTGTGTTGTTTGAGTTGACGTGTGTGTCTGCTTAAAGCGTCCAAAAAGACATGTCGTTACACTCACGTTCTGCCAGTGCATTAATCCTACTGAACTGGCTTCCCTTCTTCCTTCCTAGGTTCTTCCTTCCCAATTGAATTCAACAATGCCATCTCAACCAATCTCTCAAAATTAGCTCTAGTAGGTACATGGCTCAAAGTGATATCCCTTAAAGATGAATTTAAACCTTGTAAAACCTTTATTACCTTTTTCACTAGTGTATTAATAAGGTCTAGGCCATACTTTGCTAGCCGATTAACTTATTGACGTATTCCTTAAAAATGCGATCTCCTTACTCCAAATGTAAGAACGTATCTAGCTCCATTCCCCATTCCGCCTCTGATATAAACTTAGTTTCAAAGCGCCCCTTAAAATTGGTCCAAGATATAATAGTCTCATCTATCTCAACAGTAAGTATATTCTACTAATTCAAGACCTCTCCTTCCAAGTGCCATAAAGCCAACCTCTCTTCATTGCATCCTCCATACCCATCATGGGAAAAATCTAATCACAATTCCTCGGTTATGCTCACATATCAACAGATGATTCAGCCGTAAAATAATTCTTTCCACTTAGACTCTAGAACTCCCAACATAGGTTAGGGATGTCCAAAGTAGGCGGAGGAGCTAGGGCTAAACTTTGTGCTTGTGCTGCGCATCCTCCATTGAGATTAAGTTCAGTTTGCCCTTTTCTTAAAGATACCAGTGGACCATAGTGGAACATTCATGTCTAGAACCTTAACTGATTAACTAAAACTTCTTCTAGTTTGATTGCTTGTCTCACTTATCTATGATTAGGAACTATTAGAAACTTTCCTAAAATAGTAATAAGCATTATTGGAGTTTATTGGGTGTGTTGGTGTTATATTTACATGTATGATAATTTTGAAAATATACAAGTATGATCACTTAATACTTGCTTAATCCCTAAGGAAATGTCAACCTATAATCTCATACTAGTTAAAAAAACCTACACCATCGGGCACGCTGATTCGAAGCCTACGATGACATTCGAACTAGTGTCATGCCAAGAAATACGAATCCTTAGGTTTTTACGATTTGCATGATACATAAAGAAATATTATTTCAAAGCATTCTTCATTTTTAGATATCCCAACAGAAGAAAATAAAATATAAATATTGAAAATAACCCAATCATATAGTAGTCTCAGCAAAAACACGGTCTATATAATAACCAAGAAATAATGCCTCCAAATAACAATACAAAAAAATTCCGACTGATAGGTGGATAACTATAAAAATATATCTATAAAGCTCTAAGCCACCTTCTCCATACGCATTATCCAAATCACTTCACCTACCGCCCTGTCCTCCAGTAATAGATGTAAAGAGGGAGAAAAATGGTGGGGATCAGACAAGGTCTGGTGAATGAAATGTATCATTTGAGGTATAATGTTGGAAAGTAATTAAATTACAATTATAATCTACACAACTTGGGGGTGTTCATTTTTCTCTGTATACCAAGCGTAAGAAGTCATCGATTTATGCACTATTGGGAAACCATCTCTAAACACCAAAACACTAATACAATATATGTGAATTCCTACTTGAAGGTTAGACATCCATAAACTAAGTAAACTTAGAAATATTCTTAATTTATGGTCTTGATAATAAATCACCTAACTATACATTATGGAACAACATGCCTTTTCGGCCCTCGAAAGTTGTGTGATAACCTGGATTGTGGGACATCTGATGATTGGATTATTAACTGTTTTAATTAATTGAACAGATAAAATTATGATAGTAAAAGGTATCTGGATATGTAAATGAATCTGGAATTTTAAAAGTAAATAAATATTTAATTGGTAAATTTTGTCTTTTAAAGTTAATAAAGCATTTTCTATTTATAATGTGTGTATATATTTGTATATATTGTAAATAGAATATCTTAGATTTGAATTTAATAAATAAAAAATCATGTTTTCAAATTCTAATATTTTTTTTAATTTAGAAATAATGATTAAATTTAAAATAAAACCTTTCAAAACTATTTTAAAAGGTTAATTATATAGTTTTAAAATATTTAAAGTAAATGTTTAATTGTTTAAAGCATATCTTAGCTTTAGTTTAAATTTAAATAGGATTAATAAAGAGGTTTGAAATGTTTCCTTTTTGAATTTTTCTTGAAATCAAAGATAGTTGTATATATAAATAAATATAACATAACATATGATTTATTAAAAAAACATAAGTAATTAATGCAATAATGAATTTGAACATTTGTAATCTAGGATATCATGCATGACAACAAGTGGCAACCTTGTTTTTATTTTATTTTAAAAATATAATTAATGTGTAGAAAATCAAGATTAGAGCTGTATTCATTTTTGTGAAACCAGACCTTCTTCTCTTTCATTTCTCTTTTATCACACATCTTCAAGCAAAAAAAAAACAAAGGTCTGCAAAAACAGAAATTTTTTTAATCAAAATATGTGAAATACAAATCTGAGCAGAATTTCAAAACATCAAAGCTAGCTTCAACTCAAAATTTATAAGCCAAGCCTGTAACAAATTTTCCAAAGCAACCTGAGAAGATCAAAGCAAGCCGGTTAACAACGTTGAAACCAAGAATTTCAAACAGCAAAGTCAAACCTGAATCAAAAAACAGAAATCAAGCAAATCTGCAGTTTCAAAAATTCACGAATTCCACCCGATTCAAATTTTTTCCAGTTTCAAGTACAAGAGTAGCTTCCAGTTTAAAATGTTCTCTTTGTTCCAGGTTATCTGTTTGCAAAAATGAGGTGAGTAAACCACACTTTAAATCTGATTTAAATCTGGTTGCATGAGATGGATCTTTGATGTCATGAGTAATAAGTGTTTGCATGATATGAATTTTATATATATGAACATATGGATGTGCATGTCTGATTTACTCTGTTCTAGATGTTAAGGTTTTTAAAACTTGAAACAATTTAAGATCTTTCTCTTTGAATTCCTTTAAGTTATCAATATGTAAACAAGTTTGTTTGTTCAAGATCTAAATTCTAATAATATTTTGTTAAATATGAAGCAGTTTTACTAGGATGTAAATATGATAGTAAAACTTAAAAATATCAAAATTTCGACCTGAACAACTTACGGATCCATGATTATAATCTGATTTATTTTCACAAATTGTGATTTTTAGAAAGAGAATCAGAATTTTTAGGCTTTAATTTAGAAAGGAATTGCATGTTGTTTGGAAAATGGATTTTGAACGATTTTTGATGATCGGAGTGGCTTTAGGGGTCGCGACCACTGCCGGAGGTGGCAAAGGGGTAGACGGCCTTGGCAAAAATGGTGACTGGGCCAATAGGCCGCTGTTGAGACGGCATGGAGGTGATCTAGGATTTGTAAACCTAGTTTTGAACGGCATGGTTCCTGAGGAAAGTTCAACGTCGATAGGGCATTAGAGATGACCGGTCCAGGGGGAAAAGTAGCGTTGATCAATTGCGCTTCTCTGGTAGAAGGATCGTGCCCAACGGTGGGTTGTTTCGGCGGTGCGTAGCAATTTTATGATGGTGGTTGTGTGTTCCAGGTTGAAGGCTGAAGGATTCGAGCTCGTTCAAATTTGATTTCGGAATGGATTGTGGGGTTTGGGTGATGGAATGCTTGGGGAAGGTCTCCGACGACTTGTGTGTACTATCGGCGGCGACTAGTGACGATCGGCGTGGTCGTGCAAGTGCACACGTGCACGAACGTGTCAGGTTTGGAAAGGATCGTTCCCGCTCGAATTCGTGCTCGTGAAATGTTTGGGTAGGCTCGAAGTAATGGTCGTAAAGAGAAGCTTGGGAATGGAGCTCAGGTGTTGTTTTTGGAATGTTAGCATGGCATCGGGTTTTTCTCGAGCATTTGAAGTCTCGGGTTTGTTCTGGATCTCAAATTAGAAGTTTTCAGAGTTAAGATAAACTAATTACCTTAAAACTATTTTAAGTAATAATGGATTATTTAATGTTGTCAATTAAAGTTGAGAATTTTTTTTAAGTTTTAATTATTTAAGTTAATCGTGAAGATGTTTTAAAAAAGAAAAACTTAATTAAGAAGGTAATTGAGTAAATTTACCTTAGAAAGCCTTTTAAGTTAATATCAATTAAATTCCAAGGTTATTAAGTAAGATTGCTAAAGATAATTAAGATAGATGAATTATCATTTAATTAATTAATTGATAAATAATTAAAGATTAATTAATGAGTAATTAAAGGTTAATTATTGATTAATTAATAATTAAAGAGTAATTAATTAATGATCAAGGGTTAATTAATCGAGGGTAATTAACCAATATGATAAATTCATGATGAAAATAATTTAAGGGTAATTACTTAAGAAAAGTAATTAAAGAATTGTTAGTAGTTAATGAAAGTCATTAACTTGAGATTATTTAAAAATTAATTAATGTGATTAATTTTAATAATTAATTATATTAATTAATTAAAGATAATCATTTATGGAATTGTTTAAGTGTAATTACTTAATGGAAGTAATTAAAGGGATTAATTACCCATGTAATTAATTAACATGATTAGTTTAAGTTAGTTAATTGGTTTAATTAATTTAAATAATCACTTGATGATGGGATTGAGTATAATTACTTAATGAGGTTTATAAAGTGTAATTACTTAGTGAGGTAATTAGTAATAGTAATTACATGGTGTAATTAATTGAAGATTGAAAGTAGTTTTGGGTTAACTACCTGGTGTAATTAATATGAAGAATAATTACTTAGTAGAAGTATTTAATAATTAATTACTTAGTGTAATTAATTTAAGAATTGACTAATAAACGTTATGGGAAGTTAATTAAGTGATGTAATTAATTAAGAGTAATTAATTAATGAGATTAATCAAGGGTGATTAATAAATATAATTAATTAAAGATTAAGTATAATTACTTAAGGTAATTAATGAGGTGTAATTCCTTAGTGAAGTAATGAGTGGATAATTACAGGATGTAATTAATTAAAAGGAAATTACTTGATGGGAAGTAATTAAAGGATAATTACTTGGTGGAAGGAGTTGAGTGATAATTACTCAGTGTAATTAAATGATTAATTAATATAATTAATCAAGGAGTTGGTTTAATTGATGGAGTAATTTAGGAAAGTTAGTTTCTGATTGTGATTAATCAAGGTTGATTAATGAATGTAATTAAGTTAAAGGTTAATTATTAAATGAAATTTAAGAATAATCAACTAATGAAAGTAATTAGAGGATCATTAATTAATGTAATTAATGAAAGTGATCAATCTTGCTTATTAATGATTGAATGATGATGAGTGCTTTGAATTGGTTGATATCTCTGATATGAATTGCTTTGTGATATGATATGTTGGATGAACGATGATAATGTGATTATCTATCAATTATGAATTGCTGTGTAAAATTGTTATCCGGTAATTAAAGTTGAATTATATTTAATTGGATAACTTGGGTTTAGATAACACTGGATTCGAAGGGACCGGAGTCGGGTATTAGTAAATACCCGAAACCACTTCAATTCATTATAGATTGATATGTGAAATCAATAAGCTGGAATGAAATGATTTAAGTGAATTTAACTATTTAATCTAAGTTTTGGTACTTAGAAATTTGTGAGTAAAATGAGTAATGTCTATAACGATTTGTGAACTTGTAATTGATACAAGTTACCCGTGTTATATATATAAGTTGTATGCTTTTATCATTCATGTTAGATGGGTTTACTCATGCTGGTTTCCAGCCTGACCCGGGTGTTACTTTGATGTAATGCTCGGGTCAGACCGAGTATTACAGAATTTCAGGTAAGGACATTCTGAAGCTCAGGAGGCGAGATGGATGGCAGGAACGTATGGAGTATTGTCCGCTGTAATATATTGTTGTATATCTAGGACATGTTGTTTTAAACTGTCCAGTGTTGTGTAATGGTTGTAACTCTGATGTATTAAAATGTATTTGATCGATACAGTTTTTCTTTTGTAAACTGTTATTTTATGTAATATTATATGTTGATCCGCTGTGAATGTGAGGTTTCTGTGACTTGTTTCTGTTCTTCTTCTTTCTCTTTTCTTATTTTCCTAACTATCTGGAATTTTCTGGATTGAAAATTCCAGGTCGTTACAAGTTGGCACTCAATACATCCATGGTATTAAAACGTCGAGCATCCAAGTGCCGAAAGGCAGATTATTTAGGGAAAAACAAAAACAAAAAAGGGGAAACATAATCTCACAGTAGAATGATTACACATAATATAACAAAGATAGTAAAAACTATCATTCTAACATATAAGGTATATCAAAGTTAAAATCAAACCTCATCAGCATGGACAGTTATAACTTCCCGACCTTACAATTGCTGATGGGTATATATAATACTACAGCAGAAAAAAAGAATACCATGGCAGGTGGACAACCACCTCTACTCTATGAGCTCTATGTCCCACCAATGATAATCTAAAAAAACTTAGTCTGACCTGAACATTATAATAAAATAAAATCCAAATTAGTCTGGAAAATCATCATGGGAAAGCTCAAAAAATATGGTGAACACATAATAATTCTACGAGACCAAGCCATTAAACACAAAATAGGTTTTACCTCACAAAAAAACATCAATGGATGAAAGGATGAAAAAAATTCAAAACAAAATTAGACTTGAAAGAATGGACACAAATAATTAAATATCGAGAAAAACTCGAGGCACTACTCGATGAAATTAAGAAAATGATTCAAAGATTTGAACCAAATAAGGAAAAGGAATTTTTCCAACAATGACTAGGATGTTGTGCCCCATTATCGAAAGTATACCTTTAGAAAATATATTTGAGAGGGTTATTTACTCTACGACTCTCTTGGAAAATGTACAAGTCGGACCCTGTCAACTTTAACGAGTATCCGAATATTTCACATCTCTGTGCATATACATTCGAATATAATCAACAGTAGATGTGAAGATCCCCTAATAGGAGAAACCCCATATAGCTTGACGTCCACTTGATTTCTGCTTTTAGTTATTTCCAACAAAGGATATCGAAATTGATAACCGATGAGATAACTATCGGAAAATAATTAGTGCTACTCCGGGGAAAATAATGAAGCCGGACAAGTTAGGACAGTGTTTCTTTCTATTTTAACTCGACAACATTCTTAACTTTAAGAATAACAAGAGTTTAAATGCCCTAAATGAGAAACAAAATTATCTTGAATCGACAAACACAAAGAAGGTAGTAGGATCTACAGTCAATAAATCAACTATCGGGAATAACAAAATGGTTGTATATGAAAATCAAATCTCTTAAAACATTTGACTCACACTTGTGCTTGATTTTCGTATCACAAGAATTTGTAAAACACTTTTTAAAACATTCTTTAAAATATTTTTTAAAGGGTTAACTATATTTCAAAGTATATTAAAAAAGGGTTAAAAACAAATGTCATTAAAAAATTATTTACTATAGACCCAAAACAAATTACATTTAGCTTTATTTTTAAACATCCCTTTTAAAAGATTTTTCTCATTTATAAACTATCATTCATAACTACGAAACATAATTTATTATCCCTAAATTTAAAATACTTCTATAAATTTGAAACAAAGTTAATCATCTCGAAAGATAATTGATATAACTCCATTATAAATTTAAAACCGCATTAATTATCCCAAAAGATAATTAATTAAACTTATAATCTTTTTATAAACTTAAAACATATTAATTATTCCAAAAGATAATTAATCAAATATATAATTTTATAAATTTAAAACAACATTAATTATCCCAAAAGATAATCAATTAAATTTATAATCTTATATAAATTTAAAGCAACATTAATTATCTCGGATGATAATTAATCAAATTTATAATTTCTTTTATAGATTTTAAATAACACTTACCTTTATTTCAAAATTCTCAAAATTAGTTGAAAGTATAGTTTAAACAACTTTTAAAGTGCAAAAGCGCGACCAAACATTTATTTTGTAAAAATACAAGCATAAGTTCAACACACCACAAGTTTAAAGAGATGATATTTCATAAGTGATGGTATAGCGATAACCCTTATGATGCCACTTGCACAATTCAAATAGCATGCCACAAATATTTCAACCAAACATCAACATAAGCAAGATAAAAATATAAGTACATTAACATTGGTGAGAAACCCTATAGGATTTATCTACAAAAGTCCTTTGTAAATCACATCTATGTACATGTAATTTGAAGTGTTTCGTAGCGATCTATTCACTACATATACACTTAGACTTCCTCTTGCTTTTGTTCCCTGCAACACAATGGTTATTTATGCCATCCGCTTCCATGCGAAAATCAAATCCAAACAAACAGTCAAAAAACAATATATAAACTATCATCTAAGCATTCAATAATAATCTATAGCACCGTAGGTATCATATAGTTATTTAGAGGTGAGTAAACTCACCAAAATTTCAGTTGACGCTTTCATGTTCTGGTTTAATCTAAAATCAAACAACCTTCGATTTTAGCTCAAGATTCTACTAGCTTCAAATTCAATGAATCCAACATCAATGCATTGGTAGCATTGATACAAGTCCAACGAATCCAAATTCGACCTTGTATGAGTGAGATATTGAGTTTATAAGATTTTGGAATTAAATATATAATTGATTATTTAATCAAATAATTACCCTTACACTAACCACATTTAATAATCGTGAAAAATCAACCGCCGATTACATTTCCTCAATGCCATCGCCACGAGGCTCCGGAAACCTTTACCTACGTGCCATGTCCTTCCCTGGTCCATCGCCACTTGAGTTACCTCCCTTTGTCACCAGTAGCTTAAGATAGAGCCAAAAACGCCACCGCTGTTCAAACCCAGATCTCGTCGCCTCAAGCCATCGCACCTTAATCCAACTGGTTATCTCCCTCACCTCCCCTAGCCGCACATTTTCCTAGTTAGGACCATCGCCTAATTCGACCTCTATCGCTATGGATGATTGTGTCCATTGGATGAGGCTACTTTAGGGTTCTGAGTTGAGAGAGTGAAGGGAGAGTCATGGGTCCATTTATATAACTTTTTCTCTAACACTATTCATCCCCCAAAATCACGAATTCTAATCAAGGTGTGTTAACTAGCATTCCTAGTTGAATACCCCTATTCTGAACTCAATGGAACTTGTTTCGGGACCTAATTGCACCGTGTGCTAAAGCTAGCTTTTATAATCAAATTTTTTTATTATTCTTTTTATTCTCTAAAATTAACCATTACCCATTTTCAAGCTCGCACGATCACATGATACGTCCCATCGCCATGAAACTCATCGGTGCATATCACCTTATTGTTATGGTTTTGATGGCACTAGTTTCCTTAAAATCCGAGGCAATGCTCCAAAATGATAATTTCATGCGTTTGAGACCTTTTACTAATAAAACGATTTTGGTCTATTCGAATAATTTATTTTTGTAAATAAATTTTGATAACAAGTTCACCATTATTATTTGTAAATTTAAAAGAAGAAAATAAGGCTATTAAATCCATTTAATTAATATTTAATTCATAATTCAATATTTGAATAATCACTAAATTTGAATATAAGTTATTTATATTTTTCTAGGATCTTACACATTGGGTTAACATTCTCAATGGTAAATTGCTTAAGCTGCACATACACACTGAGCATACATCGCAAGCCTCGAGCATGCATTGAGCATACAACCTTACTAATTTATAGCTTACCAATGTATTTGTGTAAACTTCTTCTCAATGATAAATGTGTCATGCCTCTATGTCATTTAACTTGAAGCTAAAGAAGTTGTTTAATATTACAATTCTCCCATAGGTTCAAATCTTGATCGATCATATAACCCTATCGTTAGACATCTTCGTCACCCTTCCCCACTATCCAACATGTTAAAACATGCGACCTAGTGTGCTATAATAATGATAGAGCATCTAGTTGTGCTACAATTTCACGTCTCGTTGAGTGTCACATTCTGCACACTATGAAGTGTGAATCTAGGTGCACACCAAGTGTGAAACTGATCCCACTTGTTGAACAACTCCTTGCAGCTACATGACCTCCCGAAAGTATAGAAAGCAGGAACAAATTTTCCATAGCCATTCTACTTAGTCTGCATCAGGTCTAGATTCGACATGGGCTTGCTTCAGCCATTTAGACATCTGAATGGCCATTCAAACGTTAGGTTCTAGTTCAAATATTTGGATTTTGGTCTACATGTCTGATTACCTATACAAAATCAGCTACATGCATTAGATATCCGATCTTCTATTCAGACGTCCAATTTTGATTCCAGGCATCTGAATATAGGTTCAGATGTCTGAATCATGTCAGATTTGAATTGTTCCTTTTCTGTTTCACACCCTAAAAAAATTTAGATGTCTGACCCGGGTATATTTCGTTATTTTCTATGTTTCACTTTTACTTCTTCTTCATTATTTTGTTCAACTTTTTTATAGACTTATATGTAGCTGAAAGGTTCATTTTTTTTAACAATAATTAAAATACAGTTTCAGTCTTCTTTGTATTCGATTGGCGTAGCTTATCTGTTTGATTATATACATATACTCACCTATTTATCTATGCGCATTCAAGCCTATTCTAAAATGGTATGATCAAATATAGGCAATTGAAGGAATATATACATGGATCTACAAATACATCATGGGTCTACTTTAATTAATTCAAGCCCATTGCATAAACTATATTTACATGTTTGGAAAAGAAACTAACTAGTTTAGCTTCCCTCCATGTTTCAATAATTTTATTATTGAACTACCACATAGAGTTTTTCCACTATTTCTATATATACAGATTTCCAATTGAAATTTCCAATTAAAATTCAAACTATATTTTAATTTAAATAGATGTATAAAATATATTTAACTGCTTGTTTTACATCATAACACATCGTAATAGAACCACTCACCTTTTTAGCTTTTCTTTCTATTTAGGCTTAAAATTCTCCTTTGTGAGCCCCTTTTCTAGATCACAATCCCTTGATTTGTTTTCTCTTCTCTTTCATTTAATTTTTTTTGTTTTGTTTTCGATTTAGACTTTGGATAAGAGATTTGAAAAATGGTATTTATATTAAGAAGTTTAGAGAAGGAGGAAGGAGAAGAGAATATGAAGAATCAGAAAAGCGGCGACTAAGGTTTTGAGTGAAGAGAGGTAAAGTTTAGATCTGTGTTTATAGGTGAAATTATGATTATTAGAGCTTAATCCCGAAATCAGTAATTAGAGCTTAATCCCGAAATCACTAATTACGAAAATGCCAATGGGTCCTGTTTCTGCCAATTCTGACCCTCTTTATCAAATTTAACAAATTATATACATTTCAATCTATAAATATAATTCTGAACGTAGTAGAATTGATTTTGAAGCCTAATTCCAACGTTTGTGAAAATTTACCATTTCTCCCTTTTATTTTTAAAATTACTTTTTACCCTTATTAGTATCTTAATTTATTATTAAAATTTCTAAGGTTTCACATTCGGTTAATTTCTTCGATTTCCTAGTCTCATACTTAGAAATTTTTTGCTTTTTTATCCATGTCTTTATACTTAAACAACTTTCAGTTCGGCTCTACTCCCTTAAGCCTTGCCTCTCGTTACATATTGGGAATCGTCTTTTACACATCCAATACTAATATTACAAGTGTCGACTACTTGTTTGTTAGAATTAGTCCTTATTCCGTACATGTTCAACACAAAAGTGGATTTGGTCTATTGACTAGCTATTAAATAATTTATTCATTTAATTTTCCTCCCAACCAATATAGTTTTTCCTTCCGGCACCCGAAAATACTCCTTTTGGAAATACTTATTTTAAGCATTGAAAATCATAGAAAGTATTTGCATGTATTAACTTTCATAAAAAAAATTCAATCTCCCCGCTTTTAACCATTTTCTACTGCAAATGGTCAAATAATCCATATCAATTTATTACTTACGGGATAATTGTATAAATATGAACCCATCTCTAATAATATGTTCTCAACATCATATTAAATCTTTGGGTCACTTGGAATACAAGAAGCATAAGAAATTTTCATCATTAATTCGATCAAGAGAGATTTATGAAGGAAAAAAAGGATTAGAGAATATATTATCCACTTAGATTTTTTGATTGGTTAACGTTTCTAGTTCTCTAAGCTTTAATCTTCTTCTTTTCCTTTTTCTCTTGCTTATGCCACCACCATCAAAATTCTTAAAAGCTTATATTTTTATTGCAAGTGAGTATAATGAAATGAGAAGAGGAAAAGTAGTTAATTTTATTTCCATGGTCAGCCGTCGGCCCATCACCCCTCTTTCACATTTAATTTATCTTAGTAAAGTTTCATTAAGTGATAATCATGATAAGTAAATGTACACTCAAATACTTATCACACATCATATTAAGTTTCATAATTCAGCTACTTAGATCTTTATTCTCAAAAGTAATTTTTTATTTAATCGTTTATTAATTTAAAGGGTGTTATAGACTCCCCTTTATAGGACTTTCATCTTTGAAATTCTGATTGATTATTAGCAGTTCTATTATCCTGCTAGATTTCAATGTCGTAAACACATACACTCTTTATGAATGTATATCAATTCGATGCATGAAATAACTACAATATCATACATATACATTGTGTATAAAACAACAAAGCAAATATACATGCTAATCTAAACAAACAACTCGGGATAAGTCCTCCTAACTTTATCCTCCATTTCACGTCTACAATCATCTTAGTCCTCACTTCACCAGACACGCACAAGGTTTACTACCATAGTTCGAAGCTTCTTTGCATTTAAGTCTACTATCCTAATAGGCTTCCTTACGTAGGACACGTTTCGTTTGACAGCCATATCTTCCATGGCACTCAAAACACAACATCCCGAGGGTCTCACACATACTTCCTTAGATATGATGCATGAAATACATTATGGACCTCGGTAAAAACATTTGGAAATTCAACTGTATATGCCACTTTTTGATTCTATCCAGTATCTAAAATGGGTTAACCTACCTCGATGCTAACTTTTTTGCTTTTCTAAACCTCGCGTTGCTCTAACCAATGATACTTTAATAAACACTTCACCGTTAGATAAAGTTCCAAGTTGTTCTGTCTCCTATCAGCATAGCTCTTCTGCCTTGATTAAGTATCTTTCATCCTTTACCAAATCAACTCAATTTTCTCTAAAGCTTCTCTTATGTGATCCGACCCTAGAACAAGTCTGTCTCCTATCTTACACTAGCTTACTAGTGAATCACAAGATCTTTAATACAATGCCTCAAAAGGTTTCAGGCCAATCTTGGATCAGTAATTATTACTTTATGAAAATTCCATTGAGTGTAGGTGATCTTCCTAAGATCCATCAAAGTCTAATACACGTGCTCACAAAAATTTTTTAGGCAAGCGGTTGAGCCTCTCGGTTTCACCATCTGTCTATAGATGATAAGTAGTACTCATACCCAGTTGAACCCAAAGCACTCTGTAGGATCTACCAACACTCATTGGTAAACAAAGGGTCTCTGTCACTAACTATTGTACTTATAAGCCTATGGATTCTCATCATAGTCATCGCATAAATCTTGACTAACTTTACTTCCGGCATTGTGGACTTGGCTAGATAAAATTTGCACTCTATCCATCAATTATGACCATATACTTTTATTCCATGCCTTTGTCCTTAGCCACCCATCGACAAATTCCATTGAAACCAAATCCCACTTCTATATTCAAAATTCCAAAAGCTACAACAGTTCAGTTGTCTTTCAATGTTCAGCCTTAACTTCTTGACATGTGAACCGTCTCTTCACACATTCCCTAACATCTCTCTTTATCTCGTCACATAGAAGCTCTGCATCATATCTTGGTCCATCTTAGTTCCCCTTTGATGAGTAATATGCCTGAACAATGGTTCGTATAAACCAACTTCTGAAAGTCTCCACTATTTGGAACATACAACCATCCCTTCCTCCGAAGCTAACCTTTCTTATAAATGTTGAAGCCTTTTGGCTCTTCGATTTTGGCACCACTCCTTAGACCATTGATCCTTTTAGTATATACATGATCTTCTTTTCGCTTTTCACCAATCTTACCTATGAGAGCTAGGTATACTTCTAAACATGACAAGATCCCACAGGTACTACTTGAACCAAGGCTCAAACGAAACTAAATATTACAAGAAGCCAGGGTCTCTAAAATTTCCCACCTTTTAACAATTGCCAAAATAGAACTATACTGCTTTTGGCTTAAGGCATCGGCAACCTTATTTCCCTTTCCTAGGGTATACACAGTCCTAAAATCATAAGATGCCAAGAATTCTAACCACTTCTATTGTATCATGTTCAACTCCTTTTGGAAGAACAAGTATCTCAATGACTTATGGTCAGCAAACAACTCAAACCTTTACCCAAGAAGGTAAATCCTCCAAATCTTTAATGTAAAGATAGTTGCCACTAACTCCAATTCATGAGTTGGATACCAACCTCATAGACTCTCAATTGTCTAGATGCATAAGCTATTATCTTGCCTTCTGCATCACATTGCTCCTAACCTTAAACTTGAAGCATTTGTGTACACTATCGTATCTCCATCTTTCTAGCATTAATAAAAATGAGCATCCGTTAGCTGAAGATTCAACTCTTAAAAGGCCATTTCGTATTTCGAACATACCTCTCATTCTTTGGAGCAAGCCTTGCTAAAGGTGTGGCTATTAGGGAGAAGTCCTTAATGAATCTCTAATAGTAATCTGCTAACCCCATGAAACTCCTTGACCTGGTAACCATCTTAGTTCTCTTCTAACTATTCCCTGCTTCAACCTTCGAAGGTATGACCAGTCCCGACTTTGGACCAACATTGCTTAAGATCTTGACTTTCAATTCCAAAAGTGAAACTTAGACAACTTCACTTTTAATTTGTACTGCCTTATAATCTCCAATACCATTTTAAGATGAACTACACGATCTTTCTCATCCTTATAATACACTAAGATGTCAACTATAAATACCAAAACAAACCTGTCCAACTAATTGCGAAAGAACTTATTCCTTAGATCTATAAAAAATGTTGGAGCATTGGTTAGCTCAAATAGCATAACTAACCACTTAAATGAACAATACCTTGTCTAAATGCAATTAACAAAATACTCTTTTCAGTAACTCTTGGTTGATGGAATCCTATAGCCAATTCTCACTATGAGAATACTCTAGCTCCACTCAAATGATCAAATAAATCATTTATTATTTACAATGGATACAAATTCTTCATCATCAGCTCATTCAACTTCCTATAGTCAATGCACATCCAAAGTGATCAATTTGATTTCCTTACAAATACTATGGAAGCTCCCAATTATGAACTACTTGGTCTAACGAAAGTCTTATATTCAAGTTGCATTAACTGCTTCTTCAACTCTTCCATTTTCTAAGGCGGCATTCTACTAGGTAATCTAGTAATAGTTATGCCTCTATTACCAAATCGATGCGAAACTCAATCAATTTACTTAAAGGTAATCCCATTACCAATCGAAAGAAAAATGAAAATTACCGAACCATAAAAAATCAATCTATCTCCTATTCCAAATTTTCCATTGCATACAATGAAACCCTAGAGTTTTCTCTTCTCTCCTCCAAAGATGCCAATACCCTTTGTTCACCATTCGAATTCTGCAAGATGATAATTCTCTTGGTACTATAAATCCTAGCACCATTCTAACTAGCAAATCCATACCTAAAATTATCACATATCTTAGAAGTTAAATACATATGGGTCGCATGAAAACAAATGGTCACATAGAATAAACTTGAAATTAGGGCATTTAAATTGAGAGTGGCATATCCACCTGTCAGAAAACCACGGGCAAAGAAGTAAGAAGATATGTAGCATCTAACCCCAATTTATTAAATACATCTTTCGAAATGAAAGAATGTGAAGCTTTGCTATCAGACAAAACTCTTACTGAAAGACTGGAAACCGAAATCATATTTTCCACAACAATACTCTTGTCTTTCTCCTCAGTGGATAATCCTCAATTCTATATGTAAACAACTTTGCCTTCTTTAGCTTCATACAATTCATCTTCTTATAGCCTGCTGTTACTCAATTTTCCGTAAGTAAAAAAGATAAATTGATCAAGGCTTCTTAGTATGGCCCATGCAAGCCGGGTCAGCTTGGGTCCAAGCCAATCCACCATCAAAAAGCTAAGGCTAGAACAAGTCGGCTAGATTTTAGCAACTACAAGCCAAAACCAAAGTTGGGCTTATGCAAACCCCTATACTAAGCAGTACATCAGGCCAAAAACTTCTAGCTCATCCCAAAGCGGCTTCAGCTTCCAAGTCATGAAGCCAAGCAAGAATTAAGTATTACCTACATGGTCCATACCAGCCCGTCTCGTTTAGGAATAGCTCTCTCATATCGGTCCACACTTGGCATGGTCGAAACACCACACGTCTATACCATACTATTCAAGAGTATTACTAAGCAATACTGTCAGATAATATAGAGAATATGGTGTACACACAAGAATATTCCCTTGGTCTAACACTAGTACGTATTTCAAAATCAAATAACTCACCTATATGTACATAGTATTGGCATAAAGTAGTAAGCACATGTGCCTCCAGGATAGAACAATACACAATATATAATAAATAATAGAGAAACGGAGTCATCATCACATCGATAATATATAATATAAAGCATACAACACATGTTTAATATACATTAAAATATACATACAAGAGACTATACAATACAAGATGATAAACTACAATATTGTATACTAGCCTCCTCTATGCACAATCAAACACAAGCTAGTCTCATCATCCTTGAACTTGAAATGTCTTGGACATACCCAAGTATTGTGTAGATAACACATGGGTCAGACTTCATCTAAATATTGAGGTCAATGTACATATGTAATTCGATATATGCTGAGTATAATAATAGTATGATAACACTATAAAAAGTAACTCAAGTCAACAACCATAATGTCAATGTGTGTGTGTGTATTATGTATGCATTGTATGTATAATTATATTATCATAACAATCCACAAAGTATTACAAAACTTTGAGTATTACAAAATCATGCATAAAGATGTCACCGCCAATATCAAATCATGTCAAATTAGGAATCACAAATTCAATGACAAATGGGCGAATCATCGATGTCAAAATCATTATCAAAATCCAAAAAACGTCAATACTCAAGATATCATCAAGTACAATTAGGCTAGCACACAACAATGCCTAAGTATATCCCTCAATCTCAAATAATAAAACACCATCAGTGTTCAATATAGAATAGGCCGCCTATAAGTAAAATCAAATAGAATATAAGATGTGAGATTCCACTAAACTATGGATACCTATCACATGTATAATCTCATCTCCTCGTATAGAAATATCACATAGTAACTAGTGATAGGAATTGACTGTACAATAGAAACAAAGTCCCAAGTAGAGTCATGTCTCAATATGTGGGTTAGGTATACATATCATACTTAGGTGAGGTGTACTAATAATATATGCCAATCTATTACTCCATTAGAACCAAAGGGAGTCTGATAGTCTTTTTTCTGCTCTAAAAGTACATGGGTTATCCATCCAAATCTGTCCTACATCCTTTTGTTACCTCCACGGTAAACATGACAAGATCCACTAGTATTCTCGTCAAGTGAGGACTTCTAGTCACCGTTCGGTTCTAACCCCAATGGTAACAAATTGCTAGCCTAGGTGACACAAGGAACAAGGGCTAACCACCTTGCTGTGAATACTATAATGTGCCATAGAACTTGGGTGCGACCCCACAACTAGGCTGCTTGGATAGATGATAGCCATTTGGTTTGCGCCAATATAGTTCCAGGAGTACATCATAGTAGACAAATGCATAACATCTACATATATAGGTATCCCACCTAACTTAAATCCATGAGCTTTACCTCACATAATTATTAACCTAACATAAATATCACAATAGCATCCCGTACCACCGCGTGATACTCAATCGCAAATTCACTGCTTATAAACTACATTCAATCTCCATAATATTCTATATAACAAGTCCAAAGAATATCCAGAAAAATATTACCAAAAGACCCATTCCAGATGGTATTATAGCTCCATTTATTCAAATCCTCGTTAAATAGAATAAATATCACGAAACCAAACAAAAGGATGCCATCACCATGTCAAATCACATCAAAAGGTGACCAATCAAATCAATATCTAACGGTCAATTATTCATAACAGTTAAAAAAACAAAGAAACGTGAAGTAAAAAATATTTAGTAAAACTTCATAATCAAATATTTCTATTAATATACAAGAATAAATATCTCTAATTCAATACACAATCTTTACTTACACAAAAGCTTCAAAAACCATTTTAAAAATCAAATATAGCTTGTATAAGTTACTTTATTTAAATTCTACCTTGAAATAAATTTATGATCTTCCAAAATAATTCTTTTTTATTTCTAGCCATAAAATATAATTTAAATTTGTCACTTAATATTCAAAATATTTGGTAATTCAATTTAGAAATCTCTCGATGATTTTCAGAAATTATATCAAAATTTTCGAAAATTATAAAATAGTTTTAAGGCATTAGTTGTAATCAAAAATAATTTTTTCTTCACTTAATTAACTAATTTTGTAATATGTTCAAACTAGATTTCCATTATAACAGTTCTCATATAATTTTAAAGATACATTATATAAAAATTATACTACGGCTACGCATTTTAAATATTAAATGATATTGAAATTATATATATATATATTTATATTATACACACACACATACAAACATAGGTTGGTGCACCAAAGGCACCACCAGTCAATCGCTAGAGATCCACCGGTAGGCGATCGATCAGTGATCCCAATGGTGTCGCTAATTTTTAAAGAAAAATCTAGTATTTTTTCTACCACCATTTAATTCAATGCACATGCAAACCATTCTAAATCAAATGCACATACATGCAAAAGTAATACACTAATCCAAGAATTCCATATTGACACAGATTTACGAGTTAGATCATTCAACAGGAAGCAGCAGCACATCCTTTCTTCTTCTTCCTTCACTGCTACCTCATACAGACAATTCCAATCTAACGAAGACCAAATCTTCAATTTCTCCTTCCAATGATTGATATAGTGTTGAGAAGCTTGTTTTCTTAATTTGGATTTGATATAATTTTATTTCAGAAAAGCAAATTAAGTTTTAAGCTTTTTAGTAGAAGATGATAAAATGAAGTTCAATAACAAAAATGAGAGACTGGATATTATTTTAAGGTTGGAATAAAGTCCCTTGATATAGAATAATTTAAACTTTATAAAATTAGTGTTGGCCTAAACCAATTTGGGCTCAAAATGATAGATAACCCATTTATGCTTCTTTTTGCATCATTACACAAAATAATTATGTATTAAATTTCAAAATAAAATCACATTTACTTTATATTTATAATTACACAACATAATATAACTTTATAAATTGTATTTTTATAATTTATTCACTTAAAATTAATACAAAATATTAATCATATATATTATACTAAAATAGTTTACTAACAAAATAATCTATTTAGTAACTATTTTATTAAATAATTTGCTCTAAAATAATTTTCTAATGTCAACAAATTAATTTATATCTTCACTATATCCTTAATAATTCATATTTATTATTAAATTATCCAATTTCTCAAAAAGCTTCATCGTTTAAGGTTCCATATAAATGCATTATTAAATCCCAAATCATTCATAGTTTATTATTTAAAACTCAACTATTTACTTAAATTTATATTATTAATCTTAGTCCTTTACTTCTCAAAATGGGTTGTTATAAACTTCCCTTTAAGAAAATTGCATCATCCTAGTCCCTTCTTATGGTAAATCTATAACTAAGGTGATGACTTCTAGCTTAACTACACCATCTATAATTTACATTCAGACACAAAATAATCAACCATTTATAGAAAGCACATAATGCATTACCATCACTTTTACGGTTTAGCACATATAATGATCTGCATCGACCCATTAAGTATTAAATAAAGCAACATAAAAAGTGATTAGACCTTTTATCGGTGGCTAACACAAAAACTCAGATTCATCTGCCTTGGCCAATGCTTATAAAATTGATTTTGAGTTTCAAAATTTTTACAAACTATAAAAATGTACTCATATATGAAAATTTACAGGATGATTCGAAGTGATCTCACCCGCATGAAGAAATCCTGTAAATCCACATTACTTAAAACATAATATAAATCCATCATGTTATTCCTTAAACAAATTCTCTTATATTTATAAATAAAATATATCTCAATAATCTTTTAAATTATCAGAATATTTTACCCATAATCATTTCTAAAGAGGTTAATAAATGGTAGTATGTAAATCTCTTTCTATTAAAATATATTTACCAAAAATCAGAAGTGACTTTTCTTGCTTCATCTTAATAAATTTCTTTCTAAGTACCTTTCCCCAAAATACTCAATTCATATATAATTTAAACACTTTTCATAATTTGGAATTCGTTTAACTATATTTTGAAATATTTAAACTAAAAATAATTCTTCCCAAATTCTTTCCTTTAGAATTTTTATTCACAAATATAAAGACTTTTCAAAACATTTTTTTTCGATCAAATGAAAAATTATTAAAATCCATTCATTATACAACTTTAATTTTCCTTTCAAACTAAACATTTCACTTTGAAATCAAAGCAAATAAATCTTGTCTTCTAGTAGCTAATAATGTACATAAACTAAAGAAATATTCCTTTTACTTAAAATATTTTATTATAATAATCTCTGCTTTTAAATATCTTTCGAAAGTTTTTTCATATTAACTTTGCAAATTCCATTATGGTATTTAACATACCTTAGTATCATTTTAGTATAATCTTTACTAACACTTATCAATAAAATAGTACACATTCTTTATAAAACTTTTTTTAATCCCAAAATATTAAATTCTTAAAACCACACTTTTCTAAAATATATCATTATCACAAACTCAAAATATCAAAAGCTATATAATTTTTATTCCAAATATAAATAAATTATATTCTATTGCAAACTTACACACACATACACACATATATTAAATTTTCATTTCTCATCACACATTATTATTTTCATACTCAAAATTCCTAACGACCAGCTTCTAATTATACACAATTATTCAAAAATTCCATACAAATCACTTCAACATAAAATGTGAATATTTTAAATTTATAAATCCTATAAAAGAGAATGACATGGGCTCGCTGTATATTTCTAGTAACGACAATCATCATTTGGGTGCAAACACTACCTCACTAACTTTGAGAACTGCCTACTAAGATTTACTGACTGCAATTACTATTTAAAATATCCATAATTTATAAAATATCTTTACCACTACAAAACAACTCATTTCTTATATATATATACATAATCACACACACACACACACACACATATATACACATATACACATAATACCTAATTTTCCTCACCGTAAAATAATTACCAAAATATCTTTTGAAACGACAAACTTTCATATCAAGATGCTAAATTTGATTTATCAAAATACTATATGATTTCTTCTTTCAAAATATAGCTCATACTATTTCTTTAAAAGTTTCCTTTATCTTTAAAACATCTTATCGAAAATTATACTATTAACTTTCTTCAAAACAACAAAAATAATAAAAAAATTCAAAAATAAAATTTACAACACTCTCTTAATCATTATATTTTAACTCTACTCATGCCTTGTATTGCTCAAAAAGTTAATTCTTTCTAAAATAATCCAACCTTTTCAAATCACTTCAGACTTTACAAAACATTTTAAACCTTCAAACTATTCAAATCCTTTCCAAAGTATTATAATACATATATATACAACATATTTTAAACATTTCAAAATATTGAAATCTTAACAAAATATTTAAACAATGTGTCCAAATGCTTGGTTCCAGTGTTTAGGTATCCCGTTCGATAATGTTGGCTAAAAGCATCGACTAGAATTCTTAAACACTCAACGGAAAAACTAACATAATTTTTACTTCAAAAATTCCTTTAAATAACTCATACGTATATCATTTCAATAATTTCACTTTTATGTAAAAAAATTATTTATTTTCAATTCAAAATATATTCAAATTGAACATCCATGTATATACCAAAAGATTAATATTTAAGACATTTGCTCTGTTTCATAAAATATTATCTAATACAATATATATATATATATATATATATATATTTACAAGATAAAGGATTTTCAATACTTTGTTTAAATATATACGTACTTTTATTGAAATATTTACAAGTGATTTCCGAATATAATTTAAATAATAATTCTCTTTTTTAATTCAAAAATCACACATCAATCATCAAACAAAACATAATAACAAACATCATCATACATATTCATTTCACAATTTTAATTAATATTATAAATAATATATTATCTTAAAAAAAAATATGGCCCTAGTGGTAATTACACCATTGAATAAACCACAACGTTTTAATTATCAATAACTACAAATTCAATACAAGCAATAATCAACCATACGATCATGCATAAAAAACAATGATCAAAGCACTCAGCAGACATTCATTAGTTTCCATGCACTTTGATCAATAACGGATCAAAATACAATAATTTAAACTAAGCCACCAAAGGTTAATCATTACTATTTATATACTCAAAAATACTAAAAGTGAAAATATTATATATAAAATAACTAATACATCCCCAAATGATTACCCAGATAATCATCAAATACACCTGCTATCCCTTATTATAGGGTAACAACCCAATACACCCAAGGGGATAGAGACTCTAAGTCTTATCTAGCCATGACTCGTGTCTCATATATACAGTGTATTATTCTAAACCTGTGCTGATACCAAATAAAACACCCCACCTTTATACCTATATATCCAAGAATATTACTAAGCAATATTATCAAATAATACGAAGAATTAGGCTATATGGAGTAAACACGAGAATATTCCATTGGGTTAACATTGGTATGCATTTCAAAATCGAATAAATAACTTACCTATACATACAGAGTTTCGGCACAGAGATACAAACACATGTACCTTCGGGATTAAACATTAAACAATAAATAATGAAGAACGTAGAGTCATCATTGCAGCGATAATATATAATATAAAATATATAATGTATTTCTAATATACATTACAAGAATATACATACAAGAGACTATACGATACAAGTTGATAAACTATAATACATAATACTAGCCTCCTCCATGCTTAGTAAAAGACAAGCTGTCTCATCGTACCTGAACCTAAATACTCACAAACTAACCCGAGTACTATGTAAATAACACATGGTTTAGTAAGTCTAAATATATAGGTCAATATACATGAGTAACTTAGTATATGAAGTGTACAATAATAATATGATAGCACCATCAAAAATAATCCAAGTCAACAACCATAAAGTCAATATATATAAATATATTGTATGCATGGTATATATAATTATTTTAACATAACAATCCACAAAGTATTGTAAAATGTCAAACATTAGAATACCATGCATAAAGATGTCATCATATGAAATCTTATCAAATAACGAATCACAGATTCAATGACAAAAGGGTGAATCGTCCATGTCATAATCATCATCGAAATCTAGAAAACATCAATACTTCGGATATCATCAAGTATAGTCCGGCTAGCATACAACAATGCTTAAGTGTATACCTCAATATCAAATAATAAAATACCATCATCGATCAGTATAATATAGGTCTCCTATAAGTAAAATAATATAGAATACAAGATATGAGAATCCAATATAGTTTGGATATATATATATATAATCTCATCTTCCTATACAAAAATAAATATCACGTAGTAAATAGTGATGAGAATTGACTGTACGACAAACACGAAGTCCCAAGTAGAGCCATAACTCAACATGCGCAATGTCGATCGATATCCATATTTAGGTGAGGTGTACCAATAATATGCCAACCTACACTCTGCTAGAACCAAAAGGGGGACTAATGGGCTCTTCCTACGCAAGGAGCACATGTGTTATTCACCCGGATCCACTACTACAGCCTAACGCTACCTCTACGGCAATTGTAAGAAGATCCACCAATGTGCTGGTTGGTGTAAGGATTTCCAGTCACGACTCGGTTATAACCCCTATGGTAATAGATTATAGGCCTTCATGACACAAGTTTTTAGGTTTAACTAACCTACTATGAATACTATAGTGTGTCATGGATCTTAGGCGTGACCCTATGATCAGGCTGCTAGGATAGATGCTAGTTGTCTATTTCACTCCAACATAATATCTAAGAGTAGGACATGATAGACAAACATATAGCATATATATGTGTGTGTGTGTGTGTGTGTGTGTGTGTGTATCCCACCTTACTCAAATCCATGAGCTTCACCTCATTTAAGTATTTACCCAGTATAACTAGTCCCGTCACATGAATGACATCCACTTACAATGAATAAACAAATAAATACCACAATGGAATCCCATACCACCATGTGATACTAATCGTTTATTCTTTGCTTAAACACTACACACTTCTTAATATTCTGTATAATAATTCCAAAGAATAACCTAAAATATATTATCAAAAGTCTCATATTTGCCGGTATTTGTAATGATACGGGATTTTGCGCTTTGATTCGTGAATATTTGATAAATTTTAAATATTTAGTTAATGATTATTAATGGTCAAGTAACCGTGGTAATTTTTTTTTGAAATTTGTGTATAAAAATAAATAGTTCGATGAAAAACTAAAAATGTGACTGAAGATCGTTTTTTTGATTTTTGACTTTTTATCAGACGAAAGTTGCAACAACTCTGTTGCACATATGCACACACATTTACACATCTATAAACATTAAAATATATGAAAGGAAGATTAGTAAAGGTAAGCATGATTTAAGAAGTTTAAATGTAAAGACCTGTAATTTTCGATAATTAAAAATAGTTAATTTAATAAGGTTTTGTGATTTATTGTTGGAAGAAATAAAAATTTGCGATTTATTAATGACAATATATCAGAATACAATGTAATAGTATTAATTTCAGGTAATTGATAACTAATTGAATGAAATTCCAATTAATTAAAATGATTAAGGAAGTTATAATTGGTTATAGATTGTAAACTAATTGTAATAATGTGTGTATTAATTGATAATTGGATTAAAAGAGTAATTGATAATTTAAATATTATATTAATTGGGGAGAAATATGCAATAAATTGTAATTGGATGAAATCAGTGTTGTGTAAGTATTTATAACATATGTTTGTAAATAATAAAACCATAAATGTGATTAAATTAAGTAAAAGGTGACCATTGTGATAGGTTACCTATTTATTTAAGCTATTGGATTAAATTGGAAATCAACTGAAATTAAATGTAATTAAATATTACATTAATGGAAATTTAGATGAAGTTGAAGAATATTAATGTAATAAGATATAAATCAACATGAATTATATCTATAGAGTAATATGGGATTGAATAATAAGATGAAAAGGCAGATAAATGGATTTATTGGAATTTAAAGTAATAATCACTACATATATTTCAATTAGAATTAAACACTGTAATTAGCAAAATAATTAACTTTTAATTGACATGTAAATTTGTTTTAAATTATTGTAAAAGGTCTAAGTAATCAAAACGATAAAAAATTTTAATAATAAAATTGGAATTAAAAATTATTTAATTAATTTAAAAATAGTTTAATTAATGTGAAAATAGCCATTTTGGCCACTGTCTCAGATTTCGACGAAACCAGTTTCATCGAATCTGTTACAGTGAACTATTGTATAATTTTAACTTTCGTAGCGATCAGACTTGTCGTTTGATCGTACGGGCTTAAAACGCGCAGAAATCAATTTTCTTGAAATCATTTGAAATAAGCTAATTTTGATAGCTAACTTCTTCATATGATGGAGTAAGGACTTGAAACTTGTTCCATTGAGTTTAAAAATATCAAAAACATCTATTTTGATATAAGGGATGTCACTTTCGTTTCGAAGGCAGAACGGGCTTTTCGGGTCGCTATTGTCGTTCGTACCAATTCGACATGTGTTTTCATTCTTGTCAGCTTTGTTAATATAAATAATTTTTTTCTAACCCTTGTAACCTTCTTACTTCTCATTTCTATACGTGTGTGTCTATTTCATATATCGACTTCTTCTTTTTTCCGATGGCTGCAGATATAAACTCTAATTCAATTTCCAAACCACAAACTCCTCAAAACTATGTCATATTATATACTGTTTCGAAGCCCTCGACGAGCGCAATCCAGATATGCAAATTTTTTTTGCAATCGAATCACCATTTGTCTAGAAATCGAAGATGAACCTCAATCATCCATTTTAGGTTTTGGACGATCTAACGGTGGATCGTTGCTCGATCGACGATCGGGAGGTGGCGTTGGAAAGGTGGTGTCGAGTAGGTGGCAGATCTCTTGTTCGTTTGTCGAGATGGTCAATGGATACATTAGAATTGGTCATAGTTTAGGGTGGCGGCGGGGTTCGCCTGAGGCAACGGTGGCGGCCGCGCATGTGGTGGCTGCAGCGGCGGAGGTGGGAAGGCCATCCGCAATGTCAGATGCGGTTGAGGCGATGGGTTTGGCGTGCGTTCATGGATAGGTGGTAGGGTTTCAGTGAACGTGTTTGGGTTCGAGAAGCTTCAAGCAGCATGCATAAACGAAGAATGGGGCTAAGACGCATGAGTGACGTGGCATAGTTTCTTTTTTATATTTAATTTAAAACTTATATGTTCTAACTATCACATCTTTTGCATATGAACTCGGATTTGGGCACTATTTGTTTCATTGGGACCGTATCGGAATTCCAGACATTATGAAAATAATTTAGACAAATTCTAAGATTTATGAAATTTGGGCCTTTATTTGGATTTCAATTATATTTGAAATTAGAGGTGGATGTTTTAACCCACTCACAACTACTAAATTATCTTATGTTAGTTAATTTAAATTTATGATGTGATTAGAAAATGATTGGTTGATGTTTGGTATATTTAAATTGTCATTCCAGCTCAATATGACCTTTATTGCATTTAATCGCCATTTAATTTAATATTGAATTTGATTGTCAATTTAATACCTATTGATGATAACCAGTTAATTGATGTTATTTATTGGTTGATTAAATGGTGATTTTGATGCATGTTTGATTGTTGATATTGGATGACTGGATGTTATATTTCTATATTGTTGTAACACTGCATGTTCCTAATGGGTTAAAATGATGCATATCCGAACGACCTATAGATTAGGGAAAATCGTTATGAGTTGAAATGATAAACCCGAGCGATTTTATGGATTTTGAATTTTATTTGGGATTGCGGGTTGAAATTATATAAGTTTGTAAAAAAATATCGCAGATTGAAATAATAAATATCCATATCACCTGACCATAGGGTAGAAAACTATATACGGACACCGGATTGGTTTTTTAAATCCTAAAATTTGGAATTTAGTTAAATGATATTTTGAAGGAAAGTTTGATTTATATAAACTGAATTATTTTGAAAATCCGAGTTTAAATGTGAAATTGGAATTTGGTTTAAGTTTTGATTTTAAAAGTTAGATTTGAAGTATAAACGAAATTTATCGAAATTGAGTTATTGAAACGTTTGAAAATGTAACTTTGAAATCTACTAAATTTGAAATATTTTGGATTTATTATTCTAACTTGGATTTGAAATCAATATTAATTAAATGGTTTAAATGAGAATTTGAATTGAAGGACAAAATTTAGTTGTCGATTTGGAAGCTGGACATGGTCCAGATGTTTTGGAATGAAAGAAATAGTTTAAATTTGATATTAATTTCAAGTTGACCATTTTATATAAACGGTTTAAAAATATACTATTTTAAATCCTGATTATTAAGATTTCCAAACTATTAAAATAATCTAATATAATTTAAAATATTTTAATTTATTTTAATCTATTTAATCCAATTAAATATATTTTAACCTATTTTAAACTAACTGAACATTTTATTCTATTTTAAATCTATTTTGTTCTATTTTAAATCTATTTAATCTATTTTAAATCCATTTAATATTTTTTAAATAATTTAATCTATTTTAATCTATTTAAACTATCTTAAACCTATTTAAAAGTTTTAAACTATCTAAATATGTCTAAATTTCAGATGTGTAAAGTTGAAGTGTTATACTTAAATCCTTAATTTAAAAGCTAATACGGTTAAATGATGTTGTAGTTAAATTGGGATTTAATGACATAATTGAATGAATATGATGATTTTGAAATGAATATTTAATTAACCTATCTTATCGATAATTTCAAAAGTGAATATGACTTTGAAAATGAATATGATTCAGGAAGTAATATAGTTTGAATTGAATATGATATTTTGATATCAGTTATGAATTGACTTTTGAAATGTAAAATAATCATCTAGTGTTAAATAATCGTTTGGTTGTTAAAGAGACCGGGATCGGATATTGTCATACTTTCTGCCAATACCGAAAACTACTTTAACAACTGTGTACGTGGTGGAGAATTCCAGAGTGAAGTAGGATGGTGTGACGACCCGGAAATTTTAACGATTTAAAATGGAATAATAAATTGATTTTTAACATTTGGAAGGTTAATTTTAGCTTGAATTCCAAATATTAATATTTATTAGATAATTAAAGTATTGAATTATATAATTGAAATTGGGTAAATTGTTGAATTTGAGATTCTAAGCCTGTTTAAAATAATTTGAAGGCTTATAAAATCTATAATGAGGATACTGAAGATAATAGAATGGTTGAAATTTAATTTAAAGGTAATTTGTTCAATTTTAATAATATATCGTTTAAATTGGAACTTGAAAATAGCCTTCCGAGGCACAGTCTCGGAATTCGACGAAACCTGTTCCATTGGATCCGTAATAATTAGTTATTACAGGATTTCAATTTTCGTAGCAATCAGAGTTGTCGTTTGACCCTGGCAGCTCGAAACGCGTAGAACTATTTTAATCGATTTAATTTAAAATTTATCGTTTATTTCCGTAACTCGCGCATACGATCGAGTTAGCCTCCGAAACGCATTCCATTGTGTTCAGGACGCGGGTAAAACCCTGAAATCGTCGCGCGGCATTCCTTAAGTGGAGTTTGGAATTTCAAGTGGATATTAACGAGACGGTTTGAGAGTTTTATATAAAATAAAATAAAATTTTAAGTACATAGTCAGAGATATTTTCACTTCAACGCGTGTTCGAGAAGCCTCACTCCATCAATATCTCACTCTCTTTACCTTCTCTATTCTGAAAGCACGAAATCGAACTCAATTAAACTAATAATGGTCGATGCTCAATAAAAAAATAAAATCAAAGAACGGGAAAAAAATGGCGACAACCCTTCTCCTCATCCATTTATTTTACGCCGTTCTTCCCTTTGCCTTTTCTTTTATTTTCAGATCCATTCATTCGAAATTTCATGGCCGCAACTAAAAAAAAGGTGGGAGATTAAAGAAATCGATTCGATTTCGAGTTGGAATCGCGAAGAGAGCTCGCGCTCGCGTGCGCTGCGACAGGGGAGAGGAATAGTCGTTCGATTTGGAACGGCGACGTCGAAATCAACTTTCAAAATCGCACCTATGGGTTGAGCATTGGAGCTCGTGCTCATGATTTTGTTTATACTGTTAGTCGAAGCGGTAGGAGATGGAGATGGTTTCTGGATTCGAGGGGATTGGTGGGGAGGTTGTAGCTTTGGGGTCAGAGCACTTCGTAGTGATGACACAGTGGTCAGTAGGAGTGAGGAACTATGATGGTGCAAGGTTAGTAGCAGTAGGCAGTAGGTTAGAAGCACCAATGGTCGGCGAGGGCTGTGGGCAAGGTGGACGTCTCAGTAGGTATTCGTCAGGGGTAGGCCGGCGATGATGTTCGATGTCGAGGTGAGTAATCTTTGATCCGTATAATTGATTTGCTGTTTGGATTTGAAAGAAAACAAAGTTTAAGTTTAAATAAATTTGAAAGAAAACATTTTAAATGTGTTTGGGAATGATCAGTAAATCAGTTGCCATTATGAATTGTAATTAAATAAGTTTGAATTGTAATCGATGATTAAGAATTGGTTATTCGAGTAATTGAAGGTAAATTTAGTTAAGGTCTATGAATCGATGATGTAATTAGAAGTTAAATAGTTTGTAATTAAGAATTAATTGACTAATTAATTTGTAATTAAATGATTAATTAAAGTTAAGTACTTCGAGAAGTAATTAAAGGGTTGGTTAAAGAATATGTCAAATGAAAGAATATTGGTTAAGGGTTATTAAATGGTTTATTAATATGATTAATTAAAGGTAATTAATTTTATTAATTAATTATGGATAATCAATCGTGAAATTTTGGTAGATAAAATTACTTAATGAAAGTATAACTACTTGGTGAAGCAATTAGTGATAATTGTTGGATGCAATAAATTAATGGACGGTTAATGAAAGGATGTAATTTGGATTTAAATTACCTGGTGAAATTGATAAGGAAGATAATTTCTTGGTAAACATAATCGAAGGGTAATTCACCAGGGAATTAATTAGAGATAATTAACTACCCTTTGAACAATTGCACTAAGTGATAAATGAAAGATGGATAATTTGGGAATGATAAATTAATGGATTGTAATTAATTATTGTCAAGTAAACAAGGTTAAAATGATTAAAAATTAATTGATTTATTTGATTAATCGAGAGTGATTAATATTGTGGTTGAATTAAAGTAATTAATTTAGATTGGAACAAATTAAAATATATAATTGGAAGTAAGTAATTAATAAATTAACGATGTAATTAAAGATTGATTAATTAAAATGAATTAATCAGTAATAAGTGACTTATGTGAAGTTAATGAACATAAGTAATTAAGGATTAATGAAAGTAATATAGTTAATTAATGAGGTAATTAAAGATTACTTATTGATTTTGGTTAAGAATAATTAATATCGTGATAATTAATTAAAGATAATTACTTGGATGCAATTGAAAGATAATTTATCCAGTGTGATTAATTAAGATGAATAATGAAGGGTTAATTAATTTATTGATTTGAAATTAATTAATGTTGAATGAAGGAATCTAAGTGATTGAGGTTTGAAATTCAATTAGAATCAATTGAATTAATTTGTACGTGAATAAGTTTTCTTGTGGATGATTGAAAGGTATTGGATGTTTTGAATGAGTTGATATCGTTGATATAAAATGTTAGGATAACATGAGTTTCGAAGAGACCGGGGTCGGGTTTTAGATACCCGAAACCACTTCGAAATTTTTGTAAATTGATTCGTGAAATCAATATGACTGGAATGAAATGATTTGAGTGAATTGGATTATTTTATCTAAGTTTGGTACTTAGAAATTTATACGTGAAATACGTGTTGTCTACAGCAAATTGTGAATTGGTTAAATTGATATAAGTTCCCCGGGTTTATATAAGTTGATTGCTTTGGTATTCCATATTAGTTGGGTTTACTCACGCTGGTTTCCAGCCTGA
The DNA here is from genome assembly GCA_030765085.1 of Allium cepa. Lineage (NCBI taxonomy): Eukaryota > Viridiplantae > Streptophyta > Magnoliopsida > Asparagales > Amaryllidaceae > Allium > Allium cepa. Next base: position 403,076,209 of record CM060940.1, on the reverse strand, counting down.
CCCGGGTGTTACTTTGGTGTAATGCTCGGGTCAGACCGAGTATTACAGATTTTCAGGTAGGTTCGTTCTGGAGCTCAGGAGGCGAGCTGGATGGCATGAGCGTATAGAGTATTTCCGCGGTATTTATATTATTGTTAATTTGAGACATGATAATTCAGTGACTGTATATAATGTGAAACTCTGATGTATATTAAATGTAATCGACAGATATAGTATACCTTTGTAGACTGTTATTATTTATTATTATATTTTATCCGCTGCGATTGTGAGATGTTTGGTGTTTCTGTTCTTCTTCTTCTATCTCTTTCTTCTTTTCATAACTATCTGGAATTTTTGGCTTCGGAAATTTCGGGTTTTTACATTTGGTATCAAAGCTGAAAGGTTAAGCGAGAACCTTGGCTCTGGTGGGGATTACTCATATAATAGAGTCCGTAGTACTCTAGAATGAGTTAAGAATATATATATATATATATATATATATATGAGAGCGTACTTGTTATTTTCTTATATAAAGGTTTTAAATGATTTTATATAAAAATATATTTTTGATATATAAAGCAATATTTCTTTCTAATAAATATTATGGCGATTGGTTGTTAAAGTATTGAAATAAAAATTAAGAGTAATATAATACAACCAAATTGAAGTCTTAAATTGGAATTAAATTAAGTAGAAATGGAAATACAACCAAATTAAATTTAATTGATTTAAAAATGAAATTCTAAATCTGGTCCCAAAATTTGGAAATTTTGTTTCAAAGTAATGAAAATAATAAATAAGTATTATTTGGATAACTGGGATTTGATGCAAACAATGGGTTGTTTGAAATTTTATTTGAATTTAAAACCAAGGGTGGTTTAAAATTTTTAAAACATGGCTGGGAGGGCCAAGGAATAAATATGTAAATATGTATGGATATACATGATATCAAAGATATTTTGAAATAGACTCTAAGAGGTTGAGTTTTGATTTTTCCCTAAGTGTGATGTAAAAATCTAAAGTGATATAAGTTTGAACTTACAAGAGGGAAAGAATTTTGAAATTTGAAGTGAGAATTCAAATTTGAGTAAGGTTGATTGGATTAAGTAAATTGGAATTTAACTTTGGAAAGTTAAATAAGTGTAGAAAAGCAACCAGAATTGGAAATTTCGAGATGAAATTGGAATTTAACTTGGAAGGTTAAATGGTTGATTTGAATTGGGAATTTGTGTGATCTCGAAAGGGTTTGAGATCTAAAAATTTAAAATGGATGGACGTTTTAAAATAAATTGGATGATATCCTCCTATTGTAAATAAAAATCTTTAAATTGAGAATAGAATTGTATAAATAAAATAAGTTTGAATAATTGAATTGTAAAATAAACTTGTTTAATAGCTGGCTTCAAACTGGAAAATTAAATTGAATAATAAATTAAAATTTTAAAATAAAATTGTATTGAACGTTGAAATACATAAGTAAAAATAATTTAAAATGAGAATTTTGAGAAATTTGGCTCAGAAATTAAAATGATTAAACACTTTGATTTAAAGGTTAATTTGGTTTAAAGAGTTAAACCAACCTTTGAGAATTTAACTCAAATTTCTATAATTCGAGATAGTTTAAATTCAAGATTTAATTGAATTAGTTTAAAATTGAATTTGGTTTGAAGTAATTGGATTGGTGATTGAAGATGTATAAGTTTAAAAATTTTAAATGGGAAATTGGATTGGATTAAATTGAAGTGATTTGGATTCTGAAATTAAATTGATAATAATTCAAATTGATTGGAATAATATGAAATTATAATTAAAATTGAACAGGATTAAAATCAACTAGAATTTGATTTAAATTGGGGAAGGAATCAATATTGATTCAACTTGAATTAGGGATTAATAAAGTCCAATGGAATTTGGAGTTATTTGAATTGGAATTGGGTCAATTTAAATGAAGATTTAAATTGAATTGTTGGGGAGGTGAACAGTTGGCTCTTGACTATTTTCAATATAAATTGTTTTGATATAAATTTATTTTTCTAAGCTATTAAATATATACAACATTTCTTTCTTAAAGCCAAATTATTTTATATACTTGTTTTACGATTATTTTTAGGGCTATTTAACCATTTTTCAACTGTTAACTAAACTAATTAGTATTTTTCAACTATTTCACAAACTAATTTCTATTTTACAACTATTTGGCAATTATCTACAATTTTTGAAACTATTCAACTATTTCTTAACTATTTTACAGTTAGTTACCTATTTTATAGCTATTTTGCAAACTATAATTATTTTTCCACTACTTATTTATTTTTAAAATTTTCAAGCTATTTTCTAAATATAAACTGGTCGGAGTTCAAACTGTTATTGGTAAAATACCCAACTGAGATGAGAATTGAAGTGATAATCTAAATAGGGGACTAAGGTAAATGCGGATAAGTGAATGAAAATTTAAGTGAAGGTGAATGGAAAAGAAATTGATATTGAAAAGAGTAATCAAATTGGAATATTTGATTTTGAATAAACAAAGTTATATATCCTTGTTTTATTTAAGATGAAACCTCCTTGTTGAATCTATTGCTGGAAGGAAAAGGATTTTTGAATGTGTTTGAAGTATAAAAGGAATTTTATACAAGTTTGAAATGATCCAAAGTTTTAAAAATTATATATATATCTATATATATATAAAGGATCTTATAAGGATTTTGGAAAAGGTTTTGAGAACCTTTGGATTTGAAAAGGCTTTTGATTTTTGGATAAAATCAATATGAGAATTTGGAAAGCCTAGTTTGAGAATTATCGATTTTGGGATAATCGATTTCGTGTAAAGGAGCTTTGTATGATATCATACTAGGTGTATGATTTGAAGATACTATATGTGTATAGTATAAATATTTTGATGATGGCTCTGGGGAAAAAGGCGCTCCCTTGAAATAAACTTCTCAGGAGTGCCACCGGGTGGTGCTGCCTTGAGCCCCAGGGAGGGTTTCTAAAGTTGATCCTGTGAGGAGTCCGGACAAAACTAGTTCCTGAGGATTATTGGGTAGTGAAAGTCGAGGGCGCTGATTCCTACAGGGGCATTTGGGTTATGCTGTGACGACAGTGTAACGCGATGTCGCTGCGATCTACTGTGGGGACCATAGCGAAAATCGTGTGGAGGATGAGTGCCAATGGTCTACACTTGATTTTGCCGGGAAGGCAACGCAACATCGGTAGACTGCGATCTATGGTCAAGTGGAGTGGAGAAGTTTCATTTTTGGCAGCGAAATTCGATGGCGCTGATGCCTACAGTTATATGTGTTTTTGCTGTGATAGCTACGTAACCCTAGTTGTAGCTGCGGTCTGTCGTGGGTTCCATGGTGTAATCGAGGGGCGCGGAGGCCTACAGTTATATATGGATTTTGTCGGGATGGCAACGTAACCATCGGGTTAACCGCGACCATGGATGGGGGTGATGATTTCCAGAGCATCCTCAGCAAAGATATTTCCTCTATTTTCAAAAACTGTTTTCTATATTTCAATAAAATTATTTTCCAAGTATTTTCAGTGGGTGTTGAAAACGAGTTTACCAAATACTTATAGATTTTCAGTCCTACATCTGATCAACGTATGACTGAATTTCTGTGAGAACAAGGATGGACTGGTTGAGACATCGAGTTATAAAAAGTATTTTTATAAAGAGTTATTTTAATAGTATTATGTGACTTTAAAAGCTTTTCTAAAATTTTGAAACAAAGGTGTTGGGATTTTGGAATATCAAAGGAAATCCAAACTGAAATTATAAAATTAAAACTCGAGAAAATTTAATGAAGTGATTCTTTATAATTAAAGGAAATCGAATATTAAATTAAAAGTGGAAGTAAACCAATCAGCTAAATAAACTATTTAATAGTGTATGTTAATAAAATTTAACTTGGGTAAAACAAATGGTTGTAAATTAATAATGGAATTTGGTAATGAATTCGAATTGTAAATAGAATTCGACTTGGATTTGATAATAAATAAATAAGAAGAGATGTTGTAAAATAAAATATAAAATAGAGTTGGATTGAAAATGTGATTGGTTTGAATTACAAATAAAATTCAAAGGTGATTTGAATAATATTTAATGAAATTTGCAAGTAAATTGGATATAAGAAAAGTGATTATAATAGCAAAGTTTTGAGTGCAAAACAAAACACAAGTGAATAGAAATAAATTGAGAGTGGCCTTGTATTAATAAAATAAATTCGATAACGAATTAAGTAAGCAAATTAAAAATTTAAAACGGGTTAATTGAGTTAAATAATAAATGGATGAAATCTGATTACATAAAAACTAATCAAAGTGTGATTGGAATTGGATTATCAGACTGAACTTAAGTTCGGTGGCATATTAATTTGGATTATAAATGAGCTAAGTATGTGCTCGGATATTATTGAAAATGTGGATGTAAAATTAAATTTAAAATTGATGGGCTAACTGAATTTAATGGAAGTTGATTTAAATAAGGATCAAATAGAAGTAAACTTAAGTTTGATGTTGGAATAAATTAACGTAAATTAACTTAAGTTTAAAATTTATGGAAGCTTGGCTTCGAATAAGGGTGAAAACCTATTAAATAATGCTTGGATTGAATTAATTTGGGAATGGCTAGTAGTATACAAGAATGAAATGTGTCGAGCTAATGAATGGTGGGTGAATAAATTAGAAATGAAATGGAATTAAATATAAAATGAGTTGAAAATTAACTTAAAGTAGATATAAACTAAAATAGATATTCTATTAAATGAATATCGTCGAAATTGCATAAAAATGGTTGTCGTTCGGCGTAAATGAAAGTAATTAAAATGCTATGAGTCAATAGAGATTAAATAAAATTGGTTCTGAATCATTTGAAGTGAATATGAGCTTGTTTGGGCTAAAAATCAATGGAATGTAAGAAATTGAGTTCCAAACCATTGAAATTGAATGAAATGGTATATTAATTGGTTGAAAGCAATTGAATTAGTTTTGAAAACATATAAAATTGCTTATAGAAGTTATTTTAAATGCATTTCTTTTAGAATTGAAGTGTTACAGTTGTTTAAGTAAGATAAATATTATAAACTTCATATACATAGTGCTTATATGTTTAAGTTGAGTAAGTACAGGTACCTGAAGGCCGTTTGGCTGGATTTCGATTGCACTAATTGCTAAAATTAATAAGCTGCTTGCTTAAAATGCTAAATAAAGGTACGCCTATGCAATACAAATAGGAAATATGAACTGTTTTTGCTTTTTCCGACCGGGTAGGTCGATGTATATATATTTATATCTCTTGTCAACTTGCAAAAGCTCCTCCGTACTAGGGAGACTCTGCCAAAATTTTCTGAAAATTTTGGGAGTTAGAAAATTTTTGAAAAATAAAATTGGTTAACGACAAAACGATTTCAAATTGGGAATTAAAGTAAATTAGTAAATGAAACTAATATGAATCAGATATACATGAAAGATTAAATTCAACATTCAAAATTTAAAGTAAATTGAATTCGTATAGAAGTGGGGAAAACTAGTTGAATAGAAATGGATATGGAAACCTATATAAGAGAATGTATAAAACGGTTTGAAATTACGATTGAATATGGTTGCTAATCAAGATATGCAGGTATTAAAGGGAAAAGAAAATTGGATTTGGTTTCAAAAGATAAATTTGAATTGCCCGACAAAAAGGTATGTATTTAAATTTCTGTATGAAATTGGATTGGGTTTTTTTTATGGAGCCCCTTGGCTTTTTGTTTCTTTTTGGAATTTGGAAGCCCGTAGAGGCCTTTTGTAGTTTTACCGAGCTAGCCGCGCAAAGTAAACGCTGGCAAAAATTTTCGAGAATTTAGGGAGTTAGAAAATTTTTGAGGAAATTTTGATAATTCCAAATTTGGTTTTAAATTGAAATTTAAACGATTGGGTAAAAATGGATTGTTGGAAACCATGAAAGGTTTTGGAAGTTAGTTGAGCTATTAGTGAATCTTTGATAAAAGATATTGTGGCAAGTTGATAAACCTGTTGGTTTTGGAGAAAAGGTAAAAGGGATTGGTCCATTCTTCCTAACTAGTAATTTCGGGGACGAAATTCTTTTAAGAGGGGAGGAATGTGACGACCCGGAAATTTTAACGATTTAAAATGGAATAATAAATTGATTTTTAACATTTGAAAGGTTAATTTTAGCTTGAATTCCAAATATTAATATTTATTAGATAATTAAAGTATTGAATTATATAATTGAAATTGGGTATTGAATTTGAGATTCTAACCCTGTTTAAAATAATTTGAAGGCTTATAAAATCTATAATGAGGATACTGAAGATAATAGAATGGTTGAAATTTAATTTAAAGGTAATTTGTTCAATTTTAATAATATATCGTTTAAATTGGAACTTGAAAATAGCCTTCCGAGGCACAGTCTCGGAATTCGACGAAACCAGTTCCATTGGATCCGTAATAATTAGTTATTACAGGATTTCAATTTTCGTAGCAATCGAAGTTGTCGTTTGACCCTGGCAGCTCGAAACGCGTAGAACTATTTTAATCGATTTAATTTAAAATTTATCGTTTATTTCCGTAACTCGCGCATACGATCGAGTTAGCCTTCGAAACGCATTCCATTGTGTCCGGGACACGGGTAAAACCCTAAAATCGCCGAGCGGCATTCCTTAAGTGGAGTTTGGAATTTCAAGTGGAAATTAACGAGACGGTTTGAGAGTTTTATATAAAAAAAATAAAATTTTAAGTACATAGTCAGAGATATTTTCACTTCAACGCGTGTTCGAGAAGCCTCACTCCATCAATATCTCACTCTCGTTACCTTCTCTATTCTTAAAGCACGAAATCGAACTCAATTAAAATAATAATGGCCGATGCTCAATAAAAAAAAAATCAAAGAACGGGAAAAAAATGGCGACAACCCTTCTCCTCATCCATTTATTTTACGCCGTTCTTCCCTCTGCCTTTTCTTTTATTTTCAGATCCATTCATTCGAAATTTCATGGCTGCTACTAAAATAAAAAAAAAAGAGGGAGATTAAAGAAATCGATTCGATTTCGAGTTGGAATCGCGAAGAGAGCTCGCGCTCGCGTGCACTGCGACAGGGGAGAGGAATAGTCGTTCGATTTGGAACGGCGATGTCGAAATCAACCTTCAAAATCGCACCTATGGGTTGAGCATTGGAGCTCGTGCTCATGGTTTTGTTTATACTGTTAGTCGAAGCGGTAGGAGATGGAGATGGTTTCTGGATTCGAGGGGATTGGTGCGGAGGTTGTAGCTTTGGTGTCAGAGCACTTCGTAGTAATGACACAGTGGTCAGTAGGAGTGAGGAACTATGATGGTGCAAGGTTAGTAGCAGTAGGCAGTAGGTTAGAAGCACCAATGGTCGGCGAGGGCTGTGGGCAAGGTGGACGTCTCAGTAGGTATTCGTCAGGGGTAGGCCGACGATGATGGTTGATGTTCGATGTCGAGGTGAGTAATCTTTGATCCGTATAATTGATTTGCTGTTTGGATTTGAAAGAAAACAAAGTTTAAGTTTAAATGAATTTGAAAGAAAACATTTTAAATGTGTTTGGGAATGATCAGTAAATCAGTTGCCATTATGAATTGTAATTAAATAAGTTTGAATTGTAATCGATGATTAAGAATTGGTTATTCGAGTAATTAAAGGTAAATTTAGTTAAGGTCTATGAATCGATGATGTAATTAGAAGTTAAATAGTTTGTAATTAAGAATTAATTGACTAATTAATTTGTAATTAAATGATTAATTAAAGTTAAGTACTTCGAGAAGTAATTAAAGGGTTGGTTAAAGAATATGTCAAATGAAAGAATATTGGTTAAGGGTTATTAAATGGTTTATTAATATGATTAATTAAAGGTAATTAATTTTATTAATTAATTATGGATAATCAATCGTGAAATTTTGGTAGATAAAACTACTTAATGAAAGTATAACTACCTGGTGAAGCAATTAGTGATAATTGTTGGATGCAATAAATTAATGGACGGTTAATGAAAGGATGTAATTTGGATTTAAATTACCTGGTGAAATTGATAAGGAAGATAATTTCTTGGTAAACATAATCGAAGGGTAATTCACCAGGGAATTAATTAGAGATAATTAACTACCCTTTTAACAATTGCACTAAGTGATAAATGAAAGATGGATAATTTGGGAATTATAAATTAATGGATTGTAATTAATTATTGCCATGTAAACAAGATTAAAATGATTAAAAATTAATTGATTTATTTGATTAATCGAGAGTGATTAATATTGTGGTTGAATTAAAGTAATTAATTTAGATTGGAACAAATTAAAATATATAATTGGAAGTAAGTAATTAATAAATTAACGATGTAATTAAAGATTGATTAATTAAAATGAATTAATCAGTAATAAGTGACTTATGTGAAGTTAATGAACATAAGTAATTAAGGATTAATGAAATTAATATAGTTAATTAATGAGGTAATTAAAGATTACTTATTGATTTTGGTTAAGAATAATTAATATCGTGATAATTAATTAAAGATAATTACTTGGATGCAATTGAAAGATAATTTATCCAGTGTGATTAATTAAGATGAATAATGAAGGGTTAATTAATTTATTGATTTGAAACTAATTAATGTTGAATGAAGGAATCTAAGTGATTGAGGTTTGAAATTCAATTAGAATTAATTGAATTAATTTGTATGTGAATAAGTTTTCTTATGGATGATTGAAAGGTATTGGATGTTTTGAATGAGTTGATATCGCTGATATAAAATGTTAGGATAACATGAGTTTCGAAGAGACCGGGGTCGGGTTTTAGATACCCGAAACCACTTCGAATTTTTTATAAATTAATTCGTGAAATCAATATGACTGGAATGAAATGATTTGAGTGAATTGGATTATTTTATCTAAGTTTGGTACTTAGAAATTTATACGTGAAATACGTGTTGTCTACAACAAATTGTGAATTGGTTAAATTGATATAAATTGCCCCGGGTTTATATAAGTTGATTGCTTTGGTATTCCATATTAGTTGGGTTTACTCACGCTGGTTTCCAGCCTGACCCGGGTGTTACTTTGGTGTAATGCTCGGGTCAGACCGAGTATTACAGATTTTCAGGTAGGTTCGTTCTGGAGCTCAGGAGGCGAGCTGGATGGCATGAGCGTATAGAGTATTTCCGCTGTATTTATATTATTGTTAATTTGAGACATGATAATTCAGTGACTGTATATAATGTGAAACTCTGATGTATATTAAATGTAATCGGCAGATATAGTATACTTTTGTAGACTGTTATTATTTATTATTATATTTTATCCGCTGCGATTGTGAGATGTTTGGTGTTTCTATTCTTCTTCTTCTATCTCTTTCTTCTTTTCATAACTATCTGGAATTTTCGGCTTCGGAAATTTCGGGTTGTTACAGATGGTTTGGCAAAAGATTCTGTATGAGGTATTTATGTAGCCCTGACTCCCATGAGTCATCTTAAAAGTGACTAAAACGGGAGCCACGCCAGACCAAGTAAGGTCATACCTCCAATCGAACATGATTCTTCGATACCATATTATGACTTTGTGATGATTTGGTGGCTACCCCATGATTTTGATTATGGTAGTGTGTTCTGAGATGGGCGGTAGTAGATGTTATGTGTTACCACTAGTCCAGATCTGCAAATAGCAGAATCCTAACCTGGCATTGCCTCGAGTACTATGTTCACATGCCTCATCGCACCTTCTACGAGTTTGGTTTGTACCATACCTATGGAGTTCCCACTGGTAAGCCTCAAAGAGGAGCTTACGATACTGTATAGACTATGGGTATATATAAAATATGTTAAGGGTGATATGCATAACGCTTTTATGCTATTTTAATACTTTACTTTACCTTAGACACAATGACAATCGCGTATTGTATTATATATGTAGATAGTTTAACGGATCCTTAGGAGATGGGAATCTCAAACATGTCTTAATTTATTGCACTCGCGTTAGGCATTGGATAGGAGATGTCAAATCCCATAAACATTTCTGATGTGGTAACACTCGTACTTATATACTATTGATTTAATTTACATAAGATCTTTTAGTTCCGACTCAAGTGTTTTGTCTTTTCAATTCACTCGGGTTAGTCCGAAATTTTTAGTTTATCGAAGACTGCTTTCTGAAGGACGAAGACGAAGATTTAATACCATTACTGTTTATTATATTTATTCCACGACACCATGTTGTTCCGCTGCATTATTTATATATTTATGTTGTTGTAACTCTGATCTATATTATAAAATTGTAATCAAATTTTATGTGTAAAAACTTCATGAACTATTTATTTGATTATTATATTTTGTCATTCCACTGTGAGATACTACACTTGTTTCTTTCTTTCTCTACTTTTTCTTATTTACCCCATAACAATATGTCCTTTTGAATGGTTTGAATCGTCGATTTAAACCGTCCAAAAAGGTTGGTCATTACACTTGGTATAAGAGCTTTGGTTTAACAATAACCTTAGCTTTATGGGGTTTGACTCATTAGGATTAGGGTAGTAACACCCTAGAACGAATTGCTGAGTGTACATATATAAGAGAGCGTACTTGTTAGTGTTATAAAAAGTTTTTGTATTGTGACAATTTGTTCTATTTTGTATTTATAAATTCTGGATGGTGCATAGGACGATATGACATCGATAGGGATTTCTAAACACTTAATAGGGCAGACCGACACAATATTAGTTTGAAATATGGGTAAATGAAATAATTTTACCCAGTATTGTATTTTGTATATAAAAGAATAATCTTTTAAATGTATATAATTGTATGTGATATATTTGGTTGTTTGTTAGGGAGTGAAAATTTATAATTATTAGTTGCAAAAGGGGATTGTAAATAAATGAATATAAACTAGAAATTTAGAACTTAATTTCTGGCATTTTGGAAATTTGTTTCAAAAGATTTTGGAATATAATATTAGTATTATTTGAAAGTGTTTTCTGATATAAATATTACAATATGATTTTAAAGAAATGTTTTCCAGGAAATTTGAACAGAACTTTTAAAATAAAGTAAGTCCTGTACTCCCCTTTCCATCGTTGGAAAATAATTTCGGTGATGAGTGCACGCATCATCGTCGTTCATTTTTGAGTTTCAAAGTGGGAAGACCATTGTAGTAGTTTTACTTCACATTTGTTTGATTAATATATTTTAATTTTTAAATATGATTTGATATATAAAAGATATAAATAAATAAATAAATATATGTATTATTATTTTAAAAGACTAAAAGGGAAAACCTGGTATTCAGTTCTTAAGTTTCTATAAATTATTAGTTTCAATTATTGAAATAGGAGGAAATCTTAATTATTTTAATAACAGGAAATTCCTAAAGTGAAAAATACGAAGATGTAACTATTCAACATTTGTTAACTAAAATGAATAAAACAAACTTGTGTTACATTCAATTACATTCTAAAAGACCTATATAACTTACAAAAATGTTAAAATGTTAAATAGAAATATGTAATAGAATATTATACAAGTAAAACTTTAATAATGAAGGTGTTCAATGGAATTACTTCTATAAATAAGAATTCTGATGTTATAAAATGTTATAAACTTAAGTTAATAGTTTGAAATTCTATATAACTGGATTATACATGAGTACTGTAAGTAAATGGTTATGAACTTATGTTAACATTTTAAGCTTTTAATAATCAGATTGAATAGTAAAGGTGAACCCTATATTAAGTAAATGATTATAACTTTTGAAATATTGAAACGATTCAGAAAAAGACTTAAGATTCAATTAACATTGTAAAAGGAAAGAGTAAATGTGAACTAAAGATAGAAATACTTAAGTATGAAATGATTTATTTGTTGGAAATCAAGTATAGCATTTAAACGATAAATGTGAAATAAACTGAAACAAAATATATGTAATCCTTCAAGAATGAATTCATTTATGATCTAAATAATTGAAATGGAAATAACTTGTGTAAGTAATGAAAATGGCATCATATGAATAAATGAGAAATAAAATTTTGTAAGTAATGAATGAAAATTAATGGTTACATAGCATTGTATGAATGAAAAGAATGAGCAGTAAATGGTGAAACAAGATCAATAAGAATAAATTTAAATAATAATTTGAAATCTTGTTTGTTTTTCCTTATGGGATGATTAGGAAAGGATAGTTCTAATCGTATAAAGATGTATGAATAATCTATTGAGTTTTATCTAAGACTGTTGAGTGTATGGTATACTTGATAGTTTATTTATCATTTTATACAATTAAAAGTGTCTAAACCCGAACAAACCATTTATTTGGTTGCTATGGATGGATGGTTGATTACTTTGATTGCATGTGATGATTGTACGTTTGTTTGCAAAGGTAATTATTATTATGTTGTGTTGATTTTTTGTTATTAACTGAAACAACTTAAATATTTCTCTTTTACTTAATTATTATCCTCTTTGGATAGTATAAGTGAAATACAGGTTTATGGAAGCAATAACTACTACTTTTGGTTTCATAAATAAGCGTTGTTTTCCCGACAAATAGGTACATTTTCGGATTACGGTTTTCTAGTGGCATTATATTATTTTCCCTTACTTTGGGATAATTTATTTTGAAATATGTGATATACATTGTTATTATTGATATTACCATTTCTCCCAGATCTCTTCAAAGGAGACTCTGCCGAAATTTTCTGTGAATTTTGGACCTAGAAATTTTTTGAAACGTTTTTCAAACTTTTATTAGCTTGAACATAAAAGGATTTAATTATTTATAAGTAGATATCTTATTTGAATTATTTAATTATGTAAATTAATTGTTTATAAATTCAACATTTTGAATGAGATGTATTAATTCTTTGTTCCTTCTTTTCCTTTTTCGAGAACGAAAAGTTTTGAGTGGGGGAGAGTGTAATGACCCATAATTCTTGCTAATTAAAAATAATTAATTTAATAAGCTTTTGTGATTTAATATTGGATGAAATAAAAATTTATGACTTATTTTTGAAAATATAACTAGAATACAATGTAATAGTATTAATTTCAGGTAATTGATAACTACTTAAATGAACTTTCAATTAATTAAAATGATTAAAGTAATTATAATTGGTTATAGATTGTAAATTAATTGCAATAATGTGTGTATTAATTGATAATTGGATTAAAAATGTAATTGATAATTTTAATGTTAAATTAATTGGATGAAATCAGTGTTGTGTGAGTATTCATAACATATGTTTGTAAATAATAAAACCATAAATGTGATTACGTAAAAGGTGACCATTGTGATATGTTACCTATTTATTTAAGCTGTTGAATTAAACTGGAAATTAATTGAAACTAAACGTAATTAAATACTACGTTAATGGAAATTAAGATGAAATTAGAGAATGTTAATGTAATAAGATGTAAGCCAATATGAATTATATCCATAGAGTAATAAGGGATTGAATAATAAGATGAAAATGCAAATAAAGGGATTTATTGGAATTTAAAATAACAATCCCTACATTTATTTCAATCGGAATTAAATAATGTAGTTAGTAAAATAATTAACTTTGAACTGACATGTAAATTCATTTTAAATTATTGTAAAAGGTCTAAGTAATCAAAATGATAAAATTTCTTAATTATAAAATTGGAACTGAAAAAATGATTTAATTAATTTAATAATAACTTATTTGATTAATGTGAAAATAGCCATTTTGGCTACTGTCTTGGACTTCGACGAAACTAGTTTCATCAGATCCCTAACAGTGAATTATTGTAGGATTTCAAGTTTCGTAGCGATCGGATTTGTCATTTAATCGTATGAGCTTGAAACGCCTAGAAATCAATTTAATTGAATCAATTTGAAATAAGCTAATTTTAAAGCTAATTTTTTCATACGATGGAATTAGGACTTGAAATCTATTGCAGTGAGTTTAAAAATATCAAAAACATCTATTTCGATATATGGGATGGCCCACTTTCATTTTGGAGGCAGAATGGGTTTTTCGGGTCGCTATTGTCGTTCGTACCAATTCGATATGCGTTTTCATTCTTATCGGGCTTTGTTAATATAAATAATTTTGTTCTAACCCTAGTAGCCTTCTTACTTCTCATTTTTATATGCATCTGTCTATTTCATCTATCAGCTTTTTCTTCTTCCTAACGGCAGCAGATATAAACTCTTACTCAATTTCCAAACCAATTTCAAAATCAAACTCCTCAAAACTGTCATATTATATACTGTTTCGAAGCTCTCGACGAGCGTAACCTTGACCTACTATTCTTTTTTTGCAATCGAATCGCCATTTTTTCAGAAATCGAAGATGAACCTCAGCCGTCCATTCTATGTTTTGGATGATCCAACGGTGGGTAGTTGCTCGATCGACGATCGGGAGGTGGTGTTGGGAAGGTGGTGTCGAGCAGGTGGCAGATTTGTTGTTCATTTGATGAGATGGTCAATGGATTCGCCAAAACCGGCCATAGTTTGGGGGGGCAGCGGCGGGATTTTCCTAATGCAACGGTGGTGGCCGCATACATGGCGACCGGAGGTGGGAAGGCCTTCGGTGATGTCAGATTCGGTTGGAGGCGATAGGTTTGGTGTGTGTTCGTGGCCAGGTGGTGAGGTTTCAGGCGGATGTGTTTGGGTTCGAGAAGCTTCAAGCAGCAGGTGTGAACGAAGAATGGAGCTAAGACGAATGAGTGATGTGGCATAGTTTCTCTTCTTTTATTATTTATTTAATTCAAAACTTGTATGTGCTAACTATTATATATTTTGCCTACGAACTCGGATTTAGGCACAGTTTGTTTCTTTGGATCGTATTGAAATTCCGGACATTATGGAACTGGTTTGGTCAAATTTTGAGATTGTTTAAATTTGGGCCGTTATTTTGATTTCAAGTCGATTTGAAATCAAAGATGAGTGTTTTAATCCACTCACAACTACTAAATTATCTTATGTTAGTTAATTTAAATTTATGATGTGATTACAAATTGATCGGTTGATGTTTGGTATATTTAAATTGTCATTATGTTAAATATGACCTTTATTGCATTTAATCACCATTTAATTTAATATGAATTTAATTGTCAATTTAATACCTATTGATGATAACCAATTAATTGATGTTGTTTATTGCTTGATTGAATGGTGATTTTGATGCATGTTTGATTGTTGATATTGGATGATTGGATGTTATATTTATATATTGTTATAACACTGCCAGTTCCTTATGGGTTGACGTGATACATACCCTAACGATCTATAGATTAGGGAAAAATCGTCATGGGTTGAAATGATAAACCTGAGCGATTTTATGGATTTTGAATTTTATTCGAGATTGCGGGTTGAAATAATATAAATCTGTAAATATAAAATATAAGGATTGAAATGATAAATATCAGTATTACTTGACCATAGGGTAGAAAATTATATATGGACACCGGATTGATTAAATTAAATGATTTTAAATCCTTAAATTTGGAATTTAGTTAAATGATATTTTGAAGGAAGGTTTGATTTATATAAACTGAATTATTTTTAAAATCCAAGTTTAAATGTGAAATTGGAATTTGGTTTAAATTTAAAATTTAAAAGTTAGATTTGAAGTATAAATGAAATTTATTGAAATTGAGTTGTTGAAACGTTTGAAAATGTTAATTTGAAATCTAATAAATTTGAAGTAGTTTGGTTTTATTGTTCTAACTTGGATTTGAAATCGATATCGATTAAATGGTTTAAATGAGAATTTGAATTGAAGGACAAAATTTAGTTGTTAATTTGGAAGCTGGACATGGTCCAGATGTTTTAGAATAGAAGAAATAGTTTAAATTTGATATTAATTTCAAATTGACCATTTTATATAAATTTTAAAAAAATATACTATTTTAAATCCTGATTATTAATATTTTCAAACTATTAATTAATTTATTTTAATCTATTTAATCCAATTAAATCTATTTTAACCTATTTTAAACTAATTAACCATTTGTTCTATTTTAAGTCTATTTTATTCTATTTTAAATCTATCTAATATATTTTAAATCTATTTAACATATTTTAAATCTATTTAATCTGTTTAATCTATTATAAATATATTTAATCTATTTTAAACTATCTTAAACCTATTTAAAAGCTATTTAAAACTATTTAAAATATTTTAAACTATCTAAACTATTTCTAAATTTCAGATATGTAAAGTTGAAGTGTTGTACTTAAATCCTTGATTTAAAAGCAAATACAGTTTAATGATGTTGTAACCTAAGTTGAGATTTAATGACATAATTGAATAAATATGATGATTTTAAAATGAGTATTTAACTAACCTATCTTATCGGTAATTTAAAAAGTGAACATGATTTCGAAAGTGAATATGATTCTGAAAGCAATATGATTTGAATTGAATATGATATTTTGATATCGATTATGAATTGACTTTTGAAATGTAAATGAACCATCCGGTGTGAAATAAGCGTTTGGTTGTTAAAGAAACAGGGATCAAATATTTTCATATTCTCTACCAATACCGAAAGCCACTTTAACAACTGTGTTTGTGGTAGAGATTCCAGAATGAATTATTAGGATGGTTTGGTAAACGATTATGTATGAGGTATTTACGTAGCCTTGACTCCCATGAGTCAGCTTATATGTGACTAAACAGGAGCCACGCCGGACCAAGTGAGGTTATTCCTCCGATCGGACATGCTTCTTCGATACCATATTATGACTTTGTGAAGATTTGGTAGCCACCCTTGATTTTGATTATGGGAGTGTGTTCCGAGGTGGATGGTAGTAGCTACAATGCATTACCACCAGTCCAGATCCGCAAATGGTAGAATCCTACCTTGGCATTGCCTCGAGTGCCGTGTTCATATGCCTTATCGCGCCTTCTACGAGTTTGGTTTGCACCACACCTATGGAGTGCCCTTTGGTAAAAGTCACGGAGAAGCTTACGGCATCGTATGGACTACGGGATTATATAAATTTGTTAAGGGGGATATGGGTATTGCCTTAACGCTATTTTAATACTTTATTTTACTGTAGACACTATTATAATAGTGTATTGTACTATGTATGCAGATAGTTTAACGGATCCTTAGGAGATGAGAATCCCGAAATCTTTTAAGTTATTGCACTCACGTTAGACACTGAATAGGAGATGTTAAATCTCATAAATATCTGTGACGCCGTTACACTCATATATATTTACTATTGATTTAACTTACATAACATCTTTTAGTTTTGACTCGAGTGTTTTGTCTCTTCAATTCGCTCCGGTCAGTCTGAGCTTTTCAGTTTATTGAAGACAGCTTTCTAAAGGACGAAGACGAAGATTTAATACTGTTATGGTTTATTATATTTATTCCACTGCATCATGTTGTTCCTTTTCATTATTTATTTATTTCTGTTGTATATAACTTTGATCTGTATTGTAAAAGTGTATTCGATTGTTATTTGTAAAATAGATTCATGAACTATTTAAACGATTATTACATTTTGTCATTCCGCTGTGAGATACTGTGTTTGTTTCTTTCTTTCCCTGCTTTTTCTTATTTACCCCATAACAATCTGCCCTTTTGAATGGTTTGAGTCGTCGATTTAAATCATCCAAAAAGGCTGGTTATTACATTAATAGGTAATTGATTAAAATAAGAAAGTAATGATAAGACACTTTCTTTTTATTTTAAGTGTAAAGGACTTGGTAAAAAGAGGAAGTAATGGCTAAGCACATGTTATGATGAATAAGTGGTTTGACAAAATCTAAAGAGGGGTATTATCTTATTTTTGGAAATAATAATTTGGTAAATTGCCATATGTGCATGTGTATAAAAGAAAGTACTAGTTTCTCATTTTCATTTTTCCATTTGCTCTTCTCTTCTCCACCTTCTTTATTTTCAAAAAAAATAGCAAAACAACTTCATATTTATTTGTTCTTCTTCTATAAGTCCATAGTTCCATACTAAAACCTTAACCATCCTTAAAAACACAAACTTTATGTTCTAAACCCCACTTTCTTATCTAGGTTGTCCCATCCCCTAGGCATTTTACCTTTTGCCATGCACCCTAGAGCCTTCTAGGCCACTTGTGCATGTGTGTGTGTGTGTAAGGTGGTCTCGTCCCGTTTTGGTAATTTGGATGGTTGATTATAAGCTTGTGCTTACATTGCTTCACTATTAAAAGTGAGATATCACTTGATTTGCTATATTTTTATTATTGACAAATGCTGCAATAATTGTTCAGTTGTTTGGTTATGATGTTGTAATGTAAGTAGGTAAAATATGTGATTTGAGTTATAATATTATTCCCTCTCAAACAGCGAAGGCATATAGTTTTTATTTCACAAGGGACTATGTGAAACATATAGGATTAGACACGGGACTATGAAAGTGTTGAAGTGGTTCGTAGCTGAAAGGCCGCGACGAATACACTTCGGAAAGCTACTAATTTATAGAGGGATCCAATGGGACCCCGTGCTAATGTTGATTTTGATTTTGAATTATTACTTTCTAAGTGTGAAGTGATGAAATGGATGTGTTGATAAATGATTTGTTTGATACTTTGTTCATGTGCGGTGTTGAAATCCTATATTTATTTAAAAGTGGTTTACCAACTTTGTGTATAAAATATTTGAAATATTTCTTGAAAATTGACTTTAGTTTTTAAAACTTTTGGAAAAAGGTATTTAAATAGTTTAAATATAGAAAAATGGGTTTATAGTTATAGATTTACAAAAAAACAAGTTTTAAAGGTTACAGTTCATATAGCGATAGTCTCTATGGATGTAGTTTTTGAAATCTATGATTTTTGCATAGTAAAAAAAGTTATCAATTTTAGATATTGTGAAAGAATTTTCTAATGTGTTTATAAGTATTTAAAAGGAAGTGTGAAATTTTAAACATATTTTTCAGAATTTATGTATTTATTTAAACAAAAAGATTTAAATATTATCCTTTGTTTTAAAAGTTAATTTTTGTTAAAAAGCGAACATCTTTAAAGGGACGTTTTAAGTACAAATTCAAACTTGTTTTAAAATAGTTTTAAATGGGATTTTAAAAAGAAGAAGGAATCATAGATTACGACACTATGGTCGTAATAAATGTTTTCGAGAATGGGAAAGAGATTATAGACTATAACATTTTAGTTATTGTAAATGGTTTTGAAAGAATTAGAAAGAAATTCGGGGTAATAATACTTTGTTATAAGTAAATAAGTGTTTACTATTATAAAAGCAAGTTGTTTTAAAGTGAATTGGAATTCATCGATTAAAAATAGTATTTATTTTTATATAAATAAAGGATGTTGCCCTTTTAAAATCAAACTTTGATTTAAATAAGTGATTTTGGGAAAATGTTTTAATAACAAACATATGGAACTCTTGGGTCCTATATTCTAGACTTTGAGGTATGGAAACTTGTTTCTATTTTGGAGTCAAAAGTGAATGTCGAGTCAAGGTTTGAGAGGTAACGATAACCTAACTTGAGATGGTTTCATTTTAACCAATGAAAAGCACTAGTTTGAAATCAAAGACTAGAAATAAGTTTTGGAGTTGGTTTTCCGATTCTCTTAAGACTTTGTTTAAGTGATTTATTTGTCGCTGCCATTAAGTAACAGAGAACAAATATGACAAAGTAGTGCCAAAATGTTGAAAAATTTATGGATAGTCAGCCATCTTATAATTAGCAATATAAGCCGAGAAGTGGACTTTCCTTTTTCTGTGAGATCTAGAATCAGAGTGCTTCAACTAAGATAATGCTGGGAGAAACTAGTGCTCTGACTTACCCGACTTCATTTCTAAGCGAGGGATAGAGATGTCGAAATATCAAAAATGTGATAAGTATAAAAGGGTTAAATTCGATAAATGGGTCATGATAAATTAAGTATATGAAAGGTAGTTAATCGTATACTTAATACCAAATTCTGTGGAAACTCATCTCTATCATGAGAATTAAAAATTTATGTCAAGGAAAGCATAATTTTCTGACTTATCTGATTTCATTGTTAATCGAGGGATAGTACTGATATGCAAACTATACTAACACCCAGATTGCGGTTTGTCCACCATTGACAACTTGACAAGTTTTTGAATAAGGAAGTATATGAAAGCTTCATGATTTTATGTGGTTTGAGATTCCCTTAGGAAAATGCATTTCAATAAAACGTCTCTAAGGGTATACTAAAGATACCCTTATGACTTCTATATAGTCCTCTTACTTCTAAAAAACTGGATTGAGTCAACCAGAAATTATCAATTTTGGTTTGGAGAGACCAAGGTTGAATAAGCATGAGTTATCCGAAAACCACTTCGAATTGGCATAAGCGTTCGAATTGGAGACATCTTAAAGATGATCAAGGACGGAATTCCCTAAAGTGCAAGGGCTACTTGTTATTAATTATGTGGATGATTTCAAAATGGATGTAGTAAAAGTAGTGGCTTTGGTTTTTTCATATCCTGAACAACTTATACAGATGAATGCTAGCATTGCATTATTTCTTAGATGGCAGTGTTAGCATTTCAAATGGGATTTGCGGAAAGGCAAAACATAGCCTCGAGCCTCACACCCAGAAATGACTGGTTATGCCACAGGGCTATGTAGGTCACACCCATTAGAGTATGGTTATCATTCGATCTAGATCGAAATTTATGGATTTATGTATGCCAGAGGCACCAGTTCAGTTGTATGTAGCAATCGGGTTATGTAACGACCTAGTATTTCGAACCGTTCAAATCGACAATCAAACACACATGTCAGACTTGAATTGCTCAAAACAACATATTGTTAAATTATAATTGGCAAAACTCAGCATCACGGACACAGAGTAATATAACAATAAGCAGCAAAATAAATAAATAGTAGTTCATGAAGCCATTACAAAACATCAGAGTTAAAAACAAAACACAATAAAAATCTCGAATACATAGAAGTCTCAAAACATAGTCAAATGACAAAATTTGAATAACTGAAAGCTGAATAAATATAGATGGATCTCCAAGCGAAGCTGCAAACCCCAAAGGTGAGTCTCAAACGCCGTGACACTCAGTCTAGCCCGAGCATAAAGCAAAACACAAAACACTCATATCCAGATTAACATTCTTATATCAATAAATACAACTCAAATGAAATGTCAACTGAAATACAAATAACTAAAAGGATGTCTGGGATTTCCATCCTCTAAGAATCCTAGAACTATCTACTATGTAGTAATATACGCTATTATAATATGTCTACCAGTAAAGTAAAGTATTAAAATATCGTTAAGGCATTACCCATATCCCCCTTAACACATTTTATATATTCCCATAGTCTATACAGTACCGTAATTCCTCCGTAAACTAGAGGGCTATCAAAAGGCACACTATAGGTATGGTACAAACCAAACTCGTAGAAAGCACGATAAGGCATGTGATAAGGCACGCAAGGCAATGCCAGGACAGGACTCTATCGTTTGCACTCCCGGACTGATGGTAACGCATAGCAGCTACTACCGCCCACCTCGAGACTCACTTCCAAATCAAAGGTGCACCCAATTGAATCACAAAAGAAATATAATGGTATCGAAGAAATGTACCCAATGAGAGGTGCGACCTCACTTGGCTCGGTATTGCTCCTGTTTTAGCCACATCAAGCTGACTCATGGGAGTCAGGGCTGCTTTAATACCTCATATAGAATTATCGCCAACCATCCTACTTTATTCTCGAATCTCCACCACGTACGTAGTTGTTAAAGTAGTTTTCGGTATTGACAAAGGTATGCCAATA
The DNA here is from genome assembly GCA_030765085.1 of Allium cepa. Taxonomy (NCBI): domain Eukaryota; kingdom Viridiplantae; phylum Streptophyta; class Magnoliopsida; order Asparagales; family Amaryllidaceae; genus Allium; species Allium cepa. The sequence continues at coordinate 403,054,475 of CM060940.1, read as the reverse complement.
TCCGATCTCGGTCTCTCTAACAACCAAACGCATATTTCAAACCGTGGTCAATTTGTATTTCAAACAGTTTATACTTCATATCAAAATATCAGATTCACATCAAAATCACACCACTTTTGAAATCATATTCGCTTCTAAAATCATAGCCACAAAACAGTTTAAACCTTCATATCAAAATATTCGCATTTAAATCCATTGAATCTAAATCATAACAGTTCCAACTTAAACAGTTTCAATATTGAAAATAGTTTACATATATTAAAATAGTTATAAATTAAATAGTTTATATTTAAAATAGGTTATAGATTAAAATAGTTTATATTATCTATTAAAAAATAGTTTGTATATTAAAAATAGTTTGTATATTAAAATAGATTTTATCGGAAATAATTTCAAATTAGAATTGTTTCTTCCGATTTTCACAAATTAGTTTAAATCAACCTTTAGTTCGAAAATATTAATTTAAATCAATCTCAGTTCAACAATTTTCAGTTCAATTCAAATTATCATTAAACCATTTTAATTTATATCGATTTCAAATCTAGGTTTGAACTATAAATTGAATCCACTTCCAATTCAATAGATTTCAAGGTCCAAATATTCAAACAAATTTACAATAACTCAAATTGATAAAATTTCATGTATATTTCAAATTCAACTTTAAATTTATTTAAATTTCAAAACATCCACTTAGTCATTTTTAATAACCTTTATATAAATTTCAAATTACAAAATTAAATCTAAATTTAAGATTTTATTTTTATTTTATTTAAATTTGAAAATATTCATTTTATCACCTTTAATCAAAAATCGAGTTATCAAGTTATAAAAATCATATCTTCAACCTCAAAACAAATAAGTTCCAAATCAATCTTTATTTTAAATTCAATTATAAAAAAATTTAAATTCCAAGTCAACTTTAATTTTTCTTTCCAGCCTCTTTTTATTAAAGTTATTACAAAATCTATTTCAAAATATCAAGATAAATTTCAAACAAATATTTTAAATACAATCCACATACTTATACAATTAAATTCTATTACATTAAGTTTTATTATATTAAGTATCATTAAATTAAATATTACTTTATTAAATATATTTTATTTTATATTTAACTATTTTATATATTAAAAAAATCAAATTATAAGTAAAATCTTAAAATTTACATTTTTTCAAAACTTAACTTATAAATTTAAAATTTCAAAATATATAAATTTAAGAATCTAAATTTTGCACATATATAAAATAACATTTATATATTACATTTAAAAAAAAAAATTGTTAAAACCCATGTAGTTCCTTTCAAACTTTGGAAATCATTTCAAAATAGACCAACGGTGTCCGTATTAAATTTTCCATCCTATGGTCAAGTGATACAGGTGTTTACCATTTCAATCCATAATTTAAATTTATCATTTACGGATATATATCATTTTAACCCGTAATCCCAAAATTTAAATCAATGAAAATCTCTTGGGTTTATCATTTCAACCCATAACGATTTTCCTCTAATCTATAAGGTCGCTCGGGTATGTATCATTTCAACCCATAAGGAATTCTACACTAACAAGGAACTTGCAGAGTGAGAAAAATTATGATAAAAATACAACATTTCAACAACAGGCACATGTCATTAGTAACGAGTTTAAATATAATATATACAATAGGTTATGGTGTCATATGTCATAGCTAAACAATTGCAGATAATGGCATATCATATTTAACAATTAAATAATTTAACAATTTAAATTTGATAGCATATTTCAATCGCCATTTTATGTGAATTAAATTTACAAAATATAAGAATGTTATTAGTGAGTTATCGCTCACCTTTTGAGGATGTGAAAATAATAATGACGAATTTGGTGACCTGGATCCACACACAGATACAGACACGAGCAAGGAAAAGAAGTTAAGATTTTCGGACAGCGAGCACACGAGGCAAAGCACATGAATTTGTTGAATATTTATATATATATAATCAATTCATATATTAAAATTATTTTTATATATTTAATATAATAAAATCATATGTAAATCTTAAAATTTATATTTTTCAAAACTTAACTTATAAATTTAAATTTCCAAAACATATAATTTTCAAAATCTAAAGTTTACATACTTATTTAAAATTAAAATATCTATATATTATATAAAAATCGATATTATAAAAGTAAATATTTAATAAACCACATATATGCAAAAATCAAAATCTATCTATCATCATTTTTCATTTTTTTAGAGAGAGGGCTATAAGCTTGGATATGCATGCAAACTTATATGTGTACTTTATTTTTTCATAGAACAGATATAACTTTATAATATATATGTATATACCTTTTTTATACAAAGCAAAGAAAAGCTGTTGGCTGGTTGTCGTGTGGGCGGAGCGGGTAATGGTTGCTGCTATGGTGCTTCGAAGCGGAGGAAGTAAAGTGGGTGGAGGCTGGAAGTTTGTCGCTGGAAGCACGCGGGGCACATTGGGATGGAGCGGTTGCTCTAATAGTGGTTGACTATGAGGAGTGGAGGAATTCGGATTGCTCAAGGGAGGGATGGAGGGGTTCAGCTGAGCTTGTAGTGGTCAGGCTGCTATTCGGTGGAGATTGCGGTGAGGCCGATGGCTCGTGATCTGCGAGTAGTAGGCGTGGGCTGGCGGAGGTTCGGGACTAGCGGCTAGGAAGATGGCGGGCTTTGTAGAGTTTTTGTGGCTGTTCGGTGGGTTTGGAGATGAGAAGGGGTGGGTGCTCGAGTTCAAGGCTAACATTACAGAGGTTAGGGGAGAAGCAGCAAAGGTCGGTGGGCAGCTAGGGTGTTTCAGGTGTGGCAACAGTTCTAAGAAGTGGAGGCAGGTGAGCCTCAGTGGTTCAAAGCTTCGGGTTTTTGGGTGAATGGCAAGCAGATCTGGAAGGTTGGTCGGCGAGCAAGTCGGAGAGGGTTCGACGTGGAAATTGGGTGCGACAATTGATGGGTAGGCTAAGAGAGATGCGAAGATGACGATGGATTTAAATAAAAGGAATATGAGCAAGTCGAGTTATGTAAATATAGGAGATGAACGGTACATTCGTTCGTAAGCAAATATAATGAACAGGCACAAATATACTTAAGCTTTTATATAAATTTCTTTTCCCTTTTTTTATGTGTATAAAAGGAGGTGATCGAGTTAAGGAATGAAGGACGAGTAAATAGCTAGCAAAAGAAGCAGGTTCAACAAACAATAATATACATACTATTATATTATATATTTATTATTATTTTTATTATTTTAGGGTAGAATGAACAAACGAATGCAACAGAAAGAAAGAAATCAATGAACCAGAAAATATAAATTAAATGATGGAAATAGCAACAGTCAAAGGTTGAATTCTAAAAATAATAAAAGTTAATGGCTGTTGGGTTTCCAACTAGGACAAATGAAAAGACACAGAACCCAAAAGGCTCAAATGGGTACCGATACGACTAATATGCAATTAAATCCATTAATATAAATCCATTAAATCCATTAAACTAATACGACTAATATGCATTTAAATCCATTAAATCTAAATCATAACAGTTCCAACTTAAACAGTTTAAATATTGAAAATAGTTTATATATATTGAAATAGCTATAAATTAAAAATAGTTTATATTTAAAATAGGTTATAGATTAAAATAGTTTATATATTAAAATAATTTATCTATTAAAAAAAGATGGAATTAAGGAAACGAACAAACCTTGATAACAAAAATTGTCTCTATGACACCCAGATTCATTTTTTGGCCGTAGGACAAACTGTAGGAAAAATTAGACTGAAGGACAATGCTCGTTCTAATTAGCACTATATTTAGTTTTTACACTATAAAAAATGCTAGTTCTAACTTGTATCTAATTCAGTTTTTAAACTATACAAAATGCTAGTTCTAACTAGCATTGTCCTTCAACCTAATTATTTTCAAAGTTTGTCGTTCAGCCTAAAAATGAAACTTGTTGTCCTTCAGCCTAATTTTTTTTAAAGTTTTTCCTTATGCCTATTTTCCACTTAAAAAAATTGGTTGTATATTAAAATAATTTGTATCGAAAATAGTTTCAAATTAGAATTGTTTTTTCCAATTTTCACAAATCAGTTCAAATCAACCTTCAGTTTCAAAATATCAATTTAAATCGATCTCAGTTCAACAAATTTCAATTCAATTTCTCATTTTCAAATCCAAGTTTGAACTATAAATTTAAACCACTTCCAATTCAATAGATTTCAAGGTCCAAATATTCAAAAAAATTACAACAACTTAATTTGATAAAATTATATCTATATTTCAAATTCAACTTTAAATTTATTTAAATTTGAAAACATCCACTTAATGATTTTTAATAACCTTTAAATAAATCTAAAATTACAAAATTAAATCAAAATTTAATATTCAAATTTTATTTTATTTAAATTTGAAAATATTCATTTTATTACCTTTAATCAAAAATCGAGTTATCAAGTTATAAAAATCATATCTTCAAATCTCAAAACCAATAAGTTCCCAATCAATCTTTATTTTAAATTCAATTAAAAACAAATTTAAATTCCAAGTCAACTTTAATTTTTCTTTCCAACCTCTATTTATTAAAGTTATTCCAAAATCTATTCCAAAATATCAAGATAAATTTTAAATAAATGTTTTAATTAGAATCCGTATACTTATCCAATTAAATTCTATTACATTAAATTTTATTATATTAAATATTATTAAATTAAATGTTACTTTATTAAATCTATCTTATTTTATATTTAACTAGATTTATATATTAAAAAAATTATAAGTGAAATCATCAAATTTACATTCTTTCCAAAACTTAACTTATAAATTTATAATTTCAAAATATATAAATTTTAAAATCTAAATTTTGCACATATATAAAATATAATTTATATATTATATTTAAAAAATCAATATTTGTTTAAACCCATATATTTCCTTTTAAACTTTGGAAATCGTTTCAAAATAGACCAACGGTGTCCATATAAAATTTTCTATCCTATGGTTAAGTGATACGGATATTTACCATTTCAATCCACAATTTAAATTTAATATTTATGGGTATATATCACTTCAACCCGCAATCCCAAAATTTAAATCAGTGAAAATTGCATGGGTTTATCATTTCAACCCATAACGATTTTTCCCTAATCCATAAGGATGTTCGGGTATGTATCATTTCAACCGATATGGAATTGTAAACTAACATGGAACTTGCAGAGTGAGAACAAATATGATAAAAATACAACATATCAACAACTGGCATATATCATTAGTAATGAATTTAAATATAATATATACAATAGTTTATGGTGTCATATGCCATTGGTAAACAATTGCAGATAATGACATATCATATTTAACAATTAAATAACTTAACAATTCAAATTTAACAGCATATTTCAATCGTCATTTCATGTGAATTAAATTTACTAAATATAAGAATGTTAATCGTAAGTGATTGCTCAACTTTCAAGGCTATGAAAACAATGATGATGAAGATGGTGACCTGGACCAGCACACGGATATGGACACGAGCAAAGCAAAGCAGTTGAGATTTCCGGACAGCAAGCACACACGAGGCAAAGCACATGAATTTATTGTATATATATAATCAATTCATATGTTAAACTTATTTTTATATATTTAAAATAATAAAATCATAAATAAATCTTAAAATTTATATTTTTCAAAACTTAACTTATAAGTTTAAATTTCCAAAACATATATTTTAAAAATCTAAATTTCACATACATATTTAAAATTAAAATATCTATATATTATATAAAAAATATTTAATAAACCATATATATGCATAAATCAAAATCTATTTATCATTATTTTTCATTTTTTTAAAGAGAGGGCTGCAAGCTTGGATGTGCATGCGGACTTATATATGTACATTTTTCCATAGAAAAAACCCAAAATATAACTTCATAATATATATGTATATACCTTATTTTTTTGTAAAAAGAAAAAGAAGATCTGCTGGCTGGTTGTCATATGGGCGGAGCGGGTAATGGCTGCTGCTATGGTGCTTCAAAGTGGAAGAAGTAAAGTGGGCAGAGGCTGGGAGTTCGTGACTGGAAGCACGCGGGACACTGTGGAATGGAGAGGCTACTCTGATGGTGGTTGACTATAAGGAGTGGAGGAGTTCGGATTGCTCAAGTGAGGGATGGAGGGGGTCAGTTGAGCTTGCAGTGGTCGGGCTGCTGTTCGGTGGAGATTGTGGTGAGGCCGATGGCTCGAGATTTGCTAGCAGTAGGCATGGGTTGGCAGAGGTTCGGGACTAGGCGGCCAGGAGGAGGGCAAACTTTGGTGAGTTTGTGTGGCTGTTCAGTGGGTTTGGAGATGAGAAGGGGTGGGTGCTCAAGTTCAAGGCTGACGTTATGGAGGTCATGAGAGGAGCAATAGAGGTCTACGGGCTGCTAGGGTGTGTTTAGGTGTGGCGACGGTTCTAAGAAGTGGAGGCAGGTGAGCCTCGGTGGTTCAAAGCTTCGGGTATTTGGGTGAATGGCAAGCAGATCTGGAAAGTTGGTGGGCGAGCAAGTCGGAGAGGGTTCGACGTGGAAATTGGGTGTGGCGATTTGATGGGTGGGGTGAGAGAGATGCGAAGATGATGATGGGTTTTAAAAAAAAAGAATACGAACAGATCGAGTTTTGTAAATATAGGAGATGAACAGTTCATTCGTTTGTAAGCAGATATAATAACAAGCACAAATTTATTAAAACTTTCATATAAATTTCTTTTCCCTTTTTTATATATAAAATGAGGGATTGGGTTAAGGAATGAAGGGATGAGTAGATGATTAGCAAAAGGAGTAATTCAACAAACAATAATATACATACTGTTATATATTTATTATTGTTATATTTTTTTTGAAGGTAGAATGAATAAATGAATGTAGAAGAAAGAAATAAATCAATGAACCAGAAAATATAAATTAAATGATGGGAATAGCAACAATCAGAGGTTGAATTCTTAAAATAATAAAAGTTAATGGCTGTTGGGTTTTCAACTGGGACAAATGAAAAGACACAGAACCCAAAAGGCTTAAATGGGTACCGATATGGCTAATCATTTCGTAGATTTTGCCGTGTATTAGATATCGAAATGCACAAATGAATATACCGTGAAGATCAGTACGACGAGACAACATAATGGTACACAGATATGAGTGATATGACCCTATATCTAAACTCCAATTTTGCTGCCAAAATGCCGAAAATAAGATAAACAGAGCTATAGCAGTCCAAATTTGGCGAAATGAAATACAACGTCTCACTTAGAAAATAGTCTACATTTTTATCAAATAAAAATATTCAGGTTTCAGTATTATTTTAATACCAACAAATTTAACTGATTTTAAATTCATAATTGAAAAGTAAACAATAGAACTAACTTACAAATCTTTTGATGAAAATCTAAAACTTGCTACGTTTAAATAGACGTATTTTAATTAGCAATTTTTCAATGCAAAATTTTGTTATATATAGTTTCAAGAAAATTTAGTTAATTACATTGTAAAATGGTTAAAATTTACAGGCCGTTATAGGTGATGACATATTAGGTACCATCAAGGGAGGGGTGGAACGGTCCTAATCATAGAGGTGCAATAGGTTTGCAGCCTCTGTACATTTTCTCTCACCCCAACAATCTATCTTTTCGGTACTTATGAATACCGTGGATGTATCAATGTCGACCGTTGAGGGTTGAAAAGGTGGATTGTTATGGTATTATAACTTCATTCATTCAGATCCTCGTTACACAAAATTTAATATTAAGAAACCATATAGCAGGATGTCATCAACGTCTGAAATCACATCAAAAATTGACCAATCGGATCAATATCTAACGATGAATCATTTATAACAACCAAAATCAATACAAAAAAGCAAAATAAGAAATATGTAGTAAAACTTCGTAATCAAATATTTATATTAATATACAAAATAAATAATTCTAGTTCAATATATAACCTTTACTTACACACAAAGCTTCCAAAATAATTTTACATATTAAATACAGCTTATCTAAGTTACTTTATTTAAATTCTACTTTGAAATAAATTTATAATCTTCCAAAATAATTCCTTTTTATTACTAACCATAATATATAATTAAAATCCATCATTTTATATTCAAAATTGATAATTCAATTTAAAAATCTCTCTATGATACTTCGAAATCATTTCAAAATTTTCAAAGTTATAAAAAAATTTAGGAAATTATTTATAATCCAAAATAAAGTTTAGTTTAATAAATTATTACTTTTATTATAGGTTTAAACTAAATTTTCATTAAAACATTTCACATATAATTTTAAAGATATATTATATAAAAGTTATACTATGGTTACACATTTTAAACATTAAAGGACATTGAAATTATATATATTATATTATATTTATTTTTTATATGCAGATGCAGGTTGGTGCACCAGAGGTACCACGGATTGGCCGTTAGCGGTCGTTCGGTAGTGTAATGACCCGGATTTTTAGTCGTTTGATTTTCAATATTTAATTTGTGTTAAATGTTGAATTTGAAAATTAATTGATTTTGAGTATGGAAATTTGGTTGAATTGGTAAATCTGACTTAAATATCAAATATTACGATTCTCGTAATTCGAGAATAGTGAATTTAATATTGGAATAGTGTGGATAATTGAAGTTTTGAATTAATATGAATCGAAATGATTTCTAATGTTGATATAAATTCTATGTGAATTATAATTGAGTTAGTAAGTTTTTAAAACTGGAATTTTCAAGTGATTTCACCAATTTTTAAAATCGTCGATTTAGTCGACGCGTCAAATAGCAATTCGGGGCACAATCTCGAAATTCGACGAAATCAGTTCCATTGGATCCGTAATAGTGTATTATTATCGAATTTCAAATTTCGTAATGTTTGGAGTTACCTTTTGATCATACAGGATAGAAACGCTTTGAAATTAATATTGAAAATTAATATAATAATTGGATTCAAAAAGAAATCTTCAACATATGATTGAATCAGGTTTCGAAAGTTGTTCTACTGTGTTCGAAATTTGTTCCATTGGGTTCGGTCCCTATATATGATACGAGATATTTTGATATTAAAATAATATTATAATTTTCTAAAGTCAACCCTTATCCTAAACCCAGCCACCTTAAGATTGCACGCGCCACCCTACCCCTATATATCCAGCCGCCTCGTCTTTTTTTGAAATCGTGCTCTCTCCTACATTTTTTCAGCATGAAGATAATAAATAATAATAATAATAATAATCAAATTCTATCTTTAATTTGAGAATCACGAAGACACGAGCTTCATGCTGGGAGGGGTCGTATTGAGTGCGGTGACGGTTCGGTGATTGGCAGTGAATCTAAAGCTTTGATTTTCTTCTTGTGGGAGTAGAAATTTGGCAATGTCGACCTTGTTGCCTGTAGTATCTTGGCGGCGAGTTTGGTGGGTCGAGGTGGAGTTTGGGGGTTGTGAGGTGGACGTGCGACCTTGGGGCTTGGCGATGCCGTGTTTTAATTTTTGGGGTGGAGCATCCTTCGATGGTGATCGACATGTAGAGGAGGCCTAGGGTGGGTTGTCGGTGAGGTCGAAAATGGATTCCATGATGGAACAAATGTAGGAAAGGAAGTGGAAGCACGACCATGGCTAAGTTTTGAACCAGATAGTACCGTATAGTAAAAACGAGGATGGGGGAAGGATTAAGTTGGCGAGGGTAATTAATTTTTAAGAATGGAATTAGATTAGTTTTATTATTATTTAAAATAGATTAGCTTATAAAATTTGCAAATTATTTGTGCGAGGTTCAAAATTTACAAAAAGAAACGAGTCATGTTGGATCGTAGTGACAAACACTACGTAATGGAACGAATTTGAGATTGGAACAGAATGCAAACAAAAATCAAGGTGGGTAAATCTCACTCATTTTGGTTGACTGGATTTAATTCATAATAATTAAAAGTAATAATTGGATGATTGGTTAAATTGATATATCATTATCAATGGAATGTTATATAACATATATTAGTATATATATTAGTAGTTGGATATATTTCCCACCGACTGGAGCAGATGAGACACTATGCGTCCCATATAATAGCGGATGATCCAATATTACTACGATATCCCGCCTCGAAGCAGGATTGGTATTTTATGTTATATAACAGCTGTGGATGCAGGGAAAACAGGTTGGAGGAATCTAATTGGATTACTCAAATATATTGATTGTTTTTCATATATAGTGATATATGATGAAATTGAATAATCTGTTATAGATTGTTGTGTGATTTGATTCTTTGAATGCTATAATAGCACTGACCCTAATTATGGTACTATAAATACCATAAATAATATTTTTGATTTTAAAAATGGAATTTAAAAGCGATTTTGGAAATGAAAATATTTACCTCGAATTTTGGGATTACTTAAAAGGGAATTGAATTGGGTAAAATACAAGATTGGATTTTTGATATTTAATTAGCTATTTCGTAAAATGGTTTCAACTTGAGAATTTTGAATTGAGGATTTTAAAAACAATGGATTTTAAATATATTTTTTAAATATGAAATGGAAGTAAAAATCGAGATTTGATTGATTTTGGAATATAGTTTGGGTTATTTAAGAAGTTGATTTAAAATGGAATTTTAATTAGAAATCGATTTATAAATAAATGTTTGTAATGTAAACCTGTATTTGATGGGGAATGAGATTATAAATTTGTAAACAAGGTTTATAAATAAAGTAAGATGATTATCATTTGATAAATTGGAGATATAAATTCATGGTGGGAATTTATAATGAGATGGGGTAATCGGTTTAAAAAGAAGTGGAAGAGTATACATTTGAAATGTGAAAAAGTTATGAAATTGGGGAAGTGGTCGATGTGTTATGAATTGAGACAGAGATTAATAAATTGAAATTGGTTATGTTGCAATTTTAAAAATATATCTTTATCAAGAAGTAAAGTTTGTTTTTTCAAAAAGAGAATTTGTATTTATTAAACTATGTAGTTTAAAACTATTTTAGCATTGAAATATTTCGGAAAGTTAGTTATTTAAATATTACATTGGTTGAAATGAATTCTAAGATTGTAAGAAAGCTTTATAATTCGATTAGAAATTTTATAAATGAATTGGAATTAGTTATTGACGTTATTTTAAAAATGTTTGATATTTTTAAATAATTATTTAACCATGATCTTGAAATTTGTTATTATTTTATATCTATAGAATTTTAAAGTAAGTAATCGGAATGTATTTATAAATGCTCTCGAGATTGTAAATCGAATTTTATTAAACAGATGTGAATGTGTAAGTGGAATGTTATAATGGAATTTCTGTAAATTTTGGGGAATTCCCAGTATAGTTGGACTAGGGAACTTAAAACGAACTTGAATTCATTAAAGGAGCTATAATTGTTAGTTGGATTATAAATAAGTATAATTGTTATGTTTGGAAACTGTAAAAGGAAATTAATAGAAAATCCGGGATTTATGAGATAAGGGTAGAATGTTTCCTAAGTATGAATATTAGAAATGATTTTGGAAAATAAACCTATAATATTTTCCTACGTATTGATTTTTAAAGGTTTGGATATATTTTAGCGAAGAAATGATTTTTATAGGAATATTTTTCTGAGAAATGAAATACTAAGTTGGACTTGGAAATTATTTCTAAGTATTGGAGTAAAATGATTTGGGAATGTTTTGACTATGGGAAGGTTATATGAAAATATTTCTAAGTGTTAATATGGTTTGGAAATATCCCATTAAGGATATAAGGATTTGAATTTGTTTTCAAACATTGGAATACTGGAAGAGATTTGAATATATATCTGTGTAAAGATTTAAAAGGAATGATAAATTGGGCCTAGTGACTGTTTATTTGTGAAATTTGATAGTTAAATTACCAACTATCAAATCAGATAAATTCATTGATCGTTTCGAAAAGACCGGGATCAGATTTAATTATCGAAAAACCACTTCGATTTGATTTGTGCGTTACGAATTATGATATCATGAAGATAATGAAAATGGTGATTTAGGAGATTCGGTTTGTTCAGACCCATGACAACTTGTATGGATGAATGCTATCATTTTCATCGTTGCTTGAAAGGTAGTGTTAGCATTCCAAGTATGAATGCTACTTTAAAGGTAAATATAGTCTTGAGCCTCATCAACGGTAATAACTAAAACATGAGAGATACATCAGGGCTAAGTGGGTCACACTCAAATAGGGTATGTTATCACTCTTCTAGATTCCCTCGGATACATACATACATATATATATACATATACATATACATACATATATATATATATACATATACATACATATATATACATATACATACATATATATATACATATACATACATATATATACATATACATATACATATATATATATATTATAAATTATGGATATGGTTGTGCATGGAAAAGAGAGCACTCTATTAGGGTAGGAACACTCGGGGTGATAACATATTCAATACTATCCAGGTCAGGGGTAGGCTGGTCCTGTGTTAGCAAGGGTCGTTAGGTGCGATCTCGGTACATTTCTCTAGAGATGTACTGTGGCGGGCAGTAGCCTAGTCATTGTATGGAGTCTAATATCCACTACAAGCCCATACGATTTTGGTTGTGCCCAACTCTTCTGAAATGTGAGATGCTGGAGGAGTCTCAAGTGTATTGCACGTACTTGATTATATTCCATTGTGTGTGTATGCTGTATATTCAACACTTGTAAGGACAAGTTATTATAACTATCCAGATTGACTTGTAGATTGTTGTACTCTGATGATTGTATGTACATTAACAGTTACAGTTTCTTTTGTATAAAGATCTTTATCTATCTATTATATATTTTTCCATTGCGATTATGAGATTCTGTGTTATTGTTTCTATTCCTTCTATCGTTTTCTTCTTCACCCCAAATGATTCGTATTTTCGTTCAATCTGAGTTGAATACGTATGATTTATTGTCGACTCGAAGGGTACTGTGACGACCCGGAATTTTTAAGCATTTGAAATGGGAATATTTAATTGATTTTAAATATTTAGAAGTTAATTTTTAACTTGAATTCACATATCACTATTTATTTGATAATTAAATTATTGAATTAAATAATTTGAAGTTGGGTAAAATGTCGAATTTGGAATTTTAAGCCTGTTAAAAATAATTTGAAGGCTTGTAAAATTTATATTGATAGTACTGGAGATAGTAAAAGCGTTAAACTTGGATTTGGAAGTGTTTCGTTAAGTTTGGAATTTTATCGTTTAAATTGAATTTAAAAATAGCCTTCCGAGGCATAGTCTCGGATTTCAACGAAACCAGTTACATTAGATCCGTAACGTTGTATTATTTTCGGATTTCAATTTTCGTAATATTTGGAGTTGTTGTGTGAGCGTACGATATATAAATGCACTAAATTTATATCGAAAATTTAATATAATAACCGGGTCCAAAAAGCTATCTTCTCCATACGATCGAATTAGACCTCGAAACCTTTTCCATTGCGTTCGGAATAGGGGTTTAACATTATAAACGCCTAGCGGCACGTCAAGATGGGAGACCAAAATTCTAAGTTGCTAGAACGAGATATTTTGAAAATTAAATAAAACTTTATTTGATCAAATCAAGGTTATCGTTCCCGTCTTAAACACGCTTCCCTTTTTAATATTTACAGCCGAACCCTTCTCCTTTTCAATTCAGAATCTAAAAAAAGAAGGCCGAGCATTCAAATAGAAATCGAAGTCGAGATTCATATTCATCGGGGCAAATCGAGTTTAAGTTGAATCGAGTTCGAGTTGGGGGCTGTGGCAGGCTTCGATTGGGCAGGAAGGGGGGATGTCGTGGCACTGGGTGATTTAGGGATCGCGTAAAGCTTGACTTGGTGACAGCAGCACAAGAGACAGGACGGCGATGAAGAAGGACTTTGGCCGATGATTGATGGTATTTCGTGACATTAGGGTTTGACGAACCCTAATTCGCGATAACACTGGGTGAAGTTTGTGGTGTGAGCGGAAGGTCGTGACCGTTTTAAGTGGTGGCGTGTTGTCAGTATTTGGATTTCGAACTGGAGGCGAAGTCGAAGGCTCAATCACGAGCAGTGCGAAGTGGTGGTTTTGATGGGACAGCCGGTGGTAGGGTTGCGTGCTAGCAGGTTTAAGGATGATTCGGCGATTTGATTTCGCTCTGTCGTTGTGCATGTGAGGTATTCTTGAATTTTCCTATTCCAATTTAAACTTAATAAAATATATATGCATGCAAGAGGAAAATAAACTTAATGGTTACGATAAAAAAAATAGATCTGTTTCTTTTTAATTTAATACATGTATCTAGGTTTGGAAAATTAAATTTGTTTTATTTAAATTTAATGTCCATATAGGGTTTAATTTATAGAAGGATGCAAAACAAGTATATTTTATAAGGTTCTGTATATATCTATAAATAGTAATGTGTATATATATATGGGAATAGGATTTTGAAGGTACAATTTTAATAATAATAATAAAATGCGTTTGAAAACTTATATGAATTAGATTTTCTTTGTAATCTATATAGGGTATTTTACTAATATATAGTTCATAAGTAAAATAAATATAATTTCACTGATTTATTTTGTAATAACGTATTATAGGAATTAAATTGTGTAAATCGACCTATCTAAACCATTTTTGTTACTAAAAGATTTAATAAAGGAAAATTAGTTCAAAATTTAATTGAATGGTAATTAAGGGTTCGATTTATATTTCGAATATTAATAAATCGTAAATTGGTTTGTACAAGGTTGAAAATCACGGAAACAAGACGAGTTTGAGGTGAATGGCAATCTTAGGCCAAAGGTGAGTTAATCTCACTCTTCTGGGTTTTTATTTAAATTTAAATGGTTAAATTTAAATAATTAGTTGAATGGTTGAATTGATTTGATGTGCTATATTATAGTATATAATATATCTTGGAATGATTGATTTCCCGCATTATATAGCGGATGGGACCCTATGTGTCGCATAATAGCAGATGATTTATATTAATCCCACATACCACGATATTCCACCTCGAAGTGCAATTGGTATTTTATATTGTGCTAACGTCTGTGGATGTAAGGAAAACAGGTTGGAGGGATCCAACTGGATTCGTCAACATTTATTTAAATTATTTAATATTCTCTGTTGTGATTATTTGATATTCTATGATGAATTATACTGGAATATTGAATGCTATGGTTGGATTGAATATATTTGGGTATAATGAGTCACCAAAAATATATAAATTGGATTTTTGAAAGAAAATAAAAGAAGTGAATTTGTAAGTGAAATAATTATAGAAAATTTGAATGAATTTAAGAGTGAATTGAAAAAGAATAAAAGTGATTTTAAAATTGTAATAAATAAATTTCAAGTATGGAAAGGGGATTTTGAATAAACGGAGAAATAATGAATTTTAAACCTTAAGTGACATTATTTAAAGGAATAAAGAATTCATTTTAAAATCCAAGTTTTAAATTTATTTAAATAGATAAAGAAGGAATTTATTTCAAAATGGTGTAAATTAGAAATTAATTTGGGAATTGATTCAAGTGTTTGAAATTGGAAATTTAAAGGTGAATGTGACTATGGAATTTATAAATTGGGTTTATAAAACTGAAGTAATATATCAGTGGATATTTTGGAGAATAAATCCACGATGGGAATTTATTAAGGAATGGGTAAATTTGTTTAAAAATAAATAATGATTTACTTTTTAAAGAATGTGTAGAGAAGTATATTTTCCTTGGATAGCCAAGTACGTTTCCAAAGTAAATCTTTAAATATAAGTTAAAGTTTTAATGTTGTTTTAAAAAGCATGTTTTAGAAAATTTATTATTGCTAAATGTTAAAATTTCTAAAGTAAGTATTTTTCAAATCTATTATCGTAGTAATTATTTAAAGGAGACTTAGTATTTTGTTTTAAAGGGGAAAAATCTAGTTTTATATTTTATTAAGTAACCTTATTTTAAATATTCCTAAAGTGTGTGTATATATATATGTAAATAAAGTATTAAAGTAGTTTTCTCTAAATTTAAACATTAAAACATATTTTTACAATAAAAAGTTATTAAATTATTTTAAAAATCTTAAGTTTTATGCTTGGTGATTTCAGTGGAAATAGAAAATATTTGGGAAATTTATTCTGTAAAAAAGGAAGATAGTTTAAAACTGTTTTCAAAAGGAATTGAAAAGTGAAAATATATCTTGCGAAGATATTTTTGAGAATAATAAATAATTTGGAGAAATTATTTATGATTGATGGATGTTTGTGAATGTTAATTGATAGTTAAATAACCGACTATCAATATTGGCCAAATGAGCTGATCGTTTCGAAAAGACCGGGATCGGGATTTATTTCTCGAAAACCGCTTCGATCCGGTTTGTATGTTTTTGTGAGGAAGACGAGTTCGGAGTCGAAGATGGAGCAGTGAAGTGCAAGGCTAGCCGCTACTAATCCTGAGATATTTCCAAAATGGATGTAGTAGGAATAGTGCCTTCGGTTCCGTTCGAACCCGGGACGGACTTGTATGGATGAATGCTTTCGGAACATCGTCAAGTGGACGATGGGCATTCTAAGGGATAAGTTCTAAAAGGTAACGCTTAGCCTCAAGCCTCATCAACCGGGAATGACTGAAAATCAGGGGTAATGCAGCAAGGCTAGGTGGGTCGCACCCACTTCAGGGTGAGGTCATCCCTGTCTAGATGTCCTTGTTTATTTCGGCTTAGTGGTGCGGTTGCTGATCACAACCGTGGGGTGATCTTACTCGAGATTATCCAGTAAGGGGTAGTCACGGTCTTGTGTTGCAGTGGGTCGGGAGTGGTCCTCGGTACTGTGATCTAGACCACGTACTGTGACAGGTGGTACCCTAGTGCCTAGTCATTAGATGGAAATCTATTCTCCCTATGCGCCTTTTACGAGTTTTGTTTGTATTACCCACTCTGTGGCTAGTAGCTGGAATTTAATAATGTAACAATTTCGGCTATTTGAATAAGTATTTGTATATAGACCCTATTATAATATCAGAGGATTTTATAAGAAATGTTTTTGCTATCGTAAGGTAAAAACCCGACATGTTTATTTGTTGCGTGGTCTTACGAGATGCTTTTCTTTTCAAAGGATTTTTGAAACTTTAATAATCAATTTGAGTGTGATTTCTCACGCTGGTATTCCAGACTGACTCGGGTGTTATTTTACTGTAATGCTTGGGTCAGACTAAGTATTATAGGATATAGGATATGATGATGTGGAGCTCAGGAGACGAGCTGGATGGTGATACGTACTTTCGTATTTGATTATTATTCCGCTATGTATCTGTAGCGACCAATAAAATTTTATTAATTTTTTTTTTTTTTTTTGGTTTTATAACGTATTTAATTTGGATTTTGAGAAATTATTAATAATAATAATTTTGAAATAAAAATTTGATATTTGGATTACGTATAATTTTATAGTTTAAACCAATAAGTTGTAGTTGTATATGGCTTGCATCTTATTCTATAATAACCAGTGTATATTTTGCTGTCTACTAGTATAATACTATATGTTAGTTTATTTATGTGTATCGATCTAAACAATGATTTTAAAATAATAATAAAAATATACATACATACATATATATAATTGGATTTGCGTTTGAATTTAGAAAATGATTTTGATTCATATATATAGTTATATACATAGTTATGCACATATATAGCCATAAGTTCAACTCATACCATATTAAATTTCTTTTAAAGGTTTTAGCTAAATCTATGGGTGAGCGTTGACACACCTTTCCACCTTATATTTAATTCTCTAACGTTTCAATTTGCATTCTATCCGTTCATAATTTCTTTTTTTTGTGTCAGCTGAATCAATGAGAGACTGTTACAATTTCATTTATTTGTGTACGTTTTCATTTTTATTATTGTACACATCACGGTACCTTTAAAATTGTGACTTCATTTCTTTTCTTCGGTCTCAATTATAGAAGCGTGCTGCGCACGTTATTATTAATTGCTTTGAATCTCACTACTCTATATTTATTCCTGTACGTTTTATCTTCGCTTAAATTTCTCTCTCCATTCTTTTTTCCATTTTAATACCCTTGCCTTTCCATACTCACGTGCTTTCCAATCAAGCAATAAATTATTTAAATATCCACCTTATCAACTTGACCGTTGTTATTGCATCACACTAGTATATAATTCAAATCTATCATTATTCTACCATTCTTCTTTAACAAATTATATGTAACAGTATATCATAAATGGACAGCTCATTCTCCACCCATTCATTTCTCCTATTCAATTAATAATGGAATATAAAGTTATATATTTGGTATACAATTCAAACAACCGTTACCATTCATACCTCCTAAATTCTAGCGATTGACCCCTCTATTTCCATCGGTTCAAATTTATATAAACTTTATATTCGTTACACGTTACATTCATTTATTTGACCGGTCCTTTCCTTTGTTATTTCCCGAATTTCGTGCGTTACTAACCAATGCTCCATATTTATTTGCCTTAATGATTCAGCTAAATTTAAGGATCACCGTTGCTTTTACCTTTTTGTTTATATTACCATTCCCCTATTTTAGCCGGTTGCATTTGATATTTCCTTGATTTAAGCTTTCTAACTTTTAAATTTCCACTACTCTATATTTTTTCTGTACATTTATCTTTGCTTGAATTTCTTTGTCCATTCTCCTCTTTTGCATGTGAAGCTTCTTCTGTAGGTAAATGGCTGCACCATTTTTTTTTCTTATTCTTATTTCTTTTCTTTTTCTTCTTCTTTTTCATCCTTTTCTTTTGTTTTCTTATTGTTTATATTGCTTTTCCTTTATTTTAAGCACAACATGTTTTTGTCTATTTATTTTTTTACATGTTTTGATTTTCAATGTAACATAAAAGTTTATAATTTAAGCGTATATATATATATTTAAAAACGATCGCTTTATATTAAGGTCACATGGTATTTGGAGAAGTATTTTTTTTAAACTATTTTGTCACTTTTATTTATATTTTACAATCCCGGTCCTAGGAGCATTTGATTGTTGGCTATACAGTTTGGGTCTATGTATTTACATTTAAAAGATAATGTTTAAATTTATGTAAAGGAAGGCAAAATTATGATGTATAAACTGGGATAGTTTAACATATATAGGCGAGGACATCATTAATTCCTACTTTCTATTTTCATCAGTTTTGGTTTATGCATTTAGTAATGCTAACTAAGCTATATATATATATATATATATATATATATAATTGGTTTTGCAAGGTCTATAGTTATATAAAATAATATGTCGATTTTATGGATTTTTGTTTACAGTAGTGCTTCACTTTTGGTTTTAAAACATAAATAGTTATATGTTTGGCAAGTTCACATATTGCTGTTTTGTAAGATCACGTTTAATATGTATATACTTTTTTTATAGATGAGAACTTGGTTTTCAAATATATTTTTTATAGTATGTTTTGGGATTAATTATTTAATTTAAACAAATATATTTATTTTAAGTTTATGTTTAATTTTTAATAAATGTAAGCTTGATTTGTTTATTTACTTATATGTTTGAAACGCTTGTAAATTTAATTTGCGGTGTTCAAACTTAGAATATAAATTCATATGTATATATAGTATAGGTCAGTTTTATGAATTTTTTTTATATACATATTTTTAAGTTTTATTTTATATAGTATGGTTTATATGTTAGAAAAAAAAAGGAGAGAGGTTTTATATCCATAGTTATATGTTACTGCATTGGGTAATATAGCTGTTAAGTGCTGTCTGCATTTGTACATTGATTTTTACTTGGACTGTATATATATATTGAATAACAAGTGTTTGTAGCTTTCTTTGTCGCAGTTAATATAAGCTATGTTGAAAATGGGTCTCAACATTGTTTTTTTCTTTAAACTTGCATGTGTTTATGTACATTTCAATATGAAAGTTACAATATTTATTTCAAATTTTATTACATTTGATTTTTAATACAAAACAGTGATTTTTCGTACATACGTATTTTGTTTTGATATTGGTCTTAAAAAGAAATATTAATTTAATAAGAAAATAATATATTTATTTTGATTTATATATGTATATGTGCTTTAAATGGATATTGTTTTCAAATTCTCTTATACCAATTCTCTTCATCAAACCCGGTTCTAATTTGATTCCGTCGATTCCTGTTATCAGCTTTGTCCGTCGTGCCCGTTTTCTCCATCGAATCGTATCCATCTAGCGTCGCTTGGAATTCGTAGCTCGTTTCCTTGTCAAATCTGTTTAGCCTCGAAAGGTGAGCAATCACTCACGATTAACACTTTTATATTTATTGAATTTGATTTCAATTGAAACGACAATTGAAATATGCTGTTGTATTTATTTTTAATTGTTATATATGCTATTATTTGTATCTGTTCACCTATGACACCCAACACCATTATCGGTTAATTATGTATGTGATAATAATACAGATTGGTTGATAATTGATTGTTTGATTGATTGTTGTTTAAATTGGATGTTAATTATTTTTGTTAAGTGATAACTAGTTTGCTAGTTTAATTTGAGTAGTATAGTTTACAAATTAAACGGATTATATATGATGGACCTTACTTTATTAAAACCTGACCCCGCCATATGTAAATTTGATTAGTTGAATTTGACCCATTGATTGTCGTAGAAATTGATAAATTATTCTTGAAATCTTTGAACGTAGTTTGGATTAATTGTTGTATTATTAAACTGAAAATGAAATGGAACGACAAGGGAAAACTGAAATGTAATAACCTTTAAATCTACATGAAATGATAGTGTAGATTTTAGAAATAATTATAAAAATAACAATGCGAATTAATACGATTATTTCGGGGTTATTTGATTTAATCTATTGAATTGTTATTGATTGTTGTTATTGCTTGTTTACTTACTTTGACACTATCCCTGTCATCACACTGCAAGTTCCCTTTGTTATGTTTGATTTTTGAATTAAAATGGGTTGAAAAGATAGGCCCAAGCGGGTTTCGTTTAATTAAATTTGGGATTACGGGTTGAAATGTTATCCACCCGTATACATTTAGTGTACGTATTGAAATGATAATAGCCATAACACTTTGACCATATGATAAAAAAATCTATGGTCTTATTAAATGTAAATTCTTAAATACATCTATAAAGGGTAATGATAAATATAGAGTTAATTATATCTAGTTAATCAAGATTTGATTAAATACATAAATTATGATAAATAATTTATGTAAATTTTATTCGGATAAATTTTGCAATAATATTGAAAAATTAAGGTTGGGAGATAAATTTGGGTTATTGTAAAATGATGTTTAGATAAGGATTTATTTATTTAAATCAATTTGAAATTTATCGAATGGGATATTTCACGTTTAATAAAATTTGAGAAATCTTGAGAAAGATGTAATTTAAAGTCACTAAAATGGTATTGAATAAGGGAAGGTTCAAACTAAATAATAATGATGTAAAAACCAAGAATCTATATGAAACTGTTAAATTTAACATCTAAGTATTTAAGCCATGAACTGTATTGTAATTAAATGGTTTAGAAATTTGATATGTATTTGGGACCAAGATAGTTGAATTTGTTATGTAGATAACTAATTGAATTTAAGGGAAATTGAGGTTGAACGAAATCTGGAAATTTGTATTTAGAAAACTAGATTGGGAAATTTAGGGGAAATATTAAATACTTAAAGTATGGAAACATATTGAAATGGAAAGGGTAATTAGGATATCAAATCCAGATTTGAGATTTATAATTGAGATTGAATTTAATTTAAATGGAAAGGTCAGGTTGATGTGAACGATTTGTTAAGTTAAGGAAATTGCAAGTGCTTTACCATATACAGCATTTAATATATATAAATACTATTTGGGAAATATAATTATTCGAAGTGAATTTGACATTTGGGTTTGAAGTATAAATTAAGTGAATGACCACGATGTAATAGTGTATATTTCTACCCTGTAGATAGTTCTATGGACCCTTAGAGGATGGTCATCCCAAACATCCTTTAAGTTATTTGTATTTCAGTTGATATTTCACTTGAGTTGGATTTATTGATATAAGAATGTTAATCCTGACTCGAGTGTTTTGTGTTTTGCTTTACGCTCGGGTCAGACCGAGTAATACAGCATTAGAGACTCACCTTTGGAGATTGGAGCTTCATTTGGAGATCCAACTATCGTTTCAGCTTTCACTTTTCTAGATTGACTGGTTCAGAGAAGTCATCGGCTCGTACTGAAGACTTTTCTGTATTCAAGAGATTCTGATGTATTTTATTTTAAACTCTGATGTATATAGTAGCTTCATGAACTACTATTTTTCTATTCCGCTGCATTATATTACTCTGTGTCTGTGATCTGTGTTTGATTTATTTACTGTATATTTTAAGTTTTGCCAAATTAAATTAACAATTCGGTATTTTGAATTATTCAAGTCGTACATGTACGGTTTTAGTGTCGATTTGAATGGTCCAAAATAGCGGGTCGTTACAGTTGGTATCAGAGCTTTGGCTCTAGGCAAAACTTAGCATATATAGTAAATTTATTTACAGAATCACTTTCGCTCGAGTTGAATCTCTTCCTTTCGACTTGATTTCCTTTGAATTTTGGAATATCCCTCGGTTCCGAAATTCATCCGTGTCTCTTCCTATTTATATTAGTTTAATTGCGGAGTATCCCATAACTCCATTGAATAATTTGTAAAAGGGTGAAAACTCCTTTACAATTGGCATTAATTCACCTAGATTTCTGAAGTCACGGTTGACCGGTAGATGTCGCCCGCGACTTATAGAAGGATATCCACCTTCTACTTTGTAATAAAGATTTCCTCATTTTGCTCAAGCCTTCACACTTTGTTTCGAAACTTCCTTTGATCAAGTTTTCTCTTAGAAATTGAACCTCTATCTGGTTTGATATTGGACTCCCTGAATGATAGGAAACTATTTTGTAGATGGCAAAATCGGAAGAGCAGAAAGCAGCTCGTCGAGCCCGGAGAGCACTAGCCCGTAAGGAACAGGAGGAAGCAATGGAGAAGTGGGAAAAGATTTGGAGGGAAAGGGCAGGACCTGGACCTTATGACAATGTCATCTGTTATCGGTGTCAAGAGAAGGGACATTATGCAGCCATGTGTGGGAAGAGAGATGAAGGAAAGAAGAGTGAGGGCCAGCGTTATCGATCCAAGATCTTCTGTTTTAAGTGCCGTAGTACGGGACACTTTCCCAATCGCTGCCAAAAGGTGAAGAAAGTAAATGCTGCACCCACGGCATCAGTCGACCAATCAACCATTTGCTATCACTGTAGGCTGACTGGACATATAGCTAGGAATTGTCATGTGAGGAAGTACGGAAGGAAGGCTGCGTTCCCGCAATTCGTTAAGGAGGATGGGTGTGTAGTGCATTTATGTAAGAAATGCAGAAGTTGGGGCCATATTGAGGGGGAGTGTTCTGGACCGATTGAAGTCCCACCCGGTAGAATTAATACCGATGCTTTGTTTATGTAAGGTGGTTCTCGGTAGATCTGTTTGTTTCAGCAGTTGTTTATTGCTTTCGATAAACTCTATTGTATCTTTTGCTTAACTGAAGTTCTCTAATAAAGTATTCATGTTCCTGTTTCGTTGATATGAAATTCAAATCTCTATCTTTATTTTGAAATCCATTCTTAGATTATCCTTTGAAAATCGGGTACGTTTGTATTTTGAAATTGCTTTATATATCAAATTTATATTTTAATAACTATGATTTTTCCTATATATAAAAAGAAATGTTTCGATAAGGATTATATACCTATATATAAATCAAATAAGAAATGTTATTCTATATAAAAAGTTTTGAAAGGATTTGAAATTTTGGAAAATTATAAGAAATTGATTTATATAAAAATGATTTATAACTGAAGTGTTAAATTTGAAATTCGAGAATTGAATTCCGGTATTTTGAAATTGGTTTTAAGATTTTAGAAATTATAGGAAAAATAGTACGATTTAAAAGTATTTTTCCGAATAAGAAATGTTTTAAATGAGTTCAAATGAATTCCATTAATTTTGAAGAAATTTCAAACGAGTTTTCAAGAAAATAGAAGTCCAGAACTCACTTATGTCGCTAGGGAATAATTTCGGTGATGAGTGCACGCATCATCGACATTGATTTTCGAGTTTCAGAGTGGGGGAGAGGCTCCTTTAATAGCTTCGCTATGCGAGTGATCTTGTAAAACCGTTTTTGATTTCAAATTCCGTAGTAATTTGATAGTTTCGAAAGAAATATGTATATATTTGAAATGATTTAAAGTATACCGGTGTTCGATCCTCGAGTTTTGAGTTGACCTAGAATAACCCTATTTATAAAAAATTGATTTCCAACTAGTGATTTGAAATCTATTGATTTGAAAGGTACTCAATTTTGGAAAGAGAATTTTATATAATCGAAGTCTATATAAGGATATTTTGATATACTATTGATTTGGAAAGTATTCGTTTGAAAATGGAATCCTATATATATGGACTTTATATAAGTACAATATTTGAAAGTGATTTGAAAAAGGTACTATATGATATATATTTTCCAAATAAAGATATGGAAAGTGCCTTCTGCTTGATATCCGCTTTGTGGCCACAGCGTGGATTCATTCTATCGTTATTATTCTCTCTGATTTTGGTTTTCCGGATGTAATACTCGAGTGTTCCCACCGTGACGTGTCCCACGGTTTCTTTTTCTCTCGTGAATGCACAGCGAAATTGCCTGGCTGAGTCTTGCCTAGGGGTACGGATTGTTTCCTGGGGGAACCAGGCGGAACCATTGTGTATCCTGCAATCTGTGTAGGTCGCGAATAGTAGCGCAAGTGCCTGGCTGAGTCTTGCCTGGGGGTACGGATTGTTTCCTGGGGGAACCAGGCGTAACCATTGTGTATCCTGCACCCTACTAGTCATCATGGCGTAACTCGCAGGGCTGTGAAAGCTTACGGATATGGATTGTTTCCTGGGGGAACCAGGCGTAACCATTGTGTATCTGCGAACCATGATCGGACAAAGGTTTTGGTTTGATTGTTTTGTTTGGATCGTACTTTCCATATCTGTTTTAAAGGGTTTTTCAAGTATTTTCACTGGTTGTTGAAACAAGTCTACTAAGTACTTGAAGAATTCTAGCTTTGCGCCTGATCAACGCATGGCCAGAGTCTGCAAGAACAAGGATAAACTTGTTGAAACATCGAGTTATAAAAGTATTTTCGAAAGAAAATTTACTTTGATATAGTAGTATCTTATTATAAAAGTGTTATTATAAAGGTATTTATTATAAAATATTTTTCCCAACAAAGAAATTTGCATTAATCTTTGGAATTAAATTCCTTTGGTAAATTGAAAATTCTTGCCCGATACTATTCCAGAATCTACCTTCCTTTCCTTTTTGAATAAAATCTTTTAAAGATTGCTTATCTATATGCTACATTGGTTAATAGAAAATTTTAGTGGTATAAATATTTTTGAAGTGAATGATTTATTAATAATGTTTGAAAGGTATCTAAAGACAAATTTATAAATTTATGAATTATGGATTTAATGTTTTCAACAGCTTCTTTGTAAATATAACTAATGATGCAAATAATTGTTTTCAAATAGCTTTCATATATGTATATAGGTGTTAGTTAAACATATTAAATTTCAATGAGTTTTGGAAATTTTAAAGTATTAAAGATAGCTGAATCGCAAATAAAGTTTTCAAATGAATAATTCAAGTAAAATTATATAGTTTTAAATTAATTATTTACCCTTAACTTTCAATCTACCTTTATTTCTGGTTGTTCTATTCTCCTACCTCCTTCCTTTTCGGGGACGAAAAGTTTTGAGTGGGGGAGAATGTAGCGACCAATAAAATTTTATTAATTTTTTTTTTTTTGGTTTTATAACGTATTTAATTTGGATTTTGAGAAATTATTAATAATAATAATTTTGAAATAAAAATTTGATATTTGGATTACGTATAATTTTATAGTTTAAACCAATAAGTTGTAGTTGTATATGGCTTGCATCTTATTCTATAATAACCAGTGTATATTTTGCTGTCTACTAGTATAATACTATATGTTAGTTTATTTATGTGTATCGATCTAAACAATGATTTTAAAATAATAATAAAAATATACATACATACATATATATAATTGGATTTGCGTTTGAATTTAGAAAATGATTTTGATTCATATATATAGTTATATACATAGTTATGCACATATATAGCCATAAGTTCAACTCATACCATATTAAATTTCTTTTAAAGGTTTTAGCTAAATCTATGGGTGAGCGTTGACACACCTTTCCACCTTATATTTAATTCTCTAACGTTTCAATTTGCATTCTATCCGTTCATAATTTCTTTTTTTTGTGTCAGCTGAATCAATGAGAGACTGTTACAATTTCATTTATTTGTGTACGTTTTCATTTTTATTATTGTACACATCACGGTACCTTTAAAATTGTGACTTCATTTCTTTTCTTCGGTCTCAATTATAGAAGCGTGCTGCGCACGTTATTATTAATTGCTTTGAATCTCACTACTCTATATTTATTCCTGTACGTTTTATCTTCGCTTAAATTTCTCTCTCCATTCTTTTTTCCATTTTAATACCCTTGCCTTTCCATACTCACGTGCTTTCCAATCAAGCAATAAATTATTTAAATATCCACCTTATCAACTTGACCGTTGTTATTGCATCACACTAGTATATAATTCAAATCTATCATTATTCTACCATTCTTCTTTAACAAATTATATGTAACAGTATATCATAAATGGACAGCTCATTCTCCACCCATTCATTTCTCCTATTCAATTAATAATGGAATATAAAGTTATATATTTGGTATACAATTCAAACAACCGTTACCATTCATACCTCCTAAATTCTAGCGATTGACCCCTCTATTTCCATCGGTTCAAATTTATATAAACTTTATATTCGTTACACGTTACATTCATTTATTTGACCGGTCCTTTCCTTTGTTATTTCCCGAATTTCGTGCGTTACTAACCAATGCTCCATATTTATTTGCCTTAATGATTCAGCTAAATTTAAGGATCACCGTTGCTTTTACCTTTTTGTTTATATTACCATTCCCCTATTTTAGCCGGTTGCATTTGATATTTCCTTGATTTAAGCTTTCTAACTTTTAAATTTCCACTACTCTATATTTTTTCTGTACATTTATCTTTGCTTGAATTTCTTTGTCCATTCTCCTCTTTTGCATGTGAAGCTTCTTCTGTAGGTAAATGGCTGCACCATTTTTTTTTCTTATTCTTATTTCTTTTCTTTTTCTTCTTCTTTTTCATCCTTTTCTTTTGTTTTCTTATTGTTTATATTGCTTTTCCTTTATTTTAAGCACAACATGTTTTTGTCTATTTATTTTTTTACATGTTTTGATTTTCAATGTAACATAAAAGTTTATAATTTAAGCGTATATATATATATTTAAAAACGATCGCTTTATATTAAGGTCACATGGTATTTGGAGAAGTATTTTTTTTAAACTATTTTGTCACTTTTATTTATATTTTACAATCCCGGTCCTAGGAGCATTTGATTGTTGGTTATACAGTTTGGGTCTATGTATTTACATTTAAAAGATAATGTT
Organism: Allium cepa; assembly: GCA_030765085.1. NCBI lineage: Eukaryota > Viridiplantae > Streptophyta > Magnoliopsida > Asparagales > Amaryllidaceae > Allium > Allium cepa. Next base: position 403,026,799 of record CM060940.1, on the reverse strand, counting down.
TAAATTTATGTAAAGGAAGGCAAAATTATGATGTATAAACTGGGATAGTTTAACATATATAGGCGAGGACATCATTAATTCCTACTTTCTATTTTCATCAGTTTTGGTTTATGCATTTAGTAATGCTAACTAAGCTATATATATATATATATAATTGGTTTTGCAAGGTCTATAGTTATATAAAATAATATGTCGATTTTATGGATTTTTGTTTACAGTAGTGCTTCACTTTTGGTTTTAAAACATAAATAGTTATATGTTTGGCAAGTTCACATATTGCTGTTTTGTAAGATCACGTTTAATATGTATATACTTTTTTTATAGATGAGAACTTGGTTTTCAAATATATTTTTTATAGTATGTTTTGGGATTAATTATTTAATTTAAACAAATATATTTATTTTAAGTTTATGTTTAATTTTTAATAAATGTAAGCTTGATTTGTTTATTTACTTATATGTTTGAAACGCTTGTAAATTTAATTTGCGGTGTTCAAACTTAGAATATAAATTCATATGTATATATAGTATAGGTCAGTTTTATGAATTTTTTTTATATACATATTTTTAAGTTTTATTTTATATAGTATGGTTTATATGTTAGAAAAAAAAGGAGAGAGGTTTTATATCCATAGTTATATGTTACTGCATTGGGTAATATAGCTGTTAAGTGCTGTCTGCATTTGTACATTGATTTTTACTTGGACTGTATATATATATTGAATAACAAGTGTTTGTAGCTTTCTTTGTCGCAGTTAATATAAGCTATGTTGAAAATGGGTCTCAACATTGTTTTTTTCTTTAAACTTGCATGTGTTTATGTACATTTCAATATGAAAGTTACAATATTTATTTCAAATTTTATTACATTTGATTTTTAATACAAAACAGTGATTTTTCGTACATACGTATTTTGTTTTGATATTGGTCTTAAAAAGAAATATTAATTTAATAAGAAAATAATATATTTATTTTGATTTATATATGTATATGTGCTTTAAATGGATATTGTTTTCAAATTCTCTTATACCAATTCTCTTCATCAAACCCGGTTCTAATTTGATTCCGTCGATTCCTGTTATCAGCTTTGTCCGTCGTGCCCGTTTTCTCCATCGAATCGTATCCATCTAGCGTCGCTTGGAATTCGTAGCTCGTTTCCTTGTCAAATCTGTTTAGCCTCGAAAGGTGAGCAATCACTCACGATTAACACTTTTATATTTATTGAATTTGATTTCAATTGAAACGACAATTGAAATATGCTGTTGTATTTATTTTTAATTGTTATATATGCTATTATTTGTATCTGTTCACCTATGACACCCAACACCATTATCGGTTAATTATGTATGTGATAATAATACAGATTGGTTGATAATTGATTGTTTGATTGATTGTTGTTTAAATTGGATGTTAATTATTTTTGTTAAGTGATAACTAGTTTGCTAGTTTAATTTGAGTAGTATAGTTTACAAATTAAACGGATTATATATGATGGACCTTACTTTATTAAAACCTGACCCCGCCATATGTAAATTTGATTAGTTGAATTTGACCCATTGATTGTCGTAGAAATTGATAAATTATTCTTGAAATCTTTGAACGTAGTTTGGATTAATTGTTGTATTATTAAACTGAAAATGAAATGGAACGACAAGGGAAAACTGAAATGTAATAACCTTTAAATCTACATGAAATGATAGTGTAGATTTTAGAAATAATTATAAAAATAACAATGCGAATTAATACGATTATTTCGGGGTTATTTGATTTAATCTATTGAATTGTTATTGATTGTTGTTATTGCTTGTTTACTTACTTTGACACTATCCCTGTCATCACACTGCAAGTTCCCTTTGTTATGTTTGATTTTTGAATTAAAATGGGTTGAAAAGATAGGCCCAAGCGGGTTTCGTTTAATTAAATTTGGGATTACGGGTTGAAATGTTATCCACCCGTATACATTTAGTGTACGTATTGAAATGATAATAGCCATAACACTTTGACCATATGATAAAAAAATCTATGGTCTTATTAAATGTAAATTCTTAAATACATCTATAAAGGGTAATGATAAATATAGAGTTAATTATATCTAGTTAATCAAGATTTGATTAAATACATAAATTATGATAAATAATTTATGTAAATTTTATTCGGATAAATTTTGCAATAATATTGAAAAATTAAGGTTGGGAGATAAATTTGGGTTATTGTAAAATGATGTTTAGATAAGGATTTATTTATTTAAATCAATTTGAAATTTATCGAATGGGATATTTCACGTTTAATAAAATTTGAGAAATCTTGAGAAAGATGTAATTTAAAGTCACTAAAATGGTATTGAATAAGGGAAGGTTCAAACTAAATAATAATGATGTAAAAACCAAGAATCTATATGAAACTGTTAAATTTAACATCTAAGTATTTAAGCCATGAACTGTATTGTAATTAAATGGTTTAGAAATTTGATATGTATTTGGGACCAAGATAGTTGAATTCGTTATGTAGATAACTAATTGAATTTAAGGGAAATTGAGGTTGAACGAAATCTGGAAATTTGTATTTAGAAAACTAGATTGGGAAATTTAGGGGAAATATTAAATACTTAAAGTATGGAAACATATTGAAATGGAAAGGGTAATTAGGATATCAAATCCAGATTTGAGATTTATAATTGAGATTGAATTTAATTTAAATGGAAAGGTCAGGTTGATGTGAACGATTTGTTAAGTTAAGGAAATTGCAAGTGCTTTACCATATACAGCATTTAATATATATAAATACTATTTGGGAAATATAATTATTCGAAGTGAATTTGACATTTGGGTTTGAAGTATAAATTAAGTGAATGACCACGATGTAATAGTGTATATTTCTACCCTGTAGATAGTTCTATGGACCCTTAGAGGATGGTCATCCCAAACATCCTTTAAGTTATTTGTATTTCAGTTGATATTTCACTTGAGTTGGATTTATTGATATAAGAATGTTAATCCTGACTCGAGTGTTTTGTGTTTTGCTTTACGCTCGGGTCAGACCGAGTAATACAGCATTAGAGACTCACCTTTGGAGATTGGAGCTTCATTTGGAGATCCAACTATCGTTTCAGCTTTCACTTTTCTAGATTGACTGGTTCAGAGAAGTCATCGGCTCGTACTGAAGACTTTTCTGTATTCAAGAGATTCTGATGTATTTTATTTTAAACTCTGATGTATATAGTAGCTTCATGAACTACTATTTTTCTATTCCGCTGCATTATATTACTCTGTGTCTGTGATCTGTGTTTGATTTATTTACTGTATATTTTAAGTTTTGCCAAATTAAATTAACAATTCGGTATTTTGAATTATTCAAGTCGTACATGTACGGTTTTAGTGTCGATTTGAATGGTCCAAAATAGCGGGTCGTTACAGTATCGATATGTATGTTATTGATGTGGAACTCTGATGATGTACTCTGATGATGTATGTATAAACAGATATAGTATTTGTTTTGGTGTAAAGATTATTGAATATCTATTATATTTTATTTCCGCTGCGATGGTAAGATTATGTTGTTGTTTTCTGTTTTCTCTTCTTCTACCTCTTCTTCTTTAACCCAAATGGTTCGTATTTCTGTTCAACTTGAGTTGATTGATGTAAAATAGTGTTCACTCATGGAGTTCGGATTTGCGGGTCGTTACAGTTGGTATCAGAGCTTAGGTTGGTGATAACCTTGGCTTTGGTGTGAATTACTCATAGAATAGAGTCCGTAGTACTCTAGAATGAGTTTGAGTATATTAATAGATATGAGCGCGTATTTGTTAGTGAATAAAAATTTGTTTTATATTGTGTTGACTTATCTATTGAGTGTTTGTGGATTCTGGTCGATGTGTGGGACGCCATATTATCGATAGGGATTTCTAAACTCTTAAACAAGATAAACCGACATAGTATTGTTTTAAATAGGGTAAATGAAATAATTTTCCCCAAAAATTTTTTTGTATATAAAAGAAATGATTTTTCATAAATTGTTATAGCTATATATGGATGCTTGGTTGTTAGAAAGTGATAATATTAAATTATTATCATTGTTGTATGAGAATTGATAAGAAACTGAAATAATAACCAAAAATTAAGGAATAAATTAATAAATAAATGGAATTTGTAAATGTGAATTATAATTGAATAAGATATTGAAACCATAATTAAAAAACTAAGAAACAAATTCATATACAAAAGAAATTTGTAAATGTAAACTATAAATGTGAATTATAGTGTGATTAATAATTAAAATAAGATAAAATTCCAAAGTAGTGTTTGAATATAAATTTAAAGGATTTGGAATTTGGAAATTTAGATTCCTTTGAATTTGAAAATGATTCTCAAAAAGTTGGGAAGATAATATATATTGAGAAATATTTTTGAATCGGATTTGAAATCTAGAGAGATTTGGAATTTAAAAATATTTGAAAGGTTTTAAAAGAGATAAAAGCATTGAAATCTTTACGGTCGCTAGAAAATAATTTCGATGATGATCGCGACATCATCGGTGTTCATTTTCGAGTTTCCAAAAGAGGGATTGCTATCAGGATGTTTTGGATGAATGTTTGTTTGTGAAATTTGGTTTGATTTTGAAAATGCAAGGGAATAGTTTGGTTTAGAAATACATGTTTTCAAAATTCAATTTTTGACATTTTAGTAATGGGTAAAACTCTGGAGTTGGTTTGAAATGTTTTGGTATGTTTAAGCAAAAACTCTAGAATCTTACTAAAATGTTCTGGAATAATGAATGAGTTTGGAAACTTATAAAATTTGAAAATTTGTTTAGAATAGAACAAATTTAACTTGGGAAAAGTTAAAAATTTTAAGTAAGAAAAAAAAGTAAGTTAGAATGTAAACCAATTAATTTAAGTGAATTAAAGGAAGTTAGCAACAGAAAGTAAGTAAATTGGAGAACTTATAGAGAGTTAAAATTTGAATTAAATTAGAATGTAACTAAACCAAAATTAAATAAAAAGGTGAATGTTTAGGAAACAAATCTAAGTAGGCTGAATGAAATAAGTTAATGAAATAAATTTATTAGTTAGGAATGAATAAATGAATTTAAACTTGTAAGCAAAAAGGGAACTGATACTAAATGTCGAACTTAAATTTGAAATTTTTTTGGTCAAGTTGGACTAAATAAAACAAAGTTTGAGATTAAAATTAGTAAGTAACTGAATGATTTATATGGTATGCAACTAAAATGAAATTTGAATATTGGATAATGTTTGATTTAAAATTATGTAAAATAAAGTGTAGAATTAGTTCAAATGGATTAAAAATAATCAATGTTTGGAAATAAAATTTATTCTTGGTTGAAAATGAATTTGTGAATGAATAAATGAATTTATAATTGTAAGTAAATGAACTGAAATTGGATATTGGATTGATATTAAATGGAATTAAGTCCTTGCTTAACAAAATTCAAAAGAATGGTATGTAGCTAGATTTAACTGGAGTTAAGCTATATAAAATTGAATTGAAATGAATTCAGTTGAGTTATAGATAATATTAAATGGAATAAAATTCTTACTTAAATAAATAAACGTAAAATAAGTAAGTATTGAATTGGATTAAAATAGATTTGGTGTGAGTCGTAAACAAATCCAATTCAAGCATAAATTGAATGTCCTTATTATAAATAAATTCAATAATGAATTGTTAATGTGAATTGAAATTTAAGAATGGATAAAAGAATAAACTAATCGAATAAATTAGTAAAATGGTTGGGATTTGATCAAAGGAAAATCAAAGTAAAGATTTAAATGGAAGTTGGTTGAATAAAATAAACTTAAGTTATTGGGTGGAATAGTTTGGAGAAAAAATAACTTAAGTAAATTGTGAGATGGTTATTTAATATATTGGTTGTCGAGTTTAATAAAATGGTTTGAAATCAAACTGTTTGGATATGAAAGAAAATGCAATAATAAGTTTGTGAATAAATTAAAATGGATGGAATCAAGTGTAAATTGAGTTGGAATCAATTTAAATGGTTATAAAGCTTAAGTAATTATTTATTCACATTAATATTGTCAAATTGCATAAGAAAATGGATTGTTTGATGTAAACGGGATTAGATAAAATCCTATGAGTTATTAGAAGTGAATTAGGATGATTTTGAAAACAATTGGAATGAATACAAGTTTTTTTTGCTTAGAATGAATTAAATATAAGCAACTAAGTTGTAAATCACTTAAACTGAATGGAATAGTTTGAGAACTGGTTGTAAGCAATTGTAATAAGTATCAGAACCTTATATATGCTTATGGAAATCGTATAACATGCATTATATGTGAAATTTATGTATTTACTACTGAAAGTAAGAGAAATGTTAATAAATTTGCATATATTTAGTACTTATATGTTTGAGTAAGTACATGTACCGGTAGCCGTTTGGTTGGATTTGGACGCGCTAAATGCTAAAATAATAAGCCGCTTGCTTGAAAATACTTAATAAAGGTACGCCAACGCAATAAAAATAGGAAATATGAACTGTTTTTGCTTTTCCGACCGTGTGGGTCGACGTATATATATTTATATCTCTTGTCAAATTGCAAAAGCTCCTCCGTACAAAGGAGACTCTGCCAAAATTTTAGGTTTAGAAGAAAAAATTTGAAAATTTTTGGCAAAATTTTTGTTAACGACAAAACGATTTCAAATTGAAAATTAAAATAAATTAGTGAATGAAACTAATTTAAAACAATGATATGGATCAGTTATAAATGGAAGATAAAATTCAATATTCAGCGTTGAAGATAAATTGAATTCATATGGAAATGGGAGGACTGATTTGAATAAAAGTATATATAAACTAAAGTGGTGAAGTGAAAATAAATATAAGAAGCGTATAAAATACTTATATTGAACTTAGGAAGAAATGGTGAAATTCTTAAGTAGTATGGGTGTCGGAAAAATATATTGAATAAGCATTTGAGTGAAGATGTAATAAAACATATATGTACATCATACGGCTTGAATGAATGGATATTGACATTTTGTAAGGAAGTCAATAAAATGTTTTGAAAGTTGTGATTGGATATTATTACTATGTAGGATATACAGGTATTATAAAGGAAAAGGAAATTGATTTTGATTTCAGAAAATAAATTTGAATTGCTCGACAGAAAGGTATGTATTTAAATTTCTATATGAAATTTAATTGGGATTTGATCTAGCCACTTGGCTTTTGTTTTCTTTTGAAATCTGGGGGACCGTAAAGGCATTTTATAGTTGTACCGAGCCAGCCGCGCAAAGGAGACACTGACGAAATTTTTCAGAAATTTAGGGAGTTAGAATAATTTAGAGAAATCTTTTGGTGATTTAAAATTTGAGTTTAAATTATAATTCGAATTCGTTGAGTAAGTAATATTGTTTGGGATTTATAGATAAGTTTGGAAAGCTAGAAAAGGATTAGTGTGTCTTTAATAAAAAGATAGTTGATAGGATGTTGAATTGTTGGTTTTGGGAAAAGTAAATGGTATTGGACCATTCTTCATAACTAGTAATTTCGGGGACGAAATTCTTTTAAGGGGGGAGGAATGTGACGACCCGGAATTTTTGAGCGTTTGAAATGGGAATATTTAATTGATTTTAAATATTTAGAAGTTAATTTTTAACTTGAATTCAAATATCACTATTTATTTGATAATTAAATTATCAAATTAAATAATTTGAAGTTGGGTAAAATGTTGAATTTGGAATTTTAAGCCTGTTAAAAATAATTTAAAGGCTTGTAAAATTTATATTGATAGTACCGGAGATAGTAAAAGCGTTAAACTTAGATTTGGAAGTGTTTCGTTAAGTTTGGAATTTTATCGTTTAAATTGAATTTAAAAATAGCCTTCCGAGGCATAGTCTTGGATTTCGACGAAACCAATTCCATTGGATCTCTAATATTGTATTATTATCGGATTTCAATTTTCGTAATGTTTGGAGTTGTTGTGTGAGCGTACGATATATAAATGCGCTGAATTTATATCGAAAATTTAATATAATAATTGTGTAACGACCCAGAATTTTTAATAATTAAAATTTGAATATTTAATTAATTTTAAATATTTATAAGTGAATTTATAAGTCAAATAAATTTTTATTTGAATTATTGAATTTAATTGAATAATTAAATCGATAATTTAATATGTGAAATTATGGAAATAATTGAAAATTGGGTTAAATATGATTGAAAATGATTTGTAAAATTTTATTTAATCATACTGGAGTTATAGAAATATTTTAGAACTTTTAAAATCGAATTAAAAGTTAATTTGTGAAAATTGAATATTTTAATATTTAATAATCGACTGTAAAATAGTCAATTTTTGAACAGTCTCAGAATTGAACGAAACCAGTTCCATTGGATCCGTAATAGTTAGTTATTACCGGATTTCAATTTTCGTGTCAATCGGAGCTATCGTTTGATCGTGGCAGCTCGAAACGCATCGATTTATTTTTAATTTAAATTTGGCGAGTCAAAATAGCCATTTTTCAAAAAGTCTCGGATTTCGACGAAACTAGTTTCATCGGATCCGTAATGTGATATTATTGTAAGGTTTCAAATTTCAAGTCAATTGGATTTACCGTTTGTCCGGTACAAATTAAAACGCCTAGAAATCGACTTAAATCGGTTTAATTTAAATTGAGCGTTTGTAGCCATAACTCGCACATACTTCCGAATTAGCTTTCGAAACCTGTTCCATTGTGTCCGGAACGCGGGGTAAACCTTAGAAACGCTGGTTACGGCGCCTAAATCGGAGTTCGGAATTCCCGGGATGAATAGTGTTTACGCTTGCTTTTTCTATAAATACACCTCACTCTAAAAAATAAAAAAAATATATTCAAAACCCTAATTTTATTTGCAGCCGCCACTATTAGAATGTAAGGCTGAAAATCCATCTCCTTCATCTCTCAATCTCTCCCAATCTACAAGGAATTAGAAGAAGTGTTCAACACGAAAAAGGTAGAGCATGAAGAGAGCTTGAAATCCATACGGATATGATCGGGAATGGAGTAACGATGGCGGAGCAAATGGTGGCCGTGCATGGGCTGTAGGGGGACGTGCGCGCATGCCTATGGGTGGCCGAACTTCCAATGGTGGCTGGTGGTGGTAGCTTGCTTCGAGAGTTTCGCGTTGGCGTTGGTGTGATCGAGTTTCGTTGTGTATAGAGGGAGTATTATTCAACCCTAGTTTTCATTGATGGGTTAAGTGTGTCGGCCTGTAGAAGAAGAAGAAGAGGAGGGGTTGCGTTCAAGGGCCAGGATGCAAGGATGAAGGATCGTGTGGCTAGGAATTGATGTGGGTTAAAATAGTTAAGTATATGTTGTATTTAAGCTATTAAAATCGTGTACGAACTTCATAAATTCATAACTTTTTCATACGAGGTCGAAAAAATGCAAATCCAGTTGCGTTGGAATCGTATGGACGAGCACTACGCGATGGAGTTGGTTTGGAGTCGTTTGGAGTTAGTGAGAATTTCGGGTAAAATTAAACGCGCGTTTAATTTTATTCGAAATAAAAGCTAAAACGGAATTTAAAACCAAGGTGAGAACTTCTCACTCAATCGAATAGATTTCGATTTTATTTTAAATAGTTAGATTTAAAATATTTGAATGCATGTTTGAATGTTGGTTGATATCTATTGATTGTTAAAATAGACATTATACGCCGTTAGTAAGCGGATGTTATTTAATAAAAACATATACCGCGAATATTTCATAAACAGTGAAATTGGTATTATATATAATATCAATATATATATATTGGCATATGTATATATTGCAGTTGTTGATTTCCCGCATTTTTTGTTTAGCGGATGAGACCCTATTACGCCGTTATTAAGCGGATAATATTTATTAAGAACATATACCGCGATAATTTCGTACTGGAGCGAAATTGGTATTGTGCTAATGTTTTTGGATGCAGGAAACAGGTTGGAGGGATCCAACAGGATTCCTCAACAGTTTTTATTTGATTTCAGATATTTTGATATTTGATGGATTATCATATCGATATATGATATCGTTGTTAGTCGTGATTGACTATTTGGTGTGTAGCATCATTGGACCCAAATTTTGGGATTTTAAAATGATTTTTAAAGTGATTTTTGAAAATATACTATATTTTTGGAATTGATCCATTTAAATAAATAAACGTTATATAATTTTAGAAGTTATAAAATTATGATTTTTGTGAAATATAGTTAAAAGCTGATTTTTGAAAATAAGGAATTAATGACTTTATAAAAGAGTTTAAATGGAATTCTGAACTTGTTATAAAAAGTTTAAAAATAGGATTTATAAAATTTGATTATTTTATAAATCGAAATGATGAAATTATAAAGGAATTTAAAGACGTTTTAAAAGAATAATATAAATTGATTTATATTAAGAGATTTATAAATGGATATTTATAAATCGAAATATTGACATTATAAAACGAGTTTTTATAAGTGTTTGAATGAAGTGAAAATGAAATTCATTAATGAATGAAATTTATAGAATTATATAACGGTGAAGTTATAAATGGAATTTTATAAACAATAGGTTTATAAAATTTGTAAAGTTCAAAGGAACGATTTTTGCAAATAAATAAATTATAAGTGTTTGACTTATAATTTGGACTTTTGGTTTATAATTAAGATTATAAATCGAATAGGTAAATAAAGAAGATTTATAAAAAAGAAGTTTTTATAAATAAATAGAAATGGAATTTATAAACGTTGTTTTATGAATTCGCAAACGACTTATTTTGATAAGTTAATTGTTATAACTTATAAATGGAGTTATATTCACGTTTTAGACAGTGAATAATCCTTTAAATTAAAATGAATAAAAGGATGGAATTTGTTAAAGAAGTATATTCACGTTTTTAAATAGTGAATAACATGTTAAAGAAAATGTTTTAGAATGTGATATTTTAAACAGAATTAGAATGATCTAACGATGTTTTAAAGGTGTTGAGATTCGAAACCATAGATTTCAACATTTATTGTTGAAATAGACGATTTCGAGAAATAAAAGGAAATAGTGGACTATAACACTGTTGTTATAGTAAATGATTTCCGAAAGGAAATGTTTTGTATAGTATTGAGATTTATATATCTATTTTAATTTCGAATCCCTATACTAGTGATTTTGGGTTGTCGTAACGATGTTTTACGTAACATTCGTTTTGACCCAAATAAATATGTTAAGTGAATGATTTCCTTAAAGAATGAAATATATACTTAATTTGATTTAAGTATATTGAATATTTTCCAAGATTGAAAATAAAAAGATTTGTGAATTACTTATGAATAAATAAGTATGGAAATGTTTTCCAATATGAAAAGATAAATTGAAAATGAATAATTGAAATCGGTTATTCATAGATATTTTGGGAATATAAATTCATTATGGAATTTATAAATAATAAGTGAAATTAGTTTGAAAATAAATATTGATTTATTTTTGAAGTGTTGAAATTTAATATCTAGTGAAGATATTTTGGAAAATTATTTGGAATCTGGTGATGTATGCATATCCATTGATAGTTCAATAGCCGACTATCAGTATTTCCCTTTGAATGGGTATTTGATGTGAATTGTTTGAATTTGAATGCACACTTATTTTTGAATAAGCGCTCACTATTCGGGTTAACCGGGAAAGGACCATGGGGTCGTATAACCCATTCCGAATATGTGATACGTCGTTATGAATTGCATTTGAAGATCGGTGTTGAAGACCGAGTATTTGTGAAAGCGATAGGATGACCTATCGATTGTCTCTGCACTGGGTAGCTCCTGGTATAGAGATTCCTTAAGTGATGGGAAATTCGATCGGGATTGTGAATACCCGTATTTCAAGGGCTTCGTAAGAAGTGCCTTCGGTTTTGTTCGATCCCGGAACAGACTTGTATGGATTGTGTGCCTGACATTACAAGTTGAGATATAAAGCCGATTTCTTTCAAATATATTTCTGTTGGTGGCGGAGAATTTATTCTTTGCTTAACACCCTTCTTTGAGACGTACGAGCTCAGAGGTTATATAGTTGAAGTTATCAGCGATATATTCCCAATTTGGTAATGTGACATGCTGAGTGATGCTGAAATGATCATTGTGTTGATTATTTGTGATAGGATCATTTATTTGATCGTCTATCTTAGTGATCATTGTGTTGATCATTTGTTGACCCAAAGCATGGCTTTTGTATAAAGTATGTTTTTGTGGACGTGAATTCGTCGAGCCTCACACCCCGTGAATGGTCAAAACAGGAAAGAAGCAGCAAGGTTATGAGGGGTAGCACCCTTTAGGATGTGTCCATTTCCTTCTGGAAAAGGGTGGTATCATGGTATGGAGCCCAGATACTTACTCATGTTGAAACACTTTGTTTTTATGATTGTGTGAATTGATTAGAGAGCGCTCTCGGATAAAGGTCCCAAAGGACCGGGGGATGGCATATTCGGTCAGTTGTTGCTCAGTTAGGAGTAACCCGGCCTTGTGTTGGTAGAGATCCGGTTTGGTTCTCGGGGATGTCCATCCAGAGGCATTCTCAGTGGCAATGGGAAGTTCCTTGGCCTGACCATTTGTTGGAAATCCAATTCCCAATACGAAACTTGTACGGTATTAGTTGTAGAACCTGCTATTCACTTATGGTGGTCACCACTGTTTGGATAGTAGCTATAGTAGGCATACGATAATGGTCGTATGTTGGCTAAGATTTATATTCTACTTTCGAAATGAATTTGTTATACACTATGCACTAATAATAATATCAAATGTTATTTTAAATGCGTATCAAGCATCTTTGACTATCATAAGGAGAAATCTCCTCCGATTCTGCGTTTGCATGTGTGTGTGTGCGGGAGGCCTTATGGTAGTCTCATTTTTTAAAAGCATTGCGAATTGATTAAAAATATTCCACTATTTTGATTTTAAAGATAAATAAACTGTTTTGAGTTCTCACACCAGTCACATGACTGACTTGGAGTTTATTGTTTTCCTTCCTAAACTCTGGGTGCCCACAAATTTTCCACACGGGCAGTTAAGAGTTAGGTTTATCAGGATATTCTGGATATTCTGGAGTTGCTGGAGGCAAGCTGGATGGCATGGCGTATTACTAGTTTATATAGTATTTCTTTTTCCGCTGCACTGTTTGTTGTTGTATGATGTTGTACACTCTGATGATATGATGTAATGTGATGTAATGTAATAACTGATATAGTTCTTTGTTTAAAGATTATTCATTCATTATTATATGTTGTTCCGCTGCGAATTGTGAGATTCTGTTGTTGTTCTGTTGTTTCCTTTCTGTCCCGTTCTATTTTAAAAATTCTCTGTTTTCTAAAAATCGTCTATCTTCTTTCCTCTCTATTTTCTATCTTTTCTCTCTTCTTTCTTTTCTTAAATTCTTTTTAAAACCCATAACATTCCGTGTTTTCGGCCTTCGATTTCTCGGCAGTCGATAAAGTGAGTGTCGATGTTGAATTTTCGAAGAACGAAAATCCGTGACGTTACAAATTGGGTCCAAAAAGCTATCTTCTCCATACGATCGAATTAGACCTCGAAACCTTTTCCATTGTGTTCGGAATAGGGGTTTAACATTATAAATGCCTAGTGGCATGTCAAGATAGGAGGCCAAAATTCTAAGTTACTAGAACGAGATATTTTGAAAATTAAGTAAAACTTTATTTGATCAAATCAAGGTTATCGTTCCCTTCTTAAACATGCTTCCCTTTTTAATACTTACGGCCGAACCCTTCTCCTTTTCAAATTAGAATCTAAAAAAAATGGCCGAGCATTCAAATAGAAATGGAAGCCGAGATTCATATTCATCGGGGAAAATCGAGTTTAAGTTGAATCGAGTTCGAGTAAGGGGTTGTGGCAGGCTACGATTGGGCCGGAAGGGGGGGATGTCGTGGCGTTGGGTGATTTAGGGATCGCGTAAAGCTCGACCTGGTGACAGCAGCGCATGAGACAGGACGGCGATGAAGATGGACTTTGGCCGATGATCGATGGTATTTCATGACGTTAGGGTTTGACGAACCCTAATTCGCGATAACACTGGGTGAAGTTTGTGGTGTGAGCGGAAGGTCATGACCGTTTTAAGTGGTGGCTTGTTGTCAGTATTTGGATTTCGAACTGGAGGCGAAGTCGAAGGCTCGATCGCGAGCAGCGCGAAGTGGTGGTTGCAATGGGACAGCCGGTGGTAGGGTCGCGTGCTAGCAGGTTTAAGGATGATTCGACGATTTGATTTCGCTCCGTCGTTGTGCATGTGAGGTATTCTCGAATTTTCCTATTCCAATTTAAACTTAATAAAATATATATGCATGCAGGAGGAAAATAAACTTAATGGCTACGATAAAAAAAATTGATCTGTTTCTTTTTAATTTAACACATGTATCTAGGTTTGGAAAATGAAATTTGTTTTATTTAAATTTAATGTCCATATAGGGTTTAATTTATAGAAGGATGCAAAACAAGTATATTTTATAAGGTTCTGTATATATTTGTAAACAGTAATGTGTGTGTGTGTCTATATATATATATATATATATATATATATATATATATATATATATATGGGAACAGGATTTTGAAGGTACAATTTTAACAATAAAAAAAATGTGTTTGAAAACTTATATGAATTGGATTTTCTTTGAAATCTATATAGGGTATTTTACTAATATATAGTTCATAAGTAAAATAAATATAATTTCACTGATTTATTTTATAATAACGTATTATAGGAATTAAATTGTGTAAATCGACCTGTCTAAACCATTTTTGTTACTAAAAGATTTAATAAAGGAAAATTAGTTCAAAATTTAATTGAATGGTAATTAAGGGTTCGATTTATATTTCGAATATTAATAAATCGTAAATTGGTTTGTACAAGGTTAAAAATCACGAAAATAAGACGAGTTTGAGGTGAATGGCAATCTTAGGCCAAAGGTGAGTTAATCTCACCCTTTTGGGTTTTTATTTAAATTTAAATGGTTAAATTTAAATAATTGATTGAATTGTTCAATTGATTTGATGTGATATATTATAGTATATATTTATATCTTGGAATGATTGATTTCCCGCATTATATAGCGGATGAGACCATATGCGCCGCATAATAGCGGATGATTTATATTAATCTCATATACCGTGATATTCCACCTCGAAGTGGAATTGGTATTTTATATCGTGCTAACGTATGTGGATGCAGTGAAAATAGGTTGGAGGGATCCAACTGGATTCCTCAACATTTATTTAAATTATTTAATATTCTCTGTTGCGATTATTTGATATTCTATGATGAATCATATTAGAATATTGAATGCTATGCTTGGATTGAATATATTTGGGTATAATGAGTTACCAAAAATATATAAATTGGATTTTGGAAATAAAATAAAAGAAGTGAATTTGTAAGCGAAATAATTATAGAAAATTTGAATGAATTTAAGAGTGAATTGAAAAAGACTAAAAGTGATTTTAAATTCTAATAAATAAATTTCACGCGTGGAAAGGGGATTTTGAATAAACAGAGAAATAATGAATTTTAAACGTTAAGTGACATTATTTAAAGGAATAAAGAATTTATTTTAAAATCCAAGTTTTAAATTTATTTTAATAGATAAAGAAGGAATTTATTTCAAAATGGAGTAAATTAGAAATCAATTTGGGAATTGATTCAAGTGTTTGAAATTGGAAATTTAAAGGTGAATGTGACTATGGAAATTATAAATTGGGTTTATAAAAGTGAAGTAATATATCAGTGGATATTTTGGAGAATAAATCCACGATGGGAATTTATTAAGGAATTGGTACATTTGTTTAAAAATAAATAGTGATTTATTTTTAAAGAATGTGTAGAGAAGTATATTTTCCCTGGATAGCCAAGTACGTTTCCAAAGTAAAATTTTAAATATAAGTTAAAGTTTTAATGTTGTTTTAAAAAGCATGTTTTAGAAAATTTATTATTGCTAAATGTTTAAAATTCTAAAGTAAGTATTTTTCAAATCTATTATCGTAGTAATTATTTAAAGGTGACTTAGTATTTTGTTTTAAAGGGGAAAAATCTAGTTTTATATTTTATTAAGTAACCTTATTTTAAATATTCCTAAAGTATATATATAAATAAAGTATTAAAGTAGTTTTCTCTAAATTTAAACGTTAAAACATATTTTTACAATAAAGAGTTTTTAAATTATTTTAAAAATCTTAAGTTTTGTGCTTAGTGATTTCAGTGGAAATAGAAAATATTTGGGAAATTTATTTTTTTAAAAAGGAAGATTGTTTGAAACTGTTTTCAAAAGGAATTGAATAGTGGAAATATATCTTGCGAAGATATTTTAAGAATAATAAATAATTTGGAGAAATTATTTATGGTTGATGGATTTTTGTGAATGTTTATGATAGTTAAATAACCAACTATCAATATTGGCCAAATGCGCTGATCGTTTCGAAGAGACCGGGATCGGGATTTATTTCTCAAAAACCACTTCGATCCGGTTTGTACGTTTTCGTGAGGAAGACGATTTCGGAGTCGAAGATGGAGCAGTGAAGTGCAAGGGCTAGTCGCTACTAATCCTGGGGATATTTCCAAAATGGATGTAGTAGGAATAGTGCCTTCGGTTCCGTTCGAACCCGGGACAGACTTGTATAGATGAATGCTTTCGGAACATCGTCAGGTGGACGATGGGCATTCTAAGGGATATGTTCTAAAAGGTAACGCATAGCCTCAAGCCTCATCAACCGGGAATGACTGAAAATCAGGGGTTATGCAGCATGGCTAGGTGGGTAGCACCCACTTCAGGATGAGGTCATCCCTGTCTAGATGTCCCTTTTTATTTCGGCTTAGTGGTGCGGTTGCTGATCACAACCATGGGATGATCTTACTCATGATTATCCAGTAAGGGTTAGTCCCAGTCTTGTGTTGTAGAGGGTCGGGAGTGATCATCGGTACTGTGATCTAGACCATGTACTGTGACAGGTGGTACCCCAGTGCCTAGTCATTAGTTGGAAATCCATTCTCCCTACGCGCCTTTTATGGGTTTTGTTTGTATTACCTACTCTGTGGCTAGTAGCTGGAATTTAATAATGTAACAATTTCGGCTATTTGAATAAGTATTTGTATATAGACCCTATTATAATATCTGAGGATTTTATAAGAAATGTTTTAGCCATCGTAAGGTAAAAACCCGACATGTTTATTTGTGGCGTGGTCTTACGAAATGCTTTTGTTTTCAAAGGATTTTTGAAACTTTAATAATCAATTTGAGTGTGATTCCTCACACTGGTATTCCAGACCGACTCGGGTGTTATTTAACTATAATGCTCGGGTCAGACCGAGTATTATAGGATATAGGATATGATGCTTTGGAGCTCAGGAGACGAGCTGGATGGCGATACGTACTTCCGTATTTGATTATTATTCCGCTGTGTATCCAAATGTATGTTATTGATGTGGAACTCTGATGATGTACTCTGATGATGTATGTATAAACAGATATAGTATTTGTTTTGGTGTAAAGATTATTGAATATCTATTATATTTTATTTCCACTGCGATGGTAAGATTCTGTTGTTGTTTTCTGTTTTCTCTTCTTCTTTAACCCAAATGGTTCATATTTCTGTTCAACTTGAGTTGATTGATGTAGAATAGTGTTGACTCAAGGGGTTCGGATTTGCAGGTCGTTATAGGTACGGAGATACGGGCCATTATATTTGGTATCAGAGCTGAAGGTTAAGTGAGAACCTTGGTTTTGGTGGGGACTACTCATTAAAGATATGGTCGGTAGTACCCTAGAATAGTTTTGAGTGTATTAAAAGATATGAGCGCGTATTTGTTAGTGAATATAAAATGTTTTATATCGTGTTGGTTGATTTATTGAGTGGCTTATAAACTCTAGTCGGCACAATTCGTACAAACTGTATCGATATGGGTTTCTAAACACTTGAATGGAGTAGTTCAATACGGTATTGTTTTGAAATAAGGTAAATGAAATAATTTTACCCAAACTATATTTTTATATAAAATAAATAAGTTTCTAAAATTATTATAGTTTATGTGGAGTGTTTGAATGATTTATTAAATCAAAACAAGACTATAAAATCTGAAATTTATGTAACCAAATAGAAATTGTATAAGTATTGAAAGTGAGCTATGGATCGTGTAATATGGATATACAATAATACAGAGTATAGTGATGAAAGTTATACGGTAAATAATTTGGAATATAAAAGCAGTAAAGTAAAATGACACCAGGAAGTTTTATACTGGTTCGTAGCATCGTCCTACGTCCAGTCCCAGACTCCTTCGAGAATTTCACTAAAACAACAACCCTCACTTAACCAGGAGGAACAGGTCTATACAACCCCTAAGTAGTCGAACAGGGACCTGAGCAGTAGAACAGGATTTCGCCTCCGCAGCCGAAGAGAACTTCACACGCCTGAGCAGCAGAACTGGACTTCAACAAATACAAAATATTGTGTTTACTTTGTGTGTCCTAATAACACGGATTTGTCACTTGTAGTACACCCTTCTATAATCTTCTCCTCGAGCATAAATATATATTTGAAGTTTATGAAGAATAGAAAGGTATAAAATTGCTTTAATGCAGAATAATAGAAAGTATAATAGCAAATAGATTCCAAAGAGTTAGATTAGAAATATAAGAAAATTCGATGATTGGGAATCAAGTTAGAGCATGTATTTATAGAGATTAGAAGGCAGTGACTGTTGATGAAGAGTTTCTACTGAAGTATTGCGTCCAAATATTTTCATAGAGGTTCGAACTCTTCACAAATAGTCATGTCTTTTCAAGTAGTAGCTGTTGTAGGAATTCAGTCAACTGGACCTCTAGGTCAGTCGACTGAATATTCAAATGAATTTTTAAATATATTTGTATATTTGTGCATGTTGCATAGAAATTTCTGGTGCAATTTGCATAGTTTACACAGGTATAGTAATATATATATAACTTTAAATACTTTTATAATATAATTAAACACTTTTATAATATATATATATATATATGCTTATATATGTATAAATTATTTTGAAATAAGACGATTAAATATATAAGCTAATGTATACGTAAACGAGAAGAGATTTTAACAAAATTGCCCTAAGACTCAAAAACAAAATAGTATAATTGATGCACCGGTTTTGAAGTCTTGCATCCTTGTAGTATATGTTCTCTTTTTGTCGTAGCAATCATCAAATCTGTATGTCATAGCGATAACTTTGTGTCATGAACCAAAACCAAGTCTCAACAAGTTTGATTATACATATAAGTTGCAACTAAAAGTGGATTCAAACTAGAACTTGGAAATTTAAATCCCGAAGATTTTTGGAAATGTTTTCCAAGGCGTTTTGAAATAAATGATGGTGATATTGCTGAAAAGGGAAAAACTTAAAATTGGAATAATTTTTTTAAAATTAGGTTTAAAAATAGATTTTTTAAAAGTGATAAAGCACTGAACTCGGTACAGTCATTGGAAAATAATCCTGGTGATGACTACGCAGCATCATCGATATTCATTTTTGAGTTTCTAATGATGAATTGCTACCATAGTGATTAGCTATGATTCTTTTGCTCCAAGCTTGCTTGGTAAACTAATTTTTTTCAAATCTAAAAATGAATTGACTTGGATAAAACCAAATTTGTCTTGGAAATTCTGAAAATATGGTTTGATATACTAATGGGCTATATATATTTATGATTTCAAAAGATTTGAAATAAACCAGGGTGATTAAATTCAGGAATTCCAATCTAACTATTTTGTGAAAGTAACAAATAATATGTTTTGAACTTATAAATTGAGAATGATGCAATAGGTAATGAAAGTGAGAATTTTAATGCTGGAATTAAAATTTAACTTGAGTAAGTTAAAATGGTTTGAATTTAACTTAAGAAAAGTAAATAAAGTTGGAGTAGACTTGAAACAATATCGAATTGAATTGGATTCAAAATGAGGTTAAAACAATTTGAATTATAAAATGGTTATATAACTATAAGTTATGATTATGAAATGAGAATAAAAATTAAGTGAAAATTTATGGAACTGTTAGTAATTAGTTGTATAACTTATTAAAATAGAGAAATGGGAAGGTGTAACCCAATTCGGAAGAAATTGTTTAAATATTTGGTCAAAGGAAATTAAAAATCCGAAATGGGATTATAAAATGGAATGGAACTCAAATCAAGTTAAATTAAATGATTTCCAGAAATGAAACTTAAGTAAGAATTGACTTGAGTTATAAATGGAATTCGACTTAAGTATAAGAAAATTAACCGTGTTTTAATTGTTGCCGGTTGAAATAAAATAGACGGTGAATTGAAATAGAATGAATTAAATTTGAAGTTGAGTTGGAATGGAATTCAAACTAAGTGTAAATGAATTAGTTTCAGTTTAGGATATTGATTAATAAGAATGAAATATGAACTTAAATAGTGGTATGGAATGTTTATAAAAAAACCATAATAATAATTTTGTGAAATGGCTTATTAATAAATTAGCATGGAATGAAATGTCGTTCATTATAAAATGAAGTGAATAACACTATGTGAATTAAATAAAAGATGTAATATAAGTTGGAAGTGAAATTAAAACGAATGCTAGTGCATGAATCTGAGTTGAATTATTCGAGAATCGATTTACATGGAATGATTCCGAGCTTAATAAAATGGATTTGAATATAAGGAATATGGATACGAATGGAATGCAAATTAATTGATTGTGAATCAATTTGAAATTGAATAAAATTGAATATACATTGATTGGAAATGGATAATTGAATGTCTGAACCTTGTATTTTTTTATGCATTCAAAATATACATATCATAACATGTTGCATAATGAAACATATGTGTTAGCTGGTGAAATGAATGAAATGTCATTATATTTCATATTTTGGGACTTACGTGCTTAAATTGGGTAAGTATAGGTATAGGTGCAAGGAGGCTATTGGACTAGATTTAGTGTAACATCCCGCCTTTCGCACACTTTAAAACGACACACATGCCGATTCAAAGCATACGCAAGGGCGGATTGTTATGGGGTAAATAAGAATAACAGAGAAGGAATAAAACAAATGGAATCTCACAGCGGAAGGATAAAATATAATAATAAATATACAGTTCAAAACAGTTTACAAAACAGTTATTTCACTTATACAATGAACATCAGAGTTACACATACCAATACAACAATGCAGCGGAATATAGAGAGTGTGTGGTGCAATACTATATATATAAAATAATGCTGAATCTTCGTCTTCGTCCTCCAAAGCTAAACCTGCTATCCTGAAATGCTCGGACTGACCCGAGCGAATTTGAAAAGACAAAAACACTCGAGTCAGACTAGAAAATCTTATGTGAGTTAAATAAACAGAAATAAATATGAGTACAGTAACTCAAGAGATGTTCGGGATTTACATCTCCTAAGGATCCGTTAAACTATTTACTATATAGTATATTGCGCTATTATAATAGTGTCTATTTATAAAATAAACTTACTTTTTAATAGCGTTAAGGGGTTACCCATATAGCCCTTAACACGTAATAGTCCCAGTAGTCCATCCAATATCATAGTCCCTCCTGATCGGGAAGCCACTAGAGGATACCACACGGGCTACGGGAGAAAACCAAACTCGTACAAGGCGCGATAGGGTAGGTGACACGGCACAACTAGGCAATGCCAGGGTAGATATACCAATTGCTATCCAGGCTGATGGTAACGCGCAGCGCGCAGCTGCCGCCCACCTCGAACTAACTCCCCCAAAATCAAAATATAGAAGTGGCCACTGAATCAATCCAAGTCAAAGTATAATATCGAAGAGGAGCGTCCGATCAGAGGAATGACCTCATTGGCCTGAGAATCGCTCCTGTTTTAGCCACCTTATGCCAACTCACGGGAGTTGGGTCCACGTATTTACCTTACAGGAAACGTCGCCACCACCTACTTCATTCTGGAACTCCACCGCGTACACGGTTAGTCAAAGTGGTTTTCGGTATCGACAGAGAGTATGTCCATATCCGATCCCGGTCTCTTTGCCAACCCATCGTTATTATAACACCGCGGTTATTTAAAACAGTTTATACTTTTAAAACCAGAATATAATCCATTTCAAAACCATAATATTACGATATCATTCCAAAACCCAAAACCATATTTTACCACTTATCCCAAATATAATTCCTTCCCAATAATAAAAAGGCTTTAACTTCATAATATCTGAAAATCGAATATTTTCAAAGCATAATATTTTTGGAAATCCATAATTTCAAACCATAACTTTTAAAACTCAAATGGTTTGGATATTCAACGGTATATGAATTTCAAAGGCTTAACTTTACTGTCACTTTATAAAGAATATATTACACGGCTTTTCAAATATTTCTTCTTTTAAAGTTAAACCAAAATCCAAAATATTACCTCAAGTCCCAAAACCATTTCAATTTTATATATATTTATATCCATTTTTGAGCATTAATATTTCAACTAAAGTTGGATTTTTATCCTTTCAAAATCAATATTCTATTAATTAATCTTGACCATTCACATAAAATCCATAATTAATAAAACTTCAATTTCTAGTAAAATATATATATAAATTTTCCAATTCAATTTTTACTGGAATATCCATTTTTATTTATTTTGGGAAAATCCAATTTCAAATATCATATCTTAAAATTTTCAACTTTACATTTAAACATAGGATATAAATTTACCAACTCCATTTTCTAAATTTCTTCCATTTCAATAAAGAAATTTATCCACCTTTTTAAATTCCTAAATTTTAACTTCATAAGTATATAAATATGGAATAAAATATTTATACAATATAAAATTTAAGATTTATAAACCGTATTCAATCCAAACCATAGAAATCACATTAAAATAGTTATATATATACCGCGGTGCCTGTATATAATTTTCTATCCTATGGTCAAGTGATACGGATATTTATCATTTCAATCCGTAATTTAAAATAAAACTTTGCGGTTGTATATCATTTCAAACCGCAATCCCGAAAATGTAAAATGCATGCTAACTGGCAGTTTAATAATATCCACATAAATCATCCATTCAACAACACATCCATCACCCAATTTCAACCATCAATCAATATCAATCACTATCAACCAATATCAATCAATAAAAAATTTAGTTCGATAATATGCAACGGGTAATAACTGTCAGTTCATTCAAATTAAATTTCAACTATTAATCTAACCATTAATATTTAGAGATAATTTATATAACCGTTAACTAGCATTTCATATGCAAACAAAGTTCCTAACAGTCAAATAAATACGCAATAAATTAATTAAATTAACAGCTAAATCAAATAAACTGCAATTCAACAGATGTGGATGAAATAACATGCCAAAAGCTCATAAATAAATTTCTATTCATTTCTAAAATTTATTTAACAAACATAAAAGCTTCTAGTAATTGTGAGTGGGTTAAAACACTCACCTTTTGAATTTAAATCGAATTCAAATCCGATTTAAACCCAAAAATTCGCCCGTCTCAGAATTCGTCCAAACCAGCGTCATCGAGTCCGGAATTAAATTACGATCCTAACAAAAAAAATTTCGCGTGAAACGGATAACGTATGAAGAATCTATGGCCATAAAACGATTTGAAATTCAAAAATAAATTAAAACAAAACTCACCCTCCCTCATGCCACGTCACCAGTGATATCACGCGTTCCCTCTCCCAGCTTTCAAACTCGCGCACGAACAACTGCAGGCCGAACCCATGAACACGCACCTTTGACCGTGAATTGCCGCCCCTACACGCCACCTTATGCCACAAAGCCACTGCCGTTGTGCTCGTGACCACATCCTCTACCCCTGGCCAAGTTCCGGTCGCCTAACTCGCCGTGCGCCGCCACCTGAAAACTAGGGTTTTCGAACCCTAGTTCATCGATTACGGCCGCCTCGTCCCACCGTACCATCTCCAACTACCTTTGAACGAACCCTGTCGTCGAGTACTACAATACCCAGAACCAATTTCATCGATTATGGCTTAAATCGAGAAGCCCCAATTTCAAGCTTAGGTTTCGAATTTCTAGGTTTGACCGCGATTTTGCCGTTGATCGAAGCAAAATCTGGAAAAACAAATTGCAGCCGCTGATTCGTATCGTCGAGATGTTCGACATATAATTTTTTCGGATTTTTAGGAGGACTTTGAATTTTCAGCTTTTGATTTGCGATTTGAAATTGGATCTGAAATGCATCCATTGAGGAAGAGAGAAGATGAAGAAATATGTACGTATATCCAACTGACAGTAGGAAGGAGGCTAGGGTTTATTATGGTATATTTATAGTTAGGGTTAGGTTAGAGCGTATAGGCTAGAAGAGTGAACGTACGCAACAAACTATGGCCCAAAAGCCCGCTATGCCTCCGGAACCGAATCTATTAAATCTATATATCCAGATAGGTATTTAAAAATATTCTGAACGCGATGGAAAAAGTCTCACGTCCAAATTTGATCGTATGAAGAAGTTATGCTAAAACAAGATTTCCAAATTGATTTCAAATTGATTTTAATAAAATTGATTTCAAGGCGTTTCGCGTTCGTACGATCAAACGACAAGTCCGATCGATACGAAATTTGAAACCCTATAATAATTCACCGATACGGATCCGATGAAACTGGTTTCGTCGAAATCCGAGTCCGTGCCCAAAATGGCTATTTTTATATTAATTAAATAAATAAAAATTAGTAAATAAATCCAATTTTTATAATTTAGTTTAAGAATTGAAAATCTTTATCACTTTATAATTCTCAAATATCTAAAATGATTTAACAAATTTTCAAATGTCAATTTGTTAAAGATTAACCAATTTATCATTGAAAAATTTCCAAGTTACAATATTAAGTATAAATTTTAAATTTATCCAACAGTTAAACTTAATCGCCCATGAAATTCATTTATCACCAAGTATAAAATTTAGAATTTGTTCATGGTCTAATATTATTGTTATCCAAAATTTTTCAACTTAAACTCCACAATCGTAATGTCCAACATTAAATTCCCATTTAATTGCAATAACGCAATTTCAAAAAATTTAACTCAATTAAATAAACAACTCTTTATATCCCTAATCAATTTGCAGTGGTTTAAAAGTTTGCTAAATTTTAATTTTAGAAATTCCTTTACTTCCATTCAACATCAGCAATTATCTATTAAATGTCCCAAAATTCCTATTAAATAAATCTAACGAATCTTTATTATAAATTAGATGAATTTAATATTGCATTCAACTATTACGTTAAAATTTCCGTTTCACTTTAAAGTAACTAAATTTGCCCATTATAATACTTATTTCAATTCCTAAAAAAAATCATTTTATTAATATCAAAAATTTACCATTTATTTACGTAACCTTTTATTACACTGATTGCAATAATTTCACTTATTAAATTTCCAATTCCACTAAATCCGAGCAAACTGATTTCCACCCTTTTTATTCAAACCAAAGATCATGCTATGATAATATTTTACGTTGTTCACACTGAATATAATCAACCTTTTTATCGTTATCAATTAAACATACATTGATTGCACTAATTTAAGGAATTAATTGCCATTTATACCCGACTAGATTTAATAGACCATATAAATGGGTAATATATACCAATTAAATAAATTCAATATTTCCATTTCGTTTTTCCTGTACTAAATTTATTACTAAGTGTATAAACTCCACTTTATCAATATACCTGAAATTTCTACCTAGAATAAGGTTACGTTTCCATTGGAATTTACATTTACACCTTACGTTACACATTAAATCAACTTGCTTAACATTTTATATGATTTCTATCCTTTATTTCATAAATTAACCCATTCCACCTAAACTCTTATCTACAAAATTATTTCAACATTAAATTTCACCACATACTAATTGACCTAATTATTTATTTACTAAGTCATCTCATTTAAATAATTTATCAAATTGAAACGTTCATTCAAGGTATAGATTATTACTTGCGTTAGAGAATTCCTTAATTTATTCTAATTACCGTTTACATTCCTTTTTCTGCATTAACTCAATCTAATATTCCCATTTTATTTCTCATATTAAATCTATATACAGGTAAAGCCCTTTCACTACTTAAATTCATTTGAATTAGCTCCGAATTCTATAAGTAGGTTTAATACATATTATTTTCTACTAAATTCAATTACAACTTATTAAAGAAAAACGAATTAAAACCATGAAATAAATGAAATCTTCCCATTTGTTTCCTTATATTAACTTCTTAGCCTATAAATAACAATTTTTCAGCACTTAAATTCTTTCGTCATTTTGTTCCAACTGGAAATTCTTATACTTAAATTCCCATGGTTTCATTTCATTCAGTCATTTGCTTCATTAAAAATCACAGATCTTAAATTTTTCTAAATTAAATTATTTAAACTCTGTTAAAATGACTAAATTAAATTAACGAAAATTCCGGGTCGTTACATTTAGGTCGTGAAATTTTATATAAATTAAGCTCGATTGCTTAATAACGCTAAAATAAGGTACGCTTACGATTTACCGCGCGTTGATATATATTACATTTTGGGCCATGAGAGCCGATGTATATCTTTTTATCATTTTTGTCATATTGCAAAAGGCTCTCCGTA
This sequence comes from Allium cepa, assembly GCA_030765085.1. Lineage (NCBI taxonomy): Eukaryota > Viridiplantae > Streptophyta > Magnoliopsida > Asparagales > Amaryllidaceae > Allium > Allium cepa. Next base: position 403,000,150 of record CM060940.1, on the reverse strand, counting down.
CATGGGAGGCTGCCAATTTTTTTTCGAAATTTAGGGTGCTAGAAAAATTTTTGAAAAAATTTTGTTAACCAAAATTTGATTTTGAATTGTAATTGAAATAAAGGGTTTTTGATTTAAAAATGGAAGCTAAATGTTCTGTATAAAACTAAAAGATTTAGGAACGTGAATGTCGAGTTACAACTAAGTGGGTTTTAACAAGTTAATGAGTTTGGAGCATTTTTCCTACCTTAGGAATTTCGAGGACGAATTGTTTTAAGAGGGGAGGAATGTAACGACCCATATTTTTAGTCATTTGATTTTGAATATTTAATTTATTATAAATATTTAATTTGAAATATTAATTGATTTGGAGTATGGAAATTTTGGTTGAATTGGTAAATCTGACTGAAATTTCAAATATAGCGATTCATCGTAATTCGGGAATAGTGAATTTAACATTGAAATAGTGTGGATAATTGAAATTTTGACTTAATATGAATCGAAATGATTTCTAATGTTGATATAAATTCTACTTGAATTAGAGTTGAGTTAATAAGTCTTTAAGACTGGAGTTTTCGAGTGATTTCACCAATTTTTTAAATCGTCGATTTAATCAACGCGTTAAAATAACTGTCCGAGGCAGAGTCTCGAAATTCGACGAAACTAGTTTTATTGGATCTGTAATAACACATTATCGGATTTCAAATTTTGTAGCGTTTGGTATTATCGTTTGGTCGTACGAGATAGAAACAAACTGAAATTAATATTGAAAATTTAATATAATAATTGGATTCAAAAAGATGTCTTGCACATACGATTGAATTAGATTCCGAAACTTGTTCCATTGGGTTCGGAATAGCGATATAATATTAGAAACGCTAGGCAGCACACCTCAATAGGAGTTTGAGTGTTCCTATATATAATACGAGATATTTTGAAATCAAAATAATATTATAATTTTCTAAAGTCAACCCTTATCCTAATCCCAGCCACTCTAAGATTGCACGCACCACCCTACCCCATATATCCACCGGCCTCATCTTTTTTTAAAATCACGCACTCTCCTTCATTTATTTTTCAGCACGAAGACAATAAAATAAATAAAAATCGAATTCTATCTTTAATTCTAGAATCATGAAGACGCGAGCTTCGATCTGGAAGGGGTTGTGTCGAGTGCGGTGATGGTTCGGCGATTGGCAGCGAATCTAGGGCTTTGATTTTCTTCTTGTGGGAATAGAAACTTAGCTAGGCCAACCTTGGTTTCAAGTTATGGTGGCCTGCAGCATCTTGATAGCGAGTATGGTGGGTCGCAGTGAAGTTTGCGGGTTGCGAGGTGGGCGTACAACCATGGGGTTTTGCGAAGTTGCGTTTTGATTTTTAGGGTGGAGCGTCCTTTGATGATGATCGACGTGTAGAGGAAGCCTAGGTGGGTTGTCAACGAGGTCGAAAATGGATACCATGGTGGAACGAATGAAGGAAGGGAAGTGGAAGCGTGGCCATTGCTAAGTTTTGAAGCAGGTAGTAGCATGCAGTAAAACGGGAGGAGGGGGAAGGATTAAGTTGGTGAGGGTAATTAGCTTTTAAGAATGGAATTAGATTAGTTTATTTATTACTAAAACAGATTAACTTATAAAATTTGTAAATTATTCGTGCGAGATTCAAAATTTACAGAAAAACCGAGTCATGTTGGATCGTAGCGACAAATCCTACGCAATGAAACGAATTTGGGATTGGAACCGATTGCAAATTAAAATCAAGGTAAGTATATATCACTCAATTTGGTTGACTGGATTTAATTTATGATAATTAAAATTAGTTATTGGATGATTGGTTGAATTGATATATTATTATTAGTTGAAGTTATATAATATATATTAGTAGTTAGACATATTTCCCACCGATTGGAGCGGATGAGATACTATGCGCACCGCATAATAGCGGATGACCCTATATTACCGCGATATTCTGCCTCAAAGCGGGATTGGTATTTTATGTTATATAACATCTATGGACGCGAGGAAAACAAGTTGGAGGGATCCAACTGGATTCCTCAAATATAGTGATTATTTTTCATATATAGTAGTATATGATGAAATTGAATAGTCGTTATGGATTGTTGTGTGATTTGATTATTTGGATGTTATAGTAGCACTGACCCTAATTTTGGTATTACATATACCATAAATAATATTTTTGATTTTAAAATTGGAATACAAAAGCGATTTTGGAAATGAAAATATTTATCTTGAATTTTGGGATTATTTAAAAGCGATTTGAATTGGATAAAATAAATGATTGGATTTTTGATATTTAATTAGCTATTTCGTAAAATGGTTTCAATAGAGAATTTAAAATTGAGGATTTTATAAACAATGGATTTTAAATAAGATCTTTTTTAAAATACGAAATGGAAGTAGAAATCGAGATTTGATCAATTTTGGAATATAGTTTGGGTTATTTAAGAAATTGATTTAAAAATGGGATTTTAATTAGAAATCGATTTATAAAAAGATTTTTGTAATGTAAACCTGTATAAGCTGGGAAATGAGATTATAAATTTATAAACAAGGTTTACAAATAAAGCGAGATAATTATCATTTGATAAATTGGAGATATAAATTCACAGTGGGAATTTATAATGAGATGGGGTAATCTGTTTAAAAAGAACTGGTAGAGTATATTTTTCAAATGTGAAAAAGTTATGAAATTGGGGAAGAGGTCGATGTGTTATGATTTGAGAGAGAGATTTATAAATGGAAATGGGTTATATTGGAATTTTAAAAATATATTTTTATCAAGAAGTTATGTTTGCTTTAAAAAAGAGGATTTTTAATTATTAAACTATGTAATTTAAAACTTTTTTAGCATTGAAATATTTCAGAAAATTAGTTATTTAAATATTTAAATTGGTTGAAATGAATTCTAAGATTTTAAACAAGTTTATAAATCGATTAGAAATTTTATAAATGAATTATAATTTGTTATCGACGTAATTTTAAAAACGCTTGATATTTTTAAATAATTATTTAACCATGATGTTGAAATTTATTATTATTTTATATACATATAATTTTAAAGTAATAATTGGAATGTATTTATAAATGCTCTTGAGATTGTAAACTGGATTTTATCAAACGGATGTGATTGTGTAAGTGGAATTTCTAGGAATTGAGGGGAATTCCAAAAATAGTTGGACTTGGGAACTTAAAATGAATTTGAATTCATTAAAGGAGCTATAATTGTTAGTTGGATCATAAATAAGTATAGTCGATAATGTTTGGAAATTGTAAAAGGAAATTAATAGAAACTTCGGGGTTTATGAGATAAGTGCGGAATATTTCCTAAGTATGGATATTAGAAATGATTTTGGAAAATAAACTTATAATATTTTCCTAAGTATTGAGTTTTAAAGGTTTGGAGATGTTATAGTGATGAAATGATTTTTGTAGGAATATTTTTCTAAGTAATGAAATACTAAGTTGGACATGGAAATTATTTCTAAGTATTAGAATAAAATGATTTGGGAATGTTTTGACTATGGGGAGGTTATACAGAAATATTTCTAAGTGTTAATATGGTTTTGAAATATCCCATTAAGGATATAAGGATTTGAATTTTTTTTCAAATGTTGGAATACTAGAAGAGATCTGAATATATATATATATATATATATATATATTTATATATATTTAAAGATATTTGAAATGAAAGTTTTGAAAAAATTTAATTAGTTTGGATTAGTGACTGCTTATGCATGAAATTTGATAGTTAACCAACAGACTATCAAATCTGGCCAAATTCGTTGATCATTTTAAAGAGGCCAAGATCGGATTTAATTATCTGAAAACCACTTCAATCCGATTTGGGCGTTACGAATTGTGGTATCACGGAGATAACAAAAACGGTGATTTTGGAGATTTGGTTTGTTCAGATCCAGAACAATTTGTATGGATGAATGTTATCATTTGCACGTTGCCTGAAAGGCAGTTTTAGCATTCGAAGTATGAATGCTATTTTAAAGGTAAACGTAGCCTCAAGCCTCATCAACCGGGAATAACTAAAACAGGGAAGATGCAGCAGTGCTAAGTGGGTCACACCCAAGTAGGGTATGTTATCACTATTCTAGATACCCCTGGATATATATTATAAATTATGGATATAGTTGTGCATGGAAAAAAAGCACTCGATTAGGGTAGAAACACCTGGGGTGTAACAAATTCGGTAATATACAGGTCAGGGGTTGGTCGATCCTGTGTTGGCAGGGATCGTTAGGTGCGATCTCGGTACATTTTTCTAGAGATGTACTATGGCGGGCGGTACCACAGTAGCCCAGTCATTATATGGAATCCAATATCCACTACGAGCCTGTACAGTTTTAATTATGCCTAACTATACTAAAACGCGAGATAGAAGCATTCAGCTATTTTCTAATTTACTTTCTATAGACACCATTATAATATAAGATGATTCTGATATAAAATGTTTTGGCTATCGTAAAGTAAAAACCCGTCGTATATATGTGTGGCACGGTCTTACGAGATACCTTTGTTTTTCAAAGGATTTTGATAATAGTATTAATTGAATTGATTGTGTTTTCTCACGCTGGTTTTCTAGACTTACTCAGGTGTTATTTTATTATAGTTCTTGGGTCAGACCGAGTATTACAGATTCAGGTTAGGATGCTATGGAACACATGAGGCATACTGGAGGAGTCTTAGGCGTATTGCACGCACTTGATTAAATTCCGTTATGTGTGTATGCTGTATATTCGGCACCTGTAAGAAGAAGTTATTGTAACTATCCAGATTGACTTATAGATTTTTGTACTCTGATGATTGTATGTATATTAACAGTTACAGTTTCTTTTGTATAAAGATATATATATATATATATATATATATATATATATCTATTATATATTGTTCCATTGCGATTGTGAGATTCTGTGTTGTAGTTTCTATTTCCCTTCTATCTTTTTCTTCTTTACCCCTTATAATTCGTATTTCTGTTCAATTTGAGTTAGAAACGCGTGATTTATTGTCCAGTCAAAGGTTACGGAGACCCATGCCATTATTGGTAAGCGGTCGATCGATGACCCTACTGGTGTCACTAATTACTAAAGTAAAATCCAATATGTTGCTTCACTTCTACCACCATTTAATTCGACGCACGCACAAATCATTTCGTAATTCAATGTAAAAAGGAGTAACAACTATATACTCATCAAAGAATTCCACATTGACATAGATTTGTGGGTTAGATCGCTTAACTGGAAGTAGCATAACATCCTTTCTTCCTCTTCTTTCACTGCTTCCTCATAAATACATTACAATCCAAATAAATAATAACCAATGCTTTAATTTCTCCCTATCCAATGATTGATATCGTGTTGGGAAGCTTACTTTCTTTATTTGAGAATTTATATAATTTTATTTTATTTTGCTTGATTTTAGAAGAAGAAATTGAGTTTTAAACTTTTCGGTTGAAGATAATAAAATGAAGTTCAATAACCAAAGTAAGATATAAGATATTAATCTTACGGTTGGAATGAAATCTGTGGATATAAAATAATCTAGAATTTATAAAATTGCTGTTTGAATTAGACCAATTTGTACTCGAAATGATTAATAACCCATTTATACTTTTGATTCATTTTAAAAAACTAATTATATTCTGAATTCCCAAATAAAATCACATTTACTCTATATTTATAATTAGACAACATGTTAACTTTATAAATTGTATTTCCATAATTATTCACATAAAATTAATACAAATATTAATCATATGTATTATATTAAAATAATCTATTAACAAAATTATCTATTTAGTGAACATTTTATCAAATAATTTCCTCCAAAATAATTTCTTATGTCGCAAAATGAATTTATGTCTTCACTTTATCCCCAACAATTTATATTTATTATTAGATTATCCAATTTCTAAAAAATCTTCATCGTTTAAGTTCCATATAAATGCATTATTAAATCTCAAATCATTCACAGTTTATTATTTAAAACTCAATGATTTACTTAATATCTAGTATCAATCTTAATTAATTACTTCTCAACACCTTGTTACAATTGTTCTAGATCAACCATCTACTCAAGCATCTCTCCTAGCTACGTGCCAACTCTCATGGCTAGAAGCATGTCCCAAGAGGCCCACACCTATCATCTCACATCTGATCCAGCACCTTCCTCTCAACCTCGTCCTCAGCACTACAGGCATGCAACTAGAAGGTTGGACTTGTACGGCCTCGACAGCCAACACATCTTTGGCCAGCTTCTCCACAACCTCCTTCACCCAATCTTAAGCCATCCATCTCATTTTGAGATATTCACTAGATAGCTCATAAAACCTTCCTATATGAACATGCAAAAGTAGATGGTAAGGGGTACAACCAGATTTGACTAATTCTGAAAAGAGGTAACGTTTGCACCGAAAATTAGCACAAACACCCAGTGTTTTTGAAGAGAAATAAATAAAGAATATAAAATGAAAATAGAGGATAATAATAAAGAAATAGAAGTAAACTAAAAGAATAACACACACAATGATTTATAGTGGTTCGGCATTTTTTTCCTATGTCCACTTTGAACAGATTGCTTTATTAATCAGTTTTTAAACGAGTACAGTAGAGACCGGATGAAAATTCTTAGTTACAAAAGAATCAAAAGACTATAAAGCAACTAGTAATGTAAAGTTCTCAAAAATAAACAACCAAGCTTATATTTATAGACGAAGATGGCCAAATATCTCCCTAAAAATTTGGTAGAAGGACCTTTAGAACCAGATGGACCCACAAGAGAGATCGCATAGCCTAATTCCCAAATAAGATGGATCGGTGTCGATCCCTATTTTGGTCGAATTTTAGGGTGTGATCCATATGGTAGCTTCCTCATGCTAAAATATACTTAGCCTCCAAATTTCATGCCAATTGGATTAATAAAATTTGAGTCATTGCTTGTTCTTTGGTCAAACATAGGCTGCTTTCTGATTCCTGCCGATCCCTACCATGGGAAGAGCGCCGATCTTTCTATCTTCATCTTCTTGAAGTGCAATCCCTAGGGTACGATCCGTAGGGTCCCTATATCTTGCTAATAAAATTTCATATGCATTGGACTTGTGGATCTTGGGATATTAATTGTTTGCTATTAAAATGCTCCTACACACTGAAACATGACGATCCCCATAATGGAAGTCAATTTATGCCGATCCCTCCTATGTGTTGAGCCATATTTCATACTTCACACATTCTGCCTTACATATCTATCAATTCCATTCAATCTCGTATTCATATTATCATCTGTACTTGACTTCTAGGCCCCACAACCATCACTCGGGACTCATCGGCCTTGATGGCAGTCGAATCTAACTTGTGCAATCAGTTAATATAGCCGAGTCAAAATGCCGGATAAAATTTGCCCCCTAAAGTACGTCTTATGCTGAACATGACATGCATTGAAGTGAAGAAAGTAAGAGTTTCTGTAAAGAAACCCGTCCAGTTTTCTAAATAGTCGCTTTCCCAACATCGAATTAATTTCCTAAAATGTTGTATCTCTCTTTGTTCATCGTGATGCTTGAATGATTTCCACTAGTATAAATCCAGGGTTACATTCTGTCAACTGATATATAAGTCTGGTTCTAGGAGACTAATAGACTTTGGTTATCTGGAGCAGTCTCGAACTTGAAAGCTTAAGGTTTGATTTCAATTTCTATCAATTTCAAAAATTGAACTATTAGACCGTACACATGCATGTTTAAATACACGTTCTTACCGTTGGCTCCCGGATGTGTTCGTATGCTCACGGGTTGTCGCCAATTTTCATTGAGTAAGATGTAATTTCATTACTTTTTGTACATATATGCTTTGAATAATTTCCATGCCAATATTTGTTACATACATGTTCATAGCCGATCCCACCCTTTTTTCTTCTTCTTTTCTTTATTTTTTTAAGCATTTGTTTAGCCAATCCCTCCTCCTCCCTTTTATGTTTATAGGGATCGACATATTTCTAGCTGATCCCCTTCTCTCTTTTTTTATGCATGCATAAAGGGATCTGTAATTTCCTTGCCAATTCCTTTCTATTTTGTGTTTCCCTCGAAGACACCTTCCGGACCCTTGTTCCCATATGTATAAGCTAGCACTTCTTCCCCTCAACCTTCACTTATTCATCTCTTTCTTATTCACTTTTATCTTCACATTTTTTTCAAGTCTAGTGCCGATTCCTCTCCTGCCTTGAAAGAAAACCCGACCCTTTCCTGTCGAATTAAACATCGCCTTCGTCTATAATCTCGCCTTTTTATTTTTCTTTAGATCACCATTTCTCCTTTTATTTGAATTTCAATCCAATACTCCTTCTCGCACAGCTCATCTTCTTTAAATTTAAGTTGGTTTGCTCACTTTTGATTTTTTATTTTATGAAGAGATGATGGATTCAAAACCATTGGCAACAATTTGGTATGCAATGTGATGAATAATTGATGGCAGAAGCTTCTTGGAGAAGACAAGGAGTGGGATATGGTGGGGTTCGGCTAAAAAAAAGTTTAAAGGAAAGCACAAGAAAGTGGAGGAGAAGGATCGGCTGCCTTCGATTTGCATAAAGGGGTCGGTATTTTCTGGCTTGCAAGTAGGGATTGGTAGTATGGTGAATGGAAGGGATAGGTAGTGGAAGTTAGCATAGAGGGATCGATAGTTTTGGCCAAGGAAAGGGATCGGCAAGGAACACATAAGGAAAGAGATCAGTTGTTTTTTTGCTCTAGGATAGGTTCGGCTATAAAGGGATGGACATACATGTACTTAGAAAATTCTAATCTTTGAATTAAACTCGCAAACCAATCCATAATCATTTGTTTGAGCAATTACAACTAATCTCATCTTAATGAACTTGATCATATAACGATGATGAACACCAGGACTTGCATATTCATTAGTGAACTAGAAATTGAACGATCATATCCTTGGGACTTTGAACATGAATGAAAACTTTAATGTATGGACTTTAATAATGGATTTCACACATTGATGTGCCAATGATCGATCCCAAAGATTACACAACTGATCAATCTATTCGCCGGTTGAGACGGTCAATGATGATGGTTGCTCTGGTCGGAATCCAAAGTCTCATCGTTTAACTTCACTTTCTTATTTTAAGTTGCTTATCTTTGCACTACACGACAATACACCACACCAGCTTACACATAGCGCAGGAAGGAAGGTGAACTTTTCTAATCTCATTATCTACTGAGTATAGTTGATATGGACCTCAGATGTTCAGAGCGTCTAGCTGCGATGTTTTTTGGACCAACTTCTCAACATAGTAATCCCGAAGCTGAGTCAAGTTCCATAATTATATCTGGCATGCTTTTCCTTGGTCATCAAACTGAACAAATGGAATTTTCCGACTCGTCGGTCGACCTTTTCTCTGACGTTCTCGTCCTTTTAGTGGAAGATATAAGTCCTGCCCCCAATGCTGTTGAAGGCACTGTATTTTTAGATAGCCAATATATTTTCAAACCTCATGAATTGGTGAGGCTGCTTTTGCAGGCGATGTTCTAGACACAGGATTCCCTTCGAAGACATTCTGGTTCCTTCGATGAATGATAGGGCTCATTCGCCTCCGAAGGGACATACAACATGCAATAAGTTCATGTGCTAGACCGAATGCATGTCACCCTCCAATTCTTTTATCCAGGAGATGCTAAAATATCATGGAATAGCTCCTACTCAACTACGCCCAAACAGCCATGCCTTTCTCCATGACACTTTTTTACTATTTATGAATGTCCAGTTCCACCTGCCAACTCCTGTGGACATCAGATTTATTTACAACTTCAAACGATGGACATGGAGCCTTTCCTACATTTTCCTTGAGCATTCGCCCAATTGCCAAGTCTTAATGGGTGCTTGGAATAAGCTCAGCCTCTTTAAACACGAATGGTTTTATGTCCGATGTCCGCTTGGCTTTGCAAGCTGATGGTTAGAAGGGCTTAATTGTTGTCTTTGCTCTATTATAATCAACCCAGATCATATCCTGAATCAACTAATATTCTAAAAATCTACAAGTGTACGTCCATGTATAGAAGGGAATAGTTTTTCACGGGCAATCTCTGCAATTCATGCCACTCCAGTCAAAGATAAGGACATTTGACTTCTTGTAAACAACGAATGGTTATCTCTGTTCGGGTTGCTGGAGGAAGGTCACAGCATTAGGCTTTCAGGTAGCATTGCGCTACCAATATATGCTATAGAACAAGAAGGTGATATCAATAACCCTGCTGTGCCCCCAGTCAAGAAGACATGGGATGACGTCGAAGAGGGTGAAATTAGGTGTGCCGAGACTTGCGATGGTAATACAGGTTTAGGAAGTGCACCTATGGTCAAACCATCACAAGGCATGCAACCTCACATGCTAACTAGTAGAAGAAAGAAGCTTGTATATAAGCTCCGTAGGAGTAAAATTGCTAAGTAGCCTGAGTTTGTTATCACTTCCGTCAACGAAGAGTAGTCTTCCCAACGTTTAGCAAGCTCGAAGAAAGAGTTTTCAAACCTCCAAATCCATGATGAAGTCATGACATATGACTTCCCCAACGTCGTCATTAAGGGGCTAATTCTCCCACCAGAAGTGGTGACGGCATTCTTCCCACCAATAAAGGAGAGAAAACTCCTACGAGTAAGGCAGTAGCTACTAGTTCATCGAGAGGACACTAGGACACTTGCAATCATGTGCACTTCACCACACGATCTCCATCTACCATTTGTGTAATGGTCCCTTATATATTTTTGTTTGGTTTTTATAGGTGCAATGTCTCAATCTCGAGCTTTTGATTGCTTGATGGGCTCCTCGATGTAATGCGGATCCAAATGTGATTCAGAATCAGGTAGGCGTAGAGAGAGGGATAGCGATCGAGAAAGAAGTTTTCGTTCGAGGGAATCTTCATCTTCCAAGCATAAGTCCTAGTCTTGGTCGTCCATCAGGAAGTTCAACCTAATCTTCATATGCATAGTGACGATCAGACCTCTTTCCACGGTCTTCAGGTTGCCATACTACTTGAGTACTAATCCAATTCCTCCAGCTCCAAGCAGTCCCGCGATTGCAAGTGGATGCCCAGGTGGCATAGAACATTACAAGTAATTTCTTCTGCTAATTCGGAGAATATGACTTATTAAGGGCGATCGAATGTAAATATATATTTATACTAATACTGACACGTCATTTATACTTTTTCACTTAATATTTGAACTGAATTTGACATGTACAATATTAATTCAAAATAATAGACACATCAATTTCTCAGAATCAGAACAATATATCATATATAATAACAGTCGCAGATCACAGTGGATAAATCTCAACTTATACATATAAAAATTATTTAGTTTACAAAATGAAATACTAAACTCGATTGTTATACAAATTTAATAATTCTCTAATCTCAATTATACATTTGATATACAAGGTCAAAATTCCTAAATGGGATAAACTAAAAGTACAAATGTTTATCTCCTTGCTAGCATAACCATTCAAAGGTCAATCTATCATGTAACCTGAAAAGTCTCAGCCTAACCCGAGCAAAATAACACCAAGGTCAGACTATCTCTAAATGTCCGAAAGGGTAAGAATAAGATATAGCACAAGAATAAACAACGTACAAGTAAATACAGATGTTCTGGATTGAATTCACGGAACTAAACATAATATCTGTAAACATGCAAATATCAATGATTAAATCAGTAGAGGGTTATATGTTTACGTCAGAAAAACGAACTAGTCGCTAAATACAAAGCCATAGAATTAACTTAAAATCCATCACAAGACACATGAATATATATTCATTTCACAAACACACGACACAAGAATATATGTTTATTTCACAAACATAAGACACAAGAATATACACTTATTTCACGAATATAGAACAATCACAGAATCCAAATATCCAGAATACAAGAGATCTAATCCAAATGATCGTCCAAAAAATCACAATGATTGTACTAAAAAAAAAGCAAGCAAATTGGTATTACTCGAACCGATCCGATACCAAGGATCGTACTCAAACCGGTAACATAGAATCACAAAATGATCTCAAGGATAGTCCATACCGATCAAGGTGATCGTAGAAACCATGACTCGATAAATCCATATTTATTTAATATAATTAAATTATTTTGTTCGACAAGAAACCCAGGATTGAATTTCTTAAGGATCTAGCAGCCATTTGCCGCACACCAAAAGAGAGTAAACTCTAAAGTGCCTAATACTATCACCTATAGTAATTACTACGATTTAACCAATACGTCTCATACCGTATGGTGAAATTCAAGTATTTACTAAAAGCTAGTGAATATCATTTATTATAGATACCGTTGGAAAACCAGAACTATTTTCTCTTAAGGATCTAGTAACCACTTGTCGCACACCAGAAGAGAATAAAACTCAAAAGTGTTAAGTACTTCCTCAATTATGATCACAAGAATTTAACCAAGGCATCCCATACTACCCGGTGAAATTCGAGCATTCGTTAATGGGCTAGTAAATTCCACTCAAACATTCTATTAAACGAGTTATACCATATTTGACGAAGCATTATTCGAAAGCACTTAAACCAATCGATGACACTAATTCAATTATTAGTACTTCTCAATTTATAAAATTAAGGTTCTCAATCGAGTTCCTGTCTTGCACTAGTCCGTCCCTCTAAATCTATCCCATGAGTTGTAATTAGAAGAGGGTCAAAACAAAGTTTCGGCGACTGGAAAAATTACAAACTATAACCAAAACTTTAATTTCTGCCAATTGATTTCCATTTAAGTGCTGTGTCTACTATTTACGGCTAATCTGTTCAATCCTATGTGCACATATGATATGTCCAACCTTCTCCGAGGTATAACAATAAATATATATATTCTTACATACATACATACATATACATATACATATACATATATATATACATATACATATACATATACATATACATATACATATACATATACATATACATATACATATACATATATACATATACATATACATATATATATGTACATATACATATACATATACATATTTATAAACAACATACTACCCAAAATACTCGACCACTTAATATTTCTTAAATAGGGAGGAGGTAGACCCAACGGCCATTTAATACCTCAACCTCGAAGCAAGCCCTCAGTAACGTAATCGCTAGTCATTCAATCATACCTACAGAGACCGATGACCCCTATATATGGCTTTATTATTTAATTGCCATATTACAAATGAATTTCAAAGATTCGTTATGGGTTAACTAACCCATCTCCAGCAAATAAACAACTAACTAACTAAATTTGAGGCATGTGTGTATCCCATACAGATTCTACACTAGTAGAAAGCAAAATCCACTAGGATATAACCCGAGTCTTTGCTACCGACCATTTAGGATCACTGATGGCCATAGCCTATATGCCAGCCCAACTACTAAATACCGATTCAACAATAATACTAACATAGCCTGCTAACCTTCCACAACTGAAATCTTATTTAGACTAACCTAATGTAAGTCAAGGATAAGCCCCTTCTAGTTACTTAATACCTATTATTAGAAATGAAGCAGACCACATTTCCTTAAAAGTGGGCTATTTAATACTTCAAATTCGAAGCAAACCCTTGGTATATTTTCCCCTACCTATTCGCAAACGCATATCCCTTTCCCATAGGTACTATGGTTGGGGATGTCCTACATCAGTAGTAAATGTATACAACTACCGGTAGCCTTTAGTTTAAGGGCAAATTTATGTTGTGTAACTCTACTTACCTCGCATCCCAACTGGTTCTAAACCAAACCAATTATCCTAAGCCTAAATATTGGACTAGGCCCAATAATTCATGCTTATCTTAAATGTATAATTAAGGCTTTATAATTTTCTACTATGAAAATTATACTTCCTTTTAGTGTTTAATTTTTATCTTAATCGCTTATTTCATATATGCCATAAATGTCAATTGTCCATAATAAATGGTCAATATTATTCTATTTGGACAATCTCTAATAATATTTATATATTCATTCTAATTCAACCTATTATGCATATTTCATTTTTCCATAAATGTCATATTAAATTTTTTTAACTAGTCTCGTTAACCACATTTATGTCACCATTTAGTTTCTATAACTCCCTATCAAATGCACATTTATTGCCCTATTAATTTTGGAGTTACTATCACATTTCCATTTGCACCTTCTAATCCTACAATTTATTATGTTATTTATAACTTGACATCCTTAATTATAACTAATATGAATATCAACGTATATTACACAATACAAGTATATTTTTTCATTTTTAATCGGTAGGCATGGTTATACATGTGTATATATATGTATACATACATACATATATATATATATATTCCTATTTCTACAACATTAATTCCTACACGTAGGAATTTTAGAATATTAATTTATGTATTTTAATTTATTAGAGTTATCCTTTCCAAAAAGAATCACCGTTATAAATTTTCATAAATTACCCAAAATGAGACTTGTGCTCCATTTGAAATTACAATAAATTATTTCAATTTCTTCTATTGAAATCGATGGTGCAATTTACGAAGAAGAACCTTCATACTTTATAAATCTCTTTCATTTGTGGTATACTCTTTATTATTTCAAATGACATTCTTTTTATAAATTTTTAAAATTAGATAATTTATGGAAATTACATGGAAAGAGATACCTAAATTGTACCCACAACACTCCTAATAAAGTAAAACATAGAAACTCACATTCCAACTCAAATCAGGACAATCTAAACTAATGTTGACATTTTATAACCTAACTATGAATACGAAATATACTTTACAAATTTATCAACATTCAATTTTAACAAATTTAAGGATTGATTTCCAAATTTTTAGATTAGGGTATAAATAACATTCCTATTCCAATAACATATTTTAAAGAATATGTAGGCAATATTCCTATATGTTCATTTTAAGCCTACAACTCATCAGATCTCACATAGGCATAATGATTAAATAAAATTCAGCGATATAAATTTCAATGTTATAAATTAATCATATAACATTCCATTCACCTTTTTAGCTTTGCAAATCTCCCAAATCCAAATTCATCCCTTTACTTGACTTCTTTTACTTTTCAATCCAAAATAATATATAAACAAGGTCTACACCAACTATTAGAATTACTCATCTGAGAAAAGATTTGAGATTAAGAAAATTTTAGTTTGTAATTATAAAAATTACCTTTTGTTTCACAATATTGATTTGTTTCTTCTCTTCTTCTCCTTTTATTTTCTACTCTTCTCCGATTTATACATACATACATAATATTTTATGATTTCTAGAAATAGTGAAGAAGGGTAAATGGCAAAGCTTCGCTACTTTGATAAGAAACTATGAGAAGTGAGGGGTTTGGCCTGTATTTATAGGTGCTCAAATCAATCATATCCGTTAGATTAAAATAATTAAATTAGGGTTCGGCCATGGTTCAACCTTAGCTGCCACTTTAGGACTGGTCGACTGTTCCCCTCTATGTGGTCCACCGACCAAAGGAGGGCGTCGATCGGTGGGGTATCACATTTATCATTATTTATTTCCTTTTTTCAATCTAAAAAGTTCAAATGCTGGTAACTTCTTCATTTGAGCTCCAATCGCAAAATTCCAAATACGAAAGTCTCTTAGAAAATCACCTCTAAAGTTATAATGCAAGTTTCATGATCAAATTCTGATGTTTGCTCAAATTCCATTTGGAGCCTTATTAAATTAATAATTAACTACTTTATTTTACAAGGTGTTAGATTCCTCCCCCCCTTTTCACATTCCATACTCCTATGGGTAGAAGTGTGGTTCAACCAATTTTGCATTCAATCCCTGCAATCCAAAATTTAGCATACAAGTGTGGTTCAACCTATATATACCGATAGTTCTATATTATGCAAATAAAAAATTCCTTTTCACATTCCATACTGCTATGAGTAGAATGTGGTTTAACCAATTTTGCATCAAATCCTTGCAATTCAAAATCTAGCACACAATTTCTAATATCCCAAAATTTTGAAAATCCAGTCTTTTTAGATTTATATTCCTATGCTGCAAAAGAAATTTAGATGAAGAATTTTATATTTCCACCCTTCTTTTGGATTCTTATTCTATTGTATTTTGGAACCTTCTCTTTTGCCCTCAATTTTTATCCTTTTGATTTCATTTATTGTTTCATGTAGGTTTTTCCATGCAATTTCATAGCTTGTCGCCTTGTTTTGATAATGATTCATACACTGGTTGCATTGGACTGTTGATTGAATCAGACAAATGCTCACTTCTCGATCTAACTAGCTTTGAATTCCATCAAACTTAGCAATCATTCATAACATACCTATTAGATCATGATGCAAGAGGATTGGAGGACCTAAAAACTATCCTTATGGATTCGCTAGCGATCCATAGGAGATGGATCGCTAGCGACCCATCACCTTAGCGTACTTTTGCCTTCTTTTCCTCTAACTTTTCTTGGTTGATCCTTCTAGTCGTTTTGGTTAGCTCTTGAGTAGTTCTGACTCGACGTAGCTATTTTGACATCCTTTGAATCATGCTGGGTTAAAAACCTGGATAACACTTGTCGAAAGTAAAATTCATATTCACTAACACGTCGACCCCTCTTACAGTAAGCTTATGGCACTAGAAAATTGGATATTTTTGTTTTCCTTCAAAAATATTTTCCCTCTTCAATCAACTTGCAAAATAGTTTGAAAATTTGATATCTCAAATGTATTTAAAAATTATTATTTTTTCAAAAGCACTTGAGTAAATTTTCCAAAAGCATTTGTACCCAACTTCTCAAAAGCATTTAAGCAAAAAATTTCAAAAGCTTTGGAGCCGCTCATTCTTAAAAACAAATCAAGCCACATCTTAATGTAATCATGACTCTGTCAATGAGTTAATGCACATGATTGACCCTGGTATTCTATAGTTAATCTTGAATTTGAGGAACCTTTCCTTTTATTTCTAAACAATGATACGCAAGCCTTTCATAAATTTTAGTTTTAAGGCATAAGGATAGCGATCTGTGATTTTGCAACAGCCTTTCTCTGCCTTCACTTGCTAAAATTTATTTTTCCCAAAATTCTAAAGTTTTTGGAATCTAATCATTCTTTACTTCTAGCTGAACCTAGTTTCCTAATTAACTTCTTGCTTTGATTACATTTTATTGCTAGTTAGGTATCCCTGAGATTTCCTTATTTATACTATTTCCTAATATATATAGTGGTCAAAGCTCATCAAGAAAATCAACATAGTAATAAAATAGGAACATATCTCATATCATATTGTATTCTTTTCCAACAACCTAAGGGAGACAACTAGCGATTGCAACCCAGATAATCCTAAAAGAAACTATTATTAGAAGCTGCCCTTTATCATCAACTAATGTTAATGATGTTGTAGCCCTATCACTCCTTAGATGATTAAGATTGACATTTCTAGAATCTTATTCTATTATCATTTATATGTCTGAACTTACCTCCTAAGCTCCCAATAAGTAAGATCCATCCTTTACTTCAATTTATTACACCTGATTATTGGACAAATAGTGCATTCCAACACTGTAGTGGGTAAGAAATATAAACTATGCATATTTAGAATAACTTATCTGAAAATTGGCTTAATGGAATAACTTCTACCACCTATCTTGCTTTCTTTAACCTTGAGTCAAACAACATCCTTTATATGGGCTCGCCATCTCGTTACCTCATTCTCCAATTGTACTATATCAATTAAAACCTCTTGATAGTATCCTCAAACTTTGGCATTTATTTTCCTTATCCTTGATCTTTCATACAAGTACACCATATGACTCGCAAAGTTGTACTTTGATACCATTCCCCATTCTTTTGAGGGTCCTTCTTATGGCTTCTTTGGATCTCTAATAAAATATTCCTAGGTTCATACCAATATTTTTTATATTCGATGGGGATTCCTTATTATTACCCTACAAGCATCTATAGCTATTTTATTATATAGCCTAAACTTTTACCTCATCTTACCTAGGCAGTTATCCCTATCTACTTCATGTAAAAAATTAGTTTGGGTTTCACCACTCTTTACAAAATTAAAACTTAACAATCATGAAGCGTCTAATCCAAAACCTTTACCTTTGAAAATATAAAATTGAAATCATTTTTTATCAAATTTAAAAATTTCTTGGTTTCTAAAAAGGAGCCATGAAAAGTTTTCCTTTTCAAAAACCTTCTACAACAATGATTTATTTCTTTAAAATTAGGAATTTTAAAATTAAAATATTTTTCTTATTTGCTTACAAAAATCCGATTGTCATATAAAACCATTCTTTTCATAAACATCTTCTATAATTTTAAACAATGTAAACTAAAGTAGATAAGGATAACTTTCATCCTATTACTTTCCTACTATTTATGTTATTTCCACTTTCAACCTTAGCGCCGATTCTAATAGCTCATGAGGGGGGCTTCTAAAAGATATGTGCAATTGCAACATCTATTTAAGTGTCTATCTATACTATATGTCCAATTTCTACACATATCTACGAAATTTATCCATTCTTCCTATCGTATTTCTATTGCTTTTCTCCTATATTATTCCTATTTAGATTACTAACCCTATAAAAATCCTTAGCACTACTTCTATTTAAATTTCCCATATTTATTCATTATGATACATTCGTCTCCTGCTTTAGTCATTGGGCTTTTCTTCATTAATATGAAAAGAGATAAACATAAATCTATTTCAACTGTTATTCCCGTATTTCCTTATATGGGAATGTTCCACCCACCATCATGATCGAGCATTCTCACCCTTCTATTCTCTTTATCCCATTTCAATCAATTACCATTTCCATTTATCCACCCCATAGAAAGAAATTTAAAAAGGAACTTTCAAATTTAGAAAAATTCAAAAAATCATTAGGCCAAACCTATGCTCTATTTTCCATTTATTAAATGAAAAATCCCTTTATCTAAAAACTTTGATTCCAACCAATTTTAAATAAAGAATTTCAAAATTTCCATGCTTTTCAAAACAACTTACCAATAAATCCTTTCAAATACCCATTCATTTTAAAGAATTTTCAAAAATCTTTTTGACAAATTCTTTCACACGGGGTTAGACTCGAAAATGGACTTTAATTGCTCATTCTTCTGGACTATTCTTCTTTTCTACTCCTTAACTCTTCTTCATCAAAAATTCAGTTTATCTTCTCGTGGTGATTAATTCACATCTTCTTGCGGGAACTTGCTCAACCCTTCTTCAAATCTTATTTTCGGATGCTTGCAACATATAAGTTCTTATCTCCTATCTGTCTAGATGAAATATTCGTCTGCAATAGGAAACCAATTGAAATTCACAATCATAAGGCAGCCTAGACCCAACAAAGGAGTCAATTATCATCCAACCTTTGAGATTCTTTTATATGTCATTCTTATGCTCTTCTTGGTCAAAGCCTTGTAGTGTGGCCTACCCCACATGGGGTAGTCAGCTTAGGTGTATAAATTTAACTCTATTTATTATTCCATCTCATAGTTGCATGGTCTATCTATTAAGAATACAGTCACAACTACTCCTATAGTCGAAATTCATAGAGTTTGACATAATATCTATATTAAAGTAAAAAATACAAACACATTTTCTCAACATATCCTAATTCCTATGATCAACTAACTTGGATCTAATACCAAATGTAATAGCCTGCACCTTAATGGGCCTGAATTTCGACTAAATTAAAACCCAACTCCATTAGGCTATGGATCATTGGTTTTGGTAAGTTGTAACAAACATAATCATATAAGTGAGTGATTAGTATATACTCATAGCAGAATAGAAAAATATAATAATACTTGTATATCGTTTGAGGCTACTTTCTTGGAATCAATATTAATCCTTGGATATTTAGCCGCCTTGTCAGTTCTTAGCATGAAAGAGAAGACTCCACCATTTTCAGTTCCCGTCTTACACCAGTAGCTTGTCCCTCTAAACCTATCCTATGGGTTGTAATGGGGAAGGGGTTAAAACAACATTCTGGTAATAGAAAAAATAACAGAAATTACCCGTAACATTAATTATGCCGATTGATTCTAGTTAAGTGTTATGTATGCTATTTATGGCTAATCTGTTCAATCATATGTGCATATACGATATGTCCAACCTTCTTCAAGGTATAACCATATACACACACAACACAAACACATGCCTATATAAACACACACAAATATATATTTATATACATACATATACATACGTACATATATATGATGTTTTGCAGAAAAACCTCGACCGCTTAATACTTCTTAAATAGGGAGGTGGTAGTCACAACACTATTTAATATCTCAAGCCCGAAGCGGGCCCTCTGTAATGTAAATGCTAGTCAATCGGTCCTAACTACAAAGACCAATAACTCCTATTAGTGGCTTTCTTATTTAATTATCGTATTACTAATGCATTTCAGGGACTCATCTAAGGATTAACTAGCTCACCTCCAACAAATAAACAACTAACTAACTAAACTTGAGGTCTGTACACATCCCATACGGATTCTACACTAGTAGGAAATAAAATTCATCAGGGCATAACCTGAGCCTTTGCTACCAACCATTCAGGACCGTAGGTGGTCATACCAATATGCAAGCCCTATTACTAAATACTGGTTCAATAATAATAATGAAATAGTCCCCCTACTCTCCACAACTAAAATCCCATTTAGACTAACCTATTATTAGTCAAAGAAAATGCCCTCTAGTTACTTAATACCTCTTTAGAAATTAAGCGCACCCCATTTCCTTCTATTATCCCACCTTTTGGTCAAGGCTGCAATATCAACAAATTGACAAGAAAGGATGGATATCAGGATTGAAGATCGATTGGAAACAAGGCTACGATCGATGTCATAAAAATTTGGCCGAGCTCCGATCAGGACGGAATCGATTGGGAATGATGAACAGGGCTAGGAGAATCTACGTTTCAATTTTACCGGATGTTCGTATGCTCAAGATATGGATGGGTTAAAGTGCATAAATGGTTGTTCGTCTCGATTCGATTCGTATCCATAGGCAGGCAGCATTTTGTATCGATGAAGTTCGTATCGATCGGCAGTGGTTCGACTCGATGAAGTTCGAATCGATCAGGTTTTGGTTCGACTCGATGGAGTTTGTAGTGTTCAGGTCGGAGACAGGCGACATATTTCGAATCCATGCATTCGTATTGATCACAGGTAAGCTTTGTTCGTATCCATCCACTCTACAGCCCCCCTTCGTATCCATTCAATTCGTGGTTGTTTGAATCGATAGCATCCGAGAACTCTTATTCCTTATTCGTATCCATCGCGATTGAAACGATCAAGGAGAATGAACGCTATTCGTAGCCATCTACATACGGTCTTTGCTCGTATCCACCCCCAAAACATGTCACTTCGCATCGATCGTACAACAACGGTCGATACGCAAGGTGTCACCAATTATCATCACAAATACGGACTGGGTCGGATGGATACAAATAGAAGGTTACCGTTGGACGCGAAGGGAGGAATGAGGGCTCGTTCGACGTGGTGAAGAATATGGATCTACCCTGGTTTATCGTTCCATATTAGCGAGCGAGCACGTGCTTGTGAACGACACGAAGGGGATGGATGCGAACCAATGGATTCAAAATCTGCAGCCTTCGAAGAACACAAGATTGCATCGATCATATCTCATGATCTACAAGTCCAAACACTACGAAATTTTCACAGCAGCTTGCGTACATGCTAAAGAATGTCTCTGCCAAGTTTCAGCTCGATTGGATAATTTCTTGATTGATACAAAATCAATTCGCATCGATCACAGATCGAGTCGAAACTTGGTGGGCCCGGTCGCGTGGGCCCACTCGCGTGCCAGAAGGAGTCTACTGAAGTTTGAGCGCGATATCAGCCTCCTACACCTATAAATAGCCCCCTAAAGCCTACAGAAAGATGATCTTTTTGTTATTCAACGTCCAGACTCTGTCGGATTTAATTCTACCCCTTACCATCGCTGTTGTACTCAAATTACTTCATTGTAATTGTTGTAATCATCTGTAACCAGCAAGGATAATCAATAAAAGATAAAACTTTAAAGTGGACATAGGCCGGAGATAGCCGAACCACTATAAACCTCGTGTTTCTGTTTGTTATTTCTGAATTGTTGTTTGTTGTTTGCTTAGATCTGAGATTTGTGTTTGAATATTGTTGATCTGTGTTCATACATTGGTGCTTTCATGATACTTGGGGTTTGTGACCATTTTTGGCGCAAACACTTTGGTGCTTTCACTGAGAAGGACTATCACGCGCTACATCGGATTGAATTTGAAAGACAATGACTTGACAGACAAACAGAAGACAAAGGGTTGAGAGAAGCCAATAGGAAGGAAGTCAAGAAGCATCCTCTGGAGCTGGGGAAGGATAAGCTTCGATCTACATCACCAGGGATGGAATGGAGGCTATGGCCAATTCATTGCAAGAGAGATTGTTGAAAAGTCAACAGGACATGATGCAGACTTTCTTTGCACAGATGAGAGCTACAGGAACACAAAACCTTAGACCGACTACAGTGACTACAAACATGGAACAAGGAACTAGGGTCGCGGAACCCAATGGAGGATAGAATACGGAACCAGGGGGCAATCAACAAAGGCTTGGTAGCAGGCCCGTAGCATCTGACACTGGAAGGCCCTTGGATGGAGCTCAACAGGCTGGAGCTAGCACTAACATTAGTGAACCGCATGAGGAGTACGTACCAGAATTCCCTCAGGAACATGGAGGGCAACCTTTGACAGATAATGCTGGATTGGCTGAGATTATTGGAGAACTATGCGTGGAGGTCTGACCAATAGAGATTTGGAAGGAGTGAACAAGAGTCCGTTTGCACGAGAAATCAGGATGGTTCGAAATCCACCTGATTTCAATCTACATAGTGTGGAAGTATACATTGGCAAGGCTGATCCAACAGATCATCTGATGAGATACACTAGACATATGGAAGTGCTGGGGGCATCGGAGGAAGTTATGGTCCGATGTTTCCCCCTGTATTTGACAGATATAGCCGTAATGTGGTTTAGGAAGTTGGAAAAAGGGTCTATCAGAACATGGACGGAGCTGGTGGATAGGTTTCTAAGGAAATTTCGGGTTCATATTAAGAGGCCTAAGAACGTGATGACGCTAACGTCGGTAAAGAAAAGGACGGATGAATCACTTAGAGCTTTTCTAACTTGATTTAATGCGGCGGTTGCTTCGGTGATCGGCGGGATCCATCAATGGTTTTAATGGCAGCAGTGTCAGGAGTCAGAGAGGACTCAGATTTCAAAGTATCTCTGATACGGAACCACCACTAGATCTCGGAGAATTCTTTGACGAAGCTGAGAGATTCCTTCGACAAGAGGATGCATGTGCAGATTTAAAGTTAAAGGAAATGAATGCGACTGAGGGTGGAGGACCATCCAGCGGAGGCTTGGATAAAAATAAAGGAAAAATGAAGCTGGATGACGATTCTGGAAGAGCTAGGAAGAAATGGAAGGATCCAAAGTTTTCCACATACACAGGATTGAACGAGACGCTAGAGCGGATATACCTGGAAACCCGGAATCGCCTTCCCTACCGAAGGCCAGCTAGGAGAGAACCTTCCAAATGTGAAAGGGCATCAGGTAGGCACTGCCTATTCCATGATTTGGATGGGCACGATACCAACAGCTGCATGCACTTAAAGGATATAATCGAGGAGCATGTCAGGAATGGACAGTTGTGACAATATGTCGGAACTCGGAATGCAGCGGTGGAGCAGGAGCAACCGCCGCCTACCTCGAGCAACGATGGTGTGAGGCCCAGGAATGATGGTCGATTAGTTATCAATTGACCGGGATAATATGAAATAAATAACAAGCTACTGGCAAACGGCAAAGTCATTTACACATATACGGGGACGGAGATAGCCCCTAGGCATGCTCTGAATGATGATAAACTACGATGCTATGGTTTGTGAAATATGTCATTTGTTTTTGGATTGGACACTCGTTTTTTTGGTTTGGTTTTGGAGTTTTGTTTGAACTCCTGGTTTTGTTTGCTTTCTGGTTTGGATTTTCATTTGGATGATTATTTTCTGTTTTGGATGTTGGTTTGGATTTCTGATTTTATGATTTGATTTGGATTTTGGATTGGATTTTGATTGGATTTTTATCTGGTTTTTGGTAAATGGTCTTCAGGTATGGATTATATCTCACAAGGGGTAAGTCTCTTCGTCCGCATGTGGCGAATTGGCTTATTCAGGTCGTTGAGTATGTACTATGCTCAACAAGGGTCCGGAGTGACCAGGATTCGGCCTAGGACTTAGGCCCCATATTATCGATTATTGTGTCAGGTCATCGAGTATGGACTATGCTCGGCAAGGGCCCGGAGAGACCAGGGTTCGGCTTAGGACTTAAGCCATGGCATTGTACAACGTCCAGGGACACTGGACCACGGTCGTCAAGTGTGGATTGCGCTTTCCAAGAAACTGAAGAGGTTAGCACAACGTCTAGGGACACTGGACCACGGTCGTCAAGTGTGGATTGCGCTTGGCAAGAACCCAGAGAGGTTATGGATTTGGATATCGACCCGGAGAGGTCCTGGATTCGGTTATTGGCTATTGGATAAGGATGGATTAGGACTCTGTTGTCGGGTTCAGACAGATACGGAATTGGCTACGTCTTTGGTTATTGGATTTGGAATTGGGCATCCACTCGGAGCAGTCAAGGATGATGTACTCTGATGATACGGCTATGGGCTTCGGATATCGAATTCGGAACTATTCAAAACACGCCTTATTATCACAAGACATGTTTTGGGGGCAAATGTTATCCCACCTTTTGGTCAAGGCTGGAATATCAACAAATTGACAAGAAAGGATGGATATCAGGATTGGAGATCGATTGGAAACAAGGCTACGATCGATGTCGTAAAAATTTGGCTGAGCTCCGATAAGGACGGAATCTATTGGGAATGATGAACAGGGCTAGGAGAATCTACGTTTCAATTTTATAGGATGTTCGTATGCTCATGATATGGATGGGTTAAAGTGTATAAATGGTGGTTCGTATCGATTTGATTCGTATCCATAGGCAGGCAGCATTTTGTATCGATGAAGTTCGTATCGATCGGCAGTGGTTCGACTCGATGAAGTTCGAATCGATCAGGTTTTGGTTCGACTCGATGGAGTTCGTAGCGTTCAGGTCGGAGACATGCGGCATATTTCGAATCCATGCATTCGTATCGATCACAAGTAAGCTTGGTTCGTATCCATCCACTCTACAGCCCCCCTTCGTATCCATGCAGTTCGTGGTTGTTCGAGTCAATAGCATCCGAGAACTCTTATTCCTTATTTGTATCCATCGCGATTGAAATGATCAAGGAGAATGAACGCTATTCGTATCCATCTAGATAAGGTCTTTGTTTGTATCCACCGCCAAAACATGTCACTTCGCATCGATCTTACAGCAACGGTAGATACGAAAGGCGTCACCAATTATCGTCACAAATATGGACTGGGTCGGATGGATACAAATAGAAGGTTACTGTTGGACGCGAAGGGAGGAATAAGGGCTCGGTCGACGCGGCGAAGAATATGGATCTACCCTGGTTTATCGTTCCACGTCAGTGAGAGAGCACGTGCTTGTGAACGACACGAAGGGAATGGATGCAAACCAATGGATTCGAAATCTACAGCCCTCGAAGAACACAAGATTGCATCGATCATATCTCACGATCTACAAGTCCAAACGCTACGAAATTTTCACAGAAGCTTGCGTACATGCTAAAGAATGTCTCTGCCAAGTTTCAGCTCGATTGGATAATTTCTTGATCGATATGAAATCAATTTGCACCGATCACAGATCGAGTCGAAATTTGGTGGGACCGGTCGCGTGGGCCCACTCGCGTGCCAGAAAGAGTCTCCCGAAGTTTGAGCGCGATATCAGCCTCTTTCACCTATAAATAGCCCCCCTGAAGCCTGCAAAAAGAGGATCTTTTTGCTATTCAACGTCCAGGCTCTACCGAATTCAATTCTACACCTTACCGTCGCTGTTGTACTCAAATTACTTTATTGTAATCGCCGTAATCATATGTAACCAGCAAGGATAATCAATAAAAGATAAAACTTTGAAGTGGACGTAGGCCGGAGATAGTCGAACCACTATAAACCTCGTGTTTCTATTTGTTATTTCTGAATTGCTGTTTGTTGTTTGCTTAGATCTGAGATTTGTGTTTGAATATTGATGATCTGTGTTCATACACTAGTGCTTTCACGATACTTGGGGTTTATGACCATTTTTGGTGCAAACACTTTGGTGCTTTCACTGAGAAGGACTAGCACCTGCTACATCGGATTGAATTTGAAAGACAATGACTCGATAGACAAGCAGAAGACAAAGGTCTGACATAAGCCAAAAGGAAGGAAGTCAAGAAGCATCCTCCGGAGCTGGGGAAGGACAATCTTCGATCTACATCACCAAGGATGAAATGGAGGCTTTGGCCAATTCATTGCAAGAGAGATTGTTGAAAAGTCAACATGACATGATGCAGACTTTCTTTGCATAGATGAGAGCTGCAGGAACACAAAACCTTAGACCGACTACAGTGACTGCGAACATGGAACAAGGAACTAGGGTCGCGGAACCTAATGGAGGACAGAATACGAACAAGAGGGCAATCAACAAAGGCAAAGGGGCAGGCTCGCAGGATCTGACACCGGAAGGACCTTGGATGGAGCTCAACAGGCTAGAGCTAGCGCTAACATTAGTGAACTGCATGAGAAGTATGTACCGGAATTCCCTCGAGGGCATGGGGGCAACCTTTGACAGATAATGCTGGATTGGCTGAGATTATTAGGAGAACTATGCATGGAGGTCTGACCAACAGAGATTTGGAAGGAGTGAACAAGAGTCCGTTTACACGGGAAATCAGGATGGCTCGAAATCTGCCTGATTTCAAGCTACATAGTGTGGAAGTATACAATGGAAAGGCTGATCCGACAGATCATCTGATGAGATACACTAGACACATGGAAGTGCCGGGGGCATCGGAGGAAGTTATGGCCCGATGTTACCCCCTGTATTTGACAGATATAGCCGCAATGTGGTTTAGGCAGTTGGAAGAAGGGACTATCAGAACATGGACGAAGCTGGTGGATAGGTTTCTAAGGCAATTTCGGGTTCATATTAATAGGCCTAAGAACGTGATGACGCTAACGTCGGTAAAACAAAGGACGGATGAATCACTTAGAGCTTTTCTAACTCGATTCAATGCGGCGGTTGCTTCGGTGGATCGGCTGGGTCCATCAATGGTTTTAATGGCAGCAGTGTCAGGAGTCAGAGAGGACTCAGATTTCAAAGTATCTCTAATACGGGGCCCACCACTAGATCTCGGAGAATTCTTTCACAAAGCTAAGAGATTCCTTCGACAAGAGGATGCATGTGCAGATTTAAAGTTAAAGGAAGTGAATGCGACAAAGGGTGGAGGACCATCCAACGGAGGCTCGGATAAAAATAAAGGAAAAAGGAAGCTAGATGACGATTTAGGAAGAGCTAGGAAGCGATGGAAGGATCCAAATTTTTCCACGTACACAGGATTGAACGAGACGCTGGAGCGGATATACCTGGAAACCCGAAATCGCCTTCCCTACCGAAGGCCAGCTAGGAGAGAACCTTCCGAACGTGAAAGGGCATCAGGCAGGCACTACCTCTTCCATGATTTGGATGGGCACGATACCAACAGTTGTAGGCACTTAAAGGATATAATCGAGGAGCATGTAAGGAATTGACAGTTGCGACAATATGTCGAAACTCGGAATGCAGCGGTGGAGCAGGAGCAACCACCGCCTACCTCGAGCAACGATGGTGTGAGGCCCAGGAATAATGGTTGATTGGTTATCACTTGACCGGGATAATATGAAATAAGTAACAAGCTACTGGCAAACGGCAAAGTCATTTACACACGTACAAGGACGGAGATAGCCCCTAGGCATGCTCTAAATGATGATAAATCGCGATGCTATGGTTTGTGAAATCTGTCTTTTGTTTTTGGATTAGACACCCGCTTTTCTGGTTTGGTTTTGGAATTTGGTTTGAACTCCTGGTTTTATTTGCTTTCTGGTTTGGATTTTCATTTGGATGGTTGTTTTCTGTTTTGGATGTTGGTTTGGACTTTTGATTTTCTGATTTGATTTGGATTGGATTTTTATCTGGTTTTTGGTAATGGTCGTCAAGTATGGATTATATCTGACAAGGGGTAAGTCTCTTCGTCCGCATGTGGCGAATTGGCTTATTCAGGTCGTTGAGTATGGACTATGCTCAACAAGGGTCCGTAGTGACCATGATTCGGCCTAGGACTTAGGCCTCATATTATCGATTATTGTTTCAGGTCATCGAGTATGGACTATGCTCGGCAAGGGCCCGGAGAGACCATGATTCGGCTTACGACTTAAGCCATGGCATTGTACAACAACTAGGGACACTAGACCACGGTCGTCAAGTGTGGATTGCGCTTGCCAAGAACCCGAAGAGGTTAGCACAACGTCCAGGGACACTGGACCACGGTCGTCAAGTGTGGATTGCGCTTGGCAAGAACCTGAAGATGTTATGGATTTGGATATCGACTCGGAGAGGTCCTGGATTCAGTTATTGGCTATTGGATAAGGATGGATTAGGAATCGGTTGTCGGGTTCAGACGGATACGGAATTGGCTACGGCTTTGGTTATTGGATTTGGAATTGGGCATCGACTCAGAGCAGTCAAGGATGATGTACTCTGATGATATGGCTATGGGCTTCGGATATCGGATTCAGAACTATTCAAAACACGCCTTATTATCACAAGGCATGTTTTGGGGGGAAATGTTATCCCACCTTTTGGTTAAGGCTGGAATATCAACAAATTGACAAGAAAGGATGGATATCGGGATTGGAGATCGATTGGAAACAAGGCTACGATCAATGTCGTAAAAATTTGGCTGAGCTCCGATAAGGACGGAATCTATTGGGAATGATGAACAGGGCTAGGAGAATCTACGTTTCAATTTTATAGGATGTTCGTATGCTCATGATATGGATGGGTTAAAGTGTATAAATGGTGGTTCGTATCGATTTGATTCGTATCCATAGGCAGGCAGCATTTTGTATCGATGAAGTTCGTATCGATCGGCAGTGGTTCGACTCGATGAAGTTCGAATCGATCATGTTTTGGTTCGACTCGATGGAGTTCATAGTGTTTAGGTCGGAGACAGGCGGCGTATTTCGAATCCATGCATTCGTATCGATCACAAGTAAGCTGGGTTCGTATCCATCCACTCTAAAGCCCCCCTTCGTAACCACGCAGTTCGAGGTTGTTCGAATCGATAGCATCCGAGAACTCTTATTCCTTATTCGTATCCATAGCGATGGAAACGATTAAGGAGAATGAACGCTATTGGTATTCATCTACATACGGTCTTTGTTCATATCCACCCCCAAAACATGTCACTTCGCATCGATCGTACAGCAACGGTCGATACGAAAGGCATCACCAATTCTCGTCACAAATACAGACTGGGTCAGATGGATACAAATAGAAGGTTACCGTTGGACGCAAAGGGAGGAATGAGGGCTTGATCGACGTGGCGAAGAATATGGATCTACCATGGTTTATCGTTCTACGTCAGCGAGCGAGCACGAGCTTGTGAACGACACGAAGGGGATGGATGCGAACCAATGGATTCGAAATCTGCAGCCTTCGAAGAACACAAGATTGCATCAATCATATCTCACGATCTACAAGTCCAAACGCTACGAAATTTTCATAGCAGCATGCGTACAAGCTAAAGAATGTCTCTGCCAAGTTTCAGCTCCATTGGACAATTTCTTGATCGATACGAAATCAATTCGCATTGATCATAGATCGAGTCGAAACTTGGTGGGATCAGTCGCGTGGGCCCACTCACGTCCCAAAAGGAGTTTCCCGAAGTTTGAGCATGATATCAGCCTCCTAAGCCTATAAATAGCCCCCTGAAGCCTATAGAAAGAGGATCATTTTGCTATTCAACGTCCAGACTCTGCCGGATTCAATTCTACACCTTACCATCGCTATTGTACTCAAATTACTTCACTGTAATCGTTGTAATCATCTGTAACCGGTACGGATAATAAATAAAAGATAAAACTTTGAAGTGGACGTAGGCCAGAGATAGCCAAACCACTAACCTCGTGTTTCTGTTTTTTATTTCTGAATTGTTGTTTGTTGTTTGCTTAGATCTGAGATTTTTGTTTGAATATGTTGATCTATGTTCATACACTGGTGCTTTCACGATACTTGGGGTCCGTGACCATTTTTAGCGCAAACACCTTCAAAGTGCTGTGCCATTTAATACTTAAAATCCAAGGTGAACCTCTGATATATTTTCTCCTACCTATCTGCAAACACCTATCCCTTCCCCATGGGTTCTATGGTTGGAGAAGTGTAATATAATAATTTATTATTTTTGTTTATGATAGTATATATATATATATTGAAATGTGTCTATTGAAGTACTTTTACATCGTCATAGATAGAAGAAAACAAATGAAAATTTATTTCAACATATTTTTTATTTCAATACAATTTTGATAGTACATGATTACAACAAGAGCTTCCATAATATATACAGTATTCATATATAATAATATTTTATACTCTTATATACAACACACTTTCAAATAAAATAATTACTCTTGACCTCATTACTCGAATTCGATTTGTTATTATTTTGCTTTAATTGTTTTTCTTCAATAATTTTCTTTTCCTATCAAATAACAATGCAGCAAAAAGATAAAACAACTTAAAACTGCAAAAATATAAACATTTGAACTCGACATTACCTCGGTTTATTTGTTTTGTTCTTTTTTTATTTGTTTTGTTCTTTTCATATTTTGAAATCGACAAAAAAATATCAATAATACACATGAGAAACCTACGACATGCATAGTGTATCACTATATGTACCATAAGGCCGAGCATATACACAAAACACATTTGCATCAACAAAACAAGAAATTCAATTCCAGGTGCAGCAAGGTCAAGCCAAAAGGCTCAACATAGTGCATCAATGGGTAGGTTAACACAAGTAAGTGCAAGGTCAAGTACAAAGACTCAACATAGTGCATTAGTGGACATGTTAAGACAAGCAAGTACAAATTCAAGCTAAATGGCTCAAAAGCACAAGTGCACAAGTACAACATGCAAGGTTAGGTGCAACAAAAAGATGCATAATGTTAGATGTAGCAAAGCAAAGCAAGATAGTATACTACAAGGCGAAGCTAAGGCTAAAAGTCATGCATCAAAAACCCAAAAAAAAGTTTAAAAAGTGCAAGTGCACATACAAAGAAGAAGGAAAATGCACAACAATAGGCAAAGTACATAGTCAGGTGCACAAAGCTGTGCACACATATAAGCGACATAAAGAAATGCACAAGTGCAATGAGTACACATTGGTGCAATGTAAAATAACAAAGCAAAGTGATGCACAAGGTCAAGTACAAAAAATGTAAAAAGATCAGCAAATTAAAAGGTCAAGACAAGCTACAACATGGTGCATACACACATACAAAAAATAAGTTCATTCACACAACACTCAAAATCTAGCAAGTGTACATGAGTACACAGATATGAACCCGCATAGGCAAATGTAATTACACATGAAGATGCAATTAATGCACATCAATCAAAAAATTTGCAAATGAAA
Organism: Allium cepa; assembly: GCA_030765085.1. Taxonomy (NCBI): domain Eukaryota; kingdom Viridiplantae; phylum Streptophyta; class Magnoliopsida; order Asparagales; family Amaryllidaceae; genus Allium; species Allium cepa. The sequence continues at coordinate 402,968,413 of CM060940.1, read as the reverse complement.
CAGAGTAAATAATCAAAATCAGATATGATTGGGTGTTCACACAAAATACTTTAAAAAATGCAAGAAGAAAATACGCATATTTAAATATTCAACCGAAAAATATATATCAAAAATGAACAACTCAGTACCATCAATCAAAAAATCAACAGCCAATCAACTCAAAGAGGAAATATTCAAATCCAAAATCCATGAAATATCAAGGAAGATTTTGCTCAAATTATTCTTGTTTCGACCATTCATCATCGACAAATTTGTCATTCAAGTTCAATACCAAAATCAAAAAGGCAAAATCATGCCAAATCAGCAATTGAAGAATAGCTCAATGCTTGAAGCAACCGAAGGCATAAACTATCACATGAGCAAAGCAATCAATCGACAAAGGGATGCATGTAAAATTTGTTCAATCGAATGAAAATTTGAAGCATCAAAATTAATAAACCATAAATTCAAAAGGGGAAGAAGGGCGGCTTTGAAATTATAAGGAGATCGGGCTTGGAAAACAAAGACACTGTTTTCTCCCATCAATTTTAATTTGGCCAAATTTTGTTTATGCTATTACAAATTAAATGAGGGTTTCTTGTTCAACAAATTATCGTAACTTACTTTTGATTTTAAAAACTCTAGTTTGTAACTAGGATTGAACTATGGGTCGTAGCTTGGAAATTCTAAATTTAGGAACAGAGTTGAGGTAGGGTTTAGAACTTATGGTTAGAACAATCAGGTAAGTGATATTCACAAGTTTATAGGGTCTGTAAACTGTCGATTATTTAATCCTAGTAGAAATCTTAGAGGGCCGGTAGGCAAGTATTATTAAAGCTAGGTAAGCTTGTGTGTTGCTTTTATCTCCATACTTACTCTATTATTATCTATGCTGCAACTTTTATTATTCGATGAATTTATTATGAACCCTATTCAACCTACCTTTAGGGTCAATTCAATCCTACAAGTGGACAATAGCAAGATAATAAAATTCATTTTTTGGCTATGGTTTATTTTAATAATGCTTTTCTAAAGTATAATTTATTGTTATGCGACCCATGTTAATGGTATCGATTATTCGTATTGGAAAACTAGGATATATTTTTTCCTAGATAACATAGATGCATGGGACATAGTTAAACCTGGTTATAGTTTGCCTATAATTAATATAGATGGTCATGAAGTTCCTAAGCCAACAGATAAGCGGGATGCAAATGAGCTTAGTTTATGTCGATCAAATGCAAAAGCTATGAATTCTATTATTTTTGCATTAGATAAAATTGAATACAATCGTGTTTCTCATTATGTGGCTGCACATGAATTTGGAATATACTTAAAGTGACTAATGAAGGTACATCGCAGGTCAAGTAATCTCATCTAGCCATGTCCAGCAATGAATGCGAGAATTTTGTGATGACGAAAGATGATAATGTAAAGGAGATGTATGGACGATTTTCAAATATTGTGTTCAAATACAAAAATCTAGGAAAAGTTACACATAATTGGAGATGGTCCGAAAAACCATGAGAACCCTCTCGAGAAGTTTTGAAGCAAAAGTGACAACAATTCAAGAATCCAAAGTTTTGAAATAGCTTAAACTGGAGGAACTAATAGGAAAGCTCATCACTTATGAGATGGAACTTAAAGTCAAAGAAGAACGTAAAAGCGGCGATTCGAAAAAGGAATTTATTTCTTTAAAAGGTTAAACTGATAATGAGGAAGAAGTTGATGTTGTAGTTGAGCTAGCACTATTGATAAAGCAATTCAAAAAGTGGACTAGAAAGCATGGAAATCTAGTAGTAAATTAATGAATAAAAACCAACATTGACAAAGTACTTAATGGTTCTTTGGAAGAAATCATGTCATAGATGTAAGAAGCCAGGTCACATCAAACCAAATCGTCCACTGAATCGACTCAACAATGAAAAGAAGAAGAAGAAGAGTAAGAGTTTCGCTGCCATTTGGGATTAGAGTGAAGAAGAAGAGGAGGAGAATATAAATAGTGAGAAAGAAGAAGCAAATTTATGCCTAATGGTAGAATCAAGTGACATCGATGAGGAACTAAATGAGGCAACACGGTTATCCTATGAAGATTCGCTATTGGTATATCACTAGTTAAACGCAACCATTTATAGAATTCAACAAAGATATAATAAACTAAAATCTAAGAAAAACGTTCTACTTGGAATAAATAATGAGTTAGAACTAATGATTGAATTTTTTTGAAAATATAACTCAGAATATGAGAAGTTTCAGTCTCTAGAGGAGGAAATTAATAGGTCTAAGACTAAAATTGAAATTCTCATAAATGAAATTTTGACTCTGAAAATTAAAGATGAAACAAAAGAGAAAATTCCACAAAATATGCACCTTACTTTTGAATGAAAACATTGCTCTTAGATCTAAAGTTCAACAACTTGAATTGATAGTAAGAAAATTTTGCTAAAGGAGAAAAATCACGGCATATGTTGTTAGGTAGTCAGAATATCACTGAAAACAGAAAAAGATTTAGATATGATATAGTTGAACAATTTAGGAGAAAGAATGGTGATAATATAAAATTTCACAAGGAATTTTCAAAGTGTTTAATTTATGTAAAAGTTGGGCATAAACAAGATAAATGTTGGAATAAGAACAAATATAAAACCATTAAACAAATTTGGGTTTCAAAAAGTACAAATGTAAATTTGCTTAAGTTTAAACAAGTTTGGTTTTCCAATGGTACAATTGTAAAATTGACAGTTTACTATATAAAAAAATTTGGGTTTCAAAGATTCCAAACGTAGATGAAAGAGGTCCTATATCCTTTGTTAGGCCACTCGTTTCTTCTAACATTTAGGTACAAAAAGGGGCTAAGGAACAACTACAATAGAGGCAAACTTTGAGTTCTACGTATATCACTGAAGAGCAATAATCCAATATTCCTTAGGCTAGAAAAATAAGGTGGAGATCTATAATAGAAATGGTGAATAAGAATGCACCATCAAACGTAAGCAAAGGTATGATCTCTAACCTTATTCTCTTTACTTGTTTTTAATTCTGTTTTTGGTTACACTACTATAGTATAATAAACATATCTTGAGCTCCTTAACTCCAATTTGCAAAATTCAGGATGTTTTGGAAAATAAATATAATATCTATAAGTTTTATATTTTGTATTTTTCTAGAATTTGAACTTAAACCGTTGGAAAATGCAAATCATTTGGTACATTATTTGAAAACTATTTCAAAACTTCTTAACATAGTTGTAATAAATTAATCATAACTTGAACATCGTTATTCTGAATTTTGAAATTCTTGAAGCTCTAGAAAGCTAACCAATAACATTACAACTTTACTGTTTTGAGAATTTGCCGATTCATTTTGTAAAGCCTTGAAAAACACAGAAACCATGTCATTACATCACTTAAAAAGCATTTTTGATTTTCGCTAACAAGTTGTATTATTTTAGATATAACTTTTGATCGATTCATCATTTTGACTTGAAACCAATTTTTATGATCATCAATATTGAATAACTAAAATTTCCAATTTAGTGCTAAGTCAAATTACAATCTAAAGTTTTCAAGCTATGGTTTCTAATAGACTAAATTTTCAAAACAAGAATGGTCAATTACTTATGTATGATGATTAATTCATTTCCTTAAATGAAAATTAACAAATTAGTGGTTAAAGAAGTTTTAATTATGCATGCCGTTGCTCAACATAAAGGACTATACCTTGGATGTAAATGGTTTTGCTAAATTTTTGAATTTTTTTAACCAATTTGATAGATATTATAGAGTACACAGTAGACCTTTTTAATAATATATCATTGTATGTCACCTTGGGAAACTAGAGTATAAGTGGTACCTAACATCACTTTATCATATTTGCATTTCAACTAATTTTAAAAGTAGTAGACATTTTTTCAAAAACTCCTTGCAAAAAAAAGATTTTTCACAACTTCATTTGGATTTAGAAATTTCACAAATCATATTTTTACGTAGATTTTTTTTTAATAAATATACTTGTTAAATTTAGTAAGGAATTTATTTTGGAAAAGATAATTGTTGGCTGCTTGAATCCTTTGAAATTTATCAAAAATTAATAACAGTGATTGAGAAAGTGATGGGCATTAAATTATACTGTAGGGACTCGTTTCTTCGACTCTTAAAGGTGACACTAATACATCATCGGTATTCACGTGTCGTAAATCCCAATACTGGGAAAGAGGATTCTTAAGGTTGAGAAAGAAAAATAAAAACAGAAAACAATCTCGCATATGTTATTTCAATTAAAAAATTACAGCGGAAATTAAAATACATTTATCAAAGCTAAAAGCATGGATAGTTATAAATTCATGTCCTTACAAATGCAGATACTATAGTACAAGAGTATGGTGAAACAGACAAAAATCTTTGGTTAAATCTTCTAACTCCATGCTTCGAGCTGCATCTAGGTACCTTCTAAATTCATAAATATGTGTTTTGAAAATAAAAAGGTATCTCATAAGACCACGTAGCACATAAACATGAAACAGGTTTTCACCTTATGATAACCAAATCATTATTACGTAAAATAACTTGATATTATTTATAATGACATATCTTTAAAAACATTTGCAAGTAAACTTATTAATCTTAGCCGAAATTGTTACCATTATTAAATTCTAGCATACTAGGCTCTACAAACAAAATGGAAAGCACTTATTGGAGAATGGATTTCCATACAAATGACCTGGTGAAGGCGCTACCTTCCGGCAGTACATCTCTAGAAGAATGTACCGAGGTCAACAAAACATCTTCACTTCTACCAACTCATGACCGACACACCATTCTTACTAGATAGTACCGAATATGTCATTACCCCAGTCGTTACCGACCTATTCGAGAGCTCTCTTTACATATACCATAATAATTTAAACCCAAACGTCATAGCGGGTAGAAATATATTTGGAAGGGGATGATCATACCCAATGGTTGCAAACCACACAGCCTTGCTGCATCTACCCTATTGTGGCCACTTCCATGTATGAGGCCTGAGGTAATAATTAACTTTAACTTTACACATTTCACGTTGAATGCAACATTGACATTCCATCAATTACTATTTTAAAGTACTGCTATGGATCGTAATATGGAATATAATCTATAAATATAAAAATTAAGCAATAAAGTTAATGACAATATCGATTTTTATACTAATTTGAACTCCCATTCTACGTCCAATCCCAGACTCCTTCTGGAATTTAACTATGGACCCTCACTTAACCCAAAGGAACAGGTATTACACTATTTGAGCAAACAATCAGGATTTCTACCGCCTAGACAATCGAGTAGGACTTCTACCGCCTGAGCAACCGAATAGGACTTCGACAATACAATGAGTTTTCTTGACTGATTGTGCTCGGTAGATAGCACCGATATGTATTTAGAGTACAACCTTCCTATAATCTTCTCCTTTGTAGTATACAGTGTAGTATGTGAAGATTGAAAGTAATTTTAATCACAAATAAATTTGTGCTTCAATGTGCAAGTTATTTGCATGTATTTATTAAAGAAAATGGCAGAATTTTGATAGCAAGAATGGAGAATAGAATCAAAGAATTATGTTATTTAAAATAACTCAATTCAAGTCTATGTTTAGAGTTTAAAAGATATAATCATTCATGAAAAGTTTTAGCCAAAAGATACGGAAACAACTGTTGGATTAAAGGTTGTTTCTATTCGTTATAAGAAGGTGACCGTTCAGAAAATAGCCGTTATGAATATTCAGTCGATTGAGGAAAGAAATTTAGTCATCTGAAAATTCAAACAATTTTGAAATTTAATTTTATTTTGGAAAGACACCTGGTTCAGTTGACTGAATGGGGGTGTTTTGTAGACTGAACCTTCAAAATAATTTGTGCACCTATGCATGTTTCAGTCGACTGCACACCTCTGTTCAGTCGACTGAAATAGGTGTCTTCTGCCAGTTTGGTTGAAAGATTTTGGCTTAGTAACATTTTATTACTAATTGCTAAGTCGTGTATATGATTTTGAAAGTAATTTAAAATCATGTGTATGTGCATATACCACTTAGGAGTGATTTTAACATTAATTAACAATTAACTAGACTATAGATAAACCATTTATAAAATTTGAAATTTTCTTTTTGAAATCTTGGTCATCTATCGTCGAATAGAATAGTATCTTCTCCTGCAAATTTGGTTACTTCATATAATGTATACTTATATAATTATCATGATAAAAACATCAAAATACAAGGTTCTAACATTCTTCCCCTTTTTGATGATGACAACAATGTAAGTTTCTAAAAAAAGATTATAAAAATTATAAAAAGCAATTAGAATCTCCCCCAAATCAATAAACTACCTGCTTATCCTTATATTTCTCCCCCTTTATTATCGATAAAAAGGAATATCAATTGTATAACCATGAGAATATGGATGAATATTGATAATAAATTAACAAAATATTAAGAGAACACATTGATTTGAAAAACAAACAACATACATAACAATAATTGTTCATGGATACGTCATAACAAACAACAAAAGAAAATAGAAAAAACATACATAAGCATAAGATAAAAAAGAAAAAATCTTCCTCACTATTAGATTCATGCTCTTCCTCTTCTTCCTCCTCGGATATTGTCCATGAAAAAGGAGTAGGAGGATTTTCGGCAACACTTGTAGAAGTAGAGCCAGTGCAAAATATTTTCCCTAAATTTTATTTATGAAGCCCTTGATGGAGTTAAGCTTCTTATTAGTCTTGGCAAAGGTTTTTTCGATGTTGACCAATCGTTGATTTAATTATCTTTTATTCCTTGAGAGAGTTATTAAACCTTTCTTTGGAGGATAATCACCTTGGAGCTATATGATGTCGTTGTCTTCTTCTTCTTCGACTTGGTGGGAAGGTTGGGAGGTGGAGGAGCCGATACGAGTCTCACGGGGTTGCGGAATCCCTTTAGCCCGATTAGCCGCCCATTGTTGGAAGTTAATTATTTCTTAAGGGGTTGGCATTTTGGCAAGCCCATAAGACTTAATGTCTTAGTATTTAGCTCACCGATGGTAATGAAATTGACATTGGGGATGGTGACACCGAAGTTCATGAGAATCCGCATAATGTAAGCTCCATAGAAATTTTTTTGTAGCTCCTCTTGTGATTAACCGTGAGGAATTCATCAAGAATTACTCTATCCCAATTGATGTTTTGAAAGGGGTAGATGGCATAAAGGTCTTGGAAGTCTTTCTTGTAGACTTTCTCGTAGCTTCCGGTATGAGGTTGGATCGAGTGGATAAGAGAACGATGAAGGATCCGCGCCTTTGGTCGCAAGATGACGGATTTGAGAACAATCATGTCGTCGGAGAGGAAACGATGAGAGACCTCATCCCGGTTGTCCATATCTACTTCAACATCATTGATGTCGGCGCCTTCATAGGGACAATGAAGAATATAGCTAATGCGTTAGAGAGGATGGTAGATTCGGATGCCACAAACAAGTATCCAAATGCAGTCGTCCTTATTTCTTGGATCATGGTGTTCCAAGTTCATATTGGCAAAGAAGAGTTTGATTAGGAGGGGTAGATCTTGACATTACTGGCATCAAAACTAGGCAAGTTTTCAAGACCACTTGCCTCCATAGTTTCTCAGATAGTTTATACATTGAAATCCGGATAATTGACAAATGAACCATCGATGATTCTAGAGCTCTACGTGGCATTTTAATGGGTGACGGCAGTTTCGTCGTCGAGCCAAGATCTAATTTGGCTTTCGGATGGTTCGGCGGATGATTGGCGAGGTTTTTGTTTTGTTTTTGGAGCCATTTGATTTGGGTAGATTTGAAGAAGATAAATTTGGTTAAAGAAAATAAGGGCTAGAGTCTGTTTGCTAGAAAAGAAGTAGGATTTTGGAATGAAGGAGATGTATCTATATGTTTGGTGGAAAGGTGGTTTGGTAGATTTATACTGCTATGGATCATAATATGGAATATAATCTAAGTTATCTACTAGTGCGGAATATAAATATAAAAATTAAGCAATAAAGTAAATGACAGTAGGGATTTTTATACTTGTTCGAACTCTCATTCTACGTCCATTCTCAGACTCCTTCTAGAATTTAACTATCAACCTTCGCTTAACCACATGTATTACATCGCTTGAGCAACCAAATATGACTTCTACCGCTTAGACAATCGAATAGGACTTCTACCGTCTGAGCAACCGAACAGGACTTCAACAATACAATGAGTTTTCTTGACTGATTGTGCTCTGTAGATAGCATGGATATGTTTTTAGAGTACACCCTACCTATAATCTTCTCCTTTGTGGTATATAGTGTAGTACGTGAAGATTGGAAGTAAGTTTAATCACAAATAAATTTTTGCTTGAATGTGCAATTGATTTGAATGCATTTATGAAAGAAAATGGCGGAATTTAGATAGCAAAAATATAGAATAGAAATAAAGAATTAAATTATTGAAAACAACTGAATTCAGGTCTATATATAGAGTTTAATAGATGTAATCATTCGTGAAAAGTTTCGGCTAAAAGAAACGGAAACAACTGTTGGATTAAAAGTTGTTTCTATTCGTGAAAAGAAGGTGACCATTCAAAAATTAGCCATTATGAATATTCAATCGACCGAGGAAAGAAATTCAATCATCTGAAAATTCAAAAAAATTCAAAATTCAAAATTATTTTAAAAAGCTACCACATTCAGTCGACCGAACCTTCAAAATAATTTGTGTGCGTGTGCATGTTTCAGTCAACTGCATAACCCTGTTCAGTCAACTGAAATGGTGTTTTCTTCCATATAACCTTCAAGTTGAAAGATTTTTTGCTCAGTAACTTTTTATAATTAATTTCTAAGTTGTGTATATGAATCTGAAAGTAATTTAAAATCATGTGTGTGCATATACCACTTAGAAGAGATTTTAACAAATATGAATAACTAACTAGACTATAGACAAACCAATTATAAACTTTGAAACTTTCTCTTTGGAATCTTGATCGTCGATCTATCGTCGAGTAAAATAGTATCTTCTCCTGCAAATATGGTTAGTTAGTATAATATATACTTATATAATTGTCATGATCACAACATCAAATACAAGGTTCTAACATTCTCCCATTTTTTGATGATGACAACTACGTAAGTTTTAAAAGATTATAAAATTTATAAATAACAATTAAAAACTCCCCCTGAATCAATGAACTACGTGCTTATCTTTATATTTCTCCCCTTTTTCATAAATTAAAAGGAATATCAATTGTATAACCATGAGAATATGGATCAATATGAATATTAATTTAACAAAACATTAAGAGAACAACATTGATTTGAAAAATAAACAACATACATAACAATAATTGTTCATGGATTCGTCATAACAAATAAAAAAAGAAAATAGAAAAAACATACATAAGCATAAGATAAAAAAGAACCAATCTTCCTTACTATTAGATTCGTCCTCTTTCTCTTATTCCTCCCTGGATGTTGTCCAAGAAAAAGGATTAGGAGTATTTTTGGCAACACTTGTGGAAGTAGTGCCGATGCAAGAGATTTTTTCCTAAATTTTATTTAAGAAGCCCTTGATGGAGTTGAGCTTCTTATTGGCCTTGACAACGGTTTTCTTTACGTTGGCAATCGTCAATTTAATTTTCTTTGAATCCTTGAGTGAATGATTAAACCGTGCTTTGGAGGAAAATCACCTTGGAGCTCTATGATATTGTCGTCTTCTTCTTCTTTGGCTTAGTGGTAAGGTTGGAAGGAGGAGGATCCGATATGAGTCTCTTGGGGTTGCAGAATCCCTTGAGCCCAATTAGCCTCCATTGTTGGAAGCTAATTATTTCTTAAGGCCGTTGGCATTTTGGAAAGCCTATAAGACGTAACGTCTTAGTGGTTAGCTCATCGACGGTAATGAAATTGGCATCAAGGATGGTGATACCCAAGTTTATGAGAATCCGTGTAATGTAAGCTCTATAGAAAATTGTTTTGTAGCTCCTCTTGTGATTAACCGTAAGGAATTCATTAAGAATTACTCTAGGCCAATTGACGTTTTGAGAGGAGAAGATGGCATAGAGGGCTTGAAATTCTTTCTTATTTTTTCATAGCTTCCAGAAAGAGGTTGGATTGAGCAAATGAGAACATGATGGAGGATCCGTGCCTTTGGTTGCAAAGTGACAGATTTGAGAACAGTCATGTCGTCGGAGAGGAAACGATGAAAGACCTCATACCGGTTGTCCATATCTACTTCAATGTCATTGATTTCAATACCTTTGTAGGGACAATGAAGAATATAGCCAAGGCGTTGGAGAGAAAGGTAGATTCGGACGCCGCAAACAAGTGTCCAGATGCAATCGCCCTTGTTTCTTGGATCATGATGATCCAAGTTCATATTGGCAAAGAAGAGTTTGATTAGGAAGGGGCAGATCTTAACATTGTTTGCATCAAAACTAAGCAGGCTCTCAAGACCACTTGCCTCCGTAGCTTCTCGAATTGTGTGGCATTGAAATCTAGATACTTGATAAATGAACCATCAAAGATTCTAGAGCTCTACATATCATTGTAACGGGTTACGATAGTTTCATCGTGGAGCCAAGATCTAATTTGGCGTTCGGATGGTCCAGCGGATGATTGACAAGGTCCTTTCGTTCGTGGAGCCATTTGATTTGGGTAGATTTGAAGTAGATAAATTATATTGAAGAAAATGAGGGCTAGAGTTTGTTTGTTGGAAAAAAGTAAGGTTTTGGAATGGAGGAGATTTATATGGTTGGTGAAAAGGTTGATTGGGAGATGTGTAATGTTATTTTTACATCAATTCAGTCGACTGAATGCAAGGGAGCAGTCGATTGAAATACTCAGTTTTTTAATCCAAAAGTTTTTGCCTAAAAATCACCTAATTCACTCGACTTGAAATATAGAACCAGTCAACCGAAATCTTGAAATTTTCAATTACTCAAGAATGTTCAGTCGATTGAAATTGAATTTCAGCCGACAAAATTTGTAGAGAAAATTTTCCTGTATCATATAGCCTAAAAAGTTCAAATTCAATTGACTGAAATCTATAAGGTAGTCGATCGAATTACCTTATATAAAAATGTTTGCATTGAAGTTTTAGTCGACGGGATTTGTAGGTTGAGTCGACTGAAACTGTGCTTATTTTCCTTTTCAGCCTTTATACTAATGATTTTATTATAAAAACAAACTAACATAAAAACTTGTTAATTTTATAAATGTTATATATTAAAAAACATTATTTTAAAATATATAAAACATATAAATATGCAACACTCAGTCAAAAACATTAAAAAATCTAATTTCTAGAAGACCGAGAGTCGCCAGAGTGCGGTTCAATCTTCGTTATTTCTTGTAATGGTTCGATTGGTGACCAAACATTACTGTGTTCCCATAAATTTGGTGACACTTGAGGATGTTGTAGGCTTCTTTCCTAGGAATTCGAAGAAGCTTGAGAACGTTGAGGCAAAGGTTGATGTATGCACTATTTCGATGAAGACCTGTAGAACTTTAACGCGACTTGTTCCACAAAACCTAAACGACTAATGTTTACTTTCTGTTCATAATATAGTTCACGCTTCATTTTCCTGAGTCTCTCTTTGGTAGTGATGAATATCATCAATTTTCTCCTTCGTTGATGGGGATCAAAACGTAAAATACATTTAGTTTGCTTTCCTTGAGGAGTATATGCAGTATGATTTGTTAGTCATGGTGTGATTTTTACTGGAATATAAACTGGAGTAGAGTTGTTGGATTTCCTTGACGATTCAAAGAAGGGTGTGCTAAAAACGATGGATGACTGATTGGATTCATCATGTGAAGACATGTTGATGTTTGTATAAAGAAATAAGAACAAGAACATAAGCATTAGAAAAAATATGTTGAGAAATGATGATGTGAAAAAGATGACTTATAAGCCTTTATATATAGAAGTAAAGACTGTTTTTAGGTAAATAGGGTTTGAGAATGAAAATTCCTGAACAATTATGGCTAGAAACATATATGAGGTAGGAAAAGTTTAAGAGATAAGAACCACTCAAGTAAAATGAGGAAGATAGTAGTTAGTGCAATAGGAAATACAATAGCATAATGGAAAAACATGTAACTTCCATACCAGCAACCCGAGTTTGAGTGCTAGCATCAACAATTTTTGACAACATTGATTTTTCTTCAACAAAATTTAAAATTTAAAATTTAAAATATGTAAAGATATAATATCCAATTCTCCACATAATTTTATAAATATATTTTCATTTAAAGGTTTTATAAATATGTCTGCTATCCGATTTTCTAAAGATACAAATTCTAATGAAATAATGCCTTTTTCTATATTATCTCTGAGAAAGTGATGTCTTATATATATGTGTTTGGTTCTAGAATGATTTATTGGATTTTGTAAATAAATTTATTGCACTTGTATTATCATAGTAAATTGTTGAATTTGAAAGATTGACTCCAAAATCTTGTAGTGTTTGTTGCATGTAGATTACTTGCCACATGCCAAAATAGCAAAGATGTATTCTTATTGCCTGAAATACAATAGCATAATGGAAAAAAATGTAACTTCCATACCTATTTGCTAACCTGGAGAAACAGGTATTACACCGCTTGAGCAACCAAACAGGACTTCTACTGCCTAGACAACCGTATAGGACTTCTATCGCCTGAGCAACCGAAAAGGACTTCAATAATACAATGAATTTTCTTAACTGATTGTGCTCTATTGATAACACGGATATGTCTTTAGAATACACCCTTCCTGTAATTTTCTCCTTTGTGGTATGTAGTGTAGTACATGAAGATTGGAAGTAATTTTAATCACAAATACATTTACGCTTGAATGTGCAAGTGATTTGAATACGTTTATGAAGGAAAATGGCTGAATTTAGATAGCAAGAATATAGAATAGAATAAGAGAATTAAGTTATTGAAAACAACTGAATTCAATTCTATATATAGAGTTTTAAAGATGTAATCATTCGAGAAAAGTTTCGGCCAAAAGATACAGAAACAACTATTGGATTAAAAGTTTTTTATATTCGTTAAAAGAAGGTGACCATTCAGAAAATAGCCATTATAAATATTAAGTGGACTGAGGAAAGAAATTTGGTCATATGAAAATTAGAAAATTTTAAAAATTTAATTTTTTTTTGAAAAGATGCATGTTCATTCGACTGAATGAGGGAGTTTAGTCGACTGAACCTTCAAAATAATTTTTGCACCTGTGCATGTTTCGGTCGACTGCGCAACCTTATTTAGTTGACTGAAATAGGTGTTTATTTCCATATAAACTTCTGGTTGAAAGATTTTTGCCTAGTAACCTTTTATAATTTATTTCTAAGTTGTGTATATGATTTTGAAAGTAATTTAAGATCATATATGTATGCATATACCACTTAGGAGAGATATTAACATTGATTAACTATTAACAAGACTATAGAAAAATCATTTATAAAATTTGAAACTTTCTCTTCGAAATCTTGGTCGTCAATCTATCATCGAGTAGAATAGTATCTTCTCCTGCAAATTTGGTTAGTTCATATAATTATATATAATATATAATTATATAGTTGTCATGATCAAAACACCAAAATACAAGGTTCTAAAAATATTGACTTCCACGAACATACAACCTCCAAGCTCATACGTCTCATATAAGGGTGTGAAGCTAAGAGAAGTTGCCTTCTCCACCAAAAAATAGATGTATATTTACAGAAGTGAACGATGGAATCTTAAGAATTCAATGTCAGACATCCGTCCATACAAGTTCGTTCAGGTACTGAATGAAACCGAAGGCACTCCTCCTACTACCTTTAGTAGCGAGTAGTCCTTGCAACCCAAAAAGTTTCGAAATGAAGGGACCACTACTGCTTTAATATTTGGGAGCTAACTAGAATTATCAACAAGTGGTCCTTTCACCCCAAAAATATTCCATCCTCATCCTTCATTTTTTTATCAAGTCTTCATTTTTTCAATGCATACATTGGTTCGAAGTGGTCTTCGAATAAGAATCACTCAAATTTGACCTCGGCATCTCCGAACCAATCATCAACAAAAGCGGTTCTATGTATAGAGAATCATTCTTTAATTGATTAACTTCTTTTTATCAAAATCCCTCCCGGAGATATATTTCTAAACATTCTTTCAGGTATATGCAGAATTATTTAACCTCTCTTATGAATTCCTTGATTACATAAAACCCTCTTTAAACTTGGAATAATTTGAAATCATTTCATTTTTCACTAAGGAAAGAATTTTCGAAATCATTTCATTTAAATTTAAAAAAAAAATCTTAATTCAAAACTCATAATTTTGATTGAGTTAAATCTATGTTATCTAGGATGTTGATCCCAAATCCAGTAAATATTAAATGAGCAGAATCTATTGAAATCATTTTATTCTACTCAATATCAATTCCCATATTCAACAAATACTATGAGCGGAATAACGGTGAAATCACCTTTTAAATTCCACGAATAGTACAAGTCCCTTCTTTTGGATTTAACACCAAGTGTAATAATATCATCTTTATACAATCAAGTTGTATTTAATTTAAATTTGGAAAATTAAATCTTTTATACTTAATTCGTTTTTGACATTTCGACCTTATCTATCCCTTGCCCATGGAAGAGCCAGGTGAGCTAGCGCATAGGTTGCTCCTGAAAATCTCCTTAGTTTAAGCACCACACATCCGGATCTCACGAATAGAAAAATCTAGTCTACTCGTGGAGTTTTAGAGCCAAGATTAGGCCTTTTATTTATAATAGCTTTCCTTTATATTTAAGCTTTCTTAAACTAAGTTATAAAAGCCTCAAATAAATTAATAAAACACTTAATTATCCATTTGAAAACATTTATAAAATATTTGGAAAAGAATTGTTAAGTTCAAAACTATATTTCAAACGTTATGAAAAAGTGTTGCACATAAGTGTTGTGGAAAGTGCTCTTTTAAGCTATATAGATCAAAATAACTTTTTTATTATTTGAAAATTCATTTTTATTACTCAAATCACTTTTAAAATATTTTAAAAGGTTTATAAGATTTATTCCCCATTTTTAAACAACTTTAAATATCATTTTCTAAGAAAGCCAGCTTTGGATCCCGAACTGTAAAACCACGATTTTTTACAAAGCTTGTTTTACTCATATATAGAAATCTACTTATTGAAATCTCAATTTTCTTTATTCGTTTGAAAATTATGGATATAATAGTACAGAAAATTCTTATCTCAAAGAATTCGAAGCTATATTCCATCTTTTACATTTGTTTGGCTTTTACGGCACGAAATCATGAACTGCTATTATGCGACGCGTCTATTTTTGACTAAATTTTTGATTCTCATTCAAAATTCACCAAAATACTTTTAGATGTTTATCAATATTTCAAACTCAGTTTAAAGCATTTTAACAAGGTTTAATATTCCATACACACCATTTCATAAATTCAAGGAAAGTGATTTCCTTTGTGCTTATCGACGTGTATTTCCATGACTTGCATATATATATATATATATATATATATATATATATATATATATATATACACACAACATTCATATTTAAACAACCAAACTTGATGATCAAATCATATTAAACATCCATTACAAACATAATATTATCAACCAAAATATAATATAGTAGTTTAAGAGTTCTCACCTTCATTTTCCATTCGAGCTAACAGAAAATTGACTATAGCTCTGTTGTGATCGAACCAATGCAAATGAAGCCTACAACCCAAGGAGGGCCTAGCCTTGGTGGAGATGGCGCTCACTATTGATCCAAAAAATAGTCCAACACCATGGTTTCAGTTTGAAAGAACCAGCCCTGTTCTGACAAAGCAATATCATAGATAACAGGTATTGAAAAAGGACAGTAAAAGAAAGAAGACAGTGAATTTTTATAGTGGTTCGACTGTTAATGAAGCCCATGTCCACTTTATATCTTTATTATATACTGATTGGTGTTACAAGAAGTGTTCAATTATAAGGTTTTGATTATCTTTAGCTAGATTAAATCCCTAGAGTTAGAATCCACTGGAGAATCATAGTGAAATTCTTTGGAGACTATTATGAGAGAGGTAGAGAGTGAAGAATAATTCTAGTAGAGCTCCGGCAATCAGTTCAGAGAGATTCACTTTATGTTGCAGGTAGGATCATATTTATAGAGATCCGAAGACTTTTGGGTCATTCCACTTCACCGAGTTCTCGTAGATGGATGTATATCGACCTAGGAGGCTTTAGCTTATGATTCGAGCCAAAAACACGGGTCACTAGCGACCTATGGTCCATAGGTCGCTAGCGACCCATAGAGTCGGCTCGCATCATGAGCTAAGGAATTAGCTCCTTGGGGACTGTCCTGCTTGGTCGGCTTATCGTTGGCTTATCGATGACTCCTAAAGAAACATTTATCTCTAGCAACCCATAGTGTATGGGTCGCTAGCGACCCATACACTTAGCCTCTTCCATTTAGTAGAGTGGCCTTCCACTTAGCATGGGTCATGGCGATCCATAGGGCATGGGTCGCTGGTGATTCAGACTCTTCGATGCTTTTTAGGGTTTGGGATGTCTCCATGTTCTTGTATCCTTGTTGCTTGTGCAGTCTTGTTACACGTTGTTCCATTTTGATGGTAGTTCACTAGCTGTTTGCACTCAATTGCTGATTGAACTGTAAGAATGCTGGTCTATTGGTTCAATCGATCTTAGTTATTGCCTCCGTAATATAGCTTGGCTACCATTCTGTGACGACTCCGACTTTCAACCTTCGAAAATCGGCATCTAATACATCACCTGTATTCAAATGCTGGAGATTCAAACGTTGGAGTCTGGTTAGCTAGAGTCATAACACATTAGATGATAACAATACAATGGAAACAAAATAACTTCATTCATACACTTCATGGATTACAACATTCTAACAAACAAGTGCCCATCATCATCAGAGTCGTATATATATTACACAATAGTGGAATACAACATAACAGCAGAAAAAATGACATCAACATGGTCTTCTAAGAGAGTCCAACATACTGCATCTTCATTCCCAAAGCTCCAAAGTCCAAACCAAAAAGCTTAAAACCAAAAGCTTTAAAGACTTCCAAATCCACATCTACGCTCCAAAACCTACTGATAACTGACTCTAGGCTGCCCATGTGAAAAATTAGGGGCACCCAGAGTTTAGCAAAGGGAACAATAAACTCTGAGTCAGTCATGGCATTGGTGTGAGAACTTAAAAATAGTTATTTGTGAAAAAAAAAATCCGTTCATGCTTTTGGAAAATGAAACTACCATAAGGTCTCCTGGCACACACTCATATGCAATCGCATACATGGGGAAAGTTTCTCCTTATAGTAGTCAAACATGCTTGATACGCGAAAATCCTTTTGATATTATTTTTAGTGCATAGTGTGGAAAAACATTTTGCAAGTATAATATTAATCTTAGCCATCATATGTACCACTATAGTATTGCTACTATAGCTACCATGTTAAATGGCATGTTCTACAACTGAAATCGTAAAGGGATCGTATTGTTTCGTTTGGATTTCCAACAAATGGCCAAGGCTAAGGAACTTCCTTTATCCGAATGGGTACGCCTTTGGAGGGACATCCCGAGAACCTAACCGCATCTCTACCAACACAAGGCCGGGTTCTCTGTAACTAGGTAACTAACTGTCACGAGCATGCCATCCCACGGTCGTAACCAACCTTTACCATGGCGCCTCAAATTCCAAAAAGCACATAAGTAAAATATCTGGGCTCCATACCATGATACCACTTTTTATCCAGAAGGAAATGCGTATACCTTTCGGGTCGCGAACCCCATAGCCTTGATGCATCCTTCCTATTTCGACCATTTCCCAGGGTGTGAGGTTCGATGAAGTTTCGTCCCACAAACCTATGCTTTACACAAAAGCCATGCTTCAATCAACCAATGCTCAACACTTAGCATGCCACATTAACAAATTGGGAATATATCGCTAATAACTATTAACTACATAACCTCTGAGCTCTACATCTCAGAGAAGGGTGTTAAGCTAAGAGAATAAATTCTCCACCACCAAACAGAAATGTATTTGATAGAAACCAGCTTTATATCTCAAAGTGTTATCCCAGACATACATCCATACAAGTCCATCCTGGGTCTGAATGGAACCGAAGGCACTTCATCCAATTAAGGAATGAAGTCCTTGTAAATCCGGATATCCCCAATCTCATCCGGACTCCCCATCACATAGGATAATCTCTATACCGGAGCAAATCGGTGAAGAGATAATCAATAGGCTATCCTTTAATATTCGAAAATACCCAGTCTTCAACCACCGTCTTCAAATGCAATTCCATTCCATCGTATCATTATTCAGAATGGGTTTTCGACTTAATGCCCTTCCCCGGCCTTTTTGAATAATGAGCGCTTATTTAAAACATACGGATACATTCAGATCTTAGTTAAGTCACAACTTTTTAGCCCTTATTTCCCAAAACCTTTTCTTTTGAATGGTTTAAACAAATTTTCATGATTAATCTTTTAAACAAAAGATCCACCTTTTATAATTCAACGCAGAACATTATATTCACACAGCAATTCATCATAGAAAAATAACTTACATTTATCACAGCTCAATCCAAAGCAATTCATATCATAGAATATTACAGATTAACATACTGGAGATATTAATCCATCCAAGCATTCAATATAATTAATCACCCATAAGCAAGATTAATTAATCACATAATTTATAACTTATTTAAACCAAATAAATTAATTGCTTACAAATTAATTACCTAACACTGCTTAATTAACATTAATTAATTACAAACCATTTGCTATTATTTTAATTAATTAATGAAATTAATTAATCATCCTTAATTACATACATTAATTAATTATCCTTAAATTACTAACTAATTACTCTTTAACTATTAATTAACTGTCCTTTAATCATAAATTAATTAACCTTTAATCATTAATTAATTAACCTTTAATGATTAATTAATAAACCTTCAATTATTGTAATTAATCTTTAATTATTAATTAATTAACCTTTAATTATTAATTAATTAATTAATTAAACTTTAATTACTTTCATTAATTAATTAATCTTTAATTACTCAAGACCTTAATTAATTAAAAGATAAACCATTTATCTTAATTTATTTAATTAATTAATTATTATTTTAATCTTATTTAATAATATTTTGAAATAAATTTATTATTAACCCATAACTTAACTTAAGACCTTTAAGTTAATTAATGATTGAAACATTTTATCTTCTTAATTAACTACTTAATTACACTATTTAATTAAATTTTAAATAAACTTAAGAATTAATTACAAATAAATGACATTTAATAAAATATCTTAAACTTAATTAATAAATTTATTTATTTTAAAACCTTTAACTAATTTCAAACTTAAATAAAAACAATTATTATTTAAAAGAATTAACTAAGAAATTGTTTAAAAACTTGATTTGTTTTAACTTTTAATAAACTTGTTAATATACTTTTTAAAAACCCCGAGACTAACCTGTGTGCTCCTCTTACTCAAACCAGAGAAATCCTCTTCTTCTTCTCAGTTTTTTAAAACTTTGTTCTATTTTAAATTTAAAACTGTTAATAACATGTTAAGCACATGCGAACTCAACCGAAAACACACTCGAGCCAACATGCCAAATTCCCGAGTCCAACCTCGAGACTCCACCTTCTTCCTCTTCCATTCACGCAGCATCACCTGAACACTATACACCTGACATATGTTCACATGCATAGGTAAACACAGAAGCTTCGACCATCAATGCCATCACCGGCATGTCAGCTTCGACCACCACTCTCGATTCTGATCACCCAAACCTTGCATCGACGACGATCTCGAGATCGACCACTAACGAACCCACTAAAACAAAAAGATTGTCCAAGAACCACCTCGACCCGCCGCCTCAAGTCACTAGAGTCTTTGAAACTCCGACCATCGCTTCGCCGTAGACCCATGCATCGATCCCCCTCACTCTGATCATCTCTGGTGCTACGACGACGACGCAGTAGCCTCGCAAACCCAGTCGAATCAAACAGGAAACTACACCCTAAAACGAAGCCGTGCAGCCGCCACGATGATCGGAAAATTCTTCGATCATTTTTCCCAAGATCGTCAACCTCCCAGCTACCTCCAACAGCGATCTCGACCGCCTACCTTGCTTCGATCGCTAGGAAATGCCCAAAATCCCATTCTCGTTCAACTCGCAAGCTCTCTTGATTTACAAACTTAAAGATCATGATTTTTCTTTTAAAGATCATAGTTTTGGAAAACAAATCAGATTATATAAATGAATAAAGAAATCAAGACACTCGAATTTTTGATGCTTAGGATTTTATTGTATTTTCTGATTTTCTAGAATATCTCTAACTAATTATACCTAAAAATATTTTTAAAACTTAGATCATGTTAATTAAAACACTTTTTGTTTAAACATCAAAGCCTAAAAAGAATAAGGGGATGAGATTTTGAATTTTTAATAGGTTTTGAAACCTGTAATTTAGAAAAGAGGCATATTTGCCTATTCATAGACATGCACACAAAGTATGCAGACATGCAGGCACATTTACATCTATACAAACATTTTTCACAACATACTTCAAGTTTTTATCATATGCAATCAAGATTTAACAGGTTTAAGATTTTATAAAGGTTGTTTACTCACAGTATTGATGATGAACAGAGGAGCCTGGAACTTGATTTTGAAAACTAGAAAATGATCTTGCTACTTGATCTTGAAAACTGGTAATTGTTTTGAACTTGATCTGCTTGTTTGCTTCAGATTTGAGATTTTTAAAGAATGTTTGCTTTAGTTTTTAAATCTCTTGTTTTGTTTATTTTTCTCAGGTTTTAGTTTTGAATGTATGAAAGAAAAAAATGAGAAGAGAAGGGTGGAGAGGTATATATAAATCTTGTTTTATTATAATTTTTAAATAAAGAAAATGACTAAATTGACACTTGTTAATTGCATGTTGTAATTAAGCTTACACTTGTTAATTTGCATGTACTTATGTTTTTTATACAATTTTATACTATATTTTCAATTTTTATTAAATTCATTTCCTTTTATTAATATTTATATAATCTTTAAAGAAAATTACTGAAAATCTTATTATACATTAATATATATATATATATATATTAGTTTTTAAAATATAAGTTTTTAAATCCAATTTATTTTTAAGATATTTATTTTTGAATTTAAACTCAAAATTCTATTTACAATCTATTTATATATATACATAAAACAAACGCATATCTTATTTGTTTTGGAAAAATTCAAATTAGTTCACAAATTAATTCTAAATTTTTTATTAAGTACTAAATTAAATTTTGCTTGAAAATGGGATCCTTACACATTCACTCCTTGCCTTAGCCTTTTTGGTTAGGTTCTAAGCCATCCTGATGTTATGAGATTGTTCTGCTTCCTAGTGGGTCCTGCTAGGTTAAAAACCCAAATAACATTTACCCCTCAGAGTACATCTCCGCTGGAAACAAGGTGTACTCTGGAAGTTATCAATTATAGTATATGTTTACTAGGTTCCAATAATTGCATTAGAGTCCCACGGACTTGTAGTCGGTTACGCTGTTGGTCATCTAATTTTGGTCTTGAAACAAATCAAATTTCTCTCCTTAACTTCTTGGTGTACTTTGAAGTAATGGGTAAGTGCCGGGGCTACCATGCAATTTTGGCTTTGGTTTTTCAGCCACCGGTTGAATTTTCCATGCGAATCATTGGAGTCTGCCTCAAGATTTTGTTTTCAACCGACCGATTTCTAATAGCCGTTCATTTTTTATTTCAATCCAAATTTCAATTCCAAGTATATACGATGCAATCTTTGCTTCGTAGCTTATGCAAGGGTTTAGGTCGGTAAGTGGGTGCATGATGTAGGTTTGGAGTTGCCTCATATAGTTTTAATTTGACCGATGGTGAAGTTATATTTTGTCTCGAATGATTGTACGTCGTTCTAAAGCGAAGTCTTGCTCTTTATCTTTAGATTTTTCTTTTCGAGAATTTGGTTAAGTTCCCGTCGATGTATTTGAATTCAATGCGACAATTTATTCCAAAATCGGATATAGCATATGATTCAATCTTATCGCTCTCCCTATTTCTGTATTCCAATAATCCTAAAAAGAAAAGTTTGCCGCATCGCTTCGAACAACGACTCCATTATTGATTGTTGATTGATAATGGGTAAGTCTACAAGAGATAATTTCAAAGGACAATATGGATTGTTTTTCAAATGTAAGCAAGCTATCTATACTAGATTGCTTGTTTGAAGTATTCAGGATACTGGACTCTGCTCATGTAGATAACACACTACATCTGCCCTGGTCAACGCATAGGACACGATTGGTTAACATACGTCGACTTTTCATGGATTCTGGGCATTGGTTATATGTGGATATTATTTGAAGTAACACATACCTTATAGGGTTGAATGCCAGGTTTTGTTGTTGAAAATGACTTTTCGGTCATCCAATCTTTGGTCCGTCGGTGGTACTCACACTCCTCCAGAAGCTGGTTCCTTCGCAACTTAGGCCTTGCTTATTATCCCTATTATATTAGGATGATTGGTTAAAGTTAAATTAGCAGGAACAATTTCTCTTATAGAGTTGCAGTTGAAGTTCGATCAGGCACAGCTTCAGTCTTTGGAAATTAGTGCATGAGTTATTTGATCGTGAATATCTTTCCTTTGTGGTTTTCGAAATTCGATCTGCACGCTAGCTTCTATCTCAAGGGACTATTGGCTTAACTCCTCGGCTTCGAGAATTGCTTTTTACTGACTTATGAGGTAGCTTGACCAAGCCAGTTCTGTAGCTAATCCCCACTTATGCTCAATCGTGTTCGTTTCAACAAAATGTTAGTGTATGCCTTAGTTCATAGGATTGATTACTTTGACTACCGAACCAACATTTTTTGGGAGACTAGGTCTCCATGATTGCTCCCGCTTGTTCTTGGCCATGCATGCTCTTCTTGGTTATTGATATTGTCACGGAAGTTATGTTCCAACTCCTATCTTTAATAATTGATAACCTAACTACTTGGTTCCAAGCAACATTTCCTCATGGTTGCCTATCTTTTGGATGTGTCCTAAGTTGAATTTAGGAAATTTGGTTATGCACTAGCTTTCATCCCTAGAAATTAGAACACGGGCAATTCAATTCATGGATTTCCTTTCGACGCTGTGTTATTCCTGTGCAGTGGCTGATTCCTATGATGAAAGGTCGACCCATCTGGCTGACTTATGAAAGGATATGTCTTCCAGTCATTGCCTGTCATTGGGAAACAATAGTTTTCTGAAGAGAAGGTAGAAACTTAGCTTAGGACCAACTTCTATCTTTGGAAGCTAGTGCATCGATGGTTCACTGCGATTAGTGTTTCTCATCATCCCTATAGATTAAAGTTTTTTGGCATTGCCTAGGCAATACCGGTACTTAATGAGTAGAATGTTTCTCGAAGTTGCCGGGGTAACATTGATACTTACGAAATAGAAAGTTTCCTAGCATTTCCGGGGCAACAATGGTACTTAGGAAATAGAAAATTTTCCCAGTGTTGCCAGGGCAACATAAGTACTTAAAAGATAAAAGAAGGCATTGGCGAGGCAACGCCGACACTTAGGAAGTTGGGATCGATTTTCCCTATCGATTCGACAGTTCTCTTAATCAAGTTGAGTACTAGTTTCAACCTTTGAAAACTAGCACTTTAATGGTTAGATTGTAGAAGTATTTTCTTAGTACTGCCTATCTTTGGGCATTTTAAAGTCATGTTAGTGATGGTTGAATCATTCATCTGATCCTTTAGAGTTAAGTAGATTCATTTTAACCCAATGTGGCTATTTTCTCAACGTTGCTTAAATCTAGGAGATGCCATGTTTTGGAATGGTGAGAGTCACAGGCGTTTCCACTGCCTAGCTTTGTTTATAACCATCAAGTATTACCCCTAGAGATGCAAGGCTGTTGCTTAACTAATTCCATAGTTATTCTTCCTTTTATTGGTTTTTATATGATCTAATGACTATCTGTGGAACCCTTTATTTCTGGGCAGAACCCTTCACTTCTAGGTTTCAAACTCCAGGTTCTTATAGGAAATCTAAAATTGTGGTGCAAGTCATCACATTGCCCCCGGTATGACCGCATTCATTCTGAAACTGATCATGGAGTAGTAGAGTTCTGTAGTGTTTGTCTTGAATCTATGGCACTTAACCTTGCTTGTTTCAGGCCATATGAATTATGCTACGCCGATAGCATTATTGCAGATATCAACCTTATTCGTTGGTTCCAATCTTCGGGAATCAATGGTTTAGCTGCTCGATTTCGAGCATTCTCTCCTTTTCGTTGTCTTCCTTCGGATAACAATCGGTTTTCTACAATATGGGTTTGAGACCTTAGTCGAGCACCTGCTTCTGTCTTTGAAAACTGGTGAGCTGATGATTTGATTTTGGAATAGCCTTCCATCATTGTCTATCTCTAAACGACAGTAAGTTCCTCCTTTTATTACAAGTTGGAGCGATCTTTTATCCTGACCAAGTGTAAATGTGTTCTATGCCCCTCAGTCCACAAGACTGATTATTCTGAACATTGATGTGAGACTTGATGTTTTGGGTAGCTCCCTTGATTCCCCTAATCAAAGGTAGGTTGCAGCTCCTATCTCTGGGAACTCGTGACTTGGATGTCTTGAATTTGTACATTTTGTACTTTAACTTTGGTCAAAAAGTAGAATTCTTTGCCGACATCTTGGTTTCTAAGCTTTGCAGTACTACCGCAGCAATGTAGGTTCTTTCAGGTAGCAAGAGTTGATCCCTGTTACTTGAAGTGCCCAGCCTTTGACAGTGCGTGGCTTATGAAATTTCTCTGTGCTGCCTATCTTCGGGTAACGTGAGGGGTTTGTGTTTTTAAATTTAGCACACGGCTTATTGGATGCGTGGCTTTTAGTTTCCTCGGTGTTGCCTATCTTTGGGAATATAGGAGTTAAAGCTCTTGAAGAGTTAGTGCATGGCTTACGAAATGCACGGCTTTCCGTGCTCCTCGGTGTTGTCTATCTTCGAGCAATGTGAGGCGCATACGTTTTATGAGTTAGTGTATGGCTTATGAAATGCGCAGCTTTTGGTGATCCTTGGCTCTGCCTATCTTTGGGTAATGCGAGGAGCGTATATTTTGCGTAGCTTATGGGATATATGACTTTTGGTGCTCCTCGGCATTGCCTATCTCCAGATGATGCGAGAAGCGTATGTTTTGGTGCGGCTTATGGATTGTGCGGCTTTTGATGCTCCTCACCGTTGTCTATCTCCGGGCCACGCGAGGAGCATATATTTTGGCGTGGCTTATGGAATGCATGACTTCTAGTGCTCCTGGAATTGCCTATCTACGAACAATGCGAGAGGTTATTTTTTGATGCTTCTTGGCGTTGCCAATCCCTAGGCAACGCGAGGAGTTAGTCCTTGATGCTTCTTGGCATTGCCTATCTCCGGGCAATGCGAGGAGTTAGTCTTTTAGTGTTCCTCAGCATTGCCTATCTTCAAGCAACACGAGGATTTATTTTTCTAGTGCTCCTTTGCGTTGCCTATCTTTGGGCAACGCGAGGAGTTAGTTTTGATGCACGTCTTATGAGATGCACGGCCTTTGGTGCTCTTTGGCGTTCCTATCTCCAAGCAATGCAAGAAGTGTAAGTTTTAATGCCTTGTGTTGCCTATCTCCAAGAAATGCAAAGAGTTAGTCTTTTAGTGCTCTTCAGCGTTGCCTATCTTCGGGCAACGCAAGGAGTTAGTCATTTAGTGCTCCTCGGCGTTGCCTATCTTCGGGCAATGCGAGGAGTTAGTTTTTGATGCGCATCTTACGAGATGCCCGACATTTGGTGCTCGTTGGCTTTGCCTATCTCTGGGCAATGCAAGGAGTATAAGTTTTGATGCTCCTCGACGTTTCCTATCTCTAGGAAATGCGAGGAGTTAGTCTTTTAGTGCTCCTCGACATTACTTATCTCCGGGCAATGCGAGGAGTTAGTTTTCTAGTGCTCCTCGACGTTGCCTATCTCCAGGCAATGTAGAGAGTTAATTTTTAAAGCGTGGCTTTTGATGCTCCTCGGCGTTTTCTATCTTCGAGAAATGCGAAGAGCTAGTATTTTAGTGCTCCTCGGCATTTTCTATCTCAGGGAAACATGAGGAGTTAGTCTTTTAGTGCTCCTCGGCATTGCCTATCTCCGAGCAACACAAGGAGTTAGTTTTTGATGCGCGGCTTACGAGATATGCGGCTTTTGGTAGTCCTCGGAGTTGCCAATCTTCGGGCAATGATGGAGTGTAAGTTTTGATACTCCTCGACGTTGCCCATCTCTGGTAAATGCGAGGAGTTAGTCTTTTAGTGCTCCTCGGTGTTGCCTATCTCCGGACAATGCGAGGAGTTAGTTTTCTAGTTCTCCTCGGTGCTGCCTATCTTCGGGCAACGTGAGGAGTTAGGTTTTGATGCATGGCTTACAAGATGCACGTCTTTTGTTGC
Source organism: Allium cepa (assembly GCA_030765085.1). Taxonomy (NCBI): domain Eukaryota; kingdom Viridiplantae; phylum Streptophyta; class Magnoliopsida; order Asparagales; family Amaryllidaceae; genus Allium; species Allium cepa. The sequence continues at coordinate 402,941,912 of CM060940.1, read as the reverse complement.
TCCTTGGCGTTTCCTATCTCCGCGTAACGCAAGGAGTGTAAGTTTTAATGCTCCTTGGCATTGCCTATCACCAGAAAACGTGAGGAGTCATTCTTTTAGTGATCCTTGCGTCGCCTATCTCCAGGTACCGCAAGAGTTAATTTTTGATATGCGGCTTACGAGATGCCGATCTTTTGGTGCTCCTTGGCAATGCCTATCTCTAAGCAATGCAAGAAGTGTAAATTTTGATGCTCCTTGGTGTTTCCTATCTCCAAAAAATGTGAGAAGTTAGTCTTTTAGTGCTCCTCAATGTTTCCTATCTCTAGGCAACTCGAGGAGTTCGTATTTGATGTATGGCTTACAAGATGTATGACTTTTGGTTCTCCTCGGAGTTGCCTATCCCTGAGCAATGAAAGAAGTGTAAGTTTTGATGCTCCTCGACGTTGTCTATCTTCTAAAAATGTGAGGATTTAGTCTTTTAGTGCTCCTCGGCGTTGGCTGTCACCGGGCAACTAAAGGAGTTAGTTTTTTAGTGCTCCTCGACGTTGCCTATCTCCGAGCAACGTGAGGAGTTTAAGTTCTGGGCCTTTCTGGTGCTAGAGGAGTGATACCAGTTCATAGAAGGTAAGAATCGATTTTCCCATCAATGCGGAGGTTTGATTTTGCTGGAACGTGGTTTTGTCATTTCTAAGAGACAATTAGTTTTTAGATCGGGTAGTCATGGCTTGGACGATCCTCTCATATTTCAAGAACATGTGCCTGGACAAACAAATATGATTTCCATGGCAGAGATCTACAACCGACCGCATGGACATGCTTATGAAGAAAGAGCTTATGGGAGTTCGGGGCAAGACTCTCAGTTTTTGGTCCAAACTGCCTCTAGAGAATTGGTCTTTAACTAGCATACGGTCTAAGAGGAAGAGGAATTGGTCACAAAGAGCTGTAAAATAGTAGTGGGAAAGAAGGGGGCAAGTATTATGCTGGTATTTCATTTTTTGCACTAGCTAGGTCATTAAGTTCACGGTTGTCAAAATGCCAGAATTTTTGATCATAATGGAACTGTGGTATGATTAGTCTTGGCCTTTCTTATGGGTATTCAAGTGTGTGCGGTGCCTCCCATGTCACAGGGCTATTGGCGTGCTTAAACTGTATCCATGGTCTCTCTACAACTCGTTTGGTTGCCCTCATTCCTGTAGGAGAAGTTCTTTCATGTTCTAAGTCTTGGCTTGATTCGAGTCAACCTTTGATTAACCACAAGGCCGGTTTAGTTTTGGCTTAGTTCCTTTGAGCGACTTGGAGGCTCTAGGGCTCTGCACTGTTTGTTTCATCGGTCATTTAATTACGCTGAGTGATTGATATGATTGTCGATTTATGGCCCTGGAGCATGGATTTATTGACTCTAGAGGGCTTTGGATTAGATGACTATTGATCTTGCAGTTCAACTTCACAGATATCAGTCGTACATAAATTTCACTGATCTACTGGTTCGCCCTTACGACTCTTTAGTTCATGAAAGACCTTCACGTTTATGAATGGTTTTTATTATCAGATGACCTCTGATCTACCAGTTTACCTTCACGACGCTTTAGTTCGTGAAAGACTCACATTTACGAAGGTATTTTCATGGTCAGATGTCCGGCGACCAGACGACCTTGGAATGATAATTTATCGATTCTGAGAGGAGTTTTAGGTCATGTGTTCGATGGCCCGGCTATCTTGAAGCAATGATTTATCAACTTCAAGAGGATTTTTTAGGATTCAACTCGAGGGAACACGGTTTTATCGGTTCTTGTAAACTAAGGTGTTAGATCTGTTTTTCAACGATCCTTTGGATAAGACTTTTCGACGCCACCAGCAACGTTAGTTCTCAGAAGGGGATTGAAATGACTCATCGAGGGCATAGAAGCATTTCTTTTGCTATGCTGTCTGCAATACCCCTAGTGTCCTGATACGGCTCATTTGGAAAAGGAGAGTAGACAGGGATGGATGAGAAGGCATCGCTTTAGATTGCTGTCCAATTCCTTTAAAGTGTTATTTTATAATCATGATTTCGTCTTATTTCATCAGTTAGTTAGGGCACTTTTCTGCTGGGTCACAGTAGCCTTTCTTGGACAGAAGGCCCCTGAGGTCCTATAGCTCCTTCACCGTTTGGTATGTTCTTTTGTACACTACCGGGTTTGCCTTCTTCTAATTGAACTACTTCTAGTATTTAGAACCAGTTTGCCTTCCTATAGAATTATTCTAGCGTAGTGGGTTGTTTCATCCATTAAAGATTCCTGAGGGCCTTGTAATAGACTGCATCCATCGCCCTCGCTTAATCCATATGCTAGCCATACCAGTAAAGAAGCAATTTCAAATCAATTTTATGACTGTATAAAAGGTATAGTTGGCCTGATAAAATTCTTTGGATATTCTGTATGTTGAAGGGCTTTGGTGAATGGGTTTCGATTAGGGAAGATGCTCTAATCGTTGTCAGATCGGTCCTTTTCAAGTTACGGTTGTTTATAATGTTTGAGAATGATACATGCATGATTGTCTACGCTTGAATGATTCGAAATGCCGATGATTGACATGTCACTTACGGTGGGGTCATGGATCAGTGACGATACCAAATTTTTTGAAACAAAGTGAGATCGGTCTGGGGTGATAACGAAGGCCCCTTAAGGTTGCATCCACGCTCGAATTATCGTCAAAAGAAGATGGATCGTCATTGATGGATCGGTGGTGTTTTACTTGGAGTTCGACCCAAGAAAATTTGCCATTTTCTTGGGGTCAACACATGGTTCACTTGGAGTTACAGAATTTGAAGTGCTGGGTTGATGACAAACGTTGCTTGGTGCTATTTTCCTGGTTTCTTAGAGAAACTTTTGGTTTTACCCCTGTCAAGCTATGGACCAAAATTTTCCAAGTTTACTTCGGGTCAAATGGGTGATTACCCGAGTTCGACTTCGAGCCAGGACTCCAGAATCTGCTTTAGGTCAAATAGGTGATTACTCATGTTCGACTTCGAGTCAACCCTTGAGCGAGTTTTTCAACAACCATTTTGATGATTTTTGATGATTTTTGACGATGACCATTCAAGATTCGACGATATAAGCTCCATGATGGGATTGGAAGCTAGTCATTTAGGAGTTGTCACAATATACTAGAGGAGTTTGGCATTGTAATTGATCTCGGTGTATCATATCTTCTTTGTCCCTCGGCCTCTACGAATACCATCTGAGTAGCAGTTCCTCATCCATTGCTTAGCACTGTGCTACGACACGGGTTTTAGAGCTTCTTTTAGCTTTTTGCACATTGGCATTTTTATCCCATTTATCTTCCTCAATTTTTTTTCATCTTTAAAGCTGGAGAGAGCCATCGTTATATCCTTCCGTGGGGTATTCACTCCCAAGTTCGGGTTTTTCGCCGGTGCATTTGCAGTAGGTGGAGTGTTAACGTTTTCTTCCATCATGATTCTTTGAGCTCCATTCATTACTTCCTTTCAATTATATCCCCTTCGAAAGACACTTCCAATAAGCTGATTCACCGGAGAAAAACATAGTGACCCAAACTAATTCAATGGGTCACAGCGATCCATAACTTATGGATCGTTGGCGATCCAAAATGTATGCTGGAAAGCGAGCCAACTCCTTACATCCTTCTCCCATCTTGTTCCATGTAGGTCGTTAGAAATCAGTGAAATGGAATGGATTGTTAACGATCCATAGCAAATCATACGGACCGCTAGCGATCTATATACTTGGAATATTATTGGACTTTGCTTTCTGGAGTTTATGGCAGTCTGGTGAAAAGGTATGGATCACTAGCGATCCATGTACTTAGTTAATTTCTTAGCTTTGCCTTTCGGATCGCGTCTATTATCTCATGTTGATGTTTTCGATCTGATTTAATAGCTTGTTGATTTATTTTAATGATGATCCATACGCTCGTTGCATTGGACTGCTGTTGGATCATGATGCAAAGGGATTGGAGGACCCACAAGCTAACCATATGGATCGTTGGCGTTCCGTAGGAGATGGATTGCTAGCGAGCGGTCACCTTAGCATGTGTTTGCTTGCTTTTTCTCCGATCCTTCTTGGTTGGTTCTTCTATTCTTAACAGCAAACCTTCTAAGCAGAGATTGAGGATCTAACTTCTGGACCTATGGGATCCAATATAGATAGCTAAATCTGAACCCTATGTTTAATTCTCAGTGAAAACACCAAAATATTAACCCAAAAAATGGACCAACACCCTGGTTTGATTTTGAAAGCACCTGCCTTGTTCTACAAGAGTAATATCACAGACAACAGATATAGAAAAGGATAGTAAAAGAAAGAAGACAGAGAATTTTTATAGTTGTTCGGCTGTTAATGAAGCCTTCGTCCACTTTATATCTTTATTATGGACTGATTGCTATTACAAGAAGTGTTTGATTACAAGGCTTTGATTATCTTTAGGTAGATTGAATCCCTGGAATTGGAATCCAATGGAGAATTATAGTGAACTCCTTTGGAGATTGTTGTGAGGGAGGTAGAGAGTGAAGAATAATTTCAGCAGAGCTTCAGCAACCAATCCGATGAAGATCCTCTTTATGTTGCAGGTAGGATGGTATTTATAGAGATCAGAAGACTTCTGGGTCTGCCCAGTTCATCGACTTCTCGTAGATGGATGTATAATGACCTAGGAGGATTTAGCACGTGATTCGAGCTAAAAAAATGGGTCGCTAGCAACCCATAGAGTTGGTTCGCGTCACGAGCTAAGGACTTAGCTCCTTGGGCACTGCCTTGCTTGGTCAGCTTATTGTTGGCTTATCGATAACTCGTGAAGAAGCATGGGTCGCTAGCGACCCATGATGTATGGGTTGCTAGCGACCCATACACTTAGTATATTTTTAGCATGTTTCTTCCTTCATTATCCTCTTCCATTTAGTAGAGCGACCTTCCACTTTGCATGGGTCGCCAGAGATCCATTGGGAATGGGTTGCTGGTGATCCAGACTCTTTGATGCTTTTTAGGGTCAGGATTTTGGGATGTCTCCATGGTCTTGTATCCTTGTTGCTTCAGCAATCTGGTTGCACATTGTTCCATTTTGATGGTAGTTCACTAGCTGTTTGCACTCAAAAGCTGATTAGGCTATAAGAATGTAGGTTCCTTGGTTTAGTCGATCTCCGTTGTTGCCTCGGTAATATTGCTTGGATATCATTCACTCCTTGCCTTATCCTTTCTGGTTAGGTTATAAGCCATCCTGATGTTACGAGATTGTTTTGCTTCCTAGTGGGTCTTGCTGGGTTAAAAACCCGGATAACACTCATAGCTAAGGTGGTGTGGGGTAGTGGTTGTTGATTTTGGAAGAGAAGTGAGGAGTTTGGACTAGTTTTTAAGTGGATTGATATTATAAACTAGTATATATAATTTTCTTCTTTTATTTATGGTATTTTTTCTAACTTTAGTTTGTTTATTTTTTTATGAATAAGAAGCCATTGGAGAGCTCTTAGAAGCTTGAAAAAGAAGAGAAAGAAGAAGCGAAATAGTATTAGGAATTTGTGAGAAAGAGGGATGATATTTATAGGAAAAAACTTAGGATAAAATATTGAATTGTACAATTACCTAAATGCACCTAGTCCATGCACCCTCTAGCCCCTAGCGCATGACTTCCCTCCCCCAAAATCCATGTGATGTTGATGTGAGGTGATGGTGTGGTGTTGTGAAGTGATGGTTACTTTATGGTTACTTAAAGGCTAAGCTTTTGAATTATTTAAACATTTTTGTTATATATATTTATATGTATTCATGTATATATGTGCACATTATCATATGCATGTAACATATATATATATATATATGTATGTATGTATGTATGTATGTATATATAGGTGCAAAACACTTTGAATGTCTTTGAACAACTTGCATTTGTTAAATCGTTGAAATCCAAAGAACCGATTATCGGTCACATTTTCATTTGTTTATTAACGTACATATATTTGTAAACAAAATTCAAAAATAAATTTCTTACCATTTTAAACAATTTAAAATGATCACATTTGAATTATAAAAGCATCTAAATTAATAGTAAAAATTATTAACAAAAATTGCCATTATATCAATGAAGCGATATCGATTTTTTCTTATATTTCCAAATTAAATATATATCTTTATAAAACTATTATAAATGGTTTATTATCACTTTATAACTATTCAAAATTGATTATCATCACTTAAAAATAATTATTTGGATAATTAAAAAAATCATTAAGTCTCAATTTAAATTCGTAAATCATTTATTTAAATTCAATGCTATCTTATGGATATAAATTTCAAGGAAAATATTTTATCCAAATATTTAGAACAATATTTATTCAAAATAAGCTTACTATTACTTATTATCACTTAAAAAAATATTATCCTTTCATTTACTAATGTTTTAAAAATAAATAAAATTTATCAGAGTGATAAATTGGTGGTTCATTATAGACTCCCCACCTTAAAAGAATTTCGTCCTCGAAATTATCCAAACCCAAAGGTTTGCCCAAATTTTTTTTAAACTTACACTCGTATGATGTGTATAGATCACTTGCATGCAATATCTGATTTAATCTTTTATTCGAATCTACAACTTTACTTTCGAGCCAGTATTGATCCCCCGATCTTTTAGTGCAGATTCTGACCAGGCTTTTCGATCATAATTTTAGTTTTCCATGCATAGCTCTCAACTATGATAGAAAACTCAAACATCCAACCAAAAATCCTCACAAGGTCCGTCATCAAGAATCGAGCGCTAAATCCCCTTTTTGATCGGTGTAAACACTTCCAAGTTCCATACTCGAATCTTATATCTATTTATGCAGCGAATTAATCCAAATACTTCATATGTATTTAATAATATTTTCAAAATACCTATGAAAATACTTCCATAAAAAATTTAATTCAACTTTTATAAAGATACTTCTTTACACATAACCATTTATATTTTTACTTCCAAATATTTCAACTTAAAGAAAACATTTCTTTTCAAAAGATAAATATCTATTTACTACAACACATCTCTAAACAAATCTTAGTGTTTTCTGAAAAACTCATTTTCAAAATAATTCATTAAATTTATAAATCATCATAAACTTCCTTTAGCCAATATCAAATGTGACAACACTCCTTATTAATTAAAACTTCCTATATCAATTAACACTCCTTATTAATTAAAACTTCCTTCATATATATTCTCTTTATACCAGTTTTAGTACTTAAAAATTATTTATATACTTATTCAAATGTTATAAGTATATTTAATAATTTTCTTTCTTCTTACATTTAAAATATAATCAAAGAGATTAAAACAATTACTACCAAAACATTATTATAATGAAATTCTCTTTTTATAACAAGTTAATTTTAATATTTTCTATCTTTATATAAAAGATTCCAATATTTTTTATTATCTTTAAAATCCCATTATTTAAAGATTTAAATTAACCCATAAGATTTCTTCTAAAGTGTCATTCAAGGTTTAAAAACAAATGTTGTTAAAACATCGTTTACTACAAACCAAAATTAATCATTAATAACTTTGAACATTTATTTTAAAGATACGTACTAATGAGAAATTAGGACAACATCATATTATAAATTTTCACATGCTTACATTATTTTAAAAACTCCGAGGCTTTGGTCCATAAAGAAAAATTCCCCTTCCCTTCCTTAAAGCCATTAAAATTCAAAGCACCCCTTTAAAATAAACATCCCCTCCATACTTATACATACTATAATTATACTCAACTCCTCATAATCTATTCATGTTCTTCCGAGTCCGAAGATAATGGTGGATTCCAACATCCCAGATCAACCATCACTTCACCTTCTCCTTCTTCATCGCTATCCAGTTCGTCGTCAGCCTCATTGTCGTCTTCTTTCAGTATCTCTCCCATTACCTAGGGTAACCATGGCTGTGTCCACAAGACAGGTTCCATGTCGACTGGTATTCCAGGAATGACTCCTCCTTCTTCCAACTCCTCCAAGCCTTGCACGTTTTCCTCGTAAGAGTTCTTAAATTCTTTGACCCTGTCCTCCTCTTCTTCTTCCGTTGCTTCCTTTTCTTATCAAGTTCCAAAATGGAGCTAGTGGAATCTGCTATCTAATTTTTCTCCGAGGCCTGCCTGGGTTCATCGTCACTAGAGATCATAATTACTTCTGGAGCTGGGGATAGTATAAGCATTCTGTCCACAGTGTATCCCTCTTCACCCCTTCGAGTGTATGTTGCATATTCTCCTTCTACTGGAAACCCACCATTGCTAGGAAAATATTCTAGTTGCTTCTCCTCGATGCTAATGAGAACAATGAGGTTATCCTTCTTGCCCCGGTTTGCTCTAGAAGACTCCCCCTTCACGTAACTTCCCCTATATGTTTCTACAAGGCAAATAATTATTCTTTTAGATACAATTAGTAGGTAATTACTAGCGTATTCTTAGATAGAGAGGTTTCGTCAATACTCAGAAAATGTTTCGAGATTTATATCTAAAGCTGGCTTTTAAGATTGTTTGTATGAAATGTTTATCATTTCAAAAAGTCTTTGAAAATTTCTACCAAATATTCTTTTCTTTTCAAATATTTATATTAGGTAAAAATGATTTCATAAAAAACCAAATTCATTGGTTTGTTTTATTAACTAATACACGCTCATATATAATACCCAAAATCATTCTAGGGTGTTATTAACCCTATCTCTAACGAGTTACTCATCTTAGGGTAACCCTATCTCTGATGAGTCTTTTACCATTATCAGGCTTAGGTATTCGCTCAACGTAAGCTTCGACACCATGATGTGAGGACCCGTTTCTTCAACTCTCGAAAATCGACACTAATACATCGTTAGTATTCATGTGCCGTAAAACCAGTGTTGGAGAAGCGGATTCTCAAAAACAAAGAAAAATAAAGAAAGAATGAAATCTTATATATATATTATTTCAATAAAATCTTTACAGTTGAAATTAAAATACATTTATCAGAGTTAATATCATAGACAATTATAAAATCATGTCCTTACAAATGCGGAATACTATATTACGAGAGTATGGTGGAAATAGACAAAAATATTCAGTTAAATCTTCTTACTCCATGCTTCGAGCTCCATCTAGATACCTTCTAAACTAAAACAGACTACTAGGCTGCCCGGGAAAATTAGGGCACCCGGAGTTTATGGGAAAGGAAAAATAAACCCCGGATCAGTCATGAGACTGGTGTGAGAACTCAAAACGACATGTTTTGAAAATAAAACGGTATCTCATAAGACCACGCTACACATAAACACTGAACGGATTTTACCTTAGATAACCAAATCATTAATACGTAAAATCACTGGGTATTATTTTTAATGACATATCTTTACAAACATTTAGAAGTAAACTTATTAATCTTAGCCGAAATTGTTGCCATTATTAAATTATAGCATACTAGGCTCTAGAAATAAAATGGAAAGCACTTATTGAAGAATGGATTCCATACAAATGTCCAGGTGAAGGGACTAGCTTTCGGCAGTACATCTCTTGAGGAATGTATCGAGGTCAACAGAACATCTGCACCTCTTCCAATACAAGATCGGCCTACCTATCTCACTACACAGTGCCAAAGATGTCATCATCCCAATTGTTACCGACCTATCCAAGAGCTCACTTTTCATACACCATAATAATTCAAAACCAAATGTCATAGCGGGTAGAAATATATCTATAAGGGTTGATCGTGCACTAATGGTTGCGAACCACATAGCTTTGCTACATTACCCTGTTTTGACCATTTCCAGGTATGAGGCTTGAGGTATTGATTACCTTTTACTTTGCATATTTCACTTTGGATGCCACATTGCAATTCCATCGATCACTATTGATTTCCATGAACATATAACCTTCGAGCTCATACGTCTTAGAGAAGGGTGTTAAGCTAAGAGAAGTTACCTTCTCCGCCAACAAACAGATGTATATTTATAAAAGCAAATGACGAAATCTCAAGAATGCAGTGTCAGACATCTGTCCGTACAAATTCGTTCTGGGACCGAATGAAATCGAAGGCACTCCTCATACTACCATTAGAAGCAAGTAGTCCTTGCAATCCAAAGAGTTTCGGAAATGAAGGGACCACTACTACTTTAGTATTTGGGAGCTAACCAGAATTATCAACAAGTAGTCCTTTCATCCCAAAAATCTTCCATCTTCATCCTTCATTTTCTTTATCAAGTCTTCATTTTTCGACTGCATACGTTGGTTTGAATGGTCTTCGGATAAGAATCACTCAAATCCAACCCTGGTTTCTCCGAACCAATCATATATAAAAGAGGTTCTACAAATAGAGAATAGCTCTTTAATTGACTAAGTTCTTTTTATCAAAATCTCTCTTGGGGATATATTTCTCAAAACATTTTTTCCAGTATATACGAAATTATTAAACCTTTTTTTATTGATTCCTCGATTACAAAAAAAACCTCTTTAAACTTGATATAAGTCAAAATCATTTCATTTTTCACTTAGGAAAACATTTCCAAAATCATTTCATTTAAATTTTTAACAAAGATTTATTAATCCAAAGCTCATAATTTTTATCGAGTTAAACCCATGTTATCTAGGATGTTAATCCCAAATCGAGTAAATATTCAGTGAGTAGAATCTATAGAAATCATCTAATTCTTTTCAATATCAATTCCCGTATTCAATAAATAATATGGGTGGAATAACAGCGAAATCACCTTTTAAATTGCACGAATAGTACGAGTTCCTTCTTTGGGATTTAACATCAAGTGTAAGAAGATCATGTCTATATAATCAAGTGGTATTTAATTTAAATTTGGAAAATTTAATCTTTTTATACTTAACTCATTTTCGACATTTCGACCTTATCTATCCCTCGCCAAGGGAAGAGGCCAAGTGAGCCAGGGCATGGTTTCTCTTGAACATCTCATTATTTTAAGCACCATACAACCAGATCTTACGAATAGAAAAATCCAATCTACTCGTCGGCTTTTAGAGCCAAGATTTAACCACTTATTTATAATAGCTTTTCTTTAAAGATATATTTAAACTTTCTTAAATAAGTTATTAAAACCTCAAATAATTATTAAAACACTTAATTATCCATTTGAAAACATTAATAAAATATTTAGAAAAGAATTGTTAAGTTTAAAACTATATTTAAAACTTTATGAAAAATTGCTGGAGACAAGTGCTATGGAAAGTGCTTTTTAAGCTATATTGATCAAAACGACTTTTTATTATTTAAAATTCATTTTTATTACTCAAATCACTTTAAAAATATTTATAAGATTTATTCCCCATTTTTAAACAATTTTAAAACATCATTTTCTAAGAAATTCAGTTTTGGATCCCGAATTGCAAAACTGCGATTTTTCAAAAAGCTTGTTTTACTCATATCTCAAAATCTACTTATCGAAATCTCAATTTTATTTCTTCATTGGAAAACTATAGACATAGTAGTTTGGAAAATTCTTATCTCAAAGAATTCCATGCTATATTCCTTCTTTTACACTTGTTTGGCTTTTATGGCACGAAATCGCGAACTACCGTTACGCGACGTGCCTATTTTTGACTAAATTTTTAATTCCCATTCAGATTTCACCAAAACACTTTTAAGTTCTTATAAAAAATTTCGACTCATTTTAAATCATTTTAACGAGGTTTAACATTCCATATATACCATTTCATAAATTCAAGAAAAGTGATTTCCTTTGTGTTTATTGACGTGTATTTCCGTGACTTCCATATATATTCAACAGTCATATTTAAAAAACCATACTTGATGATCAAAGCATATTAAACATCCATTGCAAACATCATATCATCAACCAAAATATAATACAATAGTTTAGGAGTTCTCACTTTCATTTTCTCTTCGAGTTAAAAGAAAATTGGCTATAGCTCCGCTATGATAATGAAACCAAGCCTACGACCCAAGGAGGAGCTTGGCCTAGCCTTGATGGAGATGGTGCTCATGTCCATGGTAGTGTGGGATAGTGGTTGTTGATTTTGAAAAAGAAGTAGAGGAGTTTCGGACTAGTTTTGAAGTGGATTGACATTATAAATTATTACATATGTTTTTCTTCTTTTATTTGTGGTATTTTTTCTAACTTTTATTTTTTTTATGAATAAGAAATCATTAGAAAGCTCTTAGAAATCTTGATGAAGAAGAGAAAGAAGAAGTGAAATCTTATTAGGAATTTGTGAGAAAGAGGGGTGGTATTTATAGGAAAAACCTTAGGATAAAATATTAAATTGTATAATTACCTAAATGCCCCTAGCCCATACCCCCTTGCCCTAGCGCATGACTTTCCTCCCCCAAACCCATGTGATGGTTCATGTGAGGTGATGGTGTAGTGTTGTGAAGTGATGATTACTTTATGGTTACTTAAAGGTTAAGCTTTTGAATTATTTAATAATTTTTGTGATATGTGTGTGTGTGTGTGTGTGTGTGTTCATGTATATATGTGCATATTGTCATATGCATGTAACATATATATGTATGTACATATAGGTGCAAAACACTTTGAACGTCTCCGAACAACTTTCGTTTATTAAATCGTTGAAATCCAAAGAACCGATTGTCGGTCACATTTTCATTCATTTATTAACGTACATATATTTGTAAACAAAATCAAAAAATAAATTTCTTATCATTTTAAACAAAATAAAATGATCACATTCAAATTATTAAAGCATCTGAATTAATATTGAAAATTGTTAACAAAAATTACTACCAATGAAGCGATATCGATTTTTTCTTATATTTCCAAATTAAATATATATCTTTATAAAACAACTATAAATGGTTTATTATCACTTTATAACTATTCAAAATGAATTATCATTATATAAAAATAATTATTTGGATAATTAGATAATTATTAATCATTAATTCTCAGTTTAAATTCAGAAATCAATTATTAAATTCAATGCTATCTTAAAGATATAAATTTCGAGGAAAATATTTTATTTAAATATTTATTCGAAATATGATTATGTTACTTATTATCACTTGAAACAATATTATCCTTTTATTTTCATAAATTTAAAAATAATTACAATTTACCAGAGTGATAAATTGGCGGGTCGTTACATATACTCTATAACTAGAGGAAGTATATGTTAAAAATTTCTTGAAAATTGAACAAGTTTTATAATATTATTAAAATTAGTACAAATTTCATGATCATTTCCATCACTATCATCCTTCTTGCAATACATACACCAAAATTTAATATAGTGTGCAAAAGTTGGTATTTCAAAATATAAGAAAATATATATTTGTGTGATTTATATAATTCTATTCCAAATTATTAACTCTCATTTAAAAGTCCTCATCGTTATGCATGGCTGAATAATTTTAATCTTTAGATATGTGCTTTCATTCTCATTATAACTCCTCATGGTTATGGATGGATGGAACACTTATAAAAGAGGGGGATAAATATACAAGTAGTTTCTAATCTCATTTAAAGGTCCTAATTGTTATACATGGTTAGAAAAATGCTCGATGCTTTTTAAGTAATTATTAACCTCAGTTAAAAAATCCTAATAGTTATGCATAATTGAAAGTGCTTAGTAATCTTTTTGTATAATATTTCAAAAAAAAATTGAAAAAAAAAAATCTTTATTAAAATTACCATGCTACTGTCACTGTATAAAATTCCGGTAAACCATAAGTCAATCATCACTCTAATGTGGAATTTGTGTCTAGTTAGTACAATATTATGGTTTTTGTTTGATTGATTGAAATTTTCAATATATACTTATTCCTATACGGTTTATAGTTTCAATCAAAATTCATCACTATATAAATTATATTTATTTCTTGATGATAATAAAAGTGAGAGAGAGGTTAAGATTTTGGTAGTTGAGTAGCAACCTTATTGATATTTAAGAGTTGGTTTTATTTTTCAGCGGATGTTTTAGTTTTTGCAATTATTTTTAACATCATTTTTCCTTTGTCATTTAGGATTTTTTTTAATTCCATGCATCTGCGTAGGGGGAGTCTAGTTGTATGGGGAGTATTTAAATAGATGTAATTGAACACGACACATCAAACACATTTCTTCAATGCAAAATCTTAATATATGTTTTTATCATCAAAAGAGGAAGATTATGGAATAAAATAGTTTATGATTTTTTATCGATGATAATAAACATACATACATGCATACACCCGCAAACACATAGATATAATGTGTTTGTTGAAGTATTATTACATCACTACAGATAGAAATAAACAAACGAAATTTTATTTCAACATATATTTTATTTCAATGCAATTTTAATAACATACAATTACAATAAGAGCTTCCACAATATTTCATATAAAACGATATTTTACACTCTTATATACAACACACTTTCAAATACAACAATCACCCCTAACCTCACTCAAGCAAATTTGATTTGTTATCCTCTTATTTCAATTGTTTTTCTTTATTCATCTGCTTTGCCTATCAAATAACAACAACAAAAAACAAAAAAATAGATTGAAATTGCAAATATATAAATATTTGAACTCGACATTGCCTCAGTTTATTAGTTTTTTTTCTTTTCATATTTTGAAATAGGAATCATAAATGTAATGATCTGCCTTTCTTACATCTAAAGACGACACTTATAACATCCACGGTACTCATGTGTTGATCATTAAGTATCCAAAAGACAAGTCATTAGGGTTGAAAAGAATGAAAGATTGAACATATAAGAAGAAGAAAAACAATCATAGAATCTCATAAATCAACGGAATAACATATATTAATCAACATAATAATTTACAAAGTGATTTCAAAAATGATACATTAGAGTCATGCTAATATAAATTCTAACCTAAAACAGTTATAACTGCATGTCCTTACCTAACAGATACAATGTAACATAATACAGCAGAAACAATATAATAACTAACCATCGATGAAGCTTCTTGCTCCAGGCTCCTCCAAAATGCATCCATGAAAACCTGAACTACTTAGGTGACCATAAAAATAAATTTGAGTACCTAAGATTTTTAGAGAAAGAAAATAAAACTCCAACTCAAACAAGTGTCTAGTGTGAGTAAACTCAAACGACTAAATTATTATATTTAAAACCCTTTTAAAATTAAAGGTATCTCGTAAGACCAAGTGGCACATAAACACGGACGGATTTTTACCTTATGATAACCAAAATACTTTTTATAGAAAATCTAGTTATATCATAATAATTTCTAGAGTACAAATACTTATTATCATAGCTGAAATTGTTACATTAATTAAATTCTAGCATACTAGGATCTACAATCCAAACCACAAAAGAACGTATTAGAGATTGGATTCCATACTATGACAATGTAAGGAACTACCTTTCGATGGTACATCTCTAGATAAAATACACCGAGGTCTGACAAGAATATCTTGTACCCCTGCCATACAGGACTGGCCTAATACTTGACTAGTAGCACCGAATATGATCATCCAACTTTGGGCCCCTAAGCATACATAGTAGATAGAAATCGATCTAGATTTTGGAAGGACCATACCTAGATGGGAGCGTCCTATTTGGCACTGTTGCATGCCCAATTTTTGTCATATTCCCATGGATGAGGTTTGAGGCCACGTTTTACCTTTATTTAGCACTTTCCACTTGGAATGCTACACTACCCTCCAGGCATCAATGCAATTCTAGTATTCATCCACATGGGTTCATTTTAGGACTGAACGAACCGAAGACACTACCTCTACTGCATCCATTTTGGAATCAATTTGTAGAAAGTAGCCCTTGCACTTCAAAAGTTCATCTTCGATTCCATATTCTTCAAGATGTCTTCAGTTCGAAACGCTTGAGTTGGATCAAAGTGGTTTTCGTATAACATATCCGATCCCGGTCTCTTCGAAACAACTTTTTCCGGTAAATTCAACCTATGAGAGCAAAGTTCTCCTCCTAACCATTTGTGGATGGATTTCCTTATCATTTACCCTAGAGGAACAAAACAAGATTTGTATGTATAGTACAACATCATTTGGGGATGACTGTGCCATATAACTCACGAGTTTTCCCTATATATTTCCAAAGTTACGTTATGGACTAGATTTGATAGTTATTTATTTAACTATCAAATAAACAATCATTCGACATTAATTTAATTCCACGTGGGGTCCACTAAGCCTTTATTATTTAATCTTTCATTAATTAAAATCACTTTATAAACATTCGATTAAAAGATCTTTTACAATACACAATTCCCAAAACCCCTTCCATCCCTTTTATACTTGAAAAACATTTATATACTTAGCTCAATGATATAAGTATAATACCAAACTTTATAAGAGATTTCCTCTCTTCATATTCCATATTAAATAACTAAACAAATTCCATTTGAAAACATTTCTTCCTTTAAAACCAATCCACTTATCCTTCATAAAAAGTTTCCTTTCTTAAAATTTCACTTTATAATTAAAAACTCTTTTACAATTTATAAAATCATTTATAAATACTTTTCCTATTTTTAAGATGCTTTTAAAAAAACTTTCTTAAAGAATGATCCTTTACAAACGTCATTTCCAAAACTTCTTTTAAAAATTGTGACGACCCAGAAATTTTAGATATTTGAAATTGGAATATTTGATGTTTAACTTGAATTTCAAATATCACTATTTATTTAGCAATTAAATTATTGAATTTAATAATTGAAAATTAGTTAAAATAGTGAATCTTGGTTTTTAAGTTGGTAAAAAATATTTCAAAGGGCTTCGAAAATTTATAATTATAATACTGGAGACAATAAAAGCTTAAATTGGAATTTGAAAGTATTTTGTTCAGTTTTAAAAATATATAGATTAAATTGACATTTAAAACTAGCCTTCCGAGGCACAATCTCGGAATTCTACGAAACCAGTTCCATTGGATTCTTAATAGTGTATTATTATCAGATTTCAATTTTCGTAGCGATTGGAGTTATCGTATGGTCGTATGGTAGATAAACGCGCTGAAATCTATATCGAAAATTTAATAAATAACTGGATCCAAAAAGCTATCTTCTCCATATGATCGAGTTAGGACTCGAAACCTTTTCCATCATGTTTGTAATAGTGGTATAACATTATAAATGCTTGGCAGCACGCCTCGATAGGAGGCTGAGAGTTTGAGTTGCGAATTCAAGATATATTTGAATTTAAGTTCAAAAAAGTAAATAATATAATTACTTTGCAACATTGTTGCAAGCACAGACACGTAAAGAAAATTTAAGAACACGTGTTCACCGGGATAACATGCGTTCATCTTCATTCTCAAAATATAAAACCCAACTCAAAACAAAATGGCCGATTCTTTTTCTATTTCCTTCTT
This sequence comes from Allium cepa, assembly GCA_030765085.1. Taxonomy (NCBI): domain Eukaryota; kingdom Viridiplantae; phylum Streptophyta; class Magnoliopsida; order Asparagales; family Amaryllidaceae; genus Allium; species Allium cepa. Next base: position 402,924,607 of record CM060940.1, on the reverse strand, counting down.
CAAACTCGATTCAATTCATAACAGTTTAATAAATAAAAAGTGAGATCGCAAACCCTTTCTCTTCTGGAATGATGGCCGCTCTCTTTTCAATCGTCAGCCTCGTTCTAAAAAGTGGGGAAACAATTAAATCGATTCTCACCTTCTCGATCAAGGAGGCACGTTCGTGCAAAGATGAGAGCAGCGTCGAGACGTGCACTGGTTGTGAGTTAGGGCAGTTGGATCTTTTGATTTAGGAGGCATGTGTTCGAATAGACGGTTGTTGACGCGACGAGGCGGTGGTCGATGTGCGCGAGGGTGGTCGAGCTCGCAAATTTGGATGGTGACGATAGAGGTGGTTCGCCGCCTGTGGCACTCGCGACCGGGACGCGACCGGTTCATGTGGTAAATCGCGAGCGAAGGCAGTAGCTTGCCTGAGGTGGTAGTTGCGATAATAGCATTAAGGTATTATTTTAATTTGAATTTCTGAATTTGGGATTGTTGATCTAATTAGAAGTTTATAATGGAATTTTATACCGTTTCCTTTTCTGTAATGCTTGGGTTATTTTCAAGAATATATATAAATATAAATGCATAAAGTCACATACATATTTATTTTAAATATATATATATATATAAGGAGAAATATACGTATATATATAGAGAGGCAGGGTTTTGAAAATGGAAATTTAAAAGTCGAGACGTTCTGTATAAAACTAGATTTATAAAAATATATATAGATTATTTTTAATATATATATATATGAAGTTTTAAAAGTATATATATACATGTACACACATTTTAGAAGTTCTGGTTTATTTTAAAATAATGGATTATAGTGACTTACTTGTTTTATCAACTTATTTAGTTACTAAAGATTATTTAAAGGAAAGATTAGTTTAAAGTTTAATTATAAGTTTAAATTAAATTTATTAAATGTAATTAATTGTTTGATCAATTAAAGTATTAATAAACTGTATAAATATTTATACAAGGGCAAAATCTGAAAGGAAGCAAACCAGATTGGAAATGAGTTGCATGCAAAATCAAGGGTGAGTTAATCTCACTCATTGGGATTTTCTTTCTAAATTTAAATAGTCTAATTTAAATTATTGGTTGAATAATTGAATTGACTGGATGTGATATATAGTGATTGATTCTCGCATTATATAGCGGATGAGACCCTATGCGCCCCGCATAATAGCGGATGACCACATATACCACGATATTCCACCTTGAAGTGTGATTGGTATTTTATATTGTGCCAACATCTACGGATGCAGAAAAATAGGTTGAAGGGATCCAACAGGATTCCTTAAAACGTTGAATTTATTTTATATTCGACGATGTGATTTATGTGATAATCTATGATGATTATATTGATTATATTGGGAATTGGAATTATTGAATGCTATGGCTTGGTTGAATATATATTGGACTTTGAGAGAATGAAACATATATAAGTTTGGATTTTAAAGGGAAATTTTTAAGCAAAATACTATAGTGAAATTACGTAAATTAATTGAATTTGGAAAAAATATAAAGCTTTGATTTTTTTTAAATTCTATTAAATAAATTCTGAGTATGGAAATGAAGATAGAGATTTCAAATAAATGAAAATAAAAGGTTTTGGAGACTTAGTATTGTCTAAAATTTGAAGGATTTTATTTTCAAAAAAAATAAGTTTAGATTTAAAATGTTTGGGAAGAAATAGAAAGGGGAGAATTTTGAATGAATTATGAAGTGGAAATTTCAGTTTAAAATAAGATTTTAAATCCTAAATGTAGAAGTGGATATGGGATTATTGGATTTGAAATAAATTTGGGTAAGTAAGGTAATTTATTTTAAAATGGAGTTAGTTTTTGAAAATCGATTTGAAAACTGATTAAGTGCTTGAAACAGGGATTAAAGGAGAATGAGATTATGGATTTATAATCGGGGTTTATAAATAGAGAGAAATATTTATCATAGGATAATTTGGAAGAAAAATTCAGGATGGAAATTTATAAGGTAAGTGTGATTTGTTAAAAATAAATAGTGGTCTATTTTTAAAGATGTGGAAAGGAAAGTATATTTCCTTGAAACGTCGACTATATTTTCAAAGAAAGATTTTCCAATATAAGATAGAGGTTATAAAGTGGTTTTAAAAGAATGTTTTATAGAAATTTTATTAGGTTAATTTGTTTCAGATTTTTAAAGTAAATATTTATTTAAATTAATTTTAGAAGAAATTATTTTAAAGGTTTAACTAGTATTATGATTTGACAGATAATTATCTATTATTTATGCCTTATAGGATAACTTTTAATTTAAAATTTGTTTTGGAGTAAGTTTTACATGAAAATTATTACTAAATTTCATAACTAGTATTTTAAATAAAGTGTTTTAAATATTTTTACTTTAAATGTTTTAAAGTGTATTTAAATTATTTTTAAATCTAAGTATTAAGACTTGGTGATTTCAGAGGAAATAATACAATTGAGTGGAATTTATTCCACGAGGGAAAAAGTAATTTGAAAACTATTTTCAAAAGGGGTTGAAGTGTAGAAAATATCTTGCAAAGATATTTTGAAAAATAAATAATTTGGAAAAATTATTAAGGCTGATAATTGTTTGTGGATGTTATATGATAGTTAAATAACCGACTATCAATATTGGCCAATGAGCTGATCGTTTCGAACAGACCGGGATCGGAATTAATTTCTCAAAAACCACTTCAATCCGGTTTGAACGTTTTCGTGAGGAAGACAAGAGCTTGGAGTGGAAGATGGAACAATGAAGTGCAAGGGCTTATCGCTACTAATCCTAAGGGTGATTCCAAAATGGATGTTGTAGGAGCATTGCCTTCGGTTTCGTTTGGACCCGAAACCGACTTGTATTTACGAATGATATCAGAACATCGTCAGGTGGACGGTGAGCATTCTAAGTGAATGTGTGCTAAAAAGGCAATGCATAGCCTCGAGCCTCATCAACCAAGAATGGCTAAAATAGGGGAGGTGCATGCAAGGCTATGTGCCTAGCAACCAATTAGGGTAAGGTCATCCCTATCTAGATGTGCCTTTTTTCGGCTGTGTGGACAGTTGCTGATCCCAACCGCGGGGTGATCTTATTCGGACTATCCAGTAAGGGGTAGCTTCAGTCTTGTTTAGCAGCGGATCAGGGTGGATCCTCGGTACGGTGATCTAGAACACGTACCGTGATGGGCGGTACCCCAGTAGCCCTACCATTGAAGGAAATCCATTCTCTCTACGTGCCCTTTATGGTTTTAATTACAGAACCTAGTACTGCTGGAATTTAATAATGGTAACAATTTCAGCTATTTGAATAAGTATTTATACTTAGACACTGTTATAATATCATAGGATTTTGATAAGAAATGTTTTGGTTATCGTAAGGTAAAAACCCGACATGTTTATTTATGACGTGGTATTACAAGATACCATTGACTTTAAAGGATTTTGAAACTTTAATAATCCAATTGAGTGTGTTTTCTCACTCTGGTTTTCCAGACTAACTCGGGTGTTATTTAACTATAATGCTCGGGTCAGACCGAGTATTATAGAATACAGAAAAGGATGCTGTGGAACACAAGAGATGAGTTGGATGGCGAGACGTATCACACGTATTTGATGTATATTCTGCTGTGTAGTCAGTTTTATGAGGACAAGTTAATAAAACTACCTATTATAGATTTTGTTGTACTCTGATGATGTAATGTATAAAACAGATATAGTTCTTTTGTACAAAGATCAAACATTTATCTATTATATTTTATTCCATTGCATTTGTGAGATTCTGATATTGGTTTCCATTTCTTCTACCTCCTTCTTCTTTAACCCTAATGGTCCGATTTTCTGCCATTCGATTGTTCGGCATTTGATACAGTGGACGTATTAATGTCGATTTTCAGGCGTCGAAAAATTGGGTCGTTACAGTTGGTAACAGAGCTGAACATTAAGCGAGAACCTTGGCTCTGGTGGGAATTCCTCATAGAAATAGAGTCCGTAGTACTCTAGAATGAGTTTGAGTGTATTAATAGATATGAGCGTGTAAATATTAATGAATATAAAAATTGTTTCTATATTGTGTTGACTTATCGGTTGAGTGTTTATGGATTCTAGTCGATATGTGGGACGTCATGTCAGCTATAAGGGTTTCCAAACTCTTAAACAAGATAAACCGACACAATATTGTTTTAAATAGGGTAAATGAAATAATTTTACCCAAATTATTTTTGTATATAAAAAGAAATAATTTTTCGTAAATTATTATAGCTATTTATGGTTGCTTGGTTGTTAGAAAATTATAATATAAAATTATATCATTGTTGTGTGGAAATTGAACAAGAAATTATGGTAATAGCCTAAGGATAAGGAAATAAATTCATTAATAGAATGAAATTTGAAATGTGAATTAATAATGGGATTGAAGTTTGAAATTTGTGAAATTTAATTTCCTTTGAGTTGAAAATGATTTTCAAAGGTCTTGGAGAAATAATGGTGATATTATTTGGGGAATATTTCTAAATTGGATTTGAAATCTAGTAAGATTTGGAATTTAAAAATAACTGGAAAGGTTTAAAGAGATAAAAGCACTAAACTCTTTTCGGTCACTAGAAAATAATTCCGATGATGATCGCGACATCATCGGTGTTCATTTTCGAGTTTCCAAGAGTGGGATTGCTACATGGATGTTTTGGATTGATGTTTGTTTGCGAAATTGGGGTTTGATTTTGAAAATGCAAAGGAATAGTTTGATTTGGGTATATATGTTTTCAAAATTGATTTTGAATGATTTAAACTCTGAAAGTTTAATTAAAAATGTTTATAGAATATAAATGGGTTTGATAACTTATGAAATTTGAAATTTGTCGAAATGAAATTCAACTTGAAAGGAGTTAAACTAAAATAAGTGTGGAAACGAAATGAGTTAGAAGGTAAGATAATTAATTGAATTGAATTAAAAGAAGTTCGCAAGTGGAATTTAAATAAGTGGAAAATTTATAGAAGTTTAAAATTTAAATTGAATTGGAATGTAAGTGAATCTAGTTAAGTAAAAGTGAATTTGAGGAAAAGTCTAAGTAGACTAAGTGTAATGGTCATTGAAACAAAATCTACTAAATGTGAAATAAACTTGTGAATGAACAAATGAATTTACATTTGTAAGTAAATGAAATTGAAACAGGATACTGGAATTAAATTTGAATGGTGTTAAATAAAGTAAAATGGAAAATTAGTCAAGTTGGACTAAATAAACAAAGTATTGAATTAAAATTAGTAAGTAAACTAATTGATTTTAAGTGGTAAGCAAATGAAATTGAAATTGAATATTGGGATGATATTTAATTTAAGTTGTGTAAAGTAAAGTAAAGTTGTAGAACTAGTTCAAAGTGAACTAAAATGATAAAAGTTTGGTAGTAAAAATGGATTGAGATAGGAATAAATTAGTAAGTGGAAATAATTTAAGAAAATAAAATATGGTTTGAGATGAATAGAATTCAATATCTAAAATCCGAGGGTAAATTGAATTCAAATGGGATTGAGAATGCAAAGTGAATAAAAATGGATATGTAACCAAAGTGATAAAGAGGAAAGAAATATAAGAAGTTATATAAAATATTTATTGAACTTAAGAAATGGGTAGTGAAATTCTCAAGTAAAAATTGGTATTGGAAAAAATATTCCAAGTTAATATTTGAGTGAAGATTTAATAAGGGTTTGTGAAAGGATAATTGTGAATAAGTGAATAGAAATCAAAGTAAATGTGAATAAAAAGAGAATTGATATAGCTAATAATCAATTAGAATAAATTCGCAAGATGTACGTACATTATTTTATTCGCGCAACGATCTGATCTAGATACGAGCACAGGATTTCAAGATAGTCATACTGATCCGAGTTGGAATTTTTCACTCGATTTTCGATGGTGAACCTTAGATATGGATTTTTATCAGTTTTGGAAATTCTTTATCATAGTTTGTGGCTATGCAAGGAGAATGACGGTTTCTGATCAAAGAAACCAGATCTGCGTCTACACTAGGAAGTCGGGTGAACGATATTAGTTCAGAAGTCAAATTGTGTGATCGAGTAAGCGATCGGATTTGGTATTGCGTGCGGATGATATATGTGCATCATACGGGCTTAAGTAAGCAAATATTGAAAATGTTAAAAAGGGATTAAATAAAATGATTTTGATTTGTGATTGGATATGATTGCTAAGTAGGATATACAGGTGTTACAAAGGAAAAGGGAATTGGTGTTTTGATTTCAGAAGATAAATTGAATTGTCGACAAAAAAGGTATGTATTTAAATTTTGTATGAAATTTGGTGATTTTCTGATCTAGCCACTTGGCTTTTTATTTTCTTTTGAAATTTGGTGGCCCGTAGAGGCATTTTGTAGTTGTGTCAATCCAGCCGTGCAAAGGAGACGTTGGCAAAAAAATTCGAAATTTAGGGAGTTAGAAAATTTTTGATAAATTTTGATAATTTAAATTTGGTTTTGAATTATAATTTGAATGGTTGAGTAAATAATATTGTTTGGAAGTTATGGATGAGTTTAGAAAGTTAGTAAAAGTGATTGTGACTTTAATAAAAATTATTTTGGAAAGTTGAAACTGTTGGGTTTTGGGAAGTTGTTAAAAACCATTTGGATTGGGAAAATAGTGAACGAATTATGGACCATTCTTCTTAACTAGTAATTTCGGGGATGAAATTCTTTTAAGTGGGAGGAATGTGACGACCCGGAAATTTTAGATATTTGAAATTAGAATATTTAATTAATGTTAATATTTAAAAGTTAATGTTTAACTTGAATTTCAAATATCACTATTTATTTGACAATTAAATTATTGAATTTAATAATCGAAAATTGTTTGAAATAGTGAATCTTGGTTTTTAAGCTGGTTAAAAATATTTCAAAGGGATTGAAAAAGTTATAATTATAATACTGGAGATAATAGAAGTTTTAAATTGGAATTTGAAAGTGTTTTGTTCAGTTTTAAAAATATATAGATTAAATTGATATTTAAAATAGCCTTTCAAGGCACAGTCTTGGAATTCTACAAAACTAGTTCCATTGGATCCGTAATAGTGTATTATTATCGGATTTCAATTTTCGTAGCATTTGTAGTTATCTTGTGGTCGTACGGTAGATAAACGCACTGAAATCTATGTCGAAAATTTAATAAATAACTGGGTCCAAAAAGCTATCTTCTCCATACGATCGAATTAGGACTCGAAACCTTTTCCATCGTGCTCGTAATAGAGGTATAACATTATAGACACCCGGTGGCACGCCTCGATAGGAGGTTGAGATTTTGAGTTGCGAATTCAAGACGAATAAAATTTCAATTTAAATAAAAAAATATAATTGCTTTGCAACACTGTTGCAAGCACGGACACGTAAAGAAAATTTAAGAACACTTGTTCACCTGGATAACACGCGTTCATCTTCTTTCTCAAAATATAAAACCCAAATCTAAACAAAATGGACGATGCTTTTTCTATTTCCCTCTTCAAACTCGATTCAATCCATAACAAGTTAATAAAAATAAATAAAAAAAAGTGAGATCACGAGCACTTTCTCTTCTGGAATCATGGCCGCTCTCTTCTAAATCGTCCGGCTCGTTTTAAAAAGTGGGGAAACGATTAAACCGATTCTCAACTTCTCGACCAAGGAGGCACGTTCGCACGATGATGAGAGCAACGTCGAGACGTACGCGGGATCATGAGTCAGAGCAGTTGGAACTTTTTATTTGGGGGGGCATGTTCGAATCGACGGTTGCTGACGTGAGATGAGGCAGTAGTCGATGCGCGTGAGGGTGGCCAAGCTCTCAAATTTGGATGGTGGCGATAGAGGTGGTTCGCCACCTGTGGCACTCGCGAGTGGGACGCGCTCGAGTCATGTGGTAAATCGCGAGCGGAGGCAGCAGTTTGCCTGAGGTGGTAGTTGCGATAATAGCAGTAAGGTATTATTTTGTAATTATTTTAATTTGAATTTCTGAATTTGGGATTGTTGATTTAATTAAAAGTTTATAATGGAATTTTATACTGTTTCCTTTTCTGTAATGCTTGGGTTATTTTCAGGAAAAGATATAAATACAAATGTATAAAGACACATACCTATTTTATTTTAAATATATATATAGAGAAGGAGAAATATATATATATATATAGGTAGGGTTTTGAAAATGGAAATTTTAAAAGTCGAGAAGTTCTGTATAAAACTAAATTTGTAAAAATTCTATATATATTTTTTTAAAATATGTATATGAAGTTTCAAAAGTGTATATATATGTGTGTGTGTGTGTGTGTACACACATTTTAGATGTTCTGGTTTATTTTGAAATAATAGATTATAGTGACTTACTTGTTTTATCAACTTATTTAGTTACTAAAGATTATTTAAAGGAAAAATCAATTTAAAATTTAATTATAAGTTTAAATTAAATTTATTAAATGGTAATTAATTGTTCGATCAATTAAAATATTAATAAATCGTATAAATGTTTATAGAAGGGCAAAATCTGAAAGGAAGCAAGCCGGATTGGAAATGAGTTGCATGCAAAATCAAATGTGAGTTAATCTCACTCATTTGGATTTCCTTTTTAAATTTAAATAGTTAAATTTAAATTATTGGTTGAATGATTGAATTGACTGGATGTGATATTATATATAATAGTATATATATATTGGAGTGATTGATTCCCGCATTATATAGCGGATGAGACCCTATGCGTCCCGCATAATAGCAGATGACCCCTTATACTGCGATATTCCACCTCAAAGTGGGATTGTATTTTATATTGTGCTAACATCTGTAGATACAGAAAAATAGGTTGGAGGGATCCAACTTGTCATGACCCGAAATCCAGTGATGGAAAATCGACATCAAATACCTCACTTGTATTCGACCGTCGGAGATTCAAACATTGAACTCCAATTCGGATGGAGCTTATAACAACATTAGATGAATACATAGCAGCAGAAAACAAAAGATGATTTCATAAACACAAATACAGCATTCATCACAATATTCTTTACAATATCGACCACCAACATCAGAGTGATATACACAAGATACAATAATGGGATGATAACACCACAGCGGAACAATACCAGAGCCTTCAAAAAGAAAGAACGAGAATCCAAACTAAGCACCACCTTCTTCCAAACTTCAAAGCTTCCAAAACTTCAAAAAAAAGCTTTCAGAATCCGATAGCTTCCAAAAGACTTCTAAATCCAAGCTAGCTCAAAAACACGGATAACCTGCTTCTAGGCTGCCCGTGTGGAAATTATAGGCACCCAAAGTTTAGGAGGGGAACAATAAACTCCGGATCAGTCATGGGACTGGTATGAGTAAACAAAAACAGTTGTTTGTACAAAAACGGTTTATAAAAGAAATCCGTTCATGCTTTTGGAAAATGAAACTACCATAAGACCTCCCGCCACACACACAATGCAATCGCACAATTGGAGGAGATTTCTTCTTATGATAGTCAAATATGCTTGATATGAGAAATTTCTTTTGATATTATTATTAGTACATAGTGTAGAAACCATTTTGAAAATATAATATTAATCTTAGCCAGCATACCACCATTATGGTATACCTACTATAGCTACCATGTTTTATGGCAGGTTACCGCCACGCTGTTTGGCAGGTTATACAACTAAAACCGTACAAGGCTCGTATTGTTTTTTTGGATTTCCAACAAATACTTAGGCTAAGGAACTCCCTATGCCACATGGGTACGCCTCTGGAGGGACGCCTCGAGAACTTAACCAGCTCTCTACCAACACAAGGCCAGGTTACCTCTGTAATAGGTAACTACTACACGAATATGCCATTCGTCGGTCGTTACCGAAATTCATCTGAGGGCCCTCAACCACAACGTAATAAATTTGCAGCAACCATATAGATAAAATATCTGGGCTCCATACCATGATATCACCTTTTTCCAGAAGGAAATGGACATACCCTAAAGGGCGCGACCCTCATAACCTTGCCACATCTTTCCTGTTTCGACCTTTTTCGAGGTGTGAGGTCCGACGAGGTCTCGTCCGCAAAGCTACGCTTTACACAAAAGCCATGCTTCGATCAACAAATGATCAGCAAAACTCAGCAGCACTCAGCATGCCACACTACCAAATTAGGAGTATATCATTGATAGCCATCAACTACGTAACCTCTGAGCTCGTACGTCTCAGAGAAGGGTGTTAAACTAAGAGAATAAATTCTTCGCCACCAAAAAGAAATGTATTCGATAGAAATCAGCTTTATATCTCAAAGTGTAATGTCAAACATTGAACCATACAAATCCGTTCCGGGTTCGAACAGAACCGAAGGAACTTCCAAATAAGCCCTTGCAATCAGGACATCCACAATCCCGATCGGACTCCCCATCACATATGGAGATCTCTATACCGGAGCAACTCAGTGCAGAGTCATTCGACAGGTTATCCTATCGTTCTCGAAGATACCCAGTCTTCACCACCGTCTTCAATTGCTATCCATTTCGTCGTATCACTATTCAGAATGGGTTATGTGACACAAAGTCCTCTCCCGGCTAAATCGAATAGTGAGCACTTAATTTAAAAACACGTGGATATATCATTCACAAAGATTCACCATTAAGGTTCGATGTGGGTTTTAGATAACCAACTGGAATCCGACTCCCTATTGCATCGAAATTTAAATGTCTTTTTATGGGCCAAGGGGTTTTCACATTCACACGGAAACAAATCACAGATATCACAGTTCAATTCACAACAATTCACATCACAAAGTATCACAATCACATAACATGAGTATCAATCAGTTCAAGGCATTCAATTAGTAATCAATCATCTATAAGTAAGATGAATTAACAATGTGATTATAATTAATTAATCACATAATTATTTTCATTAATTATCTTTAATTAATGATTAATTATCCTTAATTATTAATTAATTAGTCCTTAATTACTAATTAATTAATCTTAATTACCTTTATTAATTCATTATTCCTTAATTAATTAACTACTAACTATAATTTAATTAACCATAATTTTTTATTTAATTAAGCTTTAATTATTAATTAATTAAGTAAGTAATTATTCTTTAAGTAATTATATTAACAAATCATTAATTACTTAATAAATTAAAAGATAAATCTTTTTATCTTTACTAATTACTTTAATTATCTTTTGAAACTTATTTAATAAATCATCCTTATCACATTAGTTAATTTAAAAGATTAAGGTTAGTTTAAATAACATTTTATCTTAATTATCCTTTTTAATTACATTATTCATTTAATATAAGTAAATTTATAAAATAATGTAACAAAATTAAATAAATTAAAGTTAATTACTTTAAAAAAATATCTTACTTAAAACCTTAATTAATTCAAACTTAAATCAAAATCATCATTTGAAAACATGGATTAAAAATGTTTAAAAGTTTGAATTTTTATTTTAAAGAAAAAAACTGTTTTATAGGTCAAACCCGAGACCCACTTCGAGTCTAACCCGAACAAACACGCCACTTACTTCGAGTCTTCCTCGAGCTAACTCCAATTTCATTTTTAAAACTTTAAATTTTTTTTTAAGTTTTGAATACCTGGTGCGCATACCAAATTACTTGAGCTAAGACTCGAGCCAGAAGCAAGATTCCCCGAAGACAACTTCGAGTCCATAGCCTTCTTCCCCAAACTTATACCACTGATACACTTCATAGGTTTGTGCACATGCACCGAAGCTCCGATGAACTCCATCCAACCTCTCCGCCTTCCACAAGTCTACGATCGCCTACTCAAGCTTGCAGACCACCCAGATTGACATATTCGTATTCCAATCGAAATCGACCAACCTAACTCAACCTGGAATAGAAATGAACCACCTAAGTCCACCTCGTCCTGCCGCTTCAGGCCACCAGAAGCCTCGAAATCGTGTCCAAAGCTTTTTCAACCTTCCATGCTCCTTTTCCACTTGCCTCGATGCAGTCTGATTCGACGATCATTACACCATTGATCTGAGAACATGTTCAACCTAAAACTGGGTTAAAACCCTAAGTTGAACTCGCACTGCCACCTCGGCAGTTTATAAATCCATCGGATATTTTTCTAGTGATCTCTGACTTCCCAGTGAGCTATGACTTCGATCACGAGTCCCATCACGCTGTCGATCACCAGAATTTTACAATAAACCCAAATTCGTTCATCCTCGAATTTACCAGTGAATATTCACTTAAAAAAATATGATTTCACTTTTAAAAATCTTTGTTTTCGAAATAATTTCAGATAATATAATTTAAAACATAAATCATGGTACTTGAAAATTCAACATATAGTAAGTTTCCCTATATTTTCCAATTTCCAGAAGAAGCTTGAATTAATTTTGCTTAAAATTATTTTTAAAACTTCAAACATGATTAAACAAACATGTTTCATTTGAACCTCATAGCCCAAAGAAGACTAGAGAGGGAGCAGTTGATTTTCCTTTTAGTTTTAATAGGTTTGAAACTGTAAAACCTGGAACAGAAAGTATTTGTTTATGTGTACTGAAATGCACATATCATTTTTATGCATAAATATACATGCACACATAAATTTTCAATCCACGCTTTAATATTATTCACAACAACATGTTTTCTAGTTCAGATTCTAAGAGGGTTTACTCACCCTGGATTTTGAACAGAGGAAACCTGGACCTGGAAGTTGATTTTGTTTTTCTGAGTTTGATCTTGTTGTGATATTTTGTTTGTTGTTTGATTACTGGAATGCTTGAAACTTGTTGTAATCTTGAACTGGAAATCTGAAGTTAGTTGTTGTTTGTTTTTACAAATTTTTTTTGAGCTTTGAATCTTTGTTGTTCTTGATTGCTTTGATATTGAGATGATCTTGATTTTTTTTATTTTAGATCAGGTTTGATTTAAAATTCTCCGGTTTGAGCTTAGAATGTACAGGCTTTTGTTTAAGAATGAAGATAAAGGAATGAGAAGGAGGAGATTAGAAATGTTTCATAGTTTATTTTTTTCTTTTTTTTCATAAATTTTCTCAAAAATAGAAACAAAGAGATGACACTTGTTCATTTTAATTATAAAATCATTGCATTTGTTAAACAACTTATTACATGAATTACACTTGTTAAATTGCTTGTTATATTTTTAACACTTGTATTTCACATGAATTAAAAGCTTTTAAATGAATTTTATATTACATAAATACATTTTTCCTTATTATACTTATACCCTTTTAAAATAAAATGTTTTAAAAAAATTAATTATATATTAAATAAATCACATATATGTTATTTTTAAATCCAAATTATTTTACTAAATTTTTTTCAAAGTCAAATCCAATTCAAATTCAAATTAATTTCAAAAACAAAGTCAAATTCAAATATATATATATATATATATATATACATATACATATACATATATATTAAATTCAAATAATTTTAAAACATTTATTATTTTAAATTTTAAACTCAAATGCAAATTATACATAAATCATTGATTATCTGATTTGCCTTGAAAATTTCAAATCAAATTCAAATTAAATTCCAGAAATTCATATTAATTTCTAATTTTAAATCTGATAAAAATAGGGAAGTTACACAACTGGATTCCTCAAAACATTGAATTTATTTTATATTTGGCGATGTGATTTATGCGATAAAATGTGATGATTATATTGATTATATTGGGAATTTGAATTATTGAATGTTATGCCTTGGTTGAATATATATTGGACTTTGAGAGAATGAAAAATATATAAGTTTGGATTTTTAAAGGAAATAAAAAGGGAAATTTTTTGAGTAAAATATTATAGTGAAATTGGGTAAATTAAAGATTTAATTTGGAAAAAAATATAAAGGTTTGGTTTTTTTAAATTCTATTAAACAAATTCTGAGTATGGAAATGAAGACAAAGATTTTAAATAAATGAAAATAAAAAAGTTTTGGAGACTTAAGTGATATTGTCTAAATTTTAAAAGATTTTATTTTCAAAAAAAAAAGGTATTTAGATTTAAAATGTTTGGGTAGAAATAGAAAGGGGAGAATTTTGAATGAAGTATGAAGTGGACATTTCATTTTAAAATAAGATTTTAAATCCTAAATATAGAAGTGGATATGGGATTAATGGATTTAAAATAAATTTGGGTAAGGGAATTTATTTTAAAATGGAGTAAGTTTTTGAAATCGATTTGAAAACCGATTAAGTGTTTGAAACTGGGATTAAAGGAGAACGAAATTATGGATTTATAATTGTGGTTTATAAATAGAGAGAAATATTTATCAGAGGATAATTTGGAAGAAAAATTCAGGATGGAAATTTATAAGGAAAGAGTGATTTGTAAAAATAAATAGTGGTTTATTTTTAAACGTGTGGAAAGGAAAGTATATTTCCCTGAAAAGCCGAGTATATTTTCAAAGAAAGATTTCCCAATATAAGATATAGGTTTTAATGTGGTTTTAAAAGAAAGTTTAAGAGAAATTTTATTAGGTTAAATTGTTTTAGAATTTTAAAGTAAATATTTATTAAAATTAATTTTAGCAGTAATTATTTTAAAGGTTTAGCTAGTATTATGATTTGAAAGATAATTATCTAATATTTATACCTTAAAGGATAACTTTTACTTTAAAATTTGTTTTGGATTAAGTTTTACATGAAAATTATTATTAAATTTCATAACTAGTATTTTAAATAAAGTATTTTAAATAGTTTTATTTTAAATGTTTTAAAGTATATATTTTGTATAAAGTGATTTAAATTATTTTTAAATCTAAGTATTAAGACTTAGTGATTTCACGGGAAATAAAACAACTGGGTGGAATTTATTCCGCGAGAGAAAAGGTAATTTGAAAACTATTTTCAAAAGGGGTTGGAAGTGTAGAAAATATATTGCGAAGATATTTTGAAAAATAAATAATTTAGAAAAATTATTAAGGCTGATAATTGTTTGTGGATGTTATGTGATAATTAAATAACCGACTATCAATATTGGCCAATGCGCTTATTATTTCGAAGAGACCGAGATCGGGATTAATTTCTCGAAAACCACTTCGATCCGGTTTGAACGTTTTCGTGAGGAAGACAAGAGCTTGAAGTCAAAGATGGAACAGTGAAGTGCAAGGGCTAATCGCTAGTAATCCTGAGGGTGATTCCAAAATGGATGTAGTAAGAGTAGTGCATTCGGTTCCGTTCGGGCCCGGAACGGACTTGTATGGACGAATGCTATCAGAACATCGTTAGGTGGACGGTGAGCATTCTAAGTGAATGTGTGCTAAAAAGGTAACGCATAGCCTCGAGCCTCATCAATCGAGAATGGCTAAAACATGGAAGATGCACATAAGGCTAAGTGGCTAGCAACCAATTAGGGTAAGGTCATCCTTGTCTAGATGTCCCTTTTTTCGGCTATGTGGGCGGTTACTGATCCCAACCGCGGGGTGATCTTATTCGGACTATCCAGTAAGGGGTAGCTCCGGTCTTTTGTAGCAGGACTCATGGTGGATCCTCGGTACGGTGATCTAGACCGTGTACTATGATGGGCGGTACTCAGTAGCCCTGCCGTTGATGGAAATCCATTCTCCCTATGTGCCTTTTACGGTTTTGATTGTAGAACCTAGTATTGCTGGAATTTAATAATGGTAACAATTTCGGTTATTTGAATAAGTATTTGTACTTAGACACTATTATAATATCAGAGGATTTTGATAAGAAATGTTTTGGTTATCGTAAGGTTAAAACACGACATGTTTATTTGTGGCGTGGTCTTACGAGATACCTTTGATTTCAAAGGATTTTGAAACTTTAATAATCCAATCGAGTGTGTTTTCTCATTCTGGTTTTCTAGACTGACTTGGGTGTTATTCAACTATATTGCTCAAGTCAGACCGAGTATTATAGGATACAGGAAAGGATGCTGTAGAACTCAGGAGACGAGCTGGATGGCGAGACGTATCACACATATTTGATGTATATTCCGCTGTGTAGTCAGTTTTGTGAGGTCAAGTTAATATAACTGTCCAGTTGTGTGTTATAGATATTTTTGTATTCTGATGATGTAATGTCTAAAACAGATCTAGTTCTTTTTTGTATAAAGATCAGTCATTCATCTATTATATTTTATTCCGCTGCGTTTGTGAGATTTTGATTGGTTTCAATTTCTTCTTCGACCTCCTTCTTCTTTAACCCTAATGGTCCGGTTTTCCGGCATTCGATTGTTTGGCATTTTATACAGTGGACGTATTAATGTCGACTTTCGGGCGTCGAAAAATCGGGTCGTTACCAAAATCATTTTAAATAAACCCTATTATTTAATAATGCCTCTTCTACAAACAAGTTATTGCATATAAATATCTTTATTACATAGTTATACAACTTGAAAATCATTTATAAACTTTAACCTCAAAATTTGTTAAAGCATCGAAGTTAATTCAATATTATACTTTAAAAATTCAAAAGTGGATTTGCAATCCTAATGGTACCCGTTAAAGTAATCATTTAATTTCAATTTCAAGTCATTCAACGGTTTGTTTACATAAATCAACACATATGTAAATATACTTCATGTCCAAATCAAAAAAATAACATGTCAATATAAACTGACTAGCATAAACATTTCCAAATAACAATAATAGCAAGAAGGTGATTGGTAATGCTAAATAAGTGTTCAAAAAATTCAGTCAATTTATAGCAGAAAAGAAATTTAAATTGACCAACATAAACATGTCCAAATAACAACAATAGCAGGACGGTGATTTGTCTTACTAAATAGATGTTCAAAGAATTCAATCAATTTATAGCAGAATGAGAATTTATTCTGCTATCAAATGTCCACACAATCAAACAATCAATTTATAGCAGAACAAAGATTTATTCTACTGTCAAATGTCCATATAATCAAACAATTAATTTATAGTAGAACGAGGTTTTATTCCGCTAATAGTTGTCCATACAAACACAAACAATCATATTATAACTCATTCATGGTCATTTGTCTACTTAATAGTAACATTTGAATTCCTTGAGTTCAAAACCATTTTGAAAAAGAAGTACCTTTAAAATAATTTGATTCTTGGAAAACTAAAGAATTTAAAACTTAAAACTCCTTTTTAAAATAATTAATTACAAGTTAAACCTTTTATTAAACCATAATTCGACATAATTAAATATTAAATTTATATAATTAATAATTAAGAAATAATTAAACTTTAAATAAATAATTTAAATAATAATTAACTATTAAATATATAATTAAACCCTAATTATTCCTTTATTAACTAATGATTTATAACTTCATTAATGATTAAATATTAATTAATCTTAACTACCATAATTAAATAATATTTAATTAAAAATTAAATAATAAATTAAACCGTATTATAAATAATCAAACCATAATTAAGTTTTAATTAAATCCTTAACTTCAATTTTAGTAATTCATTAATAACTAAATTAAACCCTTTATTAAATTAATAATTTATTAAAAATAAATTATATATTTAACTCATAATTAATTAAAATTTAAATAAATTAATTAATAATTAATTAAAATTAATCTTAACTTTAAAAATATATTTAATTAGTAACTAATCCTTATTTTATTAAACTTAATAATTCTTGTTATTATTTAATTAATTATTAACTATTGAACTTAATTAATTAATAATTAATTATTAGAAACTTAATTAACTTTCTCAAACATTTTTTATTAAGATTGTAAAACATTTATAAAACCTTTAAAATAGAAAAAGTCAAACTTTCAAAAAAAGGATTTCATCGAAATTGCATCCATAGCGATTGTCGCTATGGATGACGTTTTCTTGGAATTTTTCTCTTGCTTTCTTCTTTGAACCCATCCACTTAGAAAGTAACTAACCTTTTGACAACCGAAATATGTATTTAAAAATAATAATAAAAGTTACTAAGTTTTAAATTGATTTCGATTTCTAAAACCAAAGCTGGTATTTTCATATAAGAATTCTTCGTCGATAAACCAAACCAAAGTGCGAATTTACTTAGAAAATCTAAACAAAACCATGCCTACAACATCCATAGCAAAATCACAATCATAACCATGAGAGAATTGAACTTTACCATCGTTCACAAAATTAGATTCCAAGTCTAATCTAACTACATACAAGAATTCACATACATAAGCAACATCAAAACATGATTTAAACCCAGCATTCAACATCATTAGCAAGCACATGTAATACCACAAATTTATGCAATATACCAAAGTATAAACTTTTATTTTAAAATCAAAAGTTTACTCACCGAAAATCTTTGAAAACTTGAACTGCTTTAGAACTTGTAAAGCATGGAAAACCACATAAAATTCACTAAAAAATGGGTCATTTTCTCCTTGATTTTTGGCCATCTAACTTTCGAAATTTGGACAGGTGGAAAAAAGAAAAGTTTTAGAAAATTCTTTTCTACAATTTGTAAAATATAATCACATAATTTCAATTTATTTTGAGGGTGATATGGTCGAAAGAAGGAGTGGTATTTTCACCCTTGATAATATGGGTCTGAAAATGAGTCAGAAAGAAATACAATTTTAACCCAAAAATATTAAAAATTTGAAAAAGTTATTCAAATGTAAGCTATAGCAACGGAAATTATATTCGATTTGAAAATAAAATAAAATCTTGATTTGGAGTATGATGGAGGAAGCTTTGGCCGAATGAAGTGGGAGGAAAATGAAAAAAGATGGTAAAAAAATGAAAAAAAGGAGAAACCCCTCCCCTTTAATAAGCATGCCTTCCTAGTCATTCACCCTTTTATCTGTATCATCCCATTACTCATTTCAGCCCAATACCATGTCCCCTCCACTTGGCTTCCATGATAAAAAAATTAAACATATTTTAAGTACTTTGTACTTAATGTCTCCCTCGATGTAACAATACACACACACACACACACACACACACACATATATATATATATATACATATATATATATATACATATATATATTAACTTACTTAACTTAATTTAATTATACTTAACTATAACTAAATTACTAACCCATATTCATAACTTTGCATGTATATTGATATGTATATGTATATGTGTGTGTGTGTGTATGCAAATGCATACACAAAATTTCAAATAAAGTTTAGCCGACGAAAACTCAAAAATTCGAAAAACGAATTCCGGTCACATTTTCAATCATTCTTTGAACTAAATATTTTATAAGCAAAATTTTTAAATGATTTCACCATCATTAAGATTTTTACTTTCATTATAAAGCCTATATATTGAATATTTAAAATTAATTAAATTATCACAAATCAAAGCAGCGACCGGGTCGTTACAAAAAATATTAATAATGTACATGAGCAACCTATGAAATGCATAGTGTATGATTGTACATCCATAAGGTCAAGCATATGCGCAAAATACATTTGCACCAACAGAACCAGAAATTCAATTTTAGGTGCAGTAAGGTCAAGCCCAAAGGCTTGGCAGAGTGCATTAGTAGGCAAGTTAAAACAATCAAGTGCAAGGTCAAGTCCAAAGACTCAATGCATTAGTGCACATTCCATGACAAGCAAGTGCAAAGTCAAGCTAAATGGCTTGAAAGCTCAAGTGCAGAAGTAAAAGAAACAAGGTTAGGTGTAATAAAAAAGATGCATAAGGTCAGGTGTAGCAATGCAAAGAAAGGCAATATACTACAAGGCCAAGCTAAGGCTGAAAGTCATGCACCAAAAACCAGAAAAGAAGGCAATTTAAAAATGCAAGTGCATATACAAAAAAAGGCAAATGCATAGCAGCAGGCTAAGTACAAAGTCAAGTGCACAAAGCAATGCACACACGTAAGCAGTACAATAATGCTTACAATAAAATGCATAAGTGCAGTGAGTACACAATGGTGCAATGTACAGTAACAAAGCGAAGCGTTGCAAAAGGTTAAGTACACAAAATGCAACCAGATCAGCAAAATGAAAGCTCAAGGCAAGCTAGAACATGATGCGTACACAGACAAGAAGTTCATGCACACAACATTTAAAAATTGGCAAAGTGCACAACAACACAAAGAGATGAACCAGCACAGGGAAATGTAAATACATGTGAAGATGCAACATGATGCACATCAATCAAAAAATATGCAAATGAAACAAAGTTCATCAGAAAATATGCAAAGTCAGATACGATTGGATGTACGCACAAAATAGCTAGAAAAGGCAAGGGGAAAATATTCATATTGAAATATTCAACTTAAATAAAAAAAACAAAGATGAACAAGTCAGAACCATTGATCAGAAAATCAACAGCCAATCAATTTAATGAGGAAATATTCAAACCCAAAATCCATGAAGTATATGAAATATTTAGGAAGATTTTTCTCAAATCATTCCTTATTTAAACAATTCATCGTCGACAAACTTGAAGTTAGTCGGGTGTAATAAAAAAATCAAAAAGAAAAAAACTATACCAAATTGGCAAGTGAAGAATCACTTGACATTTGAAGCAACCGAAGGCATACATAATCACATGAGCAAAGTAATCAATCGGCAAAGCGACGTTGGTGAAATTTCTTCAACTAATTGAAAACCATGAACTTCAAAATTAAGAAGACGTATAATCAAAAGGGGAAGAAGAGCGGTTTTGAAATGATAAGGCGATCGGGCTTGGAAAACAAAGACACCGCTTTCTTTCTTTAATTTTAATTGGGCCGAATTTTGTTTGTGCTGCTACAAATTTAATTAAGATTTCTTGTACCATTTATTATGGTTATTTACTTCTAATTTTAAAACTCTATTTTGTAACTAGGATTAAACTACATGTCGTAGTTCAAGAAATTCTCAACTTAGGGACAGAGTCGAGGTAGGGTTTCGAGCTTAGGGTTAGAACAATTAGGTAAGCGACAGACGCAAGTTTACAAGGTCTATAAGCAGTCCATTGTCTAATCTTAGTAGAAATTTCGAAGGAAGCATAGGAAATTATTTCCAAAACAGGGTAAATTTGCGTGTTGCTTTTATTTTCGCATTTACTTTGTTATTATCTATGCTGCAACTTTTATTATTCTTTGTATTTATTAGAAACTTTATTCACCCCCTTCCCTCTAGAGTTAATTCGATTCTACATGAGATGCCCCAAATCAGTACTAAGCATACACAATTACTGGTAGCCACTAGGTAAAGAGTAAACTTCTTTTATGTTACTCTACCGACCTCACATCCCAACCTATTCTAAACCAAACCAATTATCCTAAGCCAAAATATTGGACTAGGCCCCCTAATTCACGCTTATCTTAAATGTATAATTAATGCTTTATAATTTCCTACTATGAAGCTGCCTCATTGTATTTAATATTTATCTTATTCGCTTATTTCATATATTCCATAAATGTCAATCGCCCTTAATAAATGGTTATTATTGTTCTATTTGGACAATCTCTAATAACATTTATTTATTCGTTTTAAATCAACCTATTATGCCTATTTAATATCCACATAAATGTTATACTAAATCCATTAACTAGTTTTGTTATCCCGCCTTTTGGCAAGGTCGTGACACTAAGGACTTGACTAGAAACCAAAGACAATTCGACTTGAGGAAGGGTTATACACTGGTTCGCTATGGATACTGAAAAATTTAGTCCACGTCTAGATTGGGCTGCAACTGATATGATGTGACGAGTAAAGCTTTGGAAGTCAACGTTCCAAATTTTAGGTTAATCGGAGTCCATATGCTTAAGTTATGGATTGATCAAATTTACGTGAAACATATCTATTTCGTATCCATCAAATAGTATTGGTTCATGTCCATCCTTCAGGTAACTCCATTTCATATCCATCGAGTCACACCAGTTTATATCCATCAAGGGGCGCTCCTATTCGTATCCATCCAGCCTCCCCTGTTCATATTGATCAAGCAACATCGATCTATTGGTTCAGTTCTTATCGATTGACCCTTTCTTTTGTTTTGTGTAGATCATTCCAGGGATCGATACGAAGTAAGCAACCAACAATCATCAAGACGAACCAATACTAAATGGTCAATACGAAGAGACCCACCAATCATCGGTACGAAGAATAACCCTTGAGAACGACATGAAGAAGGCATGGTTGGGTGAAGGAAATGGTTATGTTGCACAAAAAGTGGATCTCCCTTAAGTCGTCGCTCCACGTCACCACTGAGCATCTAATTAAAATGTAGAGCATCGATACGAAAGGCTATCAGTACGCACACTCCAGCTATATACAATATCCAACTTGGATCGATCATAACTCGAGATCTACAAGTCCAAATGCTACCAATTTTCACAGGAACTTGCTTACCACCTCTAGAATGTCTATGATCATTCCTAACCCAAAAGGAGCTATTTTTGATCGATACGAATGGATTAGGGATCGATCCCAAATGACCCTGGATCGATCAAGTGGGCCCACCCACGTAGAAGAAGATGTATTCTAAGATCTAAGTCAAATATTTTTTGTTGATACCTATAAATAGCAGCCCTATGCTCCAGAAAATGGACCTTTTGATTCTGCTATGCTAATACTCTGTCGGAAACCCGTTGTAACATGAGTGCTTGAGTATTCTCTATTGAAATCAGTTAGTAGACATTAATAAAATATTAAACATTCCAAAGTGGACGTAGGTTACAACACCGAACCACTATAAATTCCTGTATTCATGCATTTCCGTTTGTCTGTTTTGGCATGATTATTAGATTAGCCTCTTTTTACATTTGTATTCTTCATTTTAATCTCTTCAAATACGTCTGAAGAGTGTTGTGTCCAATTTTGGTACAAACACTTTGGTTCTTTCACTGAGAAAACCCAGCTTTTTCCTGCTCACTGTATTTACTGTCGTTACTGGATTGTAAAAATCTAAGGAGGAGATCCAGATCTAACATACACTAGTTTGGTCCATCCTATTCATATTGCATCAGTTCTAGGAGAGAGCTATGCCAACCATGGTTAATACAAGAACTGCTTCAACTGCTGCTAACCCAGAAGGACGAGATAGGCAGAACCCGCATAGCTGCCTGCTGTAGGTCAGAATTCAATCGGACTCTCAGATCCACAAGGCCCAGTCACCAGGGAGGAGTTCCAAATCCTCATGCAAGAGCTTACCTAAAGCTGTCAGAAGCTCACCCAGTAGATCTGTGCCAACACGGAGCTAGCCAACTTATCGAACGAGGAGAGACGAAGAATATCCAGAAGGGATCGTGCTTCATATTCATCCACCGAAAGCTCGGCTTCTTTTAATTTCAACCATAGATCTACACGTCCACGGCTGGATGGAAACTATGCGCAAGCCTCCGGGCATCAACGTGTTCTAAATCTCGGACAAGCTGGAGTTTTGTAACGACCCAGAATTTCTATTAATTAAAATTTGTATATTTAATTGAATTTAAAATATTAACAAGTAAGATTTGTAGGTCGAATAAATTTTATTTCGAATAATTGGATTTAATTGAATAATTAAATCGATAATTTAATATTTCAAATTTATGAAATAATTGAAAATTGGGTTAAATATGATTGAAAATGATTTGTAAAATTTTATTTAATCATGTTGGAGTTATAATGATGTTATAGAACTTTTAAAATTGAATTAAAAGTTAATTTGTGAAAATTGAATATTTTAATATTTAATTAACGAGTTAAAATAGCCATTTTTCAAACAGTCTCGGATTTCGACTAAACCAGTTTCATCGGATCCGTAATGTGATATTATTATAAGATTTCAAATTTCGTGTCAATCGGATTTACCGTCTGTCCGGGGCAAGTTAAAACGCATAGAATTTGGTTTAAATCGATTTAATTTAAATTGATCATTTGTTGCTATAACTCGCACAGATGATCGAATTGGCTCCCGAAACCTATTCCATTGTGTCCGGAACGCGGGTTAAACCCTAGAAACACTGGTCACCGCGCAAGATTCGGAGTTCGGAAATTCCGGGATGAATAGTGTTCGTTGAATTTTCTATAAAAAGCCCTCCATTTCCACAAATTGAAACAAACCCTAACCCTAAATGCTCAGCCGCCACTATCTATATTGAATGGCCGAAATTTTCTCTTCTTCTTCCCTCGATTTCTTCTAATCCAAGCATTAATTCAAGAAACTCCGAACTAGAAAAGTGTAGAGCACAGAGCGAGCCACACATCCAACGGCTATGATCGTGATTGGGTCAACGGATCGACGGGAAATTGAGCTGGAAGACGCGCCGATTGCACGAAATTTGATGGAGCTATGGTCGACCGAGTTGTCCGTGGTTGTTGCCGTAGGGGGTTCTCGGTGGGGCGGTTCGAATGGAGGTCTCCGATCAACTCCTCGTCGATGTTGGTGGCCGCGATAAATGGTGGAAGAGCGGCGGACGTGGGTTTCAAATGTCGCGATTTTCACCTGGTACACGCGCGTGAGAAGAAGGAAGGCTGCGGCCTGGATTCCATCAAGCAAGGATCGAAGGCCGAGATTTCAGTTAGGGTTTGAAAGTAAATAAAAATTGTAAATTTAATTTTATTATAATTCGTTCGAACTTTAAAATAGTGTAACTTGTTCATACAAGGTCCGTTTTGGACGAAACGAATTGCGTTGGATTCGTTTTGTCGAGCACTACGCTATGGAGTTGGATTGGAGTTGATTGGAGCTAGTGAAAATTTTGGGTAAAATTAAACGCGTGTTTAATTTTATTTCGAACAAACGCTACAACTGTTATCGGAAACTCAAGGTGAGAACTTCTCACTCAATCGAATAGTTTCGATTTAAATTTTAAATAGTTATATTTAAAGTTTCTTGATTGTATGTTTGAATGATGATTGTTATCTATTGATTGTTAAAATAGACATTATACGCCGTTAGTAAGCGGAGGTTATTTATTAAAAACATATACCGCGAATATTTCACTGTATAGTGAAATTGGTATTATTTATGTACTTGATTTGATTTTCCCGCATTATATAGCGGATGAGACCCTACTGCGCCGCATAATAGCGGATAATATTTTATAAATCCTATATACCGCGATATTCCGTATTGGAACGGAATTGGTATTGTGCTAACATCTTTGGATGCAGGGAAACAGGTTGGAGGGATCCAACTGGATTCCTCACCAGTAATTATTTGATTACAGATATTATGATGTTTGTTGATTATCATATCGATATATGATATTTGGATGTCGTGATTGACTATTTGGTGCTGTTGCATCATCGGATCCATTTTTGAAGTTTTAAAATAATGATTTTTGATTTTAAAAAGAATTTTTAAAGTGATTTTTTGAAAGTATACGTTTTATTAAATTTTGAATTGTTTAAACAAATAAACATTATAATTTTATTGTATAAAAGTTGTATTTTTGGAAAATAGTACTTAAGTATAATTTTGGAGTTATATAAGTTTTAAATAACGTTTTGTAAATTATTAAAAGGATTGGTTTATTTAAATTGAGATTTTTGAATTATTATAAACGGTTTATATAAAAGATCTCTAGATTAATATTTATAAAAAATATAGGAATTGTGAAACGAATTTTATTAAGTGTTAAAATGAAGTATAAATGGATTTCACAAGTGAATAAAATTTATAGATTTATAAATTGTGAAGTTATGAAATGAATAGATTTTGTAAAATAAAAGATTTATAAATAATTAACTTATAAATCGGATTTTGGGTATAAAGTTGAGTTATAAATTGAATTGATTTAAAAAAGGGATTTTATAATTGAAGTTTTTATAAATAGAAATGGAATTTATAAACATTGTTTATAAATCCGAAATCAATTGAATTTGATAAATTTAATATAGAAGGTTATTAAAGGAGACATATTCGCGATTTCGGATAGAGAATTCTCTTTTGTATAATATGTGTAATAATAAAGAGTTTGGATCGGGAGTATATTCACGATTTTGGATAGTGAATATATTATTAAAGAAAATGGATATGTTTTTGGGGAAGCGATATTATAAAATGTAGTTAATTGTTTTAAAGATGTTTTAAAATGCATTAAGTATCGAACACATAGATTTCAACATTCATTGTTGAAATAGATGTTTTCGAGAAATAAGGAAATGGTGGACTATAACACTGTTGTTATAGTAAATGATTTCCGAAAGGAAATGTTTTATCTAGTATTGGGATTTATATATCTATCGTAATTTCGAATCCCTATACTAGTGATTTTGGGTCGTCGTAACGATGTTTTACGCAACATTCGTTTCGACTCAAATAAATGTGTTTAAGCGCACGTTTTATTTAAAGAATGGAATATATACTAAATTTCGATTTAAGTATATTGAATATTTTCCAAGTGTTGAAAATAAATGGATTTGTAAATTGCTTATTATTAAATAAGTATGGAAATGTTTTCCACTATGAAGTGAATATTTTAAGATTTTATCTTTTAAAGATAAATTAAAAATGAATATTAGAAATCAATTTGAAAATCGTATATTCATAGATATTTTGGAATTGTAAATCACTATGGAATTTATAGAAGAAAGGGAAATTTGTTTAAAAATAAACATTGATTTATTTTTTGAAGTGGGGAATAAATTTGCGGATTTGGAACGTAAATATAAAGTAAATCGTTAAGGATTTATTTAATTGGTTTAAATGAACCATGTTGAAATGAAAGTATTTCCGTGTAAGGAAAAATGTTTGAAATTTGTTTTCAAAAGTGGTAAAGGTGAAAAGTGATTTGAAAATTGTTTTCAAATGGTTGAAGTGTGGAAATTATATATCTAGTAAAGATATTTTGGAAAATAAATAATTTGAAAAATTATTTGGAATCTGGTGATGTTGAGCATACCTATTGATAGTTAAATAATCCGACTATCAATATTTACCTTTAAATAGGTATTTGTTGTGATTACTTGAATTTGAATGCTACGCTTATTTTTGAATAAGCGCTCACTATTCGGGTTAGCCGGGAAAGGACCTTAGGGTCGTATAACCCATTCCGAATATGTGATACGTCGTTATGGATTGCATTTGATGACCGGTGTTGAAGACCGGATATTTGTGAAAACGGAAGGATTACCGTCGAATGTTTCTGCATCGGCTGATCTCCGATATAGAAATTTATTACCCTTTGTGATGGGAAGTCCGGTCGTGATTAGTGAATATCCGGATTGCAAGGACTTCTTTGGAAGTGCCTTCGGTTCCGTTCGATCCCGGAACGGACTTGTATGGATGTGTGTCTGACGTTACAATTTAAGATGTAAAGCTGTTTTCTATCAAATATATTACCATTGGTGGCGGAGAATTTATTCTCTTAGCTTAACACCCTTAGAGATTATGTAGTTGATGGTTACTAGTGATACATTCCCAAATTGGTAATGTGGCATACAAAGTGCTGTTGAGCATTTGATGATCAAAGCACAGCTTTTGTATAAAGCGTGGCTTTGTGGACGAGACTTCGTCGGACCTCACACCCCGGAAATGGTCAAAACAGGAAGGATGCAGCAAGGTTATTAGGGGGTAGCACCCCTTTAGTGTATGTCATTCCTTCTGGATAGAGGTGGTATCATGGTATGGAGCTCAGATACTTAACCTATGTTGTTGCTGCAAATTTATTGCTTTGTGGTTGTTGGAAATCGAGGATCCTTGGATATAGATCGGTTACGATCGGGGAATGACATATTCATGTCAGTAGTTACCTAGTTTGAAAGGTAACCCGACCTTGTGTTGGCAGAGATCCGGTTAGGTTCTCGGGACGTCTTTCCAGAGGCATTTCCATGTGGCAATGGGAAGTTCCTTGGCCTGACCATTTGTTGGAAATCCAAAGAAACAATACGAACCCTGTAAGGTTTTAGTTGTATAACCTGCCATGGAATGTGGCGGTAACCTGCTATTGAACATGGTAGCTATAGTAGGCATACGATAATGGTCGTATGTTGGCTAAGATTTATATCTTTACTTTCGAAATGTTTTCTACACTATGCACTAGTAATAATATCAAATATTTCTTTTAATGCGTATCAAGCATCTTTGACTATCATAAGGAGAAATCTCCTCCGATTCTGCGTTTGCATTGTGTGTGTGTGTGCGGGAGGCCTTATGGTAGTCTCATTTTCTAAAAAGCATTGCGTATCTATTTTAAAATTATCCTGTACTTTGTTTTAAAAATAAACTGATTTAGTTCTCACACCAGTCACATGACTGACTCGGAGTTTATTGTTTTCCTTCCTAAACTCTGGGTGCCCACCAATTTCCACATGGGCAGTCTAGAGTCAGGTTTATCAAGATATCCTGGAATTCAGGAGTTGCCGGAGGCAAGCTGGATGGCATAGCGTATCAACTAGTATATAGTATTTCTTTTCCGCTGTTTGTTGTTTGTTGTTGTACACTCTGATGATGTAATGTAATGTAATGTAATATGATGTAATGAAATAACTGATATAGTTCTTTTGTTTAAAGATTATTCATTTATCTATTATATGTTGTTCCGCTACGATTGTGAGATTCTGATATTGTTCTGTTGTTCTTTCTGTTCTGTTCTATCTTTTTCTCTCTTCTTCTATCTCTTTCTTCTTCTTTAACTATAACGGTACGGTTTTCCGGCATTCGATTGCTCGGCAGTTGATACAGTGGACGTATTAATGTCGGTTTTCGAGCGTCGAAAAGTCGCACCCGTCACAAGTTGGTCCTTCCACGGGACACCAAGCTGGACCCTCCTCTTGAGGAGGGCACTTCCTTATCACACCATCGATAGCCACGTAGCTGCCGCCATTGTAGACATGGTAGCTGAGATCCAGAATAGAGTAGATCCAACCCTTTGTCTACAAGTTCATGCTCCAGAACCCTATGCTCCCAAAGACTCAGAGCCAAGGAGCCGAGGAATGGACCATCGACCATGCCCGGACCATCCTCGCAACGTGGAACCCGACCACGCCTTGGCCGCTAATGTCCAAAATCCTGACATTCCAACCACGATACACCAAATGATTCATGAAAGTCAATGCCTTACTAATGATGACTGGGGAATCTCCCAAAGTCATACATCATTCACTGATGACATTCTTTTTGCTGAGCCACCTTGTCAATTCAGGATGCCTACTTTGCACGTGTATGGAGGAAGTTTAGATCCTAATCAACATATATTAAAGTATGAATGGCTCATGAATGCCGCTTGAGCCGACGATGCAGTTAAGTGTAGGAGTTTCCCTATTTCCTTGGGAGGTATCGCAACTATGTGGTTCGCTCATTTACCATCCAGATCCATTTTAAATTTTGATTAGTTGGCCACTAAGTTCGTTGAACAATTTCGCATGCATGTTACAAGGCGAAAGGATGTCAACACCTTGTCCATCATTACCCAAGCTTCGGGAGAGTACTCAGATGTTATCTAGAAAGGTCTCATGCTACCTGTGCTGAGGCAGCAACCCAAATGACAACTCTATCTTAATGGCACTGACTAAAGGAATCGATCCTGATTCTAAGTTTGACAATTGGTTGGTTGGGATACCCCCTACGTCATTGAATCGTTCCTATGCTAAGGCTACCCAGTTTTTGAGGAGAGAAGACGCTAAACAATCTAGGAAGTAGGACGATGCAAGGCCCAGTGGTGAAGGTGTTCAAAGTAATGTTGCTGTGAAATAGACCGGTAAGAACTCCAGTAACATGCAATTAAATATACAGAACAAGTAGAGCCAGTAGATAGGCAATGGAGGTCAGGGTAAGAAGCGAGATCAAAATTGTGGACCAAGACCCAGAGCTCCCATGTTTGACCGATATTCCCCATTGAATACATCCCTAGAGAATGTTTATTTACGGACTTGTAATACTTACCGGTATAAAAAACCAGCTCCAAAACAATCTTCCGAGAAGCAAATTTAAACTAGTAGTTCTGTAAATTCCACGATTGTTTTGGCCACAATACTAAGGAGTATCATCATTTACAAGACATCGTTGAGAAGTTAATCAGAGAAAGGAAGTTGGAACAGTTTGTACGGGTATTGCAGAATGAAGTTGTAGGCCTATCGAACCAGAATCAAGGTCAAACTCAAGCTAGACTGGAACAACTCATGTGTGCTGGAGGGAGATTGGTTATTAATACAGTTAGTGGTGGTCCTCATCCAGTTGATCGGAGCTAGAGGGAAATGGAGTCATATGCCAGTTCGATTAGGAGTACGAACTTTAAGTGTTGCAGTAATGTTGATGATGGGGCTCCGGTGAAACAACTGACAATGATGACAACGGACATCGTTTTCTGAAATAGAGATGTTGATAGAGTTGAAGCCCCCACTATCGATCCACTAGTCATACAAGCTCAAATAGGTCCTGCTTGGATGAAGATGATCTTGGTAGATAGTGGAAGCTCCATGAATATTCTTTTTAAACGGGCTTATGACCAGATGAGAATGGATGTGAAGGACCTAAAGCCGTGTCAGTCTCGAATACATGGCTTTAATGGAAGTGCAACGATACCCACTGGGATGGTGGAGTTGCCAGTTGAGTTGGGAATTGGAGATCGCCGGAGAGTCCAAGTGCTACAGTTTGTTGTGTTAGACATTAATTCTCCGTATAATGCTTTCTTTGGCTGACATGTCCTGGCTGAATTCGGTGTAGCTATTGCCCCATGGTGTTTGACTCTTAAGTTCCCCAGAGATAATGGGGTTGGAGTTGTTCAAGGATATCAGGCAGCTAGACGCACCTGTTATGTTGCTAAGCTATGGGAGGCGCAACGTAGAGAGAAAGGCAAGGACGTAAAGGAATCTATCTGCGTTCGTTTTTCTGAAAATTGACAACTAATGCCTAGGCTTAGGCCCGGGCACCACAACCAGTTCTTGAAAGATCTTGGTCCATCGGATAATGATAATGAAGAGGAAGTCAAAGATAGTCTGGCTTCCCCGGTAGAGTTAACGATTGATGTTCCAATCGATGATAATAATGACTACAGAATGATAAAGGTTGAATCTCAACTTAGCCACCAGATGAAGAGGAATTGGTTGAATTTCTCTAGGAAAACCTCGACCTGTGTGCTTAGACACACTCTATTATGTATGGGATCTCACTGGACATCATGAGCCATGCATTAAATATTGACCCGTGGCATGTCCAGGTAAAACAGAAAAGGCGCGGTATGGATATAGAGAGATCTGCTACCCTAAAGGAAGAGGTAGATAAACTCAAGTCAAACAGGTTTATTAGAGATGCATTATACCCGAAATAGGTATCTTACCCAGTGTTAGTCAGGAAATCCAATGGAAAATGGGGAACTTGTGTAAACTACTCAGATCTGAATAAAGCTGTTTGCACCAAAATTGGTCACAAACACCCAACCGTTGATGATTCATAATCACAGATCTCAGATGAATAGTATGCAAAGAATAAAGAATGAAGATCACTCAGAAAATTCAACAGAAAAAAGTCAACAACACAGAATTTATAGTGGTTCGGTGATCTGGCCTACGTCCACTTTGAAGTTGATTACTTTATTGATGTTCACTTGATGATTTCAATCAATTACAGCAGATTAAAGTGGATTATAGCTTTGAAATTCGAGTGCAACAGTAGTGGTGAAGTGTAAAGTTGGATCCGGCAGAGTTTGGACACTTCAGAGTTGAAAAAGATCCCTTTTCTATAGGCTCTGGGGATCTATTTATAGGCGTAGAAGGCTGATATCTCACTCAAACTCCAAGATAATTCTTCTGGCACATGAGGCACGCGATCGGTCCCATGAAGTTTCGACTCGATCCGTGATCGATACAAACCAATTTCGTATCGATCAAGAACTCATCCAATGGAGTCGAAATTTGGTAGGAACATTCTTTAGCTTGTACGTAAGCTCTTCTGAAAATTTCGGAGCATTTGGACATGTGGATTGCAAGATACGATCGATGCAACCTTGGGTTTTACATAGGCTGCCGTGTTTGAATCCATAGCCTTCACATCCATCTGTTCGCATCGATTGTTGCACGTGTCCAGGTGATGATGTAGCGTGCGAATTTCGAATCTATCCATGTTTTACGCCGAATTTACCGAGTCACTCCCACTCAAATGCCTTACTTGTATCAATCGCTTAGCACTAACTTCGTATCGATCGAAGGACGGCTCCTTAGTGTCGATCATACGATAGCCAATTTCGTATCTATGGGAATTGATACGAAATAGACCATCGTATTACTTCCAATGGATTTGAAGGGGCCAGTTGCCGATGGATACGAAGAGGAGTCTTCTCACTGATGGATACGAAATGCAGTACATCCCGATGGATACGAATTGGTAGCTCAAATGGGTGCGAATGTATCGATGCGAACCTGGGTTCCCCTGGATATCAACAAATGAGCATTACATGGATACGATCTCATCGATTCGAAACCATGCAGAGTAGATGGATGCGAAGCTCGACCGAAACGAACAAGATCCCTCTAAATCGATTCGAACAGTGTAGCCTTGGATGGGTTCGAATCTGATCGATCTGAACATGATCGAGTCGAACGTCATCGATTCGAAATCATCCGTTCCCGATGGATTCGAGCGTAATGGATTCGAACAAATCATTATGACAGCTTTCCGATGGTACGAACGGCGTATCTTTCCTAACTTGCATCGATCATATCTCCATCATATGAACTCCAATTGATCAGAAATTTAGAATGCTGGCTTTCATGGCTTTTCTTGTCGTGTCTGGTCGATTGTGGCTTGATCCGAACTTGGACAAAATTCATCAATATCCATAGCGAAAGTGTACGACCAATCTTTGGGATGAACTGTCTTCGATTTTCGATTAATCTTTTGGTATCACGGCCTTGCTAAAAGGCGGGATAACGCTTGCCTCCCAAAACATGCCTTGCGGTAGGAAGGTGTGTTTTGAAATGTCGTAAGCTGGATGTTCGTAACTGTCGATGAACTGCGGAGAAACAAATAGCTTTATATGACCACGAATGACGATCGTTCGAGATCGTATGTCATTTGAGGCGATATGGGACCGTTCGTGGTCAGGTGCTGTTCGCAGCGAATGGTGACCGTTTGCGGTTGGGGTGCCGTTCGAGGAGGTTTGTGATCGTTCGTGGTCGGATGTCGTTCGAGGCGAATTGTGATCGTTCGCGACCGAGTGTCGTTCGAGGCGAATTGTGACCTTTCGCAGTCGAATGCCATTCGAGGCAAATAGTGATCGTTCGTGATCGAGTGCCGTTCGAGGCGAATTGTGGCCGTTCGCGGTCGGATGTCGTTCGAGGCGAATTATGATCGTTCGCGATTGAGTGCCGTTCGAGGCGAATTGTGACCGTTCGCGGTCGGATGCCGTTCGAGGCGAATTGTGATCGTTTGCGATCGGATGCCGTTCGAGGCGAATTGTGATTGTTCGCGGTCGGATGACGTTCGAGGCGAAGAGTAACCATTCGCGGTCGGATGCCGTTCGAGGCGAATTGTGATCGTTCGCGGTCAGGTGCCGTTCGAGGAGAGTTGTCTGTGCCCAGGGGGATTTTGTATCATCAATACCAGTTTTCAGTTCGTGTGAGTTCCTGGATAGTTTGTTATGGCGGTTTATTGCCATCTAAGAGCATGCCTGGGGACCATTCGCGATCTCGTACATGTGTAAGTGACTTGGTTACATCGGTGTGGAGTTTGCCGCTCGTTCATCATTATCTCAATCAATTGATAACAAGCTGACACCTCGATCCTGAGCCATCTTCAGGTTGTGTAGACGGTGGTCGTTCTTGTTCCATCGTCGTGGTCCTTCTTCTCACATATTGCGATAGCAGGCCATTCCGGATATGCCCCTCGACTTCATCCTTCAAATGCCTGCAGTCGTTCATGCTATGACCATTTAACTCGTGGAATAGGCAATACTTATCTGACTTTCTTTCATTGCTGGTCCGATCTCTCCTCATTGGCTTTCAATAGGGAACCTGTCCCTTGGTGTCTTGGTAGATCCTTTCCAAAGTCTCGTTCAGCTCCATGTATGAGGTGAATCTTGGTTCTTTTCATGGACGCGCCGATCCATCACCATTATCCTCAGCCTTTCATTTCCCTTTAACAGTTTCTGCACTTTTTCTAGGTGGATTTCCGCTCTTGACTGCGTAAACATCGATTCCTTCTCCCTCCTCTCTTTCAGCGTTTGCATCTTCCAATCGTAGAAATCCTTCAGCCTCATGGTAAAATTCCCCTAAATCCATTGGGGATCTCTTGTCAACAAATTTTTGAATTCAGTGCCATCAGCTATGCCAGATACAGCTGCCATTAAAACCATGAATGGATTTGGTTGATCCACCGATGCTGCTGCTGAATTGAATTGCATCAAAAAACTCCTCAAAGATCCCATGTTCTTTGCTTCAGTGCTGCCAAACTCATCATGTTCTTGGGTTTTGAAATATGAACTCTGAATTGTCTCATAAACCTTTCAGTCAAATCAGTCCATGCTCCGATAGAGACACTCTCCAGTTGCCTAAACCATAACACCGCAATGTCCGCCAGGTACAATGGGAAGCACCAGGCCATGATCTCTTCTGATGCCCCCAGCACTTCCATATGCCTAATATACTTTGTTAGATGAACCATAGGGTCCGTCCTTCCATTATACATGTCCAATAATGGTAGCTTAAAATTTGTTAGGTTCCTAGCTTGTTTGATAGTTGGAGTAAAGGGACTTCCATTCACATCCTCCAAGTCTTTGTTTACCAATCCTCCTCTCATAGCTCGTCTGACCATCTCTGCCAACCTATCATTATCTTCGAGTTGTAGTCCTCGCCCATTGCCTTCGACCTGGCCCCTGGAATCTATTCTCCTAGCTGAGCATCCGTTCCTCTACCAATGTCATGCTATTTGGATCCACCTGATGTTCTTCTCGGTATTAGGTCAACATGCTCTATATGAGTGCCCCCTAGTTCTGGCGCTGCGCTAGATGGTCCTGCTCCATTCTGAACCCTGGTTGCTCCTTGATTTTGCGCTCCAAGTTGCCCAACCTGAAGAAACAAATTCTGGATCATTTCCTCTTGTCTTTTCATCATTGTCTCCATCTCATCCCTGGTGATGAAGATCGATGTCTGATTCGCACCCAAAGAAGCCTCTTGACTTCCTTTATGCTGAATTCGCTCTGATCTTGGCCTTCTTCTTGATTGCTTTGTCATAGCGTTTCAGATCTGAATCCTTAAACTTTCAAATTCAACTTCTAAGCGATTTAATCCCTGAATTAGCCTTCTCAGTGAAAGCACCAAAAAGTTTGCGCCAAAATTGGTCACAAACACCCAACAGTTGATGATTCACAATCACAGATCTCAGATGAATAGTATGCAAAGAATAAAGAATGAAGATCACTCAGAAAATTCAACAGAAAACAGTCAACAACACAGAATTTATAGTGGTTCGACGATCTGGTCTACGTCCACTCTAAAGTTGATTACTTTATTGATGTTCACTTGGTGATTTCAATCAATTACAGCATATTACTGTAACGACCCGTTAAATTAATAATATTAAATGAATTAAATTAATATAATTTCTAACCTGATTTAGAAGAGAAAAAAAGGCTTTAAGATTTATTTGAGAAAATGTAGTAATTTGTTATAGTAATTGGAATTTAATGTAACAATTTAATTTTTATGACAATAGTTTTGGATAATGTAATTGTCACACTTTGTTAAAAGTTAATGTTAAGAAACCAATAAATGTTGAATTAGTGAATATTAATAAAATATTTACTAGAATGGGATTCATTTAATATTAAAATAAATAGTAGGATTGTTTCATTTGGTGACCGTTGAATAAACCAATGCAATAAGTGTAGATAAATTTTTTTATGAATATTGTTCGATAATGAATGTACTTAAAAACATAATAAACTTAATATAAGAAAACAAAGGCAAATTGTGTATTAATTAATGAATTCATGAATCAGTGTATGGACTTAGTGTAACTATACGTAAACGTACGCAATAAGGTTGTGAAATACCAATGATTTGGATTTCCAATTTATATTAAACATAATGTTGGTAGAAATTGGAATTCACTGTTGTGTGAAATATATGAGAAATCGGGTCAAATGTAAATTATACCGTAGATGATATGCTCTTTTAAACAGTAGGATTTTTAAATAAATAAACGTTTCACTTAGGTTTCAATTGGATAACTTATGTAGTTTAATGGAGAATCAATTGCAATTAATTGCCATAAATTAGTGATGATAGGGTAGTTTGATTTGGCCTTTAAGAAGCAAAGAAAAAGAAAGCCAAGATTTATGAATTCATTTGCAATGTGAAATGCAAATCTTGTGGATTGTTTTTTTTTTACAAATGGAATTAATATTTAACCATTACGTTAGTGGAGTCTGATAAGTTAAGGTAGATAATCAATGGTAATTTACCTAATTCAAAGGATATATTAATATAAATATGGGTAAAATGAGGTTAGACCAAGGATATAATATTAATTGATTTTTAAGGCTTAATTAATACGTGAAATAGACAAGATTCTACATTCAAACATTTATACAAAGCTAAGTTGTAAATAGAAGTACCAATGTAATATAATGTAAATAGATGGGAATCAACATTTATTTATTTATTTAATGGAATTTAATTTCTATAGTATGATAATCGCAATTAAATGAAATTGAAATAGCTAATTTATACGTTAGTTGAAATTTAGCTGGAATATGAGGATTTTTAATGAAATAGTGAAAGCAAATGGAAATAAGGTTTCAATTATACATTGGAATTTATATTCACCATAAAAGGTTAATTGAAAACCAAAGGAGTTAATAAAGGAATCAAGCTTTATCTATTAATTTGGATTTAAGATATGGTAAATTGGATTTATTGCAATAATTAATTCTATAAGATGAGGTTAATACTTATTCTATTTATAATTAGACCAAATTGTTGATATAGATTTTTTGAAAGCAGAATCTATAAATAAATTTGAGTATCAAATTCAATAATTGCGCTTATTGCATAAATAAAGGGAATTTAACGTTAAATATTACGTTACTGAAATTTAAAATGAACTTTAAGAATAATATTGTGAATCATGAACCAAAGTATGTGGCATCCCTATTTGGATAAAGAATAAGTATATAAAAGTTAAAATCTAATATACGGGGTTTTGAGCATTTAATTTTATAATTCTTAAATATAGGAAAGTGCAGAAATTAACACTGCAAATTGATATACTTATAATTTTAATTCACATCCAAGCTTGTTAAATCATTTGAAATTGATTAAATTATATAAGTAATAAAATTTGGACAATTTTAGAATATAATATAAAATTTGGATTTTTGTAATTTATTTTGATTTATTTAATGAATATAAAAATAGCCTTTTTTTGTCACGGACTCGGATTTCGATGAAACCAGTTTCATCGGATCCGTATCGGTGAATTATTATAGGGTTTCAAGTTTCGTATCGATCGGACTTGTCGTTTGATCGTACGGGCGTGAAACGCCTTGAAATCAAATTTAATTAAAATCAATTTGAATCAATTTGGAAATTTTTTTTTCAGCATAACTTCTTCATACGATCAAATTTGGACGTGAAACTTTTTCCATCGCGTTCAGAATATTTTAAATTACCTATTTGGATATATAGATTTAATAAATTCGGTTCAGGAGGCATAGCGGGCTTTTTTGGCCATAGTTTGTTCCGCACGTTCATTCTACGGTCTATCTACTCTATCTCCAACCCTTCTATATAAACTTAGCTACAAGCCCTAGCCTCCACCTAATTTCTTTTCATCTGAGCGTATACTTTCTTCAAGCTCCTCTTCTTCTTCAATGGGTGCTAACCCTAGATCCAGTCAGTTCAAAAAAAAAATATTCAAATTTAAAAAAAAAAAAAATCGGATCTGCAGCAGCTTCTGGTCGCGCTTCGGGTTTCAGGGGAGAAAACCCTAGAGCAACTTCGGGTCAGGAAGAAAATGACTCGGGTCGCTCCGGGTCGTTTTGGCGAAAACTCCAAGCAAGCACCGGGGAATTGAGGCGGCGCACCGAAGTCGAACCCGAAGTCGACCCAGGACCAGAATTTTTTCATTTTTCAAATTTCCATAACTTTTGCATACGAGCTCGGATTCACGCGCGGTTTGTTTTGCTGGGATCGTATCGGAATTTCTGACGTTTTGACGCTGGTTTGGATGGATTTGGAGACCGTCAAAATTTTGAGTTTAAATTGAATTTAAATTCGATTTAAATTCCAAAGGTGAGTGTTTAAAACCCACTCACAACTACTAGAAGCTTTTATGTTTGTTAAATTAATTTTAGAAATGAATAGCAATTTATTTATGAGTATTTGGCATGTTTATTTCGCTCATATTTGTTGAATTGCATTTATTAAGTTTAACTGTTAATTTAATTTATTTATTGCGTATTAATTGATAGTTAGAATTTATTTGTTTGCCTATAAACTGCTAGTTAACAGTTATATAGATTATTACTGAATATAAACTATTAGATTAATAGTTGTTAAATTTAATCTGAATAAAATTGCCAGTTATTACCTGTTATCTATTATCAAATATAAATTGTTATTGATTGATATTGCTTGATGATTTTGATTGGATGATGGATGATGTTGATGGATGTTTATTGAATATCATAAAATTGCGAATTATCATGCATATTTCATTTCATTCGGGATTGTGGTTTGAAATGATATACAATCGCAAAATTTTATATCTTTTAAATTGCGGATTGAAATGATAAATATCCGTATCACTTGACCATAGGATAGAAAATTTTATACAGGCACCGCGGTCTATATATAACTATTTTAATGTGATTTCTATGGTTTGGATGGAATACGGTTTCTAAAAATCTTAAATTTTTTATTGTATAAATATTATTCTTCCATATATATACATATGAAGTTGAAAATTTTGAAATTAAAAGGTGTATAAAAATCTTTATTTAAAAATGGAAAAAAATTAAGAAAATGGAGTTTAATAATTTATATCATATGTTTAAATGTTAAGTTTGGAAATTTTAAGATATGATATTTATAATTGGATTTTTTCCAAAATAAATTGAAATGAATATTCTACTATAATTTGAATTGGGAAAATATATATATTTTATTACTAGAAATTTGAGTCTTATTATTTATGGATTTTATGTGAATATTCAAGATTAATCTGTTGAAAGAAAAAAATCCAATTTTAGTTTGAAATATTGTTACTCAAAATGGATATACGTATATATAAATAAATTGAAGTGGTTTTGGAACTTGAGAGAGATAATATAAATTTTGGTTTAGACTTTAATAAAGAAATGTATTTGTAAAGCCATGAGAACTATTTTCTTTACAAAGTAACATTTAAGTTAAACCATTTAATTCATACACCGTTGAATGTCCAAACCATTCAAGTTTTTTTTATAGAAGTTATGGTTTTAAATTATGATTTTCAAAATACTATGCTTTGAAAATATTTGATTTTCAGACGATATGAAGTTAAAGCATTTTGATTTTGGAAAAGAATTATATTTGGGATAAGTGATAAAATATGGTTTTGGGTTTTGAAATGATATCGTATTCATGGTTATGAAATGGAATGTTTATTCTGATTTTTAAAGTATAACCTATTTTTAAATGACCGCGGTGTTATAATAACGATGGGTTGGCAAAGAGACCGGGATCGGATATCTGACATACTCTCTGTCGATACCGAAAACCACTTTGACTAACCGTGTACGCGGTGGAGATTCCAGAATGAAGTAGGTGGTGGCGACGTTTCCTGTAAGGTAAATACGTGGACCCGACTCCCGTGAGTTGGCATAAGGTGGCTAAAACAGGAGCGATTCTCAGGCCAATGAGGTCATTCCTCTGATCGGACCCTCCTCTTCGATATTATACTTTGATTTTGGATTGATTCAGTGGCCACTTCTATATTTTGATTTTGGGGAGTCAGTCCGAGGTGGGCGGTAACTGCGGCTATGCGTTTCCACCAGCCTGAATAGCAATTGGTATATCTACCCTGGCATTGCCTAGTTGTGCCGTGTCACCTACCATACCGAGCCTTTACTACGAGTTTCTATTTGTGTCGTACCTATGGAGTATCCTCTGGTAGCTTCCCGATCAGGAGGTATTACGGTACTGTATAGACTATTGGCATTATTTGTGTTAAGGGCTATATGGGTAACCCCTTAACGCTATTTAAAAGTAAGTTTATTTTATAAATAGACACTATTATAATAGCGCAATATACTACATAGTAAATAGTTTAACGGATCCTTAGGAGATGTAAATCCCGAACATCTCTTGAGTTACTGTACTCATATTTATTTCTGCTAATTTAACTCACATAAGATCTTTTAGTCTGACACGAGTGTTTTTGTCTTTTCAAATTCGCTCGGGTCAGTCCGAGCATTTCAGGATCGAAGATTTTAGCTTTGGAGGACGAAGACGAAGAATCCGTATTATATTATTTATAGTATTGCACCACACTCTAAATTTCCGCTGCATTGATTGTATTGGTATGTGTAACTCTGATATTCATTGTATAAGTAAAATAAATATTTTGTAAACAGTTATCATGAACTGTATATTGATTATTATATTTTATCCTTCCGCTGTGAGATTCTATTTTGTTTTATTTCTTCTCTGTTTTTTCTTATTTACCCCATAACAATCCGCCCTTGCGTATGCTTTGAATTGGCACGTGTGTCGGTTTAAAGTGTGCGAAAAGGCGGGATGTTACAGTTGGTATCAGAGCTTTGGTTTAGCGATAAACCTTGGTTTTGTGGGGTTTGACTCTTTGTTAATAGGGTAGTAATACCCTATGGGAGTCGCTGAGTGTATATATATGAGAGAGCGTATTTGTTAGTGTTAATAAAGATTTTGATATTGTGTTAATCTGTTCCGCTTTGTATTTATAAATTCTGGTTGATGCATGGGACGCTATGACATCAATAGGGATTTCTAAACACTTAATAGGACAGACCGACATAATATTTGTTTTTAATATAGGTGAATGAAATAATTTTGCCTATTATATTTTCTATATATAAAAATATTTTTATAAAAATATATATATATATTTGGCTGCTATAGATTGGGTGTTAGGAAATAAAAATATTTATAACAATTGAAGCTAAGTTGAAATTATAATAAATCAAATTGGAGATTTTAGAACTTAAGTCCGGGATTTTTGAAAATCTTCTTTCAAAGGATTTGTGAAATATAATGATTTGGTTTATAGGTAATTTCTTATATAAATGTTTAGTATAATTCGGAAGAATTGTTTTAAAAGAGGATTTTGGAGAAAATAAATTTTGTACTTTCCTCTCTGTCGCTAGAAAATAATTTCGGTGATGGCGGCCGCATCATCGACTTTTATTTTCGAGTTTCGAAGGGGAAAGGCCACTGTGGTACACTCTACTGCAGATTTATTTTTGAAATTGATTGAATTTTTAATTGTTTTAAATATAACTTGAGATATAAGTTGTAAGAACTCATTTATCTATTATTTTTAAAATAAAATTGAAATTTGGCCCGGTATTTAATTCCTAAATTTCCATTAATTAAATTGTTTAAACTATTTTAGTGGAATAAAAGGTAAGTAAGTAATAAATTGAAACCTCTAAAGGTAGGTAAAAGAATGAATGCTAAGTATAAAGGAAGTTAAAATTAACTTATAAATAATGGTAAAGATCTATTGAACAATAAATGAATTAAGAGAATTGAGATTAAACTTGTATAAGTTCTTTTGCTTTTTCTTTAACATAAATAACTTACCAAGTATAAAAATTTGAAATGTAAATTAAGAGTAGAATTTTTGGAAATAATGAAGTATTCAATAAATTACTGTTATAAATAAGAATTTAATGGTATTAACTTAAGTGATGATTGGAATTTTACTAAAATTAAAGGTTGTATTATTAATAGGTGATTTTAACCTTAAGAAAGTAAAAATGAAATTCCTTAATTTATAAAGTTTGATTGTAGGGTTATTAACTTAAGTACGCCTTAATTTCCCCCTATTCTAATATAATAGAAAGTAAGTAATATATAAATGACTGTAAACCCTAAGTAATTAATTAATAAAATTCCTTATTTTTAAGAATGAAGGTTAAAGGGTTAATAATTTAAGTGTAATTAAAAAGGGTTACTGTAATTAAATATAATAGAAAGTGGGTAATTAAATTGTTACTACTATTAAATATAATAGAAACTTCAACATTAAATAAATGAATGAAATTAAAGGTAAGTTGAAATTGTAATTTATAAAACAAATATATATTAATTTAAGGAATTGAGAAGAAACATGTAAATTTTCACTTACATTCTTAAAACATACATAACTTACCATATAATAAAAGTTGCAATGTTAGTAAGAAAATGTAAGGGGAAATCTTACAAGTGAAGCTTGAGGTAATAAAGGTATTCAATAAATTTGCTGTTATTAATGAGAATTAATTGTATAAACTTAAGTTAAATTGGAAATTTTACTATATAAGTAAAGGCAAGTAGTATAAATAGATGATATAAACTTTAGTCAATAAATTGGAATGCAAATATAATGAATTTTGTAATAAATGGAAAACAAAAATTGCAAGAAATAAAGAAATCCCTCCATAAATGAAAGAAAGAAAATCAAACCACTGAAGCATGAAATAAATGTATAATAAGTTAATTTGGTTGTTGGTTTGAATTGTATTGTTTGATTTATGATTGTGGGGTAAGGAACTTGAAGTTGTTGGATGAATAAATAATCTATCTTTGTTCCATCTAAGACTGTTGAGTAAAGGATGCACTTGATAGTTAATTTCATTTCATACAAATTTCAAGTTTGAACCCAAACAACTATTTGTTTGATGGATTAAATGATTGCTTTGTGTGTGTATGTATGTTGTTTGTAAGGTTGATGGTTGTTGAATTGTTTGGTTGATTAATGATTGAATCCACTTGAATAGTTCACTTTAAAATAAATATTTAACCTTTTAGATTTTATAAGTGAAATGCAGGCTATGGAAGCCACTGCTACTGCTCTGGTTCCCTAATAATAAGCGTATTGCCCGACAAATAGGTACGTTTTCGGATTACGTTTAAAGCGCTATTTTATAATTTTGCCCGTGTTGGGATAATATTTTGATAATATATGTAATATATTTGTATATTTTGATATTATATTTTCTCCAGAGTCTCTCCGTACAAAGGAGACTCTGCCAAAAATTTTCGTAAATTTTAGACTTAGAATTTTGTTGAATATTTTCCAAACTTTAATGATTTAAGTATAAAAGGTTATAATGACTATAAAACGGGCATATCTCATTTAAGGAAATTAATTTAGTAAATTATTGTTTATAAGTTAATATTTGAAATAAGATGTAATGTTTTATTCTTCCTTCTCCCTTCTTTTTCCTTTTCGAGGACGAAAAGTTTTGAGTGGGGGAGATTGTAACGACCCGTTAAATTAATAATATTAAATGAGTTAAATTAATATAATTTCTAACCTGATTTAGAAAAAAAAAGGCTTTAAGATTTATTTGAGAAAATGTAGTAATTTGTTATAGTAATTGGAATTTAATGTAACAATTTAATTTTTATGACAATAGTTTTGGATAATGTAATTGTCACACTTTGTTAAAAGTTAATGTTAAGAAACCAATAAATGTTGAATTAGTGAATATTAATAAAATATTTACTAGAATGGGATTCATTTAATATTAAAATAAATAGTAGGATTGTTTCATTTGGTGACCGTTGAATAAACCAATGCAATAAGTGTAGATAAATTTTTTTATGAATATTGTTCGATAATGAATGTACTTAAAAACGGTAATAAACTTAATATAAGAAAACAAAGGCAAATTGTGTATTAATTAATGAATTCATGAATCAGTGTATGGACTTAGTGTAACTATACGTAAACGTACGCAATAAGGTTGTGAAATACCAATGATTTGGATTTCCAATTTATATTAAACATAATGTTGGTAGAAATAGGAATTCACTGTTGTGTGAAATATATGAGAAATCAGGTCAAATGTAAATTATACCGTAGATGATATGCTCTTTTAAACAGTAGGATTTTTAAATAAATAAACGTTTCACTTAGGTTTCAATTGGATAACTTATGTAGTTTAATGGAGAATCAATTGCAATTAATTGCCATAAATTAGTGATGATAGGGTAGTTGATTTGGCCTTTAAGAAGCAAAGAAAAAGAAAGCCAAGATTTATGAATTCATTTGCAATGTGAAATGCAAATCTTGTGGATTGTTTTTTTTACAAATGGAATTAATATTTAACCATTACGTTAGTGGAGTCTGATAAGTTAAGGTAGATAATCAATGGTAATTTACCTAATTCAAAGGATATATTAATATAAATATGGGTAAAATGAGGTTAGACCAAGGATATAATATTAATTGATTTTTAAGGCTTAATTAATACGTGAAATAGATAAGATTCTACATTCAAACATTTATACAAAGCTAAGTTGTAAATAGAAGTACCAATGTAATATAATGTAAATAGATGGGAATCAACATTTATTTATTTATT
Organism: Allium cepa; assembly: GCA_030765085.1. Lineage (NCBI taxonomy): Eukaryota > Viridiplantae > Streptophyta > Magnoliopsida > Asparagales > Amaryllidaceae > Allium > Allium cepa. The sequence goes on along the minus strand of CM060940.1, from coordinate 402,880,236 downwards.
TAATGGAATTTAATTTCTATAGTATGATAATCGCAATTAAATGAAATTGAAATAGCTAATTTATACGTTAGTTGAAATTTAGCTGGAATATGAGGATTTTTAATGAAATAGTGAAAGCAAATGGAAATAAGGTTTCAATTATACATTGGAATTTATATTCACCATAAAAGGTTAATTGAAAACCAAAGGAGTTAATAAAGGAATCAAGCTTTATCTATTAATTTGGATTTAAGATATGGTAAATTGGATTTATTGCAATAATTAATTCTATAAGATGAGGTTAATACTTATTCTATTTATAATTAGACCAAATTGTTGATATAGATTTTTTGAAAGCAGAATCTATAAATAAATTTGAGTATCAAATTCAATAATTGCGCTTATTGCATAAATAAAGGGAATTTAACGTTAAATATTACGTTACTGAAATTTAAAATGAACTTTAAGAATAATATTGTGAATCATGAACCAAAGTATGTGGCATCCCTATTTGGATAAAGAATGAGTATATAAAAGTTAAAATCTAATATACGGGGTTTTGAGCATTTAATTTTATAATTCTTAAATATAGGAAAGTGCAGAAATTAACACTGCAAATTGATATACTTATAATTTTAATTCACATCCAAGCTTGTTAAATCATTTGAAATTGATTAAATTATATAAGTAATAAAATTTGGACAATTTTAGAATATAATATAAAATTTGGATTTTTGTAATTTATTTTGATTTATTTAATGAATATAAAAATAGCCTTTTTTTGTCACGGACTCGGATTTCGATGAAACCAGTTTCATCGGATCCGTATCGGTGAATTATTATAGGGTTTCAAGTTTCGTATCGATCGGACTTGTCGTTTGATCGTACGGGCGTGAAACGCCTTGAAATCAAATTTAATTAAAATCAATTTGAATCAATTTGGAAAATTTTTTTTCAGCATAACTTCTTCATACGATCAAATTTGGACGTGAAACTTTTTCCATCGCGTTCAGAATATTTTAAATTACCTATTTGGATATATAGATTTAATAAATTCGGTTCAGGAGGCATAGCGGGCTTTTTTGGCCATAGTTTGTTCCGCACGTTCATTCTACGGTCTATCTACTCTATCTCTAACCCTTCTATATAAACCTAGCTACAAGCCCTAGCCTCCACCTAATTTCTTTTCATCTGAGCGTATACTTTCTTCAAGCTCCTCTTCTTCTTCAATGGGTGCTAACCCTAGATCCAGTCAGTTCAAAAAAAAAAATATTCAAATTTAAAAAAAAAAAAAAATCGGATCTGCAGCAGCTTCTGGTCGCGCTTCGGGTTTCAGGGGAGAAAACCCTAGAGCAACTTCGGGTCAGGAAGAAAATGACTCGGGTCGCTCCGGGTCGTTTTGGCGAAAACTCCAAGCAAGCACCGGGGAATTGAGGCGGCGCACCGAAGTCGAACCCGAAGTCGACCCAGGACCAGAATTTTTTCATTTTTCAAATTTCCATAACTTTTGCATACGAGCTCGGATTCACGTGCGGTTTGTTTTGCTGGGATCGTATCGGAATTTCTGACGTTTTGACGCTGGTTTGGATGGATTTGGAGACCGTCAAAATTTTGAGTTTAAATTGAATTTAAATTCGATTTAAATTCCAAAGGTGAGTGTTTAAAACCCACTCACAACTACTAGAAGCTTTTATGTTTGTTAAATTAATTTTAGAAATGAATAGCAATTTATTTATGAGTATTTGGCATGTTTATTTCGCTCATATTTGTTGAATTGCATTTATTAAGTTTAACTGTTAATTTAATTTATTTATTGCGTATTAATTGATAGTTAGAATTTATTTGTTTGCCTATAAACTGCTAGTTAACAGTTATATAGATTATTACTGAATATAAACTATTAGATTAATAGTTGTTAAATTTAATCTGAATAAAATTGCCAGTTATTACCTGTTATCTATTATCAAATATAAATTGTTATTGATTGATATTGCTTGATGATTTTGATTGGATGATGGATGATGTTGATGGATGTTTATTGAATATCATAAAATTGCGAATTATCATGCATATTTCATTTCATTCGGGATTGTGGTTTGAAATGATATACAACCGCAAAATTTTATATCTTTTAAATTGCGGATTGAAATGATAAATATCCGTATCACTTGACCATAGGATAGAAAATTTTATACAGGCACCACGGTCTATATATAACTATTTTAATGTGATTTCTATGGTTTGGATGGAATACGGTTTCTAAAAATCTTAAATTTTTTATTGTATAAATATTATTCTTCCATATATATACATATGAAGTTGAAAATTTTGAAATTAAAAGGTGTATAAAAATCTTTATTTAAAAATGGAAAAAAATTAAGAAAATGGAGTTTAATAATTTATATCATATGTTTAAATGTTAAGTTTGGAAATTTTAAGATATGATATTTATAATTGGATTTTTTCCAAAATAAATTGAAATGAATATTCTACTATAATTTGAATTGGGAAAATATATATATTTTATTACTAGAAATTTGAGTCTTATTATTTATGGATTTTATGTGAATATTCAAGATTAATCTGTTGAAAGAAAAAAATCCAATTTTAGTTTGAAATATTGTTACTCAAAATGGATATACGTATATATAAATAAATTGAAGTGGTTTTGGAACTTGAGAGAGATAATATAAATTTTGGTTTAGACTTTAATAAAGAAATGTATTTGTAAAGCCATGAGAACTATTTTCTTTACAAAGTAACATTTAAGTTAAACCATTTAATTCATACACCGTTGAATGTCCAAACCATTCAAGTTTTTTTTATAGAAGTTATGGTTTTAAATTATGATTTTCAAAATACTATGCTTTGAAAATATTTGATTTTCAGACGATATGAAGTTAAAGCATTTTGATTTTGGAAAAGAATTATATTTGGGATAAGTGATAAAATATGGTTTTGGGTTTTGAAATGATATCGTATTCATGGTTATGAAATGGAATGTTTATTCTGATTTTTAAAGTATAACCTATTTTTAAATGACCGCGGTGTTATAATAACGATGGGTTGGCAAAGAGACCGGGATCGGATATCTGACATACTCTCTGTCGATACCGAAAACCACTTTGACTAACCGTGTACGCGGTGGAGATTCCAGAATGAAGTAGGTGGTGGCGACGTTTCCTGTAAGGTAAATACGTGGACCCGACTCCCGTGAGTTGGCATAAGGTGGCTAAAACAGGAGCGATTCTCAGGCCAATGAGGTCATTCCTCTGATCGGACCCTCCTCTTCGATATTATACTTTGATTTTGGATTGATTCAGTGGCCACTTCTATATTTTGATTTTGGGGAGTCAGTCCGAGGTGGGCGGTAACTGCGGCTATGCGTTTCCACCAGCCTGAATAGCAATTGGTATATCTACCCTGGCATTGCCTAGTTGTGCCGTGTCACCTACCATACCGAGCCTTTACTACGAGTTTCTATTTGTGTCGTACCTATGGAGTATCCTCTGGTAGCTTCCCGATCAGGAGGTATTACGGTACTGTATAGACTATTGGCATTATTTGTGTTAAGGGCTATATGGGTAACCCCTTAACGCTATTTAAAAGTAAGTTTATTTTATAAATAGACACTATTATAATAGCGCAATATACTACATAGTAAATAGTTTAACGGATCCTTAGGAGATGTAAATCCCGAACATCTCTTGAGTTACTGTACTCATATTTATTTCTGCTAATTTAACTCACATAAGATCTTTTAGTCTGACACGAGTGTTTTTGTCTTTTCAAATTCGCTCGGGTCAGTCCGAGCATTTCAGGATCGAAGATTTTAGCTTTGGAGGACGAAGACGAAGAATCCGTATTATATTATTTATAGTATTGCACCACACTCTAAATTTCCGCTGCATTGATTGTATTGGTATGTGTAACTCTGATATTCATTGTATAAGTAAAATAAATATTTTGTAAACAGTTATCATGAACTGTATATTGATTATTATATTTTATCCTTCCGCTGTGAGATTCTATTTTGTTTTATTTCTTCTCTGTTTTTTCTTATTTACCCCATAACAATCCGCCCTTGCGTATGCTTTGAATTGGCACGTGTGTCGGTTTAAAGTGTGCGAAAAGGCGGGATGTTACAGTTGGTATCAGAGCTTTGGTTTAGCGATAAACCTTGGTTTTGTGGGGTTTGACTCTTTGTTAATAGGGTAGTAATACCCTATGGGAGTCGCTGAGTGTATATATATGAGAGAGCGTATTTGTTAGTGTTAATAAAGATTTTGATATTGTGTTAATCTGTTCCGCTTTGTATTTATAAATTCTGGTTGATGCATGGGACGCTATGACATCAATAGGGATTTCTAAACACTTAATAGGACAGACCGACATAATATTTGTTTTTAATATAGGTGAATGAAATAATTTTGCCTATTATATTTTCTATATATAAAAATATTTTTATAAAAATATATATATATATTTGGCTGCTATAGATTGGGTGTTAGGAAATAAAAATATTTATAACAATTGAAGCTAAGTTGAAATTATAATAAATCAAATTGGAGATTTTAGAACTTAAGTCCGGGATTTTTGAAAATCTTCTTTCAAAGGATTTGTGAAATATAATGATTTGGTTTATAGGTAATTTCTTATATAAATGTTTAGTATAATTCGGAAGAATTGTTTTAAAAGAGGATTTTGGAGAAAATAAATTTTGTACTTTCCTCTCTGTCGCTAGAAAATAATTTCGGTGATGGCGGCCGCATCATCGACTTTCATTTTCAAGTTTCGAAGGGGAAAGGCCACTGTGGTACACTCTACTGCAGATTTATTTTTGAAATTGATTGAATTTTTAATTGTTTTAAATATAACTTGAGATATAAGTTGTAAGAACTCATTTATCTATTATTTTTAAAATAAAATTGAAATTTGGCCCGGTATTTAATTCCTAAATTTCCATTAATTAAATTGTTTAAACTATTTTAGTGGAATAAAAGGTAAGTAAGTAATAAATTGAAACCTCTAAAGGTAGGTAAAAGAATGAATGCTAAGTATAAAGGAAGTTAAAATTAACTTATAAATAATGGTAAAGATCTATTGAACAATAAATGAATTAAGAGAATTGAGATTAAACTTGTATAAGTTCTTTTGCTTTTTCTTTAACATAAATAACTTACCAAGTATAAAAAGTTGAAATGTAAATTAAGAGTAGAATTTTTGGAAATAATGAAGTATTCAATAAATTACTGTTATAAATAAGAATTTAATGGTATTAACTTAAGTGATGATTGGAATTTTACTAAAATTAAAGGTTGTATTATTAATAGGTGATTTTAACCTTAAGAAAGTAAAAATGAAATTCCTTAATTTATAAAGTTTGATTGTAGGGTTATTAACTTAAGTACGCCTTAATTTCCCCCTATTCTAATATAATAGAAAGTAAGTAATATATAAATGACTGTAAACCCTAAGTAATTAATTAATAAAATTCCTTATTTTTAAGAATGAAGGTTAAAGGGTTAATAATTTAAGTGTAATTAAAAAGGGTTACTGTAATTAAATATAATAGAAAGTGGGTAATTAAATTGTTACTACTATTAAATATAATAGAAACTTCAACATTAAATAAATGAATGAAATTAAAGGTAAGTTGAAATTGTAATTTATAAAACAAATATATATTAATTTAAGGAATTGAGAAGAAACATGTAAATTTTCACTTACATTCTTAAAACATACATAACTTACCATATAATAAAAGTTGCAATGTTAGTAAGAAAATGTAAGGGGAAATCTTACAAGTGAAGCTTGAGGTAATAAAGGTATTCAATAAATTTGCTGTTATTAATGAGAATTAATTGTATAAACTTAAGTTAAATTGGAAATTTTACTATATAAGTAAAGGCAAGTAGTATAAATAGATGATATAAACTTTAGTCAATAAATTGGAATGCAAATATAATGAATTTTGTAATAAATGGAAAACAAAAATTGCAAGAAATAAAGAAATCCCTCCATAAATGAAAGAAAGAAAATCAAACCACTGAAGCATGAAATAAATGTATAATAAGTTAATTTGGTTGTTGGTTTGAATTGTATTGTTTGATTTATGATTGTGGGGTAAGGAACTTGAAGTTGTTGGATGAATAAATAATCTATCTTTGTTCCATCTAAGACTGTTGAGTAAAGGATGCACTTGATAGTTAATTTCATTTCATACAAATTTCAAGTTTGAACCCAAACAACTATTTGTTTGATGGATTAAATGATTGCTTTGTGTGTGTATGTATGTTGTTTGTAAGGTTGATGGTTGTTGAATTGTTTGGTTGATTAATGATTGAATCCACTTGAATAGTTCACTTTAAAATAAATATTTAACCTTTTAGATTTTATAAGTGAAATGCAGGCTATGGAAGCCACTGCTACTGCTCTGGTTCCCTAATAATAAGCGTATTGCCCGACAAATAGGTACGTTTTCGGATTACGTTTAAAGCGCTATTTTATAATTTTGCCCGTGTTGGGATAATATTTTGATAATATATGTAATATATTTGTATATTTTGATATTATATTTTCTCCAGAGTCTCTCCGTACAAAGGAGACTCTGCCAAAAATTTTCGTAAATTTTAGACTTAGAATTTTGTTGAATATTTTCCAAACTTTAATGATTTAAGTATAAAAGGTTATAATGACTATAAAACGGGCATATCTCATTTAAGGAAATTAATTTAGTAAATTATTGTTTATAAGTTAATATTTGAAATAAGATGTAATGTTTTATTCTTCCTTCTCCCTTCTTTTTCCTTTTCGAGGACGAAAAGTTTTGAGTGGGGGAGATTGTAACGACCCGTTAAATTAATAATATTAAATGAGTTAAATTAATATAATTTCTAACCTGATTTAGAAAAAAAAAGGCTTTAAGATTTATTTGAGAAAATGTAGTAATTTGTTATAGTAATTGGAATTTAATGTAACAATTTAATTTTTATGACAATAGTTTTGGATAATGTAATTGTCACACTTTGTTAAAAGTTAATGTTAAGAAACCAATAAATGTTGAATTAGTGAATATTAATAAAATATTTACTAGAATGGGATTCATTTAATATTAAAATAAATAGTAGGATTGTTTCATTTGGTGACCGTTGAATAAACCAATGCAATAAGTGTAGATAAATTTTTTTATGAATATTGTTCGATAATGAATGTACTTAAAAACGGTAATAAACTTAATATAAGAAAACAAAGGCAAATTGTGTATTAATTAATGAATTCATGAATCAGTGTATGGACTTAGTGTAACTATACGTAAACGTACGCAATAAGGTTGTGAAATACCAATGATTTGGATTTCCAATTTATATTAAACATAATGTTGGTAGAAATTGGAATTCACTGTTGTGTGAAATATATGAGAAATCAGGTCAAATGTAAATTATACCGTAGATGATATGCTCTTTTAAACAGTAGGATTTTTAAATAAATAAACGTTTCACTTAGGTTTCAATTGGATAACTTATGTAGTTTAATGGAGAATCAATTGCAATTAATTGCCATAAATTAGTGATGATAGGGTAGTTGATTTGGCCTTTAAGAAGCAAAGAAAAAGAAAGCCAAGATTTATGAATTCATTTGCAATGTGAAATGCAAATCTTGTGGATTGTTTTTTTTTACAAATGGAATTAATATTTAACCATTACGTTAGTGGAGTCTGATAAGTTAAGGTAGATAATCAATGGTAATTTACCTAATTCAAAGGATATATTAATATAAATATGGGTAAAATGAGGTTAGACCAAGGATATAATATTAATTGATTTTTAAGGCTTAATTAATACGTGAAATAGACAAGATTCTACATTCAAACATTTATACAAAGCTAAGTTGTAAATAGAAGTACCAATGTAATATAATGTAAATAGATGGGAATCAACATTTATTTATTTATTTAATGGAATTTAATTTCTATAGTATGATAATCGCAATTAAATGAAATTGAAATAGCTAATTTATACGTTAGTTGAAATTTAGCTGGAATATGAGGATTTTTAATGAAATAGTGAAATCAAATGGAAATAAGGTTTCAATTATACATTGGAATTTATATTCACCATAAAAGGTTAATTGAAAACCAAAGGAGTTAATAAAGGAATCAAGCTTTATCTATTAATTTGGATTTAAGATATGGTAAATTGGATTTATTGCAATAATTAATTCTATAAGATGAGGTTAATACTTATTCTATTTATAATTAGACCAAATTGTTGATATAGATTTTTTGAAAGCAGAATCTATAAATAAATTTGAGTATCAAATTCAATAATTGCGCTTATTGCATAAATAAAGGGAATTTAACGTTAAATATTACGTTACTGAAATTTAAAATGAACTTTAAGAATAATATTGTGAATCATGAACCAAAGTATGTGGCATCCCTATTTGGATAAAGAATGAGTATATAAAAGTTAAAATCTAATATACGGGGTTTTGAGCATTTAATTTTATAATTCTTAAATATAGGAAAGTGCAGAAATTAACACTGCAAATTGATATACTTATAATTTTAATTCACATCCAAGCTTGTTAAATCATTTGAAATTGATTAAATTATATAAGTAATAAAATTTGGACAATTTTAGAATATAATATAAAATTTGGATTTTTGTAATTTATTTTGATTTATTTAATGAATATAAAAATAGCCTTTTTTTGTCACGGACTCGGATTTCGATGAAACCAGTTTCATCGGATCCGTATCGGTGAATTATTATAGGGTTTCAAGTTTCGTATCGATCGGACTTGTCGTTTGATCGTACGGGCGTGAAACGCCTTGAAATCAAATTTAATTAAAATCAATTTGAATCAATTTGGAAAATTTTTTTTCAGCATAACTTCTTCATACGATCAAATTTGGACGTGAAACTTTTTCCATCGCTTTCAGAATATTTTAAATTACCTATTTGGATATATAGATTTAATAAATTCGGTTCCGGAGGCATAGCGGGCTTTTTTGGCCATAGTTTGTTCCGCACGTTCATTCTACGGTCTATCTACTCTATCTCTAACCCCTCTATATAAACCTAGCTACAAGCCCTAGCCTCCACCTAATTTCTTTTCATCTGAGCGTATACTTTCTTCAAGCTCCTCTTCTTCTTCAATGGGTGCTAACCCTAGATCCAGTCAGTTCAAAAAAAAAAAAAATCGGATCTGCAGCAGCTTCTGGTCGCGCTTCGGGTTTCAGGGGAGAAAACCCTAGAGCAACTTCGAGTCAGGAAGAAAATGACTCGGGTCGCTCCGGGTCGTTTTGGCGAAAACTCCAAGCAAGCACCGGGGAATTGAGGCGGCGCACCGAAGTCGAACCCGAAGTCGACCCAGGACCAGAATTTTTTCATTTTTCAAATTTCCATAACTTTTGCATACGAGCTCGGATTCACGCGCGGTTTGTTTTGCTGGGATCGTATCGGAATTTCTGACGTTTTGACGCTGGTTTGGATGGATTTGGAGACCGTCAAAATTTTGAGTTTAAATTGAATTTAAATTCGATTTAAATTCCAAAGGTGAGTGTTTAAAACCCACTCACAACTACTAGAAGCTTTTATGTTTGTTAAATTAATTTTAGAAATGAATAGCAATTTATTTATGAGTATTTGGCATGTTTATTTCGCTCATATTTGTTGAATTGCATTTATTAAGTTTAACTGTTAATTTAATTTATTTATTGCGTATTAATTGATAGTTAGAATTTATTTGTTTGCCTATAAACTGCTAGTTAACAGTTATATAGATTATTACTGAATATAAACTATTAGATTAATAGTTGTTAAATTTAATCTGAATAAAATTGCCAGTTATTACCTGTTATCTATTATCAAATATAAATTGTTATTGATTGATATTGCTTGATAATTTTGATTGGATGATGGATAATGTTGATGGATGTTTATTGAATATCATAAAATTGCGAATTATCATGCATATTTCATTTCATTCGGGATTGTGGTTTGAAATGATATACAACCGCAAAATTTTATATCTTTTAAATTGCGGATTGAAATGATAAATATCCGTATCACTTGACCATAGGATAGAAAATTTTATACAGGCACCGCGGTCTATATATAACTATTTTAATGTGATTTCTATGGTTTGGATGGAATACGGTTTCTAAAAATCTTAAATTTTTTATTGTATAAATATTATTCTTCCATATATATACATATGAAGTTGAAAATTTTGAAATTAAAAGGTGTATAAAAATCTTTATTTAAAAATGGAAAAAAATTAAGAAAATGGAGTTTAATAATTTATATCATATGTTTAAATGTTAAGTTTGGAAATTTTAAGATATGATATTTATAATTGGATTTTTCCCAAAATAAATTGAAATGAATATTCTACTATAATTTGAATTGGGAAAATATATATATTTTATTACTAGAAATTTGAGTCTTATTATTTATGGATTTTATGTGAATATTCAAGACTAATTAATAGAACAATTAATCTGTTGAAAGAAAAAAATCCAATTTTAGTTTGAAATATTGTTACTCAAAATGGATATACGTATATATAAATAAATTGAAGTGGTTTTGGAACTTGAGAGAGATAATATAAATTTTGGTTTAGACTTTAATAAAGAAATGTATTTGTAAAGCCATGAGAACTATTTTCTTTACAAAGTAACATTTAAGTTAAACCATTTAATTCATATACCGTTGAATGTCCAAACCATTCAAGTTTTTTTTATAGAAGTTATGGTTTTAAATTATGATTTTCAAAATACTATGCTTTGAAAATATTTGATTTTCAGACGATATGAAGTTAAAGCATTTTGATTTTGGAAAAGAATTATATTTGGGATAAGTGATAAAATATGGTTTTGGGTTTTGAAATGATATCGTATTCATGGTTATGAAATGGAATGTTTATTCTGATTTTTAAAGTATAACCTATTTTTAAATGACCGCGGTGTTATAATAACGATGGGTTGGCAAAGAGACCGGGATCGGATATCTGACATACTCTCTGTCGATACCGAAAACCACTTTGACTAACCGTGTACGCGGTGGAGATTCCAGAATGAAGTAGGTGGTGGCGACATTTCCTGTAAGGTAAATACGTGGACCCGACTCCCGTGAGTTGGCATAAGGTGGCTAAAACAGGAGCGATTCTCAGGCCAATGAGGTCATTCCTCTGATCGGACCCTCCTCTTCGATATTATACTTTGATTTTGGATTGATTCAGTGGCCACTTCTATATTTTGATTTTGGGGAGTTAGTCCGAGGTGGGCGGTAACTGCGGCTATGCGTTTCCACCAGCCTGGATAGCAATTGGTATATCTACCCTGGCATTGCCTAGTTGTGCCGTGTCACCTACCATACCGAGCCTTTACTACGAGTTTCTATTTGTGTCGTACCTATGGAGTATCCTCTGGTAGCTTCCCGATCAGGAGGTATTACGGTACTGTATAGACTATTGGCATTATTTGTGTTAAGGGCTATATGGGTAACCCCTTAACGCTATTTAAAAGTAAGTTTATTTTATAAATAGACACTATTATAATAGCGCAATATACTACATAGTAAATAGTTTAACGGATCCTTAGGAGATGTAAATCCCGAACATCTCTTGAGTTACTGTACTCATATTTATTTCTGTTAATTTAACTCACATAAGATCTTTTAGTCTGACTCGAGTGTTTTTGTCTTTTCAAATTCGCTCGGGTCAGTCCGAGCGTTTCAGGATCGAAGATTTTAGCTTTGGAGGACGAAGACGAAGAATCCGTATTATATTATTTATTGTATTGCACCACACTCTAAATTTCCGCTGCATTGATTGTATTGGTATGTGTAACTCTGATATTCATTGTATAAGTAAAATAAATATTTTGTAAACAGTTATCATGAACTGTATATTGATTATTATATTTTATCCTTCCGCTGTGAGATTCTATTTTGTTTTATTTCTTCTCTGTTTTTTCTTATTTACCCCATAACAATCCGCCCTTGCGTATGCTTTGAATTGGCACGTGTGTCGGTTTAAAGTGTGCGAAAAGGCGGGATGTTACAATTACAGTGGATTATATCTTTGAAATTCGAGTACAACAGTAGTGGTGAAATGCAAAGTTGGATCCGGCAGAGTCTGGACGCTTCAGAGTTGAAAAAGATCCCTTTTCGGTAGGCTCTGGGGCTCTATTTATAGGCGTAGAAGGCGGATATCTCACTCAAACTCCGGGATACTTCTTCTGGCACATGAGGGGGCCCACGCGATCGATCCCATGAAATTTCGACTCGATCCGTGATCGATACAAACCAATTTCGTATCGATCAAGAACTCATCCAATGGAGTCGAAATTTGGTAGGAACATTCTTTAGCTTGTGCGTAAGCTCCTGTGAAAATTCATAGCATTTGGACATGTGGATTGCGAGATATGATCGATGCAACCTTGGGTTTTACATAGGCTGCCGTGTTCGAATCCATAGCCTTCGCATCCACCTGTCCGCATCGATTGTTGCACGTGTCCATGTGATGACGTGGCGCGTGACTTTCGAATCGATCCATGTTTTGCGCCGAATTGACCGAGTCACTCCCACATAAATGCCTCACTCGTATCGATCGCTTAGCACTAAATTCGTATCGATCGATGGATGGCTCCTTCGTGTCGATCATACGATAGCCGATTTCGTATCAATGGGAATTGATACGAAATAAACCATCGTGTTACTTCCAATGAATTCGAAGGGGCCAGTTGCCGATGGATACGAAGAGGAGTCTTCTCACTGATGGATACGAAATGCAGTACATCCCGATGGATACGAATTGCGTAGCTCAGATGGGTGCGAATGTATAGATGCGAACCTGGGTTCCCCTGGATACGAACAAATGCGAATTGCATGGATACGATCTCATCGATTCGAAACCATGCAGAGTAGATGGATGCGAAACTTGATCGATACGAACAAGATCCCTTTAGATCGATCCGAACGTTGTAGCCTCGGACGGGTTCGAATCTGATCGATCCGAACATGATCGAGTCGAACGTGATCGATTCCAAGTCATCCATTCTCGATGGATTCGAACGTAATGGATTCGAACAAATCATTACGATGGCTTTCCGATGGATACGGACGGCGTATCTTTCCTAACTTGCATCGATCATATCTCCATCATATGAACTCCGATTGATCTGAAATTTAGGATGCTGGCTTTCACGACTTTGCTTGTCGTGTCTGGTCGATTGTGGCTTGATCCTGATTTGGACAAAATTGATCAATATCCATAGCGAAACAATGTACGACCAATCTTTGGGATGAACTGTCTTCGATTTTCGGTTAATCTTTTGGTGTCACGGCCTTGCTAAAAGGCGGGATAACAAAAGCCTACCCTAAAGACAGTTTTCCACTTCCTAGAATTGATCGACTCATAGATTCAACAGCTGGACACGAGCTGTTATCTTTCATCGACGCATATTCCGGCTACAATCAAATATCGATGCACCTACCTAATGAGGATTGTACCAGCTTTGTTATCGATCTAGGACTCTACTGCTATAAAGTGATGCCGTTCGGACTCAAGAACGCTAGGGCAACTTACCAAAGGCTTGGGTATCGAATGTTCGCTAACCAGATCGGGGAAACAATGGAGGTATACATGGATGATATGCTTATGATGTCACGGCTATCCAGCAATCATGTCAAAGATTTGGAAACAATGTTCAACATCCTCCGACAATGCCGAATGAAGCTCAACCCATTAAAGTGTCACTTTGGAGTCGTATCTAGAAAGTTTCTAGGAATCATTATAAGTGCTCGCGGAATTGAAGCCAATACTGAAAAGATATGGGCGATTTGGAATACCGAGACTCCTAGAGCTATAAAGCAAGTACAAAGCCTCAATGGGAAGGTGGCAGCTTTGAGCAGATTCATCTCCAAATCCATAGACAAGTGCATTCCCTTCTTCGATCTGATTGGGAAAGGAAAGCGGAACTTCGAATGGACTGAGGAGTTGAGGGCGCATTACGAGCGCTATGTGCTGGTTCAATATCTGGCGATGCCACCTATTTTGTAGAAGCTGATCATTCATAAGCAATTGTATATCTATCTGGCGGTCTTAGCAAATACGATCAGTGCTGCACTGATTCGGGAAGAGGATCGGATCCAACGATCGGTCTATTATATTAGCAAGCGATTGAAAAGGGTGGAGAGAAACTACCCAATGTTGGAGAAGCTGGCTTATTGCCCAATCATAACCTCAAGAAAGCTCCGTCCATATTTCCAGGCTCATCCGTCACAGCCTACACCGACCAGCCATTACGATAAGTCCTCATGTGGCCTAAGACATCTGGTAGGTTACTCAAGTTGAACATCGAGTTGAGTCGGTTTGATATTGCTTATACACCAAGATGAACCATCCAAGGACAAGGCCTGGCGGACTTTATAGTTGAATTTACTATACCGGAGGGCTTGCCCGAAACTAGTGAATCTCCCAAATACATATGGAAGCTATACACTGACGATGCATCAAACAACCACTGCTCAGGCGCTGGAGTTGTACTCGTAACCCAAAAGGTCGATCCATATGCTATGCTTTGAAGTTTGACTTCTATGCAACTAACAACGAGGCATAACACGAAGTTTTACTCGCGGGACTCAGACTTGCCATAGATTTGGGAATTATTGTTGTGGAGATTTACTGGGATTTACAATTGGTCATATGCCATGTTCGGGGAGAATACCAAGCTAGAGACCGAAGGTTGGCTGCTTATCTTGCTACGGTTCAAGAATTGTTGAATAAGTTTGGGCGCTACTATGCCATCCTCTGTATACCTCGGGACCACAATCAAAAGGCCGATTCTTTGGCAAAACTGGCCAGCACCGGTGAGGCATATCAAGTAGGGGTCTTCCCCGTTGAGACACTTACCGCTCCGAGTATCGATCAGTTATAGACGCATTGGTTACACGAAGCATCACCCGAGAAGGAGTCATGGATGACTCTGTTCAGGGATTATCTCGAGAACAGAACTTTGCCTGAAAGAAGGAGTGAGAGAAGATAGATTCTCCGAAAGGCTTCGTGACTCATTATCCAGAACGGAGTCTTGTACAAAAGAGGGTATTTAGTTCCTTTACTTTGGTATATCGCCCACGATTAAATCAGGCGAGTGTTACATGACATGCACGAGGAAGAATGTCACGATCACACTAGAAGGCAAGCCCTTGCCAAAAAGATATTGATATATGGATATTACTGACCGACTATGTATCAAGATGCATCAGACTATGCCAAGAGTTGTGACAAATGCTAGAAACATGCTCGAATTCTAAGAGCCCCTCCTACCGAAATTACTCAAATGGTCAGTCCATGGATGTTCGCCACACGAGGCATTGATATAATTGGGTCTTTACCTCTGGCTACAGGTGGTGAGTAGTACGCCATCATTGTAGTTGACTACTTTACTAAATAGGCGGAAGCTAAGCACCTCGCTAATATAACGACAAAGAAAGTAATCAACTTTTTTGTATGCAACATTATCTATCATTTTGGCCTCTCGCATAATTATCACTGAAAACAGAACCTAATTCGATAGTTTTGAGTTCAAGAATTTCTGTCAACGTTCTCACATCTAGAAAAATTTCTCGGCAGTTGCTCACCTTCAAGAGAACGGATAGGTCAAAGCTGTTAGCAAATTTATCAATTCCATTCTAAAGAAACGACTGGAGAAGGCTGAAGGCTGAAGGCAGATGGGTCGATGAATTTACCATGGCCAAATGAGCAACCACCCACAAGTCCACGACCGGTCACGCTCCAATTTTCACTTTCCTACGGCTCCAAAGCCACCATTCCAATTGAATTTGAAGTACCTTGTCATCATGTGACATATTTTGATCAAAAGACGAATGCCATTCTACTTGCCGAATCCTTTGATTTATTGGATGAGAAGCATGAAGAGGCAGATTTGAGGGCAGCCACGCATCGATCTGGAGTCGCCCGATTATACAATGCCAAAGTCTGACCCAGAACCTTTAAACTTGGCGATCTTGTACTCAAGAGAATCTATCCAGTCACTTCATGCATGAAACCGACATGGAAAGGGTCATATGTCATCGAACGGAGGCTTGGAGATGGCACATTTAACTTATCAACCGTTGATGGTCTCACTTTGCCGAGACATTGAAATGGCGAGAGTTTTTGTCGCTACTACACATAACGGGCTTTGGTTATTCATTTAGTCTGCTTTTCATTTGATTTTTTTTATGCATTTCGAAATTTGAACTTGTAATATGGCAACTGACTTTTCCATACTTTCTTATTTCAGCAATAAAACGCAAACTCGTTAAGCCAGGGTGACGATTCTTGAAATGCGTCATGTGACCTTCACAATAAACGAAGAGCTAAGTTCCATCCTATAGTGGGACTTATTCAAATAGGGAATGACTGTGATACGACCCGTCACTCGATAAGTGAAACCCTAAGCTCGGGGGCAAGCAACCACACTAAAGCCAAAAGGATTGATAAAGGGCAATCCTCTAATAAACTCCGGTTCCCAGAGTGCGAGCTAGAATATAAACTTCAAATCCAGAACATGGAATCGAGGAGGGTGGTTCCATCCACCCATAACTTCGCCAATATACAATCTAAACCCTAGGAGGATGGATCCTTCACCCATGACCTTGCCTTCCACTTTTACAAGCTCAAGGAGGATGGATCCATCCATCTACGACTTCGCTTGTCTACTCAGGGTGGATGTGATCCGGCCATCCACAATCCCAATCAATTCATCCTTCCCAAAGTACGAACGAGATCCTAATACTTAAACAGATGTGATGGACTGTCTGTTAACTAACTCCAGATTCTCGAATTACAAACTGAAGCACAAACATCGAAATGGGTGTGACTGACCACCCATCGATTCACTCTAGTCCCGAAAGCGTGGACTGGAGTATGAACACCAAAATGGATGTGAATGACCACCCATCAACCAACTCCAGATTTTCGGAGTGCGAACTGGACTATAAACATTAACCAACTTTGATCTCGAGAGCGTGGAATGGAATATAAATATTAAACAGGTGTGACCGACTGCCCGTAAAAAAACTTAAGTCCCCAAAGCGCGGACTTAATTCTAAACACTAAATTGGTGTGACTAACAACCCATCAACCAACTCCAGAATCTCGGAGCCCGAACTGGAGTATAAAACATTAAACGGGCATGAATAACCGCCCATAAAACAACTCTTATCCCTAGAGCACGGATATGACTCCAAGTACTAAACGGGTGTGACCGACTACCCCGTGAATTATCCTATGTCTTTGGAGCATGGACGTGATTCTAAATGACGAGCAGGCGTAACCGACCGCCAATACTCACGCTCAATCCTCGGATTGTGGATGCAAGTACTTATCGATGAACGAGTGTGGTCGACCGCTTGGATTCTTCTCACTTTAAATTAGTTCTGACTTAGTTAAATATAGATCAACAAAGGTGAGAAGTGTCTGCCAACCGACTACTTCAATTTTCCTCGAGAATGGGGGCATAACTCAAGTACCAGCCATTGACCGAGATAGTATAACATCAAAATTCGACTCGATGTTTGCTTATGATCCAGAGCCATGACTTCGGGACTTAACGACCGACTCAAGTTCGACTAAAAAAACTAAAAGCCTCACGAGTACATTGAATGGAAACACGAGTGTAGAAATGCTTAAGTGAATAGATACAGAGTTATGCTGGAAAAAAAATGGAATCTCGTTTCAACTATTCTTCAAAGAAAAAGATAAGTACAAAAATTATTTAAAGAATTCCTATAGGCAGGGGTCGAACCCGCATCTATACATGGCCTATGGAAAAGAAAAAGGGAATTCCTACCTATCTACCGAAAAAGTAAACAAAAAGCCATGTTTACTCCTTCGGCTTCTTCTTCTTCTTCGGTGTTGATCCACTGGAGCTACCATTCGCTGTCTTTTTGAGTATTTGCCTCCCCGGCTCCCTTTTATTGGTTGGTCTCCGGTTGGGAGAATCATAGCAATCTCTTCCTTTGAACTCATGGGGATCGGAATGCTCTCGGTATGCGGATCTAGAGGAATGGCGACACTTTCAATGTTAGAAGATAAAGGAGGCATGCGAGTATCAACAATCGTTCCACTTGGAGAAACAATAAGCATAGGGACCGGACTAGGGCCCACCATGCCACCTCCCATGCCACTAGCCTGCTCGGCTCTCTCCATTTCGGTGTTAATTTCCACCATTATCTCCTTCTCCCGAACTGCTTATGCGTCCACTGGAATGCTTCTAGTCAAGCCCAATAAGCTAGTTGTAAACACATTTTCACCTGTGTTGAAATGCAGGTCAATAATTGGGTCGCTTCAGTAGCTGAGGATTTCTTCCATCATTTTCTCGTCAAGAACGAAGCTACAATCATGCACTTCCCGGGTTGATGTGGCAACCATTGTGGTCATTGCCTCCATCATAAGAGCCTCTTGCTCGTGATGCAATTCTTGGGTTGTAGGAGGATCGGCTGGTGCAGAACTATGACTAAATAAAGATAAGAAAAGATATTATTTCCATCCTTTGACAATGCTCCTGACTTTGAATATGTATAAGAAGTGTTCAGAGTACCTTCCTCGGATTAACTCTCATGTTGAGCCGGTGCACCTTCAAGAACATGTTCATGAATCGGGGAAATGTATGGCCTATCTGGGTCGTACGCCGGAATAGCTGGAAGGTTAATTATAGAAGCAAGCTCGGGTTGAGTCATCGTAGGCATTTCAGAGATTCTTTCATGGTTCTCAACTCCGAACCCCTCTCCAACATCCGGGTATTTAGCAGTCAGTTTCTCTTTTTCAAATGTGACAATGGCATCGTGAAGAACTTTTCTCTCATCTTTGATTAATATCCGGTTCTCTAGCTCGAAGTCGTCAATAGATGTAGTGTTGCAGTCCGCTTTCTCATCCTCTACTAAGTGGCACCAGGCGTTGTATAGATGTAACGGTTAGTCTTCGAGCTAGCTCAGATTGCGGAGTTTCAAGACATTGACATTATAAGTGACCAGGAGGTTTCAATGTCACCTTCCAACCTGGTCTCTTCTGCTCTAACCTTAGTCTCAAATTTGGCCTCCGTTTCTTGGACCTTTAGCGTGGCTGCATCCTGCTCATTCTTGAGTACCACGGCCTGCTCACACGCCTCTTGGGCAGCTCAAGTAGCGTCATCTTTTTCCTTGACGACTTCATAAAATTTAGTTTTTAGCTCCTCAAGCTCTTTGAGCGCCCCGTCTCTCTCTGCCATGACCGTAGTGGTCTGGTGTCCCATTTCCTCGACCAAGGCTAAATGTGTTTGCCTCATCTTCTCCATGCTCTGGATTGCCTTGTTGGCCCTCTTATTAGCCTCTATTTCTGAACTCATCGAAGATTCATTCTCATTGTTGAGCATCTGAATTATGCGGTCCTTCTGAGCAAGATCGGTTTATAGTTTCTCGATTATCTTCGCCCGTTCAAAGGCCACCGCTGAAGCTTTCTCCAAAGTCTTCATCCATTCTCGATACTGACTATAAACATTGTGCTATTCTGCTTCATTGGGATCGCTTTAAGTGTGGAGGAAATATAAAGCCATCAAAGAAACAGTGGGAAAATCCATTTTCAACTTAGCAATTCCAATCGCTCCTTCCCCGATGGGTTCTATAGTGACTTGTTCAGTAGTAATGGGGGTGGCAGTCTCGATCCGTCTACGTGGCTCTTCAGGCCTTGAAGTCTGAGGAAACGGTACTTGGTGAGGATTTTCTAAAGGTTGTCTACCAGAACCAGAAGTTTTGGAAGGAATTTTAGGTAGTGGAGTGCGAGACCATGAGTGGCACCTATAATCCCTGCCCCTCTTCCTTTTCTCGATGCTCGTGCTCCTGACTAGAATGGCGATGGTCATAGTCTCTTTCAGACTCACACCTGTGAAATTCAGAGTAAGAACTTGAAGAATGGTGCACCGCACGAAGACTACCTAGTATAGATCCCCACTTTGCCATTGTATTTGTAAAATGAAAAGAGAAACAGAGTTAATTATCTCCAGAGGCTGAGAAGCATGTGATTAGAAATTGTGTGGTGCCGTGAAGTGTGTGCATATATGTGCAAACACCCTAATTAACCGATTGTGGCAGCTATGATTATAGAAATTAGCTCCCCTACATCAAAGGCACTTTGAAGCCCCTCAAGCCCGATATCTTGATGTGAAGACAAGTCAACCGAAATGGGAATATCTGCCAGTCCCTTAAAAGAACTCTCCGTTTGCGGAGGAGAAGTCTCCGCCCTTACACCAGTTATAATGGGTGGAGATAGCACAAAAGTTTTGCATCTCGTAAATTTGTAAGCAACAACCTTGCCTTTTCTTTTCAATTCCAAAGATCGAAGACTGTACGAAGACGCAACCGCAGGCTCATCCCAAGTGGGCACATTCTCATCATCACCCTATTCAGCAATCACAATTCTAGGAGCTCTCCTTCAAATTTGCCACACCGGAGCTGTTTTGAGAAGTCCTACAAGTCCGATGCTCCGGTCTCTATCAATCAACCCCACGATATTCATCAGTGAGGACTTCATCGATTTCTCTTTGTGCGGCTGGCACCTCTTTAAGTACCCTTACTATTTCTTCAAATTGAGCTCCTTCAGGTCATGGAACTGAAGCTGTATAAGAAGCAAAGTGTTAGACTCGGCATTAATTAATATTATCCAGTTAATCGGCAAAAGGGTTGGAGCACTTACGTTTGACTAGCCAACGTTTGGCGAATCCCGATGGGCACCGATTAACCACTCAGTTTTAAAATAGCTCGACTTGCTCCAAGCCCCGGCCACTGCCTGGAAATTCCTCACTGCTTCTAGAAAAGTGAAAGATGGGTTGTCCCTGTGACCTTTTATTTCGAATAAATATCTGATTACTTCTACAATCGAAGGTCGGAAGAGGGTGCTCTATGAAGATAACAAATAGACGGTTGAGCAAAGCGTACCCGTTTAGTTGCAACTGGGAAGGAGCGATCTTTAAGTATAGCAACACTTCCCAAATAAACCGATTGAAGGGAGGAAGCGTCCTGACTACACACATGAATCTATTGCAAGCCTTGTATCCCTTCGGGGGGTTGTGAGTTCTATCCTCCGCCCTTGATAATAAGACATTATTTAATGGCAACCCATGCCTTAGGAAAATCCTGTTGAACATATCTTCGAAAATATTAGAGCGGACAGAATCTTGCGGGTTCATAATAAAAACTGCTCCCAAAAGAACATCCAAAGCAGGGCTAATTACTTCAACTGCGATAGCCGGCATTTTAATTACGGGAAGAGGTGGACTCTGAACATCCTACAACGGAGAACTTCTGGGTTCCATAGCTATGGCACTTAGTAAAAATTATCGTTAGATGATAAGAAACCCGGGTTCCCCCACAGTGAAGTACGTAAATGTTTTGTGCAGTGTAGGCTACATGGTACTTGGGATTCTACAAAGTTTGAGAGATGTTCAAACGACAAGACCTCGAGATTCAGCTGGAGTGACAGCCATCGCCGACCATCACAACCGTGCCATCCAAACTTTGGAGAACGATCCAAGTTAGAGTTCACAGAATTTTTCGATTTACAGGTCCATCAATGAGCTTCGAAGGGTAGTCAAATATGTAGTGAAATGGTTAAGTCCGATTATGCAAGGCCGAAGCTCAATGGAGTCAAATGTTCAATTATGCAAGATTTCGTATCCATCAAAGTTCGAACTTGGATCGATCGCTAGGAGCACAAATCGTATTGATCATGGGAAACAGAGATTCATATCGATCATGGAACAACGCTTTGTATCGATCACCCGAAGATCATTTCTATCGATGCAAAATCCTCTACTTCGTATTGATTGACAGTAACACATTCATATCGATAGTAGGCCCAAGATTTCGAATCAATCGCTTCGGATTGATACGAATGATAATCATCAGTCAATCGATACGAATGTTCACTAGCCATCGATATGAAACAATTCCTTCATTCAATATGAAATTCCATTAGTCCAGATCGATACGAACTTTTTCTTCATCCACAATCGATATGAGTAATTTCTTCGTATCCCTCTATGCTTCTTCTCCAAACAACATAAACGCCATTCCAACCTTCCTCGACCTTGCTCCAATCTAACTCCGACCTCGACACCACCGGAATCGGTCACGAATGTGAATGGATTGGTAGTCAAACTCGAATCTTATCATTTTAATGTGAGATTGTTCGACTAATTACCTAAATTAGAGAATCGATTCGGGGGATTAACAAGTTGTGTTGATTTGAGAACATAGGAAGTTTCTATTTCTTAGGTTTTTTTATCGATATGAAGGCGAGAGTAAAATAATGGCAAGTGAAAATTTTCTAAGTCCCAAATGCATTTATACGGACTCGAACTCAAAAGGAAATGATTCATCTCTCAGTGCTAAAAACCAGTTAGAACGGTCACCACACCATTGATACGAAGAGCCTTCTTCGTACCCATCCACCCGTATTGGTTAGGGGTGCAACTGTTTGTAACTATCAATTCATATCGATCCAAAGCATGGCTATTCGTATCCATCGGTGACCCATCGATACGAAAAGCTGCAACAGAGACTTGTTTGAACTATTAAAATCCATCGATACGAAACGAGTTTTCCAACATCTCAAGTCGATCCAGGAGAGGATCGATACGAAAGGAATACTCAAAACAACTATTAAATGTTGTTACAACTCGAATTTCACATCGATCCAAGAGAGGATCATACGAAACTTGATATAAAAAAATTAAAAAGACTTTACAATGACCCGTGAGCGTGCAAACATGAATGTGAGTCAAGTTAACATACGTGCTTGTATGACAGACTAATATTCAATTTTCAAAATTGATATGAATTGAATGCTCACCTAGTGACAATCAAAACAGTGAACAATAAGTTGCTAACACTCGACACTCAGTTACAACAAAACACGACATGATCATTGGCAGATAACAATTCAGCATTTATATGACAGGAAATCAATCAAAGGTTACATCTTTTGAGGAAAAGACAAAAATAATTCAACGAATCGGATAGTGCTTTACAGAATAAAGAATGCAGTTTTTTAAAGCACATCGTGTTCACAAAGGACGTACTTTGGGGGGAAATGATATCCCTCCTTTTGA
This sequence comes from Allium cepa, assembly GCA_030765085.1. Lineage (NCBI taxonomy): Eukaryota > Viridiplantae > Streptophyta > Magnoliopsida > Asparagales > Amaryllidaceae > Allium > Allium cepa. Next base: position 402,857,096 of record CM060940.1, on the reverse strand, counting down.
CAAGGCTGTGATACCAAGGACTCGATTAGAAACCAAAGAAAATTCGACTCGAGGATCGGTTATACACTAGTTAGCTATGGATACTCACAAATTTGGTCCGAGACTTGATCGGGCTACAATTGATATGATGTGAAATGCAAAGCTATTAAAGTCAACATTCCAAATTTCAGGTCAATTGGTGTCTGTATGCTCAAGTTATGGATCGATCAAGTTTACGTGAAACATGTCTTTTTCGTATCCATCAATAGCATTGGTTTGTATCCATCCATCAAGTAACCCCATTTTGTATCCATCGAGTTGCACCAATTCGTATCCATCAGGAGCCGCTCCTATTCATATTCGTCTCGCCTCCCCTGTTCATACCAATCAAGCAAATCGATGTTCGGTTCGTATCGATCGACCCATTCTTTTGTTTCGCATCGATCATTCTAGGGATCGATACGAAGTAAGCAACCAACAATCATTGATACGAAGCGGCTACCAAACGATCGATACGAAGATATCCTCCAATCATCGATATAAAGAATAACCCCAAAGAATGACACGAAGAAGGCATGGTCAAGTGAAGGAAACGGTCATGCGGCACAAAAAGTGGATCTCCCCTAAGTCGTCGCTCCACGTCACCACTGAGCATCTGATCGATATGTAGAGCATCGATACAAAAGGCGATCAGTATGCATATTCCAGCCATATACAGTATCAAAATTGGATCGATCATAACTCGAGATCTACAAGTAAAAATGCTACTAAATTTTCATAGGAGCTTGCTTACCGCATCAAGAATGTCTATGATCGATCTCAGCCCAAAAGGAGCTATTTTTGATCGATACGAATGGATCAGGATCAATCCCAAATGACCTCGGATCGGTTAAGTGGGCCTACCCACGTCGGAGAAGAGGTATTCCGAGATTTAAGTCAAATATTTTCAGCCTACACCTATAAATAGCAGCCATATGCATACAAAAAATGGACCTTTTGATTCTGCTACACCAATACTCTACCGAAAACCAATTGTAACTCGAGTGCTTGAGTATTCCCTGTTGTAATCAGTTAGTAGACATCAATAAAACAACAAACTTTCCAAAGTAGACGTATGTTACAACGCCAAACCACTATAAATTCCTATGTTCATGCATTTTTGTTTGTCTGTTTTGGCATGTTTGTTAGATAAGCCTCTTTTTACATTTATGTTCATCATTTTAATCTCTTCAAATACGTTCGAAGAGTGTTGTACCTAATTTCGGTACAACCAAGTCCTATTAACCACATTTATGTCCCCGTATAATTCATGTAACTCTCTATTAACTGCGCGTTTATTTCCCTATTAATTTTGGAGTTAGCATCTCTTTTCCATTTACAACTCTTAATCGTATAATTTACTACGCTATTTATAACTAGACGTTCTAATAATAAATAATATGAATATTGACGTATATTACGCTATATAAATATATTTTTATTTTTAATCGGTAGGCATTGATTTTACATATTATGTACACACATAGGCGTGCACACACACGCACACCCACATATACATATTTCTATTTGAAAGTACTACTATGGATTGTAATATGGAATATAATCTAAGTTATCTACTAGTGTGGAATATGAATATAAAAAGTAAATATTAAAGTAAATGACACCAGGGATTTTTATACTGGTTCAAACTCACCTTCTACGTCCAATCCTAGACTCCTTCAAGAATTTAACTACCAATCCCTCACTTAACCCAAAGGAATAGGTATTACACTGCCTAAGCAACCAAGCAGGACTTCTACCTCCGAGACTACCAAATAGGACTTCTACCTCTGAGCAACAGAACAGGACTTCAACAATACAACAAGTTTCTTGACTGATTGTGCTCTGTAGATAGCACGGATGTCTTTAGAGTACACCCTTCCTATAATCTTCTCCTTTGTAGTATATACTGTAATATGTGAAGATTGGAAGTAATATGAATCACAAATAAATTTATGCTTGAATATGCAAGTGATTTGAATGCGTTTATGAATGAAAATGGTAGAATTTAGATAGCAAGAATATTGAATAGATTCAGAGAATTAAGTTATTGAAAATAATTGAATTCAAGTCTATATATAGAGTTTAAAAGATGTAATCTTTCATGAAAAGTTTTGGCCAAAAGATACGGAAATAATTGTTGAATTAAAAGTTGTTTCTATTCATTAAAAGATGGCGACCGTTCAAAAAATAGTCGTTATGAATAATCAGTCGATTGAGAAAAGAAATTCAGTCAACTGGAAATTTAAAATGTTTCGAAATTTAAATTTATTTTGAAAAGACACCTGGTTCAGTCGACTGAATGGGAGTGTTAAGTAGACTGAACCTTTAAAACAATTTGTGCACCTGTGCATGTTCCAGTCGAATGCACACCCTTATTCATCGACTGAAACAGGTGTTTTCTATCTAGTAAACTTCTTTTTGAAAGCATTTTGTTTACAAACTTAATATAATCAAATTATAGTGCGTGTACACGACTTTGAATATAATTTAAAGTATGTGTGCATGCATATACCACTGAGGAGAGATCAACAATTATTAACTACGAACTAGACTATAGGAAAACCAATTATATACGTTGAAATTTTTCTTTGAAATCTTTAGTCTTCGATCTATCGCTGAGTAGAATAGTATCCTCTCCAGCAAATTTGGTTAGTTCATATAATATATACGTATATAGTTATCACAATCAAAACATCATAATACAAGGTTCTTACATTTTCCCCTATTTTGATGATGACAACTATGTAAGTAAGAAAGTGTATAAAAAATTTAAGAAGCAATTAAAAAAATCCCTTGAATTGATGAACTACCTGTTTATCATCATATTTCTCCCCCTTTGTCATTGACAAAAAGGAGTATCAGTTGCATAATCATTAGAATACGGATAAATATGAATATTACTTAACAATGATAACATTGTAAACATGAATAATTTGAATCGAGAACAAAAGAAATTAAACATCATAGTACTGAACAAAACATCAAGAGAACAACATTGATTTAAAAAAACAACATACATAACGATAATTTTTCATGGATACATCAAACAAAAAGATTGAAAAAGATACATAAGCATAAGATAAAAAATGACTAAACTTCCTCACTGTCGGATTCTTCTTCTATCTCTTCCTCTTCTTCAGATGTTGTCTAAGAGAAAGGAGTGGGGAGGTTTCGGCAACATTTGTGGAAGTAGAGCCGGTGTAAGAAATTTTTTCCTAAATTTTATTTAAGAAGGCCTTGATGGAGTTGAGCTTCTTATTGATCTTGATAACGGTTTTCTCGACGTTGACCAATCGTTGAGTTAATTTGCCTTGATTCCTTGGGAGAGTGATTAAACCTTGCTTTGGAGGATGGAGCTATACAATGTCGTCTTCTTCTTCTTCTTCGACTTGGTGGGAAGGTTAAGAGGAGGAGGATTCGATATGAGTTCCATGGTGTTACGGAATCCCTTGAGCCCGATTAGCTGCATATTGTTGGAATCTAATTATTTCTTGAGGCGGTTGGCATTTCGGCAAGTCCATAAGACTCGATGTCTTAGTATTTAGCTCACCGACGGTAATGAAATCAACATCGGGGATGGTGACACTGAAGTTCATGAGAATCCGCATAATGTTAGCTCTATAGAAGACTTTTTTTAGCTCCGCTTGTGATTAACTATGAGGAATTCATCAAAATTACTCTAGCCCAATTGACGTTTTGAGTGGAGTAGATGGCATAGAGGGCTTAGAAGTCTTTCTTGTAGACTTTTTCGTAGCTTTCAGTATAAGGTTGGATTGAGCGGATTAGAGCATGATGAATGATCTGTGCTTTGGTCGCAAGGCAACGGATTTGAGAACAGTCATGTTGTCGAAGAGGAAATGATGAGAGACCTCATCTCGCTTGTCCATTTCTACTTCAATGTCATTGATATCGATGCCTTCGTAGGGACAATGAAGAATATAGCCAAAGCGTTGGAGAGGAAGGTAGATTCGGATGCCACAAACAAGTTTCTAGATGCAATCATCCTTGTTTATTAGATCATGGTAATCCAAGTTCATGTTGGCAAAGAATAATTTGATTAGGAGAGGGTGGATCTTAATGTTGTTGGCGTCAAAACTAAGAAAACTCTTAAGACCACTTGCCCTCCCAAGTTTCTCAGATTGTGTAGGCATTGAAATCTAGATACTTGAAAAATGAACCATCGAAGATTCTAGAGTTTCGCATAGCATTGTCATGGATGACGGCAGTTTCTCGTGGAGCCAAGACCTAGTTTGGCCTCCGGATGGTCCGACGGATGATTGGCGAGGTCCTTTTGTTCTTAGAGCCATTTGATTTTAGTGGATTTGAAGTAGAAAATTTTGATTGAAGAAAATGGGGGCTAGGTTTTGCTTGCTGAAAATGAAATAGGGTTTTAGAGAGGAGGAGATGTATTTATATGGTTGGTGAAAAGGTGTATATGGAGTTGTATAAAACTATTTTTAAGAAAACCATAAATCACAAATTCAGTCGAATTATTGGAGGGGTGCAGTCGATTGAAATTCTCAAGTTTTGAATCTAAAAGTTTTTGCCTAAAAATTGCCTGATTCAGTCGACTAAAAATATAGGACTTGTCGACTAAAATCTAGAAATTTTCAAGTACTCAAGAATGTTCAGTCGATTGAAAATACAATTCAGTCGACGTGCAGAGAAAATTTTCCCGCATCAAATAGCCTTAAAAACATCAAATTTAGTCGACTGAAATACCTAGGTGGTCGACTGAGTTTTCTTATATCTAAAATTTGATTTTGAAGTTCCAGTCGACTGGATTTGATGGTTGAGTTGACTAAAATTGTTCTTATGTTCCTTTTCAGCCTATATACTAAAGATTTCTTATGAAAACAAATTAACAAAAAATCTTGTTAATTTTATAAATGTTATATATTAAAAAACATTATTTTAAAACATATAAATATGTAACAGTCAATAAAAAAATATATAAAAAACTTAAATTCATTATGGAGTTAGAGTCATCAGAGTGCGGTTTACTCTTCATTATTGCTTGTAATGGTTTGGTTGGCGGCTGTAACGACCCGCTATTTTGGACCATTCAAATCGACACTAAAACCGTACATGTACGACTTGAATAATTCAAAATACCGAATTGTTAATTTAATTTGGCAAAACCTAAAATATACAGTAAATAAACCAATCACAGATCACAGACACAGAGTAATATAATGCAGCGGAATAGAAAAATAGTAGTTCATGAAGCTACTATATACATCAGAGTTTAAAATAAAATACATCAGAATCTCTGGAATACAGAAAAGTCTTCAGTACGAGCCGATGACTTCTCTGAACCAGTCAATCTAGAAAACTGAAAGCTGAAACGATAGTTGGATCTCCAAATGAAGCTCCAATCTCCAAAGGTGAGTCTCTAAAGCTGTATTACTCGGTCTGACCCGAGCGTAAAGCAAAACACAAAACACTCGAGTCAGGATTAACATTCGTATATCAATAAATCCAACTCAAGTGAAATATCAACTGAAATACAAATAACTTAAAGGATGTTTGGGATGACCATCCTCTAAGGGTCCATAGAACTATCTACAGGGTAGAAATATACACTATTACATCGTGGTCATTCACTTAATTTATACTTCAAACCCAAATGTCAAATTCACTTCGAATAATTATATTTCCCAAATAGTATTTATATATATTAAATGCTGTATATGGTAAAGCACTTGCAATTTCCTTAACTTAAGAAATCGTTCACATCAACCTGACCTTTCCATTTAAATTAAATTCAATCTCAATTATAAATCTCAAATCTGGATTTGATATCCTAATTACCCTTTCCATTTCAATATGTTTCCATACTTTAAGTATTTAATATTTCCCCTAAATTTCCCAATCTAGTTCTCTAAATACAAATTTCCAGACTTCGTTCAACCTCAATTTCCATTAAATTCAATTAGTTATCTACATAACAAATTCAACTATCTTGGTCCCAAATACATACCAAATTTCTAAACCATTTAATTTCAATACAGTTCATGGCTTAAATACTTAGATGTTAAATTTAACAGTTTCATATAGATTCTTGGTTTTTACATCATTATTATTTAGTTTGAACCTTCCCTTATTCAATACCATTTTAGTGACTTTAAATTACATCTTTCTCAAGATTTCTCAAATTTTATTAAACGTGAAATATCTCATTCGATAAATTTCAAATTGATTTAAATAAATAAATCCTTATCTAAACATCATTTTACAATAACCCAAATTTATTTCTCAACCTTAATTTTTCAATATTATTGCAACATTTATCCGAATAAATTTTACATAAATTATTTATCATAATTTATGTATTTAATCAAATCTTGATTAACTAGATATAATTAACTCTATATTTATCATTACCCTTTATAGATGTATTTAAGAATTTACATTTAATAAGACCATAGATTTTTTTTTCATATGGTCAAAGTGTTATGGCTATTATCATTTCAATACGTACACTAAATGTATACGGGTGGATAGCATTTCAACCCGTAATCCCAAATTTAATTAAACGAAACCCGCTTGGGCCTATTTTTCAACCCATTTTAATTCAAAAATCAAACATAACAAAGGGAACTTGCAGTGTGATGACAGGGATAGTGTCAAAGTAAGTAAACAAGCAATAACAACAATCAATAACAATTCAATAGATTAAATCAAATAACTCCGAAATGATCTTATTAATTCGCATTGTTATTTTTATAATTATTTCTAAAATCTACACTATCATTTCATGTAGATTACAGATTATTACATTTCAGTTTTTCAATTGTCGTTCCATTTCAATTTCAGTTTAGTATTACAACAGTTAATCCAAACTATGTTCAAAGCTTTAAAGTATAACTTATCAATTCCTACGACAATTAATGGGTCAAATTAAACTAATCAAATTTACATATGGCGGGGTCAGGTTTAATCAATCAAGGTCCATCGTATATAATCCGTTTTCTTTGTAAACTATACCACCTCAAATCTTACTAGCAAACTAGTTATCATTTAACAATAGTAATTAACATCCAATTTAAACGACAATCAATCAATCAGTAAATTTTCAACCAATCTGTATTATTATCACATAAATAATTAACCGATAATGGTGTCAGGTGTCATAGGTGAACAGATACAGATGATAGCAGTCGTAACAGTAAACAACTAACAGCAGCATATTTCAATTGACATTTCAATTGAATCAAATTTAATAAATAAAAGAACGTTAATCGTGAGTGATTGCTCACCTTTCAAGGCTAGAGATGAACGAGAATACAGAAGGTGATACGGATATGCACACTGCTACGGATACTGAAATTAAATTTCAAATCCAAGCAAAACAAAATCGGCACGAATTCGATCAAAGCTAATTGAAACGGATCAGATCAGAACTGAAACGATGAAGATAAATGGTATAAGCGAACTTTTATAATTCATGTACTGAACAAATCTGATATGCAGACACGACCTAAATACTTAATAACTTAAGGACATATTCTATAAAATGTAACTCAATGTATATACACAAATACACTTACAGTAACCTAACTTATTATAACATCAACCATATTATATTACTTATTGTTATACCATATATGAACTAACAGCCGATACTCACACATATAAACTAATGTAAACTTAGTTTATAAAATATGTATTTATACAAAATACTTACAATTTTAAAAATACTTACATTTTTTTTAAAAAAAATACTTACATACGTAAATAACATATTTATAAAACAAAACTATATAACAACTTATAAAATAATCCATAAAATTTTTGTTATTATAATGCACTGCAAGTCTGTACTCCACCTATATGAACATACTTAAATTATATGCGTACTAACAAAATAGACACAGACTTCTTCAAATGAACACATGTACTGTCCTTTCCTCCATTTTTAAAAACTGTGACATATATAAACGGCAAAACAATATATTATAAATAAATAAATCACCTTTACTAACCATGCGTATAAACAGACCATACCACTTTTAAAATTTTATATGCGTAAATAAAGTCATATATATATAACTTAACTTATACATCTTAAAACCTATAAATTACGTGAACATCAACATGTATAAAATTTAATCAGAACGAAAATTTACTAAAAAAAAAAAAAAAATCTATATAAAATACCACTTTAAAATATAACAGCTGTGCGTATATGTATAATGTATACTTTAAAACTTACGTAGACGTACATCTCATAAAGCTCATATACATATACTTTTGTCTATAACTAACCTATATATATATGTATCTTTGAAGGAAAAACAATTTGATACTTTAAAATTATTTAAGTAAAATATGCAAACAATTTACTACACAAATATATGCAGACATTCTATCCTCATATATATAAGACTAACGTGACCTAAACCCAAACTAATCATATGTTATCCTAACTAAGCACGCATACGTTCAAATAATTGCATTTAAAAAAATTGTGCATACAAATAAAGGTGGCTACTCACCAGTTGAAGTGGGAGATGCAGTGGTACCCGAGGCGGAGGTGAGAGTGCGGAGGTGATGAACGAGAGAGGATAGAGGGATGGAAGGCGGCTGCTGCCTGTTATTTTATGCGTTTCTTATGTGTGTGTGTTTTTTTTTTTTTTTTTTTTTGTAGGAGAAGAACAGATCTGAGAGGCTTCAAGTAAGGGAAAAATATGTTTATAGAATGAAGAAAGAAAGTAGGAATGTAGAGATGCTGTGATATATATATATATATATATATATATATATATATATATATATATTTTTTTTTTATTTTTTTTTTTGCAGAAGTCTTTAGAATCATGATGGAAGAAAGAAATTAAGGAGAGAAAAGTGCAGCTTATCAAATTATATAAGAAACATAGTGAAACGTACATAAATAAATGTCCTGTAGTGGTGTAAAGTAACGCACTAAAATTAAGGGAGTAACAAAGGAAAGGACATTTTGAAAGCAAGAAAATGAACAGAGAAAGGAATAAATAAATTATATAGACACATACGTTTCTGACAAAGTTATAAATAGAAATAAAGAAGAGAGAGAGAAAAAGAAATGAAGAGTTATATTAAAACAGAGAAGGAAAGGTGCGTGAATCCATAGAGTTATATATATATAGGTCGAGTAATAAATGGATTTGTTTGCATGGGAGAGTTCTGGAAAGAAGATGGTGGAAATTTGAGAGCAAAATAAAAGGAGGCGGAAGGAAAAAATATATGAACAGATCTAGAAAGATGATGGTAGATTTTTACACATGCAAAAGAAACGGTTTCTCCCGAAATAAATGGTCACTCGTTTGAAACCAGATAAACAAATAAAGTAATCTATTGTTTCTTGCAAGTTATACGTTTTCTTAATTTTATTTATTTCCTAGGTCCCAATACGTAGGCAATTATACTATGGAGATTAATTATTATCAAACGTTACAAAATTCAAAAGCAAAAGAAACGTTTCGATTTCTAAATGATAAAAGCAAAAGATTAGAACGTATGCCATAAATTAAGCAACAAACGTTGATTCTAAATTTACTAATAATTAGGAGTAGAAACGTTTGATGATGAAATCAGGAAACAAATACTAATAGCAAAACGGCGATGAGTTGAATGAACAGAGAATTCAAAAGTTCAATTGAGCTGTTTGAAATAAAGCACATAACGTTAGCATTGAATTGGGAGTTATAAAACAATGTATTATAAATAGGAAATTATAAAAGTAACGTATGCTATTGGAATAGAAGCCAAAAGAGAAATGAACTTAGAGCTACCGGAAACGTATCTCTTAAGTGAAATGAATGTAAGAGAAACGGTCAAATAATGTTTATAGCTGTAAATTTAAAGTAATAAATTTATATTGGGTAGCACGGTTTAAATCGAAACGAAATAAGGAGAAGCTAAGGAGGCACAATTTATGGTGTCATTAAAACGAACAAATTTATTGCTTCCGTTGTACACCGGGTTCCGAAATACAGAAATAAATATACTTTTGAGATCAGCACGACGAGGCGCTCACAATGGTATACAGTTATCAGTGGTATGATTGAGTTATAAAAATTCGAATTTTTCACTAGTAGAAAAAAAAATGCAGTAGAATGCAGAAAATAAGAACGACGAAGCTATAGAAGTCCGGATTTTGAAAAACTAGAGATGACGCCTTTCTCAGATGAGGATTTAGAATTTTTCTATGTAAAATATTCTGCATTAGAAATTTTTTTTTTATTATCAACAATTATTAGCTAGCTTGAATTTAATAGAATTACATAATAAATAAATTTTCATAAAATAAATTGAAATTTTGCCATCTGCTATGTTTAATTGGACGTAATCCATATATTAACTTTTTATTTGCAAATTAATTTATTTAAAAATTTCACCATAATCCAATTAAATACGTTAATAAAACGATAAAGTTTATTAAAATCTTACAGGTCGTTACACTCTCCCCCACTCAAAACTTTTCGTCCCCGAAAAGGAAGGAGGTAGGAGAATAAAACAGCCGGAAATTTATAGATTGAAAGATAAGATAAACAACAAATTTTTAAAACTACCCAAATTTATTTGAAATCTTTATTTGAAACTTCATTTGAAATTCAAATTTTCTATAATACTATAATACTTTCAACTCTTATGAAAACAATTACCTGCACTATCCCTTATTTTTACAAAGTTTATTGAAAATATTAAATCCGAAATTAATAACTTCAAACTATTCATAACACTTAAAATTTTATATTAAACAATGTAGTATATAATTAGACAAAATTTTCAAAGGATAAATCCAACAAGGAAGGAAGGTAGATTTTGAAAACAAAATCAAGATGAACAAATAAGCTGAGCAGATAAGGTAGATTCAAAAGAAAGAATCGGGTCCGAATAATTTATTTCAAACCATAAGAATTTAAATTTCAAATATTAATACAAAATTTCTTTGTTGGCAATACCTTTATAATAAAATTCTTTTATATCAAAACCAATTTTTCTTTCGAAAATACTTTTATAACTCAATGTTTTAACAAGTTTATCCTCGTTCTTGCAGACTCTGGCCATGCGTTGATCAGGCGCAAAGCTAGAATTCTTCAAGTACTTAGTAGACTTGTTTCAACACCCAGTGAAAATACTTGAAAAACCTTTTAAAATAGATATGGAAAGTACGATCCAAACAAAACAATCAAACCAAAACCTTTGTCCGATCATGGTTCGCAGATACACAATGGTTACGCCTGGTTCCCCCAGGAAACAATCCATATCCGTAAGCTTTCACAGCCCTGCGAGTTACGCCATGATGACTAGTAGAGTGCAGGATACACAATGGTTACGCCTGGATCCCCCAGGAAACAATCCGTACCCCTAGGCAAGACTCAGCCAGGCACTTGCGCTACTATTCGCGACCTACACAGATTGCAGGATACACAATGGTTACGCCTGGTTCCCCCAGGAAACAATCCGTACCCCTAGGCAAGACTCAGCCAGGCAATTTCGCTGTGCATTCACGAGAGAAAAAGAAACCGTGGGACACGTCACGGTGGGAACACTCGAGTATTACATCCGGAAAACCAAAATCAGAGAGAATAATAATGATAGAATGAATCCACGCTGTGGCCACAAAGCGGATATCAAGCAGAAGGCACTTTCCATATCTTTATTTGGAAAATATATATCATATAGTACCTTTTTCAAATCACTTTCAAATATTGTACTTATATAAAGTCCATATATATAGGATTCCATTTTCAAACGAATACTTTCCAAATCAATAGTATATCAAATCATACTTATATAGACTTCGATTATATAAAATCTCTTTCCAAATTGAGTAACTTTCAAATCAATAGATTTCAAATCAACTTCATACTTATACAAATCCATTTTATATAAGTTCGACCACTCCCAAATCAAGTACTTAATAATCTAAGATTCTCAATTTCAAATTATTTCACTATCAATTCAGTTTCAAAATCATATATGATTTCACCAATTTTCTTCCAAATTAAATATCTAAAGTCAAATAAATACATTTCCAAAATCACCATATAAGTACTGGTTTTTAATTCCAATTTAATTTCAAAACCAAATATTTTCCTCAAAATCAATTACTCAAAATGGTTTCCAAATTTATAATTTATCCCTTTAAACTTTTAAACTATCTATTTCTATTTGAAATATTCAATTTACCTTTCTGAAAACCATTATTCAAAACTATTTTTTTTTTCAAAACATTTCAAACTAAATTTATATTCTTTATCAAACATTTTATACTCTTCGAAATTTCTTAGTTTTTAAAACTTTAGACCTTGACTTGGAAGTGTTCGAACCTTCAAAATAATTAGGGAAATCAAATTTTCAATTCAAGAGTTGAAAATCAACAATAAATCAATAAACCAATTATTAAATCCGAAACTCGAGGACTGAATACCGGTCTCATTTTAAATTGTTTCAAATATATACTTATATCTTTCTAAAATATCAAATTATACTTCGGAATTTGAAATCAAAATCGGTTTTACAAAACACTTGCATAGCGAAGCTATTAAAGTGGCCTCTCCCTCACTCTGAAACTCGAAAATCAATGTCGATGATGCGTGCACTCATCACCGAAATTATTTTCAAGCGACATAAGTGAGTTCTGGACTTCTATTTTCTTGGAAACTTCTTTGAAATTTCTTTAAAATTATTGGAATTCATTTGAGCTTATTTGAAACATTTCTTATTCAAAAAATAATAATTTTAAATCGTATTATTTATATATATTTTCCAAAATCTTAAAACCAATTTCAAAATACCGGAATTCAATTCTCGAATTTCAAATTTATCACTTCAGTTATAAATCATTTTTATATAAATCAATTTCTTATAATTTTTCAAAATTTCAAATCCTTTCAAAACCTTTTTTTTTTATATATAGAATAACATTTCTTATTTGTTTTGTATATAGGTATATAATCCTTATGGAAAACATTTTCACTTTTATATATAGAATAAAATCATAGTTATCAAAATAATAATTTCGATATTTAAAACAAATTTCAAAATGCAAACATACCCGATTTTCAAAGGATAATTTTAAGAATGGATTTCAAAACAAAGATAGAGATTTGAATTAGAGGAACTCCAATCCATAGAATTCTGATTCGAAGATAGACTCGATCGAAGATGAGATAATTAAATTACAAAATAGAAGATGGATATACTTCTATAAATCGCGGGCGACCTTAACCGGGTCAATCGTGATTTCAGGAATATGATTGATGCGGAATTCTAAGGCAAATCGACATTCGATCGCCCGATATAGAATTCGGCATAACTAGATATAGCAGCATTGTAAACCGAGGATACATGAATCTTCGGTGAATCAATGCCAACTGAAAAGGAGATTCACCCCTTTTACAAATCATTCAGTGAAGTTATGGAATACTCCAGAATCGAACGAATATAAATAGGGAGAGACAAGAATGAATTTCGAAACTGAGGGACATTCCAAAATTCAAAGGAAATCGAGTCAAAAAGGAAGAGATTCAACTCGAATGAAAGTGATTCTGTAATAAATTTACCATATATGCTAAGTTTTGACTTGAGCCAAAGCTCTGATACCAACTGTAACGACCCGCTATTTTGGACCATTCAAATCGACACTAAAACCGTACATGTACGACTTGAATAATTCAAAATACCGAATTGTTAATTTAATTTGGCAAAACCTAAAATATACAGTAAATAAACCAATCACAGATCACAGACACAGAGTAATATAATGCAGCGGAATAGAAAAATAGTAGTTCATGAAGCTACTATATACATCAGAGTTTAAAATAAAATACATCAGAATCTCTGGAATACAGAAAAGTCTTCAGTACGAGCCGATGACTTCTCTGAACCAGTCAATCTAGAAAACTGAAAGCTGAAACGATAGTTGGATCTCCAAATGAAGCTCCAATCTCCAAAGGTGAGTCTCTAAAGCTGTATTACTCGGTCTGACCCGAGCGTAAAGCAAAACACAAAACACTCGAGTCAGGATTAACATTCGTATATCAATAAATCCAACTCAAGTGAAATATCAACTGAAATACAAATAACTTAAAGGATGTTTGGGATGACCATCCTCTAAGGGTCCATAGAACTATCTACAGGGTAGAAATATACACTATTACATCGTGGTCATTCACTTAATTTATACTTCAAACCCAAATGTCAAATTCACTTCGAATAATTATATTTCCCAAATAGTATTTATATATATTAAATGCTGTATATGGTAAAGCACTTGCAATTTCCTTAACTTAAGAAATCGTTCACATCAACCTGACCTTTCCATTTAAATTAAATTCAATCTCAATTATAAATCTCAAATCTGGATTTGATATCCTAATTACCCTTTCCATTTCAATATGTTTCCATACTTTAAGTATTTAATATTTCCCCTAAATTTCCCAATCTAGTTCTCTAAATACAAATTTCCAGACTTCGTTCAACCTCAATTTCCATTAAATTCAATTAGTTATCTACATAACAAATTCAACTATCTTGGTCCCAAATACATACCAAATTTCTAAACCATTTAATTTCAATACAGTTCATGGCTTAAATACTTAGATGTTAAATTTAACAGTTTCATATAGATTCTTGGTTTTTACATCATTATTATTTAGTTTGAACCTTCCCTTATTCAATACCATTTTAGTGACTTTAAATTACATCTTTCTCAAGATTTCTCAAATTTTATTAAACGTGAAATATCTCATTCGATAAATTTCAAATTGATTTAAATAAATAAATCCTTATCTAAACATCATTTTACAATAACCCAAATTTATTTCTCAACCTTAATTTTTCAATATTATTGCAACATTTATCCGAATAAATTTTACATAAATTATTTATCATAATTTATGTATTTAATCAAATCTTGATTAACTAGATATAATTAACTCTATATTTATCATTACCCTTTATAGATGTATTTAAGAATTTACATTTAATAAGACCATAGATTTTTTTTTCATATGGTCAAAGTGTTATGGCTATTATCATTTCAATACGTACACTAAATGTATACGGGTGGATAGCATTTCAACCCGTAATCCCAAATTTAATTAAACGAAACCCGCTTGGGCCTATTTTTCAACCCATTTTAATTCAAAAATCAAACATAACAAAGGGAACTTGCAGTGTGATGACAGGGATAGTGTCAAAGTAAGTAAACAAGCAATAACAACAATCAATAACAATTCAATAGATTAAATCAAATAACTCCGAAATGATCTTATTAATTCGCATTGTTATTTTTATACTTATTTCTAAAATCTACACTATCATTTCATGTAGATTACAGATTATTACATTTCAGTTTTTCAATTGTCGTTCCATTTCAATTTCAGTTTAGTATTACAACAGTTAATCCAAACTATGTTCAAAGCTTTAAAGTATAACTTATCAATTCCTACGACAATTAATGGGTCAAATTAAACTAATCAAATTTACATATGGCGGGGTCAGGTTTAATCAATCAAGGTCCATCGTATATAATCCGTTTTCTTTGTAAACTATACCACCTCAAATCTTACTAGCAAACTAGTTATCATTTAACAATAGTAATTAACATCCAATTTAAACGACAATCAATCAATCAGTAAATTTTCAACCAATCTGTATTATTATCACATAAATAATTAACCGATAATGGTGTCAGGTGTCATAGGTGAACAGATACAGATGATAGCAGTCGTAACAGTAAACAACTAACAGCAGCATATTTCAATTGACGTTTCAATTGAATCAAATTTAATAAATAAAAGAACGTTAATCGTGAGTGATTGCTCACCTTTCAAGGCTAGAGATGAACGAGAATACAGAAGGTGATACGGATATGCACACTGCTACGGATACTGAAATTAAATTTCAAATCCAAGCAAAACAAAATCGGCACGAATTCGATCAAAGCTAATTGAAACGGATCAGATCAGAACTGAAACGATGAAGATAAATGGTATAAGCGAACTTTTATAATTCATGTACTGAACAAATCTGATATGCAGACACGACCTAAATACTTAATAACTTAAGGACATATTCTATAAAATGTAACTCAATGTATATACACAAATACACTTACAGTAACCTAACTTATTATAACATCAACCATATTATATTACTTATTGTTATACCATATATGAACTAACAGCCGATACTCACACATATAAACTAATGTAAACTTAGTTTATAAAATATGTATTTATACAAAATACTTACAATTTTAAAAATACTTACATTTTTTTAAAAAAAAATACTTACATACGTAAATAACATATTTATAAAACAAAACTATATAACAACTTATAAAATAATCCATAAAATTTTTGTTATTATAATGCACTGCAAGTCTGTACTCCACCTATATGAACATACTTAAATTATATGCGTACTAACAAAATAGACACAGACTTCTTCAAATGAACACATGTACTGTCCTTTCCTCCATTTTTAAAAACTGTGACATATATAAACGGCAAAACAATATATTATAAATAAATAAATCACCTTTACTAACCATGCGTATAAACAGACCATACCACTTTTAAAATTTTATATGCGTAAATAAAGTCATATATATATAACTTAACTTATACATCTTAAAACCTATAAATTACGTGAACATCAACATGTATAAAATTTAATCAGAACGAAAATTTACTAAAAAAAAAAAAAAAAAATCTATATAAAATACCACTTTAAAATATAACAGCTGTGCGTATATGTATAATGTATACTTTAAAACTTACGTAGACGTACATCTCATAAAGCTCATATACATATACTTTTGTCTATAACTAACCTATATATATATGTATTTTTGAAGGAAAAACAATTTGATACTTTAAAATTATTTAAGTAAAATATGCAAACAATTTACTACACAAATATATGCAGACATTCTATCCTCATATATATAAGACTAACGTGACCTAAACCCAAACTAATCATATGTTATCCTAACTAAGCACGCATACGTTCAAATAATTGCATTTAAAAAAATTGTGCATACAAATAAAGGTGGCTACTCACCAGTTGAAGTGGGAGATGCAGTGGTACCCGAGGCGGAGGTGAGAGTGCGGAGGTGATGAACGAGAGAGGATAGAGGGATGGAAGGCGGCTGCTGCCTGTTATTTTATGCGTTTCTTATGTGTGTGTGTTTTTTTTTTTTTTTTTTTTTTGTAGGAGAAGAACAGATCTGAGAGGCTTCAGGTAAGGGAAAAATATGTTTATAGAATGAAGAAAGAAAGTAGGAATGTAGAGATGCTGTGATATATATATATATATATATATTTTTTTTTTTTTTTTTTTTTTTTTTTTGCAGAAGTCTTTAGAATCATGATGGAAGAAAGAAATTAAGGAGAGAAAAGTGCAGCTTATCAAATTATATAAGAAACATAGTGAAACGTACATAAATAAATGTCCTGTAGTGGTGTAAAGTAACGCACTAAAATTAAGGGAGTAACAAAGGAAAGGACATTTTGAAAGCAAGAAAATGAACAGAGAAAGGAATAAATAAATTATATAGACACATACGTTTCTGACAAAGTTATAAATAGAAATAAAGAAGAGAGAGAGAAAAAGAAATGAAGAGTTATATTAAAACAGAGAAGGAAAGGTGCGTGAATCCATAGAGTTATATATATATAGGTCGAGTAATAAATGGATTTGTTTGCATGGGAGAGTTCTGGAAAGAAGATGGTGGAAATTTGAGAGCAAAATAAAAGGAGGCGGAAGGAAAAAATATATGAACAGATCTAGAAAGATGATGGTAGATTTTTACACATGCAAAAGAAACGGTTTCTCCCGAAATAAATGGTCACTCGTTTGAAACCAGATAAACAAATAAAGTAATCTATTGTTTCTTGCAAGTTATACGTTTTCTTAATTTTATTTATTTCCTAGGTCCCAATACGTAGGCAATTATACTATGGAGATTAATTATTATCAAACGTTACAAAATTCAAAAGCAAAAGAAACGTTTCGATTTCTAAATGATAAAAGCAAAAGATTAGAACGTATGCCATAAATTAAGCAACAAACGTTGATTCTAAATTTACTAATAATTAGGAGTAGAAACGTTTGATGATGAAATCAGGAAACAAATACTAATAGCAAAACGGCGATGAGTTGAATGAACAGAGAATTCAAAAGTTCAATTGAGCTGTTTGAAATAAAGCACATAACGTTAGCATTGAATTGGGAGTTATAAAACAATGTATTATAAATAGGAAATTATAAAAGTAACGTATGCTATTGGAATAGAAGCCAAAAGAGAAATGAACTTAGAGCTACCGGAAACGTATCTCTTAAGTGAAATGAATGTAAGAGAAACGGTCAAATAATGTTTATAGCTGTAAATTTAAAGTAATAAATTTATATTGGGTAGCACGGTTTAAATCGAAACGAAATAAGGAGAAGCTAAGGAGGCACAATTTATGGTGTCATTAAAACGAACAAATTTATTGCTTCCGTTGTACACCGGGTTCCGAAATACAGAAATAAATATACTTTTGAGATCAGCACGACGAGGCGCTCACAATGGTATACAGTTATCAGTGGTATGATTGAGTTATAAAAATTCGAATTTTTCACTAGTAGAAAAAAAAATGCAGTAGAATGCAGAAAATAAGAACGACGAAGCTATAGAAGTCCGGATTTTGAAAAACTAGAGATGACGCCTTTCTCAGATGAGGATTTAGAATTTTTCTATGTAAAATATTCTGCATTAGAAATTTTTTTTATTATTATCAACAATTATTAGCTAGCTTGAATTTAATAGAATTACATAATAAATAAATTTTCATAAAATAAATTGAAATTTTGCCATCTGCTATGTTTAATTGGACGTAATCCATATATTAACTTTTTATTTGCAAATTAATTTATTTAAAAATTTCACCATAATCCAATTAAATACGTTAATAAAACGATAAAGTTTATTAAAATCTTACAGGTCGTTACAGCGGCCAAATATTATTGCGTTCCCAGGAGTTCGGTGACACCTGAGGACGTTGTGGACTTCGTCCCATGAATGTGGTGGAGCTTGAGAACAGTTTGGCGAAGGTTGATGTACGCTCTCTTTTGATGAAGACCTATAGAATTTTAACACGACTTGCTTTAGAAAACTTAAACACTTAGTGTTTACTTTCTGTTCGTAGTATAGCTCACACTACTGTTGCAAAGTCTCTCTCTGGTTATGATGAATGTTATCAGTTTTCTCCTTTGTTGGTGGTGAACCAAAACGAAGAGTACATTTAGTTCTTTTTCCTTGAGGTGTATATCCAGTATGAAGAGTACGAGAAGGTATGATTTTTACTGGAATATAAATCGATGTGGAGTTAATTGGAGTGCTTTGACGATTCTGAGGAAGGTGTGCTGAAAATGATAGATGATTGATTGGATTCATCCTGGGAAGACTTGTTGTTAATGCTTGTAGGAAGAAATAATAACGAGAACATAAGCTTTAAAAAAATTATGTTAAGAGATGATGAAGTGAAAGAAATGATGAGTTATAAGTCTTTATATTATGAATTAAAGACTATTTTTAGGTAAATAAGTTTGAGAATGAAAATTACTAAATGATTTCGTCCAAAAACATATATGTGGTGGGAAAAGATTAGAAGATAAAAACCATTCAGGTAACACGAGGAAGATAGTGGTTAGTGTAACAAGAAATACTATAGCAAAATTGAAAAACATGTAACTCCCTTACGAGCAATCTGAGTACGCGTGCCAACATCAACAATTTTTGACAACATTTATTTTTCTAAAATTTTATTTTTTGAAAAATAAATTCAAATTATAAATCAGGTAAAGATATAGTACTCAATTCTTAACTTGATTTTATAAATATATTTTCATTTAAAGGCTTTGTAAATATGCCGATTATTTGATTTTCTGAATTTACAAATTCTAACGAAATATTGCCTTTTTCTATATTTTCTTTGAGAAAATGATGACCTATATCTATATATTTAGTTCTAGAATGATTTATTGGATTTCTTGATAAATTTATTACACTTGTATTATCAAAGTAAATTGTTGAATTTGAAAGATTTATTCCAAAATCTTGTAGTGTTTGCTGCATGTAAATTACTTGAGCACATGCCAAAACAACAGAGATGTATTCTGCTTCACACGTCAAAAGTGAAACACAATTTTGTTTCTTACTAAAGCATGATACTAAAGATTATCCAATAAAGTGACAAGTACCACTAGTACTCTTCCGATCCGTTCGACATCCTCCCAAATCAGCACCACTATATGATAATAACTCAAAAGGACATTCTTTTGGATAAAAGAGACCATAGTCTTTAGTTTTGCTTAAGTATCGCAAAATTCAGTTCACTGCCTGTAAAAGTGATTCTTTGGGATTTGCTTGAAATCGTGCACATAAGCAGACACCTATCATTATGTCTGCTTTACTAGCAATTAAATATAGTAATGAAACAATCATACTACAATATAGTTTTTGGTCAACACTTTTGTCATTTTTATCTCCATCGAGATGTAATGCAGTACTCATAGGAGTAGGTTTAGCAGAAGTATTTTCCATACCAAATCATTTTATGAGATTGTTACAATATTTTTCTTGATTAATAAAAATTTCATTTTTCAATTGTTTAATTTGTAAGCCAGAAAATATGAAAGTTCCCCAAATGAGACATTTCAAATTCTCTTGTCTTTAATTTTACAAAATTCTTGGCATAATTTTTTATTAGTGGAAACAAAAATAATGTCATCTACATAAATTTGAATTATTAAAATATCATCTTTATATTTTTTTTATAAATAGAGTATGATCTACTTTTCCAATTTTAAAACCATAATTAATTAAATAACTTTTAAGACGGTCATACCAAGCACGAGGCGCCTGTTTTAAAGTGTATAAAGCCTTTTTTAATTTGTAAACATGATTTGGATATTTTTCATGTGTGAATAAAGGTGGTTGTTCTACATAAACATTTTCTTTTATAAAAATATTTAAGAAAGTGCATTTTACAACCATTTGATAAAGTATAAAATTATTAAAACAAGCATATGCTAATAAAATACTAAAGCTTCTAGACAAGCTACGGGAGCAAATGTTTCATCACAGTCAATTCTTCTTCTTTATTATAGCCTTGAGCAACTATTCTAGTTGTATTTCTAATCATATTTCCTTGCTCATCAGCTTTGTAAACCCATTTTGTACTGATAGTTGCTTGGTTACTTAGTCTAGGAACTATGTTCCAAACGTCATTACGTTCAAATTGATTTAATTCTTCCTCCATAGCTATTAACCGGTAGTCATCAGTTGAAGCTTCTTTAGGATTTTTAGGTTCAGTATTTGAAAAAAAGCTACATGACCTATTTGATTTTGTTGATTTCGAGTTCTTACATTGTTATGAATTTATCCAATTATATTTTCAGTAGGGTGATTTCTTAGAAATCTTGGCGGGGATCTTATATTATTATCATTTTGCAAATTGTTGTCAGTATTATTTTCAGTATTATCAGGATCATCATCTGAGTCATTTGATTTAGAAATAATTTCTTCATCTTTTATTTTATGATTAACTTTGAAATTTTCATCGAATGACACATGGAGTGTTTCTTCGATTACTTTAGTTCTTTTATTATAAATTATGTAAGCTTTGCTTCGTTTCGAATATCCAATGAATATTCCTTCATCAGATTTTGGATCGAACTTGCCAAGCTTATCTTTTGTATTTAATAGAAAACATTTTGAACCAAAAACTCTAAAATATGATATGTTAGGTTTTCTTCCATTAAAAAGCTCATAAGGAGTATGTTTAGTTAATGGTCTGTTGGAGACTCTATTCAAAACATAACAAGCAGTTACTACAGCTTATGCCTTAAAGTGCTTGTTAAAGTACTTTCGTTTAATAATGTTCTAGCACATTCTTGAAGAGTTCTATTTTTTCTTTATTTAACTCCATTTTGTTGTTGAGTTCTAGGAAATGGAAAATTGTGAACAATTCCTTTCTTATTACAGTAATTTCAAAAGATTCATTTTCGAATTCACCACCGTGGTCACTTCGGATATTTTTAATTTTTAAATTCTTAATATTTTTAATTCTTTTAGCAAATATTTTAAATTTTTCAAAGTATCACTTTTATTTTTCAAAAATATTGTCCAAGAATATCTTATAAAATCATTTACTATAACCAAAACGTATCTATTATGGTTTATAGTTTGAGTTAATCAAAAAAGTCCAAATGTAATAATTCAAGTGGTTATAATGTAGAAATAATTTCTTTGATTTAAAAGAAGATTTAGTTAATTTTTCTAATTGACAAGCATCTCAAGTTACTTTAAATTTCATCTTTGGTAAACCTCTAACTAAATTATTCTTAGATAATTTTTTAATAGATTTAAAATTCATATGACAAAATCTTTTGTGCCATAACCAAGGATCATTATCTATGGCTACTAAACACATATTTGTGTTGTGATTGACTTTCATATTTAGTATATAAATATTTCTTTCTATGGTTCCTTCAAAAATAAGATTATTATTTTGATAAAAAATGTTGCATTTATTCTTAGAAAAAGTTATATTAAAACCTTTATCACATAGCTGACTTATACTTAGCAAATTATGTTTTAAATTTGTAACTGATAATACATTTGTAATAAGAGGTAAGTAAGATGTACCATCATTGCTCACATTGCATTTGCCGATAATATAGCCTTTGGAATTATCTTCAAATATGACAGATCCTCCATCCGAGTAGATACTGTTGGTGAGCATATCTTTATTTTTTGTCATGTGTTTTGAGAAACCACTGTGTAGTATCCACTTTCATCTTTTCTTAATCGGTACCTAGAAGAAATAGATGAATGATTTTGGTACCCAAATTTTTATTAGGATCTTAAGAGTTAGATCTTAGAAATCCAAACCCAGGAGGGTTTGGAATTCCTTTTATAAGTAAAATCTTTATTTTTATGAACCATAGCTATAAAAGATTTTATATATTTGTCTTTGATTAAATTACTATTAGTTTTTGGTACCCAAATTTTTATAGTATTTATTTTACCAATTTCATTCTTTCAAGTAACAACCTTTGACTTTGTTTTTTCTTTTACAAAACTATTATACAAATTAAAAAATTTATATGATGTACTATTCTTCTTTGAAATTTTTTTTGAAGAATTTTTATATCCTAATCCATTCTTATTAGAAGTAGTTTGAGAATTACTAATAATTTTAGAAGGATTTTCTCTTCCTTTATTAAAATCAGTTATATTTTTAGTGATATTTGCTAATTCAGTATTGAGACTGGTATTTTTCAATTCAAGAATTTTGACATTTGATTTTAGATCATGATTTTCTAAAGCTAATATCATATTCTTTTCTTTTTGCACTTCAACTTCATTTGTTAGCATAGTGAGTTGAGAAGAACATTAGAAAAAGATTCTTGTGCATTAACAAGTTCTTCTTCTAAAATTTTCTTTTCATCTCTTAGCATATCAACTTCTATTTCAGTTTTGTTTAATTTTTCTAGTGCATCTATATACTTACTTTTAACTTTGTTGAGTTTATCTGTTAGTTTTGATTTTTTCTTAATTAAATCATCAAAAGATAAATCACTTAAATCGTTGGTTAAAGCCATAAAGCAGACGTTAGCTTGTTCATAATCACTGTCTGTGCCACTGTCTCATGATGAAGATGATTCTGAATCATCCAATGTAACTGAGAATGCCTGCTTCTTTTTGTACTTATCCTTCTTATTCTTGAATCTATCTTTCTTCCTATCAGGACAGTCTTTCTTTTTGTGACCTTTCTTATGACATTCGTAACATTCGATATTTGAGACTGGCAGTTTATGAGAGTTGTCTCTCCTATTGTTTCCAAACTTCTTGCTCTTTTTGAATTTTAGAAACTTCTTGAAATTCTTTGCGATCAAATGCCATATCATCTGAATCTGAATCTGAATCCTCTTGTTCAGCTCTAAATGCAATAATCTTTTTGTCTTGTGCTTGATCTTGCTTAGCCTGGAAATTCACTTCGTATGACATAAAATTTCCAATTAACTCTTCAATTTTGATGGTAGAAATGTCAATAGCTTCTTCAATAGCTAAAATTTTTCGTTCCCATTCATCCGTTGAAGAGTTTAAAATTTTAGATTCAATATCAAAATCTGAAAAAATTTCTCCTAATGCCAATAGTGAATGATGTATGTCTTGAAATCTAGAATACATGTCATTTATAGTTTCATCTAGCCTCATTCTAAAATTTTGGAACTGAGTTTTAAGCATAGAAATATTGCTTTGTTTAACTTTGTTATTTCCTTCATTTGTGACTTTAAGAGTACTTTAAGAGTTCTTCAAATTTGATAAGCAATTGTAACATGCTAATTCTGTTAAGTTCATTTTTTTGTAAGGCACAAAATAGCATATTCATAGCTTTTGTATTCGATGTAGCATTTATCTTTTGTGTATTTGACCATTCTGTAATGGGTGTAGTGGATATAGTATATTCATTTTGAGTAATATTCTAAATATTATATCTATTTGCTTGCAAAAAAATTCTCATTCTAGTTGACCATTAATTATAGTTAAAACCATTAAATAGTGGTGGTAACGTAGTGGATTGACCTACAACGGAACTTGTGTTTATGTTATTTTCCATATTAATCTATGTATCAAATAACCGTGTTATGGTTATAAGATGGCCTTTCTCTGTTACCAAATGAAAGTACCACTATGGATTGTAATATGGAACATAATCTAAGTTATCTACTAGTGCGGAATATGAATATAAAAAGTAAAGTAAATGACACCAGAGATTTTTATATTGGTTTGAACTCCCGTTCTATGTCAAGTCCCAGACTCCTTTTAGAATTTAACTATCAATTTCTTACTTAACCCGGAGGAATAGGTATTACACTGCCCAAGCAACTGAACAAGACTTCTACTATCAAGACAACCGAATAGGACTTCTACCACCTGAGCATCGGAACATGAATTCAATAATACAACAAGTTTTCTTGACTGATTGTGCTCTATAGATAGCATAGATATGTATTTAGAGTACTTCCTTCCTGTAATCTTCTTCTTTGTGGTATATAGTGTTGTACGTGAAGATTGGAAGTGATTTGAATGAAAATAAATTTATGTTTGAGTGTGCAAGTGATTTGAATGCATTTATGAAAGCAAATGGAAAAATTTAGATAGCAAGAATATAGAATAGATTCAAAGAATTAAGTTATTAAAAACAACTGAACTCAAGTCTATATATAGAGTTTAAAAGATGTAATCATTCGTGAAAAGTTTAGGCCAAAAGATATGGAAACAATTGTTGCATTAAAAGTTGTTTCTATTAGTTAAAAGAAGGTGACCATTCAAAAACTAGTCGTTATGAATATTCAATCGACTAAGGAAAGAAACTCAGTCAACCGAAAATTCAAAAAAACATGAAATTTAAATTTATTTTGAAAAGACACCTGGTTCAGTCGACTGAATGGGGATGTTTAGTCGACTGAACCTTTAAAACAATTTGTGCGCCTGTGCATGTTTCAGTCGACTGCACACCCCTGTTCAGTCGATTGAAACAGGTGTTTTCTGCCTAGTAAACTTCCTTTTGAAAGCATTTTGTTTAAAACATAATATAATCACATCTTAGTGTGTGTATATGACTTTGAATATAATTTAAAGTATATGTGCATGAATATACCACTGAGGAGAGATTTTAACAATTATTAACTACTAATTAGATTATAAACAAACCAATTATATACATTGAAACTTTTCTTTGAAATCTTTGGTCTTTAATCTTAGCCAAGTAAAATAGTATCTTCTCCTTCAAATTTGGTTAGTTCATATAATACATACTTATATGGCTGTTACGATCAAAACATCAAAACACAAAGTTCTAACACTATTCATAACACATTAATTCCTATGCTAGGGAATTTCAGAATATTAATTTCCATATTTTAATTTATTAATTTCCATTTTTTAATTTATTACAATTATCATTTCCAAAAGGGGTTGCTGTTATAACTTTCCATAAATTACCTAAAGTGAGACTTTTGCTTTTGAAATTACAAGAAAGTATTTCTTTTTCTTTATTGAAATAGACAGTGAAAACTATTGAGAAGAATCTCTGTGCTTTACCCATCTCTTTCATTTGTGGTATATTCCTTATATTTCAAATGATGCACTTTTTATATATTTTTGGAATTAGATGATTGATGGAAATTACATAAAAATAGATACAACTAAATTGTACCCCGCTCCTAATAAATTAAAACACAGAACTTCACATTCCAAGTCAAATTAGGGCTATCTAAACTAACGCTAACAATTTACAGCCCAACTATAAATATGGTATAAACTTTATAACTTTATCAACATTTAACTTTAACAAATTTAGGAACTTATTTTCAAGTTTCCAGATTAGAGTGTAAACATTCATATCAAATTACCTATTTTACAGAATCCGTAGGAAATATTTCTATACATCCATTTTAAGCCTATAACTCATCAAATCTTATATATGAATAATAATAAATAAAATTGAATGATATAAATTTCAGTGTTTTAAATGAATCATATATTCTACCGGTTATCATTCTCAATTTCCATATCTTCCAAATCCGAATTCATATCTTTACTTGACTCCTTTTTCTTTCCAATCCAAAAGAATATGTATAACAAGGTATATATATGCTATTAGAATTACAGATATAGAAGAGATTTGGGTTCGAGAAAAATATAGGTTTATAATTTTAGATGTTACCATTTTCTTTCGCAACATTGATTTTCTCCTTCTCTTCTTTTCCTTTTATTTTCCACCCTTCTTCGATTTATATATATACGTATAATATTTTATATTTTCTAGAAATAGTGGAGAAGGGAAAATGGCAGAGCTTTACTGCTTTGGTCAGAAAACATGAAAAGAGAAATGAGCGGTTATGTTTGTATTTATAGGCACTCAAATCAATCGTACCATTTGATTAAAATAATTAAATCTAGGCTTTCAACTAAGGTTCAATCACAGCTCCTACTGGAGAACCGGTCGATCGCTCCCTTACAGGTGGTCGACGGCTAGTGGTTGACCAACCCAAGCAGGAGTCAACCGATGTAGTCCCACATTGACTATTTTTTATTTTTTATTTTCATTTTTAATTATTATTTTAATTATTTTTGTTTTGAAAACTTCAAACTTTGATAGCTTCTTCATTTGAACTTCGATCCCAAAACTTCAAACATGAAAGTTGCTTAAATAATTGCAACGGACATAATAGTGCAAGTTTCGTAACAAAATTCAGACATTTTCTCAAATTCTATTTTGGAGCCTTATCAAGTATTTATTAGTTACCATTTATTTTATGGGGTGATACAGTTCAATAAAGAATTCATCTCCATTGGTATATGGGGTTAGTATTATGATCATCTTAGTCAACTCAATATCAAATTCTATAACCGGAGTAGTGCGGTTAATAATAAATGTTATTATTGAACCCAAGAACTTTATTTATGGACTAATTTATTTAAATATGGATGATGTTGGAATTTTGACCAAAAACCAAATTTCATAAGCCCTAATATGATATAGCATTAACGAAGGGAATTCGTGTAAATAATGATTATGACTAGGTACCGATCATAATAAAATAATTGGATTTCGCCTAAAGATGTGTAAGTGATAAATTCAGGCAAAATGTCACACTACTAGCTAAGGTGACGTGTGAATGTTAATATTCAGATTATTCGTTATTAATCGCTAACTGAATTTACACATTTGAGGTGTACAATTAGAATGATGAATACTCCGAATGAACCACAAGATTTAATTAATTTATAATCATTTTAAATTAATCAATATTTGTGAACTATTAATTACTATTTTTTTTTATTTGTTTAAATAGGATTAAGTATTTAATAAAGTGCGTATATAAAAGTTATAGACATGCGTATTGATATATGAGGTTAGTAGAATAATTAAATTAGATTTAAATCTAACAAATACTAAGCGTATTTTCAAATTAATTAAAATAATTAATGTTCATGAAATATTAATTATTAAAAAAATATTTAATGCATTTGAATGCCATCATTATTTAATAAAGAGCGTATATAAAAGTTATAAACACGCATAGCAATATTCGATATCGGTAAAACATTTGAACTAGATTTAAATGAGATTAATGTTAATTGGATTTTGGACTTATTTAAGGCCCACACCCTCATATTATGGCTGGTCTAAAATAAAGAGGAGAGGAGTTTTGAATTTTAAGTGAAAGGGAAAAATCACAATTAAAAGAAGGTGTATCACTGATTCACCTATCTTTACTAATATTCCTATTTCCTCCTTTATGAGATTTCATTCTATCATTTTTCTCTCCTCAATTCCGTCTTTTTTAGCCAAAAATTTTAATGCCTTTACGGCATATAATTCCAAAAATCAAATACTGTAATAACCCTGTATTTTGTGATTATTTTAATTGTATATTTTGATTTATTTTAAATTGATTTCTGATTTAAAAACTTTATTTTATTTATTAAAATAGATAAATTTTGTTATTTTAAATATAAATTTTGATTTTTATGTGAAGTATAATTTCAAACATGAATAAATAGAATATTTTCCAAAAAATGTGGATTTTGGTCAATTTGGTCAAACTTTGACTTTTAAATTTAAAATTTAAATATTTGTATTTTTTAATTTTATCCTTTATTATGAAAATAAATTAAATTTCAAGAATACTGATTTTCGTTTCGTTGAAATCCGATTTATATTGTGAAAGTTATGCTTTTTACAATATTGTGTGTAAATTGATTTATTTAACAAAATTATTAGTTTTAATTTATATAAATAATATTTTTATTTGTCATATCATGTTCGAATATGGGTTATATGACATGTTAGATGTATATTTATATTTTTAAAACATTTTAAATTGTAGTTATTTTTCTAAAACTAGTTATATTTTGTTTCCAATTTTCAATACTAGTTTTCATATAAATAATTATTTTCTTATATTTTTATAAAATTTATTTGTTTATTTCATTTTCACTTTATTTTGTTTTGTTTTTCTATTTTATTTACACACACTTTCATTGGTTTAAAACAAAGAAAAGAAATATGAAGAGTCTTTAACCTTTCATTTACCATGACCTTTGATATGCTTTTTGCCTTTCATTTCAAGTGCCACTTGCATTGAATTTGTGCCGACCATATCACGTTCTTCAGCTGAATTCTTTTTCATTTCTCACGCAAGAAACAACTTCTCATCTCTAAAATATTCGGCCATCATTTCTGGAAAAAATTTGGTCATGGTTCTTCCTCTTTTTCTTACTCTTTTTCTTCTTTGATTTATTGATATTCTTGTCATGCTTTCATCTATGTTGCTCGGCCATTAGCTCCTCCTTCACCATCACCTCCAACACCACCTTGCTCGGCTGCAACCATTATCTATCTCCATTGACCAGTCAAGGCTATGGCCCCTATGTTGCAAAACTCCACAAAAATTTGCATCATCACTTGAAAACTACCCTAGCCAAACACTTAAGGCCATCATCCCCTTCATACCCCTCTCGGCCACCACTAGCACCACCACCTTCAGCCTCTAACTGACCCTAGGCCATAGCTGCACCATCACCTGACCTCCACCAAGCAAGGCTGTGCCACCGCATGCCCATGGTCGAGCTTGTTATTGCACCAAAAATCATTTTGTGGCCTTGGCTTTTGTATTTTCATGTCATAAACCATAAACACTTTCACTTCCTCACTAGGCCGACCCTATGGACCCATACTTGACCCGTTCACACCACCATGGCCGAGCATTATAACCCCTAGGCCAAGCATATGATGTAGTGAAATCATGGGCAAGTTGTGTTGTTCTTTGTTGCTTTACATTTCAAGTTGTTTAATAATGATTTGTGTTGTAAATTCATGTGCAATATATTGTTTTGTTTGCTATGTACAAGATTATCATTTTGGCTCTCCCCTCACTTGAATCCGTATTCGTGCTTTCATTCTTTTTGGATCTTTGTTTGTGTGTTTGGTTGTGCTATTCCAGCTTCTAGGGGTGAGTATTTCACACACGACATATGTACTTATGTAATTAGTAAACTGATCCCCATGTGAATCTGTAAATTATATTATTATTATTATACCTGCCTGTGATGTAATCATATGATGTTCACCCTGTTTATACACCTATCATATCATCTGTTACTGCTATATGATGCTATACTGTTTACTTATATATGTTTATCACACTGCAAGTTCCCTGTAGAATAGAATCATTATGGGTTGAAATGATACATACCCGAACGGACATTAGAATAGAGAAAAATCATTATGGGATGAAATGATGGGCGTGAGTGATTTTTATTTATTTTTATTGACTTGGGATTGCGGGTTTGAAATGATAGAACCCGAATTTTTCTTTGTAAATTACGGATTGAAATGAATCTGTATCATTTGACTTAGGTTAGAAAATTATATACAGACCCGTGGTTAATATATATTTTTCTAAAAATTTTAAAATATTTTAAAAATGTGAAATGTGAATATTATGATATTTTTATTTAAATTTAATTTAAAAATGATTTTTATAAAATATTAGTGATTTTCTATAAGTTAAATAAGTAAAAAAATTAAATGGTAGAGTAGAATTTGAAATATAAGTTAATTTTGAAATTTATGATTTTGTTTATAAATGAAGTTTAAATTAAGTAAGAAAATATGATAATTTGATTTAAATTTGAATTTAAAATGGTTTTATAAAGTGTTATTTATTTTTTTATAAATTAAAAATAGTTAAATAAATAAATGTTTAAAATTGAAATTTGAAATATAACGTAACTTGGAAAATGTGAAATGTGTTTTAAAAATAAAAGTTAAGTTAAGAAAAATAAAATGGAATTTAAATTTAATTTATGAAATGGTAAATTAAATTAAAATGTAAAGTAAATGAAATGTTATAAAATTGTACATTAATTTTATAAGTGAATTATAAAAAAATTGGATAATTATTTGTGAAAATTTCACTTTATAAAATCATAAATTAAAGGGTAGTTAAATGATTATTTTTAAAGTGAGAAAATAGGATTTTATAAGTTAAAAATGGTTTAAATTAAAGTTTAATTGTTTATGAAATTGTATTGAAAATTGGAATTTAATTAACAGCATTTCAGAAATGCTATCGTTTCTGAAGTAAAGGATATTACAGCATTTCTAAGTGTTGTAGTTGATACAAATGAACTACGGGCTATTACAGCACTTTGTAAGTGCTGTAGTTGCAGAATTGCACTAAAGCTTTTATTTGAAACCTGAACTATTACAGCATTTCTGTAAATGATGTCTTTGCTAAATTGAATTGTTTTCAAAGGTAACTTTCCGTAGCATTTTCTAAATGCCGCGAAAGCTGAAATTTCACCGTTTTAATAAATTTAAGTGAATAAATTAATTGTGAAAAGATTAATTTTTTTGAAATTTGATATTTGATTTTAAATATAATAATTTCATTTTAAAGGGTTTAAATGGAATATTTTGATTTGAAATATAAACATTTTGAAATGAAATTTGGAATGGTATTTAAATTAAATAAATATGAATGAGGTGTTGGAAGGATATGACATTTTGATATATTAAAATGAATTTGAAATGATATTGAATTTTGAAATGATTTTTGATTTTCGAAGTATAAAATATCATTTTGGAATTTTAACCATGGGTACACTTCTCGGCATGCCTTGTGATTTTAGATGTATTTAATTTATGGTTTAACTGATCCTTAGAGGATGGGCGATCCCAAGCATCCTTTAAGTTATTGTGCATTACTACTACATTTCACATGAGTTGGTTTACATTATATAAGTATGTATGTCCTGAATCGAGTGTTTTGTGTTTTACTTTACGCTCGGGTCAGCCTGAGTATTCACAACTTAGCTTTGGATTTCTCTTTCTGGAGCTAGGAATCGCTGGTGATTCTGTTTATCAAGTTATTCATCTATTTTTGTTTCAGTTCATCCATTTCAGCTCTTGTATTAGTGATCTTCTATGTATTTGGGATTTCTATTATATTTGTTTTCAGACTGATATTATGTATTTTGTTTTTTTGAGACTTTGTTATAGTAGCTTCATGAACTACTATGGTATATTTTATTTCCGCTACGAGTTATTCTGATATTTCTGTGTTTGTGATTCTATATGATTTGTTTTATTTGCTCTAAATTATATTACAATGCGGTATTTTGAGCAATTCAAGTCCGACATGTGCGGATGCGAATGGCTGAAAATATCGGGTCGTTACAATTACCAAATAAAATAAAATACTATAAGTGGTTCTTATCTCTTAATCCCTGCAATATTCGAAGATTGATTGAACGTAGAATAAGAGCTTTTAATTCATCATTCCAAGGTGTGATTTATTTGAAACAACTAAGGTAGTTCTCAAATTAATTAATTTATATGTTCTATCATTCAGATGCCTGGTTTTTGTAAGATTCATAATGTGTTTAATTGATCGTCAATCAAAACCCTCTTCCATCTCAATTAATGTATGACCATTGTATTATTTTAATTTAGATCTACATATGTTCTTCATCCCTTCATAGATATATGCATCTCAAATTGATGTGTTCAGATTCTTTGTCACGTTTTGCTAATTTGTTGTTATTCTATGTGTTGTTTAGGATATTGCATTCTTATGATGAATTTACATATGCCTAACTTGTCCAATTTATTTTCTTTTATTTTGATAGCTTTGTTAAGTAAAAACTTTGAAAGATAATTTTGATTTTGATCTATTTTATACATTTATAAAATTTTCATGCATAATTGTGAATGAATCGTACATATCAATTATTTATTATTCCTTGAAACTTGATTTCAATAGTTATATGGCTAATTTTTTGATACAAACATTTTGAATAATATTCGTGTACGAAGGGAAGTTTTTTGGTCTAAACTTTATGTAACGATCCGTTGAAATTAATAATATTTAATAAATTAAATTAATATAATTTATAATTTGTTTAAGAATAAATGTAGAAATTTGGTATAGTAGTTGTAACCTAGTGTAACAATAAAATTTTATGACAATAGATTTGGATAATGTAATTTGTCACTTTTTGTTAAAAGTAAATTTTAAGAAATCAATAAATGTTGAATTGAGAATATTAATAAAAAAAAATATTAACTAAAATAAGATTCATTAATATAAAATCAGTAGTGAAGATGTCACCTTTGGTTGTAATAAAGGTGAATGCTATTAGTGGATGTCAACACTTAATAAAATTTATTTAGAATAAAAAGAATTTAAATGCATGTTTGAATAGAGTATTAAATTGATAGATTAAGCGTAAGTAATTAGAATTTAACCCTATAAGATATGGAATTGAATGTATGAATATAATTTTGTAGAAATAGTTAATTAACAACTTATTTGTGCATACCCAATTTAATATAAATAACAAAAGGGCTAGCACTTGATGTGCCTAAGTATTAATATATTGGAACTATAATAAAATAGAGAGTTTGGTAGTAAATAGAAATAAAAAGACCGTTGTTAACTAGTAAATTAATAAATGGATTCTAACAATAGGTAGTAATTAATGCGTGTATATTGGGCATTTACGGATTACCAATTTTTCTACCTATTCATATAATTTATTTATGTAAATCTAAACCTATGGCAACATTTTGTTAATAAATGTTGGAAGTGAGTTTGAATATATCAAAGGATAACAAGTGTTTAGGTTAACCATTTATTTTATTTAGTTAAGAAGGGAAATAGATTGAAATAAAGCTAATTTAATTTTTTTGGTTGTTAATGGGTATAGTTAAATAAGGAGAAGTTATAGGAAATAAAACGCGCACTAATGAGATGTAATATAATTCCAAAGTTATTTATACCCACAAATAGGTTAATTACTGTATAGAAAGAGTCTAAATCAATAAATGAATTTATTAAGATTACATTTATAATTTTATAACCTTTATGCTGATTTAAGTTCAATTAATTTATTTGATTAAATAGTGCAGTAGCGTAGTTTTGTGCGGTAGTTGAAATAGCTAATTCTTTTAGGTGAAGTTAAGGCTAATTCTATGTATATATTTGACCTATTGTTGATATAGATTCTAGGAAGCAGGATCTATTAATTAAATGGAGTATTAGATTCAATAATTGCATTTATCGCATAAATAAAGAGAATATAACGGTTAAAATTGGCGTTATTGAAATTAAAAAGGAATGGGGGAATAATAATTTGAAATCATTGCAATAGATATTAATTTAAGGTTACCTTAAATAAATTAAGGTAATAAATGGAGGATAGTGTAAATATCTTTATAATACGATGATTTGTGTAGTTATGGTAGTTTTGATTTGTCACTTAAGATGGAGGATTTTTATAAAATGTAATAAATGCAGTTTAAATTAAGGCAATGACGTTTGGGTATTTAAGAAGTGATAAACTAAAATTTATTTATTTATTTGAAAATTTGAAATCTAATTTGTGGATTTATTGCAAATAAGTGAAATTTGTGTTTAACCATTACATCGATAGGAATAAATTAAATTTAAGGTTATATTAATAAAATTTGGACTAGAGAAATGATACGAATCGGTTTTAGAAGCCTTAAATATAAAATGGGAAGTAGACGAGATTTCACGTTACAACCATTTTTAAAAAATCCTGATGTATGTAGAAATATTTATGAAATATAACATAAACCAATGTTGAATCAAAAGAATAGAGTCAACACTTATTTATTCATTTAATGTGATATAACTACGAGTATGATTTATTGCAAATTACATGGAAATCTAATATATAGGACATTACCTAAAAAGGAAGAGTAGATAAAATTTATGATAAACATATTTGTATATGAAGGTTATTGATTTAAGGAGAAATTGGGCAAGTTTTATGTATTTGGGTTAAGTGCAACCTTTAATAGATAAATTTAGTGCAATTAAAGAAATTGACAATTAATATTTCGATAACCTAAAATTTGATGGGATAAGAACATTTGGGTAATGAAGGGATGACAAATATTAGCTATGATTCTAGAAGGAATTAAATAGATAATGGGAAGATTAAATCAGGTTCTAAGCAATAATTATTAAATAACAGAAGTTTAGAAGTAAAGTGAGATAATTGAAAATTTTAATCATTCATATAAGTCATTTGTTTATTAATATGAGTTAGCTAATAAATTTAATTTGGGCAATACCTATATATTGGAAACACATTTGTAAAGTGTAATTAATTGAATTTGGTGAATTGGGAATGAATCCAAGGTTATAGGAATTGATGTAATACTACGCAAATAAAAGGTAACTGCATAAAATCAATGTTTCGTAATAAATTGTAATTGATAACTAAGTAGGAATGGGTTTGAATTTGACAAAAAGGAAAATTTATTATTTGCTTACCCATCTATTCAATCTATTAAATTTGATCAGATCCATTTGCAATTAAACGAATTTATTTACAAGTTAGTATGTATTTAGCTGATAACTATAAACCAATTAGGGCAATTGGGTATATATATATTACCAGTTAAGTTATATAAGATAATGGTTGACTTAATTAAGGGAGTTTATGTAATAATTTCATTTATTTTGTAAGTGGAAATAAAACGTTAATGATAACAAGTATTCAAAATTTACCATCTATTTAGTATATTAAGTATAATTGATAATCAACTGCAGCAAGTAATAAATAATAAATACGTAACGTTAAATGAAGTAATATTTGAAATTTAATATTTAGAAACTATGTAAATATAAGTGCAGATGAAATTGGGGATATTTACATATTGAAATATGAATCCAATGATAAATCAATCTAATTGACAATAAATAATGGAAAGTAAATTTAATTAAATTTTGGAAATTTAATATATATATATACACAGTTATAAACCCTAGCTCCATCCTATTGTCATTTGCTGTATATTCATTTCTTCATCTCCTTCTCCTCCTCAAATGGTTGCAAAACCTAGATCTACTTCAATCCAAATTTCAATGAAAATGCAAACACTTCAGAAAAATTCCATAAAAAAATATATGTTAATGTTCTCGAGGCACGTAATCTACTGGTGCAATTCGTTTTCTGTTTTGAACATTCGTTTGACCAGAATTAATTCAAACAGTCTGTGACCATTCATCATCGTCGTCGCAAACTTCGTCGGATCGTCAAACCTTTTCTGGGTTTTGTAGAGTGGACGATGGGGATCGCATCTATATGGTTTGTGTGTCGTTTTATTTATTTTCAATTTTGAATTCAATCATCATTTTTCGCCATAACTTTCTCATACGAAGTCGGATTCACACGAAATTTCTTTTGTTAGGATCGTAATTTAATTCCGGATTTGATGACGCTGGTTTGGACGAATTCCGAGAAGGGCGAATTTTTGGGTTTAAATCGAATTTAAATTCGATTTAAATTCCAAAGGTGAGTGTTTAAACCCACTCACAACTACTAGAAGCTTTTATGTTTGTTAAATTAATTTTAGAAATGAATAGAAATTTATTTATGAGTATTTGGCATGTTTATTTTATTCATATCTGTTGAATTGCATTTATTTAATTTAACTGTTAATTTAATTAATTTATTGCGTATAAATTTACAGTTAAAATTTATTTGTTTGTATATGAACTGCTAGTTAACAGTTATATAATTTATTACTGAATATAGACTGTAGATTAATAGCTGTTAAATTTAATTTGAATAAAATTGTCAGTATTACCTGTTATGTAGTACCAAAAATAATATTGTTATTGATTGATACTGAATGATGATTGCGATTTGGATGATGGATGATGTTGATGAATGGATGTTTATTGTATATCATTAAATTGCAAATTATCATGCATATTTCATTTCATTCGGGATTGTGGTTTGAAATGATATACAACCGCAAAATTTTATATCTTTTAAATTGCGGATTGAAATGATAAATATCTGTATCACTTGACCAGAGGATAGAAAATTATATACAGGCACCGCGGTATATATATAACTATTTAAAGGTGATTTCTATGGTTTGGATGGAATACGGTTTATAATAATCTTAAATTTTATATTGTATAAATATTATTCTTCCATATATATACATATGAAGTTGAAAATTTTGAAATTAAAAGGTGTATAAATCGCTTTATTAAAAATGGAAAAATTTTAAGAAAATGGAGTTTGATAATTTATATCATATGTTTAAATGTTAAGTTTGGAAATTTTAAGATATGATATTTATAATTGGATTTTTTTTCCAAGATAAATTGAAATGAATATTCTACTATAATTTGAATTGAAAAAAATATATATTTTATTACTACAAATTGGAGTTCTTATTTATTTATGGATTTTATGTGAGTATTCAAGACTAAATAATAGAACATTTAATTTGGTTGAAGGAATAAATTCCAACTTTAGTTTTGAAATATTAATACTCCAAATGGATATATATATATATATATATATATATATATATATAAATTGAAGTGGTTTTGGAACTTGAGAGAGATAATACAAATTTTGGTTTAGAGTTTAATAAAGAAATGTATTTGTAAAGCCATGAGAACTATTTTCTTTACAAAGTAACATTTAAGTTAAACCTTTTAATTCATATACCGTTGAATATCCAAACCATTCAAGTTTTAGAAGTTATGGTTTTAAATTATGATTTTCAAAATACTATGCTTTGAAAATATTTGATTTTCAGACGATATGAAGTTAAAGCATTTTGATTTTGGAAAAGAATTATATTTGGGATAAGTGATAAAATATGGTTTTGGGTTTTGAAATGATATCGTATTCATGGTTATGAAATGGAATGTTTATTCTGATTTTTAAAGTATAACCTATTTTTAAATGACCGCGGTGTTATAATAACGATGGGTTGGCAAAGAGACCGGGATCAGATATCTGACATACTCTCTGTCGATACCGAAAACCACTTTGACTAACCGTGTACGCGGTGGAGATTCCAGAATGAAGTAGGTGGTGGTGACGTTTCCTGTAAGGTAAATACGTGGACCTGACTCCCGTGAGTTGGCATAAGGTGGCTAAAACAGGAGCGATTCTCAGACCAATGAGGTCATTCCTCTGATCGGACCCTCCTCTTCGATATTATACTTTGATTTTGGATTGATTCAGTGGCCACTTCTATATTTTGATTTTGGGGAGTTAGTCCGAGGTGGGCGGTAATTGCGGCTACGTGTTTCCACCAGCCTGGATAGCAATTGGTATATCTACCCTGGCATTGCCTAGTTGTGCCGTGTCACCTACCATACCGAGTCTTTACTACGAGTTTCTATTTGTGTCGTACCTATGGAGTATCCTCTGGTAGCTTCCCGATCAGGAGGTATTATGTAACGACCCGTATTTTACGTGTCGATGGATCGTAGAATTTGCAGGTCGATAGTGTTGTTTGTGTTGCCTCTAGCTTGAGTCGTTTAGAAGTTAACCCGGGTGGAGTATGAGTTGTGACCGACTCATGAGCATTGCCGAGCTAAGGGATGAGTCGTGACCGACTCATAGGGGACCGACTCAAGGAGGGGTTACGGGTTGGAGTGTTGGCCGAGATAAGGAAGCAACCGACTTAAGTTAGGTAAGTCGTTTGGACGAGTTAGTGGGTCAGGTGATGAGTCATAGCCGAGTTAAGGCTTGAGTCGTTACCGACTCATGGTGGCCGACTCATGAGAGTTAATGACCTATAGTGTTAGAGCGACTTAGAGAAGGAGCGAGTGTAGGTGTGGCCGAGTTAGTATGTGACCGAGTCAAGAGAGGAACGACTCATGGTCTAGGCCGAGTCAGCGGGTTAAGGGTTAGCAAAATGAGTCGTTGCCGACTCATAGTGTTAGGGATCCAGTAGTTTAGACCGACCTAAGGAAGTGACCGACTTAGGGAGTTGGGTCGGTAGATGTTGAGTCGGCTAAGGCTTAGGTCGGTGGGCCGACTTAGTGGATAAGTCGTTAGGGACTTAGGCTTTTGAGTCGTTAGGTCTCTGAGTCGGTGAGGCTGTAGGTCGTGAGTCGTGTGGCAAATAGGACCTTAGTACGACTTAGTGTGGGTCGGCTGCCTGGTGAGTCGGTTGTGTAGATAAGTCGGGGGCGACTCAAGTGTTGGGTCGGCGACGACCTAAGGGACAGCCGAGCTATGGTTGATTCAGCCTATAAATAGAGGGGTTCGGCTCACTTTTTGGCACCGGATTTCGAAGCGACGAAGTGCTGCCATTTTGGAAACTCGACTACAGTATTTTCATCACTTCTTTCTCTACTTCTATCAAGTGCTAACATCCATTGAAGATTGAAGATCAAGATCAAAGATCAAGAGCCAAAGTTGAAGATTTTCATCCGAAGAGGCTAGATTTCACCGTTTCAAGTGAAATTTCTCCGGATCAAGTCCAAGTCCTTGCTGTCCAGATCTGTAGTTGATTCATTTTAGGTTGTTTTGGTGATTTGGTGAGTGGTAGTTATCTCTCACGCGGACCCAAAGGAGTGTAGTGGATTGGTAGCTAGTTTATGTGTTTGAAATAGCATTTTCTCGCATTTTCCTTAAGTCTGCATGTAGATCCATCATATTTGAAGATGTTTACCTTTAGAAGTTATTTATCAAGTATTAGAGATAAAACCCATGTTTAGATTTGATAGATCTATGCTAAAAACCATGATTTCACATATGTTGGACTTTTGCACACTTAATTACGAAATTGCCATTATAATTGTTATTGCTTAATATATCTTGTTTGAATGCTTGAATGTTTGAATGAATGCTAGATTTGATTGTTTCCAAGTTAGCTAGTAGTTGATTTGGAACAAGGTGATTGAAGATGATTCAAAAGCTACGGAAGAAGGCTCTTGAATGGTGAAAGCTGCTTAAGGCATATGTAGCGGATGTTGAAGCTCATATGTATGATGTTGAGATGGAACTTTGCCATGATGCGATGAGGCAAACCATGTTGTTGAGTTGAGATCTTGCTTTGATGTGATGAAGCGAGGCATGTTGATATCTTGAAGGGTAGTTCAAGTATGATGTGAGTCTTGGCTTAATCCAGGCAGGGATCATTCCAAGCATGTTGATAACTTGAAGGGTAGTTCAAGTTGGTTGATAATGGAGCTGCTCAAGAGGTAGCTTGGGCTAGGTTGAGAATAGTCGTCGAGGAGGATGACTAGGAGGCTTGGACTTTATCGTTGTTGAAGGTTCTAGCAAACTTAAAGCAAGGGTACATAGGGACGCCTAAAAGACTACAGGAAGGTAGTCGAGTACTCTGGGCCAAGAAGATAAGTCCTAGGCACAAGGCAGTGTGCGGAGTTTTGTCTAGAACCGGGGTTACCATTAGCCCTTGACAGATGGCTCAGGAAGGAGTCGGTCATTCAATTAACGGTGATTTCGAAGCAAGGTTAACAGTGATAGCCAGAGTCATGGATGTTTGGATGTTTGGTTGTATCATCATTCGGCTTCAAGAGCGGTGTTTTCTGGGTGCTTATCTGATCTTGGTTTAGGCCTTGGGGGTTTGTATTTGGAAAACATCGTCCTTGACTCGAGTGATTATTGCTTTACCTTACTTATCTGCTATGTTATGCTTACTTCTCCTTAGTGTGTGTCTGGGGGCTATCACTGTAGAAAGAGGTGGAGTGGGATGGTTTGGTTCCTATTCCTTTATTTCCTTATGCTCTTTTGGTATGCTTGATAGTTGATTTACTGCTCACTAAGACTTTGTCTGACTCAAGGTTTTATGTCTCCTCTTATTACCTTGGGCTGTTCATCCATGTTGGGATGGGCAGACTAGGTAGCAGGTGACAGGTGCTGTTCTTAGAGATCTACGCTGATGATGACGAAGACGAGCAGGAGGCTTTGCATACTAGTTTTCTTACTATATGTACTGGGTGTTCCGCTGTTATATCTGATTGAGTGTTTGTAGTGAGGCTTTGATGTATGGATGATTCATGTTTGTATAAAACTACTACGATGCTTATATGACGATTTTTCTGTTATGGGGCTTCACTATATATTTCTCTATTGTATTTTATCCATGCGCTGTGAGTTGTACGATAGAGTTTGCTGTTTTATTTTACCCTGACTATCGTCCATGGCTACCTGGCACGCCTTTCAGCGCACTATTCCATTGTTTTGGTGCGGGAGTCATGGGCGGTCGTCACATTTGGTATCAGAGCTTTGGTTAATCGATTTCAGCCAACGCTCGCTGACGTAACGACGTATGAGAGGCGTAATTGTATTTTGATGAATGATTACTATATATAATATAGTAGCCTGGAAGGATTTGAACTCCTTATGCAGTTGTTTCTTAAGGTGTTCTAATCATTCTTATTACTGATATTAAGGATGAGTCGAAGAGGGAGACCAGCTGCAAGGGAAAGCCGTGCTGATGAAGGAGCTGTTGATTATGGAACTATGTTCGAAGCGATGATGACTTCGATCATGAGAAGGATACCAGCTTCAGGATCATCAGTGGATGTGGGAGTTCAAGTTCAAGCTCCAAGACCGGTGGATTTTGCTAAGCTTTGCAAGGATTATACTTCTCTTGGAGGAAAAGCTTTCTTGGGGACGGAGTCGACTATTGAGGTGCAGAGATGGATTGATGCATGTCGAAGGATCTTTGGTGACTTAGGGATTGAGGATGCAACTAAGAGAAAGCTTGCATCGAGACAGCTTCAGGGAAGAGCTGCTGATTGGTGGAATTCTATCACCATTGATACCCCAGAAGAAGAGATTACTTGGGAGCAATTCCAAGTTAGATTTGAAGCCAAGTTCATCTCTACGGCTCAGAAGTCTGTTTTGTTCAAGAGGTTTGTAGAGCTCAAGCAAGGTGGGAGACCAGTTCTTGAGTATATTTCTGAGTTTGAAGCTTTGTCCAAGTATGCCAGATCGTACATTGATTCTCCCTATCAGAAGAATGAGAAGTTTGTGACTGGTCTGGATGCTTATCTTGGGAGGCAGTTAGTGGATCATTTGGACGATCCATTTGAGAAGCTGGTGGAGAAAGCTCTGAGGCATGAGAGTTTGTTTCCTAGGGAAAGTTCTGTTGTTGCTGTAACCAGGGAAGGATCTAAACCACAGCAGAGTGGGAATAAGAAGAGGAAACAACAGCAACAGAAGGGTAAGGATGGCCAGAAGAAGCCGAAGAGCGAAATGACTTGCTATAACTGCCAGCAGAAGGGCCATCTTTACAAAGATTGTAAGAATCCCAAAGTGCTGGGAAAGTGTTACAACTGTGATAAGCTGGGACATATCAAGAAGGATTGTCCAGAACCGAGGAAAGATAGGCAGGTTGTGCAAGCCTATGCTTTGGGGGCTGTTCCATCGTCTTC
Organism: Allium cepa; assembly: GCA_030765085.1. Taxonomy (NCBI): domain Eukaryota; kingdom Viridiplantae; phylum Streptophyta; class Magnoliopsida; order Asparagales; family Amaryllidaceae; genus Allium; species Allium cepa. The sequence continues at coordinate 402,814,727 of CM060940.1, read as the reverse complement.
AAAAGCTCCGACTGCTGAAGAAAAGGGGAAGAGTGTGGTGGTTCAAGGTACTCTTTCTATTTGTGGTGTTCCAGTTAGAGTGTTGTTTGATACTGGAGCGTCGCATTCTTTTGTTTGTGATGATTTGGTAAGCCGGTTAGGTATGAAACCGGATATTGTTGATAGGCCATTGGTTGTGACTAATCCAGTGGGGGGTTCGTCATGTTTGTGTATGATATGCCGTGGTCTAGTTGTGTCGAGTCATGATTGCTCGTTTGTTTGTGATTGCTTTGTTCTGAACTTTGCGGGGTTCGGAATTATTTTGGGTATGGACTGGCTTAGGAAGTATGCGGCTAGGATTGATTGTGAGAGGCTTGAGGTGACAGTCGGGAATGTGGAAGGGCGAAAGGTTGTGATACGATGTAAGCATGAAGAAGGCGTCTTCATGAGCTTCATGTATTCGCTAGTTGTTCCACGGGATGGACTGTCATCGGTGCCTATTGTGAATGAGTTTGAGGATGTCTTTGACGAAGTCAAAGGGGTGCCGCCGCATAGGGAGATCGAGTTTCGTATCGATCTAGTTGAGGGAGCCAGACCTGTTGTGATGCCTCTTAGGCGGATGGCACCGAGGGAGCAGCAAGAGCTGAAGGTGCAAGTTGATGACCTTTTGCAGAAAGGATTCATTCGGAGAAGTGTGTCCGAATGGGGTGCGCCAGTTGTGTTCGCAACCAAAACGGATGGATCGTTGAGGTTGTGTGTTGATTATCGTGAGCTGAATAAGGTGACTAAGAAGAACAAGTATCCATTGCCGAGAATAGATGACTTGTTTGACCAGCTTCACGAGGCTAAGGTGTTTTCTCAGATGGATTTGGCAACGGGATTTCACCAGTTGAGAGTGGCAAAGGATAGTGTGCCGAAGACTGCTTTCAGGACACCATCCGGGTTTTATGAGTGGCTGGTAATGCCGTTTGGATTGACTAACGCGCCAGCATATTTTGTGGATCTTATGAATAGGGTATTCAGAGATCAGTTGAATAAGTTCGTGCTTGTGTTCGTGGATGATATTTTGGTTTACTCCAGAACCGAGGAAGAGCACAAGACGCACTTGAGGATTGTTTTGGGAATTTTGTGGAAACATCAGCTGAAGGCTAAGTTTTCGAAGTGTCACTTCTGGAAGAGTGAAGTGAGGTTCTTAGGCCATGTTATCTCTGGAAATGGAATAGCGGTTGATCCCGCTAAGGTGGCAGCGATCCAGGATTGGGTTAGACCTAAGAATGCATCTGATGTGAGAAGTTTTCTTGGATTAGCAGGATATTATCGTCGGTTTATCAAAGACTTTTCCAAGATAGCTGCACCGTTGACAGGATTGACGAAGAAGAACCAAGTGTTCAGATGGGATGATAAGTGTGAGCAAGCTTTCGTAATCCTGAAAGAACGACTGACAAGTGCTCCTGTTTTGACTATTCCGAGTGGGAATGATGAGATGGTGGTTTACACCGATGCATGTGGCACTGGACTAGGAGCGGTGCTAATGCAGAAGGATAAAGTTGTTGCGTATGCTAGTCGACAACTAAAGCCGCATGAAAGGAATTATCCGACTCATGATTTGGAGTTAGCGGCAATAGTGTTTGCTTTGAAGATGTGGAGACATTACCTATTGGGAGTTAGATTTGAGCTGTTTACAGATCATAAGTCGTTGAAGTATCTGTTTTCCCAAAAGGATTTGAATCTTCGACAGCAACGGTGGCTAGAGTTCTTAGCATCGTATGATTTTGGTATAGCCTATACTCCAGGGAAAGGTAACGCAGTGGCTGATGCGTTAAGTCGAAGACATGCAGGATTGGGAGCCATGTTTTCGGAATGGAAGAGTCTTGAGTATTTGGCTGGATTTGATTTCAGGCCTAGATGTGAATTGGAACCTGAGATGTTGGCAAACTTATCGATAAGGCCTACTCTTGTGGAAAGAATTGGTGAGAGGCAAAGGGGAGATGATAAGCTTGTCAAGATTATCTGTGATTTGGAATCTGGATTGGACCCGGAGAAGGATAAAGGATTTGAAGTCGATCGAGAGGGTTGGCTTCGAAAGCAAGGGCGACTAGTTGTTCCCGATGTAGATGGATTGAGAGATGAAGTTCTGAGGGAGAGTCACCACTCGAAGTTGACAATTCATCCAGGTGGAAATAAGATGTATCGGGATATGAAGAGGACCTACTACTGGGAAGGTATGAAGAAAGATGTTGGAAATTTTATTTCCAAATGTATGAATTGCCAGTTGGTAAAAGCTGAGCAGAAGAAGCCCAGTGGATTGCTTCAGCCATTGGAGGTTCCTGCATGGAAGTGGGAGCAAGTGTCGATGGACTTTATCGATGGTCTACCTAGGACAAGAGCAGGGAATGAAGGGATTTGGGTCATAGTAGATCGTTTGACCAAGAGTGCAAGGTTCATTCCTGTTCGATCGACTAGGACTGCATCGAAGTTGGCTGAGCTGTATGTGAAGTGGATTGTTCGATTCCATGGTGTTCCGAAGAGTATAGTGAGCGATCGAGATCCGTTGTTCACTAGTGGATTTTGGAAGAGCTTCCAGGAAGTTTTGGGAACCAAGTTGTGTTTGAGTACAGCTTATCACCCTCAAACAGATGGTCAGACTGAGAGAGTCAACCGAGTATTGGAAGATCTTCTTAGGGCATGTGTTTTGGACTTCGGAGGATCATGGGAAGATCACCTTCATTTGGTGGAGTTTGCTTATAATAACAGTTATCAGTCAAGCATTGGTATGGCACCATATGAGGCATTATATGGAAGACCGTGTAACTCTCCGACATGTTGGTTGGAAACTGGAGAAAAGCTGATACTTGGGCCAGAGATGATTCGACAGACTTCGGATTGTATAGAGATCATTCGGCAACGAATGAAGGCAGCCCAAGATCGTCAGAAAAGTTATGCAGATAATCGTCGAAAGGATTTGGAATTCGACGTAGGTGATATGGTTTTTGTGAAGATTTCTCCTCTGAAGAGTGTCATTAGATTCGGAAAGAAAGGAAAGTTAACTCCGAGATTTGTTGGACCATTCCCGATTATCGAGCGTATTGGAAAGCTCGCTTATAGATTGGAGTTACCGGAAAAGATGGCGGGTGTGCACAGTGTTTTTCATGTATCTTATCTACGGAAGTATGTGCACGACCCAACTACGGTGGTTTCTGCTGATAGCTGTGAAGACTTGGAGGTTGATCCTGTTGTTTCGAGACCTCGTAAGCCGCTTCGTATTGTTGAAACCGATACGAAACAGCTTAGGAGGAAGACGATTACGTTGCTCAAGGTACAATGGAGTGATGATGTTAACGACTGTACATGGGAGGAGGAAGAGAGGATGAAGGCAGCTCATCCCGGACTCTTCGAGGTATGGCCCTAAAGTGTCGTGACATCTCATGAATTTGTAGCTTGTTCTGAGTCTTAGAATTCTGCATGCTAGGCTAGAATTGGATGCATGGTTTGTTGATTGCTATGGATGGTAGGCATGCGGAATAATTTTGATTGCTGTTGTTTGCTTGGAATTTCGGGGGCGAAATTCCTAAGGGGGAGAGAATGTAACGACCCGTATTTTACGTGTCGATGGATCGTAGAATTTGCGGGTCGATAGTGTTGTTTGTGTTGCCTCTAGCTTGAGTCGTTTAGAAGTTAACCCGGGTGGAGTATGAGTTGTGACCGACTCATGAGCATTGCCGAGCTAAGGGATGAGTCGTGACCGACTCATAGGGGACCGACTCAAGGAGGGGTTACGGGTTGGAGTGTTGGCCGAGATAAGGAAGCAACCGACTTAAGTTAGGTAAGTCGTTTGGACGAGTTAGTGGGTCAGGTGATGAGTCATAGCCGAGTTAAGGCTTGAGTCGTTACCGACTCATGGTGGCCGACTCATGAGAGTTAATGACCTATAGTGTTAGAGCGACTTAGAGAAGGAGCGAGTGTAGGTGTGGCCGAGTTAGTATGTGACCGAGTCAAGAGAGGAACGACTCATGGTCTAGGCCGAGTCAGCGGGTTAAGGGTTAGCAAAATGAGTCGTTGCCGACTCATAGTGTTAGGGATCCAGTAGTTTAGACCGACCTAAGGAAGTGACCGACTTAGGGAGTTGGGTCGGTAGATGTTGAGTCGGCTAAGGCTTAGGTCGGTGGGCCGACTTAGTGGATAAGTCGTTAGGGACTTAGGCTTTTGAGTCGTTAGGTCTCTGAGTCGGTGAGGCTGTAGGTCGTGAGTCGTGTGGCAAATAGGACCTTAGTACGACTTAGTGTGGGTCGGCTGCCTGGTGAGTCGGTTGTGTAGATAAGTCGGGGGCGACTCAAGTGTTGGGTCGGCGACGACCTAAGGGACAGCCGAGCTATGGTTGATTCAGCCTATAAATAGAGGGGTTCGGCTCACTTTTTGGCACCGGATTTCGAAGCGACGAAGTGCTGCCATTTTGGAAACTCGACTACAGTATTTTCATCACTTCTTTCTCTACTTCTATCAAGTGCTAACATCCATTGAAGATTGAAGATCAAGATCAAAGATCAAGAGCCAAAGTTGAAGATTTTCATCCGAAGAGGCTAGATTTCACCGTTTCAAGTGAAATTTCTCCGGATCAAGTCCAAGTCCTTGCTGTCCAGATCTGTAGTTGATTCATTTTAGGTTGTTTTGGTGATTTGGTGAGTGGTAGTTATCTCTCACGCGGACCCAAAGGAGTGTAGTGGATTGGTAGCTAGTTTATGTGTTTGAAATAGCATTTTCTCGCATTTTCCTTAAGTCTGCATGTAGATCCATCATATTTGAAGATGTTTACCTTTAGAAGTTATTTATCAAGTATTAGAGATAAAACCCATGTTTAGATTTGATAGATCTATGCTAAAAACCATGATTTCACATATGTTGGACTTTTGCACACTTAATTACGAAATTGCCATTATAATTGTTATTGCTTAATATATCTTGTTTGAATGCTTGAATGTTTGAATGAATGCTAGATTTGATTGTTTCCAAGTTAGCTAGTAGTTGATTTGGAACAAGGTGATTGAAGATGATTCAAAAGCTACGGAAGAAGGCTCTTGAATGGTGAAAGCTGCTTAAGGCATATGTAGCGGATGTTGAAGCTCATATGTATGATGTTGAGATGGAACTTTGCCATGATGCGATGAGGCAAACCATGTTGTTGAGTTGAGATCTTGCTTTGATGTGATGAAGCGAGGCATGTTGATATCTTGAAGGGTAGTTCAAGTATGATGTGAGTCTTGGCTTAATCCAGGCAGGGATCATTCCAAGCATGTTGATAACTTGAAGGGTAGTTCAAGTTGGTTGATAATGGAGCTGCTCAAGAGGTAGCTTGGGCTAGGTTGAGAATAGTCGTCGAGGAGGATGACTAGGAGGCTTGGACTTTATCGTTGTTGAAGGTTCTAGCAAACTTAAAGCAAGGGTACATAGGGACGCCTAAAAGACTACAGGAAGGTAGTCGAGTACTCTGGGCCAAGAAGATAAGTCCTAGGCACAAGGCAGTGTGCGGAGTTTTGTCTAGAACCGGGGTTACCATTAGCCCTTGACAGATGGCTCAGGAAGGAGTCGGTCATTCAATTAACGGTGATTTCGAAGCAAGGTTAACAGTGATAGCCAGAGTCATGGATGTTTGGATGTTTGGTTGTATCATCATTCGGCTTCAAGAGCGGTGTTTTCTGGGTGCTTATCTGATCTTGGTTTAGGCCTTGGGGGTTTGTATTTGGAAAACATCGTCCTTGACTCGAGTGATTATTGCTTTACCTTACTTATCTGCTATGTTATGCTTACTTCTCCTTAGTGTGTGTCTGGGGGCTATCACTGTAGAAAGAGGTGGAGTGGGATGGTTTGGTTCCTATTCCTTTATTTCCTTATGCTCTTTTGGTATGCTTGATAGTTGATTTACTGCTCACTAAGACTTTGTCTGACTCAAGGTTTTATGTCTCCTCTTATTACCTTGGGCTGTTCATCCATGTTGGGATGGGCAGACTAGGTAGCAGGTGACAGGTGCTGTTCTTAGAGATCTACGCTGATGATGACGAAGACGAGCAGGAGGCTTTGCATACTAGTTTTCTTACTATATGTACTGGGTGTTCCGCTGTTATATCTGATTGAGTGTTTGTAGTGAGGCTTTGATGTATGGATGATTCATGTTTGTATAAAACTACTACGATGCTTATATGACGATTTTTCTGTTATGGGGCTTCACTATATATTTCTCTATTGTATTTTATCCATGCGCTGTGAGTTGTACGATAGAGTTTGCTGTTTTATTTTACCCTGACTATCGTCCATGGCTACCTGGCACGCCTTTCAGCGCACTATTCCATTGTTTTGGTGCGGGAGTCATGGGCGGTCGTCACATATTACGGTACTGTATAGACTATTGGCATTATTTGTGTTAAGGGATATATGGGTAACCCCTTAACGCTATTAAAAAGTAAGTTTATTTTATAAATAGACACTATTATAATAGCGCAATATACTACATAGTAAATAGTTTAACGGATCCCTAGGAGATGTAAATCCCGAGCATCTCTTGAGTTACTGTACTCATATTTATTTCTGTTAATTTAACTCACATAAGATCTTTTAGTTCTGACTCGAGTGTTTTTGTCTTTTCAAATTCGCTCGGGTCAGTCCGAGCGTTTCAGGATCGAAGACTTTAGCTTTGAAGGACGAAGACGAAGGAGTCGTATTATTATTATCTATAGTATTGCACCACACTCATACTGTTCCGCTGCATTGATTGTATTGGTAGGTGTAACTCTGATATTTATTGTATAAAGCAAATCAAGTGTTTGTAAACTGTTTTGAACTGTATATTTATTATTATATTTTATCCTTCCGCTGTGAGATTCTGTTTTGTTTTATTTCTTCTCTGTTTTCTTATTTACCCCATAACAATCCGCCCTTGCGTATGCTTTAAATTGGCACGTGTGTCGATTTAAAGTGTGCGAAAAGGCGGGATGTTACAGTTGGTATCAGAGCTTTGGTTTAACGATAAACCTTGGCTTTGTGGGGTTTGACTCTTTATTAATAGGGTAGTAATACCCTATGGGAGTCGCTGAGTGTATATATATATGAGAGAGCGTATTTATTAGTATTAATAAAAGATTTTGATATTGTGTTAATCTGTTCCGCTTTGTATTTATAAATTCTGGTTGATGCATGGGACGCTATGTCATCAATAGGGATTTCTAAACACTTAATAGGACAGACCGACATAATATTTGGTTTTAATATAGGTGAATGAAATAATTTTGCCTATTATATTTTCCATATATAAAAATATTTTTATAAAGATATATTTTGGTTGCTATAGTTGGGTGTTAGGTAATAAAAATATTTGTAATGAATTAAAGCTAAGTTGAATTTTAATAAATCAAATTAGAGATTTTAGAACTTAAGTCCGGGATTTTTGAAATCTTCTTTCAAAGGATTTATGAAATATAATGATTTGGTTTATAAATATTTCCTTATATAAATATTTAGTATAATTCGAAAGAATTGGTTTAAGAGGATTTTCAAGAAAATAAGTTTGTACTTTCCTCTCTGTCGCTGGAAAATAATTTCGGTGATGACGGCCGCATCATCGACTTTCATTTTCGAGTTTCGAAGGGAAAGGCCACTGTAGTAAGTTCTACTGCAGATTTGTTTGAAATTATTTAAAATTTTAATTGTTTAAAGGTAATTAGAGATATAAAAGTTGTAAGAAATTAATTATCTATTATTTTAAAGTAATTTTGGAATTTGACCCGGTATTAATTCTTGAATTTCCATAAATTAGTTGTAAAAAAAAAAAATTGAGGTTAGTAAAATAAAGGTTAAGTAATCAATGAATTAAAAGGGTTGAGATTAAACTTGTATAAGTTCTTTTGCTTTTTCTTTAACATAAATAACTTACCAAGTATAAAAAGTTGAAATGTAAATTAAGAGTGGAATAGAATATTATGCAAGTAGAATTTTTGGAAATAATGAAGTATTCAATAAATTACTGTTATAAATAAAAATTTAATGGTATTAACTTAAGTGATGATTGGAATTTTACTAAAATTAAAGGTAGTATTATTAATAGGTGATTTTAACCGTAAGAAAGTAAAAATGAAATTCCTTAATTTATAAAGTTTGATTGTAGGGTTATTAACTTAAGTACGCCTTAATTTCCCCTATTCTAATATAATAGAAAGTAGGAAAAATATAAATGACTGCAATCCATAGTTAATGAATGAGTAAAATCTTTCACTTATAGGAATGCAAGTTATAAGGTTAATAAATTAAGTGTAAGTAGAGGGTTACTGTAATTAAATATAATGGAAACTTCAACATTAAATAAATGAATGAGATTAAAGGTAAGTTGAAATTGTAGGTTATAAAACAAATATATATTAATTAAAGGAATGAAAAGAAACTTGTAAATTTTCACTTACATTCTTAAAATATATATAACTTACCATAAAATAAAAGTTGCAATTGCTAGTAAGAAAGTGTAAAGGAAATCTTACAAGTGAAGCTTGAGGTAATTAAAGTATTCAATTAATTGCTGTTAAAACTTAAGCTAAATCGGAAATTTTACTATATAAGAAAGGTAAGTAGAATAAATGGGTGATATAAACTTTAGTCAATAAATTGGAACACAAATATGATAATTTTGTAATAAATGAAAATGAAAATTGTAAGAAGTAAAGGGATCACTCCATAAATGAAAGAAAGAAAATCAAACCATTGAAGCATGAGATAAATGTATAATAAATAAATTTGGGTGTTGGTTTGAATTGTGTTGTTTGATTTATGTTGTTGGGTAAGAAATTTGAAGTGGTTAAATGAATAAGTATCTATCTTTGTTCCATCTAAGACTGTTGAGTAAAGGACGCACTTGATAGTTAATTTTATTTCATACAAATTTCAAGTTTGAACCCAAACAACTATTTGTTTGATGGATTAAATGGTTGCTTTGTTTGTGTATGTATGTTGTTTGTAAGGTTGATGGTTGTTGAATTGTTTGGTTGATTAATGATTGAATCCACTTGAATAGTTCACTTTAAAATAAATAATATTTGAAATAAGATGTACTGTTTTATTCTTCCTGCTCCCTTCTTTTTCCTTTTCGGGGACGAAAAGTTTTGAGTGGGGGAGATTGTAACGACCCGTTGAAATTAATAATATTTAATAAATTAAATTAATATAATTTCTAATTTGTTTAAGAATAAATGTAGAAATTTGGTATAGTAGTTGTAACCTAGTGTAACAATAAAATTTTATGACAATAGATTTGGATAATGTAATTTGTCACTTTTTGTTAAAAGTAAATTTTAAGAAATCAATAAATGTTGAATTGAGAATATTAATAAAAAAATATTAACTAAAATAAGATTCATTAATATAAAATCAGTAGTGAAGATGTCACCTTTGGTTGTAATAAAGGTGAATGCTATTAGTGGATGTCAACACTTAATAAAATTTATTTAGAATAAAAAGAATTTAAATGCATGTTTGAATAGAGTATTAAATTGATAGATTAAGCGTAAGTAATTAGAATTTAACCCTATAAGATATGGAATTGAATGTATGAATATAATTTTGGAGAAATAGTTAATTAACAACTTATTTGTGCATACCCAATTTAATATAAATAACAAAAGGGCTAGCACTTGATGTGCCTAAGTATTAATATATTGGAACTATAATAAAATAGAGAGTTTGGTAGTAAATAGAAATAAAAAGACCGTTATTAACTAGTAAATTAATAAATGGATTCTAACAATAGGTAGTAATTAATGCGTGTATATTGGGCATTTACGGATTACCAATTTTTCTACCTATTCATATAATTTATTTATGTAAATCTAAACCTATGGCAACATTTTGTTAATAAATGTTGGAAGTGAGTTTGAATATATCAAAGGATAACAAGTGTTTAGGTTAACCATTTATTTTATTTAGTTAAGAAGGGAAATAGATTGAAATAAAGCTAATTTAATTTTTTTGGTTGTTAATGGGTATAGTTAAATAAGGAGAAGTTATAGGAAATAAAACGCGCACTAATGAGATGTAATATAATTCCAAAGTTATTTATACCCACAAATAGGTTAATTACTGTATAGAAAGAGTCTAAATCAATAAATGAATTTATTAAGATTACATTTATAATTTTATAACCTTTATGCTGATTTAAGTTCAATTAATTTATTTGATTAAATAGTGCAGTAGCGTAGTTTTGTGCGGTAGTTGAAATAGCTAATTCTTTTAGGTGAAGTTAAGGCTAATTCTATGTATATATTTGACCTATTGTTGATATAGATTCTAGGAAGCAGGATCTATTAATTAAATGGAGTATTAGATTCAATAATTGCATTTATCGCATAAATAAAGAGAATATAACGGTTAAAATTGGCGTTATTGAAATTAAAAAGGAATGGGGGAATAATAATTTGAAATCATTGCAATAGATATTAATTTAAGGTTACCTTAAATAAATTAAGGTAATAAATGGAGGATAGTGTAAATATCTTTATAATACGATGATTTGTGTAGTTAGGGTAGTTTTGATTTGTCACTTAAGATGGAGGATTTTTATAAAATGTAATAAATGCAGTTTAAATTAAGGCAATGACGTTTGGGTATTTAAGAAGTGATAAACTAAAATTTATTTATTTATTTGAAAATTTGAAATCCAATTTGTGGATTTATTGCAAATAAGTGAAATTTGTGTTTAACCATTACATCGATAGGAATAAATTAAATTTAAGGTTATATTAATAAAATTTGGACTAGAGAAATGATACGAATCGGTTTTAGAAGCCTTAAATATAAAATGGGAAGTAGACAAGATTTCATGTTACAACCATTTTTAAAAAATCCTGATGTATGTAGAAATATTTATGAAATATAACATAAACCAATGTTGAATCAAAAGAATAGAGTCAACACTTATTTATTCATTTAATGTGATATAACTACGAATATGATTTATTGCAAATTACATGGAAATCTAATATATAGGACATTACCTAAAAAGGAAGAGTAGATAAAATTTATGATAAACATATTTGTATATGAAGGTTATTGATTTAAGGAGAAATTGGGCAAGTTTTATGTATTTGGGTTAAGTGCAACCTTTAATAGATAAATTTAGTGCAATTAAAGAAATTGACAATTAATATTTCGATAACCTAAAATTTGATGGGATAAGAACATTTGGGTAATGAAGGGATGACAAATATTAGCTATGATTCTAGAAATAATTAAATAGATAATGGGAAGATTAAAATCAGGTTCTAAGCAATAATTATTAAATAACAGAAGTTTAGGAGTAAAGTGAGATAATTGAAAATTTTAATCATTCATATAAGTCATTTGTTTATTAATATGAGTTAGCTAATAAATTTAATTTGGGCAATACCTATATATTGGAAACACATTTGTAAAGTGTAATTAATTGAATTTGGTGAATTGGGAATGAATCCAAGGTTATAGGAATTGATGTAATACTACGCAAATAAAAGGTAACTGCATAAAATCAATGTTTCGTAATAAATTGTAATTGATAATTAAGTAGGAATGGGTTTGAATTTGACAAAAAGGAAAATTTATTATTTGCTTACCCATCTATTCAATCTATTAAATTTGATCAGATCCATTTGCAATTAAACGAATTTATTTACAAGTTAGGGCATCTCCAGTCCATTCATGGCTGAATATTCAGAGCCCTGAATATTCAGCCCTGAAGTGGGCTGAGATGTTCAGTGGTCAGGCGCCCATTAAATGGGCGCCTGATGCTAGGCGCCCATTTTATGGGAGCCTGGCGCCAGGCTCCCATAAAATGGGTGCCTGAGGGCCCCCCAAAAATGAGGGGCTTGGGCGCCCATTTTATGGGCGCCAGGGCTTGGGCGCCCATAAAATGGGCGCCCAAGCCCAGTTCAGGATCCTGAATCGGATCCTGAACATTACGCTGAATATTACATCGTAATCGAACGATTGGAGAAAATTTTTGCCCATATTCAGGATGTAATTCATCTATTGGAGTTTCCCTTAGTATGTATTTAGCTGATAACTATAAACCAATTAGGGCAATTGGGTATATATATATTACCAGTTAAGTTATATAAGATAATGGTTGACTTAATTAAGAGAGTTTATGTAATAATTTCATTTATTTTGTAAGTGGAAATAAAACGTTAATGATAACAAGTATTCAAAATTTACCATCTATTTAGTATATTAAGTATAATTGATAATCAACTGCAGCAAGTAATAAATAATAAATACGTAACGTTAAATGAAGTAATATTTGAAATTTAATATTTAGAAACTATGTAAATATAAGTGCAGATGAAATTGGGGATATTTACATATTGAAATATGAATCCAATGATAAATCAATCTAATTGACAATAAATAATGGAAAGTAAATTTAATTAAATTTTGGAAATTTAATATATATATACAGTTATAAACCCTAGCTCCATCCTATTGTCATTTGCTGTATATTCATTTCTTCATCTCCTTCTCCTCCTCAAATGGTTGCAAAACCTAGATCTACTTCAATCCAAATTTCAATGAAAATGCAAACACTTCAGAAAAATTCCACAAAAAAATATATGTTAATGTTCTCGAGGCACGTAATCTACTGGTGCAATTCGTTTTCTGTTTTGAACATTCGTTTGACCAGAATTAATTCAAACAGTCTGTGACCATTCATCATCGTCGTCGCAAACTTCGTCGGATCGTCAAACCTTTTCTGGGTTTTGTAGAGTGGACGATGGGGATCGCATCTATATGGTTTGTGTGTCGTTTTATTTATTTTCAATTTTGAATTCAATCATCATTTTTCGCCATAACTTTCTCATACGAAGTCGGATTCACACGAAATTTCTTTTGTTAGGATCGTAATTTAATTCCGGATTTGATGACGCTGGTTTGGACGAATTCCGAGAAGGGCGAATTTTTGGGTTTAAATCGAATTTAAATTCGATTTAAATTCCAAAGGTGAGTGTTTAAACCCACTTACAACTACTAGAAGCTTTTATGTTTGTTAAATTAATTTTAGAAATGAATAGAAATTTATTTATGAGTATTTGGCATGTTTATTTTATTCATATCTGTTGAATTGCATTTATTTAATTTAACTGTTAATTTAATTAATTTATTGCGTATAAATTTACAGTTAAAATTTATTTGTTTGTATATGAACTGCTAGTTAACAGTTATATAATTTATTACTGAATATAGACTGTAGATTAATAGCTGTTAAATTTAATTTGAATAAAATTGCCAGTATTACCTGTTATGTAGTACCAAAAATAATATTGTTATTGATTGATACTGATTGATGATTGCGATTTGGATGATGGATGATGTTGATGAATGGATGTTTATTGTATATCATTAAATTGCAAATTATCATGCATATTTCATTTCATTCGGGATTGTGGTTTGAAATGATATACAACCACAAAATTTTATATCTTTTAAATTGCGGATTGAAATGATAAATATCCGTATCACTTGACCATAGGATAGAAAATTATATACAGGCACCGCGGTATATATATAACTATTTAAAGGTGATTTCTATGGTTTGGATGGAATACGGTTTATAATAATCTTAAATTTTATATTGTATAAATATTATTCTTCCATATATATACATATGAAGTTGAAAATTTTGAAATTAAAAGGTGTATAAATCTCTTTATTAAAAATGGAAAAAATTTAAGAAAATGGAGTTTGATAATTTATATCATATGTTTAAATGTTAAGTTTGGAAATTTTAAGATATGATATTTATAATTGGATTTTTTTTCCAAGATAAATTGAAATGAATATTCTAGTATAATTTGAATTGAAAAAAATATATATTTTATTACTAGAAATTGGAGTTCTTATTTATTTATGGATTTTATGTGAATATTCAAGACTAAATAATAGAACATTTAATTTGGTTGAAGGAATAAATTCCAACTTTAGTTTTGAAATATTAATACTCCAAATGGATATATATATATATATAAATTGAAGTGGTTTTGGAACTTGAGAGAGATAATACAAATTTTGGTTTAGACTTTAATAAAGAAATGTATTTGTAAAGTCATGAGAACTATTTTCTTTACAAAGTAACATTTAAGTTAAACCTTTTAATTCATATACCGTTGAATATCCAAACCATTCAAGTTTTAGAAGTTATGGTTTTAAATTATGATTTTCAAAATACTATGCTTTGAAAATATTTGATTTTCAGACGATATGAAGTTAAAGCATTTTGATTTTGGAAAAGAATTATATTTGGGATAAGTGATAAAATATGGTTTTGGGTTTTGAAATGATATCGTATTCATGGTTATGAAATGGAATGTTTATTCTGATTTTTAAAGTATAACCTATTTTTAAATGACCGCGGTGTTATAATAACGATGGGTTGGCAAAGAGACCGGGATCAGATATCTGACATACTCTCTGTCGATACCGAAAAACACTTTGACTAACCGTGTACGCGGTGGAGATTCCAGAATGAAGTAGGTGGTGGTGACGTTTCCTGTAAGGTAAATACGTGGACCCGACTCCCGTGAGTTGGCATAAGGTGGCTAAAACAGGAGCGATTCTCAGGCCAATGAGGTCATTCCTCTGATCGGACTCTCCTCTTCGATATTATACTTTGATTTTGGATTGATTCAGTGGCCACTTCTATATTTTGATTTTGGGGAGTTAGTCCGAGGTGGGCGGTAACTGCGGCTACGCGTTTCCACCAGCCTGGATAGCAATTGGTATATCTACCCTGGCATTGCCTAGTTGTGCCGTGTCACCTACCATACCGAGCCTTTACTACGAGTTTCTATTTGTGTCGTACCTATGGAGTATCCTCTGGTAGCTTCCCGATCAGGAGGTATTACGGTACTGTATAGACTATTGGCATTATTTGTGTTAAGGGCTATATGGGTAACCCCTTAACGCTATTAAAAAGTAAGTTTATTTTATAAATAGACACTATTATAATAGCGCAATATACTACATAGTAAATAGTTTAACGGATCCTTAGGAGATGTAAATCCCGAGCATCTCTTGAGTTACTGTACTCATATTTATTTCTGTTAATTTAACTCACATAAGATCTTTTAGTTCTGACTCGAGTGTTTTTGTCTTTTCAAATTCGCTCGGGTCAGTCCGAGCGTTTCAGGATCGAAGACTTTAGCTTTGAAGGACGAAGACGAAGGAGTCGTATTATTATTATCTATAGTATTGCACCACACTCATACTGTTCCGCTGCATTGATTGTATTGGTAGGTGTAACTCTGATATTTATTGTATAAAGCAAATCAAGTGTTTGTAAACTGTTTTGAACTGTATATTTATTATTATATTTTATCCTTCCGCTGTGAGATTCTGTTTTGTTTTATTTCTTCTCTGTTTTCTTATTTACCTCATAACAATTCGCCCTTGCGTATGCTTTAAATTGGCACGTGTGTCGGTTTAAAGTGTGCGAAAAGGCGGGATGTTACACTTTATGTATGGAATTTTGTGCAAATTTCAAACTATTTATCTCCTTTTCTAAGTTTATTATTTAATGAAAAATCTTAAACTCTAATTTCATTTCTAGACTAAAAGTTTAATCCAAATTGTTAATTTTTAAATCTAATGTATTTATATATATGTATCAAAAATTTCAGTGTTCACAAAGATGTTCTAAATATAAAAGGTTAAATTGTATAAATGGAAATTTACATGTGTTGTTTCAATTCAAATTTATAGAATAAATCTTAGGTAATAACGAAACATTTGATGCCAAACCTTTCTATAATTGAAATCAAATTCATTAATGTTAATTATGGATTTGAAATCATATAAAATTATCCAATATGATTTTAATACATACATGTATTTCAATTATATATAATCAATTTTATAGACAACAAAGACATATGTAAAGAGGAAATGGGTGTGTTGCGGTATAAATCACAGCACCTACATACAATCCCATTAACTATGTACACCCTTAATCTGTAGCATGTGCACTTCACACAAACAAGTATATTTGCTGTACTTGCAAACTAAAACTATATATATATATATATATATATATATATAACACTCACACACTTTTCAAACATATTAAACAGAATGAAGATTTTATTTAAGATATTTCAAAATTGGATCTAAAACCCATTTAAGATTCATTGAGTTAACTAAGATAAAAATGGAAAAAAATGAAACTCATCCATTTAACCTACTTCCAATCGATCAGTTCCTACGATGGTATTAGGGCAAAAGAGTCTATGCAGTCTAAATCCTTTGTTTTGAGAATCAAATTGTTTTCAAGGTACCTTTATTCCAATGATGGTTTTGAACACAAGGGATTCTAATGTGGATAACATAAAGTAGATAAATAATTGTGAATGAGTTATGTAAATGGTTTGAATGTTTGGACATTTGTTAGCAGAATAAATCCCCGTTCCGCTGTAAGTTGATTGGTTAATTGTTTGGACATCAAATAGTAAAATAAATTTCCATTCTGCTATTACGTAATTGTTTATTATGTGGACATATATTTAGTAGAATAAATTCCCATTTTGCTATAAATAGGGAATTGTTTGGACATCAATTTAGCAAGACAAATCACCATCTTGCTATTATGTTATTTGGACATGTATATGCTAGCTGAGTTGTATTGACATGTTATTCGACGGTTTGGATATGAATTGCATTTACATAT
Organism: Allium cepa; assembly: GCA_030765085.1. Lineage (NCBI taxonomy): Eukaryota > Viridiplantae > Streptophyta > Magnoliopsida > Asparagales > Amaryllidaceae > Allium > Allium cepa. The sequence goes on along the minus strand of CM060940.1, from coordinate 402,798,031 downwards.
ATGTTGACTTATGTAAATAGATAATTAAGTGACTCGAAAGTGAAATTAGTGTTAAATGGTATCTTAAATTAGTACCATTGGGTTTACTAAGCCTCTTTTTGAAATATTAAAGCGCGATTTTGAATTAACTTCATTCTTTAATAAATTTTGGGGTTTAAGGTTTATAAATGATTTTTTAAGGTATATAATTATTTTATAAAGGTATTAGGTATTTATAAATAATAATTTGTTTATAAAAGGTATATTACTAAATAAAAGGGTTTGTTTAAAGCAATTTCCAAAGAATTTTTTGTAAGTGATATTTTGTAAAGGATTTTTCTATAAGAAGATGTATAAAAAGAGTTTTTGAAACAGGAAAATGATTTATAAATGATTTTAGAGATTTGTAAAGAGGCTTTATAGAGGATTTTAAAAGTGAGTTATAAATTTATTAGAAAAATATACAAGTTATTTGAAATATGAAGTGAGCTTTTAAAAAGGAAACTTTTTATAAAGGATAAGTGGATCGGTTTACAGTAAGTAATATTTTCGAAAAAAAAAAGAAGAAAACTTTTGTAAAGTTTGGTAAATATACTTATACTGTTGAGATAAGTATGTTAATGTTTTTCTAAGTATGAAGGAAAAGTAAGGGTTTTGGAAATAGTGTTGTGTAAAGATCTTTTGATCAAATTTTATAAAGTGATTTTATTAACTAAAGATTAAATTAGTAAAGGCTTAATGGATCCCATATGGAATTAAATAAATGTTTGAATGATTTTTTGTTTGATAGTTAAATAACCAACTATCAAACCTAGACCAAAACATAACTTTTCAAATATCTAAGAGAAACACGTGAGTTACATGGCACAACCATCCTCATTGATGCTGTAATGTGCATATACATCTCATTACATTCTTCTTGAATAGATGATAAGGAAATCCATCCACTAACGGTTAGGAGGTGATCTCCATTATTACCTTGTCTATTATTTTCTTAAGAACCAGGGTTGAGATTACTGGAAATTATCAAAAGTTGTTTCGAAGCAAACGGGATTGGATATGTTATTCGAAAACCATTTCGATCCAACTTAATCATTTCAAACTAAAGACATCTTGAAGGATATGGAATCGAAGATGGAGTTTTGAAGTGCAAGGGCTATGTGCTACTAAAATCCTAAGGGTGATTCCAAAATGGGTGTAGTGGAGGTAGTGTCGTCCATTCGTCCATCACCTGAATGACTTGTATGGATGAATGTTAACATTGCATCAGTGTTAGCATTCCAAATGTGAAGTGTTATATAAATATAAAACGTAGCCTCATCAACCGGGGAATTAAAAAACCCAGGCATGCAGCAGGGCCATATGGGTCACTCCTATCAGGATATAGTCATCCAAAATCTAGATTGATTATTATCTACTCATGTATGCTTCGGTGCCCAAAGTGGGGTGATCATATTTAGTACTACTAGTCAAGTGGTAGGCCAGTCCTGTGTGGCAGGAGTACAAGATGTTCTTGTCAGACCTTAGTGCAATTTATCGAGAGATAGACCATTGGAAGGTAGTTACTTACATTGTCATAAAATGGAATCCATTGTCCAATACATGCTTTTACTTGAACCGTTAGACATTATTAAAATATCATTGGGTTTTTTATAAAAGTGTTTTGGTTATCGTAAGGTAAAAACCCGTCTGTGCTTATATGTGACGTGGTCCTATGAGAGACCCTTGATTTTAAAAGTGTTTTTAAAATAAATAATTCAGTTATTTGTGTTTACTCATCCCAGGCCCATGTCTAACCCAGAGTTTTATTTTATTTTCCTAAAAATCATGGAAAATTAAATTTGTATGAGTAGCCAAGTGATCCAGGTTTCTCGTGACTGCATTTTGGAGAAGCTGGAGCATGTGGCTTCATCATTAGCTAGTGTAACGACCCGTAAATTTTCAATAATTAAAGCTGTCAATTTAATAAGATTTTGATAAATATTTTGGAAAAAAAAATTTGTAATTTAATAATGAAATGAATGCCAAAATGAGATGTAAGTTTGTACTTAAAAAAAAAATTAATAAAAATTGAAATGAAATTACAGTTTATTGAAGTAATGTAAATTGTTATACATGGCTATAAATTTATGTAAGAAAAAAAAACGCAAACATTAAAATTTATAAATGATTTAGTATGAAAAATGACCATTGAATAAAGATTTGGTATATAAGAATGGTAACGTATGTTTGTGAACAGTGAATTCAAAGGTGTGATTAAAAGTTATAGTAACGGTTGTAAGTTACTATTTAATGGGTCTATTAATCTAGTTGTAGATGTTACATTTAGGTGTAAAATGGATATAAGTAAATAAATGTAAGTTGTGTGGGTAAATGAATTAGTGTATAATTTATGGTAATTGAATGAATTAAACATTATGTAAGCAATTATGATAATTAGTGGACATGATAAACTTGAGTGTAATATAAAGATAAGGATAACATTTATTGCAAGTTACATTTATTTAGGCTGCTAAATTTAAAGTATAAAATCAATTACACTTAAATGTAAGTAAATTTTCATTTATATGAGATAGGACAGTAATTGTAAAGTGTGAATGTAATGACATAAATGGGGATGTATATTTTATGAAATGTATATTTTATCCATAAGATGAAATAAAGGAATGAAACCAAGTTGGATAAATGGATTGAGGTTTTAATTATAATAAACGTATATATTTAGCAAACTCAATATAATTGAAAATAACAGTTATTATAATAGAAAGATGAAAATTTGAATATATATTTATGTAATGAATGATAAAAAAATAATAGCTAGGTTTATAGAGTGATAATATATTTATTAGAAGAAAAGAATTGAAGCAAGGCAATTATTGGAAATTTAATTAAATGTGAATTCAATTTCATAACAAATAGATTTATGGTAAGAGAATGAAATTAATTACTATGTAAACTGAAATTTGAATGAATTGGAAGTTATTAATGTATTAGTATCTAAACCAATGTTAATATGGATTTTTTTTTTGAATTTAAACTTATACTTTTAATTTAGATAAAAATACAGTGTTTGCACACAATGACTTTCTATATTTTATTTCCCTATGTTTGTTTCTCTAATTTTTATTTTCTATTTTATTTGTATAAACTTTGAATATATTCATTTGTTCTTTGATTGATTTTTTCTTTGAATAATAGCTTAGGAATTTCAAGAGATATAGGTTACCTGTTTTGTACATTTATTGCATTTTCATTGCATGCAAACAAAGGAAAAATTTCACAAGATTCTTCCTCCTTAATTTGTGCCTTTTTAATTTCTTGCCTTTTTTTTTCCTACCCTCTTTATTTCAAACCTTAGCAAATTACTTCCCACATCTCTAGCCGTGCATAACTCCATCTATTAGCCATGAGAAACATCTCATTTCCATATCTCTTCATTCTTATTCACGGCTAAAAAAAAAAAGGAAATTTAATTAAATCCATTAAGCTATTTGATTAAATAGGGAATAAATCCCCTCATTTACTAGCCTTTTTAATTCTTGCCATTCTTTTGGCCATTTATCTTCATAACCCTAGCCGCCATATCATATTTGCAATTCACGTACAAAGCTTTCCTACATCTCATTCTCACGTTCATTTCTATTTTGAGAAAAAAAATTCCATGGCTTCTCCTCCTTCTCTCTTCCCTTTTTTTTTTTTCTTTCTTTTGTTTTCTATTTTGTTTAAGTAATGGCCTCCTCTTCTTCTTCCTTCTCTTTCTCCTCTTTTTCATTTTGTTTTCCTTTTGTTTTCTTCATGCTAGTTCAGCCACCACCTTGTTCACCTCTTCACCATAATTCCGACCTCATCCTCTCTCCACCACCTCCATAACCGGTCTCGCATGCCACCAAAACTATCATGGCCAAGACCCATGATGTTTAAGGTCAAGGTTATGCCATTTGATCCATATTCTTTTCATTTTATTTATTTTTTTGATTTACAATCTTGTGTTGAATTATATCCTTATAATTTGTGTATTTGTTTATGTACAAGATTGGATCTTGACTCTCCATCACTCAAGTATAGTCGTGCTTTGTCGTGCCTTGTCGTGCTTTGCAGAGTTTAGATTTGTGTGTTGAATTTGATTTCTAGCTTTAAAAAGGTGAGTTTTATCTCTCTAGACATACGTACTTTTAATTTGTGAAACGATGACATGTGAATTGTATAAATTAATATGTTATGTTATTATGTTCATATATGCCTGTGATAAATCTATATGATGTTAAATATTGCTATATCCCTGTTACATCATCTGTTATGATTTTATTTGTTATACTGTTATTTATTTCATGTTTATCACACTGCAAGTTCCCTATCACTATGGGCTGAAATGATAGGCTCGAGTGATTTTATTGTATTTATTTTACTTGGGATTGCGGGTTTGAAATGATAGAACCCGGATTTTTCTTCTTAAATCATGGATTGAAATGACATATTATCCGTATCATTTGACCTAGGTTAGAAAATATCATACAGGCCCATGGTTATATTTTTAAATGATATTTTCCTAAAAATTTAGTAAGTACTTTAAATATTTCAGAAAATTATTAAGTATTTTGAATTATAAATATATGAAAATTTTAACTTAATTTGATTTAATGCTTTAAAGTGTAAAGAAATATTGTTTTTATATAAGTTAAATTTTTTATAAGTTAATTGGTTTTGAATGGAATTTAAAGAGTCTTATTTATGATAAATAACTTAATAATTAAGTTTGATTAAATTTGGAATCTTAAGTCTAGCCTAGTAATTGTAATAAAGGTTGTTTCCCACGATGGACATATTTTGTAAAATAAACAATGTATTTTTGAATAAATAAAATGAAATACACTTATATGTGACATCTTGTAATAAGTTTTGGAATCATGGTGGAATTGATGTCTAAAGGAATAAAATTTGTAAAGAATTTGATTGTTTGACTATGATAAAATATTCTTTTGTAAAATGTTATGTTTTGTAAGGTAATAACTATGACTTTGAAATGGAAAAATGTAAGTTAAACACACATGTGAAAGGTGTAAGTTTTAATTAATGAAAGAAATTGGTAAGTTTTTAATTAATGCAAGAAATAGTGCAAGTTTTAATTAATGAAAGAAAAGGGTAAGTTTTAATTAATGAAAGAAACGTATAAGTTTTAATTAATGAAAGAAAAGGGTAAGTTTTAATTAATGAAAGAAACGTATAAGTTTTAATTAATGAAAGAAAAGGGTAAGTTTTAATTAATGAAAGAAACGTATGAGTTTTTAATTAATGAAAGAAACATGTAAATTCCTAATTAATGAAAGAAATAGTGCAAGTTTTAATTAAGGAAAGAAACATGTAAAGTTTTAAGTAGTATGGTATTGATTAAATTAATAAATGCTCATTACTGTAATAGGAATGTAAATTTAAAACGTACATTTGATAATATAAGTTTTAATTAGTGTAATATTGAAAAATGATAAATGCTCTTTATTATAATAAATGTAAGTTAAAACGTACATTTGACACGTAGATTTTAATCAATGTAATGGTGTATTTTAAATTGATTAAAATGATAAATGTTACTTACTGTAATAATAAAATGTAAGTTGATAACGTACATTTGATAAGCAAGTTTTAATTTATGTGAATGGCATACTTTAAATGATTAAAATAATAAAGTTTCTTTATTGTAATAATAATGTAAGTTAATAAGGTGCTTTTAACTTAACATAAGAATTTCGGTTTAAATTGTATATTTCAGTAAGAAAGTTTATTTAACTATAAGGCTATGATAAATTGACATGTTAAAATTTTAAGCTTATCAATACTTTGATTATATACAATGTAAAGTGGAAAGTAGTACATTCCAAAAATGCTATGATTCCTTAAGGTAACATTTCCAAAATGCTATTATAATTTAAATTAATATTTCAAGTTTAATAAATTTAAAAAAATATTCAATGATTTGAAAATTTGGGTTTTATTTGAATGATATAATATTGAATTATTTTTGAAATGGAAATGATACAATTGTGATATTGTTTTGAAATGAGTATGATATTTTGGTCTTGAAAGTATAAATTATTTGAAATAAATATCCATGGGTTATAATAACGATTGGTTGTTAAAGAGACCGGGATCGGATATTGTCTTATAGCCGGACAATACCGAAAACCACTTTAACAACTGTGTACGCGGTGGAGATTCCAGAATGAAGTAGGATGGTGGCGACGTTCTCGAGGTATGTTACGTGGACCCAACTCCCGTGAGTTGGCATATATGACTAAAACAGGAGCTATACCGGGCTACACAAAGGGTCGCACCCTTTAATCGAGCATGCTCCTTCGGAAACTATTCTATTACTCTTGTGATTCGATTCGGTGGCGCCACTTTGATTCGAGGGTATTGTTCGAGGTGGGCGGAAGCTGCTGGCTTGCCGTCACCACCGGTCCGGGAGTGCAAACGGTGTATCCACCCTGGCATTGCCTCGCGTGCCGTGTCATATCCTTATATCGAGCCCACTACGATTTTGGTTTTAAAGATCCGACCGCGTTAAGGTTCACCATCCCCTTAACGCTATTTTCTATATGATTATACTTTACTGATTGGACACTACTGTATATAGCGCAATATACTACATAGTAAATAGTTTAACGGATCCTTAGAGGATGGGCGGTCCCAAGCATCTTCTAAGTTACTTGTACCTTTACTACAGTTCACTTGAGTTGGTTTACATTGTATAAGTATGTATGTCCTGACTCGAGTGTTTGTATTTTTATTTACGCTTGGGTCAGCCTGAGTTATTCACAGATTTGGATTTCCACTTTCTGGAGATTGGAATCGCTGGAGATTATCTACTTGTCATGTTTATCTTTTGAAACCTGTTGTTCCTTTCAGCGCTTGTATTAGTTGACTTCTACGAAGTGAGACTTCTTTTGTACCTTATTTCCTCTGTTGTATTTTATGTAACTCTGATATTTTTATATAGTAGCTTCATGAACTACTATTTCTTTTGCTTCCGCTGCACTATTATTACTCTGTGTCTGTGATTCTATGATTTTTATTTACTGTATATTCTGAGATTTGCCAAATTTTTATTTACAACGCGGTATTTTGAGCAATTTAATTCCGGCATGAGTGTCTACCTATACACTTATAATGGATGCGAATGGTTGAAAATACCACGGTTGTTACAGCTAGTTATTATCTCTTTCTGCTATGTATGTATGTATGATATATGTATCGGTTAGGTAGGAACAGGCTGTTATAACTATCCTAGGGTATAATTTGTATTAGTACGACTCTGATGTATCATTTTAGAAATGACTTCCTAAAAAATTATGTTGATTGACATATGTTGTTCTGTTGCATTGTGAGATTATGTGATTGTTTAATTTATTATCTTCTATCTTCTTTCTTTTCCATAACGATCGGTCTTTCTAGCACTTGAATGCTCAGCATGCAATACAGTGGACGATTAGTGTCGATTTTCGAGGGTCGAAATGCACATTCGTTACATTTGGTATCAGAGTGCAAAGTTAAGAGAGAACCTTAGCCTTGGTGGGATAAACTTATTTGAGATCGGGTAAGTGAGAACCTAGAATGAGTATGAGTATATTATATATAAAGGCGCATATTTATTAGTGATATAAAATGTTTTATATTGTGTTGTTTAATCTGTTGAGTGGCTTATGAATTTTGGTTGTGCTCTATCCACGTTGTCGATAGAGATTCCTAAACACTTAAACAAGACCAATGGACATAGTATGTCACGACCCGTTTTCCCGTACCCTTTGAATCGACAATAAACCACACATGTCCAACTCAAATTGTACGAAAATACGGAACATGAAGGGTGATAAAGAAAAATAGACAGAACAGAATCTCACACGAATGGAATAACATATATTATTTCAATAATAATATTTACAGCGGAAAATTTTAAAATACAATATCAGAGTCTAACCTAGATTCAGCTTGGACAGTTATAAAACCTGCCCTTACAATTGCTGACAACATCAAACAAAATGCACTAAGCAAAGGCGATGAAAGAATATCTTCATGCGTCCATGAATATCTCCAGCTCTCCCCTGGAAACTCCAACCGTCTTCGACTATCCTGAAACTACTCGGATCTGACCCAAGTATTGAAAATACCCGGATCAGGCTTGATAAACCAGCGTGAGAAAAACTCAATAATAAATGACAGTGTCATATATCAGCCTTTGGATAAAATCCTTTGAAATAAATAGTATCTCATAAGACCACGTCCACACATAAACACGAACGGGTTTTTACCTTATGATAACTAAAACACTTTTATATCAAAACCTTTGATATTATTTCTAATGACATCTCTTTGAAAACATTTGCAAATAAACTTATCAATCTTATCCGAAATGGTTACCCATATAGCATTTCGAGGCTATTCATTACGCCAATACAAACAAAACCGTAGGTTCTTATTGGAGAATGGATTTCCATACAAATGACCAGGCGCAGGATCTACCTTCCGAAATGGGTACACCTCTAGATGGATGTCCCGAGGCACAGAACATCTGCCCTCTACCAACACAAGACCGGCCTACCTCTGTAACTAGATAGTACCGAATATGTCATCCCCCGGTCGTTGCCGACCTTTAACCGAGCGCTCGTTTTCCATACACCACATTAATTAACATCCCGACGTCATAGCGGGAAGAAATATATCTAGAAGGGGATGATCATACCCTAATGGGAATGACCCACATAGCCCTGCTGCATCTAATCCTGTTTCGGTCATTTCCGGTTTGATGAGGCTTAAGGCTACGATTACCTTTTCACAAAGCACATATCAAATCTTTGAATGCCACATTGCCATTTCCGTTAACTACTAATTGCCTTCCACAAAAATACAACCCTTGAGCTCGTATGTCTCAAGGAGGGTGTTAAGCTAGAGAAGTTGCCTTCTCCGCCACCACTGATGTACGTTTGTAAAAACCAATGTACGTAATCTTTAGAAATGCAACGTCAGACAAACGTCCATACAAGTTGTCCAGGAACAGGACAAACCGAAGGTACTTTCCTCGGCCATTACTAGGCGAGAAGCCCTTGCAATCCGCAAAATCTCCATCACGAGGAGACCACTGCTATATATAACTCTACAATGGGTGCGCACCCTGAGCAAATCAACAAGCAGTCCTCACGCTATGAAGATCCACGGTCTTCAATCACCATCTTCAACATGTCTTCACGTTCGAACGTACACATTGGTTCGAAGTGGTTTTCGGATAGGAATTAACCAAATCCGACTCCGGTTCCTTCGAAATCCAATCATCGATAAAAAGTGAATATGAGAATATAGGATTTATTAAGTCTCTTTTCACTTTAATTCTCTTCGGATGATTTCGAAATTCTCTTTCTTTCAACTTAGGATAATTCTAAGTAATTCATTCTTTTGTTTTGGAAAATATCTCAGATTTCTTTACTTAATTCTTGATCCAAATTTCTTAACTTTTAACTTAAGGAAAACATTCCCTTTATAATATCACCTTCCAAAACATCCATTTAATTTAAAGGATTATTCACTGTCCAAAATCGCGAATATAATTCCTTTAACATTTAACTTATCAATTTAAATTGATTTCAGATTTACAAAACGATGTTTATAAATTCCATTTTTATATCTCACTTGTAAGTCAAAATCCAATACTCTTATTTACCAATTCATTCCTTTCAATCTTAGCATTCCTAAAATTCATTATAAATTCTTTTCTAAACTTCACAGGTTCGTAGAAATCATTCATTTTGGAGATTGCTTAACTTTTGGATAATACCAATCTTCTTTTATTTTGGAAAACCTAACAGAATATTTTTATTTTGAGAGCATCCGGGCTTTCCTTTCGATCTGTTCCACCCCTCGCCTAAGAAAAGAAAACATAGGCCAGGTAAGTTCAGGGCACTGGTTGCTCCATCCCTAACCTTAGTTAAACACCTTGTTTTATCTTCCCAGATCTCACAGGCGGGACAAATGTACTAGTCGTTTCCGCATACTCAGATTTTCAACTTATTTTGGAATTGCTTATAAATATTCCAAATTATCTTTCAAAACGCTTAATTATCCTTTTTAAAACATTCACAATTGATTCTGGGAAACATCATTACATTTAAACTCATATTCCAAAAGTTATATAATTCACAGCATAAAAGTGCTGCGGAAAGTGCTATATAAGCTTATTTGATTAAAACAACTTTTAAACATTCGCTAATTCATATTTTCCAATCCAAATCTCTTTTAAATCATTTAAATAGATTTATCAAATTTATTCCATATTTTTTCCTTAATTAAAAACATCCATTTAAACAGATTTCCTTTTATGGTCACTAAACTGCACTAGCGCGATTTTTCTAGAAAATTGATTTGGACATAATTCAAAATCTACTTATCGAAACTTTGATTTTCTTTCTTCATTTAGAAGATATGGATATAATAGTCCGGAATTTTCTTATCTCGAAGAATTCCGAGCAATATTCCACTCTACACATTCATTTGAACTTTTCAACGCGAAATCGCGAACTACCGTTGCGCGACGCGTCTAGTTTTAACTTATTTTTCAACATTTGAAATAATTTATTCAAATTGGATTTCAATACTTATAAAATGATTAGAAACCATTTTAAATCAATATTTTCACCTTTTAAAGTATTTAATATATATTTTCACTCTTACCACATTAAAATATTATTATATTCCCATTATTTTTATATTAAATTTTAAATCCCAATTTTAACTCAATTTCAATTCTAATCTCAAATTAAACACATTTAAAACTTAGATTTCAAATCTAATTCCAATTTAAATTTCAATTTAATCTCAAACTAAACTTCACTTTTTCAAAATCGATTTTAAATTTCAATTTCACTATTCATCTAACTTTCAATTTTCTAATTAGCTATTCTTTTCAAATCCGTTTCACTTCAAATTTCAAATTCTCTTTCATTTTAACTTTAATTTCACTTCTAAATGAAAAGAGACTTGTTTTTCCACAATTTCTCATATTACTAAAATATGGTCTTTTAAACAAAAGTGATTACTAAATCAATAGGAATTTGATATCCAAATTATCATCACATCCATATAACAATCATATAACATCAACATTTTCAATATGGTAAATGTCATAATATTACTACGGATTATCCAACATATCCAAACAATCAACCAAACATACATATCATCAAATAGTGATTATCTAACATAACAATTTAGCATGATAATCAATATAATTTAAAAGCGATGAGAATTTCTCACATTACTAAAATATGGTCTTACTAATCAAAGTGATTACTTAATCAAAATGAACATATCCAATATTCATATTTATTACTAACATAACATCCATTCAACAAATCACATGCATATGATTTCAAATCTAACATTCACTATTAATATCATAACGGGATATATTATCACAATTCACTTAATTTACTAATTTTCAAATCATCCATATTAACAATCAATTTGGTATAAACATTCATATGTCATAAGGGTGTAAATATGATTGTTATAACATAATCAAAATATAAATTCAAAAGCGATGAGAATTTCTCACCTTTACCCAAATGTTTAACTTCCTACCAACATTCATATCAACAACACTTCACTAAAACTTCAACTAATCAACTTTTACTCCATTTCATCGACCACTTCTTCCATAAGTTCGGCCTCCTCCTATTCTTCCTCTTTCTCCATCATTTCTTCACTTATTAGATGTTAAACCATGTTCTCATGGTATTCTAAGGTCTTTGACAAAGTTTGGTGGTGTTTGGAGTTGATTTAATATGGTTTTGAAAAAGTTAGTAAGCATTTTGGAAGAGAAGAAGAAGAAGTGAATTAAGAAGAGGTTAGAGAGTAACAAGTGGATTAGTGCTTAAGCACTCCACTATTTTTAACCCTCCTACCTCTCTTAAGAGAGAAGCCATTAAAATAGCTTAAAGGAAGAAGAAGAAAAGAAAGATTTGTGTGAAAATGAAAGAGGTATGCATGGCTATTTATAGGAAAAAGTTTGAAATAAAATATTATTATGTAAAATGACCAAAATGCCCTTTACTTACTTTTTAACTTAACATCACATTTCAAATCATGCTTTATGTCACTTTCACTTAAGAAGTAAGTAAAGTAAAGTAATAATTATGTTTGGTTTGATTTGATGTTGATTTGATGTTTACTTTTGACTTTTCTTAATTATATTCTAGAATTTTCTAAGTATGTTTAGTAAAAGTAAACTTGATTAGTGAATTAATTAATACTTATACTATTTGAATATATGTTCCTATATAAGAAAATAAAGGTGCGACGACGTTGCGACAACTTTTAATTGACAAAACGTCGTTTTTCGACGAAATGTTTTACGGTCACATTTTGACGTTTTAGTTAAACTATGTATTGAAGTAAACCAAATTTAAAAATGAACTTTTTACTTCTTTAAATAAATTAAAACATGTCTCTTTATATTAAAAAATCATATTTAATTAATATCAAAATCTCTAATTTTACCGCGTATGTAAAACTAACAAAATGCGACAAATTTTGGTTATTTTTGTAAAACGATTATTAACAAACTTTTAAATCTTTTAACATACTTTTATTATCTTTATAAGATTTATCCTTTTAGATTTTAAATCGTTCGAAATCTCTCATTTTCGAAGTAGCGAAAATACGGGTCGTTACATTCTCCCCTACTTAGAAGCATTTCGTCCTCGAAATGAAAGTTAGATAAAGGAATCTATCTCATACTCATCTCCTCAAATAATTTGACTTATTTCTACTGATGATAGAAAAGAAGAAGGCCGATATCATAACAATACTAAAACAAATGATGCCAAACATGCATATAAAGATTCCCCACACTAACCTAAGTATCTATTACGTACTTACGGTTATATGTACATACATCAAGTCAAACTTCTATCCTTCCCATCCTAGTGCGTACTGCACACTTAAGATAATGTATCCAACTATCAAATAAGATTATACATCCAAAAACAACCAAACTAATACTATATCAAGATAAATGAATACATCCACATAACCCATCCTCTGACCTAAGCATGTACTACACCTGAGGTCTATATATTAAAACATAAGTCCAACCCTTATATCTTAGCGTCTACTATTTAAGATAACTATCCAACTACTATGTTGACATACCCAAAACATCATAATATATGTTATATTTGATTCGATCTATTATTCAATCCACAACTTTTCTTTCGAACTAGTATCGATCCCCCGATTTTCTATTGCGGACTTTGATCAGACTTCTTAATCACAAACTCTTGCTTTCCTTGCATAGCTCTCAACTATGATAGAAAACTCGTGTACATAATCACAAACTCTCATCAATGTTCGCCATCAAAAATTGAGTGATAAATCCTTTTTTCGGATTGGTGTAAACACCTCAAAGTTCTATACTCAAATCTTAGATCAAAATTTATCTACGTTTAACTTATGTACTTATTCACATTTATCTTTACTTAATACATTTCTTCCAAAACTTCTATTAATCCAAGTTTATTTCACAACCATTTACTTTCTTCTAAATCCATTATTACTTAAGCTTACAAATATGACTTAACTTGTATAATATATTTTTACTTCCTAAGAGTATATATACATATCCCAAATCTTCAAATCGTCATTACTTTAATTAGCGTCTTCAACAAATGTGGAATTCTATTATTCCAAATAAATAAGTTATAAAACTTAATCCCTAGTTTTCTTTACCTAAGGTCTCCATTTAGCTAATATTATTTATCTAATCCATATATTAATCAGACAACTTTACTAAGTGTACATCCTTTTTCTTACAAAGTTAACTTATTTACCTATCCATTTGCCAAATCAAAATTTCTTAATCTTAAATCCATCAAATACCTTATAGTCAAATTTGTGAAACTTAATTCACATGGTATTTGTTATTTAAACATTTTCATCCAACATTCAACTACTAACCATATTATTCAAAACCATCCACTTTTCATCTTACTTCATTTTGAATTACAAATGTTACCCTAATGTATCATTAATTCAAATTTTTATATTAGGATGATATTTCTTATATTTCTTGTTCCTAAATTTCACTTTGATTTTTAAACTTAATCAAAGTGTCTAAATTTCAAATTACCTTAACTCATTTATAAGTTATAGAACTTATCCTTTCATAATATATTTACCAAAATTTCAATTTTGGCTTATCTTTTCTGTCTTATTGATAAGAATTTTTCTAAGTGTAAATTTTCACTTTACTTCCTCTAATTACACTTCTAGCTTCAATATTATCATCAAATATCTTATAATCAAATTGCGAATTTTACTTCACAAGATATTTGTACTTAGCTTTTAAATCCATTCATTATGATAATCACTTAATCATTATTATTTCTTAATACCAAAGGTCTAGGGGTATATGGTCAAAATTTTTAAATTCTAGCTTTCAACTAATTAATTTTATATGAAATATCTTATAGTCAAATTTGTGCAATTCTAATCACAAGATATTCATATTTTAATTTCACTAAGCTAAATCACAATCAATCCTTAACCCAAAAGATAATAATATCCCCTTTAGTATTTATAATATAAACCCAAGGTAAAATTATTTCATTTACCAATTTCTTTTAAAACAAAATCATTTTTATAAATTTAACAAATACGCGCTCATATATATAATACTCTCATAACTCATTCTAGGGCGTTACTAACCCTATCTCTAATGAGTTACTCATCCTAGGATATTACTAATCCTATCTCTGATGAGACTTTACCCATAACAGAGCCAAGGTTCTCGCTTAACCTTCAGCTCTGATACCAAATGTCACGACCCGTTTTCCCGTACCCTTTGAATCGACAATAAACCACACATGTCCAACTCAAATTGTACGAAAATACGGAACATGAAGGGTGATAAAGAAAAATAGACAGAACAGAATCTCACACGAATGGAATAACATATATTATTTCAATAATAATATTTACAGCGGAAAATTTTAAAATACAATATCAGAGTCTAACCTAGATTCAGCTTGGACAGTTATAAAACCTGCCCTTACAATTGCTGACAACATCAAACAAAATGCACTAAGCAAAGGCGATGAAAGAATATCTTCATGCGTCCATGAATATCTCCAGCTCTCCCCTGGAAACTCCAACCGTCTTCGACTATCCTGAAACTACTCGGATCTGACCCAAGTATTGAAAATACTCGGATCAGGCTTGATAAACCAGCGTGAGAAAAACTCAATAATAAATGACAGTGTCATATATCAGCCGTTGGATAAAATCCTTTGAAATAAATAGTATCTCATAAGACCACGTCCACACATAAACACGAACGGGTTTTTACCTTATGATAACTAAAACACTTTTATATCAAAACCTTTGATATTATTTCTAATGACATCTCTTTGAAAACATTTGCAAATAAACTTATCAATCTTATCCGAAATGGTTACCCATATAGCATTTCGAGGCTATTCATTACGCCAATACAAACAAAACCGTAGGTTCTTATTGGAGAATGGATTTCCATACAAATGACCAGGCGCAGGATCTACCTTCCGAAATGGGTACACCTCTAGATGGATGTCCCGAGGCACAGAACATCTGCCCTCTACCAACACAAGACCGGCCTACCTCTGTAACTAGATAGTACCGAATATGTCATCCCCCGGTCGTTGCCGACCTTTAACCGAGCGCTCGTTTTCCATACACCACATTAATTAACATCCCGACGTCATAGCGGGAAGAAATATATCTAGAAGGGGATGATCATACCCTAATGGGAATGACCCACATAGCCCTGCTGCATCTAATCCTGTTTCGGTCATTTCCGGTTTGATGAGGCTTAAGGCTACGATTACCTTTTCACAAAGCACATATCAAATCTTTGAATGCCACATTGCCATTTCCGTTAACTACTAATTGCCTTCCACAAAAATACAACCCTTGAGCTCGTATGTCTCAAGGAGGGTGTTAAGCTAGAGAAGTTGCCTTCTCCGCCACCACTGATGTACGTTTGTAAAAACCAATGTACGTAATCTTTAGAAATGCAACGTCAGACAAACGTCCATACAAGTTGTCCAGGAACAGGACAAACCGAAGGTACTTTCCTCGGCCATTACTAGGCGAGAAGCCCTTGCAATCCGCAAAATCTCCATCACGAGGAGACCACTGCTATATATAACTCTACAATGGGTGCGCACCCTGAGCAAATCAACAAGCAGTCCTCACGCTATGAAGATCCACGGTCTTCAATCACCATCTTCAACATGTCTTCACGTTCGAACGTACACATTGGTTCGAAGTGGTTTTCGGATAGGAATTAACCAAATCCGACTCCGGTTCCTTCGAAATCCAATCATCGATAAAAAGTGAATATGAGAATATAGGATTTATTAAGTCTCTTTTCACTTTAATTCTCTTCGGATGATTTCGAAATTCTCTTTCTTTCAACTTAGGATAATTCTAAGTAATTCATTCTTTTGTTTTGGAAAATATCTCAGATTTCTTTACTTAATTCTTGATCCAAATTTCTTAACTTTTAACTTAAGGAAAACATTCCCTTTATAATATCACCTTCCAAAACATCCATTTAATTTAAAGGATTATTCACTGTCCAAAATCGCGAATATAATTCCTTTAACATTTAACTTATCAATTTAAATTGATTTCAGATTTACAAAACGATGTTTATAAATTCCATTTTTATATCTCACTTGTAAGTCAAAATCCAATACTCTTATTTACCAATTCATTCCTTTCAATCTTAGCATTCCTAAAATTCATTATAAATTCTTTTCTAAACTTCACAGGTTCGTAGAAATCATTCATTTTGGAGATTGCTTAACTTTTGGATAATACCAATCTTCTTTTATTTTGGAAAACCTAACAGAATATTTTTATTTTGAGAGCATCCGGGCTTTCCTTTCGATCTGTTCCACCCCTCGCCTAAGAAAAGAAAACATAGGCCAGGTAAGTTCAGGGCACTGGTTGCTCCATCCCTAACCTTAGTTAAACACCTTGTTTTATCTTCCCAGATCTCACAGGCGGGACAAATGTACTAGTCGTTTCCGCATACTCAGATTTTCACCTTATTTTGGAATTGCTTATAAATATTCCAAATTATCTTTCAAAACGCTTAATTATCCTTTTTAAAACATTCACAATTGATTCTGGGAAACATCATTACATTTAAACTCATATTCCAAAAGTTATATAATTCACAGCATAAAAGTGCTGCGGAAAGTGCTATATAAGCTTATTTGATTAAAACAACTTTTAAACATTCGCTAATTCATATTTTCCAATCCAAATCTCTTTTAAATCATTTAAATAGATTTATCAAATTTATTCCATATTTTTTCCTTAATTAAAAACATCCATTTAAACAGATTTCCTTTTATGGTCACTAAACTGCACTAGCGCGATTTTTCTAGAAAATTGATTTGGACATAATTCAAAATCTACTTATCGAAACTTTGATTTTCTTTCTTCATTTAGAAGATATGGATATAATAGTCCGGAATTTTCTTATCTCGAAGAATTCCGAGCAATATTCCACTCTACACATTCATTTGAACTT
The DNA here is from genome assembly GCA_030765085.1 of Allium cepa. Classification (NCBI taxonomy): domain Eukaryota; kingdom Viridiplantae; phylum Streptophyta; class Magnoliopsida; order Asparagales; family Amaryllidaceae; genus Allium; species Allium cepa. Next base: position 402,780,429 of record CM060940.1, on the reverse strand, counting down.
TTCAACGCGAAATCGCGAACTACCGTTGCGCGACGCGTCTAGTTTTAACTTATTTTTCAACATTTGAAATAATTTATTCAAATTGGATTTCAATACTTATAAAATGATTAGAAACCATTTTAAATCAATATTTTCACCTTTTAAAGTATTTAATATATATTTTCACTCTTACCACATTAAAATATTATTATATTCCCATTATTTTTATATTAAATTTTAAATCCCAATTTTAACTCAATTTCAATTCTAATCTCAAATTAAACACATTTAAAACTTAGATTTCAAATCTAATTCCAATTTAAATTTCAATTTAATCTCAAACTAAACTTCACTTTTTCAAAATCGATTTTAAATTTCAATTTCACTATTCATCTAACTTTCAATTTTCTAATTAGCTATTCTTTTCAAATCCGTTTCACTTCAAATTTCAAATTCTCTTTCATTTTAACTTTAATTTCACTTCTAAATGAAAAGAGACTTGTTTTTCCACAATTTCTCATATTACTAAAATATGGTCTTTTAAACAAAAGTGATTACTAAATCAATAGGAATTTGATATCCAAATTATCATCACATCCATATAACAATCATATAACATCAACATTTTCAATATGGTAAATGTCATAATATTACTACGGATTATCCAACATATCCAAACAATCAACCAAACATACATATCATCAAATAGTGATTATCTAACATAACAATTTAGCATGATAATCAATATAATTTAAAAGCGATGAGAATTTCTCACATTACTAAAATATGGTCTTACTAATCAAAGTGATTACTTAATCAAAATGAACATATCCAATATTCATATTTATTACTAACATAACATCCATTCAACAAATCACATGCATATGATTTCAAATCTAACATTCACTATTAATATCATAACGGGATATATTATCACAATTCACTTAATTTACTAATTTTCAAATCATCCATATTAACAATCAATTTGGTATAAACATTCATATGTCATAAGGGTGTAAATATGATTGTTATAACATAATCAAAATATAAATTCAAAAGCGATGAGAATTTCTCACCTTTACCCAAATGTTTAACTTCCTACCAACATTCATATCAACAACACTTCACTAAAACTTCAACTAATCAACTTTTACTCCATTTCATCGACCACTTCTTCCATAAGTTCGGCCTCCTCCTATTCTTCCTCTTTCTCCATCATTTCTTCACTTATTAGATGTTAAACCATGTTCTCATGGTATTCTAAGGTCTTTGACAAATTTTGGTGGTGTTTGGAGTTGATTTAATATGGTTTTGAAAAAGTTAGTAAGCATTTTAGAAGAGAAGAAGAAGAAGTGAATTAAGAAGAGGTTAGAGAGTAACAAGTGGATTAGTGCTTAAGCACTCCACTATTTTTAACCCTCCTACCTCTCTTAAGAGAGAAGCCATTAAAATAGCTTAAAGGAAGAAGAAGAAAAGAAAGATTTGTGCGAAAATGAAAGAGGTATGCATGGCTATTTATAGGAAGAAGTTTGAAATAAAATATTATTATGTAAAATGACCAAAATGCCCTTTACTTACTTTTTAACTTAACATCACATTTCAAATCATGCTTTATGTCACTTTCACTTAAGAAGTAAGTAAAGTAAAGTAATAATTATGTTTGGTTTGATTTGATGTTGATTTGATGTTTACTTTTGACTTTTCTTAATTATATTCTAGAATTTTCTAAGTATGTTTAGTAAAAGTAAACTTGATTAGTGAATTAATTAATACTTATACTATTTGAATATATGTTCCTATATAAGAAAATAAAGGTGCGACGACGTTGCGACAACTTTTAATTGACAAAACGTCGTTTTTCGACGAAATGTTTTACGGTCACATTTTGACGTTTTAGTTAAACTATGTATTGAAGTAAACCAAATTTAAAAATGAACTTTTTACTTCTTTAAATAAATTAAAACATGTCTCTTTATATTAAAAAATCATATTTAATTAATATCAAAATCTCTAATTTTACCGCGTATGTAAAACTAACAAAATGCGACAAATTTTGGTTATTTTTGTAAAACGATTATTAACAAACTTTTAAATCTTTTAACATACTTTTATTATCTTTATAAGATTTATCCTTTTAGATTTTAAATCGTTCGAAATCTCTCATTTTCGAAGTAGCGAAAATACGGGTCGTTACATAGTATTATTTTGAAATTCGGTAAATGAAATAATTTTACCCAGAATATATTTTATATAAAAAGAATGATTTTCAAAAAAAAAAATAGTTTAGTATTTTTGAGGTGTTAGTTTTTAGGAGACGGTAATATTTTAAGGTTTTTAAAGTCATGCTCATCCAGTTGAACATTGACTATTGTTAGTGTGTGTATATAGCAACCCTTTTTAAGATTTGGGTTGGGTGGATAGGAATTGGGAAAACATTGAAACAAATACATTATGAATTAAGTTCCAAAATTTGTTTATAAGGCGTTAGATGTTAATATTGAATTAAAATTATATTTAATAAAAGATGTTTATAAAAATTAGAATATTTTGAAATAAATATTTGAAAAAAATGGTTTTATAAAAGTCGATTATATAAAATGAATTTATAAGAAGGCATCTTTTAATTAGAAAGAATTAAGTTGAAAATTAAGGACTAAAACCCGGGACTTTGAAAAATGTTTTCAAAGATTGGAAAAATAATAATAGTATTATTTGAAAATAATTTTGGTTTAATTATAAGATTTTGAGAATGAATAAGTTTGGTAAGAAGTGTTTTCTAATGGATTGGTTAGGGGAAATGAGGTCTTGATTGTTGTGTGATAATCGGAATAATCTTCCAAGTGACTGATATGCACATAAGTGTGCATATTTTTACATCCATATTTAATCTATTTTTGTTTAAATAAACGAGCATGTATGGTATTTTACATGTTTAAACCAAAATTTAAATTATTTTCAAATCATCATTTATTCGTCTTCATTTAAGGGCAAAATGGTCATTTTTATGTGTGAAATAATTCGAGAATATTTATTTGGACATTTTATTTTTATTTGTAGGAAGTTGAATGGAAAAATATGAAGAGGCTCCATGAAGATATACATGCACAAGAGAAGGAAATAAATGAAGATGGAAATAAATCATTTCATGCAACATGGAGGATCTCACCTACCCACTTACCATGATCTACAATTAGAAGCTAATGCACATGTTAGTGACCATTAAAGTTACATTCACATTTAATGAACGATTAATTTATTCTAATGATAACTTGGTGGAAATATTTCCTCAAGCTAATTTGGGTACTCCCCTAAAATATGATAACGTTTTACGCATGTATAAATACTCCTTATATTTCATGTAATATGCTCTAAGCCTTCTCTTTAATTAGTTTAGTTTTAGGCACAAATTGTAAATATAAACTATCTTTCTCTCTTTCACGGCTTCTTAGATTATTTTTTTCTTATGTAATTTTCGTAATTCAATTTAATTCATGCTATTTTAATTCTTGTTCTTTTATTTAATTTAGCAGCTTAATTTTATTTCTTATGCAAGTAGTTTAACTCTCATTTTATTTTAGCTCTCTTCTAACTTTGCTTGTTTTATATGTCTTTGTTGAAATCTACATTTGTTGAAAAGATAACAAATATGAGAAGCTAAACCTCTTCAATTTAAGGTAATGAAGCTCTCTTAATCATGTAAACTCAACATATTTGTTAATTTATGATCTCTTTCTATGCTTAATGGAATGTTTGATATGGAAAATATTTTGTTGCTTTGAATTTGATAGTCTATGATGTTGACACCAAATAGGATATGCTTAAATAAATATAAACACAAATTACCTCTTTATCTACATACGATTATGGTAATGAAGTGAATTTTAAAATCAAAATTTGATAGCCTATATTGCTAATCAATAGTAAATAGTTCATGCTTAGAATAGATTTTATGTTTAATTTCATTGAATAGATTTTATGTTTAATTTCATTGTCATTTTCACGAAAGTAAAGAAGTTGTTTAGTGGATGTGTTATACTTTGATGGTTTATGTTAGGCTAATTAATATCACAAATAGACCATACTTATGATAAGCACATCAACTAAATTCACTAATGACCAAAAGAGAGAGATAATAATTTCATTTGTGTTAATTTATATGATAATGAGAAGGGATTTGCCTCAAAATTGCCTTCTACTCTCGTATTTTTATTCACTTTCCTTTTGTTAGTTTTTTTTTACATTTTTAGCTTAACACAATTTTAAATTTTCGTTTAATTTGATTGAGTAGAAATTTTAAAATCAATTCAATTCCCCGTGCATCGACCCATACTCATCACGTACTAAAACTGTACGTCGTGCGCTTGCGGTTATTTTTAATTAAAATTTTACCTGTGATTTTCTACTACGATAGAAAAACAATCGTTAAACAAGTTTTTGGCACCGTTGTTGAGAAATTAATTTGATTTTATTACTATTCTTAAAATTATTTTTATTTAATTTTATTATGTGTTTGTTTTGTGTGTTAATTTGCATAAAAAAGAATAAAAAAATTTTTGTGTCATGTGTTTGTGTGTGATTTTTGTGTTCATTGTGTGTGTGCTTGTTTTCTAGTTTCCTTTGCATTTGCATTATACATACATACATACATACATAAGCATACACAATTTTTTTTAAAAAGTACTCTATTTCATTTTTCATTTACATTTTTCAATATTCTATTTTTGATTTACATTGCTTTCAACAAAAAAAACACTGTGCATATCTTCACTGTGCACAATAATACATAGTTCAGTACTATCTACTTCAAAATGTTGTAAAACAAACTTCACCACACTTGCTACTTCAACCAACCATCTCCTCAAAGCTGCTGCTCTTCCTGCAACCTTGCCATTTCTTCAAAACACTTCACTTGCCTGCAATTCCACTGTTCCAAACTTCTGCAACCAAAATCATTTATCACCATCACATCGCACTGTCTACACTACTTCATTACCCTCCCTGCTGCCGCACATACCACCTCACATTCAAATCAAATACCAGTTCCATAGAACAACTTCTGCCATAGTGCATTATCATCCCCATCTCTACAACATTTCCTGCTGCCTTGCCTCACTTACTACTTCTATGTATACATCCCCATTAAACTACTGCATATCAACTAATCACCTGCCTTCCCTTCTATCTACTGCCATAACAGCTGCAACTCAACCACTTCCATCTCCTCACCATTGATATCCTCTCTGCTCAACTCACCACTGTCCAAATCTCCACCGCAGTTCAACAAGTTTGTGTTATTAAACTACCCTTCAACTACGTACCATTACTGCTAATTATTACCCTATGCACTTCAACCTTGCTGCCTCGCTCCTCCAGACATCATTCACACTGCAGCAAGCGACTGCATTCAATATTCATCACCTCTGATCAGTCAACAATTCCACCCACATCCATCACCATCCACCCTCTGCCACAAATTCATACAACTCGCTATTTTTGCCCTCCTCCACCCTTCCTCTGTGCACATCACATAACCAGTTACAAACACCCTCTATAGTCATACAGCGCGCACCTCCTTAAAACATCATTTCAACATTCATAAACACCGCCCTCCCCCATCTCTATACCACTGTCCACAAACTCAAACCACAACAATGCACACTTCATCAACACATAGCCATGCCACCATATCAGCCTCGCTTCCATTCTTCACTTAAACAACTGCAATTCCATTCACATCATCCTCCTCCATTCACTATTATAAAATCCTCCACTGTTTTCATTTCGAGATCAATACACACAAATTCAACCTAAAAAATTTCACTTCCTACCACCTTACCTCTACTATCTGCGCATTATCATCAACAGTACCCTACTGCCCCATACAGTAAGGCAACGTCTCACTGCTTAATACAACAATCAACAAAACATTCCCATAACAGACATCCCTTAACTGCGACATCACCAAATACTGTCAACAAATATTGTTCACCAGCAAACCACCACCCTGTTCCACAGACCCAACCACACACCCAAACTTACATACCCCTGACCACCAACCTCCTCTACTGCATATTGCACATTCATACAACCATCCTTCCATTCAAACAATTTAACATGGCCTCACCACAACTGTGCATACCCCTGCACTTCAACCATCAATAAACATTTATGCCATCCCCTTCAGATCATAACATCACTAAAAAAGCTGTGCAACATCACAGGTCATACACTTCACCACTGCACCAGCCTTCCCACTTCTCTGTGCACTGATCTTCCCAGCATCCCCGCCACTGCTAACTGTTACTCAGTGGCTTGACCGGGTAACCAAAGACTTGATGAAGAGACTTCGTTCGGCACGACCAGGCCATTCGGCATTTATCCCCGTTCGGCGCGACCAGATTGCTGGGCATCCAGACCTCGTTCGGCATCGAGGGCCGTTAGGCACAGTATATCGTTCGGCATTCCACACTGCTCGTCATCCAGACCTCGTTCGACATTGAGGGCCGTTCGGCACAGTATATCGTTCGGCATTCCACACTGCTCGGCATCCAGTGATCGTTCGGCATTGAGGGCCGTCCAGCATGGCAGAGTCGTTTGGCACTCAATGTCGACCGGTATTCCAGCCTCGTTCGACATCTCCCCTCGATCGGCATCGGTTCTCGTTCGGCATGCACTCTTCACTCAACACATTGCCTCGTTCGGCATTTAGAAAGCGTTCGGCATTTGCCGACCGGCATTAGTGGTTCGGCACGCAGAAGCCGCTCACTTTGGGCCGAGGTATCTAGCTACGGCCCATCAGGGAAGTCCAACCCATTTTCGTCTATATATAGAGAGGCAGGGGCACAGTGAAATGGGAATTTTTCGAGAACACCGGAGAGACTCTGCCACATTCAAGACTCATTCAAGACTTATTTTCTTTGTTTAACAATTGTAATCAAATAGTTGGTGTACGGATTGTATCTATAACCAGTTGATAAGTAAAAAATAAAGATTAACCTTAAAATGGATGTAGGCAATTACGGCGAACCACTATAAATCTGGTGTTCTTATTTTCTACATTAAGTTTAGCATTCTGTTCACTGTTTACATTTACTTTTTTCATTAATCTCTTTACATAATCTTTCTTAAGAGTGTTAGTGACAAATTTTGGTCCTAACACTAACAAACCCGAGACCGCGACGTCTGAACTTCCACCCAAAATCCACCCGACAACTTTCACTCTTGAAGGAAACCGCAACCCTAAATTGCATAAAAATCGCCTCTCTGAAATCCTCAATCGCGAGCTTGCCTGAACACTGCTTCTCCTCAAATCACCCCCCTTCAAATTGAACTACCTGATGGTAGAGAAGAGTTGATTTTGGGATTTTGATTGAAATCCGAATTTGGTTTTCACGGTCGATTTTTATTTTTATTTTGAAAGTGAAAAGTTGTTTTAGTCAACTGAAACAAGGAGTTGGTTTGGTCTACGGCATCCCTTCTTTTTTAGAAAAGAAAAAACATTGCTTATCTGTAGGGGCGGGATTGAAGGCCTAAAAAAATTCTTTGAATTTGTTTTTTTTCAATTCTATCCTAATTTCAAAAAAGGATTTGCTTTGTTTCCAAATTTCTTTTGTTGAATTCAATGTTCAAGTGTTGATCAAATTTCAGGTTGTAAAAGCAAAAATTCAAAAAGAAGAATTGCATGCTAAAAATGCTCCGCTTGCTTGTTTAAAATAAAAAAACTTACCACCTTTAAATAATTTGTTAATGATTCTGTATGCTCTGGTATCATGCTTTCATCTCTTATTTTTATTTTTTCTTTACATTGTTGGTTGCTTGCATTTTATAAAAAAAAAATCAAAAAAAAACAATTCATTCGTAGTTGCATTGTTAAAATCACATTTAATTTCTATTTTGCATTCATCTCATTTTATTTTATTTTTTAAGGGCAATACCCAAATCCACATAAGTTGGAGGATTTCACCCCTTTCTTGGCCCACAAACTGCATTTCGTCATAGAATTTTCTTAATAATAACGGTTAGACATCATACTTAAAGGTGTCGTGAGCTCATCTAAGGCTTAATTGTATCTTAACAAGTTGTTTTCTTTCGACAATTTAATTTCTTGATGTCTAGGTTATAACAGAGCAATAATCAGTTATAAATATTACAGTGATTTGTAAATATTATACTGATTGTTTTTCTGAAGGTACTTAACCCTTCGGTTGTATTGGTAAGGAGATTCATAGTGCACCGATAACTCTTGCCCGTTACCTGGCTAAGAACTATTTTGCTGAATTAAGACAAAGTGTGATTATACAATTTTGGGTTAGGAGCTACTAAAAAAATTTGTAGCTAAGTTCTTGCATTCATTTAGTTTCATTAATTCATACATATTTTAAAAAAAAATCAAAATTCAAAACTAAAAGAAATTTAAATTTTCCTTAACTTAATTTTTATAAAATCGTTTCCTTTGAAAATTTTCAATTCAAACCAAAAATCCAAAAAAAAAAAAATTAAAAAAAAAATCCGATAAAAAATATAAAATCTTTTCAAAAACAAAAAAAAATATAAAAAAAGAAAAAAATTAAAATTTTCTTATGAAAAATACATTCCTTTTGGTAAATAGTTTTCCTTTATAAAAAAATCCAAAAAAATCAAAGAAAAGAAAATATAATAAAAATTTATGAAAATGTTTGAATTTCCCCACTCATATGAATTTTACGATAGTTGTGAAAATCAATATAATCCATATAATTTCACAAATTCTTATGGATGTTTTAATAACAACTATTGTATAAATAATTTGGATCTTGAAGAACAAAATTCTCAAAATAGTGAGCAACCCTCAACTCTTGAAAAGAGTATTAAAACTATTTCATCGTTACTTAAACCCTCTACACAAAATGATCAAAAGATAAGTGATTTATGTAATTCATATTTGTTTAATAACTCAAATCAAAGATTTCAAAATGATCAAAATTTGAATTCACTTCAATATTCAAATGATTTCGATTATAACCCATGATAATTCAATTTCGAACTCCAAAATGAATTTCAATATCAAAACGAAAATGGAAACAACTACTTAAGTGATTTTAACAATGGGAGTTGTTTCAATAATGGTGCAATGCACAATTTTTACTCTCAACAATTTAAAATTAAAAATTCTCAAATTAATAATTATAAATTTGATCTTGTCGAGTAAATGGACGAAATTCAAAATAACAAACGGATTTGTTATTTGAAACATATATGAACCAACGTGAGAAACAAAATCAGATCTCAATGTGTGATGAGTCAAATAATAATCCATCTTTTACCAAAATTGATGATTTTCAAATAACAACTTTTGAAATTAAAAACGACAATCTTAATGAAGTTGTTGAAAATGAAGTATTTGAGTTGGATTTCAATTCTTTTGAGAGTGTGGAATCAAATTTAAAATTCAACCTTCCTTTTTCTGATTTTGAAAATTAAAATACAACTTTGGATTTCAAACTTGATATATGCAATGAAGTTGCGAATAATTCAACAAATGAAGAATTTAGTGAACACAAATTTTTTGGAATTTTCAAAGATGGGTTGTTGAATTCTGAAGGGGAAGATTTAAATCACTATTTTGATTTTGAATCAACAATTTCAAAGAATTTCTTGATGATAAGCTTGAATTTTTAACTTCAACCAATTGTTGTATCTACCCCAAAAATCATCGAAAATAAAACAGCTCATACGATTTTTATTTAAACAACATTCGTTTCTCCAAATCAACATTCAACTTTGAAATCTTTTATGGTTTGGTTTTCTGTGCTTAAGCTATGTCTCTCATACTTGACGAGACAAATGAATTGGTCTTTTGAAGACCGTTTCATTTACTCTTTGATGATATATTTTTTGTTGTTGTAACAGCCCTAGTTTTAGATATTTATTTTATTTTAAATTATTTAATTTTGAAATATATTTATATAAATTGGATTTAACAATATAGTTTAAATATTTTATTTGAAGATACATTTTTATAAAATTTTGTTGTGTCAATAAAATTTAATAATAACTGTGGAAATTTAAGCTATGTTTGAACTGGTAGATTTCGCGTTTAAAGGACGCGTTAATTATGGGGTATAAGCAACGTAACAAAACGTGTATTTTTAAAATGTTATTTTTGTGAAAATTTTTGATGTTTTAACCTGCGTCTGTTTAGCGCAGTGTAAAAATCAAGTTTTAAATATTTTTGGATATAAATTATCAGTCAGTGATTTTTAAAAACAAACGTTACTTCGTGTGAAGAACCAATTGTTTTATAAACGTTGTATACATTTTCCAAACCGACACATAAATATTTATCTTCTTAAATTTTGATAATCAAACCAAAATCAAGGGGTTGAAATAAGTGAAAATTATTTATGAAACGATCAAACTAATTTTGCTATCAGATATTTTTTTTTTTCTTCCTTGCACATGAGAATTCGAAGCCTGAAACGTGCACACTTGCTCTTGCCCCTGCCTTCATTTCCATCTGTTACAACTATAATCACGCAAGTTTCAAAATCAAAGAACGTGCGTATTTAATTTGTTCACACCTGCTCATCAGTTACTTTCATCAAGGCATGTCATTTTCTTGCTTCAAACATTCACTTCAACCCTAAACGTGCACATTCAATTCCTCTCTTCACTCTCTGTAAATCAGCCACTCAAGAAACCCATCACCTAAATCACGCAAGCATTGATGAGGGAGCAATCATGCAAGTCTTGATTTATTAATAACGTGTGTATTAACTTGCTTTCACTTTTTTTTTTTTTTTTTTTTTCCTTTCTTTTTCTTCCTTTGATTTTGTTCAAATCATTTCTTTTAAAGCTGGAACGTTCGAATCTACTTGTTCTTCCATCCTTACCTCTTGCCTATTGTCCCCACTGGAAATGTGTTTACAAGCTTTCGAACCACTGATCAAGCAACTCATTAAATGTTGAAAGGGGTAGCTTCCCATAAGATCACGGTAACACATGCTTTTAGCATAAATTTCGCATAACGTATATATCTTAATCTGGCATTTAATCCATCATCATGCAGTGATCAACGCACGTTAGGATTATTAGAAACGTTCAAAAAAAAATCTTTCACCAATTCATATTCACAAATTTATATCGACAAAACTGACACGTTCATTTGCCTTTAAATCTACACCCACCCCATCAGTTCTTCCACTTTTCGACTATTCTCTGGCTTCATCTCCTCCATCAGGTAATTACCTTATAGTTCTCTTCTATTCTTGTGTTTCTATGTGATTTGCTCGGCCAGTTCCACCATACTACATGACCAGATTCTCTTAGTTGCATCTGAAACAGAGTAGGTGACTCTTAATGACTTATAAGAATGGTGATGCATATAAACCAGAAAGCATAATTGAGATGCATTTTTGACTAGATGGATGCGTGCATGAAGATTTTGGGTGGTCTGCATGTTTGGTACAAAAAGTGTATAAGTCTGCTTTTAGAACAGAACTTGTAGACTGAGTATATCAAAGGGGAAAAGTCTTGTTTTACTTATACATCATTCTGTCTTGGATAGCATTAGTTGGTAGGAGAATTCCAGTTGCATTGGTTTTTGAAAGTAGTCTGCATTTGTGTATAAAAGTTGTCTGCATATTTTCCAAAATTGGTAATTGCTGGCATAGTTTAGGGTAGGGTGTGAGTTTATTTTGGTCTGCATTTATGTTAGGAATAGTTGTGTGAGTAGTTTGTTGAAAAGGCTGGGAGGGGAAAAAAGGAAGCCTGGGATGTCTTGAAATATTTGGTGAAGGCTGAGGGTAGGGCAGTGTTGCAAAAGTTGGCTAAACACTGTAAGAAGTGAAGTTGATGGTAGAGGAGGCCTTGGTGAGTTTTCAGCTTGCATTTATGAAGTAAGTCTGCAGATCTGGGGATTGTTTTGTAACAAGCTATATCACTGTGTGTAGCTGTACCACTGGGTATACATGTTAATAAGATGCACTGGAGTTTTGTTGATGACAATAATAGATTAGATAGGTGGCTGTTTGGGTGTGTGCACGTGTACACATTGTATCACTGTGTGCAAGTGTCATGTTTACATTTTGTACAAGTGCAGAGACAAACTGTATAAGAGGATAGGTAGTAAGGTTCGTGATAGATAGTTTTGGTTCAAAGTTTCAGCAGTAAACATAAAACGGGGAAGTTTGGGTTGGAATAGGTTGAGTAAGTATGTACCACTGTTTGGAGAAGGGTGGTAAGATTCTCGGAGTATTTGAGTATTTTCTCGAAGCAACTGATTGATTTCCTCGAAGCATATGCTAGGTTGACTCGGAGTAAGTGGGCAGAGGACTCGGGTAGTGGGGGTTTTTGTTGGTGCAGTTTGGAACTGGGAAGTTTAAAAAAAAACTAAAAAGCAATACTTTAAGACAAGTTATATTTGCAATAGTAGAGGATTTCCAGCAATGGAACCTAAGTGGGATAAAACAAGGCAGAGAAAAAAAGAGGGAGAGAAAATTTGGAAGATTGGGTAGAAATGGGCTGGAAGTGCATGTTTTAAGTGTGCACGTCTGTGCATGGCTGCGGCAGAGGAAATGGCTTATATGTTGGCTGTTGTACTGAAAAAAAAAAAGGAAAAAAAAAGAGAAAGAAGGGGGAGTAAAAGAAATGGTGGCAAAAATGCGTGTACGCGAGTAAGGGTAATGGAAATGTGCACGTATACATATATATACCGGCGCATAGTAAAGAAGCTTCATCCTATTTTAGTCGGCCTTTAGGAAATCTTATCGTAATTTTAGTATTGGCCCGGTTTACGTTTTGGGGTTATATTTTGGTCATATTACACGGTGGAGTGGTCGGGCAAATCAAACCAATTCTCTTCCTATTTTAATTTTTCTTCGACCGTAAATTCTAAAGTCGCGTTTCAAAATATTTGAATTTTATTCTAGATTTGAATCTAGGCGACATCAGAAGAAATTTGATCATTATTTTTCTGTCGGTCTTTACCGGTGAATTGCCGTTTTGAAATTCAATTTGTCTGCATCATCCAGGTGAGTATTTCTCACCAGACATACGTATTTATATTTCGTAAATTATTGCAAGTGTATGTGTATAATTGTATTTCACTATTATCTGTCTGCAGTGTAATATAGGATGATGAACCCCATTTAGATTGACACCTCATCAGTTATTATATGTTATATGATATTCTGCAGTTATTATATTATTGTTTATTTACTGCTTAAATCACCACTGCAAGTTCCCTGTTGTATATAGATTTTTATAGGCTGAAATGATAGGCCAAAAAGATTATTATTGTTAAATTATGTTGTTAACTGCTGTAAATTAACTTGGGATTGCGGGTTTGACATGATAGAACCCGGGGTTTTATAAATTACGGGTTGAAATGATATAAATCCGTACCACTTGACCTAGGCTAGAAAACTATATACAGGCCCGTGGTCCTTATAATATTTTCTGAAATATTTAAAATTATTTTGGAAGTTAAATATTTGATTTATATCTTTAAAGGAATTTATATTGATTTTTAATAAGTTATAAATAAAAAATAAATAAATATTTGAATAAATGGAATACAACTTATTTTGGTAATTCAGGATTTTTGAAAGAATAAGATTTCAGTTAAGAAAATATATAAATAAATAAGTTATATTTGGAAATATTTATTAATTTAAACAATCTATTACAGCATTTAAATGCCGCCTTTTGAAATTGGACTAGTTTTACCCATAACTTTAGGTAGCATTTCCTAAGTGCTATGGAATCTAGAATTTGATTGCTTTAAAATTTATGGAATTTGATAAATTTTATTTTATATTTAAGTTTTGGAAAAGCTTAAGACATAATATTTATAACTGGATTTTCCTTAATAAATTAAAGATGAATATTCTGGTATTGAGTAAACTTTGGAAAAATTTAATGGCTAAAAAATTTGGAGTTTTATTTATGGAGATTATGGGAATATTCAAGACTAAATAATAAAACATTGATTTGTGAAAGAATAAAACCCAAACTTAGTTTGAATAGTAAATACTCCAATTTAATATATATATATATGGGAATTGTAATGTTTTGGGAACATAAAATGATATTTAATTTATGGTTTAAAACTTTAAATAGAGAAATTATTTGTAAAGCTATGTAAATTCTCTTCTTTACAAAGAAACCATAAAGTTAACCCATTTATTCTATATACCGTTAAATATCCGGACCATTTGTGTTTTTGGGAGTTATGGTTTTAAAGTAAATTTCCAATATATTATCCTTTGAAGATATAATCCAGATACTTGGTTTCCATATATTATAAATTTTAAACAGTATGGTTTTGGAAAAGAATTATATTTGAATATAACGATATCATATTGTTTTGGGTTTTAAAAATGACATCGTATTTATAGTTTTGAAATGGAAATGATTATTCTGGTTTCAAGGTATAAACTGCTTTTAAATGGCCACGGGTTATAATAACGATGGGTTGGCAAAGAGACCGGGATCGGATATGGACATACTCTCTGTCGATACCGAAAACCACTTTGACTAACCGCGTACGCGGTGGAGATTTCAGAATGAAGTAGGTTGGTGGTGACGGTTTCTTGAAAGGTATATACGTGGACCCGACTCCCGTGAGTTGGCTTAAGGTGGCTAAAACAGGAGCGATCGACGGATTAATGAGGTAGCTCCTCTGATCGAACGCACTTCTTCGTATACCATTCTATTGCTTATGTGATTGTTTGGGTGCACCCTTTGATATGGGAGTGTTGTTCGAGGTGGGCGGTTGCTGCGGCTTCGCGTTACCATCGGTCCGGAAGCGTAATTGGTATATCTACCCTGGCATTGCCTAGTTGTGCCGTGTCACCTACCATATCGAGCCTTGTACGAGTTTGGTTTTCTCCCGTAGCCCGTGTGGTATCCTCTAGTTGCTTCCCGAGTAGGAGGAGCTATGATATTGGATGGACTACTGGGACTATTACGTGTTAAGGTGGAAAATGTAAAGCCTTAATGCTATTTAAAAGTATGTTTATTTTAATATAGACACTATTATAATAGCGCAATATACTACATAGTAAATAGTTTAACGGATCCTTAGAGGATGGGCGGTCCCAAGCATCCTTTAAGTTACTTGCTATATATTACAGTACACTTGATTTAGCTTACATTATATAAGTATGTATGTCCTGACTCGAGTGTTTTGTTTTATTGTACGCTCGGGTCAGCCTGAGTTGCAGCTTCAGTTTCTTCTCCGTAGCTAGGACACTCAGTAGATCATTCGTGCTATTGGAAGTTGTTCAGCCTTTATCCTTTCTGGGATTCAAGACTTTGAAGACCCTATCTCTATTTATGTCTTAACTTTGTATTGAGGATTATAGAAATGTAAGTTCTGTTTTGTAAAGTTGTATCAGTGGCTTCATGAACCACTAAAGTTTTAATTTCCGCTGCGAGATTCTGATATCTGTGTATGTGATTCTGTGATTTATTTATTGTATATTCTGAGTTTTGCCAAATTTATTCTACAACGCAGTATTTTGAATAATTCAAGTCCGACATGTGCGGATGCGAGTGGTTGAAAATACTGGGACGTTACATTTGGTATCAGAGCTTTGGCTCTAGGCAAAACTTAGAATATATGGTAAATTGATTTGTAGAATCATATTCATCCGAGTTTGAATCTCTTCCTTTTCGAATTTTGGAACATTCCCTGTGGTTCCAAGGTTCATTCGTGTCCCTCATTTTTTTCATCTACTTTAGATTTTGGAGTGCCCCATAACTCCACTTCGGATGATCTTTATCGGAAATTGGCGGTCTCGCCACTATTCTAATAAAGGGATGAAACTCCTTTACAATTAGCATTGATTCACCAGAGATTATATTTATCCTCGGTTTATATGCTAGTACCTTTGGTCTCTATCTCTTCAGATCAAATGTAGTTTTACTCAACCACATCGATCTGACTTCTTAAGTCACGGTTGACCCGGTCAAGGTTGCCCGCGATCTATATAAACTCACCCAGTTCCTTATTTTGTTATTTAATCATCGGATCTTCTGCTTTCAACTTATCTTGAATTATTTGAGTTCATCAAAATTTGAATCTTCATCTTTGTTTTGAAAAATTTATTTCTATATTTGAAAATAAAATCTAATACTATATATATGAGTATAATTTTCAGAATTTTATAATTAATTATCAAGAGATAATAGTTTTGATTTTATTTATGGTTTTGTGAGCTAGGTATTTGTCTAGAATAAATAATTGAATATAAACAATGGGTATAAATTAATTTAGAAACAGAAATGAATTTAAAACAAGAACTTGGGAATTCAATTTCTGATGATTTCAAACCTTGGGTTTAAAATTTTTTAAAGGATATATGATTTAAAGTATTTTCGAATAGAATTTGGTTTCCAAAGAAATTTGAAAATTTAGTGCTTTTCTCTTTGTCGCTGGAAAATAATTTCGGTGATGACTGCAGCATCATCGACATTCATTTTCGAGTTTCGAAGTGAAAAGACCATCCTGTAGGCTGGCTACAGTGTACCTTAAGATTTTAATTGGGTTGAATTTCTAAAATATGACTTATATAATTTAAATTCGATTAGACATATTATGTATATATATTTATTTATCTCTAAACGGTTTGAAGGGAATCAGAAATTTAATTCTTAAATTTTATCTTAAGAAAAACTTCAATAAAATAAAAAGGAAAATATAAATTTGGATAAGAAATTCCAATTGGAGATAATTAAATTTGGAATTTTTAGTTGTATAATACTCAATTTCATTTCAATATAACTTACCTTGATTTTCAAAAGTTAACAATGAAATTGGATAATATACAATACAAAAAGGGATTTTATAAATAAAATTTGGGTGATTATAATAAATGTTATATACTTAAATTTTAGTTATAAAAGATTAATAAAGGAAAAAGGAATTTAAGGAATCGTATTCAAAGTTGATTTAATATGGAACCTTAAATCTAACTGGAAAATTTAATAAAGGTTATTTCCTAAAATGAATATGGTTGTGAAATAAACAATGTATCTTTGAAAATATATTTGAAAAGTGATATTTTGGTAGTAAAGACTGTTTATCTTAAAATCATAGTTAATTAATAAGGGAAATATTATGTAAGGAAATTTGATTGTTATATTTGCTATAATAAATATTTATGGAATAGACCTGTCTTGAAAATGGATAATTATGATTTAAATAGTTAAGACATATTTCAATATCACTAAAATTTGATAATTGAGAATTTGGTTTTCAAATGAAAGTTCCAAGTGTAGGGTATATGGTTAAAATTTAAGAGTTAAGAAAATTGAACTGATTTGAATCACTAATATATCTACTATAGCATATTATAAGTGCTGCTGTTCTAAAAAATAAAATGTTTTGGAAAATTATAATTGAGTAAATGAAGATTTTTTTTAAAGTGTTTTGATTTTGGTAGTATGATTTCCAAATGATAATATCTATAGATTTTAAATGACTTTCAAAGTATTATGATTTCAAAGGCATTATGAATTCAAATTTACTACCTTATTTTCAAAATACCTTTGAGTGTCCTTGGTCTCCCTATCTGCTACAGAATGGGAAGGCTATTGCTTATACCAGTCTGTTTAGAAATCTTTCTATAATCTTTGAAATCTTTTTACTCATCGGGACCTGAGCACCGTTTATCACCCATAAACTGACGGTCAAACTGAAGAGTGAAACCGATTCTAGAGAATCTTCTGAGTGCTTCAAATCCGGAACTATCCGTTTAAGATTCTTGTTTATCTAGCTTATCTTCCTTTGTTTCTCTTCTTCCGTTCCTTTTCGAGGACGAAAAGTTTTTAAGTGGGGGAGAGTGTAACAGCCCTAGTTTTAGATATTTATTTTATTTTAAATTATTTAATTTTGAAATATATTTATATAAATTGGATTTAACAATATAGTTTAAATATTTTATTTGAAGATACATTTTTATAAAATTTTGTTGTGTCAATAAAATTTAATAATAACTGTGGAAATTTAAGCTATGTTTGAACTGGTAGATTTCGCGTTTAAAGGACGCGTTAATTATGGGGTATAAGCAACGTAACAAAACGTGTGTTTTTAAAATGTTATTTTTGTGAAAATTTTTGATGTTTTAACCTACGTCTGTTTAGCGCAGTGTAAAAATCAAGTTTTAAATATTTTTGGATATAAATTATCAGTCAGTGATTTTTAAAAACAAACGTTACTTCGTGTGAAGAACCAATTGTTTTATAAACGTTGTATACATTTTCCAAACCGACACATAAATATTTATCTTCTTAAATTTTGATAATCAAACCAAAATCAAGGGGTTGAAATAAGTGAAAATTATTTATGAAACGATCAAACTAATTTTGCTATCAGATATTTTTTTTTTTCTTCCTTGCACATGAGAATTCGAAGCCTGAAACGTGCACACTTGCTCTTGCCCCTGCCTTCATTTCCATCTGTTACAACTATAATCACGCAAGTTTCAAAATCAAAGAACGTGCGTATTTAATTTGTTCACACCTGCTCATCAGTTACTTTCATCAAGGCATGTCATTTTCTTGCTTCAAACATTCACTTCAACCCTAAACGTGCACATTCAATTCCTCTCTTCACTCTCTGTAAATCAGCCACTCAAGAAACCCATCACCTAAATCACGCAAGCATTGATGAGGGAGCAATCATGCAAGTCTTGATTTATTAATAACGTGTGTATTAACTTGCTTTCACTTTTTTTTTTTTTTTCCTTTCTTTTTCTTCCTTTGATTTTGTTCAAATCATTTCTTTTAAAGCTGGAACGTTCGAATCTACTTGTTCTTCCATCCTTACCTCTTGCCTATTGTCCCCACTGGAAATGTGTTTACAAGCTTTCGAACCACTGATCAAGCAACTCATTAAATGTTGAAAGGGGTAGCTTCCCATAAGATCACGGTAACACATGCTTTTAGCATAAATTTCGCATAACGTATATATCTTAATCTGGCATTTAATCCATCATCATGCAGTGATCAACGCACGTTAGGATTATTAGAAACGTTCAAAAAAAAATCTTTCACCAATTCATATTCACAAATTTATATCGACAAAACTGACACGTTCATTTGCCTTTAAATCTACACCCACCCCATCAGTTCTTCCACTTTTTGACTATTCTCTGGCTTCATCTCCTCCATCAGGTAATTACCTTATAGTTCTCTTCTATTCTTGTGTTTCTATGTGATTTGCTCGGCCAGTTCCACCATACTACATGACCAGATTCTCTTAGTTGCATCTGAAACAGAGTAGGTGACTCTTAATGACTTATAAGAATGGTGATGCATATAAACCAGAAAGCATAATTGAGATGCATTTTTGACTAGATGGATGCGTGCATGAAGATTTTGGGTGGTCTGCATGTTTGGTACAAAAAGTGTATAAGTCTGCTTTTAGAACAGAACTTGTAGACTGAGTATATCAAAGGGGAAAAGTCTTGTTTTACTTATACATCATTCTGTCTTGGATAGCATTAGTTGGTAGGAGAATTCCAGTTGCATTGGTTTTTGAAAGTAGTCTGCATTTGTGTATAAAAGTTGTCTGCATATTTTCCAAAATTGGTAATTGCTGGCATAGTTTAGGGTAGGGTGTGAGTTTATTTTGGTCTGCATTTATGTTAGGAATAGTTGTGTGAGTAGTTTGTTGAAAAGGCTGGGAGGGGAAAAAAGGAAGCCTGGGATGTCTTGAAATATTTGGTGAAGGCTGAGGGTAGGGCAGTGTTGCAAAAGTTGGCTAAACACTGTAAGAAGTGAAGTTGATGGTAGAGGAGGCCTTGGTGAGTTTTCAGCTTGCATTTATGAAGTAAGTCTACAGATCTGGGGATTGTTTTGTAACAAGCTATATCACTGTGTGTAGCTGTACCACTGGGTATACATGTTAATAAGATGCACTGGAGTTTTGTTGATGACAATAATAGATTAGATAGGTGGCTGTTTGGGTGTGTGCACGTGTACACATTGTATCACTGTGTGCAAGTGTCATGTTTACATTTTGTACAAGTGCAGAGACAAACTGTATAAGAGGATAGGTAGTAAGGTTCGTGATAGATAGTTTTGGTTCAAAGTTTCAGCAGTAAACATAAAACGGGGAAGTTTGGGTTGGAATAGGTTGAGGAAGTATGTACCACTGTTTGGAGAAGGGTGGTAAGATTCTCGGAGTATTTGAGTATTTTCTCGAAGCAACTGATTGATTTCCTCGAAGCATATGCTAGGTTGACTCGGAGTAAGTGGGCAGAGGACTCGGGTAGTGGGGGTTTTTGTTGGTGCAGTTTGGAACTGGGAAGTTTAAAAAAAAACTAAAAAGCAATACTTTAAGACAAGTTATATTTGCAATAGTAGAGGATTTCCAGCAATGGAACCTAAGTGGGATAAAACAAGGCAGAGAAAAAAAGAGGGAGAGAAAATTTGGAAGATTGGGTAGAAATGGGCTGGAAGTGCATGTTTTAAGTGTGCACGTCTGTGCATGGCTGCGGCAGAGGAAATGGCTTATATGTTGGCTGTTGTACTGGAAAAAAAAGGAAAAAAAAAAGAGAAAGAAGGGGGAGTAAAAGAAATGGTGGCAAAAATGCGTGTACGCGAGTAAGGGTAATGGAAATGTGCACGTATACATATATATACCGGCGCATAGTAAAGAAGCTTCATCCTATTTTAGTCGGCCTTTAGGAAATCTTATCGTAATTTTAGTATTGACCCGGTTTACGTTTTGGGGTTATATTTTGGTCATATTACACGGTGGAGTGGTCGGGCAAATCAAACCAATTCTCTTCCTATTTTAATTTTTCTTCGACCGTAAATTCTAAAGTCGCGTTTCAAAATATTTGAATTTTATTCTAGATTTGAATCTAGGCGACATCAGAAGAAATTTGATCATTATTTTTCTGTCGGTCTTTACCGGTGAATTGCCGTTTTGAAATTCAATTTGTCTGCATCATCCAGGTGAGTATTTCTCACCAGACATACGTATTTATATTTCGTAAATTATTGCAAGTGTATGTGTATAATTGTATTTCACTATTATCTGTCTGCAGTGTAATATAGGATGATGAACCCCATTTAGATTGACACCTCATCAGTTATTATCTGTTATATGATATTCTGCAGTTATTATATTATTGTTTATTTACTGCTTAAATCACCACTGCAAGTTCCCTGTTGTATATAGATTTTTATAGGCTGAAATGATAGGCCAAAAAGATTATTATTGTTAAATTATGTTGTTAACTGCTGTAAATTAACTTGGGATTGCGGGTTTGACATGATAGAACCCGGGGTTTTATAAATTACGGGTTGAAATGATATAAATCCGTACCACTTGACCTAGGCTAGAAAACTATATACAGGCCCGTGGTCCTTATAATATTTTCTGAAATATTTAAAATTATTTTGGAAGTTAAATATTTGATTTATATCTTTAAAGGAATTTATATTGATTTTTAATAAGTTATAAATAAAAAATAAATAAATATTTGAATAAATGGAATACAACTTATTTTGGTAATTCAGGATTTTTGAAAGAATAAGATTTCAGTTAAGAAAATATATAAATAAATAAGTTATATTTGGAAATATTTATTAATTTAAACAATCTATTACAGCATTTAAATGCCGCCTTTTGAAATTGGACTAGTTTTACCCATAACTTTAGGTAGCATTTCCTAAGTGCTATGGAATCTAGAATTTGATTGCTTTAAAATTTATGGAATTTGATAAATTTTATTTTATATTTAAGTTTTGGAAAAGCTTAAGACATAATATTTATAACTGGATTTTCCTTAATAAATTAAAGATGAATATTCTGGTATTGAGTAAACTTTGGAAAAATTTAATGGCTAAAAAATTTGGAGTTTTATTTATGGAGATTATGGGAATATTCAAGACTAAATAATAAAACATTGATTTGTGAAAGAATAAAACCCAAACTTAGTTTGAATAGTAAATACTCCAATTTAATATATATATATATGGGAATTGTAATGTTTTGGGAACATAAAATGATATTTAATTTATGGTTTAAAACTTTAAATAGAGAAATTATTTGTAAAGCTATGTAAATTCTCTTCTTTACAAAGAAACCATAAAGTTAACCCATTTATTCTATATACCGTTAAATATCCGGACCATTTGTGTTTTTGGGAGTTATGGTTTTAAAGTAAATTTCCAATATATTATCCTTTGAAGATATAATCCAGATACTTGGTTTCCATATATTATAAATTTTAAACAGTATGGTTTTGGAAAAGAATTATATTTGAATATAACGATATCATATTGTTTTGGGTTTTAAAAATGACATCGTATTTATAGTTTTGAAATGGAAATGATTATTCTGGTTTCAAGGTATAAACTGCTTTTAAATGGCCACGGGTTATAATAACGATGGGTTGGCAAAGAGACCGGGATCGGATATGGACATACTCTCTGTCGATACCGAAAACCACTTTGACTAACCGCGTACGCGGTGGAGATTTCAGAATGAAGTAGGTTGGTGGTGACGGTTTCTTGAAAGGTATATACGTGGACCCGACTCCCGTGAGTTGGCTTAAGGTGGCTAAAACAGGAGCGATCGACGGATTAATGAGGTAGCTCCTCTGATCGAACGCACTTCTTCGTATACCATTCTATTGCTTATGTGATTGTTTGGGTGCACCCTTTGATATGGGAGTGTTGTTCGAGGTGGGCGGTTGCTGCGGCTTCGCGTTACCATCGGTCCGGAAGCGTAATTGGTATATCTACCCTGGCATTGCCTAGTTGTGCCGTGTCACCTACCATATCGAGCCTTGTACGAGTTTGGTTTTCTCCCGTAGCCCGTGTGGTATCCTCTAGTTGCTTCCCGAGTAGGAGGAGCTATGATATTGGATGGACTACTGGGACTATTACGTGTTAAGGTGGAAAATGTAAAGCCTTAATGCTATTTAAAAGTATGTTTATTTTAATATAGACACTATTATAATAGCGCAATATACTACATAGTAAATAGTTTAACGGATCCTTAGAGGATGGGCGGTCTCAAGCATCCTTTAAGTTACTTGCTATATATTACAGTACACTTGATTTAGCTTACATTATATAAGTATGTATGTCCTGACTCGAGTGTTTTGTTTTATTGTACGCTCGGGTCAGCCTGAGTTGCAGCTTCAGTTTCTTCTCCGTAGCTAGGACACTCAGTAGATCATTCGTGCTATTGGAAGTTGTTCAGCCTTTATCCTTTCTGGGATTCAAGACTTTGAAGACCCTATCTCTATTTATGTCTTAACTTTGTATTGAGGATTATAGAAATGTAAGTTCTGTTTTGTAAAGTTGTATCAGTGGCTTCATGAACCACTAAAGTTTTAATTTCCGCTGCGAGATTCTGATATCTGTGTATGTGATTCTGTGATTTATTTATTGTATATTCTAAGTTTTGCCAAATTTATTCTACAACGCGGTATTTTGAACAATTCAAGTCCGACATGTGCGGATGCGAGTGGTTGAAAATACTGGGACGTTACAGTTGTTGTGTAAATTATAACTGCTTCGTTTTCATGTAAATATAGATCATATTTTTATTTTATTTTTCTCCTTTCACTTAGGTTGACTATGGGAACACAGTCAAAATCAATTATGGGTGGGGAGTCTCATCTTCATTTTTTATTTTTGATGGCTTATTTTTTACATTTCTTTCCAAAACCCAAAAAAAATCATAAAATAAATTTGCTTTTAAGCATTTTGATTTATTTTTTGAAGAAATACTAATAGGATAAGTTTAAGTTTTTGGTTATCAAATTAAAAAAATTTAAAATTTATTTGACTCAACAAAATAAAAATAAAGTTTGATTACAAGTAATGATGGTTTAACTAGTATATAACAAGATTCATGGGTGATATTTATGAAGCATATCCTAATTGAAAATTTTGGTTTAAAAAAGTAGTGGATTTAAAGTAAAGAATATAACATTTTTAATCTTCTAAGTTAAATGGTGCTAAGATGATATTGTTAAACTTTCTCTTTAGAAAAAAAGAAAAAATATATATATATAAATAGAAAAAAATTGTATATATGTATATAATTTATAAACACATAGAGTCATGTGTTCACATGCAAGTATGTACACTCGCCATGCTCTATACCCTTCTCACGTATGCCTGAAAGGCAGTGCATGATTGTATATCTGGTCTTAGTTTATCTGAATCAGGTGTATGTATATAAAATTCTTTCATTAATAACGTCTGCAGTTGATAGGTGTACATACTTGTGTGTACAATCGTCATGCTCTATATTCCCCTCATGTAAGCCGTAAGGCAGTGCATGGGCGGTATATCTAGCCTCGGTTTTCTGAGTTAGGCATATGTAAATATTGTTAATATCAATAAAAATTTAAAATAAGATATTTGAAATTACATGCAAAATTTTCATTTATTTGATTTTACTTGTTATTCTAAAAATTGAAAATACCACTTTGAAAAACTTTGATAATCAACGAAGGATCCATTTCATAGTTGCACCATGTTATCAACTGAAACAACTAGTCAAATAAGAGTCTAATTGTGATGATAACTTAATTTTTGTCAGAAATTTTGACAAGTAAAAGGACTTAAATTTCTTGATAATGAAAAAACTTATATTTAACTTATTCGTGTCTATTTAAAAGTAAATTCTTCATTTGTGAATATTTTTAAAAACTTGCATTCATTTCTATGTAAATAAATCTTGCATTTAGAATTTTCAGGTTGCATTTAGGTTTTGTGGATAGTATTCACTGAAAACCCTCACGGGACAACACTCGTCCTACTATGGATACTTAGAGGTTTAACGACTTGTTGCATACGTTCAATGCAATCATGCTCCCTAAAAAAAAATTTATCTTAGTTTTAATTTATTCGAGGATGAATAAAAAAATAAGTGTGGGGATATTTGATGTGCAAGTAAATATGCTTTACATCCATATTTAATCTATTTTTATTTAAATAAATGAGCATATAGGGGTTTTTACATGTTTAAACCAAAATTTAAATTATTTTCAAATCATCATTTTTTCATCTTCATTTAGGGGCAAAATGATCATTTTTGTATGTGAATTAATTTGAGAATATTTATTTGCAGATTTTATTTTTACTTGTAGGAAACTGGATGGAAAAAATATGAAGAGGCTTCATGAAGATATACATGCACAAGAGAAGGAAACAAATGAAGATGGAAATAAATCATTTTATGCAACGTAGAGGACCACACCTACCCACTTACCATGGTCTACAATTAGAAGCTAATGCACATGTTAGTGGCTGTTAAAATTACATGCACACTTAATGGAGGATTAATTCAAGCTAATGATAACATAGTGGTCACACTTCCTCAAGAGAAATTTGGGTAGTCCTCTAAAATATGATTAGGGTTTTTGGCATGCATAAATACTTCATATGTTTCATGTAATGAGCTATTAGCCTCCTCTTTAGTTAGTTTAGTTGTTGAAACAAATTGTAAATATAAACTCTCTTTCTCTCTTTCACGGCTTCTTAGCCATTTTCTTCTTATGTAATTTTCTTAATGCAATTTAATTCATGTTATTTTAATTATTGTGTTTTCTTTTATTTTAGTAGCTTAGTGTTATTTCTTATGCAAGTAATTTAGCTCTCATTTTATTTTAGCTCTCTTCTTATTTTGCTTGTTTTTATGTCTATGTTGAACTTTACATTTATTGAAATGATAACAAATATGAGAAGCTAAACCCTTTCAATTTAAGAGTAATGAAGCTCTCTTAATCATGTAGACTCAATATGTTTGTTAATTTACGATCATTTTTGTGCTTAATGGAATGTTTGATGTGGGAAATGTTTTGTTGTTTTAACTTTGAATTTGATAGCTTATGCTGTTGATGCCAAATAGGCTATGCTTAAACAAACATAAACACAAATTACTTCTTTATCTACACGTAATTACGGTAATGAAATGAATTTTAAAATCAAAATTTGATGGTCTATATTACTAATCAATAGTAAATAGATCATGCTTAGAATATGTTTCATATTTAATTTCATTGTCATTTTCATAAGAGTTATGAAATGGTTTAGTGGGTGTGTTATAGTTCAATGGTTTATGTTGGGCTAATTAATAGCATAATTAGGGCATACTTATGATAAACACATCAGCTAAATTAGCTAATGACCAAAAAAGAAGATCATAATTTCATTTGTGTTAATTTATATGATCATGAGAAGGGATTTGCCTCTAAATTACCTTCTACTATAATATTTTTATTCACTTTTCTTTTGTTCTTTTTGTTACATTTTTAACTTAACAAAACTTTAAACTTTGGTTTAATTTGATTGGGTATAAATTTTAAAATCATTTCAATTCCCTATGAATCGACACGTACTCACCAAGTACTAAAATTTCACCGTGCGCTTGCAGTTATTTTTATTTAAATTTTGGTTGACGGGTTTATAGTCCGATAGAAAAACCGTCGTTAAACAGTGACGATTAGATGTTTGACTATGTGAATGTTGTAATGAACTTAGTTAATACTCTCTTTATCATTGTACAATGATAACAAGTTCTACCCGAATGGACCCTAAACAAGTCGGTGATAAATGTTTTATTTGAAATTTGATAAGTATTGTTTAAAAATAGGATTTTGAAATAAAGGAATATTCTTAAGCTAAGTAGTTCCAGTAGCTCGAAAATAACATAAAATTAAGGAAGTGAGTGTTTGGATGGTAAACACTTCTCTTGAATACTACCCTTCTTAGTAAGGGAGTGTATGATACTGTTTGGTAGTACACAGTTCCTTAGTATCATTTTGGAGTTACCCGGGCTATATATATTTATATATTCTATGAATAAAATATATTTTTTCAATTCAAAAAGAATTTTTTGAAATAAGACCGGGTATTTCGATCTTGAGTTTTTCTTAGGGAAATAAATACAAAATGGAATTGTTGAATCAAATAGGGGTATATACTCATAGGATGTAGTAGAGTACTATCCAAGTGAACCTAAATTAAGTTTTCTGAAATGTTTTCATAAATAATTTAGTGGAAAAAGAATTGGTATTAGGGGGAACCAATTTAAGAAGGGCGTTGGTTGGACATAGATCATTTCTCATTTCTATATAGTTTGATCTAAGAATCGAGTACATGGCTTTAAGGTATTTCACACCATTCCGGTTAAGGATCTATTACTTGTTTTTTAACGGTGAGCACTTGATGAGGATTTTTGGTATGAGACCAGTGTTTTCAATCATAGTTACAGCTATGTAAGGAGAACAGAGGTTCTAAATCATGGAACTTGATCAGAGTCTGCCTTAGAAATCGGGCGAGTGATACTAGTATGGAAGTGAAGTTATGTATTCGAGTATGATTGAATAATATTTTTGTATAAGAATGCTCTATATACATCATAAAAATTAATGTATCGTGTTAAGTGTCCGAGGTGTAATTTCAGGGACGAAATTTTTTTAAGGGGTGAAGAATGTAACGACCCAGAATTAATTTATATTCAATATATAGGTTTTATAATGAAAATAAAACTCTTTTAAATAATAATTAATGATGGTGAAATAGTTTTTCAAATTTGTTTACAAAAATATTTAGTTTGAAGGAAGATCAAAAATGTAACCAGAATTCGTTTTTCGAATTTTCGACTTTTCATCAGCTAAAAGTTATCGGAGACGTTGTGAACTCTAGTATTAGTTTATACACATTCAAAATATATATTAGTTAGTATATATTGATATATAAATAGGTATATATACTTAAGAATATACATGTATATACTAAAAGATGCCTTAAGAAACATACTTAGACATGATTTGACACTTTGATGACTCGAGTACAAAACATGTTTAAACATGTTTTCTTTAACATGATGAGGGTGGACAAGTAAAGACAAAAATGGCATGTGTGATGGATGGTGTTAAGGTGGCAAAACAATGTTTAGGATACAAGTACAAAGGTAGATAGTTAATTCATATTTTTCTCTTGTTTATAAATAGCCTCACATTCCTTCATTTTTCCTCCTCTTCCTCTTATCATACCTTCCTATTTATTAAATGGAGAAACTATTTTAATTAAACAATGTACGATTCTAATGGATACAACTTCCATTTGTACCACTTCCTCATATTTTGATCTTACCTATGTCAAATATGCATTTCTTTCAGACCTATTTTTGGACTCAGATTTTCAGCTCTGAAAATATCTCTCCTTCTTTTGACCATATCTTCCTCAAAAGAAAATAAATTTTGGTGATGCTATTTTTTGAAACTGTAGAGAAAAGAATTTTCAAAAACTTTTCTTTGAGCACTTTTCAAAATTCCAAGCGTTATATAGCCAAAAATCCAAGAGAATATGACTAATTTTTGGATCTGGTTTTGTGAATTCAACCTTATCCGAAGTACTTCCACATCTCCAAGTCAAGCCCACACATCCTTGTTTTATCATGGCCAAGCCATGCATGTCCTAGGTCGAGCCTATTTTAAGATGCAAGGGTCCTAATTCAAGTTTGCAAAGTTATTTCAAGTTTCAAAAGGGTTTTGCAGAATTTTGGTGAGTAAACTTTAAGTTAAAGGTTTTAACTTTTATATGTTTTGATAAATCATTGTATGGTGTGCGTGTGTGTGAATTGCTGGATTTTAGTGTATTGTTGTATATGTTTGGAAGTTAGACTTGAAATTGAAGTTTAACTTAGAAATTGTTTATAAATGTGTGAGATTTGATCTTATATATCAGGTTATATGTATGGATCTTGTATATGAAAAAAATGGATATAATGAGGTAGGTTTCGTATATTATATAGTGGTGATTCCATTGCAAAGTTATGCTAAGAGAAATAGCACTTTAATATGGTATCAGCGACTTACATTTTTTGTGGAAGTTATGTAAATTGTTTTTAAAACTCATACCAATTTCAAGTTTTCAAACTTTGGTTTATTTTATGAATATTTACTTTATGTTTGGAAAAGTTAGTGATTTTCATAAGGTGATATGTTCTAAAGTTAACTTAAAAAACATTTCTAGTTTCGTCATCCATAGCAATAGTTGCTATGGATGCAGTTTCACTTAAAAATATGATTTTTGCAAAAATTTGGTTTTTATAATTAAATGTGTTTTTAAAATGTCTTAGAAATTGGTATCCATGGGGACCATATCTCCCTTCTCTTCAACTGTTTCATCTGTCCCTCTCCCTCCTTTGACCCATGCTTCTTCGTCCTTACACCACGCTCCTGCCTCTGCAATGCCCTTGCTTGCTCCTCCTGCCCCTGATCCTCCTTCTCTCCTTAATCCTTGTGCTCGTCCTCCTTTTTTGTCTGTTTCGCCTCCTAACCTTGTCTCGCTTAACCCACTTCCTCCTCCCCTCTCAGACCCTTCCAAGTGTCCTTGCTCTTCCTCTTCTACTCCTCCTCTCCCTTCATCTACTATCAACTCTCTACCTTAGACTTCTCTCTTTAAATCTAGGCCATGAAATGCTGGTGGTTATTTTCCTCAGGAAATTCTCTGAGCTTCTCTGGTGATGTTCTTTTGCCGTCCTGCGACATCATCAAAGCTGGTAATGAGATTTGGAAGGACTACCTTGTGGGTTTCTTCCTGGATAAGCCTTTGCGTATTCTTCGGTTGTGTATCACCTGAAAAAGGTGTCGAAGCTTAAAGGTGATGTTTCAGTCAAGTCTAATGGTTTCCTCTTTATTTTTAACTTCACTTCTGATGACGACGACATAGGATAGCTGAGGCTGAACCTATCATTATGAAAAACAAACTATTCATCCTCAAGCCTTGGGTTGCTTCTGTTGGCAATAGTTGTGGAACTATTCACTCTGTTCCAGTATGGATCAAGTTAAGAAACATCCTCTTTATGCCTGGTACCACTATGGTATTAATTAGTTAGCTTCACAACTAGGGAAGTTCTTGTGCATGGATCAATCTACTGAGAAATTTGAGAGGATAACTTATGCAAAATGTCTTGTTGAGGTGAAACTGAATAGACAGCTTGTGGATAAATTTCCTGTTAAGTTACTTGATGAAAGTGATCAACTAGTTAAAGTAAGCTATCTATGGAAGCCATGAATTTGTGTGTTCTTGCTCTAAGTTTGGCCATTCTGATCCAAGTTGTCTGTTGGCTCCTAAAGAAGTTGAGGTGATGGAACATGATGTTTCTATTCCTACCGGTGGTGATGAGGGTGGAAGAAAGAGTTATGAAGTCATAAGCAAGCCTAATAAAATGAAACAAGTTTGGAAAAAGGTATCATATAATAAAAAGAAAAATAATGGAAGCACTGTTCTAATAGATAGAGATAACCATAATGATAAAGTTATAAAAGGTTCCATGGTGATTTCTAATGAAAGTGAGGAGGATGATGTTGCTGTTAAAACTGCAAATGATAATGTTCTGCCGGTCAAACTCAATGAAGTTGTAAATAGTTCGATGAACAAGTTTCAGGTGTTGGAAAATGTTGTTGATTGTCATCATGAAGTGTGAAACCAAGATGATAAGGAAACTGGAAATGCAAATGTTTATGATGTTGAGGAGTGTGAGTTTCTCGAAGTAGACTATGACATTCAACCATCTGGCCCGGAAGATTTTGTCGTTTCTCCCTGTGGTATGTCCCTTCCTAACATGTCTTATCCCATGCCTAACTTTGATAGTGCTTTATTTGGGAAGGAAATTTTTCCCAAAGCTAATGTTGATTTTCTCAAGGAAAGCCCCGAAGACACAATTATATCGAGTGGTGAAAAAGAAGAGAGTTCTCCTATGCACAAAAAAGCACTTGTGCACGTGCACAATAAAATTGGTTATCCTAATGATAGCGAAAACTCCAAAATGAACTAGACCGTGCATGATCAACAACAACTTGAAGGCAAAAAGTTGTATAGTTTAATTGAACCAGATTCAAATATCAGTAGGGTTCTTGCAAATCAAATATTTCAGCTTGTATGCTCCATGCAAGTTGATCCTATAATTCCTTCTTCTTGTAACCACATTAATACTTCAACTTCTTTGCCAACAACAACACCTCTTTCTTCTTTACTACCTACTTCAAAATCCCCTTCTTCTTCTTTGCCATCATCATCTTCGTGTCCTTCTACCTCTCCTTTGTTCCCCTATGTCAATAATTCAAAAATCCCTTGGTGCGTAAGTGAAGGAAAACAAATGCAAGTTGCCACCAGCCTTGGTAGCACTGAAGGTATTAAAAAACCATCCATAAGAAAAAATGCAAAGTCCCAAACTCCAATTATAGAATCCTAATCTTCTGCAACCAGGAGCAAGAAAAACACCACCCACCAATCTCTTTAGTTAATGATGTTACAAAACATAGGTGAGTGGAACATAAGAGAAGCGCATAGTAATTTGAAACTTGATCAAGTCAAGAACCTCATATTCTCTCGTAACCTAAAAATTATTGCTATACTAGAAACAAAGCTTAATTTACCTCTAACTATTCATGCTGCAAACTATATAAACCCAACATGGAATCTGCTTCATAATATCTCTAATAGAGAATATGGTAGGATTTTTATCATTTATGATCCTGCCTCCTTCTCCATGTCAACCATTCCATCTTCTAGCCAATTCATTCACACTAATGTGTCTTGTCTTCAGTCAACCACTTCCTTTTATATAACTTTTGTGTATGCAGACAACTCCATAGCATCTATGCAAACTTTTCTAGGCAGGACACGCACCTATGGCTTGTTATGGGTGATTTCATCTGCTGCTTTCACTTGGATGACAAGCATGGTGGTCAGCCCTTACTGCCAAGCATATCTGTCCTCTTAACAATTCTTCCACCGACTCAAATCTTATCAAAATTCAAACTTTAGAAGCAAGATTTACGTGGAATAGCAGAAGTAGGAGTGGTGTGAGAACTTTCTCCACCATTGATCATGCCTTTTGCAATCTCAAAACCATCTCTCTGTGGCCCAATCTTTCAATCTTTGTTCCTCACCGTATACTCTCTGATCATTTCCCTTTAATTCTTTCTTTTGGTACAACTACGGTTAAGGAAATAAGAAGCTTTAAATTCTTTAATGATAGACTCTCTCCGTTGAATTTAAACAAGTTGTAGGTAATGCCTGGTCATCTACTTGTTATGGTAATCCAATGTATATATTGTGCAGGAAACTTAAACTGGTAAAGAAGGCCTTGAGAACTTGGGCTAGTGCTCTACATGGGGATGGATCTAAGCAGTCTACCCTCTTGAAGGAAAAATATAAATTAGCACAGGAGCATATGTTGAATAACCCTAACAATATTCAAGCTGTAGAGGAGGAAGGGAAACTTTACACTTTACTCAACAAAGCGCTTGACATTGAAAGCAGTATGAAAGAACAGTAGGTACACAGCAAGTGGTTACAGTTTGGTTATCGTAATACTGAGTTCTTTCATGCTTCGATCAAAATTAAGCAAGCAAGGTAAAATATGCGTATGATAGTGTAATGATCCCGGATTTTGATTTATTTTAAATTTATAATTAATTTAATTTTTGAATAAAATTTATGAAATTT
The DNA here is from genome assembly GCA_030765085.1 of Allium cepa. Lineage (NCBI taxonomy): Eukaryota > Viridiplantae > Streptophyta > Magnoliopsida > Asparagales > Amaryllidaceae > Allium > Allium cepa. The sequence goes on along the minus strand of CM060940.1, from coordinate 402,747,960 downwards.
ATTGATAAATTAATTTGAGCATCTCTGAATTCAAAAAAAAATGTGTACGTTTATTTTTATTGCAAATGTAAAATAAGAAATAAAAGTTTAAGATAAATGGGAAAATTAATAAAATAAATAAATACACATAGTAAAAATTCAAACAACATATAAATAAACTTTGTAAAATACAAAGTGAATATATAAGCCAAAAAAACAAAATACATTCAAGTAAGAAGACACTAAACAAAGTATTGAGGCAGAAAAAGGAAAAATAAGACACAGCAAAATATGAATAAGTATTAACATAAGTATGAACAAATAAAAGAAGTTCATTTCATTTTATAAAGGGATAAGGCTGTAGCTTATAAAACAAAGCAAACAAAAAAAATAAAAATATATTCAAATATAATATGAAAACATAAAGGACTTGAATAATTAATGCATCATACCTCTAATACATCTCTAGCAACAAACCAAGGTCAACTCGAAATGCATCAAACCAGCAAAGCATTTAATGCAAGCATCTTCAACATGCCTATTGTACTAAATAATGTTCAACCTGTACACTTCTTTTATTTATATCAACTTCACCTCAGCTTCTTCATTTCAAGCTGAGACAGTCTAAAGTGATATGGTCTTAAATCTTAAACAAGTTCAATTCATTCAATAAAAACAAAACAGAGGAAAAAAAGGTAAAGATTAAAGAAAGACTACAGGAAACTCAAAAAAACAAGGAAGGCTCTCTGTTCTTTCTGGAAATCTGTGAGTAATCTCACTTTTAAATGGTTAAGTATATATATTTGTTGCATAATCATCTTTGAATAAGTATGAAATGTGTATATATAAATTCAATTCTGTTGAGTGCATATGAATGTATGATATGTAATGAATGTGTATTATCAGAGTACTCTCTGTATTTAGCTTCCAGGTCTTTTTTTGTTAAAAATTCAAATCTTTTAGTTTAATCTCTGTTTAAATTTAAGATTCAAAGGAAATTGTTTGTTTTACCACAAAATTTAGTTTGGAATTTTATTCAAGGCAAAATAATATTAAAATAACTCTGGAAACAAAGAAACAACAGAGCAAATCTATTTAGTAAAAATTCAAAGTTAGTAGTTTATAAATTCAGGTATATGAATCAAAAGCTAAGACTAAAACTTGAATTTTAAAACCAAAATTACTATTTTTAATCAAGCGTTGAGGTAGCAGCTTGGGTTTGAATGGAAATGGGAATTTTTGGCTTTTCTGATGATCAAGTAGATCGGAGTGCTCGGGGTTCTCTGTGGTGATGGAGGGGCGATCAGAGAGTTTGGGAAAAATAGTGGATGGTAGTCCAGTTCATCGTGGAAGCGGTGGCGAACATTTAAAGTTTTTAACCCTAGTTTAACGGGGGGTCGCATTTTTTTTCTCATTCTCCCTCCATGATGCATCGAGTGCTACGAAACTTAGGGAGGTGGTAGAGGTTGAGGTGACGAAGTAATGACCGAGTTTGCGCGTGTTCAGGTGGTCGGAGCGGGGAGCATAAGGTGATGACAGGTTGAAGTGTGATGTTCCAATGCTTTCCAGGTTTCGAATTTTTCTGCTCGATCTCGAATTCGAGACAACGATGGAGTTCAGGTGATCGAAAGTTGATCTATGAGCGATCGTCGACTTGTTCGACGTTGCGGTGTCGGCTGGAGGAGATGGACGGTGACGTGCACGTGCACCGTGCTCGAGATTTTGTTAATCTGGAATTTGGGTTCGTTTGAGTGAAAGTAGGAAATTTTTTAGGAGATTGTCTCGAGTTATCCTTGAGCAAATTTGAGTTCGGCTCGAAGTCTTTAGCTGATGGACTCGAAGCAAACTTGAGTTGCCTCGGGTTGGTTTAACAGGATTACTGTTTTGTTCAAAACTGTCTGCAAATTGAAATTTAAACCAAATTTAAATGAATTTAAATTTGTAAGCTAGATGTAAATAAAGTTAAATCAAGTTTAAGCTAGATTCAAATGGAGCTTTGAATCTTAAAGTTTTAAAAAGGAAGGAAATTTGATTTTAAATCAAAGTTGTAAATATTTAGAAAGTGGGTTTTCAGGTTTTACAACTGATAGTTTCTAGATTTTAAATTTTATTTTAAAAAAAAATCCGAGACATAATTTGAACTGGGTTTAAATTTAAAAGTAAAGTTTAGTTTTCAAATAAACTTTTGAATCTTAAAGTTTTAAAATGAAATTTGAATTTAAATTCAAGTGTAATGTTTAAAAATACACTTGAACGTTAATGAAATCATTAATAAAGGAATTAATTATATTAGAGATAATTAAGGCATTAAGTGATGTAATTTATATGATAATTAATTAAGGACTTATTTATGTAATTTCTAAATTAATGATTTAGATTTACTTATAATTAGAGATTTATTAAAAGTGATTAAGAAATGTTATTAGTTAATGAAGATAATTAACTAAGGATTATTAAAGTATTAATTAAGGTGGTTAATTTTAATAATTAATTGGATTAATTTATTTAGATAATCAATTATAAATTGTTTAAATACAATTACTTAATGAAAGTAATTAAGGGGTTAGTTACTAATTGTAATTAAATGTGGATATTTTAATTAATTCAATGATAAAGATAAATTAGTAATTTATGATTAATTGTTATGAGATGATTACTTTGTGATAAGTAATTAAAGGTTTAATTTCTTAAAATAATTAACTAAGGGGTCAATTAATTATGAACTTGGTTTAAAGGTTAATTTAATTAATGTGATTAATTGAGAATAATTGATTAAAGTGTTTGATAAATTAAGGTATACCAAATGATTTATAATTAATAAATCAAGATTGGATAATTTATTCATAAGTAATTAATTTAATTGGAAATTAGGATTAAACAATTAAATAAATCCTACTTATAAATGATTATTAAATGTTTGACCTTACCTGTGAATGATTGTATTGTATTTGACGTCTTGGATTGATTGTCCTATCTGATCTGTGATATTTTGTTCTGTGGATTGAGCTGTATATAATTTATTCATTTATTTACATTTGTATATTATCTGTGAATCTGTGAATGGACGATAAGCGTTATAGTTTATATCGCTTATCAACTATATTTCTGTGTTTTAATCTATGATGATTGAATGATGTTGCACAATTGTGTTAAACCCCTGGACCACACTTATACACACACAAATATGGATTTCACGAGGAAATCGATTAAGTCACAGATTTTGAAACAATTTAAAAATTGAATATTTAAATCCAAATGGTTTTGGAAATGAACTGGGTTTAAAGTGAAAAGCTTTTGAAATGGAATTTCAAAGATGAAATATATTTTGAATAACTTAATTAAGTTTTGAAATTTAAATAATTTGATTTAAACTTAAATTCAAGATTTAAAATTGAATTCTATGATTTGGAAACTAGGTTTTAAAAAGGCTATTCAACTTATAAATAAGTTTATATGGGTTAAACCATTTTTTTAAATGTATTGATTTGGAAATTTGAATGTATATTCAAAGACTTTAACTCGTGCAAATAAAATCGGATTTTTCTGAAACGAAAACTGTTTGTTTTCAAATAATAAAAGCTTTCACATAAGTAATGAACTTCCAAATTGTGTTAAAAGGGATTTCAAGTTAAAAATGAAAATGATTTTCCAAGTTATGGAAACGGTTTGAAAGCTATAAGTTAAATCTTTAATTTAAATATTTTAAATGAATTAATCCAATTGAAATGGAATTGTTTTGAAATCCGAAAATGAATCTTTGTGAAACTGGGCGAACTTTGTGAAATAAATTTTTTTTGTTTAAAAGATTTGAAATGGTAATTGGTTTAAACCATTTGAAAGAAAGTTTTGAATTATTAAGTTGTGACTTAATTGAAATCTCATATTCATATGTTTTAAATGTGCGGTCACTATTCGTTTTAGCCGGGAGAGGACCTTTGTGTCGTATAACCCATTCCGAATATGTGATTCGACGTTATGGATAGCATTTGAAGATCGATGGTGAAGACCGGGTATTTGCGAGAACGGTAGGATGACCTATCGATTGTCTCTGCACCAAGTAGCTACGGTATGGAGATTCCCTAAGTGATGGGAAGTCCGATCGGGATTGTGAATACCCGAATTGCAATGACTTCTTCAGAAGTGTCTTCGGTTCTGTTTGAACCCAGAACAGACTTGTATGAATTGTATGTCTGACATTACATTTGAGATATAAAGCAGATTTCTTTCGAATACATTTCTGTTGGTGGCGGAGAATTTATTCTCTTAGCTTAACACCCTTCTCTGAGACGTACGATCTTAGAAGTTATGTAGTTAAAGGTTATCAGCGATATATTCCCAACTTGGTAATGTGGCATGCTGAGTGATGCTGATCATTTGTTGATCAAAGCGTGGCTTTTGTGAAAAGCGTGGCTTTGTGGACGAGATTTCGTCGAACCTCACAACTCGGTTATGGTCGAAACATGAATCGTGGCAGCAAGGTTTCAAGGATCGCGCCCCTAGGGTATGTCCATTTCTTCTGGATTATGAGTGGTATCATGGTATGGAGCCCAGATATTTACTTTGTGATTGCTGCAGACTTATTGCTTTGTGGTTGTTGGTTGAGAGGTACCTCGAACAAAGGTTGGTTACGACCGGGGATGGAATATCTGAGGTGATACTCCCGGGCAGGGGGTACACCGGCCTTGTGTTGGCAGAGATCCGGTTAGGTTCTCGGGGACGTCCTTCCAGATGCGTTCCATTTCGGTTTGAGAAGTTTCTTAGCCCGACCATTTGTTGGAAAATCCAAAGAAACAATACGAGCCTTTTACGCTTGCAATTGTATAACCTGCCACCTCAGGTGATAGCTATAGCAGGCATAATATAATGGTACCTATGCTGGCTAAGATTTATATTATACTTTCGAAATGTTTTCTACACTTTACACTTATAGAAATAATATAAAAGAAATTCTCTTGTATCAAGCATGTTTGACTATCATAAGGAGAAATCTCCTCCAATTCTGCGTTTGCATTGTGTGTGTGACGGGAGGCCTTATGGTAGTTCCATTTTCTAAAAACATTGTGAATTTACTTTAAAATTCTCTTGCTGTCTGTTTTAAAGATAAACTATTTTTGTTACTCATACCAGTCCCATGACTGATCCGGAGTTTATTGTTTCTTTCCTAAACTCTGGGTGCTCAAAATTTTTCCATACGGACAGTCTAGAGTTGGGTTTTTCAGATAGTCAGGTTTAGTAGATTATCTGAAGCTAGTTCAGTCTTTGAATGTGGACGAGACTTGCTTGTCTTAGTGTATCGTGATGTTGGTTCGAGCTGCTGTTGGAGTTCTTTCTTGAAGACTCTATTGGGGATTTTGTCCGCTGCTGGTGTTATCTATTTTTCTTTTCCGCTGCTATTTTATTGTATCAGATCTCTGATGTATATTGATATCTATTGTAGCATATGTTGTATCAGATATTGTATTAATGTTGTATATCAATGTATTATTCTTTTTCGTCTGCTGTGTTGTTTACTTAATTGTGTTATAAGCTCCGGCGACTCGGATTTGAACGGTCGAATCTGCGGCATTCGAGTACGATGTAAAGTAGGATGTTGATTTTCGAACGTGAAAAATCCTTATCGTCACAGATAGGTGGTCATCATGATGCTCTTGTCTCCACTCCCGATCAAATTGATTCTGCCTTCCTCAGCTACTACGTGGATTTACCTAGAAACTCAACTAACTTTGCTCCAGACCTCAACTTGATTGATGAAATTCCCCTCCTATTCCTCGGCAGTGACCATTCTTCAGTACTGGTAGTAAAAGTCACTAATGATGAAAGTAAACACTCTTTTTGCTATGAATGGAGAATCTAGTGGGGGCTCTAATGGTTTCAACGTGCACTTTTTCATTTCAAGCTCGAATATCATCCATCGTGATTTTTGTAAGGCCGTGCATAACTTTTTTGATAAATGCTCTCTACTCTCTAAAGTAAATTCAACAAACCTAGTGTAATCCCTAAAGCAACTGATGAAAGTTCAGTTTCATCATACAGACTTACCTCGTGCTGCAATGTGGTGTACAAGTGTATATCCAAAATTATTGCTACTAGACTTGTTCGAATTCTTCCTCATTTAATCCCCCAGAATCAGGTGGCATTCTTGCCTAATAGAAGTATATTGGATAACGTCCTTCTTGCTCAGGAGCTCCTGTGTGGATATGGTAGATCAAATGCCTCTCCGGCTGCTATGTTGAAGCTTGATCTTATAAAGGCCTATGATTCAATCCACTGGACGTCCATAGTCTGATTCATGGCCTTAATGGAATATCCAAAGCCTTTGGTGGGGTGGGTTTACGAAGGTATCTCAACACCAAGCTTCTCTTTTGTTCTGAATGCGCGATCTATTGGTTATTTTGATAGTAAGAAAGGGATTTGACAAGGTGATCCCTTTTCCTCCTATTTACATATACTGGTATTTATATATACTGGTGATGGAGGTCCTAATTAGATTCTTCAATCTCAAGTACAGTGCAAGCATGATTAGCTATCACCCGAAGTGTAAGTATCATAATGTAACTACTATGATGTTCGCTGATGACATCATGATTTTCACAAAACCATAGCTTACATCAATTCAGTGTGTTTTATCCACTTTGACCTCCTTCTATCTAATGGATGGTTTAGAACTGAACCATTCTAAATCCAGTATTACTTTCTCTGGCACCAATACACATCTAACCTCATCAATATTGCAAGCTTCTGGCCTTCAGCAGATGGACAATAACATGTCTTATCTAGGTCCCTCACTTATTTATTCTAGACTGACATTGTCTGACTGCTTTCCTCTTTACTCCAGAATTGTATCTTCCATGGATAGGTGGGAAAATCGTTTTTTATCACAGGCTGGTAGACTTATCCTTATGAAATCAGTAAGATTTTCCATAGTGGTATTGGTTTAAAGCATTTATCTTGTAAACTAAGCTTCTAAAAATGATTAGAAGTACTATGCTAAGGTTCTTTTGGTGTTGATCTATTCATAAAAGGAAGCCCATGCCTTGCTCTTTCAATAAGATTGAAAAAATCTAGAAACAAAGAAGGGTTAGGAGTTATCAATATTGTGAATTGGAATGTGGCAGCATTTAGTACACACTTCAATTCTGTCCTTTCTAGGCATGGTAGTGCTAGGGTGAACTGGGTTTGGTCCCATAGATTAGGCTATAGGAATTTTTGGTGTATGAAAGTTCCACAATGTTGTAGTTGGACTTGGAGAAAGTTGCTGGGGTTGCGCACTACCTTCCTACTTATGGTAGTCTTCAAACTGGCTGCTACATCTGACGTTAAGTTCTGCAATGATCCCTGGGTTACCCATGGTGTGATTGTTTCCAGGCTATTGAATCATTAACAAGTTTTACAAACTGGAATCCCTTTTTCAACTAAGGCAAATGATTTCATTTCTCATGGCTTCCTTCAACTTCCATATTCCTCAAACCAGATAATAAGATCTATTTGGACTCAAATACAAGGAGCTAGCTTTCTAGCAATAGAGGCTGATCATGTTTTGTGGATGACTAAGCCTCATACCGTCTCTCATGTTTACAGGCTACTCTCCGCAAATGATAGTTTACCAAATTATAGGTGAAGGAACATAATTTGGTCTGTAGATTCAATGCCTAGAGAAAACATGATGCTATGGAAGGTAGTTCATAATGTCATGATGACAAGAACCATAATGTTGAGTATGGGGCTTAATCATGGTGACATGTGTTTTTTCTATTCAAACAACCCTGAAAATACTCACCACATACTCTTTCGCTGCAATGTAAACCTGCCTCTTTTTAGAAGAATGATGATGGTTTCTAGAAGCATTATGTTGTCTACCCAATCAGCAATTGACTTGAACTTGATCTACAAATCTTCTAGGTGGAGAACAATGAAAGCAAGAATGTTGACCATTTGCCTAAAGGAATACTTGACTATTGTGTGGCCCGAACGTAACCAGATATGCTTTGAAAAGAAGAGGAGGGATGGTGAAGTTATAAGGAAGTGTCTAATGCATGAAATACTTGAAGCACTGAAGAGGCTGTCTATGTTTCCTTCTGCTTCGAGTTCTGCTTGGAGTTATATTTTGTTTACTTCGGTTTTTTAGCGTTTTCCTCTTTTGTTTGCATTGTCCTCCTTGCGTGCTCTTTTGTCTTTCTCTTTTGATTCCTAGTGTGTTTTAAAGCTTGAAGTTTGTTTTAAGCTTCTTTATTTTATTGTTTTTTGCAATAAAATCAGGTAGGAGCCCTATTAACCTCGCTAGCCTTTGCTTAAAAAAGTCTTAGAAAATTAACAGTGATGTTTAAGGAAAGTTAATTAAGAATTTAATAATTATTTATTAATTAATTAGTTTTTATAATTAATAGTTAATTAAATATTAAACAAGGTTATTGATTTTAATAACTGAAGATTAGTTATCAATTAGTTATCTTTCAAAAGTAAGATTAATTTTTAATTGATTATGTGTTAAGTATATGATTTAATTTTAATTAATTATTAATCAAATATGAGGTCAATTATTTAATTAGTCAAATGTTTAACTATTTTTAACGATACATTATCTAAGGTTTTAATTTAAAATAATTATTTGTTAAAGGTTTGATTTATTGCTTAAGTTTTTAATTAAAGATTAATTAATTAATTGAGATTAATTAATAGTTAATTATTAACAAAGTTTTAAATTATTATTTAATAATTAATAAAGGATTAAATATGGGTTTAATTTATAAATAATTATTTAATAAAGGTTTAATTATTTATTAATTTATAATTAAAATAAATCAAACTTAATAAAGATCGATTATAATTTAATAAAGAGTTTAACATATAGTTGAACATTTTAAATGGGAGTTTTAAGATTTTAAATCCATTGTTTCGAGAATCAAATTGTTTTAAAGGTACTTTCAAAGATGATTTTAAACACAAGGGATTCAAAAGTCGATAACATTAAGTAGACAAACAATTATAAATGAGTTATGCAAATGGTTTGATTGTGTAGACATGTGTTACCAGAATAAATCTCCGTTTTGCTTTAATTTGACTGTTAGGATATCTAATAGTAGAACAAATCTTTGTTCTGTTATAATGTGTAACGACCCGTTAAATTCAATGATATTAAATGAGTCAATTTGATATGTTTTCTAATCTAATTTAAATTGAAATAGAAGTTTTAGGATTTTTAATGGAGTAAATGTAGGGGTTAGCTAGTAACTGTAATTAAAGGTAAATAATTTAAAATGTTTATATGACATAGATTGAAATAACGAAAATTTGTGTTTGTGGTTATAAGTCATAATTAGTTGATTAAAATGGTATTAATGAAATAATAACTGAATTGAATTGCAAATATATAAACATTAGAAAATTTTATTTGGTGGATTAAATTTGTTAAAGTTCATAAGTTTTGTAATTAATTTAGTAGAAACTTTAAATTATAAACGAAGATTGAAATAAACGCTAAATTTAATTATGTAAATGGTGACTTAAGACCTAGTTATAGGAATTGGAATATAATCCAATTTGAATTAAGTAGAAGAAGGATTTGATTAATGTGTAAGTTATTGTTCAAGGTATTGAATAAAAATTGGAAACCCAATTATAATTAATGATAATAACGTTAGTATTAGTTAATAAATATATTTCAATGCAGTACCCAAATGAATGGAATAAAATGAATATATATTGAATAGAAATGAAATGTAAGGTAAATGACGATTGTGTAAAATCAGTACAAGTTGGAAATGCATAAACCTTAATAAACATTCCAATTTAATAAATTTATGCAAATGTGGGACTTAGTGATAAGCGTGTAATTATGGGTATGATAACAATTAGTATAAAATTCCTATTTCAGTGGCATGTGGAAATGGGTGATTTAGTTTGGGATTTTATTAAATTTTGATGGAATTATTTAAGGTTTACAATAACAGAAGTTTAGGAGTAAAGTGAGATAATTGAAAATTTTAATCATTCATATAAGTCATTTGTTTATTAATATGAGTTAGCTAATAAAATTTAATTTGGGCAATACCTATATATTGGAAACACATTTGTAAAGTGTAATTAATTGAATTTGGTGAATTGGGAATGAATCCAAGGTTATAGGAATTGATGTAATACTACGCAAATAAAAGGTAACTGCATAAAATCAATGTTTCGTAATAAATTGTAATTGATAATTAAGTAGGAATGGGTTTGAATTTGACAAAAAGGAAAATTTATTATTTGCTTACCCATCTATTCAATCTATTAAATTTGATCAGATCCATTTGCAATTAAACGAATTTATTTACAAGTTAGTATGTATTTAGCTGATAACTATAAACCAATTAGGGCAATCGGATATATATATTACCAGTTAAGTTATATAAGATAATGGTTGACTTAATTAAGGGAGTTTATGTAATAATTTCATTTATTTTGTAAGTGGAAATAAAACGTTAATGATAACAAGTATTCAAAATTTACCATCTATTTAGTATATTAAGTATAATTGATAATCAACTGCAGCAAGTAATAAATAATAAATACGTAACGTTAAATGAAGTAATATTTGAAATTTAATATTTAGAAACTATGTAAATATAAGTGCAGATGAAATTGGGGATATTTACATATTGAAATATGAATCCAATGATAAATCAATCTAATTGACAATAAATAATGGAAAGTAAATTTAATTAAATTTTGGAAATTTAATATATACATATATATATATTTTGGTGAAATTAATGAAATTTGAGGATTTCTAAATTTAATTCGACAAGTTAAATTTTGTTTAAATTAGTATAGGTGATTGAAAATTTTATAATAATAAGAATCATCAATTATCAAAGAGAAATGGGAAATTTGATTTAATTGACTAAATTTTGATTTATTTAATGAATATAAAAATAGCCATTTTGGCCACGGACTCGGATTTCGACGAAACTAGTTTCATCAGATCCGTATCGGTGAATTATTATAGGGTTTCAAGTTTCGTATCGATCGGACCTGTCGTTTGATCGTACGGACGCGAAACGCCTTGAAAATCAATTTTATTAAAATCAATTTGAAATCAATTTGGAAATCTTGTTTTCAGCATAACTTCTTCATACGATCAAATTTGGACGTGAAACTTTTTCCATCGCGTTTAAAATATTTTAAAATACCTATCTGGATATATGGGTTTGACAAATTTCGTTCCGGGGTCAGAACGGGCTTTTTGGGCCTTAGTTTGTTTCGTACGTTCATCTATCTAGTCTATCTACTCTAACCCAATCCTACCTATATATATACAGTTATAAACCCTAGCTCCATCCTATTGTCATTTGCTCTATATTCATTTCTTCATCTTCTTCTCCTCCTCAAATGGTTGCAAAACCTAGATCTACTTCAATCCAAATTTCAATGAAAATTCAAACTCTCAAGAAAAATTCCACAAAAATATATGTTAATGTTCTCGAAACACGTAATCTCATGGTGTAATTCGTTTTTCGAATGGAGTCATCGTTTGCTCAGAATAAATTCAAACAGTTCGTGGCCATTCATCAGCGCCGTAACAAACTTCGTCGGATCGAGAAAACATTTCTGGGTATTGGAGAGGGGACTAAGGGGAGTCGATCCATGTAGTTTGTTTCGAGAATCAACGGTTGGATGTGGAGCAATTTTTGATTAGTGTTTCGTTTTTCATAGGCGGCTGTGGCGTTTTGGGGCCTGAGGCGTGGCCGATGGGGTCGCGAGGTAGTGGATGGGAGGCGGCTCGTGGTGGGTGGTCTCAGGCGATTAGAGGACGGGCCGTGGACGCGTCGTACGGTTGCGTTTTGGCAATAGAGTGTGGGTTCGTTGGCAAACAGGGAAGTGCGGTTCTTGCTGTAGCGTGCGAACGAGAGGAGTGGGGAGTCCACCTTGCTGACGTGGCAGTGAAGTTTGTTTTCTTTTTTCTTTTTGTTTTAATTTCAGTTTCAAATCGTTTAACGAGGATAACTTTCTCATACGAAGTCGTTTTCACACGAAATTTCTTTTGTTAGGATCGTAATTTAATTCCGGACTTGATGACGCTGGTTTGGACGAATTCCGAGACGGGCGAATTTTTGGGTTTAAATCGAATTTAAATTCGATTTAAATTCAAAAGGTGAGTGTTTTAACCCACTCACAACTACTAGAAGCTTTTATGTTTGTTAAATTAATTTTAGAAATGAATAGAAATTTATTTAGGAGTATTTGGCATGTTTATTTCACTCATATTTGTTGAATTGCATTTATTAAATTTAATTGTTAATTTAATTTATTTATTGCGTATTAATTGATAGTTAGAATTTATTTGTTTGCCTATAAACTGCTAGTTAACAGTTATATAGATTATTACTGAATATAAACTGTTAGATTAATAGTTGTTAAATTTAATCTGAATAAAATTGCCAGTTATTACCTGTTATATATTATCAAATATAAATTGTTATTGATTGATATTACTTGATGATTGTGATTGGATGATGGGTGATATTGATGGATGTTTTATTGTATTTCATAAAATTGCAAATTTTCATGCATATTTCCTTTCATTCGGGATTGTGGTTTGAAATGATATACAACCGCAAAATTTTATATCTTTTAAATTGCGGATTGAAATGATAAATATCCGTATCACTTGACCATAGGATAGAAAATTTTATACAGGCACCGCGGTCTATATATAACTATTTAAATGTGATTTCTATGGTTTGGATGGAATACGGTTTATAATAATCTTAAATTTTATATTGTATAAATATTATTCTTCCATATATATACACATGAAGTTGAAAATTTTGAAATTAAAAGGTGTATAAAAATCTTTATTTAAAAATGGAAGAAAATTAAGAAAATGGAGTTTAATAATTTATATCATATGTTTAAATGTTAAGTTTGGAAATTTTAAGATATGATATTTATAATTGGATTTTTCTCAAAATAAATTGAAATGAATATTCTAGTATAATTTGAATTGGGAAAAATATATATTTTATTACTAGAAATTGAAGTCTTATTATTTATGGATTTTATATGAATATTCAAGACTAATTAATAGAACAATTGATTTGTTGAAAGCATAAAATCCAACTTTAGTTTGAAATATTGATACTCAAAATGGATATACGTATATATAAATAAGTTGAAGTGGTTTTGGAACTTGAGAGAGATAATATAAATTTTGGTTTAGACTTTAATAAAGAAATGTATTTGTAAAGCCATGAGAACTATTTTCTTTACAAAGTAACATTTAAGTTAAACCATTTAATTCATATACCGTTGAATGTCCAAACCATTCAAGTTTTAGAAGTTATGGTTTTAAATTATGATTTTCAAAATATTATGCTTTGAAAATATTTGATTTTCAGACGTTATGAAGTTAAAGCATTTTGATTTTGGAAAAGAATTATATTTGGGATAAGTGATAAAATATGGTTTTGGGTTTTGAAATGATATCGTATTCATGGTTATGAAATGGAATGTTTATTCTGATTTTTAAAGTATAACCTATTTTTAAATGACCGCGGTGTTATAATAACGATGGGTTGGCAAAGAGACCGGGATCGGATATGTACATACTCTCTGTCGATACCGAAAACCACTTTGACTAACCGTGTACGCGGTGGAGATTCCAGAATGAAGTAGGTGGTGGCGACGTTTCCTGTAAGGTAAATACGTGGACCCGACTCCCGTGAGTTGGCATAAGGTGGCTAAAACAGGAGCGATTCTCAGGCCAATGAGGTCATTCCTCTGATCGGACCCTCCTCTTCGATATTATACTTTGACTTGGATTGATTCAGTGGCCACTTCTATATTTTGATTTTGGAGAGTTAGTCCGAGGTGGGCGATAACTGCGGCTACGCGTTTCCACCAGCCTGGATAGCAATTGGTATATCTACCCTGGCATTGCCTAGTTGTGCCGTGTCACCTACCATACCGAGCCTTTACTACGAGTTTCTATTTGTGTCGTACCTATGGAGTATCCTCTGGTAGCTTCCCGATCAGGAGGTATTACAGTACTGTATAGACTATTGGCATTATTTGTGTTAAGGGCTATATGGGTAACCCCTTAACGCTATTAAAAAGTAAGTTTATTTTATAAATAGACACTATTATAATAGCGCAATATACTACATAGTAAATAGTTTAACGGATCCTTAGGAGATGTAAATCCCGAACATCTCTTGAGTTACTGTACTCATATTTATTTCTGTTAATTTAACTCACATAAGATCTTTTAGTCTGACTCGAGTGTTTTTGTCTTTTCAAATTCGCTCGGATCAGTCCGAGCGTTTCAGGATCGAAGACTTTAGCTTTGAAGGACGAAGACGAAGGAGTCGTATTATTATTATCTATAGTATTGCACCACACTCATACTGTTTCGCTGCATTGATTGTATTGGTATGTGTAACTCTGATATTTATTGTATAAAGCAAATCAAGTGTTTGTAAACTGTTTTGAACTGTATATTTACTATTATATTTTATCCTTCCGCTGTGAGATTCTGTTTTGTTTTATTTCTTCTCTGTTTTTCTTATTTACCCCATAACAATCCACCCTTGCGTATGCTTTGAATTGGCACGTGTGTCGGTTTAAAGTGTGCGAAAAGGCGGGATGTTACAGTTGGTATCAGAGCTTTGGTTTAGCGATAAACCTTGGCTTTGTGGGGTTTGACTCTTTGTTAATAGGGTAGTAATACCCTATGGGAGTCACTGAGCGTATATATATATATGAGAGAGCGTACTCGTTAGTGTTATAAAAGATTTTGATATTGTGTTAATCTGTTCCGCTTTGTATTTATAAATTCTGGTTGATGCATGGGACGCTATGTCATCAATAGGAATTTCTAAACACTTAATAGGACAGACCGACATAATATTTGTTTTTAATATAGGTGAATGAAATAATTTTGCCTATTATATTTTCTATATATAAAAATATTTTTATAAAGATATATATATATTTGGTTGCTATAGATTGGGTGTTAGGAAATAAAAATATTTATAATAAATTAAAGCTAAGTTGAAATTTTAATAAATCAAATTGGAGATTTTAGAACTTAAGTCCGGGATTTTAGAAATCTACTTTCAAAGGATTTATGAAATATAATAATTTGGTTTATAAGTATTTTCTTATATAAATATTTAGTATAATTCGGAATAATTATTTTAAAGAAGATTTTGGAGAATATAAGTTTTGTACTTTCCTCTCTGTCGCTGGAAAATAATTTCGGTGATGGCGGCCGCATCATCGACTTTCATTTTCGAGTTTCGAAGGGAAAGGCCACTGTAGTAAATTCTACTGCAGATTTGTTTTGAAATTATTTAAAATTTTAATTGTTTAAAGGTAATTAGAGATATAAAAGTTGTAAGAAATTAATTATCTATTATTTTAAAGAAATTTTGGAATTTGACCCGGTATTAATTCTTGAATTTCCATTAATTAGTTGTAAAAATTTAGGTTAGTGAAATAAAAGAAGTAATCAATGAATTAAAAGAGTTGAGATTAAACTTGCATAAGTTCTTTTGCTTTTCTCTAACATAAATAACTTACCAAGTATAAAAAGTTGAAATATAAATTAAGAGTGGAATAGAATATTATGCAAGTAGAATTTTGAAAAAAATGAAGTATTCAATAAATTACTGTTATAAATAAGAATTTAATGGTATTAACTTAAGTGATGATTGGAATTTTACTAAAATTAAAGGTTGTATTATTAATAGGCGATTTTAACCTTAAGAAAGTAAAAATGGAATTCCTTAATTTATAAAGTTTGATTGTAGGGTTATTAACTTAAGTATGTTTTAAATTTCCCTGTTCTAATATAATGGAAAGTAGGAATAATAAATAAATGACTGTAAACCCTAAGTAATAAATTAATAAAATTCCTTTATTTATAAGAATGAAGGTTATAAGGTTAATAATTTAGGTGTAACTAAGAAAGTTACTGTAATTAAATATAATAGAAACGTAAACATTAAATAAAGGAATAAAATTAAGGGTAAGTTGAAATTGTAAGTTATAAAACAAATATATATTAATTAAAGGAATGGAGAAGAAACTTGTAAATTTTCACTTACATTCTTAAAACATACATAACTTACCATATAATAAAAGTTGCAATGTTATTAAGAAAATGAAAGGGAAATCTTACAAGTGAAGCTTGAGGTAATTAAGGTATTCAATAAATTTGCTGTTATTAATGAAAATTAATTGTATAAACTTAAGTTAAATTGGAAATTTTACTATATAAGAAAGGGTAAGTAGTATAAATAGATGATATAAACTTTAGTCTATAAATTGGAATACAAATATAATGAATTTTGTAATAAATGGAAAATGGAAAATGGAAAATTTTAAGAAATAAAGAAATCCCTCCATAAATGAAAGAAAGAAAATCAAACCACTGAAGCATGAAATAAATGTATAATAAGCTAATTTGGTTGTTGGTTTGAATTGTTATTGTTGATTTATGTTTGTTGGGTAAGGAATTTTGAAGTTGTTGAATGAATAAATAATCTATCTTTGTTCCATCTAAGACTGTTGAGTAAGGGATGCACTGGATAGTTAGTTTCATTTCATACAAATTTCAAATTTTGAACCCAAACAACTATTTGTTTGATGGATTAAATGGTTGCTTTGTTTTGTGTATGTATGCGGTTTGTAAAATTGATGAATGTTGTATTGATTGGTTGATTAATGATTTAATCCACTTAAATATTTCACTTTAATATAAATATTTAACCCTTTTAGATTTTATAAGTGAAATGCAGGCTATGGAAGCCACTGCTACTGCTCTGGTTCCATAATAATAAGCGTATTGCCCGACAGATAGGTACGTTTTCGGATTACGTTTAAAGCGCTATTTTATAATTTCCCGTGTTGGGATATAATATTTGGATAATATTTGTAATATATTTGTTATATTTTGATATTATATTTTCTCCCGAGCCTCACCGTACAAAGGAGACTCTGCCAAAAAATTTCGTAAATTTTGGACTTAGAAATTTTGTGAAAATGTTTTCCAACTTTAATAATTTAAGTATAAAGGCTATAATGACTATAATACGGGCATAACTCATTTAAGGTAATTAATTTAGTAAATTATTGACTATGAGTTAATATTTGAAATAGATGTACTGTTTTAATTCTTCCTTCTCCCTTCTTTTTCCTTTTCGGGGACGAAAAGTTTTGAGTGGGGGAGAGTGTAACGACCCGTTAAATTCAATGATATTAAATGAGTCAATTTGATATGTTTTCTAATCTAATTTAAATTGAAATAGAAGTCTTAGGATTTTTAATGGAATAAATGTAGAGGTTAGCTAGTAACTGTAATTAAAGGTAAATAATTTAAAATGTTTATATGACATAGATTGAAATAACGAAAATTTGTGTTTGTGGTTATAAGTCATAATTAGTTGATTAAAATGGTATTAATGAAATAATAACTGAATTGAATTGCAAATATATAAACATTAGAAAAATTTATTTGGTGGATTAAATTTGTTAAAGTTCATAAGTTTTGTAATTTAATTTAGTAGAAACTTTAAATTATAAACGAAGATTGAAATAAACGCTAAATTTAATTATGTAAATGGTGACTTAAGACCTAGTTATAGGAATTGGAATATAATCCAATTTGAATTAAGTAGAAGAAGGATTTGATTAATATGTAAGTTATTGTTCAAGGTATTGAATAAAAATTGAAAACCCAATTATAATTAATGATAATAACGTTAGTATTAGTTAATAAATATATTTCAATGCAGTACCCAAATGAATGGAATAAAATGAATATATATTGAATAGAAATGAAATGTAAGGTAAATGACGATTGTGTAAAATCAGTACAAGTTGGAAATGCATAAACCTTAATAAACATTCCAATTTAATAAATTTATGCAAATGTGGGACTTAGTGATAAGCGTGTAATTATGGGTATGATAACAATTAGTATAAAATTCCTATTTCAGTGGCATGTGGAAATGGGTGATTTAGTTTGGGATTTTATTAAATTTTGATGGAATTATTTAAGGTTTACAATAACAGAAGTTTAGGAGTAAAGTGAGATAATTGAAAATTTTAATCATTCATATAAGTCATTTGTTTATTAATATGAGTTAGCTAATAAAATTTAATTTGGGCAATACCTATATATTGGAAACACATTTGTAAAGTGTAATTAATTGAATTTGGTGAATTGGGAATGAATCCAAGGTTATAGGAATTGATGTAATACTACGCAAATAAAAGGTAACTGCATAAAATCAATGTTTCGTAATAAATTGTAATTGATAATTAAGTAGGAATGGGTTTGAATTTGACAAAAAGGAAAATTTATTATTTGCTTACCCATCTATTCAATCTATTAAATTTGATCAGATCCATTTGCAATTAAACGAATTTATTTACAAGTTAGTATGTATTTAGCTGATAACTATAAACCAATTAGGGCAATCGGATATATATATTACCAGTTAAGTTATATAAGATAATGGTTGACTTAATTAAGGGAGTTTATGTAATAATTTCATTTATTTTGTAAGTGGAAATAAAACGTTAATGATAACAAGTATTCAAAATTTACCATCTATTTAGTATATTAAGTATAATTGATAATCAACTGCAGCAAGTAATAAATAATAAATACGTAACGTTAAATGAAGTAATATTTGAAATTTAATATTTAGAAACTATGTAAATATAAGTGCAGATGAAATTGGGGATATTTACATATTGAAATATGAATCCAATGATAAATCAATCTAATTGACAATAAATAATGGAAAGTAAATTTAATTAAATTTTGGAAATTTAATATATATATATATATATATATATATTGGTGAAATTAATGAAATTTGAGGAATTCTAAATTTAATTCGACAAGTTAAATTTTGTTTAAATTAGTATAGGTGATTGAAAATTTTATAATAATAAGAATCATCAATTCTCAAAGAGAAATGGAAAATTGGATTTAATTGACTAAATTTTGATTTATTTAATGAATATAAAAATAGCCATTTTGGCCACGGACTCGGATTTCGACGAAACTAGTTTCATCGGATCCGTATCGGTGAATTATTATAGGGTTTCAAGTTTCGTATCGATCGGACCTGTCGTTTGATCGTACGGACGCGAAACGCCTTGAAAATCAATTTTATTAAAATCAATTTGAAATCAATTTGGAAATCTTGTTTTCAGCATAACTTCTTCATACGATCAAATTTGGATGTGAAACTTTTTCCATCGCGTTCAGAATATTTTAAAATACCTATCTGGATATATGGGTTTGACAAATTTCGTTCCGGGGTCAGAACGGGCTTTTTGGGCCTTAGTTTGTTTCGTACGTTCATCTATCTAGTCTATCTACTCTAACCCAATCCTACCTATATATATACAGTTATAAACCCTAGCTCCATCCTATTGTCATTTGCTGTATATTCATTTCTTCATCTCCTTCTCCTCCTCAAATGGTTGCAAAACCTAGATCTGCTTCAATCCAAATTTCAATGAAAATTCAAACTCTCAAGAAAAATTCCACAAAAATATATGTTAATGTTCTCGAAACACGTAATCTCATGGTGTAATTCGTTTTTCGAATGGAGTCATCGTTTGCTCAGAATAAATTCAAACAGTTCGTGGTCATTCATCAGCGCCGTAACAAACTTCGTCGGATCGAGAAAACATTTCTGGGTATTGGAGAGGGGACTGAGGGGAGTCGATCCATGTAGTTTGTTTCGAGAATCAACGGTTGGATGTGGAGCAATTTTTGATTAGGGTTTCGTTTTTCATAGGCGGCTGTGGCATTTTGGGGCCTGAGGCGTGGCCGATGGGGTCGCGAGGTAGTGGATGGGAGGCGGCTCGTGATGGGTGGTCTCAGGCGATTAGAGGACGGGCCGTGGACGCGCCGTACGGTTGCGTTTTGGCAATGGAGTGTGGGTTCGTTGGCAAACAGGGAAGTGCGGTTCTTGCTGTAGCGTGCGAACGAGAGGAGTGGGGAGTCCACCTTGCTGACGTGGCAGTGAAGTTTGTTTTCTTTTTTCTTTTTGTTTTAATTTCAGTTTCAAATCGTTTAACGAGGATAACTCTCATACGAAGTCGTTTTCACACGAAATTTCTTTTGTTAGGATCGTAATTTAATTCCGGACTTGATGACGCTGGTTTGGACGAATTCCGGGACGGGCAAATTTTTGGGTTTAAATCGAATTTAAATTCGATTTAAATTCAAAAGGTGAGTGTTTTAACCAACTCACAACTAGTAGAAGCTTTTATGTTTGTTAAATTAATTTTAGAAATGAATAGAAATTTATTTAGAAGTATTTGGCATGTTTATTTCACTCATATTTTTTGAATTGCATTTATTAAATTTAACTGTTAATTTAATTTATTTATTGCGTATTAATTGATAGTTAGAATTTATTTGTTTGCCTATAAACTGCTAGTTAACAGTTATATAGATTATTACTGAATATAAACTGTTAGATTAATAGTTGTTAAATTTAATCTGAATAAAATTGCCAGTTATTACCTGTTATATATTATCAAATATAAATTGTTATCGATTGATATTACTTGATGATTGTGATTGGATGATGGGTGATGTTGATGGATGTTTTATTGTATTTCATAAAATTGCAAATTTTCATGCATATTTCCTTTCATTCGGGATTGTGGTTTGAAATGATATACAATCGCAAAATTTTATATCTTTTAAATTGCGGATTGAAATGATAAATATCCGTATCACTTGACCATAGGATAGAAAATTTTATACAGGCACCGCGGTCTATATATAACTATTTAAATGTGATTTCTATGGTTTGGATGGAATACGGTTTATAATAATCTTAAATTTTATATTGTATAAATATTATTCTTCCATATATATACATATGAAGTTGAAAATTTTGAAATTAAAAGGTGTATAAAAATCTTTAGTTAAAAATGGAAGAAAAATAAGAAAATGGAGTTTAATAATTTATATCATATGTTTAAATGTTAAGTTTGGAAATTTTAAGATATGATATTTATAATTGGATTTTTCCCAAAATAAATTGAAATGAATATTCTAGTATAATTTGAATTGGGAAAAATATATTTTTTATTACTAGAAATTGAAGTCTTATTATTTATGGATTTTATATGAATATTCAAGACTAATTAATAGAACAATTGATTTGTTGAAAGCATAAAATCCAACTTTAGTTTGAAATATTGATACTCAAAATGGATATACGTATATATAAATAAGTTGAAGTGGTTTTGGAACTTGAGAGAGATAATATAAATTTTGGTTTAGACTTTAATAAAAAAATGTATTTGTAAAGCCATGAGAACTATTTTCTTTACAAAGTAACATTTAAGTTAAACCATTTAATTCATATACCGTTGAATGTCCAAACCATTCAAGTTTTAGAAGTTATAGTTTTAAATTATGATTTTCAAAATATTATGCTTTGAAAATATTTGATTTTCAGACGTTATGAAGTTAAAGCATTTTGATTTTGGAAAAGAATTATATTTGGGATAAGTGATAAAATATGGTTTTGGGTTTTGAAATGATATCGTATTCATGGTTATGAAATGGAATGTTTATTCTGATTTTTAAAGTATAACCTATTTTTAAATGACCGCGGTGTTATAATAACGATGGGTTGGCAAAGAGACCGGGATCGGATATGTACATACTCTCTGTCGATACCGAAAACCACTTTGACTAACCGTGTACGCGGTGGAGATTCCAGAATGAAGTAGGTGGTGGCGACGTTTCCTGTAAGGTAAATACGTGGACCCGACTCCCGTGAGTTGGCATAAGGTGGCTAAAACAGGAGCGATTCTCAGGCCAATGAGGTCATTCCTCTGATCGGACCCTCCTCTTCGATATTATACTTTGACTTGGATTGATTCAGTGGCCACTTCTATATTTTGATTTTGGAGAGTTAGTCCGAGGTGGGCGATAACTGCGGCTACGCGTTTCCACCAGCCTGGATAGCAATTGGTATATCTACCCTGGCATTGCCTAGTTGTGCCGTGTCACCTACCATACCGAGCCTTTACTACGAGTTTCTATTTGTGTCGTACCTATGGAGTATCCTCTGGTAGCTTCCCGATCAGGAGGTATTACAGTACTGTATAGACTATTGGCATTATTTGTGTTAAGGGCTATATGGGTAACCCCTTAACGCTATTAAAAAGTAAGTTTATTTTATAAATAGACACTATTATAATAGCGCAATATACTACATAGTAAATAGTTTAACGGATCCTTAGGAGATGTAAATCCCGAACATATCTTGAGTTAGTGTACTCATATTTATTTCTGTTAATTTAACTCACATAAGATCTTTTAGTCTGACTCGAGTGTTTTTGTCTTTTCAAATTCGCTCGGGTCAGTCCGAGCGTTTCAGGATCGAAGACTTTAGCTTTGAAGGACGAAGACGAAGGAGTCGTATTATTATTATCTATAGTATTGCACCACACTCATACTGTTCCGCTGCATTGATTGTATTGGTATGTGTAACTCTGATATTTATTGTATAAAGCAAATCAAGTGTTTGTAAACTGTTTTGAACTGTATATTTACTATTATATTTTATCCTTCCGCTGTGAGATTCTGTTTTGTTTTATTTCTTCTCTGTTTTTCTTATTTACCCCATAACAATCCACCCTTGCGTATGCTTTGAATTGGCACGTGTGTCGGTTTAAAGTGTGTGAAAAGGCGGGATGTTACATAATGTAATTGTTTATTGTGTGGACATATGTTTAGTAGAATAAATTCCTGTTTTACTATAAATAGTGAATTGTTTGGACATCTATTTAGTATGGCAAGTCACTATCCTGCTATTATGTTATTTGGACATGTATATGCTAGTTGAGTTATATTGATATATTATTGTCTGGTTTGAATATGAATTGCATTTATATATATGCTGACTTATGTAAATAGATCATTAAGGGACTTGAAATTGAAATTACTAGTAAATGGTAAATTAAATTAGTACTTGGGTTTACTAAGCTTTTTTGAAATTGTAAAATAAAATTTTGAATTAACTTCAATTCTTTAATAAATTTTGAGGTTAAGATTTATAAATGACTTTTCAAGTTATATAATTATTTTATAATGTATTTATAAATAATAATCTTTTTAAAAAAAAAGGAGTATTACTAAGTAAAGTGTTGCTGCTTTGATGAGTTCATGTTTGAGTTAGCAGATGCTTTGAACTTCCATGTATATACATATATACATATGTTTGTATATGTGTGTGAATGTTGGTGGTTGATGATTCCTTTGGATGTTAGAGTGACAACTTTGCCTTGTACGTGAGTCTAAGCTGTGTTGCTCATTTGTTCTTCCTGACTGCATGCCTTCATGTGTACCATGCACTTCGACTCTACACTTTTGTATTTCCTGTATATGAGCACACTTGACATGTCTTGTTGTATTCTCGACGGTTTGAATTTCCATGTATATACATACATATGTATTTATATATGTGTGAATGTTGGTGGTTGATCTGGTTTGTGCACTTTCATGTGCTTACGCCTTAACTTGTTTGTTCACTTTTATGTGCTTGTGCCTTCAGTTCATGTTGTAAATATGGGTTTTCCTCTCTATGTTTGTATTTATGAATTTCTTTACTTTGATTTTGAGATGGATGTGTTAGGGCCTGACTGTTGAACTTGCACATGTATCACTGCACTTACTCTTACAGTTGTACATGGTTTGCATCTCAGTGCATATTGCTCATCTGTGAACTGCTTACATGTATACTAAGTCTTGCATCCGGTTGTATGCTGTGTGTGTTCACTTTTGCTTGGCCATGTACATGTGTTTCTGGGTGATGTTTTGTTATGTTGTTATGTGCTTTCTTGTTATGCTATCTTGGTTCATCCATACATGATGTTGAGCTGCCTTTCTGCTTACCATGTATATATACATATGTGTATATTTGTATATTAGTAAGCCTAGTTATGTTGAAATGTGTAGCTAATTAATCCTCACATCTGGTTGTATGTTGTGTGTATGTTCACTTTTGCTTGGCCTTGTACATGTGTTGCACTTGAGATGAGTCGAGCCCGCTTTGGCTTGACCTTGTGCACACTTGCATTATGTTGAGCCTTTGAACTTGACCTTTGCATTTGTCCCTAAGAGATAATCGATGCTCGGCCTTGTGATATTCATAGTGACACATTGTGTATATCATAAGCTGTTCGTGCACACTTAATTTTTATCCCTAAAATATAAAAACAAACAACCCAAATAACTTAGGCAACATTAGACTACAATTATATTTTTATTTTTGTAATCACTTAACTTTTATCCCTAAAACATAAAAACAAACAACTCAAATAACTTAGGCAACATTATACCACAATTATATTTTTATTTTTGTAATTCCTGTTTTCTTCTTTTTCCATTTTACTGCACTATTTATTTGATAGGTATAGCGGATGACTGGACATGGGCTAGAGAAAGAAGATATCGAAAACAAATTTGAATGAGAGTAAAAATGTTGTATATGAGAGTGTGAAATAGTCTACATTGAAAGTTGTATTGTACTTGAAAAATGTAAATATAGTGGAAGCTAAATGCATACTATTTGAATTTAAATTGAAATAAAATATTTGTTTAAATAAAATTGTGATTCACATATTTCATTCTGCAAATATTTATTTTATTGTATGAACAACATATAAGTGTAATTGGTATTCATAATATTCAATATTTATATATTGTCTAATAGGAACTTCTAGAAATAATACTATAACATCGGACAACATATGGTTTTTTTTTTGTGTTAATGCATATCAGACGATGGGGTATATCTGTACTAAGGTGGCACTAGATTTAACAACAGATAGATATGCTTTCAGACAATGGAGCATACATATCGATTGATGCTTTTTTTGCACAGTGAATACACTAAATAAACCACGCGATTAATTAATTTATAGTCACTGTAGTTAATTAAATTAACTAATATTTGTGAAATATTAATTACTAATTTTATTTGTTTTGTTTAAATACCATTAAGTATATAATAAATCTCTTATATAAAAGTTATAAACATGCGCATCGACACGCGATGTCGGTAGAGTATTTAAAATTCGATTTAAATGGATAAATGTTGTGTTTTTTTGAAAAGTCAATACTGTGTTTTTAGATTAATCACATTACTTAATATTTGTGAAATACTAATTATTGAAAAAATTATTTGATGTATTTGAATACCATTATTATTAACAATTTGCTTATATAAAAATTATAAACGGGCATAGTGATATACGATGGTGACAAAACATTTAAATTAGATTAAATGGGATGCTAATTGGGTTTTGGAATTTTTTGAGGCCCAAACCTTATGTTATGTCCGACAAAAAACAATGAGGAGGGGAAAGTTTTTAATTTGAAATAAATGGGCAAAAAAATAATTAATGGAAGGTGACCCACACCTATCTTTAATGATATTGATATTTGCTTCTTTAGGAGATTTCATTCTGTCATTTTTCTCTCCTCCGTCCTCTCTATTCCAACCAAAAATTTCGATGACCACCAGGTATAGAATTCAAAAATTAAATACCAAACTAACAACAAGAAGTTCTTATCTCTTGATCCTGTAAGACTCCGAGACTGATTCGATGAAGTTTAAGAGCTTTTGGTTCATTGTTTCATAGTGTGATTTATAGGCAACATCCAAGGTGATTCTCAAATTTATTTACTTATATGTTCTATCATTCTTATGTTTGTTGCAAGATTCATAGGTGTTTAATTGATCGTCTTTTATATGTAAATCAAAACCATCTTCCACCTCAATTGAATATATGACTATTGTATTGTTTTAAATCCGATCTACATATGTTCTTCATCCTTATGAAATATATGTTCATCTCAAATTGATATGCTTAGTTTCTTTGTCACTTTTCCTAATTTTTTGTTATTCTATATATTATTTAGACCCGTTTGTTCTTATCATGAATTCACATACGCTTAACCTATGCAACTTCTTCTTTTTGATAACTTTATTGAAAATACATTAAAAGCTAATTTTATACTTTTATAAACTTTACATTCACAACGGCAAATGAATTGTATGTGTCAATTATTTATTGTTCCTTGGGAATTGATTTCTTATAAGAAGGAAATGTTTTTAGTCTAAACATTAAGAATGGACTTTTATGCAAATCTTAAGTCATTTATCTTCTTATTTAATTTATTGTTTTATGAAAAATCTTAAACTTTAGTTTCATTTCTAAACTAGAATTTTAAGCCACAGTTGCAAATTTTTGAATCCCGCTTATTTACATACACACACATACATCATATATTTCAATGTTCACAAATCCATATTGTTCTAAAGCTGAAATGTTAAATTATAATTTTATATACATGGAAATCTACATATGCTATTTCGGTTCAAATTTATATAATGGACATTTTTTAATAATGAAACATTTAATGTCAAACCTTTCTATAATTGAAATTAAATTCATTAAAGTTAATTTTGGTTTTCAATCGCATAAAAGGATCTAATATGATTATATATATATATATATATATATATATATATATATTTTCATATATTTCAATTCAGTTTTTTTAATTAAAAAGGAATATATAATGGGGAAATGGGTCTGTTACAGTGTCAATCTCAGCACCTATATATGGTCTCATCAACTATGTACACTTTTAATCTCTAGCATGTTCACTTTACAAAAACAAGCATATTTGATATACTTATAAACTAAACTTTAAATAAAATTATATAAACATATACACACACATACACACACATATACACATATGTATTTTCATACACACGTACATTAACACATACACACATGCACACTCACTCTCTCTTTCTCTCTCTCTTTTCAAACATATTAAATAAATTGGCGATTTTATTTAAGATATTTTCGATTGGATCTAAAATTATTTTCGATTGGATCTAAAATCCATTTAGGCTTCATAGACACACACACTCTCTCTCTCTTCTCAAGTTAATAGTCATTTCTCTTAGCTTTCCATTTGGTAATCATTCTTTTTTCTAACCAAAAGTTGAAACACTCTATCCTAGGCTACCATAAAGGCCTTTATTGCTTCCTTAATTCTATTGATTGCACTATTGGTTTTGCTTGCTACTTAGGCCTTACTCTTTCGCTTTTGTATTTTGGCAGCCACGTCCTGCCATATTCCTACTTACTTTCATTTTAGTGTACAGCTTTGGTCTTTGCACCTACATTTTCATATTTCAGTTTCTACTAAGGCATTACACCTACGTTGCTTTTGATTCTTAGCTACCACATCAGAGGTTATGTCATGTAGCGTTCCTTTGGTTGCCACATCATACCTTACACTATTGTTTTGTGTTTCGGATGCCATCTTAAGCCTTATTCCAACACTTTTATTTGAAGTTGCCACTTTAGGCCTTACACCAAAGCTTTCAGTTGTGATTGCCACATTAGTCCTTACACCAATGCTTACAGTTTTGGTCTCCACCCAGGCCTTACACCTACGCTTTCGTTCATGAGCGCCACTATGGAATTACTTCTTTGCCTTTGGTTCTTTACAACCATATCATGCCTTTCGCCATCTATCGAACATCGCCTGCCTATCTAGCCAGTCATACATTTGGCTTTTCCCTTAGCTATTAATTAAGCTCCATTACTACATTATCATAAATGTTTTAAGTACAAATTTCAACCATTCGAAGCTTTTGCACAAATTCCTTCCTTTGAAAGTCACTGTAACAACCCGCATATTTATCGGTTGTATATTTAAATATTTTATTTAAATATAACGTCGTTTGTCGGATTATAGTCCAAAAAGCTATTTTCTGCAAACGATCGAATTGGGACTCAAGACCACCTCCATTGAGTCCAAAATGGCGTTTGTGATCTTTTAAGTATAAACTTTGATAGGTTTGGAGTAAGTTGAATTTTTCTACTTTTTCTAGTTGGGTTTTGGGTTTGGGTTCAGCCCACTAGCTAACTTAATACCCTAACTCAGCCCTCTCCTCTCCATTCACTCATTCCCACTCCTCAAACTTAAGCAAACTGAAAATGGTGGAAGGGAAAGAGAAATAGAAATTGCAAGCCCTTATTTCTTCTTTGCAAACTTGATTCTTGCTCCAATATCAAAGAGAAGACATAGGTGAGCTCCTCTTCATCTTTTCTATCTTCTTCTCTCTTCAATCTCAGAAATTCCTAAACCTAAACTTAGGAAAATACTTGTTTTATTCTTAGATTGAAGCAAGTTGAGTAGAAGTGAAGATTTGTTGGTCTTCTCCTTGTAAATTGAACTTCTTCTTCTTTGTTTTTGGTTAAAGGTGAGTTTTGAACTCACATCTACTTCTCTTGATTTCATTGATGTTGGGTATGAATTCCTAACACTTGTTCATATGCACTTGCTTTTGGTTTGGATTGAATTGGAGAATATCCAAATTTTTAGTGTTTGGGTTCAATTCTTTAAAGATCCTAACTTTGATGTTTGAACATGTTTTTGATGGCGAATCGGAGAGCTAATGGAGCTGGGGTATCAATTGGCTAAGGCTCCTTAGGTCCATTGCTCGAACGGTTGCGTTTTGAAGAAATCTGCACTTCATTGAAAAAGGGCAGGAACTGCAGAAACTTGCAGTTCGACCGACCGAGCCCTATAGCCAGTCGACCGACCTGCTACCCCCGAACTTTTTTCTGCTTCTGGCCAGCCGACCGAGCCCTGTAGCCGGTCGACCGACCTGCTCCTATTTTTGCTGTTTTGCCTAATTAGGCTCATTTTGATTGGTTTTTCAAATTTTATCGATTCAAGTTGGTTCTTAGTGGTTGTTATTGCATCTTTGGCTTTGATAACTTATTTTAACTTCATTCACGAGTTTTTTTCAAAATAATCCCTTTAAATTGCATTAAAAGCTCGTTTCTCCAATTTATAAATTCTATTTAAAACACACACGGTGTCGCACTCCGAGCGAAGTGGGAGGAGAATCAAATGATTAGATAAAACGCGTGCAATGAACACGTGCGTTCATCTTCTCAGTTAATTCCCAATCTATTCGTTTGAACGTTTTGACATTTGTGTCTGGTTTACCGATGAGATGAGATAAACTTTGTACTGCTTTGAGTGTGAAATTAACCAACGGACAGTAAACCATTTAGTGCGAACAGGTGGTTATGGTACTCATGTTACCACTTTTCAGATTCCTTTATGGGAGTTTGTGACACATGTTGCCTTTGGGATAGTGTCTTCGGACTGTCTCCTTCTGGCTTGTTGCCTTTAATATCGCTTTTGGAGTTGGTCTTTTGCCCCGGCTCAAGAGATATTTTGGGTTGTTTGGTTACCTTTAGTATTGCTTTCGGAGTGGTTTTTCTTCACCACCGCTCGAGAGATATCGGAGTGGTTTCTTCACCATCGCTCGAGAGATATTGGAGTGGTTTCTTTACCACCGCTCATGAGATATTTGGGTTTGTTGCAATTAGGATTTTCTGATGTTTCATTGATATGTATATTCCCTAGGTATCTCCCTTCGGTGTTGGTCTTTTTGAGCCGCACGATATGTAACGATTGCCTTGTGGAACTTGCGTTACCTTCATTGGTATTTGTTAATTGCCTTTATGGCTTGTTTTGGGATATTCATATTCTTTGTTTTTCTGAATTGCCGATGATACGAGGCTTGTTATGATATGATTCATCTTTTGTTAGATGATTGTGTTATCCCTTTTAGAGATATTTGTTATACATTGTGACCTTACAGGTTATTGTTGTTCAGTATCTAACTGATTTGTTTAGCTAGACTGACCTGTGTATTTTATACTCGGATCAGACCGAGATGTTTCAGATTAGGTGCTTCTGCACTTAGCCTATTTTGCTTCCGCGTGGACTATTCAGTTTGTTCCTTTTTGTTAAAGCTTTTTGTGTAGTCCTCTTTGTTGTAACTCTGATATATGTATTCTTTTGGATTTGTCTGTTTATTGTGGTTTGCTATACCACTTGACATGTATTAGTTTGTATACTCGGTTATGTATCTATATATGTGTATATGATGATCTACTGTTCTGTGATGTATATTGCATTTGAGTTGTTATATTCTGTTCTGATAGATCCTCTAACCACCTATGGTTTTGTTTTAAGTATTCATTGGGTATGTCGACCTGCTTGGTATGTCTATTGTCGATGTATTCAATAGATAGTTAGAGCAAGGCTATAGATGGTCGCTCCTAACCAGTCTTATTCTCCGTGTTAGTTGACGGCATTACCCTGTAGTGTTCTTGGCTAGCATGGGTATAGAGGTGGGGCGTCACAGCCAATTAGTTTCGATTTCAACATCTTGGCAATCTAAGTTATCCCTCAACAGCCACTACTCTTGGTCTAGTCTGGGGAAGCCTATCTTAGTTGATTTTTAATTAGTACTATAAGGACTCCAACACTAGTTTTTCGAAATCACCCCCTCTACATATAGTTTCTCCTATATCCCGTTTCCCTTCGGTCTTTGGTTAACTTAGCCTCATACTTTGCTTTTCTTAGCTTGCTTAACTAAGTCATTGTACTTAAAAAAAAAATTTGTTTTACTCTCATTTCGGCTCTACTGCCTTCTACAATACGTCTCAGTACATTATAGGAACCGTCTTTTGCACATCTGATGCTAACTTTATACGTGTCAACACTTGTTCACTAGACTTAGTCATTTCTTATCCTAATATAGTACCTTCCCGACACGTTCATCATAAAAGTGGATCTGGTCTATTGACCAAGTATTAAATAGTATATTCATTTAGTTTCCCAACTAGCCCCTATATATTTTCCTTTCGTCGCCAAAAATTATCCCTTTGACCCAATGTATTCTCTTTCAGAAATCGCTTTTCTTCGCAGATTATCATAGAAAGTATTTACATATATTTTCTTTCATTAATTTCTCGAACTTTCTATTTCTAACCATTTTTATGATAAGTACTTAAACAATTTATATTAGTTTATTTACTTATGAGATAATTTTATAAATCTAAACCATCTCTAATAATATGTTTTCAACATAATATTAATTTTTGGGTCATTTAGATTACAAGAAGCATAAGAAATTTTCATCATTAATTTAGTAAGAGATTTATAAAGGAAAAGAAAGAATTAGAAAATATATTACTCGGTCAGATTTCTTAGTTGACTAGTGTTTTCCTTTTTCTCTTGCTTTGGCAGCTAACATTAAAATGAATCGAAGCTTTTGTTTTTATTTTAAGTTAGTAGATTGAACGAGAAGAGGGAAAGTGATTAACTTTTATTTCTATGAGTGGTTGGATTGTCAGCCTATTATTTATCTTCCTCATTTATTTTTTAGTTAAGTTTCATTAACTTATAATCATGAGAAGTAAATGTACACCCAAATATTTATCACGCCTCATTATTTAATTTCATAATTCAACCACTTAATCATTTATTTTCATAAGTAATTCATTAATTAATCACTTATTAATGTATAGGGTGTTATAATATGCATCGGATACAAGTTATGTAACCATTAGGCGATAGTAGGCTCTTTGATGTAGTGCAAAGAGCAGGGCCTAGTCTTCCAAGATCCCTATTGAACACATATCCATTTTAGGTCTAGAACTGGTAACCTTGTTGTCGGGGAATCTGATTGGTTGTCAAGGACCATTATGCCAGCCAGTTTGACATTGGGAAGAAGATCACTAGGAGGATTATCCCTTTTCATGATTAAGGCAACCTTTAGTGGAAGGTTTGGAAGACAACGAGGTCGGTTGGCTTGAAAAGGGATAGTAATGAAAGTGGATATGGACCACAGTGGTGGTCAAGAGATGCTTGAAACGTCTATAAGATTGGAATGAAAGTTGAGAATGGTCATGGTTAGGTAATTTTATATTTTACATTTACTTTGAATAAATTAGTTTACACCAAAATTAGTCACAAACGCCTAATAGAGCTTTAGTAGAGATTAAACGAAGAATAAAATTAAATCAGAGCAAAAAAAGGTAAATCAGACATAGATTTTTGTAATGGTTCGACCATTTGGGCCTACATCCACTTTATATTTTTATCGATCTTGCACTTGATATTGATTTATAGAATGTTTGAATCAACTAGGATCCAGCACTACAATAATAAAGAATAGTAATGGCAAAGCCTTTGCATCAGAAAAGAAGTTCTCTCTTATGGAGTATGATTGTTGTATTTATAGGAAAAGACGATTGAATATCTTACTGAAAATTTACAGTTAGAATCTCACGATGTAGACGAGGTCACCAAAAATGCTTCATAGCCCAACTCCCAATATTGAGCGACAAGGGCCTATCGGTTTATATGACCATTAAGGGTCATGCGATCGCTTATGTAGGCTCGTCTTGATGTTGGCTTCGTGTTTCTAAATTTGTTTGCATGGTCGCCAACATGTTTTTTGGAGATATCGATCGATTCCCATTGAATTGAACTGCTGGATTTGTACGATCTGATCCCTTTCCTAGAGAAGTAATATGATTTGATCCACTAATGGAAGGGATAGGTACCGATCCCTTACCTAGGGAATGCATAAATCGATACTTATAATATTTTTGAGAGTCAATCTCTTGGTCTCTCTTGACCATTGCTTTGTACCATTATTTGTGCTTGATCTCTAAACTCCATGATCATCCCTCTTTGCTACTCGTCTTGTCTACCATTGAGTCTAACTTTTTCAATTAACCTGGATATAGTCGGGTCAAAAATTGGATAACCTTTCCCCCGCTAAAGCATGTCTTGTTTCAAGCATGACGTGCTTTGAATCAAAATAGGTTAGAGTTGCCGAAAAGGATTCCATTCAGCAACCAGAATAGTCGTTATTCTTCATCGAGTTATCTTTTCAAAGAGTCATACCTCTCTTTGTTTGTTGATATGCTTAGTCAATATCTATCGGTATATAACCAGAATGTTATCCTTAGTCTTTGTCTGTGCTCGCTTCCATTGAGCATATCGATCAAGTTAGTAGGCCTCGGTTATCTGAACTAATTTCTATTCTAAAAATTCCAAGTCGAAATTTAATTTTCATCGATTCAGGAAATCGAACATCGAGTGCACACACATGCTCATTCAAGTATTCATTGTTATTACTGGCTCACAAGCACGTTGACATGTCGATAGGTCGTTTCCAAGTTCTGTTAAATCGCGTTTAGAATTTTCAATTTTTTTGCATCAATACTCGGTACTGGTATTTATAGGGATCGATATTGGTACTATACTTTAGTGAATTTATTAGGTCCGTGCATTTTGGGACTTGTGTATATGTAAATAGCCCATTATTTCCACCCCTTGTCTTCATTTTTTATTTACTCACCGATCCCCTATTTCACATTCAGTCATTACCGATCCCTCTTCTCTCCTACTCTCTTTTTTTAATTTCATATTCCTTCATCGATCTTGTCTATTTCATTTGTTAATGAACCTTACCTACCAGCATCAGCCATTGAAGTTCAAGTTTAAGAAATTCAAATCAAATTACCTAAATCGAATGTCAATCCACTCATTCCTTCTTCCTGGCACTAGAGCCTCCTTCCAAACTGCTCCATTCGATCAATTTGTCACCAATATGAATACCCTTGCACCAGATTGCTTCCACACTAGGCTGACATCAACATTTCAAAGAGCTTGAAAACTCATCTAATCTCCTAATTGTGTTTTCACATGGAGGTAAATGCTTGGATCTGGATAGTTGTGGAGATGAGTTTGGGTTTGATTACGAGATGGCTGCTCACGTTGATTGTTGGTTAAGGTTCGATGGTGATGCTTCGGAGATGAATTGAGGCTTAGATTGGTTGTCGGTATGTTAGTAGTTGTGAAGGTGAGGATCGGTGTGGATACGATAAAGATGGAGATAGAGTTGTAGGTAAAAGCGAGATCGGCTATTGGCTGAAGTAGAGGGTTTGGTGCAGTTGAGTGGTAATCGATGTTGGGATCGACATTGTTGTGGAGGAGATAAAGTAGATTAATAAGGATGTATGGATCAGTGTTTGTTATCATGAAGGGATCATTTAAAGGCGAAGAGGAGGGACCGTTTATGGAATATAGAAGAGCCAGAGGCGGTTAATGCTAGGTGCAGGCTTATTGGAGATTCGAGGTTGGCGGTAGGTGAGGGATTAGTAATTATTTTGGTTTGAAAAATCAAAATGCATAAGGGAAAGTTAACCATTGTTGGTATACCGGTCCTCAGCCACTGTTGCTTGTACGTGGAGAAGACAGTGTGTACGGTACCCATATGTCTCTTTTAAATCCCATGTACGTATAGATTTTGTGATTCTTGCCTTACGAACCTGTACATGTGGACCTATTTGTAATTGCATTTGAATGCATACATTTGTATTGATCATGAACTTGAACTCGGATTTGGATGTCTTTGCTTGTTCATTTGGACTTGAATTTAGATGTGTGCATATGCCCTGAATGTTGATGACATGCTCTTATGTGCTGACAACCGATCCTTGAACTTGAACGTAACTTTTACGTGTAACCATCGACGTGAAATCCAGTTGGGACAGTCAGCAAAGACTATCAATCCGATCGAACTCTCAAATTTCATCATAACTATCATATAATATTGAACTGTATAA
This sequence comes from Allium cepa, assembly GCA_030765085.1. NCBI lineage: Eukaryota > Viridiplantae > Streptophyta > Magnoliopsida > Asparagales > Amaryllidaceae > Allium > Allium cepa. The sequence goes on along the minus strand of CM060940.1, from coordinate 402,713,394 downwards.
CACTATTGAATTTGATATTTATGTGTTTCAGACGCTTTGAGCGATTATCTGCAATGTCAAAGGTCATAAGTATAGGCATGTCGAATCAAATACTGAGTATAATTCAGCCTTATGTTGTGTGCAACTGCATAGCTAGCTTTTGCTTTGAGTTTGAATTTGGTTGTGTATTCGAGTAACGCGCTTTCCATTCAATGTACTCATGATCTATTGCTTATCGTTCGGGTTGGAATGTTAGTCACCCATGAGTCGTGGCATATATTTGATGATTCATCTCTAGGAATTCTTTCGGTCATTGCCTTGAGTCATTGTAAACACTAGGCATGAGTCACGATATTGAGCTATCGTAGCCAGTTCTTGGATGATCACACTTCCGCCCCTAGTCTCGAGTTGATAGATGTGCTACATTGATGATCAACTCTCGTCTTAGTTGTGTTTATACTCCTGCCTAAGCTCCCAAGACTCGGAGTTGATTGATGAACAGTCAGGTCACATTCATCTTGATTCTCGCTTGTGTCCACAAGTCAGGGGCAAATGTCAACAAGCGGACGGGCGAGTCGCATTTGCTTATGTTTTATACTCTTTCTGTCAAATCTGAGGTCAAAGTTAGTTGATGGAAGACTAAGTCATTCCTATTCTGAATTATATTCAAGTTGTTTCCTTCTCATAGGAAGAATCCGATGCTCCATCGGGTTTCGAGCAGTAGTCGAATATCGAAGAATCAATCACGTCCACTTTTGGTGTAGATGTCGCCATACTCTAGGAAGGAACTGGAGAATGGTTGGTCAGGTCACATCCATTTTGTGATTCATGCTTCCCCAGTTGAATTAAAGAAAACAACGGAGTGATAGATGGTCTGATCACATCTATTTGTAGTTGGTGTGGATCATACATTGCTCGTTGATCCGGCAGCACGATATAGAAGGTTTGGATCGATATTGTCCATTAATCATATGGAACGATATAATCGGTTGCCTATAACTTCGGACGTCGTTCCGATTGATCTTGTACTAAGGCCTCCTTGTGGTAGTCGCCTTAAGTCATAAGGAATACCAATTCGAAATTATAGTGAGCCATAGTATTAAGCTTTTAGTAGCTTATACTCCTACTATAGTCTAGGGTTAGCGGAGTTAGTTCATGGATGGTTGAGTCACATCCTTTTGAGTATACTCCTCCTGTCGGGTTCAGGTCGGAGTTAATGAATGGATGGCCAAGTCACATCCATTCATTGTTTATACTCCAATTCTCTCTCTAGGGAACATAGTTTGTCAATGGGTGGTCAGTCCTACCCATTTGGTATTTATACTCTAGCTCACATTCTAAGAACTAGAGTAATGAATGGATGATTGAACCACGTCCATTTTTTATATAGGCTCCCTCGTTTAAATCCAGAATGAGAGTCGGTGAGTAGACGTTCAAATCGCGTGCACTCGGTGAGTTTATACTTCATATGTCAGGTCAAAGATTGGAGTTAGCGAATGAACGATCGAATCCTGTTCATTCGCGGTTGTACGGGCGGTCACAACAATTCAATATCAAACAGTCAGTCACGTCCATTTTGAGAATCTAGCTCTTCCTGTCAAGTCCAAGAAGAAATTTAGTGATCTATGGTTGAAGCACATCCACATGAATTTATGCTATGGGTCATGTACCAAGGACAAGAGTTGACCCACGAACGGTCGTGTCACGTCCGGTTTGTACCGGATGGTCGAGTCACATCCAATTTTATTGCTTATACTCTAGCCTGTACTTGGGGAATATAGTTTGTTGATGAGCAGTCGAACCACATCCATTTGGAATTTATATTCTAGTCCTTACTGGGGGACCAGAGTTAATCGATGGCCAATCGAACCGTGTCCATGTTTTATTTATACTCTTATCCGTGCTGGGGGGATATAGCTGGTAATGGACGATCAAACCGCCTCCCATTTTTGATTTGGATTTTGGGCTTGCCTATGTTCGGGTATAGCTTGAATAGTTTGCCATACTTCAGGTGCAAGCAAGCCCGTAGATGGATGGATCACATCCTCCTTGGATTGGATGGATGAATCATGACTAGTTTAAGCTTGGGCTCTCAAACTGCCCCCGCATCTAGGGTAGGAGTCGATGCATGAATGGTTGTATCGTGTCCACTTTCATTTGGATCCTGTTTCTGCCGAGCCATAGGGGTAAGATGAGTGTTTTGCGAACTTCGAGCTTGAGCTAGGGAGCGAACGGTCGGACCGCATCGACTTTAAGTTGTGTCTTTGCCCCTAATTCAGGGGCAATAGTTGAAGAGTGGACAGTCAAGTCATGTCCATTTTGAATTGCTCTTTTAGTCGGATCATGGTCAGGGTTAGTGAATGATCGGTCATGTTATATTCATTTGGCGCTGGACAGCCGGTCACATCCATTTTGATTTATATCCTCCCGTTGGATCAAGGGATAGAGTTAGCTCAAAAGTGGTTAAGTTATGCTCATCTAATTTTATGCCCCTTCCGAGGATTGAAGGAGGGTGCTGGAAAATGAATAGTTAGGTCACACACCTTCGTGGTATATTTTCATATCCATCTCTAGGGATCGGAGTTATCAGATGGATGGTCGGGTCATATCCATCTCTTTTTTATACTCTTATCCATGCACCGGGGACTAGAGTCATTCGATGGTGGTCATTCACACCCATCTTTAGTTTATACTCTTATCGACTCTCTAGGCACTAGAGTTGTGGATGGTCAGTCCACATCCATCCTTTTGTGTTTATACTCCAGTCCGCACTCTGCGAATTAGATTTATACAATGGGTGGTTAGTCACACCTATTTTTATGGGTTTGTTTTCCTCTCATCAAATCAAGGAAGGAGTTGTTAAATGAATGATTGAGTCAGGTTCATTTGTGGAATGTAATTATGCTCCCTAATGCCGAGGACAGAAGTTGATGAGTAGATGTTTATTTATGTCCACTTGGTGATTGTAGCTCCTTATATCATGTCAAGGAAAAGAGTAAGCGATGGATGGCTGGATCACATCCATATTTGGGTTGGATAGTCAAGTCGCATCTAATTTTCTTAATACTCCTCTCAGCAAGTTTAAGGGAGAGAGTTGCTAGGTGGACAGTCTAGTCACCTCCACCTCAAGCTACATTCTTGCCCGATGTCGAGGGTAGTGGTTATGAGTAAACGGTCAGTCATTCTTACTTTAGGTTGAGCTCCTAAACTTTCCCATGTGTCCAGGGCAAAAGTCAATATGTGGACAGCCAAGTCATGCCCATTTCTAGTTTAGTCCTGGTCTCGTTGAGCTACGAGAGAGGCATAAGTATCTTGACAAACTTCAAGTACAAGTTAGGGGAGTGGATGGTCGCGTCACATCCACTCCAAGTCTTTCTTTGGTCTTCAAATCAAGTATAGAGGTTGATAAGTAGATGGTCAGTCCGATCCACTTTGTATTGAGAGTTTGACAATATCGGCCTCTGAGAAAGGCACAAATATTCTATCAGAATTGAAACATAGAATAGGAGGTGAGTGGTCGAGCCACACCCACTTTCCTTTTTGAGTTCTTTCCCCTAAGTCAAGGGTGTATGGTAGCTGATGAGCGGTCGATTCACGCTCATCTTAATGAAACTCCAAAGGTCTGACCATGATTTGTGGAGGTTGATAGGTGCCTACCTCTAGCTATCTGCATTGTTTGCATGTAATTTAATTCAGTTTGGTCGTAGTTCACACCGTAATTACATAAAGATAGAAGTACATGACCAAATGGCCATTTTATTCAAAAATAGAAACAACAAAGTCTATTTAATGAAGTAGTTTAATGAAAATCGAAATAAGTCGTATTGATAAGTGTGAAGCTATGCAATGTGCTTGCTATTCCATTTTGCTACAACCCTTCTCAGCTGGAAGGCGACCATTAACGGTCTAGCTGATATACGAAGTTCGTTATTGGTAAGGGTCGGACGTTCCTTACCTGCCATCCTAGTGGGTTTACACATACTATTGAAGATTTCCTTTTTGGATCAGCTCTTCGACCACATCTTAGAGTTGTCTGCAATAACTTGTGTTATGGCTGTATGTCTCATAACTTATGTAATATTTCTCGGATTTCATTTGGGTTTCAGTGGACTCTCTCAGGCTGGCTTCATGTATTGCTCCGAGTCGCAAATCTTTGGGTGGATGTTTTCGCTTGAATCATTTAATGGAGTGTATGCATCGAATTTTGGGATCCTAGGTCGTCTCCTAGAATTCGAGTCCTCATCTAGGCATTTCTTTTGTTTTGAAATCCTTCGGCCAATGGGCCTGCACTATTCTTTTTCCTAGTTAGCTTTGCCTCCTCCCTGCGTAAATTCTGGTTCGCCTTGTAGTTAAAACGATCCAAAGTGGTAGGATGCTTTCAAGCTAACCAGACACAAAAAATCCGTCTCGAGGTTGATTTCTCTTATCAACACCATTGGTATGGTATTCTTGCTAGGGTTGCTCACTTCAGTTATGGCAGCGTTGAACCTTTGCAAGAAGTCATTGAGCGGCTTCCTTGAGGCCTGAAACAGGTTTGATGTGACATCACATGCTTGGGGTGAGTCGCTTGTATTCAAAATTTCTTAATGAACTTTTGCACTAGTTGGTCGAACGAGGAGATGGACCTGGGTGGCAGTTGTGTAAACCACATGGTCCCTGCTCCTTCAAGAAATATGGAAAAGCATCTGCATTTAACCGCGTTTGTCGCTCTGGCAGAATCCATGTGCCATTCATATTCTCTGAGATGTAGTCCAAGGTTGGTTTTCCCTAAGCATGCCGATATGGTTGGCATGTTGAATTCACAAGGATACCCTGCACGCTGAATGGCTTTAGTAAAAGGATTATGGCTTCTGGACTCTCCTATTCATTATTGATTTGGCTTTGACTTTTTCTCATGATCCATAGTACCATGGCTGCCAAGTCAGGTATCTAGAAGCTAGTCAGTTAGGAGCAGTTTTCATCTAACCTAGAAGCTTTGCCGGATAATCTTTCTTGGTTTGTTCCATGTTTCCTAGGTACTGTGGCTTCTACGAGTACTGTTTGGGTAACAGTTCCTTGTTCATTCCTTGGTGATAGTCCAACAGCTGCCGTCGCTTAGTTCTCGATGCCCCTTGGAGAATAGAGAATATGCACTGTCCTCAAGTTGAGTTTCGAATCCAGAATGCGGGAGCTTCATATCATCACGATGGAGGAGGGTCGATCCCAAATTTTTTTCCTAAACTAAGATCTATATAGAGTGACAAGGTGGGCCCCATAAGGTTATATTTTAAATTAACAATCATTTAGAAGTCGTATGTTATAGTTATGGGAGAAAGAAGTTGGATCAGCATTAATGAATCGGTGGTAATTTACTTGGAGTCCGACTAAGAAATTTTTCTATTTGCTTGAAGTTAGGACATGGTTCACTTTGGGTCGTAGAAATTTGAAGTGCTGGGTTGGTGACAAATGGTGATTAGAGTCATTTGCATGTTTGCTTGGGGTTATGTGCCGAACCCTGGGTACAGTTCGATGATGAACGCTATTTGGAGTCAAATTGGAGTTTACTTGGAGAAAATCTTTGTTTTACCCAACTCTGACTTTGGGCTAAAAATTTTAGAGGTCACTTTGGGTTGACTTCGGGTCACTTGGTCAAAAACCTAGGCCTAACTTAGGGAAAGGGGAAGAAAAATAAACAAAGGGATCGATATCGATCCCTAAGTTTGCTTGGATAAAATCTCGATTTTACCCAGGTCTGACTTCGGGTCCGAACTTTCAAAGTATGCTTCAAGTTAAATGGGTGATTACTTCGAGTTTGACTTTGGGTCAACCGTGAAGTGAGTTTTTCGATGACCGTTTCGACAATTTTTGTAACACCCCGCATTTTTATATAATTGAATAAAATCAATTGAATTAACATAATTGCAAAACAGAATATAAATGTCAAATATATGCATTTAAAAATAAGAGGTTACATAGATTTATGCAAGCAATGAGTGTGTGATTAATTGACGCATCAATCAATTAAAAGGGGAATTAATTAAGGGACATAGAGGCGTCAATTAGTCAGAGAATATGTCACTTTTATAACATTAATTAATTAAGGGACCTTCTAGTAAAGAGAAATGTATGTAGGGAATAAATTAAATGATAACATACATATATTAATTTATAATAAAAGTAATCAATTAATTAAGAAATTAATTAAAGACATTACGTAAGCGTCAATTAATAAAAGAGGGAAACTTATATGTCAATTAATTGGGTAATGAATTGGCGGTTTAAATATATACAACTAATAAATACATGATTGAATAACGCATAAGAATTAATTTGGATACTGATTAAAATGGGAAAACATGTCAATTAATTAATTGAGCATTTTAAAAGGGTGTCAATTAATCAAAGAATATGGCCTTCTTGCAATAGCTAATAATGTAAATTAATTATTTAGAAGAAAATGGCGGTTATAGGATTTTTTGTTTCCAAGTTAAAAAGAAAAAAATTGGAATGCATATAAAAATCAAAGGGAGTAATTAAGTTAATGATGAAGGTAAGTTAATAAGAATAAATTAAAAAAAGTATAACTTCTATACACAATCAATTAATAAATGTATTAACTGACGTGTTCAAATAGGTAAGAAAGTATAACGTATAAGAATCAATTAATATTGGTTATACATACATACATACATATATATGTATGTATGTATGTATGTATGTATGTATGTATGTATGTATGATCTAATTAATGGATAATTACTAGAAGAATCTTATTTAGAAGGAAACATGAACTAATATTGTCGCATAACAAAGGAATAAATGAATAACATTGGAGAATTATACGTTATAAGCGTAAACAAATCAATAAATGATGGTGATGATTTTTTTTAGGGTTAATCGGATGTTTCATAGTTGTGTACTACACCTATAAATTAAACGTAACTTAACCCTATCCCACACTATTTTTTCTGAATCAGCTGGTGTCATTTACCACAAACTTCTCTTCTCCCTCTTCCTTTTTCCTCTATCAATCAAATCTTTCCCCAAAAAAAATTAAAATTTAACAACGAAATGCATACCTGCAAATCACAGAATTGCGCAAAGAAATTAGGGAATTTCCAGTGAATTAAAATGGGGGAAAAGCGAAGAAAAGTGTAGCAATTTAAAAGGGATAGAGATTGAAGCTAAGGATGACATGTGAGTGGATTTATTTATATATCTTTTAAGTTTAAGATATATTATCGTCGTATGCCAGTTTGTGTAATTTTATTCAATAATTAATCTTATTAATTAAGTTATGCTGAACTATAAGGAATTTACGGTTTATTTACAGTATTAGTATTTATTAACATCTGTTTCTACATTTTGGATTTCTATGCAAACGTCATTCTTCTTCTATTTTCTCCTCTTTCTTCGCGTGTGGATTAGAATAGATTAAACGTGAATATGGATAAAATAATTAAGAACACTGAAATGAAGGAAATAAGATGTAAAGTTATAAAAGTTTGAGGAATGGAATTACTGTAATAAATTACGTTAATATGAGAAAAGTTAATTAATCTAATAACTGGGATTTGAAAGTAACTAAAAGGTTAATTGGTTGGTTTAGAAAATAGAATACATTTCTATAATTTAATATTTAAAAGAAAACAATGAACATAATTGCTAGAATAAAAGAAAGAAAAAGAGAATTAGTGTAAAATAGAGAAACCGCTGTATTTTACACTATTCCAAAATAGTAAAAAAAATATATAGCAGTTATGGATTATTGTTTAGAGTATTATTTAATAATAAAATATGGAAATGGATTTTTAAATATAGTTTTCATAACCAACCAAATAAAATAGAATTACTTCCTAGAATAGAAGTTAATAAAGCAAAGTATGACATGAATCAAGTAAATTATTAGATAAGAACTTGAAGGTGTAAACGATATTGAACCTAGGTCTGCATTCACTGCGCAGACTATTTAACAAGATAGACATTATGATAAGTGAATTGTATAATATAAGAGAATAAAAGAATATTCTATATCATAATAAAAGAAGGCAGATTAGTATAGGAAAGAAATGATGGAATTATCTCCGGACTATAAAAGAAGAGAAAATAACAATTATAGGTAGAATTATAACATAAGTTATAATTAAGTAATAAGAATTGAAAAACTTATTTTGAGACTTTGAATAAATTAATCAGCAATAATAATGGCAGAAGCTTATTTAAATAATTTATATTAAGTCAATAAGCAAATAAAGCAGGAATGATAAAAGAGGCTTATTTTAATGAACTTAAGATTTATATTAAGTTAAATAGGCAAGATAATGAATGTGGCTCATGCTATCCCTATTAAATAAATGAAAGTCTTACAATAGATAGGGGCGAGACATAAGAATATGCTAATTAAGGTAAATAAATAGCTAACAGAATAAGAAAAGTAAACTAAACTCAAGTTAAAAGATTAGACTTATGGTTTAACAAAAGAGTGAGATGCGTTTGGAATAGCCCAAAGGATGAAGAGCCTAACAATGTAGTTCAACACATATTTCAGCAAAGGAGAAGCATGTCCAACTTAGTTATTCTGGGATAGAAGGAAGTACGAGACTTCAACGGGATGTGAGGATACTCTAGGATGTCCCTCTGGGTAGGCCCAACGAAGCTGCATCCCGGGAGCCAAGTCTTTAGGTGTTCCATCTAGAGAGTATGCCTTAACCAAATATGAATTATAGGCCTAACGAAGAAGACCTTTGCAGGTAGTCAGAAGGGCTTGGTGTTCGATGTAGGTTATTCGTATATCCAGTACTTGCAAGTAAGTTGAAGGATAGTCGCATGCGGATATCGTTCAACATCAAGACCAAGAGCGATTTCAGGAAAGACAAGAGTTAAACCAACAGGCCAATGACTCTTTCACTATCAAGACATTAGATGAGGGGCACCACCATTTGGATGTTAGATTGTTTGCAGTAAGGCATCGCCACTTAAATCTTTAGAAGTCTTTCGGTTAGTTGAGGGTTGGTTGCGTGGCGCCATTGCCACGACGAAAAAGAGACAGACCAACTAGAATATTTGTATTGTAGGGTTAACAAAGCGGTCCTTTACAGATATAGAAAATCCCCGACTGAATTCTGTACAAGGTACACATTGTTGGCGGGATTCGGATAGTAGACAGAACGATTGCATGGTCCCTAATGTATGCATTGGGTGGTACATTTTGGATGTTCGAGCACTGGCATAGACTTGTGTGGACATGATTTACGTTTTCATAGTAAGTAGTGGAGCATCTGTATTATAGGCCTTATGAAGCAGTCCTTTACAGATGTAGCTATGGAACGCTCATGGAGCAAGACGATGGAGCATCTATATTGTAAACCTTACGAAGCAGTCCTTTACAAATATAGCTACGGAGCAAGATGATGGAGCATCTGTATTGTAGACCTTACGAAGCAGTCCTTTACAAATGTAGTTACGAAACACTCTTGAAGAAAGACGATGGATCCCTGTTCGAGGAGGATACAGAAGGTACCATGGGTGATACTTAGGACAAATATGGTCATTAGGCATATAGCTACACACACACACACACACACACACACACATATATATATGTTATTAGGTTTTAATCTACTCAGGGGTAAATGGGTACGATTCACACACAGAGGCAAGAATGTGATAAACCTAGTGAACCTAATAAAATAGTAAATGAAAATAAAACGGTATATGTAGAATTAAGCTTAAAAGTGTATAATTTATTCATTCACCAGAACTTTAGTTCTGACCCCCTCCTGTAACGACCCACCTTTTTGGACGGTTAAATCGATAATAAACTGCACATGTCTAATTTAAATCATTCAAAAGGGAGAATTGTTAATGGAGTAAATAAGAAAATAAAAGAAAATGAGGAAAAATAAAACACAGAATCTCACAGCGGAATGACAAAATATAATAATAAAATAAATAGTTCATGAAGCTATTTTACAAATAACATTTTCTTACACTTTTACAATTTAAATCAGAGTTATACATACATCAGAAATAAAAAAAATAATGCAGCAGAATACAGAATGTAGTGGAATAATAAATAACAATAACATATTCAATTTTCGTCTTTGTCCTCCAGAAAATAGTCTTCGTTACACTGAAAATCTCAGACTGACCCGAGCGTAATGAAAAGACAAAACACTCGAGTCAGAACTAAAAGATCTTATGTAAGTCAAATTAAAATAAATAAAAAAGAAATACTAGTGCAATGGTTTCATAGATGTTACGGGATTTTCATCTCCTATCAAGTGTACAACGTGAATATAATTATTTAAAAGGTTTCAAATAATTCGAAATATCAATCTTAATCATCTAACTAAAACAAATCCGAAGTTTAACTTAAACCTTTTAAATAATTCAATTGCAATGCATAATCCAAATTCAAGAATTTATATGTGTGTGTGTGTGTGTGTGTGTGTGTGTATATATATATATATATCATTTCAACCAGTATCTAAAACTAAAATTTTCAAATCAATGAAAACCACTCGAGTTTCTCATTTCAACCCAAAACGATTAATCTATAAGATCATTCGAGTATGTATCATTTCAACTCATAGTGATAACAGAGATATAGGCATAAATAAATATCTAATCATCCAAAATTTCAACCAATAACATCAATCACAATGAACATCCAAATTAGGAAATAAATCACAACAATTAATTGGTTATCATTATTAGGTGTTTAACTAAAAATTATATTCAGTATTAATTAGATGGCTATAAAATTCAGTATTAATTCAAATTTAATCCAAATGACAGATTAAAACACCAAACAGAAATTAATAAACTTCAAATGACATCATAAATCTAATTTAACCAATATAAGATAATTTAGTAGCTGTGAGTGGGTTAAAACACTTATCTTTGATTTGTCGACAATTAAAATCCAATTAAATGCCCAAATTTGAACAGCGGACAAACCAGAAACTAGGTCATCTTTAAGAAAATATACAGACCAGCATATTACTGAATCTATAAAGGTGACTAAATAGAATGTTGTTGAAAATTCTTTTCTCCCCAGTTTCAAAAAAAGAATCACTTAAAAAGCTTCTGTCAAGAGGAAGTTATGGTCAAAACAAACAGAGGTGTTTTCTGAGTTTAAAATCTATGTTCAAATACACTACGAAAAGATTTGAGTTTTTTTGCATAGAAAATTAAGTTTGAAGAACTTATCTAAATGAAAGTTTAAGCCACTAGAAAAATAAATGGTTTGAAAATAAGAAACACATAATTTGGTTTAATTCAGAAGGAGATATGATTGATACAATATGGGGTATTTTCGTTAAAAATTGGACCCGGGAAAGGACTTGAAAAATGGAGTTTTTAATATAGAAATATTCGAAATAGAAAGAAAAGTTCAACAAAAAAGTAGTTGCCATTGAAATTGTAACGATCCCAATTCTTGAGTCAAATTTAATTGGTAATTAAATTAAATTTTGGATTCAATTGTGAATTAATTGAGAATTTATTTGGATTTGAAATACAAAATAAAATAAAATAAATTGAATTAGATTTTAAGCTAGAAGTTCTAAGAATGAAATATATTGTGAATAGAATTTTTGGGTATATTTGAATTTTCCAAGATAAATAAGGTGTATGTTTATTTATATAAATAGGTTATCACTTGAAATTTGATTTTGAGATTGAAATTCAATAATTAATATTTTTATAAAATTAATTGGATTTAAAAGTTATATTTTGAAAAAAAATACATATATGTATCTAATTAGAATTGTAGGTATATAATCTAATTTGATTTCAAAATCATTTGTTGTAAATTTGTATAAGTACAAATTAAAATGTACGAATATAAAGTCTTAATATGTATTTACTTTTTTTTATAAAGCCTAATACTATTTGAAAATAATAAAAGCATAGATTGTATGTAACATTTAAAACATATGGTAATGTAAAAAAGGAAGGTATTCATTTACAATTGAAATTATAAATAAAGTAAGGTTTAAAAACAAAGTTATAAATTTATTTGTAAACAAGGTTTAATAAAAAGTTTGGAATATCTTTCTTTTATATTTGAAAATAAATTAGTTTTGTACATATTAAAACTAAAAAAAATAGGAAATATTTTACCTAAACTTATGTAAATATAAAGATTAAGTAAGAAAGGGGTTTAAAATATAAATTAAAATGAAGAAGGTTGGAAACAAAATTTTTAATAAAAACTAAACATAGGGTTTAAGACATAAAATGTTTGTATCTTTATGAACATAAGTGTAAATATAATAACAAGTGGGTTTAAAACAAAATTTACAAAATAAATTGCATTAGGGATTTAAACATAAAAATACAAACTTGTGACACTTGTACATAAAATGTTTGCATGAATAACACTTGTTAAGTGATTATGTTATGAATTAAACAAGTGGCATCTCTAAGTTATTCTCAGATTTCAAAACCTGAGATAAAATAAGTAAATATCAAAAGAAAGAAGAAAAAAACAGGTCGTTCACTTTCTTTCTCCTATTTGAAAAAAACCTGAATCAAATAGGCAAATTGAATTCAACATTATCAAGCCATCTGAAGCCCGAAAAACTCAAAGTTTCTCAGCAATCAAACAACTTAGTTGGATCATCTCAACATAATCAAGTCTCAGATCAGATCGAAACCTGAAATGTAGATCTGAGGCAAGAATTAAAGCCTGGAAATCAAGTCCAGATCAAAGAAAAAGATTAAAACAAAACCTGAGAAATTAGAGCAAAAGCAAACAAATGCAAGATCAAGTTTCAACTTCAACCTAGTTTGAAAGCTTCAGGCAAGCTAAACAAAATCAAAGTTCAAGGCAAATTGCAAGTTTCCAGTTGTTTTTAAATTCAAGCTTCCAGACTTCCTTTTTGCTTCTCTGTTTGCAAATATACAGGTGATCAAACCTTTAATACAGAACCTTAAATCTATGAATTGATGTTGTGATGAATGCTTTGAGTTGTTGTGCAAAATGTTTTACTGTCCTATGTGTTTGCATGTCTGAATGTATGTATATACATACATGTGTTATACTTTGTGGAAGCTCAGACTTAAGTTCACTAAGAAAAATTCGAGCTGCATTTTATTCACTCAATTTTAGACTTTGATCTAAAAATCGAAAATGATCATAAGACTTTAATATTATTTTTAAAAATAAACTCAAGTGTTTATATTAAGGGATTTTATCAAAAATAAGAAATTTCAGTTAAAGTAATTAAGTCAGAAAGTAAAAGATTTTAATTTTAAGTTTTAACTTCATGACTAGGTTTGTATCTGAAAATGATGAATTGTAAAAATAAATTTGTGATTTTATGTTTTGAATTGAAAGGGGATTTTGGTTTGAATGGAAAACATAAAATGGTTAAGTTCTGGCGAATGTCGAAGGATGTTGGATCAGGATTAATGGTGATAGAGGCGTGGGTGGTGTAGATTAGGGGGAAAATAGCAAAAAAAACATTCCTGATGATCGATGCGGCGTGATTTTGATGGACTAGGGTTCATGTTCCAGTTTTGTTCAAAGGGGGAAACACGACAATTTCAACGTCACCGTTGCGTCGAGTCGTACTGGATCGGGGTGGTTAGATGCGTAGGTGTGTGACGAAGTTTTGGTCAGGGTTGCGTGACCGCTGGTGGTCGGTGGCGTCGGGGTGAGGGAGGTTGTTGATCAGATGTTGTTTCCAGGTTTAAGTTGAACAGCTCGATTTTGTTTTCTCGATCGAGTCATCGATCTGGGTTGTTAATTGGTTTGATATGATCATGGGTGACTTGTGGGAGGTTGTAGTGTTGATCGGAGGCGCTCCGATCGTCGGTGCATATGCACCAGTATCATCGTGTATATGTGATTGTTGAAGGAAGAAGAAGCAATTTGGGTCTCGGGTAAATGGGATCGTGGCTCGAGTAAGTTGCTGAGTTCATTCGTGCAAGTTTAACAATGGTATGTTTTAAATCAAACAAAGTAAAAAAAAAGATTACTCGGGGAAGACTTGAAGCATTCTGGCATCTGTTCGGGCAAGACTCGAAGCAGGTCTCGAGCATATATGCAAAACAGTTTTTGTTTTGAAAAATTCTCAAACTTTTAAACATTTTTAAAATATGTTTTCAAGTGATGGTTTGATTAAAGCTTGGATTAATTAAGGATTCAAATAAGAGATCTTCAAAGTAATTAAATTTTTATTTATTCAACTTGTTACATTTTAAAGTTATTTATATTGAATGAATAATGTAATTAAAAAGGATAATTAAGATAAAATGTTAAACCTTTTAAAGTAATTAATGTGATAAGGATGATTTATTAAATAAGGTAAAAAAGATAAACAGAAGTGATTAATAAAGATAAAATGATTTATCTTTTAATTTATTAAGTGATTAATGATTTGTTAATTTAATTATCTTAAAAGTAATCATTCAATATTAAAGATTAATTTAATAAATAATTAAGGTTAATTAATTTGTAATTAATTATTAATTAATTAAGGAGTAATTAATTAATAAAAGTAATTGAGAGATACTTAATTAACAACTAAGGGTTAATTAATTAAGATAATTAATTAAGGAATGATTAATTAGTGAAGGTGATTAAGACTTAATCAATTGAAATTAATGATAATAAATCATTAATTAAAGATTACTAATGAAAGTAATTATGTGGTTGATAAAATTTAAAACCACATGATTTATTCATCTTAATTGAAGATGTTTGATTGTTATTGAATGCTGTGTGATGGATTGATATATTTGATATGTGATGTGATGCTATGTAATATGAAATGCTTTGTGCTGAGCTGTTATATCTGTGATGAATATACTATTGTATGGATATGAAAACCCCTTGGTCCGTAAAACGCCATTTGAATTTCGATGCGACATGGAGTCGGATTTTTGTTGGTTATCCGAAACCCACATCGAATCGCAATAGTGAATCTTTGTGATTGATAGATTTACTTTATCTATGAATCTGTGAATGAAGATAAGCGTTATGGGTTATACTTCTTACGATATTGATAAGATTGAATCTGTGGTGATTGATGTTGTGCACTATTGTGTAAAACCCCCTGGACTACACTATACACACATAAATATGGATTGCACATGAAAATTGGTTAAGTCATAGATTTTTTAAAAAAATTGAATTTTTGAATCCAAATGGTTTTGGAAATGAATTGGGATTAAAGTAACAGGTTTTGAAAAGGAATTTCAAAGATAAAAGTTATTTTTTTCAATAACTTAATTAAGTTTTGAAGTTTAAATAATTTGATTTAAACTTAAATTCAAAATTTGAAATTGAATTCTATGTTTGGAAACTAGAGATTAGAGATGTTATACTAGTTATATACGGGTTAAACCATTTTAAGGGTATTGATTTGGGAATTTGAATTTAACTCAAGGGCTTTAACTCGTACAAATATAATTGGATTTTTCCAAAACAAAAACTATTTGTTTTCAAATAATAAAAGCTTTCATATAAGAAAGAAATTTCCATTTTTTGTTAAACGGACTTCAAGTTGAATAAAAAATGGTTTTCCAAGTTATGAATAAATCTTTGGAAACGAGTTTGAAATTTTTTGAATCTTTGATTAAAGATTTAATGAGTTAATCCAATTGAAATAGAAATTGTTTTGAAATCTGTGAATGGATCTTTGTGAAACTAGGTGAACTTTGTGAAATGAATCTTTTTGTTTAAAGATTGGAAATGGTAATTTGTTTAAACCATTTGAAGAAAGGTTTTAGGTTTTTTAAAAGTTGTGACTTAACTGAAATCCCATATCCATATGTTTTTCTTAATATTGCGCTCACTATTCGGTTTAGCCGAGAGAGGACCTTGTGCCATATAACCCATTCCGAATAGTGATACGACGTTATGAATTTGCAATTGAAGACCGGTGTTGAAGACCGGGTATTTTCGAGAACGATAGGATAACCTATCAATTGTCTCTGCACCGAGTAGCTACGGTTAGAGATTCCCTAAGTGATGGGGAGTCCAATCAGAATTATGGATGCCCTAATTGCAAGGGCTTCTTTGGAAGTGCCTTCGGTTCTGTTCGAACCTGGAATAGACTTGTATGGTTGTATGTATGACACTACACTTTGAGATATAAAACTGATCTCTACCAAATACATTTCTGTTTGGTGGCGGAGAATTTATTCTCTTAGCTTAACACCCTTCTCTGAGACATACGAGCTCAGAGTTTATGTAGTTGATAGTTATCAGTGATATACTCCCAATTTGGTAGTGTGGCATGCTGAGTGCTACTGTGTATCATTTGTTGATCAAAGCATGGATTTTGTATAAAGCATAGCTTTGTGGACGAGACTGCATTAGGACCTCACATCCCGAAAATGGTCGAAATAGGAAAGATGCGGCAAGGTTATGAAGTTCGCTCCCTTTAGGGTGTGTCATTCCCTTTTGGAAAGGGTGGTATCATGGTATGGAGCCCAGATACTTAACTCATATGGTCACTGCAAATCTATTACTTTTTGATTGCTTTGTCGTTGAGAGGCGCCTCGGATAAAGGTCGCAAACGACCGGGGGATGGCATGCTCGTGTAGTAGTTACCTAGTTACAGAGGTAACCCGGCCTTGTGTTGGTAGAGGGCTGGTTAAGCTCTAGGGACGTCCCTCCAGAGGCGTACCCATGTGAAAGTAGGAAGTTCCTTAGCCTGACCATTTGTTGGAAATCCAAACAAAACAATACGAGCTCTATATGGTTTTAGTTGTATAACCTGCCATGGAATGTGGCGGTAACCTGCTATTGAACATGGTAGCTATAGTAGGCATACAATAATGGTTGTATGCTGGCTAGGATTAATATTATACTTTCGAAAGGTTTTGTGCACTATGCACTAGTAATAATATCAAAGAAATTTTCTCGTATGAAGCATATTCGACTATCATAAGGAGAAATCTCCTCGAATTATGCGTTTGCATTGTGTGTGTGGCGGGATGCCTTATGGTAGTTTCATTTTCCAAAAAGCATTGCGGATTTATTTTAAACTCTTTTGTTGTTTGTTTTAAAAGATAAATTTTTTTCGTTTGCTCATACCAGTCCCATGACTGACCTGGAGTTTATTGTTCCTTTCCTAAGCTCTAGGTGCCCATAATTTTCCCATACGGGCAGTCTAGAGTTGGGTTTTTAAGATAATCAATAGTAGGTGTAGATTCGATAGCTTTCAGCCTTAGGATTTGGCAATCGCATTTGGATCGAGTTGCTTCACTTCATCCTGATTGGGAGTTCGAGCTACTTATGGATTGGTGCCTTGGAGATGGAGATTACTGATACTGGAGTTCTCTCTTGAAGACCATATTGGAGATATTGTTCCGCTGCTGGTGTCATCTTTTCTTTCCGCTGCTATTGTCTTGTATCATATCTCTGATGTATATGGATATTCATTGTATCATCATTGTATCTGAATATTTTATCAAATGTTGTATATCAAATGTATTCTTCTTTTCTTCCGCTGTGTTGTACTTAATGTGTTATAAGCTCCGGCGAATCAGATTCGATGTTTGGATCTGCAGCATTTGAATACGAGTGTCGTATTCGGTGCCGATTTTTGAAGGTCGACTCAGGGTCATTTCATTTGGTATCAGAGCTGAAGGTTGAAACTTTAGCTCAGGAGTATAATACATTAGGTAACTCATTAGAGATAGGTGAAGTATACCCTAGAATGAGTATATCCTTAAGATATCCGTTCGAATGCCTCAGTAATTTCTCTTATTATCCACTGATAGCAAGTATGAGTGCAAGAAGAGGACGAGATAGGGGACAAGGGAGTACCACTATAAATGGTCAATACCCTACAATAGCAGAAACAGTTTTCTCTATCAATCTCCTTTGATTCGATTCCAAATTCTTTTGATGGCTTGGTGACAGCTCCAGAAAGAAGTTTCGGTGTGATGGTGGCCCTACGAATCGTTGTAGAAAATCCTTACTTCGCATCTTCATCGTTTTCTTATCAGCTTTTCGTTTTAAACTCAAATGAATTTGAAAATTTTAAATTAAGTTAAATTGGTTAGTAGAATATAGGGCTAAATTTAAATTGTATAAATAAAACGATATCGGTTAAAACCAAATTTGGAATTCTATTGTAATTTCTCGTGTAGACTGAAGTCCGAAGAGGGACAAGTTGGTATATACTTTGGAGTATTCCGACTTGAATTTGGAATCCATACCTAGCGTTTGAGAATTATGGAGATTGAATCTATCTATCTATTCTCTAGGATCCGATATATTCTACGAACGATTAGTTATCCCTTCGAACTAATCAATGCCCTTGCATATTCGTAGACCGGTGTACCCAAGTATCTTATGAAATAATTGTATGAGTTTGTTCTCATATTGTTGATATTTTGATTTGGTAAGACAAATGCAGAATAAATATTCAGTTTGATTTGAAAAGATATTTCTCTATCTTTCATCTTTTCTTGGTTGTCTCTCTGGCAAATTTCGAGGACGAAATTTTCTCAAGGGGGGAATCTGTAACGATCCCGATTCTTGAGTCAAATTTAATTGGTAATTAAATTATATTTTGGATTCAATTGTGAATTAATTGAAAATTTATTTGGATTTGAAATACAAAATAAAATAATATAAATTGAATTAGATTTTAAGCCGGAAGTTCTAAGAATGAAATATATTGTGAATAGAATTTTGGGGTATATTTGAATTTTCCAAGATAAATAAGGTGTATGTTTATTTATATAAATAGGTTATCACTTGAAATTTGATTTTGAGATTGAAATTCAATAATTAATATTTTTATAAAATTAATTGGATTTAAAAGTTATATTTTGAAAAAAAAATACATATATGTATCTAATTAGAATTGTAGGTATATAATCTAATTTGATTTCAAAATCATTTGTTGCAAATTTGTGTGAGTACAAATTAAAATGTATGAATATAAAATCTTAATATGTATTTACTTTTTTTTATAAAGCCTAATACCATTTGAAAATAATAAAAACATAGATTGCATGTAACATTTAAAACATATGGTAATGTAAAAAAGGAAAGTATTCATTTACAATTGGAATTATAAATAAAGTAAGGTTTAAAAAACAAAGTTATAAATTTATTTAGAAACAAGGTTTAATAAAAAGTTTGGAATATCTTTCTTTTATACTTGAAAATAAATTAGTTTTGTACATATTAAAACTAAAAAAATAGGAAATATATTACCTAAACTTATGTAAATATAAAGATTAAGTAAGAAAGGGGTTTAAAATATAAATTAAAATGAAGAAGGTTGGAAACAAAATTTTTAATAAAAACTAAACATAGGGTTTAAGACATAAAATGGTTGAATGTATATGAACATAAGTGTAAATATAATAACAAGTGGGTTTAAAACAAAATTTACAAAATAAATTGCATTAGGAATTTAAACATAAAAATACAAACTTATGACACTTGTACATAAAATGTTTGCATGAATAACACTTGTTAAGTGATTATGTTATGAATTAAACAAGTGGCATCTCTAAGCTATTCTCAGATTTCAAAACCTAAGACAGAATAAGTAAATATCAAAAGAAAGAAGAAAAAAACAGGGCGTTCACTTTCTTTCTCCTATTTAATAAAACCTGAATCAAATAGGCAAATTGAATTCAACATTATCAAGCAGTTTGAAGCCTGAACAACTCATAGTTTCTCAGCAATCAAGCAACTTAGTTGGATCGTCTCAACACAATCAAGTCTCAGATCAGATCGAAACCTGAAATGCAGATCTGAGGCAAGAATTAAAGCCTGGAAATCAAGTCCAGATCGAAGAAAAAGATTAAAACAAAACCTGAGAAATTAGAGCAGAAGCAAACAAATGCAAGATCAAGTTTCAACTTCAACCTGAGTTTGAAAGCTTCACGCAAGCTAAACAAAATCAAAGCTCGAAGCAAATTTCAAGTTTCCAGTTGTTTTTAAATTCGAGCTTCTGGACTTCTTTTCCTCTTCTCTGTTTGCAAATATGTAGGTGAGCAAACCTTTAATAAAAAAACTTAAATCTATGAATTGATGTTGTGATGAATGCTTTGAGTTGTTGTGCAAAATGTTTTACTGTCCTGTATGTTTGCATGTTTGAATGTATGTATAGACATACACGTGTTATACTCTGTGGAAGCTCAGACTAAAGTTCACTAAGAAAAATTCAAACTGCATTTTATTCACTCAATTTCAGACTTTGATCTACAAATCGAAAATGATCATAAGACTTTAATATTATTTTTAAAAGTAAACTCAAGTGTTTATATTAAGGGATTTTATCAAAAATAAGAAATTTCAGTTAAAGTAAATTAAAGTCAGAAAGTAAAAGATTTTAATTTTTAATTTTAACTTCATGAGTAGGTTTGTATCTGAAAATGATGAATTTTAAAAATAAATTTGTGATTTTAAGTTTTGAATTGAAGGGGGATTTTTGGTTTGAACGGAAAACATAAAATGGTCAAGTTCTGGCGAACGTCGAAGGATGTTGGATCGGGATTAATGGTGATGGAGGCGTGGGTGTTGTAGATTGGGGGAAAAATAGAAAAAAAAAATCTTGATGATCGATGCGGCGTGATTTCGATGGACTAGAGTTCATGTTCCAGTTTTGTTCGAACGGGGAAACACAACAATTTCATCGTCACCGTTGCGTCGAGTCGCACCGGACCGGGGGGGTTAGACGCGTAGGTGTGTAACGAAGTTTTAGTCAGGGTCGTTTCAGAAATTATACATGGTTTCAAAAAAAATATATATATTGTATATGTATGTATATATATATATTTGATTTGGAGTAGTTTAGTGGAATATAGAAGCCATGGAAATAAGGGGAAGGAAGAGGGAAAAGGGAAGGGGAAAAGAGAAAGAAAAGAAGAGGAAAGGTGGGGCTTTGGCTATGAGTTGTGGGTGGTAATGGAGGTGGGTGGCGGTAAGAGGAGCGAGGTAAGCTACGAATTTGAAGGAGGAAGGATGGAATTTGATTTGGAGATTTAGGAGTTTTGAAGTTTGGAGTTTTTTTGTAGATTTGAGGAAGAAGAAGAGGAAGAGTAAGCAGAAAGTTTCTCAAATGAGGAATTTTTTTGTACGTACTTGGTTTTAGTTAGGTAGGAAAAGAGACGGTCAAAATGTGAGAAAAGGAAGGAACCAAAGTCTCTTAGGTTTCCTAAGGTATCTTGGTTTACTAGGATCCCATTAGTCTAAAACAAATCCAATAAAACTTAACAAAAAAAAAAAGAACACAAATATATACTGTAAACGAAAGAAATAAGCTGCAGGTTAAAAATTAGAAAAATAAGGTGGAGAGCAAAAATAAATGTCACACTTTATTTTGAAAGCTTCAGGCATTAATAATGCGTAAAGAAATGTACGTAGAAATGGAAAAGTTTGCAAACCAAAGAAAAGTGAAATTTTGTATACGCGAAAACGAGGTGGCAAGAATTAAATACAAATTAAAAGTCTAGGCTCAGGTATTAAATAGAAGAAGAAATGAACAGATAAAATATTAATAATGAATTAACTATTTTAAAACGTACATGCAACAATTAACGACCAAAGAAATGAAGGGACCATGTACATCACACAACCCTTTTGAAATTCAATTGGTGAAACGTTACTAAATTAACTTCATTAACTCAAATAATATTCAAATTTGTACGCATTTATTTTTTTTATCTATGCATATAAATAAAAGTACTTACCCTAAAATGAAAATGTTCAGTTTGGTTTTCCAAAATGATCTTTTATTTCCAATAAAACATCCTTTCTGTTTGACACAGAAGGTGCGTTATTTTTATTAAATCTATTAATTGCAATCGACGTTTTCTTCCCTTCTAATTGAAAATTTTCAATTACGTTAATTGCAATTACTAACAAAGTTAAATTTCAAAACAGACAACTAAAATGGATGAAAAATATAATAATTGTTTCCTTTATTCATTTAAAAACGTTTATAAATTTGTTGTTTATACAGCAGAGTAATAAATAACTTACTTAAATAAATTATTTTTCTACTCTTGTAATCCATCTATATGCTAAAACACAATTCAAATATGCATATGTTTCTTCCTTTAAATCAATCATTCTGTTCTTATTTTAATGAAATTAAACCTGCATTCACAAATGAAACGTTTATTTTATTTGATATAAATGTTATTTTCATTAAATCAACTTTCTTTATATTTCCACAAAACATAAGCTATGATTAGTTACGCCTATTAATTTACAATTTGGTGTACTCTCTACCATTAACTGAAATTATTCAATTACATTAATTTCAATTGTTTACAAAGATGAATTTCAAAATGGACAAAATAAATGTAATGAAAAATAGAACAATTATTTCCTATCTAATAGTAATTTAAACATATTATACACTATTGGATACAAATAGGAATTATACATTACTTACCAAATAATATTTTCTCATATCTACAGTCAATCTTTAAGCTACCAAACATTTCAAATAAATAAACATATGATTTCTTCTTTAATAAAGGAACATTTATTTTTCTTCATTAACATTTATTATTCCAATCAATTAAAAGTTTACAATTGTTTACTCGAACCAATGTTATTAAAATACACACTAGCATTTGTTATCATCCTCACATTATTTCAAACATGTTTCATTAGTAGAAATTTTACTTAAGCTCATAACTTGTATTATAATTTAATTTGTATCAGTAAAATATTTTTTTTTTGTTTTTTGACAATTTTATTAAAAAATCTTATTTAATTTAATACTTTTAAATGTTTAATAGTACGGGTCGTTACACTTCCCCCACTCAGAACTTTTCATCCTCGAAAAGGTACAAGAAGTAATTCAAAATTTGTTATATTTTATTTAAAACAATCAATTTATAAACAATTAAACCTATATATTAAGGTTTAATAAAATTTGAAAATAACCTAAATTCTATGAAGATTTTCTAAGTCTCAAAATTTTTGAAAAAAAAATCGACAGAGTCTCCTTTGCACGGATACGTCCAAAAATAATGATACCAATAATTTCAATATATGTATCATATTTCAAAAATAAACATATACAAACAAACAATATAACCATTTATGCAACCAAAGAACCCATCATACATCCATAGTAACCAAAACCAATTGTTTTTTTAGTTCATAAATCTTAAATCATGCAAGGTGATGAATAAACTGTCAAGTGTACCTTATGCACAACAGCCTTAGATAATTACTTAATATGTTAGTCAAACAACCTCAACAACTAGAAGTATTCTTTCCCAAACTTACCATCAGCCAAACAACAAGAATTTTAAATTTATTTAAGTTTATTCGACTGGGTTTATTTTTATCATTTACCTTTCATTTATTTATTTATATAAAGATCAATCACTTACATAATTTGGTTTCCATTAAATATTTAAGTCATTAATGAATCATTTCAAAAAAATATTACTTAAGCTTCTACTGTCCTACTAATTTTTATAACTCCATTCGGTTATTGAATAAAAATTTAAGTTTTCGGTATTTGCCCTTGAAGAGAAAAGAAATATTTTAACATATCTAAAAATTCAGTTAAAACATTTAACCTCATTCACTTAGTAAAAATATAAGATATATTTAAAACATCTCATAGCATTATGCAAAGATTTTTCAGAAGTCTAAAACAATGTTAGAAATTTATATCAAAAAATTATAATAAACTTTAAAATAAAGTTTCTTAAATCCGGTAATTTATTAGACTCGTTATTTTTAAAATAAGTATAAACCCAAGATTATTAAACTGAAACTAATAGAGCACTCAAATCTTACATTAAATTTCTAAATCAAAGTTTAAAATTTCATATCTTCATAATTAATTTTACACAATTGTGTCAAAATGAATATTCAAATCACGGAAAAACATTTATTATGGTTTAATACAAAAATACAAACAGTAAATGAACCAATAAATTTACTATTAGTACTTCGAAATCAATTAAATATTCCAAACTATACTTGCAAAATAGAGATTCAAAATTATTTTCCAAGTATATTACTATAAATAAACTTCTCAAATCAATTTTTTTTCCATTTATATAATATATTTAAATTCTACATTCAAAGAAACTTTTATAAATTTTACTTGCAATATTCATTTGAAAGCTTCATTTGCAAATAAATCATCTTTAATATTTTAATAATTTTCAAAAATTCATTTGTAAAATTTCTTACTTCATTTTTAAATACCATTTAAATATTTTAAATAACATCTTTATAAATATATGTAAGCTATTTGAAAATAATTATTTACATCATTACTTATATTTACAAAGAAGCTATTGAAACACTTAAATTCATTATTTATAAATTTATTAGTTTTATCTCAAGATACTTTTCAAACATTATTAATTAATCAATAATCATTTACTTTAAATATGTTTTATTGAATTAATAATTTCTCACGATATTTACAACAATAATTAACCATGTTGTACATAAATGGATAATATTTTAAACATTTTAAAGTATTTAGAAAAGAAAAAAAATGACCAAAATATCTTTTATATAATACTTTATCAAAATACTTTTATAACTCGATGTCTTAACCGGTTTATCCTCGTTCTTGCAGACTCTGGCCATGCGTTGATCAGGCGCAAGGTTAGTATTCTCTAAGTACTTAGTAGATCTGTTTCAACATCCAGTGAAAATACTTGAAAAACTTTCAAAACCGATATGGAAAGTACAATCCAAACAAATCACCTGGAGCGCATATACACAATGGTTACGTCTGGATCTCCTAGGAAACATCCGTACCTTTAAGCAATCACCGCCTTGCGAATTACGCCATGATAACTAAAACTGTGGACCACAGGATACATAACAATGGTTACGCTAGGATCCCCCAGGAAACATCCATACCCTTTAAGCAATCTTTGTCTTGCGGATTACGCCACGACAACAAAACCGATAAACCGTAGGATACATAACAATGGTTACGCCTGGATCCCCCAGGAAACATCCATATCCTTTAAGCAATCTCTGCCTTGCGGATTACGCTATCCAAAAAAACGACCATGGGTTACGCCATGGTAGGACACTCGAGTATCGCATTCAAAAAACCAAAATCAGAGAGAATAATATCGATAGAATGAATCCACAATGTGGCCACAAAGCAGATATCAAGTAGAAGGAACTTTTCATATCTTCACTTCGAAAATATGTATCATATAGTACCTTTTCAAATCAATTTCAAATATCATACTTATATAAAGTCCATTATATATAAGATTCCATTTTCAAATCGAATACTTTCCGAAATCAATAGTATCAAATCACACTTATATAGACTTCGATTATATAAGATTTCGCTTTCAAATTAGGTACCTTTCCAAATCAATAGTATTCAAATCAACTTCATACTAAATATTTGTTTCATAGAATTTCTCCTTTTGATATAAACATTAATATATCCATTCTCACAATATTGCTTATATTTCTCTTTAATTTAAATTACATTCATTTCACATGTAATATTTCTCATTTAATACTACATTTATTTGCAAATCATTTCATAAGAAATTTTCTTACGTTTATAACCAATTTATTAAACTTAATTCCTTTTTATAAGACATTGTTCGAGTTTAAAGTTATCACAACTTTATTTATGACCATTTATTGCAACATCCATTTATTTCATAACAATTTACAAGTCAAGGCTTTATTTGAAATCATTTCACTTTTAATTCATATTTGCTTATTCCATTTAGTTTCACCTTTACCTTTCAATTTATTTATGACACGTTTCATAAATGTTAATTAAGCTATAAACATATTTTTCTAATTTAATCTCATTTACAACATTTTCTTAATCACAATTTCAATTTAAAGATCCCAAGGCTTAAAGTTCACACTTGTATATTATTACATTACATGCTAAGAATGTATACCCCAATTCTATTCATTTACTAAACATAGATATAACAAATTAAACCTTGTTTTACTTGCTTTAAAATTAAGGTTATCAATTCAACTACATAATTCAACCCAATTATCAAGTTTCACTCATGTATCAAAAGGTTTCGATTATCCAAAATAACCAAATATTCCATTTTTTTAAATAGTCGAAACTACATGTCAACAAACAACAAAATTCACAACAACATTTCAATTTCATAAACAAATATCCTAATTATTCATTTTATTCTCTTTAATACACCATTATTAAACTAGTGTTTAGTCCACTAATTCAATCAACAATAATTAACCAATGTTTATAATTTGATTAAATACAACAAGTCAACAAAAATGATAATAATTAAATATTACCAATTCATAAATCAAACATATTACAAATAACTATATTAGTCATAAAAAATTATTCCTTTATATATATCATATAATATTAGGAAAAATAATTTCATTTCAAAATTTATACAAAACATTTTTATAACACTAACAAATACGCGCTCTCGTATATACACTCAGACAACTCATTCAAGTGTATTACTACCCTATCCCTAATGAGCTAACCCCAACAGGCTAAAGTATGTCTAAATCAAAGCTCTGATACCAACTGTAACGACCCACCTTTTTGGACGGTTTAAATCGACAATAAACTACACATGTCTAATTCAAACCATTCAAAAGGGAGGATTGTTAATGGGGTAAATAAGAAAATAAAATAAAACGAGGAAAAATAAAACACAGAATCTCACAGTGGAATGACAATATATAATAATAAAATAAACAGATCATGAAGCTGTTTTACAAATAACATTTGCTTACACTTTTACAATTCAAATCAGAGTTATACATAAATCAGAAATAAAAAAATAATGCAGCGGAACACAGAATGTAGTGGAATATAAATAACAATAATATATTGAATCTTCGTCTTTTTCCTCCAGAAATAGTCTTCAATACACTGAAAGCTTAGACTGACCCAAGCGTAATGAAAAGACAAAACACTCGAGGCAGAACTAAAAGATCTTATGTAAGTTAAATCAAAATAAATAAAATAGAAATACTAGTGCAATGGTTTCATAGATGTTATGCGATTTTCATCTCCTATCAAGTGTACATTGTGAATATAATTATTTAAAAGGTTTCAAATAATTCGAAATCAATCTTAATCATCTAACTAAAACAAATCCGAAGTTTAACTTAAACCTTTTAAATAATTCGATTGTAATGCATAATCCAAATTCAAGAATTTATATGGATATATATATATATATATATATATATATATATATATATATATATATATATCATATCAACCAGTTTCTAAAATTAAAATTTCCAAATCAATGAAAACTGCTCGGGTTTATCATTTCAACACAAAACGATTAATCTATAAGATCATTTGGGTATGTATCATTTCAACCCATAGTGATAACAGAGATATAGGCATAAATAAATATCTAATCATCCAAAATTTAAACTAATAACGTGAATCATAATCAACATCCAAATTAGGAAATAAATCACAACAATTAATTGGTTATCATTATTAGGTGTTTAACTAAAAATTATATTCAATATTAATTAGATGGCTATAAAATTCAGTATTAATTCAAATTTAGTCAAAATGACAAATTAAAACACCAAACAGAAATGAATAAACTTCTAATCACATCATAAAACTAATTTAACCAATATAAGATAATTTAGTAGTTGTGTGTGGGTTAAAACACTCACCTTTGATTTGTCGACGATTAAAATCCAATTAAATGCCCAAATTTGAACAGCGGACAAACCAGAAACTAGGTCATCTTTAAGAAAATATACGGACTGGAACATTACTGAATCTATAAAAGTGACCAACTAGAATGTTGTTGCAAATTCTTTTCTCTCCACTTTCAAAAAAAGAATCACTTAAAAAGCTTCTGTCAAGAGGAAGTTATGGTCAAAACAAACAGAGGTGTTTTCTGAGTTGAAAATCTGTGTTCAAATATAGTACGAAAAGATTTGAGTTTTTTGCATAGAAAATTTAGGAATTTGAAGAGCTGATCTAAATGAAAGTTTAAGCCACTAGAAAAATAAATGGTTTGAAAAAAACACATAATTTGGTTAATTTCAGAAGGAGATATGATTGATACAATATGGGATATTTTCGTTCAAAATTGCACCCGAGAAATGACTTGAAAAATGGAGTTGTTAATATAGAAATATTCGAAATAGAAAGAAAAGTTCAACAACAAAATAGTTGCTATTGAAATTGTACACGGTTTTAATATATTTATATATATGTTTGATTTGGAGTAGTTTAGTGGAATATAGAAGCCATGGAAATAAGGGGAAGGAAGAGGGAAAAGGGAAGGGAAAAAGAGAAAGAAAAGAATAGGAAAGGTGGGGCTTTGGCTATGGGTTGTGGGTGGTGATGGAGGTGGGTGGCGGTAAGAGGAGAGAGGTAAGCTGTGATTTTGAAGGAGGAAGGATGGAATTTGATTTGGAAATTTAGGAGTTTTCTGTAGATTTGAGGAGGAAAAAGAAGAGTAAGCAGAAAGTTTCTCAATTGAGGAATTTTTTTGTACGTACTTGGTTTTAGTCAGATAGGAAAATAGACGGTCAAAATGTGAGAAAAGGAAGGAACCAAAGTCTCTTAGGTTTCTTAAGGTCTCTTGGTTTACTAGGAGCCCATTAGTCTAAAACAAACTCAATAAAACTTAACAAAAAAACGAACACAAATATATACCGTAATATGAAAGAAATAAGCTGCGGGTTATTTAAAAATTAGGAAATTAAGGTGGAGAGACAAAAATAAATGTCACGTTTTATTTTGAAAGCTTCAGGCATTAATAATGCATAGAGAAATGTACGTAGAAATGGAAAAGTTTGTAAACCAAAGGAAAGTGAAATTTTGTACATGCGAAAACGAGGTGACAAGAATTGAATACAAACTAAAAGTTTAGGCTCAGGTATTAAACAGAAGGAGAAATGAACAGATCAATTATTAGTAATGAAATAACTATTTTAAAACGTACATGCAATAATTAATAACAAAAGAAATGAAGGGACCATGTACATCGCACAACCCTTTTGAAATTCAATTGGTGAAACGTAACCAAATTAACTTCATTAACTCAAATAATATTCAAATTTGTACGCATTTAGTTTTTTTATCTATGCATATAAATAAAAGTACTTACCCTAAAATGAAAATGTTCAGTTTGGTTTTCCCAAAATGATCTTTTATTTCCAATAAAACATCCTTTCTGTTTGAAACAAAAAGTGCGTTATTTTTATTAAATCTATTCATTGCAATCGACGTTTTCTTCCCTTCTAATTGAAATATTTCAATTACGTTAATTGCAATTACTTACAAAGTTAAGTTTCAAAGCAGACAACTAAAATGGATGAAAAATATAATAATTGTTTCCTTTATTTATTTAAAAACATTTATAAATTTGTTGTTTATACAGCAGAGTAATAAATAACTTACTTAAATAAATTATTTTTCTACTCTTGTAATCCATCTATATGCTAAAACACAATTCAAATATGCACATGTTTCTTCCTTTAAATCAATCATTCTATTCTTTATTTTAATGAAATTAAACCTGCATTCACAAATGAAACGTTCATTTTATTTGATATAAATTTTCTTTTCATTAAATCAACTTTCCTTATATTTTCACAAAACATAAGCTATGATTAATTACACCTATTA
Organism: Allium cepa; assembly: GCA_030765085.1. NCBI lineage: Eukaryota > Viridiplantae > Streptophyta > Magnoliopsida > Asparagales > Amaryllidaceae > Allium > Allium cepa. The sequence goes on along the minus strand of CM060940.1, from coordinate 402,683,827 downwards.
ATTTACAATTTGGTGTACTCTCTACCATTAACTGAAATTATTCAATTACATTAATTTCAATTGTTTACAAAGATGAATTTCAAAATGGTCAAAATAAATGTAATGAAAAATAAAACAATTATTTCCTATCTAATAGTAATTTAAACATATTATACACTATTGGATACAAATGGAAATTATACTTTTCTTACCAAATAATAGTTTCTCGTCTCTACAGTCAATCTTTAAGCTACCAAACATTTCAAATAAATAAATATATGATTTCTTATTTAATAAAGAAACATTTATTTTTCTTCATTAACATTTATTATTCCAATCGATTAAAAATTTACAATTGTTCACTCAAACTAATGCTACTAAAATACACACTAGCATTTGTTATCATCCTTACATTATTTCAAACATGTTTCATTAGTTTAAATTTTACTTATGCTCATAACTTGTATTATAATGTAATTTGTATCAGTTCTTAATTTTTTTTGTTTTTTGACAATTTTATTAAAAAATCTTATTTAATTTAATACTTTTAAATGTTTAATAGTACGGGTCGTTACACCTCCTCATAACATCCCACAGGTTAGGTAGATGGCAAAGACTTCCCAACTTTAAGACACTTATTTAGAAAGTGTTATTATATTGGTGAGTATTTACTTACTATTATATTTTAGTCAATTCTTATGTGAGATATTTAATTGAGCTCTGGTATATTTGTCTTTGCCTGTTTGCAGGATACCAACTCGAGTTTCAGTAGGTTTGGGTTTTAGCATTTTTGCGAAAAATCCAGACCCAATGGAACTCGAGTTGTTACATTTTTCGACGATGACCACTCGTGACTCAACGATGGGAGTTCCATGATGGAAAATTTTGCTTTGATAATGGATATGTATGCTTCGAGAGGCATGGTAGACGATGACGAGTTTGACTGAGGGGATTGTTAGAGGTTATGAGGAACTTGTTATCTCGTATTTTTTTTCTACGATTCTGCATGAACCTCATCGAGCTCTCTCCACGGCCTGTCTATATCAGCATTAATGATCACATCAGAAGAGGCCTACATACCAGGGACTCCTTGTTGCACTCCATCATCCAGAAAACCGATCTACGTGTTCTCTACTGCTTCATCAATAGGTCGTAAGAAAGTAGCAATGGCTTTTTTCTTCCTAAGAGGCACTGTAGATAGTTGCCTTGTTGGCTTTTGTCAAGTCGAAATAAAATAGGAAACTTATTGAAGATGAATCTCGATCTCTTCCTCATATTTGTGTAATCCAACAGTAGAATAGGGATCCGTAGATATTAAGACCCTCCTTCTCAATGAAATCACCAAAATGTTTGCACCAAAATGGTTATAACACCCAATAGATCTCTAATAGAGATTAAATGAAGAGTAAAATTAAAACAGAGCAGAAAAAGTAAATCAGAAACAGATTTTTATGGTGGTTCGGCCATTTAAACCTACATCAACTTTATGTTATTATTGATCTTGCACTTGATTATGATTAAAAGAATGTTTGAATCAGTCGGGATCTGGTATTACAAGAATAAAGAGTTGTAATGGCAGAGCCTTGGCAAAAGAAAAGAAGCTCCCTCTTATGGAGAATGATCTTTATATTTATAGGGGAAGACGATTGCATATCTTCCTGAAAATTTGTAGATAGAATCTAATGGTGTAGATGAGGTCATCCAAAAAGTTTCGTGGCCCAATTCCTAATATTGAGCGATGAGGGCCAATTGTCTAGATGACTACTAGGGGTTATGCAATCCCTTATATAGGTCTATCTTGATGTTGGCTTCGTGTTTCTAAAATTTGTTTACATATTCGCCTACATGTTTTTTTGGAGATATCGATTGATTCCCGTTGAATTGAACTTCCAGCTGATACGATCCGATCCCCTACCTAGATAAGTAATACGATCTGATCCCTTGGGGGAAGGGATAGGTACCGATCCCCTGCATAGGGAAGGCATAAATCTAAATTCTATCTCTTAGTCTCGCTTGATGTTTACTTTATATCATTATCTGTGCTTGATCTCTAGACTCTATGATCATCCCTCTTGGCTACTCATCCTATTTACCATCAAATCTAACTTGTGCAATCAATCAAATGTAGTAGGATCAAAAAATCTGGATAACAACATCCCATGTAAGGCTAACGTATAATATATAACCGATGTCGACATGTGTTGAACAATCAGATTATGTACATCGACTGGAGGTAATGTTGTGTATTATTTTGTGTAGTGTTTATCTTGTGTCATTGGCATGGTGTATGAAAGTATCATGTGTAGGTAGGTTGCATGTGCTAGTAAATGAGCTCCAACACACGATGGAACTATGTGTTGAATATTACCAGTTAGCATAGGATTTACTTTAACAGAACCAAATTGAATCCAAGGCAGAACAGAGCTTTATCTTGGTAGGACAGAGGATGTATGATGCCCGAATTCGAGTGTCGTTAGAATAAATGTCCTAGGATATATCAACTATAGAATTCATTGGAAACTAGATTGCATCCATCGAGCCAATTCTCCTTATCTTCCCAATTAAAGGGAAGAAACCGATCTATCAGTGAAATCAACCATGACTGCTTCCATCTCGCCATCTTTATTATCGTTCCCTTTTTATAAACACTAAGATATCGTGTGGAGTTAATGGTGGTAAGTTAAGAGATGGCAATGATGAGTATATATCGATGATGATGAAGGAAATTTCAAAAAGAAGGCTATGGTTTGGATCGGTAGCAAGAGCGACGATGGCGGCTACCTTAGCTGGTCAAGAAATAGTAATGTCGAGTTGAAAGCAATGGCAAGGTAAATCTGAGATTGCTTAAAATGGATCGAATATTAGTTCTTGTATGGATCATGTTTCTAATCCAATCAAATCTTAGGGAAACATGTTGATTTGACTCGTTCTTCATGTATGAATTTGGATTCGTATGTTTGGGTGATTCAATAGAAGATTTGGGGATTATGATATGTAGATTCAATTATTAATAGCAAATTCAGCATTGAAAAAGGGCTTTTGGATCTTTTTACCCATTTTTGCATCGGCATTGCTATCAAACTCGAGATTAGTTATTTCTAGATCTAAAAATAATTATATTATAGTCGTAATAGTCAACTCAGTCAATAGCAAAAGATAAAATAGACATAGGCATTTGAATTCATCGAACCATTATAATAATTCATTCTTTATTTTTAGTTTCAGTTTCTTAATAACATTAGTTTTTATCGATTAAGGGTGCTTTCCCTTTTCACATGCTAATAATACATTTAATTCAACATGCAAAATTTATAATTAATTTAACTCATCAAACAAATCTTTAATAAACTAAGACATTATAGAAAAAATATTTTTTATATATAAAAGATATAAACCTTATTATGTTTTTAATAAACAAAATGTTGATTTCAAGATATATTAAAATTAATTTTTTAATAGTCAAAACTGAAATAAAAGTTTATATATATAATAAACATTTTTTTAAATAAATATATATATGTTAAAATAACATTATATATATAATATAATAGTTTGAAAATGTTTTTTGTGGTGATGTATATCATAGGAATAATAATATATATTTACAATAACAAATGAATGTAAACATGAATGTATTTAGTTGGAAATTATTACCTATCACCATTGTTGTCCTACCGAGAGTCGAATAGGTTGTTTACTAGTATTTCCTCTTTGAACCTAACGTTCTCCTCCTTGACTTCAGTTTTCAAGGCTTAATCTTGGCTTCACTGATTGTAGGGTAGGAGGTAGAGATAATGAGAGAGCATAACTAAAAGTGTGTGTAAAGTGGTGTGCAGGCTAGACTATTTATGGTCATAAACCAACACTTTCTCTACTCTTTTCCTCTACATCTAAATGATTTCGTCATTCTCCAACCCCATATGTGGTCGGCCTTGGGTTGCCGACCAAGCAAAGCTAGAGACCCTTGTATCACATTTTAATCTATTAATTAATTTCTAACTCTTAAACTGTTCAAACCGTCGTATAACTATTATACATCATTTTTTCTAATTTTAAGCTTTAAATAAGTAAATGAAATAGCCACAAAGTATTAATACTACATTATTTATTAATTTATAACATTTCAAAATTAAATTTTTTATTGGTCCAAAATTGGAGATATTTAATGTGTAACGACCCGGAATTTTTTAACATTTTGAATGAGAATATTTAATTCTTCACCACACAGACCACATAGATCGCAGACTACATCAGTTAAGTCCCAATGTAGCCTGTAGGAACTCACTACCACACGACTTTCGCTATGTCTTCACAGATCGCAGTCTACCGATGTTACATCGCTCTCCCAGTGAAATCAAACGTGAACCTTAGGCAACCATTGCCCTTAGACTTCCACTATGGAGCATAGTAGATCACAGTTACACTGAGTTACACTGTCGTCATAGCATAACCCTAGTGTCTCTGTAGGTATCAGCGCCCTCGACTTTCGCTACCCCAACCACAACCCTCAAGAACTTCAGTTTGTCCAGACATCCTCTTAGGATCAAATTTAGAACCCTCCTTACGGCTCAAGGCAGAACCACTCCGTGGATCTCCTACTAGAAGTTTCAACTCTAATGGGAGCGCCTTTTTCCCCATAGAATTCTCAAAACATTTTATACTATACACATATAGTATCTTTCAAATCATACTCTTTATATGTATCACATATAAATCTCCTTTTACACAAAATTGATATCTCAAAATCAATAGTTTCCAAACTTGGCTTTCCGAATTCCCAAAATTGAATTTTTCCGAAAATCAAAATCCATTCAAAATCAATGGGTTTCAAAAGCCTTTTTCAGTTCCATTTTCAAAAATCATTTATATATATAGATATATATAAGTTTATTTCTTTAACTAGAATAAAATTATTTCGGATCACTTCATACTTATACAAATTACCTTTTAATACTTCAAATATTTTTCAAAAAAAATCTTTTTTTCTGGTATAGATTCAATAAGGAAAGTTTATCATATATAACAGAAATATATAACTTTATTTATGCCAAATCAACATTCAAATTCGATTCCCTTTATAAATTTATTTATAACCTTACTTACTCTTCATAAAGTGAATTTCAATTATAGAGATATCCAACTTCCACTTTTATTTGTCATATATTTCTCAAAATATACTTTTCCATTTCAAAATCATTTTTACATTTCTTTCAAAATTTTCAATATCTATTTCATTCAAGCACCTACGATGTATATATATATCATCCGTATGCAATATCAAATCCGATCGCTCACTCAATCACGCAATTTTCCTTCCGAACTAGTATCGTCCATCCAACTTTCTAGTGCGGACTCAGATCTAGTTTCTTGATCAGAAACCTTCGTTCTCCTTGCATAATCATAACTATGATAGAGAATTTCTAGAATCAATCAAAAATCCATATCCAAGGTTCGCCGTTGAAAATCGAGTGAAAAATCCCAACTCGGAACGATATACTATCTCGATATTCTGTGCCTGAATCTGGATCAAATCATTATGCGAATAGAATAATATACGTACATCCTACGTATTTATCTTCATTGATTATTAGCTAAATCAATTTTCTTTTTATTCACATTCATTTTGATTTCTATTCGCTTATTCACAATTGCTTCAATTTCCATTTGTGTTATCACTTCAATTCTTATCCCAATTGGTATTTAATCATAAACAGTTTGCACTCTGACCAGCTTGAATTTATAAAATTGGCACTACACCATAAACGATATTTTGATACGGCTAAAAGCCGTATCTAATCTTATTAGATACAGCTAAAAGCCGTATCAAAATATGCCGAGCTTAATATTTTGATACGGCTATTAGCCGTATCTAATGTATCAATTAGATACGGCCCTTAGCTGTATCTAATTGACATATTAGATAAGGCCGGAAGCCGTATCTAATTGACAAATAGGCAGCATCTACCGAACCAATTAGATACGGCTAAAAGCTGTATCTAATTAGTCAATTAGATATAGATATATAATCAATATCCAATATATAATATTATAGACCTATTCATATCAAATATATAATATTATAGACCTATTCATATCCAATATATAATAAATAATCATTCCGAGATATCAAAACAAATAATATTATAGACAGTGCACATTCAAATGATTCAATAATCTGCATTGCAGTGCGTAATAACTTAACAATATCATTACATAATACGAAAAATACTACATACTAGCATTTAGCACATTAATATATCGCAGTAGCGGATACTAGAAAACACTATCGCTCCAGTACCAAGATCCAAATACACAACAACAATACAAATGTATCACATTACTACATAATACAAATACACAACAAGCCTCTGTTATACTGTGTTGTTACGGCAGCCACTGCACAATGCAAAGCCAAAGAGCTAACTCCTCCAGCCCAAAACATCTACACAAGCATTACAAAATATTAGTACATCTTTAGTTTTAGGAGTTAACTCTATATATATATTGTATTTCATAAACATGCAGAATTATTTTATCATATTTTTGAACTAAAGTTGCAATATGTTGTGTATATAATAATTTGTATGATCACTTATGCTTCATTTTCAAGAAGAATTTATTTTGTCTATTATCTAATAACATCTCCACTACAATTGATATTAAATTAGGAAGTAAAGCTTTGTTGATCAATATAATAAAGGAAAATTAAGCAAGTATACCGCTTTTAGAGACTTATTATGGAAACAAGTCTGTTTTGAAAGTATAGCTAACCTCGGCTATGTTGCGCTGGATCGTGTGAGCATGATATATAGTAATAAAGTGTTGGAGAATGACTAACCATATGCAAATTATCACTTTTATCAATAAATTCAAGAGTTTCTCATTACTTCAATTATCAGTTATGAAAGTATAGCTAACCTCAGCTAATTATCTTTTTGTTTAACGTGTCGTACTACTACAGGCATATGAATGGTTTGGTGTACAAAAGTAATATAGTATGTGAATGGAAGAATTTATATGTTTTACTTTTAAGGTCGTAACGATGCTTCAAGACGAGGAGGTCCGGCCTCTGTTGATCTATTTATTCAGATTCCGCCACATCAAAAATTAAATAATTAACTCTTTCAATTTTTGCCAAGAAACTTGTACTTTGAGCATTTTGGAAGTGCACAAGAAAAATCGCTTATTTGGTGAAAATCAGACATGTTTCTGCAATAACGTTGCATTAATTTGCAGACAAAATAAGAGTTAGAGTTATGTTGTGTATTCTATTTTGTTAAGGAGTGGCTGTCTTTAAGAGTGTTGTCTTTGTTTTCAGCCATGCTGTTGTATCCTATTTCGTTCCAGTAAAAATTTAAATTTTTTGTTGTAGTTCATTTTTTAATTCATCCATCTGTCTCTGCTTATGATTTGATCTATTATTTATTCCGGACCGACAAAACATGAAATGAACAAGCTGAAGAGGGAGACTGATGGTAGGAAGGAAAGGGGCTATGTACTGAATGAGAAATGCTTTACCTTTTGAAATACTTTAAAAGCAGTGTTTTGAAAATTGGAATGGACGGAAGGTTCAACCAAATAAATCGTAAAGCTTGAGCCAATCCGGCCCGTACTTCATTTAAACCTTAATTTACATTAAACCGTCAGAACCCTATACAACATCGGTTTTATTCTGAAACAAATTAACCAGCTTCATTCCATATTTTGCTTTCAGGGAAGGTTTAGTTTTCAAAGAGTCTTCACAAAGCAGCCTGCATTATAATGCAGACTTGTTGCATATTCAGAAATGCAGGGTCCCGTATTTAATTTTAAACATGGGAAATGAGGAACTTCTCCTGTTCCAGTAAGTGTAGGATAATTGAAATAAGCCTTTTCATATTTTTTATATACCATTATTTATCAAAACTACAACGCTTGTCAATTATCCAAATTGGTAAGTTTTGAAGGCTGTATACTTCAAGCTTAGGTTTGACTCCTATACAGATCAACTTCTTTGAACTAAATTTTATTAAACATAATGCTTGATGTGTTAAACTAATGTCACTTACAACTAAAGTTTATATCTTCTGTAGGTTCGAGTATCTTAAGTTAGGCTATTGTTTATCATTTTTTTACTTCAAACCTGGTAAGATTTTGGCATTTATTCAGAATAAAATCATGAATAATAATCAGTATGGTTTTCATGATTCGATGTACGGTTTTTTCTTCAAAATTAGGTGTAAAATTATCATCAACTTTATTTGGCTTTTGGTTGTGCATCTTAGTTATTCATCTCTTGTTCTTTAGTACTCAAACACTTTGGAAGATTGTGATGGGTTTTAATTTCAAAAAAAGAAAATAATATTTAATGAATGCGGTTAATTTTCATTTTTTGTTATATGCTACTGTGGATCAAAAATACAGAGAAAATTCTATTGATTGGATTTTCATTAATAAGATAAATAGATTAATAAGATAAATAGATAGATGAATTGCTAAGAGTTAAATTTTCTAAGGTTTTACAAGTGCTCATCACTCTTAATGTGTGTGTAGTAGCGAAAAACATTGGTTAGTTACCACTGTTGCAATTATATATTAGTTGAAGTCAGTCTATGTAAACATGTTTCTACATTTGTAGTTTGACCAGGGAGCACTGTTAATTTGGTTATTTTGACAGAAATTTGACAAGGGAAACTTTAATGTTACGGTAGGGCTTGAACTTCATATGGCTTACCACAGTCAAAAAGTAACACAAATAAACAAGCTGTAAGTTGGCTTACGCAGTGTGAAATATACATTCTGCTTTTACAAACCAGTACAAAAGAATTACAAAAATCTCACAGAAAGAAGATGAACTATAAATACGAGCAACAAAAATGCAAGAGGAAAACCATATCCAACTGCAATGCACTTGAAAAAATGATATACCACAGTAACTGACATATTCCTCATTTTACTAATTAACTCAAAAAATTCCAACGGTCTGTTTGTGTGATTTACCGATTTCTTAGCATAAACACAGATGCTAAGCTAAACAAAACTAAAAACAAAGTTGCAACAGTTATATGATACACCTCAAAATGATAAATACTTTTATCCGTATACATTTCGTAGTAAATGAAAATTTGTTGATATCCTTAGCCATAGCTATATATTTCATTGGATCTCTTCATCCTTTATTTATTATGTCGGGCATCACGTTAAAGGATAAAAATTAAATGAAAATTTCCTTCTTGCTATTGTTTGAAACTATTTACTCATCTTGCAGGGGAAAAAGATACATATGGACAGGAGAAAAATGATACTGCTCCTGTACAACTTCTGACTGAGCTACAGTTAGTTGCTACTACTAATTTCAAGAATCATCCATTTTTGCTCCGTCTGATTCTACTCTTCATTCTCGCTTTACCTTTGGCTCTACGATGTTTTTAATTTTATAATTCATTTATCTAAGAAGATGTTTTATGGTATATTAACAACTTAAAATATATTAATCTGAATTGGAATTAAATTCAAATCAATTTAATGAGACTTGAAATATTTACCACATAAACAGAAAATATATCTGCTCCATCATCTAGAGATATCGAATAAGACACTTCGAATGGCACACATATCCACCCACTCCAACATCAGCAAAGGTCTCTGCAAATTGATGATTCATTTTGCTGGTTCTCTCATCTGGTAGCAGTATACTGTCCAACACCACTTTTTCATGTATGGATGGTATAGATATCCCATGGATGTTGGACAATGTAGAATCTCGGCATATAGTACCTATTGCAATAAAAGGGAATATTTATTATTATTTAAGTTTTCTACTTATTATGTCATAAATGTTTAAATGTTAAAAATACCTGTTCCTATTACTTCTAAATCAGAGTTGAGGATTTCACATTTTTGATTGTTCGTAACATTGGTCGAATCCTGGAACTGCGAAGCAATGAATTCAGGAGCATTAAATTGTGTGGCGCGTCCTCCATCAGAAGAATTGACCGGTGCACGAATTCCCTGTTCAATATTTCCCACCATGTTGATCAAAACCTCCATTTGCCCAGACAAATTTCCCACTGTACCTTCCAAACTTCCCAGCCTCATTTTCAACTCATCCTGCTCGCCATGAACATGTCGGAGTCGTTTTTGTGCAATGGCACAAGCCTTAACTTTAGTCTTTGGTATAATAGTCCCAACACCGCGGCTCCTACCCCTTGCATCCTTACCAAGCACTTGTGATAAGATGTCTTCATCCACTGTCAATTTTTCTTCATCACTATCAGTGATCTTTTCCTTCGCTTTTGCAATTTGATCCTGTAATATGATAATACTTACATGAATAAGGAATTTTAAAGAATATGCAAGTTAATATTTGTTTAACTTACAAAGTATGAAGAAGTGGCATCTGATATGCTACCATATTTTTTCCTGTGTGTCTTCTCCCATACTTGACGACGACTGATATTTGTTGATGGACTAGCAACGATCTGCAATACAAGTTGATGCAACGACATGAATATCCAATCACAATGTGTAAATCATTTGAATGAAAATGAATATAAATTACCATTTCTTGTTCTATTTTAGCGTGACTTTTACGTCCTGCATGATGAGCATAACTGAGCAATGCTCTGTTCTTTTTTCCTACCTCCCTTCTTTCGCTCGCTTCAGGCGTTGCTTCATTTTTTATGAACTCTGCCCAATCTTCTTGAGCAACTGTAGGTGGGTAATTTTTCAACCGTTCTTCGTCATTGTTGAAAAGGTCATAATAAACTACTCTCAAGTTTTTCTTGTATCTCCTAAAAGCCTCGGCCATTCTCTTTAAAAACATTTCCTTTGAAAGCGGATCGAGCTCATAAATTTTCTGTAAAATATATATTAAATTATGTGTTGTGCAAAGAGTTGAAACCATAAGGCCATTGAATGAAATAGTTGTTGTCAAACAGATAAGGATACTTACCACCAATTCGTTCCAAATGTTGTCCTTGTATATTCCGGGTACTTTATTCCAACTTATATATGATATCGGCACATGAGCTCTTACTAGTTTACCGAGCATAGTAGCGATTTTTCCAGCGTTATCTGAGACCGAAATACCAAGTAAGTTTTAATCAACTTTCTTCGCCTCTGAACAAGACAAATGTGAAGATGGTGGATTTTCTGACATAGTTTCCTGCAAAATATAATATTACTAATTATTTTAATAAGTCACGATAATAATTATACATGTATCAATGTATCAATGTCAACACTCCATAATATAACACACTTGCACATACAAAATTATTAAGTGACAACACCTGCAATTGCATTGGAATGTATAAAATATTCAAAACCATACATACAGACAATCGTGCAATTAAAAATATACAGACACACAATCATGTGATGTACGAATACTAATAAGTTAACATATGGATTTGGTAAGGTCTTCTAATTTTTCATTGTCTTCAAAAGCTGATTGATAGACGGTAGGGAACTCAATGTCATCCACATTTGTAGTCAACCATTTTGGTGTATGCAAGACCACAGACCATCCGTTATTTTTTAAATCTTTTGAGTAGAAAACTTGACTCGCTTCTGATGCAAGAATAAATGGCTCGTCATTCATGTTATTTTTGTTCTTCAATTTCCCTAAATTTACCATGATGTGGTTTGAAATGGGATCTATTTTGCAACCATTGACCTTATCCTCGACTTTCACCCAATCACAATAAAAAACTGTTTGTTTGAAGTTAGTGTAATCCAACTCAAGTATCTGTTGAATGACTCCGTAATTCGTTGTTTCTGCTTTCTTATAATTTTTATCCTTGCCACTCGCTCTAAATTTTGTAATTGCTCTCATGCATACACCGCTATTTTGTGTTACCATACGGTCTTCGTACTTTTTCGTGGAAAATGAAAATCCATTCACTTGGTACTTCATATAGCTACGCGTTATGAACTTCGGCCCGTGCACTAACCGCCACAGAGTTGGATCAACATTAATGGTCTTTAACAGCTACATAAATTTTAATAAGTAAAAAAGCATGGTCACAAAGGTGTATTGCACACTTATAAACACATGAAATACTTAAGACGAAGTTAAACCTCATTACGTAACCATAGATTAAAACTTTGAACTACTTCCATGGTGGTAGCTCTGCCTCTAGGTTGAAATCTAGTACTTTTCACATAGGAGTTATTCCTTCTACGAAAAACACATATCAAAATGTATATAGAAATTGAATTAAAAAAATTAAAATTCCAAACAAGTTCCTGAACTTACTTCTTCCATTCATCCAATCCATCGTACTTATTAAGGACCCATCTACGCACCTGTTCAAACTACACTTGGGTTAACGTTATGTCTTTACCATTATCCAGAGGTATCTCACCAGCAAACTCATCGTCCTCGTCTAAAAACGCTTCGCGGGTATGTTTATGATTGCCATCACCTTCGTTTGGCATATATTCCATGCAGTAAAGACTAGCTTCTTGTACGATATATCCTTCTGCAATACACCCTTCAATATATCTTTTGTTGCACACATATCCTTTATATGTTTTCATCAACCTATAAATGTGATCAATTATATACTGTAGACGGTAGCTATTTATATGAAATAATGATGTGCATAACTAAAATTAGAAATTTACCGTTCAAATGGATACATCCATCTATATCTGACAGGGCCATAAATCAATGCTTCATCGCCTAAATGAACCATAAGGTGGACGCTGATATCAAAAAATGCAGGTGGAAAATGTTTTTCAAAAACACACATTGCTTCTACTAAGCTAGCCTTTGCTTTTAAAAGATGTTCCCTATTGATCACCTTTGAACACAAAATGTTAAAGAATAAACTAATACGATGAACATCATTTCGTAGACCCTTATGTTGTGGATAAGAATGTTGAAGCAATACCGGAAGCAGATGCTGCATTATGACATGGTAATCACGTGACTTCATATTTCTTAGTTCAGGAGGATTGATGCTCACATTGTTGTGAAAGTTAGAAGAAAATTTGTTAGGCACTTTTAGATTTTTCAAAACGGTGCAAAATCGTATCTTTTCTTCTTTGCTCAAAGCGAGAGTTGTCTTTGGTATGATTGTTTTATTTGTTTTAGGATCTTCCATCACCTACAACTTTTGTTTTATACCCATGATTTTCTAATCCTTGCGTGCACTGATGCCATCTTTTGACTTATCTTTATGGTCCATAATGGTGCTGATGAGATGCTCCGTGACATTCTTCTCCGTATGCATAACATCAATATTATGTCAGACCAAATTTGCTTTCCAATATGGTAAATCAAAAAAGATAGACCTCCTATATCATCCAGAAATATTGTCAACATCTTCATTGGTTGACTTTTTCTGTTTTCGACCAATTTCTTCTTTTTGTTTACCAACTTTCATTTTGATATTCGCTACTTTCTTTTCAACTTGAAAACCAGTCAATGGCCATTTAGGACGACGAAGTTCTTGTTCGTTGTTGAAATTTGTCTTATCGTATCGAAACTTGTGTTCGTTAGGAAGAAACATTCGATGTCCCATGTAACACATCTTCTTACTTTCAGGAAGATAATAAGAACAAGTGTTTTGCCCACAAACAGGACATGCAAAGTAACCGTGAGTTGTACATCCCGATAAAGTCCCAAAAGCAGGGTGATCATGGATTGCCCACAGCACCCTAGCTCCCATTGTGAACTCAGATTTATTTCATGCGTCAAATGTAACTACTCCTTCCCATAACTGCTTTAACTCGTCTATCAACGGCTGTAAATAAACATCAATATCCTTTCCTGGTTGTTTTGGCCCAGAAATCAACAATGTTAACATTGAGAACTCCCTTTTCATGCACATAGACGAAGGAAGATTGTATGGTACTACAATTACTGGCCAAAACTGTAAGGGTTAGAGAGAGAAGCATGTGGACAGAAACCATCTGTTGTTATTCCAAGTGTGACATTTCGTGGCCCGGCAACAAAAGTTTGATCAAATGAATCTGCGACTTTCCATTGGGAAGTGTCACATGGATGACGCATTACGGTTGGATCAGACTTGGCATGACCATGCCAGGTCATCGCATCTGCCATCCATGGTACAATATACAGTCTCTTCAATCTAGAAATTAAAGGATAATGTCTTAATGTCTTTCGAGGTACTTTGGTGCATTTTCTCTCTTCGTTTAATGATGTCATATATCTTGGTTCATTGCTATTTGTACAAGAAACTTTGTTCGCATCATCTTTCCAGTACAATATGCAATCATTTATGCATGCATCATAAGTTTTGTAATTCATCCCAACTTGCTTAATGATCTTCTTCACGTCGGAGTACTTTGTCGGCAGCGTGTTACCTTCGGGGAGTAACTCCTTTATTAGTTCGAGAAGCGCAGTCATACCATTATCTGAAAAGCTGTATTGGGTCTTCAAGCTATTCAGTTTCACAATGGCATACAACATCGTAATCCCTTTTGAACATGAAGGATACAATGGCTCTTTTACGCTACCAAAAAGTGATTTATACTTCTTACTTTCATTGGCCTGCCAATCTGGATAATCAGTAGACTGCTCTCCAACATTAGCATGATCAGGCAACGAATTTGTATGTTGAAAATGATGAATTCTATCTGCATCATTGACCAGATCTTCCATCCTAATATGTTTAGACCCGGCAGTAGTTCTGCCATGACTAACTGGTTGCTCTTTTTCCATCTCCGCCCTTTTTTCCCCATGAAAATACCACGCTGTATACGATTTGATAATACCCATCTAAGCAAATCAAAATGAATGTCATCTAATTTGACCGTCTTCATATTTTTGCACCGGGTGCAAGGGCATAAATACAATCCTGTCTTACCACAGTTTTCTTCAACAAAACTAATGAACTTCTGCACCCCGTCTATATAGTATGTAGATCTTAGATCTGATTCATTTATCCATTGTTTGTCTATGCTGAAAGACATACTGCCCTCCTATATCATATTTAACAGAACATGAGACTTGCCCTTCAATGGGTCCTCATTCCAATTGCTCGAAAAGAATATTTTTGATATTATATTGAGAAATTTGTTGTAAGATTAATTCTACATATTTAACTTTACTAAATTATATTGTTCTTGTTAAATATAATAGTTATTTTTTTTCTATTGCCGTTTTGCTAGTTCAGCATAGTCAGTTTATTATGAAGTCCAAACTATACGGTTCAACATAGTTCGGCCTTTGAAATTTTGTTGGCCTGAGTTCTTTATCCTCAACTAAAATGGAACCAATTGCTTATTGAATCTAAATTCTTACCTTTTTCTTCAAGAATTTGGATCCTTTTATGAGAACAAGACAATCTGATTGTAGGAAAAATGCTGAATTTTAAGTCAGTTTCCTTTTGTGGGGTAAATTTTGAGGACGTAGATATCCAGATTTGTAGGAAAAAGTACAGAAGGAAATATTCTGACGACTTTGATAGTTGACAACATGAAAAAAGTAGAAATTCCTAAAACTGTTGAAATCAAGTGAAAAAAATACTGAATTTCCCATACTACTTAACTATTTATGTTATAAGATCTAAAATTATCAATGGCATTGAAGTCTGATGATATCTTCTTAACTAACAACAAGCTATTCTCTACAGGTTCTGTTCGAAGAAAAATCAAACAATCCAAAGGGATAGGTATTAAGTATTAATAAAATCAAACTGCATTTATTCAAATTATGGTGGAGTTCCTTCTTGAATTAGAAATGCTACATATTAGTTGCAACTGATTCATGGAAGCATACAAAATGAAGTTATAGAATTTCAAATTCTTAGTCAATTGTTTGTGAGCTACTACAATTTATGTGGAAATATATAAAATAAATTTATTTTAGACATCAAAACAGTCATATTCTTACAAATCAGGACATAATTTAGCGATATTAAGGCAACACACTTATGTATACTGGTCATTTCTTCCTAACATAAACAGTGGCACTAAAATGAAATACATTATTATCAGGTTGAGTTCAACTTAATATTTGTTGGTACCTGAAAATATCTGGGCAACAATGTCATCAGAGGCACGGTGGAAGCGGGGATCCACAACACACTTATCTAAATTTAAACTACGCATGCTCGCAGGTAGACTGCAACACACTGAAAGAAGGGGTCCTTGCTTCAAACCAAACAATCTCATAGCTCATGCTTCTATTTCTATGAATCTCTACCACCAGTCTAATGGCAGAAACCCTTGGAATTGTGATTTCAAGAATTCTGGTCTTACTGTCACTACTGACCCCAGTAACTTTCATTTCCTAGTATTCTTCTTGTTTTCTGTTTCTTTTTCTATTTACTAAAATTATTATGGTACTCATTCATGTAGGTTCTGGTAGCTGCATCTATTATTACAAGGAGTAAAGGATTGGCTGAATTTATCAGTGTGCATGATGTAGTACAAATATCAGTATTGTTATTAATGGATGGATTTTAGTGAACATAATGGTTATTGTGTCAGTTTCTTCTATATTAATATGATGCTTCACGAGTTTACCCTTCCACATAGAATCTATTTAATTTCATAACCATTTCACTATACTTTATTGACTAAGTATTTCCCTATGACATATCATTAAATTGTGAACCTTTAAAAGCATTTCTCATGTGACTGGAAAACTAAAAGAGCCAGGACTCGGTGAAACATTAATATCACATTTCAGGTTGAGAGTACGAGCCTAATAAAGTTACATAAAACAAGCTTTTGAAAAACAATATACAGAGCCATTCCTAGTGAGCATTCAAAATTTTATGGCTTATTTACAGTGTGCGTGTGGGGTGTAAAAACTGGATTCCTGGAAGACAAACAAATGCATCAACCTTTAACTAGTATAAAAAATACTTTCCTTTCCAAATTAGAACATGATTTAATCCACATGATAATTCACCATCATCAAATTGTGAGGACATATCTAAACTTGATATCATCATTGTTTTAAAAAAAGCTTATGGGGAAACAGATGTAACTTCATTTTCTAAGTTAGTAATTTTACATGATTCAAGCTACTTGATCGTTCATAATATAAATTGTTTAGTAGAGAACAATATAATTTAGTAAACAATTAACTTCTTTGCAAGATTTATACGCATGCCTTTTTCATGATCGTTTTTTGTTTTCCTGTACGACCTAGAATTTTGTAGTATGATTTTAAACATTTAATTAATTTTAAATAGTTAAAATATATGGACTATTTAAATTTCAATAAATGGAACTCAAAATATAGGGTTTATTTTAAACATTAGCACCAAACTGTTTCCAAAAAAATTGCCATTACAACGGCACCATTTTGTAGCACCGGAGTAATGTCTATGCATTACCCCTCTCCTGATACTTGGCTTGCGCCATTAACAACAATTTTATCCACTTATACAACAATATACAACATTAGCACTAAAGTGTTTTCAAAAAATTTGCCATTACAACGGCGCTATTTTGTAGCACCGGAGTAATGTCTATGCATTACCCCTCTCCTAATACTTGGCTTGCGCCATTAATAATAATTTTATCCACTTATACAACGATGTGAAAACCATATACAATGTCAGAACCATATATAACATTAGCATCAAGCTGTAAATTATGCAAGGAGATCAAAATAATACAAAAAACTTGGATAAAACGGAAGTCCAAGCCATCAAATAAATTTGAATTTGACGTGATAGCAAAGCTAATGAGTTACAAATAATAGGCACATACGCGTTAATGGTCCAACATTATGCTTCGTGCTTTATGAATGCATGGTGTGTTTCATTAAAAGTTAAAACATTTCAATCATCAAACGATGAAGAATAAATCCACCAGAATTTTTAGATGTATGAATTATCTTAAGCAACATACATGTAGTGATTTAACACTGATTGAGAGTGATACATCTCTAGATTGCGCTTTTAAACCGACAAATTTGATGAAAATGATAAATTATATTAGAAAACTGAAGACAAGGGAAGGGTCAATCCACATGTCATGTAGGTATGCATAGTCGGTACTTTATATTTCTAGTTTGAAAATTTATCACGCTAGAGGATATGGATTGAAAATTTTCATTCAGTACTTTTTCTAAACCCACTTAGTCAAAATGTTGAAAACTTTCTCTAAACCCACTATTCCTACAGTACTTTTTATTTTCATTCAAAAAAATGCTCATCTCGGATGGAAGAAGACAGATTCTACATGTTCTAAATGCAAATGAAATATCAAAACAGATTCTACTGTGATTTCAATCTCTACCATCAATTGAAATTCTACACGAATATGTGAAGTATGAATTCCTAAACTTAAAAAAACACTTATTTAATGTAGGTTCGTACAACCAGCGGCGTAGACAAAAGAGAAAAAGTAAGAAAATAATTCAACTTAAATAGAGAAAGCTACCAGGATGAAGCAAATTACAGAGCTACTGTTATCTTGGTTTTACAGAGAATAAAGCTATGATCGAATCCTAATAGTACCCTAAACCTATATACATCGATTCACTGCCAAAGACCATACCTGGCAAGAATATAACTTAACTGCTGAATATTTGTAAAAATAAAACTATCTATGATATACCGAAAGGACAAAGTTAGCTCAGATGTATGATACGTACCTGGTTAGGATATTGAAAACGAGGATAAACACTCTGATATCAGTAGCAAATCGGAAACAAGGACCAAAATCCGATATCAATAAAGAAATATCAGTGAGATTGGAGGATTATTTGCGTCATAGAGGTTGACGCGCCCCTGATTGCAACGTTCGATCGATCGAGGTGTCTGGCGATTTAATCTGATATCAACAAAGAAATAGAAAGATGGAAATAAAAAAAGGAGGGAGGGTGTGCGTTTTGGGAAAAAATTTCCCACGAAAAGAGACACAGATTTTGATACGGCTATAAGCCGTATCAAATGTTAATACGGCTTACAGCCGTATTAAATTATATAGATACAGCTCTAAGCCGTATTAAAATTTGATATGGCATATAGCCGTATCAACTGTCCCGCCTAAGGTTGCGCCAAAATCTTATCCGTGGTGTAGTGAGATTGAAAAGTTTAAAACAGTTAAGTGGTTGTAAAATGGTCATTAGTAATAAAATAGCTATAAAATAGTTAAATGGTTACAAAATAGTTATAAAATAGTTAAATAGTTGCAAAATAGGGGTAAAATAGAAATTAGTTTATAAAACAGTTGTAAAATTGTTGTAAAATAGTGCAAGATAGTTTGGGTTTAAAAAGAAAGGTTGTTTAGTAAATAGCTAGGAAAAATAGATTTAAAACAGTTTATATTAAAACAATTTATTTGAAAATAGTTTCAGAACCAACTGGTTCAATTTCCCTATCTCCCATTCCATCAATTTCCAATTTTTAAATTAA
Source organism: Allium cepa (assembly GCA_030765085.1). Classification (NCBI taxonomy): domain Eukaryota; kingdom Viridiplantae; phylum Streptophyta; class Magnoliopsida; order Asparagales; family Amaryllidaceae; genus Allium; species Allium cepa. Next base: position 402,664,511 of record CM060940.1, on the reverse strand, counting down.
CTCAATTTATAAAAATTTGAGTTAAATTTTCAAATGTTGATTTAATCCCCTAAATCAAATTAACCTTTACTTTTAATTTAACAACCTAAGTCTTTAAACAATTTAATTCTGAGTCCAAATTTATAATATTCATTTAAATTACTTTTACTTAACTTATTTCAATTTTCAAGTAGGAGTTCAAAACAATTTAATCTTCGAAATCCAATTTATTACCGAATTTTAACCTCAAACCTTGAAACCAAATCTTAAACTTCAGTTTGCAAGTTTATTTTTTAGCATTTAAATCTTAAGTTCAAAGTGATTTCATTTTCATAAGTTCAATCTTTATCTCTAAAAATCAGAATCATTTAAACAATTTCAAATTAAAGTCTTATTTCCATTTTGTTTCAGTAATGGATATATATTATCTAAATTCACTTCTTTATTTATTTAAATAATTCAATTCACAGTTCCACAGACTATTAATAACAACAAGATGATATCAAATTAAGTCAAAGTAAAAAATATCCAAATTATCTAAAATATCCATCAATAGCATCCATTGCCAATTTCTAGAACTCAAACTCGTTTTGAGATCACACATAACTCCCTTTTCAATTCAACCCATTAAACTTCCTTAAGTAAAACTCAATTCACTTAATCCAATCAACCTTACTCAATTTGAATTCTCTATTTCAAATTTTAAATTGCTTATCAATATCCTTTCCCACTTATAAGTTCAAAAACTTATTTCTCGTTGGGTTTACATCACATTTTAGGGGAAAAATTCAAAACTCAACACTTAATGTTTATGTGATAACCTGGATTTTGGAGTATCTGTTAATTGATAATTAACGGGGTTAATTAATAGAATACTGATTTATAGATTGAACAAATAAATTTGATAATAAATATTTATATCTGAATAAATATTTATTTGATAATCTCCAAATATAATTATTTAAAATTGACAAATTTTTTCTTTTAAAACGAGTAATAATGTGTTGTTATATGTATATATATACACACACATATATACATATGAGTAGATTTTAAATAATACTTGGATTTGAAATTCAAGGTAATATCTTAAATAAATTTAAAACTAATATGTATAGATGTTTGGTTATTAATTTTTTTATTATTAAAGTTTTATATCATTTTCTTTAAGGTTACAAAAAAATAAAAAAATAATAAAGAGGAAATGTATTAAATAAAAAATATAGATATAATGTTAAAACATATGTTTATTTGAAATTATTAAGAAAAATAATAATAAGATATATGTAGATAAATTGAAAATATAATGATATGTAGTTACATGTGTAAATATTCTAATATAAAGATTTTATACCAAGACATGTGTAAACAAATTAACACATGGGATTAACAAGTGCAAGATAAATAGATTATATATTAACATGTGTAAGTAACTTAGCTTGAAAATGAAAACAAGTGTCTTTTAATCTCAAAAATAATAAATAGAATCAAAATAAGATTATACATACATCACTCTTAAACTCTTTCTCATTTTCTTTCAAAATTAAAACCTGAAATGAAATAAAAAGCAACAGTCAGATCATCTCAGCAAAGAAAAGAAAAAAAAAATTCAAACTTAACATAAAGTTTTCAAGGTCAAATAAATCCTGGAATCCAAAACCAGAGAAAGAAGTAAAAGCAAACAATAACACTTTCAAGTTTCAAGTACAACCGGAAGAATTCAAGATTCAACTCAGTTTAATTAACTAGCATATCAAAATTCAAAATACAATTTCCCGTTTTCAAAAATCAAAGCATTTTCCAGGCTCTGTTCTCTTTTCTTCAAAAAAAAACTGGTGAGTAAGCATTTTTTTATAAATCTATTTATACCTTCATATAGGTAATAAGTAATGGATGCAGTGATGTTTGCAAGAATAAATTAATATAGTTGCGTGTACGTGTGTATGAAATGACCTGTGCCTGTCTGAGTATATACATATACTTGCCTCAGTTTGATTTTATCAGGCTTAAACAAGTTTTGAAATTCAAATTCTCTTTCTTCATTCTCTTTTAGGATATGATCTCTGAAAAAAATATGTTAGAATTTACCAGGTGTGATTTTTAAAAATTATTTCAAGTATTTATATTGAAAATTTATTTCAAAAATTTGAAATTATAGTAAATGAAAGAAAATTTGAAAAAAATTCAAATGGCGTAATTTAAACTTTTACTTATATGGATGGGATCATTGTTGAGAATAATGATTTTTGAGTGTGGTTTCGAGATGTTTCGTGGAGTATCGAGTGGGAATTTGAGAGTTGAACGGGAAATGTTTTTCTTTGGAATTCTGGCGACACAGAGATGACTGAGGCATGGCGTTGGGTCTGGAGGTAGCCACAGAGTCTTGACAATCGGGGAAAATGGCGGGGAATTTTTCTATTGAGAGATGGACGGAGTCGTGCTTGATTTAGGGTTTAGGGAGGAATCTCGGTGGTCTCGTTTTCGAAGGAGGGGATAGCATCACGGCAGGGCTCCAGATTTGCACGTAGGAGAAAGCAGGTCGTCAAATCGATAGGGATGTTCAGGGTAAAGTTTGTTGGAGGAAGGTGGGATGTGGTGGTGAGGCAAGGCAGTGTTAAGCGGAGATTTTTGTTCCAGTTTTTTTGGGTTCGAACGCCAAATGTCTGAGCAATGCTTTTCGACGCGATTTTGAGTGATGGTCGGAACCGCAGGGTTGTGGAGGACTAAGGTGGATGGTCGTTGGCGAGTGGTGATGGCCGAGGTTGTCGTGCACGTGCATGTGTGCGTGTACGGTAGGATAAAGAGTAGAGATGGAGCAGAGGAAATAACTGGAAGAAGAAGTAGAAGAGGAGAAGGAAGAATGTGGTTCGGGTCTTTCTCGAGGTTTTAGCGCGTGTGGCTCGAAGTAGAAGTATGCGCGAGCGTTGTACGGGGTGGGCTCGAGGATTCTACGGGTTCGGCCTGGGTTTTTTTATAAATTATTGTACTCAGTTTAAGCTTATTAAAATATGTAAGTTTTCAAAGGAAATCGTAAACTAAGCTCTTGAAAAAAGTATTAGTGATCAATAAACGAGTTTCAAAGTTTTAGAATGCTTTAAAATTGGTTGTTTAAAAGTAATTACTATAATAGGTAAATTCCTTCAAAGGTGATTTTAATAAGGAAATTTAATAAAGTGTTAATTATTTAATTGGTTAATTAATGTAATCAGTTAAGAAAATAATTAATTATTTTAATTGTTAAGATAATAAAAAAAGGGTTAATTAATTTGTGTAATCAATTTAAAGGATTGATTTATTGAAGATGATTAATTTACTAAGGTAATTAATTTAAAGGATAATTGATTTATTAAAGGTAAATTACTTAATGAAAATTAATTAATGATAATTACTTAACGAAAGTAATTAAAGAATAATTACTTAATGTCATTAATTAAGGAGGGTAACTAATGGGTAATTCTTAACGTGATTTAGTACTTAATCGAAGTAATTGAGGATTAATTACTTAGTGTAATTAATTAAAGGATTGAGTAACTAAGGAAATTGATCAAAGGGTTAATCAGTGAATGAGATTAATTAAAAGATTATTAATCAAAAGGATACGTAATCAAAGTAATTAATCTGGGATCAGTGTAATTAGTTAACTAATGAGAATACTTAAAGGCTAATTAATGTGAATAGTTAAAGGTTAATTAATTCATGCTATAAATTCAAGGCTAATTACTTAATGTAATTAAAGAGGAGATTAAAGGATGATTAATTAATGGGTTTGAAATTAATTAATATTATGAAAGCAGGATTAAAAGTGATTAAAGAAATTAATTTAATTTATCTAAATTAATTAGAAATAGTGTGATTGATTAATCTTGCTTGTGAATGATTGGTTGATATTTCTAATATGAAATGTTTTGTGATATGATATGTTTGGGTTATACAGTGATAATATGGTTATCTATCGATGATAAATTGCTTTGTAAAAGGGACATCCTGTATTTAATGTTTGAATTGTATTTTCACTTGTACAACTTGGGTTAAGGTGACACGGGATTCAAAGAGACCGGGGTCGGGTATCAATAAATATCTGAAACCACTTCAATTTGGAATCATCTATAATTCTTTAAAAATTTGATATGTGTAATCTATAGGCTGGAATGAAATAATTTAAGTGATCTAGACCATTGAGACAAAGTAAGGGTACTTAGAGGTTGATTTGTGAATTAAGTATTGAGTATAAAAAGTTAAGAACTCGTAGTAAGGTAAGAGTTACCCAGGGTTTTAAAATAAGTTCATGTTTTAATATTTCATGTTTGATGGGTTTACTCACGCTGGTTTCCAGCCTGACCCAAGTGTTACTTTGATGTAATGCTCGGGTCAAACCGAGTATTACAGATTTTCAGGTTAGGACGTTCTGAAGCTCAGGAGGCGAGCTGGATGGCAGGAACGTATGGAGTGTTTCCGCTGTGATATATTTTAGTTTGTCTGGGACATGTTGATTGTATCTGTCCATCATTTTGTATATATGTTGTAACTCTGATGTAAATAAATGTAAATTAACTAATACAGTTTTCCTTGTATAACTATTATTTTATTTGATATTATATTTTGATCCGCAGCGAATGTGAGATTCTGTGTTTCATTTCTGTTTCTTCTTCTATCTCTTTTCTTCTTTTCCTAACTATCTGGAATTTTCGAGATCGAAAATTTTAGGTCGTTACATTTGGTATCAGAGCTGAAGGTTAAGCGAGAACTTTGGCTCTGGTGGGTCTACTCATTAAAGATAGGGTCAATAGCACCCTAGAATGAGTTGAGTGTATGTATATATGAGAGCGTACTTGTTATTTTCTTATATAAAGGTTTAAAAATGGTTTTAAAAATAAATGACTTTTATATAAGTTTATATTTTGATATATAAAGCAATAATTGGTTGTTGGATATTGAAATTGAATAATAATCAAGTGATATATATATATATATATATATATATATATATTTAAATGGGAATTGAATAGATTGAACTATACAAATAAGATGAATTATAATTGGTTTCAAACCAGAATATAAATGGTTATTGATGGGATTATTGTTTTCCAATAAAAAATGGTAAAGCAAAACGAAATTTTTTAAGGGAGTAACAATATAGATAAAATTGACTTGTAAACGGAAAAGGATTTAAATTGTGAAGTTTTAAGTCCAGAAAAGAATTTGGAATTGTTTCAAAGCGTTAAAGGAAATAATAAATAATATTATTCAGACTATTTTGAATATAGTCTTATTTTAAAATAAGAAGTTGTTTGAAAACTTTAAAAGAATTTGTTTTGAATAAAAACGATAGGTGGTTTAAATTTTAAAATTTGGCTTGGTGGGCCAAGAAGTAAATATGTATATATGTGTGGATATACATAATATCAAAGATGATTTAAAATAAACTCAAAAGTGATGAGTTTTGATTTTCCCTGAAGTGTGATGTATAAACCCAAAGTAAAATAAGTTTTTAAACTTTTATGTGACGACCCAAACTCGATGTCCAACAAACGACATCAAATTCGCATCGCCGGAGCTTATAACAACTATTAGATGGATATAAAACAGCGGAACAGAATCAATATCATAAATAACATCACTGTTACAACATCAACATAATAACCATACAACAACAGAGTATATAATACATATACCACTATCTCTAAATACAACATCATGATAATATAACAGTGAACATGTATCCAAAAGTCCTCAAAATGAAAGAGGTGATAACGAACTCCCAAGAGCTAAACACCTGAAGTCTCCAATAGCTCCTAAGATATATCCAAGATAAGAGCTCCAAAATACTGCTACTCCAAAATATAGAAACCTGCTACTAGGCTGCCCGTGTGGAAATAATGGGCACCCAGAGTTTAGGAAAGAAAACAATAAACTCCGGATCAGTCATGGGACTGGTATGAGTAAACAAAAACAGTTACATCTAAATAAAACAAGATTTATAAAAGAATTTTCGGAATGCTTTTAAAAATGGAACTACCATAAGACCTCCCGCCACACACACAATGCAAACGCAGAATTGGAGGAGATTTCTTCTTATGACAGTTAAATATGCTTGATACGAGGAAAGAATTCTTTGATATTATTACTAGTGCATAGTGAAGTAAATCATTTCGAAAGTAGAATATAAATCTTAGCCAGCATAGACATTTCGAACTATGCCTACTATAGCTACCATCTAAACAGTGGTGACCACCATAAGTAAATGGCAGGTTCTACAACTAAAACCGTACAGGGTTTCGTATTGGGAATTGGATTTCCAACAAATGGTCAGGCCAAGGAACTTCCCATTGCCACTGAGAATGCCTCTGGATGGACATCCCCGAGAACCAAACCGGATCTCTGCCAACACAAGGCCGGGTTACCCCTAACTGGGTAACTACTGACACGAGTATGCCATCTCCCGGTCGTAACCAACCTTTAACCGGGGCCCCAGCAACAAATCACAAAATCATATATATATATATCTGCGATATCCACATAAGTTAAGTATCTGGGCTCCATACCATGATACCGCTTCTATCCAGAAGGAAATGTACATACCCTAAGGGGTGCTACCCCCAATAACCTTGCTGCATCTTTCCTGTTTCGACCATTTCGGGGTGTGAGGTCCGACGAAGTCACGTCCACAAAAACATACTTTATACAAAAGCCATGCTTTGGGTCAACAAATGATCAACACAATGATCACTAAGATAGACGATCAAATAAATGATCCTATCACAAATAATCAACACAATGATCATTTCAGCAACACTCAGCATGTCACATTACCAAATTGGGAATATATCGCTGATAACTTCAACTATATAACCTCTGAGCTCGTACGTCTCAGAGAAGGGTGTTAAGCTAAAAGAATAAATTCTCCGCCACCAACAGAAATATATTTGAAAGAAATCTGCTTTATATCTCAACTTGTAATGTCAGACACACAATCCATACAAGTCTGTTCTGGGTTCGAACAGAACCGAAGGCACTTACAAAGAAGTCCTTGCAATCCGGATATTCACAATCCTGATCGGATTCACCATCACATATGGAGAACTCTATACCGGAGCAACTCGGTGCAGAGTCAATCGACAGGTCATCCTATCGCTCTCGCAAATACCCGGTCTTCAACACCGGTCTTCAAATGCTATCCAATTCGACGTATCACTATTCGGAATGGGTTATACGACACAAAGGTCGTCTCCCGGTTAAACCGAATAGTGAGCGTTAATTTAAAAACAATGTGGATGTCATTCATAACAATTCATAGGTTCGATGTGGGTTTCGGATAACAAACTGAAATCCGATACCCTGTCGCATCGAAGTTTAAATGCCGTTTTACGGACAATAGGGCTTTCACATCAATACAGAACAAATCATAATCACAGTGCATCACATGGCAAACACATCCTATAGAATTTACAACAGAACAGGGATATCAATGTAAATTAACAACAGTAGTTAATTACTTTCCAATGTGATTTAAATACATGTGCCACTAGATTAATTAAATTAAATGATAAGAATTTGGATAAATAAATTAAATTTTGATTACTCAATTTATTGTTTCAAAATTTACAAATTCTTACTTACAAATTTATTTAAACACTTAATTGTTTATCAATCAATTTAATTACAAGTTTGTAAATCATTCTTAAAATTTCCTTTCAAAATCATTGATTAATGACAATTATTCACTTTAATTTTCATTTTAAACTACAATTCAATTAGATCTCAATTGAATATATTAATTTATTATTCCTTAATAAATTATTTTAATGTAACTATCAATTTTGAATTAATCAATTTAAATTATCAACTTAATGATCTTTAAATTTACAACTTTAATTTTAATTGCTTTTATTTATTTATTATTATTTATTAAAAAGTAATTTTAAATCATAAATTATTAAATCATTAATTTATTAACTTCACATTCCATTTACAAACGATCTTCATTTTACAAACAATGCTTTATGAAAATAGTTTAAACATAAGTTTTCGACGAGCTTCAACTGAATATGCTGTTTCAGGTGGTCGACCCGAGTCTTCCCCGAGTCGCGCCCGAGTTCAATCTCTGCCTGCTTCGAGTTCCTTCCCAAAACTACCCGAGTGATTAAAATTTTTGTTAATTTTGTTAAGTCCAAATTTTGACGCGATAAACCCCTGAAATCTCTCGACTTCCCCTTCGAGTCCCTGCCCTATTTCCCCGATCTGAGCTTCGAGTCACCCACTTGAGTAAAAACCTGAAATACTTCAGGAAATCAAATTTCCTCCCCCCCCACGCTTTCTTCTCCTATACATGTAACTTTTCTTAAGTGAGTTTAAACTTAAAATATTATTCAACAGGAAAGCAAGCTTAAGTACGACAGTGGTTCGAAATCGAGATGGTCCCTCTTCTCCCAGGCACGCCTTCAAAAAACCCAACCCAAAACAGTAAGACGTGCACACGATCAACTGTGCACGTGCACTGTCGAATTCGCCACCTCCGGTCAGATCTCCAGCCACCCCCAAGTCAATGATCCTCCACCTGAACCCTATGAGCAACCAGCGTGGTGAAAAGATGACGAAATCGCGATCGAGCATCGCTACCCAGAACTGCACCAAAACAGTCCACCAGAAAACGCATCTTCCTTCCACCTCTGGCCATCGGAGGCCATGAAATTGTATCTGAAGCTTCGCCTCCACCTGACGCTACTATCCCCAGTACCCCATTCAACTCGATGCGTCAGAGGTGATGAACACGTCGCGTTTCCAGACCGTAAACATTTCGAGACTTAAACCCTAGTTTGATCTCAAACTCCAAATCCACACAGTAGAAAAATCTTTCGATAATTTTCTCGAAGCCTCTAACGTTCAAGCTTGCTACAAACCCATTTTTAGCATTTATAATCGAATGGGTTATTATAAATTCGTACAAGTTCCATTTTTATTCAAGTACAGAATACTCTTGAAAAACTCAACTAAAAATCCTCATTTTATTTTTAAAAATCATGGATTGCAGTATAGATTACATAAGTGTTTTTGAATTCATAATTTACAACAATCTGTTTTTGTCAATTGTTGATTTGAAACCTGTAAAGAGTTTCCTGCAGTGCTATTTATTAATCATGCTTTAAATCTACTTCAAAAAAATCTATTTGATGTTCTAACATCTTGTTTTAAGATTAAAAATGAAAAACTTTATAATGTTTTAACTGGAAACAACTTAAGCTTGAATATTAACCTATCTCTGTAATTCTTAACAGAGGAAAGGAAAATATACAGAGCAATCCTGGGTATACTATATATCAAATCATTTTTTTTTTTTAGATAAACATATACAACACACTATAACCCATAAATCATCTTTGCTGTTTAAACTTAAAGCCTTTAAGTTGATGGTTACTCACATGTTTGTTTTGAAACAGAAAGCACTATGATGTTTGGAAGACTGCAGTTGGTCCTTCTCTCTTTCACTCTCTGATTTTTTTTTTTTTTGCTTTTATTTTTCTTTATAAAAACAAAAATGTTTTAAATATTTTCTTCCCAGACTTTGCTATGTTTTTGTTCGAATGAACTAAAGCAAATATGCATGTATATATAGAAGAGATGGTGTGCAGGTGAAAGGGTAAACTGAGTCCAGTAAAGCAAGTACAAGTTGAAGTATAAAAAACTAACCCATGCTTTTAGATCTGCTATGCAGTAATAACATTAAACGAAGTATGTTGCTTGTATTAAATGCAGTTATGCTTCTTTGTAGATGCTTGCATTTAATGAAAGTATGTAGTGTTTCATGCTTGTATATTTTCAGCATGCTATTTGATTTGTTTTATATTTTAATAATGTAAGAGTTTGTTTTACTTTATTTTATTTCTTTTGCTTACCCCTTTTAGTTTACTGGTTTGTACTTTTTTTCTTTTTTTTGCAAGTTGTTTAGTTACATTGTTAATTTAAGCATGTTATGTTTTTTTTCTTATTGTTTTGTTATCTTGCTTGTTTATTTGTTCATTTATTTGTTTATTTATTCTTTTGTTAATCGTTTGTTCTTTGGTTCAACTATTTGTTTAATTATTTGTTCATTTGTTTGATCCTTTGTTTATATCTTTTATTTATTTATTTGTTTGATCTTTTATTTAATTATTTGTTTAGATGTTTACTTATTTGTTATGTGATTTAAATCTTATAATTTCATCATAACTTTAACAAATTCTAAATTCTATTAAAAGATCATCTATCAATATCTCTTTTTATTTAATTCTATATTAATGTGTAATATTAATATCAACAATAAAATCTTTAGATTAAATTTTACTAGTTAAATCCCGAAGTTCAAACAATTTATCTATTTTTAATTTTCAAAAATTTCGGGATGTTACAATATCCCCTCCTTAAGAAAATTTCGTCCTCGAAATTAAAAGAAAGAGAAACTCAAACAAAGAATATACGAATTCAGAAATAAGGAAATGACTTACAGATTCAAGTTGAGATGTCAATTCTGCATTTGGGATATGATTTCTTCATATTCTCTTCAGTCTCCCAAGTACAGTCCTTTGGATCGCCACTCCATTTAACTTTGACCAATTTCACAATTTTATTCCTCAATCGCTTCTCATCACGATCTACAATCTTTATCGGTTCCCTTCTAACTGCCAAGTTGGGAGTGATTTCAAGATCCTGCTGAGCAGCTTCTTCAATAATATCATCTGGATCGTGCACATATTTCCGAAGATTAGAAATATGGAACACATCATGTACGCCAGATAACCAGTTGGGTAACTGCACTCTATATGCTAGAGAACCAATCCTTTCCAGAATAGGAAAAGGACCAATATAACGCGGTGCTAACTTTCCAGTTTTCCCGAATCTCAACACTCCCCGCATCGGAGATACTTTTAGAAATACAGAATCTCCAACTTGAAATTCCAAATTTCTCCTTCGACGGTCATAATAGCTCTTCTGACGACTTTGGGCAGTTAATAACTTCTTTCGAATAAATTCTACCTTCTCAGTGGCTTCTTTTATCATATCTGGTCCAAGAACAAGTCTATCACCTGTTTCGATCCAACATGTAGGTGATCGACACGGACGACCATATAAAGCTTCGAAAGGAGCCATTTCTAAACTGGCTTGATAGCTGTTATTATATGAGAATTCAACCAGATGCAAATGGTCCTCCCAAGAACCACCAAAATCATGAACACAAGCACGCAGTAGGTCTTCTAAAATTCGATTAACTCTCTCAGTTTGTCCATCAGATTGCGGATGATAAGCAGTACTGAATTTTAATTTCGTTCCTAAAGCGTCTTGAAATGCTTCCCAAAATCTACAAGTGAAGATCGGATCACGATCACTCACTATACTGCTGGGAATACCATGGAGGCGAACAATTTCCTTTATATAAATACCTGCCAAGTTTGCCGCAGTACGAGTGGATTTAACTGGGATGAAATGAGCATTTTTGGTTAGACGATCTACAATAACCCAAATCGCTTCATTGCCTTTCTTGGTACGAGGCAATCCATCGATGAAATCCATCGATACTTGATCCCACTTCCATTTCGGTACTTCTAAAGGTTGAAGTAAACCGGCCACTTTCTTTTGGTCACTCTTTATTTGCTGACAAGTAGCACAACGACTTACATAAATAGATATGTCTCTCTTCATCGTTTTCCACCAGAATGTCCTTTTAACATCACGATACATTTTGTTGACTCCTGGATGGATATTGAATTTTGACTTGTGGCATTCGTTCAATACTTCACGTTTTAGTTCCGGAAAGCCTGGAACACAAATCCTGCCTTTTAATCTTATTACTCCTCTATTATCCATCTCGAAACTAGTATCTTCACCCTGGCATATTCTTTTATGGATTCCTCGAAGAAACTCATCTTCTTTCTGCCGTCTTGCAATCCTTTTGAGAAGAGTAGGAGTGATAACAAGATAAGCAAAAACAGCATAACTTCTGCTCAAAGCGTCTGCAACTACATTGGCCTTTCCGGGTGTATATAGAATATCCAAGTCATAAGATGCCAGAAATTCCAACCAACGTTGTTGTCGCAGATTCAGATCCTTCTGGGAGAAAAGATATTTCAAGTTTTTATGATCGGTGAATAATTCGAATTTTTCACCTATAACAAAGAGAGTTTATTAAGTATATTTCTTTAGCTAATTTCGCAAATTATTTAGAAAGCTGAAAAGATTCTTACCCAGAAGATAATGTCGCCATATTTTCAAAGCGAAAACAACAGCCAAAAGTTCCAAATCGTGCGTTGGGTAGTTCTTCTCATGCGGACGTAATTGTCTACCTGCGTAGGCAACTACCTTTCCATTTTGCATTAATACTGCACCTACCCCTTCACCACTTGCATCAGTATAGACAGATAAGCCTTGGTTCCCGTTAACAATAGTGAGAACAGGAGCAGTGGTTAATCTCTTTTTCAACTCTTGAAAAGCTTCCTCACATTTTGAAGTCCAATCAAATTCTACACCTTTCATTGTTAGCTTAGTCAATGGGCTAGCCAACTTAGAAAAATCCTGAACGAATTTCCGGTAATAGCCTGCTAAACCCAAAAAGCTTCGAACTTCTTTTGGAGTAGTGGGTTGTTTCCAATCAAGAATAGCGGAAATTTTGCTAGGATCTACTGAAATTCCTTCTTCATTAACAATATGGCCAAGGAATTTGACTTCATTGACCCAGAAATGGCATTTGGAAAATTTCGCATATAGAACATTTCTCCTCAAAATTTCTAAGACAATTCTAAGATGCTCGGCATGCTCATCTTTAGTTTTGGAAAAAATTAAGATGTCATCAATGAATACAAGCACAAATTTATTTAAAACTTCCCGAAACACACGAGTCATGAGATCTACGAAATAAGCTGGAGCATTGGTTAGTCCGAAAGGCATAACCAACCATTCATAGAACATATTAGGACCTCTGAAAGCGGTCAGATGGACACAATCTTCGGCGATTCGTAATTGATGGAATCCTTGGGCCAGATCCATTTTTGAAAAGAAACGAGCGCCGTGCAACTGATCAAATAAATCATCAATCCTGGGCAGTGGAAATTTATTTTTGAGAGTTTGTTTATTTAGATCGCGGTAATCTACACACAATCTCAAGGATCCGTCTGATTTGGCAACAAATACGACGGCTGAGCCCCATTCAGAAACACTGGGTCGAATTAATCCTTTTGCTAGTAGCTCATTAGTTTGATGAACCAATTCAATCTTTTCCCTAGGTGCCATCCTGCGACTTGCGTGAACAACAGGACGAGTATTAGGTACAAGATCGATTCGGAATTCTATTTCTCGATGAGGAGGTAAAGATTTCACTTCTTCGAATACGTCGGAAAAATCCCGAACAACAGGTATAGACTGCAAAGTGGGTTCAAGATTTCCCAAAGTATATATCAATCTGTCGCTCCTTGGACTTGGATTCTCACAAGAGATTTCAATAAAATTTCCAAGACTTGTTTTGATCAAAACTGTCCGATTACTACACTCCAATCTAGCATCGTACCTCGTTAACCAGTTCATACCGAGTAAGATTTCAAATTCATCAAATTCGAGGACATACAGGTTGATAGGAAATTTATAGCTAGCATATGAAATAGGAACTCTCTTACAATATGAACTAAGATTTGCGGGACCTCCGACCGGATTTTTCACGCAAATAAGATCGTCGGCAAATTTAGTTTCAAGTCCTAGTTCATTTACGGTTTGTTGGGAAATAAAGCTATGTGAAGCTCCCGTATCAAATAAAGCTCTAACAGTTCTATTATTAATAGTAAGGTTACCTTCCAAAACACTTTTCCCTTTGTCAGCTTTTGAAGATGAGGGGTCCTCCTTTATTGCATAGACTTTTGCTACCTGCGCTGGCCTCATCACTGGGCAATCTTTAACTAAATGTCCCGGTTTATGACAATTGTAACATTCTCTAGCTGGTCTCTTCGGTTTTGGACAGTGACTTGAATAGTGGCCTTTCTCTTTGCAGTTGTAACAAGTGACATTTTCTGCTGCGCTTCCCTGAATATTCCTCTTCTTCTCATTGCCTTGCCAAGGTTTCTTGCCTCCGAATTTACGCTTTTTATAATTCTGACTACCTGAATTACCTTTCTCCACAGTCGCTTCCTGTATATCAAGAGTAGCGTACCTGTAACCCATATCTACTAAATCTGAGAAAGATTCTTTAACATGACCCGTCATTCTTCCATGATATTTCTGGTTCATTCCTCGGATAAACCTTTCGTTTTTCTTCAGAGGTGTATTTAGCAATTCCGGACCAAACCGAGATAGTTCACTGAATTTATTCAAATATTCTTCAAACGACAAACTTCCTTGTTTCAAATCCAGAAATTCCTGATACATTCTAGAAACACCCGCTGATGGCATGTAACGTTTCTCAAACACTTCTTTAAAACGATCCCAAGTGAATTCTTCCTCGGGTTCATCTACAATGATGGTTTCCCACCAAGCTGAAGCTTCTCCTTGGAGTTGCCAAGAAGCTATAAGTCTTTTCTGCTCATCCTGCAATTTTAGTCCTTTAAAAATCTTTTCACACGATCTTACCCAAGCTTGAGCGTCAATAATTGACTCTTTGCCAATAAATGGTTTTCCACCAAGCTTTTCAAACTTCTTATATAATTCAGCCAAGTCCGGCTGCTGCTGAATTTCTATTACTGCTTCTGCGGCTGCGGGAATTTGATTTGGTACTGCAGCATTGCCTTGACCCCTCACTCTTCCTCTGCGTCCACTCATTTTCACTATCTGAGATTAGTAAGAAAATTGATTTAGATATGCAAACGAAATATCTTAAGGAATATCAGCAGTAAAAATAACAGACTAAGAAAATTTTAAAGTTTCAATTTTTATTATACTCATTCTAGGGTATACTTCACCCTATCTCTAATGAGCCATCTAATGTGTTATACTCCGTAGCTAAAGTTCTTACTCAACCAACAGCTCTGATACCACTTTGTGACGACCCAAACTCGATGTCCAACAAACGACATCAAATTCGCATCGCCGGAGCTTATAACAACTATTAGATGGATATAAAACAGCGGAACAGAATCAATATCATAAATAACATCACTGTTACAACATCAACATAATAACCATACAACAACAGAGTATATAATACATATACCACTATCTCTAAATACAACATCATGATAATATAACAGTGAACATGTATCCAAAAGTCCTCAAAATGAAAGAGGTGATAACGAACTCCCAAGAGCTAAACACCTGAAGTCTCCAATAGCTCCTAAGATATATCCAAGATAAGAGCTCCAAAATACCGCTACTCCAAAATATAGAAACCTGCTACTAGGCTGCCCGTGTGGAAATAATGGGCACCCAGAGTTTAGGAAAGAAAACAATAAACTCCGGATCAGTCATGGGACTAGTATGAGTAAACAAAAACAGTTACATTTAAATAAAACAAGATTTATAAAAGAATTTTCGGAATGCTTTTAAAAATGGAACTACCATAAGACCTCCCGCCACACACACAATGCAAACGCAGAATTGGAGGAGATTTCTTCTTATGACAGTTAAATATGCTTGATACGAGGAAAGAATTCTTTGATATTATTACTAGTGCATAGTGAAGTAAATCATTTCGAAAGTAGAATATAAATCTTAGCCAGCATAGACATTTCGAACTATGCCTACTATAGCTACCATCTAAACAGTGGTGACCACCATAAGTAAATGGCAGGTTCTACAACTAAAACCGTACAGGGTTTCGTATTGGGAATTGGATTTCCAACAAATGGTCAGGCCAAGGAACTTCCCATTGCCACTGAGAATGCCTCTGGATGGACATCCCCGAGAACCAAACCGGATCTCTGCCAACACAAGGCCGGGTTACCCCTAACTGGGTAACTACTGACACGAGTATGCCATCTCCCGGTCGTAACCAACCTTTAACCGGGGCCCCAGCAACAAATCACAAAATCATATATATATATCTACGATATCCACATAAGTTAAGTATCTGGGCTCCATACCATGATACCGCTTCTATCCAGAAGGAAATGTACATACCCTAAGGGGTGCTACCCCCAATAACCTTGCTGCATCTTTCCTGTTTCGACCATTTCGGGGTGTGAGGTCCGACGAAGTCACGTCCACAAAAACATACTTTATACAAAAGCCATGCTTTGGGTCAACAAATGATCAACACAATGATCACTAAGATAGACGATCAAATAAATGATCCTATCACAAATAATCAACACAATGATCATTTCAGCAACACTCAGCATGTCACATTACCAAATTGGGAATATATCGCTGATAACTTCAACTATATAACCTCTGAGCTCGTACGTCTCAGAGAAGGGTGTTAAGCTAAAAGAATAAATTCTCCGCCACCAACAGAAATATATTTGAAAGAAATCTGCTTTATATCTCAACTTGTAATGTCAGACACACAATCCATACAAGTCTGTTCTGGGTTCGAACAGAACCGAAGGCACTTACAAAGAAGTCCTTGCAATCCGGATATTCACAATCCTGATCGGATTCACCATCACATATGGAGAACTCTATACCGGAGCAACTCGGTGCAGAGTCAATCGACAGGTCATCCTATCGCTCTCGCAAATACCCGGTCTTCAACACCGGTCTTCAAATGCTATCCAATTCGACGTATCACTATTCGGAATGGGTTATACGACACAAAGGTCGTCTCCCGGTTAAACCGAATAGTGAGCGTTAATTTAAAAACAATGTGGATGTCATTCATAACAATTCATAGGTTCGATGTGGGTTTCGGATAACAAACTGAAATCCGATACCCTGTCGCATCGAAGTTTAAATGCCGTTTTACGGACAATAGGGCTTTCACATCAATACAGAACAAATCATAATCACAGTGCATCACATGGCAAACACATCCTATAGAATTTACAACAGAACAGGGATATCAATGTAAATTAACAACAGTAGTTAATTACTTTCCAATGTGATTTAAATACATGTGCCACTAGATTAATTAAATTAAATGATAAGAATTTGGATAAATAAATTAAATTTTGATTACTCAATTTATTGTTTCAAAATTTACAAATTCTTACTTACAAATTTATTTAAACACTTAATTGTTTATCAATCAATTTAATTACAAGTTTGTAAATCATTCTTAAAATTTCCTTTCAAAATCATTGATTAATGACAATTATTCACTTTAATTTTCATTTTAAACTACAATTCAATTAGATCTCAATTGAATATATTAATTTATTATTCCTTAATAAATTATTTTAATGTAACTATCAATTTTGAATTAATCAATTTAAATTATCAACTTAATGATCTTTAAATTTACAACTTTAATTTTAATTGCTTTTATTTATTTATTATTATTTATTAAAAAGTAATTTTAAATCATAAATTATTAAATCATTAATTTATTAACTTCACATTCCATTTACAAACGATCTTCATTTTACAAACAATGCTTTATGAAAATAGTTTAAACATAAGTTTTCGACGAGCTTCAACTGAATATGCTGTTTCAGGTGGTCGACCCGAGTCTTCCCCGAGTCGCGCCCGAGTTCAATCTCTGCCTGCTTCGAGTTCCTTCCCAAAACTACCCGAGTGATTAAAATTTTTGTTAATTTTGTTAAGTCCAAATTTTGACGCGATAAACCCCTGAAATCTCTCGACTTCCCCTTCGAGTCCCTGCCCTATTTCCCCGATCTGAGCTTCGAGTCACCCACTTGAGTAAAAACCTGAAATACTTCAGGAAATCAAATTTCCTCCCCCCCCCACGCTTTCTTCTCCTATACATGTAACTTTTCTTAAGTGAGTTTAAACTTAAAATATTATTCAACAGGAAAGCAAGCTTAAGTACGACAGTGGTTCGAAATCGAGATGGTCCCTCTTCTCCCAGGCACGCCTTCAAAAAACCCAACCCAAAACAGTAAGACGTGCACACGATCAACTGTGCACGTGCACTGTCGAATTCGCCACCTCCGGTCAGATCTCCAGCCACCCCCAAGTCAATGATCCTCCACCTGAACCCTATGAGCAACCAGCGTGGTGAAAAGATGACGAAATCGCGATCGAGCATCGCTACCCAGAACTGCACCAAAACAGTCCACCAGAAAACGCATCTTCCTTCCACCTCTGGCCATCGGAGGCCATGAAATTGTATCTGAAGCTTCGCCTCCACCTGACGCTACTATCCCCAGTACCCCATTCAACTCGATGCGTCAGAGGTGATGAACACGTCGCGTTTCCAGACCGTAAACATTTCGAGACTTAAACCCTAGTTTGATCTCAAACTCCAAATCCACACAGTAGAAAAATCTTTCGATAATTTTCTCGAAGCCTCTAACGTTCAAGCTTGCTACAAACCCATTTTTAGCATTTATAATCGAATGGGTTATTATAAATTCGTACAAGTTCCATTTTTATTCAAGTACAGAATACTCTTGAAAAACTCAACTAAAAATCCTCATTTTATTTTTAAAAATCATGGATTGCAGTATAGATTACATAAGTGTTTTTGAATTCATAATTTACAACAATCTGTTTTTGTCAATTGTTGATCTGAAACCTGTAAAGAGTTTCCTGCAGTGCTATTTATTAATCATGCTTTAAATCTACTTCAAAAAAATCTATTTGATGTTCTAACATCTTGTTTTAAGATTAAAAATGAAAAACTTTATAATGTTTTAACTGGAAACAACTTAAGCTTGAATATTAACCTATCTCTGTAATTCTTAACAGAGGAAAGGAAAATATACAGAGCAATCCTGGGTATACTATATATCAAATCATTTTTTTTTTAGATAAACATATACAACACACTATAACCCATAAATCATCTTTGCTGTTTAAACTTAAAGCCTTTAAGTTGATGGTTACTCACATGTTTGTTTTGAAACAGAAAGCACTATGATGTTTGGAAGACTGCAGTTGGTCCTTCTCTCTTTCACTCTCTGATTTTTTTTTTTTTTGCTTTTATTTTTCTTTATAAAAACAAAAATGTTTTAAATATTTTCTTCCCAGACTTTGCTATGTTTTTGTTCGAATGAACTAAAGCAAATATGCATGTATATATAGAAGAGATGGTGTGCAGGTGAAAGGGTAAACTGAGTCCAGTAAAGCAAGTACAAGTTGAAGTATAAAAAACTAACCCATGCTTTTAGATCTGCTATGCAGTAATAACATTAAATGAAGTATGCTGCTTGTATTAAATGCAGTTATGCTTCTTTGTAGATGCTTGCATTTAATGAAAGTATGTAGTGTTTCATGCTTGTATATTTTCAGCATGCTATTTGATTTGTTTTATATTTTAATAATGTAAGAGTTTGTTTTACTTTATTTTATTTCTTTTGCTTACCCCTTTTAGTTTACTGGTTTGTACTTTTTTTCTTTTTTTTGCAAGTTGTTTAGTTACATTGTTAATTTAAGCATGTTATGTTTTTTTTCTTATTGTTTTGTTATCTTGCTTGTTTATTTGTTCATTTATTTGTTTATTTATTCTTTTGTTAATCGTTTGTTCTTTGGTTCAACTATTTGTTTAATTATTTGTTCATTTGTTTGATCCTTTGTTTATATCTTTTATTTATTTATTTGTTTGATCTTTTATTTAATTATTTGTTTAGATGTTTACTTATTTGTTATGTGATTTAAATCTTATAATTTCATCATAACTTTAACAAATTCTAAATTCTATTAAAAGATCATCTATCAATATCTCTTTTTATTTAATTCTATATTAATGTGTAATATTAATATCAACAATAAAATCTTTAGATTAAATTTTACTAGTTAAATCCCGAAGTTCAAACAATTTATCTATTTTTAATTTTCAAAAATTTCGGGATGTTACATTTTAAGTGACAGAATTTTGAAATTTGAAATGGGGAATTCAAATTTTGAGTGGGATTAATGGGATTAAATTGAATTTAACGTAGAAGAAGTTAAATAAGTTTGAATGAACAATCTGATTTGGAAATTTCAAGATGTAACTGAGATTTAACTTGGGAAGTTAAATGGTTGATTTAAATGGGAAGTTTGTGTGATCTCAAAATGGGTTTGAGATCTGGAAATTGAAAATGGATGGATGTTTTAAATAATTTGGATGATATCATCCCATTGTTATTAATAATCTTTAAACTATGGATTGGATTTGTTTAAATGAATGAAGAAATGAATTGTGGTAATACATCCATTATTGAGATAAATTAGGTAATAAATTGAATTTTGAAGATAAAATTGCTTTGAACTTTTATTTGAACTTTGAAATATAAGTAAGATAAATTAAAATAGAAATAAAACTTAAATTGAAATTATTTAAGTAATTTTGATTTTTGAAGATAAAAAGTGAACTTATTAAAGTGAAATCACTTTAAACTTAAGTTTTGGATGTTTAAAGGAACTTGGAAATTCAAATTGTTAGGGATTGGTTTCAAAATTGAAATTTGGGGATAAAATGAATTTCAAAGATCGAATTGTTTAAAAAGGGTTTGAACGTAGAAATAAGTTTATGAAGAAGTAAAGGTAATTTAAATTGGAATATGTGAAATTTGGACTCAGAATTAAGTATTTAAAAACTTTGAAAGTAAAGGTTAATTTGATTTAAAGGAATTAAATCAACATTTGAAAATTTAACTCGAATTTATATAATTCGAGATGATTTAAAGTGAGATTGAATTTGGAATTAGTTCAAATTGAAATTGGATTTAAATAATTTGGATTTGTGATTAAAGTTGAATAGGTTTAAATTCAAATGGAATTTGATTTGAATTTGGATAGAATCGAGGTTAATTCAACTTGAATTGGGATTGAAAAAATTTAATGGGATGGAAAATGATTGGACCTGGAGATTTGAATTTAGATTAACTCAAAACTGGGATTGAAATGAATTGAAATTGAAAATTGGTTCAATTTGAAAATTATTTGAATTAATTGAGATTGAAAGTGAAGTTGAATAAAGTTTAAATTTGGAATTGGAATTGAAGTTACTTAAATTGAATTGAAATTGAGTCAATTCAAGAGAAAGTGGAAATTTAAATGGAATTGATGGGAATGAAGATTTGGAAGTTAAACAGTTTGGCTCTGGACTATTTTCAAAATAAATTGTTTTAATACAAACCTATTTTTCCAAGCTATTACTATACAACCTTTCTTTTCAAAATCAAACTATCTTATACTTATTTTATAACTACTTTTGGAACTACTTAACTATTTTACAACTGTTTTATAAACTAATTACTATTTTCCAACTACTTTATAACTAATTTCTGTTTTACAACTATTTTGCAATTATTTAAAATCTCTATAACTATTTAACTATTTTTCAACTATTTTACAATTACTTAACTATTTTACAGCTATTTTACAAACTAATAATTATTTTTCAACTACTTATCTATTTTTAACCTCTCAAGCTATTTTCTAAATTTAAGCTGGTCAGAGTTCGAACTATTTATGATTAAATATCCATTTGAGATAAGAAATAAAGTGATAATCCAAATAGGATTGAAGCAATTGTGAATTAAATAATAGAATCAAAGTAAAGGTGAATAGAAAGAAGATTGATTTGGCTAATAATAAATGGAGATAAATACGTAGGATGTACGTATATTATTCTATTCGCATAGTGATTTGATCCAGATTCGAACACAGAATTTCGATATAGCATATCGACCCGAGTTGGGATTTTTCACTCGATTTTCGACCGCGAACCTGAGTATGGATTTTTGATTGGTTCTGGAAATTCTCTATCATAGTTATGACTATGAAAGGAGAATGACGGTTTCTGATCAAGAAACCAGATCCGAGTCTGCACTAAAAAGTCGGGTGGACGATACTAGTTCGGAAGGAAAATTGTGTGATCAAGTGAGGGATAGATTGATATTGCATACGAATGATATGTGTACATCGTACGGGTTTGAATGAAATTGATATTGAAAAATTTGTGGATAAGAACTATAAAATGGTTTTTGAAATGAAAAGTAATCTGGTTAATAACTTTGTAAAAGAAAAATCAAATTTGAATATTTCATTTGGAATAAACAAAGTTATATATCTTTGTTATATAAGGTAAATCTCCCCTTGTTGAATCTATTATCGGAAAAAAAGGATTTTTGAAAATTATTTGAAGTATAAAAAGGGAATTTCGACAAGTATGAAGTGATCCAAAATTTTTCAAAGTTATATGTGTGTGTATATATATATATATATATGAAGGATCTTATGTGAATGATTTTGGGAAAAAGGTTTTGGAACCTATGGATTTTGGAAAGGCTTTTGATTTTTGGGAAAAATCAATTTTGGAAATTTGGAAAGCATAGTTTGAGAATTATCGATTTTGGGATAATCGATTTTGAGAAAGGAGATTTATATGAGATCCATACTAGGTGTATGATTTAGAAGAGACTATATGTGTATAGTATAAAGGGTTTTGAAAATGGCTCTGGAGAAAAAGGCGCTCCCTTGAAATGGACATCTCAGGAGTACCATAGGTTGGTACTGCCTTGAGCCTCAAAGGGGGAGTCTCTAAAGTGGATCCTATGAGGAAGTCCGGACAAACTGAAGTTCCTGAGGATTATTGGGTAGTGAAAGTCGAGGGCGTTGACGCCTATAGAGGCATTTGGGTTATGCTGTAACGACAGCGTAACTCGATATCGTTGCAATCTACTGTGGACCATAGCGAAAATCGTGTGGAGGTGGGTGTCAACAGTCTACGTTTGATTTTGCCGAAAAGGCAACGTAACATCGGTAGACTGCGATCTATGGTCGAGTGGAGTGGAGAAGTTTCATTTATTTGGCAGCGAAATTCGAGGGCGCTGATGCTACAGATATATGGTTTTTGTTGTGATAGCAACGTAACCCCAGATGTAGCTGTGATCTATAATGGGTTCCATGGTGTAATCGAGGGGTGCGGAGTGCCTACAGTTATCTATGTATTTTGCCGGGATGGCAACGTAACCATCGGGTTAACTGCGACCATGGATGGGGGTGATGATTTCTAGTGCATTCTCACCAAAGATGTTTCCTCTATTTTCAAAAATGTTTTCTATATTTTCAACAAAATGTTTTCCCAAGTATTTTCACCGAGTGTTGAAAACGGGTCTGCAAAGTACTTATAGATTTTCAGTCCTATGCCTGATCAACGTATGACCGAATTTCTGTGAGAACAATGATGGACTGGTTGAAACATCGAGTTATAAAAAGTATTTTTATAAAGCTATTTTGATAATATTATATAGATTTTAAAGTGTTATTTTAATTCTTAAATAAAGGATTTATAATGGTCAAAAAGTAATATAAGCTGATAATAAACATTTTGATAAAAATTCTGGTTTCGTTCCTTTTCGAGGATGAAAAGATTCAAAAGGGAGAGGAATGTGATAACCCGGATTTTGGAGTATCTATTAATTGATAATTAACGGTGTTAATTAATAAATGCTGATTTATAGATTGAACAAATAAATCTGATAATAAATATTTATATCCAAATAAATATATATTTGATAATCTCCTAATATAATTATTTAAAATTGACAAATTTTTTCTTTAAAAATGAGTTATAATGTGTTGTTATATGTATATATATACATATGAGTAGATTTTAAATAATACGTGGATTTGAAATTCAAGGTAATATCTTAGATAAATTTAAAACTAATATGTATAGATATTTTTTTATTAATTTGTTTATAATTAAAGTTTTATATCATTTTCTTTAAGGTTAGAAAAAAATTAAAATAAAATAAAGAGGAAATGTATTAAATAGAAAATATGGATATAATATTAAAACATATGTTTATTTGAAATTATTAAGAAAATAATAATAAGATATATATATATATATATATATATATAGATAAATTAAAAATATAATGATATGTAGTTACATGTGTAAATATTCTAATATAAAGATTTTATACCAAGACATATGTAAACAAATTAACACATGGTATTAGCAAGTGTAAGATAAATTGATTATATATTAACATGTGTAAGTAAATTAGCTTGGAAATGAAAATAAGTGTCTTTTAATCTCAAAAATAATAAATAGAATTAAAATAAGATTATACATACATCACTCTTAAACTCTTTCTCATTTTCTTTCAAAACTAGAACCTCAAATGAAATCAAAAACAACAGTCGGATCATCTCAGCAAAGAAAAGAAAAAAAAATTCAAACTTAACATAAAGTTTTCAAGATCAAACAAATCCTGGAATCCAAAACCAAAGAAAGAGGTAAAAGCAAACAACAACACTTTCAAGTTTCAAGTACAACCTGAAGCAATTCAAGATTCAACTCAGTTTAATTAACTAGCATATCAAAATTCAAAATACAATTTCTAGTTTTCAAAAATCAAAGCATTTTTTAGGCCCTGTTCTCTGTTTCTTCAAAAAAAAAAACCGGTGAGTAAGCAATTTTTTATAAATCTGTTTATGTCTTCATGTAGGTAGTAAGTAATGGATGCAGTGATGTTTGCAAGAATGAATTAATATAGTTGCATGTACATGTGTATGAAATGATCTGCGCCTGTCTGAGTATATACATATACTTGCCTCGGTTTGATTTTATCAGGCTTAAACAAGTTTTGAAATTCAAATTCTCTTTCTTCATTCTCTTTTAGGATATGATCTCCAAAAGAAATATGTTAGAATTTACCAGGTGTGATTTTTAAAAATTATTTCGAATATTTATATTGAGAATTTATTTCAAAAATTTGAAATTACAGTAAATAAAAGAAAATTTGAAAAAAAATTCGAATGGCGTATTTAAATTTTTACTTATATGGATGGGATCATTGTTGAAAATAATGATTTTTGAGTGTGGTTTTGAGATGTTTTGTGGAGTATCGAGTGGGAATTTGAGAGTTGAACGGGAAATGTTTTTCTATGGAATTCCATCAACACGAAGATGATTGAGGCGTGGCGTTGGGTCTGGAGGTAGCCACAGAGTCTTGACACTTGGGAAAAATGGCAGGAAATTTTTCTATTGAGGAATGGACGGTGTCACGACCCGAACTCGATGTCCGACAAACAACATCAAATTCGTATCGTGGGAGCTTGCAACACCACTAGATGATAAATAACACAGCAGAAAAATAAAAGACGATATCACTGATATAATATGAATGCATTATCCAATACATCAATTTGATACAATGATAATCATCAACATTAGAGAATATACAACACAGAATACAGCGGAACATGATACAATCTGAGATAAGTCTTCATAGAACCCAATACTGCAACTTCGATCCAAAAGCTCCAAAGACAAAGCTCCAAAACTCCAAGCTCGATCCACCATCAAGATTTCACCAAGATAAGCAAGACTGATGTGCATTCAAAGACTGAACTAGCTCCAGATAATATACTGAACCTAACTATCTGAAAAACCAAACTCTAGACTGCCCGTGTAGAAAATTGTGGACACCCAAAGTTTAGAAAAGGAACAGTAAACTCCAGGTCAGTCATGGGACTGGTATGAGCAAACAAAAAAGTTTGTCTTTAAAAACAATCAAAGATTTAAATTTCATAATCGCAATGCTTTTGGAAAATGAGACTACCATAAGGCCTCCCGTACACACACACAATGCAAACGCAGAACCGGAGGAGATTTCTCCTTATGATAGTCAAACATGCTTGATACGCAGAAAAATTTCATTTGATATTATTTCTATAAGTGCAAGTGCAGAAAAGCATTTCGAAAGTAGAATATAAATCTTAGCCAGCATAGACATTTCGAACTATGCCTACTATAGCTACCATCCAAACAGTGGTGACCACAATAAGTGAATGGCAGGTTATACAACTAAAACCGTACAAGGCTCGTATTGGATGAATGGATTTTCCAACAAATGGCCAGGCTAAGGAACTTCCTATTACCACATGGGAATGCCTCTAGCGGGACGCCCCAAGAACCTACCCGGCTCTCTGCCAACACAAGGCCAGGTTCCTCCCTTCCCGGGAATAATACCTACAGATATGCCATCCCCGGTCCTTTGGGACCTTTATCCGAGAGCTCTCTAACCAACAACATCACACAGTAATAAAATACAGTGTCCACATGAGTAAGTACCTGGGCTCCATACCATGATACTACCCTTTTCCAGAAGAAATGGTCATACCCTAGGGGAGCTACCCCTGAAACCTTGCCGCACAATTCCTGTTTCGACCATTACCGGTTTGTGAGGTTCGACGAAGTCTCGTCCATAAAGCTACGCTTTTCACAAAGCCATGCTTCGATCAACAAATGATCAGCAGCACTCAGCATGCCACATTACCAAGTTGGGAATATATCGCTGATAACCTTCAATAACATAACCTCTAAGCTCGTACGTCTCAGAGAAGGGTGTTAAGCTAAGAGAATAAATTGTCCGCCACCAATAGAAATGTCTTTGAAAGAAATCTTCTTTACATCTCAATTTGTAATGTCAGACATACAATCCATACAAGTCTGTTCCGGGTTCGAACAGAACCGAAAGCACTTCCGAAGAAGCCCTTGCAATCCGGGTATTCACAATCCCGATCGGACTTCCCATCACTTAGGGAATCTCTATACCGGAGCAACTCAGTGCAGTGACAATCGATAGGTCATCCTATCGTTCTTGCAAATACCTGGTCTTCACGACCGGTCTTCAAATGCTATCCATAACGATGAATCACATATTCGGAATGGGTTATACGACACAAAGGTCCTCTCCCGGCTAAACCGAATAGTAAGTGCAACATTTAAACATATGGATATAGGATTTCAATTAAGTCACAACTTAATAATTCAAAACTTTCTTTCAAATGGTTTAAACCAATTACCATTTCAAATCTTTTAAACAAAAGATTTACCTCATAAAGTTCACCTAGTTTCACAAAGATTCATTCTCGGATTTCAAAACAATTTCCGTTTCAATTGGATTAATTCATTAAATCTTTAAATCAAAGATTTATCTCAGAGCTTTCAAAACTTGTTTCCAAAGATTCGTCCATAACTTGGAAAATCATTTTCAATTCAAACTTGAAATCCCTTTAATATAAATTGGAAGTTCATTACTCATATGAAAGCTTTTTATCACTTAGAAACAATAGTTTTATTTTGGAAAAACCTCGATTCCATTTATACAAGTTACAATCTTTGGTTTAATTAAAATTTCCAAATCAACGCTTAAAAAACGGTTTAAACCCGTATAACTTGTAAAATCCTTTTTAAATCATAAGTATTGAATATAGAATTCAATTTCAGATTTTTGAATTTCAATTTAAATCCGACTATTCAAATTTCAAATCTTTATTAGTTATTCAAAATAACTTTTATTCTTAAAACAGCTTTTCAAAAGCTTTTCATATTAGACTTAATTTATTTCCAAAACTATTTGAATTTAAAATTCAAATTCAAACTTATTTAAAAATTTGTGACTTAACCGATTTCCACGTGAAATCCATACTTGTGTGTGTGTGAGTGTGGTCCAAGGGTTTTGCACAATAGTGCATAACATCAATCATCACAGATTTAATCAATATCGATAAGCGATATAATCAATAACGCTTATCTTTATTCACAGATTCATAAATAAATAAATTTA
Source organism: Allium cepa (assembly GCA_030765085.1). Lineage (NCBI taxonomy): Eukaryota > Viridiplantae > Streptophyta > Magnoliopsida > Asparagales > Amaryllidaceae > Allium > Allium cepa. The sequence continues at coordinate 402,636,948 of CM060940.1, read as the reverse complement.
TCAATCACAAAGATTAATCATTACTATTCGATGTAGGTTTCGAATAACCAACTGGAATCCGATTCCCTGTCGCATCAAAATTTAAATGTCGTTTTACGGGCAAAGAGGTTTTCTCATCAATACAGAATCAAATCACCAATCATAATCCAGCACAGAGTAATTCACATCTCACAACATCACAATTTCAAACTGAAATATCAATTCATTTTACAACAAATCAGATATTCTACATACACAATCTTTAATTCTTATTGTAATTAATTCAAATTTAAAATTAATTACTTGAGAGTTAATTCCTTAACCCTGATTAATTTATCATTAATTATCAATTGATTACTTATTTCATTTCAAATTAGTTAATTAACAAATCAATTCTTAATTAATAATTAAGTCTTAATTAATTAATTCCTTTATTCACTCTATTAAACTAATTACTTCATAATCAATTTATTTAACCTTGATTAACTATTCTTTAACCATTAACTAATAACTTTAATTATTAATTTATTTACCATTAACTACTTAGTTAATCAATTATTAATTCTTAATTAAATTACTTGATTTATTAACTGTTAATCATTCATAAATTAACTTAAATAGTTGATTACAAATTCATTTATTAATTATAATCCATCACTAATTACAATTAAAAATTAATTATTCTTAATTACTTTCTGAAAATAACCAATTTTAATTACAAATCATTCTTAATTACTTTTCAAAACCATTAGTTAATAAAAAATTATTTACCTTAATTATCATTGAAAAATCTTCTTTATACTTTGGAAATCAATTTACTATAGTCATAAAAAGTTTAATGTTAAATAACTTAAATATTTATCTTAAATTAAAGTATTAATTAGATTTTTTTTTTAAAAACAGAACAGGTTTAAGTAAAAAAAAACAAAAACTGGAACAAGTCCTTCTCTACAAACTCGAGCTCGACCCGAGTATCAACCCAGTCTTCACGCGAGTCTCCTTCGAGTTTTCCCTCAATTTCCCCGCGCCATGCTTCGAGCAACTTCCCTTTCTTCCCCAACCGGTACAACTGATACTACCACCTCTCACGTATACGTGCACCAGCACCGGAGGTGACTCCGATCATTGGCGAGTCTTCCGGCACGTCGACCATCGCCCCTGCAACCATCACCGGTCATCGAAATGCCCTATCTTTCCTCGAATTAAAATCGAGCCACTCAATCAAAAAAACTGGATTCCACTGCTTGGCTAAATCCCCCTCGGCCTCGCGATGCCATCCACCTGACATCGCGCTGCCCCGGTCACATCACCTCCGGTCATCCACGAAGCTAACCCCAGGACCTCGTCCAACTCGATGCACCCCAGAATCATCCGCGACTATTTTTTAACATAAACAAACATGGGTTCTTAAACCCTATTTCAATCTCGTGTTCAAATTTTTTGGTTTTATAAATTGCATTGGTATTTTTCTAGTAATCACGATCATTAAATCTTGCTGCCACCACGAATTCGAGGCCTGCCATTGCTTGGATCATCAGAATTTGACAAAAATGAATTTTTTTGATCAACCCAAAAATCTCGATAAAGACTCAATGAACAATTCGAATTTTTATTTCTAAAATCATTATCCTTAATAGTGATTCGAATGGCGTTACTAGAATTCAAATTCACGAGGTTCGATTTTTTTTAGATATTTTGAGTTGTGACTGTGTTTACCTCTCCCAGTAAAAATAAATCAAGTTCCATTACTTATTTTTATAACTAAATCAAGGTACAGATTAAACAACATCTTTAACTTGTTTAAAATCTTTCCAGAAGCAAAAAGAGGGAGAGAATGTTTGGGTTTTCTTTGATATGGTTTTACTCTGCATAACAGGACTTTAAACATGTCTGTGTGGCACTGTAACTCAAATTGTTACAGGAAAAACAAAACACAAGAAGAAAAGGAAAAAAAACAGGAAACAATATTTCCAGAAAATCAGAACAGAAGCCTATCATTCATTCAACTCGAAGCCATCACATTCATACAGGAATTCAAGCACAAAAGATTTGAATAAACATAGGTTTTCTCACTGTTTTAGGTTTTAACAGAGAACAGAGGTGCATATATAAACCTATACAGATATGCATCAATTATCCCAGGCAATCACGTACTTACTTCCATAGAAACCACATTATTTTGATTATTTATCACAAGAAATATCATATAAATGGATTTATTAATTAAGTTAAGGGTTTGCTCACCTTAATATAGTTGAAACAGAGAACACTTTTGTGTTCAAACAGCTGCAGTTTTTTTTCCTTTCTTTTCCTGGATCTTCTTTCTTTGAGTTGAATGAAGTTTGAGTTTATAAAACTATGATGTTTGGTTTTCTTTTCTTTTCAGGCTTGCTAAGTTTTGCTGAACGGACTAAAATAGGGTGCATTGCATACATATATAGAAGAAGATAGTTTGCACATATTTTTTTTTATTTCTTTGGTTTGACTAAAGATGTTATTTTATAAACTGAGATGAAGTGATCCATTTCGGCTGAGATGATATTCATGTGTGCTTGAGAAGAAAACATTAAATGCTTATGTCCTATTTTGTTTACAACTTATGTTATTTTATTATCCATGTACTTGTGCTTATATAAAATCCATTTGATTTTTATTTTTTTATGTATAGGCTGTTTTCCTTTGCAGCTCAAACATATAAAATGTTTGAACACTTGAATAGTTGAATGTATTGTATTGTCTTCTTATGCAAGCCTATAGATATATATATATATATATATATATATATATTTGTTTTCTTGTTTTCATATTTTTTTACTCTTACTTTTGTCTTTAGTATTTACTTTATATTTTACAAAGTTTATCAACATGTGGTTTGAACTTATTTAATTTATTGCTATGTTCTTACTTTATATTTTATATGTACTTAGATTTTCATTTGTATGTAAATTTTCTTTTGTTCATTTACTAGCTAATGTGTTGATTTTATAATTCAATTTAATCGAAAACATTTATTTTGAGTTTCAAATCAAATTCAAAAATAAATAAGTATACATTTCATATTAAATTTGAAGAATTCAAACAAATTCGTAATTTAATCCAAAAATTCAACTAAATTATAAATTTAAATTCGTCATTAAAACTGGGCCGTTACAGACGGGGTTGTGCTTGATTTAGGTTTTAGGGAGGAATCTCGGTGGTCTCCTTTTCGAAGAAGGGGACAGCATCATGGCGGGGCTCCAGATTCGCGCATAGGGGAAAGCGGGTCGTCAAATCGATAGGGATGTTCAGGGTAAAGGCTAGAGGAAGGCGGGCTATGGTGGTGAGGCGATGCAGTGTTAGGCGGTGATTTTTGTTCAAGTTTTTTTTTGGGTTCGAAGGCCAAATGTCTGAGCAATACTTTTTGACGCGATTTCGAGTGACGGTCGGAAACGCAGGGTTGTGGGGGACTGAGGTGGATGGTCGTTGGCGAGTGGCGATGCACGTGTACGTGTACGTGTACGGTGGGATAAAGAGTAGAGATGGAGTAGAGGAAATAACTGGAAGAAGAAGTAGAAGAGGAGAAGGAAGAATGTGGTTCGGCTCTTTCTCGAGGTTTTAGCGCGTGTCGCTCGAAGTAAAAGTATGCGCGAGCGTTGTACGGGGTGGGCTCAGGGATTCTACGGGTTCTGCCTGGGTTTATTTTTGTAAATTGTTGTAATCAGTTTAAGCATATTAAAATATGTAAGTTTTCAAAGGAAATCGTAAACTAAGCTCTTGAACAAAGTATTAGTGAACAATAAACGAGTTTCAAAGTTTTAGAATGCTTTAAAATCGGTTGTTTAAAAGTAATTACTATAATAGGTAAATTCCTATATGTTTCAAAGGTGATTTTAGTGATGAAATTTAATAAAGTGTTAATCATTTAATTGATTAATTAATGTAATCAGTTAAGAAAATAACTAATTAATTTAATTGTTAAGATAATAAAAGGGGTTAATAAATTTGTGTTATCAATTTAAAGGATTGATTTATTAAAGATGATTAATTTACCAAGGTAATTATTTTAAAGGATGATTGATTTATTAAAGCTAAATTACTTAACAAAAATTAATTAGCGATAATTACTTAACGAAAGTAGTTGAAGAATAATTACTTAATGTCATTAATTAAGGAGGGTAATTAACGGGTAAATCTAAATGTGATTTATTACTTAATGGAAGTAATTGAGGATTAATTACTTAGTGTAATTAATTAAATAATTGATTAATTAAGGAAATTGATTAAAGGTTAATCAGTGAATGGGATTAATTTAAAGATAATTAATCAAAAGGATAAGTAATCAAAGTAATTAATCTGGGATCCATGTAATTAATTAACTAATGAGAATACTTAAAGGCTAATTAATGTGAATAGTTAAAGTTTAATTAATTTATGTTATAAATTCAAGGCTAATTACTTAATGTAATTAAAGAGGAGATTAAAGGATGATTAATTAATGGGTTTGAAATTAATTAATATTATGAAATCAGGATAAGAAGTGATTAAAGAAATTAATTTAATTTATCTAAATTAATTAGAAATAGTATGATTAATTAATCTTGCTTATGAATGATTGGTTGATATTTCTGATATGAAATGTTTTGTGATTTGATATATTTGGGTTATACAGTGATAATGTGATTATCTATCGATGATGAATTGCTGTGTAAAAGTGAGATTCTGTATTTAATGTTTGAATTGTATTTTCACTTGTACAACTTAGGTTAAGGTGACATGGGATTTGAAGAGACCGGGGTTGGGTATCAGTAAATACCCAAAACCACTTCGATTTGAAATCATCTATAATTCTTTATAGAATTGATATATGTAATCTATAGGCTGGAATGAAATAATTTAAGCGATTTAGACCATTGAGACAAAGTAAGGGTACTTAAAGGTTGATTTGTGAATTAAATATTGAATATAACAAGTTAAGAACTCGTAGTAAGGTACGAGTTACCCCGGGTTTTAAAATAAGTTCATGTTTTAGTATTTCATGTTTGGTGGGTTTACTCACGCTGGTTTCCAGCCTGACCCGGGTGTTACTTTGATTAATGCTCGGGTCAGACCGAGTATTACAAATTTCCAGGTTAGGACGTTCTGAAGCTCAGGAGGCGAGCTGGATGGCAGGAACGTATGGAGTGTTTCCGCTGTGATATATTTTAGTTTGTCTGGGACATGTTGATTGTATATATCCAGTGTTTTGTGTATATGTTGTAACTCTGATGTAAATAAATGTAAATTGACTGATACAGTTTTCCTTGTATAAATGTTATTTTATTTGATATTAATTTTGATCCGCTGTGAATGTGAGATTCTGTGTTTCATTTCTGTTTCTTCTTCTATCTCTTTTCTTCTTTTCCTAACTATCTGGAATTTTCGGGATCGAAAATTCCAGGTCGTTATAATTTACTTCTAATCAACTTTGTTATCATGTATATCCCACACATATATACATATTTATTTCATTTGCACACCAAGTCATACTTTAAATTTTAAACCATTCTTGGTTTTCAATTCAAACAAATTCCTTTAAATTTTTTAAAACAACTCTTGTTTTAAGATAAGATTCCTACATTTAAAAATATTATTTATTATATCTTTTAACACTTTGAAACAATTTAAATTTTCCAGACTTAGATTTTAAAACTTCACAATTTAAATCCCATTCGATTTATAACTTATGTAAATTGTTACTTCCTTAAAACATTTCATTCTACTTTATTATTGTTTAGTTAGAAAAATAAACATCCTTTTGTTAAGATACAATACCCAATTTATGATAATTATCATATCTAGAAATCATACACCATTTATTTTATAATCATTTGCCGAAAAATCGAATCAAGTTAATTTATTTCAATACTTGGAAAACTCTTTAGAATTTCTAGGATTTAAGTTCAGGTTTGAATCCAATTTCAGCTCAACTTATTCGTATAGTTAATCCTTACCCAAGTATCTATTTGGTTGTATATATATTACTACTTAATTCTTATTATTATTTTAATTCAATAATCAACAACCAATTATCTTAATATATTATAATTAGAAAAATTATTGCTTTATATATCAAAATATAAGTTTATATAAAAATAATTTTAAAACTGTTTTTAAAATCATTATATAAGAAAATAACAAGTATGCTCTTATATATAACACACTCAACTCATTCTAAGGTACTACCGACCCTATGTCAAATGAGTAACCCTCACCAGAGCCAAGGTTCTTGCTTAACCACGCTTTGATACCAAATGTAACGATCCGAAATTTTCGACCTCGAAAATTCAACACTAATACGTTCACGGTAGAAGTGCCGAGCAATCGAACGCCGAAAATCCCAGATTATTAGGGTAAGAAGAAAAAGAGGTAGAAGAGGAACAGAAAACAACAGCACCGAATCTCTCAATCGCAGCGGAACAAAATATGATATAAAAATAGCAGCATTTACACAAAGAAAGCCGTAAATGTCAATTTACATACAATATATCAGAGTACAACCATTCACAAATAAACTGGAAAGTTGTAACAACTTGTATCCCTGACGCTATCAATACAATCTCAAATACACAGCGGAATATAATCCATACGTCCTTGCCATCCAGCTCGCCTCCTGAGCTCCAGAACGTCCCAACTTGAAAATCTGTAATACTTAGTCTAACCCGAGAATTACAATAAAGTAACCCCCGAGTCAGGCTGGAAACTAGCTTTAGTAAACCCATATAACTTAAAATACTTAAGTTGTAAAGCTTCTTTGAAAATCCAGGTAACTCGTTCATTGCTATGAGTTTAATCTTGCTATAACCAAAAACTTATTTCACAAAATGATATCTAAGTACCATTACTTAGTTAAATGGTCAGGTTTACTTAATTTATTCCATTCCAGCCTATTTGATTCAGAAATCTAATCTATAAAGAATTATGGTAGTTACGAGTCGAAGGGGTTTCGGATATCGCTGATATCCGACTCCGATCTCTTTGAATTCAACGCCATCTTTTAAGCCAATTTGATTTAAATTTCAGAATTTCATATTCACACAGTAATCCATCATAGATAAATAACTCATATTTATAACAATTCAATCCAAGGCATTTCATATCACATAATATCACAATTTAACATACTAGAGGTATTAAGAATTCCAAAGCCTTCAATTTAAATTAAACATTTATAAGCTTGATTAATTGGTCACACCATTTCTAATTAATTTAATTAACACAAAATAGATTAATTACTTATAAATCCTGCTTAATTATCATCAACTTATTTATAAGCCATTTATATTTTATTTAAATTAACATTTGGAACTAATTTATTATTAACATGTAAAAATAACCGAGGTCTTTAAATTAATTAATAGTTTAAAAACAATTATTTCCTTAACCATTTATTTAATTACATTATTTAGTTTTATTTGTCAACACTTAGGAATTAAATTAAATAATGTCCTATAATATAACTATTCTAAGTTAAATAAATTTGAGTTAAAATAATTTATTTATAAGACCTTTTACTAAATAACCCTGTTAACACATTTCCATTTTATTTTATGCTTTTACTATAAAACTTGTTAAAAATCTTCCTTTATTTTACCTTTTCCCTTTCCACCTTTTCTTTTATTTCTTCCTTCCACTTTTCTTTTACTTTTACGTTTTCTTTTCCATTTTCTTTCCTTATTTCTTTATTCTCTTCTTTACTTTCTTTTACTTTACTTTATTTTCCCCCTAGCCCATTCTTCCGGCCCATCTCCCTCTTTCTTCTTCTTCTCCTCTCTAATTTACAGCAACAATTCCAAGTCCAACCTGATGCAACCCATATTCTCCCCGAGTCCAACTAGATCCTTCCCTCAATCTTCCCATCTCTCTCTCGTATACTTGATCCTTACCCAAAGCCTACACAAGAACAATAGAACGCAGTGCACTGTGCATGTGCACACATGACCGGAACCTCTCCGATCTTCACCGCCACCGTCACCTAGTCACCGTTGACATGCCTGATTCCTCTCGCAACCCAGAAACCAAATACGACCCCGAAATCAAAATCAATCGAGATCGAAACCATCAGGAAAGAAACCCGAACACCAAAACACCTCGCATCGCCTACTCCGACCACCGGAGACCTCGCCACCGAGTCCAGAAACTCCGCTGCTCTCCTCTCTGCCTATTCCCCTTGTACCGCCGCCTTCAAATCCCACCACGACACCGCCATTTCCAGAAAAATAGCCTCGACCAAAACTCGAACCAAAACCCTATATCTGCCCCGCCCCGCCGCCACGGCGATCTAAAAAACTTCTGACCATTTTTCCCATGATCATCGACCAACGAACAACCTTCGGCCACAACCCCGATGCCACCGAACCTCGCAATTGCCAGAATTCGAGCAAAGTTCAATTTCCGTCCAATTCAAAAATTCTCCATAAATAAAAATTTAAAAATCTTGATATTTCTATTAAAAATCATCATTTTTAAGTACGAATCAGATTATATATGTGAATCTTAAAATTATGATAGTTGAATTTCCTCATATATTTGTTTTTTACTGTATAACTTAATTTTCTCAGAGAAATTACTTAATAATTTCATTTGAAATTATTTTTAAAAATGGTATTACATTCATACAAACAAGTTTCCTTTAAACATTATGTCTTATAATTGCTTGATGAAGAGCCTTTGAATTTTTGAGTGATTATTGGTTCTGTTAAACAAGAATCAGAGACCAGACTTATATTCACTGACGTGCAAATATACATACACAACAACTTCATATTTATCTACCAGAAAAAACATCCATTTCATCCATGCAAGACATTTTCATGTCAATACTACCATAAATCATTACATGCACAATGGTATAATGAAGTTTGGGTTGAGAAAGTGATGTGTACACACAGACTAGTTGAACAGAGGAAGAGGGAACATTGTTTTTGGCAAAAGAATTTACAGCTTGCTTGAGCACTGCTCCTTCTTAAGTTTTTGATCTTCTTTGATTTGAAACTGGAACTTGATTTTGATCTGCTACAGATCTTCTTTTAATTGAGTTGATCTTGAATTTGGATTTGCTTGTTCAGTTTGAAAAACTTAGAGTTGTAATTGTTTAATTTTCTTTTTGTTATAGTTTAGGTTGAAAGATGGAAAAAAAGAAAGGAAGTTAAGAAATGAGAAAGTGTAAAAGAGAATATTTGTACACAACCTTTGATTTTGCTATATAACCATCATTTTTAAAATTTGAATGAAGAAAACCTATTTTGACACTTGTATTTGCATGACATTCTCAAGCTTACAAATGTCTTAAGCAAGTATTTATATATATATATATATATATATACATATATATTTACTTACTATGGTTACTTAATATGATAAAACCCTTTTATGTTTTATACTTATACTTTTATATTTACTAATTATATTTATTTTTGTATAATTCAAAATAAATATATTAAATCTTTTATTTATTCTTATTTAAATTTTAAACTTAAGTTGTTTATACTTAAATTAGTAACTATATATAAATACTTATCTTTAGTGTTTTAAAATGTAGAATTTAACTTTCAAAAACTTTTTTAAAGAATTTACCTTGAAATTTAAATCATAGCTTCCTTCCACAATTTATATATATATATATAACAATAATTACAAACATATTTTTATTTGTTTGAAATGATAAGTTTTTCCAATTTAAATAATTATATTAGAAGATTATGAATTTGAATCTTGCCAAAAATCCCGGGTTGTCACGCATTTAAATTATATTGATTAAAATAGCTTATTTGAATGTTTGATTGTTTGCATGTTTTGAAATTTCTTGTTGTTTGAATTTAAAATTTTGATTTTCAAAATAATATTTCTTTAACAATATTTTAATATAAAATATTAATATTAAAGTGTTATTATATTTAATATTATTTTAGATAAAATATAAATTAGATTGCATGATATACACACACACACATTAAATAAAATAAGAAAAATAAGTTACATGATTTAAGGGACCCATGTCGACATGACTCTACCTCCCATGTCCACGTCCCCTTAGAAATTTGAAATTCAAATTTGAATTCAAAGCTTTGAATTTCCCTCCACTTTTTCACCAACTCCAAAGGTCTGAAAAGGTATCTCTTGACCAGAGAACATGGCTCTTAGACATCAATTTATCTCCTTAACTTTATCCTATCTTTTCACTTTCATTTCAAAATTCAAACTCTCTTTCAAATTTTCAAGCTCTCTAGTTTCTTCAAAAATGGCTTCCTCAAGTACTTCATCCACCATTAGACTATCCAAGGACACCAAAGAGTTCATCTACAATGATCTGGAAGCTATCAAAGCTTACATTAGCAATGTAAACTTTGGAAAGGTCCATACAGGAAAATTTGCCGTCTTTAATGATTTTTCTTCCTATGAAATCAATGTTCTTTTGAAGAGAATCAAATTCTTAGCTTAATTGATAATTCTCAAAATTATTTTGTTTATTATCTAAATCTTGTCAAAATATTTTATGCAAATTTGAATTGTGGTTTTTACGAAGGAAATGAAAGAGAAGTGTGGAGTAGCGTTAGAGGAACGCATATTGTTTAAAATAGTGAGATTTTGGGTAACATTCTCGGTTGTAAGTACACGGGAATGGATCTTTTGGATTTTCAAATTGATGAACATGATCATGAGACATTTCATCACATTTTTTAATGGGATGACAACTTTGAGTTTATAAACCGAATTTTCCGACCTAAAGCTTGAATTGTAAACCATCTTTTGCAACATACCATAACTCCAAGATCGTAAAATTTCAATCACCCTACTTTAAAAGTTTGTAAGGCTCGTTTTGTTATTTTTGGGCACTATGACATTAATTGGGCGCAAGTGATTTTGGATGAACTTCGCCCCAATTTTTTTACTTTAGGTGAAAACACTTTATATCATGGGAATTATTTCACTCGGATGTTTAACTACTTTGGTGTTGATTATAAGAGGGAGGAGTTCATTTCTAGAAAAGTGTTTGACCATGCTAACATTCTCTCATGAAAATTCCGTTTATGCTTCAATCATATGAAACACTTGCCGAAAAGGACGAGAGATTGGCTTATATAGAGACGGAAGAAGAAGAAAAAGAGGAGGAAGAGGGAAAGGAGGTGGAAATTGAAAAAGAAGGAGAGGATGAAGAGACTTCATTGGAAAGCATCGAATACCCTATCACTCCTAACAATCCATCCAACAAAATGCTTCACAAGAACCAAAATATTTTCATGGAAAATCAATGGATTCTCAAAAGATCCATTAGTAAAAAGTTGGACAAAATTTCCACCAAAATCAACAAGTCCTTTGGAAAAGTGAGTCGCAAGCATGGATTATCATCATTTTCATCATCCTCTAATGAATACTAGTTTTATTTCATGTTGTATTAGTTTGTATCTCTCTTTAGTTAATGTTATGTATTGTTTCATGTAATGCTAACTACAATTATCAATGAAAACCCTTCATTTTATTTTATTTCTCTAAAATATCTCTGGAATGCTTGTTATTACATTATAAAAGTTTATATATAAAGACTTGAACATAATATAAAAAAACAAAGCAAATTGCCAAAATTAACAAGGGCATGTAGACATCCCCCAACCCCCCATGTCGACATGTAACGGCCAAAAATTGTTTTATGTTTTGAAATTGAAATTGACATAACTACCTTGTGTCTTTTCATTTCAAATGACTTTTTAACTCTTTAAATACCCGTTTCTTCTAGAAAAATGCATACTTTCAATTTTCTTTATTTTCTATTGAATTTCTTCATATTTTATCAAAAAATGGCCTCTTCTATTCATAATCTAAGTGAGAATCTTGAAGAAACTCTCAAATCCTTCAAGAACATACTTACTTTTATCCTTCGTATTCAAGGCCATTTAGAATTAAGCCAAATGCCGATGATAAAAGAAAGGCACTTCGATGTCATTCGATGGATGATCTCTGCCCTCAACAAAGAAGAACTAGAAGCAAATCCAGAAGGAACTCTAAACAAAGATAACAAAGAATGAGATTGTAACGATCCGATATTTCCTTGCTTCGAAAATGAGAGATTTTGTTTATTTTTAAATTTAAAAGAAATTTTAAACTTAAATAAATATGTTATATATAATAAATAATTATATATTCTTATAGTTTATAAATTAAAAAGTATAAATTTGAGTTTCAGAACAAATAAACAAAAGTTAAGTTTTGTTAAAAATAAATAAAGGCTTAAATAAACGGATTTAAATATTTATTTGGAAAGTTAAATATTATTAAAAACACTGAGCAAAGATAATTAAAGTATATTAGAAGAATTAAAAACATGTTAATAATCGTTTTACAAAAATAACAAAATTTGTCGCATTTTGTCAGTTTTACATGCACTGTAAAAATAGAGATTTTGATATTGTCTAAATATGATTTTAATATATGAATAGACATGTTTTAATTTATTTAAAATAATAAAAAAGTTTATTTTAAATTTGGTTTACATAAATGAATAGTTTAACTAAAACGTCAAAATGTGACCGTAAAACATTTTGTCGAAAACCAACGTTTTGTCGATTAAAAGTTGTCACAACGTTGTTGCACCTTTATTTTCTTATATATGAACATATATTCAAATAGTATAAGTATTATTTAATTCACTAATCGAGTTTACTTTTACTAAACAGGTTTAGAAACAATTAGCAAAAGTAAACACAAAAGGACAAAACATGCCACATCAAATCCAACAAAATCTTTACTTTTGTTTACATAAATATTAAGTGATTAAGACATAAAGTAATGATGTGATAAGGTGATGGCAAATGTTGAAAAAGTAAGATAAAGTAACGTTATTTTAGTAATTTTGTAAAGAGTTATTTTTGTAATTTACCACTCCTTATTTTTTCTATAAATACCCATCCATTATTCTCATTTTTTCACACAAATCATTCTCTTCTTCTTCCTATAAGTTATTTTAATGGCTTCTCTCTTTAAGAGAGGTAGGAGGGTTAAAAATAGTAGAGTGATTAAGCACTGATCCACTTATTACTCTCTAACCTCTTCTTAATTCACTTCTTCTTCTTCTCTTCTTAAAAATGGCGCTTGGCCGTGAGAAATATGGAGGTGGGAGGCATGGTCGAGATCAAAGCAAAGGTAGAAGCGATGACCGAGCACTTGGAAAAGGCGGAAGAATGTTTAGGTAGTGGTTTAGTAAAGCATTGAATCAAATGAATGTTGGTAGGAAGTAAAACATTTTAGTTAAGAGAAATTATCATCGCTTTTTGAATTATATTGATTATCAGGTTTAATTATTATGTTATATAATCACCATTCAATGATATGGATGTTTGATTGATTGTTTAAATATGTTGGATAATCCATAGTATTGTAATGACATTTATCGTACTATACCCATATTAAAAATGTTAATGTCATATAATTGTTTTTATGGTTGTGATGTTGATATGGACATTAAATTTTCTATCATTATAGATTAAGTAATCTTTTTGTTAATAAGACCATATTTTAGTGATATGAGATATTTTGGCAAAATAAGACTATTTTCAATTAGAAGTGAAAGTAAAGTTACAATAAAAGAGAATTTGAAATATGAAGTGAAATGGGTTTGAAAAGGATGGATAAATTGAAATTTATATTGAGATAAATAGTGAAATTGAAATCGATTTAGAAAAATTGAATTTGAGATTAAGGTTGAATTAAAGTTTAAATTGAAATTAGATTTGAAATCTAAGTTTTAAATGTGTATAATCTGAAGTTAGAATTGAAATTGAGTTGAAATTAAAAATTAAATTTAATATTAAAATAATAGGAATATAATAATATCATAATATGGTAATAGTGAAAATATATTTAAAATACTTTAAAAAGTGAAAATATTGATTTAAAATGATTTGTAATGATTTTATAAGTGATAAAATTGAAGTTGAATAAATTATTTCAAATGTTGGAAAATAAGTTAAAACTAGGTGCGTCGCGCAACTGTAGTTCGCGATTTCGTGCAGAAAAGTTCAAATGAATGTATAGAGTGGAATATAGCTTGTGATTCTTCGAGGTAAGAAAATTCCGGACTATTATATAAATATCTTCTTAAGGAAGAAAGAAAATCGAAATTTCGTTGAGTAGATTTTGAACTAAACCCAAATCAATTTTCTAGAAAAATCGCGCTAATGCAGTTAAGTGACCATAACAGGAAATCTATTTAAAGGAATGATTTTAATTATGGAAAAATATGGAATAAATTTGATAAACCTATTTAAATAATTTAAAGGAGATTTGGATTGAAAAATATGAATTATCGAATGTTTAAAAGTTGTTTAAATTAAATAAGCTTATGTAACACTTTCCGCAGCACTTTTATGCTGTGAATTCTATAACTTTTGGAATATAAGTTTAAATATAATGATTTTTTCCAGAATCTATGAATGTTTTTAAAAGGGAAGATAAGCGTTTGAAAGATAATTTGGAATCTTTATAAGCAATTCCAAAATAAAGTTGATAATTGAGTATGCGGAAATGACTAGTATATTTGTCCCGCCTGTGAGATCTGGTGAGATAAAACTAGGTGCTTAACTAAGGTTAGGGATGGAGCAACAAGTGCCCTAAACTTACCTGGCCTATGTTTTCTTTTCTTAGGCGAGGGGTGAAACAGATTGAAAGCAAAGCCCGGATGCTCTTAAATAAAAAGATCGTATTGAGTTTTCAAAATAAAAGAAGATTAGTATTATCCAAAATTTAAGCAATCTCCAAAATGAATGATTTCTATGATCCTATTTGCTCAAAAATGTTTTGCTAAGATTGTTTATAGGGTTTATCATAAGATGTTTTAAATAACAATGTTTTTTACCTGCCTAAAAGTTAAGGAATTTGCATTGAGAGTTAAGTGAGGAAATTTGAGATATTTTCCAAAGCAAAAGAATGAATTACTTAGAATTATCCTAATTAAAAATAAAGAGATTTCAAAATCAGCCGAAAAGAATTAAAGTGAAAGAGACTTAATAAATCTTATATACTCATATTCACTTTTTTATCGATAATTGGATTTCGACGGAACTGGGGTCGAATTTATGTCATTCCTATCCGAAAACCACTTCGAACCAATGTATACGTTCGAATGAGAAGACTTGTTGAAGATTATGATTATTGAAGACCGTGGATCTTCATAGCGTGAAGACTGCTTGTTGAACATGCTCTGAGTAGCTCCCATTATAGAGTTATTTATAGCAGTGATCTTCTCGTGATGGAAATTTTTTGGATTGAAAGGACTACTCGCTACTAGTGGTAGTAGGAGAGTGCCTTCGGTTTGTCCTGTTCCCGGACAACTTGTATGGACGTTTGTTTGACATTGCATTTCAAAATATTACATACATTGGTTTTTACAAATGTACATCAATGGTGGCAGAGAAGGCAACTTCTCTTAGCTTAACACCCCTCCTTGAGACGTACGAGCTCAAGGGTTGTATTTTTGTGGAATGTAATTAGTAGTTAATGAAAATGGCAATGTGGCATTCAAAGATTTGATATGTGCTATATTAAAAGGTACCTTTGCCTCAAGCCTTATCAAACATGAAATGACCGAAACATGATTAGATGCGGCAAGGCTAAGTGGGTCATTCCCAAGTAGGGTATGATCATCCCCTTCTAGATATATTTCTTTCCGCTATGACGTTTGATATGTAAAGTAATGTGGTGTATGGAAACGAACGCTCGGTTAAAGGTCGGTAACGACCGTGGGATGACATATTTGGTACTATCTAGTTATAGAGGTAGGTTGGTCTTATGTTGGTAGAGGGTAGATGTTCTGTGCCTCGGGATATCCATCTAGAGGTGTACCTATTCGGAAGGTAGATCCTTCACATGGTCATTTGTATGAGAATACGTTCTCCAATAAGAACCTACGGTTTTGTTTGTAGAGCCTAGTATGCTGGAATTTAATAATGGTAACAATTTCGGCTAAGATTAATAAGTTTATTTGCAAATGTTTTCAAAGAACGTCATTAGAAATAATATCAAATGTTTTGATATAAAAGTGTTTTAGTTATCATAAGGTCAAAACCCATATGTGCTTATGTGTGGGCGTGGTCTTATGAGATACTCTTTATTTTCAAAGGATTTTATTCAAAGGCTGATATATGACACTATCATTTATTATTGAGTTTTTCTCACGCTGGTTTATCAAGCCTGATCCGGGTATTTTCAATACTCGGGTCAGATCCGAATAGTTTCAGGTTTAGTCCAAGACGGTTGGAATTTCCAAAGGAGAGCTAGAGATATTCATCTATGTATGGACATATTCTATTATCCGCTATACTTAGTTGTTTTAGTTTGATGTTTGTCAGCAATTGTAAGGACAGATGTTTATAACTGTCCAGGCTGAATTTAGGTAAGACTCTGATAAATGTATTTTAAAAGTTTTCCGCTGTAATGATATTTTTCAATATTATACGTTATTCCATTCGTGTGAGATTATGTTCTGTCATATTTTCTTTATTACCCTTCATGTTCCATATTTTCATGCAATTTGAGTTGAACATGTGTGGTTTATTGTCGATTCAATGGGTATGGAAAAATGGGTCATGACATTTGGTATCAGAGCTGAAGGCTAAGCGAAAACCTTGGCTTTGTTATGCGTAAAGTTTCATTAGAGATAGGATTAGTAATATCCTAGGATTAGTAACACCCTAGAATGAGTTATGAGAGTGTTATATATATGAGCGCGTATTTGTTAACTTTATAAAAGTGATTTTGCTTTAAAGAAATTGGCAAATGAAATAATTTTACCTTGGGTTTATATTTTAAATATCAAAGGGGATATTATTATTTTTTGTTAGAAATTAAGGATTGATTATAATTTTGCTTAGTAAAACTATAATATGAATATCTTGTGATTAGAATTGCATAATTTGACTATAAGATATTCCATATAGAATCAATTAGTTGAGAGCCAGAATTTAGAACTTTAATCGTATACCCCTAGATATTTTGTTGTTAAGAAATAATAATGATTAAGTGATTATCATAATGGATGGATTTAAAAGCGAAATACAAATATCTTGTGAAGTAAAATTTACAATTTGATTATAAGATATTTGATGACAATATTGAAGCTAGAAGTTGTAATTGGAGAAATTAAAAAGAAAATGCCTACTTAGAAAAAATTCTTACCAATAAGATAGGAAAAGGATAAACCTAAATTGAGACTTTTTGGGTAAATATAATATGAAAGGGTAAGTTCTATACCTTATAAAGCAGTTAAGATAATTTGAAATTTAGGCACTTTGATTAGGTTAAAAATTAAAGTGAAATTGAGGAATAAGAGATATAAGAAATACCATCCTAATATAATACTTTGAACTAGTGATACATTTAGGGTAACATTTGTAATTCATGACAAAGTATGATTAGAAGTGGATAAATTAGAAAAAAAAAAGAAAAAAAGGGAAAGTTTTGAATAGTATGGTTAGTAGGTTGATTATTGGATGAAAATGTTTAAATAACAAATACCGTGTGAATTAAGTTTTACAATTTGACCATAAGGTATTTTATGGATTTAAGGTTAAGAAATTTGATTTTGAGGAAAGTGGATAGGAAAATAAGTTAAGTAGTAATCATAGAATTAGTAAGGAAAAGATGAACATTTAGTAAAGTTGTCTTATTAATATATGGATAAGATAAATTATTAGTTAAATTGAGACCTTAGATAAATAGAGATAAAGATTAATTTTTATAACTTATTAATTTGAGATAATAGTAGAATTCCACATTAGTTAAACACCATAATTGAAGTGATAATAGTTTGAAGTTTGGGGATATGTATATATACTCTAAGGAAGTAAAGGTATATTATGCAAATTTAAGTCATATTTGTAAGCTTGAGTAATAATGGATTTCAAACTCATTCTAGAGTACTACGGACTCTATTTAACGAGTAATCCCCACCAGAGCCAAGGTTATCACCAACCTATGCTTTGATACCAAGTGTAACGACCCGCAAATCCGTACCCCTTGAGTCAACACTATTCTACATCAATCAACCCAAAATGTATAGAAATACGAACCATTTGGGTTAAAGAAGAAGAGGTAAAACAAGAAAATAGAAAACAATATCAGAATCTAACCATCGCAGCGGAATAAAATATAATAGATAATAAATGATCTTTACTCCCAAAAAAAATGCTATATCAGTTTATACATACATCATCAGAGTACATCATCAGAGTTTAACAACATCAATAACATACAACTGGATACACAACAGGATAATAAACAAGTACGGAAGTACGTATCGCCATCCAGCTCGTCTCCTGAGCTCCACAGCATCATATCCTGTATCCTATAATACTCGGTCTGACCCGAGCATTATAGTTAAATAACACCTGAGTCAGTCTGGAATATCAAATCACACTCAAATTGATTACTAAAGTTTCAAAAAAATCCTTTAAAAACGAAAGCATCTCGTAAGACCACGCCACAAATAAACATGTCGGGTTTTTACCTTACGATAGCTAAAACACTTTTTATAAAAATCCTCAGATATTATAATAGGGTCTATATACAAATACTTATTAAAATAGCCAAAATTGTTACATTCATTAAATTCTAGCTACTAGACACAGAGTGGGTAATACAAACAAAACTCGTACAAGGCTCGTAGGGAGAATGAATTTCCAACTAATGACTAGGCACTGGGGTACCACCTGTCACAGTACGTGGCCTAGATCACAGTACCGAGGATCACTCCCGACCCCCTGCAACACAAGACCCGGACTATCTCTTACTGGATAATCCCGAGTAAGATCACCCCGTGGTTGGGATCAGCAACCGCACCACTAAGTCGAAATAAAAGGGACATCTAGACAGGGATGACCTTACCCGGAAATGGGTGCTGCCCACCAAGCCTTGCTGCATAACCCCTGATTTTCGGTCATTCCCGGTTGATGAGGCTTGAGGCTAAGCGTTACCTTTTAGAACATATCCCTTAGAATGCCCATCGTCCACCTGACGATGTCCCGAAAGCATTCATCCACATAAGTCCGTCCCGGGTTCGAACGGAACTGAAGGCACTATTTCTACTACATCCATTTTGGAAGTATCATCGGGATTAGTAGCGACTAGTCCTTGCACTTCACTGCTCCATCTTCGAATCCAAACTCGTTTTCCCACAAAAACGTACAAACCGGATCGAAGTGGTTTTCGAGAAATAAATCTCGATCCCGGTCTCTTCGAAACGATCAGCGCATTTGGCCAATATTGATAGTCGGTTGTTTAACCATCAATTAACATTCACAACAATCACCAAACAATAAATAATTTTCCCAAATTATTTATTAATCCCAAAAATATCTTCACAAGATATATTTCCACCTTTCAAAACCCTTTTGAAAACAGTTTCAAACTATCTTCCTTTCTCAGAATAAATTTTCCAAGTATTTTCTATTACCACTGAAATCCCCAAGCACAAAACTTTAGATTTTTAAAATAATTTAAAATGCTTTACTTTGAAATATACTTTAAACATTTAACTTAAAACTACTTCCAAAATTTGTTAAAAATACATACTATATGAATATTTGAAAATAAGGTTACTTTATAAAATGTAAAACTAGGTTTTCGCTTTTTGAAACAAAATACTAAGTCACCTTTTAAATAATTACTATGATAATAGATTTAAAAAAATACTTACTTTAGAATTTAAACATTTAGAAAATATAAATTTTCTAAAAACATGCTTTTTAAAACAAATTAAAACCTTTATCTTATATTTAAAAATTACTTTGAAAACGTACTTGGCTATCCAGGGAAATATACTTCTCTTCGCATCCTTTAAAAATAAATCACTGTTTATTTTTAACAAATTTTCTCATTTCCTTTAATAAATTCCCATCTTGAATTTATTCTTCCCAAATATCCACTGATATATTTACCTTTCTCTTATAAACCCAGTTTATAAATTCCATAGCCACATTTTCCGTTAAATTTCCAATTTCAACACTTGAATCAATTTACAAATTTGATTTCCAATTTACTCCATTTTGAAATAAATTCCTTCTTTATCTATTTCAATAAATTTAAATTAGATTTTTAAAATAAATTCTTTATTTCCTTAAAATAATGTTACTTAAGGTTTAAAATTTAATTATTGCTCTGTTATTCAAAATCCCCTTTCCATACTTGAAATTTATTTGTTTGAATTTTAAACCACTTTTATTCTTTTTCAATTCATTCTTAAATTCATTCAAATTTTTCTATAATTATTTTGCTTACAAATTCACTTCTTTTATTTTCTTTCCAAAATCCAATTTATATATTTTGGTAACTCATTATACCCAAATATATTCAATCAAACCATAACATTCGATATTCTAATATAATTCATCATGGAATATCAAATAATCACGACAGAGAATATTAAATAATTTAGATAAATGTTGAGGAATCCAGTTGGATCCCTCCAACCTGTTTTCCTGCATCCACAGATGTTAGCACAATATAAAATACCAATTCTACTTGAGATGGAATATCGCAGTATATGAGATTAAATATAATATTATCCGCTATTATGCGGTGCATAGGGTCTCATCCGCTATATAATACGGGAAATCAATCATTCCAAGATATATTATATACTATAATATAGCACATCACATCAATCCAATTATTCAACCAATTATTTAAATTTAACCATTTAAATTCAAATTAAAATTCAGTCGAGTGAGATTAACTCACATTTGATTTTACCATATGCAATCCATTCCAAACTGGCTTGTATCCATGATTTTTTAAACCATCTATATATATTTATACAATTGATTAATATTTGAATTAAACGGGAAATAAATTTCCGTTTATTAATCAAATTTAAACTAATTTTAACCCACTTTCCTTCAAGAAATTATTCTAAGTGACTTAACTAATTAAATTAAATAGGTTTATTAAACAAGTCAGTTACTAAAATACATTATTTAAAAAAATTATTAAACTAGTAAGTAAAAATGTGTATATGCATACTTATCTCTTACTGTATATAAACGAACGGTAATTTCCTTTACTGTTAAGATTTTTAACATGTTTACATTTTTGTAATATAAAAATCTAGATTTATAATTCTTATGCACATTTAACTTTCCTCTATTCCTAATTATATAAACATATATATATATATTAATTTCTAAAAATTTCTTCTTTACCATAAACAGCCAAAAAATAGAAATTACTTTACTGTATCATTTTTTTTAATATTAAACTTTTAAATTGATAAAACAATCAATAATATACCTCATTGCCCTGTCGTGCTGCCCAAATTCACGATCGAGCTTCCTCATCCAATCCCCATGCGCTCGACCTCTAACAGAATACGCTACCCATCCCTTGTTCAACACGACGTCGCCGACAAACCCTACCACCCAATACATCGCCGCCGCTCCTCATCAGCGCCCGTCATTTCAACACGCGCCCCCAAATCGCGATACTCCCAAACCCTAGCTCACTGCTTCAGGTCGCACGACATCCGAGCATCCTTCGCCTTATCCAAAATCGTACACGCTGCCTCCTCCACGAAGTCGAGCGCGATTCTATTCCGAGTGATTCGTCGTTTCCCCTTTTTTTGAAGGAATCGAACTACTTCGATTTGGAAAGGGGCGAAATAAAGAAGACGAGAGAGGAAAAAAATGAGGGCTTTGGCTGTAAATATAAAAAAAAGCGTGTTTAAGAAGGGAACGGTGATTTGATCGAATAAAGTTTAATTTAATTTCAAAATATCCCGTTCTAGCAACTTAGAATTTTGATTTCCTATCTTGACGTGCCGCCAGGCGTTTATAATGTTAAACCCCTATTCCGAACGCAAATGGAAAATGTTTCGAGCCCTAATTCGATCGTATGGAGAAGACAGCTTTTTGAATCGAATTATTATATTGAATTTCGATAAAAATTTCTACGCGTTTATATATCGTACGCTCACACAACAACTCCAAACACTACGAAATTTGAAATCCAATAACAATACAATATTACGGATCCAATGGAACTAGTTTAGTCGAATTCCGAGACTGCGCCTCGGAAGGCTATTTTTAAATTCAATTTAAAACGATAAAATTTCAAAACTGAACAGATCACTGTTAAATTCAATTTTAACACTTCTATTATCTTCAGTGTTATCAATATAAATTTTACAAGCATTCAAATTATTTTCAACAGGCTTAAAACTTCATATTCAACATTTAGCTCAACTTCAAATTATTTCATTCAATAATTTAATTATCGAATAATTAGTGATACTTGAATTCAAGTTAAAAATTAACTTTTAAATATTAAAATCAATTAAATATTCCGATTTTAAAGGCTTAAAAATTCTGAGTCGTCACATTTCTCCCCCCTTAAAAGAATTTCGTCTCCGAAATTACTAGTTAGGAAGAATGGTCCAATATCCGTTTACTTTTTCCCCAAAACCCACAATCCAACCTCCTATCAACTATCTTTTTATAAAAGACCCATTATTATTCTTACTAACTTCCCAAACTCCCCCCATAATTTGCAAACAATACTATTTGCTCAATCATTCAAGTTTCAATTTAAAATCAAATTTTGAATTACCAAAATTTTCTCAAAATTTTACTAACTCCTTAAATTTCCGAAAAATTTCGTCAGCGTCTCCTTTGCGCGGCTAGCTCGGTACAATTACAAAAGGCCTCTACGGGCTCCCAAATTCCAAAAGAAAACAAAAGGCCAAGTGGCTCGATCAAAAACCCAATCCAATTTCATACAGAAATTTAAACACATACCTTTTTGTCGAGCAATTCAAATTTATCGTCTGAAACCAAAACCAATTTTCTTTTCCTTTATAATACATGTATATCCTACATAGCAATAATATCCAATCACAACATTCAAAACATTTTATTGACTTCCTTACGAAATGTCAACATTTATTCCTTCAAATATTAACTTAGAATATATTTGTAATATCAATTTCCAAGTCAAGAATTCACCATTCCTTTCTTAGGTTTAGTATAAGCATTTTATACGTTTCTTTATTTATTTTTACTTCACCACTTTAGTTTATATCTATTTCTATTCACATTAGTTCATCCATTTCCATATAAATTCAATTTATCTTCAATTCATAATATTGAATTTTATCTTCCGTTTATACTGATTCATATCATTATTTTAAATTAATTTCATTTCCTAATTTATTTCGATTTCCAATTTGGAATCGTTTTGTCGCTAACTAAAATTTTTCCAAAATTTTTTTCTAACTCCCAAAATTTCTGAAATTTTTTGACAGAGTCTCCTTTATACGGAGGAGCTTTTGCAATTTGACAAAAGATATAAATATATATATATCGACCCACACGGTCGGAAAAACAAAAACAGTTCATATTTCATATTGTTATTGCGTAGGCGTACCTTTATTTAGCATTTTTAAAGCAAGCGGCTTATTTATTTAGCTATTAGCGCAGCCAAATCCAGCCACACGACCTCCTTGTACCTGTACTTACTAAAATAGAACATGTAAGTGTGAAATATATGCGATTTATTAACATTTCACTTTTACTTACATAACTAAAACATGAATTCCATGAACAATGCATGCTATACAATTTTCATAAGCACATGCAAGATTTCGCTACCAATTTTAATTGCTTACAACCAAATCACACTTCATTTTACTTAATTCGAAAGGTTAACAACTCGCATGCTTACATTCAATTTATTTTTAAACAAATCAAACTCATATTTAATTCAATTGATCTCAACATCAATTTGTTTAACTTCTATCAACTCAGAGGATTTTAATTATTTTCGTTTACGTCAAACGACAATTTATTCTATGTAATTTTACGATATCCATGTGAATAAATAATTGCATAAGCTTAATAACCAATTTAAATTGATTCCAACTCAATATATATAGATTCCATTCCAATCTAACTTATTTACAATCTGTATAGTTGCATTCCATCCCGTTTCACATTGGTTTTGTTCAAAGCAATTTTTTTATACTCGACATCATCCCATGCTTCTATTAATTTCATACTTAAGTTAATTTACTTCAATTCACTCCCATTTCATAACTTAAGTTCGTTCTCATTTTAATTTATTCATATTCGAATTGGATTTATTTTCATCTCAAATCATTTTTATTTTAACCTAATTCCATACAACTTCAATTCAAATTTAATTCACTTACAATTGAAAGTTGAATTTCTATTTATAACTCAAGCTTCATTTCTAAACTCAATTATCTATTCACAATTCAATTCTAAGTTAATAATTTCGAGTTCCATTTCCATATTTCATCAACTAATTTATTATCTAATTAGTTCTCCCCTGGTTTAAATTCAATACTTGATTTTTAATCTCAGAATCTCTTCATTAAATTTCTTAAGTGCAATTTATCTTATAATTCAAGTTGGATTTTTTCGTTTTATTTTCCAATTCATCAAAATATTTATTTTGGTTTTTCTATCCCACTTTTCAATTTTATAAGTCATAACTTTTTATTTTACACATTTCCATTCATTCTAGGCTTGAATATATTCATCCTTTATTTTTAACTCAAGATTTACGCTTATTTATAGCCCAAGTATATTTTATTCTATGGATTTTTAATTCTTTTATAAGTTATTCTAACTTATTTATTCCAACTTATTTCTTATCCAACCTACTTCCATTTATTCAGGTAAGAATCTAATTCCATTCAATAACACCCATAACTCAATTGAATTTTACTCCAATTCAATTCTATTTAACTTAACCCCGGTTAATCTTGTTACATACCATTCATTTTTGAATTTTGTTAAGGAAGGACTTAATTCTATTTAATATCATTCCAATACACAAATTTTCAACTCATGTGCCTACTCACCTGAATCAATTAGTACTTACAAATCTTTATTCCAATACTTTGTTTAATTTAGCCCAACCTGACTAATTTTCCCATTCCACATAATTTAACATAATTCAATTTTAAATTCCAGTATTCAGTTTTCATTTTACTTACTTACACATTTGAATAAATTTGTCCTCCCACAAATTCACTTCCGGTAATTTTTTTACTTTAATTTACTAGGCTCAATTACATTCTATTTCCATTCAAATTTTTTTACACTTCTTTAAGTTTCCAACTTATCTATATTCCATTTCCATTTCTTTTTAATTCAGTACATTGTATTAGTTTACTATATTATTTATTTCCCGCTTCCTTTAATTTGACTCATTCAAGTTGAATTTTATTTCAACAAATTCCAAATTTACAAGTTATCAAATTTATTATATGCCATAAACATTTCTAGTTAAGATTCCAGAGTTTAAACAGTCTTTAACATTTCAAAATTTCCTTTGAAATCGCCTATATCCAAAATTCCTTGCATTTCTAAAATCAAATTTATACTTTGCAAACAATTCCAATTTAAAATAATTTGGTAGCAATTTCTCTCTTGGAAACTCGTAAATGAACACCGATGATGTCGCGATCATCATCGAAATTATTTTCCAGCGACCAAAAAGAGTTCAATGCTTTTATCTCTTTTAAAACCATTCAAATATTTTTAAATTCCAACTCTCTCTAGATTTTCACATCTGATTCAAAAATATTTCTCAACTATGTTTTATTTTTCCCAACTCTCATGAATCATTTTCAAATTATAAGGAGTCTAAATTTCCAAATTCCAAATCCTTTAAATTTATATTCAAATATTACTTTGGAATTTTATCTTATTTTAATAATTAATCGCACTATAATTCACATTTAGTTTATATTTACAAATTTCATTTGTATACGAATTGGTTTCTTAGTTTTAATTATGATTTCAATATCTTATTCAATTATAATTCACATTTACAAATTCCATTTATTTTACTAATTTATTCCTTAATCTTTGGTTATTATTTCAATTTCTTATTCAATTCTCATACAATGATAATAATTTAATTTTATCACTCCTAACAACCAAACATCCATACATAATTATAACAATTTACGAAAATCATTTCTTTTATATACAAAAATAATTTTGGGTAAAATTATTTCATTTACCCTATTTAAAACAATACTGTAACGACCCAGGAATTTTAATAATTAAAATTTGAATATTTAATTAATTTTATATATTAAGAAGTGAAATTTATAAGTCAAATAAATTTTTATTTGAATTATTGGATTTAATTGAATAATTAAATCGATAATTTAATATGTTAAATTATGGTAATTATTAAAAATTGAGTTAAGTATGATTGAAAATGATTTGTAAAATTTTATTTTATCATGTTGGAGTTAGAATGATATTTTAGAACTTTTAAAATCGAATTAAAAGTTAATTTGTGAAAATTGAATATTTTAATATTAAAATCGACTAGTGAAAATAGTCAATTTTTGAACAGTCTCAGAATTGAACGAAACCAGTTCCATTGGATCCGTAATAGTTAGTTATTACCGGATTTCAATTTTCGTGTCAATCGGGGCTATCGTTTGATCGTGGCAGCTCGAAACGCATCGATTTATTTTTAATTTTAATTTGGCGAGTTAAAATAGCCATTTTTCAAAAAGTCTCGGATTTCGACGAAACTAGTTTCATCGGATCCGTAATGTGATATTATTGTAAGGTTTCAAATTTCAAGTCAATTGGATTTACCGTTTGTCCGGTATAAATTAAAACGCCTAGAAATCGATTTAAATCGGTTTAATTTAAATTGAGCGTTTATAGCCATAACTCGCACAGATGTCCGAATTAGCTTCCGAAACCTGTTCCATTGTGTCCGAAACGCGGGGTAAACCCTAGAAACGCTGGTTACGGCACGTAAATCGGAGTTCGGAATTTCCGGGATGAATAGTGTCGATCGATTTTCTTATAAATAGCACCACCTCTTCATAAATTAAAAAAAAAAAAACCTAATTTTCTAAACCTAGCCGCCTCTTTTATAATGGAAGGCCAGAAATTGTCGAAATTCATTCCTTAATCTCTCCAAATCCATTCACAATCAAGCGAAGTGATCAACTACAAAGATGAAGAGCAAGGCGAGAGCTTTCGATCTATACGGTGATGATGGAGTTTGGAGCATCAGAGGAGGAGCAGGAGGGGGCCATTCGTGGCCAGTTGCGCACGCCCTACGAGGTGGAATAGGTGGCCGAGCTTCAGGTGGTTGGGGCCGAGCATGGACGTGGGTGAGGGCTTCGCGATGGAGTATCTTGATCGAGTTCAAGTTCAACGTGGAGGTTGCAAAAATTAACCCTAGTTTTGATCTATGCGTTCATGTGTGCGGCTGTAAACGTGAATGAGAGGGAGGATGGGAAGAAGCAACGCACGGCCATGATCTGTGGGATGGAAAGCAATGGCTCAGATTAAAGTTAGGTTTAAAAATTTAATTTATGTTGTAAATTTATTAAGTAAAAATCATGCAAACTTCAAAAATTCATAACTTTTCATACGAGGTCGAAAACGCGCGAAACCAGTTGCGTTGGAATCGTATGGACGAGCACTACGCGATGAAATTGGATTGGAGTCGTTTGGAGTTAGTGAGAATTTTGGGTAAAATTAAACGTCCGTTTAATTTTATTCGAAATAAATCGCTAAAACGGAATTGAAATCAAGGTGAGAACTTCTCACTCAATCGAATCAGTTTCGATTTTATTTTAAATAGTTAGATTTAAAATATTTGAATGCATGTTTGAATGATGATTGTTATCTATTGATTGTTAAAAATAGACATTATACGCCGTTAGTAAGCGGATGTTATTTATTAAAAACATATACCGCGAATATTTCATAAACAGTGAAATTGGTATTATATATAATAGAAATATATATATATTGGCATATGTATATATTGGAGTTATTGATTTCCCGCATTTATTTGTTTAGCGGATGAGACCCTATTGCGCCGTTTATTAAGCGGATAATATTTTAAATCTCATATACCGCGATAATTTCGTACTGGAGCGAAATTGGTATTGTGCTAATGTTTGTGGATGCAGGAAAACAGGTTGGAGGGATCCAACTGGATTCCTCAACAGTTTTTATTTGATTTCAGATATTTTGTTATTTGATGGATTTTCATATCGATATATGATATCGTTGTTGTCGTGATTGACTATTTGGTGTGTAGCATCATTGGACCAAATTTGGAATTTTAAAATGATTTCAAAGTGATTTTTGAAAGTATACGTTATAAAATATTTTTGGAATTGATTCATTTTAAAATAAATAAACGTATAATTTTTAATGTTATAAAAATTATGATTTTTAAGAAATATAGTTAAAAACTGATTTTTGAGAATATGATGCTAATGATTTTATAAAATGATTAAATCAGGATTTTTGAATTTATTATAAAAGTTGAAAATATAGGATTTATAAAATTTAATTATTTTATAAATCAAAATGGTCAAATTATAAAGGAATTTAAAGACGTTTTAAAATAGTAATATAAATTGATTTATATTAAGAGATTTATAAATAGATATTTATAAATTGAAATAATGACATTATAAAACGAGTTTTTATAAGTGTTTGAATGAAGTGAAAATGAATTTCATAAATGAATGAAATTTATGGAATTATAGACGGTGAAGTTATAAATGGAATTTTATAAACAGTAGGTTTATAAAATTTGTAAGAATATTAAAAGAATAGATTTGGGCGAATAAATAAATCTTATAAGTTATAAGATTTATAATTGTGAAGTTTAAAGGAACGATTTCGTAAACAAATAAATTATAAGTATTTGACTTATAATATGAACCTTTAGTTTATAATTGAGTTATAAATCGAATAGGTTAATAAAGGAATTTATAAATGGAAGTTGTTATAAAATAAATAGAAATGGAATTTATAAACGCTGTTTTATAAATTCGCAAACGACTTATTTTGATAAGTAAATTGTTGAAACCTATTAATGGAGTTATATTCACGTTTTGACTGTGAATAATCCTTTGAAATAAAATGTATAGAAATGATGAAATGTGTTAACGTAGTATATTCACGTTTTTGAATAGTGAATAATATGTTAAAGAAATTGTTTTAAATGTGATATTTTAAACAGAATTAAAACGATCTAACGATGTTTTAAATGCATTGAGATTCGAAACCATAGATTTCAACATTTATTGTTGAAATAGACGTTTTCGAGAAATAAAAGGAAATGGTGGACTATAACACTGTTGTTATAGTAAATGATTTCCGAAAGGAAATGTTTTGTATAGTATTGGGATTTATATATCTATCTTAAACTTCGAATCCCTATACTAGTGATTTTGGGTTGTCGTAACGATGTTTTACGCAACATTCGTTTTGGCCCAAATAAATATGGTTAAGGGAATGATTTCCTTAAAGAATGATATATATACTTAATCTCGATTTAAGTATATTGAATATTTTCTAAGTGTTGAAAATAAATAAAATTTGTGAATTACTTATGAATAAATAAGTATAGAAATGTTTTTCCAATATAAAGTGAATATTAGAGAATTTATCTTTTTGAAGATAAATTGAAATGAATAATTGAAATCATATATGCATGGATATTGTGAAATATAAAGTCACTATGGAATTTATAAAAGGAAGTGGAACTTGTTTAAAAATAAATATTGATTTATTTCTGAAGTGTGAAATTATATATCTAGTAAAGATATCTTTGGAAAAATAAATAATTTGGGAAATTATTTGGAATCTGGTGATGTGTGCATATCCATTGATAGTTCAATAACCGACTATCAATATTTCCCTTTGAATGGGTAATTGATGTGATTTGTTTGAATTTGAATGCCACACTTATTTTTGAATAAGCGCTCACTATTCGGGTTAACCGGGAAAGGACCATGGGGTCGTATAACCCATTCCGAATATGTGATACGTCGTTGTGAATTGCATTGAAGATCGGTGTTGAAGACCGGATATTTGCGAGAGCGATAGGATGACCTGTCGATTGACTCTGCACCGAGTTGCTCCGGTATTGAGTTCTCCATATGTGATGGTGAATCCGATCAGGATTGTGAATATCCGGATTGCAAGGACTTCTTTGTAAGTGCCTTCGGTTTTGTTCGAGCCCGGAACAAACTTGTATGGATTGTATGTCTGACATTACAAGTTGAGATATAAAGCCGATTTCATTCAAATATATTTCTGTTGGTGGCGGAGAATTTATTCTTTTAGCTTAACACCCTTCTCTGAGACGTACGAGCTCATAGGTTATATAGTTGAAGGTTATCAGCGATATATTCCCAATTTGGTAATGTGACATGCTGAGTGTTGCTGTAAATGATCATTGTGTTGATTATTTGTGATAGGATCGTTTATTTGATCATCTATCTTGGTGATCATTTCTATGATCATTTGTTGACCCAAAGCATGGCTTTTGTATAAAGTATGTTTTTGTGGACGTGACTTCGTCGAGCCTCACACCCCGTGAATGGTCAAAACAGGAAAGATGCGGCAAGGTTATGAGGGGTAGCGCCCTTTAGGATGTGTGCATTTCCTTCTGGAAAAGGGTGGTATCATGGTATGGAGCCCAGATACTTATTCATGTTGAAAACACTTTATGATTGTGTGAATTGATTACGAGCGCTCGGTTAAAAGGTCCCAAAGGACCGGGGGATGGCATATTCGGTCAGTTGTTACTCAGTTAGGGGTAACCCGGCCTTGTGTTGGTAGAGATCCGGTTTGGTTCTCGGGGATGTCCATCCAGAGGCATTCTCATGTGGCAATGGGAAGTTCCTTGGCCTGATCATTCGTTGGAAACCCAAAGAAACAATACGTGACTTGTACGGTATTAGTTGTAGAACCTATCATTTACTTATGGTGGCGCCCCACTGTTTGGATGGTAGCTATAGTAGGCATACGATAATGGTCGTATGTTGGCTAAGATTTATATTCTACTTTCGAAATGAATTTTTTTCTACACTATGCACTAGTAATAGTATCAAATGTTCTTTTAAATGCGTATCAAGCATCTTTGACTATCATAAGGAGAAATCTCCTCCGATTCTGCGTTTGCATTGTGTGTGTGTGCGGGAGGCCTTATGGTAGTCTCATTTTTAAAAGCATTTCGAATTGAATTTAAAAATATTCCTCTATTTTGATTTTAAAGATAAATAAACTGTTTTGAGTTCTCACACCAGTCTTATGACTGACTCGGAGTTTATTGTTTTCCTTCCTAAACTCTGGGTGCCCACCAATTTCCACACGGGCAGTTAAGAGTTAGGTTTATCAGGACATTCTGGATATTCTGGAGTTGATGGAGGCAAGCTGGATGGCATGGCGTATTACTAGTTTATATAGTATTTCTTTTTCCGCTGCACTGTTTGTTGTTGTTGTTGTAAACTCTGATGATATGATGTAATGAATTGTAATGTATAAAATGTAATAACTGATATAGTTCTTTGTTTAAAGATTATTCATTTATTACTATATGTTGTTCCGCTGCGAATTGGGAGATTCTGTTGTTCTTTGTTGTTTCCTTTCTGTCCGTTCTACTTTCTATTCTATTTTCTAATTTTCTGTTTTCTTTTCGCTCCATCTTCTATCCTCTATCTTTTTCTTCTTTTTCTTTTCTTAAATTCTTTTTAAAAACCTAACTATTCGGTTTTTCGGCAATGAAAAATCGAGTACGTTACAAATACTGTGTCGGTTTATCTTGTTTAAGAGTTTAGAAACCCCTATCGATGACATGGCGTCCCAAACATCGACTAGAATCCATAAACACTCGACCGAAAAATCAACACAATATAAAAACAATTTTATATTCACTAACAAATACGCGCTCATATCTATTAATACTCTCAAACTCATTCTAGAGTACTACAGACTCTATTTAACGAGTAATCCCCACCAGAGCCAAGGTTATCACCAACCTATGCTCTGATACCAAGTGTAACGACCCGCAAATCTGTATCCCTTGAGTCGACACTATTCTACATCAATCAACCCAAGATGTATAGAAATACGAACCATTTGGGTTAAAGAAGAAGAGGTAAAAGAAGAAAATAGAAAACAATATCAGAATCTAACCATCGCAGCGGAATAAAATATAATAGATAATAAATGATCTTTACTCCAAAAACAAATGCTATATCAGTTTATACATACATCATCAGAGTTTAACAACATTAATAACATACAACAAGATACACAGTGGGATAATAAACAAGTACGGAAGTACGTATCACCATCCAGCTCGTCTCTTGAGCTCCACAACATCATATCATGTATCCTATAATACTCGGTCAGACCAGAGCATTATAGTTAAATAACACCCGAGTCAGTCTGGAATACCAGCGTGAGAAATCACACTCAAATTGATTATTAAAGTTTCAAAAAAATCCTTTGAAAACAAAAGCATCTCGTAAGACCACGCCACAAATAAACATGTCGGGCTTTTACCTTACGATAGCTAAAACACTTTTTATAAAAATCCTCAGATATTATAATAGGGTCTATATACAACTACTTATTAAAATAGCCGAAATTGTTACATTCATTAAATTCCAGCTACTAGCCACAGAGTGGGTAATACAAACAAAACTCGTACAAGGCTCGTAGGGAGAATGGATTTCCAACTAATGACTAGGCACTGGGGTACCACCTGTCACAGTACGTGGCTTAGATCACAGTACCGAGGATCACGTCCGACCCCCTGCAACACAAGACCCGGACTATCCCTTACTGGATAATCCCGAGTAAGATCACCCCGCGGTTGGAATCAGCAACCGCACCACTAAGCCGAAATAAAAGGGACATCTAGACAGGGATGACCTTACCCGGAAATGGGTGCTGCCCACCAAGCCTTGCTGCATAACCCCTGATTTTCGGTCATTCCCGGTTGATGAGGCTTGAGGCTAAGCGTTACCTTTTAGAACGTATCCCTTAGAATGCCCATCGTCCACCTGATGATGCCTGAAAGCATTCATGTTTTCAAGTCCGTCCCGGGTTCGAACGGAACCGAAGGCACTATTCCTACTACATCCGATTTGGAAGTATCCTCAAGATTAGTAGCGACTAGCCCTTGCACTTCACTGCTCCATCTTCGAATCCAAACTCGTTTTCCCACGAAAACGTACAAACCGGATCGAAGTGGTTTTCGAGAAATAAATCTCGATTCCGGTCTCTTCGAAACGATCAGCGCATTTGGCCAATATTGATAGTCGGTTTTTTAACCATCAATTAACATTCACAACAATCACCAAACAATAAATAATTTTCCCAAATTATTTATTAATCCCAAAAATATCTTCACAAGATATATTTCCACCTTTCAAAACCCTTTTGAAAACAGTTTCAAACTATCTTCCTTTCTCAGAATAAATTTTCCAAGTATTTTCTGTTACCACCGAAATCCCCAAGCACAAAATTTTAGATTTTTAAAATAATTTAAAATGCTTTACTTTGAAATATACTTTAAACATTTAACTTAAAACTACTTCCAAACTTTGTTAAAAATACATACTATATGAATATTTGAAAATAAGGTTACTTTATAAAATGTAAAACTAGGTTTTCACTTTTTGAAACAAAATACTAAGTCACCTTTTAAATAATTACTATGATAATAGATTTAAAAAAATACTTACTTTAGAATTTAAACATTTTGAAAATATAAATTTTCTAAAAACATGTTTTTAAAACAAATTAAAACCTTTATCTTATATTTAAAAATTACTTTGAAAACGTACTTGGCTATCCAGGGAAATAAACTTCTCTTCGCATCCTTTAAAAATAAATCACTGTTTATTTTTAACAAATTTTCTCATTTCCTTTAATAAATTCCCATCTTGAATTTATTCTTCCTAAATATTCGCTGATATATTTACTCTACTTTTATAAACCCAGTTTATAAATTCCATAGCCACATTTTCCTTTAAATTTCCAATTTCAACACTTGAATCAATTTACAAATTTGATTTCCAATTTACTCCATTTTGAAATAAATTCCTTCTTTATCTATTTCAATAAATTTAACTTGGATTTTTAAAATAAATTCTTTATTTCCTTTAAATAATGTTACTTAAGGTTTAAAAATTCATTATTTCTCTGTTATTCAAAATCCCATTTCCATACTTGAAATTTATTTGTTAGAATTTTAAACCACTTTTATTCTTTTTCAATTCATTCTTAAATTCATTCAAATTTTTCTATAATTATTTTGCTTACAAATTCACTTCTTTTATTTTCTTTCCAAAATCCAATTTCTATATTTTGGTTACTCATTATACTCAAATATATTCAATCAAACCATAGCATTCAATATTCTAACATAATTCATCATAGAATATCAAATAACCACGATAGAGAATATTAAATAATTTAAATAAATGTTGAGGAATCCAGTTGGATCCCTCCAACCTATTTCCCTGCATCCACAGATATTAGCACAATATAAAATACCAATTCCACTTCGAGGTGGAATATCGCGGTATATGAGATTAAATATAATATTATCCGCTATTATGCGGCGCATAGGGTCTCATCCGCTATATAATGCGGGAAATCAATCATTCCAAGATATATTATATACTATAATATAGCACATCACATCAATCCAATTATTCAACCAATTATTGAAATTTAACCATTTAAATTAAAATTAAAATTAAAATTCAGCTGAGTGAGATTAACTCACCTTTTATTTTACCATATGCAATCCATTCCAAACTGGCTTGTATCCTTTATTTTTTAGACCTTGTATAAATATTTATACAGTTGATTAATATTTGAATTAAACGGGAAATAAATTACCGTTTATTAATTTAATTTAATCTAATTTTAACCCACTTTTCTTCAAGAAATTATTCTTAGTGACTTAACTAATTAAATTAAATAGGTTTATTAAACAAGTCAGTTACTAAAATACATTATTTAAAAAAAAAAAATTAAACTAGTAAGTAAAAATGTGTATATGCTACTTATCTCTTACTGTATATAAACGAACAGTAATTTCCTATACTGTTAAGATTTTTAACATGTTTACATTTTTGTAATATAAAAATCTGGATTTATAATTCTTATGCACATATAACTTTCCACTGTTCCTAATTATATAAACATATATATATATATATATATTAATTTCCAAAAATTTCTTCTTCACTATATACAGAAACAATTAGAAATTACTTTACTATATCATTTTTTTAATACTAAAATTTTAAATTGATAAAACATTTGATAATATACCTCACTGCCCTGTCGTGCTGCCCAAATTCACCGACGTGCTTCCTCATCCAATCCCCAGCACTCGACCTCTGACAAAACCCGCTACCCATCCCTTGTTCAACACGACGTCGCCGACAAACCCTACCACCCAATACATCGCCGCCGCTCCTCATCAGCGCCCGTCGTTTCAACACGCGCCCCCAAATCGCGATACTCTCAAACCCTAGCTCACTACTTCAGGTCGCAAGACATCCGAGCGTCCTTCGCCTTAACCAAAATCGTACACGCTGCCTCCTCCAAGAAGTCGAGCGCGATTCTATGCCGAGTGATTCGTCGTTTCCCTTTTTTAAGAATCGAACTACTTCGATTTGGAAAGGGGCGAAATAAAGAAGACGAGAGGGGAAAAAAAATGAGGGCTTCGGCTGTAAATATAAAAAAAAGAAAAGTGTGTTTAAGAAGGGAACGGTGATTTGATCAAATAAAGTTTTATTTAATTTCAAAATATCCCGTTCTAGCAACTTAGAATTTTGATCTCCTATCTTAACGTGCCGCTAGACGTTTATAATGTCAAACCCCTATTCCGAACGCAATGGAAAAGGTTTCGAGCCCTAATTCGATCGTACGGAGAAGATAGCTTTTGAATCGAATTATTATATTGAATTTTCGATAAAAAATTCTACGCGTTTATATATCGTACGCTCACAACAACTCCAAACGCTACGAAATTTGAAATCTGATAATAATACAATATTACGAATCCAATGGAACTGGTTTCGTCGAATTCCGAGACTGCGCCTCGGAAGGCTATTTTTAAATTCAATTTAAAACGATAAAATTTCAAAATTGAACAGATCACTGTT
The DNA here is from genome assembly GCA_030765085.1 of Allium cepa. NCBI lineage: Eukaryota > Viridiplantae > Streptophyta > Magnoliopsida > Asparagales > Amaryllidaceae > Allium > Allium cepa. The sequence goes on along the minus strand of CM060940.1, from coordinate 402,600,950 downwards.
AAATTCAATTTTAACACTTCTATTATCTTCAGTGTTATCAATATAAATTTTACAAGCCTTCTAATTATTTTCAACAGGCTTAAAACTTCAGATTCAACATTTAGCTCAACTTCAAATTATTTAATTCAATAATTTAATTATCAAATAATTAGTGATACTTGAATTCAAGTTAAAAATTAACTTTTAAATATTAAAATAAATTAAATATTCCAATTTTAAAGGCTTAAAAATTCCGAGTCGTCACAAAAAATGTATGTGAATAAGTACATAAGTTATACGTTGATCATTTTGGCACATAAATTTTGATCTAAGATTTGAGTATAGAACTTTAAAGTGTTTACACCAATCCAAAAAAGGATTTATCACTCGATTCTTGATGGCTAACATTAATGAAAGTTTGTAATTATGTACTCAAGTTTTCTATCATAGTTGAGAGCTAAGTAAGGAAAGCAAGGGTTTGTGATTAGGAAGTCTGATCAAAGTCTGAACTAGAAAATCGGGGGATCGATATTTGTTTGGAAGTAAAGTTGTGGATTCGAATAGTAGATCAAATCAAATAATACATATAGTATGATGTTTTGGGTCTGTCTATATAGTAATTGGATAGTTATCTTAAATAGTAGGCACTAAGGCATAGTGGTTGGCCTGATGTTTTGGTATTTATATATATATAAACCTCAGTTATAGTACATGCTCAGGTTTAGGAATGAGTTATGTGGATGTATTCATTTATATTGATATAATATCAGTTTGGTTGTTTTTGGATGTATATTCTTGTTTGGTGTTGTATATATTGTCTTAAGTATGTAGTACGCACTCAGGTTAGGACTAGGATCGATGATTGTATTTCATGATCAGTATTTAGTAGTAGTAGTATTTCCTTTGACATACATTGTTGGACTTTGTAATTTCGTATCTTTGATTTCATTTCGAGGACGAAATGCTTTTAAGTAGGGGAGAATGTTACGACCCATAATTTCGTTACTTTGAAAATGAGATATTTTGTTTGTTTTTAAATTTAAAAGGAATTTAAAACATATATAAATATGTTATATATAATAAATAATTATCCATTCTTATAGTTAATTAAAAAGTATACATTTGAATTTTAGAATAAATCAACATAAGTTAAGTTTTGTTAAAAATAAATAAAGGCTTAAATAACTGGATTTAAATATTTATTTGAAAAGTTAAATCTTATTGAAAACACCTAATAAAGATAATAAAAGTATATTAAAAGAATAAAAAACATGTTAATAATCGTTTTACAAAAATAACAAAAATTTATCGTATTTTGTTAGTTTTACATACACTGTAGAAATAAAGATTTTGATATTATTTAGATATGATTTTAATATATGAATATACTTGTTTTAATTTATTTAAAAGAATAAAAAATTTCATTTTAAATTTGGTTTACATAAATGAATAGTTTAACTAAAACGTCAAAATGTGACCATAAAACATTTTGTCGAAAATCAACGTTTTGTCAATCAAAAGTTGTTGCAACGTTGTTGCACCTTTATTTTCAAATATATGAACATATATTTAAATATTATAAGTATTATTTAATTCACTAATCAAGTTTACTTTAATAAACAAGTTTAGAAACAATTAGCAAAGTTAAACACAAAAGGATAAAGCATGGCACATCAAATCCAACCAAATCTTTACTTTTATTTACTTAAATATTAAGTGATTAAGACATAAAGTAATGATGTGATAAGGTGATGGTAAGTGTTGAAAAATTAAGATAAAGTAAGGATATTTTAGTAATTTTATAAAGGGTTAGTTTTGTAATTTACCACTCCTTACTTTTCCTATAAATACCCATCCATTCTTCTCATTTTTTTCACACAAATCATTCTCTTCTTCTTCCTTTAAGCTATTTTAATGGCTTCTCTCTTTAAGAGAGGTAGGAGGGTTTAAAATAATGGAGTTCTTAAGCACTAATCCACTTGTTACTCTCTAACCTCTTCTTAATTCACTTCTTCTTCTTCTCTTCTTAAAAAATGGCGCTTGGCCGTGAGAAATATGGAGTTGGAGAGGCATGGTCGAGATCAAAGCAAAGGTAGAAGCGATGGCCGAGCACTTGGAAAAGGTGGAAGAATGCTTAGGTGGTGTTTAGTGAAGCATTAAATCAAATGAATGTTGGTAGGAAGTAAAACATTTTGGTTAAAGATGAGAAATTCTCATCGCTTTTTGAATTATACTGATTATCAGGTTTAATTGTTATGTTAGATAATCACCATTTAATGATATGGATGTTTGATTGATTGTTTAGATATGTTGGATAATCTATAGTAATGTTATGACATTTATCGTACTATACCCATATTGAAAATGTTAATGTCATATCATTGGTTTTATGGTTGTGATGTTGATATGGACATTAAATTTTCTATCATTATTGATTAAGTAATCCCTTTGTTAATAAGACCATGCTTTAGTGTATGAGATATTTTGGAAAAATAAGACTATTTTCAATTTGAAGTGAAATTAAAGTTACAATAAAAGAGAATTTGAAATATGAAGTGAAATGGGTTTGAAAAGGATAGTAAAATTGAAATTGAAATTAAGATGAATAGTGAAATTGAAATTGAAATCGATTTTGAAAAATTGAATTTGAGATTAAGGTTGAATTGAAGTTTAAGTTGAACTTAGATTTTAAATCTAAGTTTTAAATATGTATAATTTGAAGTTGGAACTAAAATTGAGTTGAAAATTAAAATTTTATATTAAAATAATAGGAATATAATAATATCATAATATGGTAATGGTGAAAATATATTTTAAATACTTTAAAAAGTGAAAATATTGATTTAAAATGATTTGTTATGATTTTATAGGTGATTAAATCCAATTTGAACAAATTATTTCAAATGTTGGAAATTAAGTTAAAACTAGGTGCGTCGTGCAAAGGTAGTTCGTGGTTTCACGTCGAAAAGTTCAAATGAATGTATAGGGTGGAATATAGCTCGAAATTCTTCGAGATAAGAAAATTCCGGACTATTATATCCATATTTTACAAACGAAGAAAGAAAATCAAAATTTCGTTGAGTAGATTTTGGACTTAATCCAAATCAATTCACTAGAAAAATCGCGCTAGTGTAGTTGAATGACCGTAACAGGAAATCTATTTAAATGAACGTTTTTAATTATGGAAAAATATGGAATAAATTTGATAAATCTATTAAATGATCTAAACGAGATTTGGAAAAAATATGAATTATCGAATGGTTAAAAGTTATTTAAATCAAATAAGCTTATATAGCACTTTCCGCATCACTTTTATACTACGAATTCTATAACTTTTGGAATATGAGTTTAAATATAACGATTTTTCCCAGAATCTATTGTGAATGTTTTTGAAAGGGAAGATAAGCGTTTGAAAGATAATGTGGAATCTTTATAAGTAATTCCAAAATAAATTTGATAACTGAGTATGCAGAAACGACTAGTACATTTGTCTCGCTTGTGAGATCTGGAGAGGTAAAATAAGATGTTTAACCAAGGTTAGGGATCGAACAACCGATGGCTAGAACTTACCTGGCCTATGTTTTCTTTTCTTAGGTGAGGGGTGGAACAGATCGAAAGGAAAGCCCGGCTTAAACAAAAAGATCGTATCGGTTTTCCAAAATAAAAGAAGATTGGTATTATCAAAAATTTAAGCAATCTCCAATATGAATGATTTTTATGATCCTATTTACTCAAAAAAAATTGCTAAGATTGATTTTAGGGTTGATCGTAAACGAGGTATTAAATAACGTTGTTTTTGACCCGCCTAAAAGTTAAGAAATTTGGATCGAGAGTTAAGTGAGGGAATTTGAGATATTTTCCAAAGCAAAAGAATGAATTACTTAGAATTATCCTAAGTTAAAATAAAGAGATTACGAAATCATCCGAAAAGAATTTAAGTTAAAGTGACTTAATAAATCCTATATACTCATATTCACTTTTTATCGATAACTGGATTTCGAAGGAAACGAGGTCGGATTTGGGCGATTCCTATCCGAAAACCACTTCGACCCAATGTAATCGTCCCAATGTGAGGACTTGTTGAAGATGATGATTATTGAAGACCGTGGATCTTCATAGCGTGACGATTGCTTATTGAACATGCTTTGGGTTGCTCCCATTATAGAGTTATTTGTAGTTGTGGTCTCCTCGTGATGGAGATTTTTCAAATTGCAAGGACTACTCGCTGCTAGTGGTAGTAGGAGAGTGCCTTCGGTTTGTCCTATTCCTGGACAACTTGTATGGACATTTGTACGACATTGCAATTCTAAAGATTACGTACATTGCTTTCTACAGACGTACATCATTGGTGGCAGAGAAGGCAACTTCTCTTAGCATAACACCCTCATTGAGACGTACAAGCTCAAGGGTTGTATTTTTGTGGAAGGTAATTAGTAGTTAACAGAAATGGCAATATGACATTCAAAGATGTGATATATGCAATATAAAAAGGTAATCGTTGTCTCAAGCCTCATCAAACTGGATATGACCGAAACAGGATTAGATGCGGAAAGGCTAAGAGGGTCATTCCTAAGTAGGGTGTGATCATCCCTATCTAGATATATTTCTTCCCGCTATGACGTGCGGGATGTAAATTAATGTGGTGTATGGAAACGAGCGCTCGATTAAAGGTCGGCAACGACCGGGGGATGACATATTCGGTAATATCTAGTGATAGAGGTAGGTCGGTCTTGTGTTGGTAGCGGGCAGATATTCTATGCCTCGAGACATCCATCTGGTAGTGTAACCATTCAGAAGGTAGATCCTTCACCCGATCATTTGTATGGGAATCCATTCTCCATTAAGAACCTACAGTTTTGTTTGTAGAGTCTAGTATGCTAGAATTTAATAATGGTAACAATTTCAGCTAAGACTAAAATGTTTATTTGCAAATGTTTTCAAAGAATGTCATTAGAAACAATATCAAATGTTTTGATATAAAAGTGTTTTAGTTATCATAAGGTAAAAACCCGTATGTGTTTATTTGTGGGCGTGGTCGTATGAGATACTCCTTGTTTTCAAAGGATTTTATTCAAAGGCTGATATATGACACTGTCATTTATCATTAAGTTTTTCTCACGCTGGTTTATCAAGCCTGATCCAGGTATTTTCAATACTCGGGTCAGATCCGAGAGTTTCAGGTTTAATCGAAGACGGTTGAAATTTCCAAAGGAGGGCTAAAGATATTAATCTATGTATGGACATATTCTATTATCCACTGTACTTAGTTGTTTTAGTTTGATGTTTGTCAGCAATTGTAAGGACAGATGTTTATAACTGCCCAGGCTGAATTTTGGTTAGACTCTGATAAATGTATTTTAAAAGTTTTCAGCTGTAAAGATATTTTTTCAATATAATATGTTATTCCATTTGTGTGAGATTCTGTTCTGTCTCATTTTCTTTATTACCCTTCATGTTCCATATTTTCGTGCAAGTTGAGTTGGATATGTGTGGTTTATTATCGATTCAAAGGGTACGGAAAGACGGGTCATGACATTTGGTATCAAAGCTGAAGGTTAAGCGAGAACCTTCGCTTTGTTATGGGTAAAGTCTCATCAGAGATAGGATTAGTAATATCCTAGGACGAGTAACTCATTAGAGATAGGATTAGTAACACCCTAGAATGAGTTAAGAGAGTGTTATATATGTGAGCGCGTATTTGTTAATTTTATAAAAGTGATTTTGTTTTAAAGAAATTGGTAAATGAAATAATTTTACCTTGGGTTTATATTTTAAGTATCAAAGGGGATATTAATTTTTTTTTAGAAATTAAGGATTGATTGTAATTTTTCTTAGTAAAACTAAAGTATGAATATCTTGTGATTAGAATTGCACAATTTGATAATATTGAAGCTAGAAATTGTAATTGGAGAAAATAAAAAGAAAATGCATAATTAGAAAAAAATTCTTACCAACAAGATAGGAAAAAGATAAACCTAAATTGGGACTTTTTGGATAAATATAATATGAAAGAGTAAGTTCTATAACTAATAAGGCAATTAAGATAATTTGAAATTTAGACACGTTGATTAGGTTAAAAATTAAAGTAAAATTTAGGAATAAGAGATATAAGAAATATAAAATTATTGAACATTCATGTTAAGAAAAAACAAATCTGTTATTGTATATATACTCTTGGGGAATACAAGGGTATTTTGAAATTATAAACTTGAGTTATAGAATGTTAATAGACTGAAGTAATATTTGTTAAGAAAATAGTGATTCTTTGGAAGTAAAAAAAAATTTGGGAAATATTTATTAATGAGTTAAATTTTTACAAGGTGTTTGTAGGCTTATAGTAATGTGTTATAAAATGACTTAGAAAATGACCTTTAGTGTTAATGAAGAATATGAACTTAATTTAAATGGATAATAAACATAAGTATGCTTTATAAAATGTTATAATAAACTTAAGTATAGAGGACGTGCAAGATGGAGTGCCGGCTTTTGAAATGTGTGTAAACTTGAGTTTTAAAGTATCGATAAAACTAAGTTGTGTTTGATAAGATTCTTATAAACTTAAGTTGTGGAATATTTTAGTTTTTATGTAATGTGTTCTGAAATGAGTTAAAATAAAAATGGTGTTTAATGGCAATGGATTTATGAAATAGTTCATAAATGAATTTTAGTATAAAAAGGGATATACTATTGGTATAATTAATTGTGATGTAAAGTGGAGGCGAATTAAAAGAATTTGGTATAATTGAGGAACCAACTGAAATAAATACTTATGTTGTACGAAGACCATTTGATCCATATAATTGATTTTTATTCAGATTCGAGTACACGATTTTAAGGTGGTTTACACCGATCCGAACAAGGATTTTTCACTCGATTCCTGACGCTGAACATTCGATATGGATTTTTGATTTGAATCCAAAGTATTTTATCATAGTATATGGCTATGCGGGAAGAACGATGGTTTCCAATCAAGGAACTAAATCAAAATTCGAGCTAGGGAAGTCAAGTGGACGGTACTAGTTCGAAAGTGAAATTGTGTAATGGAGTGGACGATCAAATTTGATATTGCGTATGAATGGTATATATGCATCTTATGGATTTATTATAATTATAAGTTTAACATTTGGAAATGCAAATTATTTTGGTTGGATATGTTTGAAATTGAGATGCAGGTTTATGGAAGAGAGACTAGTTTGACACATTTGGTTTTACGAGTAGAGTTGTTTTCTCGTCAAATAGATAATGTTTATGTTGTCGTTTGTATTGATGATTTTATGCCCCAAATATGCAAGGTCACTTGGCTTTCATTTTTTTTTGAATAGTTTGAGCCTATAGCGGCGATTTGTAGTTTCTCGGATTGAGCCGCGCAAAGGAGACGCTGTCGAAACTTTCCACAATTTTAACGACATAGAAAAATTAATAACCTATTCGAACTAATCGATTTTGAAAGGTTAAAGGGTTTAACTACATTTTTCTTACCTTTGAATTTCAGGGATTAAATTCTTTTAAGGGAGGAGAGTGTAACAACCCGCGATTTTGGTCATTAAATTTTCAATACTTAATTTATTTAAATTATTAAAAATATTGGTTTAAAAGCTTTAAAAACTTAAACTAAATTATAGGATTGTTTAGAAATCTTTTAAATGTGAATAAAAAATTACGAATAGTGATTTAAATGTTGAAGTGGATTTTTTATTTGAATGATGATATAAATATACGGATTTTAAATAGAAAATTAATTCTATGGATTAAGCGGACTTGTTAATTTCTTTTAATTATAAATAATATCATTAAATTCAATTTGTAGTTATTTACGATAATAAATGGTTCAAATGGATAACCAAAAAAAATTATTTTTATTTTTACGGTCTGAATTCGATCGCTATATTTTTAATTTAATTTATTTGATTTTTCATGATTTTTAATTCGAAAAATATTTAAATTATTGGTTTGATGATTTATTGGCAAATGATAGTGTTTTTGCGATTTTACAGAATTTCATTACCAGTGTATATATTATTGTTTTCGAGTCATGTCGTTCTGAACGCAACCGTATTTTTGTTTTATTGTTTGGAGTTCTTACCGATCAAATATCTGTGCGGCGAGATGACCGAAATAGAAATTAAAAATAAGTCAACACTTGTACAAGTCAACTCCACTCCCTTTTTCTTTTATTTGTGACATCCAAACTGTTCCAGAAAGAAAGGAAAAAAAACTAACTTATTTATCCCCTTCATATAAATTCAAAAAAAACAAAAAAAAAAATCTAATTTTTTTAAAAAAGGTATATCTTTAAGCTAGTAATGCCTAGATCTGCTTGTAGGCAAGTTTGTAATGGGTACGACAGCTAGTTGATGGTTTGACAGTTTATAGTTTGTATTTGCAAACTAGGTTTTGCATGTTCGGCAGAAGTGGCCTTCGATTTGAGGAATGGAGGCAAGTTTCGAGTTTGGGAGGGGAGATGGCACCTTGGTGACCAATGTGGAGGAGTGCGGTGGACTGGGGTAAGGCGCGATCTACAGTTGTCGCGATCATTGGAGGGTCTGGACGTGATGTGGAAGGGTAGGTCGGGTAGGTTATGTTCGAGTTGGTCCGGTGGCTCTTGCGTAGAGGTGAATGTTGGAGTGGTTGGTATAGCGAACGGTTGAGAGATGGTGGAGATATGGATGAGGGAAGAATTCGACCATGGGAAGTGAAGCTTCAGGGAGTTGCGAGAGTTTTATTTGGGGAAGATGAGTTTTAATTTGGGTAATTGAATTAATATTGTGATTAGTTAATGATTAATACCATTTAATTCAAAAAATTTATAATATCAATTACTTTTTCATATTAGGTCCGATTGAGACAATTAGTTTGGTCCAATTTGGAGAAAGTTGGAAATTTGGGCTATAGTCGAACGTTGTTCGATTACAGTTTAAAGCGGAACACTTCGGTGAGTTGTGTTAACCCAAAAAATGGATCAACACCCAGGTTTTAGTGTGAAAGCACCAACTCTGTCCTCACAGAGGAAAAATATAGATAATAGATACAAAGAAAAAGTAGTAAGGGAAATAAGACAAGAAGATTTTTATAGTAGTTTGGCTATTAACGAAGCCTATATCCGCTTTATAATTCTTATTATAGAATAATTGTTGTTACAAGAAGTGTTTGATTATAAAGCTCTTAATTTTTCTTGGCTAGATTGAATCTCTAAGGTTGGAATCCACTGGAGAATCACAGTGAACCCCTTTGGAAATTGTTGTGAGTGAGGTAAAGAGTGAAGAAAGCTTCCAGTAGAGTTTCAGCAACCAGTTCGAAGAAGATCCCATTTATGTTGTAGATAAGATGGAATTTATAGAGATTGGAGAGATATGGGACGAGCATGTTCGCCAATTGCTTACAGACGGACACAGGGGGATTCAGTAGAATTTAGCTCACGACTCGAGCTAAAAGCATGGATCGCTAGCGATCCATGGTCTATGGATCACTAGCAATCCATAGCAGTTGCTTGAATGCAAGTCAATTACTTAGCCTTATTTCTTTCTTCCATCTGGTTGGGTTCACACTTATACCATGTTCACATATGGATTGTTGGTGATCCATACATTTAACGTGTTTTTGGACTTTGCCTTTTGAACTTTCCTTGTTGTCTTGTGCCGATGTTGTTCGTATAGTTTCGTTGCACGTTGCCATATTTTGATGATGATTTACTTGCTAGTTGTGTTTAGCAACTGATTGGACCGGACGAATGCTTGTCTCTTGGTTTAGCTAACTCGGAATCTTGTCGAATTCAGTCATCTTTTTAGCAATATGGATTGGATCTCAATGTAAGAGATTTGGTTGAACACGGAATCATCCCTAAGGATCGCTAGCGATCCTTGCCCTTAGTGGATTTTTTCATTCTTTAACCTTAGCTCTTTTCAGCTTGTTGTTCTAACCCTTCTGGTTGACTTCTGAGCTATTACGACTCCATCATGTTGTTCCGTCTTCTTATGGATCCTACTGGGTAAAAAAACCTGGATAACATTTGCCGCTCAAGAGTACGTCTTTGTTGAAAACAAGGCATGGTCTAAAAGTTATCACTTTTAGTCCCTGATCATTGAATTCCAAGTATTTATGTTAGAGTTTCACGAATGTGAACAAGGCCTTGTTGTTGCTTGCTTAGTTTTGGTCTTGGCCATCATTGCTTGTCTTAACGGATTAACTTTTTCTCTATAGCTTCTTGGTACATCTCTAAGTAGTGTAGGGATGTTGCCAAGCAAAATGGAAAAAAAATTGCCTACACTTGCATGGTTCACTAGAGATCCATGGATAATGGATCGCTAGCGACCTGATGCCTTGGGAGTTTTTCAACCTTTTTTATATCCTTATGTAAGTGGTCGAGCCGACCTAATCTGTTCATTCGAGCCGAGCCATTCTTTCTTCCAGCGATCCATACACTTTGCAGCGATTCGATTCAAGTCTTCATGTGCGATCTGATCGATCACTTCCAAGAACTTGACCTTGCCTAAAGCCACCGTCGTGACTCCTTCTATGCTGCCAACTTCAAAGCACCGCGGCCACTTGCTTAGATCTCCTTCAACCAATACCCTAGTTCACCTGTGCCTTAGGTCATTGCCGATCCAATTGTGGTTCACAGATCTTAAAGCTTCGATCATCTTTGCACTTACATCATTAATTCGAGGTAGGTCACCGATTACAATGTTTGTTTAATGATTTGGCGACGAGGTTGCATGCATGATTTTTGTCGTGAGGAATCTAAGTTGATTGTGGCTTAATGGAGGAAGATAGTAAATTGAGTTTTGAGTTCTTCTTGGAACGACATTCAGGCCTTGCCCCAATGCCTGACATGTTTTGTTGTCTTCATCTATTGAGCCGAAATTGACTTGTGCCAAGTTCCATAGCTAATATTGTACGACACATCGCAAATTAGTCCTGGCTCTTTCGAAAAATTTGAACTTATCTTACTTGCTTTTGTACGCTTGGTGTCCCTGTACAGAAAAGAATTTTCCATGTTGCTTCGAATAACGGATCCGTTATCGATTGTTTATCAATAACGGGTAAGTGTAGAGGAAGTAAAAACAAAATGAAATAATACATGAAGTTCTTTCTTTTTCCACTATGAGCGAATTATTTATACAGGATAAAGCACTTGTATTGTTTTGGACATTGAGCTCAACCTCTATAGACAGCACACTGCACTTGCCCTGGTACATACTTGAAATCCTATGTGTCGGCAAGAATCAATGTCTCTCCAGAATGCAAATATTTTAGGGGAAACTATTATTTTGGAATAAAATTACCCATTTGAATGTGAGTTCTATTGTTTAGAATGAAGTATCCATCTTCTCTCCGTAAGTTAAGTGGAGGAAGCCCGACACTTTTGGAAGTCGAGGAATCATTTGTCGCCCTTTTTCCTTCCATCTTACGGGCTGAATATGGCTAGTTGGTTCCAGTAGGTCCGATCCTGGATAGAACTCCTCCTAATTTTAGGATTCTTCTCAATCCGCAAGAGAGAGCTTCTTCTGTAATTTCCACTAAGGTCTTGCATAACATCTGCACAAAACTTGGTATACCAAAAGAAGATATGCGCCTTTTAGAGAAGAATGAGTTTGCTCACATGCCTCCTTCGGGATACTGCTTGTCTTCAATATATGTGTATGAATGGATTTATGCCTTCTTTTAACAACTTTTTTTGCAGGACTCTCTCAAATTTAAACATTGCTCAATTCAAGATTCATCCCAACGGTTACGCCATCCTAGCTTGTTTGTACGTCCTTTTCATGCGAACATTTAATCGGACTTCGAGCTTGACAAGTGGCGATAATTTCTTTCATTCAAGAGGAGGGATGAATGTCCGTCCTTGGTCATAATCAAAGCTAAAAGGAATGAAAAATCATATTACGATTGCAGAGCAACCTATCCTAGTTCAAGACCCAGTATTTCTTCATCAGATGCCTCGAGGGGTTTAACCGTCTTTGGACAGTGGGGGGGAGGGGGGTAAGTTATTTTCCTTACTTACTAGGTTTTGACGTGTCACTATGGAGTTTCTAACAAATCAAATACTTCTTATAGTTATCTCGATGCCGAATAGGGACCTGCCTCTCGATGTAGTTTTTTGAATCCTAAAGGCTATCGACGCCGAGGAAAGATCCATTAAAGTCTTGCTGACTGATGATAACTTGCTCCGATATGAATTATTGCATCCGAGAAGATATGCCATCCCAGTTGAAGTCCCCTTTCCTTCTCGATCTAGGGTTTGCATGCAATCCACTTCCTCTTCTTATGGTTCCAAAGAAGGCACTTCTCAATAGAGATAAGTTTGTCCGGAGAGTCAACCGAAGAGGCATGTGATGGAAGAGATGTTGCTGTGATCGGAGTAAGTCGGCCGCGCGGAATGCCTTCGATTCTGGAAGAAGGAGAAGAAGAGCTCAAATAGAGGGAAGGCAAAGTGTGACGGACTTAAAAAAGGAGGAGGGGAAATGGATTAGTACCTACGAGTCCACTTTAGCGGTGATTTCTACATAGAGTCTGATGATGGGATTCTTGAATCGTGTGACGAGACTCTAGGGATTAGTCCCATTATCCCGAGCTTACCTCCTCCGGACACGAGTGATAAAGATGATGCCCCAAAAATCTGGGGATGTCAGGATTCTCCAAGTTTAAAGATGTTGGCGTGGATATCGGAGATTTGAGTGATGTATACGCGATTTCGACACACTCATGGGGTAAGATTTCAAATTTGAGGAGGTTCACCCTCGTTCAGGCCATGTTGCATCATAAGTTAGTTCGATTCCTTCCACGACGCATGCCCGATCCGATTTGTGACATCGTTTTAGGCTCTCCTTCCAAAAATATATAACGCTTCACTAGGGTCATACTCACGTGTACACATACTTTTCATGTTTATTTTTCGTGTCTAAAACCTTTAGTTTAAGCTTCGTGTTAAGTGCGATGAGAGGACACAACCTTTATGAATATTTTGAGGAATTTACCAACCCCCGGCACTACTTCAAGCATTCTTTTGGCCGTTACCAGCCCCGAGAGATGGAGGAAGAGTATAGAAGAAGTAAAGATCTAGAGGCCGAAACTCATCATCGAGACGAAAGAGAGCGGAGCCGAACATACAAAGGCAGGTATGAAAAGAGGAAGACTTTCGACGACAGAGAGGAGCCGTCGAAGAGGTTTAAATTCGATCGCAGTTTCCATTCTTCAGAACAGAAAGCTTTCGTTCTGACATTCTCTTCAACGGGCCAGGAAATGCCTATTACTTCTATCCTCTTTCCACCAACTTAGATTCCGTCATCTTTTGCTGCTCTTGCCCCTGGTGCTTTACGTCCACACTGGAGACCCACCTATATTCTTCCATCTGGTCCTCCCAAGCTTGAGGTGGCGCTCCTTGGATGGTTCTTATGGAGGGTTAAGTTTGATCGTGATCTCCATCCAGTTCATATGGATTCATACATGCCACATCTTCAGACTTTCCAAAATGATTTAGAATAAGTCATAGGGTTGGAAAAATTATGCAAGCAACTGGTATATACGAACTTCAACAACTATCAGGAAATCCTCTCTTTTGAGTCAAAGAAAGATGATTTTGAAAGGGCGTTGACATAGCGAAATGCTAGGATCAAACAGCTGGAGGAGGAGAAAGAAGCGGCGCTTTGAGAAAACTAAAGGAATGCCGACTTGTTGAAGGAATTAAAAGAGGACCAGGAGAGAATTGAGATCGTCTACAGGGACGAAATTAAGAAGGCTCATGCCGAAGAGGCCAAATTGTAAGAGGAGATGGTTGCTTGCAGCGCGAGGATTGAAGCATAAAAGAGAACCATCTCCGATCATGATATCATCGTAGAGGGGCATAATAAGACCAACTTCGGCCAAGAGACAATCGCTAGGCTACAGAATCATGTTGTGCAGCTTAGAGCCGATAAGTCTCACATTGAAGTCGAAAATGCCACCATTACGGCGGATAATCTGGAGCTTCAAAATGCTTTTGAAAGGAAGATAGAGAAGATGGATGAGACCATCTTGAATTTTTATGCCAACTCACTAATACATCAGGGGAGCCTCAACTACTTAGGCCCAAAATTCCTGTGCACTTTCGCTGAGGAAATCTTGACCCGCTTTCATGATAGCGGTGATGTTTATGCCGAGCAAGAGTTAGAGAACACCTATCTCAATGAAGAAAAAATAAGGCGTTGCTAGAGGCCAAGAGATTCTACGGATTAAGAGGGAGAAAGAAGCTATCGATGCCGCAATGACCGCGGCTGCCAAAGCGCTTATGGAGCCTTTCATTTCTGGTGTTGGCGAGCCATCGGCATAGTCCTGCAATCTGCCAACAAGTTCAAGGCTTAAGGCTTCCCCTTGGAGTATAGAGCCGTCGACGTAGGGTGAAGGCAGTGAATATGAAGTTGACATTCTCGATCATTCCTTCGGTACAAGTAATCCTTTTGTTTCCCCCGAGTTCAGTAACTTTCAACTTATGTCGTAAGAGCGGGAAGAATTTAATGCTTTTATTTTTGATCTTATAAGTCCTTCTACCTTATCTGTTGATCTACTATCTTCCTCAATGCCTGGACCTACTGCTATTTCCACTGCTTCTATGTTCATTTCCATTCCTGCTCCGATCTCCATGTCCGCATCTGGCTCACAACCGAGGCCAGAGTCCGAGAAGATCACCGCACTTCATGGCCTGGATGACCCTTCTGTATCTTTAGAAGGTGATGTAACGATGACCGAAGTTAGGGAGCAGGAAGTTCAAATTGAGCAGCCATGCAAGACTCAACAAGAATTGGTCGCTATCAAGAAAGAGAAGGTTAAAGTGATCAAGGCTTCGAAGAGCTCGCGCAAGTCATGGAAGCGAAAAGCGAAAGGCGAATCTTCTGAGAAGGTTGCAGAGCAGAATGAAGACATTAGTCCTGAGGAGGTTATTGACAATACTGGAAGCGACACTACTCCCAAGGCGTGGCAAGAACTTCAAAGGGGAGTGGTGGAAAGAAGCGCTAAGAAGATTGGATGGTGACCGATTTGATTTTGATTCATTTTGAGTCGTTTTGTTCAAATGTAGAGTCTACAATTAGTGTTTTTGTTGTAATGTCTGTATTTTTCTCTTGTTGGCCGGCATTGTGGGGATACGGTCCCCATATTTTGACCTTGTATAAATGAAAGTTATAAGTAATATATTGTTGATATTATGACTGTACTCTTACTTATCTGTTTATATGTGTTCTATGCACTTGTGCTTGTTTTGTTTACACTTATCTAGTTCTGTGATTATTGCCAAAATTCTTTGTTAGGAGTACCAAGTCTTTGTTTGGAGTACCAATTCTTTGTTTGGAGTAACACAACTTGTGAAATTATTGTTTTTAAATATTTTTATTTAAGTGTCGATGTATGCCACCCAGTTCACAGGGCTGTTTACTTCAAACAATTGACAAATGACCGGTAACACATATTTTACATAGTTTGCATATTAAAACTTGAAATTTGACTTAGTTGCAACTTGATTTTTCTTCTTTCAGAAGTTTTGTAACTCTAACATGTAGTCCAAGTTTTTTTTGCACGTTGTATGAGTTAACTATAGGCAGTTACACATTGTCAATGTTAAATGTTATGGTTAATCTTCGAGTGTCAAAATTTGAAATTTTTCCGTTGGTTTGTAGCACTCCGATTTTGTTGAAGTCGCGCCCATTACTTCCAACAATGGGAGTGGGTTGATTCTTCTTATTCCTGTATGGATAAGTTTCTCGGTATTTCCGGGGCAATTCAGGGACTTGAAACTACACGTGATTTATGGGATGCGTGGATTTTAGGATCGATATAACCCGTTAATCCGGAATGGTTCTGATGCTCCTCGGTGTTGCCTATTGATGTGCATGTAAATGTGCATATTTTTACCATCACATTTAATCTATTTAAATTAAATAAATAATCATATTGGGTATTTTAACTTTTTTAAACCAAATTCAAATTATTTTCAAATTGTCACATATTCATCTTCGTATAGGGGCAAAATGGTCATTTGTGTGCATATATTTCTTTGAGGAAAATTAATTGGAAATTTATATATATTTGTGTATGAAGTTGATCTCAAATAGGAGTGGTTTCATGAAGACACATGCATACACAAAATGAATACAAAGGAATGAAGATGGAAATAATTCAAAGTGAAGAACATGGAGGACCCCACCTACCCACCACATTAATGTACAAATTAGAGGCTAATGCACATGCTTATGGAATTAATGGCTTCATGTACACTTAAATGATGATTAGTAGAAGCTAATGATTACTTGGCCTCCACACTTTCTCAAGGGTATTTTGGGCATTCCTCAAAAATATGAATTTGAGTTTAACACATGTATATATACCCCTTATGTTTCTGTAACCCTCATCTTCCTTAGTTTAGTTTAGGCTCAAAATAAAAAGACAAGCTCTATTTCTCTTTTCATGGCTACTTAGTCATTTTTGTTTCATGTATTTTTCCTTTCTTTTATGCAATGTTAATTAGTATTTTATTTTACTTACATGCTTTCTTTCTTTCATGCTAATAATATAGATTTTATTTTCATGCACAGTAGATTAGTTTTAATTCTTGTTAATTAGCTTCTCTTTTTTCATTAGCTTTCCTTTTCCTTTCTTTTTGCTTTCATGTTGCTAGCTACATTTGTTAATTAAATGACAAATATGAGAGGCTAAACACATTCAATTAAGGGGTAATGAAGCTCTCTAATTATGTAGCTTCAACTATTTGTTAATTCATGCTCTCTTTTTGTGCTTAATGATGATCAATGAAGTGTTTTATTTGTTGTTCTTGCTTTGAATTTGATAACCTATATTGTTGACACCAAATAGGCTATGCTTAAACAATCGTAACACAAATGTCTCTTCATCAAAATATGATTATGTCATAAGAAAGTGATTTGAAATTCAAATTTGATGGTCTATATTTCTAATCAATATTTAATAGGTCATACTTAAAATAGATTTCATTTTCATTGTCAAGTTTCATAAAAGTTAGTAAGTGGTTTAAGGGGTGTGTTAAAGTTTGATGGCTTAAGTTGGGCTAATCAATAGCACAAATATGACATACTTATGATAAGCACATCAATTAAAGCACTAATGACCATAAAAGAGAGATCATGATTTCATATATGTTGAACTATGTGATCTCGAGAGTGGATTTGTTCTCTAAATTGTAATTTAACTCTTATATTTGCATCTCTTTTCTTTTAGTTAGTTAGCTAATTTTCTAATTCTCTAGCTTAACTTTCACTCGACTTTGGTATAATTTGATTGAATAGAAATTTTAAAATCATCAATTCCTTGCGGATCGACCCGTATTCGCCACGTACTACAAGTGTACGCCGTGCTCTTGCGGTTAAATTTATTTCCAAAAATTTCGATTGTTTTCTAAAAATAACCGTTAAACAAATTTTTAGTGCCGTTGCCGAAGGTTTGCTTAGATTTTGATTTTCTATTCTTCGAATTATTTTCTTTTTATTTTTGTGTGTGTATGTATTAAAAAAAAATTAAGTGTATGTTTGTTGTGTGATTTGATTTTGTGTGCTCGTTTCTTCCCATTGCAATTTTCAATTGCACTTGTATATATTAAAAAAAAACACATATACACAATTTCAAAAATAGAAATATTTTATTCACTGCATTTGCACTGGCATTCTCTTCCCTGTTTTAAACAAAAAAAAAAGTTTTCACTGCTTTACATTTATATTGCTCCTCTATTGTTTGCTGTTTACTGTGCACCTGCTCATCACAGTTCTGTGCATTTTCCACTGCATCTGCCATTCATACAAACTATACTTCCATACCCATACCAACCACTTCAGTTCATCAAACTTCCACCCGACCTCTGGCCATTGTTCAGCAGCCATCGCACTACCCAAACTCACCACTGCCTGCCTTTACAAACCTAAACTTCCTTTGTCACCTTCAACTGTCAACTGCTACTTGCTCTACAAATCACCAATTCTCTGGCCTTCATTTTTGTCCACAAAAGTTCACAACCATCTCCTTTCACAAACACCCTTCCTTCACCTTCACCTTCACCTTCACTGCTTCATTCCCATCCAACACAACATTTCAACCACCTTTTTCAATCTCTCTCTGCCATTTCATCCAACTCCATCCGTACTTCCCTTCATCTAACCAATTTCTCACTCCAGTAATCACCATACTAGAACTATCAAAGTAGTTCAACAACCATCACTTTCCTTCAACACACTAGCCAGCAAGCAAAACCACAGCCAAACCACCTGTCCCTGCCTCAAAAATACAACTCCATATCTCCACCGCAAAGACATTCAACTTCTAAACACCTCTGGATATCCACACAGTTCATCTACATTTCCACATCCTCAACTTCAACAAAAACAGCCGCTTTTGTTTCTGTCCAAGCATCACTACCACAACTCCTAGCCACCATCATCTCTACTGTTGTGATCATTGAACATCTCCCGCTCACCATTGCAGTCATCCCATTCCACAATCAAACATATCCACTTCATATCCAACAGCCTATTCCCTCCTGACCATCTCAGACAATCCCACTGTCTTCCTGCAGCAACTCACACTTGTAACAAACTGCAACTCAACCCCTATTGCTTAATCACTCCTCTTACCATCAACAAATCTCATATCACCCTGCTTTCTGCCACAACAACAGTCAACAAGTTCAACCATTCATCAATATCATACCACCAGTACAAAACCAGAGCACTTACATATCTGACATCTCCATTTCTGCCTGAAGCCAACAACCAACGACAGAGCCCCCTTCAAACATTGCCAACATCCTCGCACGCAACTTCCTTACACACCACCGCAACCCCTTACAACCATTCCACTTCAGCACCCTCAACCTCGAGCACCCAACAAGCTCCAACGTCAAATCTTCCTTTGCCATGTTGCCTTAAACCACCTTCGAATCTGCTAGCGATCCCGACATCAACTCCCGCAACCACATCAAATCGCACAACGCCAATCCTCTCCTCCATAATCCTCAACGAACTTGCAACGAATCAGCCTTGCCAATTCGCCTCGTCCAGACACCCCAAGTCACCACTCGGCAAAAAAATTGAACTACCCAAATCGTGAAATAATCATACCCAAACCCGATTCCAACCGCCGATACGAACTTCTCCAATATTCAATTCCAACAAACGATTTCGATTTTGGGGTGGCGTTTGATTTTAATTTTTGAGAATTTCAAATTCTATTCAATGAAATGAGATGCAGAAAGAAAACGAAAAGGATGGCGTGTAATTGAGTTTGGGTCCGTGTATTTCAATTGGGCCGGAGTTGATTTGCTTGTTCCTTTTTTTTTATATATATTTTATTTTCTAGAGTTTAATTTGTTTAAGTTTTTTTGTTTTATTTTGTTTTCTAGATTTTAAATATTGTATTTGAAATTTTGAAATCGAGAAAAGGAAGGTCGAATTTTAAATTTGGTTCCACACCTTCAAAAGAATTGAAATCCAACTCAATTACCAAATTGTCAACAACTTTATTAAGATTCTCATTTTCAATTTCAAAAGTTGTTATTTGAAAATCGTCGATTTTGGTAAAAGATGGATTAGCGTTTGACTCGTCATATATTGAGATTTGGTTTTGTTTCTCACATTGTTTCATATATGTTTCGAACAACAAATCCATGTGATCGTTGTAGATTTCGTTCATTTGTTCAACACAATCCAATTTACAGTTATTATCTTGAGAATTTTTGATTTGGATTTGTTGGGAACAAAAAATTTCACTCGTATATTAATCGAGATCATTCCCATTGACAAAATTATTTGAAAAGTGGATCAAATTTTTATTTTGATTTTGAAATTCGTTTTGGAGTTCGAAATTGAATTGGCATGGATTATAATCGAAATCGTTTGAATTTTGAAGTGAATTCAAATTTTAATTATTTTGAAAACTTTGATTCGAGTTATCGCACAAATATGAATTACACAACTCATTGATCATTTGATTTTGTTATATAGACAGTTCGAGCAAAGATGAAATGTTATTTTCGAGATTCGAGGGTTGGTCATCGTTTTGAAAACTTTGTTGTTCAAAATTCGAATTGTTTAAAAAATAGTTATTGTTAAAATACCAAACGAATTTGAAGTAAAATCATATGGATTATATTGATTTTCATAACTATTGTAAAATTCAAGTGTGTGGGAAAATCAGACATTTTCAAGAATGTTTTTTTATAAAGGAAAAATATTTACAGATAGAATTTATTTTTCAAAATGAAAAATAAATTTTTATTTTGTTTTTTATTTTTCAAATTTTTTTTTTGTTTCTTTTTGGAAAGATTTTTTTATTTTTGATTTTCCAAAGTTTTTTTTGGATTTTTGAAATTTCAAAGGAAAATGATTTAAAATTTTCAAAGAAATAGAGAAGGAATATTTACAATTTTTTTAGTTTTGGAATTTGAAAGTTTTTTGTTTTGTTTTTAAATATGCATGGACTAATGCAACTAAATGAATGCAAGGGTTAATTACAGATGATTTATCCTAAGTTAATCCAAAATTGTATAATCAAACATTGACTTAGACAAACAAGATAGTTCTCAGCCATGTAGCGGACATGATTTATCGGTGCACCACGAATCAACGTAGCAATGCATCCGAAGGTTTAAGTATCTTCAGAGAAACAACCACTATAATATTTATGAATCACCGTAATATTTATAAATGGTTATTGCTCCGCTGTAGCCTAGACACCAAGAAATTAAACTGTTCAAAGAAGACAATTTTTCAATATACAATTAAGTGTTATCGATGTCTAACCATCATTACCAAATAAAATTCTAAAATGAAATGCAAAGCAGAAATTAAACGTGTATTAACAATGCAACTACGAAAGAATTTTTTTGGTTTTCTGATTTTTTTTTTCAAATGCATGCAATCAACAATGCAATTCAAATAAAAGTAGAGATGAAAACAACAATTTTTTTATAAGCAAGCTAGCAATTTATTTCCGGCAACAGAGCGAAATAACCAATTCTCCTAATCTGCTTTGGCAACCTAAAAATAAAACAAGATATATACAAGTTTTTTTATAAACTATTTGCAAATGAAAACAAAAACAAATTGAAAACAACAAATGTAAACAATATAAATGAAAATAAACACATATCTTCAACCAACATGAGGAGTTTAGGTTTTAGGAGCGTGACTTCATGGCTCTAAGAATTAATGCATGGCTTATGAAATGCGTGGCTTATGAAATGCGCGGCCTTTGGGACTAGTATGACCCATCGGTCCAGAGCGGTTTTAGTACTCCTCGATGTTGCCTATCTTCGGTCAACGTGAGGAATTTGTGTTGAAAAGTTGGTGTGTAGCTTATGGGGTGCGCGGCTTCTCGTATTCCTTTGTGTTGCCTATCTTTAGGCAATGTGAGGAGTGTAATTTTAAGAAGTTAGTGTGCGGCTTATGCGGTGCGCGGTTTTTCATACTCCTCGATGTTGCCTATCTTCGGGCAACGCAAGGAGTTCAAATTTTTAAAAGTTGATGCATGACTTATAGGATGCACGGCTATTGATATTCTGCAATTTTTCTATCTTTGGGCAACATGAGGAGTTCATGTTTGGGCTTTCCTGATGTTGTCATGGAAACATCGATTCTAATAAGGCGGAGATCGGGTTCCGCCGATCCAACGGTTTGAGCCGATTTGCTTTCGTCGACCCGATGGGTTATTATTATGAACATAGTTTTTTGGTTCAATAAGTGAGTAAATTTTTATTAAGAAAAGCATGGAAGATTCTTTGCTGATTTACAATACCTGCAGCACCCGGGGATGGCTTATTTGTCGAAAGATAAGTAGTACATAAGGTAGTTTCTAGAAGAAGTAACGGTGGAGCGATTTGCTGTTCCATGCCTTGGGAATTTGGATTCCGCCGACGGTAGCTAGTTTGAAAGTTCTGTCCCTTAGCTTTGGATGGATGACATATAGCCCTTTCCAGTTTGGTCTGAAGGCCCCAGGAACTGGGTAGACTCACACGATATCTCCCACTTCGAAGGTTTGATTGCGAACTCTGGAGTTGAAGTATCGTGCGATCCTTTTTTGGTGGGCAATGGTTCTCAACTAGGTTCATTCCCTTCATTCGTCAATCATATCTAGTGATTCGAGTAAGAGCTGCTTGTTTTTTTTATTAAAAAAATTCCTTCGGTGTGAGGGGACTTCCAATTCAATAGGTTCTGAGCATGCCAAGGCGAATGTAGTGTGTCCATTTGCACTTTGTAACTAGTTCTTTTAGCCCATAGTGCGAGTGGAAGTTCATCAACTCAGTTCCCTTTTGCCTTAGTTAGTCGCATTTTTATAGTGGACTTGATGGTTTTATTTATTACTTCCAACTGCCCATTTGCTTGCGGATGAGTTGCTGCGGAAAAGCTCTTCTAAATTCGGAAGTCATTGAACTAGGCGCTTTCGAATTGAGTTCCATTTCCAGTGATAATTTTCTATTGTGCACCAAATTTGCAAATAATGTTTTTAGTAATAAAATTAATAACTTTCTTTGTGGTTATGGTGGCCAGCGGTTTCACTTCGGCTCATTTCGTGAAATAACCAATGGCAACTATAGCATATGTGGCCCCTCCTTTTGCTATTGGCAGGACACCAATCAAGTCGATTCCCCATATTGCAAATAGCCACGAGCTGATCATCTGTGTTAGCTCTGTTAAAGGAGTTCTTTTAATTTTACTAAATCTTTGGCAACAGTCACATCTTCTGGCGTATTCTACAGCATCACGGTTAATCGTTGGCCAGAATTATCTGTACCAAAGGACATTCTTCGTAAGAGTCTGCCCCCAGCGTGGTATCTGCATTCGCCTTTATGCACTTCCTTTATGATTCATCGGGCTTCGTCATCGGACACACATCTAAGAAGTTGGGTTGAGAATCCTCTTCGATAGAGTATTCTGTCTTGTATCATGAATTACGGCGCCTTTCGAAGAAGCTTTTTCCGTTGATTCCGGTCAGTCAAAAGGATCCTTGCAAGTAAATAGTCCTTTATTGGTGCCATCCATGTCTCTAGTTCGACGGTGATCTCGGGGATCCAATCGACGCCCATTTCGTTTATATTTGGGGTGATTAGAGTTTCAGCTGGGACTAACCCCAATGACTGAGCTTCTTTGGAGCTTGTCAGTTTAGCCAAATAATCCCCCTTGGTGTTATGCTATCGTGGAATGTGATTGATGGTGTAATGTTCGATGTCTCTTAGCAGATCTTACACTTTAGACAGGTTTGGGGTAAGATTCTCCCCTTGAGCCTGGTATTCCCCTTTTACTTGGCAGACGACTAGCTGGGAGTCCCTGTAGATGTGAACGAATTCTATATCGAGCTTCTTCACAACTTTTAGTGCTTCTATCAATGCTTCGTATTCTTCTTTTTTTATTTCTAGTAGGGAATTCCAAGCGCAAAGCGTAGAAAAATGGCTCGTCCTTCGGTGGTTTCAAGCACTACTCCTACCCCAAATAGAGGTTGTTTGATGCGCCATCGACATAGAGTCTCCATTGTGTGTCCACTTCTAACTGTGTTTCTTCCTTGCCATCCTGTATTGTAAGTTCGACGATGAAGTCTGCTAACACATGCCCATTAATGGCCTTTCTTGGGTGGTATGTAATATCATATTGACTCAGTTCTATATTCCACTTGAGAAGTCATTTCGAAGTTTCAGGCCGATACAAAACTTGCTTCAGGGGCTGCTCAGTGCTGATTGGATGAGCTTGAAAGCATGGTTGTAACTTCCTATATGCGATCAAGAGGCAATACGCTAGTCTTTCCAGTTTCGGGTAATTTTCGGCTCTGGTGAACCGCTTGCTAATGTAATACATGGAACGTTGGATTTTCGCTTCTTCACGCACAAGAGCGGTGCTCAATGCATGAGGTGAGATCGCTAAGTAAATGAACATGTCTTCTCCATCCATAGGCTTTGATAGGATTAGCGGGGTTTCCATGTGCCATAGCAATTCTTCGGTGTTGTTTGACAAGCTTCACTCCATTCGAAGTTTTTTTTCCATTCTTTAATGCATCAAAGAATGATATGCACTTGTCGGTAGCTTTTGAGATAATTCGACTTAGTGGTGCGACCTTTCCATTCAGGCTTTAAAGTTCCTTCTTATTTTTTAGAGCTTGAACTTCTCATGGTGCCATTATTTGTTACAGATTTGCTTCAATTCCCCTAGCACTTCCGATGAATTCTAAGAATTTTCCAGAAGCTACCCCGAAGTGATATTTGAGAGGATTGAGTTCATTACGTACTTTCAGAGTATTTTGAACATTTCAGCGAGATTATCCATGTGGTTGGCAGCCGCTCATGACTTGACCAACATGTCGTTCATGTAAACCTCCATAGTTTTCTAGATTTGGTGCTTGAACACGGTATTTACCAACCTTTGATTAGTTGTCCCAGTGTCTTCAAACCGAATGACATTACCCTATAGTAGTATAGGCCTAGGTTGGTGATGAAGCTGGTGTTTTCTTGATCAGGTTCATGCATTAGGATTTGGTTGTATCCGGAGTATGCGTCCATGAACGATAGCAGCTTGTGTCCTACCATTTGATCCACAAGCTAGTTTATTCTAGGGAGAGGGAAGTTGTCTTTTGGGCAAGCTTTGCTTAAGTCTGAGTAGTCATACAGGTTCACCACATCCGATTAGACTTTTTGACTTAGACCGAGTTAGATACCCACTCAGGATAAGTTGCATCATAGATAAAACCGTTGGCCACTAACTTTTCCACCTCTTCCCTTAACTCCTTGGACTGTTCAGGACCTAAGTTGCGCCTCTTTTGCTTTACTGATGTGAACTTAGGGTCAATGTTGAGTGCGTGACATGCGATTTCTGGTGGCACCACACACATATCGAAGTGCGTCCATGTGAACACATCTAAATTAGCATGAAGAAATGTAGTAAGTTCCAACCACATCTTGTTTCCAAGGTGCGATCCAATTTTCAAGACTTTAATTGGGTCGTCTATATCGATCGGGATAGACACCATCAATTCCACTAGTGCTGCCCGTTCCTCTCCTGAACTCTTCTTTCTAGGATCCACAGCTTTTGCAGAATCGGCTATGGTCCCCAAGCCAGGGGTGACTCTATAGTTTCTATTCGGAAGGTTCACGGATGTGGAGAGTTCTCCCCCACATCCTTTCCTTTTTCCCTTCTTCTGGATTCACGTAACACCGCAATGTAACATTCTCCAACGACGCACCGATCTCCTTTCACCACTCCGATTCCATTAGCAATATGGAACTCCATAGTTAAGACACCATCGGGCCAGAGCTATTTTGAAATCTGCTAGTCTGAGACGTCCCAAGAAGGCGTTATATGTGGACATTTCGTCCACGATTACGAAAGTCTGAATGAGGGTGATCTTTGATCGCCCTCTCCAAGTTCCACTGGCAGGTCGATTGTTCCCATAGGTTGCTTAGGTTCGCTAGCGAACCTTTGGATCTTCGTTTGGTATGCAAACACGCTTTTCATGCCGATCTTCATTTGATCAAAAATACCCTTGAAATGTATAATGACACAACTTCCACTATCGACCAACACTCGACGAAAAACAGCGGGACTGATTCCCACTATTATCACCATTGGATCAAAAATCAAGGCTATGATCCCTTTAGTGTACCGATTTCGAAACACTATATCGTCACTCAGACTTTCTACAGCTTGGGTGGAGTTTCATCTTCTGTTGTAAGAAATGATGCTTTTGGAGCATGCTTCAACGAACTTGCATACCGTTCTATCTCTCCCCAACTTCTTTATGCGGGGTATGGTCCACCAGATATCGTTCCTATAGTAGGTATTTGGTCAGTTCGTTTGGGCCCTTCTTCACTAGTTCTGGCTTGATTCCTTCGTTCTCGAAGAAACTCAGGAGCCGCGGATTGATTAGGGTTCTATGACTTTCTCACGTACTGCTGTAGTTTGTTTTCGTGGATCAATTCTTCAATGAGATTCTTCAGATGGCAGCATTTATTTGTGTTATGACCATGAGCCTCGTGGAAGCGATAGAACTTTCCTGAGCGTTTTTGCTGCTTAGTTGCTTCCTTCATAGTGGGTTTTTTGTACTCCTAAATCCCCTATGTTGTGAGATAAATATTTTCCAAAGTGTCATTTAGAAGGGTATAGTATTTGGGCCTAAACCCTTTAAGCCTTTTATTGTTGCCATTACCATTTCTTTTATTGGAGTTTTGATTTTCCTCTTTTGATTTCCAACTTTCCATGTGACTTCTTTAGCAGTTTCGGAAGCGTGCGCATTTTGATTCATTGCTACATTGCTTTGTTCGATGTTCATCAACTGCATACTAGTAGACTTCCTTTCCAGCTCCTGCACTTTCTCCAATCTTAAGTATTGACTTGCTTTATGGTTGAAGTCTTTCCTTATAGTATTTTGCTTTGTCTTAATCCACTTTTCGAATTCAGTCTTCAGTGAATGGCACAGACTATACCATAAAAACCATGTCCTTGTTAGGGTTGCTTACTTCTATCACTACGATTGGTTCATGAAAGATTTTAGCAATTCATTTCATCCGTGGAGCAGTTCGAATAGGGACATGACATCTTTTGATTGCGCGGTATGGAGCCTGAACTGATCGAGAAATCTTGTTGTTAACTGGTCAAAAGTAGAGATAGATCTCAGCGGAGCCTTGTAAACCACATAGACGCAATTCCTTCCAGATAGATAGAAAAACACCTGCACCGAACAGCATCAGCGGCATTAGCTCCATCCATGTACCAACTATACTTGTACAAATAGAGTTTTTGTTCCTTTGCCCCGTCACAGGACGGAATAGTTGGCATTGTGAATTTTTCTGGATATTTCTCATTTGAATTTAATCAATAAATGGAGTCCGACTTAGTGCAGATCCCCGTTCATCATCTCTCCTATTTTTACTCTTTTCTATTAATTATTGATCATGTCTTCTATATATGTCTCTGATGTTCGGTAATCCTGGGGGTGGCAATCAGTTACTACACCAAATGTTTGGCTTTGCAAACGGTCTTGGTGAGTGGGTTTAAGCCTAGGCTCTCTTATCTTTGGGATAGCCACTCCCATGGGATCCTGTTGGCTTGTAGTTGGCCTGATTAGGGCAGTTTGGATATTCCTAGCATCATCGAATGCGTTGTCATTTTATTCCAACTGGTGCCTTTCTCTCTACCTTCTGAGTCAATGAGGTCCATAGCTATATCTTCTTGCAGGGTCTTTTCCCCTTGATTCAGGTACTGAATTGGTTTCCTTGGGGCAAACGAGGTACTCGTATTTCCTTCCACGTTGAGTCCCATAGTTCTTATTATCACCCCTTTTTGCAGTTGTTTTCTATTTCTTCTATTTAGACCGGAAATAGAATAATTTTCTTGCTCTACTAAAGCCGTGGATTCAAGCATAGTTCTTGGAGTAGGATTTTTCTATGAGGTTAAGAAAGCATTAAGCTTATCCATCAGAGTCCTCTAGCTACTTTCCATTTTTGGTTATTTTAATGACTTCGTGCTAACTGGACGATGTTGGCGCCTGATTTCCCAAGTTAGCACAATTTACTTCAATTTGTTGAGAATTAACATCTTCTATAGCTATCTGCCCCTATAGACCTTCCAAAGGCATTTCTTCTTCTTCCAAGAGCCATTAATTCCAAGCGGTAGATTTTTCAAGCAAGGATTGAGAATTTAACTTCTAGACATATCTGATCCAAAGTAGATAGCTAGATCTGAACTTTGAGTTGGCCATCTCAATGAAAGCACAAAAATGTTAACCCAAAAAATGGATCAACACCCTGGTTTAAGTATGAAAGCACCAACCTGTTCTCACAAAGCAAAAATATAGATAATAGATATAAAGAAAAAGTGGTAAGAGAAAGAAGATAAGAAGATTTTACAGTGGTTCGGTTGTTAACGAAGCCTATGTCCACTTTATAAGTTTCATTATAGACTGATTGTTATTACAAGAAGTGTTTGATTATAAAGCTCTTAATCGTCCTTAGACCTTCCAAAGGCATTTCTTCTTCTTCCAAGAGCCATTAATTCCAAGCGGTAGATTTTTCAAGCAAGGATTGAGAATTTAACTTCTAGACATATCTGATCCAAAGTAGATAGCTAGATCTGAACCTTGAGTTGGCCATCTCAATGAAAGCACAAAAATGTTAACCCAAAAAATGGATCAACACCCTGGTTTAAGTATGAAAGCACCAACCTGTTCTCACAAAGCAAAAATATAGATAATAGATATAAAGAAAAAGTGGTAAGAGAAAGAAGATAAGAAGATTTTACAGTGGTTCGGTTGTTAACGAAGCCTATGTCCACTTTATAAGTTTTATTATAGACTGATTGTTGTTACAAGAAGTGTTTGATTATAAAGCTCTTAATCGTCCTTAGCTAAATTGAATATCAAAGGTTGGAATCCATTATAAAATCATAGTGAACCCCTTTGGAGATTATTGTGAGGGAGGTAAAGAGTGAAGAAAGCTTCCAACAAAGTTTCAAAAACTAGTCCGGAGAAGATCTCGTTTATGTTGTAGATAGGACGGTATTTATAGAGATTGCAGAGCTACTGGGCTGAGCCTGTTCACTAGTTTCTTACAGATGGACACAGGTGATTTAGCAGAGTTTAGCTCGTGACCCGAGATGAAAGCATGGATCGCTAGCGACACATGGTCTATGGACTAATAACGATCCATAGTAGTATCTCCAGTGCGAGCTAATTACTTAGCCTTATTTCCTTCTTCCATCTAGTTGGGGTCGCACCTATATCATGTTCATGTATGGATCGCTGGTAATCCGCAGTTTATGGATCGCTGGCGATCCATAAACTTAGCGTGTTTTTGGACTTTGTCTTTTGAACTTCCCTCGTTGTCTTGTGTCGGCGTTCGTATAGTTTCGCTGCACGTTGCCTTATTTTGATGATGATTTACTTGTTAGTGGTGTTTAGCAACTGACCTGACCGAACGGATGCTTGTCTCTTGGTTTTGCTAACTAGGAATCTCATCGAATTTAGTCATCTCTTCAGTAATATAGATTGGATCTCGATGCAAGAGATTTGTTTGAACATGGTATTATCCCCATGGATCGTTAGCGATCCATGCCCTTAGTGGATTTTTTCATTCTTTAACCATAGCTCTTTTTAGCTTGTTGTTCTAACCCTTTTCGTTGACTTCTGAGCCATTCTGACTCCATCATGTTGTTCTATTTTCTATTGGATCCTGCTGGGTTAAAACTTGGATAACAAGTTAAAACTCACTCTTTTGGGTTAATTAGTATGTCTATAGTAAACAAAATTAATTTATGCCTGTTTGGATTATTGAATTTGCTGGTTGTTGAATTTGATTTAGGATCACGAATAACATCTTGAAATGCTATTAGATTGGTTGAATTTGATCTAGGATCACGATATAACAGATAGAAATGCTATTGGATTAGTTGAATTTGATCTAGGATCATGATATAGCATCTTGAAATGCTATTAGATTGTTTGAGTTTTAAATTTGTATTCAAATTTATTTTAGGCAACGATCATATATGAGGTGATAAATTGATAGTGATTTTGATTAATATAGCTACTTTGTTTAAAAATTTAACTTAGTTATTGTATGCATACTTCTTGGTATTATCTATTTGGCCAAATAAACACCGTTTAATAAATGTAAGAGTTTATACTTTATTAACATTGGTTAGTAGAATAAATCTCCGTTCTACTATTATATTAATTTAGATGTTTATTTAAGTGTCAATTGATCATTAATTATGGATTGGTTTACATATATGCCTAACTATGTAAATATCGACAATTTGACTTGAGAAGTTTAATAGAAGGTAATGGTAGCTTATTTAAGTACCATGGTGATCGTTAAGCTTTCTGATTTTGAAAAGCTAATTATTGATTTGAAAGTTATTTTAAGAATAATTACTTTATTTATAAGGTTTAAAGATAATTAATATTTGGTAATTAGATTTAATAAGGTAATAACTTATTAGTAATAATATTTTCAGAATAATTTATATAATAATATTTTAAGAATAATTTATAATTGTTTTAATAATTATTTAAAGTTAATTATTTTATTAATATGGTTCTTAAAGGTTATTTCTTAAAGTTATTTAAGAATATTTAATTAATATTTTAAAGTTATTTAATTATTGTTTCAAAATGTTTTAATTAAATTTTAAACATCTATTCAAAGTGATTTAACTATATTTTAATTTTTAGTTAAAGTCTATTAATTATATTGATTTAAGTTATTTAATTGTATTTATAGGTTAATTAATTATCATACTAAAATTACTTTAAAGTTAACAAATTATTGTTCTAATAATGTTTGTAGATTATTAATTATAATATTGTTTCGAAGTTAACTTATTAATACAATAATAGTGTTTAAAATCAATTTAATATATTTAATGAGATTTTAAAGATATTATTTTGAATGAGGTCTAATTTGAATGGAATCGAAGGAT
The DNA here is from genome assembly GCA_030765085.1 of Allium cepa. Taxonomy (NCBI): domain Eukaryota; kingdom Viridiplantae; phylum Streptophyta; class Magnoliopsida; order Asparagales; family Amaryllidaceae; genus Allium; species Allium cepa. Next base: position 402,570,528 of record CM060940.1, on the reverse strand, counting down.
GTTTAGATAATAACTTGTTGCTTAAATTTATTTTAAATAATTTATAGCTTATCTAAGAAACCTCACGAATTTAAGTAGTTTGTTCAATAAATTTGTTTAAATACAGGAAGTATTTTGTTAATAGTTCTGGATATTTATAAAAGGATTATAAATGAGTTTTAAAAGGTTTGAAAAGGAAAAGTTTTATAAATGGAGTTTTGAGATATATGAAGAATGTCTTATAATTAAGTTGAAGATTTATAAAGAAGCCTTACAAATAGTTTTGGAAATATTAATAAGATAATTTTTTTTAGAAAGAGATGGTTGATATAGGGGTAGGGATTTCCTATAGTTTACTATGGATTCGCTAGGATAGCAAAGTAACCATCTGTAAAGTACGATCAATGATTGATATTGAACGACACTTTCAAAAAGAAATCTATTTTTTAGGAATTTCAAGTATCTAAGTTTAAATGTGAAATGGTTTGTGAATATACTTATGCCATTGAGATAAGTGTATCGTTATATTTTCTAAGTATCAAAATATAGTGTTTTTTGAATATTCTTATCCTGTCGAGATAAGAATATGAAGTGATTTCCAAAGCATTTGAAAAGTGATTTTAATATAATGGAAACTATTAAAAGAGGCTTGGGGATTTTAGTGGGAAATGTAATTTCTATTTGAATGTTTGTTTGTTTAATAGTTAAATAACCGGCCATCAATTCTTGGTCTAAATATGTAATCCTTCTTAATTTTGATGGTAGGGAAATATTCCCTACTTAACACCAAAGGATTTTAACTCTGGAAATATCTAGGGGAAACATAGGGATTATATGCTACAGTTACCATCAGTGGTGATATACTGTATGTTCAAACTCGTTTCATTCTTTTAGGATAAGTGACAAGGAGATCCATCCACTTAAACGATTAGGGGTGATCCCTGCTCTTATGTATCGTCTGACTATTTCCTAAAGAAACGGTGTTGAGCATTTTGGAAATCGACGATTGGTTTTTGGTGCGCCAGGGAAGAGGAAGAATTTACTCGTAAGAGTTGACCCGAAACGTGTGACCACTTCGAAAACCATATACGGTTCTATGGAGGAGATTCATGATATATTGAGATGTTGGGATCTATGTGTGATTCCAAGACCCATTAAGGTATGGAAATGCGTGTGTGATTCCAAGATCTAAATGAGATATGAGAATCTATGTGTGATTCTGAGACCCATTGAGGTATTGGAATCAATGTGGGATTCCCTAATCTATTTTCATGGTGGTGCATGAGCTAAAACATCAGACATAGCCTCATCAGCGGTAATGACCAAAATTAGAGATAGGAGGCATGGCCAGTAGGGATGGCAAACCTATAGGGTATAGTCGGCTCCTTCTAGATGTCACTTATAGTTGTAATGCATGCATGGAGTGAGGCACTCGGTCTTAGCAAGATCGACCATGTTTTTCCTATGTACATCTCTAGGGATGTATGCTGCTTCGGAAGGATATCTCTGATCCTTGTGCAGGAGGACCCTTCTCGAAGTACCAAGGGCACCTCTATGGAAATTCCACACAATTAACGAACGTGCCTTATCAGTTTTTAATTTTATTCCTATTATTTTTGTGATGTACACTCACGAGCATCAAAGCTACTTTTTTATTATTATTTCAGCCTTAGACATTATAATAATATCTCTGGATTTCCTGATACAAAGATTTTGGTTAATGTAATGTAAAACCCGTCTGTATTTATATACGGCGTGGTTTTACGAAATGCCTTTGATTTTAAAGGATTTTACAAGCTATAATAAATAAAATCCCCTTTGATTTGAGTTTCTCACGCTGGTTTAACCAGAATGACTCGGCCATTGTTTTCCTATAATGCTCGGGTCAGACCGAGCATATTTACAGATTGCTTTGGATGCTTTGGAGCTTAGGATACGAGTTTGAAGTCTTTAAGTCGTATCCACGTTAATGTTTATATTCCCCTGCTTTGTTATTGAATTTATCAGCAATTGTGAGGACATGTTGTTATAACTATCCAGGCTGATGATTGCGATTGTTGTTGTACTCTGATGGATGTATATATATAACAGTTTCTCTTATAAAGACCGTTGATATTATATTATATATCGTTGCACTGCGATTGTGAAATTCTGTGTTTGTTTTAGATTTCTATTCTCTTCATCTTCTCTTCTTCTTCCTTCCTTTCCCACAACTTTCCATCTTTCTGTTCGATTTGGGTTGGACATGTGTGGTTTATTGTCAGCTCGAATGGTACGGATTGGTGTATCGTTACATAAATTACCGAAATATCATTAATAATCATTATTATTAATTTCAGACCATGTTAATAATTTAAATAATTAACTTTTCAAAATTATTTAAACATTTATGAACAACTTTAAGCGGTATTAACATGAATAACCAACTTTAAAACATAATATATTTCCTTGATAAAAATCCATTCTTAAATCTTCAACCCAGTTATTTCCATATTTATAAAACTACATTTAAGAATCTCTTTCTATTTTATAAAAATTTCCTTTCATAAAAGCCATTTATTTATGAACTCCATTTATAATTTTATTTCCTTTATGATCTCACTTATTCGTAAATCTCATCTAAAATATCATTCACCATCCAATTTACCGTTACTTCCATATGGATAAATTACTTTTATAAATTCCTTTGTATTTATAAAATATCGTTTAATATTCCAAGTTTACCCTTGCCTTCAATTTCCAAAATAGAGTCAACTATTTCTAAAATATCATTCTATATCTTATAATAAATCCATAGTTTGATTTACTTCTCCAATTTATCAAAAGATAATAGTTCCCTTTAGTTTATAAACTCTGTTTATAAATTCATACTTTAATTAACAAAATATGATTTTACAAATCTTCATTTCATTTGTAAATGTTAATTTTATAAATTATCACATTTAAAAAATCTCACTTTTGTAATTAATCTTTCATATATGTACACATATACATACATACATATATATATTTATATATATATATAATAGTTAATAATTATTAATGTCAAAATATTTTGATTTTCCTTTAAAACATATCCCTTTATTATAAAAGACGGACTTATTTTAAATTTTTATTTTACAGTTTAGAAATATCTATTTAGAATATTTTATAAAACTATCAATTTTATAATATCTAAAATCATATATTCATTTTATAAAAATTATTAAAAACGTATAAAATTTCCAAAATCACTTTGAAATCCCTTTTTAAATCAAGTCACTATTTTATAGTATTTTACAATACCAAAAATGAGGCTTGGCGCAACTAAAGCACCAATTAAGCAAAATCATATCCACACCAATATGGCATTCAACCAATCATGTATCACCATATATATGAAAATAAAATCAGAAGTGTGAGAAATCCTTTTGGATCCCTCTAACCTGTTCCGCTGCATCACATATAGTATATAATCATAAAAATATAAAACAACTGCTTTGAGGCGAGATTCTTATATAAAGATTCATCCGCTCGTAGATGGGAACATAATAGGGTCTCATCCGCTCTAGAGGTGGAATATATTCAATCCAACTAATTAAATAGTTAATTATCCAATAGTCAACAAAAAAACTAAACATCCAAACATCCAATAAATAATTTTATTGAATATAATATTTTTTAATTTACCAAAAGAGTGAGATTAACTAACACTGATTTTAGTAGTTACCAAAACGTTTCGATTTGGACTAAAACCGAACAACCATTCGATTTTGAGTATAAATTCCAACAAGCTCCAATCTTCTTTAACCCAACTCCATAGCGTAGTCTTCGTCGATACGATCAAAATGCTACTTGTCACTTTCGATTTGGACGTCGTATGGATGAGCTGGAGATTAAGGAACATTTGAAATCGTTAAATTAAAATTCAAACTTAACCTATCATTTCTTTCCTGTCGCGCACACTGTTTGTTCCAGGCTAATGCTTTCGTTTCTTTTTTTCTAAAATCGATCGAGCTGCACCACCTGACCCCACGATCGCCGCCACCTGCACCATGCCGCACCGCCGCCATAGCCGCCTCCTATGCCTCCTCCCTCCTACGCATGTGCATGCGAATCGAGAAATCGTGAAGCCCAATAACTGTCGAATGCACGAACTTTGCCGCCACCTCGCTCCATTTCGACTCTATCCAAGCGATGATTTACTTCGTATCATCGCGCTCAACGTTTTGTTAGTTGAATTCGGAGGCCAATTCGGACCCTAGAGGCTTCGATCGTTGTTGGCCATTGGAGGTTTAATTTTAATGACGGTTGAAAATTAGAAGCTAGGGTTTTAGAAAAATGAATGGAGGTTGAGGGCCTTATATAGAAAATTTTCATGGCACTATTCATCCGTGAAAATTTCAAACTCTAAACGAAGCATGCCGCTTGGCGTTCTATATATTATACTCCTATTCCTAACGCAATGGAGCATATATCGAGATCCAATTCTATCATATATAAAAATTAACTTTCAAAATCAAATTATATTAATTTAAATTCCTTTAATTAATTCCTATGCATTTTGAGCGCATACGACCACTCGATACGTCCAATCGCCACGAGATTCGACGACATACTAATATATACTATTATAGATCTAATGGAACTGGTTTTTTCCAATTCGGAAACAGTGCCCCGAAAGACTATTTGTACACATTAATTAAAAGAGTAATTTCAAAAATCAATTAAATCACTTTTAAGTCCAATTTATAAGTTTACTATCTTTAATCTTTTTCAAGTAAAAATTAATTCAACTTTTTAAATCGTTTTTATTCATATTAAATTCAAGATTCAATTATTTAAACAATTTCAAATATTAAATTTAATAATTTATTTACCCAATAAATCACTCTATTTGAAATTCAAATTATACAACCTATAAAATTAACTTTTCAATATTTAAAATCAATTAAATATTCCAAATTTGAATGACTAAAATTCTGGGTTGTTACATGCATTTACATCATATCTAACAAGAACAAACTTTGTAATCACTCTCACCGACTTCAAGACACTTCGGCTATTGTGTGCAAACAGTCTCTAATAAATCATCATTAGAAGTTCTTTTTCAACATCAGTGTGCCAGAAATTAAAAGTTTATAGTGTGAAAATTTATGAGTAGAATCCGAATGGACTGAAGCACAGTGACTTGAAAAATTACTCCACTGCAATATTGAAATTGGTGAAGTAATTTCCTATCAGTACCGCTTTATACAATTGCAACTGCATTGTTCTTATTCTCGAAGAATCACTTGTGGTTGGTGGATGATAACCTTTTGGTTACAATTACCGAAATAATATTTTTCAACGTACTTGAAATTGATATTGGATTCAAAGCACCATGTCATGTGATGGAGTCTATCTCTTCATCGTTTATCGACAACTGAAGAGATAGTTATTGCTAAACAACTCATTTTCTCAACATCAATAAGGAAATTGTAATTTCTCTTCAATGTGGGAATTTTGATTAGACATTATAATATGCTATGTTCATTTTGGATTTGATTAAATTTATTTCATCTATGTAGTCAGTTACTATGTATAATCTTGGATCATATCCAAGTCTTTCGCGTTACATTTAATTTCTCCAAACATAAATTCCTTCACTGTGAAGGTGGAACTTTGAAGAAACAACAATATATTTCTCAGAGTGGAGGAGTAGACATTCAAAACATCTCATGAGCTGCCTATAAGATTACATAAAATAGATCTCGTTTTGAGTTTATTTAACTTACGTTAATAACGTAAATTGGACGACCATGCATCTTACACTATATAAGATTAGGTTTCCTTTCCAATTCATATTTTATATGAATCTGTAACCTATGCTTCAGGTGAAATAAAATTTAACATATATGCTTGCTCTTAAGAACATATCCACATGGAAAAACTAAATCAATTTCACTCATTATCCATCGAACTTTTTCTAACAAATCTGGTTACTCGTTATTGGTACATTAATACGTAGCATGGGAAGGAATGACTTTGTGAGTGAACTATATCCCAGTAATATTAAAACTTTTATCCAAGCTACTAAACTATTCAATTAAATAAGATTGTTTTATTTCATTTTCCTGTTATATTTTCTTTTTTCATTTTATATTTTGTGAACTTATCATAGATATCTCAATTGTGTATTAAATAAGCATGTTCATATATGTGATAATTTATCAATGAGTTTAACAAAGAAAGTAGATTCTATTTTGGTATCATTAGACCATGGGACCATATATATCTATATGTATTATCCTAAAGAGTTAATTAACTCATTTGTCTCTCCCACTGATGAGTGCTTTTCCTTTAATCATTCAAGATATAATTCACAAGTCCTATATGATTGATAATCATATGATTAAAGAATTATTTCTCAAAGATACAACTTAGTCCATAATTCTAAAATAAATTGTGAATTAGTTTGTACGCTTCTGTATTTTCTACAGATAACACGTCATTATTTTTATGGAAATATATGCCATAACCAAAATGCCAAAAATGAATTTATTTTAGATGAATATTCATATTAAAACAAAACTACATCCATGTTCAATCAATATCGAAAATAGTTATTATTTCATATAATATTTGGCATACACAAAAGTAATCTTTCTAAATCTAATGCATCCACTAGAAATGTCATATGATATGCTCCAATTATTTTGCTGTTACAACAACAAAGTTAGAAATACTGAGATCCATTAACCAGTTACTATCAGCAGTTTATTTCTTTTACAATAATTAATTTATGATTGACAATTTTCAAAACATCTCGAACTCAAAGAAACAAATCTTATAAATAAAAAATTTCTAGAAGAAAAATACATTTGAAACAAAAAAACATATTTCTTATTCTTTATTAAGAATCCATGAATATTTTAAACAATTTTATTTCTGATTTCTCTTCAAAAAGTAGAGGCGACTATTCATTCTCTTCATCTCAATTGTGCCAATATCATTACTATTCTCAAACTTTTGCTTTCTCTTTCAAAAGGTCATACCATTCAAAAGAGGAACCCTTTGCTACAAGACTGCTCTGGATTTCTTTATAAAATACATTTTTTTAACCTTATTTTTTTAAGAATATCGAATAAGTTGCACTCAAGTAAATAGATCAAAACTGATAATCTAGTGATTGAATTCCTAGGTTTTTCTGTAATTCTTGGTCTAGGTTTTTTATAACTCAACTAGATCCCGATTGTATTCGATCGTATTGAACATATGTCTCTCATTATGGCTTATTTACTCGACTAGAGTGAAAAAATTTCCTAAAAATTTCATACATTACTAATATGACCGCTCTCCATACAACATTTGTACATGATAGGATATTGATTGAATACCCACACTCTAGTATTAGTTTAGACTTCGAAACTCATTGAAGAAAATATATAGACTTAGGCAAATTAACACTTATGTGACCAAGGCATGAATGTTTATAGTGGTTGTATAATTTGGCTCTTACATGGATCTTAAGGTGAAAATATGAAGGAAAAAATTAGTGGTAAGTATAATTTACATTTCTTCTTCAATTTTTAATTCAGTTCATTTAGTATATTTAATTGATAAATAATTTTGCCAATCATATTAGTTGCTTAAATTTATTATACTATATTATTGTAATATCACGTATGTTCTTACGCTTATTAGATTGGTTTAGTATCATTTATTTCAAAAGGGTTCCATTGATTTCTACATCTCATAAAATCCCTAAAAGAGATATGGAAATTTCATAAATTCCTTTTATGGAGTTTAGGGTCCATTTACAATGTTACTACAACCTTGAGGTTGCTCAACAAATCATATTCCCCATAACCGATAAGTAAATCTTTACTACATATATCTCTATATAATTCCTAACATTACTTTTACTTTGCTCCTAACCGTCTTTGTGACCTTAAGGATACTTAACAAATCATAAAGTTCATTAAATACCCTAGACATATTATTTCACGATAACCTAAGGGTAATTATTTAACACTTGAGGTACTCAACAAATTTAAATAACATTCTTACTTATTTGTTGATAATAAAAACATTACATTAGATATTTTATGGCTTGAGGGTGCTCAACAACCATAGTTATCTAAGTTATTATATTTATATTATACACGATAGGGAGAAATTTTATTTTAAATCCGTAATTCAAAATAATTTTATAGGTTATTACCAACTATGTAAGGGAGGTGAGTATAACACATGACATTATATGTCTTTATATACATCCAATGCATACTCCCTTAAGTCTCTGTTGGTTTTAATTTATTTAACCTCCCAATTTCTTGATACATACCATACATATTTTAATTATTATACCATTTATTGTTAGTTAAGTTTATAAATATACATTCATATGTACTGTTTTATGAATTAAACATGTAAATTAGTTATATATAATATTATATTCATATAAATTAAACACAATATTAAGTTTTGCATTTTACAACTCTTTATAAAATTATGTAACATATTATTTAGGCTAAGTAATTTTAGTTTTATTTTACAATATTCAAATATGTTTATTTGAATCAACATAAGGCTTAAACACTTCTAAGCCTTCCACAAGGGCATACCCTTAGAACAAACCACTTTGATGAGCCAAATGCGAACAAGAGATTGAAAAGTTTATTGTTCATAAGAATGTTTTTTAATAGTGTAATCTTGTTCTTTGTTTAATACATTTTCCATAGGCACCCATCTAACTGATTTTTGTAAAAGACTTCCCAATGTGTTGTTTAATTATTCAAATAAACACAATGCTAGTTTTGATACCATTTTTAGGTAAGGTGCATTGGAAATGGGGTTGTAATGGGATAATTTCTTACAGTTTCCTTTCATTGGTTTGCACAAGATCATATTTTGTGTTTATATGAATAATATCTATGCTAAATCATATTTAGTAAAGACTAATAAAAGAGTTTGAGGTATAGTTTTAATTTAATTAGTTTTCTTATTAAATTTTATATTTGATTGCCATTGTTTAATAATTATATTTATTATTAATTTTTTATTTTTTATGTTTGTATTCATAATACAAACATTAAGTATGGTGATCTAAACTAAGGGTGATATGGAAACATATATCTTATGGCTTTAATTAACCATTGCAATTTAAGGTCGATAAATAGGTTTGATGTCATACGCATATATAAACATTTATACTTATATCCATACTGATACAGAGAACTTACATATACACACATACGTACACACACACACATATGTGTATATATATATATATTTATTTATTTCAGCTATTAGTTTAATTAATATATATATATGTATGTATATATATATATATATATATATATATATATAATTCTTGGCCATCAAGCTTTCGTCTTTCCATCTTTTAGTCATTCCAAACACGTTATACAATTGTAGTCATAGCGGTGGAGGCTGTTTTGGCCATCAAGCTTTCGCTTTCCATCTTCTAGTCAGGCATTAAACTTCCTCCTTTAAATTTCCTTGTTGGTTGTTGCTGTTTAATATACTTTTCATTTGATTTTGTATAATAAACTTCAAGTTTTCCATTCAAAGAAGATATAGTCATGATTTTATACTTGTTGTTGAAAAAATTGCATGTATTTCTCGAATTCCATATGAATTGAGCCCATTATGTTCCCTCTTCCTTATTTCTTTGATTTTTCCCATGCTGCCTTGATTGGAAAATCTCCCTCCATTGACTGTAGGTCCAAATATCTTCGTGTAGGTTTATGTAGATTTGAATAAACTCTATTTCATATTTTGATTAAGTTGTGGGAGAAACTAGCTCCATCTTCTATTGTAACAACCCTGTATTTTGTTATTTATTTTTAATTGTATATTTTAATTATTTTAATTGAATTTTTATCTAAAAAAATTATTTTATTTATTTTGAATGATTAATTTTGTTATGTTAAATATAAAATTTAGTTTTGATATGAATTATCATTCCAAAGCATGACTAAAAGAATATATTTCCAAAAAGTGAATTTTTGGTCAAAATAATCAAACTTTGACTTTTAATTTAAATTTTTAAAAGTTTGAAAATTTAAATTTTATCTTCTATTATGAAAGTACATAAAATTTTAAGAACACTGCGTTTTGTTTTGTTGAAAACGGATTTAATTTGTGAAAGTTATACTGTTTTCAATATTGTGTGTACATTGAATTATTTAACAATTTTCTTTATGTTAAATTTTATAAATTATATTTTTAATTGTCAAATAATGTTCTAATATGTGTTATATGACATGTTATATATATATATATATATATATATATATATTTAAAAACATTTTTTTGTGATGTTATAATATTTTCAAAGTTTACCGTGTTGATTTCTTTTTTTTTTGGCTGTTTTCTTATTTTCTTCTATTTTCTTCATTAAAATTTTATTTAAATTTAATTTATATACTTATTTTGTGAATTCATTTTTATTTTGTGCACTTATCTTTATTTATAAATATTTTTCAAGTATATAAAATTTTTCCAAAGTGCATTGAATTTATTTCTAATTTTAAAGTCTACTTCGCAATTTTAAGCAATTTTCTTAATTTAAATTCTATTTAATTAAAATTTAATTATTTATTTTATTTTAGAAATGATAAATAAATTAGTTTATTTCAAAAAAATTCTTTAGAATATTTTTAAAATGAAGTAGATATTTTTCCAAAGCCATCGATGTTTTAATTATAATTTTTGAACCCTATTTTCAATTTTTAAGCAATTTCCTTAATTCTTTTTATATTTTCTTTAAATTTAATTATATATTTTTATTTTTTTTCACTTTATTTCGGTTTTTAGATGTACTTGCTGAATTTTATTTTGTTTTATTTGATTTAAAAGAAAAAGAAGTATGGAAGGTTTGAAAGCTAAGAAACGTAAAGTCGTTTCACCGTTTCTTTTACCGTTTCTTTTTCAATCAATACATCAGTTATTTTGGCCATTCCTTATACTATCTCCAGATGACTTCTTTTTCTTCATTTTCACGTGAAAACATCTTCCTCCTCTCATTTTCACGGCTAGAGAAAAATTGGTAATGGCTTCTCTATATTTTTCTAGTTTTTCTCCTTCCTTTTTGCTTGTTTTTGCCTTGTTTTCTTTGTTTGTTTTACTCAGCCACCACTAGCTAGCCTTGGACATCACCTCCACCACCTTCTCCTCTTCACCATCCACCACTTAACATCATCTCCTCCTCTGACTTAACCAGGCCGCACCCTCCCCCTTGACAAAACTCCACACAAAAGCCTTGAAAACTTCTTAAAAACATGTTAGCCTAGCCTATTTGCTTCACTACCTTCATCCACCACCAAGGCCACCACCTTGGGCCACCACCACCTTGATATGACCACCACCCATCACCTAAGCTACTGTCCAGATCTAAAACCTGAAAGGGTGAGCCTAAACGTGCCTTAGCCGAGCCCAAAAAGTTCACCAAAACTCTTATATATGCCTTAACCTTTTATATTCTCTACATTTAAACTCCTACCCACTTCATCACCTTGTAACCGCGCCTTTTCTTACCCATACTTGATCCAAACCATGCTCAAACCTGACCTTATTAATCCCCTAGGCCACGCAAACAAGCATAGGAAGCAAGTGCAAAGTCTTTGGTTTTGTTTTATACATCTATTTCTAACATTGTTAAGTATATCTTGTTTTTGAAACTTATGTTTCATACATTTGTTTTGTTTGAATGTATCCAAGGCTATAAATCTTTGGCTCTCCACTCTCAAATCATATTCATGCTTTCATGCCTTCGAAGATCTTTGTTGTGTGTAGTTGTTTGTCATCTCCAGCTAATACAAGTAAGTAAATCTCACCAGATGTTTATACTTATACAAATGTGAATTGACACCCTGTGAATCTGTAGAACTATATTATCATGTTATATATGCTTATGTTATTATCATATGATGTTCACACCTGTTATTACACTTATTATATTATATGTTACTGTTATTTCATGTTATTCTGTTTATTTTATCTGTTCATCACACTGCAAGTTCCCTTTAGATTAGAATCACTATGTGTTGAAATGATACATACCCGAACGGACTTTAGAATAGGAAAAAATCGTTATGGACTGAAATGATAGGCTTGAACGGTTTTTATTTAATTTATTTTAACTTGGGATTGCGGGTTTGAAATGGTAAAACCCGGATTTTCTTTGTAAATTACGGGTTGAAATGATATATTACCCGTATCACTTTTCCTAGTGTAGAAAATTATATACAGACCCGTAGTTAATATATGCTTTCTAAAATTTGTAAAATTATTTTAGAAATGTAAATATTAAAATATTTTGATTCAAATCTAATTAAAAAGGATTTTTGTAAAATATTATTGATTTTTTTTGAATAATTGTAAGTGAAATGAATTAATGAAAAAGTTAGAAAATTTTGATCGTAAGTTATTTTGGAAAATTTGATTTAATTATAATTGGAAATTAAATTGAATATGAAATTATGATAATTTTATTATAATTTGAATTTAAATGAATTCAAAGTGATTTTATATCATATTAATGATTTTTAATAAAGTTGAAATGTGAAATGAATGAATACTTTAAGTTGAAATTTTGAAATATAACTAAATTGGAAATTTATGAAATTGACTTAAAAGTGAACTTCTAGTTAAGTAAATAAAAATAAAACTAAGCTATATTTTAGAATTTGAACTTAAGTGTTAAGTTGAAATTTAATGCAATGTATTTAAAATTGAACATTGCAATTTAATAAGTGAACTATTATTAAATCTTGATTTTGAATGGAAATTTAACTTTATAAAATCATGAACTTGAGGAAAATTAAATAATGTTTATAAATGTGAAAATGTATGATTTTATGAGTTAAAAATGTTTTAAATAAAAATATAATTGGAGGAGAAATTATATTGAATATTTGGAGTTAATTGACTGCATTTTTGAAATGCTATTAATTACAATGTAAATGATATTACAGTATTTGTAAATGTTGTAGTTGATGATAATGAACTAAAAAGCTAAATTGAATTATAAACTATTATAGTAATTTTGTAAGTGCTATAATTTTTGAATTTAACTAAGTTTATTTGGAATTTAAGTAAACCCTATTACAACATTTTAAAATGTTGTCTTTTGTTAAATTGAACTGTTTTGAATGTAACTTTTCGTAGCGTTTTCTAAATGCTACGAAAAGTGAAATTTCACTGTTTTGATAAACGTAAGTGAATAAATGAACTTTGGAAGTTGAAAATTTTGGAAATTTAATAAATTTAATTTTTAACATAATAACTTCATTTTTATGATTAAAAATGATTTTTTTCGGAATATAAACTGTTTTGAAATATGAATTGAAATGGTATTTTAAATTGAATAAAATGAATAATGATTTGAAATGTGGTTTCGAAAAGATATGATATTTTGATATATTAAAATGATTTGAAATGTGGTTTCGAAAAGATATGATATTTTGATATATTAAAATGATTTGAAATGTGGTTTCGAAAAGATATGTTATTTTGATATAACAAAATGATTTGAAACGAAGTTTTGAAAGATATGATATTTTGATATTAAATGATTTGAAAAATGAAGCTTTGAAAGGTTATGATATTTTGATGTATTAAAATGATTTGAAAGGAAGTTTTTAAAGGATATGATAATTTAAAATATTGAAATGGTTAGAAATGACTTGATATTTATTTTGATAAATATTTGAATTGAAAGATATGGTATGATGATATATTGAAATGGTTTGGAAATAATTTAATCTTTATTTTGATAAATATTTGGGTTGAAATGATATTTTATTTTGAAGTATAAAATATTTTTTTTTAAAGTTATAACTACGGGTTATAATAACGATTGGTTGTTAAAGAGTCCGGGATCGGATATTGTCTTATCGCCGGCCAATACCGAAAACCACTTTAACAACTGTGTACGCGGTGGAGATTGCAGAATGAAGTAGGATGGTGGCGACGTTCTCGAGGTATATTACATGGACCCAACTCCCGTGAGTTGGCATAAATGACTAAAACATGAGCTATACCGGGCTACACAAAGGGTCGCAGCCTTTCATCGAGCATGCTCCATCGGAAACCATTCTATTACTTTTGTGATTCGATATGTGGCGCCACTTTGATTCGGGGGTATTGTTCGAGGTGGGCAGAAGCTGCTGGCTTTCCGTCACCACCGGTCCGGGAGTGCAAACGGTGTATCCACCCTGGCATTGCCTCGCGTGCCGTGTCATCTCCTTATAGCGAGCCCACTACGATTTTGGTTTTAAAGATCCGACCGCGTTAAGGTTCACCATCCTCTTAACGCTATTTTCTATATGATTATACTTTACTGATTAGACACTACTGTATATAGCGTATATTACTACATAGTAAATAGTTTAGCGGATCCTTAGAGGATGGGCGGTCCCAAGCATCTTCTACGTTACTTGTACCTTTGCTACAGTTCACTTGAGTTGGTTTACATTGTATAAGTATGTATGTTCTGACTCGAGTGTTTGTATTCTTTATTTACGCTTGGGTCAGCCTTAGTTATTCACTGATTTGGATTTCCACTTTCTGGAGATTGGAATCCCTGGAGATTATCTACTTGTCAAGTTTCATCTATTCCAGTTCTGTTGTTCTATTCAGCTTGTACTTGGTTGTCATCTTGAGACTTCTGTTGTACTTTATTTCTTCTGTTGTATCTTGTTTAACTCTGATATATTATATAGTAGCTTCATGAACTACTATCTCTTTTACTTCCGCTGCATTATTATTACTCTGTGTCTGTGATCTGCGATTTTTATTTACTGTATATTCTGAGATTTGCCAAATTTTTATTTACAATGCGGTATTTTGAGCAATTCAATTCCAGCATGAGTGTCTACCTATACACTTATAATGGATGCGAATGGTTGAAAATACCTGGTTGTTACAATTGGTATCAAAGCTTTGATAGCTCTAGTAAAACTCAGCATATGGAGTGAATGTATTTACAGAATCACTTTCATTTGAGTTTGAATCTCTTCCTTTTTGACTCAATTCCTTTGAATTTTGGAACATTCCCTACGGTTCCAAAATCCATTCGTATCCCTCACTATTCATCTTATTTTGACTCTGGAGTATTCCATAACTCCACTTCGAATGATTTTTTTAGTGAGTCGGCGGTCACGCCAATTTCAAATTAAATTGAAAAAAAAGGGGAAAACTCCTTTACAATTAGCATGGATTCACCAGAGATTTATATCTATCCTTGGTTTAGATGCTAATATCTTTTGTTATCCCAAACTCTAACTCTTGAGATCGAATGTAGATTTACCCCAGAAAAATCCACATTGATCTTATTATTTAAGTCACGGTTGACCCGGTTAAGGTTACCCGTGATTTATTTAAGCTTATCCACCTCCCTACTCTGTTATTTAATCATTTTGTCTTTTGTTTCCAATCTATTCTTCCAAACATTTTGAATTGTACTTGTATATCTATGTTTTGTTTTATATATTGTGTTGTTTGAGTTATTGATGTTGATTTGGGTTTCCGATCGATTCGTCTGATCAACGCTATCGATAGGATTTCTAAAACACTTTGACAGAACAAACTGACACAATATTATTTTAAAATTTTGGTTAATGAAATAAATTTTGATATATAAGTAAATTTATGAAACCTAAAAAACTGATTTAAATTGATTATTTGAAATGATAATACTTGATTTATCATTTATAGTTCTATAAATGAATTTATATATAGTTGTTTATAAATTTATTTGGGAACTGAAATGAATTTAAAACAAGAAATTTGAGAATTTAATTTTCGATGGTTTCAAACCTTGTGTTTAAATTTTAAAGTATATTATTTAAAGTACTTTCGAATAAGAATATGTTTCCAAAGAATTTTAAGTTTAAAATTAGCGCTCTTCTCTTTGTCGCTAGAAAATAACTTCGGTGATGATCGCGACATCATCGACGTTCATTTTCGAGTTTCAAAGTGAAGAGACCGCCCTGTAGTCTTGCTACAGCTTTGTTTTGGGAAATTTAATTGATTTGAATTTCTAAAATATGACTTGATTTTAATATATATAGATATATGATTGAAATTTGATTTGACATATTATGTATATATTATTACTTATCTCTAAATGGTTTGAATGTAATCGGAAATTTAGTTCTTAAATTTTATTTTAAAGAATAATTTCAATTATAAAAAAAAATCAATCAAAATTTTAGATGAATATCAAGCATGAAATGATTTAATTGGAAAGTTTATTTTTATAATACAATTGCATTCAAATATAACTTACCTTAATTTCAAAAGTTAACAATGTAATTGGACAATATACAATATAAAAAGATTTTATAAATAAAATTTGAGTGGTTATAATAAATGTTATACACTTAAATTTTAGTTATAAAATGATTAACAGAGGTAAATATAATAAGGGTAATTGAATAACTTATAATAAAATAATGTTAAAAGAACTAAGAATAAAAGAAAGCAGTTATAATAAGTGTAAGTATGTTTAACATAAGTGATAAATATATTGAGAGGAATAAATTTAATTTTAATTAGGAATAAAGAAGAATAAAATTTATTAAGTACATTGTGAGTGTAATAAATGATTAATTTTCAAACCCATGGTTTTAAAAATTGTTAATTTTAGATGATTGGATAATAAGATAATGAAATTTGAGATAGTTAAGATTTATTTAACTTATGTAAAAGATTTATTCTCTATTTAAGGTGAAATTTCCATGCTTTTAAATTTATTTGCTTATTTTGTTTTTCAAACTATCATTTGGTTGTCCCTATCATCCTCATCTTGCTATAGACTGGTATAGGCATCTTTCTATAATCTTTCTGTTTAGAAATCTTCTATAATCTTTGGTACTCATTTTGAATCCACCTTTTCGTGCTTGTGTTCTTGATTCCGGAGGATCTTGGAAAGATCATCTCCACCTTGTTAAACTTACCTATCACAATAGTTATCATGTATAATTTCCTTCTCCTTGTCATCTTGTCCTAATCTTGTTTCACTCTATCTTTTTCTGTGCTTTTCCGTACCTCATTCCTTTTCGGGGACGAAAAGTTTTGAGTGGGGGAGAGTGTAACAACCCTGTATTTTGTGATTTATTTTTAATTGTATATTTTAATTATTTTAATTGAATTTTTATCTAAAAAACTTATTTTATTTATTTTGAATGATTAATTTTGTTATTTTAAATATAAACTTTAGTTTTGATATGAATTATCATTCCAAAGCATGACTAAAAAGAATATTTTCCAAAAAGTGAATCTGTGGTCAAAATAATCAAACTTTGACTTTTAATTTAAAATTTTCAAAGTTTGAAAATTTAAATTTTATCTTTTATTATGAAAGTAAATAAAATTTTAAGAACACTGCCTTTTGTTTTGTTGAAAACGGATTTAATTTGTGAAAGTTATATTGTTTCCAATATTGTGTGTACATTGAATTATTTAACAATTTTCGTTATGTTAAATTTTATAAATTATATTTTTAATTGTAAAATAATGTTCTAATATGTGTTATATGACATGTTATATATATATATATATATATTCTAAAAAAAAACATTTTTTTGTGATGTTATAATTTTTCCAAAGTTTACCGTGTTGATTTCTTTTTTTTTTTGGCTGTTTTCTTATTTTCTGCTATTTTCTTCATTAAATTTTATTTAAATTTAATTTTATATACTTATTTTGTGAATTCATTTTTATTTTGTGTACTTATCTTTATTTATAAATATTTTTCAAGTATATAAAAAGTTTCCAAAGTGCATTGAATTTATTACTAATTTTAAAGTCTACATCGCAATTTTAAGCCATTTTCTTAATTAAATTCTATTTAATTAAAATTTAATTATTTATTTTATTTTAGAAATGATAAATAAATTAGTTTATTTCAAAAAAATTCTTTAGAATATTTTTAAAATGAAGTAGATATTTTTCCAAAGCCATCGATGTTTTAATTATAATGTTTGAACCCTGTTTTCAATTTTTAAGCAATTTCCTTAATTCTTTTTATATTTTATTTAAATTTAATTATATATTTTTATTTTTTTCCACTTTGTTTCGGTTTTTAGATGTAATTGCTGAATTTTATTTTGTTTTATTCGATTTAAAAGAAAAGGAAGTATGGATGGTTTTAAAAGCTAAGAAACGTAAAGTCGTTTCACCGTTTCTTTTACCGTTTCTTTTTCAATCAATACATCAGTTATTTTGGCCATTCCTTATACTATCTCCAGCTGACTTATTTTTCTTCATTTTCACGTGAAAACATCTTCCTCGTCTCATTTTCACGGCTAGAGAAAAATTGGTAATGGCTTCTCTATATTTTTCTACTTTTTCTCCTTCCTTTTTGCTTGTCTTTGCCTTGTTTTCTTTGTTTGTTTTACTCAGCGATCACTAGCTAGCCTTGGCCATCACCTCCACCACCTTCTCCTCTTCACCATCCACCACTTAACATCATCTCCTCCTCTGACTTGACCAGGCCGCACCCTCCCCCTTGACAAAACTCCACACAAAAGCCTTGAAAACTCCTTAAAAACATGTTAGCCTAGCCTAGTTGCTTCACTACCTTCATCCACCACCAAGGCCACCACCTTGGGCCACCACCACCACCTTGATATGACCACCACCCATCACCTAAGCTACTTTCCAGATCTGAAACCTGAAAGGGTGAGCCCAAACATGCCTTAGCCGAGCCCAAAAAGTTCACCAAAACTCTTATATATGCCTTAACCTTTTATATTCTCTACATATAAACTCCTACCCACTTCATCACCTTGTAACCGCGCCTTTTCCTACCCATACCTGATCCAAACCATGCTCAAACCTGACCTTATTAATCCCCTAGGCCATGCAAACAAGCATAGGAAGCAAGTGCAAAGTCTTTGGTTTTGTTTTATACATCTATTTCTAACATTGTTAAGTATATCTTGTTTTTGAAACTTATGTTTCATATATTTGTTTTGTTTGAATGTATCCAAGGCTATAAATCTTTGGCCCTCCACTTTCAAATCATATTCATGCTTTCATGCCTTCGAAGATCTTTGTTCTGTGTAGTTGTTTGTCATCTCCAGCTAATACAAGTGAGTAAATCTCACCAGATGTTTATACTTATACAAATGTGAATTGACACCCTGTGAATCTGTAGAACTATATTATCATGTTATATATGCTTATGTTATTATCATATGATGTTCACACCTGTTATTACACTTATTACATTATATGTTACTGTTATTTCATACTATTCTGTTTATTTTATATGTTCATCACACTGCAAGTTCCCTTTAGATTAGAATCACTATGGGTTGAAATGATACATACCCGAACGGACTTTAGAATAGGAAAAAATCGTTATGGGCTGAAATGATAGGCTTGAACGGTTTTTATTTAATTTATTATAATTTGGGATTGCAGGTTTGAAATGATAAAACCCGGATTTTCTTTGTAAATTATGGGTTGAAATGATATATTACCCGTATCACTTTTCCTAGTGTAGAAAATTATATACAGACCCGTAGTTAATATATGTTTTCTAAAAATTTTAAAATTATTTTAGAAATGTAAATATTAAAATATTTTGCTTTAAATCTAATTAAAAAGGATTTTTGTAAAATATTATTGATTTTTTTTGAATAATTGTAAGTGAAATGAATTAATGAAAAAGTTAGAAAATTTTGAACGTAAGTTATTTTTGAAAATTTGATTTAATTATAATTGGAAATTAAATTGAATATGAAATTATGATAAATTTATGATAATTTGAATTTAAATGAATTCAAAGTGATTTTATATCATATTAATGATTTTTAATAAAGTTGAAATGTGAAATGAATGAATACTTTAAGTTGAAATTTTGAAATATAACTAAATTCGAAATTTATGAAATTGACTTAAAAGTGAACTTCTAGTTAAGTAAATAAAAATAAAACTAAGTTATATTTTAGAATTTGAACTTAAGTGTTAAGTTCAAATTTAATGCAATGAATTTAAAATTGAACATTGCAATTTAATAAGTGAATTATTATTAAATCTTGATTTTGAATGAAAATTTAACTTTATAAAATCATGAACTTGAGGAAAATTAAATGATGTTTATAAATGTGAAAATGTATGATTTTATGAGTCAAAAATGTTTTAAATAAAAATATAATTGGTTGAGAAATTATATTGAATATTTGGAGTTAATTGACTGCATTTTTGAAATGCTATTAATTACAATGTAAATGATATTACAGTATTTGTAAATGCTGTAGTTGATGATAATGAACTAAAAAGCTAAATTGAATTAAAAGCTATTATAGTAATTTTGTAAGTGCTATAATTTTTGAATTTAACTAAGTTTATTTGGAATTTAAGTAAACCCTATAACAACATTTTAAAATGTTGTCTTTTGTTAAATTGAACTGTTTTGAATGTAACTTTCCGTAGTGTTTTCTAAATGCTGCAAAAAGTGTAATTTCACTGTTTTGATAAACGTAAGTGAATAAATGAACTTTGGAAGTTGAAATTTTGGAAATTTAATTTTTAACATAATAACTTCATTTTTATGATTAAAAATGATTTTTTTTGGAATATAAACTGTTTTGAAATATGAATTGAAATGGTATTTTAAATTGAATAAAATGAATAATGATTTAAAATGTGGTTTCGAAAAGATATGATATTTTGATATATTAAAATGATTTGAAATGTGGTTTCGAAAAGATATGATATTTTGATATATTAAAATGATTTGAAATGTGGTTTCGAAAAGATATGATATTTTGATATAATAAAATGATTTGAAACGAAGTTTTGAAAGATATGATATTTTGATATTAAATGATTTGAAAAATGAAGCTGTGAAAGGTTATGATATTTTGATGTATTAAAATGATTTGAAAGGAAGTTTTCAAAGGATATGATAATTTAAAATATTGAAATGGTTAGAAATGACTTGATATTTATTTTGATAAATATTTGAATTGAAAGATATGGTATGATGATATATTGAAATGGTTTGGAAATAATTTAATCTTTAATTTGATAAAGATTTGGGTTGAAATGATATTTTTGTTTGAAGTATAAAATATATTTTTTAAAGTTATAACTACGGGTTATAATAACGATTGGTTGTTAAAGAGACTGGGATCGGATATTGTCTTATAGCCGGCCAATACCGAAAACCACTTTAACAACTGTGTACGCGGTGGAGATTCCAGAATGAAGTAGGATGGTGGCGACGTTCTCGAGGTATAGTACGTGGACCCAACTCCCGTGAGTTGGCATAAATGACTAAAACAGGAGCTATACCGGGCTACACAAAGGGTCGCAGCCTTTCATCGAGCATGCTCCATCGGAAACCATTCTATTACTTTTGTGATTCGATATGTGGCGCCACTTTGATTCGGGGGTATTGTTCGAGGTGGGCAGAAGCTGCTGGTTTGCCGTCACCACCGGTCCGGGAGTGCAAACGGTGTATCCACCCTGGCATTGCCTCGCGTGCCGTGTCATCTCCTTATAGCGAGCCCACTACGATTTTGGTTTTAAAGATCCGACCGCGTTAAGGTTCACCATCCCCTTAACGCTATTTTCTATATGATTATACTTTACTGATTAGACACTACTGTATATAGCGTATCTTACTACATAGTAAATAGTTTAACGGATCCTTAGAGGATGGGCGGTCCCAAGCATCTTCTAAGTTACTTGTACCTTTGCTACAGTTCACTTGAGTTGGTTTACATTGTATAAGTATGTATGTCCTGACTCGAGTGTTTGTATTCTTTATTTACACTCGGGTCAGCCTGAGTTATTCATAGATTTGGATTTCCACTTTCTGGAGATTGAAATCGCTGTAGATTATCTACTTGTCAAGTTTCATCTATTCCAGTTCTGTTGTTCTATTCAGCTTGTACTTGGTTGTCATCTTGAGACTTTTGTTGTACTTTATTTCTTCTGTTGTATCTTGTTTAACTCTGATATATTATATAGTAGCTTCATGAACTACTATCTCTTTTACTTCCGCTGCATTATTATTACTCTGTGTCTGTGATCTGCGATTTTTATTTACTGTATATTCTGAGATTTGCCAAATTTTTATTTACAACGCGGTATTTTGAGCAATTCAATTCGGCATGAGCGTCTACCTATACACTTATAATGGATGCGAATGGTTGAAAATACCTGGTTGTTACATCTATTGCTTATTTTGAATAATTTTTCTTAACTTTAAAAATCTCTTTCTCCATATGTAAAATAGTCACCCTGCCAAGTTTATCAGTCAGAAATTTAATTTTAAGTGAAAGATCATGCTAGAAACTGGTACTGTAACAACTCAAAATTCTGGTCATTTGATTTTAAATGTTTCATTTATTCTAAATATTTAAAATAATTAAATTTTGGAGTTTAATAAATTATATTTCAAATATAGGGAATGTTAAAATATTTGAATTATGAAATTTAATTTTAATTAAACGGATTTAATAATTTTATTTAACTCCTTTTAATTAACAAATAATATTGGTGAATTCAATTTGTAATATTTGTTTACAAATATAGATAGATCAGATAAATACTGATAATTAAATATTCAAATCTATGAAATTGCTGTTACGGGGCACAGTCTTGGATTTTGAAGAAACCAGTTTCATGAGAACCATAGTAGTGAATTATATTACACTGTCGAATTTCAGGGCGATCAAACATATCGTTTGGTCGTGTGAGACCGTAACGCACTGAAATTTATATCGGAAAGTTAATACAATAATTGGGTTTGAAAAGCTATCTTCTACATGCGATAGAATTAGGGCTTGAGACTAGTTCCATTGCGTTCAGAATAAGGGTATAACGTATAAAACGTTAGGCGGCATCCTTGGTAGGAATTCAAAATTTTCGAACATTTTATAGCTTGATAGTTTAAATTTAAAATAATATATATATGTGTGTATGTGTGTGTTGATCATGCCTTAGTGCCCCCAAGCATACCCAAGCATGTTGGCCCATACCTAATTTCACGTTATAAACCACATGACTTCTGTTTTATTCTTTCTCTCATCCACTTTTTCTCTTCAAATTGTAACTATGAAGATTGAACGACCCTTGTTCGTCGGAGCCAACCAAGGCCGCATCAGGCCGAAGCACCAACATGAAAGATGTACATTTTGAGAAGACAAAGTGATTGATTCCTGAAACTCATTGAGGTGATGGCATTTTTTAGTCATAGGCGAGGTGGTTCTTGGCCAACTGAGGGCAAACAGCGGTGATTCGGGCGATGGCGATGTTGTCTTTGGGTTCGCTTGGGTCGTGGGGTTCTTCGGTGAGGAAGCGGCTGAGGTTGGAGCAGCGGAGCGATAACGGCGAGGTGGTGAAGTCGCGGTGAAGTCGCGGTCGTTTTATTTCATTCATGCCTGGGAATGGGTTGAGAGGAAGGATTAGTTATGGATGGTAATTAGTTAGTTTGCATTGTAATTAATGAATAATTAATTATGTTAATTTATCTCATCCTTATAAAATCGATAATTATTTCATACACGGCTAAAATTGAACTCCGTTTTTTGCATTGGACTCGTGTCGTCGAGATCTTCACAATGGAAATGGATGACATATTAAATCTAGGCTAAATTCGGACAACCGTTCGATTTTAGTCCAAAATCGGGGCGTTTCAGCAAAAACAAAAATCAGTGTGAGTTCAACTCATATTTAGTTTTAATATTTCATGTCTATGATACTAAAAATGTTTATTGATTACTTTGGTATTAATTAAATATTTTGATTGATTGTTTGGTTGAATTTCCATTTGAAAAATGGATGACATTTTAATTTGATCGTTATAAACCCAAACGATTATATAATATTATCCATAATCATTGTTTTGCAGAAAAAATCTATAGAGAAACCCTGAGGGGTTTATCGCCAGTAAATTATTTATTAATATCCTTATGTTATTATATTGATGTTTGATTGAAATAAATCCTGATATTCCATTTAGTTTGTTAAGTGTCGTTATAGCAGTTCCGCTATATGGTCATTTATTCAATTTCTTCACCAAAACCCTATCGTATGAATTTGAGCTTGTGTTTTCACTAAACAGAATCTTAAAATTCATTAATCATTTGGATTAATGATAATTTAAAATAATTAATCATTTTAACTAATGATTTTAAGATTAATTAACTAATTTAATAAATGATGATTGAAATTGGTTTATCTTTAGATTTAATTAATCATCTTTGCCAGTGATGTTTATAATTAATTAAATGTTTTAACTAATGATTATTTGAGTTTAATTAATTCTTTTAATTAATGATAATGGATTTTAATTAATTTATTGAACTTAATTAATTATTTTATTTAGTGATAATTAAAAATTATAATCATTTTAATAATGATATTTAAAAGTAATTAGCCATTTTAAATAATGATATTTGAATTTATTTAATCATTTTAATTAATGATTGTTTTAAATTTAATCAATTGTTTTAACTAATGATATTTCAAATTATTTAAATCATTCTAATTAATGATGTTTTATAATTAAATAAATCATTTTAACAACTGATGTTTTAATTAATCGTCTTAGCTAATGAAGTTTGAATTTAATTAATCAAATTAATTTATGATTATTTAAATTTAATTAATTTTATGTAAAATTTACATATCTTTTTAATTAATGATGTTTGAGATTATTTATTTATTTAATTAATGATTAGTTGAATTTAATAAATCTTTTTAAGTATTAATATTTAAAATTAATTAATTGATTTAATAAATCTGATTAAAGTAAATTAAATAATATAATAAAAGTGTTTTAAGTTTATTAAATGATTTAAAAGTTAATAAACTGATTTAATAAAGATTTTTAAGTTGATTTACCGATGATATAAAAGTGTTGGAAATAATTAACTCTTTTATATAAAGAAAAACGATTTGTTTATTAAAAGAAAATCCGAATACCTGTCCAAGATCATATGAAAGTTTTGATAGGATAAAGGAAAATTTTAGGTAAGTTAAAAAGGAATTGGAACTCGATCATTGGTTTGTTAAGTTGGATAATCTTCTGGATGTCGATCTAATGTTGGTTTAGGCCTTCGGGGTTGCAAGCTTGGAAAAATTATTCTCTTAACGTTTTAACAATCAGGAACTAATTCGGAAAGTGTTTTACCAATATGCAAGTCAAGCATAAGTTTAGTTCATTTATAAGAAAAGGTTTGATTCGTTCATGGAAATGAATTTTTTTCCATAAAGCGAATCACTTATATGGAAACAATTTACTTGTATAATTAGCGCTAAACAACAAAGAAGTAAACTTGTCGTTATTTCAAAAGTTAAGATAACGTTGGACATGACTTTGAGGTAACACTACCTTGACTTGTCCGGTATTATTGTTAACCAAGAAAAAACACAAGTTTGAATTCAATGAGCGGTGATAAGTATACAAGACTTAATTTCCATATACGATCATTTTGTATCCTCGATAGTTGGTATCTCAACTATCATTTACTTCAGCTACTTTAGTAACGTCATTCTAAGATGATATATTGCTCTGTTGAGCATCTCTATCCTTTGTTGGAAAATGACTAAACCAAAAGCGTGAGTGGACGTCCAGCTATGTGGAGTTGCTCCCATTAGGGTATTTCACACCTCATCTAGATTTTTGTGTACCGTCATGTGAAAAATGTTTTGAGTTTAGGTGTGAAATATTTGGATTCTCGATAAGGTCCGGCGGGGTCCGCTGGTACATTTTCAAGAAGTGTCACAGAATATATGAGCTTCTCATGAGTATATTACTAGAGGTATATTCCAAGGAAGCGCACCTTCTTTGTCATTTGTTAGAAAATTTCCTTTCCTTGTTTGAATCAAAAAACCCTGAATCTTCTTTAACTTTAAATTGCCACGGGTAGAGCCAACTCCTCATCATAGCATTTAAACATTGATTTACTTCATTCTATCAAGTTTGGATTGGTAGCTTATTTAGTCCATTGTATCAAGTTGGACTGTTATTCTTGTTCTATCCATTCTGTCCAGTTTGGATTTTACTTGGTTTATTTCCATCCTTTTAAGTCACGTTTAATATTATTCATGCTCATTCATATTTGGATTTGTTCTTGATAATTATTTTTGCTCTTGCTTGTATGGAAGTTATTTTCGGCATGGTCTCATATAACTTTATATGTTCCCCACTATTTGAGTTATCTCACTTTGGTACTTCTAGATTGATCCGGCTGTTATTTATTTATAATGCTCGGGTCAGACCGAGTATTTTGCCAAGTTGTCTTTGAAGTTATGGAGATCTTAGAGGGAGTTGAAGATTCACTCATCGTAGTATTTTATTTTCCACTGTATTATATAGTATACCTATCGGCATTTGTAAGGTTAGGTTTTCATCCCTGTCCAGCTGATAAGTTTTGTTTTTAGCTCTGGTATACTCTGTATGTTTGGAATGACAGTTTCTATTGTCCTTGTTATATTATATGTTGTCGATTTCGCTGTGATATTCTATTTTTCTCTCTTCTCTGTTCTTTTCTTTTTACTTACCCTAACAATCTACTTTTTTGTCGATTGGATGCACGATATTGAAACACAGTAGTAGCATTCGATGTCGACTTTTGATGGTCAATAAGATTGGTCGTTATAGGTACTCTTCTCATTTGTGGTTTTCTTTTCAATCAATCATTTCAGTTCACTTCTCACTCTTAAAATAGATTTCCAAGTGCCCGATGCATTTCTTTCGTCCCATATTATTTAGAACTTTTCTTTTAAAAAATTAGTTTCATCCATTCCACCAATAATAAATTTTTAGAAATTACCTTCCATGCTATTTTGATTACATATGTCTTTTCAGATCTCTAAGGACTTTAAGTCCTACTCTTCCACCTATTTAGGCCTACACGTTTCTTGTAAGAAATCTTATGCATTCCCCCCTCCGTATGAAATTAGCACATATACTTTCAGTTTTGTCTATTGAAGTATCTGTAATCCGAAATGTTTGCGGCTAATATCTCGCTATAGATGTTATTTCTATGTGCACCGATTCAATTCTACCTGCAAATGACATAACCTTTGCACTTCAGCCCCTATAATTTATTTCTAATCTTTATAATCAATTCATCACACTGCCTATCATTTATAATGTTAGATGATAGAAGAACTCCAAGGTACCTGAGAGGCAGCTGTCCTCTTACAGCCACTGTTAAGACATACCAACTCCTTACTTTTACAATGTTCATTGAAATAGCACGTGGCCTTCATTTCAGTCACATTTAAACCTACAAAAGTTTCTAATTTTGTAATATTTCTCTGATCCCTTCTATAACATTTTTGTCAGCTTTTATACAAACTATTAAATCATTAGCATAAAGAAGATGTATAGTCTTTGGTTGAGTATAATACGTAGGTTGGATGAATTTGTTAGGATAGTACAATTCCATTGTAGTATAAAATATTTTATAGCAACAACACAAAGATATTGGGATAATGGATCTCCTAATTTTTTACCCCTGTTACTGCTGGTGAAGCTTTTTGGGACACCATTTATCATTATTTAGTAAGTAAAAATATAATGCATTCTTCTATGATGTTTATTATCTTTCTTAGGTTATTCATTACTATTAAGATGTGCAACACAAAATGCGTATTAACTTTGTCGAATGCTTTGTGCATGTCTACCTTTAAGCACATTCTATCTACACCTTTCTTTTTAAATTTCTTACATGTTTATGAGCCAGAAGAGAGTTTCTTTTAGATATTTCTACCTTTTATAGAAAAAATTTGATAATCGGTTATGAAATTTTCAATGCATTGGTGATTCTATGGCAAATAATTTTATTGAGACTTTTGTAAGCCACATCACAACATGTTAAGCTCATAATCTTCAATCTGAGATGGTTTTTCTTTTTTTGGGATCAGGCATATAAATATATGGTTTAATTCTTTTATATTTTTACCTGTATCCAGTGCTTCTTGGTAAGCTAATCTCATCTTATCTTTTAGATTATTCCAGTGGGCATTATAGAATTGAGAGCCTATCCCATCAAGCCCTAAGATGGAATCATGATGAATGGAATCAATAACTACTTTGATCTTCCCATATTCAATGTCTTTGGTAAGCATGGCTCTCCGTTTTCATTAACAATGGCTCTAGCTTAAGCTATGGCTAAAACTGCTTTTGTAGCACCAATGAATAGTTTTGTATAGAATTCTATTACTAGGTCTTCAAATATCAGCAAATTTATTGTGTTTTCTTCATTTTCATCTATATTGTTTAACATGTTATTATAATTTTTCCCGAAAGAAATTATAGTACAAATTTTTTGTGAATATTTATCCCCTTCTGCCAACCATTTCTCTTTAAATTTGTGCTTCAATTCAATGGCTTGAATTTTCATAGCTTCATTCAATTCTTTTTGAACTATAAAATACTCCTTATTTAATTCATTATTGAGAGAATCTTCGTCTAGAGCTTGCTGAGATTCATCTAGAACATACTGCAAGTTGTTTATTTTGGCTGATGCTATGTCCCCCTTCCTTTTCTATTCTTTTAGTCTCATCTTCATTGTCTTTAGTATCATAATCAGGATAAGCATATTATTGCCATAAAAAAATTCTATTGTTGTAAAATATAATACATTAGAGTGGTCTTTATGTTGGGGCTAGAAATTTGCATATCTAAAAGGTTTATATTTGTTTCCCTGCTCATCCTTGTTAACTCTATCAATAACGGGCCCGATCACCAATTGAACTTGGCAGAATAGTAACTTTGATGTTAAGAAACAAATTTATAGTTTCTGCATTCACCAACAATCTATCTAGTTTATAGGCTATTTTCCTAACTTCACCAGTTCTCCATATATATTTTAGTCCAGTGTGGACTACTTATATCAATCCTATTGTTATGACACGGTCATTGAATTCTGCTAATTGGGATACTTTCAATGTAAGTCTACCTACCTATTCTTTTACTTTTAGTACCACGTTGCCATCTCCTATGGTAAGCCGAGCACCTTTAATATTATTTAATAAATTTACTAGTTGTTTCCAAAACATAACCTTCACTGATGCCAGATTACTAGCATTAATAAAAGTGGTATTAATCTTAAGATCTCCCATGTTACTAGCTTCTACTGTTAGCTAATGTTCATATTATTATTATTATTATTATTATTATTATTATTAAATCCCAAATCTCATTGCACCATGCTACTACTATTCTTCCTTTCGAGTTAACTGAATTATTGTCAAGAATATTCTAATTACGCCCTAATGAATTTTTTAAAAACACCATATTCTTATCTCCTGTCTTATTTTCTAAGATACCAATCGTTGAAGGCTTATACTTCTCAAATTATAGGGTTCTGGTTGTCGTTCGTCATTATTTAACCTTCCAACAATCCAACAAATAGTTGTCATTGGATATTGGAGCCTTTTTCTCCTTAAATTCTTAGAAGCAATGTTCTTTAGTCCTCTCTTACTACCCTTGCTATTGAATTGTTCTATGTGGCCATGGTTTGGTGTAGTGTAAGTTCCCAAATTTGCATTCTTATATGTTTCTTCATCACCTGATTCTAAATTTAATGATTTAAGTTCTTCTTCTGTTTCATGTGCTTTTTCATTCAAATCTTCCACATTTGTTTCCTCATACTTTTCTTCTTGAAGTTTCTCTAAAGGTGGCTCATTCTCTAGTTTTTAGCTTGGTTTCTACACCTCCTTCTATTAGGATACATATTCATAGTTGTGACAACCCGGATTTTCGAACCAGTCAAATCGTCGAAAAATCCATCATTCTAAAACTTCAAATGAAAAATACAAACTCAATACACAATATTTGGTAAATATTCAACATTACTAAATGTATATGATACACTTTCAATTATACAACTTATCGGAGTAATTAATTAATATATTCTACAAGGTGTGCTTTAATACATACTAAATACCAATACAAATAAATCTACCACCGCACAACTCTAAGAAGAGAGACAGCAATAGTCATTCCTGCAACTCAATAAATATGTCAAATGTAGAAAAAAATAGTAAGCAGGAAAAGTACATCAATATACGATATTTGGCAAACAATAAACAGAAAAATGATTATATTATTTTAGGGGCTGCATCACTACCAGTTATGACTTCCTACATAACTCTATCTAATTGAGTACCCAATTAAATACAGGATCAAGCCAACATAATCCTCCTACCGCAAATAAAACTCATGTAGCCTACGATGCACAAACAATATGCAATTCCAAAACTACCCACGTATGTTTAATCTTCAATTTTAGATTTAAAATTATGATTAACTTTACAAAAATTATCTCTTTGGACTTTATTCCCGAATTCTAGTTTCAAACTTTTGATATATGTATACATACATACATACAAATATATATATCTTTAATATTCAAACTAGTCATTTACTTCGGTATCTGAAAACAAATCACCTTCTGAAACGATATCAATGTATAAATATACAAAACTATATGCTACCTGATCGGAAGGTTTCTAACCATAACAAGACAACTGAGTCCCAACCTTCCAAAAAAATATAGATATGTTTATCCCTCTACAACGAGAGCGGACTATACTGAGGCTACAGAACATCTGCACCTCCCTTGCCCACCTTTTCAATTATAGGTTACCGAAATCATCGGTAAGATAACAAATTACTTTATATCCCGAAGTGGCAAAATCATTTACACTAATAAATACAACTACTTCATATCTATAATAATTTCCATTTCCAAATCCTTTCAAAAATCATCATAAAACGATCTGGTTTAGTCCTTGAAATTCTTTCCATTTTATAGAACATTTTTGTAAAACCATTCTTTATATAAAATCACTTCAAAATATTTATTCTCAAATATCTTGATTTTTCCTTTTAAAGGAAACATTTCATAACATTTAAATTTGAAAACCAATTTTTAAAACAATTTATTGAATTGAAATGAATCAAATATTACCGCTAAACACCTTATAGTAAAATTATGAAATAATTCACAAGGTGTTATCCTACACTTATTTTCTACCCAGTCCATCCATATGGATAATTAATCACAAATTAATCAAGCATAGTCAACAATCAATAAATAATAATCAGTGCTCAGAAACTGGCTTAGCCTAATTCAAACAATCAATCAATGAAATAAACACAACAACAAATGATAATCAATGCTTTCTTCTATCAAATATTCATAACACTTTATTTTATCTTGGGTTAAAAGGTTTCATATTTATTTTAGAGCATCTGGACTTTCCTTTCAACATGTTCGGTCGCTCACCCAAGTCTCCTTGGATCTCATAAACGAAACACGTCTACTAGTCATCTCCACATACCCCATTAAGTATTTAACTTCTAAATTTTAAAATACTTAATTAACCATCCAAATAGTCAAACAAGAAAATAAAACCATTGTTTTAGAAAACAAAGTAAGCAAGCATTCAACAAGGGTTTTTAACAACAATTAGCACTTAAATTTGTTTTAACTTAGCAATGATTTTAACAAACTTAAAAAAGAAATAACTCACTTTGGATTCCCCTCCGTCAAACTTTAAGGCAAGGAACTCTAGATCTAAACCATACTTCCTACTATTTTTGCTAACTTTGTCACTACGGATTTGATTCTAGCTTCGCTACTATTTCTCAAAACTTCTTGAAATCCGACTATAGCTCCGCTATTCTAGAGGTTGAGATGAAAAGAAGTGGAGATCATTTCTAGGCAGGCATGGTCTTGGGTTGATGGATGGAACTTACTAGCTTGAACATGACTTAAGTGGTATATTTTTTTATCGATTTTTTTTGCCGTAACTTTGTTATGCTTTTGGAATTTTTTAAGAGAGACGTGGAAGCCATTAAAGAGTGAAAGAAGGGCTTGAAATGGAGAAGAAAGGTGTGAAAAATGTGAGAAAGTGTGCGGGTGTTTATAGGAAAAAATTTGGATTAAGATAATATTTTGTAAAAAGAACAAAATACCCTTTGCTTATACTTTAAGCAAACTAATTTTTTCAACACTTAATATCACATTTCAAATCATTACTTTATGTCATTTTCACTTAAGTATTAAGTAAAGAATATAATAATTATTTGTTTGATTTAATGTTTGCTTTCGACTTTTATAACACTTTTTGTCTTTTTATTCTCTTTTTGTTAATTACATTCTAGAATTTTGTAAGTATGTTTAGTAAAAGTAAACTTGATTGGTGAATTAACTAAAACTTATACTATTTGAATATAAGTTCATATATAAGAAAATAATGGTGCAACAATGTTGCGATAACTTTAAATCAACAAAACGTTGATTTTCGACAAAATGTTTTACGGTCACATTTTGATGTTTTAGTTAAACTATTTATTTATGTAAACCAAATTTAAAAGTAGATTTTTATAATTTTATTTAAAAATATAAACACTTATAAATTAATTAAAATAATTTATTTAACCATTGAAACTTACTTTTCTAAAATTAGGATTTTGTCACTTTTGTCGATATAAGAAATTATTCCTATTTTATGTATATTTCTCTTTGCAAATCCTACCTAATATTATTTAAGTCATAAAATGTTATATATTTTATATTTTAAATCACTTTAACTAGTATATTTTAAAGTGGTCAAATTTTGGGTCGTTACAATAGTTCTCCCTTATTCGTTAGGACTTCTTATTTTATTCAGCCTAGTGCTTTAGATTCAAATGTCTTCGGAATTATTAAATGTATTTTGATTATCTAAACCATTAACTATGTGATATATTAGGTAGATTACTAGGTTCCGATACACTCTTGTGTATATTGTCAAATGTTGTTCTTTGGCTTGCATTATCAATATTCTATAAGTGCCTGAACACAAAGCACCATGTATTTTGTACCGCACACATGTTTGTCTATGCTTATATCTAAACTTGATCTTGTGTTAGTTTTTTTTCTCTCTATTCCTGTGTGGTTTCTTTTCTAATTGTACGTCAGGCATTTACAATTTGTGATTTGCACTCCATTGCCTTTTCCTAGCTTTTGATTCCTTCCAATGAAAAATATTGATGTCTTCCTTTCATTGCATCGGCATAACTTTTCCTAGTTGGTCTTGGATTTGGTCAAGCCTCTTTTTTCTTCCTTTTGCGTCTAACCTCCTACCAATCTGTGCCTTTCTTCTCCTTTTCATCTCCTCCTATGGTATTTCACTTGGGTTAGGGTTTTTTGATCCTCCATTAGGATTTGTGTCAACTACCTTGTCCTTTTACTATATTATTTAAAATTAAATATATATTAATATGTATGCATATATATATACATATCATAATATATTTAAAACATATTATTTATATTTAATCATCGACATATATTGTTAAATTGATTATATATAAGTATTTGTATATTTGATAACTTGAAAATTGAATTTAAAATAATTTAACATTTCAAAAAAATATAAGTATTTTTGAACTTTAGAACCATGAGCATAAAAATTATTATTTTTGAATTATAATCCATGTGGATTATATGTATTTTATGTAATATATATTGTCGAATCTTCTAAAGATTTGAATTTTAAAATGTTTGACCTTTTCAAAATGAACTTGATTTTTTTAAATTTTTTAATCCATGAAGAAGATTTTTTTTAATAAGAACTATGTATAGACGTACATATATAAAATCTGCTAAAATAATTTTCTTTTTTAAATTTAAGACCGTATATAAATAATTTACAGGTGATTTAAGCGTTAAAATAATATATATATATATATATATATATATATATATATATTTGGATCTAAATAATAATATTTATTTTTAAACCAAAAACAATTTTACACACACAATATATATATATATATATATATATATATTACTTTTATTTAATTTATTAAATTACATTTAATTTTTTAATTTTATTTTTAGAATTTTCTGACCCAATTAAATAATGATGATGGGAGGCATATATGAATATAGAAGTACATATAAATGAATTTAAAAATAATTTTTTTACCTTCATGTTGTGATCCTACCATTAGTCAAACACTGTAGCCGCTAATTGTTTTCTTCCTTAAACTCCTTGTTCTATCTTTATTGCTATGGGACGCAACTGCATCTCCTTGGCTTCACTAACATAGTAATAACTAATAGAATTAGAGTTTTTATTGTCTCAAGAGAGAATGAGAGGGGTGCAATTTATATCCAATTAGATCACAAATATCTAGCCCCTTTATCTCTAACCCTATGACACCAAGCCCCCTTACCTCTACATCATGGCTGTCCTGATTGGAATTTGAGCTTCTAAATTTAGGTCAGAATGATATAACGAATAAATCATTTATTTAATTATTTCATTCTATCCAGTTCATTAATTAAATCATCGTACAATTTTTATACATTGTTTTATATAACTTTTAGGCTTCAAATAAATAGCTGCAAACGACACTAAAACTTAATACAACACTTGTAATTGGTTTTATTATTAATTATAAATTAATTTTGCATTGGTCAAACTCAGAAATTAACCAACAACACGTTATGTTGATTCATTGGTGTGAACTCAATCTGAAATCCATATTTTAAAAGTTTAAATATTGAATTCTATATAGACTTTGTTGAAGTATAATATCCGGCACAAGCTCAATCACCATTGATCATGTAGGTGAAATCCAATTTCTAATCTATATTACGCTACACCTGCTAATAACATTTGTACATGTTTTCTTTTCATCAACATCGTATCACCAAGATATCCAGAGTTTAGTCTAAGGTCAAAACTCTATTAACAACTTAGTTAATTGCATAAACTACATTCAAGTCACCGGTTTAATCCGATATCATTTATCGATTAACTGACTTATTATAGCTAGAGATTTTAACTTTAAATTAATTACCAATTATGTTGGTATTAACCTTTTATAGCTGTTAACGCTAAAATTTGAACGCTAACATCCCGGTGTATAAAGTGAGATCGTGAAAGTACCACCCGATAACTCGGGAACAGATTATAAGCAGATAATAGTGAAGAAAACAGTAAACAACAGCAATTTTATAGTGGTTCGGCTTGAGAGATAGCCTACGTCCACTTTGAATATCTTTATTGACGATTTGATTACAAGTCAATGCAGTTACACTTTGATTACAACACACTTTGATTTTCAAGTGACTTAGAACAAGTAGCCTAAACTTAAACGTCGATCCAAATCTTTGAACACATGTTTGACATGTTTGATTTCTTCGTGAAGTTCCTTAAAGGTGTTGAAGTAGTTCAGAATGCAGCAGAGTAACGGCGCTTGAAATGAATGAGCCCAAAAAGTCCCCTGAATGTTGGGGGTGGCCATGTATTTATAAGCAAATTTCTGGGCTGGAATTGTTAAGTCATGAGTCGTGGCCGACTCAGGATGAACCGTGACCGACTTACATACCACGAGTCAGCAAGCAGTGGCATAGATGAAATGGCATTGAGCTTGTTCCTCGTATGCTTAGGTCGCCAGCGACTTATGATAGGTCGTTAGTCACCTTGAGTCGTTGGAAACCCTGAGTCGGTCTGCCCCATAAACCACTAACTAGTTAAACCACTCTGCTCTTCTAAGGCATTAACTCGTTGAGTCGTTGATCCACTGAGTCGTTACGAACCTTGAGTAGATGAGTCGGTCCAGTTCTTGAGTCGTCTCGTATGTGCCGTGAACTTCGTTGAGTCGGTAACTCAATGAGTCGGCCTGTATCATGAACCGCTAACCTCCATGAGTCGTTCCATTCCTCTAAGTTGCCTTGAGCCTTAGCTCGTCAGCCAATTGAGTCGCTACCAGTTGAGTCGCTGAGGCAATTCCTTTGATGAGTCGATAATGCATTGAGTCGGTTTGTCTTGTGAGCCGTTAACCCCCTTGAGTCGTAACCCTTTAAGTCGCTTTGAGCTTTAGGTCATTAACTTAGTGAGTCGGTGACTCGATGAGTCGTGAGGCTTCCTGAGTCGTAGATCCTTCCTGAGCCGTTAAACACCTTAAGTCGTAGCTCACCCCAGGCCTTAACTCGTTGATTCCTTTAACTCGTGGGCCCCTTAACTTGTAGGCTGGAACGGGGTTAACATTTGCCCCTCGAAGCGCATGCTTAAGTCGTAAGTCGTGTGCTTCGACTTATCATAACTCGGGCGAGCCGATTCGAGTTCCAGCTCTTCCAGGTATATAGCGCTTGACTCGTTCCTCCTATCTCCCACTTCTTATCAGCGATCTTCTAAACCGCATCCGCCATTAACGCTCCTCCAAGTTCTCACAGGCGATTCCAACTCGATTCTCCTCTGATTATCTTTGACACCACATTACGTAAGCAATCTTGCTTCCCTTCTGATTATCGATCATCGTTAACCTGTGCGCTCCGTCCCTACCATCATTTTACTCCCTTGAGTCTTGCAAGTTCGGTCATTCTAACCATCAATGGATGTAGGGTTGTTTGATCTGATGATTCTCGTCTTGAGGTGATTTAGTGGCGTGATAGGACCGGGGTTGTTTACTGAGAGTTTTATTGGGTTAATGGGTTAAAAGTTGGAAGATTTATCGGGTTAGGAGTGAAATGGTTTATGGGTTAGAAGTTGGAAGATTAACGGGTTAGGAGTTAGGTGATTAGTTGGTCAGATAGAATCGAATACTGCTTTAGGTATGACTCGGCTATTTTTGTATGATCCAGCGACCTTTGCGATTTAACCATGATACGACTCAACATGCTCCACGACCTAAGCCTTGAGTCGTGGCCGAGTTAAAACCCTTGAGTCGTGGCCGAGATAAGACTTGAAGATTTTCTTATTACTTTGAACCAGAGCTTCTCCATTTTCCTACGACTTACGACTTAGGGCACTGCCGACTCAAAATTTTTGAGCCGTTGACGAGTTAGGACTTGCATGAATTCTGCTCGAACTTTGAACCATTGCATAAACTTTGAACTGTTGAATTTTATTGCATTCATTCACAGGTTATTTTGACTTGCAGGTTAACAATCTGTTCAATACAACATTCACAGAAAATTGGGACGAATATACTGTCATCGATCGCCCATATCAAATGACAGATTAGTTAATAACAGATAATTAACTTAAACAAATCGTGTGAATGAAGTGCTATTGATTTCAAGTAATATTAAAGCAATACTGAAACAGTCAATTGAAACTGACCAGTCTGCACTAATATTATGCTTGAACTTTAAATTAACAAGTTCTAAAATTACCATAGTCGATCAATCGTCAACCAGTTTAATTCCAGTTATATTTACTTGTTATTTTTATTAGTTCTGCACAACACTTCACACTTTTAGGAAACGTGCACCTTCGCATTTGAACACCCAGTTGCTTGTGTAGAATGACATCTCAACAAGAAGAACCGATGGGCCAGGCTAAAGATATCTTCCCAGTAGCCAACTTGTTGGATAACCCTCCGGAGAGAACTCCTACAACTCTGAATCAGCGGGTGTTTAACCAATTGCTCATCCAGTTTGGTATTGCCGAAGCTGATGCCTTACTGCCGGGGCCAAATGATACTGCAGATAGGCCCCCTTCTGGCTTTATTGCTGTCAATCGCCAAATGTGCTTGAGCGGTGCCATACCACCTTTTAATGACTTCCTTCAGCAGTTCCTGCTTCGATTATCTATCTCTCCATTCCAATTGCACCCCAATGGCCATGCCATTCTGATGGGGTTATGTGTGCTATTTAGTAGAGTTCTGGACCGATTACCGAGCTTTGAGGAAATCTGCTACTTCTGCTCATTCACAAAGATTAAAGATCATCCCTCTATCGTAGTTATAAGGAGTGCTCGAAACCGCAAACTCATCATCGATCTTCCTGAAAGCGTTCATGGATTTCTAAATCAGTATTTCTTTGTTCGCTGCCCTCCAGGGTTTTATGCCATCTGGAGAGTAGGAAGTAAGATTTTCCTGTTTTTATTTCTCCATTCTTGGGCTTTTTAAAATCTGAGTTGCTGAATGCTAACTTTGCTTCTTTTTCCTGTTTTAGCACTTCCTCCTCCCTCTAGAGATCCATGCTATAAACAAATTTTTGAGAGACTGAACGCCATGGCGGCAGAAGAGAGGAGTATAAAGTTTTTGTTAAATGATGGATTTTTACATCAATATGGGCTTCTTCATTCTTCTCGCTTCACTCAGCCTCGTGAAGTCCCAACTGAAATTCCTGATTCTCCGACGGAAACTCCTGATGCCCCGGTCTCTATTAAAGAGCACATGCAA
Organism: Allium cepa; assembly: GCA_030765085.1. Lineage (NCBI taxonomy): Eukaryota > Viridiplantae > Streptophyta > Magnoliopsida > Asparagales > Amaryllidaceae > Allium > Allium cepa. The sequence goes on along the minus strand of CM060940.1, from coordinate 402,532,376 downwards.
GGAGGAACCTCTATAGAAATTTCACTAGTAAAGTGTTCAATTTCGAAGGATGTTGCGGGGCCATCTGACAAGTCTGTACTTGCCCCAGTTATTGAAGAGGAAGAACCTCCACGATCTTCCAAAAAATCTACTAACGAAGGGGTTAAGAAAGCAAGTCCCAAAAAACATGATGGTGATGATGTTTTCGAGGGGTTGAGCGATTTAATTGTGACTTCTCAAGAACTTTTCAAAGATGATGTTTCCAAAACTATCTCTTCTGTAATTGAGGCGACATCTTCTCTACAACAAATGTCAACTCCTCCTACTCAAGTTATCACTACCTCTATTCCACAGAGTGGTCTGTAACTTGATGCGCGTAGTTTACACGTTACACAACACTTAGGATTTTTCATCACTTCTACGCATTTATCTTCTTGTACTTTAAAGATTTCTAAAGCTTATTATTTTTATTCCAGATTCTCCAATGGGGCGCAGCGGCTCATATTATGACGATTTCCAGCGCTACGGGAGGCGTAGCCAGTATGATTATAGGCGTTACCTCCCTTCTTACAGAGAATCCGATGAAGAGAGGGCCATCAGGAAAGCAGATGAGAGACGAGCATATGAAGAACGTCACCGAAGGGAACAAGAAAGACACGACCCTCCCCACAGAGATGATGATACTCAAAAAAGAAAAACTCACGATGAGAGAGGTAAAGGTCACATGGACGATTCTTCTAGCAAGCGGGCTAGACTTACCGAAGAAACAATGCCGACAGTTTCTGAACATGTTCCTGCTCAATCTCCTGCCCCCGTTCGTTCCGACATTCAAACAATCATCAATCGTCCCGCATACCAAGTCGGGCAAGGTCCTCCCACTCTTCAAAGTCGATTCCCTCAGTGGTGCCTGAGAGGGGTTCGATTTGATCTCGACTTGGTTCCTCTCGACAAATCGGCTATGCTGCGAAATCTTGATACTGTCAGGACCGATATTGAAAGAATGTCGAACTGGCAAAAACTTGTCGACGAGCTTCAGAGGGTTAACCGAGCTAATCTCGAGGCCATGCTCACAATGGAGAACGATAAGGCTGAGTGGCAGAAGACTCTCGAACAGCATGATGCCGAAATGAGAAGTATTGCTTCCTATAATGAAAAGCTGGAAGCGGAAGTAGAAAAGCTTAAGGAAGAATTAGCTACTTCATCTACTTCCTATTCTCAAAAGGAGAGCATGCTTCAGCAACAAGTACGAGATGCGCATGCCAGTCAAAGAGCAGTTGAAGATAAACTTACACACAAGGAGAAGGTCATAGAAGAATATCGCGCTGAAACTTTACAGCTGCGAGAACAGACCGGCTCTCAAAGCTTGGAGATAGAGTTGTTAAAAACTCAACATGCTATGGCCGAAAAGGAGCGTGACGAGGCTGTTGCTGGTAAACTCGCGGCCGAAGAGGCCCATCAAGCAACCAAAGCTGACATTAGCTCCACACTATTTGATTTTTATCTGCACAGCATTTTGGGGCGTGGCAGCCTTGCCTTCCTAGGCCCTAAGTATGAAATTACACTAGCTGAAGTTTGGGAGGCAGCACTCGATATGCTAGGTGGTAAAGGTGCTGGCTATGCTGAGACAGCACTTGAAGAGCATTATCTCGATGATGATGCCCGCGCCGCTCTTGCCAAGGAAAAAGAGCAACTCGCCAGAGTACGGGCCGGAATGGCGGAAGAGGAACGTTCTGAAAAAGAAGTACCACCTACCACTTCTGAACGTCCTTTAATTTCTTCCGAAGTTGACATTATAGGTTCCAGTGCTCATTCGCTGCCTCCTACAAGAACCGGGGTAATTACCCCTACTGATGATGAGGCTTTGGAAGATATCGGGGCTCAGAATTATGAGATTGAACTAACGAAGCAAACATCTTCAGCTAATTTTGACATTGGTCCGATTCAGGTGGATTGCCTGCTTGCTCCTCAAAAGTTTGATGAGCTTCTCGATTACTTCTTGAATCTCGACGAACCCATATCTCCCTTCTTTTGGGGAGATACTAATATTTTTAATTTCTCTTCTTCTGCAGTTGAAACACCGAGTGCTGCGCAGATTTCACCTCCTCCGGTTATCCCTCCTCCGTCTCTTCAGGTGACTCCTCCTTCTGCTTCACAACCCGGGTCGCAAGAGGAGCAAATTGAGGCTCTTCATGGCTTGGATGACCCTATCGCTTCGCAAGAGCAGAAAGACGAGGGACTTGAAGGAGGCGAGATCTCTCCGGAGCGGACTCCTTCTGATGACGTAGTTTTATCTGCTCTTGTCACTCCAGGAAGTGAGTCTTCTTCGAAGAGAAGAAAGAAGCACGGAACATCGAAGAGGAGGGGGAAGAAAACCCTTGCTACTGAAGAAGAACCGGAAATTGCGCCGGTTGCACCTCCTTCTTCCCTTATGCCTGTAGATAGACCTGAAAAGCTAATCATTCGGCCGGGCAAAGGGTCCAAAGGTGGTAAGAAGAAGTGAAGAGTCGGACTTTAGGCTTTTTGATTCCTTTTTTGTGTAATGGTCGGATGTTGTGCAGGCACCGGCCCCTGCTTTTTTATTTTGAAACCTGTATCTGCAATTGAATAAAATGATCCTTTATTTGTACAGACTCTTGTTTGAATTTGAGAATGCATTTATTATTCATTTTTGCATAAGTTTATTTATATGATATTGCGGTGAACTTATGGTATGTTGCTTGAGCGTATTTTATCGATATAGCTATACCATTTTGTATGTAACTATACCATGTTGCCCCCATACCATAAGCTTGCTGCAATATTTTATACTTTGAGGGGACTTGCACTCTTATTTTCTGAAGAGCAATTACTTCATTCTTGAAGAAATTTTTCGTAGAGTACGACTTCCTTCACATAAATTTTTACGCTTTATCCTTCGAAGAAATCACTTCTTTTTTTCTTACTTATGTATGCATTTTGCCAAGTGAATTCTTCTATGTGGTAAAGTGGGCCTCTGAAGGGTACTTTAACTTTCTTCCTCTTTTTTTTTTTTTGAGGAAGGTTATTTTCTAGAATAGGTAAATCACTCTTCCTTTGAAAGTTAAAGTATGCCCTTGATGAGGATATATCTTTTTTTTTCTTTTCTTTTGTTGAAGTAGAAACTTATACTTCTGAGGAGGGATTTTTCACGTTTCAACACTTGGAAGTTTTATTTCAATCTTGGTGAAACGTGTACCTCCAAGGAATTGCGCCTTCGAAGAAAGCCTTTTCACGTTTCAACACTTGGAAGTTTTATTTCAATCTCGGTGAAACGTGGGCTTCCGAAGAAGTCTTTCTTTTTGATTGTGTCCCCGGGAGGGGGTTTTACCTCTGAGGAGGGATTTTTCACGTTTCAACACTTGGAAGTTTTATTTCAATCTTGGCGAAACGTGCACCTCCAAAGAGTTGTTCCTTTGAAGAAAGCCTTTTCACGTTTCAACACTTGGAAGTTTTATTTCAATCTCGGTGAAACGTGGGCTTCCAGAAAGGTCTTTATTTTGTTTTGCATTTCAACTTTGGTGAAGTGAAATTCCGAAGAGCGGCTGTTACACTTCAACTCCTGGTGAAATGTGCCTCCAAAGAGGTCTTTATTTTGTTTACATTTCAACTCTGGTGAAGTGAAATTCCGAAGAGCGGTCGTAACACTTCAACTCCTGGTGAAATGGGCCTCCGAAGAGGGCTTTTATTTTGTTTACATTTCAACTCTGGTGAAGTGAAATTCCGAAGAGCGGTTGTTAAACTTCAACTCCTGGTGAAATGTGCCTCCGAAGAGGTCTTTATTTTGTTTACATTTCAACTCTGGTGAAGTGAAATTCCGAAGAGCGGTCGTAACACTTCAACTCCTGGTGAAATGGGCCTCCGAAGAGGGCTTTTATTTTGTTTACATTTCAACTCTGGTGAAGTGAAATTCCGAAGGGCGGTTGTTACACTTCAACTCCTGGTGAAATGTGCCTTAAAGAGGGTTTTCATCGCCTGGAAGTTACTCTCTCATGGTTGGAGGGTCATGACTCCTCCAATCTTTTTTGTTGAGTAGAGAACTTTCTTTTTTGTGGCGTATGACCCATTAGAGGTCTTTATCCTCCGAAGAGTTGTGCCTCCGAAGAGGATTTGTGCTGCTGATGATGGCTTTGGTTGTTCCCTTATCCACTTGCTTATGCTTTTTCAGTGATCCTCCTTTTTTTTTTTTTTTTTACAAGTGACTTGTTTAATCCAAGGAAATGTACTTCATTGCCAGGCAAGTTCGTGAGAACGAGCTTCAGCTTCTTAATTGGATGTTTGTTTTTTTAAACGATCTCAATTTATTAGCAAAGGCCCGTTTCTGTCGAAATCATAGGCCATTCAATTGAAGTACTTCCTATCTAGGATTTGAATTTGGAGCTTTTGTGACTTGAAATTTGGCGAGAATCACTGGGTCTTATTATGTGCAAGTTTCACTTCCATTGTCTGCAAAAATTTAAATCGACATTTCAACAATACATTCTATGTACTTTTTATATCGAAAATAAAGCAAACATGTAATAATAATAAGGAACACAAGATTTATAGTGGTTCGGCCAGGAAATTGGGCCTACATCCACTTTATATTTTTTCATTATTTACTTGCATCAGTTTTACAATTGCCTTCAATTACAAGAATCATACATTCATAATTCTTTTCACAATATTTCGACAAAATTTTCAAGTAAAGTATGGACGCAAATGATTGCTGTTCCATGCCCTTGGGATTTGATCTCCTTCAACAGTAGTGAGTTTGAATGTGCCGTCAAGAAGCTTCTGACCTATGACATATGGTCCTTCCCAATTTGGCCCAAACACACCTGTCGCTGTCATAATTCTTTTCAGGACTAGGTCTCCAATCTCAAAGTTGCGTTGGCGAACTTTGGAATTGAAATGTCTGGCTATCCTTTGCTGATGAGCTGCAATTCTGAGATTAGCCTCATCTCTTTTTTCATCAAGGAGGTCTAGCGCTTCAAGCTGTAGCTTTTCGTTTTCTGCTTGGTTGAAATGGATTCTTCTATGTGAAGGGACCTCTACTTCTACCGGAATCATTGCCTCCGACCCGTATGCTAATGAAAACGGGGTGTGCCCAGTCGCAGTTTTGTGAGTGGTTCTGTATGCCCATAGTGCCAGTGGTAGCTTATCGACCCAACCACCTTTTGCTCTTTCAAGTTGCTTTTTGATGGTTGACTTAATAATTTTATTCACGGCTTCCACTTGCCCGTTTGCCTACGGATGAGCCACTGCTGAGAAGCTTTTTCGGATTTTGAATCGCTTGCAAAAATCTTGGAATTCTTCACTTTCAAACTGAGTACCATTGTCTGTAATTATTTTTTGAGGCACACCGTATCTGCAAATGATGTTTTTAGTTACAAAACTTATCATCTTCTTTGAGGTGATAGTAGCTAGTGGTTCAGCTTCTGCCCACTTAGTAAAATAATCTACAGCAACAATGGCATATTTAATTCCAGATTTGGCAGTTGGTAACGGTCCTACAAGGTCTATCCCCCATATTGCAAACGGCCATGGACTGACCATCTGTGTGAGTTCAGTGGAAGGAGCTCTAGGAATTTTGGCGAATCTTTGGCATCTGTCACATTTTCGGGAATACTCTGCTGCATCTCGATTAATTTCTGGCCAAAAATATCCGTATCGGAGAATTTTCTTTGCTAGTGTTTGGCCACTTGAATGATCACCACACTCTCCTCCGTGTACCTCTGCTAGGATTGCTTTGGACTCTTCCCTGGATACACATCGAAGTAATGGCATTGAGAATCCTCGTCTGTATAATCGGCCATCCTGGATTATGTATCGAGAGGCTTTTCTTAGTAGCTTTTGTCGTTCTTTTGAGTTCCCTGGTAAGGATCCATTGAGCAGATATTCTGTTATCGGAGTCATCCATGATTCTTGCTCTTGAGACATGCTCATGATCCAATCAATGTCCATCTCATCAATGCTAGGAGTCGACAGGACCTCCACCGGAGCTAACCCCAGAAATTGAGCTTCGTCGGTGCTAGAATATTTTGCGAGAGAATCTGCTTTCATGTTTTCTTCTCGAGGAATGTGACTTATCATGTAATGATCGAAATCACCCAGGAGTTCCCAAGCCTTTGACAAGTAGGCGGGCAGATTCCCCCCTTTTGCTTGGAATTCCTTTTTGACTTGGCATACAATAAGCTGAGAATCACTGAATATCTGCAACGCTCGAATGTTTAATTCTTTAGCAATCCTTAAGCCAGCGATATGGGCTTCATATTCTGCTTCATTGTTTGTTGAAGGAAATTCCAATCTTAGTGCATAGCATAATGATCGGCCTTCAGGGGTCTCAAGTACAACTCCGGCTCCAGAACAGTAGTCGTTTCTCGCACCATCGACATATAACTTCCATTGGATTGGGGAATAGTCGACCGTTTTCTCCTCACTGTTACCCTTATCTGTGAATTCTGCGATGAAATCCGCTAAAGCTTGTCCATTGATTGCTTTTCGGGGGTGATAAGTGATGTCATACTGGCTGAGTTCAATATTCCACTTTAGAAGACGACCCAAAGTCTCAGGACGAAACAGGACTTGCTTTAAAGGTTGATCAGTGAGGACTCTGATAGGATGAGCTTGAAAATATTGCCTCAACTTTCTAGATGCAATTAGTAGGCAATAGGCGAGTTTTTCCAACTTAGAGTAATTCATCTCTGCCCCAGTGAGTCTTTTGCTGATATAGTAAACTGGATGTTGAATCCCTTTGTCTTCTCGTATCAGCGCTGCACTTAAAGCATGAGATGATACTGCCAAGTATATAAGAAGATCCTCGCCATCGCCAGGCCTAGAAAGTATTGGAGGCGTTTCCATATGGCGAATCAATTCATCAAAGGCTTTTTGGCATTCGGGAGTCCAATCGAAGTTTTTCTTTCCTTTCTTTAGGGCGTCAAAGAATGGGATGCATTTATCTGTGGCTTTGGAAATGAACCGACTCAAGGTGGCGACTTTTCCATTGAGACTTTGCAATTCCTTCTTTGTTCTAGGGGCTTTGACTTCTTTCAGTGCAGTAATTTGAGCTGGACTGGCCTCAATGCCCCTAGCGCTCACGATGAAACCTAAAAACTTGCCGGATTCCACTCCAAATGAACATTTCAAAGGATTGAGCTTCATTCCGTATTTTCGGAGGACTGCGAACATGTCCGCTAAGTGTTCTATGTGATCCACTGCTTTCTTAGACTTTACTAACATGTCATCGACGTAGACTTCCATAGTCTTGCCTAATTGCTGTTTGAACATAGCATTAACAAGTCTTTGGTATGTTGCCCTTGCATTCTTTAGGCCGAAGGGCATAACTCTGTAGCAGTAAAGACCAATGTCGGTGATAAAGCTCGTGTCCTCCTGATCTGGCTCATGCATCATAATCTGGTTATATCCGGAGTAAGCATCCATAAAAGATAACAATTCGTGTCCCGCTGTTCCGTCCACCAGTTGATCGATTCTGGGTAATGGGAAGCAGTCTTTGGGGCAGGCCTTGTTTAGATCTGAAAAATCGATGCATACTCTCCATTTTCCGTTGGCTTTCTTAACCAGCACTGGATTTGAAACCCAATTCGGATAGGTAGATTCTTTGATAAAATTATTCTCCATGAGCCGATCAACTTCTTCTTTTAATGCCGCCGACCTTTCTGGACCTTGAGTTCTCCTCTTCTGTTTCATAGGTGCGAATTTTGGATCAATATTTAGAGCATGCACTGCAACTTCTGGGGATATTCCGCACATATCGGCATGAGTCCAAGCAAAAACATGCAGATTTGCCTTTAAAAAAGATATTAAGATATTCTGAATTGACACATTAAGTTGTGAACCCACATTCAACACCTTGTTTGGGTCCTCTGGGTCAACAGGTATTGGTATTGTCGTTTCCACTGGTACCACTCTATTTTCCCCTGCACTGACTTTTCTAGGGTCCATCTCTTTCCTTGCTCCGCTGTGCTCGCCAGTGCAGGGTCCGCCCTGTAATTGCTACAAGGCTGGTTCTTTGATGCGGACTGGGGCTGCCGCATTCTTTCCCATTTCTCTTTTTCTGGTTTCTCGTAGCTCTGTCAGATAACACTCTCGCCCAGCACATTGATCCCCTTTTATAACTCCCACTCCATTGTCTGTAGGGAATTTAATAGTGAGGCACCACGGGGCAAGAACAGCTTTGAACGCTGCCAGAGTTGGACGACCAAGGAAAGCATTGTAAGCAGAAAATTCGTCGACAATCACAAAAGTTTGCTTGCGGACCATTTTTCTCTCTCCTTCTCCAAGTTCCACAAACAAATCAATGGTCCCTACCGGCTGCTTTGGCTCCCCAGTGAAACCAGCAATTTTCTGCGATGAGGCTTGCACATCAGCCATAGGGATCTTCATTTGGTCGAATGTTTTCTTGAAGAGGATATTACAGGATGCGCCACAATCAATGAGAACTCTTCTGACAATAGCTGGCCCGATACCAGCCGAGATGACTAGAGGATCCAAGGTAGGAGCTTCAATACCTGCGGAATCCCTAGCTTTGAACACAATATCATCATCAAAAGTTCTTTGTTGCTTCAAGGGCGTAGCACCTTCCAAAACGAATACATCTTCCTCGGTCGGTACATACTTTAAAGCTCGGGTATACCTTTCCATCTCACCCCAGCTTCTGCCTGCTGGGTGAGGTCCCCCTGTAATGACATTAATAATGGGCCTTCCAGATTCATGCCCTGCAGCCTTCTCACTCGTCCTAGGCTGATGAATAGGAGCCTGTTGCCCCTGACTAGATGAAGCAGAATTGTTGCTATTCTTTTTCACAAATTGCTGCAGTTTGTTTTCCCTTAGCAACTCTTTAATCAGATTTTTCAGCTGGCGGCATTCGTCGGTCTCGTGACCGGGTTGATTATGGAAGCGGCAGAACTTCCCACTCTGTATAGCCTTTTTCCCGGTCCTTAGAGGAGGAGGTTTAGGAAAGTCAACAGAATCTTTAGTGGCAAGGTAGATACGCTCCGGCGTATCTGATAAAGGAGTATATTCTGATGGCTTGAAGGATCGGGGTTTCTTCAGATTACTCTGCTTCTTCCCATTGTTATTTTCCCTTTTTTGCCCTACAGATTCATTCTTGCGTGGAACAACAGTGTTATCTTCGGCTTTTTCCAACACTGCCTTTACCGATACGGGACGGCTTTCTAAGCGTATGAATTCATCTGCTTTTTTATAGAACTTTTCAAGGGAATTTGGTTCCTTCATGTTTAGCCATTTCCCAAATTCGCTCGACTTGTCAATACCCTTCATCAGATAAGTCAATATCATTCGCGGTTCTGCATTGTCCACCTCAGCTAGCGCTATATTAAAGCGGTTTAAGAAAGATCTGATAGTCTCTCCTGGATTCTGCTCCAAACTTGACAGTGACATGATATCCTTGGCTTTCGAGGCGTATAGTCTGAATTGCTCCTTGAACTTCTGGGTTAAGTCAGAAAACTGATCGATAGATCGGACTGGAAGTTTGGTGAACCAAAGCAGAGCTACACCTTCGAGATACACAGGAAAATATCGACACTTTATTTCATCAGAGGCTCTGGCACCTGTCATGTGCCAATCATACTTGTATAAGAATTCGTTCGGATCACTTGTCCCCCTGTAAGCTGGAATGGTTGGAGGGACAAACTTCCTTGGGAATTCAGCCTTTAAGATTTTCTCAGTAAAAGGAGTTTTACTTGGGGCGAAACCCCATTCTTTCTTTTCTTCAACCCTCTGCATACTCTCTTTCATAATTTGTCGGACCATCCCAGAAAGATACTCCTCATCATGTCGAGTTCTAGATCCACCAACCTCTGGAAGTGTTTGTTCAAAGGGGCTAGCAGCCCTTTCAGGAGCATTTCTTTCTTCTGCATCACGAATGTTGCCAGCAAAATTCCTTTCATTATCTGCCGGTTGACGGTTTGCCCCAAGCAAATCGTTCAACCTATTCAGAATTAGGGCATTCTGGGCATTCTGAGCCTCGAATTGTGCATTTTGGGCATTTATCTGTTGGTTCAGCCCTAAGATTGCAGCATCCAGCTCTGCCTTTGTAACTCCGATAGCTGGAGTGGCTTGATTCGATATAGGGAAAGCGGAGGTCCCCTCTTGAATATTCCCAGATCTGACAGATCTACTTTTCCTTCCAAGAGCCATAATCTCGGATAGACTTCTGGTTTTCAAGGAAATTCTCTCTACAAACCTCTGTGAAGCAATGATGATAACTTGCCTGAGTTCAACTCTCAGTGAAAGCACCAAAAATGTTAACGCTAAAATTTGAACGCTAACATCCCAGTGTATAAAGTGAGATCGTGAAAGCACCACCCGATAACTCGGGAACAGATTATAAGCAGATAATAGTGAAGAAAATAGTAAACAACAGCAATTTTATAGTGGTTCGGCTTGAGAGATAGCCTACGTCCACTTTGAATATCTTTATTGACGATTTGATTACAAGTAAATGCAGTTACACTTTGATTACAACACACTTTGAGTTTCAAGTGACTTAGAACAAGTAGCCTAAACTTCAACGTCGATCCAAATCTTTGAACACATGTTTGACATGTTTGATTTCTTCGTGAAGTTCCTTGAAGGTGTTGAAGTAGTTCAGAATGCAGCAGAGTAACGGCGCTTGAAATGAATGAGCCCAAAAAGTCCCCTGAATGTTGGGGGTGGCCATGTATTTATAAGAAAATTTCTGGGCTGGAATTGTTAAGTCATGAGTCGTGGCCGACTCAGGATGAACCGTGACCGACTTACATACCACGAGTCAGCAAGCAGTGGCATAGATGAAATGGCATTGAGCTTGTTCCTCGTATGCTTAGGTCGCCAGCGACTTATGATAGGTCGTTAGTCACCTTGAGTCGTTGGAAACCCTGAGTCGGTCTGCCCCATAAACCACTAACTAGTTAAACCACTCTGCTCTTCTAAGGCATTAACTCGTTGAGTCGTTGATCCACTGAGTCGTTACGAACCTTGAGTAGATGAGTCGGTCCAGTTCTTGAGTCGTCTCGTATGTGCCGTGAACTTCGTTGAGTCGGTAACTCAATGAGTCGGCCTGTATCATGAACCGCTAACCTCCATGAGTCGTTCCATTCCTCTAAGTTGCCTTGAGCCTTAGCTCGTCAGCCAATTGAGTCGCTACCAGTTGAGTCGCTGAGGAAATTCCTTTGATGAGTTGGTAATGCATTGAGTCGGTTTGTCTTGTGAGCCGTTAACCCCCTTGAGTCGTAACCCTTTAAGTCGCTTTGAGCTTTAGGTCGTTAACTTAGTGAGTCGGTGACTCGATGAGTCGTGAGGCTTCCTGAGTCGTAGATCCTTCCTGAGCCGTTAAACACCTTAAGTCGTAGCTCACCCCAGGCCTTAACTCGTTGATTCCTTTAACTCGTGGGCCCCTTAACTTGTAGGCTGGAACGGGGTTAACAATAGCAAAGGAGATGAATCCTCTATTAAGTAGTGTTTCACTTCAAGTAGCTCAATAGGTACCCAACTACGGTCGTAATCTGGTCATTATGCCATGTGCCTGACTATAATCAACGTACGACCAAGCCTCTTAAGGTTGAAATTACTCTTAAGCCCAAAGACTACTACATGTTATTGTCATAAGATCTTCTCTTTGAGTTAGCTACAACCTATAAAAGAGTCTCATCGAGTCGTTCTATGTTTTTTCCAAACAACCAAAAGTGCGTAGCCCCTTGGTGCCCCTAACGGTCATGAATAATTCATCTTCCATCGTATGAAGAGCATTACATTAACTAGTCTGACTTATTGATATCCGTTTCACAATACATCTTGGCTAGGAACATTTAAGAAGTAAGTAATTAGACATCGATTTAATACCCACTGTGACAAACACATTCATGACTACATTCAATGAAATACATTCTCCTAAAGGTTTTCTAATTATATATGTTTTATCTATTTAGTTCATAATTCATATCTCTTAATAACAACATATATAAAGGAAAATAAAATATAACCATACTTCATTTCAAACAAATTCTTTACAAGAGTTGAGTTATATAATAATATTACATGATTCCTCCAGGGCATACCCATAACCATATTAATGGTTACATGATAAATGAATCCTAACATTTACTAGAAAAAAAATTAAGTTCCTGAATCTTATTTAGTGTTTTAAGAGATGTAGAATCTAGTGGGAAACTCATTAAAAATATATATAAACCATTCTGATAAGTATAAGAACATATGGAATATTATAATAATCCGCCATAATAAAATTTCAAAAATAAAGTAATCGATAAATTTGTTTATTGCTTAAAATATACTAAAAGAACTAAACTATATATTAACAAAGGAATGCAAATTTTTACTTACTAATACTTAATCTTTGGCATATTGTCACTTTGATTCCGATACAAGGGCCAAATCATACAATCGTTAAAAACATTCAAGTTTTGGTCACCTAAGTGTGATTTTACCCAAGCCTATCTATTGTTTTCTATGAGTTTGAAACTCTAAAACAATACAAGAGTGTGGTATACAATCCATATTTGTTACTTACAAAAATTATATAGTGAACAAACGCATTCAAAATATATGAAATTTTGATATAATAATAATCACTTGAAATGCGCAAGTAAGCCATAATTTGGGATCATGTGTTCAATGTAATACAATTGGAAATTTTTTACGTTCGAAACACACTAGACCAAGGAGTATAGGAAAAGCTAAGAAATAATCAGTGAAATGTACGTTTTGATTGGTTTACTTAGGTGCAACATATTCGACTTCCGTAACGTAAACGATGACTAAAAGCATTTCATAAGGAAATCCAATGCGATGTTATAGTAAAAGGGTTTCTATTTTTGAATGGTTTGACCATTTGAAAAAGAGAGAGAAATTTTGGTAGTGGAAGTAATATTTGTATATTGGAGATGAAGAGAGTGAATGATCAACTTTGCTTATGAAGAGACGTTGGAAATATAATATTGTAAAATATTTGTAGACACTTAATAAAGAACAAGAAATATGATTTCCTTTCATATGCATTTTTATTATAGGATTTTTTTTCTATATAAGACTTATTTCTTTATGTCTGAGATACTTGATTAAAATCACGAACTATATATTAGTTAAAATAGAAGAAATAAATAGCTCATCATAAGTGATTGAATGGAGCCTCGTATTTCAAATGGTGCTATTGTAATAGTGGAAATTGTGGAAGCACACTACATGGCAATCAAATTTTGAAAAATAACCTTTGTGTATACCAAATATTTTTTAAAATGACAAGCACCATTGTCCAAGTGATTAATTGATTCAGCTTTGGTGCAAGAGGTCACAAGTTCGAAACTTGCTTTCGAACGTTTATTGACTTGGGATATGTTGTCTCAATGATTTGTTATATATAAAATACCATTTCAAAAAAAATAATAGAATAGTAACTTTTTCATGTTTTAGCTGAAAACAGATGAAACTTTGTTATAGGATAATAATATGAATATTCATTACAAAATATATATGCTTTCGATATCTCGATGATGGTATTTGTTTTCATAACAGTAGTGACTTTTTATAAAGAAAGTATAAAAGCATCTAAAATATTTTACAATTTTTTTTAGAATCATGGACTAAGCCATTATTCTGAGAGATTTTTCTTTAATTACATGATTGTGATCATATATTACTCATGAATTGTATCTCAAATGATTTATGGCAAAGCACTCATTCACTAGGAGCAACAAAAGAGGTAATGGACTCTTTAGATTAGTACATCTATATAGATGCAGTCCAAGGTCTAATGATATCAAAGTAGATCCATTTAATTCATTGAATTCACTGATGAATTTTCTTAGATATGGATATGTGTATTTGACAATCAAATTAGATATCTATGATAAATTCATAAAATACAAAAAAAGCAGAAAAATTTAACATGCAAAAGAATTAAAAAAATTTGATTTCATCTAGTAGGCGAGTATCTTGGATATAAGCTCCAAGAGTACGTAGAGGAGAATATGATTCACTCTCAAAGTCAACTCCTCACTATGCTACACATTGGTGTATCGATAAGGAGTAACCGAACCTTATTGACAAAGTGCAATTAGTACTAAGTGAAGTTTAGTTACTTTTTTCTATAAGGATATGTATATAAGAATAAGGACATATATTGGATTTAGTTTGTCAAAAGCTAAGATTACGATTCCATAAAAGATATGAATTAGAAGAAACCCGATCTTAAATAGTTTAAGGTATATGGTTGTCTGATCTACATTATGAACATTAGTTTTGTGTGCTCAAAAGTAAATCTATTTAATGTAAGTCCATAGGCAGCTCATAAAATATTTGAATATCCATTCCATCGCACACGGAAACAAATTGTTGTTTTAAGACACACTACCTTCTTGTTGAAGGAACTTCTATCTAGAAAAACTAGTGGTATTGTGACAGACTTGGATATAATCTTAGATTCTAACATCAAAATAGAGAACACAAATTTAAACAAGCCTAAAATGACAAAGGTAATTATAACGTCTCATAGGCGATCTCATACATTAAAAAGGTACTACGTGTTTCTTATCAAAATCAAGAAATTTGATAGTTGGTAGTAACCATCTTCTCAGTTGTCAATAAGCCATGAGGGTATAGAATATGCCATGTAGCGCGATGGTTTAAATTCGAAATGGATTCCATGTACACTAACAAAATTTGATATCAAAATTAGAGTCGAAAGGGAATGATCCATCGCCTATTAGTGATACTTTTAAAAGAAGATCAATGTAATTGGAATTGTATTCAGCAAATTTGATGAGAAACGATCTCTTTAATTTCACATATTGAAATTAATGGAGCAGTTTTGTTAGTCAACGTGCTTAAACTCATTAAGATTCTAATCACAAATTATTGAAGAATATAACTAGGAGTTTCGGTATATTGACATTGGAAAAAATATATTTAAATTATGATTTAAAGGATTCCATTTGCACCTTATAGCCAAAGTGACTCAAAGTTAGTTGGAGAGATAACAAACCTTGTAAATATTTACGATATGATCTTTAACAAGCATCTAGGGATGAACCAAGTATTTGGATAGAAAAATCAAATAGTTTGTTTTCAATCAAAATGCAGAGGAAGTGCGTGTATATGAGAAAGAAAATAGAAGGTGCTAAGACATTTATAATACTATAAGTAAACAATATGCTACTAATTGATAATGATGTACTCGTGTTTAAATAAAACTTGGTTGTTTAATTCTTGATGAAATATTTGAAAGACGCATCCTTTATATTTGGTATAAGAGGGTGTTGGCATTGTCCTTACCAATATATATAGACACCATATTAGAATGTTTAATAAGGTATATATGAGAGATTCCTCATGCATCGGCAATAGGAATCATCATATATGCCATGTTATACATTAGACTGAAATTTGCCATTGCATTTGGCATAGTGAGAGAATGTCAAGTTGTAGGTAAAATCATTAAATAACAGTAAAGAGTATTCTCAAATATTTATGAAATACCAAATAATTGTTTATGGAACTCCTTATAAGGGAGCATTCGAACTCAAATTTAACATCAAATATAATAAGTCATCTTAAGTTTATGTTTACCTTACTAAAGAAAATTTAAGACGAAAATTTTCCAAATGAGAGGTTATAGCCGATTCAACAATAAATGCTAATTACATCACCTTAGATAGTGCCGCAATGGAAGTAGTATATATATGCAAATTTATAAGAAAGCAAGGGAAGGTTCCCACCATTGAGAATCCCTTAATATGTTGTGATACCAATGATGCAATATAGATTGCAGCATGAACTGATAGCTTGATAAAAGGTTGAGAAATGTTCTCCATAATTAACACATGGTAAAAGATTTTTTGAGTGATAGAGAAGTTTAATAGAAAAGTAGATGCGTAATAATAATATTCCAGATCCACTTACTAAGGCCCTTTGTCAGGTTTGTCTAGGAAAACTAACCAAGTGTATGGTTATGAGCCACCATAATTTTTCCTAAGTGTAAGTGGGAGATGGATAGTGTTAGCGGTGTGCCCTAGGAGTAGTTGTGCAATTTGATATATAATAAACTCTTATAATGAATCTTGCTCAAAATAAAGTAAGATTTTGGTTTTATTTTCTCTCTTATATACTGTTGCATTAGGAAATAAGTGATATTTTAAAAACATAAAATATACATAAGTAGAAAATCCTGAGGAAAAGTGTCTAATCAATTGTAGTTAAGAATATATTCGTAACTATGAGTATTGAATCAGATAAAACAAATTTTGGTCCATAAATCTTCTTAGCCATGTTTTATAGAGAATAGGATATCTTTATATCTGTTGAGATTAGTTTACACAACACTCTCCATATGATGGATAATAAAATACTCATTACTTTTGGGGGAACTAAGGGTTACATACGCATAATTGTTTGGAATAATTACAATATGAATCACCAAAAGTTTACTACATGTTTAAAATCAAACACAAGATCTAACATGATAATATGCAAGTCTTTTGACTAGAAAATACTGCGAATCTTAAGTGTCTAAACCATACTTAGATAATGGTCAATCACACGACATCGTACATCATGTTAAGGCCCTAGTTGGCTGCAAGTTGAATTACTTGAAGTGAAACATTATTTAAGAGAGGATTCATCACTTTCGAATAGATGATTAGTATCACCGTAATTGTTAGTCAATTTAAAGTCAAAGTCTATGGTCAATCCAAATAAGTTAATCAATAATTATTGTCAAATTAAACCATGGATCTTAGTATTGGACTTCATAGCTAATTATTGCTATTAATATAATCTTATCCATTAACCGAGCCCTAGATATCTAAGTTATATACTAATGGCGAAGGGAAAATATGCATAATATATTGTTACTTAAAGGTTTCACTTTAATTGATAAGAAATTGGATTTCACGAAGATAATCTGTAAGCAACTAAACTTATGTCAAACCAATATACTTCAAAAAATTTCATACATACATTAATATTTAAAATGTTCAAATATTACTAATGGATGAGTTTGCACCTGAGATTCACCATCGTAACTCTTAGTTTTTGACCAAAAATAATTTATTGAAATAAATTAAAACGTTATATAATATTACTATGGATACATAATATAGTGATTTTATTAATTTATTATTATTATTAAGTATTAACTGATGGCCTAAAATTCATTAAAAATATATATAATTTTTGTAAACTTGTTTACTGACTTTTTTGGCTAATAAAATAATTTAAAGATAATAAATATTATATATATTGTTGTTGTAATTAAAATATTTGAAATTGTTTTAAAATTAGGGGGCCAAAGTATATGTGGGTATGAATAAAATAAATGGGCTTAATCAATTGAGATATGATTTAACTTATATTATGTAATACTCTAATTAATGGATTTAGATTAGATATTTAACATAGCCCATTAGTGTTGCTTTGAGTATACTTAAATGCCTTCATTCTTCCAACATAGAAATTCATTCTCTCCATAAAATTAAAGTACATCTTAATGGTGGACTTTGTAGCACCACCGTTGAGTTAGATGTGAGATCTCTCAAAGGTGAGGTTTATAATTTAAGGTGTATTCAACCGATAGGATTATTGAAAAATTTTGAAAGTGATTTTGTTCAAAACCGGTTTTAAACTATTTAAAGGAATTCTATTTTGAAATTTTATTTTATTTAAAAGGACTTTTAAACTCATTGTTGCATATCCATGTAGCTTCATCATGCACCTTTGTCTCCACCACCATTCACATCAGCATAGTCGCGATTATTATCATTATAGCTGATCGTAGTTCATTCACCTCATTATATCGCTTGACGATCAAATTAGTTGATGTCTCAAATGGCATGATAATGCAAACTTGGGTTTCACGAGGGCGATAAAGCTCGACATGTACAATATTAGTAGACATGGCTTAATGCAAGGAGTTCAACGATGGGTGTGATGTTTGCTTCGGAGGTCTATAGCAGTAGAGATCCTTCAACTTTTATGAAATTACAATATAACCCCTACATATTTAAACCAATCTAACTTTCAAGTACTAGTTTTGCATACAACTTACGACGTTGGGTTTGAACTAAATTATGGACATACTGATATTAATGAATGATATAAATCTTGTTATTTAGATATTAGTATATTAATTTGTTACTAGGATATTAACAGATCAACATTATTAATCAAAGTTGATATGTAATACATTGCTCGTTTGAATATCTTATATTTGAATTAAGGTGAAATGTAAAAATGTAAATTAATGACATCAGTTTAATAAACACAAAATTTGAAATTTCTATTTGAATTCATAATAAAATTATTTTATTAGTTATTACCGTTAGAATATTAATTAATAATATATACACACACACACCATTATATCTGTAACTATTTATTATTAAATTTACCTTTGAATAAATATTATTTGATTAGACAATAAGAAGTCTTGTTACATTTTGAACAAATATGAATACTGCAAATCATATTAATAATAATATAATAGTACTTAAAATTCAATTTCAAATTATCTAATAAAACATTAAATTCAATTCAATGTTAACAACATTATTTATGATAATACCATTAGAGATCTACTACATAGAATTAAAATGATTTTTTTTGAAATTTACCCCACTTACCCCTTTGGCTGATGCACTTGATGCAACTATGATATCAAAACCCACATTATGTTACAATGACCAATATACGAAATTTGAGTTAAAATTTCTTCAAATTTAAATTCGGATTTATAAAGGTTGTGAATAAATTAAAAAAAATAGTTTTAAATATGTATTTGTAAAATTTATAAATAATTTTTTCTAAAATTTTTCTAAATAAAAATTAAAATTCATAAGGATTATGAATAAAACTTAAATTATTTCAAATTTATATTCATAGACATTATAAATAAAAAAAATTAAATTTGTTGAAATTTGAATTTATAAAGCTAATAAATGAACAAATTTAACATTTTTTAAATTTGAATTGATAAAAGTTATAAATGAATAAATCTGAAATTATTTTGAATCTAAAATTTTAAAAGTTATAAACATAAGACTTAATATTAAAATATAAGTATTATAATTAAATAAGTGTAACGACCCGTAAATTTCCGATAATTAAAATAGCTAATTTAATAAGATTTCGTGATTTAATGTTAGAAAAAAAAATTATTAATTCGTTTGGAATAATAATAACTGGAATGAATTGTGACAATAATTATCCAAGTAATGAAAAATAAAAGCTACTTAGTGAATGCCTTTCAATCAAAAGTTGAATAGGATAATAAATGTTGAATTCGTTGGGTATAATAGAGTAATTGATTGATAAGTAAAATCTATTTAAAATCAAATATTGAATATTGAACTGGTAAATTGTTTAAATTAAATATTTAAAACTTATTGAATAATTGAATAACTGTAAAATGAAAATAGTGTTCTAAATTGTGAATTGGTTTTAAAAGTTGATTCTTATAAGTTCAATTTCAATATTTCAAAAGATAATGAATTATTGGATAATCGAAATTGTTTAAATTTAATATTTGGAATTTATTGAATAATTTAATAATGGGAGTTGAATAACCGTATAATGAAGATAGTTGTTTTATAATTTTAATTCATTTCAAAAGTTAAATTTTATAAGTTTGTTTTGAATATTTCAAAAGATAGTGATTTAAGAATAATCAAATTTGTTAAATTTAATATTACCAATGTTTGAATAATTAAATTCCGAAGTTGATATGATTAATTTGATATTGAAATTTAATATATGAAAATAGAGTGAATAATTTAAATTTGATTTAATATGATTCAAATGGGTTTCCAAAGTGAATGTAAGTTATATCGGGTTTTTAATAGAGTTAATAAAATTTTAAAAATTGGAATTTATTGGATAAATTGAATAATGGGTTTAGTATGATTAAAAATGATTTGTAAAATTTTATTTTATCATATGAAAGTTAGAATGATGTTGTAGAACTTCTAAAATCGAATAAAAGTAAATCTGTGAAAATTGAATATTTTAATATTTAATTATCGACTGAAAAATAGCCAATTTTCGAATAGTCTCAGAATTGGACGAGACCAGTTCCATTGGATCCGTAATAGTTAGTTATTATCGGATTTCAATTTTCGTAGCAATCGGAGTTGTCGTTTGACCGTGGCAGCTCGAAACACGTTGAAATTGTTTTAATATTAATTTGGCGAGTTAAAATAGTCATTTTTCAAACGGTCTCGGATTTCGACGAAACCAGTTTCATCGGATCCGTAATGTGATATTATTGTAAGATTTCAAATTTCGTGTCAATCGGATTTACCGTTTGTCCGGGGAAAGCCAAAACGCATAGAAATTCGTTTAATCGGTTTAATTTAAAATCGATCGTTTATTACTGTAACTCTCACAGACGATCGAATTAGCTTTCGAAACTTGTTCCATTGTGTCCGGAACGTGGGATAAACCCTAGGAACGCCGGTCACCGCGCGTAAATCGGAGTTTGAAAAAGCCGGATAAGTAATATTCATCGTTCCTATAAATAGCCCTCTATTCAACAAAAAAAAAAGAGAGATAGGGTTTCATCTCAAAAATTGCCGGCCGCCACTTATAATAAATCAATGGCCAAAAATCTCATGCCTTCCTCCTCGAATTTCTTCGTATCCGCTAATCGAATCGAGAAACTTCCAACTGGAAAAGTATAGAGCACATCCTCCTCCATCAATCCAACGGCTATGATCGTTTATAGGCGAGTAAATCGTCATCAATTGGCAAAGGAACGCGCGTCGTTCATCATCGTTTTTGGAGCTGCAGTGTCGACCGAGCTTTGGGCCTTTCTGGCCGTGGGTGGCCCTCGCATGGGCGCGCGTTATGGTGGTGTTTGATCTGGTCAAAGTGCATCGGAAGGAGGTGCGTGATTTAGGGTTTCATCGTGGATATGGGTTTTCTGCATGCGTATGGAGCTGGGAGCGAACGAACGTGAGGGAGAGAGGGGCAACGGCCTGGATTAGCCTGGGGGAATCAGCGGTGAGGATGGTATTTAGGTTTATATTAAAATAAAGTTGAAATTGATTTATATAAAATATTTATATTAACTTATAAATGTCATAACTTGTTCGTACGAGGTCGGAATTCGACGAAATTTTTGCGTTGGAATCGTTTTGTCGAGCACTACGCTATGGAGCTGGATTGGAATCGTTTGGAGCTAGAGAAAATTTTGGATTAAATCGAACGTCGTTCGATTTGATTTAAAATCGTAAAAATCAAGGTGAGTGTTTTATAACGCTCACAACGTACTAAATATCTTTATGCTAGTTAACTTGACATCATGAAGTGTTATGAATTTTATTTGTCGTTGTTTGATATAAATTTAATTGTCATATAGCATGTTATTTGAATTAACCGTTGAAAAATTAAATTGACAGTTAAATTGAAATTAAAATTGAATTGCGAATAAATTACCTGACATTGATAACTATGAAACTGCCATGAATTGTATTGTTTATTGGATGATGTATTTTGATGGATGCTATTGGTTGATAATTGCATGTGTGGATGTTTATTTGCTTATATAGATCCTGTTATGCATACATATGATACTGTGATTTAATTTAAGTAATATATACTCATCCCTGACATTTAATTGAAATAAATAATTACTTGGCCATAGGATAGAGAATTATATACGGACACCGAATTGGCTAAATTAATAATTTTTGGAAATCGTCGATTTGAAATTTATTTAAATGTTTTGATTTAAAGTTATAAATAGAAATCGATTTATAGAAATTGAATTCATCGAAAAATTGAGTTTGGAATGTTGAAATAAAATCTGGTTAAAGGAATTTTGTTAAATAATTAAGTTGAGACTTTGAAATTTAAAAATTGGTTATGATTGAAGTTCGAAAATTTATTCGTTTAAAGGATTGAACCTTAAATCGAGCTGTGAATATTATTAAGTAAAAGCGATATAAAATGATATTTCAAATTGAGTTTGAAATTGAATCGTATTTGTAATTGGGTTTTAAATTTGAATATTGAAAGATAATTTTGTTAAGTGTTATAAATTGATATTTTGGAAAAATCAAGCTAAAAATCGATATAAATTGAAATTGAGTAAATTGAAGGTGAATGTAAAATTGAATTAATTTGAGGTCAAAGTTACATTGATTTGAATTGAAATCGAAATTGAATCGGTAAACGGAAATTGAAATTTGTTGAATTGAGAAGTTATAATTGAAATGGTTTAGTTTTGAAGCTATTTATTTTGTTTTCCAAATTACTCTGTTTAAATACTTAAACTATTTTAATCTATTTTAAATCTACTTAATCCAATTTAAATTATTTTAAACTAATTTGTCTATTTCAAATCCATTTTAAGATCTTAAGTATTTTAACTATTTTAATTATTTAAAACCACTTTTAAACCACTTAAAACTATTTTCTAAAATTCCAAACTGGTTAATAAGGTGAAATGTTTATGTTTAAACCTTGAATTTGAATACGAATTGGATTAAACGAAGTTGCAACCTAAATTGAAATTCGAAATGATTTTGAAATCGAAATGAGATATTGATGCGAAATTTATTTTGGAACGAAATCCTACATTTGAAAAGATACGATGATATTTGAAATGGATTGATTTGTGAAGCGAATATGATATTTTGATATCAATTATGAATCGATTTGAAATATAAAAGAGCCAACGGTGTAATAATTTGTAGTTATTAAAGAGACCGGTATCGGATATGGACATACTCTCTGTCGATACCGAAAACCACTTTAATAACTATTATACGCGGAGTGTTGATCCAGAATGAAGTGGATGGTTTGGTGAACGCGTTGACTGAAGAAAGAGAACGATATTGGATGACCCCTGACATGACTAAAACAGGAGCCGCGCCGGGCCATTGAGGTTCGCCACCTCTAGCGGACACACTTCTTCGATACCATATCTACTACATTTGTGATGCGATTTGGGTGCACACCTTGATTTCGGAGTGTTGTTTCGCGGTGTTGGGGCTATGCCCAACATCAGTCCGGATCACGCAACTACTAGTATCCTAGTTGGTATCGCCTCATGTACCTTGTCATACTGATTATCCTATTCGCGACCACTACGTTTTTGATTTGTACCTTGAGTATATGGATTGCCCTCTGGTGACTTCCGGTTTTGGGGAAACTACGGTCTTGTATATGCTTTTGGGAATATAAAATGTGTTAAGGGGTATTATGGTAACGCCTTAACGCTATTTTGATACTTTATATTACTGATAGGCATTATCTACTTAGCGTATATTACTACATAGTAGATAGTTTAACGGATCCTTGAGAGATGGAAAATCCCGTAACATCTCTTAAGTTATTGCACGCACGTTGACACTGGATAGGAGATGTCAAACCCCGTAAACATCTCCGACGCCGTTGCACTCATATTTATTTACGATTGATTTAACTTTCATAAGGGTATTTAGTCCTGACTCGAGTGTTTTGTCTTTTCATTACGCTCGGGCCAGTCCTGAGTTTTCAGATTTTGAAGATCTATTTTGGAGGACGAAGACGAAGATTTGGTATACTATTACTATTATTACCCTTTCATCATGCTATCTTCTGTATTATTTAATTGTTCTGTTGTATATGTATAAACTCTGATAAATGTTGTATAAATAATTGTCAAAGTATAGTAGACAGCTTCATGAACTGTTTATTTGACTATTATATTTTATCGTTCCGCTGCGGGATTCTGTGTTGTTTCATTTCCTTTATTTTTTTCTTTTCTTTTCTTATTTACCCCAATAACCATCTGCCCTTTTGAACGGTTTGGAATCGACATGTGGATTTGATCATCGGTTTAAACTGTCCAAAAAGGTGGGTCGTTACAGTTGGTATCAGAGCTTTGGTTTAGCGATAACCTTAGCTCTGTGGGGTCTGACTCTTTATAAATAGGGTAATTATACCCTATGATGAGTCGCTGAGTGAATATATATATGAGAGAGCGTATTTGTTAGTGGTATAAAATGTTTTATATTGTGTCGGTTGATTTGTTGAGTGGCGTATGGATTTTGGTCAATACGAGTAATTAACGTCATTGATAGGGATCTCTAAACACTCGGACAGAACAATTCGACATAGTATTGTTTTAAAATGGGGTAAATGAAAAAAATTTCCCTAATTATATTTTGTATATAAAGGATTAATTTTTCAGAAATTATTGTGACTTATCTAGCTTACCTGGTTGCTAGGAATGAAAATATTGGTTATTATTATTAATTGGATACTTAAATTTAATAAATAAGGTTTATTACAAAATAAACAATGATAAAACAACTTGTGGAATATTTCAAGAAAGTAAAATCCTATAAGAATGTTTTATAAAGGTGACTTATAAATTAAAATAGAATTAAATTGGAAATATTGAATTTAAGACCCGGAGATTTTGAAAAATGGTTCTCAAAGTTTTGAAGAAGTATATAGTAATATTAGTTGGAAATTATTTATGGAAATATTTTGAAAGGATTTTAAGAAGGAATGAATTCAGTACTCCTCTCTTATGTCGCTGGAAAATAAGTTCGGTGATGACTGCGCAGCATCATCAACGTTCATTTTCGAGTCTCAAAGTGGGGGAGACTTCTAAGAAGCTTTGCTTATCTTCAAAATTATTTTGGGTAAATGGGTTTTGGTTCAAACTCCAAAGGTAGGATTTAATATATTAAATATATAAGTGTATATATTTATTTCAAACGATTTGAAAAAAACCGGGCATTTAAGTTTCTAAGTTCTGTTAATTAATAACTTTCAAATTATTTGAATGAAATGTGAATAACCAGAATTTATAAAATAAGAGGATTAAGATATCTAAGCTATTGTTTGGGAAAACTTTAAAGTTGAAAGGTAAAGAGGATTTAAATAAATCAAATTTGTGTACATTCTAATCAAGAAAAATGAAATTCTATAAATTTGTATAATACCAAAAATTACATTCTGATAACATATCACAAGACTTGCCAAATTTCAAAAGTTAAAATGATGTTTTGGATATGTAATGAGATGTTGTACATCTAAACAGAACCTGAAAACAATTGAAATATACAAATAAGGAAAACTCAAACGGAATTAAAATGTATATAAATAAAGATTTGGTTGTGATAAAAATTATATATACTTAAATATAACATGAAATGATGAATGGATAAATGGAAGTAAGTGAACTTAAGAAATGAATCGTATTATATCTTTGTAAATTGGTTATAGAAAATAAATATAAATTGTGTAGGGATTGGAAAAAAATAATTGAATTTGTAACCTTTAAGATAACTGTAAATTAAGAAAAGTCATATATGAGAAGTTAGACTTTTATGAAATGACTATAAACTAAAGTGTTGATTTATAAAATGTTCCAAAAATGAATTCGTTATTAACTGAAATTATGAAAATGAAATAAATGTAAACAAAGAAATTTCTTATAGTTAAGAATCAATTGGAAAATGAAATTGAATTTAATTAAATTACATATAATATTTAAAATGAACTTGAGTAAGGAAATTCTATGATATAATGTTTGAGAAAAGATAATGTCAAAGAATATGTTTTGGATAGAAATGGATATATTAATTGAATATTGGATTGCGAATAATTAATTGTAAATAAAATAGAAGTCAATAAAATAATTTAGTATAGATAAATTGGATAGAAATCTATTGGAAGGAAATACGTGAGATTGTACGTATATTATTTTATTCGCATAACGATTTGATCCAAATTCGAGCACAAAATTTCGAGATGATTTATATCGATCCAAGTTAGGATTTTTCACTCGATTTTCGACGGCGAGCCCTGGATATGGATTTTTAATTTGATTCTGGAATTCTATGTCATAGCATATGGCTATGCAAGGAGAGTAACAGTTTCCAATCAAGGAACCAAATCTGAGTCCGCACTAGAGAGTCGGGTGAACGATACTAGTTTGGAAGTGAAATTGTGTGATTGAGTAAGCGATTAGATTGATGTTGCTCACGGATGATATATGTACGGCTTACGGACTTAATTAAAGTTAATATTGGAAATATGTGATGCCAAATATAAAATGATTCTTTTAAAATTATATGACAGAATATATATATAAAAGAAATAAACCAAATTGAATGTAAAATAATAATTTGGTTATGTTGGGTATGATTTGGTTGTTATGTGATTGTTAGTTGATTGTTAAGTGTAAATTGAAGCTACAAATCATTGAAATCAAATTGGAAGTTAAATGAATTTAAATAGAATTTAATTTGATTCAAATTGGAAGTGAACTAATGTAAATATAAAGTAGTGAATGTTAACTAATTGAATTGAGAATGAATGTTAGTAAAATCCAACGTTAATGAATCAACTGTTATTAAAATTGAAGACCAAGTCAATAAATATTAATGAGAAGTGAATTTATATTAATTGGTTATGCATTTGTTGGATGATAGTTGATTGATGGTTGCATTTGTTGTTGTGTTGCATATTGATACTATTTTCATATATGCATGATTCTCATTGTTTGTTGAGTGTTTAGTAGGTGCGGATTGCGCTTGCTTCGCATTTGGAGCTTGCTTTTGCGCTATATTATTCGTATATGCTCGCTAATAAAAATATAAGGTACATGTTTATTTTATTATTGGGTTTGGTGATTTTTGATGAGCCACTTGGCTTTTGGATTTTCTTTTGTTGGTTTGGGGCCCGTAGAGGCGTTTTGTAGTTGTACCGATCGAGCCGCGCAAAGGAGACTCTGCCGAAATTTTCCGTAAAATCTGGGTGTTAGAAAATTTTTCAAGTTTTAAAATTTTTATAACTTGTTTCGATAACTAACTTTTAAAAGTTAGAAAGCCGTTTGGAATAACTTAGTGAAAGTGTAGTAAAGACTTTATAAATGGAATTTCATTGTTTATAAGTTGGTAACTTTGAGATAAATATCCCTAAGGTTGAATTCTATACTTAGTTCCTTTTCCCTTCTTTTCCTTTTTGGGGACGAAAAGTTTTGAGTGGGGGAGAGTGTAACGACCCGTAAATTTCCGATAATTAAAATAGCTAATTTAATAAGATTTCGTGATTTAATGTTAGAAAAAAATTATTAATTCGTTTGGAATAATAATAACTGGAATGAATTGTGACAATAATTATCCAAGTAATGAAAAATAAAAGCTACTTGGTGAATGCCTTTCAATCAAAAGTTGAATAGGATAATAAATGTTGAATTCATTGGGTATAATAGAGTAATTGATTGATAAGTAAAATCTATTTAAAATCAAATATTGAATATTGAACTGGTAAATTGTTTAAATTAAATATTTAAAACTTATTGAATAATTGAATAACTGTAAAATGAAAATAGTGTTCTAAATTGTGAATTGGTTTTAAAAGTTGATTCTTATAAGTTCAATTTCAATATTTCAAAAGATAATGAATTATTGGATAATCGAAATTGTTTAAATTTAATATTTGGAATTTATTGAATAATTTAATAATGGGAGTTGAATAACCGTATAATGAAGATAGTTGTTTTATAATTTGAATTCGTTTCAAAAGTTAAATTTTATAAGTTCGTTTTGAATATTTCAAAAGATAGTGATTTAAGAATAATCAAATTTGTTAAATTTAATATTAGCAATGTTTGAATAATTAAATTCCAAAGTTGATATATATTGAAATTTAATATATGAAAATATAGTGAATAATTTAAATTTGATTTAATATGATTCAAATGGGTTTCCGAAGTGAATGTAAGTTATATCGGGATTTTAATAGAGTTAATAAAATTTTAAAAATTGGAATTTATTGGATAAATTGAATAATGGGTTTAGCATGATTAAAAATGATTTGTAAAATTTTATTTTATCATATGAAAGTTAGAATGATGTTGTAGAACTTCTAAAATCGAATTAAAAGTAAATCTGTGAAAATTGAATATTTTAATATTTAATTATCGACTGAAAAATAGCCAATTTTCGAACAGTCTTAGAATTGGACGAGACTAGTTCCATTGGATCCGTAATAGTTAGTTATTATCGGATTTCAATTTTCGTAACAATCGGAGTTGTCGTTTGACCGTGGCAGCTCGAAACACGTTGAAATTGTTTTAATATTAATTTGGCGAGTTAAAATAGTCATTTTTCAAACGGTCTCGGATTTCGACGAAACCAGTTTCATCAGATCCGTAATGTGATATTATTGTAAGATTTCAAATTTCGTGTCAATCGGATTTACCGTTTGTCCGGGGCAAGCCAAAACGCATAGAAATTCGTTTAATCGGTTTAATTTAAAATCGATCGTTTATTGCTGTAACTCTCACAGACGATCGAATTAGCTTTCGAAACCTGTTCCATTGTGTCCGGAACGCGGGATAAACCCTAGGAACGCCAGTCACTGTGCGCAAATCAGAGTTTAAAAAAGCTGGATAAATAATATTCATCGTTCCTATAAATAGCCCTCTATTCACAAAAAAAAAAGAGATAGGGTTTCATCTCAAAAATTGCCGGCCGCCACTTATAATAAATCAATGGCCGAAAATCTCGTGCCTTCCTCCTCGAATTTCTTCGTATCCGCTAATCGAATCGAGAAACTTCCAACTGGAAAAGTATAGAGCACATCCTCCTCCATCAATCCAACGGCTATGATCGTTTATAGGCGAGTAAATCGTCATCAATTGGCAAAGGAACGCGCGTCCCGTGGGTGGCCCTCGCATGGGCGCGCGTTATGGTGGTGTTTGATCTGGTCAAAGTGCATCGGAAGGAGGTGCGTGATTTAGGGTTTCATCGTGGATATGGGTTTTCTGCATGCGTATGGAGCTGGGAGCGAACGAACGTGAGGGAGAGAGGGGCAATGGCCTGGATTAGCCTGGGGGAATCAGCGGTGAGGATGATATTTAGGTTTATATTAAAATAAAGTTGAAATTGATTTATATAAAAAATTTGTATTAACTTATAAATGTCATAACTTGTTCGTACGAGGTCGGAATTCGACGAAACTTTTTGCGTTGGAATCGTTTTGTCGAGAACTACGCTATGGAGCTGGATTGGAATCGTTTGGAGCTAGAGAAAATTTTGGATTAAATCGAACGTCGTTCGATTTGATTTAAAATCGTAAAAATCAAGGTGAGTGTTTTATAACGCTCACAACGTACTAAATATCTTTATGCTAGTTAACTTGACATCATGAAGTGTTATGAATTTTATTTGTCGTTGTTTGATATAAATTTAATTGTCATATAGCATGTTATTTGAATTAACCGTTGAAAAATTAAATTGACAGTTAAATTGAAATTAAAATTGAATTGCGAATAAATTACCTGACATTGATAACTATGAAACTGCCATGAATTGTATTGTTTATTGGATGATGTATTTTGATGGATGCTATTGGTTGATAATTGCATGTGTGGATGTTTATTTGCTTATATAGATCCTGTTATGCATACATATGATACTGTGATTTAATTTAAGTAATATATACTCATCCCTGACATTTAATTGAAATAAATAATTACTTGGCCATAGGATAGAGAATTATATACGGACACCGAATTGGCTAAATTAATAATTTTTGGAAATCGTCGATTTGAAATTTATTTAAATGTTTTGATTTAAAGTTATAAATAGAAATCGATTTATAGAAATTGAATTCATCGAAAAATTGAGTTTGGAATGTTGAAATAAAATCTGGTTAAAGGAATTTTGTTAAATAATTAAGTTGAGACTTTGAAATTTAAAAATTGGTTATGATTGAAGTTCGAAAATTTATTCGTTTAAAGGATTGAACCTTAAATCGAGCTGTGAATATTATTAAGTAAAAGCGATATAAAATGATATTTGAAATTGAGTTTGAAATTGAATCATATTTGTAATTGGGTTTTAAATTTGAATATTGAAAGATAATTTTGTTAAGTGTTATAAATTGATATTTTGGAAAAATCAAGCTAAAAATCGATATAAATTGAAATTGAGTAAATTGAAGGTGAATGTAAAATTGAATTAATTTGAGGTCAAAGTTACATTGATTTGAATTGAAATCGAAATTGAATCGGTAAACGGAAATTGAAATTTGTTGAATTGAGAAGTTATAATTGAAATGGTTTAGTTTTGAAGCTATTTATTTTGTTTTCCAAATTACTCTGTTTAAATACTTAAACTATTTTAATCTATTTTAAATCTACTTAATCCAATTTAAATTATTTTAAACTAATTTGTCTATTTCAAATCCATTTTAAGATCTTAAGTATTTTAACTATTTTAATTATTTAAAACCACTTTTAAACCACTTAAAACTATTTTCTAAAATTCCAAACTGGTTAATAAGGTGAAATGTTTATGTTTAAACCTTGAATTTGAATACGAATTGGATTAAACGAAGTTGCAACCTAAATTGAAATTCGAAATGATTTTGAAATCGAAATGAGATATTGATGCGAAATTTATTTTGGAACGAAATCCTACATTTGAAAAGATACGATGATATTTGAAATGGATTGATTTGTGAAGCGAATATGATATTTTGATATCAATTATGAATCGATTTGAAATATAAAAGAGCCAACGGTGTAATAATTTGTAGTTATTAAAGAGACCGGGATCGGATATGGACATACTCTCTGTCGATACCGAAAACCACTTTAATAACTATTATACGTGGAGTGTTGATCCAGAATGAAGTGGATGGTTTGGTGAACGCGTTGACTGAAGAAAGAGAACGATATTGGATGACCCCTGACATGACTAAAACAGGAGCCGCGCCGGGCCATTGAGGTTCGCCACCTCTAGCGGACACACTTCTTCGATACCATATCTATTACATTTGTGATGCGATTTGGGTGCACCCCTTGATTTCGGAGTGTTGTTTCACGGTGTTGGGGTAGCTGCTGGCTATGCCCAACATCAGTCCGGATCACGCAACTACTAGTATCCTAGTTGGTATCGCCTCATGTACCTTGTCATACTGATTATCCTATTCGCGACCACTACGTTTTTGATTTGTACCTTGAGTATATGGATTGCCCTCTGGTGACTTCCGGTTTTGGGGAAACTACGGTCTTGTATATGCTTTTGGGAATATAAAATGTGTTAAGGGGGATTAGGGTAACGCCTTAACGCTATTTTGATACTTTATATTACTGATAGGCATTATCTACTTAGCGTATATTACTACATAGTAGATAGTTTAACGGATCCTTGAGAGATGGAAAATCCCGTAACATCTCTTAAGTTATTGCACGCACGTTGACACTGGATAGGAGATGTCAAACCCCGTAAACATCTCCGACGCCGTTGCACTCATATTTATTTACGATTGATTTAACTTTCATAAGGGTATTTAGTCCCGACTTGAGTGTTTTGTCTTTTCATTACGCTCTGGTCAGTCCTGAGTTTTCAGATTTTGAAGATCTATTCTGGAGGACGAAGACGAAGATTTGGTATACTATTACTATTATTACCCTTGCATCATGCTATCTGCTGCATTATTTAATTGTTCTGTTGTATATGTATAAACTCTGATAAATGTTGTATAAATAATTGTCAAAGTATAGTAGACAGCTTCATGAACTGTTTATTTGACTATTATATTTTATCGTTCCACTGCGAGATTCTGTGTTGTTTCATTTCCTTTATTTCTTTTCTTTTCTTTTCTTATTTACCCCAATAACCATCTGCCCTATTGAACGGTTTGGAATCGACATGTGGATTTGATCGTCGGTTTAAACTGTCCAAAAAGGTGGATCGTTACAATAAGTGAATATTATATGGAATATTCTATTAGGATACAAATTGGTAGAACAACTGGTGGAACATAGATATGAACTATTGGATTGCCCCCGATATCCAGTCAAAATGCAATTGCAGCATGTGTTTGTAAGAAGGAATATTAAATGTACTAAGATATTTCTAAACTATAGACAAATAATATGCTACTCATTGGTAACGATGTCCCATATTAAAATCATCTTTTGTTTGGTTGTTTGATTCTCGATATATGGATTTGAAAATAGCATCTTTTATAATCAGTATAAACAGATGTTGAGATTGTCCTAAACGATATACAAAGACTCCATATTAAAATGTTTAATATGAAGCATATGAGATGGATCTATTGTGCATCGATAATATGAACAATCATATATATTATGTTTTTCACTATGTCACATTTCTCTTATGCCTGGTTCATTAACAAAATATGTCAAATTTGAATTAAGATCACTATACGCTAGTTAAGAATGTTCTCAAGTATTTACAAATGGCAGAATATTGTTTATGGAAATAATGAACTCCTTATGCATAAGTGTCTGGACTCGAATTTCATAAGTAATATCGAATATATTATGTCAATCCTAAATTCAAGTTCAACATTAATTAAGGAGCTTTGAGTTAGAAATGTTCCAAATGAGCAGAGGTGGAAGATTCAATAAGAAGGCTGATTAAATGCCTTGAATAGCACCGTAATGAAAGCTTGTATATAAGAGCACAAATTTATAACTAAGGTAGGGGTATGTTGAGAACCATATGACATTGTTTTGTGATAAAATGCAGCGATGTAGATTACAAAAGAACCCATGGCTCACAAGATATCTTGACACATACTCTGAAAGTTCTATATGATAAAGATGATTTTTTAACGATGAAGAAATTTTAGAGAGAGAGTAGATAGTTAAACAATAGAACATATCTATTCGCTAAAAGACAAACTCGATTAGTTTAAGAAAACTAATCGTTGGAGTAGGATTGAGATTTCATAATTGTACCCAATGCAAGTAGGATATTGAAAGAGTTAGTTTATGGCAGTTATATAATTTGTTACTCTGTAATGGATGGTGGTTGTTTTCTTATATATACTTTGTTACAACGTGATATAATTAATTAAATAATTAATTTAAAGTATATGATTTGGTAAATCCTTAAATGTTTTTTATTTGCAAATAGTTGATCATGAGCAACTAATCATAATATCAGATAAAAATTTAGCTTTAAATATTCCTGGTTAGGATATTTCAAGAAAGATATCAACAAGCCTTTTAGATCAGAGTACATAACGCACTCCAAATGTTGGGAAGTTTATTACTCATTAATGATAGGGACTCCAAATGGTTACGTTCTCACAGTCATCCGATAACTGTGGAATGACTATTCTAAAAGTTTCATGTTAGTTGATAACAAATAGGTTAAACATGAAATCTCATTATGATGATGTTGCACAGTCCTCTCGACTTTAGAATACTATGGAATTTCAATGTGGACATGTAACACCCTAGAAATTTAATAAATAATTAAAAAAATAAGGGAAAATGTAATTTTACATTAATGGGTAAAAATATAAATTTCTATGAACTTTAGAATTAGGCCTTGGAACCTATTTCATTGCACTCAGAATGTCGTTTACAGTTAAGAAACATATATAACTTGGTAAACTTGATAAAACGGGCTGAAAATAGTGGAAAATATGACTAGTGGCATTTTAGTAAATATGAATTTCGGTTCTAGATTAGAAAACCCTAGTTATAAGTTATAAAAAGGATCCTAGTCTTCATTTTTTCTCATCACAATCCTAGCCATCGCTTGTACATACAATTCTCCTTCCACTTCCTCAAAAACTTCTTAACCTAAACAAATCTTCTCTATCTCTTCCAAATTCTAAATCAAAATAAAAAAAATTGAAGAAAAATCAAGATTGAGAAAGGAAGTCAACAAAAAGAAGAGAAAGAGAGAAGACAGGTTGATTCAAATCAAGTTAGGAAGAAGGGAGTTCTAAAATGGTGACCAAGTTGATTTCTAGAATATGTTGATTCATGGGCAATAAAATTTATTTATATTTCTACCTGAATTAAAAATGCACTCTTTTAATTTGAGATAGATATTCTAAGTTATTTTAATATAGATTAATTTTAGTTTTGTCCAAATATAATGGAAAAGCCCTAAATTAGTATATTGTAAGTGTTGAAAACGAAAAAGGTATACTTGCTTAATCAACCCCTAAACTATATGAATATAAATTCTTATTTGATAAGATTTGGTTTTATTTGATAAAGTTGATTTGAATTAGATAAATGAAAGAAACTGAAAATTCCTATATTTCACCTTGAATTAAATATGGGAATTGAGATATCTATAGAATTCTCCGTGGATATACTTAGATTTAAATTAAAAATGTGTAAATATACGTATATAATCCTCGAAATTAATAAGTTGAATTTGTGTAATCAAGGGTATGAAATACACATAGAACCTTAGTTGAAAACAAGAACTTGAACTTGTATGCAAAATTATGAAAAGATGGAAAAAAAAATAACCAAAACAAATAAGCAATAAATATCTTGAAAAATAGACTGGACATTTGACTGGACGTTCAAAAATTCATTCAAACATCTAAAAATTTTGTTTAGACATCTAAATTTTAGGAAATCATAACCCAAGAGTTTTAAGTTGAAAGTTGACATATTTCAGATGTTTAAATATATTTTCAGAGATCTAAAAGTTAAGTCAGACATCTGAAAAAGGCAGTTAGACATCTAAATGCCTAAGAATATTTTTTACTTGCATGACAAGTCACACCCAATGGGTTTGAATTTTCACTAAATCGACCCAAGTCCACCAAAGTACAAAAAGTTGGTTTGTTATCCTGCAAATAAATTTTAGAGCACTATTGGTATAATTCAAAGCAGAATAGTATAATAAACCATATAGCACAAACTAAGTTTGACACTTCCAATAAATAGTGTCCTTATCAGTGCCAAGCATGCATAAAAACTATTCCTGCCTTGCACCGGTATCTGTCCCTTTAAAGCTATCATATTAATTATAATGAGGAGGGAGTCAGAACAACATTCTACTGACTAGAAAATTATACACTTTATACATAACACTAGTTTATGCCGATTTCCTTCCATCATATGTTATTTTTCTTATTCTACTTAGTCGTTTCGACTCCACGTACGCATATGATATGCTTCATCTACCCGAAGTAGACCACAACTACATACGTATGTGTAGTATATACATACATATATATATATATATATGTATGTATATGTATATATGTATATATGTAGTATAAGTACCACAGTCCTCCTTTAGACTAAGATATTATCTCCGCTAGCATCAATAACCAAACACCCCGTTAGGATCCATTATCAATGCAGTATCACATCCTCATCATCGTGCATACCAAGGAACTTCTATAGTGCCTAATGACGGTGTGTTGCATTCTCCTTCCCTTAAAAGAATTTCATCCTTGAAATTCCTTAAGGGCTTAACCATGTAACATAATGAGCAACCATTCTAAACTAACCAACCAATTTGTGTGCAACTAAATTTACAACCAAGAGTGTATAGGTGCATGATATATCACAATACATATGATATGTATGTAGGTTAATTCAAACTGGTGCTTTTTATATGAATGTATTCTTTTGAAAATATTTTGAAAATATTGTGCAGTAAACCTATGTATATTGGCAGTTCTATATATATATATGCAAATTTTGAAAAATCAAAAATTTTGTTTAGCATCCAAATTTTCCCACACTTCTACGGATAGAAGTATAGTTCAACCAATTTTTCATCCAATCTCTACCATCGAAAATCCTAACACACCATTGCTAAAATCATGTTTTCTAAACCAATTTTCTTTATACTAGAAAAAAGTTTAGATGCAGAATTCCATATTCCATCCTTTTTTCATGTACCCAACTTCCCAATGTACCTTGGAATCTTCTCTTATGCCTAGATCTCTCCTTTCAGCTTTTCCAACCATAGCCCGCATAGGTAAATTTTATTTTTAATCTTTAAAATTTTAAAGTATAATTATTTTAAAACTCATCTACTAACAAGGTATAAAGAAATAGATTCCATATCTGAGACAACTTTTTCCCTTGTCACTAAATGTATCTTATTTTACTGTTACATCTGTTGTGTAGTAAAATTTCTATTTGCTAACCTACCGGTTTTTCCAATACTAAGCATGTGACATTTTAAAAAAAATCAAATATTTTCCACTTTTTTTACTCAAAAAACTTTTAAATAAAACATTTGAAATATTTAGGAAATTTTTTTATTACAAAACTTTTTATAAAAATATTTTATTTTTCAAAACCAAGAATTTGCAAAAAGTACTTATTTTTTCGAAACAAATTATGCCACATCCCACGCATTGGAATTTAGTCAATAGTTTAACGTCCATAATGGACTTTATCCTGCTACATGGTAAATTTTCAATTTTCCAAAAGCCTTTTATTTTATTTTATAATAACAACCAACACACAAATTAATTACAAATTTTAGCTTTTAAGGTACTTGGACATTGACCCGTCGCTTCGCAACAACCTTTCTTGTCCTTCGTTCACTAAAATTTATTCCCTAAATATTTTCTACTTTTTGGACCTTAATTCTTATTTTCTTTTAGTTTGGTAGATAATTAAATAAATTTTCTAATTTATTTTATAACTTCTGGTCTTTTACTATTTTTCTTTTGCATTAGTTAAGTGTCTTTCCTAAAATTTCCTTGTTTTACCGTTTTCCAATAATATTGTGGTCTATACTGAAAACAAATAAAAATGAACATTTCTGTTAATATTGTACACATTTTTATACACTATAAATAACCAATACTTACAACCCAAACCTAAAAGAAAAACAACTATTGGAAGTAAACACAACAACTACTACTAATAAGTGCTATCTATGGGCTTGGAGATTGTTCTCTATGGGAGCTAGAACCACAGCTACAACCGAAGGATCAGAGCATGGATATTATGCATCAAAGCTCATGACCCTGGCACAGCTGCCTTACCGTATCTCCTACAGCTTTGCCTTGATTTGGATTTGAGAATCTTGGATCGCTCTAAGGTCGGGGGTTTGTTGTCGTTTCCCTATGTTCTGCTGATTTGGCCAAGGAGGCCAATCATATGCTCCTACCCTGCCTTATGTTGTTGAGCTCTGCCATATACCTGCCCCGCCTCCTGCTACTGCTATGCTCCAAAACCCGTAAGTGGAGCGTCTTTCCCCATTATCCTAAAAGGAAGATCTATCCAACGGTGGAGGTATCCTCTTTTATATTGGCTTCCCTCGGAGGCTAACTCTATACTATCGGAAGACGGAAGTGAAATATGACAGTATAGGAGGTAGCTCCTTCGAGTCCTTGCTCCTAGGCTCGTACAATGGATCATGATCGCCTTGTCCCCATTCATTTGAATACCATCAATATGGTGTAGATGGCCTTCTGGATAAGGGGGTAGATCTGGTCATTGCTCCCTATCTTGGGGACGATGTTGTGTTGGACGATGCGAGTGACCATATGATCTTGGGCCTATAAATTCTCCATTTACCAGATGCATGTTCCCTGAAGAAAGATCTACTCAAGTATAGCAGGATTGGTGGTCTCGATGTCCTCTAAATCTTCTCTTGCTGTGGAGATAAATAGGATCCCACTAAACCACTCATCCATCATCTGAACCATTGTCCCTTTGACTCTGAATGTGAAACTAGTCATGCACGTCTAACATGGATACCAAATTGGCATCAAATAGACGCATGCACCTCGGGTAATATTCCTGCACGAAAGTGTTGTGGCAAAGAATCTATAGCGATCCTATAGCTGCATACAGGTTCTCCAAATCATAGGCGGCAAAGTTCCCAAACTTCACTGGATGTCCTTGTAGTAATACAAAGCTTGAAAATTCCTCGTAGCTCTTTAATATCTCCATGGTTCTGGAGCCACACAATCTCTTGTGGGGTTGGGCTTGGGTGTTATGTGAAGAAGCTACATGGATAGGCCATAATTTTTTGATTTAGATCTAGATCTGGGCTTGGAAATCGATAGATTTTTGGGTGATAGAGTTGTTGCGTCATGGCCTAGGGTTGATGGAGATGATCGTCGTCGATGCTAGTTGGCTCAGGTGATGGTCAGCAATTTTGAGGAGGAAACAGTCGCAATCATTTTAGGACAAAGTGGGGTTTCGATGGAATGAAGCGGCTCGACCAGGATGAAAATATATCCCTCTAGAAACAGAGATCGATCGACCACTAAAATTGGACAATGTAAACCCATATTTTCATAACATTATTTAGAGTATTTAATTAGTTAAACTAAACAAAATAATATGTTGATTGGGGGATTGAGATTTGATTTTAATCAAAGGGTAGCCATGCCTTAGAAAATGAATGAATTAAGATAAACTAAAATGAAATAGGGGAGGGGTAAAATAGAAAGA
Source organism: Allium cepa (assembly GCA_030765085.1). Taxonomy (NCBI): domain Eukaryota; kingdom Viridiplantae; phylum Streptophyta; class Magnoliopsida; order Asparagales; family Amaryllidaceae; genus Allium; species Allium cepa. The sequence continues at coordinate 402,494,179 of CM060940.1, read as the reverse complement.
TGGTCATTCGAACACCCTAAACCCCTTAGCCGTGCATTCTTTCAATTATTTTCATTTGCAAAAATTAAAACTTAGAGGCCGAGCACCATCTTAGAGAAATAAAGGAAGAAAAACTAAGGAAGTAGATTAATCAAATTAAAAGCTATTCAAATCTCAAATCCTTAATCTCAAGCTAAGGTGAATGATTACTACATCCCACTCTCTTATAAGTTTCAGTTTCAAGTTAGATCCGAAATGTTTTGCAAGTTTATGCCATATTTTGAATGATTAATGTTATATATATGTTTTTTGATGAATTATACATGTTTTTATTAGTTTCTATGATATGTTTAATATGAAAACATTATTAAATGACATCCAAATGCCTTAAAATTTTAAATATAGATCATGAATGATATTTTAGAGATGCATTTCAATTTTCATAATTTTCTGAATTAATGTGGATTTTATATAAATTTTCTAGTGAAGAAAATGATTTATTGGGTTATAAATTATTTACGGTCAAATAAATAATTATTTGGGTTTGAAATTTTTATATGTTGGAAAACGTATTAAAATAGATTTTTGAGAAGGGGCATCTTATGAGGAGAAGGGGCATTTTGTAAAATAAATCATTGTTTATTTCTAAAATTATTGGCAGCACTTTTCTGAAAAGTATTTAGTAACCAATAATAATTTGACAAATAAAGGAAAGTTAGTTGAAAAGTATTCTCTTTTAAGTTAAAAACAAGTAAATCATTCTTTTAGCATGTTCAGCCACTTTTGGCATTAAGGATTCTAATCCAGACCTTTCTACATCATTGCTTTCAAAACCAATGCATATGCTATCAAGCAACTTGGTATGTGACGTATTGGACAAGGTCGAAAGGGCACGTGGTCGAAACCTTAGTTTTCGAAAAGGTTAGGGTATGTTTGTTTTATAAGCCAAAAGTTACGCCTACTTGCATTTGAAAAGAAGCTTTCAACTTGGTAGCTTTCAACCCGGTCAAATATTTAAAATAAAGGTTTAAAGCCTTCGAAGGGGTCAAAACCTCTAGCTGCCGCCTTTCTATCTTTGGAAGTCATTGGCCTTCGACAAGGTCGAAGGTAAACTTGCCTTTTAAAATCAGCCGCTTCTCCCATGCTTTCGAAGGGATGGTTTCGACACCATCGCTTCTTGTTTAGGAAAATGTTTCAAAAGAGGTGCTTTAAAGTATTAAAAAGCCTGCAGCCTATTGTTTCAAAAGATATGTTTATTGCTTTCAAATGGGTCGAAAGAAAAGCTTTCGAAAGGGTCGAAAGCAAAGCTTTTAAAGGGATCCAAAGCTAAGCTTTTGAAATAGTTCAAAGGTTTTAAAATAGGTTTTTCCACATGTTTTAAGTTGAACCCAAAGTTCTTTGAAAGATTTATGTTGGTTTAATGCTTTTGAAAGGTAGTTAGTTTGGTTTCGAAGGAGTCGAAAAGTCTTAGTTGAAAGGTCTAATTTTAAGAATTGGTTCAAAAGGTCCTAGTCGACAGGTCTTAATCGAAAGTTTTTATTTTCTTAATGTTTTAGAAAAGTCTTAGTCGAAAGGTTTTATTTTCTGAATGGTTTCGAAAGGTCTTAGTCGACAGGTCTTAGTCGAAAGGTCTTATTTTCTGAATAGTTTCAACAACTCTTAGGTAAAAGGTCTTATTTTCTGAATGGTTTTGTAAGGTCTTAATCGACAGGTCTTAGTCAAAAGGTCTTATTTTCTCAGTGGTTTCGAAAAGTCTTAGTTAAAAGGTTTAATGGATTCGAAAGGTCTTAGTTGACAGTTCTTAGTCGAAAGGTCCAAAATGGTTTCGAAAGGGTTGAAATGGAAGGTTTTCTAAGGCAATGTTTTACAGTGTTTTATGATAGAATGACTAAGGTTTTAATGTTTTCGAAAGGAAGGTTTTCTGAATGGTCTCAAAAGGATCTTGAAGTATAGTTTCGAAAGGAAAGGTTTTGACCTTTCAACCTTGATAAATAAAGGGTTTTACTTGGTTTCGGAAGAGATGCTTTCAAAAGTTTAGAAGAGGATACTTTCAATGGAATCGAAAGGGGCACTTTCAAATATTTAAATGTTTTCATCAACTAAAGTTTGAGTAAAGTATATGTATATATAACATGGCTGGTTGATTTTGAGCAAAGCATAAGATTATATATATTTTCCTTGTATAAAATCGATTTAAAGGTTTTAAATCATTTTAAAAATATTTTCATGGAGAGTTAAGGGAATAAACCCCTAAGTGAAAATGACTCGGAAAATACCAGATGGGATCGGTATAGGGTCACGCCCTATACATTAGCTATTCGCCCCAGCTAATTATTGCCCAAAATTCCAGTGTGTAGGGCTTGGCCATAGGTAGACTAAAATTATGATTACACACCGAATAGAATATATGTTTGTATACAGATAGGTTATTAGTGAGCCCAAAAAACCATTAGGATCAGGAAGACCTAAGAGATGATTAAGTTAGCGACAGATTGTCCAGAAGAGAGTATTTAACATATAGTTAAGAACAGACTATCCAGAAGAGAAGTATCTAATGAAAGTTAGATTAAATTTGTTTATATTTTCAGGTAGGCCCGAGTCGGTCAATGGTTAAAAGTTAGCCAGAAAAAACTTATGTATTTGAACAAGTAGTTCATTTATTACCTAATATTTATGTATGTTTACATAATGATGCTTTACATACCTAACCAGTTTTGGTTGCAGGAATTTTTCTTCTTCAAAGATATGTTTTAAAATGATGTTAGTGAGGGAAAACTCGTTTCGCTAAGCGTTATGGTCTCGCTTAACATATTAAACCAGTTTCAGCTGCTCAAAATTGATTTGAGTAGGTTGTCGAGTTAAGTTCTTTTTTAGGTTTTAGTAGGATGATGAACAAGGCTACCAGAGGCATGCAGAAGGAAAACAAATAGCTATTTATGAATTACAGTTTTATGCTTTGTTGTACTTTTGTTGTGTTTGTATTAAATCAATTATGACTATATGACTCTGATCATCCAAGGGATTATCTTCAAATACCGCTCTTGGCGTATTTTGTAATAAGTATATTTTATCTGTTCCTAGGAATGTATTGGGATTATCTATTGGGAATATGGAACATCTATTTGAAATTTTATGAAGAGAAAGTTGTTTTGAAATCTATGATCTATTTCATACTCAAGTTCTTCTGATATTATAGATACCATTAACATAGCTGTATTTAGTCGCCGGAAGCTAATACTCTAGATGACTTCAGCATCTATAGCGCTTAGTTTTCGGCCTCTAGATAGGGGATATCACAGCATGGTAGTAGAGCATGGTTTATGAAATAGTTTAACTAAAAATGGTTTTTGAAAACATAATCCTTAGTAATTAGAGTTAAGATGGGGGTATGGGATAAAGCTATAGGAACGTACTTGTATTTGTTATATATATAAGTATACGCTATATCTCTAGACTCCTATCTTTGTTAGGCTATTTATCTGTATCTCATTAGACTTGAATACAGATATGGAAGGAAGAAGAGGCAGAGTTAATCTTGGAGGAGAGAGCACCACCACTAATGGAAATGCCAGACAAAATGCTAGAAGAGGTCCAGGTCAGGCTCAAGTGGAAAATGTTGGTGCTGGGGTTCCTCAAGTGGATAGGGAGCCATGTATCGGTTTTTTCATAGACATGATACAAGTTGGAATTATAGCTGAAGTTGTTGGAGGGAATGTTATTGGAGGAGGAGTTCAGGTTAATCTGATAGTCAACCACTATACTAATTTGAGCAAAGACTACATTAGGCTTAGAAGGAAGTCATTTTTTGGGACAGAGGATGCGATTGAGGTAGAAAACTGGCAGTTGCATTGTGAGAGGATTTTCGCTGACTTAGGATTGAATGATGAGCAGAAAAGGAGACTAGCTTCAAGACAACTTCAGGGAGCTTCTCTATTTGGGTAGAATACTGTTGTAGTTGGTGTTGATGAGGAAACCATGACTTAGGTGGAGTTTAAGAGAAGGTTTCAAGAAGTATTTATGTCAGTGATGGCGCAGTCGGTGTTGGTTAGGAAGTTTGCTGAACTAGTGCAAGGAGAGATGTCTGTTTCTAGAGTATTCTAGAAGGTTCGAAGAGTTAGCCTGATACGATTATTTCATGGTTGATATGGTGATAAAGAGAAATGAGAAGTTTATAAGAGGTTTGAAGTCGGAATTGGAAAGAGCTACCTTACCGCACTTAAGAGATCCAAGTGATATAGTGGTAGAGATGGCGTTGAGGTAGGAAGAGGCGTTAGCTTGTTTGGAGAAGAAAGTGAAGGAGGTTCAGAGTAGAAAGGCCAGAAAAGGAAGTTTTTCCATAAGAAGAATGCTCAGAAGGGAGAAGCACGGTAAAAGGGAAAATCTAATGTGGTTTGTTATAGATGTGATAAGAAAGGACACTATGCTCATGAGTGTCCTACTGGAAAAGGAAAAGGGAAAGAATATTATCTGATGCTTTAATTGTGATCAGACTGGCCATTACAAGAACCAATGTAAAGTGCCTGTTAGAGAAGGAAAGGGACAGATGTATGCATTGGAGCCCGCAACCTCAAGGGTAGTGGTGCAGGAGAAAGGAAAGGCTCTTCTGGGAGGCTCTCTATAGATTCATGGTATGTCTGCTAGCATTCTCTTTGATACTGGTGCATCATATTCTTTTATTTCTCAATGTTTGGCAGATAATCTTATCCTAGAACTCTCATATTTAGTTACTTCCTTAAGGGTTGCAAATCTGATAGGAGGGTATGCGACACTTGGGATAAGGGGTGACCATTTAGAGTTTGAATTGCTGGGTCATACTTTTGATTACTATTTCCTTGTGTTTGATTTTGTGGGGTTTGTGATCATCAATGGGATGGATTGGTAAAGTAAATATAATGCTAGGATAGTTTTCCATGATAGGAAAATATCACTTACTCACCAGAATAGTAGTGGTCGGATAGTTTATACCGTAGAAAACCCTAGTTTTGAGGTGAATGCTTTATTGGGTATTATGGAGTTGGAGGATGAGTTGCATCGAGTTTTTGTGGTTAGAGAATTAGTCGATGTGTTTTCTTGCCGGTAGAGTGGTAGAGGACAGTATTCCTTTGACGGAATTTAGGACAAGGACTAACTAATGTGCCGGCATTCTTTGTGGATTTAATAAACTGAATTTTTCGAGAACACTTGGATAGATTTGTGTTGATCTTCATAGATGATGTTCAGATATAATCTAAGGATAAGAAGGAGCATGAAGTTCATCATAGAGTTGTGCTTGAGACGTGGAGGGAGCATCAGTTGGAGCTAAGTTTTCGAAGTACCATTTTTGGAAAAAGGAAGTGAAGTTCCTCGGTCATGTAGTCCTAGAGAAAGGGTTGTCTATAGATCTGACTAAGTTTGAAGCGGTGAATAATTGGAAGAGACTCGAGATAGTGACTGAGATAAGGAGTTTTCTTGGATTAACCGAATACTAGCGAAGGTTTATAAAAGATTTTTTGCAGATAGCTACACCGGTGACTAAGCTTATGCGAAAAGATGTGAAGTTTATATGGACCAACAAGTGTGAGGAAGCATTCCAGAGCTTGAAACACATATTGACCCATGAACCGGTGTTGGTGGTTTCGGAAGAGAATCAGGATTTAGTTACCCATACTGATGCATGTGGAACTGGATTGAGAGCTGTGTTGATGCAAGGAGGAAAAGTGATTTCTTATGCTTCTAAATAGCTCTGACCACATGAAGTTAGGTATCCTACGCATGACTGGGAGTTAACCGCAGTTATATTTGCTTTGAAGGTGTGGAGGCATTATCTTTTAAGAGAGCGATTTGAGCTTTATACGAATCATATGCCATTGAAATACTTGTTCTCTCAGAAGAAACTGAACATGAGACAGCGAAGATGGTTGGAGTTTATTGTTGCTTATGATTTGGATTTGAGTACACACACCAAGAAAGGGAAACAAGGTAGTGGACTCATTTAACGGGAAACATCAGAATGCAGTATCGGCTATGAAGGCTGAGTGGAAAGATTTGGAAGCATTATCGGCTTGTAGAGTGCAGTATAGATCCAAGGTAAGTTCTAGTGCAGGTAGTGTTGTTGTAACAACCCGCATATTTATCGATTTTATATTTAAATATTTTATTTAAATATTTCACCGTTCATCGGATTTTGGTTCGAAAAGCTACTTTTTGCAAACAGTCGAATTGGGACTCGAGACCACCCCCACCGATGTTCAAAATGATGTTTGCGACCTTTTTGAGTATAAACTTCGATATGTTTGGAGAAAGTTGATTTTTGCCACTTTTTCACTTAGGGCTTTGGTTTGGGCTGAGCCCATTTACTCCACTTATACTATAGCTCAGTCCACCTCTCCTCTTCACTTCATTATTATTTTCCTAACACTCAAGCTTAAGCAAAAATGGTGGAATAGAATGGGAATTAGAAACTCCAAGCCCTAGTTCCTCTTGCTAGCTCAAGTTCTTGCTCCAAAATCAAAGAGAACCCATTGGTAAGCCTTCTCTTCATCTTCCCCAACTCCTTCTCTCTTGAATTTCAGAAATTCCTAAACATAACTTTGGGAATATTCTTCTTTTAAGCCTCCCAAGCTTGTTGAGTTGGAATTAAAGAGTGCTTGTTCTTGCCATTGCTTCATAGCATCTTCTTCATTCGTTTGGGTTCAAAGGTGAGATTTTTAATCTCACATCTAAGTCTATGAATTACCTTCGATTGTTAGGTATGAATTCCTAACACTTATTCATGTGCATTTGATTTTGATTTGGGTTGCTTTTGTGAATATTCCAATTTTTAGTGTTTCGAGTTCAATTCGTTAATAATCCTAACTTTGATGTTTGAACATGTTTTTAGTGATGCATCGAGGAGCATATAGGGCCGGGTAGTCGATTGGCATAAACCCTTAGCGCCGTTGCTCGTGCAATTGCAATTTGATTGAGAGTTGCACCTCTTTTGAAATAGGGTAGGAAGTGCAAGCTTACAGGTTCGGCCGACCGAGCCCCCTGGGCCGGTCGACCGACCTGTAGTCCAGGCACTTCCTGCCTCTGTTTGGAAGTGCTGGTTACAGGCTTTGGCCGACCGAGCCCCCTGGGCCGGTCGACCGACCTGGTGCCCCGAGCACTTCCAACCTCTAGTTCGGTCGACCGACTCAGGGAGTCCGGTCGACCGACCTGCTACTATTTGCCAGATTAGCCTATATTGCTAATCCGTTTGAATATCCAACTTTAATCGATTCGTGTTGTCTCCCTTTTGTTGTTGTCATTTATTATCGACTTTGATGACCTTTCCTTTGGGAATTTTAGATATATCCACTTTGATGGATTTGATATCGATTTCTTTGGATTTTAATCACGTCTTCGAATGTGAATTTTTATGCCCGATTGTTTCTACAATCACTTCTATGATTTGTCACTTTAAAATATAAAGGTTTTCTATACTAGTAGTAAATATCAAAACTCTTTCTTCAAATGATTTCAACACTATTTTATTACAAAGCTCGTTTTCTTAAACCGTTTTCCAATCTATTAGTATATACAAGCCATTACCTCGCTCGTATGATAAATCTAATTAAACGACTTAGTAAAACGAGTGGTATGAAACGCTTGCGTTTACTTCGTCGGTTAATTCTTGGACTTGTTCGATTGAATCTCTTGTGACAATTTTCTAGTGGAGATCTACAATTTGTTCGTAAATATTTAAGTTAAGCTAGTGGTTATGGGACATGAAGCTAAGCTCATATATTTACTAGCTTATTGTAATTGACACTTCTCGTTGATCATGACGATCATCTTTGTGGTTTAGACTAGCAATGTGCGATGTCTCTTTGTTTATGTGGAGGAATGTTCCTCATTTTTATCGAGCTTCGTCTCATTTCTCACATGGGTCGTACCTTTTTAGGTGCGTCAATGTTTTATTATGCATGGGGTATACCTTTCTAGGTGCATCGATGTTTGTTTATACATGGGTCGTACCTTTTTAGGTGCGTCGATGTTTATTTATGCATGGGGTGTACCTTTCTAGGTGCATCGATGTTTATTTACTTCGTGGAGCAATCGGCTCAATAAGTCGGTCATGGGGCGTATCTTTCTAGGTGCGTCGATGTTCGTCTATGCATGGGGCGTGTCTTTCTAGGTGCGTCGATGTTCGACTTAGCATGGGGTGTATCTTTCTAGGTGCATCGGTGTTAGACATTACATGGGGTGTATCTTTCTAGGTGCATCGATGTTTATTTATGCATGGGGTGTATCTTTCTAGGTGCATCGATGTTTATTTATGCATGGGGCGTATCTTTCTAGGTGCGTCGATGCTAGAGCATGGAGCATATCTTTCTAGGTGTGTCGATGTTCGACTGTACATGGGACGTGTCTTTCTAGGTGCGTCGATGTCCAGTTTGTGGGATTGGCCATCCTTTTTATTGTGATTTCTGGATTTCGTATGTTGATTTCTGGAATTTATGTTTCACCAACTTTTACGATTGGCATGGATATATATGTCATTTATTGTGGCTTGGTGAATGAAATTAGGAGTATGACATTCCTTATTATCTTGAGTAGATTATTGTGATATTGATTAATCTCTTGTTGATTTTCAATTACTTATTTATCACAGCTTGGCATTGTGATTATTATATGTTTATGTCATATCTCTTATTATATATCACTTCATCTGATATTTATAGCTAGACTGATCCGTTTATTATTTTCTTCTTAAATAATACTCGGCTCAGACTGAGATTTTACAGGTGCTTCTGCTTGACTCCTTATCGGACCATCTTCTAACTTTTGGCTAACTACTTTAGTTTAGTAGTTTTTGTTGTATACATTTGAGATACAGACTCTATGATGTATACTTATTCTTTTGTCTAGCACTTGTATCTATTCCTTTGTATTATTGTGGATCTTTTTGACCACTACTCTGATGAACACTTTCATGTATTATATTCATATCTATTTCCGCCTTTGTGATATGAATTGTCTGTGACTGATTTATGTTATGTTTACTTCTATATTTGTTTCCGAAGATATCATAGCCACTGTGTAGTAGCTTTGAGTTTGTGTCGGCATGTCGGATTTCCACTTGAAAAGATTTGCATGTTATACTATCTGACATATCGATGCTCGCACAAAGCAATTACACGGATGGTCGCTCCTCAACAGCCTTATTCTCCGTGCTAGTTGACAGCATTCACCGTAATGTTCTTGGCTAGCGTGGGTATAGAGGTGGGGCGTCACAGTTGTATTGTCTTGTTTAGAAGTTCGACAGATAATAATTGAGAAGATGCCTCCTAAACAGAAGGAGGATTCAATTTTTGTTGAGCGGATTAGAAAGTTAAAGGAAGGAACAGAGAGCGATGATTTAAAGGGTTTCAGTCTTGACTAGGAAGGGTGGTTGAGAAGGAAAGGAAGATTATGCGTTCCGAATGTAGGAGACATGAGGAAGGAAGTTCTGGATGAATGTCATCGTTCGAAGTTCACTATCCACCCAGGAGGAACGAAGATGTATCAGGATATGAAGAGAAGTTTCTTTTGGAATGGTATGAAATGGGACATTGGTTCATGCGTTAAACAGTGCTTGAATTGCCAACAGGCAAAAGGCTGAACACCAGAAGCCATGTCAATTGCTTCAACCGTTGGATGTTCCGACGTGGAAGTGGGATTCTATCTCTATGGATTTTATTAATGGGTTGCCAAGGTCTAATAGAGGAAATGGAAGCATATGGGTCATAGTGGATAGACTAATCAAGAGTGTCCATTTCATTCCAATCAAGTCAACTAGGACAGCACCTAGTCTGGCGAAGTTGATTATGAAGAATGTGGTTAGACTGCATGAGATTCCTAGTAATATTATCAATGGTCGAGATTCTTTGTCTATTAGCAAGTTTTGGAAGTATCTACAGGAAGCTTTAAGAACCGAGCTCAACATGAGTACAACTTACCATCCACGTACTGATGGGAAAACGGAAGGAGTTAACAAAGTCTTGGAGGATTTGTTAAGAGCTTGTGTATTAGATTTCAGGGATCATGCGAATACCATCTCTATTTAGTCAAGTTCTCATATAACAATAGCTATCAGACTAGTATAGGGATGGCAACGTTGGAAGCTTTATATGGGAAACCATGCAAATCTCGCGTAGGTTAGAGACCGGGGATAAACTGGTTCTTGGTCCGGATTTGGTAAAAGAAGACGTAGAGAAGATTGAGTTGATCCGAGCTAAGATGAAGGAAGATCGGTCTAGACAGAAAATTTACGCAGATAGAAGAAGGAAATACTTGGAATTATATATTGGAGACTATGTTTTTATTAAGGTTTCACCGATGAAGGGCGTGACTAGATTTGGGAACTCGGGAAAGTTACTACCAAGATTCGTTGGCACTTTTTGTATTATTAAAGGATAGGGAAACTCACTTATAGAGTGGAGTTATGAAATGGTTTGGTAGGAGTCCGTGATGTTTTCCATGTTTCTCATCTTAGAAAATGTGTTAGAGACCCGGAGACTACTATAGTATAGAAAGTGTTGGAAGATTTAGTAGTTGAGCCGGACTTGACTACAGCTAGAAAGCTGATTCGGATAGTCGAGAGAGATAAGAAAAGGCTAAGAAACAAGGCAGTCAGATTAGTAAAGGTTTAGTGGAGTGACAACGCTGGAGACTGTTGTAACGTCCCGCCTTTTCCCACGTTTTAAATCGACACACGTGCCAATTCAAACCATACGGAAGGGCAGGTTGTTATGGGGTAAATAAGAAAAACAGATAAGAAAAACAAAACAAAATCTCACAGCGGAAGGATAAAATATGATAATCAATATACAGTTCATAAAACTGTTTACAAAACATTTGATTCTTCTTTATACAATAAATATCAGAGTTCACATACCAATAAATATCAATGCAGCGGAATACAGTGTGTAGTGGAACCATATAATATATAATAATAATAATAACAATGAAATCCTCGTCTTCGTCCTCCAGAAATAAAGTCTTCGATCCTGAAATGCTCGGACTGACCCGAGCGAATTGAAAAGACAAAACACTCGAGTCAGAACTAAAAGATCTTATGTAAGTTAAATCAACAGAAGTAAATATGAGTGCAGTAACTCAAGAGATGCTCGGGGTTTACATCTCCTAAGGATCCGTTAAACTATTTACTATGTAGCAATATATCGCTATCATAATAATGTATATTTATAAAATAAACTTACTTTTAAATAGCGTTAAGGCTTTACATTTTCTACCTTAACACGTAATAGTCCCAGTAGTCCATCCAGTATCAATGCATCTCCAGATCGGGAGACTACCCTAAATACTCCACGGGCTACGGGAGAAAACCAAACTCGTACAAGGCGCGATAGGGTAGATGACACGGCACAACTAGGCAATGCCAAGGTAGATATACCAATTACGCATCCGGGCTAGTGGTAATGCGTAGCCGCAGCTACCGCCCACCTCGAGCCACACCTCCAAAGAGAAAATCAAAAGTGGCCACCGAATCAATCCAAAAGTCAAAGTATAAAATCGAAGGGATGTGTCCGATCAAAGGTGCTACCTCAATTGGCCCGAGAATCGCTCCTGTTTTAGCCACCTTATGCCAACTCACGGGAGTCGGGTCCACGTATTTACCCCAAAGGAAATGCCGCCACCATCCTACTTCATTCTGAAATCTCCACCGCGTACACGGTTGTTAAAGTGCTTTTCGGAGTTGGCAGAGAGTATGACAACTTCCGATCCCGGTCTCTTCAACAACCAAACGTTATTATAACACCGCGGTCTTTTCAAAATAGTTTATACTTTTAAAACTAGAATAAAATATCCATTTCAAAAACTACAAACACGATATCATTTCTGTTTTAGAAACCCAAATCAATATGATATCATTTTTATTTCAAAATATATTCTTTTCCAAAATCATACCCCTTTCAAAATATAAACTTTGAATTTCATAACTTTGAAATGTAACCCCACCACTTAAATGGGTTAAATATAAATTTCTTTATATAATAAAATATTTTCTTCACCTCTCCAAATCAATTCCAATGATAGATTTTAAATTTCCAAATAAACCATTTAAATTTCCATATATTTCAAATCTTTAAATATTACACCATTTCAAAACAAATTCTTTGATAATTTCGTATATATCAAATTTCATTTCTATTATTTCGATTTGAAATGTTTACTTAATAAATACAATATAATTTAAGTGAAACTTTTACTTCACCTAACCGAATATTCTTTCAATTTATTAACTTGGGATATCAACTTTATATTCATTTAAATCCCTCTAAACCAAATTTAGTTATAAGAATCATACCCTTCAAAACCTTAAATTTATTTAAGTTTCAATTCAAATTTATTCAAGTATAATTCTTAAATAGTTCAATTCAACCCAATTTCATATTTATCTTCCAACTTAAATTTTTATTTAAGTCATTAAAACTTTATATATACAATATTTTGAACAGGTACATAACCATATAATATAAACAATCTAACTCCATAAATATACTTATTTTTATTACACACATTTATACATAGCTTGAATTCAAGAAATTAACTGTATATATAAAATACTATTTATATAATATCAAAATTAAATTTATTAAACCATATATTTCTTCCCAAATCCATAGAAAATCATTTCAATATATATATATATATTATATATATATATATATATCGCGGTGGCTATATAAAATTTTCTACCCTATGGTCAAGTGATACGGATATTTAACATTTCAATCCGCAATTTAAAATAAAATGCGGTTGTATATCATTTCAAACCGCAATCCCAAATGAGATGAAAATGCATAGTAACTTGCAGTTTATGAAAATATAAAATACAACATCCATTCATCCAATATCAATCATCAACCATTCATTACAATCATCATCCAATTTAAACAAACATCAATATAGAGCATATAAAATATAACAGGTAGCAACGAACAGTTTCTATTTAAAAATAAATTAATAACTGTTTAACTGGCAGTTTATATGCAATAATAAATAAATTTAACTGGAAATTTATATGCAATAATAAATAAATTTAACCGTCAAATTTATATGCAGTGATAAAATTAAATAACAATTAATTTAATTAAATGCACTTAACTGAGATGATGATTAAAACATGCCAAACAGTTATAAATAACTTTCTAAACACATCATAAATCAATTTAACAAACATAAGAAATCTTAGAATTTGTGAGTGGATTAAAACACTCACCTTTTGAATTTTAAATTGAATTTAAATCCAAAAATTGAACAGTCTCCAAATTCGTCCAAACCAGCGCCAAAATGTCCGTAATTTTATTACGATTCTAACAAAAAAATTGCGTGTGAAACGGAGTTCATAAGTAAGAGTTATAACGATTTAATTGTTTGAAAACAAAATTAAATTTTAAAACAAAATAAATAACAAAAGAGTCAAACCCATCACCCAGTACGCTTCGTCCACGTCAACACCTTACTGAAACCCTAGTACGCGCACTCTACTTTTGATCGTGACTTCAAGGATCAGCCACCACCTAGGGTTGCAAAATGCTGTCGCCTCGATGATCTCCCTCCAGATCAGACACCCCCATTCGAAATCTCAGGTCGATCCGCCCCCCTCCATCACCTTCGCGTCGCATCCGGCTCGACTTTTCAATGCCGATGCCGTGGACATAAAACCCAAAACCACGGCGAATTTGACCATCAATATCACAACCGAACGTCACCAACGCGTGCTGCACCTCCTCCCCTATCCATCGCCTCTCCCTGATCGACAAATGGTCGACGATCCACCGTTGGATCGTCGAAAATCCAATATGAACGGTCATGGTTCAATCTCGATTTTTGGGCAAACGATGAATCGGATTGAAAAACGAATTTCACCAGAACATGACTCTCATTGAGGGCTTCAATATATATTTTTTCCAGATTTTTCTAAGGACTTTGAATTTTTGAATTTGATTTTGAAATGGATTTGGATCTGGAATTTTGTTTGCCATTGAGGAGGAGGAATAGAATAAATTTACGTATAGACAAATGAAAATTAGGGAGGCTAGGGTTTATAGCAAGATATTTATAGGCCAAGTTGAAATAGGATGGATCGGGTAAGATAGATGTACGCGCCAACGACAAAGTGGCCCAAAAAGCACGTTCTGTCCCCGGAACGAAATTGGATCAACCCATATATAAAAATAGGTGTTTAAAAATATTTTAAACGGGATGGAAAAGGTTATAGGTTCAAATTGCATCGTATGAAGAAATTATGCTAAAATCAATATTTTTCAAATTGATTTCAATTGATTTCAATTAAATCAATTTCAAGGCGTATCGAGTCCACACGATCAAACGACAAGCCCGATCACTACGAAACTTGAAATCCTACAATAATTCACCGTTAAGGATCCGATGAAACTGGTTTCGTCGAAATCCAAGTCAGTGGCCAAAATGGTTCTTTTATGATTAACTAAATAAATTGATATTAACTTAATTAAATCACTATTCCAATCCAATCTCTAAAATTATAATTTATAAAATTTATCACTTTTGATTCCTTAAACAATTTTAATAACTAACAACAAATTCTATGTTAATTCAACATTAATTATTTCGCAAATTACCATATTAAATTTCATTTATTCGCAATAAATCAAATTATAAATTTTAAATTCCAATAAATAAATAAATCTTGATTTTTCCATCCTTTTTAATTCCACAACTTGTTCAATTATGAAAATAATTATCATTATTTTCAAATATTAACTTAATTTAACATTAATGTAACATTTTATTAGATTCGTTGCAATTGATTCCAATTCAATACCCATTTCTTAATATACTCTAATTTCATAACTTCTAAACATTTTATTTCCTATTCCATCAACAAATTAACAAGTAACTTTTAAATAATTATTTTCATGCCAAATGTTACACTTAAGTTTATGTTGTATTCTATAAATTATCATATTATGAAGAAAATTTACGTTATTCCCCACTATTACCTTAATTTATATCAACATAACATTTAATTGACTCTTCATTCTATCATTAAACCTATTGGTATTAAATAGATGAAACTAACATTGAATTCATACTCTATTATGTAGATATTTTTAAATTTTATCTAAGTTTATATTTACATAATATTTAAATATTTAATTTCATTTTTATTTCAGTTAAATCCAATTACCTTAAATTTACATTCAAATAAATAAATCCCGATTTCCATTCCTATTATTCAACAATCATTATACTATAACATATTTAACATTTGTTTGCGTTTCATTACACTGATACTTCCAATTTCACCTTCATTCGTATTAACTATTTTATTTCCACTTATTGTGTAATAACTACTATAACTCAATCTTATTTAAATTTGTCAATTTAACCCATAAATTAAGATTTTACATCCAATATTCTAATCTACCTTGGTTTCCATCCTTTATTGCATCAATTGTTACTTAAATTTACACTAACCAACGTTAAATCAAGATTTATTGTAATCGATTCCCAAAATTTATTTAACCCATTTAATGAACAGGCAACCTACATAAATTGCAACTTATGTGCTTTTAATTGCCTTTTTCGGTTCGTTATTTATCCATCCAGATTATAATTCCATATATAACGCTAATTTAATTTCATTACATTAATTACTATTAAATGTTCTCAAAAATTTATTTACTTGGTTTAAAACTTTTTTGCATCAATTCCTAACCTATAAATAAATCTATGTTTCTATTTTATTTACATTTATTAAAAATTCATTTCAAATTCAATTAACAATAGGTAACATACAATTTAGCATTACCGTTACCCTTTTATCACATACAAAATCTTTTACTACATACAAACCAATGTTGCCATTTATTTTCATACTACTGATTTTCATTCACACTTCCGTTATGTTATTAATTACCACTAAAGTAACGTTTATTATCCACAACAAGCATTGTAATTACTTGCCTACATTGATTGTAAATTTTCCATTTATTGCATATTACTTCCGGTTACTATACAATGAATTCGTTAAATTATCACTAATTATATCATTGCATTAGTTAATACAATATTCCTATTTTTTTTTTCTTATATTCAATTTCTTAGCCTATAACAATTCCCATTACTTCAATTTATCGTAATTTCATTTCAATTGTTAATACTTATCTTTAATTTCAAATGTTGCATTTCATTTATTTATAATTTTAGCATTTACTTCAATATAAAATCTAAATTTTTTATTTATTCCTAAATTTAATTACAAAATCTTAATTAAATTAAGCAATTAATTTCTCAAAATTTACGGGTCGTTAGAACTGTTCTTGGAAGAACCAGAACATGATTAGAGACTCTTATCCTGATCTGTTTTGATGGTATGTTCTACCTTTTTGCTTGATTGTGTACCTTATTGTAATTTCGTGGACAAAATTATTTAAGATGGGGAGTCTGTTACACCCCATATTTTCATAATATTATTTAGAGTATTTAGTTAGTTAAATTAAATAAAATAATGTGTTGATTAGGGGATTCAGATTTGATTTTAATCAAAGGGTAGCCTTGCTTAGAAAATTAATGAACTAAGATAAACTAAAATGAAATAGAGGAGGTTAAAGTAGGAAGATGGGCATTCTAACACCCTAGACCCCTTAGTCATGCATTCTTTCATTTATTTTCATTGCAAAAATTAAAACTTAGACGTCGGCCACCATTTTAGATAATAAAGGAAGAAAAATCTAAGAAAGAATATTAATCAAATTAAAAGCTATTCGAATCTCAAATTCATAATTTCAAGCTAAGGACAATGATTAGTACATCCCAAGTTCTTATAGCTTTTGGTTTCTAGTTAGATCCGAAATGTTTTTGCAAGTTTATGTCATGTTTTGTATGATTAAAGTCATATATATATATGCTTGTTGATGAATTATACATGTCATATTAGTTTCTATGACATGTTTGATATGTAAATCCTATTAAATGATATCTAAATGCCTTGAAAATTTAAATATAAATCAAAAATGATATTTTAGAGATTGGTTTCAATATTTATAATTTTCTATATTATTGTGGATTTTATATAAATTTTCTAGTAAAGAAAATAATTCACTGGGTTATAAATTATTTATGGCTAAATAAATAATTATTTGGGTTTGAAATTTTTATATGCTGGAAAACATAATAAAAGAGATTTTCTTGAATTTTTCCAGATTTTTCCTAAGTGTTGTAATGACTATATGAAATTATTAAAGGTAAGGGACTTAAATATTCTATATATTTTATTAAGGAGAAGGGGTATTTTATAAAATAAAATCATTGTTCATTTTTGAAATTATTGACAACACTTTTTTGAAAAGTATTTAGTAACTAATAAGAATTTGAAAAATAAAAGCAGGTTAGTTGAAAAGTTTTCTCTTTTAAGTTAAAATAAGTAAATCTTTTAGCATGTTCAGCCACTTTCGGCATTACGGTTCTTACCCAGACCTTTCGACGTCATTGCTTTCGAAACCAATGCATAGGGTATCAAGCGACTTGGTATGTGACATATTGGACAAGGTCGAAGGGGCACTTGGTCGAAACCTTAGTTTTCGAAGAGGTTGGGGTATGTTTGTTTAATAAGCCAAAAGTAACGCCTGCTTGCTTTCGAAAAGAAGCTTTCGACTTGGTTTCTTTCGACCGGGTCAAATATTTAAAGGTTTAAAGCATACGAAGGGGTCGAAACACCTAGCTTCCCCTTTTTTACCTTTTGAAGTCATTGGCTTTGACAAGATCGAAAGGTAAACTTGTCTTTTAAAATCAGCCGCTTCTCGCATTCTTTCACAGGGATGGTTTCGACACCATTGCTTCTTTTTTAGGAAAAGGTTTCGAAAGAGGCAATTTATAGTATTAAAAAGGTTGGAGCTTATTGTTTTAAATGATATGTTTTATGCTTTCGAAGGGGTCGAAAGCGAAGCTTTCGAAGGGGTCGAAAGCGATGCTTTCGAAAGGGATGGAAACAAAGCTTTTGAAGGAGTCGAAAGCTAAGCTTTCGAAGGAGTCGAAAGGTTTTAAAAGAGGTTTTTCCACATGTTTTAAATTGAACCCAAAGAGCTTTCAAAATATTTATGTTTTAAAGGTTTAATCTTTTGAAAGGTAGTTAGTTTGGTTTGAAGGCGTCGAAAAGTCTTAGTCGAAAGGTCTTATTTTTTGAGTAGTTTTGAAAGGTCTTAGACGATAGGTCTTAGTCAATGAATGGTTTCAAAAAGCCTTAGTCAAAAGGTCTAATGGTTTCGAAAGGTCTTAGTTGAAAGGTCTTATTTACTGAATGGTTTCGAAAATTCTTAGTCCAAAGGTTTAATGGCTCCGAAAGGTCTTAGTCGATAGTTCTTAGTCGAAACGTCCTATTTTCTGAATGGTTTCGTAATGGTTGAAATGGACAGTTTTCCAAGGTTATCTAAGGCAATGTTTTAAAGTGTTTTAAGATAGGATGTCTAAGGTTTTAATTTTTTAGAAAGGAAGGTTTTCTGGATGATTTTGTAAGGGTTTCGAAGTATGGTTTTGAGAGGAAAGGTATTGACTGTTTGACCTAGATAAATAAATGGTTTTACTTGGTTTCAAAAGAGATGCTTTCAAAAGTATAGAAAGGGGTACTTTCAATGGAATCAAAAGGGGTACTTTCAAATATTTAAATGTTTTTATCAACAAAAGATTGAGTAAAGTATATGCATATATAAATAGCAAGGTCATTTTTGAGTAAAGCATAATTTTATATATTTTCCTGATATAAAATCGATTTAAAGGTTTTAAATCATTTTAAAGAGAGTTTCAAGGAAAATTAAGGGAAGAAATCCCTAAGTGAAAATAACTCAGATATTATAATACCAAATGAGACTGGTATAGGATCGTGACCTATACATTAGCTATTATCCACAGCTAATTGTTATCCAAAATTCCAATGTTTAGGGATTGTCTCTAGTAGACTAATTATGATTACACCTCGAAAGGAATATATGTTTTTATACAGATTGGTTATTGGTTAGCCTGAAAAACCATTAGGATCAGGAAGACCTGGGAGGTGATTAAGTTAGGGGCAGACTGTCCAGAAGAGAAGTATTTAGCAAATAGTTAATGATATACCGTCGGAAAGGAGTATCTAACAGAAGTTAGATTAATTTTTTTATTATCTTGTAGGTCCGAGTCAGCCAAAGGTTAAAAGTTAGCCAAACAAAACTTATGTGTTTGAATGGATAGTTCATTTATTACCTGATATTTATGTGTGTTTACATAATGATGCTTTGCAGCATCTAACCAAGTTTGGTTGCAGGAATTTTTTTGCAAAGGTATATTTTAAAAGAATTATAGTGAAGGGAAACCCATCCCACTAAACGGCGTGGTCTCACTTAACATATTAAATCAGGATGTATAGTATTATTCACACCAGGCTTTATGTCTAAATCGAAGTTTATGTTTTCCTCTTAAACTCTCGAGTGCTTAATATTGATTTGAGTAGGCTGAGGGGTTAAGGTCTTTTTTGGTTTTAGTAGAAAGATGAATAAGGCTACCGGAGGCATTCAGGAGGCAAACGGATAGCTATTTAGGAATTGTAGTTTTATGCTTTGTTATATTTCCACTATGTTTGTATTAAGTTAATTATGACTATATGACTATGATCATCTAAAGGGTTATCTTCATATACCGCTCTTGGCATATTCTGTAACAAGTATGTTTTATCTGTGCCTATGAACGTATTTGAATTATGTATTGAGAATATGGAACATCTATGTGTAATTTAATAAAGAAAAAGTTGTTTTGAAATCTGTGATTTGTTTCATATTCAAGTGCTTCTGATATTATAGATATCATTAACATAGCTGTATTTAGT
Source organism: Allium cepa (assembly GCA_030765085.1). Taxonomy (NCBI): domain Eukaryota; kingdom Viridiplantae; phylum Streptophyta; class Magnoliopsida; order Asparagales; family Amaryllidaceae; genus Allium; species Allium cepa. The sequence goes on along the minus strand of CM060940.1, from coordinate 402,474,351 downwards.
CGTCGGAAGCTAATTCTATAGATGACTATAGCATCTATAGCGCTTAGTTTTGGACCTCTTGATCGGGGATGTCACAAATAGTCGACCATTCTTCTCTAAGGGTCGACCACTTATTGTGTTTTGGGCCTAGTTGAACTTAGAGTATATTCAGGCGTATACGCGTTACAATTTTTCAAAAGAGTAATTTGTATAAAAACCTATTTATGAAATTTTTTGAATTCATTAATTTTTAATCTCTACAAAAACTTATTTAGTAAAAGAATAATATTTTTTCCAAAAATCTAATATTTACCTACTTTTCAAAAATAGGGCTTTCCTACCTTCAAATAATCCATTTGAAAATCATGTCAAGTATATTATTTACATCTTTTTCTCAAATATCCGTGTTAAAATCATTACTAACTTTTATATTAAATTCTTTCGTATAGTGATGGAGTCGGACTTGGAGTGGATTTTTATTTATCCCTTCCTTTGAACTTTTCCTCCTTCATTTACTTATTGACTTTGCTTCTTCTAAAATATAAAAAATACAGCTATTAACTTATGGTGACTGCTACATATGTTCCTTCAGGAACCTATTTAGTTCTTACTTCCGGATATGTGCAACATATATATTCTTATTTTTCCATTTATCTGAACCTACCACTGTTTCAAATCTCATTTATCTCATCCAAGATCTCCCTCTCTATCTCATTTTCGAACTTGTGCAAGACGAGATTTAGTGAAACTAGATATTAAATTTTGTCATATCTTGTTTAATGCCCATCTGGTCGAAGATATTAAGATCTCATGCGGAATTTGAGATAAATCTTAATGGTTGCATACATTCGAAGACATTAAATTTTGTTTATATTTGTTTTGATACTTATTTCATCTAAGAGATTAAGATCTTAAGCAGAATTTGAGATAGTTATCAATAAAACACATTTGAAAATGTTTTTAATTTACATATTTATTAATTTCATACGTGGGTCCAAAAGAAATTGCACTTTAACGATTTTTTTTTACTTGCTCTTATTTTTTAGCGAATGAGAAAAAATGACTTTTTGTTTATTTTTAATATTCAAATCAATCATGTAATCACTCTCCTCTAAAAAGAAAATTTAATATTATTATTTTTAATGAATCATTCGTGTTAATAAATTTATATATAGACATTAATTTTTATAAAAATCCTTGAAATACTAATTTTGGACTCTTAGCTTACTCCGAGATAGTCCGATATGGACATTAAAATCCAAGATGTACATCTAAGATAAACTCATCTCACCCGAGATCTCATTGATATGAGATATTGTATGTAGAATTCTCGAGAATGAGACGCGACTGAAATTCTAGATTTAAAACCTTGGGACCTACTACACATCATCAATCGGTAGGGGATCTACAACCATATAGCAAATTGTGCTCTACAAGAAAGTTATGTACTATCCAGCTTTAAGGACTCTTCCATATGTCACATCCATGATCTTCTTAAGCCAATGCTTTCCAATACTACCTACTTCCCATGGAGTCATCAAGATAGGTTTATACCTTTAACTTCATATATTATTCCAACTTATAGTCACATTATTCATCCTTTTAGAATATGGTTGCAACTACATTTATAATCAAAATTTGTAGAGTTTGGTGTAATGACCAGGATTTTCAAATCTCGAAAATCGACACTTATATATCCTTATGCTACAATCCACGTGCTAGAAAACTCGATTGTTAGGGCAAAAAGAAAATAATAATAGAACAGGATCTCACACGAATGGAATAACATATATTATTTCAAAATATAATCTTTACATTGGGAAAAAATTTGAATACATTATCAGAGTCTAACCTGGATCTACCCTGGACAGTTATAAACCCTCCTTCCTTACAAATGTAAAAATAATTGCAATAGTTGCAGCGGATAATAGAATACATCCATAAGTAGATGAAGATCGCCAGCTCTCCTATGGAAACTCCAAGCATCTTCAACTAAACTTGAAACTACTCGGATCTGATCCAAGTTTTAAAAACACCCAGATCAGGCTTGATAAACTAACGTGAGATCTCGAAATTCTTAAGGTTGATGTCTATCAAAACCATTGAAAAGAAAGGTATCTCATAAGACATTCCTACACATTAACATGGATGGGTTTTTTTATCTTATGATAACCAAGATACTTCATACTGAAAATACTTTCATATCATCATTAATGACATTCTTTTAAAAAAAAACTTTTAAGTAAATATATATAAAACAAGTATCAGTACCGGGGCTAAGTCTATAGTAATATATCTGGACTAAGTCAAACGAAATATACCTAGAAGGAATATCAATACCAGAAGGGTAGCTAAAATGTTTGCAAAGCATTACAGCTATTTTGGGAATATAACCAACACCGTAAAGCTCGTATTGGAATAGGATTTCCAACATGATAGGGAACTATTGGCCTTTTCCTTCCTCCGTGAATTTCCACATATAGCAAAATTATACCCGCTAGCTTCTCGCGCAAGGACTCACTCACCACTGTACTTGCTACACTACTAGAATCTGGTAGCTTCTCATGCAAGGACTCACACACCACTATACCTATAATGTAAGGACTCGGATATCTTCTGGCCTTATAAGGCACAAGGCCTAATCATTCTGATCTTCTCATAAACCGATAGCGTGAAATATATCCTCCAGACCACATAGTATCACGTATCATTCCTAGAATGTGAGGATCGTGAGACTACCCTTAACTTCTTCAAAGCAATGCTTTATTTCACGTGAAGTCATGCTTTGCCTTTCTCATAACAGGTTCCTCTTTGAATGCCGCATTGCCTTTCCTCCAATCATTATTGACTTCCACGAACATACAACCTTTGAGCTCATACCTCTCTAAGAAAGGTGTTAAGCTAAGACAAGTTGCCTTCTCCGCCACCAAACAGGTGTATTTTTGTAAAAGTCAACGTTGTGATCTCAATAATGCAATGTTATACATTCGTCCACGCAAGTTCGTTCTCGGACCAAATGAAACCGAAGGCACTCCTCCTACTAGCATTAGTAGCGAGTAGTCCTTGCAATCCGAAGATTTCAAAACATGATAAGACCATTGCTACAATAGGTGTCTCTATATTAAGAGCGACATAGAGAATGTCAACAAGCAGTCATTCCACTATGAAGATCTTGGGTCTTTAATATAATAAAGATTTTTAGAATGCAGACACCATTGCCATATAAATAAAATGTAGGGGTAAATCCATGGGACTTGTGACCACAATCCCTACATTCTGAAGATCCCCAGTCTTCAATCATCATCTTCAACACGTCTTCACTTCCAAACATATATATTGGTTCAAAGTGTTTTTCGAATAGGAGTTACCTAAATCTGACTCTGGTTCCTTTGCACCAATCACTGATTACAAAGATGTTAAGTACCTATGTGATTATTAATCATCAATCGATTAAATTCATCATTGTATTCATTCTTAAATATCTCAGAGAGGCATATTATTTTAAATTATTCCATTTATCTTCTTATAAGTATATGGGATCACTAAGCCTCGTTTACCAAATCATTTGGTAATTTAAACTTTTTTATTCTTGGAATAATTTTAAATCAGTTCACCATTTACTTAGGAAAATATTTCCAAATCATTTATTTAAATCTCATACTGGAAAATATTATTTTTGAGCATCTGGACTTTCCCTTCGATCCACCCCTCATCCAAAAGAGAAAAAAGAGGCCAGGTAGGTTCAATGCACCGGTTTCTCCATTCCTAACCTTAGTTACACACCTTGTTTTATTGTTTCGATCACACAAGCGGGACAAATGTACTAGTTGTTTCCGCATACTACTTTCGTTTTTAGAAATGATTTATAAAACTTCCAAATCATTAAGCAAAATAGCTATTCATTTATTTGAAAACACTTATAAATGATTTGGGAAAGAATACTTATGTTTAAAGGCATATTTTAAAAGTTATTAAAAACTGCAGCAAAAAGTGCTGTGAATAGTGCTTTAAAGGCTTATTTCCAAAAAGGAATTTTCTATCATTTAGGAATTCGTTTTTATAATTCAAATCTCTTTCAAAATATTTTAAAAGATTTATAAAATTTATTTCATATTTTTAAACATTTAAAATATTCATTTTAAATTAATTTCAAATTCAAATTTTAAACTGCAAAACCGCGATTTTTTTGAAAACTTGTTTTGCTCATATTTAATAATTTGCAAGACGAAATCTTTATTTTCTTTCTTCATATAAAAACTATGGTTACAATAGTCCAAAAATCTCTTATCTTAAAGAATTCCGAGCTATATCCTATTTCGTATACTAATTTGAATTCTTTGATGTGAAATCGCAAACTACCGTAACATGGCGCGTCTAGTTTTGACTTGTTTTTCTATTTTTTTTCAAACTTCATGGAAACACTTATATGTATATAAAACAATTATTAACCAATTTATACTCATTTTAAACATTATAATCATATTTTAAACCATATTTCATTTCATATTATAGTATTATATTATTATAATATTTCTTTTTACTCTTGTTAGATGCTTAAAATCAATAAGAGGATAAACAACTTCATACACATCTTTATATGGATTTAATTTTCATTTAATTAACTATGGTTAATTATTAACATCGCTCTTATCATTTATCAAACCTAGTAATCATCCATATTAACATCCATGTATTCAAACAAGTAATCACACAATTAATCATCTAATAATATATATATATATATATATATATATAATATTTTCATGTCATTAAACTTGAAATTATTTGGAGATTAAGTAAATGTGAGTTGTGATATCCCAGAATTTTTGGCAATATCAATTTAATAATCTTTATTTAAAATTAAATTGATTTGATAATATTTACCAATAAAATATGAATTGGTTTAATAATCTAATTAAATAAATATTTAATTAGTGATTTTATCTTTTAAAAAGCTAAATAAATGTTACTATTTATAATGTGTATATATATATATATGTATATATATTATAGATAATCTTAAATTGGGAATTTGATAAATAAATAAATTTTTGTTTCCAAATTCTAATAATATATTCAGTAATTAGGAAATTATGTTTTAAATTAATTTTAAGTTTCTCAAAGTTATTTAATATTAATAACTATATGGTTTGTAAATACTTAAAATACATGTAATTGTTTAAAATTATATCTTACCTTAATTTTTAAATTTAAATAAGAAGTTTGTTTTATTTCTTTTTAAATATTTTTTTAATAAATATGATTTGGAAATTTTATATATAAGTTTAAAATATAATGTAAAATATGATCTTAATTCATTTAATAAAAGTGATTTATAATCTCTTTATAAATAAAAATTTGTTAAATTGTTATTTTCAAGCCATATTTATAATGTATTATTTTTCCATAAATATAAAAAGAATTAAAATAAGAAAATAGAATTATTATTTTAAATTGAAAAAATTGATTTTAATTTTGATTTCAAAATTTTAATTTGGATTTGGTATTGACTTTGAAATTCAAAATACTAAATTCTTAAAAATATTTGAATAAGTTTTAATTTATAATTTGTTTTATTACATTTTCTTTAAATAAGAAATTCATATATATTTATATAAGTATAAAATAAATTAAAGAAAAACCCTTTATAAACATTTAAATATATAACTAAACTAATTAAGAGACAAGTGTTAACAATTAAGTAATCTAAATCAGCATATGTTAAGTAGTAGAATAGATAACATGACAAGTGTCATTGTTTTTCTTTTATCTTTTTCTTTATTTTGTTAAAATAATTTCAGCCCTTAAACCATTATCATTACCCCTTCATTCTCTTTTCCTATCTTTTAACCAAAAGCTAAGTGAATCAAAGAAGAGAAAAAAAAATCTAAAAACTCAAAATCCACATCAAAAACATATCTGAAATCATCTCCTGAAACATGCAATTCAACTTCTACAAAAAATCAAATGTTTGCATTTTCAAAAATACTCAAAGAAAATCATAGCAGTAGCACTTCAGTTTCATTAGCAAAACACTGCAGCATTAAATCAAAAGACAGGATTCAAAAGCTTTTAAAAATCATTGAGGCTCTGTTTTGCTGGTGAGTAACATTATTGAAAATTAATTAAGTATAATATTGGTTGCCTAATTTATCTCTGGAAATTAGATTTGTTTGTGAACATTTGATGAATGTGTGCATGCTTGTAATTATAAAAAAAAATATACCTCTGTTCTTTGTTTTTAACCCAGATTGCAACATAAATTCCTACCCTTTGATCCAAGATCTATAGAATCTTGATTATAGACAAGTAATGTTGTTTAGTTTTTGAAGTAAGTTTAAAATTTTTATTTAGTTAAAATAAGTTTGACAATCTCACTGGAAAACCTTGAAGAACAGTGAAAACTTGATAAATGTTAATTTTCAAACATACGAATTCACTGATATAAGTATAAAATCAGAAAGCTAAATCAAAATCTTGATTTTTAAAACTAAAAACAAAGTTTATATCTTGGGTATGAATGTACATTACTGTTTTGACCCAAAGTGGAGTTTTGGATCATCTCTGGTGACTTAAGTGGATTTGGAGGTCGTGTTTCTGTATGAAGGAAGATGGATGATCGGAGAATCATGGAAAATTACTTGTATGGTGATCAAGTTGGCATGGCGTCGGCGGTGTTCAAAATAAATTTGTAACCCTAGTTTATGAACAAGTTAGAAATTGGTTCGATTCTGCCTCTATGGTTGTTTGAGTATTAAGCGGCTTTGGGGAATGGTAGCTGGGTCCATGATGAAGAAGTGGCCGGAGTTTCAACTTCTATGGTGGTCGGAGGAGTTAGGTTTCGCCGTTGACAGGCTTGAGTTTTGGTGGAGCACTGAGTTTCCAGGTTTTTGCTGTGAGGTTGGTTTTTGATTTTTGGGTGAATGGAGATGTTTTGATGATCGTGATGTTGCATGAGGTTGTTTTCTGGTGTGATGATGCTGCCGGAGTTGATCGGTGATGGTCAGAGCCACTGTGCATGTGCACGGTGCTCTTAGTTTCTGATGATCTGGAATTCTTAGGTGTTTTGTTAGTTTGGAAGGATGCATAGTGTACTCGTGGAATGCTCGGGTCATTTGAGTATTTGCCCGAAGTAAAGAGGAGATTGACTCGAGTAAAATTTTCATAGGCTCGAGTAGTTTTTTTGTTAGTTTCAGGTTTTGTTTTTCTGAAACCTGACAGTATGCAGGTTTTTAAAATTTAAACTAAATTTAAATAAAAGAAGCAAAGCAGGTTTAAAACCAAAAGTTGAAGCAAGTTTAAATTATGAATTCAAAAATGAATTTGAATTCTAGATTTCAAAATAAATAAATTTTTAAAAAAATGAAAGGTTTAACAATTAAAAATTTATACAGTAGTTTATAAAGTGTTTTAGAAAATTTGAAATGAGATTTAAAAACAAGATTATAAATTTTAGTTTAAAATCTGAATCGTAAACCTGAATTCAAATTTGAATTTGAAATCTTAGGATATGAAAAGAAAATAAGTTTATAAATTCTAATGTTATAATTAAGTTTGAATATTATAGTATTTTATAACCTGTTTTTAAAAATATGAAATATAGGATATTAAATTTAAGTTTTTGAATATGAATTCAAAGCATGATTTGAATTATAGTTTGAAATAAAATAAGTTTTTGAATTTAAATGTTTTCAAAACCTCTTGGAATATTTAAAGTATATTTTAAATTTATTTAAATTGAATATGGGTTAAAACTATTTTTAAATTTACCTTAGGAGATAAGTAATTCTTTGAAATGAAATTTAAAAGTTTTTAAATACTTAAAACTTGTTTAAGTTGAAATTTGATTCATTTTAAATCTTAATTTAAAATGGAATTTATATGAAATTTAAAAGCAAGCTGTTTTTAAAATACTTTGCTAATGATGATTTAATCATTAATGAGATTTATGTTTATGTTAAGTTAGTTAGAACTTAATAATTTATAATTCATTAAATAATTTAGGTATTAAGTTTTTTAATTAATTAATTTAATTAATTAATAATTTGGGTTAATTAATTAAATAATTAAGGGTTTTTATTTAATTAATTAGAGGATTAGTAAGTTAATTAAGATTGATTAAATTGTAATTAAGAAATCATTATTTAGATTTCATTTTCATTTAATTAATGATTTGAATTTGTTAATCAAGTAATTAAAAATTAATTAAGTTTTAGATTATCACTTGATTAATTTAATAAATAGAGATTAACTAATGGGTTTTATAGATAATTAAATTTGTGATTAATATTGATTAATCTCAGTTAATTACTTTAGAGAAGTAATTAAAGATTTGTTATTGGTTAATGAAGGTCACTAACTTAGGATTATTTAATAATTAATTAATGTGATTAATTTTAATGATTAATTGGATTAATTAATTTAAAGATAATTATTTGAGAATTGTTTAAGTGAAATTACTTAATGAAAGTAATTAAGAAAATTAGTTACTAAATGTAATTAATTAAGTTTATTTTGATTAGTTAGTGTTTGCGCCAAAATTAGTCACAAACCCCAAATACCGTGAAAGCACCAGTGTATGAATACAAACCAATGATATTCAAGCACAAATATCAGATCTCAACAAACAACAAGCAGCAATTCAGAAATAATGAACAAAGACACAGGATTTATAGTGGTTCGGCTATCTCCGGCCTACGTCCACTCCAAAGTTTATCCTTTTATTGATTATCCTTGCTGGTTACAGATGATTACAGCAGTAATAATGAAGAATTTCGAGTACAATAGTTGTATTGAAGTATAGAAATGAATCCGGCAGAGTCTGGACGTCCAATAGCCAAGAGGTCCCTTTTCTGTAGGCTCCAGGGTGCTATTTATAGGCGTAGGAGGCTCAGATCTCGCTCAAACTTCGGGAGATTTTTTCTGGCACGTGAGTGGGCCCACGCGACCGACCCCACCAAGTTTCGACTCGATCTGTGATCGATACGAAGTGATTTCGTATCCATCAAGAAATGATCCAATCGAGCTGAAACTTGGCAGGAACATTCCTTACCTTGTGTGCGAGCTGCTGTGAAAATTTCATTGCATTTGGATCATTGGTGTAGGAGATATGATCGATTTGAATTTGGGTTTTTCATTGGCTGTCGTCTTCGAATTCGCCTGTTCGAATCCATCACCTTCGACTCCATCTGATGCACGCGCGTGCAATGACGTGGCGCTATCCTCTCGGGTCGATTCGAATTATGCGGCGTGTTGACTCCACTTGGCGCGCCGAGTTGAACGCTTCCTTCCTAGAGATGCGCACGTATCCACGCTTCATGCTTGCACGTGTCCATCGCTCCTTCTTGTACTCAACCGTTCGCTCTCGTACCGATCGCAAGGGGAGTATTTCGTATCGATCCGGTCGATACGAAAATGCTGAATGCTATCGATACGAATGGAAGGCAAACAGATGGGTACGAAACCATGCACGATGATGGATACGAACGAAGCCTTACCTGATGGATACGAGCGAGATTTTACCTTATGGATACGAGCCTCGACAGCCTCCCATGGATATGAAAATGCCAAAGTCCATCTGCTATCGACACGAGAGTATCGAATCGAAGCATGCCATCTCTTCCTATCCTCTGCATGCTTGCCCACCAGTCTGAGTGTGTTGCCATCGAGCCGAAGTCCACCTAACCTTCTCTTCCGATCGATACGAAATAACCGAGCCTTGTCCATGCCGATCGATACGAACGGTATCGATACGAAGTCCTCACTTCCTGATCGATATGAAGTGTATCAATTCGAACCATGCTTGCGCCATGCCTTCGATCGATGCGAACCTCATGGAGTCGAATTGAACAAAACCTGATGGGTTCGAATCTGATGGATTCGAAATGAGCATCACCTTGACCCCTTGATGGATTCGAACAGTATGCCCTTCCTACCTTGTATCGATCATATCTCCTCCATCCGAACTCCGATTGACCTGAAACTTGAAACGTAGCCTCTCCTCATCCTTATCATCATCTCCAATCGATTCCGTCCTGATCGGAGCTCAACCAAATTTTGACATCATCGATTGTGGCCTTGTTTCCAATCGATCTCTAATCCCGATATCCATCATTCCTTGCCAATTTGTTGATATTCCAGTTTTGGCCAAAAAGTGGGATAACACTTTGCCCCCCAAAACATGCCTTGTGATAAGAAGGCATGTTTTGAATAGTTTCGATTCCAATATCCAAAGTCCATAGCCATATCGCCATAGTATGTCATCCTTGACTGCTTCGAGTCGATGCCCAATTCCAAATCTAATAAACAAAGCCTTAGCCAATTCCATATCCATCCGAACTCGACGACCGAGTCCAAATCCATTTGAACTTGACAACCGAGTCCAAATCCATCCTTATCCAATAGCCAATAACCGAATTAAGGACCTCTCCGGGTCGATATCCGAATCCATAACCTCTCCGGGCTCTTGCCAAGCGTAATCCACACTTGATGACCTTGGTCCAGTGTCCCTGGACGTTGAGCTAACCTCTTCGGGTTCTTGCCAAGCGCAATCCACACCTGACGACCGTGGTCCAGTGTCCCTGGACGTTGAGCTAACCTCTCCAGGTTCTTGCCAAGTGCAATCCACACCTGACGACCGTGGTCCAGTGTCCCGGGACATTGTACAAAGCCATGGCTTAAGTCCTAAGCCGAATCCTGGTCTCTCCGGACCCTTGTTGAGCATAGTCCATACTCAACGACCTGAAACAATAATCGATAATATAGGGCCTAAGTCCTAGGCCGAATCTTGGTCACTCCGGACCCTTGTTGAGCATAGTCCATACTCAACGACCTGAAACAATAATCGATAATATGGGGCCTAAGTCCTAGGCTGAATCCTGGTCACTCCGGACCCTTGCCGAGCATAGTCCATACTCGACGACCTGAGTCAATTTACCACGTTTGGGCAAAGTGACTCACCCCTTGCCAGGCATAATCCATACCCGACGACCGTTTATCAAAAACCAGATAAAAATCCAATTAAAATCCAATCCAAATCCAAAATCCAAATCAAAACCAGAAAACCAGAAATCCAAACCAGCATCCAAAACCGAAAACAATCATCCAAAGGAAAATCTAAATCTAAAAGCAAGCAAAACCAGGAGCTCAATCCAAACTCCAAAACCAAAATCCAAAAAGAAAAGCAGTGTCCAATCCAAAAGCAAAAGATAAATTTCACAAACCATAACATCGCAGTTTATCATCATTCAGAGCATGCCTAGGGACTATCTCCGTCCCCATACATGTGTAAATGACTTTGTTGCTTGGCAGTAGTTCGCTACTTATTTCATATTATCCTGGTCAATGGATGATCAATCGACCATCATTCCTGGGCCTTCCACAATCGTGGCTTGAGGTAGGCGGCGGTTGCTCCTGCTCCGCCGTTGCATTCCGAGTTCCGACATATTGTGGCAACAGTCCCTTCCTGACATGCTCCTCGATTATATCCTTTAAATGCCTGCAGCTGTTGGTGTCGTGTCCATCCAAATCATGGAAGATACAATGCCTTCTTGATGTTCTCTCCCGTTCTGATGGTTCTCTCCTAGCCGGCCTTCGGTAGGGAAGGCGATTCCGAGTATCCAGGTATATTCGCTCCAGCGTCTCGTTCAATCCTGTGTATGTAGAAAACTTTGGATCCTTCCATTGCTTCCTATTTTTTCCAGAATCATCGTCCAACTTCCCTTTTCCTTTGTCTTTATCCAAACCTTTGATGGATGCTCCTCCACTCTCAGTTGCATTAACCTTTTTCAACTTTAAATCCGTACTCGCATCTTCTTGCCAGAGGAACCTCTCTGCCTCGTGAAAGAATTCGTCGAGATCCTATGGGGGATCTCGTATTAGAGATACCTTGAAATCTGAATCCTTCCTAACTCCTGATACTGCTGCCATCAAAACCATCGATGGATCAGGCCGATCCACCGAAGCAACTGCCGCACTGAATCGAGTTAGAAAAGCTCTAAGCGATTCATCCATCCTTTGCTTTACCGATGTCAATGTCATCACATTCTTCGGCCTCTTGACGTGAACCCGAAACTGTCCCAAAAACCTTTCCACCAATTCCCACCAAGTCCTGATAGACCCTTCTCCCAGCTGCCTAAACCACATTGCAGCTAGGTCCGTCAAGTATAAAGGAAAGCATTGTGCCATTATTTCCTCCGATGCCCCCAGCACCTCCATGTGTCTGGTGTACCTCATCAAGTGATCGGTTGGATCTGCTTTGCCATCACATACCTCCACGCTAGGTATCTTTAACTTAGGTGGATTCTGAGCCATCCTTATTTCCCGAGCGAACGGACTCCTGTTCACTCCTTCCAAGTCTCTGTTGGTCAAACCATCTCGCACGGTTCTTCTAATGATCTCCACTAATCCAGTATTGTCTGTTAGGGGTTGCCCACCATGCCCCCGAGGGAACTACAGCACATACTCTTCATGTGGCTCACTAGCAGCAATGTTAGCCCTGGCCTGTTGAACTCCTTCCAAAGGCCCTCCTGTGTTAGATCCTGTGGGCCTGCCCCCAAGCCCTTGTTTATTGCCTTCTGGCTCCGTACCCTATCCTCCATTGGGTTCCACAACCCTAGTCCCCTGTCCTGCATCCACGGCTGCTGTAGTTATTCCTAAGTTTTGCGTCCCTACAGCTCTCATATGTTCAAAGAAAGTCTGCATCATTTCCTGTTGACTTTTCAACAATCTCTCCTGCAATGATTTGCCATGGCTTCCATCTCATCCCGGGTTATGTAGATCGAAGCCTATCCTTCCCCAGGTCTGGAGGATGCTTGTTGACTTCCTTCCTGCTGGCTTCTCTCAGCCCTTTGCCTTCTACTATTTTGCCTAGTCATTGTCCTCAAATCCAAACTCCTCAAACTTCTTCAAATCTAAACTTCGAATCCGATATAACGGGTGCTAGTCCTTCTCAGTGAAAGCACCAAAGTGTTTGCGCCAAAATTGGTCACAAACCCCAAATACCGTGAAAGCACCAGTGTATGAACACAAACCAATGATATTCAAGCATAAATATCAGATCTCAACAAACAACAAGCAGCAATTCAGAAATAATGAACAAAGACACAAGATTTATAGTGGTTCGGCTATCTCCGGCCTATGTCCACTCCAAAGTTTTATCCTTTTATTAATTATCCTTGTTGGTTACAGATGATTACAGCAGTAATAATGAAGAATTTCGAGTACAATAGTTGTATTGAAGTATAGAAATGAATCCGGCAGAGTCTGTATGTCCAATAGTCAGGAGGTCCCTTTTCTGTAGGCTCCAGGGTGCTATTTATAGGCGTAGGAGGCTCAGATCTCGCTCAAACTTAGGAGACTTTTTTTGGCACGTGAGTGGTCCCACACGACTGACCCCACCAAGTTTCGACTCGATCTGTGATCGATACGAAGTGATTTCGTATCCATCAAGAAATGATCCAATCGAGCTGAAACTTGGCAGGAACGTTCCTTACCTTGTGTGCGAGCTGCTGTGAAAATTTCATTGCATTTGGATCATCGGTGTAGGAGATATGATCGATTCTAATTTGGGTTTTTCACTGGCTGTCGTCTTCGAATTCGCCAGTTCGAATCCATCACCTTCGACTCCATCTGATGCACGCACGCGCAATGACGTGCGCTATCCTCCCGGGTCGATTCGAAATATGCGGCATGTTGACTCCACTTGGTGCGCCGAGTTGAACGCTTCCTTCCTAGAGACGCGCACGTAACCACGCTTTATGCTTGCACGTGTCCATCACTCCTTCTTGTACTCAACCGTTCGCTCTCGTATCGATCGCAAGGGGAGTATTTCGTATCGATCCGGTCGATACGAAAATGCTGAATGCTATCGATACGAATGGAAGGCAAACAGATGGGTACGGAACCATGCACGATGATGGATACGAACGAAGCCTTACCTGATGGATACGAGCGAGATTTTACCTAATGGATACAAGCCTGGACAACCTCCCATGGATACGAAAATGCCAAAGTCCATCTGCTATCGATACGAGAGTATCAATTCGAAGCATGCCATCTCTTCCTATCCTTTGCATGCTTGCCCACCAATCTGAGTGTGTTGCCATCGAGCCGAAGTCCACCTAACCTTCTCTTTCGGTCGATACGAAATAACCGAGCCTTGTCCATGTCGATCGATACGAACGGTATCGATACGTAGTCATCACTTCCTGATCGATACGAAGTGTATCAATTCGAACCATCCTTGTGCCATGCCTTCGATCGATGCGAACCTGATGGAGTCGAATTGAACAAAACCTGATGGGTTCGAATCTGATGGATTCGAAATGAGCATCACCTTGACCCCTTGATGGATTCGAACAGTATGCCCGTCCTACCTTGTATCGATCATATCTCCTCCATCCGAACTCCGATTGACCTGAAACTTGAAACGTAGCCTCTCCTATCATCATCTCCAATCAATTCCATCCCGATCGGAGCTCAACCAAATTTTGACGTCATTGATTGTTGCCTTGTTTCCAATCGATCTCTAATCCCGATATCCATCATTCCTTGCCAATTTGTTGATATTCCAGTTTTGGCCAAAAAGTGGGATAATAATCATTGGTTTGTGTTCATACACTGGTGCTTTCACGGTATTTGGGATTTGTGACCAATTTTGGCGCAAACAGTTAAGTTAAATAATCAAGTTTAATTAAGTTTAATTAATCACTGGTTGATTTGAGAAGTAATTACCCAATGTAATTAATAATGAATAATTACTTAGTGGAGTAATTAAGAAGATAAATTATTGGATGTAATTTAATTAAAGAACAATTAGGTAATGAGGAATTTTGGAAATTAATTACTTTGTGTAATTAATATGTAATTAGTATGCAGAATGATTACTTAGAGGAAGTAATTAATTACTTAGTGTAATTAATTTTAGATTTGTTAATTGAGTCATTTTAAAGATAATAGAGAGATGTAATTAATTAAATGTAATAAATTACTTAATGTGATTGATCAAGAGTGATTAATCAATATGGATAATTGATAATTGAATAATTAATTTAATAGGGTAATTATTAATAAAATAATTTGGGGTCATTAATTTATATAGTTAATGATGTAATTAAGGATAGATTAATTAAGAACAATTAATCAGTGAAGGAATTAATTAATGTAATTAATTATAATTAATTAATTAATGAAGTAATTACAGGTTAATTACTGAATTTGGTTTGGAATAATTAATTTGTGAAATTAATTAAAGGTTAATTACTTGAATGTAATTAAAGGATAATTAATCAAGGATGATTAATTAGGGTAATTTGTTGAGGGTAATTAATTAATTGTTTTGTAATTAATTAATGGATATGTAAGCAAGATTTATATGGATGAAGTAATTAATTTAAATTATTTTAAATTAATAAGGGAAGAAGTAATTAATTTAATTCATTTTAAATTAATTATAAAATGGTGATTAATAAGTCATTGCTTATGAATGTTGATTGATACCGATTACCCTGAATGGTTGAGATCTCAGATATGAGATAAGTGATGTTGTGTGATTTGGATGCTATGGTTGCATTTGAATTGATAATATGAATTATCTGTTTGGGATGATAATGTGGATTATCTGTTGTGATGATAATGTTGATTATCAATTGTGATGTTGTGAATTATCTATGTGTATATAGATAATATTGAATTGTATTGTTTTAAACATTTAAAACAACTTGGACCTAAAAGATGGCGATTTGGATTTCGATGAGACCGGGATCGGGTTTCCATATTTGGATATCCGAAAACCACATCGATCCAAATTAACGATAGGTCGTGAATCTCAAGTGAAGATGAAGATTCAGAGTGCAAGGGTTATCGTCGTTAACTCTGAGGGTGATTCCAAAATGAGTGTAACGAGATAATGCATTTGGTTTCGTTCGAACCCCGAACGAACTTGTATGGATTGAATGCTTTCAGAACATCATCAGGTGGACGATGAGCATTCTAAGAGATGTGTTCTCTAAAGGTAATCGTAGCCTCAAGCCTCATCAACGGGGAATGGCTAAAACAGGGGAGGTGCAGCAAGGTTAAGTGGGTCATGCCCAAGTAGGACGAGATTTTCCCCTATCTAGAGGTCCCTTTATATTCGGCTGTGTAGGCGGTTGATTGCAACAACTGCCAGGGTTGTCTTATTCGGAACTGTTCAGTAAGGAATGGTTCCGGCCTTGTGTTGCAGGAGAGCGGGCGTACTCCTCGGCACGGTGATCTAGGCCACGTACCGTGACGGGCGGTTCCCCAGTAGCCCTGCCATTGATGGAATCCAAAATCCAATAAGTGTCGTACGTATTAGTTGTGCCCAACAATGTTGGGACGTGAGATGTAAGCATTCCAGCTATTTCTGTTTTTGCTTGAAAACTCTAGACACTATTATAATATCGCCGGATTTCCTATCAAATTTTTTGGTTAGCGTAAGGTAAAACTTTTCCATGTTTATGTGTGGGAAGTCTTACGTGATACCTTTCTTTCAAAAGGTTTTTAAAGTTAAGCAACCTTAACCTGTTACTCACACCAGACCCATGTCTGACCCAGAGTTTGTCTTTTGTTTTCTTAAACTATTGGGTACTCAGATTTTTACGAGTAGCCAAGGGATTCAGGTTGGCTTTGATGAATATTGGAGGAGAAATGGAGCAGGAGGCTTCAGCGTTATAGATATATAGTTTCCGCTGTGTGTTCTCTTTGTTGGTATCTCTTGTTGTATTGAGTTGTAAATACTAGGCAGGTGTTTATAACTGTCTAGTATGTGATGTATATGCTGTGTATCTCTGATTGATGTTGTATGCTATGTAAATACCTATGTTATTAATATAATTTATTTGTTCCGTTGTTGAGATTCTAGTGTTGTTTATTCTTTCTCTTCTTTATTTTCTCTTTTCTATCCCTTTCTTTCTTAAAGATGATACGATTTTCTGTGGTGAGAAAGTTGGGTCGTCTCAGTTTGGTATCAGAGCGTTAGGTTGAGTGAATACCTAGGCTTTGGAGTGGTGTCTATCTTGAGAGAGCGTATTTGTAATTTTTAATATATTTATATATATATATATTTATTTCTACCTATCTATTGGGTACCTGTTCGGGTTTTCCAATATAGGTTACAAAGGCAGATAAGGTAGTGGTGTGTATAACACAACTACCATTGGTTGGAGTTTGAATGTTTGAGGTTGGAAGCATATCTATCGACCTAATACCGTCTCGAGTAAGCTTTGTAGCTTAGTGTATGGACTTTATTGATCTCTGAAGGTAACCTGTTAAGGTTCGGAGTTCATCTTTGAAGCTGGATGAGTAGAGTTTGGATCTGTTGGCTGAGCAGAAGCGAGTGATGGTATCTTGATACCTCAGGAAGTAGTAGCGACGTGATGAGATGCAGTGACTATGGACGTTTCCGAAGGTGATTTCTTTGGAACAATTTTAAAGAAGTAGGTCTGCTTCGGTGTTGTGGCTGAGTTCAACAGGGTGTTTCTAATTGGTCTGAAGTTCGAGTTTCTCGAAGAGCCTTGGATTGAGAATTCTTTGGCATTGGTGTCAGCAGTGCAGCTCGGAGTGTTCTGTGTGTCGGCAGAGTTTTCTGGCTTAGCAGTTTTCTAGAGGTGAAGTTCAGAAGCAACTGAGTGAATCCATTTCTTCGATGGATTGGCAAGTCCAGCATAAGCTGTTCTGATTGGTAAAGAGAGAACAGTTTTCTTTGGATTTTAGTTTGGATTGATCGCAAAAGTGACTTGCGATAATTGAGTATTCTCTTGGATTGTTGGAGATTTTCTGGATGTTTTAGGGAAGTCAGAGGTTGTCCGCATCTAGAGATTTAGTTTTCTTATCGACCAGTATTCCAAGTGTGGTACCGGTGGTTCAACGTTGAAGGTTGGTTCCTTGAGATGGAGTTTGTTGAAGCAGCTCAGGATTAGAGGAACTTCTGAATTTTCTCTTGGTTATGTTGTCCAGATGTGCTTGTGTTCATCATCAGCATTTTTTTTCTACTCCAGATCAGAGTTGTGCAGCGGAAGCTGTTTGGGAGTGCATCTGCTTTTCTTTTCCGGATAAGAGAAGTTTGTTTTCTTCTGATGGTTGTGAGTGGAGTTTGTTCTTGATCTTGGTTGATCGTGGAGGATCATTCTGGTGGATTGGGTTTGGTCCAGTTTGTTCTTGAGACATCAGCAAGGATTGAGCTGATCAGGTAGGAAGTAGGCAGCCCGAGATCGTCCGAAGGATTTTGTAGATCTGAAGTCGGAGATCTGATTTTGGATAAGTTTCTCAGTTTTTTTAGAGCTATAAATTTTGGTAAGATTGGGAAGCTAGCTCCGAGATATCTTGGATTTCTTCTGTGTTCTGTTATGGATAAGTGTTTGGTTTTCTGGATTGAATTGCCAGTTTGGATAACTGGAATTCGATGTGTTTCACGTATCTCTGAGGGAGTACGTGTATGATCTATTTCTGATTTTGGAATCAGCTGTTCTGGGAAATTTGGTTGTTGAGTCAGACTTGTCTGTAGTCTGATGTCTTGTTCGGTTGTAGATCCGGATGAGTAGGAGTTCTGTAGCTTAGTAGTGTTGATTGTTTGGGTTTTTAGAGCAAGTATCCCGGTGTTTACTTGGGAAACTAAAGGAAACTCTATCCAGAATTTTGTCTGGATAGTTAACTTTGTTTGATTGGGTGAATTGATTGCTATGGTTGTTAGCATATGTTTGATATATGCTTATGTTTTGAAATTAAAAATCTTGGATAGATTATTATATTACCTTTGTTTTAAATTTCGGGGACGAAATTCTTTTAAGGGGGAAGGAATGTGATATCCCGGAATTTTTAGCAATATCAATTGAATAATATTTATTTAAAATTAAATTGATTTGATAATATTTATCAATAAAATATGAATTGATTTAATAATCTAATTAAATAAATATTTAATTAGTGATTTTATCTTTTAAAAAGCTAAATAAATGTTTCTATTTATGATGTATATATATATATATTTGCATTATATTATAGATAATCATAAATTGGGAATTTGATAAATAAATAAATTTTTATTTCCAAATTCTAATAATATATTCAGTAATTAGGAAATTATGTTTTAAATTAATTTTAAGTTTCTCAAAGTTATTTAAAATTAATAACTATATGGTTTGTAAATACTTAAAATAAATGTAATTGTTTAAAATTATATCTTAGCTTAATTTTTAAATTTAAATAAAAATTTTGTTTTATTTCTTTTTAAATATATTTTTTAATAAATATGATATGGAAATTTTATATATAAGTTTAAAATATAATGTAAAATATGATCTTAATTCATTTAATAAAAGTGATTTATAATCTCTTTATAAATCATTTAAAAATTTGTTAAATTGTTATTTTTAAGCCATATTTATAATGTATTATTTTTCCATAAATATAAAAAGAATTAAAATAAGAAAATAGAATTATTATTTTAAATTGAATAAATTGATTTTAATTTTGATTTCAAAAATTTAATTTGGATTTGGAATTGATTTTAAAATTCAAAATATTAAATTCTTAAAAATATTTGAATAAGTTTTAATTTATAATTTGTTTTATTTACATTTTCTTTAAATAAGAAATTCATATATATTTATATAAGTATAAAATAATTTAAAGAAAAACCCTTTATAAACATTTAAATATATAACTAAATTAATTAAGAGACAAGTGTTAACAATTAAGTAATCTAAATCAACATGTGTTAAGTAGTAGAATAGATAACATGAAAGTGTCATTGTTTTTCTTTTATCAACATGTGCTCTTAGTTTCTGATGATCTGGAATTCTTGGGTGTTTTGTTAGTTTGGAAGGATGCATAGTGTACTTGTGGAATGCTCGGGTCATTTGAGTATTTGCCCGAAGTAAAGAGGAGATTGACTCGAGTAAAATTTTCATAGGCTCGAGTAGTTTTTTTGTTAGTTTTAGGTTTTGGTTTTTCTGAAACCTAACAGTATGCAGGTTTTTAAAATTTAAACTAAATTTAAATAAAAGAAGCAAAGAAGGTTTAAAACCAAAAGTTGAAGCAAGTTTAAATTATGAATTCAAAAATTAATTTGAATTCTAGATTTCAAAATAAATAAATTTTATAAAAAAAATGAAAGGTTTAACAATTAAAAATTTATACAGTAGTTTATAAAGTGTTTTAGAAAATCTAAAATGAGATTTAAAAACAAGATTATAAATTTTAGTTTAAAATCTGAATTGTAAACCTGAATTCAAATTTGAATTTGAAATCTTAGGATTTGAAAAGAAAATAAGTTTATAAATTCTAATGTTATAATTAAGTTTGAATATTATAGTATTTTATAACCTGTTTTTAAAAATCTGAAATATAGGATTTTAAATTTAAGTTTTTGAATATGAATTCAAAGCATGATTTGAATTCTAGTTTGAAATAAAATAAGTTATTGAATTTAAATGTTTTCAAAACCACTTGGAATATTTAAAGTATATTTTAAATTTATTAAAATTGAATATGGGTTAAAACTATTTTTAAATTTACCTTAGAAGATAAGTAATTCTTTGAAATGAAATAGACGTTTTCGATTGTTGAAATAGACGTTTTCAGCATTGATTGTTGAATATGGGTTAAAACTATTTCAGCATTGATTGTTGAAATAGACGTTTTCGAGAAATAGAAGGAAATGGTGGACTATAACACTGTTGTTATAGTAAATGATTTCCGAAAGGAAATGTTTTGTATAGTATTGGGATTTATATATCTATTTTAATTTTGAATCCCTATACTAGTGATTTTGGATTGTCGTAACGATGTTTTACGCAACATTCGTTTTGGCCCAAATAAATATGTTTAAGAGAATGATTTCCTTAAAGAATGAAATATATACTTAATCTCGATTTAAGTATATTGAATATTTTCCAAGTGTTGAAAATAAATAGATTTGTGAATTACTTATGAATAAATAAGTATGGAAATGTTTTCCAATATAAAGTGAATATTTTGAGAATTTATCTTTTTGAAGATAGATTGAAATGAATAATTGAAATCGTATATGCATGGGTATTTTGGAATGTAAATTCACTATGGAATTTATAAAAGAAAGGGGAATTTGTTTAAAAATAAATATTGATTTATTTTTGAAGTATTGAAAATAATATATCTTGTAAAGATAATTTGGAAAATAAATAATTTGGAAAATTATTTGGAAACTGGTGATGTGTACATATCCATTGATAGTTCAATAACCGACTATCAATATTTCCCTTTGAATGGGTAATTGATTTGATTTGTTTGAATTTGAATGCCACACTTATTTTTGAATAAGCGCTCACTATTCGGGTTAACCGGGAAAGGACCATGGGGTCGTATAACCCATTCCGAATATGTGATACGTCGTTATGAATTGCATTTGAAGACCGGTGTTGAAGACCGGATCTTTTTGAAAGCGAAAGGACAACTCGTCGATTGTCTTTGCACCGAGTAGCTACGGTATAGAGACTCCCTATGTGATGGGAAGTCCGGACGTGATTAGAGATTATCCAGATTGCAAGGACTTCTTTGTAAGTGCCTTCGGTTCTGTTCGATCCCGGAACAGACTTGTATGGATTGTTTGTCTGACATTAGAAACTGAGATATAAAGCAGATTTCTTTCAAATATATTTCTGTTGGTGGCGGAGAATTTATTCTTTTAGCTTAACACCCTTCTCTGAGACGTACGAGCTCAGAGGTTATGTAGTTGAATGTTATCAGCGATATATTCCCAATTTGGTAATGTGACATGCTAAGTGTTGCTGTGAAATGATCATTGTGTTGATTATTTGTGATAGGATCATTTGTTTGATCGTCTATCTTAGTGATCATTTCTATGATCATTTGTTGACCCAAAGCATGGCTTTTGTATAAAGTATGTTTTTGTGGACGTGACTTCGTCGAGCCTCACACCTCGGGAATGGTCAAAACAGGAAAGATGCAGCAAGGTTATGAGGGGTAGCGCCCTTTAGGATATGTGCATTTCCTTCTGGAAAAGGGTGGTATCATGGTATGGAGCCCAGATACTTACTCATGTTGAAAACACTTTATGATTGTGTGAATTGATTGCGAGCGCTCGGTGAAAGGTCCCAAAGGACCGGGGGATGGCATATTCGGTCAGTTGTTACTCAGTTAGGGGTAACCCGGCCTTGTGTTGGTAGAGATCCGGTTTGGTTCTCGGGGATGTCCTTCCAGAGGCATTCTCATGTGGAAATGAGAAGTTCCTTGGCCTGATCATTCGTTGGAAATCCAATTCCCAATACGAAACCTTGTACGGTATTAGTTGTAGAACCTGCCATTTACTTATGGTGGTCACCACTGTTTAGATGGTAGCTATAGTAGGCATAGTTCGAAATGTCTATGCTGGCTAAGATTTATATTCTACTTTCGAAATGAATTTTTTTTCCTACACTATGCACTATTAATAATATCAAATGTTCTTTTTAATGCGTATCAAGCATCTTTGACTATCATAAGGAGAAATCTCCTCCGATCTGCGTTTGCATTGTGTGTGTGTGTGTGCGGGAGGCCTTATGGTAGTCTCATTTTTAAAAGCATTGCGAATTGAGTTTAAAAATATTCCTCTATTTTGTTTTCAAAGATAAATAAACTATTTTGAGTTCTTACACCAGTCACATGACTGACTCGGAGTTTATTGTTTTCCTTCCTAAACTCTGGGTGCCCACCAATTTCCACACGGGCAGTCAAGATTTAGGTTTATCAGGATATTCTAGATATTCTGGAGTTGCTGGAGGCAAGTTGGATGGCATGGCGTAATTACTAGTATATAGTATTTCTTTTTCCGCTGCACTGTTTGTTGTTGTTGTTGTTGTACACTCTGATGATATGATGTAATGAAATGTAATGTATAAAATGTAATAACTGATATAGTTCTTTGTTTAAAGATTATTCATTTATTATTATATGTTGTTCCGCTGCGAATTGTGAGATTCTGTTATTGTTCTGTTGTTTTCTATTCCGTTCTATTTTCTATTTTCTTTCCTCCCTATCTTCTTACCTCTTCTTCTCTCTCTTTCTTCTTTCTTAAATCCTCAGTGTTCAGTTTTCCGGCATCCGATTGATTGGCATTCGATACAGTGGACGTATTGATGTCGATATTCGAGAGTCGAAGAATCGGGTCCTGACAATGTGGTATCAGAGCATATGGTTAAGCGACAACCATGGTTCTGTTGGGTATTACTCATTAGAGATAGAGTCAGTAGTACTCTAGAATGAGTTTGAGTGTAATAATAGCTATGAGAGCGTATTTGTTAGTGAATATATAAAATTGTTTTATATTGTGATGATTGGTTTATTGAGTGGCATATGAACCTTCGTCGGCGCAGCCTCGAAACTGAATCGAAGTGGTTTCTAAACACTTGAATAGAACAATTCGACACGATATTGTTTTAAGTTAGGTAAATGGAATAATTTTACCTTGATTATATTTTATATATAAAGAAATAATTTTTAAGAATTATTAAAGTGTATATAAGTGGATTGTTTAGTTGTTTGAATAATCTAAATTAAAGAATAATTGTATAAGCAAATGAATTATAAGAATTGAATTATAATTAAAGTGATTTACAATTGTGAAATAAACTTATATATATGAGAAGTTAAACTATATGAATATATTTATGAATATGAGTAAAAATAAAAATGAATTTAAAGTTAAATGGAATATAACTTAAGAGATGTTGAATGAAGTTGATTTCGGTATCAAAGTAAATTATTAAAGTGAAGTGATAAATGTGAACTTGAGTTATATAAATGAAATTCAACTTTTGTAATTGAATTGAATGAATGGATTGAATGTAAATCAATTGAATGTGAATTAAGTTGATATGGAATAATGAATGTAAGCGTTAATTCATTAAAATCTAATGTTATTGGAAAGTTGAATAGTTGAATAAAAATCAATTAATTAAACCAATTGAAAGCAAAGGAATTTGGTTGCAATTAATATACATTGATTGTTATATGGTTGTTAGTTGATTGTATATAATTCATTAAGTATTAATGAAATTGAGTTAATGAAATTGAAAGCTAAAATAATTGGAATTCAATTGGAAGTTAAGTGAATCTTAAATAGAATTGAATTTGATTTGGAAGTAAACCAACTTGAATATGAATTAGTGAATATAAACTAATTGGAAATAAATGTCAGTAAGAACATCCACTGTTAATAAATCAAATGTGATTAAATTGAAAACCTATTTCATTAAATATTAGTGAGAATATAAATGAATATTGATTTGGTTATGGATGATAGTTGGTTGATGTTTGCATTTGTTGCTTTTGTTTCAATTTCTATGTTGACATATATAGTTATTATGTTGCTATATGTTGTATATCGATACTATTTACATATATGCATGTTCTCATGTTGTTTGTTGAGTGTTTAGTAGGTGCGGATTGCGTTTGCTTCGCATTTGGAGCTCGCTTTCGCGCTATATTAGCCGTATATGCTCGCTAATAAAATATAAGGTACATATCTCGGATTAAATACCGTACTTTTATACTTTTTTCCCTTCGGGATGCCTCATTACTTGATGAGATGTATATTTGTGATATATATACTGTCATTTTTTTTCGGATCGAGCCGCGCAAAGGAGACCATGGCGAATTTTTCCGAAAATTTAAGGCATTAGAAAAATTTGAGAAAATTGGAAAATTTTGAAAACTTTAACTTTGATTGGGAATTAAAAGTTAAACAATAGTAGTTGTTTTTGAAAAGGTAACTAAGTATGATTTGGAAACTTAGTAAGTTATTATAAGAAGTTTAACTATGGATTTTGGAAAGTTAATAAATTCTATAACTTTTCTTACTTGATAATTTCGAGGACGAAATTCTTTTAAGGGGGGAAGATTGTAACGACTCAGGATTTTTAGTAATTAAAATGTGAATATTTAATTAATTTTAATTATTAATAAGTGAATTTATAAGTCAAATAAATTTTATTTTGAATAATTGGATTTAATTGGATAATTAACTCGATAATTTAATATGTGAAATTATGGAAATAATTGAAAATTGAGTTAAATATGATTGAAAATGATTTGTAAAATTTTATTTTATCATATTGAAGTTAGAATGATATTTTAGAACTTTTAAAATCGAATTAAAAGTTAATTTGTGAAAATTGAATATTTTAATATTTAAATCGACTAGTGAAAATAGTCAATTTTTGAACAGTCTCAGAATTGGACGAGACCAGTTCCATTGGATCCGTAATAGTTAGTTATTACCGGATTTCAATTTTTGTATCAATCGGAGTTATCGTTTGATCGTGGCAGCTCGAAACGCATCGAATTATTTTTAATATTAATTTGGCGAGTTAAAATAGCCATTTATCAAAAATTCTCGGATTTCGACGAAACCAGTTTCATCGGATCCGTAATGTGATATTATTGTAGGGTTTCAAATTTCGTGTCAATTGGATTTACCGTTTGTCCGGTACAAATTAAAACGCCTAGAAAATCGTTTAAATCGGTTTAATTTAAATTGAACGTTTATAGCCATAACTCGCACAGATGTCCGAATTAGCTTCCGAAACCTGTTCCATTGTGTCCGGAACGCGGGGTAAACCCTAGAAACGCTGGTTACGGCGCGTAAATCGGAGTTCGGAATTCCCTGATGAATAGTGTTCAATTATTCTCTATAAATAGCCCACCATTTACACAAGAAAAAAAAAATAAACCTAAATCTAAAACCCTAGCTGCCTCAGCCTAAACCAATGGCCGAAAACATGTGTGTTTCTTCCTCCAATTTCTCGAAATCCATTCACTTTTAACAGAAATTATCAACTACAAAAAGGTAGAGGGCACTGAGATCTATCATATCAATGGTGGAGATCGTATTTAACGAAGCGGATTGATGGGAAATCGAGTTTGAACGACCGGAAGTCGTGCACAGTTTTCGAGGCGTATGGGGAGCCAAGCTTGGCCGCATCTCAGGCGAGGGTAGAGGAGGGTGGGGGCTTCCAGATGGCACTTGTTGATCGTACTGTAGCGTGGTGTGGTGGAAGTAAAATTCAACCCTAGTTTGGAGCTTGGTGGGTTTCATCGTGCGTATCTTACTGGAGAAGGGGACGGCTTTGAGAAGATGAAACACACGGCCTTGATCTCGTGTAGAAGTTTGAACGGCCCAGATTGATTTTGGTTAGAAAATAAAATAAAATAAATGTTGTAAAGTTATATTATAAATTCGTTTAACTTTAAATATTCGTATCTCTTTCATACGAGGTCCAAATCGGACGAAACTTTTTGCGTTGGAATCGTATGGACGAGCACTACGCGATGGAATTGGATTGGAGTCGTTTGGAGTTAGTGATAATTTCGGGTAAAATTAAACGTCCGTTTAATTTTATTCGAAATAAATCGCTAAAACGAAATTGAAATCAAGGTGAGAACTTCTCACTCAATCGAATCAGTTTCGATTTTATTTTAAATAGTTATATTTAAAATATTTGAATGCATGTTTGAATGATGATTGTTATCTATTGATTGTTAAAATAGACATTATGCGCCGTTAGTAAGCGGATGTTATTTATTAAAAACATATACCGTGAATATTTCATAAACAGTGAAATTGGTATTATATATAATAGCAATATATATATATATATATATATATATATATATATATATATATTGGCATATGTATATATTGGAGTTATTGATTTCCCGCATTTGTATAGCGGATGAGGCCCTATTGCGCCGTCTATTAAGCGGATAATATTTTAAATCCCAATATACCGCGATAATTCCGTACTGGAGCGGAATTGGTATTGTGCTAATGTTTGTGGATGCAGGAAAACAGGTTGGAGGGATCCAACTGGATTCCTCAACAGTATTTATTTGAATTCAGATATTTTGATATTTGATGGATTATCATATCGATATATGATGTCGTTGTTGTTGTGATTGACTATTTGGTATGTAGCATCATTGGACCAAACTTTGGAATTTTAAAATGATTTTTAAAGTGATTTTTGAAAATATACTATATGTTTGGAAATTGATTCATTTTAAATAAATAAGCGATATAATTTTTAATGTTATAAAAAATTATATTTTTGAGAAATATAGTTAAAAACTGATTTTTGAAAATATGAGGCTAATGATTTTATAAAATAGTTAAATCGGGATTTTTGAAATTATTGTGAAAAGTTTAAATATAGGATTTATGAAATTTAATTATTTTACAAATCAGAATGATGGAATTATAAAGGAGATTAAAGATGTTTTAAAATAATAGTATAAATTGATTTTATAAAGGATTTATAAATTGATATTTATAAATTAAAACATTTGAATTATAAAACGAGTTTTTATAAGTGTTTGAATGAAGTGAAAATGGATTGCATAAGTGAATGGAATTTATAAAATTATAAACGGTGAAGTTATAAATGGAATTTTATAAGCAGTAGGTTTATAAAATTCATAAAGTTATTAAAAGAATGGTTTTGGATAAATAATTGAAGCTTATAAGTTATAAGATTTAATTATGAAGTTCAAAGGAACGATTTTGCAAACAAATAAATTATAAGTATTTCACTTATGATATGAACTTTTGGTTTATAATTGAGTTGTGAATTGAATAGGTTAATAAAGGAATTTATAAACGTTGTTTTATAAATTCGTAAACAACTTATTTGATAAGTAAATTGTTGTAACCTATTAATGGAGTTATATTCACGTTTTTGACTGTGAATAATCCTTTGAAATAAAATGAATAAAAGGATGAAATTGTTAACAAAGTATATTCACGTTTTTGAATAGTGAATAACATGTTAAAGAAAATGTTTCAATTGTGATGTTTTAAACAGAATTAAAACGATCTAACGATGTTTTAAATGTGTTAAGATTCGAAACCATAGATTTCAACATTCATTGTTGAAATAGACGTTTTCGAGAAATAGAAGGAAATGGTGGACTATAACACTATTGTTATAGTAAATGATTTCCGAAAGGAAATGTTTTGTATAGTATTGGGATTTATATATCTATTTTAATTTTGAATCCCTATACTAGTGATTTTGGATTGTCGTAACGATGTTTTACGCAACATTCGTTTTGGCCCAAATAAATATGTTTAAGAGAATGATTTCCTTAAAGAATGAAATATATACTTAATCTCGATTTAAGTATATTGAATATTTTCCAAGTGTTGAAAATAAATAGATTTGTGAATTACTTATGAATAAATAAGTATGGAAATGTTTTCCAATATAAAGTGAATATTTTGAGAATTTATCTTTTTGAAGATAGATTGAAATGAATAATTGAAATCGTATATGCATGGGTATTTTGGAATGTAAATTCACTATGGAATTTATAAAAGAAAGGGGAATTTGTTTAAAAATAAATATTGATTTATTTTTGAAGTATTGAAAATAATATATCTTGTAAAGATATTTTGGAAAATAAATAATTTGGAAAATTATTTGGAAACTGGTGATGTGTGCATATCCATTGATAGTTCAATAACCGACTATCAATATTTCCCTTTGAATGGGTAATTGATGTGATTTATTTGAATTTGAATGCCACACTTATTTTTGAACAAGCGCTCACTATTCGGGTTAACCGGGAAAGGACCATGGGGTCGTATAACCCATTCCGAATATGTGATACGTCGTTATGAATTGCATTTTGAAGACCGGTGTTGAAGACCGGATCTTTTTGAAAGCGAAAGGACAACTCGTCGATTGTCTTTGCACCGAGTAGCTACGGTATAGAGACTCCCTATGTAATGGGAAGTGCGGACATGATTAGAGATTATCCGGATTGCAAGGACTTCTTTGTAAGTGCCTTCGGTTCTGTTCGATCCCGGAACAGACTTGTATGGATTGTGTGTCTGACATTACAAACTGAGATATAAAGCAGATTTCTTTCAAATATATTTCTGTTGGTGGCGGAGAATTTATTCTTTTAGCTTAACACCCTTCTCTGAGACGTACGAGCTCAGAGGTTATGTAGTTGAATGTTATCAGCGATATATTCCCAATTTGGTAATGTGACATGCTGAGTGTTGCTGTGAAATGATCATTGTGTTAATTATTTGTGATAGGATCATTTGTTTGATCGTCTATCTTAGTGGTCATTTCTATGATCATTTGTTGACCCAAAGCATGGCTTTTTTATAAAGTATGTTTTTGTGGACGTGACTTCGTCGAGCCTCACACCTCGGGAATGGTCAAAACAGGAAAGATGCAGCAAGGTTATGAGGGGTAGCGCCCTTTAGGATATGTGCATTTCCTTCTGGAAAAGGGTGGTATCATGGTATGGAGCCCAGATACTTACTCATGTTGAAAACACTTTATGATTGTGTGAATTGATTGCGAGCGCTCGGTGAAAGGTCCCAAAGGACCAGGGGATGGCATATTCGGTCAGTTGTTACTCAATTAGGGGTAACCCGGCCTTGTGTTGGTAGAGATCCGGTTTGGTTCTCGGGGATGTCCTTCCAGAGGCATTCTCATGTGGCAATGGGAAGTTCCTTGGCTTGATCATTCGTTGGAAATCCAATTCCCAATACGAAACCTTGTACGGTATTAGTTGTAGAACCTGCCATTTACTTATGGTGGTCACCACTGTTTAGATGGTAGCTATAGTAGGCATAGTTCGAAATGTCTATGCTGGCTAAGATTTATATTCTACTTTCGAAATGAATTTTTTTTCCTACACTATGCACTATTAATAATATCAAATGTTCTTTTTAATGCGTATCAAGCATCTTTGACTATCATAAGGAGAAATCTCCTCCGATTCTGCGTTTGCATTGTGTGTGTGTGCGGGAGGCCTTATGGTAGTCTCATTTTTAAAAGCATTACGAATTGAGTTTAAAAATATTCCTCTATTTTGTTTTCAAAGATAAATAAACTATTTTGAGTTCTCACACCAGTCACATGACTGACTCGGAGTTTATTGTTTTCCTTCCTAAACTCTGGGTGCCCACCAATTTTCACACGGGCAGTCAAGAGTTAGGTTTATCAGGATATTCTGGATATTCTGGAGTTGCTGGAGGCAAGCTGGATGGCATGGCGTAATTACTAGTATATAGTATTTCTTTTTCCGCTGCACTGTTTGTTGTTGTTGTTGTTGTACACTCTGATGATATGATGTAATGAAATGTAATGTATAAAATGTAATAACTGATATAGTTCTTTGTTTAAAGATTATTCATTTATTATTATATGTTGTTCCGCTGCGAATTGTGAGATTCTGTTATTGTTCTGTTGTTTTCTATTCCGTTCTATTTTCTATTTTCTTTCCTCCCTATCTTCTTACCTCTTCTTCTCTCTCTTTCTTCTTTCTTAAACCCTCAGTGTTCGGTTTTCCGGCATCCGACTGATTGGTATTCGATACAGTGGACGTATTGATGTCGATATTCGGGAGTCGAAGAATCGGGTCCTGACATTTATTTTGATTAGTTAAGTTAATTAATCAAGTTTAATTAAGTTTAATTAATCACTGGTTGATTTGAGAAGTAATTACCCAATGTAATTAATAATAAATAATTACTTAGTGGAGTAATTAAGAAGATAAATTGCTGGATGTAATTTAATTAAAGAACAATTGGGTAATGAGGAATTTTGAAAATTAATTACTTTATGTAATTAATATGTAATTTGTATGCAGAATAATTACTTAGAAGTAGTAATTAATAAATAATTACTTAGTGTAATTAATTTTGGATTTGTTAATTGAGTCATTTTAAAGATAATAGAGAGATGGAATTAATTAAATGTAATAAATTACTTAATGTGATTAATCAAGTGTGATTAATCAATATGGATAACTGATAATTGAATAATTAATTTAATAGGGTAATTATTAATAAAATAATTTGGGGTCATTAATTTATATAATTAATGATGTAATTAAGGATAGATTAATTAAGAACAATTATTCAGTGTAGGAATTAATTAATGTAATTAATTAAGAATTAATGTAATTAATTATAATTAATTAATTAATGAAGTAATTACAGGTTAATTACTGAATTTGGTTTGGAATAATTAATTTGTGAAATTAATTAAAGGTTAATTACTTGAGTGTAATTAAAGGATAATTAATCAAGGATGATTAATTAGGGTAATTTGTTGAGGGTAATTAATTAATTGATTTGTA
Source organism: Allium cepa (assembly GCA_030765085.1). NCBI lineage: Eukaryota > Viridiplantae > Streptophyta > Magnoliopsida > Asparagales > Amaryllidaceae > Allium > Allium cepa. The sequence goes on along the minus strand of CM060940.1, from coordinate 402,443,211 downwards.
ATTAATTAATGGATATGTAAGCAAGATTTATATGGATGAAGTAATTAATTTAAATTATTTTAAATTAATTAGGGAAGAAGTAATTAATTTAATTCATTTTAAATTAATTATAAAATGGTGATTAATAAGTCATTGCTTATGAATGTTGATTGATACTGATTACCCTGAATGGTTGAGATCTTAGATATGAGATAAGTGATGTTGTGTGATTTGGATGTTATGGTTGCATTTGAATTGATAATATGAATTATCTGTTTGGGATGATAATATGGATTATCTATTGTGATGATAATGTTGATTATCAATTGTGATGTTGTGAATTATCTATCTATGTGTATATAGATAATATTGAATTGTATTGTTTTAAACATTTAAAACAACTTGGACCTAAAAGATGGCGATTTGGATTTCGATGAGACCGGGATCGGGTTTCCATATTTGGATATCCGAAAACCACATCGATGCAAATTGACGATAGATCATGAATCTAAAATGAAGATGAAGATTCAGAGTGCAAGGGTTATCGTCGTTAACTCTGAGGGTGATTCCAAAATGAGTGTAACGAGATAATGCCTTCAGTTTCGTTCGAACCCGGAACAAACTTGTATGGATTGAATGCTTTCAGAACATCGTCAGGTGGACGATGAGCATTCTAAGAGATGTGTTCTCTAAAGGTAATCGTAGCCTCAAGCCTCATCAACGGGGAATGGCTAAAACATGGAAGGTGCAGCAAGGTTAAGTGGGTCATGCCCAAGTAGGACGAGATTTTCCCCTATCTAGAGGTCCTTTATATTCGGTTGTGTGGGCGGTTGATTGCAACACCTGTCGGGGTTGTCTTGTTCGGAACTGTTCAGTAAGGAATGATTCCGGCCTTGTGTTTCAGGGGAGCGGGCGTACTCCTCGGTACGGTGATCTAGGCCACGTACTGTGACGGACAGTACCCCAGTAGCCCTGCCATTGATGGAATCCAAAATTCAATAAGTGTCGTACGTATTAGTTGTGCCCAACTATGTTGGAACGTGAGATGTAAGCATTCCAGCTATTTCTGTATTTTACTTGAAAACCCTAGACACTATTATAATATCACCGGATTTCCTATCAAATGTTTTGGTTAGCGTAAGGTAAAAACTTTTCCATGTTTATGTGTGGAAAGTCTTACGTGATACCTTTCTTTCAAAAGGTTTTTAAAGTTAAGCAACCTTAACTTGTTACTCACACCAGACCCATGTCTGACCCAGAGTTTATTTTTGTTTTCTTAAACTCTTGGGTACTCAAATTTTTACGAGTAGCCAAGGGATTCAAGTTGGCTTTGACGAATATTGGAGGAGCAATGGAGCAGGAGGCTTCGGCATTATAGATATATAGTTTCCGCTGTGTGTTCTCTGTATTGGTATCTCTTGTTGAGTTGTATTGTGTAAATACTAGGCAGGTGTTTATAACTGTCTTGTATGTGATGTATATGTTGTGTATCTCTGATTGATGTTGTATGCTATGTAAATACTTATGTTATTAATATAATTTATTTGTTCCGCTATTAAGATTCTAGTGTTGTTTCTTCTTTCTCTTCTTTCTTTTCTCTTTTCTATCCCTTTATTTCTTAAAGATGATACGATTTTCTGTGGTGAGAAAGTCGGGTCGTCTCATGAGTACTTACCTTTAACCGAATCGTTTCACTTACTACCAACATTCTTATCCAACAACACTTCACTAATTTATCTTCTACTCCATTTCTCTTTGCTTTATGTTCCCTATTTCTTCTTCCAAACTCAAGAAAATTTGGTTGAGCTTCCACAGTACTTCAAACTTCCTCTTATCTTCTTAGAACCAAAAGGATGACACTTCCTTCTCTTTTTCTTACCCTGGAGCTTTCCAACTTTCTCCTCCGTTCTACATGGGTTCGGCCTCACCGTGATCCCCTCATTTCTCCATCATTTCATCACTTCTTAGATGTTAAACCATGTTCTAATGAGTATATAAGAACTTTGGCAAAGTTTGGTGGATTTTGGAGTTGGTTTGATATGATTTTAAGAAAATTCAGTAAGGATAGAGAAGAGAGGAAGCCATTAAAGAGAGCTTCAAGGAGAAAGAAAACGAGAAAGATTTGTGTAAGAAAATGAGAAGAATGGATGGGTATTTATAGAAAAAAATTTAAGTGGTAAGTTACCAAATCATCCCTTTATTAAATTACCAAAATATCCTTACATAACTTTAAGTAACCTTACTTTTTCAAAATTTACCATCACATCTCACTTTATGTCTTAGTCACCTAAGGCTTAAGTAAAAGTATATGGATGGAAATGTGAATTAAAGAAAAGATTTGTTTAGATTTTTGATGTGACTTGATTTGATGTTTACTTTTTTGACTTTTTTCCTTACTTATTTTCTTAATTATATTATAGAAGTTTCCAAATAATAATTAGTAAAAGTAAACTTGTTTAATTATTAAAAATGTGTAATATATGTTAAAACATGCTAATAAAGTTGCAACGACTTTGCGATAACTTATATTGAACAAAATGTTTGACAAATTATTTTACGGTCACATTTTAACGTTTTTGTCAAACTATTTATTTAGGTAAACAAAACTTAAAAATAAGTTTCTTATCATCTTTAGATAATTAAAACAAGTTTACTTTAGCTATGAAACCATATTTAATAATACTAAAATTCAATTATGAAAATACGACATCGATTTGCCAAAATGCGACGAAATTTTTCAGTCATTATAAATAAGTATATATGTTTATAAAACCATTACAAATAAAATTTATATTATTTTCATATCATTATATAACCATTAAAAAGAGTTATTCACCATTTACAACAATTAATTGGATGTATATCCAATTTTATCGAAAACTAGTTTTTGTCAATTTTACGATAAAACTTAAAATTCTCTATTTACTTATAAAAATAAATTCACCATTCTTGTCTATCATATAAAACATAATTACTTAAGTTTTAAAATTATATATTTTAAGATTTAAATTTAATTGAATATTCAACTTAAAAGTGATAAAATTACGGGTCGTTACATACTTCCCCTTAGAAAGAATTTCTTACCCGAAATTAAACAAAACCCCGATTATACTTACTCAAAACAATTTTTAAACTTAATTTTGTATGATATACACGGATCATCCATATATAATATCTGATGTGATCTTTTATTTGAATCCACAACTTTACTTTCGAGCTAGTATTAATCCCTTAATCCTCTAGTGTGGACTTTGATCATGCTCTTCGATTAGAAACCTTCATTCTCTTTACATAGCTCTCAACTATGATAAGTACCCGATCATAAACCCTCATCAATGTTCATGTCAATAATCGAGTGATAAATCCTCTTTCGGACCGGTGAGAACACCTAAAGTTCTGTTCTGGAATCTTACATCAAAATCGTGTGATGAAATGATCTATGAACCTCATATGTACTTATTAACATTCAAAAAACTTATAAAAATATTTCATAAAATTTTTATCTTTCATAAATATGCTTCTTTAGATATGATCACTCTGAATATTTATTTCTACATAATTTTCTTAAAGGAAACAAGTCATCCCAAAGGAATCATTTTAAAAGATAATTTACCTTTTATTTTTCCAAAATTACAATCAACTTCTCTCATTATATTCCTTTCTAACCAACCTTGATATTAACTTATCAAATAATAATTCAAAATTATCTTTTTAACATAAGGAAAATTATATAGATTGAGTAACTCCAAAATAATACCAAGGAAGTGGGTACTACCGGTATCCTATATCCCCTTAACAAGAAGGGTAATACTTAAAAGAAGTGTTCGCCATCCGAATACATCTCTTGCCCATTTTTAGTTATTTTCGAGCCATTCAAACTAGTTATCATTTGATATTTTCTTACTTTTCAAATTTCTTATTAGAAAAAATCCATTAGAGATTATTTTGTTTATAAACCCCATTTTATAAATTCCTTTCATCAAATCATCTTATACAAACTTGTTCCTTATAAAATTTCATAATTCTTTTTCAAAATGCACAGAATTTAGTTTCTCAAAAATCATTTTATTCGAGTAAAATACATTTTTATACTACATGATTATTCATTATCTTATATAAATTCATTAATTTTAACCTAATATTATTATTAAACATCTTATAGACAAATCGTGAAACTTAATTTCGGAAGATGTTCGTTTAATCAACAAATGGTAATAACTGAATATTATTATTCTCTTAACCATAAATTAACACACATAAATATCCATATCTTTCAAAAGGTATTCCTCTATACTTAAATATAGTCCTTTTAAATTTTCAAAAGATTAGGATAAGTTTTCTTAAAATTCCTTTTTATTAATCATATATCTTTTACACTTGAGATAGAATATATTAACCCTAAAAGATTTTCCTTTCTTTTTTTTCTTTGCTTTCCTTTTATCCATTTCGTTTAGTTTTGTATCCTCACACAGAACTACGTAATGCCTTTATTCAACGCATTGGTAACAAAAGATGCCGATATATGATCCTAGTTTTGCTTTTTCTTCGGCTTCTTTCTATGTACATAATCTACATGCTCACTTTGGATTATCCCGTAGTCATCACTGGCATAAAATAAGACATCGACTTAAATGATATACTAAGTTATTATTAGAAGCTTCATACCATTAATTTCTTAACTTATAATCCTTTTATCAAAATAACTTAATTTAACTTGTTTGGCTTTGAACTTGCCTTGATTGTACAATGATAAGAAGAATAATTTACCAAGTGTTCGATGCCATTCTCCCAAGTCAACATATGACTGATACTTAGAAGATTATTCCCACCATTACCAAATAAATCAAGACCTTATTCTTGGAACTTGCCAAAGGAAGAACATCTTATGAACTTTAAATATCTCATAAATATTTATACTATTGTATAGATAAAATATATTCCTTTTAAAAATGGTGTGTCGATTTGCCTTGTTAAGTATTTAGGAATCCTTATTGAATATATGTGGCTACCATGCATCGACCAAAATTCATAAATCACTCATCAGACTAATCAACAAAAAATATTTTTATATCAAATAAAAAATACGCACTCATATATATATAATACTCTCAACTCATTCCATAGTGTTGCTAACCTTATCTCTAATGAGTCACATATTCCAGGGTATTATTAAGCCTATCTATAATGAGTTTTACCCCACGAAAGGCTAGATGTTCACTCAAAATAAGCTCTGATACCAAATATAACGACCGATATTTTCGATCCTCGAAAATCGACACTTATACATCCTCGTGCCACCATTCAAGTGCTTGAAAACACGATTGTTAAGGAAAAAAGAAAATAAGGATAGAACAGGATCATATGCGAATGGAATAACATATATTATTTTAATATATAATATTTACGGTGAAAAAAATTTGAATACAAGATCAGAGTCTAATCTGGATTTACCCTGGGCAGTTATAAACCCTCTGTCCTTATAAATGTAAAAATAAATTCAATAGATGCAGGAGATAATAGAATACATCCATATATAGATGAAGATCTCCAGCTCTCCAATGGAAACTCCAAGCATCTTCAACTAAACCTAAACTACTCAAATCTGGCCCGAGTATTAAAAATACCCAAATCAGGCTTGATAAACCAGCATGAGATACTCAAATTTTTTAATGTTGATGTCAATCAAAACCTTTGAAAAGAAGGGTATCTCATAAGATCATGTCTATATATAAACACAGACAGGTTTTTTATCTTTTGATAACCAAAATACTTTATACTGAAAATACTTTGATATTATCATTAATGAAATTCTTTTGAAAACATTTTTCAAGTAAATATATATAAAACAAGTATTAATTCCCTGACTAAGTCTATGGTGATATATTTAGACTAAGTCAAACAGAATATACCTGGATAGAATATATGATACCAAAGGGGTAGCTGAAATGTTTGCAAAGTATTACAGCTATTTTGGGAATTCAACCAAAACCATAAAGCTTGTATTGGAATTATATTTTCAACATGATAGGGAACTAGTGGCCTTCTCCTTCCTCTGCAGATTTCCACATATAGCAACATCGTACCCGCTGGCTTCTCATGCAAGGACTTACACACCACTATACTTGCTACACTAATATGTATTTAATGGCTTCTCATGTAAGGACTCACACATCACTATACCATACAATATAAGGGTCCAAATGTCCTCTAGCCCTATAAGTTACAAGGCATACTCATTCTAATCTGCTCATAAACCGATAGCCTGAAATATATCGTGCAGATCACATAGTATCCCATATCATTCCTGGGATGTAAGGCTTGTGAGGCTACGCTTAACTTCTTCAAAGCCATGCTTTATTTCACATAAAGCCATGCTTTGCCTTTCTCATAATAGGTTCCTCTTTGAATGCCACATTGTCATTCCTTTAATCACTATTGACTTCCATAAACATATAACCTCTGAGCTCGTACATCTTAGAGAAGGGTGTTAAGCAAAAAGAAGTTGCCTTCTCAGCCACCAAACAGATGTATGTTTGTAAAAATCAACGTTGTGATCTCAAAAATGTAATTTCAGACATTCATCCTTGGATTCCGTTGTGGGACTGAATGAAACTGAAGGCACTCATCTTACTACCATTAGTAGCCTTGCAATCTGAAGATTTCAAAACACGTTAGGACCACTGCTATAATAAATGTTACTATATTGGGGGCAACCCACATAATGTTAACATGAAGTCCTTCCACTATAAAGATCTTTGGTATTCAACACAACAAAGATTTTCATAATGTAGACACCAGTGCCATATAAATATAATGTGGGGTAAACTCCTAGGACTCAAGACAGCAATCCCTACATTCTGAAGATCCTCGGTCTTCAATCATCATCTTCAGCACTTCTTCACTTGCAAACGTATACATTGGTTTGAAGTGGTTTTTGGATAGTACCTAAATCTGACCCTGATTTCTTTGCACCAATCATCGATTAAAAAGATGTTGAGTTCATATGTGACTATCAATCATCGGTCAATTTAATTCATCTTTTTATTCATTCATAAATATCTCAGAGAGGCATATTATTTTAAATTATTCCACTTATCTTCTTAACAGTATATGGGATCATTAAGCCTCATTTATCAAATCATTTGGTATTAAACTTGGAATAATTCAAAATCAATTCACCTTTTACTTAGGAAAATATTTGCAAATCATTTATTTAAATCTCATTTTAGAAAACATTATTTTTTAGCATTCGGGCTTTCCCTTCGATCTACTCCACCCCTCATCTAAAGAGAAAATAGAGGAAGGTAAATTCAAGGCACTAGTTGCTCCATTTCTAACTTTAGTTACACACCTTGTTTTACCGTTTTGATCTCACAAGCGGTACAAATGTACTAGTCATTTCCGCATACTCCTTTCATTTTTAGAAATGATTTGTAAAACTTCCAAATCATTATTTAAAATGATTATTTATTTATTTGAAAACACTTATAAAAGATTTGGGAAAGAATACTTAAGTTTAAAGCCAAATTTAGAAGTTATTAAAAACTATTGCAAAAAGTGCCGCGAATAATGCTTTAAAGGCTTATGTGGTGAAAACGACTTTTCTATCATTTAGAAATTCATTTTTATAACACAAATTCTATTTTAAAATATTTTAAAAGATTTATAAAATATTTTTTAGCATTTAAAAATATTTATTTTAAATCAATTTCAAATTCGGGTTTTGAACTGAAAAACCGCGATTTTTCTGAAAATTTGTTTTACTCATATTTAACAATTTACAAAATAAATCTTGATTTTCTTTCTTCATTTACAAACTATGGTTACAATAGTGTGGAAAACTCTTATCTCAAAGAATTTCGAGCTATATTCAATTTTGTATATTAATTTGAATACTTTAACGCGAAATCGCGAACTACCGTAACGTGACGCTTCTAGTTTTGACTTGTTTCTTAATTTTTTTTCAAACTTCATAAAAACACTTTTATACGTTTATAATACATTTGTAAACCATTTTAAATTCATTTGAAACAATATAATCGTATTTCAAACTCATATTCCATTTCATATTATATTATTATAATATTCCTTTTAACTCTTTTTAAATGTTTAAGATCAATTAGAGGCTAAATAGCTCCATACATATCTTTATATGGATTTAATTTTCATTTAATTAACTATGATTAGTTACTAACATTGCACTTATCATTTATCAAACCAAGTAATCATCCATATTAACGTTCATATATTCAAACAAGTAATCACACATTTAATCATCCAATATATATATATATATATATATATATATATTATATTTTCATATAATAAAACTTGGAATTATTTAAAGATTAAATATGTGAGTACTCACATTTAACCGAATCGTTTCACTTCCTACCAATATTCTTATCCAACAATATTTCACTAACTCATTTTCTACTCCATTCCTCTCTGCTTTATGTTCTCGGCCTCTTCTTCCAAACTTTAAAAAAATTGTTCAGAGCTTCTACAGTACTTCAAACTTCCTCCTATCTTCCTAAAAAATGGGTGGCACTTCCTTCTCTTTTTTTGCACCGGAGCTTTCTAACTTGCTCCATCTTTCTACATGTGTTCTGCATCACCATGATCCCCTCCTTGCCTCATCATTTCTTTACTTCTTAGATGCTAAAACATGTTCTAATGATGATATAACAACTTTGGCAAAGTTTGGTGGAGTTTGGAGTTGGTTTGATATGATTTTAAGAAAACTTAGTAAGGAAAGAGAAGAGAGGAAGCCATTAAAGAGTACTTCAAGGAGGAAGAAGAAGAGAAATATTTATGTAAAAAAATAAGAAGAAAGGATGGATATTTTTAGTAAAAAAATAAAGTGGTAAGTTACTAAATCATCCCTTTACAAATTACAAAAATATCCTTATTTAAATTTAAAGTAACCTTACTTTTTCAACATTTACCATCACCTTTCACATCTTACTTTATGTCTTAGTCACTTAAGGCTTAAGTAAATGTTTTTCGATCGAAAAGTGGATTAAAGAGAGAGAAAAAATTACTTTTTGACTTTTTCCCTTACATACTTTTCTTAATTACGTTCTAGAAGTTTCTTAATTATAATTAGTAAAAGTAAACTTCTTTAGTTATTAAAATATTTAATTTATATGTTAAAACATGCTAGCAAAGGTGCAACGATGTTGCGACAACTTATATTGAACAAAATATTGATTTTTGACAAAATAAGTTTCTTATCATCTTTAAATAATTAAACAAGTTTATTTTAGTTAAAAAACCATATTTAATAACATAAAAATTCAATTATAAAAATACGACGTCGATCTGCAAAAATGCAATGAAATTTTCCAATCATTATAAAACAAGTATATATGTTTATAAAACCATTATAAATACAATTTATATTATTATCATATCATTATATAACCATTAAAAAGGGTTATTTACCATTTACAACAATTAATTGAATGTATATCCAATTTTATCGAAAATCGGCTTTTGTCAATTTTATGACAAAACTTCAAATCTCTATTTAATTCTAAACATAAGTTCACCATTCTTATCTATCATGTAAAACATGGCTATTTAAGTTTGAAAATTCTATATTTGAATATTTAAAGTTAATTGAATATTCTGTTTAAAGGTGATAAAATTACGGGTCGTTACATTTGGCGTATAATAGATATAATTATAGTAAAAATTATAAATGCGTTCACTCATCACATACTAATTCTTATGATTGATTAACCTGGCCATGATATCAAATGTGACAACCTGTGCCCCAGTGGACCCAAATTTTCTCTAAATCGAACACTCAAGCCCACCAAAGTATGGACCATTATTTTAGTATCCTGCAAATAAATAAATAAATAATTGCATATCAAAGCAATATCGATATAACTCACAGTGGAATAATATAATAAATCATATAGTACTGACGAATATTGACACTTCTAATAATTATTGTCCTTGTCAGTGTCGAGCATGCACAAGGAAACATATCCTTCTGATATTCCCATCTTGCATCAGTACATGTCTATCCAAACCTATCATGTGGGTTGTAATGAGGATGAGGTTAAAACAACGTTCTCGCACATGGAAAATTATACACTTTATACATGGCACTAATTTATGTCGATTGCCTTCTATCACATGTTATGTCTTTTTATTTTACTTAGTCATCTGAATTCCATGTACGCATATGATACGTCCCATCTACCCGAAGTAAACCATAATTACATATGTATGTATGTATATACATGTACGTACGTATGTATGTATATGTGTGTGTGTGTGTGTATATAAGCACCTTGTCAGGATCCATCATCAATATAATATCACATCCTCATCGTCATCCATACCAAGGAACTCCAGTAGTGTCTAATAATGGCATCACAATAGTTTAGCCATATTCTATCTCGCCTTGGCGAGTTACTTATTTATCTTCTTCTTGTTATGGACTCGGCTCCATGGAATGTAGAGGACTCAGCTCCTCGGACAACCCCACTCGTTTGAAAGACCTCAGTTAAAGGGTTATCTAGAGCCTTCGAACAAACAAACTAATTAATAACTGTGGTAGTGCATGACCTAAACGCGACCTGCACTAGTAGGAGGTGTAACCGTTTAGGCATAACCCTCGTCTTTCCCTTGACTACTCAAGAATGATGACGTTCTCGACTGATGTACGGCTCATGCTTCCTAATAAGGTACTAAACACACTGACATAGCACTGAGCCTTGCTAACCATCCTATTTAGATTTCGTAATGTAATCAAGGCAATACCCCTACTAAAATGTTAAAGCAGATCCTACTGAGGTATTCCTTCATCTATACATGAGTTTATATGATTCCACGAGTTCTATAGTCGGACGTGTCCCGCACCCGTATATTTTACTGGTAGCCAATTGTGGTAGGCAGACTTCTACTGTGCAACACTACTAACCTTGCATCCCAACCATTTTAATGACTATGTCATTCTTATCTATCTAAGTTATTACCGAACTTTAATAATTCACACCCGTCATAAATGAAAGATTGAGGCTTCGTACATATATTCATACTTATCTAGTTATTGCGTCTCTACTATTCAATGATTCATATTATTTCATTACTTTTTCATGCATTTACTTCTTATCCTTTTAATATCAATTTATGTTGTTTATCGCTTTCATTAAAAAAAGTCTAAATATCTCTTCCTATTTACTTTCCTTTCTCATTATTGAATTTTTAGTTCTATTTCTCTTTAACTTTTACCACCCTCCCTTGTTTAGCAAACTTTCCATACCCATATATTATATATGCTTCTTGCCTTCATTCATTTTATTACTAGCCTACCTTTTTATTGTTTACTATTTGGTTTCCATCTTGTCTGTATTGCATGTATGTATGCATTTTTCTATGTATGTATATGTATTAATTTTACAATTTAACCATTATTATTCTCACAACTATAATTCTGTAATTCATATTTAAGGATTTCTGCACTATAATGCATTGGAGTTATATCCCCCTTAAAAGGCGAGGTTCATATTATAAATCTCTATATCTAATCCAAAAAGGGAATTTATGTTACATATGGAATTACAAAGAATTATATTTTGTAATTATTTAAATAAACAGAACAAAATATTTAAAATATCCTTATTTTATACATCTTTCCCTTTAAGATGTATTCCTTGTATTTTAAAACGTTGCACTTTTATTTATGAATCTGAACTTGATAATCTATAGAAATTTACATTACAACACCTCACATTCAAATGAATTTAAATAGTATCTTAATCCCCTTAATTTGTTGTGATTACTCTAATTTACATTTTACTTGCATAGGACATTTAAGTCTATAAATCTAGAACTACAACAAAATTTATAAATTTCTGGGACTACCACTACCTAATACTTCCTAAATTCTCATATATGCAATATTAAAGTTAACTTATCAATCACAATATATGTTGGCAGGATTTATAAATTCGTTACACGTATACAATTTTAGCCCACAACTCCAAGTTTACATTTATGCATACATGAATAGATTTACAACAATACAAATCCAATATTATATAAAAATATATAATTTCCTACTTACCTTTTTAGCTTTTCAAATCTCCAAATCTAATCCTTATTATTCCAGTTAATTCCCCTTATTCTCCATATTTGAATACATATATCGCAACCCTACATATATTCAGAAATCTAGATTAGAGAAGTAATTTGATTTAATTCAAATTTTAGATCCGGATATATAATATACCTTAGCTTTGATGATTTGATTCGACCATATTCTTCTTTTCAATTATCCTTTGTTATTCTCTACTTATATATTAACGGAGAAGAGAAAATGCCAAAGATCCGTTGTTGCTTTAGAAAATAATCGAGGGGTTTGATCCGTATATATAGGGGTTCAAATCAATGCCAGCAATTAGATTTTTTATTTTAAATCCAGGCTATTCAGCTACTTTAAGATCTCAGATTTGATAAATCAACTGGTCGACCATTGCCCCTATCGGTCGACCGCTAATGATCAACCGGTCGATATAAGGGTCGACCAGTTGCTTTTTATTTGTTAATCAATTATGTCATTTAATTTGGTTCATTTGTTTCCTTCTGCACCAAACTGAGATAATTTATTTTTGCATTAAACTTTCTTAAACCCTAGCAATAGTTAACATTAATTAACCTTAATTTATCTCCATCAATTATATTTTATTTTCTTAATTACATATATAATTATTTTTAATTCAAAAACCTCAAGCGTTAATAACTTTTTCGTTTGAACCCCAACCAAAAGACTTTATATATAAAAACTGATCAAAAAATCACCATGAACCCAACAGTGCATGTTTCATACCCACATTTTGACATTTGTGAAATAATCTATTTTTGACGTTATCACTTTTTAATTAATTTCTTTTTTAATAAATTATCGTAAAATTTACAGGATGTTACAATTTGTATTAGGTAACTAGACGTTTGAGTCGTATTTCTAGAAGTTTGAGTTACTTCAGTAAGCCCAAGTTGAATTTAGACCTAGTAAAGGCAGAGTGGGATGAACCAGGGAAACTTATTCCCACTCCTTTGACTTTAGAGGCGCCTATGGAAGCAAAAGGATGTCATGCAATAAGATGAAAAAGTATTACATGGGGTGATGTCTAGTTTCACACTTTACGAATTTGTAAGGCATGGCATTTGATCTTGTATGCGATTCTACCACGAAGGTGTGCTTTAGAGCACATGGAATTGATGGGTGGTTACTCGATGTTATTGGACAATTAGGACTAGACATTATGGTATTCCGAGGCGATGCATAGAAATAGGATATTTGACAAACTTGATGTTTTTTAGGAAATTAATCCTAGATATTGTTTGTATGCCTAATGATATGCATAGGATAACAAATGTGAGTAGTAGGTTGCTCAATGCTTTTGGGGGCAAGTAGGCCTAGGCATCGTAGATTAAGCTCAGTGGAATTAGTGGATTGTCGGATTACGCACTTGATACTCGTAATTAAGGTTGTCTAATTAGTGTAAAAGTTTTATGGTTAATCATTAATAATGTTTATCATATCTTAAGTATACTTAAGGCAACTGTTACATTTAGTATCAGATTGTAACACCTTGGTTGGGGATTCTTACAAACATAACACACACACATGCGTGCGTGCGCTCACACACACATATAATATAGTCCACAAAAACAAATAAGCAGTCTAGTTATGTATACTGAAAATGAAGTTAATTACTTATGAACACCATACGCTAGTAATCAAATAATTTTCCAGACTTTGTTTGACTCACTCATCTTCTTCCCTTTTATTTCCTATTATAGGAGGACAGGTCGGTAGGTGATTTGGTGTGGGCCCAGTGCATGGAGGAGAAGACCGGACGATCAGTTATATTTTTTACAGTTACTCCCCATGTACTTTATATTGTACTACTTTTGTCACTTAGACATTATATTATACAATCATACTCTTTGTATTTGGTGTTTGAATGCATTGTTGTGTGGATTACGTTTTGTTAAGATTGTTATATGTTTTTAACTATTTTCAATATTTATATTTTATTTCCTTTCGTTGTTAGATTTGAAAATATAGAATGTGTAACATTTGTAATTGTCTCTGCATCACGTAAAATTTTAAAACCCAACGACTCATACTTTTTGGCACAACATGAGTTCAAATGCCATTTTAGATCTTGAATCGGTGTGTCCTGAGGTGTGGATTGTTACATTTGACATCATATATTATGTTCAAAATTCCTTAGGGATTAGGTGTGTATTGAGAGAATGTGCTTTTACATTTTCAAAATTTTCAAAAATTATTATATGTACTAGGTTTGACCCAAAAACACCACTAAATTTCAGTGATTTTTAATACTATCTAATGAAAGTTGCTAGTAATTCCTAATCATAAATAGTGAGAATGATCAATCAAGTTGGAAATGGTAAAGGCGAAGCAGTTGAGATTCGGGATGTAAACATTTCGATGTGGTTCCGTCGGTATCTACAAGCTAAGGCCAAGCCATATTTAACCCTAATAGAGGACTACAGTACAAGCATAGAGGGCAGTGCCCGTCAACCCATCGGTTGTGTATTTCATCAAGCTATGTAAGGACTTTTCGAGCTTAAGAGGGAAGTCTTCTGTAGGGACTGAATCTTTTGTAAACTCAAAGGCATGGCTGCGTACTTGTGAGAGGATTTTTGGGTTTTAGATCCAGGTGATACCGTTACGAGGTAGCTTGCATCTTGGAACTTATAAGGCAAGGCTCTAAATTGGTGGGATATGGTAGTGGCAAAGACCAATGAGGAAGAGGTAACTTGGGAAGATTTTAGAACGCATTTTAGGACAGGGTTTCTTTCTGTAGTAGGGCAAGGAGTTCAGTTGGAGAAATTTATACCTTTGCAGTAAGGTAAGATGCCCATGAAAGAATATGTGAATTAATTCAATAAGATGGCTAGATTTGGATTTGACTCCCCACATAAATGGCTTTGAAGTTTGCAAAAGGCTGAAGCAACCTTTTCAAGACCTGGCCCTTAGCCACATTCCCATGGAAGTTACTTATAAGGGTTTGGTGGAGATGGTAGTTCTAAATAACGTTTCCAATGATGAAGCGAAGAATGAGCCCAAGAAGGCAGGAGGAAAGCCATTCCAGCAGAATCAGCGCAAGGGTTGAATGAAAGCTTGGCGCAATATAAAAAAGTAAGGAATCAGGTGTAGAAGATGTAATAACAAAGGGCAAATGGTAAAGGATTGCAAGGTGAATTTCTCGAAGATCAAATGTTACTACTGCAATTAATTTGCGCACATGAGGAAAGAGTTTTTGACTATGACTGCTACTTATGTGGTTTCAACTTATGCATTGAATTTTGCTCCTAGCTCTAGTGCAGCTCTAGTTGTGGATAAGAGAAAGATGGTCATCATAAAAGGTGTATTAACACTTTTTGATTTACCTATTCTCACTTTATTTGGCACTAAGCCATCGCACTCTTTTATTTTGTGTAGACTAGTAGATGAATTACACTTAGGCTCGCTTATCCATGATCTGTAAGGGTTTAAAGTTGTATGTATTAGGGGTCGAGTTTGATTGCAATGCATTTATTTTGGGATTTTCTGGGTTTGGTTTAATTTTGAAAATGGATTGGATGACTATGTATGGAATACTAACCGTGATAAGAAGGTCGTTTGTTTGGGACTTGTAGTGGTCCCAGCCATGAGTTATACTGTGACCACAGGAGTTCAGTTATGTTGGTTTACCTATGTACTTTAGGCATGTCACATGATGAGTTAGCTTCAGTACCAGAAGTTCATGGCTACCCAAATGTCTTTTTCCAAATTTTCGCTCTTCCACCCCATAGGAAAGTTGAATTTCGAATTTATCTTGAAGAGAATGTTAGACCCATTGCCTTCCTCATAGGAACATGGCTCCTAAAGAAAGATATAGGCTAAATAAGCAAGTAAATGAATTATTGGAGAAGCACTTAATTAGTTCAAGTGTCTCAAAGTAGGAAGCACTAGTTGTCTTTGCTACTAAAGCAGATGGCTCCTTAAGGCTTTGTATCGATTATTGAGAGCTGAATAAACTAAAAAAGAAGAACCGTTATCCAATGCCTTGTATATGTGATCTCTTTGATCAATTAGTTGGAGCAAAAGTATTCACTCAATTTGACTTGGCTACTGGATTCCATCAGTTGCCTATGACCAAGGATAGGGTTCAAAAAATCACTTTCCAAACCCCAGACGAACTTTATGACTGATTAGTCATCCCATTTGGACTGACCAATGACCCAATATATTTTGTCGATCTCACGAGTCAAGTCTTTAGAGGTTTGATGAATAAGGTTATGGTGGTATCCATAGATGATATACTTGTCTAATCGAAAAGCAATATCAATTCATATTTAGAAGAAGTGCTCAACACTCTTCGTAGGCATAAACTAAATGCGAAATTTTCCAAGTGTCATTTTTGACCCAAGGAGGTTCACTTTCTAGGATATATTGTCTTTGAGCATGGACTAGCGGTCAATCTTACTAAAATTATTGTAGTATAGATTAGAAAATATCAAAGAATGCTATGGAGGTGAGAAGTTTTTTTGGCTTGGCTTCTTACTATGATGGATGGTTAAGATTGCATAGTAAAACAAGCGAGAAGTACTCCTGGTCGTCGATCTAGTCACATGGGCTAATTTGAGACATGTGTAATGGCGAAAAAGAATGTGTGACAAGAAGTATGCCAGTTGTCACTTCGTATTAGGATAGTGCTTTGCATTAATATGGCAACATGCTACAAGAGTAGGCATGCTTTTGGAAGACTTGCCACAATACCTAGTATAGCTCGCTATATTATTTGTCGTTTACTTTTGCATGTCCAGGTGGCAAGACGGACAAGAAGCTTCTTGTAGGTACGGTCGGTTGGTTGCTTATTGCCGAAGATTGCCCAGTGAAGCTGAATATTACTAAGGACCTGGTCTTAAGAGGTGTGCCAAGCCATCCATGGGATGGCGAGATGGGCTGTCTAGGACCGGGTGAAGGTAGTTGAGATAAAGTTGGGCCAAAAATAGGCCGTGGTTGAGTCGGGTCTAGTCAACTGAGTTGGCGATGTCAACTTATGCCAAGCTAGGCCTGGCAAAGGAAAATTGGGTTGGTGTAACAAGCAGACTTTTCATGGTTATAAAATCACCAAATGAAAAGCCGAATCATTTACAAAATTTTAATAGTACACAAAGAGCTAAACTAACTAACTATATCTTTCAGAATGTCACGGTGCAATAGATAAAAATGAAATATAGATAAAATAAACAAATCTCATCTATACACAACATAAGATACACATAGTCTTTTATGAATACACATAATGCTATGATATATAAGTAAACAATGGACAACATATGTAACCATCTCTATAATCGCCATTTTTGAACACCACGCCATCATAATTACTTCATTTTCCTATAGTGTATGAGGAGGGGTTAGACACACATGTCTATAAGTAAAATTACTATCGAGTGTATACTGATATACGACCTCATAGACATCATATAAATACCAACACTTACTTATCTCAACCTATTTTACCTAACCAATTGATTTAGTCCATCATAATAAATATAATACGGTGACAACTATTTTATATTTATTAACATTTAATGTATACTAGGGTTAGTTATATTTATAATAGTTCATCTACACATAATAAAACAAATATAACAAAGCTAATTAAACAAATACCAACCCAATGACAAATGAGAGAGCTAGTTAAATAGAAACTAACCCAACGATACACATAAGAGTTAGTTTAACAAAGACTAACCCCATGACATAGGTAAACGTAATCTACTCTCATGAACTTAAATAAGAGTAAGAGTTAGATAAATATAGTCTAACTCGTGTATACATAAAGGAAAGGTAAACACTACCCGACTCCTTTATACACAACTTAACCACTCATCAAAATGCACAATCAACAAAGTATGTACATATATGTTAAACTTTTCCAAACATCACTAGAAATTCAACACGTTATTTAATAATTATTTTGTATAGGCCTAGATAGAGTAAAATCGCTCTGAACTTGGTCCAGGTTTAAGATGGCCAGTAAAAAGATGCACCGGTGCACCAGTCCACTACTGGCTGTGCCGATTCTAGATTTTACAATTCTAGATTTTCGACCATTTCATTCTCAATTCGATCTCCACTTCATTGTTTATTGCTTTAACATTCATATTTCACTTGAACATCATATTCCAATGTTATAGCCTTTCATATATCATATATCATCAATAACTTTGTACCAATTCTTTAATTACAATAACCTAATCATTATATATTCAATTTCAACTAAATAAAAAATATAGATGAAATCTAAGCCCAATTCGATTATTAGTAGTATCGTTGATCATTTCAATGGCAAATTCCTAATCTAAATTGACCGAGTTAACTATTTAATTAACCTAAATAGTAATCATACAGCATATACTACTTTCATGCAACAACATATCATCAATAATGATTCTTACTCACCGAATTGCATTGCAAAGCCCTAGAATCAATCTAATTTGCCTCTCTTCTAAAACTCCTTGATTGCACAAACTACGAATATCTTCTAGTAGTCCTCCTCGCACTCATCGTTTTGATATATAATTGCCCAAGGTTTCATTTAGAATCGAGAGAGAATGGGTGAATTAGAGGGATTGAGGAAGAATGAGAATTTAGAACAAAAACGTACATGAAAGGAGAAACTGAAATTTTGAATTCACATGGCCTATTTATAATTTTTGAAATGTCCCTTCAGGGGCTTAGATCCGCTTAACTCAATTCATAGTCTACAGTTTAAAACTCATGTAACTCCACCATACTGACTCTGATCCGGACAAACGAATATACTATTCTGACCAGACAAATGAGCTCTACATAGTGATACAACTCTCATAGTCGAATTTCAAAGTTTGTAAAATTATTATTTTGCACATACTATTAAAACACTACAAGAAAAACTACTTTTAGTGGCATATATTAGTAGCGTTTGTGAGCAAAGTGCAACTAATGGTATTTGGCTCTTTTTATTTTCACTGTTTTATTTGATTAAAACGCTACTAGTACCTCTCTTACTTGTATTCGGTGGGAAAAAATTCCAATTTTTTCGATCTATTTTCGTTTCCCTCCATATCACATTTCTCCATTTCCTTCTCCACCTGCAAAACCCAAAATCAATTTTCATTTCCCTCCCTATCGTGTTTCCCCACTTACTTCTCCTCCCGCAAAACCCTAAATCCATTTTCGTTTCCTTCCATATCGCGTATCTCCATTTACTTCAGAATAAAATACACGACTTTTAATTTCTCAATCCCATCTTTCTTTCATCTACGCAAATAAAATAGACGATTATAGAAAAGGAAAAAAAGTAGTAGAAGAAGAAATGACTGGAAATCGCGACTAGACTTATAGGTCGTTGCTCAGGCGATTGAAGAGTTTTGGGTAGATTGTGGATGAGGTTGGTTGCGACTGGTTTGGTAGGAATAGGAAACCGATTTGAGTAGTTCGATTTGGGGATTTGGTCATAGTTGGTAACGTATGTCGAAGCAGTTTGTGTCGATTGTGGGGAGGGGGGGAGACGTGATGTTAGGTGATGGCTCAAGGTTGCTGGTGAAGGATATTCATAGTTTGTAGGCTGTTTGTGGGTAGTGGAGATGTATGTCTGACTGGTGGAAAACTAGCAGTGCAGACTATGGTATAGGTTGATGGTATGTGGTTTTGGTAGTGAACTTGCAGTAGTGGGGAGGAGACTGTAGTATGAAAATGACTGCGGTCAGAGTGGTTTTGTGTTGTGGCTGCTTGTTGTATGGGGATTGTCAGATGTCAGTTTGTGATAGCTGGTGAGATGCAGTAGTATGGTGATTGGAGATGGTGATTTGGGTTCCGTGAGGTTGCTGAGGTGATATGCAGTTTGATTTCGGGTTGTAGGAGGTGGCGTTGATGATCGAAGGCTGGATGTCGAAGGCGGTTGGAGGTCGAGTGTCTACAGAAAGTAGCAGTTTTTTTTATCCTTTTTAAAGAGATGGTCTCTGGTTGGTTGTGGACTGCAGTGTTTCAAGGAAGGGGGAAGAGGATGTTTGGAGTAGTTACTGGTTGGTCTGTGGAAGTGATAGGGTAGTGTTATGGTATGTGAAGTGGTTATGTGATCAAGTTGTGATATGTTGACAGTTTTGTGAGCAGCAAGGAACTTGATGTTGTTAAGCGGCAATTAGCAGTTTGAAAGAGTGGCAGATTGGAAGTTGGACGGAGTATGGTAGTAGGCTAGCAGCAGTAATAGTGAATGGATGATATAAGAGGAGGTTAGGGATTTGGAGTCGCGGTGGTTGGTGGAATGCAGTGAAGTCACGGTCGAGGCTGTGGGGGTCGCGACGACTTGGTTGTGGTAGTGATCGAAATACAAGAGGAGGTTATTCGAAGATGTGATGATGGTTCCGTGAGTTCGGACTGGAGTAGCGGTTGTGGAAGCGAGCAATTGATTTTGCGTGTTGGTGACGGATTGGAGGCGTGTATTTTTAGGTGATTGGAGTGGTTGGTGAACTAGAGATTTGGTTGTGAGGTGGTCGATGGGGTTGCGGTGACGGTTCGAGGCGTTTGACTTGTTTGATTGGGTTTCGATGAAGGAGTTTGTTTTTATTCGAAAGTTTGTTATGGTCTGGTGGTTGGGCTGGAACATCAGCTTCGGTGGTAGCGATTGGGTGAGGCAGTGTGACTGTAGTATGTAATGGAGTTTGAGTTGATGGCAGTTGGATGTCAAGAGGGGGGAAATTGAACTGTTAGGTGAGGAGGTATTTGATGTTCAGTGAATTATGTAGTTTAGCTATAAGTTAGTAAGGCAAGTGATGGTGCACATGGGGAGGTTTGTTATGTTAATAGGCTATCAAATAAATGGACTTAGATAAGATACTTGCATGTTCAACATTCCTTAAATTCTCTAATGCATTACCTTAGATTCATCATTTCCATGCATCAGTGAAAATTGATGCAGCATGGTAACCATATATCTGAAGGTTTCCTTATTGACATTCCTATTGGAATATTACTGTTTTTTTTTGCTTATCCACTCTTTTCTTTTTGAATCTCAGCCTTGTGCTCCATGGAACTGCTTTCTATGCACTTGTAGATTTACGTATGATATGCAATAACATATCATGCTTTTTGTTTTTGTTGTTTGATGTAATTGCATAAACTGCGATTTTTCCTGTTCAGATAGTTGTAGAATCATATGTGCATTTTTTTTCTTTTCAATTTTATTTTATTTTATAACTGCATTTAACTCATATAACATTCTTTTGGTATTACATGGTGCACTTGTTGCAAATTACCCTTGGGATGGTTCTGGAGACTCAAGGTACCACTTTTCTATGTCTAAGTTATTTCTAGTTGTAATCCACTATAATTTAGCCTCAAATTAGTATCTATGCTATTTAGCACATCATTTCTGTGGATCAAACTCAACCTTTTTTATACTTATACAGTGTAGTTTTTGCTTGTTAAGTTTTCACTCCATGATCTCTACCCAGTTAGATTGAAAAGGAACGATTAAATCAATGTGAGAATGAACAAATTATCAATCACATTTTTTAAATTCCATTTACCAAAATCGCTTCATAAAATTTCTCTAGAATCACAATGCTTTATTCTCTCGATCAGTATGAGTGTTTGAGTGGCTGTTATAAGATGTTGTAGTGTTGAATAAGTAGCAGCAGTAAGGTGATGTGGTTGTATGGTTACTGTTGGAAGATGGTAGTGTGCAACGATATGAGGAGGAGCAATGTGGATGACAATAACTTTTGTCTCACAGTTTAGTACCATATATAAGCATCCTTGTAAGATAGTACTAGTTAACTATAGCTGTAGTATGTCTAATATTTGGATAAAGTGCACCTAGATATGTAAACCAAAATCTTCGCTGAGGTTGACAGCTAATCCTTGTGTTGTTGGTTCATAGATATATTTAAACAGTAGTGTACAAGGGTGTGGAAATCTACACTTATTTAGCTTATGGACATTCTTATATTATTCTAAATCACTTTGTAGGTATTAGTGACAATACTTAGGCTTGGTCTGAATGAAAGTGTTTAAATGGTACAGGAGGAAAAATCCAACCAGTTTGTGGCATTAGCATTTATGCTGGTAGCTCATTGAGGTGGTGGAAAGATGTAAAGGCATAACCGACAAGGAAGGTTTGATGAAATTGATGACAAGGTGTATGAATTCAAGCTTACTTATACTATTAGTGAATTGATGTAATGTTTTGAATGTGTTCTATCACCATTGTTAGAGAAGTTTTACATAATTTGATCCTGTATATTGACATTGTACTTACCGATGCAGATCTTTATTCGCACAATCTATGGATATGTGAATATTAATGGATCAACATCAATCATGTAAGCATCATCCAATCCAAGTTTTTATAAATTTTCTTCTTCCATAATAGTTCAAAATACAACAAAGTTATGTTGTTTGGATCTTTAAAGATATTAATGGAACAGTTAAAATCTAAGATATTTTAGGGAAAAAAATTACATTAGATGTTTACATTCAGATCATTTTATCTCATAATTTTGTTAACCTGAATGTTTTTAATTTGTTTAATGGTCGAACTAACACAATAGACAATCTTATAAAACATTGTGCGTGTATAAAAAAATTTTGGGTTTTATTTTTTGTAATTTGGTACAGAACATCACTTTCTGGTTTCATTTTAGATAAGCATTCATTTTCCTCCCACTTATTGATAAGATTGCTAAAGTAAATATTACCCTTCATTGCCTTAAATTTGTACAAAGTCTAATCATTGCCTTAAATTTGTTTGGGTTTGAAGTGGCTGCCGATGTTGGGTACATGGTAGCGATGTGGGTGGTTGAGACTGAAGGTGACGTCGCCGATCTTTTTAACTATATGATCCAAACATTTACTTCTTACTTGATCATCAGTTCGTTGGCCAGATTTCTTGCAAGTGGGTACAGCAGTTTGTATTTATTCAATAGCTGTCTCTTTTTCCCCTTATTTTTCATTCATGGGAGAAAATTGATACTGTATTGCATTTGCTATATTGACTACTTCGCTCAACATGGACTGGGCATATTTTTAACTTATAATTGAATAACTAAAGCATTATATTTTAATTACTTCCATAACAGGCTCAAATATTTCAATGTGTCATAAAGTCCTAAATACATTAAAATTGTCTCAGTTGATAACAGTGATGGTAAGCATGTACATTTGTGGGCAACACAAAATTTTAGTTATAAGTATAACATGATCTGCATTAGATATGTAGTTACAGGGATCAATGGGTATGATTTTGTGCATATACAATGAGAACATAATTCTCACCCACTATTAGCGAGTGCTAAAACTACTAGGGCCCTTTTTTTTATCCCCCAATGTAAGCTGTATGTTATGCTCGCAAAATTTTAGAGAGTGCACAAGTACATCATGTAAGCAACACTTGTTAAAATAATCATTTCTCCCAGTTTGAGTGTTAATAAGTTTTCGAATATGGAAATATAAGTTAGATCTGCCTATGACTCTATGTAACGATGATCATGTAATATTTGATAGATTAGAGTTGCTATGGGTGCTTATAATTCTATTATATCCATTGGAATGGTGATTTATAGATCTTTATCCATACTTCTAAAAGTAATATACAAGTGAAATATAGTCAATTAAAGGACCTTAAATTTATGACATCATGTATTTATAAGATCAAAAATTACAAAAAATCCACACTTTGACATTTTGATTTCGTTTACCTGGTGATGCAGGAGCCAAAACTACGATACAAGTAGCATTGCAAGTTCGACATCTGCATCCTTTCTTCCAAATACCTTTGCCTGCCCACCCTTGGTGAAGACTTTCACATTAGTTAAGCTTGACAAGGCCACATACGATTTGAATGCTAGTAAAAAAATGGGTGAATGTGGTTTTGTTTTTGTTTTTCATGGTATGTTGGAAGATGGAAGTGATGTTGCTGTGAAATTGCTTAAAAGTGTAGATCAAGATAGGGATAGAGAGCCTGAGTTTATATCAGAAGTAGAAATCCTAAGCAGATTGCATCATTAGAATCTTGTAAAGTTGATTGGTGTTTGCATTGAAAAAGATAGGCATTGCTTGGCTTATGAACTTGTTCGGAATGGAAGTGTTGAATCTCGTCTTTATGGTATGCACTTATATTTCTTGTCGTAATTTTGATTCTTTCTTTGATTTACTTTGATCTCCCTCAGATTATCTAACACACGCTCTGTTAAGTCTGTTATGTTCGCTACAAGAAAATCTTTTATTGGTAGCATATTTTACCAGCGTTTGGATATTAAATGCAACAATTTGCCATTTTTTACAGTAAAAGTAAAGAATGAAATGCTGGCTAACGATCCCACTAAGAATTCATAAAAAATTTGTTGAAATTTTTTCTAGGTCGTTCATATCCTCTCTTTTTTCATCTTTTCATATCCTCTCTTTTTTCATCTTTTCATATCCTCTGCTTTCTTATCTCATCACCTAATAATTTTTGTTAAACTCCGCCCAAAAAAGAAAAGCCTAACCAAATTCTTCTTTGATCTTCTCCCCTCTCATACAATCCTTGTCTTGATTGACCAGCCCGATCTGGCTATGCACCAGCCCCTGGATGGAGGTAACCAGATGGGTGGCCAGGCCGACGGCCTGGCTCCTATCGACAGCAGTGTGCAGCAGAGGCTGCTACCACCACAACGGTGGCTGGGCCGCTAATGGCGTAGCCCATCACCTCTTCTACCCTCCAGTTTCCTATTCGCTTTCATCTCCTTCTCTTATCCTTTTTTTAACATGTATTAAATTCTTATTTACTAACTTTCTGTTAATTCCAAAACCGTAACATTACAATGTAAAGAGAAATAATGTGATAGAGAAAGAGCTTTGAATTTTCTATTTTATGTCCTAGTTTCTTGAGCCAGTTCAATAAAAGTGAGGAACTATCTAAAAGAATAATATTACTCTTTGTTTTATTTATTACTATTTTCATAATGCAAGAATGAAATTACAAATGGATTTAAAAAAATGGATGTTGTTGCTAATACATACAAGTGCATGTAGTTACATTTCCTTAGTACTATATTAATGCTACCAGGATAACACTGTTCTAATCTATTTCAAGTTTATGAATTCTCTTCTGCGTGCTTTCATTAACTTTGCCATGTACTTGAAATGTTATACGCAGCTTAGTATACATAATAACCTAGTTCTAATATGATACTCATGTATTGAAATAAAGTAACTTCTTGCCTATTTACTGCTAGGCGTCTATGAAAAAAATTTGCGAATGCCTTTGCAAAAGCTGTTGAAAGTTTGAAAGTTGGCAATGGTCTTACTGAGGGCACAGTTCAGGTAAATATTATACAACCTTCTTCAATGATGGAACTTGTTTATGAATTCTATTTTCTTAATTATGGTTGTATGATGTTGGAGGAGCAGTAGTTGTAACAAGGGATGTTGATGGTGGAGGATGTGTGCAGGTGATGGCAGAAAGTTGAAGTTGTACTGGGGTGATGTAGGTAATATGCAGCGATCAGGGATGGTTGATATGCATGAGGCAGTGGAAAGGGGTAGGGAATGTTTGTGCAGGCAATTTGACGGTTTGAGGTAGAGATGATTATGATAGTTTGATGAAATTGCAAAGTCAGTTGAAGTCAGGCTTAAAGGCAGTGATGAAGTGAGTAGCAGTAGGGATATAGCAGTTTGTATGTTTGAGGAGCTAGCTTGTATGTGAATGTTGATGGGGTTTTGTTGTGTTATGATGATGGTTGGAGATTGAAGATGGATCAGGTGTGTAGGAACTGTTGGCAGGCAGTAAGCTATGCTAAGAAATGCAGAGTTGATGTTTAAGTTCTATTGCTAGGTTGTGAGCAGTAAGGTAAGTGAATTTTGATGGTTGGAGTGTTGTGTTGTGAATGTGATATGGTAAATGGCAGTGATGAAGCAGTAGAAATGTTGATGGTAGAGTTTTTGATGGTGGTTGTTGTTCAGGCAGTTTAGGCAGAGGGAGGACGGTCAGTATGTCGTGGGGGTTATTGGAGTGTGAGAAGTAAGACAGAGGTCAGAGGTAGTAAGGTGGATGTGGAGTGATTGTGATGGCAGTATGTTGAAAGAGGTGGAGTTGTATATGGATTGTATGATTTATTCAGGCAAGTTGTTGTTCAGAGATGAAAGAAGTGGTATGTTGAATCTGCACTTAGACAGGGAGGGTGTTTGACAATGATTTTTTTAAGCAGTGTTGTATTCAGGTGTATGTGAAGGCATGGTTGTTTATGAAGGTGATACCAGAAACTGTGTGAAGAGGGAAAATGATGTATTGCACTTATTATGGGATGGTGTGGATGGCTGGAAAACGTGCAGCAATTTTGTTGATATTTTGTTGAGCAGTGGGAAGGCTGTGTAACGGGGAGGTGTATGCGAAGAGGTGGCAGTTTAGATTATGATGATTGGTGGTATGGTAGTGATTGTGTGCAGGGAGGTGTGTGTGAAGTGGCACGGCAGTGATTATGATGAAGCAGTTAGGTTGGATATGTGTGCACAGTTCATGTACTACTACAAGCAGCTAGGTTGGATATGAAGCACTGAGTATGGTCGTGAGCATGATGAAGCAGAATGGAATGAAGTTCAAGTAATACAACAGCAGCAGTCAATATATATTGTTGATTTTTAAACTCATTTGCAGGTAATTAGCTATTTCGAAGCGAAAACTGTCGACAACAAAGAACTATTGGTAATCAAGCAACGAACATGAATTTAATTGTTATATATGTTGTCGTATTTTGTTAGTACAATTTGTGGAAACTTGTCTGTGAATGCTTGTAGTATGTGACTTATTTTGTTAAAAATTACTATCTAATTGATTATGGATATTATATTTGATTGTGAGATTAGCATGTTTTTGCAATTATTTGAATATGATGATAATATGATTGATTGTTTGTATATGCTAATTATGTGATTTAATTGTTTGTTTGAATATATGAAAATTATGCGATTGATCGTTCGTTTTAATATGAATAGTATATAAGCGATTGCTGGAAATGGTATAAACCATCAACCGTAAATAGTAGCATTTAAAATATGCTACCAAACAACCAATAACTTTTGGTAGCGTTTCAGAAATGCTACAGAAACAAATGTAAACTAATATAAAAATTATACAGTTGCATTTTAAAAACGCTACTGAAAATCAAAAAAGCATATAAACAAAAAATACAACCAAAAAATGGAGACTTATGGTAGCGTTTTTTTAACCCTACAGAAAAAACCTATAGCTGCATTTAAAAGTGACTTTTGGTTGCGTTTTTTAAACCCTACAGAAAAAACCTATAGTTGCATTTAAAAGTGACTTTTGGTAGCGTTTACTACAACGCAACAAAAAGTTTTAGACTTTTAGTTGCATGTCGTATAGCAGCGTTCACTAAAACGCTACCATAAGTTATGGTAGCGTTTTTTCAACGCTACCAAAAGTCTTTTCTGGTGTAGTGAAATAACGTATAATTCCATGGAGTATTACAGCCAGCCCAACCATGATATATTGGTTGGACTTGTTGAGAACAAAACTGAAAATTTTAAGATTTGACAATGAAGGGACGAGCTGAGACATTGTGACGAGACATGCTGCTTAGAACTAGTTGCATTCGGGTTGAGGGAGCTGAGCCATTGACAGGCGCTTTGAGCCAGTCTCGACTTAAGAGCCGTCCCATATGTGACTTGCTTGTTAGATCTGCTTAGATGAAACCTAGTTAAATGTGGGTTGATTGAAAGTGGACCAAGCTGAGTGTTGCTGACCTAGACTTAAACCGGACCTTGGAGTGCTGGCTGGCTTAATGGTGTTTGCGAGAAATTTGAGCAACAAATCACTTCTTCTCATCTTGACTAGTTCTTTGCCTTGACCCCAATAAAAACTGTTTTGAGAAGGGTTGGGATTGTATCAATCTGGACCAGATAGAAAGAGAATCGGCCATGAGAATTTTACCCATTGGATCTTGTTTGATACCAGTTCATGTGACATGTCCATGTGTCTCTATGTCTATTTCGATTATCTTACTGAACATGGGTTTCTTGATTCACTGTCCTTTGTTGGCTTGCTCTTTGAATACATTTTTTGTAGTCTATCTTGTGGAATCCATCTTAGGGCCACCGATCGTTATGGTGGACCGCTAGGCAAAGAAGGGATCCAAAAGAAGGAATCTGCACTAACAGGGAAATCAGTCATTTTTTAGTTTTGCTAGCATTATATCACTTTGGACAAAAGCAATTGTCGGATTTATGAATGAAGTTAGTCTTTTATTTTTGAATATTGGCTATAGTATGTGCTTAGGTGATCTTGACCAAGACCTTTGACAACTTGAGCTATGCATGTTATCACTTATTGATTGTCGAAAATCAGGTAATGATTACAACTAGAGTTGTTACTAGACGTTCTTGGTTTAATTCTTATACATACAAATTTATCAAATTTCCAAAAAATAAAAGTTGGCAACAATATGACTTGTTTTTAGATATTCTTCTAGGCTTACAACTTTAATACTTATTTACATCGCTACTATTTATTACTTAAAACGATACGCACACATAATATCGCCCAAACTTTGTCAAATTTTCTACGAAAACTCAAATTTGCTTTAGAGCATCTCCAACAAATATGGGTATACATTTTACAAAATGTGTACTTGAATTTTTTAATCGGCTATTTCCTCCAACAAAATATAACCAGGCGCCTGACATTAAAGAATTATAAAATATATATTTTAGGCGCTAGTTGAACAAGCGCTTAACACTGGACGCTTGTTGAACAAGTGCCCATTATAATCCTGGATCCCCAAACTTTCGACCCCAAAATCTAGAAATTTCTGCACTCCGTTCGAAGGTAGAACGGGTGCACATATTATATTTTGTAATATCCAATCAGCTGTTGAAGATGCTCTTACAATAAAGAAGGTAGAGCAGAAATCCTTTTTGGTTATCATGAATCAACCACGACGGACCGTTCCTTCCAAGGTTGGACGATGAGTAATTATGTCATATAAATTTGTAGCTAAGCAAGAATTTCCAAACTAATATAACTTAAGAGCATCTCCAACCGCTGATTGGATATTATAAAATGTAATATGTGCACCTGTTTTGCCTTCCAATAGAGTGCAGAAATAATCTCAATAGTGTGGAATTTGGAGTCGGAAGTTTGGATATTTAGGAATGTGATGGACGCTTGTTCAACAAGCACTTGTATTCCAGACGTTTATTGGACAAGCGTCCTATTATCAGACGCTTGTTCGATGCCCAGTGTTCAGACGCTTGTTCAACCAGCGCCTGAAATATATATTTTATAATTCTTTAATGTTATGCGTCTGTTCAACAGGTTTCTAAACATCAGGCGTCTGTTAACAAACTTCTTGTTATATTCTGTTAAAAAAAAATAGCTGATTACAAAATTCAAGTACACATTTTGCAAAATGTATACCCATATTTATTGGAGATGCTAAAAAACATCACTCTACGTTTTACAACTTTGGTTTCAAAACCAATAGGAAAATAAAAATGAAAAAAACCAAGGCGATATACATGATCTCAAGTACACATACAAACAGTTTACGTTGCATGCCAATTTGTACATCGCAGTGATCACACCATCCCTCAATGTCCAGCATTAATCACGTCAGGCACATGCACCGGGTAGGCATCAATACAATCCTTCCAGGGGCTATCGACAGCCATCTCCACCTCCCTCCTACACCTCCAAACCGCACTGTTACACTTGAAGCCGCTCCCAAGTCCTATCTGCCAAACCCTATCACCTTTCCTCATCCTCCCTTTCGATTCCACGTAGCTGAGCTCATACCAAGGCGAGGAAGAAGAAGTGTTCCCAAACCTGTACAGCGTCATCTTGGACGGTTCCACCTGCTCCTCCGACAGCTTCAGCCTCATTGACAGTTCATCTATCACTGCTCTCCCACCTGCATGTATGCAGAAGTGCTCGAACGCCTTCCTAAAGTCGGGGATGTAGGGCTTCTTCCTCATGTACCCTACGGCGAACTTGAAAAGCTCCGAGAAGGGAAGGACCAAGGGTGCTATGGTCGCTATATTCTCCTTTAGGGCTCTGCCCGCAATGGAGGTTAGGGTCTTTGAGAGCGATATCCCGGTTTTTAGGTCTTGGTCCTGTTGTTGGTACACGCAGTTGTAGGATTCGTCGGAGGATGCATGGGTTGTGCGCACCACTTGGAGGAGCTCGTATTTTGCCTTGTGGGCATCCCGGCGTTTGTTGGAAAGGAGTATTCCGGCTCCTCCCATGCGGAAAAGGCAGTTCGCTAGGAGCATTGGTCGTGTGTTGCCGGTGTACCTACCCATTATTTAAAAAGAGAGTTAAATATATATGCTTTAAATTATAATACTTAGGTAGAAAATTTGAGGCTTACCAATGCTCAGTGATGATCTCGGTAGTGATGATAAGAGCGGTGGAGTTCTTATAAACACGAAGCACATCTTTTGCTAGAGCAAGAGATATCAACCCTGCACTGCATCCCATACCACCCAAACTGTAACTCTTTATGTTGCTCTTCATCTTGTACTTGTTCACAATCATAGCGGCTAAAGAAGGTGTCGGGGTGAAAAGACTACAGTTCACAACCAATACATCGATATTCTTAGGCTTAACATAAGTCTTATCGAATAGTGAATCGAGTATGGAAAATATGACAAGCTCGGATTCCCCTCTGGATCCAAACATTGTCGGAGTGTAAGGCATCACATGGTGCGATGGAGGGAGGGCGGTGTCATCTCCCAGTCCAGATCTTTGCAAAATCTTCTCTTGAAACTCGACACTAGGAGGTTCAAAACTGGGGATGTTGTGGGTGTAGTGCATGAATTTTTTGAAGGGGAAACGAAGTTTGTCCGATGGTCTATAACATGTGAAGTCTACTAGATACACTTTTCTTGGTCGGGACATATAGTAAAGTGCAAGCAGTACAAACGCGGTGAGTATAAAAGGAAAGTAACCGGTGGATGAGTTGATTCTTGATGTGTAAACTATGAGGGACGTAAGCTTGTTTAGAGGCATTGAGATGTACTTCATAACAGAATCGATTTGAGTTCTTACTACGAAGAATGCAACTATGAGGTTGATGAATATGTATTGGTAGCTGAGAAACTGATGTTTAGCCATTTGTTTTGTGTTATTAAAAAGGTGGCATGAATTGATGATTAAAAAAGAAAAGAAACCATATGTATATATAAGGGTTTCATGAATAGCCTGTTTTCCTGTAAACATTAAATAGGTCAATCGTCATTTTGTATTTTCTGCATGCAAATTATCACATGCATTGGCACAGAGGCACATGTGAAAGTTGCATATATCGGCATGTACAGAAGTTTGGTCGACTGAAATGTATGGTTGCAAATTGTGAACTAATACTAGTATAAGTCATATTACCAACAAGAAATCTAAATTCTCACCAAGATTTTCTGGTGGTATATTGATTCTTTTTCTCCTTCTAATCAAAATTTATACCCAAATGAATTTTGCATTCTAAATTCTACGGGAAATTGGACTTGTAAATGTACTAGAGGACTAAACACGAAATAAATGGGGCAGATGGGCAGTCTTTTCTTGTGAGCGGTACAGGTTGAAAATATTACTGGAATATCTGGTTTAGTAGGTCTGTATTTAAGAGCATCTTAAGCGCCTGGTTAACAGATGCCAACAGACGCATGGTATTCATAATATGATCAACATAGTTAACAGATGCCTGTTCAACAGGTGTCTGGCTTCATTTCTGTTGGAGAGATGAGGCCTCCAACATTTCGGAGTGTGAAAAATTCAATTTTCGCATTTCGAACTGTTGGAGATGCTCTAAACTTAGGTAAATTAGAGATATAATTCTTAACAAAAGATATAATTCTATCGATAGAGGCTTCTTTTATATTTTTTGGGTTCAATATTCGAAAGAAATGTTACATGGCCCATATGAATCAATTTCTTCTATAACATTTTCTACTGCGTGATCTCGTAAAATTCTAGAAGAAGATCTTACTTCATTTTCATTATGAACAATGTTTTCATTTTCTTCAAAATTATAAAAAATGTTTTCTTCTTCTTCAAAATTATTATAAGTAGCTGTATTTGTGACCGTCTTAGGCATATTTTCATCATTCTCAAAATTTCGTTTAAAATTTCTATTAAAAATGAAATTTTCGTCGAATGAAACATGAAGTGTTTCTTCGATTGTTTTTGTTCTTTTATTGAAAATTCGATAAGCTTTGCATCGTTCTGAATATCCTGCAAAGATTCCTTTATTGGATTTTGGATCGAGTTTTGCAAGCCGATCTTTTGTGTTTAACATAAAACATTTTGATCCAAAAGTTTTAAAATAGAAAATATGAAATATTTGATTTTCTTTGATGAAAGAGTACATATGGAGTATGTTTTGTTAAAGGTCGGATGAAAACACGATTTAGAACATAACAAGCAGTTGCTACAGCTTATGTCCAGAAATGTTTTAGTAACATGCTTCCGTTTAATAAAGTTTTTGCACATTCTTTTAACGTTCTATTTTTCTTTTCTACAACACCATTTTATTGTGGTGTTTTAGGAAAAGAAAAATTATGATAAATTCCCTTCTTATTACAGAAATGTTCAAAAGCTTCATTTTTAAATTCACCTCCATGATCACTTCGAATATTTTTAATTTTTAAAGATTTGAGATTTTAAATTCTTTTTGTAATTGTTTTTAGATTTTCAAAAGTATCACTTTTATTTTTCAAGAAAAAAAGCCAAGTATGTCTTGAGAAACCATCTACTATAACAAATGCATATTTACTATGCTTTATAGATTGAATTTGACCAAAAAGATCTAAATGCAATAGTTATAGTGGTTTTACAGTAGACATATTTTTCTTCGATTTAAAGGATGATTTTGATAATTTTTCTAATTGACAAGCATCACAAATATTGTTTACTTTAAAGTTCATTTTTTGTAAACCTTTTACTAAATTATTTTTAGATAATTTATTTATAGCTTTGAAATTAATATGACAAAATCTTTTGTGTCATAACCAAAGATCATTTTCTTTGGCTATTAAGCACATATTTGTATTATAATGTATATTCATATTTAAATATAAATATTTTTATCTCTAGATCCTTCAAAAATAAGATTTTTATTTTGATCAAAAATGCTACACTTGTTTTCAGAAAAGGAAATATTGAATCCTTTGTCACATAATTGACTGATACTAAGTAAATTATGTTTTAAATTTTTAACTAATGAGACATCTGTAATATAAGGTAAATTAGATATACCGTGGTTGCTCACATCGCCATTGCCGATGACATATCCTTTGGAATTATCTCCAAATGTGACAGAAGCACCATCTGAGTAATTAATGTTTGTTAGCATTCCTTTGTTTCATGTCATGTGTTTTGATCAACCACTGTGTAGTATCCATTTTCCTCTCTTTTTAGATGGTACCTGCAAGTTATAAAATTAACATACCCATCATTTTATTTCGGATCATAATAGTTAGGTCTTAGGAAGCCAAACCCAAGAGGGTTCAGAATTCCTTTTAAGAACAAAATCTTCGTTTTTATCAACAGTTTTTATAAAAGATTTTATATACTTATTTCTAATCGAAGAATTATTTGTTTTAGGAACCCAAATTTTAATTGATTTAGTAAAATTAGAAATTTTAGAACTAGGTTTTTTAACCTTATTATTTCTTTTATACGAAGAAATCTTCTTCTTTGAAAGTATTTTAGAGGATTGTTTATATCGTAATCCACTTTTATTTGAAACAGATTGAGAATTTTCTATAATTTTGAAAAGATTTTCCCTACCTTTATTAAAATTAGAAACATTTTTAGTAATGTCTTCTAACTTTGTTTTAAAGCTAGAGTTATCTAACTCTAAAATTTTGATATTTGCTTTAAGGTCATGATTTTCAATTAGTAAAGCGTTATTCTTTTCTTTTTGAGTTTCTACCTCTTAACTTAGCAGAGAAAGTTGAGATGTCATATTAGAGCAAGATTCTTGAGTAACTTGAAGTTCTTCTTCTAAAATTTTCTTTTCATCTCTTAACATTTGTACTTCGATTTCAGTTCTATTAAATTTTTCAAGGGGTTCTTTGTACTTTCTGTTTTTGCCTTTTAGTTTGTCAAGTAATTCTGAATTGATTTTTAAAAGGTCATTAAAAGTTAGATCACTTATTTCACCTTTTGTGGTCATAAAACAAATGTTAGCTTGTTCTGAATCACTATCCGAGTCACCTTCTAATGATGAAGATGATTCCATATCATCCCACGTGACAAAAAAAGCTTTCTTCTTGAATCTGTCCTTTTTGTGCTTATAATTGTCTTTCTTTTTGTGAGGACAGTCTTTCTTGATGTGACCTTTGTTGTGATATTCATAACATTTCAGAGCAGATGATGAAGGTTTATTGATGTTGTTATTGTTGCTGGAGCAGTTCTTGTTATTTCTAAATTTATTTCTCTTTCTAAATTTCAAATACTTTTTGAAATTTTTAGCAACGAATGTCATATCTTCTTCATTTGAATTCGATTCATCTTTTTCTGCCTGGAATGCTATGTTCTTCTTATCTTGAGCCTGTACTCGTTTTGCTTGGAGATTAATTTCATAAGACATTAGATTTTCAATCAACTCTTCTGGTTCTATGGTCGAAATGTGGTTAGCTTCTTCGATTGCTAAGATTTTTCATTCCCATTCATCTTTTAGTGAGTTGGGGATTTTTGAAACAATACCAAAATCTGTATAAGTTTCTTCTAATGTTATCAAAGAATGATATATATCTTGAAATGTAAAGTACATTTCATTTATAGTCTTATCTTGCTTCATTTTAAAATTCTGGAACTAATTCTTGAGCATAGAAATTTTACTTTGTTTGACTTTGTTAGTACCATCATGTGTAACTTTAAGTGTACGCTAAATTTCATGAGCAGTTTAACACATGCTTATTCTATTGAACTCATTTTTGTCTAATGCACGATATAACATTTTCATAGCTTTAGCATTTGCGGTAGTACCTAATTTTTGCATGTTAGACCATGTTGAATATTTGGTAGTAGGAATAATATATTCAGATTGCATAATGTTTCAGGTTTCATAACTACTTGCTTGTATATAGATTCTCATTCTAGTAGCCCACCAGTTGTAATTTATTCCATTAAAAAGTGGTGGTCATGCAGTAGATTGACCTTCTAAGAAGGTAGTGTAGCAACAGTGCTGGTGTTATTTTCCATATTATCATACAACTATATTACGGTTATATGAAGGCCTTGCCCTGGTACCAAATGAAAGAGATTGTGCTATAGGATCGTGTAATATGGATAAACTACGTGTGGGGAATAAAAGTAAGTAAATAATTAAACTAGTAAAGTAAATGACACCAGATATTCTTATATTGGTTCAATCTCCCATTCTACGTTCAGTCCTAGACTCCTTTTGGAATTAAACTAGTAACCCTCACTTAACCTGGAGAAATAGGTTTACACTGCCTGAGCAACCGAACAGTGCTTCTACCGCCTAAGTAATCGAATAGGTCTTTTACCGCCTAAGCAACTGAACATGACTTCTTTACAAATAACAAAAGCATCTGACTATAGTATGCTCTTTAAGTAGCACTAATACGTCAATTAAGTACAATGTTCCTATAATCTTCTCCTTTATGATATATAGTGTAATGTATGATCAACGATTAAAGTTTGTACGCAGTTAGAGTGAATATTAAAATCAATTAGGTGAAATGTTTTTTGAATTCTGAAATCTATTTACAGAGATTAAAAAGTTGCAACCATTGATGAAAGATAACGTTGAAAAGAAACAGGTTCAACTGTTGGTTTGAAGATGTTTCTCTTCGACAACGAGAAGTGTCTTTTCACAATATAACTGTTGAAAAATATTTAACCGGCTAAAATTATTTATTCTGCCTTCTGAATTAAATAGAATCATAAACAGCAAGGAAATCGACTATTTTTGGCTTAATTCAGCCGGCTGAATATTGTATAACAATAAATTTGTTTCAGCATTCAGACGGCTGAATGAATGCGTCCAGCCGGTTGTTTTCAGCGTGTTGTGCATGCTAGTGCATGTGTGTATATGTTTATATATATATATATATATATATATATATATATATATCATTTCAAGAGAGATTTTAACATATTTCTAAATGATATAAAGATTCTAGACAAAGGACTATTAGCTTCAAAACATTTTGAATATGAATCTGCAATAAATCTCCTATACAAATGATTAGTACACACAAATATTTATTTATATAGTTTGTCACAATCAGAACAATGTAAAATCGAGATTCCAATAGTATAAACCGAAGGTAAAGTTATAAAATTAACAAATACGCATTTATATATGTAATACTCTTAACTCATTCTAGGTGTTATTAACCTTATATCTAATGAGTTATTCATCCTAGGATATTATTAATCCTATCTCTTATGAGACTTATCCCTATCAGGCTTCGTTATTCACTCAACAAAAGCTTTGATACACACATCAAACTAAAACAAACAAACCACAGGAAACGATAGAATATGTCCATACGTAGATGATTATCTCCAGCTTTCCTCTGGAAACTCCAACTGCTTTCACTAAACCTGAAACTACTCAGATCTGACCGAGTATTGAAAATACCCGGATCAGACTTGATAAACCAGCGTGAGAAAAAGTCAATAATAAATGATAGTGTCATATATTAACCTTTGAATAAAATCCTTTGAAAAGAAAGAGTATCTCATATGACCACACCCACACATAAACACGGACGTGTTTTTACCTTTGATAACTTAAACACTTTTATATCAAAATATTTGATATTATTTCTAATAATATCTCTTTTAAAACATTTTCAAATGAACTTATTAATGTTATTTGAAATGGTTATTCATATAGTATTTCGAGGCTATTCAATACGCCAATACAAAAAAAAACAGCAAGTTCTTTATTAGAGAATGGATTTCTATATAAATGACAAAGTGAAGGGACTACCTTCCGATGGGTATACCTTTAGATGGATGTCCCAAAGACCATCACAAAGGATCCTCAAGCAACACAAAACCGGCCTATCTCTGTAACTAGACAATATCGAATATACCATCCTTCGATCGTCAGCGGCCTTTAAACCGGGCGCCCGAGCATACAAACCACATTAATTCACATCTCGAACGTCATAGCGGGAAGAAATGTATCTAGAAAGGAATGATCATACACTAATTGGGAGTGACCCACTTAGCCTTGCTGCATCTAACCCTGTTTCGGTCATTTTCGGTTGACGAAGCTCGAGGCTACGATTACCTTTGCACATAGCACATATCACATCTCTAAATGCCACATTTCCATTTCCACTGACTACTAGTTGCCTTACACAAAAATACAACTCTTAATCTCGTACGTCTCAAGGAGGGTGTTAAGCTAAGAGAAGTTGCCTTCTCCGCCACCACAAATATACGTAATCTTTAGAAATGTAATGTTAGACAAACATCCATACAAGTTGTCTAAGAACAAGACAAACCGAAGGCACTCTCCTACTACCACTAGTAGCGAGTAGTCCTTGCAATCCAAAAAAAATTCCACAACAAGGAGACCGTTGCTATAAATAACTCTATAATGGGAGCTACCTAGAGCATGTCAATAAGCAGTCCTTACGCTATGAAGATCCACGGTCTTCAATAATCATCATCTTCAACATGTCTTCACATTCGAACGTATACATTGGTTCGAAGTGGTTTTCGAATAGGAATCGCCCAAATCCAACCCCGGTTCCTTTGAAATCCAATTATCAATAGAAAGTGAATATGAGTATACATGATTTATTATGTCTCTTTTCACTTTAATTCTTCTTGGATGATTTCGAAATCTTTTTATTTTGTCTTAGAGTAATTCTAAGCAATTCATACATTTTCTTTGGACAATATTTCAATTTCCCTCACTTAAGCCTCGATCCAAATTCCTTAACTTTTAGGCGGGTCAAAAATAATGTTATTTAAGACATCGTTTAAGATAAAACCTAAATCAATTTTAGCAAACCATTTTTGAGTAAATAAGATCATAGAAATCATTCTAATTTTACTCAACATTAATTTTCGTATTCAACAAGTGCTATGGGCGGAATGTCGGTGAAATCACCTTTTAAATTCCACGAATAGGAGGAGTTCCTTCTTCGGATTTTAATACCAAGTATAATAAGATTATATTTATGCAATCCAAGTCGTAATTTATTCATTTTGAAGATTGCTTAAATTTTGGTTAATACTGATCTTCTTTTATTTCGGAAAACTTAATATAATCTTCTTGGAGCATCCGAGCTTTCCTTTCGATCTGTTCCACCCCTCGCCTAAGAAAAGAAAACATATACCAGGTAAGTTCAGGGGATTGACTGCTCCATCCCTAATCTTAATTAAATACCTTATTTTATCTTCTCAGATCTCACAAGCATGACAAATATACTAGTCGTTTTCGCATATTCGGTTATCAACTTTATTCTGGTATTGATTGTAAAGATTCCAAATTATCTTTCCAATGCTTAATTTTCCTTTTAAAAACATTCACAATTGATTCTGGAAAAAATCGTTATGTTTAGACTCACATTCAAAAGTTATACAATTCGCAGCATTAAAGTGCAACGGAAAGTGCTATGTAAGCTTATTGATTTAATCAACTTTTTAATATTTAAAAATTCATATTTTCCAATCCAAAACTCTTCTAAACTATTTAAATGGATTTATCAAATTTATTCCATATTTTTACATAATTAAGAATGTTCATTTAAACAGATTTTCTGTTATGATCGCTTAACTGCACTAGCGCGATTTTTCTAGAAAATTGATTTGGACTTAATTCAAAATCTACTTAACGAAATTTTGATTTTCTTTCTTCGCTTAGAAGATATAGATATAATAGTCCAGAATTTTCTTATCTTGAAGGATTCCGAGCTCTGTTCCATTCTATACACTCATTTGAACATTTCAGCACGAAATCGCGAACTATTGTTGCTTGATGCACCTAGCTTTAACTTATTTTTTGATATTTGAAATAATCTATCCAAATTGGATTTTGTCACTTATAAAATCATTACAAATCGTTAAATCAATATTTTTACTTTTTGAAGCTTTTATAATGTATTTTCAATTTCCATATTATAATATTATTTTATTCTTTTTATGTTAATGTTAAATTTCAATTTCAATTCAATTTCAGTTCTAACATCAAATTAAACTCATTTAAAACTTAGATTTCAAATCTAATTTCAATTTAAACTCATATTCAACCTTAATTTCACTTTCAGTTTTCAAAATCGATTTCAATTTCACTATTCATCTCAATTTCAATTTCACTATCATTTCTAATCCCGTTTCACTTCAAATTTCAAATTCTCTTTTATTTCTACTTTAATTGAAAAGAGAGTTATTTTTGCAAAGTGTCTAATATCACCAAAATTGGATCTTATTTAACAAAGGTGATTACTTAGGTAAAATATACATAATCACTATTTATGATAACCACTACCACATCCAAATCAACCAATCACATCACATAATCACTTAACATATTTATGGCTCATACACAAGCTAATATGATAAATAATCACAATCATAAACACTTGCAACCATTCAAACATATCCGTATATCCATAACAACATTTTAAAGGCGTGTATACTTGCATATGATAAGATGATTATTATAAAAAAATAAAAATAAAATCTTTTGAAAGCGGTGATAATTTTCTCACTTTTATTTCCACTCCGCCAACCTTTTACATGAGATATACGTCTCTCGAGATAACATGTTATTTCCAAATGTCTCGAATTCGCCGCTTTCCTTTCTTTCTCGTTTTCTTTTCTTTCTTTTCTCTTTTTTTATGCGTGAGCTATTGAGAGGGGTATGGAGGGTACGTCCTATGCTATATGGTGTGTGTGGCTTTGTGTAGGCAGGTAGGTGGTGTGTGCATGGGTTTTGAGGGGGGTAGGTGGTGATGGAGGTGGGTAAAGGGGGTAGGGAGGCTTGGCCTTGGTGGAGATGGACTTGGCCGTGGGGATGATGTAAGGTGTGGCCGCATCGAGGTGGGTGGAGGTGTGTTTGGCCGAGGTTAATGTGGGTTTAGGTGGTGTTGGAGCTTGGTGGAGATGGTGGAAGAGAATAGAGATGTGGAAAGCCATGAAAATGAAGGAAGAAGAAGATGAAGGAAAGTGAGGAAGAAAGAAGAAATGAAATGTGAAAAAGTGGAAGGGTGGTGGTGCTACTTATAGTTAAAATTTACAATCAAAATTACCTTATTGCCCTTAGCCAAAAAGACCAAAATACCCTTAACATCAAATCACCTTTTGTCACATTTCTTTATGCATGAAATGAGAGCTTTGATGTGTATTAATGGTGATGTTAAAGATAAGAATGATTACTTACTTTTTCTTTCTTAAATTTTGAACTAAAAAAGAGGACTTTTGCCTTTGATTTCATTTGCATTAAATGGATTTGTAAGTGTGCATTAAGCATATGTGTCACTAATCCCTTTATTTAGTTTTCTTTTCATACTTTATTTTGCTTGAATTCTATGTGTATAAGTCCCATCTTGTATAAGAGAAAAGAAGTGTGTATAATGATGTTGTTTTCTTAGTTTACTTTTGCACTTTTTGTCAAATCATGTATTAACATTATTTTTATCATTTTTCTTTAAATAATTTATATAAAGTGACATTTTGATTTTATAAGATGTAAATGAAAGTGTTGCATAGTTTGTAAAGTTGTATTATATAAGTTACAAAGTGCATATGATTATTTAATGTTGCGACAACTTGTTTTGGTTGAAAACGGTGTTTTTGTTGACAAATTTTATAGTCAAAATTTGACGTTTTTGTTAAACTTTATATTGATGTCAACCAAACTTAAAAAATGAACTACTTACTTTCTTAAATAAATTAAAACATGTCTCTTTATATTTTAAAATCACGTTTAAATAATATCAAAATCTCTAATTTTACAGTGTATATAAAATTGACAAAATGCGAAAAAAATTTGGTTTTTTTTGTGAAACAATTACTAATGTACTTTTAAATATACTAATATAGTTTTATAATCTTTATTGGATGTTTTAAATAAGATTTGTCTTTTCAAATAAATATTTAAATCTATTTATTTAAGCCTTTATTTATTTTTAACAAAATTTAACTTTTGTTGATTTGTTCTAAAATCCAAATTTATGCTTTTTTAAATTATTAACTATAAGAATAGATAATTTATCTATTATTATTTACTATATATAACTTGTTTATTTAAATTTTAAAACTTTTTAAATTTAAAACAAACAAAATCCCTCATTTTTGAAGTAACAAAATTATAGGTTGTTACATAAAGTATGCTTCTTTAATGTGTTTATGTTTATTTTATTATTGAAATAAATTTTAACATGACAATAATTTATATATATTTTGGACCACATATTGGTCAATTATATTTATTTTCATCATAATTGCATTAAATGTGGTTGTTATGGTAATAAACTAACTAATTTATTATTATAAATGCAGCAAATGTGTCAATTGCAATAAATCTAATAATGCAACATGTTTGTATTTGGAATAAGAAAAGACATATTATTTATTATTTGATGCATTTATATTTGATAGATATATGTATTTTATATGTATGGCCTGCTCATCAAAAATAAGTTTCACTTTCATTCTTTGGCTATCATGAAATAAAAGGAGCATTAATTTTCATATTTTGCCAAAATGCGTGGTTACTGACCTCAACTAAGTATTCAAATTATAAACTAAAGACAAAGTGATATAGTGGCAAACTATATAGCTATATTATGGTTCGGATGTACACTATAACTACTGCATATTATTTAGTATGACAGTTACTATGTTATTTATGAATAATTTTATATGGCGTTTAATTCCAGCGTTCATCTATGACATTTTTTATGTGATTTATTTATGATATCTTGTATTATACTTAGTTAGAAAATGTCATGAATGTAACCACATACTTAAAGTAAAAGACTATAACAGCTACAACTAAAACATGTTGTGCCACAATTATAATTTTGAGATCTTCAAGTGTCATATAGACTTAAAATGCTTTTAGGAGTATTTTATAGCACTTGAAATATTATACATACACTACGAAATAATTCAAATATATTTGCAGTGTCTCTTTGCAAACTAATTGTAAATATCCTACATTCCAAGTGAGCTAACTGAAATAACATGTCACCAAAGTGACCTTTCTAATTTTAGTTGTCCGTGAAAATGTTTGATATTTGAGTGCATTTATTATGTGGATGTTAGCCAGCCCAAAAAGAGACTAATATTTGGCCAAATAACTTATACATGTGTAGTGATAAATATGTTATAATTATAAGGTTTTACAAGTAAATAACTGATTGGCCCAAAGAAATATTTTTATTTGACCTGAATTTACTACCGGTGTTTGATCATTACAATAAGAGTACTACTTACAGTTAATATTACTGTCCAAAGACTTGATATTAATGTTGTGCTAGGTATCTTGAGAAGATATTTACCAATTACTTGAATTTACTATGGCTAATATTTTGATATGGGTATATATGGTCAATCCATAATTTTTGTTCAATTTTCAACTAATTAGACTAAAATGTCTGCCAATTTTAATGTTATCATCTTTTTTGGGTCTAACTCAATGGATTACTAAGAAAACATGTTGTATGTTCTTAACTTTATGGGCCTACCTCTTCCAATTAGGAGGGTCACACACTCATATTATGGTTGAATGCTCTTATAATGTCAATAAGAACATTCAAAGGTGAGAAATTCAAAAGGAAAGAGTCAAAAGTTCATAAAGTAAAATATTTCAGAAGATTTCAAGGATGTGGTATCCATAGGGATAACTATTTTAAGGAGTTCTTTATTGTGAATGAAAAGCGTTTTGTTAAAACAGTAAGGAGAAACAAGCACATTTTATATAGCTTGATTCCATAAAGTCAAAATAAAGGAAACATAAATAAGTACTATATGAAAAGTATTGCTTCAAAAGTTAAAGACACTCAAATTATAGTTATTTTTATTATACTCTCTTCCTTCACGGTATATATAATCATTCTAAGATTATTATTAAATTAATTTGAAGAATAAAATGACCTTTATTGATCTCATTTCACATTGTGGTAAGAAGAAGAGAGATTGAAGCATGATAAGATAGAAAGTACCTATTTATCGTACAATTGTAAATGAATGTATAAATAAGGATAAAGAAGTTGCTAAGGATCTAGAAGAAAAGAAATAACGTATAAATATATTTATAGTTGTTTCTTTAATAAGATATACAGATATATAAAGTAAAGTTTACTAGATATTTTTAAGATATTGTTGAGATTTCAATAATATTGTTTGGATTTATTTGATATTTTGTTATGACATCATTTAGATAGATTTTGTCTTTTTTATTTTTGATAAGAACAAATTGGGTTATTATTGTTCATTTAAAAAGAATAAGATTGATTTATGAATAAATTCAAACATCACTAGAATTAAAGCTCTTAATGTTTAAAATATAGCTTATATAAATATATGTATATCTACTTATACTAAATATCTTTTATAATGAGATCTCAAATTTTGATTCGGAGTTTAATACGATTGTTTGTTATAGCTTACTAGACAATTATAGATTAAAAAACTAAAGATAACAAATAGTTAATTAGCATTCGAAGCGACTTAAAAAACTACAAGTTTTATATGCCCACACTAAGAAAAAATTATAAGATGGGAAATGCTGCAATTTTTGAGGATGTTGAGTTTAGAGGGAGAAATAAAGTACAGATCATTGTCTTTATGGAGAATCATTATCTTCGATTCAACTACAGTTACTTCTTCGGGCAATGTACAGGATTTGTTTCCTTTCTTTGACAAGAAGTATATTATGTTAAACAAAATTTTAGGGTATGTATCATTATCTTTAAGGAGAATTATTATCTTTGATTCAACTACATTTACTTCCTCGGATAATATATAGGACTTGTTTCCTTTCATTAACAAGAACTAGATTAAGAACCAAAATAAGACAATGTCAAACAAAATTTTCTTCAAATTAAGGTTATTATTTCAAGAAAACAAACTCAACAACCTCAAAGTGCAAGATCACTAAGGAAATCCAGTTGAAAGAAGAAATACTATTCCGATGACTATATAGTATTTTTTCATAAAGATAAATGTTGGATTGGTGAAGATGATTCTTTGGACTTACATCAATCAATACAAGGTACTAATTTGAAATATGAATATGTAATGTAAACCTATAAGGCTCATTAATGAAAAGACTATACTAAAAAGGAAAACAATGTTTTATTTTTAAAAAGACTTTCTCTTTGGTGTTACTAAAGGTCTCTTTAGAATTATCTTGAAACTTGTTGTAGATTATGATTTTAAGTAATATCGGAGGGATATTAAAGTCGTGTTACTCAATATAGACATTGATGAAATAACTAAGATAACCACTTACGGATTACCTTTTGTATTAGGGATTCAAATACACCATTATCATTCATGAAATGTTATTTAGATTATCACGAAAGGGCTAGACAAATAATTAAGGCTTTAAAAAAAGCGGAAGGTTTGGTATGAAACTGCAAATCAATTCTCTTTTACCAAAATAGACAAATGTTGTCTTATATAGTAATATAAAAACATCCTTGAAGCTAAAGAAATGCAAAAGATTCCTCATGCATTTATGATGTGGAG
The DNA here is from genome assembly GCA_030765085.1 of Allium cepa. NCBI lineage: Eukaryota > Viridiplantae > Streptophyta > Magnoliopsida > Asparagales > Amaryllidaceae > Allium > Allium cepa. Next base: position 402,398,440 of record CM060940.1, on the reverse strand, counting down.
TCTAATGCATGCTAAAGCATATACATATGGATATTGGGTGTATTATTTAGTAGATATCTTATAGACATTAAAAGTGGATTAATTGCTAGTAATCAAAATGGTTACGAAATATCTTTAAGAAACAAAGAATTAATTATATGCTCAAGATGATTGGTTGGAGATCATAAGGCATTACAGTCCAAATATTTTGGATGCAAAGAGTACAAAAAATCCACTTCAGATAACAATAATATTGTTGTTGTTGTTATTTTTTGGGTGAAGCTGTATAAGGAAAGCCGTCGTACAGATACTTATAGCCTTCTTTGCTATTTTCTGTTATGGGGCATCCAACGATGGAAAATAATTGTATAATTTTGTCATAAATTAATGGACTATTGAGTAATGAAATAGAAAGATCATTAAAGTAATATTGTAATAATAAACAACATATTATTTTGTAGCAAGGGGAGAGTGCGAAATAGATTGTAATTCATAGAGTATATTATGACAAACTCCACTATGGAGGATCCGCATACAAAAGAGACTATCACCCAAGGATTTTCATGAGCATCTTGGTCAATTGGTGTAACTTTTATGTAAGAATATTTAGGTTCATAGGGAGTTTGCATTTGGTACTATCATATGACATATTGCTCTATACTTTGGTTATAGATATATATCGTGTTCTTTTTTCTGATCAGAAATAAAACAATAAAATTTTGTTTGCACTCTAAGTTGTTCAAATATTGAACGTTTTGATCTCACTAAAGTAGGACCAGGTGGAAATAGACATATATAGATCACATCCCATGTAATTTCCATGCTACGCATCCATGATTGATCTATGTCGTTTGATTGTGTTCGTATATGTGACCATTGATTGGTTTAGTTATACTGAAAGTAACGAAAGCCACTTTGATCCTTTGTCAACATAGTTAATGGACGAGATTGCTTTAGAAACACATTATGTTATAAACAGCAAATTTTGGAGCTCATAAATTCAACCACATTTATAAGGTTATTACATATACTTTCCTAGGGGAGATTGTTGGAAAATTTCAATATGTGGGTCACATATGTAAAATAAATGTGTCATGCTATTTTGGTGTAAAGCCTAATTAAAGTAATCAAATTATAAATTAAAGTTAAAAGGCTTACAGGTATAATTGTCATGCTATTAATGTGTAGATACTGCGGCAATTCTATTTTATTGAAGGGTCAAATTACAAAATGGAACCATTATTAATAAGGGGTTACGGTCCCTAAATTACATAAGCTCCAATTATTCTGTCAATCTCTTCTATGGAAATAATTAAGATTTAGGGTTTATGTCAATGTGAAAGATCAAATCCAACTCTTATATTTTAGATCTATCTTTTCTTTTAATCAGTTTATGAAAGAAGCATCTATGGATTTAGATCTAATATAGGATCTAATGCTTGTGTTAATATGGAAAACCAAATCAAATATACTTTCACAATCTGCAACTATGAATTCAGGTCCGACTTTTGCTAATTTGTTTAGTTTTCTTAGGTTTCTTCTCAATTAAATCAATATGGACCACCTATTTAAATTTATGGTTTCATGATTAATATGTCTTAAAATACATTGAAATCCTAACAAGATGATCCAAACCAAGACCTTTAACAACTTCATCTATACATGTTATCACTTATTGATTGTCGGAAGCGAGCTAATGATTATTAACAGAGTTGTTACTAGATGTTCTTGGTTTAATTCTTATACATACAAATTTACCAAATTTTCGAAAAATAAATGTTGGCAATACTACAAAACAAGGAAGCTTTAGCGACTACAATAAAGCATCGCCGACCATCGCTAAATAGCCCGTCGCCACATGTAAAGTAGCGGCATCAGTTTTTCATTTTATAATGACTATTGCACATCAGATTATTGGGTGGCATATGTCGTTTTGCAACTTGTACAACTGTTATAAATACAGCTTCTGTAAGGTTGAATTTAGATTTCATAGTAATGTATTCGATGGTTACTGATAGTTCGGTTCCGCTTTTACAACCATCCCATAACGGCCTCTTATCAGAATCCAATAAATCTTTTGTTCTTTTAGCTCTCACAGTATGTTCTTCTTCGACATTTACGTCTTCATCGTCAGCTTGAATGGTAGAAGACATTTCCTTTCGCATCTCGTTGCAGATGCTGCGGCAACGGGGCGTCCAAATCTTCTGATCATTTACTCTTTTCGGGCTTCACAGTTACAGCCTGTTGAAATTATTTCGGTAATCTGATAGGCATCCGAGGTAGATACGGCTCGCCGGGTGACTTACAGAGCACCTGGTGGAACGGTATCTCTGGTAAATCTTTGCGCTCTGTCATTTTTTGCTTGATTCCTTGTCTGATCTGCTGGCATCTTTGGTGTGCGCGAAATAAGGCCATATTTGACGAATCTCCCATGGATCCCGCTTCCATTATTCGTCGGGTTAGAAAAAATGTTTTTTTTGCTTTTCGTGGTAGACCTTTCAAGGGATCGGTTAGCTCCCGCTCTGGCCCTCTTGTGCCCTTTCTGTCTATTTCCTGTTCTAGTCCGTCCGATAGAGCGGGAATTGGTTGACGCTAGGTTGCGAGCCAGGTGGTGCTGGCGCTTCCTTCGCCTCCCCCCCCCCCCCTCGTTTTTCCATCTTATTTCGCTGCTTTTAGTTTCAGGTTTAGGTATTTCTTGTTTGGCTGGAGCTGGTTTTTCTCTCTTTCTGGTTCGGAGCGATGGATGGCTCGGATCGCTTTCTTTCGGATCTCTGATCATCTGTCTTTTTTGGGTTTCGTACGGTTTTATGTCTTTCTCTGTTTGTTCCTCTGGGTTTTTTCTTTTCGGTTTATTATCTTATGGTGTATCTCCGGATCTTTTGGTTTTCTTCTTTTGTTACCCGTCAGGCTTGTTGACGGTTTTTTAGGTATGTTGGTTCTCATCTTTTGTTACTCGTCAGGCTTGTTGGCGGTTTTTGAGGTTTATTTATAATATTTCTTTTGTTGAAAAAAAAATAAAAATAAAATAAAAATAAAAAAAATAAAAAAAAATATAAAAAAATGGTAGAAGACATTGATCGTGCTGTATCTTTCACCATATTTTCTATCAGATTCGTCATAATATTACCGTCCTCTAACACTACAGGATTTGATGTATGTTCAAAAAATTCTCCATGACGATCCCAGAAATAATAATTAGGCACGAAATCATATTTTTGCAAATGTACTTCAACTTTATCTGGTTTCCAATGCTTAAAATGTTAGCATTTACTATACGGGTAACGAATTTATTCGTTTTTTCGATTATTAGATTTAGCTAATCTGATAAATTCGTGTACATCGTTATAGAAATGTTCCTTTATTGAACATTTTCTATCAATTCTGACTTCATACATTCAACTACGGTCGAGGAAATAACTGAAATTTTTTCCTTATTTGAAAATATATGTTGGTAATTTCAACAGTACTTCAGTTCACTTCTCTTCTACGCCTAACTTGCACTCAAATGGTATATTGTTGTTGTATTTTCTAAAATAAAGTAAAGTCATTTAGGACTAAAGGCTCACGCACCACACTTCTGTCTAATTTCGACAGCACTTCAGTGCACTTCCCTTCTACGCATAACTTTGCATTCAAGAGGTGTATTTTTTTGTTGTATTTTCTAAAATAAATCAAAACCTTTTAGAACTAAAAGCTGTAATTTTTTAGCGTCAATTATTTATTGAAATAATATTTAATGCTTATTTTCAAATCAACATTACATTCATTTCAATTTTTTTTAATATCGATTTGGGTAAAATATTTATTTTTGTTATATTTGTTTCTCAATTTTTTGGAAAATTATTTTTAGTACAATATTTGTTCTTATATTCATTTCTTAATTTCTTACAAAATCAATTTTAGCAAAATATCTGTTGTTGTTATATTTTTTTTCTTAATTTTTTTATAAAATCGATTTTCGTACAATATTAATTGTTGTTATATTCATTTTCTATTTTTTATTAGAAAATCGATTTTAGCAAAATATTTAACGTTATTATATTCATTTCTTCATTTTTTTTAAAATCGATTTTAGTAAAATATTTATTGTTTTTATATTCATTTTTTTAAACTTTTACAAAAATTGATTTCGGTATAATATTTGTTCTATTAATTTGTTATATTCATTTCTTAATTTTTTTTTACAAAATCAATTTCAGCGGAATATTTTTATTGTTTTTATATTCATTTTTAAATTTCTTTACAAAATTGATTTTAGTACAATATTTTTTCTTGTTATGTTAATTTCTTAACATTTTATAAAATCAATTTTAGAAGAATGTTTGTTGTTGTTATATTCATTTCTTAATTTTATTACAAAATCTATTTTAGTAGAATTATTTGTTGTTGTTATATTCATTGCTTAATTTTTTTTACAAAATCCATTTCACTAGAATATTTGTTGTTGTTATGCTTCTTTTAAAATTTATTAACTCATGCACACTTAATTATCAAAACAATGTACATTTATCAATAAGCATATTAATCAACGATTACACACTGATTTTTGAGTTTCAAATCAACCTTAACTTTTATTTGTAAATTGAATAATCAAACCACCTATTAACTTTCCCAAATCAAATAACATATCATTATCATCAACTATACATAATAATCATCAATTTCAACTCTATAATCAACTAATTTTCTAAATAAAGGTTTTAATTTTATCTCCAAATCAACTGATAAACAACCACTATCATCTAATATCAATTATTCTAACATATTCAAACCCATAATTAAATTATCATCATATATTAAAGTTTAGATGTTATAGGTAGAAATTGAGAAATCGAAGAAGTTGAGGAAACGCGCAGCACCGGAGGGCGACGACGGATTCTGGAGGCGGTTGGCGTCGGCGGAAGGTGGTTGGAGGGGGGAGGGGAGATCGGCAGCAGTTTGAGAAATGAAAGAGGAAAAGTGAAATTTTTTTCTCTCGGCCTGTCTGTGTAACTCGCGTTTGGCAGAGGCTAGAGACGGTCGTTTTTTTTAGCCGTCGTTTATGACCGCCACTAAACCAAACTTGTTTTATAGTGCAACAATATCTTCTACGCTTACAACTTTAATACTTGTGCACATCACTGTTAATTATTTATAACACACATAATATTGACCCGACTTCTTCGAATTTTCAGCAAGAACTCAAATTTCCTTTACAATAATGTAAGTAGAGTAGAAGTCTTTTTCACTTATCTGTTATGAATCAAACGCCATGCTTTGTTGCCCAGCACATACCATGATGGACTGTTCCTTCTAAATCCGGACGATGATAAATTACTTCGTATAGAATTGTAGCTAAGCAAGAATTTCCGAACTGCAATAGCATAAAAACTTTACATTTTACAACTTTGGTTTCAAAATGAACAGGAAAAAAGAAAAATGAAAAAACCTAGTCGGTATACATGATCTAAAGTACACATACAAACAGAATACGTTACAAACCAATTTGTACATCACACCACCCCTCAGTGTCCAGCATTAACCACATCTGGCACGTGCACCGGGTAGGCATTAATACAATCCTTCCAAGGGCTATCGACATCCATCTCCACCTCCCTCCTACACCTCCAAACCGCACTGTTACACTTGAAGCCGCTCCCAAGTCCTATCTGCCAAACCCTATCACCTTTCTTCATCCTCCCTTTCGACTCCACGTAGCTGAGCTCATACCAAGGTGAGGAAGAAGAAGTGTTACCGAACCTGTACAGCGTCATCTTGGACGGTTCCACCTGCTCTTCCGACAGCTTCAGCCTCGTTGACAGTTCATCTATCACTGCTCTCCCACCTGCATGTATGCAGAAGTGCTCGAACGCCTTCCTAAAGTCGGGGATGTAGGGCTTCTTCCTCATGTACCCTACGGCGAACTTGAACAGCTCCGAGAAGGGCAGGACCAATGGTGCTATGGTTGCTATATTCTCCTTTAGGGCTCTCCCCGCAATGGAGGTTAGGGTCTTTGAGAGCGATACCCCGGTTTTTAGGTCTTGGTCCTGTTGTTGGTACACGCAGTTGTAGGATTCGTCGGAGGATGCATGGGTTGTGCGCACCACTTGGAGGAGCTCGTATTTTGCCTTGTGGGCATCCCGGCGTTTGTTGGAAAGGAGTATTCCGGCTCCTCCCATGCGGAAAAGGCAGTTCGCTAGGAGCATTGGTCGTGTGTTGCCGGTGTACCTACCAATTATTTAAAAAGAGAGTTAAATGTATATGCTTTAAATTATAATACTTAGGTAGAAAATTTGAGGCTTACCAATGTTCAGTGATGATCTCAGTAGTGATGATAAGAGCGGTGGAGTTCTTATGAGCACGAAGCACATCTCTTGCTAGAGCAAGAGATATCAACCCTGCACTGCATCCCATACCACCCAAACTGTAACTCTTTATGTTGCTCTTCATCTTGTACTTGTTCACAATCATAGCGGCTAAAGAAGGTGTCGGGGTGAAAAGACTACAGTTCACAACCAATACATCGATATTCTTAGGCTTAACATAAGTCTTATCGAATAGTGAATCGAGTATGGAAAATATGACAAGCTCGGATTCCCCTCTGGATCCAAACATTGTCGGAGTGTAAGGCATCACATGGTGCGATGGAGGGAGGGCGGTGTCATCTCCCAGTCCAGATCTTTGCAAAATCTTCTCTTGAAACTCGACACTAGGAGGTTCAAAACTGGGGATGTTGTGGGTGTAGTGCATGAATTTTTTGAAGGGGAAACGAAGTTTGTCCGATGGTCTATAACATGTGAAGTCTACTAGATACACTTTTCTTGGTCGGGACATATAGTAAAGTGCGAGCAGTACAAACGCGGTGAGTATAAAAGGAAAGTAACCGGTGGATGAGTTGATTCTTGATGTGTAAACTATGAGGGACGTAAGCTTGTTTAGAGGCATTGAGATGTACTTCATAACAGAATCGATTTGAGTTCTTACAAAGAAGAATGCAACTATGAGGTTGATGAATATGTATTGGTAGCTGAGAAACTGATGTTTAGCCATTTGTTTTGTGTTATTAAAAAGGTGGTATGAACTGATGATTAAAAAAGAAAGAAACCATATGTATATATAAGGGTTTCAAGAATAGTCTGTATTCCTGTAAACATTAAATAGGTCGATTGTCATTTTGTATTTTCTGCATGCAAATTATCACATGTATTGGCAGGCACAGAGGCAAATGTGAAAGTTGCATATATCAGCATGTACAGAAGTTTGGTTGACTGAAATGTATGGTTGCAAATTGTGAACTAATAATACTAGTATAAGTCATATTACCAACAAGAAATCTAAATTCTCACCAAGATTTTCTGGTGGTATATTGATTCTTTTTCTCCTTCTAATCAAAATTTATAACCAAATGAATTTTGCATTCTAAATTCTACGGGAAATTCGACGTGTAAATGTACTAGAGGACTAAACATGAAATGAATGGGGCAGATGGGCAGTCTTCTCTTGTGAGCGGTACAGGTTGAAAATATTACTGGAATATCTAGTTTTCACTGTTTCACAAATCATCCTCTAGAAAACTTTCTCGATAACTTTTCATTCAAACTTTCTACGGTCTAAACACGTTCTATACCCATCAAATGAAACTTTTGAGAATGTTCAATCTACACAATAAACATCACGTTCACAAAGAATGAAATCATTTCAAAATTTCTAACATGCTCAAAATTTTAAATTTAATATCAACCATTAAAACACTTATTTTAACCAAGCACGATGTTGAACAACTTAGGATTAATCAAATTATGCCAAATTTTATAAAGGTATAAATTTTGGTTTGATTTTGAGCCCGGTATATCGAAAATAAGAGAGACAGACAAGAACAAATCTCGCGAAACCATTATACACACACATACATAGACATATATGTATATGTATATGTACGTATGTACAAACACATATACGTATACACGCACATACATGTATATACATATATGTATATGTACAGATACATATATGCATATATGTGTGTGTATCACCCTGCATTTTCTCTTTGTATTTGTATGTCGGACAAAGTTTGCTTATGGCTCAAAAAAAGAAATCTGTTGTAACTTTAGGCCTCAAACAAAACTTATTACAGAATTAGATCTAGTTTTCGTTTAGTCGGGATTTGCATTTGCGCCAATTTAGATTGCGCAAGTGCAATTTAAAAAAAAATGATTACACGTGTTTGTATTGCGAAAGTATAATTATTTCTACAAAATTATGTAGTTGTGCATATTGATATCGGACAGGTGTAATTTTTTTTTTAAAAATTAATGTTTGCACAAAATATAAAATGTTATATAAAACAAAAGGTTTATTTTTATAATAAGTTTTGAAAGAGGTCTAAAGTTGAAATATGTTTTTTTTCGTCGAGCTGATAAGCATAAATTTTCCAAGTCGTCTCCAAGCCTATAATGTATTTACTCTTTTCAACTTTTTGCTTCGGTAAAGAAACGGACCTTAGCTAAAACGAAGAATACTTTTCTGTGGTAATTAATCTTAGCTAAAACAAGTTAAATTTTTTTTTGGGTTTTCTTCTACCATGGGGGAAACCAATTCTTCTTGCAAAAATCAATCTAATCTTCCTTATCCAAGACATCAGGATAGACCAATTGAATCTCGTATCAGAAAGCCAGTTAATGATGTCATCATAGATGATGAAGGTTTTCAATTGGTCCAGTCAAGATCATAAAGAAAGTATCAGCCCAGAAGAGATCAAGAATTGCCGATTAATAATGGCGTTATGAAGCAAAAGGAGGGCCAGATTCTGAACAACTCCTATCAGAAAAATGGAAAACATTTATTGCAACCCCGAAAACTGGGGACTTTTTCACCGAATAAAGAACAAGGCCATAGATCTTGGCCTGATTTAGTTTCAAAGAAATCAGAGAAACCAAAGAAGCCGATTGTAGTATTGAGACTATTTCACCTATCAAGATCAATAACAAGAAATATGATTTGGTAAAGGAGGCGGTTTGCAAAAGAGTCATTGAAAGCTGAAATAACTCAGTTATCGTATATGTTGTAGGTACCAAACTTATTTCTTTTTTTTTAAAAGAGTATATAAAATGCATATGGAAATCAATTAGAGAATTTGAAATTATTCCAAAGAAAATGGATTTTTCCTTGTTAAGTTCAATGAGTCTCAAGACTGTAATACAGCAATTCAAAATGGCCCATACGTTTACAACGGCAAACTATCATAACGAGAAGGCGGTCTGAATCCCTAAAGTTGGAGAGAGATTTACTGAGAACTATGCCGATATGGGTAAAATTACCCAGTGTTAATCTTAAATTGTTTGACCGCAAAGCTTTGAGTATGATGGCAAGCATTATCGAAAAACCCATCAAAATGGATACAGCCACTACCATGAAGACGAGATTGAATTACGCTTGCCTTCTTGTGGAAGTGTCTATGAATGATGAACTTCCTGAAGAGATTAATCTCACTCTTTACAATGGTGAAACATTACACACAAAGTTGAGTATGAATGGGTTCCACTGACGTGTAGCATTTGTAAGTGTTTCGGTCACACTAAAGAGTAGTGTATCCAAACAAATATGGCTACCCAAAACCAGTAATCAAAACAAAGATGTTGTTCAGGAAAATAGACCTGTTGAGGTTCAAGAACCAAATTTCAATAAAGAGATAGAAAATCTGTCAAGAACTCAAAGGATCAACGATCAAATCAACCAAGATAGTATCATCTTCGATCAAGAAATGAATTCAAAGTCGTTCATTGATCATGATGATTAGATCCTTGCCATTAGGCCTGTCAAACGGGTTGAGTTGAGTTAAAATAGATTGGGTCGATTTTGACCCAACCTATTTATGGCCCAACCCACTTAATAAGCGGGTTACCCATTTAACCTATTTAAAGATTTAAATTTAATTTGACTAATAAAATACAAATAAATATAAAATAATTCTAATTCTAATTTTTATGTTTTGAGATCCGTCAAAAATTTAATATTTTAATTCTAATTTTCATCAAAATTCAAATTTGGGGATGAGGTACCTTATTATTTTCTAAGTACAACTGTCAGTCCCCTTGAAGAATTACAGTATGCGTTCACACGATAAAGTATCCGAGTGTTGCATACTTTCCGCAATTTAGATGGTAGTTAATCGGTCGAAGTCCTGCCTGATTCTGAGTTAGAACGAAGGAGTTATTGCAGTCTGAACAAAAAAATAGCGGCTTCTGCACTAGGCGAAGTTCATATACATGGATGTGGTAGCATGTTATTTTTCAAGTACAACTTTCATTCCTCTTGGAGAACTATAGTGTGTGTTCACACGATAAAGTATCTAAGTGTTCCATACTGTCCGTAATTTAGAAGGGAGTTGATCAGTCGAAGTCTCGCCTTATTCCGAATTAGAACGAAGAAGTTATTGCAGTCTGAACAAAAAAATTAGCAGCTTCTGCATTAGGCGGAGTTCAATATGCAGATGCGGTAGCCTGTTTTTTTCTAAGTACAACTGTCAATTCCAATGAAGAACTACAGTATGCATTCATACGATGAAGTATCCAAGTGTTCCATACTGTCCGTAATTTAGGTTGGAGTAGATCGTTCGAAGTCTCACCTGATTCCGAACAAGAACGAAGAAGTTATTGCAGTCTGAACAAAAAAAATAGCAGCTTCTGCACTAGGCGGAATTCAAATATGGGGATGCGGTAGCCTGTTATTTTCTATGTACAACTATCAGTCTGAATGAAAAATTATAATGTATGTTTAAAATTCTTATTTTTCAAATTTATATTAAAATTTAATGTTTTTGATAAATAGGTAAATGGGTTACCAATTCATAGTCCTTTTAAAAATCGGTCAATCCAACCCATAACACATTTTATAATATTCATAAATGGGTTGACCCAACCCATTTATAAGTAGGGTAAATGAGTTGGGTTAATGGGTTGGGTCAAATTTTGACAGGTCTACTTGCCATGGAAGTTCATCATTCAAATATTTTGGGAAAAAAGTTTGGATTATACAAACCAACACAGTACAGAGGAGGGTAATATTAGTAAAAAGGTCTTTAACTCTGAAACCCCTCCTATTTCAGAGTCCAGTTTAGTTACAAAGAATAATGGTACAAAAATAAACAATATCCCTCATCAAAGTAATAGTCAGAATCAGGACAGTGATATGGAGAGAGAATCTCCATCTGAAATTGTTGCAGAAGTTGAGGACAAAGACTGCATCAACTTAAGCTTGCCTCGCAATAAAGCACCTCCCCCAAAGCAGGCTGCAAGAGCTGAGTGCTATGACTTAGACGTGCCTCGCACAACTAATCTTTTTGATCTTTCTCTGATTAAGGTTCAAGAGTCAGTGCAAAAGGAAGGAACTGTATCGGAGATGGTTGATGCAACTGACCAGTTTGATATCTCAGAACTGCATATTCCAAAACCAAAAGCAACTGATAAGTTTATGGGAAACAAAAAGAAGAAAGCTTTCAAACAAAAATACATCTCTATCAATCAAAAATGGGATGAAATATCTACAAGACTAAAAGCTAAGAGCGTTGATAATAGAAGGACGTTAAAGGGTGATATAGTGTCACGCACCATTTAATCTTCAATTTTATATATTATATATATGTCTATATTTGCTTGGAATGTCAGGGGAATGAACTCCCCTACTAAATAGTATGATATCTTTCATATGTTGAATATATATATATAAGCCTTCTATTATAGCTCTTATAAAAAATAAATTGAATGATGAGAATTATGAATTTTTTGTCTTAAGTTTTCTAGCAATTTAAAATCTATGAATAATAATGATTGTGGCTGTAAAGGAAGAATCATTATTGTATGAGATTCTAATATTTGGACTAACTTAAATACTAATAAAGATAAGCAGTTTATAGACTATCATTTCAGAAGTACTGGGGTTTTTTGCTGCAAATTACAAGTATTTATGGTAGTAATCTTGAAAGTGAAAAATATGGTTTGTGGTGTAGATTAAAAGCTTTGAATTTTATATATAACTTTCCATGGATTATTTTGGATGATTTTAATACTATTTTTCATGTCTTAGAAAAATTTGGAGGCAACAAAATTTCTCAAAGTAAGTTAGATAGGTTAAATAATTTTCTATTAGACACAGGTCGCATTGAACCTATTTTTAGTGGGAATAAATATACTTGAAAATTTGGTTGGATAAAAATATCAATTATAAACTAGTTAGAATTTTAATTAATAAAGAATGTTCAAACATTTTTCCAAATTTTCTTTGTTCCACTTTAGAACAAAATTCTAGTGATCACACTCCGTGTTAATCTTTTTGTCAAAATAGATTTAAGTAATAAAGTTTCACCTTTCAGATTTAAATAGTTGAGTTTAGAAGAGGATTATAAAGTTTTGATGGAAACTTCTTAAATTTCTCTTGTATTGGTATTAAACAATTTCAATTTAGTATGCTTTTGAAAAATATTAAATACAATCTCAAAAATTGGAATAAAAATAATTATATGAATAATAATAATATGGATATTTTAAGAAAAGAAGGAATTTTTTTACAAGATCTTGTAGATAATGATCTAGAGGATATTAATGTTGCCAATAATTTTTCAAGAATCAGAAAAGTCTTTCTGCTGAAATCTATAAAACGCAGTTAATTCTAGACAAAAGGAAAAAGTAGATTGACTTACTCTAGGTGGTGATTGCACCAAATTTTTTTCATGTTAAAATGAGTAGTAGAAAGCATACTAATAATATTGGCAATATCCTTGATAATGCTGGAAACTTATCCATTGCATTTAACAAATTTGTTAATGATGCTGTTAAGTTTTATGAGAAGTTATATTTCTCTAACACTAATGAAAAAAATTCCTCAAATTATTTGTAATAATATTTTGAATGATAATGCATCTGAAATCTTACTTGCCCCTGCTACCTTAGAAGAGATTAAATATTTTATTTTTAATGCTGGTGATAATAAAAGCTCTGGCCCAAATGGGTTTAATGCTAAATTCTATAAAAATCAATGGAATTATATAATGAAGTTTTTGAAGTCATAAATGAATTCTAGTAATAGGTAAAATTCTTAAAAGTATAAACCATACTTTTATTACTCTAATCCCTAAAAAGAAAAATCCCACTAATATAGATGACTATAGACCAATATCATGCTGAATTTTTTTTTATAAAGTTATTGCCACTGTTTTGAGTAACATAATAAAAAAAATCTTCCTTTTCTCATTTCTGATAATCAGAGTGTTTTTGTGCCTAGCAGGTTAATATATGAAAATTCTCTATTAGCACATGAGATGATCAAAAAATTTAATACAAAAATGGTGACAATGTTTGTATTAAGATAGATTTACAAAAAGCATATGACAAAGTGAATAGATATTTCATTTATCATATTATGAGATGTATGTAATTTCCTAGAAAATTTTGTGACTTGATTCTAGAATGTATTAATACCTCTACCTTTTCTATTCTTGTTCAAGGAAAATCAGAAGGATTTATTAAAAGTAACAGGGGTATTAAAGAAGGTGATCCATTATCGCCTTATCTCTTTACTATGGTCATGGAATACTTTCCTATTAATGGAAATTGAAGCTATTAAGGTAATATTAATCCTATTAATAGAGTTCAACCTTGTATAAACCATCTTATTTTCGTTGATGATTTAATAGTGTTTGTTAAAGCAAACAAAGGTAATGCAGAAACTATTATGAATTTTTTTGACAATTTGAATAAGTATGTAGGGTTGCTGTTGAATATGCGCTTTACGCTTATATGATTTTTGTTTGATGATAATAAACATATATACATTCGTTTAAATGTATTTGTTAATATACTATTCTATTTTTCACAGTTTAAATAAATATTTGTTGAATAAAATAAATTACACAGAATTTGAATTCAAACAGATATTTTATTTAAATAAATATTTATTACATTTTTGAATAGTACAATTTCAAGCTCTCACTATAACTATACAACTTTGATTACATCACATTTTTCACATTTACATCAGCACCTCACTACATATCACTCACACTCATATTTCTATCTTCAACTGTATTCCAATTTGAATCCAGCATCTGAATAATCTGCAAAAATATTTTGACGCAGTAAAATTGAAAAGGAAATATTTTTGCAGTTTAAAATAAAATAAAATGGATTTTGAAAATATGATTTGCCTCAGTTATTTGGGTTGTTCGTCATAATTTAAATTTGAATTCATCATACACGAACAACTTGTGACATACACAGTGTATTACTGTATATGCCACAAGGCCGTGCACGCCGATATACACACTTGATTGATTTACAGGGACAGGTGAGCACAAGGTCAAACCCGAGTTTTAAAACTGGATTCAACTCAGGTGCAAATCAAAAGTACACATGAATGCTATGTTCAAACATGACACAGTCTCAAACATGAAACAAGGTGCACCAGACCAGGTTACAAGATGATCAAGGCAGACTACAAGTTCAAGTGGACAGTGCAAACACATCAAGTAAATGACACAGTATACACAAGTGAAGCCAAAAGAAATCAATCCAGTTCCAACACAACTGAATCAAGTAACCAACAGCTAGTGCTATCAAATGAACCAGTGACATGAACCATGCAACAATTCAAATCAACTACAAGCAGATATCAACTCAACATGGACAGTACCATGGACAAAAGACCACAGCTACTACACAACACAGACAACAAGTAATACAAATGCACAACAACCAGAAACATGATCAACACAGCAACAATAGTCAGGCAGTATGCATCAAGCCAGACCAACCAGAAAAGGTGCAAACCAAGACACAGTGCATATATGAAGTACACAAGTGCAACTACATCAACTAGCAAATCAAACCAGAATGCATCAGTATACAGTGAGCCCGACAACAAAGTGACTCAAGACTGCAACAAACATCAGCAGGTACAAGATGCCCAACCAAATGAATATCAATGCAAACCAGCAATTAAGCACATGTATGCAGATCAGTGTCGACAGCCAAGTAAATGCAAAGAACAGTGCAATCATGAAGATTGCAGCAAAAATGCAGACATAACAGGTGAAGTGCAACAAGAATCGGACTCAAGTACATGGTAAATATGTACACAAATGCAAAGCTTAAGTATGCAGATCAAAAGCAAATGTTCTTAACTGCAAGTTCAAACCAAAACACCAAGTGCAACAGCATGAACAAAAGATCAAAGAAAAAGATGGTCAGAGCCGTAGTATACAGAGTGACACAACAATATGCACAGATGCATTCAAGACTAAAACCAGGCAGTGACAATGCAAGCCTAGCATCGAGACACTAAGCATCTATCAAAGTTCAAGTTATACAACACAGCTACAAAATCATCAATGCAATGCACAACAAGGTATGACAAAGTCAATGCCGAGAAACTGCAGTAAACATGTATGCAACATGGTGAGCAACACAAGTGAAACATTTGTGTCAAAGTAAACAATGTCGAATACATGAACAAGTGTAGCATCTGTATCAAAGCAAATGTTGCAGTGAACGCAAATTATATACCAAAGAGCATATGTTCAAGTGGAGACAAGCGAAGATGGCCAGAGACAAACATTACAGAGATGACCGAAGCCAGCAGTAAATAATTCACAAATCAGAAATCAAGTGTGTGTCAAATTGAAACAGTCAATGCCAAGTCGAACCAGCAAAATCATGACCGTGGTGAGCAAGGCAATTTCAAAGCCGTGAGTAGCAAGTAAATCAGAAATATACGATTATGAACAAGTCAGTGAAATCTCAATCATCCACACGAAATTCAAAGGCCAGAGAAATCAGTTGAAAAATTCAAATAGAGAATATACGAACGCAAAAATAGGAATTCGAGTCCTATATAAACCATTCAACATCATCGGCATAAGGGTATGAGTTCGAATACGAAAATCAAAAAGGAACAGAGCTAAAAATCTTACCCGAAGCAACAAACGAACTCATCGAAGCAACCGAAGTAAGCAACAAGGATTCGATCGAACAAGACGACTTGCAATTAATCACTGATTCTATCAACTTAAAGTCAGAGCTTCAAAATAGCCCTAGACCTCAGAGCTAAGAGAAAGCCGCCAATTTCCAGAGAAAAGAGTATCGAGCACGAGCCCTAATTTTCAGATCGAAGAATGAAGACGCATGCCGCCATTATTTTTCGCAACAAAGAAATAAAGGGGATCGGGCTGGAGAATAACAAAGAAGGAAATAAGGAACGGGTTAAAGAATAAAGAGTGGGCCGACCTTGTTTTCTAAAGGCTTTAGTGTATTTTTAATAAGGGTTATTTGTTTAACTGTTTAATTGTTGTTTTTTACTTTTCGAATCAAACCTTTGTAAATCACCACCTACGGTTTAGGTAGTGTCAGATTGTCTATTTAGAATTAGTTCAGTGAGCAGGGTGTGCGAGTTTGCAAAGCTCTATAGGCAGGAGCAGTGTTTGCTAGTAATCAAAGCTCTATAGGCGGGAGCAGAGTTTGCGAGTAAACGAAACTCTATAGGCGAAGCAGGGTGTGCGAGTCTAGTAGAGTGTTTGTGAGCGGGAGCGAATGTTTGTGAGTCTAGTCGAGTGTTTGTGAGCGGGAGCAAAAGGGTCTGCGAGTCTAGTAGAGTGTTTGTAAGCGTGATACTGTTTAATTCTAATAGAAATCTGGAAATGCAGTAGTAGGCAGGGGTTGCCGAAGCTGGGTAAATTTTGTGTGTGATTTACTTTTCAGCATATTTATTTCTGCAGTTTGTTTCTGTGTTTATATCGAGAAAATTTGCTATAACCCTATTCACCCCCCTCTAGGGTTAATTTAGATCCTACAAGCGGTATTAGAGCCCGGTATTTTGTTTTTAACTCTAGAGTCATGAATTCACCGAATAATGCTTTTTCTGAGGGGCAATTTATTGCTAGGCCACCCATGTTTAACGGGAACGATTATGCTTATTGGAAAGTTAGGATGGGTATCTATCTTAGTTCTGTTGATTATGATGTTTGGGATATTATTGAAACTGGCTATAAACCTCCCACTATAATCGTTGGTGATACTGAGATTCCTAAACCTAAGGATAGGTGGGATGCTAACGATAAGAAATTGAAAACGACAAATGCTAAAGCCATGAATGCTTTGATATGTGCTCTTGATAAAAATGAATTTAATAGAATTTCTCATTGTACAACAGCATAGGAAATTTGGCACACTTTGGAGGTGACACACGAAGGAGATTCTCAAGTCAAGGAGTCTCGTCTAGCCCTATTCAGCAATGAATACGAAAACTTTGTGATGGACAAAGGCGAGAGCATAAAAGACATGTTTGGACGCTTTTCAACCTTGGTATACAACGCTAGAGCGCTTGGGAAGGTCTTCACTGAGGTAGAGCTTGTACGGAAGATACTACGAGTCTTACCGATGAACTTTGAGGCAAAAGTCACGGCAATCCAGGAATCGAAAGATTTGAGCAAACTAAGCATGGAGGAGTTGATTGGCAACTTGATGACATATGAGCTTGAGCTAAAAGCAAAGGAAGAACGCAACAACTCCGAACCAAAGAAGAAGATGATTACCTTAAAGAGCAAAGAAGAGAGTGATGAAGATGAAGAAGATCCAATTGAAGAGCTTGCAATGGCTGTCAATAATCTTAGAAGATGGTCTAGATTCAAGCCACGCAAGAAGAAAACTAGTTGTAATAGGCCAAAAGATTCTAAAAATTCCGATAATGAACTGACATGTTATAACTGCAACAAGCCTGGCCACATCAAACCAAAATG
Source organism: Allium cepa (assembly GCA_030765085.1). NCBI lineage: Eukaryota > Viridiplantae > Streptophyta > Magnoliopsida > Asparagales > Amaryllidaceae > Allium > Allium cepa. The sequence goes on along the minus strand of CM060940.1, from coordinate 402,380,700 downwards.
CCCACTTCTCAAAAACAACAAAGGAAAGAAAAAGAAGAAGAAGGCCTTTGCAGCAACTTGGGATGATGAAGAAGGAGAGGAAGTTTCCGATAGCAGCTCAGAGGAGGCTAACTTGTGTCTTATGGCAAAATCAGATTCAGAAGCAAGCTCCGAGGAATCTAGTGAGGCAGGTGAGTATTCCTACAAAGATCTTGTTTTTATGTGCTTAGATCTTACTAAAACAATTGATAGTCCTGAATCAAAAATTGAGAAACTGAAATCTGAAAGGAGGAAACTCGCCCATGAAAATTCTAGGTTAGAAACTGAACTAGAAAATATTCAAAACCTAGAATGTAACCAATGTAAAATTTTAGATTCAGAATTGACAAGACTTAAGAATAACTCTGAGAATCTCGAAAAAGAAAACTTGAATCTTAAGGAAAACATTGACACTAGGAAAAAGGATTTTATAAATAGATGCACCTCACTTGTAACTGAAAACACAACATTAAAAACCAAAGTCCAAAATCTTGAGAAATGTCTGAATAACTTTTCAAAAGGAGAAAAATCTTTCAAAATGTTATTGGGAAATCAAATTTTTGCTAACAACAGAAAAGGACTAGGTTTTGGAAAATCACAAGATGATGATAAAGGTAAAAGTGTCTTAGCTCGATCTGAAATAATTGGACATCATAGTCATAGGAACAAGAACATAAAATTTAATCAAGTCAATTTAATGTGCACGATTTGCAGAAAATTTGGACATAATCAAAATAATTGTTGGTATAGACCCAAACACGTGAAAACTATACCAATTTGGGTTCCAAAAGGCACAAATATAAAATCTTTGAAAGTCAAACAAATTTGGGTGCCAAAAGGATCATATATAAATAGTTTTGGGTCTCCACAAACATATTTTTCATATTCTTCCACTAACAATCATGGACCTATAAAAACAAATAGGTCACAAAAATCTTTCATCGTGTAGGTGTGGCGGCAGGCTAAGGAACAACAACAGTGTTCTCTGGATTTTGGCTGTTCCAGAAACACAACGGGCGACAAAGCAAAGTTCCATAGCCTAGTATAAAGGTGACAGAATCACAATGGACAACGACGAAAAATTATCGTAAAGGTAAAACAGGTAAATTTGTTTTGAACAATATATTAAATGTGATAATCTGCACCATAATCTGAATTAAATCAGCCAATATTGTGATGTTGAAAAAAGATGTTTTTTTTTAATTCTGACTTATTCTTAATTGATATGATTTCTTTTGACTTGTTCTTACTTTGATTTGTGCTTAAAAGTAGACCAACCATCCTTTCATCATTGAACTTAATCTGTTTGGTCAAATTATGATGTTGATTGATTACTGTTTACTCATGCTATAAAAGGATTTTAAGAAACTTTTGAAATTGTTAAAACTTTATGAAATTGTTGAAACTTCAAGAAATTGTTTTGAAATAATAATGAAGTTTTAATGACTGTTGATAGGTGTTCATCCTATGGTTTCTAAGTTTAACACTATGATATTTGTTTGAGTGATAACATGGCTTCATTTCAAATTTCATTCTGAGATAGTTTGTTGAAATTTCACAAATCTGGTCTTTGTCATCCAACGAGTGAATATTGAGTGAAATTTAAATTCAGATGCAGATTACACTGGTAATATAGTTGATAGAAAAATTATTAGTGTAACGTGATTAAATTTTGAAACATTCATTTGTTGCATCGTTTTTCGAAGAAAATATCTGCATATATTTCACTTGAAATAATCTTTCAAATAGCAGAATTTTTCTCATATAACCCTTTCGAGAAAATCATTGTTGACCATATTTTCAGATTAGTCATTTTATTTGATTTTAAATGACAAATTTTGACTAATCTAACTCCCTAATGATTATCAAAAAGATCAATAGTGATTGAAAATGTGATGAGTGTCGATATTTGTCATACGTTACTCAAGACAATATATTTAGAAAATTTTCTTTAGAATTTCATAACAAGAGTTATAAAAACTTTTTGTTTGGTAAAAATTCCATGATCATTTCTATTTGTATCATCTTTCTATCGACCATCACTCATCAAAATCATATATAGTATGAAAATTTGTGGTAGTTTACAAAGGGAAGTATTCGTTCTTTAATTTATTATTTTAAACGGGAAATCATTTGTGCTTCAATTTATTATATTTAGCAATAAAAATAAATATCCAAAATATTCACTCTCATTTAAAAGTCCTCATGGTTATGCATGGGTGAATTACTTGGATTTTTGATTATGTGCTTCCATGCTCATTTAAAAGTCCTCACGGTTATGCATGTATGGAACGCAAATCAAAATTAATTGATTTAATAGACAAGTTGATTCTAATCCCATTTAAAAGTCCTCACGGTTATGCGTGGTTAGAAGATACTTGAATTCTTTTTTAAATAAAAATTGTGAATACTACTAATCTCATTTAAAAGTCCTAACGGTTATGCATGATTAGTAGATATTCAAATTTCCTGAAATAAATATACCACAAATAGACAGAACTGTATGATTTGTTGATGAATTTATCCCCATTATTTCTGAAAGTGGAATATGCGTCTAACAAGGGTAATTATGATTTTTGTTTGAGTTTTATTGAAATTTTATATTTATATTCTATTGAGTTAAATGTTTGATTCATGTCTGTCACTTCATCCCTATTTTTATAACACTGTTATTCTTTGCTGATAACAAAAGGGGGAGAGAAAAGTTAAGATTTTGTCAAATAGAATCAAGCAAAGGTCAAATAATTTTCCATTTGCATCTAGGCTCATTTATATATTTCTATTGTATGCATATATGTAGGGGGAGTATTGTGTAGAGAGGGAGCATTCAAATAGGGGGAGCAAATTGAACGATCAAATACATTTAATACATTCAAAATCTTAAATATATGTTTGTTATCATCAAAAGGGGGAGATTGTTGAATATGCGCTTTGCGCTTATATGATTTTTGTTTGATGATAATAAACATATATACATTCGTTTAAATGTATTTGTTAATATACTATTCTATTTTTCACAGTTTAAATAAATATTTGTTGAATAAAATAAATTACACAGAATTTGAATTCAAACAGATATTTTATTCAAATAAATATTTATTACATTTTTGAATAGTATAATTTCAAGCTCTCACTATAACTATACAACTTTGATTACATCACATTTTTCACATTTACATCAGCACCTCACTACATATCACTCACACTCATATTTCTATCTTCAACTGTATTCCAGTTTGAATCCAGCATCTGAATAATCTGCAAAAATATTTTGACGCAGTAAAATTGAAAAGGAAATATTTTTGCAGTTTAAAATAAAATAAAATGGATTTTGAAAATATGATTTGCCTCAGTTATTTGGATTGTTCGTCATAATTTAAATTTGAATTCATCATACACGAACAACTTGTGACATACACAGTGTATTACTGTATATGCCACAAGGCCGTGCACGCCGATATACACACTTGATTGATTTACAGGGACATGTGAGCACAAGGTCAAACCCGAGTTTTAAAACTGGATTCAACTCAGGTGCAAATCAAAAGTACACATGAATGCTATGTTCAAACATGACACAGTCTCAAACATGAAACAAAGTGCACCAGACCAGGTTACAAGATGATCAAGGCAGACTACAAGTTCAAGTGGACAGTGCAAACACATCAAGTAAATGACACAGTATACACAAGTGAAGCCAAAAGAAATTAATCCAGTTCCAACACAACTGAATCAAGTAACCAACAGCTAGTGCTATCAAATGAACCAGTGACATGAACCATGCAACAATTCAAATCAACTACAAGCAGATATCAACTCAACATGGACAGTACCATGGACAAAAGACCACAGCTACTACACAACACAGACAACAAGTAATACAAATGCACAACAACCAGAAACATGATCAACAAAGCAACAATAGTCAGGCAGTATGCATCAGGCCAGACCAACCAGAAAAGGTGCAAACCAAGACACAGTGCATATATGAAGTACACAAGTGCAACTACATCAACTAGCAAATCAAACCAGAATGCATCAGTATACAGTGAGCCCGACAACAAAGTGACTCAAGACTGCAACAAACATCAGCAGGTACAAGATGCCCAACCAAATGAATATCAATGCAAACCAGCAATTAAGCACATGTATGCAGATCAGTGTCGACAACCAAGTAAATGCAGAGAACAGTGCAATCATGAAGATTGCAGCAAAAATGTAGACATAACAGGTGAAGTGCAATAAGAATCAGACTCAAGTACATGGTAAACATGTACACAAATGCAAAGCTTAAGTATGCAGATCAAAAGCAAATGTTCTTAACTGCAAGTTCAAACCAAAACACCAAGTGCAACAGCATGAACAAAAGATCAAAGAAAAAGATGGTCAGAGCCGTAGTATACAGAGTGACACAACAATATGCACAGATGCATTCAAGACTAAAACCAGGCAGTGACAATGCAAGCCTAGCATCGAGACACTAAGCAACTATCAAAGTTCAAGTTATACAAGACAGCTACAAAATCATCAATGCAATGCACAGCAAGGTATGACAAAGTCAATGCCGAGAAACTGCAGTAAACATGTATGCAACATGGTGAGCAACACAAGTGAAACATTTGTGTCAAAGTAAACAATGTCGAATACATGGACAAGTGTAGCATCTGTGTCAAAGCAAATGTTGCAGTGAATGCAAATTATATACCAAAGAGCATATGTTCAAGTGGAGACAAGCGAAGATGGCTAGAGACGAACATTACAGAGATGACCGAAGCCAGCAGTAAATAATTCACAAATCAGAAATCAAGTGTGTGTCAAATTGAAACAGTCAATGCTAAGTCGAACCAGCAAAATCATGACTGTGATGAGCAAGGCAATTTCAAAGCCGTGAGTAGCAAGTAAATCAGAAATATACGATTATGAACAAGTCAGTGAAATCTCAATCATCCATACGAAATTCAAAGGCCAGAGAAATCAGTTGAAAAATTCAAATAGAGAATATACGAACGCAAAAATAGGAATTCGAGTCCTATATAAACCATTCAACATCATCGGCATAAGGGTATGAGTTCGAATACAAAAATCAAAAAGGAACAGAGCTAAAAATCTTACCCGAAGCAACAAACGAACTCATCGAAGCAACCGAAGTAAGCAACAAGGATTCGATCGAACAAGACGACTTGCAATTAATCGCTGATTCGATCAACTTAAAGTCGGAGCTTCAAAATAGCCCTAGACCACAGAGCTAAGAGAAAGCCGCCAATTTCCAGAGAAAAGAGTATCGAGCACGAGCCCTAATTTTCAGATCGAAGAATGAAGACGCATGCCGCCATTATTTTTCGCAACAAAGAAATAAAGGGGATCGGGCTGGAGAATAACAAAGAAGGAAATAAGGAACGGGTTAAAGAATAAAGAGTAGGCCGGCCTTGTTTTCTAAAGGCTTTAGTGTATTTTTAATAAGGGTTATTTGTTTAACTGTTTAATTGTTGTTTTTACTTTTCGAATCAAACCTTTGTAAATCACCACCTACGGTTTAGGTAGTGTCAGATTGTCTATTTAGAATTAGTTCAGTGAGCAGGGTGTGCGAGTTTGCAAAGCTCTATAGGCAGGAGCAGTGTTTGCTAGTAATCAAAGCTCTATAGGCGGGAGCAGAGTTTGCGAGTAAACGAAACTCTATAGGCGAAGCAGGGTGTGCGAGTCTAGTAGAGTGTTTGTGAGCGGGAGCGAATGTTTGTGAGTCTAGTCGAGTGTTTGTGAGCGGGAGCAAAAGGGTCTGCGAGTCTAGTAGAGTGTTTGTAAGCGTGATACTGTTTAATTCTAATAGAAATCTGGGAATGCAGCAGTAGGCAGGGGTTGCCGAAGCTGGGTAAATTTTGTGTGTGATTTACTTTTCAGCATATTTATTTCTTCAGTTTGTTTCTGTGTTTATATCGAGAAAATTTGCTATAACCCTATTCACCCCCCCTCTAGGGTTAATCTAGATCCTACAGTTGCAACTTAATATAGACAAAAGTAAAGTTTATTTCAGTAAATATAGTAGATATAAAAACGATGTTTTACATGTTTTAAAAATTACTAAAGGAAATCTCCCTATTAAATATTTGGGATTGCCTTTATCAGTAAACCAAATTAAGGATTCAGTCTATTCTATATTGTTAGGTAAAATCCAAGAGAGAATGGAAACTTGGTCTTGTAAACTACTTTCTATTGTAGGAAGATTAGAATTAATAAAATATGTGGTTTATGCAGTCATTCTATATTGGTTGCAAACATTTCACATTCCTGTAGCATCCATCAAAAAATAGAAAGTAGGTGTGCAAATTTTTTATAGAGGGGTAAATATCATAAATCAGTTGGTATAAAGTTTTTAGACCAAAAAGTGAAGGAGGATTTGGCATTAGAAATACAAATGATCTCGGTTTAACTTGTCATTTAAAATTATTCTGGGGATTCATTGGCGCTGATTCTTTGTGGGCTAGATGGATAAGGGCTAAATACCTTAAGCAGAGTAATTTTTGGAATATGTTATCAAGTAGCAATCGTTATAATGGTTGGAAGAAAATTTTAAATTATAGAAATATAGGCAAATCTCTATTAGAAAGAAAATTTAAGCTAGGTAAGGAAACTAGATTATGGTTTTACCCATGGTTTAATAATAGTTCGTTTATAAATAAAGTGGGTTGGAATAATTTAGTCCTTTGTGGAGGTACCAATGCTACGATGTCTACTATAATTAAAAGCAATCAATGGAAACCTGAATTTCATCCTATTACCAACCCTCACAAATATGATATATGCGAAATTCATCTTGATCTTAGTGCAGATAGTGATTACTAGAAGTGGAAAGTAAGCAATAAAGGGAAGTTTTCCTTTAAAATACATGTTATGCTATTAGAAATAAGTCACCAAGGTTGAGTGGTATAATTGCATTTGGAACAAGGTGAGCAGTCCCAAGATGGTTTTCTGTACTTTTTTTGCATTGAATAATAGGTTGCCAACTTGGGATAAAATTAACAAATGGGGCGATAAATCTAGTTCACTTTGTTCTCTATGCAATTTGGTTAATGAGAGCTCTGATCATTTGTTTTTCGAATGCAGCTACTCATATTTTATTTGGAATCGCATTCAAGCTAAATTGAAAATCATTAATAATGGCCAAATGATTCTCAAGCAAGCTATTCATCTCATTAACAACAAATTTAAAGGCAAATCTACTGAAAGACACTTGGCTCACATTCTAATTACTACCGCAGTCTACCATATTTGGAGAGAAAAAAATGCATGTACTCATAATAAAGCAAGTAGCAATAAAGAGTAGAAGTGGTTATTCATTGAAACAGACAGTAAGATACCGCTTCAAAAATCAAAGAAAAAGGTGAAAGATTAAACAAAATTTGCTAATTTAGCTGAAGAATGGACAATCGAAGATGGCAGTAAACATCTGGAGCATTTCTTAACCCACCCGAAGAGCTTTCAGACTAGTAATCAACTTTCTGAAGCTAATACTTTTGATAATGCTTCAAATCGAGCTCGTACTGACTTCAAGAGGGTCGAATCAACAGATCGGAGTCGTGTTGACAACAGATATGCTAATTCCCCTTGTTATAACCCTATTCAAAGAAATACCTTCACTGACAAAGAGATTGAAGGTATGAGGGGGAGATTTAATGAAGGATTACCGTACTAAGAAAGAGGAGAAGCTAGTGATGTGAAGGAAGGTGGTCGAGAAGTATGAGAATGGCATCGGTGAGTCGCCGTTCTTTTTCTTTTTTATATGGTTATAGATTGAATGTATAATGTGAAAGTTTATGTCGGCGCTCTCCTAATCTAGGGTTTGAGCTTGAGTATCGAGTTGTGGTACTATACTCGATCTATTTGTTTGTGGGTTGGGCCTTATTTACCTTTATTAAAAAAACATTTTGTTTTAATGGCCAACTTCACTTACATTTAAAAGGAACATCTTCATCTACTAGTAAGTTTCTTTCAGCTGTTTTGCTGAAAGATTTTGTTATCATTTTTCTTCTTCTTCTTCAGATCAACTCAGACAATAGTTTTTATTTATTTATACAGAAAAGGTTGATTCACAGAACTTATTACTATTGTGCAATTATCTTGGTCAATTCTTAGCTAAACAATACAAATCAAAACATCAAATCCGTATCGTATGTGTATAAATGTCATATCCATATAAAATCACCTACATTGAGTTTCTTTCCGTAATGTTTCATAAGATATGCCTCTTTTCTCTGATTGTCTTTCTTAAGTTACTAATATAGATCAAAATGGTTCGTATTATATACACTTATCATCTTCACCATCGTCTTATGCTTAAACTCACTGTCAACTGAAAATAATGTAATAAGCTTAATCTCATTTAATAAAACGCCATTTGTGTGCTTGGTTATTTAACATATGCACCCTTAAAAGAAGTTTTATTCCAATATGGATTAATTTTTAATTTAGTCCAATTTTGCAAAGCAATTGCAAATTTAGGCTAGTTTATAAACTAATTACAAAAATCAGTCAGTTTTGGCCATATTAGCAACCACGTGTACTGGCGGTATTTGAAATACCGCCAGCACACTTTTTTTTTCAAAACCTAGAGAGCGGCATTTGAGAAGCTGCATGTATGCGACATTTCAAACGCTGCACAGTTGTGTACATGCTATTTTAGCTTGCCCCCTATTTCATTTCTCAATCTACCTTCTTTCCACAACCGAACTCAAAACCCTAATTCCTCCAAAATCAAAATTTTCACTCAAAAACTCATTGAAGCAGGCTATAAATTGAAGAATGGCTTCCTCATCTTCTCAAGTGCCTCCTATAGGTTTGTATTCTTCCTTTTTTATGTTAAATTTAAATTTTTTGATTTTAGGGTTTAGACAAAAATAAGCTTTTTAGGTATAAATCTTTGTTTCTAAACTACAATGAAGTAGTTTGTGCGTGTAGGACATTTCTTCGATTGGTTCTTGATTATATATAAGAATTGTTTATGTCATAAATTTGATTTGATTTTGTTATTGTGGTAGAATATGAAAAAAAAGTAACCCGGACCGGTTGATGTAGCGTTCTTTACTTACAAGCTCAACACCGTAGAAGCAATAACGATTTGATGGAGGTACATTTTGATATAATTTTTCTTGCATTTTGAGAATATGTTAGTAAATGTCATAATATCTTGCATTTTATTTTAATTTTCGATAGGAAGTTGGGTCGGATGGATTTATTGACCATTCTTTGACCTTACATCGCATCTTTGTATTTTGGAACTTTTAGAAAGGGCCAGATTTAATGTTATTCATGAATTGGGATACACACAGCTTGATCATAATCTTCTGAAATCTTTGATTGATAGATGGAGACCTGAGACGTCTACATTTCATCTCAGAGTTGGTGATACGACCATCACATTAAAAAATGTAGTTATGTTACTTAGATTGCCGATTAACGGGGATCCCCTTCTAAAACCGATTTCCCAAGTAATTATATGGATTTGTTTAAGTCCTTGCTTGGCCAATCTCCTCCAAAAGATGTAAGATGAGGGAAATGAGTCGATAGTGACCACCTGGTTTAGAGAGCAGTTGGCCGATGATATTCCTCGCCGTGCCTCTCCAGTGCAGATTGTGTAGCGCACCCGCACTATTATTTTACACATCATTACACAACATATTTTTTGTGATCGATCGAAGACTCGAGTGACCCTTCAATGGCTTCCATTGTTAGAAGACTTCGATTCTTATTGACAGTATGCATGGGGTAGTGCGGTACTAGTTTTCACTTATGTAGAGCTTACTAGAGTGGCATTGGTATAACAACGGTCAGCCGATAGTTGTATGACTCTAGTTCATGTACAATCATAGTTATTCATTAATTCATATTTGTACATGTCGTAAACATTAATGAAATACAACTTATACTCTTGCACTATGGTCTTAGACTTATCCTCCGGATGGTCCTATAATTATGAAGAATCTATAATCGATAATTCAAAACCATATGGATCGAGGTAAAATATTGTTGGTTGTATGGTTGTATCAACTTATACACTTTGAACAGTTTATATAAAAAAAATTCTATTTTAGGTGGATTGAACCAAAGAATACCAAGTTGGCTTCGAGCCAGAATTTGATGTTCTACCAGAATGAGTTTGATGTCTTGGACTATAACGCGGTTACGTGGACTCCATACACTAAGGCAGAGTTTGATGCGCTTCTGGCATTATGTACTGAGGCGAGGCAGTTATGGCGGGCTAGACTGATGATATTTTTCTTTGGCGATCTTGCTTACCATCTTCTAGATAGAGTGATGAGACAGTTTGGTCTTTGCCAATACTTATCGTATCATGCTCCATATTATACTCTTCCATATGGTGAAGATGAGTTTGAAACGATGATAGAGCTACGGAATAACTGCTTTTTAGCTGTGGAAGATGAGCATGAGATCACGCTGACTGGTGAGGAGTACAATAGTTGGTATTGGAATATCACTCGTCGTTATGCGTTAAGAAGACGAGATGAAGTGCTTGAACAAGATGTTTCTCTTTACACTCCAAGAGCACCGCTTGAACGGGATGTGGTATGTATTTAAATTTACAATTTTTAAGGTAGTTATAAAATCAATAATGATATAAGTTATATGCAGGCGGATGGTATATGTCGTATGTTGGAGATAGTCGATGAGCTTATGGAGGAGGTTCTCGAAAAAAGTAAGGTGAAATTCTTCTCGCTTAAACAAATTCTACAATATTGTTTGTCGAAGAACAAGACATCAAGACCAATTCCGCCTCCCACTCCTCCTACAGTGCCGCCCTTTATTAAGGACATTACATCTGCCGCACCATTTGAGGACAATGCATCCGCCCCACCGACTCCAGAACCTAAGAAAAAGTATTAAAGATGAAAGAAAGGTATGAACGAGAGCTCCACTGCAATAACTTTACAACATACGCATCCGATTGGACCGTCTCAACCCCTTATGGAAGGAACGCAAGATGAGGGAAGTGAAGAAGTTTCACGTGTGGAGGAGAAATTCTTGTTGAGGCAAATAAAATCAAAAAAGAAAACTCCTCGCAAACTAAAAAATTTGAGAAGGTAGTGTAGTTTGGAATGTCTTTATTATTGATTATAGTGTTTTTATGTTTGTAACGGGGATTGGTTGAATACTACTTTCGATTGTAGTATCGTTTTTCGTTGTACTGTAGTTCGTAGTGAATATAGTTGTGATTCTTATGTCATTGTGTACAATATAATCGTGTAATTGTGTAGCATGTATAATGTTGCTATGCAGTGTGTAACTAGCAGAGTGACATTTGAAATGTCGCCTTCGTACGACATTTCAAATGCTGCCTTTGTGCAATATTTCAAATGCCGCTGAATATAGTAATCACCATAGCGGCATTTCAAATGCTGCTACCATAGCGACATTCAATTGCTGCTATTCTACGACATTCCAAATGCCACTGTATGTGTATTTAAAAGAGCAGCATTTGAAATGACATCAATTAGCGGAATTTCAAATGCCTCCACCACATTTTATCTGTACCAATGGAGTAAGTTTATTTCATATAGCCAAATAATACAGCTTTCCAAATACTACCAAACTCAAATATCGAAATTTGATAACATAAACAATTATCATCTAATATATTCGATTATAGTCGATCTAAAAATACAACCAAACTAAAGTAAAAACATTACGTTACTGAAGTGCAATGATTTTTCTTATTACCCACAACATCACATTTGTTGCACCTGTTTCCTTTAGGAGTGTGCATCTCGTCCATCATACCTTTAATTCTAGTAGAACATGGACGTCCTGGTTGCCTTTTAGCTGTAGAACGTAGGACCAACTGATTATCACTTAAACTTTAATAGCGTTTATCGCCGACAGGATGAAACTAAGGGGTGAAAGCTGTCAAATATTTCTCAGCTGAATACCACGTTGAAGCGAATTCATGATGGGCTCTATTAGCTATATTAGAAACTGTTGAGCAAGCGAGCACACAAGGTAAGTGCTCTAATAGTGGCATGTTACATGTACATGAACAAGTATTATCGTTGATCATTACTTTAAATTCATCACAGAAATAGTGCACAACTTGCCATTCGACTTGACTAAAACGAATTGTTCTTCTACGCCTTGCTTCCTTATCTATATTGGCAATTTTTGCTTCCCACTTCGGAGTAAGACGGATTGTAAGTTTTCCCATTGCTTCTCTTCTTTGACAAAAATGATCGACCGACCTAAAAAAGTGCATGCAACCAAAGCTTTAACAGGTAATGACCGAGCTCCTTTAAGTAAACCGTTGAAACTTTCTACGAAGTTAGCGGTCACGACATGAAATCACCGCCATCATCTTTCAAGAATGCCCAATTTTCCTATTTCCCCCCAAACTTCTTTCTATACATTTGTGTACTCTACAACTTGTAGTTTTGGTTTCTTCTCGGATATTGTTGTAGTCGGCTTCCTATGCAACACATGTTGTAGCATAAAATGGCCCGTCAGTCGTTTTTCCCTAAATCGTATAGCTTGAAAATTAGCCTTCAGATGTCTAGCTTAAAAGTGATGTTTATGAGGCAAACCCCACTGTGTTTGCAATGTTGTCGATATTCCTTTCATTCGATCAGAAATGAAGGTAATTCGTCGATTGTTAACACTATGAATGTACCGCCGCATGCAAGCAAAGAACCACCCCCAACTTCCACCATATTCTGACTCTACAATTGCATAGGCTAAATAGTACAGATGGTCATCCTCATCAACAACAACGGCTATAAGTAATGTTCCTTTTTATTTTCGGTACAAATGTGTGCAGTTAATACATAACAACGGACGACAATGAACAAAACCTTCAATACAAGGGCCAAAGGCCTAAAACGCTCGATCAAACACTCCATATGCATCCGTAGTAACATGTCCAATGCTTTCTACGTTCATTCTAGCAATTTCGGCAAAATATTGTCTTAGAATGATATATGATTATGCCCAATCACCATAAATCATTTCCACCGTCTTACTCAAAGCTCTCCAAGCCTTCATATAACTAATTTTCATCAATAATTGTTCTTCCATCTATAGTTGCACCATACCGGCTAATATATTCAGATCGGCTTTCACGAAAGGTAAAATCTTTGATACTAAAAAATTAGAAGTCGCTTACTTGTGAGTGGATTTCACTGTTGGGTTAACACATTTGTGATCGCTCAGATATTTCCTTATAATCCACCAATTTTGTTCGATTTTTTGAAACAATAGTATGAATTCTCCATGGATAGTTGGCATCTATATTACAAACGGCATTGTATTTGGTTTTATTTGATTTTATAGGTTCAAAAGACACGACATGTAGAATTGACCATTCGCTCCACTATTGTAATAATTTATCTTTAGTTTCGAAAATCATACTAACTTTAAAGCCACTCTGAACGCTAACAGTTGAAAATAACTCATTGTTTAACTCAAGATTTGCAACAATTGGCCTAGCCATTATTTGTGCATTGCACAGATCATCATCCAAAGGTAACTCCATTTTCAACTCATCACTATCTTCGAGAATATTGTCTTCAACCGCAAAATCGTAGTTTAAAGGATCATTGTTCACTTGCATGCTACTAATCCACGACATGTCATTCCCCACCAGATTCACTACATTCATACTATTTATAGGGGGGTTGTTATGTAAATCTTCACCTACAACCATATCCATTTTAATATCAACATATGCTTCGTTTGCGGTTACGTTCACATTCTCCCCTTCGATATTAGATTGTGTTGATCTATAATTCAAAAATAAGTTTTACTATAAACACCATATCAAAAATAATAGCTATCAAAGTTGAGATATTCTAAACAAGTACCTCTGACTTGGATATTGATAGTTATACTGAACACCTTATTGATGCACTGAGGATATCCAAAAATGAATTGTTGTTGACCGTAAATCGTTGTCATAGGTGAATTACTAAAACTCGGAGATGCATTTTCATGACTAATACTTACTGTCTCAACCATTCTACAGTAGTCTACAGTTACACTATTAACTAATTGTGGTCGTATGGATTCTTCTGCTTGCAACCGTCTACTTTTCCCAACAAACAGCTCTATCGAATTTAATGTCGTTGAAAATATTAGCTCCACATCATCATCATCAACTATTTTTATGGCTTTCGATCCTGACCATAGGTTAATTACACATTAACTCCATGTCAAATTTACCGGATTTTATCTTAGTCGCTTTATAAATCGATTCTTTTAACTGCTCCAAATTATACAACATTTCAAAACTTTTGTAGGTTTACACGACCCATCAATATGTTTGTCACAATTAAGTTCTTCAATAACTAGTTCATTATCAAAATAAAAAATTATTGGTACACACTTGGGAGCCAATTTACATTTCAATTAATCAAATTTTTTACTACTTCCAGAAAATACCAAACGACATATGATTATAGAAATGCTAAAAAATATAAGGGTTTACAAAATAACATAGAAAAATTGTTCAAGAAGAAGAAAAATGTGTTGCTCCTCGATTATATCTGCTTTCAATCAAGATTTAATTGTAATTTACAGTCTAAAGTCCTTAGTTTAAGAATTTTTTTTTGAGTTTAAGATTTTTTTTTTTTTTTGAGATTTGGTTTTTTTTAAAGATCTGAGTAAGAAGAGGGTAGATTGAGAAATGAAAGACGAGAGCAGACTAAAACAGCAGATACACAACTGGTCGGCATTTGAAATGACGCATACAAATGACATCTCAAATGCCGCTATCTAGATTTTGAAGAAAAAAAAGTATGCTGACAGTATTTCAAATATCGCCAGTATAAGTAGCCGCTGATTTAGTTAAAATTGACCTATTTTTGTAATTAGTTTATGAACTGGCTTAAATTTGCAATTAATTTGCAAAATTGGCCTAAATTAAAAATTAATCCTTCAAATATTCAGTGTTTACTGTGCATGAACTATATTTTCTCCAACTTCTATGCTTAAATGTTTACCCAAAAAAGAAAAAAATATAAGCGAGATAGGATGATCTAATTGTAAAATTAAGCTTATTGTAACAACCTTTATTATAACAAAAAATTCATTCTTTGGTGCATACTACCAATTCAATATATGTGCTCATCTTCTTTAAGATATTTTTGTTAGAAAATTGTTATTGAAAACTGCAATCATTTCATTTACTTTTAACGTTATGCAGTTTCTAATCTTAATATGACCCTATTAATTAGGTCATAAATAGAACGTTTCATTTACTTTTAATGTTATGCAGTTTCTAATCTTAATGTGACCAGATTAATTAAGTCATAAATAGACCATTCTATAATTAGAACATTAGGTCTTTGATTAATCTTAAACGTTGAATTGGTATATGATGGACGTACCAGATTTAGAGTTAAATGTTATATAAATGATTGGGTCCTCTCTCTCCTCGATATAGATGTATTCTTCTCCATCAAGAAACATATAAAGAAATAGGGTTAGAGAGAGAAACCGAATTCTGAGAAGAAGAGTAATTATTAGAAGTCAGAAGAAGAAGATGACAGCCATTACATAACAGTTGTATGCAAACGTAGCATGTTGAATGAACATTCTGCTTTCTTATGGCATAAAAGACTAGGCTACATATCCAAAGAAAGAATGATGAGATTAGTAAGTAATGAAATTTTGTCAAATTTGAACTTTAGTGATCTAGAATTATGTGTGGATTGTATTAAAGGTAAATAAACCAAACATAATAAGAAAGGAGCCACTAAAAGCAGCCAACTTCTTGAAATAATACACACTGATATTTGCGGACCTATGGACAGTCCAGCCTTTAATGGAGAAAAGTATTTCATCACTTTTATTGATGATTTTTCCCGCCATGGTTATGTCTATTTGCTTCATAAAAAATCTCAATCTGTGAATGTCCTTGGGACGTTTATAAAGGAAGTTGAGAGACAATTAGATAAAAGGTGAAAATCATAAGGTCTGATAGAGGTGGTGAATATTATGGAAAATATAATGAGTCAAGCCAGTGTCCAAGTCCATTTGCAAAATTCCTCGAAAGTCATGGCATATGTGCGCAATACACAATGCGGGGTACATCACAACAAAATGGTGTGGCAGAAAGGCGCAATAGGACGTTAATAGATATGATTAGGAGTATGATGTCAGATTTTACACTACCTAAGAATTTGTGGTCGTATGCTTGTAAAACCGCTAATTATTTGTTGAATAGGGTTCCTAGTAAAGCTGTTCAATAGACTCCTTTTGAATTATGGACTAACATGAAACCTAGCTTAAGATACCTACATGTTTTGGGTTGTCCAGCGGAAGCAAGAATTTATAATCCACATGAAAAGAAATTAGATTCTCGAACGATTGGTGGGTATTTTTTAGGTTACCCTGAAAAATCTAAAGGATATGTGTTTTACTGTCCTAATCATAGTCCAAGAATTGTAAAAACCGGTAATGCAAGATTCATTGAGATTGGTGAAGTCAGTGGGAGTACTAGAAGAGAAATAGTGGAAATAAAGAAAACAAGGATAAATGTTACATTGCCTAGAATAGTTCCTCCATCTACTATTACTCCAAATGTTGTTCCAGCTGTTGGAGAACGGCATGATGATGAACACATATAAATGAAGAAGTACTTCCTGAGGGAAATGACTTACATAATGCTGATATGCATGAACCACAACAAGTAGCATTAAGAAGATCTCAAAGAGATCGTAGGTCGGCTATTTCTAATGATTATATGGTTTATATGCAAGAATCAGATTATGATATAGGAATCAATAAGGACCCAGTTTCGTTTCACATGCTGTAGAAAGTAAAGAGTCAAAGGAATGGATTAATGCCATGAAAGAAGAACTAAAATCCATGCAACAGAATGAAGTTTGTGATCTCGTTGAGTTACCACATGGCTGTAAAAGAGTCGGATGCAAATGGATTTTTAAAACCAAACACGACTCTAGTGGTAATGTCGAACGGTACAAAGCTAGACTTGTTGCTAAGGGTTACACTCAGAAAGATGGTGTTGATTACAAGGAGACATTTTCTCCTGTTTCGAGAAAGGACTCACTCAGAATAATAATGACATTAGTAGCACATTATGATTTGGATTGCATCAAATGGATGTGAAAACAGCCTTTCTGAATGGAGATCTTGATGAGGATGTTTATATGGATCAACCTGAGGATTTTTCTGTAAAAGGTAAAGAACAATTGGTGTGTAAACTTAAGAGTCAATATATGGGCTTAAGCAAGCATCCCGGCAATGGTATATAAAGTTCAATACCATTATTACATCTTTTGGTTTTAAGAAAAATACGGTTGATCACCGTTTATACCAAAACATCAGTGGGAGCAACTTTATTTATCTAGTCCTTTATGTTGATGACATCTTGCTTACTGCAAATAACTTAAACATATTGCATGAAAATAAGGAATTTCTCTCAACAAACTTTGAAATGAGAATAGAAATATTTCGTGATCGATCACAAAGGAATATTGGGATTGTCTCAGAAACGATATATCGAAAAGGATTCTAGAGAGATTTGAAATGAGTAAGTGTTCACCTGGGAAAGTTCTTGTACATAAAGATGATAAATTCAATCTCATGCAATGTCTTAAGAATGATGTTGAACGAAAGGAAATGGAATCAATTCCATATACATTTGTAGTTGGTAGCCTAATGTATGCTCAAACCTGTACTAGACCGGATATCAGTTTTGCAGTCGGTATGTTAGAGAGGTATCAAAGTAATCCAGGAAGGGAACATTGGCAAGCTGCAAAAAAAGTGTTAAGGTACTTACAAGGCACGAAAGATTACATGCTCATGTATACTAGCTCCAATGAATTGAAGGTGATTGGATATAGCGATTCAGATTTTGCTGGATGCATCGATACTAGCAAATCGACTTTTGGTTACTTGTTTATGTTTGGTCAAGGAGCCATATCATGGAAAAGTGCGAAACAAACTATCGTTGCTTCATCTACTATTGAGGCAGAATTTGTGGCATGTTATGAAGCCACAATTCATGCATTATGGTTGCGGAACTTTATTTCAGGACTTGCGGTTATCGACACCATTAGCAAACCATGAAAATTTATTGTGATAACTCTTCAGCAGTGTTTTTCACAAAAAACGACAAGCACTCTAAAGGTGCCAAACATATGGAACTGAAGTATTTTGTTGTGAAAGACGAGGTTCGGAAACAAAGAGTGTCAATCATGCACATCGGGACAAAATTTATGATTGCAGACCCTTTGACGAAAGGGTTACAGCCAAGACAATTTAAGGAACATGTTCAAAGAATGAGTCTTGGTTGTATTAATAATAATTGATGTATGACATTCTGAGCTCCTTTGTGTGTTTTTGATATACAATTATGTGTCTCTTGTTTTAATGTGGTAGTACGTACTTTATGTAATTTTAAACAAGAAAGAGTCTTATAAATATATCATGTTTAATCATTATGATATAAGATATTATATGGACCATTATGCTGTTTTATATAAATTATGAGTATAAAATGATGGATTGCTGGTATTGTAGTATATGGAAGGGAATGCACTGAATTAATAATGCACAACCGCCATAACTCTTAGCAATTTATCATAGTATGATGTTCAACATTTGACATTATGAATAATCGGGTCAAGTGGGAGAATGTTAGAAAATTGCTATTGGAAACTGCAATCGTTTCATTTACTTTTAACGTTATGCAGTTTCTAATCTTAATATGACTCTATTAATTAGGTCATAAACAGAACGTTTCATTTACTTTTAACGTTATGCAGTTTCTAATCTTAATGTAACCCGATTAATTAAATCATAAATAGACATTTTTATAATTAGAACATTAGGTCTGTGATTAACCTTAAGCGTTGAATTGATATATGGTGGACGTACCGGATTTAGAGTTAAATGTTATATAAAGGATTGGGTCCTCTCTCTCTCTTGGATATATATGTATTCTTCTCTATCAAGAAACATATAAAGAAATAAGGTTAGAGAGAGAAACCGAATTCTGAGAAGAAGAATAATTATTAGAAGTCAGAAGAAGAAGATGACAGCCATTACATCTTTCGCTGTTAATCAAGGTACGTCGTCTTAAAAAAAAAAAAATCATATTAAGCTTTGTTTGTGAAATATTTGGTATTGGTGATCCTTGGTCTTTTACTTGAATTATTCATCATTAATCATAAAAGATCGAACAATAAAGAATTTCTAATAATTTTGGAAGGTGGGACTAATTGCAATTCTATATAGTCACCCACCGATTAATGCAACGTGCGCCACACATTTAAGAATAGCTTCTAAATTATGTAATCAAGTGAAAACCAAAGCGTGACGGGAAACCGACGTATGATAAGATACAGAAACGGGAAGTACAGATAACTCTATTGTGGAGTGACCACAAAGTTCGTTTCAAAATTAAAATCCTTCGTGCAATGTAATAACGTTTCCGGAACGTGTTATATGAACACGTAATATGGTGTTGTATGTGTGTACACAATACACCTAATTAGTGGTTTCCAGCCACCGACATGTTTCTTGATCTTCATCCAATCATGTCGATATTTCAGTGTCAACTCGTTTTCCGATTTGTTTGTGGCATTAAACGTCGAGTCGTCCACACTCAGCGTTCTTGATGTGAACACAGACCACATTCGTGGCTGACATGAACGTAAATATTCTAGCTGGTATTAGTATGTTAGAACAAGCTTCGTATTAAGAAAATAAATCGTCATGACCAAATTTCATAATATTGTGGATCGCATGATGATAATCTTGTTTATCTTTTCTTTACTGGAAACAAGACATTGATCAAAATTTTCTTCGTCGCTTTTATACTTGATATTTGCCTAAACATTTTAAGCATATTTATGCATGCCGACGGTGTTACAGAATATGCGTACATTGTATCATATACTCAAATTCTTTCTAAACATTTTTTTTTTAATTTTTTTTTTTTTTTTTATTGGAAGCAAATCCGTAGCCATTGGCTTGAGAGTTGTAGAACTAAATTAGATAGGCAAACAGCTAGCTGTGTTCTTTTCTAAGGTGTAAGCCTTTCAATGAATGAAGTTATGAGTCGCTGTACTTACTGGTATATAGTTTATTAAACGACTAATTCTTTTGTCTTACCACCCATTGCTTTTAAGATAGACGTATTTAACTGTAAAAATTAGTGTTTTTGGTACCTAATAAAGCTATTTGATTTGAACAAAAACCAACATGATTTTGACATTACCACAGCTCGAAATATTGTGTGCCATTATTTTGTGACATGGCTGGTTCTCGAAATTGGGTAAACCAAGTGTTTTTCTTATTCCTCGATTTATCTGTCCTTATTTGTTGTGATCTCAGTCCCAACGTGTCTCCAATATATCAAATTCATCCAAATTTGCTTGATAAATGAATTTATGTTAGGACAAATTTTTAAGAGTGGTTGGTTTTTCAATCTATTGGCGTAAATTAGCTAGTTTGAAAACTATTTGCAAGTTTAGGCTAATTTTGGCCAGCTCAGCGATAAGCTGATCATTTTCTTTTTAAATACGGGACGCATCTATAAAATACGCTCCTTATAAATTACACTGAATCATCTGCCAAACGCGTCAGTTTAATTTTGAAGTTCAAACCTGGACAGTAAGCATCCTTCGCCAAGCAATCCAAATGCACAAAATTCAAATCCAAATGCACAATTTTAAATAATAGCAAACATTTACCCATATAAAAGCCGACAAATAAAACTACCATTAAACAATCTCAACCATAATATAGTTAGAATTCGATTACATTCGCATTAAAGTAGAAGTTTTAGTTTAATTACAAAAGCAAACTAATATTAAACTAAAAATAGTAATATTCATAGTTGAGTTGGATCCTCTTGAGTAGGTGGTAGTTGAAAAGATCTCACGGCTTGCGATTGGTGTGTATCATGCATTCTTTTAGTTCTTCGCTCTCTAGTCCGCATAACTTGTTCGGAAGGGCTTGGACGTGCTAATCGATTTTTAAAAAGGAGTGCATCAATAAGTTTCTTGAAATCAAGACATCGTGGTTGGACTTTTCGTTCGGATACTCTACCATGTCTGAAATCTTCCAACTCTATTCCTACTGTTTCTAGTACATCGACATACAAGTTGTAATTATTTATTCAAAATTAGACACATAATTCAAATGAACGAACAATTCAAGCCAACAAACTAAAAATATCATGATAAAATGAAGATTTACCACATCTCGCTCAAGCGGTGCATGAGTGGTGTATGCTCATTCATGAGAAGTCCGATATGCAACAATGAATCTTCGAGTAACCGACCAATACCAAGTCATGTATCTCGAAATAGGAATGGTAGCAAACTGTTGGTGTACGATATGGTTATGTCTATCGTCCCACTGAATGATACCAAACTCCAAATTTGGCTTTAGTTCACATGGATCAGGTATGTGTTGATGAAGACCAAGTTATCGCATCACTCGATCAGGATTATACATCTCGCATGCATGCATATGATAGGTGTTTTACAAAGACAACTATGTGTCCCACTTAGACATATCTGTGGAAGATTGACTAACACATCCTGCGTGCATGGATTCCATATAATAGCTTCATCTGTTAACATGTCGAGCTGGCCGCGATAGTAAATGACCACCTACTTTGGAGACTCAACCCAACTCCTTGAACCAAACCACCTATATAAATAGTTATATAATTAAACAATTAGATTTTTTTTATTAGTACAAAAATATACACATGTAATGTAATTGAAAATTAACTACCTTGCACTATAATGCAATGTCACGTCTATCTATATAGATGAAAACACATTCGGACGACCAGTGAAAAGATGTGTCCATGACCAAAGCTGTAAACTCAATCAAAAATTTGAATACACTAGAATTAAATATTACATATGAGTGTATAACAAATATACTTATTCATATTATACCTGTAAAAGTGAGAGACAACTAGTTTTGGATTTGGATTTCATGAGCGCAACATTTGTTAACTCATTATATTATGTTGCCAATATACCACTGCCCCCAAGAATATTGTGCACACTAATTCCAATTTCTCAAAAACAATAACAAAAAAAGGTTTAGTCGTCCTTTAGAATGATCGGGAAAAAGACGACAAGATAAATATTATGGTCGACAATGTGCAAAACCCTCAATAGATGTATCGAATATCCAAAATGCACTTTTATAAAGAACGTTGTCAATGGTGATTCTTTCGATATCAACTTTAAAAGCTGTTTTCGGATTATGTTTTTTAATAGTAGCTAAATATTATGCTAACTCAGTATATGATGTTTCCCAATCTTCAAAAACTCTCTCAAGTGCTTTATGCAATGCTCTATACGTCTTGAAGTAGTTGATTTTGATAAAAAAAGTTTCCGACATTAAAACTTGAATCGCAGAAGGAGTAATATTCAAATTCGGCTTCACAAAAGGAAGTATTTTATTAGCAATAAATCTACTTGTAGCTTGTTTATGATTTGAATTAATAATCGAATTAACACAAGTATGATTGCCATCATTTTCTAATTTTCCGCCGCCGCATCAGTGATTTTTTAGGGACAATTGCATGTATTCTCCTATGATAATTTTTATCAACATTACAAATCGCAGTGTATACTGTTTTGCGGGATTTTATGGATTTAAAAGAAAGAGAATTCTTGATGGACCACTCACTTAACTGCTGAATAAGTATTTTCTTTGTTTGAAATTGCATTATCGCTTGAAAACCAGAATCAACACATTTTGAGGTAAATACATCTCTAATAGAAGTAACATTTTCAATCAATAATGCTGCCATAATTTTTGCACTACATAAGTCATCTGTCAAAGGCATCTCCAATTCCATATATTTATCGTCATCATCTTCTTCCACCAAAGATACTTCATTATTTTCATTTTCTTTCTCGTGATTAATTTCAAACTCTAGAGCTTCATTATTAACATCCATATTATCCATCTACGACATATCATTATCCATTGAAGCAACGTACTGCTATCTATATGTAGTGAACTATGACCTCCATCATTATTGTTCAAAGGGATATCAACCTCTCTAGCATTTGAAGGTATGGAGTGTGAAAATTGGTTATTTACCGGTCCAGAGCTTGAGCCACCTGGGTGCACCATAAAACCGTGAAAAAAAGAGTGTGAGATCAAAAGACTAAAAATTTCAACTACTCAAATGTAAATACTTTAATAAATTACTTATTTGTATTCGCAAAAGTAGGAAATAATTGACTTGGATTGCTTTGATAAGGATAACTCAGAATAGCACCAAGAATTTGAGTAGAATGTTGGTTCAAATTAGTAGCAATTGCCTCTTCAAAATGTCTTAACTCCTTTTTTATTACAAATAATTCAACCACTTTCATATTAATGGAAAACATAGCATCGGCATCTTCATCATCATTTACGTCGATAGCCGAAGATCCAGAATCTGTTACCCACTTGCTTACTAGTTTTACATCATAGCCTTGTGAATCAATTTTTGTAATCCTATACACCGTTTAGTCCATATAAGAGGAAATTTGTTTTAACCTTTGAACCCATTTGTTTATTACCAACATACATCGGTGAATTGTTTTGTTTCATAGCCAATTTTCCGTCAAAGTAGCAAATAATTGGAATGAAATTCGACATACTTCTAAAAAGGAAAACATAATTAATTTTGGAACAATCAATTGCTAAACAAATACTAATGACATAATAAAGCATATAAATTAGAGACTGGATTTGTGAAAAGTAGAATACGAAAATGCCTAAAAATTGAGCTAGGATTTGAGCTTAAACTAGATTTATACCTTCAAATTGAGGTCAAATAATTGATAAAAATAATCTGGCTAGTAATCCTTGCATACTTTGAGATTTTGAGGAGATTTTGATGAATTTTGATGTGAAAGAAAGAACGTTAGAAAATTGGTTTTTCTAGCTCAACTCTGTTTTGAGACAAATGACTGTTGTTTGCAATTTGTTTTCTAGCTCGAGCTGTTATGGTAATGGTAAATTTACCATTATTGTACCATTACCAGTCAATCTATTACCATTTAAATTAAAATCGGCATACCAGTATAATCGATGTGGTAATGGTAAATTTACCATTTTCTACAGTAAAACATCGGTAATATTTTTTCATAACCAGTGTTAACGGTAATTTACCAGTCTATTCATAATACTTTGATATTCATGTAAGATGTTATATTATAGGCATTTAGAAATAAGAAAATAGTGAAATTTATTTAATACTTTAGCTCAAACGATGATAAATACACTTGTTTTCTGTGTCCTTTATTAAGTGAGCTAATAAGATATTTAATGAAGGATCGTTCAGTGTAAAAATATACCAACTTATTATTTTTCTAAATAAACTGTAATCTACCATTACCAGTGTAGCGGTTACCAGTTTATCGGTATACCAGTCAACCGGTAAAGGTAGCGGTAAACAATTTTAGTTTACCAGTAAAAACGGTACGGTAACGGTATTTATAAAATGGTAACGGTAACCATTGCCGTAAAAGCCCTAAGCTCGAGTGAAAAAATTACATTGGCGCATTTCGCAGATGCGCCGGTATAATTTATAAGGGACGCATTTCACAAATGCTTCTCGTATTATTCTTTTAAAAATAATGACCAGCTCATCGCTGAGCTGGCCAAAACTAGCCTAAACTTGCAAATAATTTTCAGACTAGCCTATTTACGCCAATAGTTTGAAAAACCAGCATCTTTTGAAAATTTATCCTTAATATTATTTACTTAACACACGAGAATATGCAATCTGGGACATGAGAATAGGTTTACCCTCTAAATTTACCATGTTCACCTTAAAAATTAAAATTGTACATTAAAGGATGAAAATTGTTGTAAATATGCCAATTTCAAAAAATGTGATGGTAAACTAAACCGAGAAAAGTAAAATAGCGTTTGCGTCCTCATGTATTAAGAAAAGAACATGCGGAGTGTAGTTTTTTTTTTATAAAGTTCTGATTACAATTTCATACCCATTTTTTTATGTTTTCAATGTTGTGATTAAAATCACTTAATAAGGTTTTAACACTTTTTTCTTTTTTAGTTTTAGTTCTGAATGCTGAATGACATTTTATTCCATCTATATTTCTTTATCAAAATCTACAAAATTTACACAAATTATACATTTTAATATTAACGTTTAAAAATCTGAAATTTCAAAATCACGTATATTTTTTAAAATTGATATTTTTTTTCCAAAACAAAAATTTTTCCTTTTTATTTTAAAGTACAATCAACTTCTGTTATTGACATCAATGATAACTTTGAAGTTTTAATTAGATATAATCCAAATCAATATAGCAGATTGATATTTCACAAATACTAAAATTTAATTACCAAAACATTTTTTCCTGATAATGTATGATTAAAGGATATAAAAAATAAAAAAATTACTTACGGTGTTTTTTTTGTAAATGTGAGAAAAATGATATAGGAAAAAACATGGAAAGCTAAATGTGTTTACTTTTAACATTTTTCAAATGTATTTTAAGCGATATAATATAATGCTATTTTTCAAGTTATAAAATTATATTCATTTAACTTTCCGTGTTGTTTACTTCAATATTTTTATGCTAAAATTAATCAGTTAAAATGTATTTAAAATAATTCTTTATTTTTATTTTGTAATTTCAAGCATCAGTTTTTTATTAATTTGTTAAAGATGTATAATTAAATGAACTTGGAGGTTTACATAACCGGATGAGACCTTCATTCTTAATCTAATTATTGAAGTTAGTCGTCCTTCAATCTAATTTTTCTCTAAAATGTATCCTTAAAACTAAATACCTATTTTAAAATTTACACTTTCGGAATTCCAAATTTAAAAATTCAAAAATTTTAACTTAAAATTTTATAACAGAAAAGTTAGACATTTTTGTAAATCAAATGTTTTTGAAAAATAAAAAACATTACTTCTTGAAATTATAATGTTGAAAAATATAAATTTAAAAAATTAATAGTTTTGAAAATTTAAACTTCCAAGATTATCATTCTTTAAATATTTTTTTAGTAAATCAAAATTTTCTTACTTCAAACTTTTTATAGTTCAAAATATGTAGAAGTTAAAATTTTCACATTCAACCTTTTAATAATCACGACTTAAATGATTGACTAATACAGAGGGCTATTATTATCAAAATAAGCATATTTTTAATTTCTAGTTAGAAGTCTTAAAATGCAAACAAACACGTAAGTGATTGTTTAAAATTCAAAATTCAACAATCAACATTCATAATTAAGTATTCAGTAATCGGTAGTTAGAATTCAGCAATCAACATTGTAACAACCCGTGATTGCGATTACCAAATAATAAATTAAAATTGGAATTTTAATTTAAATGGAGCTGTTAATGAATTTTTTTAATGTGGCTAATTTGTTCAAAAGTTAGTTATTTTGAATAAATTAATATTTTTGGGCTTAAGTGTAAAATAGAGAATTTAATGGAAATCAATTAGGGTAAATGGAAATTTATAATATTACAAAATTTTATATGTATAAATAGTGCAATATTTGAATTGGGAATTTAATTTACAATTTAATTGCAAAACGGTGATTTTTGGGCAATTTTGATTAAATGGTGTTTTGGGATAATTAGGGGTTAAATTGTAACTAGGCAAACACTGTGATGTAAAATTTTATAACTATAGCTAAATTATTTTGGTAACATATTTTAAAATTTTATGGGTAAATAATGTGTAGTTTGTACTTATAGAAATTAGCTAACTTGAAATATAGAACAAGTTCCAAGTCCTAATGGGTATTAGGCCCACTAACTCATTTCCATTAGCCTATAAACCATCTTCTACCCATTCGTTTCAGCCAACATCTCATTCCATAAATGCTTAAACCCTAGAGCAAAACACTAAATAATGGCGTCCAAACCTAGAGCAAAGCTTCATTAATCTTCATCAAAGTCAATGGGGTTTTAATCTAATCATTGGAAGGTAATAGCAATCACAAAACCCACCTCTAATCCATTGTTTAATTTCTGAAATTATTTTGTAATCCTTTTTTTTTGGGGTGCATTTTGATTGTTGAAGCTCTTTGGTCTTCTTCTCATTGCTTGGGGATTTCATACTCTTGTGTGTGGTTATTCTATTGCTTGGGAAAGAGGTAACATTGCTAGTTAAATTCGGCTTAGTATTAGTGTGTTCACCCTATATTTCAGTCATACATCCAACTTCGTGACCTCGCTGCGAGCAGGTCCGATGTTGGATTTCCTCGATTTCGGTCTCACGGAAAGATGAGGTCGAGATCTTCAACTCAGTAAAATTTGGTTCAGATCCGGGTGAGTTTGATACTCCGTTTGTATCGCCGAAGCAGCACCCAGAAACTGTGTAAAAACAGTGGTTATATTTCAGTGCAAACACCCAACTTCGTGACCTCGCTGCGAGCAGATCCGGTGTCGAATTTCGTCCATTTCAGTCTCTTTGGAAAGATGAGGTCGAGATTTTCAACTCTCCAAAATTTGATCGAGATCTGGGTGCGTTTGATACTCCGTTTGTATCGCCGAAGTAGCACCCAGAAACTGTGTAAAAACAGTGGTTATATTTCAGTGCAAACACCCAACTTCGTGACCTCACTACGAGCAGGCCCGAAGTCGGATTTCGTCTATTTTGGTATTGTTCGAAAGATAAGGTCGATTTCTTCAACTCTGAAAATTTGATTCAAATCTGGGTGCGTTTGTTACTCCGTTTGTATCGCCGCAGTAGCACCCAAAAATTGTGTAAAAACAGTGGTTATATTTCAGTGCAAACACCCAACTTCGTGACCTCGCTGCGAGCAGGTCCGATGTCGGATTTCATCGATTTCGATCTCGTTGGAAATATGAGATCGTTATCTTCAACTCTACAAAATTTGGTTCAGATCTGGGTGAGTTTGATACTCCGTTTGTATCGCCAAAGTAGCACCAGAAACTGTGTAAGAACGGTGGTTATATTTCTGTGCAAACACCCAACTTCGTGACCTCGCTGTGAGCAGGTCCGGTGTCGGATTTCTTCGATTTCTGTCTCATTGGAAAGATGAGGTCGAGATCCTCAATTTTAAAAAAATTTGTTCAATTCTGGGTCCGTTTAATATTTCATTTTTATGGCGAAAGTAGCACCCAGAAACTGTGTTTAAACAGTGTTTATTTTCTGTTTTGGTCCGAATTTGAGATGTCTCCGTGACTTCGTGTCTAGTCGGATTCGGACGATTCTTTTTCCGTTATGGAGCAGGGATGTTAGACTACATGCCTGCAAATTTTCAGACCTTTTGGATTCAAGTTGCAGGTCCAAATAAATTATTGAACTTAGGTTCACAGCACATTTTGAGTGATTTCCAACACCGAATATTTTCTAAATTTTTTCTGGAGTTTTATCGATTCCTTCGAGATTGTTCGCAAGATTCATGCACGGGTTTTATAAAGGGTATTAAAGTGTTTTTTTTTACTCAAATGGCTTTTGATACTATTATTTAGTTTTATTTTTAATTATTAAATTATTTACTCCATAATAGGAGAATTTCAAAGGCTATTTCTAAAAGTGATTTTTAAACAATTTAAAATCCGGTTTTCGCAATTATTTTCTAGAATAAAAATCAACACACACACTCTTTTGCACTTCGAGAGAAGTATAGAGACGATTAAGTAGTTGGGGAAAAACACGGCCTATGAAACTGTGCGGTTTCCTTTCCGCTTAACCCCCAACCATTTCGATTGATCGTTTTGGCCTTTTGGCATAGTTTATCGATGAGATGAGATAAAATTTTATACTGCTTTTTTTGTGAAATTGATAGAAGGTTAGGAAACCGTTCAGTACGAACCGATGGGTATGGGACATTGCGTTAACTCTTTTCGGGTTCCTCTCCGGATGTTGGTGACACATCTCCTGAGTGAAAGCCGGTACTGGACATTGAGTGGTCATAGCCTGAGTGGCACCTCCCTATGTGACACTTTCTCTTGCGTGAGCCGGATTTTAGGCGTTAGACTGAGTGACATCTACTCCAATGGGAGTACCGCCTACTAGCATATCGCTCCAAGGCATACACTATCTTTTACAGTACTTGGCAACAACAACTGAGTGCCGGAGCACGTGCATATTTTCTTGTGGATTTATACTTCACTTGAGTAGCGTCGTTCGACGATGGTTTTATGGAACCACACGATGTAAGTGCGACTATCCTGTGGAGTTATAGTGTCGATGGATGTTATCTGCCTTGCTTTGTTGCATTGATTTTTGAGATATTTATTATTGCTCGGTGGAGCTACTCTTTTGCTGTGGCATTGATTATGGATAGTGATCCACATTATTTTGTTATCGACTTTGGGCATAGTTTCGGGATTTCTTCTATGTAGGAGTTATATTCCGTAAACCACCTTTGTTACTTATTGATATGCCGATGAGATGAGGCAATGTTAATTGACATTATGATTATATACCTCTCTTTGGGAGAGTTCACTTTGTGTAGTGGTTATGCTATCGTTCATTTTAGCAATGTGGTTATTCATCGCTCTTTTCTCTGGAAAAGTATTATACCATTATCTATTACCACATTATTATCTCTCAGTTTATCTAATTTATTTGTTTAGCTATCCTGACCCGAGTATTTTATGCTCGGATCAGACGGAGTTGTTTCAGGTTAGGTCGCTGACTTAGCTTGCTCTTGTGCTTTCGCTTTGGGCATATCCGCTATAGATAGATAGCTTCTTTTATATAGTCTGTCTTTATGTCACTTCGTTATTGAGACTATCTAATGTACATATTTTTGAATCACATGTGTGAGCGGTGGTTGCCACTTATTACGTTTTATTTGGACATGTACTTGATGATGTATTGTGATGTGACTTTGTTATGATATCTGATGCTATTCTTTGATGTTATTCATCTATGTTATTATGCTTGTTATGATAGATCACTAGCCATTTGTAGTTACGTTAAAAGTATTTATTAAATATGTCGAACCACTGGACCTGGAAAAAAATAGATACCACCCTTAGAAGTATTTAGTAGATAGTTATAGCATGAGTACACTTGGTCGCTTCCATTATATTCTATTCTCCGCATTAGCAGACAGTATTACCTCCATAATACTCTTTGCTGATGAGGGTCTAGGAGTGGGGCGTTACAGTTGGTATCAGAGCGAGTCTCAAGGACTAAGCGTAATAAACACAGAATAGATATACTAAGTACAATACATCCTAGTATGATTCAAATATTACGAATCCCTTCCTTGTGCCTCTGGATAGATAAGTTAGGAATATGTTCAGGAATGCATTTATATTCTGCAATATCCCTTAATGAATTATCTATCTTTGAATCGTTCTTAACTCATTTTTTTCTCTTACTTTCAGTATGTCTGGAAGAGGGAGGAACACTTGTCGCTCCGATGCTGTAGGGCAATCCAGTAACCCACAACCGGAGGGCGTATTCATGACTACCGATCAGATCATGAAGCCGGTCTAGAATTCTCACTCCCAGACTTCTACTCCAGTCTCTGATGCTCCGCGCAAGTCAGCTTTTGCACGTCTCTGCAGCGATTTCACTCATCTCGGTGGCAAGCCGTTCAATGGCTCCAAGACAGTTCTTGAGCTCCAGTCATGGATCCGTGTATGCGAACGCACCTTTACTCGCATGGGCATTTCTGACCATGACCGTGTTGTTGTTGCTTCTAGTCAGCTTCAGAGTTATGCCTTGGATTGGTACGAGCTTCTTATTGCCGAGGTCGATGAGATCACACTTTCTTGGGCTCAGTTCCGTGAATGTTTCGAGCTCAAGTTCGTTCCAAAGTCAAAGAAGATTTCTCTTGCTCGCCGCTTCATTGATCTCAAGCAAGGGAATTCTACTATTTCGGACTATGTTTCTTCTTTCGAGGCACTGTCCATGTGCGGCCTCGAGTTCATCATCACACCCTACAAGAAGAATCTGAAATTTGTGGAAGGTCTTAAGAAATATCTTAAGAAGTCTTTGATGTTACAGCTCAAGCCCTCCTTCGAAGAGCTTGTTGACTCAGCGCTTCACCTTGAAGCAGCCGAGAAGGAAGGGGATAACGATGGTAGTGTTGAGGTTTCCACGAACCCCAACAAGAAGAGGTTTCCTTTCCGCAAACCTGGTTCTTCTTCTGCTCCTAAGAAGAAGAAAGCGATCAGTTATGACTCTCAGCCTCAGTACCAGACCAGTGGAACACCTTCCGTGAGGAAGTGTTTTAACTGCGGTTCTCCAGATCACTTTATTAGAGAGTGTCCCAGACCTCTCTCTTGCCGTGATTGCAAGAAGGAGGGTCATCTTATCTCTGCTTCTCCTAATGCACCACCTAGATCTGGCAAGCTTAATGCTACCAAGGCTTCTATAGATTCTGCTCAGCCTCAAGGTACGTATCCTTCCGTTCTCGAAGATTCTATTCTATTTCATGGTAGATCTATTAGAGTTCTCTTTGATATGGGTGCTTCTCACTCATTCATATCAAAAGAACTTGTTGATGTTATGTCTTTGGATGTTTGTTGTTTGGTTTCTTCTCTGAGGATTGTAAATCCGATTGGTGGATCCACGACCCTTAGTCTCCTTTGTAAGAATGTTGATATTGAGTTATGTGGCTTTTCTTTCCTTGCAAATCTGCATGTTATGGCTTCTTTGGGTTTCGACATGATTCTGGGTATGGATTGGCTCGTTCAGTACGATGCCAAGGTTATCTGTTCGGAGCGGGTATTATTTCTTCATCACCCTGACTCATCCGCTCCTTTGGCTTTTGTTCTTCAAGATGTTGAGATTTTCGAAGCTACTTTATTTGCTCTTGATTCACGAGATGATGAGTATGCTGTATCTCGTATTCCAGTTGTTCAAGATTATCACGATATCTTTAAGGCAGTATCGAGTCTACCGCCGAAGCGGGATATTGAGTTCCGCATCGATCTCATTTCTGGCTCTCATCCAGTTAGTCGTCCTCCCACGAGGATGTCTACGAAGATAATGAGGAACTCAAGAAGCAGTCGGTAGAGCTCAAGGCAAAGCAGTTTACTCAGTCCTGTTGTTCGCCATGGGGTGCTGCAGTGGTCTTGGTGAAGAAGTCTAATGGCTCTCTTAGGCTTGCATCGATTACTGCAAGCTTAATGAGGTGACCATCAGGAATCATTATCCATTGCCACGGATAGACGATATGTTTGATGAGTTAAGCAGTTCGAAGGTCTTTTCTCAGCTTGACCTCGCCACCGGTTTTCATCAAGTCCGAGTCACGGATGATAGTGTTCCGCTTATTGCTTTCCGCACTCGATATGGTTCGTTCGAGTGGTTAGACTTGCCATTCGGTTTAACGAACGCTCTAGCTTTCTTCGTCGATCTTATGAATCGAGTATTCCAGAAATATCCCGATAAGTTCGTTCTGGCATTCATCGACGACATTCTGATATATTCTAGATCCGAGACAGAGCATACCCAGCACCTGAGGATTGTCTTGGATACACTTCGTCAGCATCAGCTTAAGGCCAAGTTCTCCAAGTGCCACTTTTGGGAGAGCAAGGTCAAGTTCTTATCCACATAGTATCTTCTAAAGGCATATCTTCGATCCCGCCAAGATCGAAGCCGTTCAGAACTGGAAGCAGCCTATGAACGTACACGAGATTCGCAGCTTCCTAGGACTGGCAGGTTATTACTGTCGGTTCATAAAGGATTTCTCACGTGTTGTTCTTCCGCTTATTAACCTGACTCGTAAGGGTGTTTGTTATGTCTGGTCAGACAAGTGTGAAGCTTCTTTTCAGCAATTGAAGGAACTTCTCACCCATGCTCCTGTTCTAGTGGTTCTCGAGGGAAACAATGATCTTGTTGTCTACACCGACGCTTGTGGTAGCGAGCTCGGTGCCGTGCTCATGCAGAAGGATCGGGTGGTTGATTATGCTTCTAGGCAATTGCGTCCGAATGAGGTTCGCTATCCAACTCATGATCATGAGTTGGCTGTTATTATCTTCGCCTTGAAGACATGGCGCAATTATTTACTGGGCGAACGCTTCATTCTATACACCGATCACAAATCCCTGAAGTATCTCTTCAGTCAAAAAGATCTTAATATGAGACAGCAACAGTGGCTTGAGTTCCTTGCCTCATATGACCTTGATATTCAGTATACCCCTGTCAAGGGTAATCGTGTGGCAGATGCTCTTAGTCGCAAGCATTCGGTTGTAGTTTCTATGATGATAGCCGAATAGGATATTCTCGAGACATTATCTATGTGTGATATTCGGGATCGAGCTCCGTCTTCTGATTCACTGATATTATTATTCAGTTTGGAGGCTCAATCTAGTTTACTGGATCGCATTGCCCATGCTCAACGGCAGGATCCAGACTTGTTGCATTTCATCCATCTTCTTAAGTCGATATCCAGTGATGAGGAATCACTGGATTATTCTATTAATTCTCATCGGTGTCTTTGTAGGAAGAACTGTATTATTGTGCCCTCTGATTTATCGCTTAGGCGTGACATCTTAGACGATTGTCATCGCACTAAGTACGCTATCCATCCCGGTTCGAGTAAGATGTATGCCGACTTGAGTCGCTTATATTATTGGGAAGGTTTGAAGCAAGATGTTGCAAGTTATGTGAGTAGTTGCCTGACTTTTCAATAGATCAAGGCCGAGCATCAACGTCCTTCTGGTCTTCTTCAGCCTCTGGAGATTCCATTGTGGAAATGGGATCAGATATCTATGGATTTCATTGACGGTCTGCCTCGATCGGGGTCGGGCCATACGTCAATTTGGGTCATAATTGATCACTTGACCAAATTGGCTCATTTTATTCCGATTAAGTCCACCCAACCTGCATCTCAGTTGGCCAAGCTCTATGTGAAGGAAGTCGTTCGACTTCATGGCATTCCCAGTTCTATTATTTGTGATCGTGACACGATTTTCACTAGTCACTTTTGGAAGTGTCTTCAGTCAGCTTTGGGCACAAAGCTGGACTTTTCTACTGCTTATCACCCTCAGACTGATGGCCAGACTGAGAGGGTGAATCGTGTTTTGGAGGATCTCCTTCGCTGTTGTATTCTTTATTTTGGAGGGAGTTGGGAGGACCACTTACCACTTGTGGAGTTTCCCACAACAACAGCTTTCAGTCTAGTATTGGCATGGCTCCTTTCGAGGCTTTATACGGAAGGCCATGTCGTTCTCCTTCATGTTGGTTAGAATCTGGCGAGTAGCTTATTCTTGGTCTAGATTCGGTTCGGCAATCCTCTGAGAAGATTATTCTTATTCGACAGAGAATAAAAGAGGCGCAGAACCGTCAGAAATCCTATGCGGACAACCGTAGGAGCCTCTTGAGTTCTCCATTGGTGATCTTGTATTCATTCGGATATCTCCTACGAAGGGGATTGTGCGTTTCAGCTCTACAGGGAAATTGGCTCCTCGCTATGTCGGACCATTTCCTATTACGGAACGCATCGGTCCCATTGCTATCGTATAGCTGTGCCTGCTCATTTTTCTGGAATGCATGACGTATTCCACGTTTCTCAGCTTCATAAATGTGTTCGCGACCCTGATTCTGTTACTGATCCACTTATTGCGCCGGATTTAGAGATTTCTCCTGATTTGCCTATTAAGCAGCAACCTCTTTGTGTGCTTGATTCGGAGGTTAGACGTCTTTGAAACAAAGAGGTCCCGCTTGTGAAGATTCAATGGTCGTCTAATCATAAGGACTGCACTTGGGAGACCAGAGAGTTTATCGAGCGTACTTATCCTGGTTTTCTATCTTCATCTGTTGCTGGTGAGTATTTTTACTTTGCCTTGGTTTGATTTATTTTGAGGATTAGATGTTGTAGATAACTTCCATGATAGGGAATTGCGGGGACACAATTTTCTTAAGGGAGGGTCTGTAACAACCCGTGATTGCGATTACCAAATAATAAATTAAAATTGGGATTTTAATTTAATTGGCGCTATTAATGAATTTTTTTAATGTGGCTAATTTGTTCAAAAGTTAGTTATTTTGAATAAATTAATATTTTTGGGCTTAAGTGTAAAATAGAGAATTTAATGTAAATTAATTAGGGTAAATGGAAATTTATAATATTGCAAAATTTTATATGTGTAAAATAGTGCAATATTTGAATTGGGAATTTAATTTACAATTAATTGCAAAACAGTGATTTTTGGGCAATTATGACTAAAAGTTGTTTTGGGATAATTAGGGGTTAAATTGTAAGTTGGCAAATATTGTGATGTAAAATTTTATAACTATAGCTAAATTATTTTGGTGACATATTTTAAAATTTTATAGGTAAATAATGCGTAGTTTGTACTTAGAGAAATTAGCTAACTTGAAATATAGAACAAATTCCAAGTCCTAATGGGTATTAGGCTTACTAACTCACTTCCATTAGCCTATAAACCATCTTCTACCCATTCGTTTCAGCCAACATCTCATTCCATAAACACTTAAACCCTAGAGAAAAACATTAAATAATGGCCTCCAAACCTAGAGAAAAACATCATTAATCTTCATCAAAGTCAAAGTGGTTTTAATCTAATCATTGGAACGTAATAGCAATCACACAACCCACCTCTAATCCATTGTTTAATTTCTAAAATTATTTTGTAATCCTTTTTTTGTGCATTTTGATTGTTGAAGCTCTTTGATATTCTTCTCATTGCTTGGGGATTTCATACTCTTGTGTGGTTATTTTATTGCTTGGGAAAGAGGTAACATTGCTAGTTAAATTCGGCTAAGTATTAGTGTGTTCACCCTATATTCCAGTCATACATCCAACTTCGTGACCTCGCTGCGATCAGGTCCAATGTCGGATTTCGTCGATTTCAGTCTCGTTGGAAAGATGAGGCCAAGATCTTCTACTCAGCAAAATTTGGTTCAGATCTCGGTGCTTTTGATACTCCGTTTGTATCGCCGAAGTAGCACCCAGAAACTGTGTAAAACAATGGTTATATTTCAGTGCAAACACCCAAATTCGTGACCACACTGCGAGCAAGTCTAGTGTCGGATTTCGTCGATTTTGGTCTCGTTGGAATGATGAGGTCACGTTCTTAAACTATGCAAAATTTGATTCAGATCTGGGTGCGTTTGATACTCCGTTTGTATCGCCGAAGTAGCACCCAGAAACTGTGTAAAGACAGTGGTTATATTTCAGTGCAAACACCCAAATTCGTGACCTCACTGTGAGCAGGTCCAATGTCGGATTTCATCGATTTCAATCTCATTGGAAAGATGAGGCCGAGATTTTCAACTCAGAAAAATTTGGTTCAGATCTGGGTGCGTTTGGTACTCCGTTTGTATCGCCGAAGTAGCACCCAGAAACTGAGTAAAAATAGTGGTTTCACTTCAGTGCAACCACCCAACTTCGTGACCTCGCTGCGAGCAGCTCCAATGTCAGATTTCGTCGATTTCAGACTCGCTGGAAAGATGAGATCAAGATCTTCAACTCTGCCAAAAAAATTCAGATCTAGATGCGTTTGATACTCCTTTTGTATCGCCGAATAGCACCCAGAAATTGTGTAAAAACAGTGGTTATATTTCAGTGCAAACACCTAACTTCGTGACCTCGCTGCGAGTAGGTCCAATACCAGATTTTGTCGATTTCAGTCTCTTTGGAAAGAAGAGGTCGCGGTCTTCAACTCTGCAAAATTTGGTTTAGATCTGGGTGCGTTTGTTACTCCGTTTGTATCGCCGAAGTAGCACCAGAAACTGTGTAAAAACAGTGGTTATATTTCTGTGCAAACACCCAACTTCGTGACCTCACTGTGAGTAGGTCTGATGTCAGATTTCTTCAGTTTCAGTCTCGTTGGAAAGATGAGGTCGAGATCCTTAACTCTGAAAAATTTGGTTCAATTCTGGGTGCGTTTGATATTTCATTTTTATAGCCAGAGTAGCACCCAGAAACTGTGTTTAAACAATTTTTATTTTCTGTTTTGGTCCGACTTTGAGACGTCGCCGTGACTTTGTATCTAGTCAGATTCAAACAATTCTTTTTGCATTATGGAGCAGGGATGTTAGACTACATGCCTGCAAATTTTCAAACCTTTTGGATTCAAGTTGCGGGTCCAAATAAATTATTGAACTTTGGTTCACAGCACATTTTGAGTGATTTCCAACACTTAGAATATTTTCTAAAACTTTTCTGGAGTTTTATCGATTCCTTCGAGATTGTTCTCAAGATTCGTGCACGGGTTTTATAAAGGGTTTTAAAGTGATTTTTTTTACTCAAATGGTTTTTGATGCTATTATTTAGTATTATCTTTAATTATTAAATTATTTAATCCATAATAGAAGAATTTCAAAGGCTATTTCTAAAAGTGATTTTTAAACAATTTAAAATCCGGTTTCCGCAATTATTTTCTAGAATAAAACTCCACACACACTCTTTTGCACTTCGAGAGAAGTGGAGAGACGATTAAACGGTTGGGGAAAAACACGGCCTATGAAACCATGTGTTTTCCTTTCCACTTAACCCCTGACCATTTCGATTGATCGTTTTGGCCTTTTGGCTTAGTTTATCGATGAGATGAGATAGACTTTTATACTGCTTTTGTTGTGAAATTGATAGAAGGTTAGGAAACCGTTCAGTGCGAACCGGTGGTTATATGACATCGCGTTAACTCTTTTGGGTTCCTCTCCGGATGTTGGTGACACATCTCCTGAGTGAAAGCCAGTACTGGACCTTGAGTGGTCATAGCCTGAGTGGCACCTCCCTGTGTGACACTTGCTCTTGCGTGAACAGGATTTTAGGCGTTAGACTGAGTGACATCTACTTCAATGGGAGTACCGCATACTAGCATATCGCTCCAGGGTGTACGCTATCTTTTACAGTACTTGGCAACAACAACTGAGTGCCGGAGCACGTGCATATTTTCCTATGGATTTATACTTCACTTGAGTAGCGTCTTTCGGCGATGGTTTTATGGAACCACACGATGTAAGTGCGACTATCCTGTGGAGTTATAGTGTCGATGGACGTTATCTGCCTTGCTTTGTTGCATTGATTTTTGAGATATTTATTATTGCTCGGTGGAGCTACTCTTTTGCTGTGGCATTGATTATGGATAGCGATCCACATTATTTTGTTATTGCCTTTGGGCACAGTTTTGGGATTTCTTCTATGTAGGAGCTATATTCCTTAAACCACCTTTGTTACTTATTGATTATGCCGATGAGATGAGGCAATGTTATTTGACATTATGATATTATACCTCTCTTTGGGAGAGTTCACTTTGTGTAGTGGTTATGCTATCGTTCATTTTAGTAATGTGGTTATTGATCGCTCTTTTCTTTGGAAAAGTATTATACCATTATCTGTTACTGCATTATTATCTCTCAGTTTATCTAATTGATTTGTTTAGCTAGCCTGACTCGAGTATTTTATGCTTGGGCCAGACCGAGTTGTTTCAGGTTAGGTCGCTGGACTTAACTTGCTCTTGTGCTTCCGCTTTGGACATATCCGCTATAGATAGATAGCTTATTTTATATAGTCTTCTTTTATGTCACTTTGTTATTGAGACTATCTGATGTACATATTTTTGACTCACATGTGTGAGCGGTGGTTGTGTAGCCACTTATTACGTTTTATTTGGACATGTACTTGATGATGTATTATGCTGTGACTTTGTTATGATATCTGATGCTGTTCTTTGATGTTATTCATCTATGTTATTATGCTTGTTCTGATAGATCACTAGCCATTTGTATTTTCGTTATAAGTATTTATTAAATATGTCGAACCACTGGACCTGAAAAAAAATAGATACCACCCTTCGACGTATTTAGTATTTAGTTATAACATGATTACACTTGGTCGCTTCCATTATACTCTATTCTCCGCAATAGCAGACGGTATTACCTCCGTATTACTCTTTGCTAATGAGGGTCTAGGAGTGGGGCGTTACAAACATTCATAATTAAGCATTCGGTAATCCATATTTGGAATTCAGCAATCAACAATCAAAATTAAGGATTTGGCATTTAGCATTCAGAATTCAGCATTTTAAATAAATGCGGCTTTTGAAGTAAAAGAAACTTTAGTGAAGAGTAGCAAAGCTTTGTTATTAATGACAATGAGAAGTAAAGGAAACTTTAATGAAGAGTAACAAAACTTTTCTATTGATGATACAAAAGTCCTACACTTGTATATTGGCTCAACAGTGTCTTTTATACTAATTCAAGGGTGGTAGCAACCTAATTCAAAGGTGGTAGTAAAGTAAATGAGGTATCCACTTATATGTCATTAACTTACAATAGAGCTTGTCGAAATCTTGTTATGACAATAAAACCATAATAATAAGATTCATAAGGATAAGACCTAAATAAAGAAGAAGAAAAAACAATATTCACAATAATAATCGTTCTCCTAGATTAACCGTCATAGGCCTTTGTATGTTAATACTACAAATAAATAGAATGCCTATGCAAGCAATGTGTTCGTAATGTAGAAACGGTACTATTTGAGCTTTCATTAAATTTCCTTGTTGTTCCCAAGCTCATGAAATAACTTTGTGGGACGTATTTGGTTCTATCATTTTTAGCATATTCTCCTTTGATTTAAGCATTAAAAGCAACATTACCTTTAGACCCTTTGATTTGAGTATTATAAGCAACATTATCTTTAGAATTTACCATTCTTAAATAAATATTTTTTGTTTCTAATATGATTGAAATAGATATCCATTATGTCTATTCATGACTAGCTTCATTGGATGTAAATATCTTGGATTAGTCATGTGATGTGAAACTAATTTTTTAATAATGATCATGAAGAAATTGTTAAGTTTTAGCACTTTAGTATGTCATCCATGTACGCGTGCTTCATAATGTACGAGGAGACAACCTAGAGGAGCTTTTAATGAGCTGACATCCCCATTAAACATACCAGATCAGCTCCTAGTAGGAATATAATTGGTCTTGGAAGCACTTGATTGTAATTAAAGGAATTCCCAAAGTAGCATGCTACATGTCCCATATTTATTGCGACGGCCTCTATCCTCCTTCGATACCCAAATACGAACATAAAGTAATGTGTTGAAGTTAAGATTTTAAATATCTTTCATTTCACGTGAGATTTTATCCGAGATCCGAGAATTGACAGCTTGGTTAGTTAACAGTGTTTAAATTCTTCTTCATTTTTATCGAGATATCAGCCCAAGGTTTTCTCTTAAATCGGAGACTTGAATCCTTGGTTGTAGTGGTACCCGACCGATGGAGGGAAACCATCAAAGGATAAAACAATTGATCAATACTATAAGCTGTAATATATCTCATGGTATATAGACACAATATAACATCAACATAGATATAAAATAGGCAACAATAGCATAATAAAATGAATCAAAATATTATCGGAGCATAGTGCATGTTCATTGGATTATACAAAATAGAATATACGAGTTTATACTTCTCGATACATCATAAATTCTATACTAAAATTATTCCCATATATAATAGTAAAGTGCCATTAGCTCTATAGCATTGCATAGTGAAAATAAAATGGTAGTGTCCCTACAAAAATAGTGTATATAAGAAAGTGTAAGCCTCCTGCTTTGTCC
This sequence comes from Allium cepa, assembly GCA_030765085.1. Classification (NCBI taxonomy): domain Eukaryota; kingdom Viridiplantae; phylum Streptophyta; class Magnoliopsida; order Asparagales; family Amaryllidaceae; genus Allium; species Allium cepa. Next base: position 402,340,148 of record CM060940.1, on the reverse strand, counting down.
ATCGTAAAAAGTCCATGCACTATTGTCATACCATCTCTCAATCTTTTCATTCAAGAGTACTCAATAAAATAAGAAGCAATGCATATAACATCAGAACCTATGATAATCTGGTATAAGCTATCTATAATCTCAAAAATAAATATAAAGCAAATGTATGGTAAAAGAGCAATAGGGTATGGAAAAGTATACATGACTTGCCTCTGCATCCAAGTTAGCACATAGACATAAATATGCTAGAAAATTATACACGACATGCTCTTGATATAATAGGCTAGCACATAAACACAATATATGCTAATCTACTATCATTAGTAAAGGGGTGTACTACTTCATCTAAGTAAAAATTTAAATTCTGGGGTATTAAACTTGATAATACATACATCGCGAGGCAACCATAATAAACATATCAACTATCATACGACCTCGCGTTTTTCACACTCAATGCCGTTGGATATATGATAACTCAAATGAGTAAATCATACAATCAACGACTACTCAACATTGCAGCTCCTTGATTTCTTGAATCCTTGCCTATTAAGATGGTTAGGAACGAGACCAACTTCATCAAGCCTAGAGATACAGCTCATATCATATAACCCATAGTAAGCGTCCTCACATACTCTATGTTTACAAGCATACATTAAAATCTTCAAGTCGTCAATGATTACTTAGCATGTGTATCGATTAAAGAACCCCCATGTTCCACTACAAAAGTCATTATCTCATAAGACTTTCATGATTGGAGAATTCTCAGATGCTTATGCTAACTCCACATAGTAGCCCATAATAATTTGATACTAGAGCGTGGATCAGTACCGATTCATCATGAATCGATACAAGTCCATGCACTTAGGAAAAATCCACTCATCTTTGCTTCAAAATATGCCTAAATCCAAACTCATGGTGGATCGACCCTAATCCATATGGATCGATGCCAATTCATTTACTTTGTCAAAATTTGCTTCATTTTCCTTGCAATCAATCTACCATTGCCACAAAGCCTAAAATTCACTGAATCCGAAACTGGTATGGATCGGTACTAGTCCGTATGGATTGGTTCGATTCATATGTTTAGTCAAGTTCGGCTCAATTTTTCTATCCTGGTCCATTTTACATCGATCCAACTCTTCCTTGCCTCTTCATCTGCATGCGTCCCTCATTTGTAGCAATCTAACTCCAAACTCTCCTGAGTTGATCCGTCGAAGCTAGTTCGTGACTATGGGCTTTCCAACATTAGTGCAATCAATTTGGAGATTCCATCAAATAATATCCATCCACACTCAAAGATCCTAGCCTATAGAATGGATCAACCCTATTTCACTCTGGATGAGTGTTTAATTGTAGTGACCCAGAATTTCAGTCATTCAATATTTGTACATTTAATTAATTTTAAATATTCAGGAGTAAATCTTATAAGCTGAATAAATTATATTTTGGACATCTTGATTTAATTAGATAATTCAATTATTAAGTTAATACTTGAAATTACAGAAATAATTGAAAATTGTATTTAATGTGAATGAAAGTGATTTATAAAGTTGAAATATTTGAGTTAGAATGATGTTAGTAAATTTTTAAAATTGATTCAAAAGTTAATTTATAGAAATTAAATATTTTAATGTTTAATTAACGTGCAAAAATAGCCATTTTTCAAATAATCTCGGATTTCAACAAAACTAGTTTCATTGGATTTGTAATGTTATATTATCGTAAAATTTCAAATTTCGTGTCAACCGGATCTACGGTTTGTCCGGGATAATCTACAACGCGTAGAAATTTGTTTAAGTGAATTTTAAATTTAAATAATTCGATCGAAAACCTATCTTCTAAATACGATCGAATTGGCTTTCGATATATATTCCACTGTGTTTAGAATAAGGGTAAAACATTATAAATGCCAGACATCATGCTTCTTTTGGAGTTTGAAAATGGATGAATAGTGTCGCGCGAATTTTGTATAAAAGGAATTGAATATTTTTTTTTTCACAAACCCTACCTAGGGTTAACAGCCGCCATTTTCTCAATCAATGGCCAGAAATTTCGACCACTTCCTCTCTCTTTTTATCTCGATCCATCCTATATTACCAAAAACTTTCTAAAGGAAGATCGTAGAGCACGTCGAGAGCTTCGATGTCAACGGCTATGATCACAATATACACGAAGGATCGATGACAAATTGATGTCGAACATCGTGCGTTCAAGCACGAAATACGAGGCAACGACATGGAGTTTGGCGATCGGTTTTCGACCATGGGTACGTGGGATTGCAAGCTTCAATGCGGCGATCTTGGATCATCGTCAGGTAGTGTGGCGGTGGCGCGACAATTCATTGATGTTTCGGCGGCAGATGGGTTTCACGACTAAAGTTATCGCACGGGGAAGAAAAGGAAATAGCAGCTCAAATTTGATTGGTGGAAAACGTGCGGCCGAGATTAAAGTGAGGGCTTAAAAAATGAAAATAAAAGTTGAAATTTATTTTATTTAAATTCGTACAATCTTTAAAACTTTCATACAATGTCCGTTTTTGACGAAACAAGTTGCGTTGGGTCCATATTGACGAGCACTACATTTAGAGCTAGTTTGGAGTTGATTGTAGCTAGTAAATTTTTGGATAACATTAAACAGCCGTTTAATTTTATTCGGAATAAAACACTACAACTGCTATTGGAACCAAAGTTTGTACAACTCACTCTTTCTGACTCACTGATATTTTTATATAAGTGAGAAGTAAATTAATTTATGATGATTGATGATTGTTTAAATGATATATAGTATATTATCTATATAGTGATTGGTATTTGGATATATTCCTGCTATTGGAGCAGATGAAACCCTATATGTTTCCGTATATGAGCGGATGACCATTTGTACGCGCGTATGCCTTGAAGCGGACATTGTATATATATTTTAATATGTATATTTATTGCAGGTGACAGATTGGAGGGATCCAATTGGATTCCTCATCACTGTTCATTTATTTACATATATTGATATATATGCTGTTATCGTGTGATATATGATATTTTGGTTGCTATGATTGATGTATTTGGTGCTGTTGCAATATTGGGCCTATTTTGGTAATTTAAAAATGTTTAAGTGATGATTCCAAATTAAAAAGGATTTTCAAGTGATTATGAAAAATAAATGTTTTATTGATTTTTGAACTGTAAAAGAAATGGATTTATTTTAAATAAATAAATGTTATAATTTTTATGTTATAAAAATTATGATTTTTGGGAAGTATAATCAGAATGTGATTTTTGATATATGAAGTTAACTATTTGATAAAATAGTTTAAAATGAAAATTTTGAATCTAATATAAACGGTTTATAAATAAGATTTATAAAATTGAATCATTATAAATCAAAATGATGGAATTATAAAGGATTTTTGTAAATGTTGAAGTGAAGTTATCAATGGATTTTATAAGTAAATAAGATTTATAGAATTGATGAAGTTATAAAAAAAAGAACGAATTTTGGAAATAAACGATTTATATGTAAGTAATTTATAAATTGGATTTTGGCATGTAAATGAGTTATAAATAGAATTTGTTGATAAAGTGATTTTATAAGTTGAAGTTTTTATAAAATATAAATAGAATTTATAAACATTGTTTTATAATGTGAAATCAATTGAATTGGGTAAGTTAAATATAGAAGTTTATTAAAGGAGATATATCCACGATTTTAGACAGTGGATAGCCCTTTAATGAATATATAGAAGCAATGAATTTGGTAAATGAATTTCATCCACGACTTGGGCAGTGGATAATCCTTTAATCAAATGTGCAATAGTAATGAATGTGATTAGAGAATTATTTCCACGATTTTGGACAATGGATTATCCTTTAATAAATATGTAGAAGTATTGAATTTGGTAAAATAATTGTATTCACGATTTTGTATAGTGAATAATCTTTTGAGTTAAATAAATGTTTTGGAAGTGATCTTTTAAATGGTTTGAAGATGTTAATAAAATGTGTTAAGTATCGAATACATCGATTTCAACATTCATTGTGAAAATAGACGTTTTCGAGAAGTAAGGAAATGATGGACTATAACAGTGATGTTATATAGTAAATGATTTTTGAAAGGAAATGTTTTGTATAGTTTATGGGGTTTATATATCTATCTAATTTTTGAATCCCTGTACCGATGATTTTGGGTTGTCGTAACGACGTTTTACACAACATTCGTTTTAACCCAAATAAATGTGTTTAAGTGAATGTTTTCCTTAAAGAATAAATATATACTTAACCCTAATTTAAGTATATGTAATATTTTCTAAGTGTTTAAAATAAATTGATTTAGGATTACTTATTATTAAATAAGTATATGGAAATGTTTTCCATTATAGAAAGTTGAAATAGTTTGATAATATATCTTTTGAAGATAATTTGAAGTAAATATTTGGCAAGTAATTTAACTAATAAAAGATTAATTAAAAGGGCCTAGTGAATGTTATGGTGTTGAATATTTGTTTGTTTTCTTTGATTGTTAAACAACCAACTATCAAATTTGGCCATTTTATTTCTTCGACTTGATGTGGAATCTATTTAGGCGTACGCTTAGTACTAGCCTTCTGTGTAGGCATGGTTATCGTTTGTGTTGAGGATGTTGATTCATATAGTGTGGAGTATTACTCCAATCTACTGAGCTTCCTTCTTGGCCCAAAGGATAACAAGCTGAAAGTTGGAGATGTGATAAGTCTATAAGACCTAGTTTCTGTGTGAGGTTGAGAAAAAGCGTTGATGGTGCGAAGAGAACGGTTTCAGATTTATCTAAAAACCACTTCATAGCAATGCGTATGCGACAATTGTGCAGGTTGCTTGTGATGATATTGGTATTTAGGATTTTCATAGTGGGAGATTTCTTGTTGATCGTTTGGGGTTAAAATCCCAATATACATATAATAGCGGTGGTCTCTTCATTATGAAATATCCAATGCAAGAACTATTCGCTACTAATCCTTGGGATTTCCCAACAAGATGTGGTAGAAAATTACATTTATTTTGTCATGTTCTTGGAAAACTTGTATGGATGTATGTCTAACATTGCATTTCTAAAGATTACATACATTGGTTTTTACAAACGTACATCAGTCTCGACGGAGAAGGCAACTTCTCTTAGCTTAACACCCTCCTTGAGACGTATGAGCTTAAGGGTTGAATTTTTATGGAAGACAATTAGTAGTCAACGGAAATGGCCGTGTGGCATTCAAAGTGATGTGATACATGACTGTGAAAGGTAATCGTTACCTCTGGCCTCATCAATCGAAAATGGCCAAAACAAGATTAGATGCGGCAAGGCTAAGTGGGTCGCTCCCAAGTAGGGTATGTTCATCCTCTCCTAGATATATCTTTACATGTTACGACGTCGTGTATCTGATTAATGTGGTTTGTATGCTATGAGGGCCCTCGTTAAAGGTCGATAACGGTTGGAGGATGATATATTCGGTACCATCTAGTTATAAAGGTGGTTCGATCTTTTATTGGTAGAGGATCCTTTGTGACGGTCCTCGGTACATTCTTCTAGAGATGTACTGTCGGAAGGTAGTCCCTTCACCTGGTCATTTTGTTTGGAAATCCAAACTCCACTACATATCTTCCATTTTGATTGTATTATCAATTTTTGGCTGTATGCTGGAATTTAATCAATGTAACAATTTCGGCTATGATAATATTATTTGTGCAATAGACATTATTATAATATAAGAGGATTTGATATGAAATGTTATAGTTATTGTAAGTTAAAAACATGTCCGTGTTTATGTGTGGACTTATCTTACGAGATACTTTTGTTTTGATAAAGAAAAGTTTGGCAATTTAATAAATTCAGTTGAGTGTGTTTCTCACGCTGGTTTATCAGACTGATCCGGACGTTCTTCCCTTTCAATGCTTGGGTCAGACTGTGTATATTTACAGGTTCAGATTTGGTGCTTTTGGAGCTTTAGCAGAGAGCTGGAGATCTTCATTTTTGTATACACGTTTCTGTTTAGATTATTGATTATCCGCTGCATTGCTTTGTTGTTTATATTATCGACAATTATGAGGATAGGTTATTATAACCGTCCAGGCTGATAATTATTAATTGATTGTTGAAATCTGATTATTGTATATATACTGTTTTTGTTTTGTAAAGATCATTGATACGATATTATATGTTTTCCACTGCGATGTGAGATTCGGTATTATTCTGTTTGTTTCTATCTTCTCTCTTTCTTCTCTTCTCTTCTTCTCTCTTCTTTTCTTTCTCTTAACTTTCCGTCAGTCTGTGCTTTTTGTGTCGGACATGTGGGGTTTATTGTTGATTCAAAGGGTATCGGATTTTCTTGATTGTGTTCAGCATGATAGGGGGTTCATGCTTTGTGAACAGTCATGAAGCTTAGACTCTTACCCCTACGTGTCCCTGTGTGAAAGGGTTGGTTGAAAGTCGAGAGGCTTGCCGTAAAAGCAGATCCGAGGTACCACATGTAGTCGCCTCCATGTTGAAAAGCAGGATTGCCCTCATGTTGAAAAGCAGAAGGGTAGCGGGATGGTTGAAAAGCCTACCGGGACGGGTTCGAAAAATTTGTTCATCACATTTTGTATCAGAGCTTAGATTGTGTATATTCCTAAGCTTTGATGTGTACTCAGTATAGACAGGGACAGTAGCAACCTAGATTGTGTTTGAGTATATTATATATATGAGCACACATTTGTTAGTGAGTTTAAAATGTTTTATATTGCGTTTACTTATCCATTGAGCTGTTTGTGAATTTTGGTCGGTATGTGGGACACCATATTATCGATAGGGATTTTCAAACACTTAAACGAGGCAAGTCGACATAGTATTATTTTAAACTGGGCAAATGAAATAATTTTACCTCGATTATATTTTATATATGAAGGAAATAATTTTTCAGAATTATTAAAGTGTAAATAAATTGATTGTTTAGTTTTTTATAAATGTGAATATACATACATACATACATACATACATATACATACATACATACATACATACATACATACATATATATATATATAAGTTAATAAAAGTTGTTTGAATAATCTAAATAAAAACAACAATCGTAAAAGAATAAATTATATATGCTAATGAATTATAAGAATGAAATTATAATTAATATGATTTACAATTGTGGAATAATCTTGTATATAAGAAATGAAACTACATGAATATATTTATAAATATGAGTTATAAATAAAAATGCCTTTAAACTAAGAATTTGGAATTTTGAATCCCGTTTATTTTGAAAGTTATTTTTCAAAGTTAAAGATGTTATATTGTTATAAATCTAAATAAGATAAATAAATTTTGAATCTTATTTAAGTAAAGTGAAATAAGTGAAATTTTATAAGTCAAAGATTTATAAATGTTATTTATAAACTTAAAAAGGATTTTTTGAATATAAAGCACTGAATTCACTACTGTTGGTGGAAAATAATAAGGGTGATGACTGTAGCATAATCAGTATCATTTTTTAGTTTCTTTGTGATGGATTTGCTACCGATAGTAAATTGAAAAATTGAAGTTTTGATGTGATAACCATATTTAAATTTAAAATCCAAGTTTAAGTGGAATGAGTTTTGGACTTATAATGTGAAATAATGAAATTTAACTTTGATTAAGTTAAATAAGTTTGAGTTAACATAATAAATATATGATTTGAAATTTAACTGAAGGAAGGTTAAATAATTTGAACTAGATTAGATGGGTTATTGAAATGGAAGTAAACTTAAGGGGTAAGTATTATATAATATGAATTTGGAAGTTTAAATAAATAAGTTATATAACTTATAAAAATGAGAAAAGGTAAGAAAAACCAATTGTTAAAATGGTTAAACAATTTTGTTAAGCAAAACAAAAATCTGAATTTGAAAAAGTGATATGAAATTTGACTTAAGTAAAGTTAAATAAAATAGAATTTGAATCAAATTAGAAATGAACTTATGTTGTATAGTGAAAATAAATGCAAGTGAAAATGGAATGAAACATAGCTTAATTAATGTTGAATGAAGTTGATTTTGGTATCGAAGTAAATTTATAAAGTGAATTAAATGAATGTGAACTTGAGTTATATTAATGAAATTCAACTTGAAATGTAAAATGAATTAGCAATTGAATTAATGAATTAATTGAACTAATGACTAGATTAGTAAATAAAATATGGAATAGTGAATGTACGTGTTAATTCATTAAAAGCTAATGAAGTTGGAAATTAAATAATTGAATGAAAGTCGATTAGATATTGAACCAAAATGAATGTCGAGAGCAAATTAAATAAATTTTGTTATGTTTGGATATGCATTGATTGTTAGATTGATGTTAATTAATTGATTATGTAGAAATTCATGTGAAATTGAATCAACAAAATTGAAAGCTAAAGTAAATGAATTGAAACTGGAAGTTAAGTAAATCTAAATACAATTGAATTTGATTTGATTTGAAAGTGAACAAATTTGAATATGAAATAGTGAATGTAAACTAATTGGATTTAAATGAATGAATATTAGTAAAATTCCAATGCTAATGAATCAAATGTGATTTAAATTGAAAAACCAGTTCATTAACTATTTACGAGAAGTAAATTAATATTGATTTGATTATGGATTTGTTAGATGTTGATTAGATGATAGTTGTATGATGATTGGATTTGTTGCTTTTGATTGCATTTGCTATATTGGCATATATAGTTATTTTAGTGTTATATGTCGTATATTGATATTACTTTCATGTATACACGTTCCTCATTGTTTATCGAGTGTTTAGTAGGTGTGGATGACGCTTGCTTCGCATTTGGAGCTCGCTTTGCGCTATATTAGTCATATATGCTCGCTAATAATATATAAGGTACATATCTCGGATTACATATCGTACTTTTACACCTTTTTCCCTACGAGATGCATCGTCCTCGAAGATGAGGTGTATATTTGTGATATATATACATATATTGTGATCCTACTACGATCGAATCGTGCAAAGGAGATGCTGGTGATTTTTTTTTAAATTTAAGGCGTTAGAAAATTTTAGAAAAATTGAACAGATATTGATAACTAAAATTTTGATTTGAGTTAAAAGTGAAATGATATTAGTTGGTTTTGAAAAGATAATTATGAACGGATTTGAAAACTTAGAGAAGTTTTTGTAAAAAGTTTAACTATTGGATTTTGAAAAAGTTAAACACTTCAGAGATTTGATAATGCAATTTGAACGAATTGTTTCTGAAAAGTTAATTGATTTTAGGAATTTTTCTTACTTGGTAATTTCAAGGACAATTATTCTTTTAAGTAGAGGAGAATGTAACGATCCAAAATTTCAGTCATTCGATATTCATACATTTAATTAATTTTAAATATTCAAGATTAAATTTTATAAGCTGAATAAATTATATTTCAAATATCCTGATTTAATTAAATTATTAATTTAATATTTGAAATTACAGAAATAATTGGAAATTGAATTGAATGTGAATGAAAATGATTTATAAAGTTGAGTTAAATTATATTTGAATTAGAATGATGTTAGTAAACTTTTAAAATTGATTTAAAAGTTAATTTGTAGAAATTGAATATTTTAATATTAATTAACGTGTAAACATAGCAATTTTTTAAACAGTCTCGGATTTCGACGAAACCAGTTTCATTGGATTTGTAATGTTATATTGTTATAAGATTTCAAATTTCGTGTCAATTGTATTTATGGTTTGTCCGTGGTAAGCTAAAACGCGTAGAAATTTGTTTGAATGAATTTTAAATTTAAATAATTCGATTCAAAAACCTATCTTCCAAATACCATCGAAGTGGCTTCCGATATATATTCCATTGTATTTAGAATAGTGGTAAAACATTATAAATGCCAGGCGGTATGCTTCGTTTGGAGTTCGAAAAATTTTCGGGTGAATAGTGTGGCGTGAATTTTCTATAAAAGGACTTGAATATTTTTTTTATTTTCACAATCCCTACATAGGGTTAGCAGCCGCCATTTCTCAATCAATGACCAGAAATTTTGATCACTTCCACTCTCTCTTTTTCTCTCGATCGCATATGGACAAAAACTTTCTAAAGGAAGATCGTAGAGCACGTCGAGAGCTTCGATGTCAACGATTATGATAGGAAAATACGCGAAGGATCGGCGACAAAGTGACGTCGAACATCACACGTTCAAGTGCAAAATACGAGGAAATGGCATGGAGTTTGGCGACCAGTTTTCGACCATGGGTATGTCTGATTGCGAGCATCAATGCGGCGGTCTTAGATCATCTTCAGGTAGTGTGGCGGTGGCGTGACAATTCATTGATGTTTCGACGGCAGATGGGTTTCAAGACTAGGGTTATTGCATGGGAAAGAAAAGGAAACAGCGGGCTAGATTTGATCGAAGGAAACATGCGAGCGAGATTAAAATGAGGGTTTGAAAAATAAAAACAAAAGTTGAAATTTATTATATTTAAATTCGTACAATCTTTAATTAAAACATCACAACTTCTTCATACGAGGTCCGTTTTTTATGAAACAAGTTGCGTTGGGTTCGTATTAACGAACACTACATTTTAGAGCTGGATTTAGAGCACATTAGAGCTAGTATAAATTTCGGGTAAAATTAAACGACTGTTTAATTTTATTCAGAATAAAACACTACAATCGCTATTGGAACCAAAGTGAGTATAACTCACTCTTTCTGACTCCTTGATATTTCTATATAAGTGAGAAGTAAATTTATTTATGATGATTGATGATTTTTTGGATGATATATGGTATATAATCTATATGTTGATTGTTGTTTGGATATATTCCTGCCTATTGGAGCAGATGAGACCCTATATGTTCCCGTATATGAGCGGATGACCCTTTGTACGCGCGTCTGCCTCGATGTGGACATTGTACACATACTCTAATATGTATATTTGTTGTAGGTGACAAGTTGGAGGGATTTAGCTGGATTCCTCACCACTGTTGATATATATGCTGTTATCGTGTGATATATGATATTTTGGATGCCGTGATCGATGTATTTGGCGTTGTTGCAGCATTGGGCCTATTTGGGTAATCTAGAAATGTTTAAGTGATGATTTCCAAGTTAAAAAGGATTTTCAAGTGATTTTGAAAAATAAACGTTTTATTGATTTTTGAATTGTAAAAGAAATGGATTTATTTTAAATAAATACATGTTGTAATTTTTATGTTATAAAATTATAATTTTGAAAAATAATCAAATATGATTTTCGATATATGAAGTTTACTATTTGGTAAAATAGTTTAAAATGAGATTTTTGAATTTATTATAAACGCTTATAAATAAGATTTATGAAATTGATTTTTTATAAATCGAAATGATGGAATTGAAAAGGATTTTGTAAATGTTAAAGCAGAATTATAAATGGATTTTATAAGTAAATAAGATTTATAGAATTGGTGAAGTTATAAAAAAAGAATGAATTTTGAAAATAATCGATTTATAAGTAATTAACTTATAAATTGAATTTTGGCAAGTTAATGAGTTATAAATAGAATTTATTGATAAATTGATTTGATAAGTTGAAGTTTATATAAAATATAAATAGAACTTATAAACATTGTTTTGTAAATGTGAAATCAATTGAATTGGATAAATTAAATGTAGAAGTTTATTAAAGGAGATACATCAATGATTTTGGACAGTGGATAATCCTTTAATGAATATATAGAAGCAATGAATTTGGTAAATGAATTTCATCCATGATTTTGGACGGTGTATAATCCTTTAATTAAATTTGCAACAGTAATGAATGTGGTTAGAGAATTATATCCACGATTTTGGACAGTGGATTATCCTTTAATAAATATGTAGAAGTATTGAATTTGGTAAATGAACTGTATTCACGATTTTGGACAGTGAATAGTCTTCTGAGTTAAATAAATGTTTTGGAAGTGATCTTCTAAAAGGTTTGAAGATGTTAATAAAATGTGTTAAGTATCGAATACATAGATTTCAACATTTATTGTTGAAATAGACGTTTTCGAGAAGTAAGGAAATGATGGACTATAACACTGTTGTCATAGTAAATGATTTTATAAAGGAAATGTTTTGTATAGTATATGGGGTTTATACATCTATCTAATTTTTGAATCCCTATATCGATGATTTTCGGTTATCGTAACGATGTTTTACACAACATTCTTCTAACCCAAATAAATGTGTTTAAGTGAATGTTTTCCTTAAAGAATAAATATATACTTAATCCTGATTTAAGTATATGTAATATATTCTAAGTGTTGAAAATAAATTGATTTGTAAATTACTTATTATTAAATAAGTATATGGAAATGTTTTCCAATATTGAAAGTTGAAATGGTTTGAGAATATACCTTTTTAAAGATAATTTGAAGTGAATATTTGGCAAGTAATTTAATTAACAAGATTAATTAAATATGCCCAATGATTGTTATGGTGCTGAATATTTTCGCTTTGATAGTTACATAACCGACTATCAAATTTGACCATTTTAGTTCCTCGACTTAATGTAGGAACTATTTAGTCGTACATTTAGTACATAGCCTTCTGTGTAGGCTTGATTATCGTTTGTGTTGAGTATGTTAATTCGTATAGTACAGAGTATTAATCCAACTACCGATCTTCCTTCTTGGCCCGAAGGATAGCAAGTTGAAAGTTGAAGATGTGATAAGTCTATGAGACTTAGTTTCTGTATGAGGCTGAGAAACGCTTTTGCATTGTTGGTGTGAAGAGACCGGGATCAGATTTATCTGAAAACCACTTCGGACCAACGTATATGCGACGATTGTGCAGGTTGCTTGTGATGATATTGATATTTAGGATTTTCATAGTGGGGAACTACTGGTTGATCGTTTGGGGTTAAAATCCCAATATATACATAAAGTAGCAGTGGTATTTTCATTATGAAATATCCAATGCAAGGACTATTCGCTACTAATCCTAGCGATTTTCTCAACAGAATGTGGTAGGAAAGTAACTTCGGTTTGTCATGTCTTCGGACAACTTCTATGGATGTTTGTCTAACATTGCATTTCTAAAGATTACGAACGTTGGTTTTTACAAACGTACATCAGTGGTGGAGGAGAAGATAACTTATTTTAGCTTAACCCCCTCCTTGAGACGTACGAGCTTAAGGGTTTTATTTTTGTGGAAGGCAATTAATAGTCAACGGAAATGGCAATGTGGCATTCAAAGTGATGTGATATGTGATTGTGAAAGGTAATCGTTACCTCTGGCCTCATCAACCGGAAATGACCAAAACATGGTTAAATGTAGCAAGGCTAAGTGGGTCGCTCCTAAGTAGGGTATGATCATCCTCTTCTAGATATATCTTTACAAGCTATGATGTCGTGTATCTGATTATTGTGGTTTGTATGCTATGAGGGCCCTCGTTAAAGGTCGGTAACGACCGGAAGATGATACATTCGGTACCATCTTGTTATAGAGGTGGGCCATTCTTGTGTTGGTAGAGGATCCTTTGTGATGGTCCTCGGTACGTTCTTCTAGAGTTGTACTGCCGGAAGGTAGTCCCTTCACCTGGTCATTTGTATGGAAATCCAAACTCCACTATGTACCTTCCATTTTGATTGTATTACCCATTTTGGGCTATATGCTGGAATTTAATCAATGTAACAGTTATGGCCATGATTAATTATTTGTGCAATATACACTATTGTAATATAAGAGGATTTGATATGAAACATTTTAGTTACCGTAAGGTAAAAACACATCCGTGTTTATGTGTGGACTTGTCTTACGAGATACTTTTGTTTTGATAAAGAAAATTTTGGTAATTTAATAAATTCAGTTGAATGTGTTTCTCACGCTGGTTTACTAGACTAATCCGGATGTTTTCCCCTTTCAATGTTCGGGTCAGACCGAGTATATTTACAGGTTCAGAATTGGTGCTTTTGGAGCTTCAGCAAGAGAGATGGAGATCTTCATTTATGTATACACGTATCTGTTTTGAATATTGATTAACAGCTGCATTACTTTGTTGTTTATATTATCGGCAATTGTGAGGATTGGTTATTACAACTGTCCAGGCTGATAATTATTGTTTGATTGTTGAACTCTAATTGATGTATATATACAGTTTCTGTTTTGTAAAGATCATTGATATGATATTATACATTTTCCGCCACGATGTGAAATTCTGTATTATTCTATTTGGTTCTGTCTTCTCTCTTTCTTCTTTTCTCTTCTTCTATCCTCTTTTCTTTCTCTTGACTTTCCATCAGTCTGTGCTTTTTGGGTTGGACATGTGGGGTTTATTTTCGATTCAAAGGGTATGGATTTGCGGTCCGTCACATTAATCCTACGATGGCCCGCGTTTTCGGCCCTCAAAAGTCGACACTAATACATCCGTGGTATTCACATATCAAGCATCTAAGTGCTGGAAAGATAGATTGTTAGGGTGAAAGAAAAGAAAAGACAAAACTGAATCTCACGTTGTAACAAGTAATATATAATGTACAACTAATCTTTACAAAAGAAAACTTTACAACAATCAGAGTAAACTAACCTATCATCAACCTGAACATCCAAAACAGCCTATCCTTACTAATGTTGATAAATAAAAATAAGAAATACGGTGTAAAATAAAGTACATCAAGTCCTAGAGGCATCCATCTCGTCCCCAAAAGCTCCAAGTGTCCATTGCTAGATCTGGATATATACTCAGGTCCGACCCAAGTATTATAAGAAAATAACACTCGGATCAATTTGGTAAATTAGGATGAGGAACTCAATTCATTTGATTTCTTTTATGTTTGCAAAATCATTTCAAAAATAAAGATATCTAGTAAGACCACGCCGTACATAAACATGAATGAGTTGTTACCTTATGATAACCAAACCATTTTAAATAGAAAATCCAATAATATTCTGATAATGTCTAGAGTTTAGAATAAATATATAAAATATCTGGAATGATTACCCATAATTACATTTAATAGCAGTAGGTTCTATAACTAAAACTGCAAGACACGTATTGAAGAATGGATTTCATTAATGATAAGGCATCAGGGGTACCACCTACAACAGTACATCTCTAGGTAAAATATGCCGAGGGCCTTACATGGACCCTCTGTATGGAAAGACCGACCTAACCCTTCCTGGATAGTACCGAATATGTCATTATATCGATTGCTTTTCAAACTTTTCGACGAGCTCACAACATAAATCCATAGATAATTATCCAAAAAAGTGATAACCATATCCTAATGGGTGCAACCCACATAGCCTTGCGACACAACCTCTGTTTTAGTCATTCCCGTATATGACGCTCATGAGACCATGATTACCTTTTCCTTTTAGCAAACCCCCCTTGGAATGCTAACACTGCCCTCTAAGCAACAATGCAACATCAACATTCATCCATAGAAGTTGTTCAGGATATAAACAAATAAAAGGAACTACTTCTCTGCATCGTTTCAGGAATCACCTTTAGGATTAGTAGCGAGTAGCCATTGCACTTCAAAGAACTCCATCTTCGATTTCCATCACCTTTAAGATGTCTCCAATTCAAACACTTACACCGGTTCAAAGTGGTTTGCGGATAACTCATGCTTATCTGGTCTCGGGTTCTCCGAACCAATAATCAATAGCTTTCCTATTGACTCAATCCAAATTCATTCAGAAGTAAGCGGACGATATAAGAGTCCTAAGAAGATCTTGAATATCCATCATTAAAGTGAAAGATGTTTCATCGGAATGAGTTCTCCTAAGGGAATCTCAAACTGTGTGAAACTACGAAGCTTTTATATACTTCCTAAGTGAAAATAGGCTAAGTTATCAATAGTGAACAAACCACTATTTGGTGTAAGAATAAAGTTTGCATATGGAAAATTGGACATCATATACTTGTAACCACTTTTCAGTTTCAACACCATAACATGCCTCGATAGACAATGAAGTCAAACAAGTTCGAAAACTAGCCTTGCCTCAACGTATATTCTTAAACTCCCGTACATAGAAATGGACTTCCATAACTTGGAATTTAGTGTTAAGTATAAGATGATGTACCTTCCATATACCTAATTTATCATGACCAATTAATAGAAATTAACTCGCTTATACTTATCACATTTTCGATATTTCGACTTCTCTATCCCTCGTCCAGAATTGAAGCCAGGTAAGGCAAGGCACTAGTTGCTCCTAGCCATTCTTTGTTAAAGCACTCCATTTCTAGATCTCATAGATAGAGAAAAGTCTACTTATCGGATTTTAGTGCTAAATATAAGATAACTTACTTTCCATAAACGTATCAAAATTTTGGCACTACTTATCATAATTGGTTATGTTACTTAATAGCATTGACAATGAAATTCCTTGCCTAAAAGAAATTCTTTTTAATACAATCTAAAAACCAACTTCGTAAACTTATTTCTGTTCTTTGATGTCAAACTAGTTGTTGATAATATTTTCTGAAATCATCCATTTAAACCAAAGCTTGATTTAAAGGTAACATCCTTCCTTTTTATAAAGTAAACAACATATCTAATGATAATAAAGTATTAAAATAAAACTTCCTTTCTAGTTTCCCAAAACCATTTACTATAACAAAAATGTTATAGTCCAGAATCCTTTCCATTGCTAGGAAACATTTGTTAAAATAATAGTATTGTAATCCGCGCTACCAATCTATTTTTAAAATTACTTTTAAAACTCTTTAAAATAAGTTTGAAACATGTATTTAAAACACCCCTATAGAGATGGTCGCTTTTAACAAAACTTAACCTTTGAAACAAAGGAGTGAAATTTGAAAATCTTATTTTAAATAACTAAATAATTTCTTAAAATACATTTAAAACTTCAAACTCTTTTTAAATACTTATAAAGACATATGAAAATATTTTTCAAAATATCTAAAATAACTAACTCTTTTATACATTACTAAAAACATTGATTTCCAAACTACATTCATAGCGACGATCGCTATATGCACCATAACTTCTAAAACTTCGCTTTTGCAAACCAAATAACCTTTAAAGCACATTTCTTTCTATATTTCTAAAGTAACTTTGCAAAAGGTTTGAAAAAAAAAGTTGTTTGGAATAATATTTCAAAACACGTTAGAAAACAAGCTACAAACCATTGAAAGAGAGCATAGGATTTCAGTGTTACCTAAAAACAAATCATCAAAGCAAGTTGACTAGCAACTAAATTTACTTCATTACATCATACATTAGCAATTAATGATATAAAGTAAAATCAACATTTGCAAGGGGTCATGTTGGATCCCTCCATAAATCTCTTGAAATGTATTTATCGTAGCCTTTCCGCTATGAACCACTTAGACTCCTTACAAAGTAGAAGTCATATGCCTTCTCTAAACAAGCAGGGTTACATCTCCAAACCAAACACATATACTTTTACATACAACCAAACACATAACCAAAGCAACATAAATTACTACAACAACTTATCTTAACTTTAGGTAGCTTAAAAGTGTTTTAACTCACATTAAACGAACTAAAACTTCAACCAAAATCTATGGCCTCCTCCCACAACCAAACAACTGCTCAAGAACCTGGCTTTCGATTGCCAAAAGTTATTCTGAGGACACTTAGGACCCCCATTTAGGTTTGGCCGTTCCTTGCGAGGGTAGTTTGGGCTTGGTTTTGGTAGTATTGAGTGATATCGAGGGTGTTGTTTACTTCTAGAGGCTTGTATGTTTGTTTTAGAGAAGAGAGGAAGAAACTTTGAGTTGATTATATTTTATGAAGCTTAGAGAAAAAGAATGTAGGATGAAGAGAAATGGATAAGTGGAAAGAAAATGAAGTTAAGAAAAGAATTGGAAAGGAGGTATGGTTTTATAGAAATGAAAAGTGGAGAATTACTAACCTACCCTTTCCTAAACCAAGTCACCACCCCCCATTAGAATTTCGACAACACCACCCCACCACCCACCCTATATGCACATCGCCCCGGTTTGTCCTTAAGACATCACATCCTCTATTCTAGTGTCCTTTTTATATCATTATTTTGTATTTTATTCCTTTTAAAATAAAAAGAAAAGTCAACCTTTATTTAATTACTTAAGTACCTTTTAATTTGTTTTCAATTAAACTATTTAATTAGTTAAGTTGTTTTCATGTCAATGTACATATATACACTATTGCACAACATGTTCCAACAACTTTCATTCGATAAAAAGTCGAAAATCCAAAAAATGATTTTCGGTCACATTTTCAATTTTTTATCAAACTACTTATTTTTATAAACAAAATTCCAAAACGAGTTTATTATTATTACTTACTAAATAAAAGAGAGTTAATTAGCCATTAAAAAGAATTAATTAAATAATTAAAATTAATTAAATATTCACAAATCAAAACGGTAAAATTTTGAGTCATTACACCTCCATTCAAACATAGCATGGAAAACAACAACAAACAATAAGCATCGTCTCAAGTCATTAACCATAAAAACCATTCTAACAAGCCTAGCATACAATGCATATCCATATCATATAAACAAATGATTATAAACACCTAAACTATAAAAATGCATTTTTATTCTCATTTTATAACTAACTCAGATCTTAAAATCATATTTATCATTAATAAAGGATCCAAAACACTTATAAACAGATATTTGCGTATGCAACAAGTAAGGAATCATAGATCACTCACATATTGATGTAAAATCGATGAAATAATCCAAATCTAAGAAAATTCAAATCAATATAGCAAAAGTCATGAAATTCTCTTCCCAATTAGATGATTTGGTAATCTCTAATGGTTCTTTAGCATAATTACCCCTCACCCTCAAGTTTTTAACTAAATATAGTATGATTTAATAATGATTTAGGAGGATAGGATTAATAGGGTTTAGATTTGTTTTAGGAAGAAAGAGAAAAGATTTAGCAGTCGCACTAACCCTTGGGATTAGCAGAATTCCTGAAATCTTTAATTAGGCCTTAATTACGGGTTTGGGCCTAATTTCTAAAATCTGCCTAAAAACCGTCTAAAGACTATGATACCTTCTAAGTGGTTTGGAGAAATTACTATTAGGACCAAACAATGGAATGGAAATCCATTATATTTTTCATTTGGACTAGGTTTTAGGTCAAAATTTCATTACCATCAAAAGTTATGGACGTTAGATGTTTTCGAGGTCCCACAATTTATCTACAGCATAAAGTGTCAGAATACTATAATTTTCCAAAGTTTTAGTTCAATTCAAGTTCATTCGGTTACGCAAATTATATCTTAACTACCCACCAATATATACAAATGTGGGTTGCTACATTCTCTTCCCTTTTAAGAATTTCGCCCCAGAAATTCCACGTCAAAAAAACATAAACAAAGCAACCATGCAAACAAACATGCATAACATCAAAGCATCACAATCAACCTATACTAACATCCTATCATGTATTGTAATATTAGCAATTAAATAAAGTACAAAGTATGGTAGATAGATCCTTACCAAGTGAAATACATGGTTTTAAATCTTCTATATATCGCCCGAGATCTCCTCCGAGATCTCCTTTTCACACTTAAATAAGATGAGACATCAAATCTCTCCATATCTCCCTTGACACTCATCTCGTCTGAGATATTCAAATCTCACCCGAAATATGGATCAAAATCTTAATTCGAGATCTCATCCGAAATTATACATTTATATTATTTTGCATAATATTTTTCTATTTTCATATAGATTCAAAAGAAACTACTTAATCCAATTATAGTGTACCAACTTCTTGAACATATTCTTTACTTTTTATCTTAATGAGTCAAAGCGAAAGATTTCACTTCTTTGTTATTTCAAAAAAAATGATATTATTCAATCATTACTGAATCAAGTAAGATAATCAAGCTACTACTCTTCTAAAAATATTCCTTTTCCATGTAAATCAAGTATGTTACCATTTTTATTTTTACTAAGAAAGTTATAACCGTTAAATAAATTTTTGACACATCAATTTTAGACACATAAGTACATCCGAGATATTCTCGAGATGCATTACAAGAATGGAGATGTCAATCCAAGATGTACATCGAGATGTACTTATCTCGTCCAAGATCTCCCCTGATATGAGATAACTTGTGTAAAATTCTGAGACAATGTGACAAAAATCCGAATTAAAACCTTGGTGAAATACTTCAGACAGGCGATCAACACGCTCTCCATGGTCTCCTAAGTGTATCACCTTCATTTTCGCTCCAATGAACCATTACTAGCTTTATGATCTTCCTCCTAAGCTTCTTCATACTTCACTTAACTATATGAATAAGCCTACAAGGTCTTGATTCTTTAGGTTCAACTTCTAAGTCATCGAGTTGATTCGGTGCAACTATCAAGCTTCGGTTATGCATAATGTTAAGAAGATGCAAAATATGGAATACATTATGGACATCTGCCATCTTCTATGGCAACTCTGTATTCTAGGTAATCAATCCTTTTGAGAATCATAAAAGCTCCTATAAATATTGATGCCAACTTCGCCTTATTGCTGAATCTAACCGCATTCTTAATAGAGAAATTTTGAAAAACACCATATTGTCAATAGAGAACTCAAGGTTGTGTCATCTCTTATTATTGTAGCTCTTTTGTCTATCTTATGTAGATTGAAATCATTTTCAAATGGTCTCTATCTAAGGTCTCTTTAGCAATATTTAGCCCAAGTATAGTATTT
Source organism: Allium cepa (assembly GCA_030765085.1). Lineage (NCBI taxonomy): Eukaryota > Viridiplantae > Streptophyta > Magnoliopsida > Asparagales > Amaryllidaceae > Allium > Allium cepa. Next base: position 402,319,504 of record CM060940.1, on the reverse strand, counting down.
GTTTTTCCCATGTTTCCACCGGCGCGAACATGCATTGCATGGTCAACCATGTAATGCTTCAAATGGTGCCACACCAATGCTTGATTGTTACCTATTACTGTATGCAATCTCCACTGAATAAAAATGATATTCCCATGAGTACCCAAAGTCAAGTATTTAAGCTTTTAAATAATCTAATATATGATTCACTCTCTCGGTCCGACCATTAGTCTGTGGGTGATAAGCTATACTCAAATTCAGATCCATCTCCAATGTCTATCATAAGATCTTCCAAAATCCACTCATGAATAATGGGTCACTAATGGTCATAATGCTTTTTGATACTCTATGGATTCATACAATCCAACAAACCTAGTTTTTTGTCGTTCTATTGGGCTATAAAGCTATAAATTGGATGTACTTCATCAATCTATCGACTATAACCCAAATCCTATCATATCCTCCTCCAGTCCATTGCAATCAATCGATGAAGTCCACCGATATCTTCTCCTACTTCCATTGCAGGACTTCAAGCGGTTATAATAATGCACAATGTTTCTTCTGTTCAGCCTCGACTAGCTAACAATTCATACACTTGGAGATGAATGTCCAACATCCTTCTTCATTCATTAAGAATAAAATGTTTTCTCCATCTATCTATATAGTTTATTTCTTTCGAGACTCATGGTCAACTCTAAATGATGACACTCTAGTAGCACCTCATCTCTATGTTCATCTACATTAGGAAATATAATCTTCCATCCTTACGGAGCCAACCATCTTAATCAAATACATAGTACTTTAAATCTTCAGAATTTACTCCATCATCTAACTTAGTAATCTTTGCTAGTCTAGAATCACACCTTTACTAGTCCTGATCCATTCTATAAGAGTAGGTCAAATTGTCAAGCTCTTTAACATCTCCAACTTTAGCTCACACTTCAGTCGAAAACCATATCCAACTATATACTTTAACTGCATTCACTTTAGGAATATATTTCCTAAGAAGGCATGTCTCCTACTCAATGCATACATGACTATATTGACCTTAACAGGCATATAGAAAATGTCAAAGTCATAGGGGGTTAAAAACTCTAACCATCTCTACTGTCGTAGGCTAAGGTCCTTTTGCGAGAAATAGTATTTACATGATTTATGGTTAGTGAATAACTCAAACCTTTCTCTAGAAAGTAATGCCTCCATGCCTTCTATGCGGATACTATAGCTGTAGGAATTAGGTCAGCCATTAGGGGAGAAATAGGTAGGTTTACAAAAAATATTCCTATTTTGGATCATAGTGATCCTATGAAGTTCAATGGGCTATACAAGAACCAATCTAGAGTATTCAAATAAAATCTTATTTAATTTTCTAATTTGTTTAGTTATTGAGTTTAATTTATTAATAATTATTTTGTTTATGAGTATCTCATTATGTGCTCATATGTGTATGTTGTACATGTGCAACATAACATAGGACGTGCATAGTAAAGTTTATACAATAGTAGATATTGGGATTTATATCTACCTGTATATACTTGGCGCGCACACACACACATATATGTATGCATATGCACGTACGTATAAATCAATTGCCATGAAATAAATAATTGATATATATATATAATATTTATAAAATTTATACATATGCATCAAATTTAATTAATAATAATTAATGCAATTCAAAATATCTAAAAAATTTAACTAAGTTTAAAATTTTAAATTTGAATTTTAAACGAAAATATATAGTTTGCCTTGGTAAACAAATATTTAATTTGAATCTAGGTCTAAGATATTTATTTAAAATTAAAATGTCTTTTATTTGAATTAGTAAAAATATTATAAAATATATATTTTAATATTGAAAACAAATAATTGGTCGAAGATATATTTTAAATTTTACATGAATATTTTAAATATATAAAATAATTAAGATAAATGTATTTGTATGTGTGAGTGTGTGTGTAGTTATATAAAAGTACATATGTTCTCGACAAGGCCAATTTTTTAGCTGCTTCTTTAGCTCAGCCGTAAACTTGTGGTTTCTCAACATTTTAAATATGATTTCTCAACATTTGGAAACATTCCTAGCTGCATAACCTTGCACATCTAGACTGCTTCTTTAGTTGTTCGTTGAGGGTGATTACTCAACCTCCATCACTGAATCAGCCACTGTTGCTTTCTTAGAACTTGTCCAACTTACCGCTCCACCATTCAATGTAAATAGATAACCAGACACTAATTGACTATCATCGATATCACATAGGAAGCTGGTATCTATATATCTATTTCTTAGGGAGGTCTTCATTCTTATATATAACGAATAACTCATTAATATTTCTTAAAAACTTAAGAATACACTTCTTCTCTGTCCCATGCTTTTCGTCGAGATCAAATTGATATCGACTTATGCATCATAGTACATGAGCCATATCTTGTCCAGTACATAGCATCACATATATGATAGAGTAAATTGTGGTTGGATATAGTAAACTCTTTGCATGCTCTTTCTCCTCATCAGTATGATTAGTACCCTTTTAGATTCCAGATTGCATCGGAACATTTCTAGGCTTGGAATTCTCTGTATTGAACATTTTTATTATGGCATCTATGTATATAAATTGGGACAATCCGAGCAATCTTTTAGATCCTAATACCAAGTATATAGTTTTCTTCCACGAATCCTTTATGGAGAAATTGTTGGACAACCATGCTTTTACTAATTGTAATAACGTTACGCCATTACAGTCTAGAGAAAATCATAGAATATAACACTTCTATGTTCTTATCGATATATGTATGCTTCCTTTATATTTTGATAAACCTTATCGTTTGATTACTTTATCAAAACATCTATTCCAATTCCTTGAAGCTTGCTTAAAATCATATATCGATCTTAAAAACTTTCATGCCATTCCCTCGCTTCCACTTACCTTGAAATCCTTAGGCTGTGACATGTAAACAGTCACTTCTAAATCATCATTTAAAAATGTTGTTTTCATGTACATCTACCAATTTTCATATTTATAGAACGCGATAGTAGCAAGCATTATCCGAATGGACTTAAGCATGACTACAAGAAAAATATATTTCATCATAATTAACATCTTGAATGTGACAAAAACCTTTTACAACTAGACTTAACTTATAGGACTTCACCTTTCCATATCATTTTCCTTTTTTTGTAAAAACCATTTCACAACCGATAGATTATATCACTTTAGGTATATCATCCGAATTCCAAACTTTGTTATTATACATAGAATTCATTTTGGGTTTCATAACTTCAAGACAAAGTGCAGAGTCTTTACTCTATAGTGCATGTTGGAATGAGAGAGGAGTGTTGCCTTCAAAGAAAAAGTCCTTTTTCTTACCATATGTGAGAAAATTATAGCATCTCTCTAGTGCACGAGATTCCCTATTACATCTTCTAACATGTTGTAATTATGGAAAACACTTAAAAATAGCATAATATTTTATATATTTCTAGTCAAGATGTTATCAGATAGGATATCGATACATCCATTGAGACTATAGTACGCAACACTCTTCAGATGTTTGAAAATGTGTTACTCATGGCTGTTAGAGGCACGAAGGGGTTACGTATTGATAGTTATTACATAACTACGAAATGAATCATTTAGGAGTTTTTTATTGGTTAATATAATTAATGTTAAACAATGGATCTCGAAGTGATGATGTTGCACATTTCTCTCAATTATAATGGAACTTTAATGTAGATACTCCATTTTGATTATAGTTAATCGTGGCATGATATCTATCTAACGACTATATTTGGGTTTGAGTTGAAGCATTGGTAGTGAAACACTGCTCAATAGAGAATCATCTTCACAGTTATAGAAGGTTGGTATCATGCTCAACTGTCGTAACAACCCGCAAAATTTTAGCATATTTTAAATGAAAATTTAATTGAAACTTTGAATTTAATTAATTTAAAATTGATAAATTTGGAATTTTAATATATAATTTTGGGATTTGATGTAAAATGTTTTTCCAAATTTAAAAAAATAAAGATTTTTCTAAAAATTTAAATTTTGGTCAACTTTGGTCAAAGTTTGACTTCATGTTGAAAAATTGAAAATTGAAATTTTGAGTTCCATTCTTTTTTTATGAAGCTGGGTCTAATTCTAACTTTTTTCCTACTTTTCGTTTCGTAAATTTCTGATTTTTACTTCTCCAAATTTATGGTTTTCAATGTATTATACGCAATTATTTTCCATACAACTTCTATTTTATTTTGATTTGTTTGGGCTTAGACCATTTGGGCTAGAAACCCTTTAGTTAGATGAGAGCCTATATATAATCTCCTAGGGTTTTGGCTAGCCTCCATCCATTCATTTGAGCCTCCATAGAAAAATATAAGTATTCTTCTCATTCTTCTTCCTCCTCTTTCCAAACCCTAGATCTCCTTTTTCACAACTCCTCTCCTCCACAAAATTTCGGCCACACCTACCTCTCACCTTCTTCTCTTCTCTCCCATTCTCCACCTTTACCCAAAACAACAGACCTTCCTCTTTCAAACCCTAGCCGTGACCTCTTCCCTGTCTAAAACCGACAATGATCACCAAATAGCCTCCCCGTAGCCGAGCACAACCCTTTCCCTTTCCTTTTGCCTTCCTAGCCGTGAGCCTTGCCCTAAAGATGATGGCCGAACCCACCTAACCCAAACCTAGCCTAGACCAAACCAAAACCACCTCAGAGACTAAGCTTATGCAAACCCTAGACAAGCCTCTTTTGTATTTTGCAATTGCATAATTTTCTATTTTATTTTTCTTTTTTCACTATGAAAATTATTTGTTTACGTATGGAATTAATTGTAGCATCGGATTTGGATTCTCCTCTCACTCAAACTGATCAGTTGTTTGTTGTTTTTTGTGTTGCCCTTTGAATAACTTTTTCCAACCTAAGAAAGGTGAGTAATCACCCTTTACATACGTACATATTGATTTGGTGAATTGACGGTGATTTAGTTGGGAGATTATGTATATGCAATTTTGACATTTCACCCATGTTTATATCAGGTTAATTTATATGTTTATATCATGTTATTTCATATATTTATTTCATGTTATTTCGTATGTTTATTTCATGTTATTTTAAAGGTTTATTTCATGTTATTTCATATGTTTACTTCATTTTAATTCATATGTTTATTTCATATTATTTTATACGCTTATTTGATATTATTTCATATGCTTATTTCATGTTATTTCATATCATATAATACCTGTTATGATCATATGCCATGATATGTTAAATATTGTTATGTAAATTATTATTCTGTTCTCACACTGCAAGTTCCTTCACTATGGGCTAAAATGATATCCGAATGATCGTTAGAATAAGATAAATTGTTATGGGCTGAAATGATAGGATTGAGCAATTTTATTTTACTTGGGGTTGCGGGTTTGAAATGATATAAACCAGAAAAATTAATAAATTGCGGATTGCAATGATATATGTCCGCATTTACTTGACTCTAGGATAGAGAATTTGATACAGACTCCGTGGTTGATTAAATTGATTTTTCTAAAAATAATTAACTATTTTGGATTTTATATATGAATATCAACTAAAATTTAATGTTATAATTTTTGAAAATTTGTTTATATGTGTTAAATTTTTTATAAGAAATAAATAGTTAGAAATGTAAATTTTGGAATTTAATTTACAGTATGAAGGGTAATTGAAATTTAATAATCCGATTTGACTTAATAATGTTATTTTATCTTAACCGATAAATTATATGTTTTGATTTATGTAATAGTAATTAAAATGGAAAATGTTTTGTGAAAAGAAATTTAAGCTAAACGTACATTTGACATGTAAGTTTTAACTAATGTAGACGTTATAACTTGAGTAATAACAAGGATAATTATTGCTTACTAAAAAGAATTAAAATGTAAGTTAAAACGTACCCCAAAAAAGTTCTTCCTTCACAAGATTCTAAACAAACATTTGACATGTAAGTTTTAACTAATGAACATGAACGTGGGAATTTGGGAAATAAAAATAATAAAGGATGCTTACTAAAAGGAAATAAAAATGTAAGTTAATAATGTATTTGACTTAAAATAAGAAATTTCAGCTTTAAAAAGGGATATTATTGTGACGAATTGTGTTTAACAAAAATTATGGTTTATTTAATATCCAAATGAATAATTGAGCGTAATAAAAAGATAAAAATATTTATGAAAAGGTTGTAAGTATATAATAATTTGATTGCAAAACTGTTACAGGAAAAGTATTACATTGCAAAAATGCTATAATATCTTAAGGTTACATTTTAACATGCTACCATTTCTTAAGGATTATTTTCCCAAAAAGTTATGATGATTTATGGTTATGATTTAGAAATGCTGCCATCTCTAAATTGTAATGTTTTCGAAGTGCTATAATTGTAATAGCTACAATTTAAAATGCCACTGTTACTAAAATATTATGATTCTAAAGTGTTATATTTAAACGTATAAATTTGTAAATGTTATGACTTTGGAAGAATGAATATTATTTTAAAAGAATAAACCATTTGAAATTTATATAACCACGAGTTATAATAACAATTGGTTTTAAAGAGACCGGGATCAGATATGGACATACTCTCTGTCGATACCGAAAACCACTTTAATAACTGTGTATGCGGTGGAGATTGCAGAATGAAGTAGGATGGTGGCGACGATCCTAAAGGTATATTCTCGTGGACCTAACTCCCATGATTTAGCATAAGATGGCTAAAACAGAAGCAATCAATGGCCCAACGAAGTAGCTCCTCTAATCGGACACACTTCATCGTTAGCCATTCTATTACTTTGTGATTGATTTGGTACACATCTTTGATTCGGGAGTGTGGATCGAGTTGGGCGGTAGTTGTGGCTGTGCATTACCAACATTGTGGAAGTGTAATTGGCATATCTACCATAGCATTGCCTAGTTGTGCCGTGTCACCTACCCTAGCATGCCTTCTACGAGTTTGTTTTGTACCATACCTATGGAGTCCCCTTTGATGGCGTCCAGTGCGGGTGGAATTACGGTACTGTATAGACTATGAGAATTTATAAAATGTGTTAAGGTGGAAAATGTAAAGGCTTAATGCAATTTTTAAATTGTATACTTTACTTTAGACATTGTTATAATAGGATATATTACTACATAGTAGATAATTAAATGGATCCTTAGAGAATGGGCGATCCCAAGCATCCTTTACGTTACTGATGCATTTGTTTAACAGTTCACTTGAGTTGATTTACATTTTATAAGTATGTATGTCCTAACTCGAGTGTTTTGTGTTTTGCTTTATGCTCGGGTCTGCTTGAGTTTCACAGTTTCAGTTGCATCCTCTTTCGGAGCTGGAGATCCACTGGAGTTAGCCGACTACTTGATATTTCATTACGGTTATTTCCACGCCACTTGTGCTTTGTAGTAGAAACTTATGTATCTAACTTTACAAGTATTTTTTTTTCTAGATTTGGCATTATGTATTGGTTTTGAAACTTTGTATCTAGGAGCTTCATGAACTTCTATGTTTATACATTCCACTGCGAAATTATTCTGATATTCTTTGTCTGTGATTCTATGATTAATTTTATTTGCCCCAACTTTTATTAACAATCTGTTGCTTTGAATTATTCAAGTCTGACATGAGAGGTTTATTGTCGATTTGAATGGTCCAAAACGGCGGATGTTACAGTTGGTATCAGAGCTTTGGTTTTAGGCAAACCTTAGCCTAGGGGACCAAAAAAAACTCATTAGAGATAGGGTATAAATATCCTAGAATGAGTAAAATCAAACTTAGAATCATTCTTTGCGAGAGAACATATTTTCAAGTATAAAATGGTTTTAAAATAATTTTAAATGATTTTAAAAGATTTTTTGGTTATAAAAAATTTTCTTGTTTAAAATCTAATTTTCTTAGAATTCCCTTTTTTTCGAATCCACCTTGTTTTGTAGAATTCTTTGATTAGGATTTCCAGTCTAGTTGAGTCTTTTCCTCTATCTCTTCCTTTATCTTTGTTATACTTTAGCCGGAGCTGTTGTTCCTCTAGTTCAGATGACTAGGCGTGATCTTTACCATATTTGCTTGCAGCCTGGCCACTTCAAGCAGGATTGTCCTACTTAGAAGAAGGGCAAGCCATCTGGTGTTTTTGCAGTTACTTCATCTACTCCACCTGCTCCTAGTGATACCCAAGGTACTCTTCGGAGCATCTTTACCTTTTTTAATCTTCCAATTCGTGTTTTATTTGACACTGGAGCTTCATATAGTTTCATTTCTATGGATCTTTGTGATAGGTTTAAGCATATCCTTTCACCTGAGTGCGCGACTATACCTTTGTGTCTTACTAGTCCTATTGGTGGTCCCGTGAACCTTAGTACGGTTTGTAACAATGTGAAATTCTCCCATTCTGGTTATCGTTTTTCTGGTGATTTCTACGTTCTTGGTTTTGACGCTTTTGATCTATTGCTTGGAGGAGATTGGCTGAAGAATCATGAAGCTGTTATTTCTTGTAAACCCGTACTATTTCTCTTGTTGGTGATAAGGGTGATCTTTTGGTGAATTAGTGTCGCAAGCCTCAGGAGTATGCAGGCAACTTTATATATTCTCTTGATTCTTTCTCTAGTGATCTTGATTCTACTCCTATGGTCAAACTCTATTTCGATGTATTTGGTGAAGTCACTTCTTTACCTCCTAAACGGAAAATTGAATTTCATATTGATCTCTTTCCTGGAGCTTGACTTGTAGTTCTTCCTCCAAGAAGAATGGCACCCCGTGAGAAGGTTGAGTTTAGGAAGCAAATCAAAGACTTGTTCTCCAAAGGTTTGATCAGACCCAGTCATTCCGAATGGGGAACAGTAGTGGTTTTTGTCACCAAGTCTGATGGATCTTTGAGGATGTGTGTTGATTAGAGGGAGCAAAACAAGCTCACTATAAAAAACAGATATCCTATGCCGCATTAATGATATGTTCGATCAGCTTTATGGTGCTACTGTATTCTCTCAGCTTGATCTTGCCACTGGTTTCCACCAACTCAGAATCGCCGAGGAAAGTATTCCCAAAACTGCTTTCCGTTTTTAGGATGGTTTCTTTGAATGGTCAGTTATGCCTTTTGGTTTAAGTAACGCTCCAGCTTTCTTTGACGACCTTATGAACAGGGTTTTCCACGACGTTCTAAATAAGTTTGTTCTAGTCTTCGTCGATGATATCCTTGTTTTCTCTAACTCAGAGGAGGAGCATGATTCTCATTTGAGCTTTGTTCTGGGGACTCTCAAAAGTCATCAGTTGAAAGCCATATTCTCAAAATTCCATTTCTGGAAAGATAAAGTCCGATTTCTTGGACATATTGTTTCTAGTGATGGAGTTTCTGTTGATCCAGTTAAGATTACGGCGATCAATGTAAGTCTACCTTCTCTTCTTTCCTTTATAACATTAGCTATTCTATCTCCTCCTCGGTTCTTATTTTCTCTATTCTATTTTAGGATTGGGAAACTCCTAAGACTCCATCTGATATTCGTAGTTTTCTAGGACTTGCCGGTTATTATCGGAGATTCATTGAGAATTTTGCTTGGATTGTTGCACCTCTCACCGCTCTAACTCGAAAGAATGCTAAGTTTAGATGGAATGATAAGTGTGAAGCAGCATTTAATGAGTTGAAGCGCAAGCTTACTTCCACACCAGTTCTTACCATTCCAAATGGAAATGAGGGATTAACGGTATAACTGATGCCAGTCGTGAAGGTTCGGGGGCCGTTCTAATACAGGATGGGAAAGTTATCGCTTATGCCAGTCGTCAGTTGAAGACTCATGAAGCCAATTATGCAGCCCATGATTTGGAATTACTTTACGTAGTTTTTGCTTTGAAGCTTTGGAGACATCATTGGTTAGGAACTAAGTTTAAGCACTGTATGGATCATAAGTCTTTGAAACATATCTTCACCCAGAAGGACTTGAATTTGAGGCAAGTTAGGTGGCTTGAGTTTTTATCTTCTTATAACCTCGACTTCAACTATACCTTGAGGAAAGCTAATGTTGTAGCCGATGCTTTGAGTCGGACAAAGGCGATGTTATGTCAGCTTGTTGTTTCTTCTCCTCTTATGGATCGTATTATTACTAAGCAAGATAAGGATGAGATGCTTAGGCTTATTAAGGAGAATGTTCTTGGCAGAGTTGGTAGTAGCCAAGATGGAACTAGAGCTCAGATTGATGATGAAGGGATTTTAAGGATTAATAATCAGATTTGTGTCCAGAATGTCGATGGATTGAGGCAAGACTTACCTCTAGAAAATCATCAGTCCAGACTTTCTATTCATCCAGGTGTGACGAAGAGGTACCATGATATGAAGAAGCTGTATTGGTGCAGTGGTATGAAGCGTGATATCTCCCTCTTTATTAGTAGACATGCAACTTGTCAACAGGTTAAGGCTGATCACACTACGCCATAAATGGCCTTCTGCAACACAAAAAAAATGTTGGGTCAGGCCCAAAAAATGTTTCCATAGGTCTACGGCAACACCTTTGGGGTGATGCAATTTTTGTCGTTGCCTTAGACCTCAAAGGCAACATTTTTACTATCTAAGGCAATATAAGTAATATTGTTGCAATAGAACCCTATTTGGGTCTATAGCAACATCCATAGGTGTCTGTAGCAACATTCCAAAATGTTGCTATAGATATTAACTTTCTGAATTTGTGGGGCCCACAATGTAGAGCATATTTGATTTTTTAATAGAAATAAATATTTATTTAATAAAATGCTATTGCACAGAATTTGATATTCAAACAGTAATTTATTTAAATAATATTTTATTTCAACATTTGAAATAGTACAAATTCCCGACTCCACTATTTTACAATTCAATGATATATAACACTGATATTCACATATACAGATATTCCTCGCTACATCACTCAGTTCACTCATTACATATGCAGTTTCAATTTATACAGACATCGACACTGACAAATATATGACGAGTCGAGTGCCGAGCCGAAGGCGAGCCGAGTAGCGGGTCCAGTCTTCAAGCTCATGCACATTTGATTTGACTATGTCTTCAAGCTTGTATTCAGCTGTCCAGTCTTCAATACCTGTCACATATAATTCAAAAGCAGTAATCGGGAAAATAATATTTAACTCGAACAGAAAATGAAAATATTTTTGTTATATTATTTGCCTCAGGTATTTGGGTTGTTTCTTTTCATATTTTTTTCTGACAGGGACCAAATATTTGCAACTTGTGAATGCACAAGTCAGCTGTTCACAAGTGCATAAGCCAAACATGAATGCAACACAAGGATACAAGACAGTATGGAAGACAGCAAGCAACAGTTCAGGGAAAAATGCACAAAGGAGAAGCCAAGTGCACAAAGTAGTACTCAACACAGCAAGCAACATAACATGACCAAGAAATGCATGTACATGGATGAACATACATGCATCATAAGGCTTGGTACAAGAAACTACTCAAGTGCAACTACTCAAGTGCAAGTTCATAATCAAGTGCAGCCAGATATGTAGATAAGCCAAAAAAAATGGACACGACACAAGTTCAAACCCGAGTCATCGACTGGATTCAACTCAGGGCCAAGCAACCAACAAAACAAACAAGTACCAGGTTCAGCAAAATGTAGACAAGCTAGTGCAAGAAACACAGCACTACACATAGGCAGCCCATCAAGCAAAAACAGTGAATGCATCAGGCATGTACAAGAGAAACATAGGCAATAATATGATATACAGAGGACTTGGAGCATTAGTTCATGTTAAAGAACAAGGTTAGCATGATACCAGTTCTGTCCAGACCAAGCAAAACCAACAAAGCTCAACACACATATGTTTATATATATCGTGGAAATCAAAACTCAATGTTCAGATTAGTCAACAATTTAATAAAACCAAAGATCACTTTCAAAGTTCTGATTTTCAAAAATGCAGAAGTTTTCAAGTGAAGCAGTTTTCAAGAGGACAGCAGAATACAAATACTTCAAGTACCGGTTTAACAAATGCAGCAAGGTACAAAGGTATGTGAACAAGTTTAACAAAGGTTCAAGTTCTGGTTTAACAAATGCAGCAGAAAGGAGCTAACAAGCTCAGATAGAAATCAAAAACAAGCCAGTGAACCAAAATCCAACATACCAAATAATATCACATCGCAATTCATCATCGGCAAAGAAAAATCAAGCTAGTGGACCAAAATCCAACATACCATTACATCATCGCAATCCAACATACCAGATTTCTCAAAGTCCAACAGAAAGATTAAACTCGAGATTATAGGAAATAAAGCCTATAAATAAATCCCAATTCATCATCGGTAAAAGCGTGCGAGTGTAACCAAAATTGAGAATAATCAAGTAAACCAGAAGGCAGAAAACATACCAAATAATATCACATCGCACCCGATGACGAAGTCAAAGCAATTCGAGCAATCAATCAAGGAGAACGAAGGAGCAAGCTACCAGGAACGTTTCTTACACTAGATTCGATCAATCAGAGCATCAAAGCAACTGGAATCGCGTGCCCTAGTTTTCACAGAGAGGAACGAGAAAGAAAAATCGCGTGCCCTAATTTTCACACAGAGAGGAATGAGAAAGAAAAGTAAAGCGGGAAATGGAAATTGGTAAGGTGTGGATCGATGGTGTGAATCGACGGTTGAGATTTTGTTTTAAATGGTGGTGTGGATCGTTGAGGTGTAAATTTTTTTATAATTTTTTTAATTAGATTATATCTATGGCAACACTATATAAAAATGTTGCATCGTGTTACACTTGCGTTGATGGAATGCACTGTTATATAGTGAATGATTAGCTGTTGAATTTGAATTCAACAGTCAATAAAACGTACCGTTTTGGACGGGGCGCTGCCCCCGGACCCGTAGCGAGGGCGTTGCCCCCGCACCCCCGCCTTGGGGGGTTGCCACCCCCCTGGACCCCCCCTTCGTAGGGGATCTTATTTGACAAAAGTTTTTTGAAAAAAACATTCAACACTAAATAGCGAAGAACTAAAAGAATGCTAGTGTAATTACACTGGCGCATTTGACAGATGCGCCAGTGTAATTTTGTATGGGCGCATTTCACAGATGCGCCCCATAATATTTTTTAAAAAAACTGGCCTAAACTTGCAAATAGTTTGAAAACTAGCCTATTTATGCCAATAGTTTAAAAAACCAGCCTCTATTGAAAATTTGTCCTTTTTTTAATTAGAATATATCTATGGCAACACTATATAAAAATGTTGCATCGTGTTACACTTGTTTAGCTAGAGCAACGCATTTTTATGGCTAAGATAACACCAAAAATACAACGTTGCAGTAGGGCCAAAATTTTATAGCTGTCGCAACATTTTAGCTAGCAACACCTTGCAAAAATGTTGCAAAAGGTCATCTATGGCGTAGTATCATCAGAAAGCCGCTGGACTATTGCAACCGCTTGAGATTCCTAATTGAAAAGGGGAACAAGTTTCTATGGATTTTATTGATGGATTATCGAGGACTAGAAGGGGTAATGAAATTATTTGGGTTATTGTGGATAGATTGACCTAGTTAGCACATTTCATTCCAGTTAGATCTAACCGTTCTGCTTTTAGTTTGGCTGAAATTTATATGAGAGAGATTGTGCACCTTCATGATTTTCCAATCAGTATTGTTTGTGAAAGTGACCTCATCTTTACCAGTCAGTTTTAGAAAGCTTTTCAAGAGTCTTTAGGTACTCGTCTGAATCTGAGCACTGCTTACCATTCGCAGACCGACGGTCAAACGGAAAGGGTGTATCAGATTCTAGAAGATCTTCTTCATGCTTGTGTCCTTGATTATGGAGGATCTTGGGAAGATCATCTCCATCTCGTTGAATTCACTTATAACAATATTTATCAGGCTAGTATCAAAATGGCTCCATTTGCTGCTCTTTATTGACGACCTTGCAAATCTCCATCTTGTTGGATTGAATCCGACAATAGTTTAGTTCTTGGTCCTGATATGATTTTAGTAGCATCTGAGAAGGTTGAAGAGATTAGGAAAAAGTTAAGGATTGCTCAGGATAGACAGAAGAAGCATGCTGACAAGTGTAGGAGGAGCTTGGAGTTTTTTGTTGGTGATTAGATTTTCCTTAAGGTTTCTCCATTAAGAATTGTGATCCGTTTTGCTCGGAGAGGGAAGCTCACTCCTAGGTTTATTGGTCCTTTTCGCATCCTAGAGAGAGTTGGTCCCATAGCTTATCGCTTGGATTTTCCCAAAAAAATTTCTGGAGTGCATAATATGTTCCATGTTTCGCATCTTCGTCGGTACCTTCATGATCCATCTTTGATCGCCTTCATAATCCATCTTTGGTTATTCAGCCTTCTGCTCTTGAGAGTTTGGATGTTGAGCCAAATTTTACCATCGAGAGGAAGCCACTTCGTACTATCGATAGAGGTACGAAGCAGCTTCGAAGAAAATATGTCAAACTAGTCAAAATGTAATGGAGCACTGATGATCGGGACTATACTCGGGAAACGGAAGAGAGCATTCGTGCTTTGAATCTGGAATTTTTTGTTCCAGGTACTATTCGTTCTCCTACCTCATCCTTCTTTGTTTTCTGTATCTCGTTCCTTTTCGAGGACGAAAAGTTTGAGTGAGGGAGAGTGTAACAACCTGCAAAAGTTTAGCATATTTTAAATGAAAATTTTAATTGAAACATTGAATTTAATTATTTTAAAATTGATAAATTTGGAATTTTAATATATAATTTTTGGATTTGATGTAAAATGTATTTTCAAATTTAACAAAATAAAGATTTTTCTAAAAATTTAAATTTTGGTCAACTTCGGTCAAAGTTAGACTTCCTGTTGAAAATTTGAAATTTGAAATTTGAAATTGTATTTTTTTATGAAGCTGGGTTTAATTCTAACTTTTTCCTACTTTTCATTTCGTAAAATTCTAATTTTTACTTCTTCAAATTTATTGTTTTCGACGTATTACACGCGGTTATTTTCCCTATTGTTTGCACCAAAATTGGGCAAACACCCTTCGGAAGTTTTTGAAGAGATAGTAAATGAAGAACTTGAATTGGAAATAGGGACTATCTAACAAAAACTCCAAGTCACAGAAAAGTAAATTGCGCAGAAGACAAGGATTTAGAGTGGTTCGGCCTTGCGCCTACGTCCACTATGAAGTTTTATCACTTTATTTCTTAATACTTGAAGATTACAAGTGCTTTTCAGCAAATTACAACAGCAAATGGACTTAAATTCGAAATTAACAGCAATTGAGGTAGTATGGAGTGATTCTGGCAGCGTTTAGGCTTGTTCTTCTTTTCCAAATTCTCCGACCCCCCTTCTGAATGACCAGGGGGCTCTATTTATAGGTGCGGAAGGCCAAAATCCCGCCTAAATCATGGAGAGACTGCTTGGCACGTGACGAGGGGCCCACAGGCCCGCGTTCTTGAAGTGCGTGCCTAGTTTGGGATCAATTCGAAGTGAACTTCGAATCGATCAAAAAATTGTCCAATTACGATGAAACTTGGCGTGGACGTTCTTCATCATGTAGACAAACTTCTGTAAAAATTTCATGGGATTTGGATCAGTAGATTGGGAGTTATGATCGATTCGAGATGGGGCATCTCGGTACGCTGGTTAGTTCGAATCGATCTTCTGGGTCATTCGAATCCATATGTTTCGAATCCATATGGTTCGAACCCTTAGGTTCGAATCCATATGTTTCGAATCCATATGGTTCGAACCCATAGGTTCGAATCGAACCTGTTGTATGAGGGGGCGGTGACGCTTCGAATCGATGGCTCCAGATCGATTCGAAGTTGTTTTTAACGTGTGGGGTTCGAGGATAGCATGGATTTGAAGCTGTGATGGACTCGAAGCTTGTGATGGACTCGAAGCTGTCATCGATTCGAAGCGTATTTAGGCGGTGATGGATACAGAGTTTGATGGATGGATTCGAAGTACAAATTGGCTTGATGGATTCGAAGGAAGGCGTTGGCTGATGGATTCGAAACAGATGGTTTCGAACACGATGGGTTCGAACGCGATGGGTTCGAACGCGATGGGTTCGAATATGATGGGTTCGAATCATGATGGGTTCGGACCGAGCAATGTGCACCTTCTTAACTTGAATTCATCATATCTTGAGCATATGACCTCGGATTGACTTGAAATTTGAATCGGTGGCTTTTATGGTCTTTCTTGTTATGCCCTATCAATTGTGGCCCAATCCGGACTCGGACAGAATTCATCGATATCCATAGCGGAGTGAAGTACGATCAATCTCTGAGGCGAACTGTCTTCTGTCTTTCACCAATCTTTTGGTATCACGGCTTTTGTCCAAAAAGCGGGATAACATTTTGCCCCTCAAAGTACGTCTTGTGGGAACATGTCGTGCTTTGAATAGTCGCCATTTTATTCTGAAGATTATTGCTCCCTTTTCGTTGAGACTCATATACCGTATTGCCGTAACCTTGCCTTGATATGATTGATTACTGTGTGATTGTGCCTAATCGTTGGCTGTCGTTGCTATAATAGGGTAAATATTTGATCCCTGCGAATGTTCAAAATCGAACTTTTAGTTCGTTATGTGTGCACATACATTAGCTCCGCCCTTATTAACGTCGTGTGTCCATGAGTCATGTCGGTCTTTGTTTGCTGCCGAACTCCGTCCCGGTTTTCTCCTGAATCGATTTTAGAGTCAAGCCAAAGTGTTGTTAATTAGTGGTTTTTGATGGGTTCGAAGCTTAGAAGGGGTTCGGAGCCGTGATGGATTCGAAGCAATGATGCGTTCGAAGACTCTGATGGGTCCGAAGCCTCTGATGGGTTCGAAGCTTAGATGGATTCGAAACTCCTGATGGATTCGAAGCATAGATGGATTCGAATCAGTGATGGATTCGAGGACTCTGATGGACTCGAAGCCTTTGATGGATTCGAAACTTGGATGGATTCGAAGTTTCCAGTGGATTCGAAACTTAGACGGATTCGAAGGACTCTGATGGACTCGAAGCCTTTGATGGATTCGAAACTTGGATGGATTCGAAAGTGGTCGTTCGAATCGATGGGAATCGAAGTGACACTAATCCCTCTTGGAATCCGTATAAATACATGAGGTTGACTTCATTTTCACTTTTTACCTTTTACCATTGCTTTAGCTGCTTCTCCGAATCGATTTCCCAGAGCCAAATCAAACGTGCTTTTTCACGAATCGACCAAATTCCTTCAAGCTTCCATTTGTAATCAAACTAAATCAGGTAATCAAGGGGTCGATTCGGTTTTGAGAATGATAGATTAATCTTTTTTGGCATTGATTCAACCCCTTCTTCTGGAAATTTTTGGAGAGTGATGAGGTTTGAATGAAGTAGGCCGACTCCATGGAACTGAGGAATGCAAACTTTTGAGCCGTATCGATCAGGGGTGCGCGCTTTGAGTTGGTTTCGAATGTGTAGCTTCGAACCGATGATTGCAGGAGAACATAACAAAAAAAAAGGCGTGCGGTGATGGATTCGAAACAGTGGCATTCTGATCGATTTGACTGAGCTCACTACTGATCGATTCGAAGCAATGATACGTTCATCGATTCGAAGGAGTTCAACTCCGATGGATTCGAAGCTAGGTGGGACTCCGTGGATTCGAACCGCTCTTGATGGATTCGAAGGAGCACGATTTCGATGGATTCGAAGTCAGGTGGGGGCTCCGTGGATTCGAACCTCTCTTGATGGATTCGAAGGAGCCCGACTTTGATGGATTCGAAATCAGGTGGGGCTCCATGGGTTCGAACTGCGCTGATCCGAGGTTCATCGATCTGACTCGTGTCGAATCGAGTCGATCGATTCGAACGTTCTTGCTTCTGGAACTTCCACCTCATCGATTCGTTCCGATATCTGAACTACGACCACTTTTAAATCGAACTCTAACGAACTCACTAAATTTTTAGCATATTTGATTCCGACGAGCTTCGTCCTTCGCATGATCAAAGTTGACCTGACCTGTCTTTTGGAGCTCGTCGATGGCACCGTGACTTAAACACATATAACGAATTCATACTTGAATTGGTCAGTAGTATCCGAGGGACGCGAAGGTGACGGTCAGCGATGACGGTCGTTTTCGTTCTCTGATTCAAAAGCCTAGTTGTTCAGACACCGTGTTCTACTCTTGTAAAATTTGTTTTAGTTATGTATTTGCACTGCACGGCATATCCATACGCTTCACACCGGGGAATATACGGGCTTTCTTCGTTTTTAACGCTGCTTTCTCGTGAGTTAGTTAGTTATGGAGTCTTCGGGTTCTGAACAACAAGAGTTACAAAGCTTGCCTCCTCCGATGCTAGAAATTCCAGAGATCATTCCTGAAGTAATAGATCCTGCTCCGGACGAATTGCCGGAGGCCTTACTTATCGAGGATCCCATAGACTCCGTCCGATCTAATATTTCTGGAGCATTATTGGGTCGGATATGTTCGAAGCATAACTTATCCCCGGATGATGTTTTGCTACCGGGAGTTGATGATAGGCCTCACAATCCACCCGAGGGCTATACTGCTTTTTATCGCCACGCTTGTGCGGCTGGAACTCTCCCCCCGTTTAACCAATATATCAGGGAGATGCTATCGTTCATTGGAATTGCTCCCGCACAACTTCACCCAAACGGGCACGCGTTACTGAACAGTGTTTTCATCTTATTCATGGACCGCCTTTTTCGTCCGCCTAGGCCAGCTGAGATTAGACATATATTCAACTTCAAGAGCAGGGGTGATAGTCCATCGTTCACCTTTCTGGAGGCAGTTAGAAACTGCCAGATTGTGACGGGAGCCTAGACCAGACTCAGTTACTTCAAGAATGAATGGTTCTTTGTCCGATGCCCCCCAGGATTCGCTAGGCGATGGCTGTCCAGACGTAAGTATCGTAAATCGTGTTAGCCTTCTTTAATGGTCATTGTCAACACTCGAACTGACATCAGGTATTTTTTCTTGCAGCTATCATATCAAGGCCAGACGGTGGTCGATACAGAAACGTCATCCGAAGTCTACAAGAGGTTCCGAGTGACCTGCGGCACATTGACTTGGTCTTAACCGATGATAACTTAAGGATGCTGGGCTTAATTGAGACGAACCAGAGTATTGTCGTTGAAGGGTTTGTGAAATCGGCTCCGAAGGCAAAGAAGAAGACCGGTGTAGTGATAAGAGGAATGGGCGATGATGAGAGGACGCCTACTGACACCGGGCTAGCGGCTGATTTTCCCCAAGCAGGAAAAAAGCGGAAAGGCAAGGCTGTTGTTCCTAAATTTGCCAGACGGAAGTCTGTAATCGTGTCTCGCTTGATTCCTGGAATTATTTCTTCTGACTCCGCTCTTTGTCAATCAGGAAACATTTTCACAGGACTGGATGACGTTCCCATCCCGGAATGCGTTTCTCTTTATCACAAGTCCGGGTTGGTTGAGCTCCGGGAAGCGTTAGACATAAGCGGGCTTTTACCCATTAGTGCAGTCGAAACCTCTGGTTGGTCGGGGGCTTTGCACATTTGCATACACTCTCATGACACTACATGACTGCTTCACTCGCCCTATTGATTTTGCCTGGTACTTAACTGAACTGTATCTCTTTTCCAGGTAATATGGCCGGTCGTCAGACTACATTGGACAAACTCCGGAGAGTGCATCACCCCTCAACCTATTATGAATCTCGTCGTGGAGGCCCCGATCGTGATCGTGACCGGAGGCAATATGGCCACGTGTATTATGCAAAGGATCATCACCGTGGTAACTCCAGCCAGGAACGATCAGACAGAGATCGTAGGCATCGCTCCCCATCTCGATCTCCTCCGCAATCCCGAAGTCATGTCCAGGCATCCGAGCCTCTGCGACATCAGTCATCTTCGCAGGTTTCGAGGCCTGAGCCACATCGTTCTCGATCCGGGGTCGCAACGTCTATGTCTGGGGAGGAGACCCTTATTGAGTCTTCTGGCGAAGGGGCCATCAGGCTTGCACAACTGAGGAAAGATTTTCCAGAGATTTGCTTTGATGCTTGCATTTTTCCTCCCAATCTTAGAAGAATTCCCGATGATGCCGCGACTACGGCGCTCAACTACACCCGTGACTTTTTTGCTCAGTACAAAGAATGGTACAAAGCGGCTGTTAAGGCTTCCAAAGCTGCCTTCGACCGGGCCCAAATCATTGAGAAGCTAGAGGCCGACTTGGCTCAAAAGAGTCGCATCGTCGACATACTCCAATCTGAGGCGGAATCTTCCCGCAAGGCCGAGGTCGAGTCGTTACAGAAGGTTGATGAGACATTAGCTGAAATGGCGAAAATGCAACAGGCACATTGTACTTTAGTTGAAGACTTAGGCCATCGATACAAGAATGTTGAATCTGAGCGGGATGCGGCAGTGAAGGAACTAGAGGAGCTAAAGGCTAGGTTCGCTGACATGAATAAAGAAAAAGATGACGCGAATGTGGCTGCGCAAGAGGCGTGTGAGCAGGCTGTATCTTTTCGGGCCGAGCGCGACGCGGCAATTGCAAGGGTTAAGGAGGTTGAATCGGAGTTGGAGGAGAGAGTCCAAGCAGAGAGGTTCAAGATGGAGGCCGAATTCGATGATCTTTTGGACACATATAATGCCAATGTATTGGAGCATAGAAATCTCTCCTGGCTAGGGGATTACTCGATGCCTCTCTACAATGCTTGGAAGAAATTAGTGGAAAACAAGAGGATGTCTTGTCCGGATTCGGTATTAGATGAGTCTGAGCTTGAGTCACGTCTGCTCAGCGAGGATGAGAGGAGGACCCTTCATGAAGCAATCATTTCTGTTGAAAAAGAAAGACTTGTCGTCCATCAAACGGAGGTTGGCGAAGGTTCGGGTATCGTGCACCATAGCGAGAATACTGAAGTCCCTGTTTCGACTTCACCCGAAGCTGCTGCCGTGGTTGATCCACAAGCTATTCCAGCCTACAATCCGGACCAACCGGAACTGTCTTCGGGCAAGACGCTCGTCCCCGAGCTTGTTCAAGCTCCAAGGCAAGGTAAAGTAGGTATTTCCCTTTACATCTTAAAACATTGATTTTCGAGGGAATTTCTTGGTCTGATAGCTCTAATTTTGGTTGTTTAGTGACCGAGAGTGTCGCACCCGTGCTTCCTGTCCCTTCGGCTTTACATCCTACACGTGGAGTTATTGTCACCGAGGCGATTTCAACTGCCGCCATGGTTGGTGATATGGGAGAGGGAGGCTCAATGTCATTCGATGTGCAAATGTTTGAAGAGCTATTTGGTCATCCTCTTGACCCCATGCCTGACCTCTCTTTTGTGACGAGCGGAGCTGCTCCAGTTTCTAGTTCGATCGTGACGACCACTGGCGTACCTAGCGCAGCTCAACTGTCTCGAGAGGAGGAGATTTTAGCAGAGATAAGTGCTGAGATGGCCAAGACAGTGACAGTTGGTCCCGTTGGTGATGCCGTTCCTTCAAGCTTATCTTCCCTAATGATGATTTCTCCTGGTGGCACAGTAACCGTCTCGAGTGTTGCTGAACAAGTATCTGTTACTGCTCCCATGCCCCCGGTTCGTCCTTATAAAAGGATCTCCATCCCTTCCAGTTCTGAGGAAGATGTTGATATCATGCCGGAACCGGAGGATGTTCCAAAGAAAGGCAAAAAGTCTCGTAGGAAGCCAGGCAGTGGGTCTAGCGGCTCGACTCCGAGGAAGAAACACCGGAGGAAGAAAGAGTGAGCCCCTCGCTTTGTCGTGAGATTTACGGATAGCAATTCTTTTGCCTCTTCTTTTGTTCTTTCTTAGGCCATGTGTATGTATGGATACGGCCTCCACTTAATTGAAACATCTTTACTTGCCATGTAATCAAACTTGTTTTTGTTGGTTGATGAAATAGGAAGTTACACTTTTCTTCTTACCTGAATGCCTTGCAGTATTTGTGTTGTATCCGCTCAGTATTTATATAGCTTCGTGTCGTGATTTAATGAATGAGTCGGATTCTGAGTATATTATTACTTAAGCCAGCGATTAGCACCCAGCTTTTTGCCCCTTAGTTGCGGGGAATAATACTCATATTCTGGCGGCTGATTGCGTTTATTGCAAGCCCTGAACACATGCCCCCCCTTCTGGGGATTCATGACAATTTGAGATTGATAATCTGTCCTGCATTCCAGGAATCTGAGGGTTATCGATGTTTACACTCCATTCCACGCTATGGGAATTGGGAGTTGATATTGATATCTCGGCCCGTATTTCGGGAACTTCGAATTGTTACTTGTACTTTGATTCGCGCTTCGGGAATCTGGATTAGATGTTTATACTCCAATTCGTACTCTGGGAAGTTGGAGTCCGTTCACGCTCTGGGAACGACTTATTGGATGTTTTATACTCCAATTCACACTCTGGGAAGTTGGAGTCCGTTCGCACTCTGGGAACGATTTATTGGATGTTTTATACTCCAATTCATACTCTGGGAAGTTGGAGTCCGTTCGCGCTCTGGGAACGACTTATCGGATGTTTTATACTCCAATTCACACTCTGGGAAGTTGGAGTCCGTTCGCGCTCTGGGAATGATTTATTGGATGTTTTATACTCCAATTCACACTCTGGGAAGTTGGAGTCCGTTCGCGCTCTGGGAACGATTTATTGGATGTTTTATACTCCAATTCACACTCTGGGAAGTTGGAGTCCGTTCGCGTTCTGGGAACGACTTATTGGATGTTTTATACTCCAATTCACACTCTGGGAAGTTGGAGTCCGTTCGCACTCTGGGAACGATTTATTGGATGTTTTATACTCCAATTCACACTCTGGGAAGTTGGAGTCCGTTCGCACTCTGGGAATGATTTATTGGATGTTTTATATTCCAATTCACACTCTGGGAAGTTGGAGTTAGTAAAAGGATTGTCGTGTATCAATCCCTGTGAATGCTGGTATTGTGTTTTGCCCCCGAGCTCGGGTCTTATTCAGTAAGTGACTGATCGTATCACAGTTACTCCCTATTTAGATAAATCCCACCGTGTGATGGAATTTAGCTCTTCGTGCAATGTGATATTATGTGCTATTTTCAGTGAATCACAACTTTTGGCTCGAAGAGATGGCGTTTTATTGCTGAAACAAAAGAAGCATGACAACATCAATTGCCTTATTACAAGTTCAAATTTCAAAATGCAAAAAACAAAATGCTAAGGAAGAAATTGATAGAAAGATAAATAAAGCCTGTCAGGTGTAGTAGGGACGGAGGCTTCCGCTATTCCAGGCTCTTGGTAAAGTGAGACCATCAACGGTTGATAACTTGAATGTGTCATCTCTGAGTTTTTGTGAAATCATATACGGCCCTTCCCAATTTGGGTTCATGTGCGAAGGAACCGGGTAAATTCTTTTGAGTACCAGGTCGCCGGATTCAAAAGTCCGTGGGCGGACCTTGGCGTTGTATATTCGAGCGACTCGACTTCGATATGCAGCTGCCCTCACGTCGGCTTCTTCACGTTTCTCATCAAGCAGATCTAGGGATTCAGCAAGTAATATAGCATTCGTTTTCGGGTCGTAGTATGTCACACGGTGAGAGTGAACTTCCATTTCGACCGGGATAACTGCTTCGGAGCCATAGGATAGAGAAAAAGGGGTGTGTCCGGTCGCAGTTTTGTGAGTTGTTCTGTATGCCCACAGAGCCATTGGTAGTTCATCGACCCATTTGCCCCCGGCTTTCTCCAATCTTTTCTTCAATATAGACTTGATAACCTTATTGACGGCCTCGACCTGACCGTTTGCTTGTGGGTGCGCTACTGCTGAGAATCTCTTATGGATGTGAAATCGCAGACAAAAATCCCTGAATTTAGTACTGTCGAATTGGGCTCCATTATCGGTGATAATAGTATGCGGGAGACCAAACCGGCAGATGATGTTGCGCACCACGAAGTTGATCACCTTTTTTGTTGTTATCGTTGCAAGGGGCTCAGCCTCAGCCCATTTGGTGAAGTAATCAACCGCAACTATGGCGTATTTTGCACCCCCTTTAGCTAAAGGCAATGCACCGATTATATCCATCCCCCACATTGCAAATGGCCACGGGCTGACCATTTGGGTTATTTCAGAAGGCGGGGCTCTAGGGATCCGAGCGTGTCTCTGGCATTTATCACATCTTTTGGCATAATCCATAGCATCGCGGTTAAGGGTAGGCCAGTAATATCCGTATCGAAGTATTTTCTTGGCAAGCGCTTGCCCCCCAGTGTGATCGCCACATTCTCCTTCGTGCACCTCACGCAACACTCGCTTGATTTCGTTATGCGCGATACACCGGAGAAGAGGAACAGAGTAACCTCTCCGATACATAACTCCGTCTTGAATGACAAATCGTGACACCTTTCGAAGAATCTGTCTTCTTTCACTTCGTCGTTCGGGCAGTGTGCCATGCTCAATATAATCTTGGTAGGGAGTCATCCATGATTCCTTCTCGGAGGTAGCTTCTAATGTGAATTCATTCTCCGTTCGATCAATGCTCGGAGAGGATAATGTCTCGACAGGGACGAGTCCCAAGTGTTGAGCTTCGCCTGTACTTGCCAGCTTTGCCAATGAATCGGCTTTCTGATTGTGCTCTCGGGGTATGTAGAAAATGGTATAATAATCAAACTGATCCAGTATTTCTCGGACCCGGGCTAGATAAGCGGCTAGCCTTCGATCCTTGGCCTGATATTCACCCCGAACTTGACATACCACCAACTGGGAATCGCAGTAGATTTCCACAGCGATAATTTTCAGGTCTCGGGCCAACTTCAACCCGGTGAGCAAGGCTTCATATTCAGCTTCGTTGTTGGTTGCCCGGAAATCAAACTTTAAGGCGTAGCAGATGGATCGGCCCTCGGGGGTCTCAAGCACAATCCCTGCGCCCGAGCATCGATCGTTGGATGCGCCATCGGTGTATAGTTTCCATATATATTCGGGGGAGTCACTAGTTTCGGGTAAGTCTTCAGGAACAGTGAATTCGGCAATGAAATCTGCTAAGACTTGACTGTGTATGGCTCTCCTTGGAACATATGCGATGTCGAATTGACTCAGCTCAATGTTCCACTTTAGTTACCTGCCAGACGTCTCAGGTCGTGTGAGGACCTGTCGTAACGGTTGGTCGGTGTATACAATGATAGGGTGAGCCTGAAAATATGGACGGAGCTTCCTCGAGGCGATGACTAGGCAGTATGCCAACTTTTCTAGCCTTGGATAATTTCTCTCGGCCCCGGTTAATCGTTTACTGACGTAATAGACTGGTTTCTGTGTTCGGTCTTCCTCTCGAACCAATGCAGCACTAACAGCGTTTTCAGATACAACCAGATAAAGGTATAATTGCTCGTGATCAACAGGTTTTGAAAGAATCGGTGGTGTGGAAAGATGCTGGATTAGCGATCGAAACGCGCCCTCACATTCCGTAGTCCATTCGAAGTTTCGTTTCCCTTTTCGGATCAGATCGAAAAAGGGTATGCATTTATCCGTTGATTTCGAGATGAACCTGCTCAGCGCTGCAACCTTTCCATTGAGACTCTGAACCTGTTTTATGGTGCTCGGGGTTTGAAGATTCCTGATTGCCCAGATCTTCTCGGGGTTGGCCTCTATTCCCCGGGCGTTGACGATGAATCCAAGGAACTTTCCGGAAGCAACCCCAAAATGACATTTTAACGGATTTAGCTTCATCCCATATCTCCGGAGGACATTGAACATTGACTCCAAGTCCTTGACATGATCAATGGAGTATCGTGATTTTACCAACATGTCATCCACATAAACCTCCATGGTTTTCCCGATCTGATCGGCAAACATCCGGTTGACTAAGCGTTGGTAAGTTGCTCTGGCATTCTTTAAACCAAAAGGCATGACCATGTAGCAGTATAGTCCTAGGTCAGTTACGAAGCTTGTATGTTCTTGATCGGGCACATGCATGGGTATCTGATTGTACCCAGAGTAAGCATCCATGAAAGACAATAATTCGTGTCCGGCCGTCGAATCCACAAGTTGATCGATTCGAGGAAGTGGAAAACTGTCTTTTGGACAAGCCTTATTTAAGTCAGAGTAGTCGACGCACGTTCTCCATTTTCCATTCGGTTTGCGGACAAGTACGGGATTGGATACCCATTCCGGGTATAAAGCATCTCGGATAAACCCATTCGTTTTTAACTTATCGACTTCTTCTTTGAGGGCGGCAGATCTCTCTGGATCCATACCGCGTCTCTTTTGCTTGACCGGGACGTATCGCGGGTCAATATTTAAGGTGTGGCTCGCGATGTCCGACGAGATTCCACACATATCGGAGTGCGTCCAGGCGAATATGTCTAGATTCTCTTGGAGAAATTCGACCAATTCCTGTTGTGCTTGTAGGTTTAGGTGAGACCCAATTTTCAATATTTTCGAATCGTTATTGTCATCAATTGGAACATCGATCGTCAGCTCGGCTGGAGAAGCTTGACTTTCTTTGGATTCGTCATTATCTTCAGTGTCTCGAGGGTCAAGATCCTTCTGGAATTGGTCGTGGTGCCCGGGCCGAGGCCCAGGCGCTAATTGTCAATCGTCGGCAAAGCGGACGCGGAGAGATTCCCCCACGCCCTTTCCTTTCTCCTTCCTTTGCGCTTCTCGTAGTTCAGCAACATAACAGGCTCTCCCGGCAGCCTGGTCCCCTTGAATGACCCCAATCCCGTGGTCAGTAGGGAACTTTAGAGTCAAACACCACGGGGCAATTGCTGCCCTAAATTCTGCAAGGGCTGGTCGGCCCAAAAAGGCATTATAGGGTGAATGGATATCCAGGACAACAAACTGTAACATTCGGACTCTACGGCGTTCTCCGTTTCCCAATTCTACTGGCAATTCCACCATCCCGGTGGGTATATTAGCACTTCCATCGAAGCCGTGGATCCTACATTGACAAGGCTTTAGATCTTTAGCTTCCATCTTCATCTGATCATATGCCCCTTTAAACAAGATGTTTACTGAGCTTCCACTGTCTACCAGGATCCTCTTCATCCAAGCAGGACCAACCTGTGCGGATATGACCAGTGGGTCTATGGTCGGGGCTTCGACTTTGTCAGCATCTCGGTTTCTAAATACGATATCATCCGTCATCGTCTTCTGTTGTTTAGCCGGAGCCCCTTCATCAAGTGTACTACAGCTTTCAAAACTTACGTGCCTGATCGAATTGGCGTATGATTCCATTTCCCTCCAACTTCGATCCGCTGGATGAGGGCCACCACTGACTGTATTTATGACCAACCTTCCGCTTGTACGAGCGGGCTCTTCCTTTCTTTCTTGGTTCTGCGCACGATTTTGGTTTGACGGGCCCACACCACCGGTTTGCGGTGCTCGCACAAATTGATCCAACTTCCTCTCTCTGATCAGTTTTTCAATAAGGTCTTGCAGATGCCTGCAGTCATTGGTGTTGTGTCCATAGCTTTCGTGAAATCTACAAAACTTCCCCGTTTGAATCTGTTTCTCCGATGATAACTTCGGAGTCGGCTTCTTATATTGCATCGCATTACAGGTTTGTAGATATACGTTTTCCAGTGTCGTATTCAGTGGTGTATAGCTTTCGAACATTTGCGCCCTACGTCGCGGGCCACGGTTCTGATCCTGCTTCTTATTCCTATTATCGCCATTCCTTGGCTGGGTTTGCTTGTTCTGAATATTCAACTGCACCCTTCCTGAGCCCTCTCCTGACTGTTTAACCGCCACATTGCTTTGAACCCCTTCTTTGTTGGGCCTTGCATCGTCCTGCTTCCTAGATTGTTTCGCATCCTCACGCCTCAGGAATTGGGCGGCTTTGGAATAGAAACGATCCAACGACGCGGGAGGTTTTCCAGCTAGCCAGTTTCCAAAATCAGAGTCGGGGTCAATCCCCTTAGTCAGAGCCATCAAGATTGAATTATCATTGGGGTTAGTGATTTCTGCGCAGGCGGCGTTGAATCTTTCCAGGTATCGCCTGAGTGTTTCCCCAGGAGCTTGAGTGACACTAGATAAAGTGTTTACGTCTTTAGGCCTGGCGATGTGCATACGGAATTGTTCGATAAACTTGGTTGCCAATTGGTCAAACGAGGAGATAGACCGTGGTGGTAATCGTGTAAACCACATTGTCGCAATCCCCCCCAAGGAAATAGGAAAACTACGGCACTTTACTGCATCATCAGCTCTTGCAGCAGTCATTGACCATTCGTACTTTAGGATATGCTGGCTAGGGTCGGAGTTTCCTTCATACATGGGCAAAGCCGGCATTCTGAATCGCCGGGGAGGCTCAGCATATAATATGTCATCGGTGAACGGGGTGTGACTTCGAGAGATCCCCCAATCGTCATTTGTCAAACTTGACTTTCACGAACCATTTGGCGGACCATAGCTGAGAGATCAGGTGTTACTGTATTCGAAGGGTGTCGAGCCAAAGTGTGGTCGGACTCCACAGTGCGAGGTGGGATCGGGCGCTGTCGACGATCCGAATCTCGCCTCCTTGGCTCGACATCTTCTGGGATATTCGGTCCTGGGACACGTTCCTGTGGGTGGTAGTTTGGACTGGAGTGATTTCGGGTGCCAACTCCTGTGCCAACTGCGGTGGCTTGGTTATCTGTGGTGTGCTGTGGAACAGTGCCTCCTCGAGAGGAGGGTCCCGTATGAAAACTGGCAGAGGGGCCAACTCTTATTTGCCCAACAGTCAACGTCTGCCGGAGGCCAGAAGCATGCGCATGACTTCCGTCTAGCCTGGGGCGCGTAGATCTGCCGTCATAGTCGGATGAGGCAGAGCTTTCCGTGGAAGAATGCGGAGCGTGGTCCCTCTTTGATCTCCTTCGCCCTTGGTGGTTTAGTTGGTTAGCCAATTCAGCATTGACACGTAGCTGCTCAGTTAGCTGTTGTCGGCTTTTAGTTAATTCCTGCAGTAATGTTTGGAACTCCTGTCTTGTAACCGGACCCGACTGATCCGCTTGCCCAACGGTATCCTGATTGGCTGACTGTAGCTGTGCGGGATTCTGCCTATCCTGACCTTCTTGGTTACCAATGTTGGAAGTGGTTCTCGTACTAACCATCCTGAAGGTTGGATTTCTATCCTAGATTTTGAGCAAACCTGAAAAGAATGGATGGAATCTGAATTTGAAGTCTGGATCTCCCTCTTAGATTTGTGCAATCCGGTATCGAAGATAGATCCACGGAGCGGGAGAAAGAACTGGTTCTTTTTCTTTCTCAGTGAAAGCACCAAAATGTTTGCACCAAAATTGGGCAAACACCCTTCGGAAGTTTTTGAAGAGATAGTAAATGAAGAACTTGAATTGGAAATAGGGACTATCTAACAAAAACTCCAAGTCACAGAAAAGTAAATTGCGCAGAAGACAAGGATTTAGAGTGGTTCGGCCATGCGCCTACGTCCACTATGAAGTTTTATCACTTTATTTCTTAATACTTGAAGATTACAAGTGCTTTTCAGCAAATTACAACAGCAAATGGACTTAAATTCGAAATTAACAGCAATTGAGGTAGTATGGAGTGATTCTGGCAGCGTTTAGGCTTGTTCTTCTTTTCCAAATTCTCCGACCCCCCTTCTGAATGACCAGGGGGCTCTATTTATAGGTGTGGAAGGCCAAAATCCCGCCTAAATCATGGAGAGACTGCTTGGCACGTGACGAGGGGCCCACAGGCCCGCGTTCTTGAAGTGCGTGCCTAGTTTGGGATCGATTCGAAGTGAACTTCGAATCGATCAAAAAATTGTCCAATTGCGATGAAACTTGGCGTGGAAGTTCTTCATCATGTAGACAAACTTCTGTAAAAATTTCATGGGATTTGGATCAGTAGATTGGGAGTTATGATCGATTCGAGATGGGGCATCTCGGTACGCTGGTTAGTTCGAATCGATCTTCTGGGTCATTCGAATCCATA
Organism: Allium cepa; assembly: GCA_030765085.1. NCBI lineage: Eukaryota > Viridiplantae > Streptophyta > Magnoliopsida > Asparagales > Amaryllidaceae > Allium > Allium cepa. The sequence continues at coordinate 402,289,689 of CM060940.1, read as the reverse complement.
TGTTTCGAATCCATATGGTTCGAACCCTTAGATTCGAATCCATATGTTTCGAATCCATATGGTTCGAACCCATAGGTTCGAATCAAACCTGTTGTATGAGGGGGCGGTGACGCTTCGAATCGATGGCTCCAGATCGATTCGAAGTTGTTTTTAACGTGTGGGGTTCGAGGATAGCATGGATTTGAAGCTGTGATGGACTCGAAGCTTGTGATGGACTCGAAGCTGTCATCGATTCGAAGCGTATTTAGGCGGTGATGGATACAGAGTTTGATGGATGGATTCGAAGTACAAATTGGCTTGATGGATTCGAAGGAAGGCGTTGGCTGATGGATTCGAAACAGATGGTTTCGAACACGATGGGTTCGAACGCGATGGGTTCGAATATGATGGGTTCGAATCATGATGGGTTCAGACCGAGCAATGTGCACCTTCTTAACTTGAATTCATCATATCTTGAGCATATGACCTCGGATTGACTTGAAATTTGAATCGGTGGCTTCTATGGTCTTTCTTGTTATGCCCTATCAATTGTGGCCCAATCCGGACTCGGACAGAATTCATCGATATCCATAGCGGAGTGAAGTACGATCAATCTCTGAGGCGAACTGTCTTCTGTCTTTGACCAATCTTTTGGTATCACGGCTTTTGTCCAAAAAGCGGGATAACACCTATAACTTCTGTTTTATTTTTATTCTTATTTTTTTGGGCTTAAACCATTTGGGGTAGAAACCCTTTAGTTGGATGAGAGCCTATATATAATCTTCTAGGGTTTTGGCTAGCCTCCATCCATTCATTTGAGCATCCACAGAAAAATGTAAGTATTCTTCTCTTTCTTCTTCTTCCTCTTTCCAAACCCTAGATCTCCTTTTTCACCACTCCTCTACTCCATAAAGTTTCGGCCACACCGACCTCTCACCTTCTTCTCTTCTCTCCTATTCTCCACCTCTTTCCAAAACCATAGACCTTCCTCTTCCTAACCCTAGCCGTGACCTCTTCCCTGCCCAAACCCGACCACCATCACCAAATAGCCTCCCCATGGCCAAGCACAACCCTTCGCCTCCCCTTCCTTTTGCCTTCCTAGCCGTAAGCCTTGCCCTAGAGATGATGGCCGAACCCACCTAACCCAAACCTTTCCTAGACCAAGCCAAAACAACCGTAGAGACCAAGCCTATGCAACCCTATACACGCCTCTTATGTATTTTGCAATTGCATAATTTTCTATTTTATTTTTTATTTTTTTCTATGAGAATTATTTGTTTACATATGGAATTTATTTTTTTAGCATCAGATTTGGATTCTCCTCTCACTCAAACTAATCCATAGTTTGTTGATTTTGTGTTGCGCTTTGAATCACTTTTTCCAACCTAAGAAAGGTGAGTAATCACTCTTGACATATGTACTTATTGATTTGGTGAATTGATGACAATTGAGTTAGGAGAATATGTATATGCAAGGTTGACATTTCACCCATGTTTATATCATGTTAATTCATATGTTTATATCATGTTATTTCATATGTTTATTTCATGATATTTCATGTATTTATTTCATGTTATTTCAAATGTTTATTTCATGTTATTTCATACGTTTATTTCATGTTATTTCATATGCTTATTTCATGTTATTTCATATCATATTATACCTGTTATGATCATATGACATGATATGTTGAATATTGTTGTGTAAATTATTATTCTGTTCTCACACTACAAGTTCCTTTACTATGGGTTGAAATGATACATACCCAAACGATCGTTAGAATAAGGAAAATTGTTATGGGCTGAAATGATAGGCTTGATCAATTTTATTTTACTTGGGGTTGCAGGTTTGAAATGATATAAACCCGAAAAATTACTAAATTACGGAATGAAATGATATATGTCCGTATTTACTTGACTCTAGGCTAGAGAATTTTAAACAGACTCGGTGGTTGATTTAAAATGATTTTTCTAAAAATAATTAAGCATTTTGAATTTTATATATGAATATCAACTAAAATTTAATGTAATAATTTCTGTAAATTTTTTTACATGTGTTAAAAATTTTATAAGAAATAAAAAGTTGGAAATGTAAATTTTGGAATTTAATTTACAGTATAAAGTTTAGTAGAAATTTAATAACCCGATTTGACTAAATAGTGTTATTTTATCCTAATCGATAAATGGTAAGTTTTGTTTTATGTAATAGTAATAAAATGGAAAATGTTTTGTGAAAAGAAATGTAAGTTAAATGTACATTTGACGTGTAAGTTTTAACTAATGAACATGGGAATTTGGAAAATAAAAATAATAAATGATGTTTACTAAAGGAAATGAAAATGTAAGTTAATAATGTATTTTACTTAAAACAAGAAATTTCATCTCTAAAAAGGGATATTATTGTGACGAATTGTGTTTAAAAAAATTACGGTTTATTTAATATCCAAATGATTAATTGAGCGTAATAAAAAGAAAAAAATATTTACGAAAATCTTGTAAGTATATAATAATGTGATTGTAAAATTGTTATAGGAAAAGTATTACATTGCTAAAATGCTATAATATCTTAAAGTTACATTTCTAAGATGCTACCATTTCTTAAGGATTACTTTCCAAAATGTTATGATGACTTATGGTTATGATTTAGAAATGTTGCCATCTCTAAATTGTAATGTTTTCGAAGTGCTATAATTGTAATGGTTACAATTTGAAATGCTAATGTTACTAAAATATTATGATTCTATGTGTTATATTTAAACATATAAATTTGTAAATGTTACGACTTTGGAAGAATGAATATTATTTCAAAAGAATAAATCATTTGAAATTTATATAACCACGGGTTATAATAACGATTACTTGTTAAATAGACCAGGATCGAATATGGACATATTCTCTATCGATACCGAAAACCACTTTAATAACTGTGTACGTGGTGGAGATTCCAGAATGAAGTAGGATGGTTGCGACGATCCTAAAGGTATATTTTCATGGACCTAACTCCCATGATTTAGCATAAGGTGGCTAAAACAGGAGCAATCGACGGCCGAAGGAGGTAGCTCCTCTAATCGGACACACTTCATCGTTAGCCATTCTATTACTTTGTGATTGATTTTATGCGCACCTTTGGTTTGGGAGTGTGGATCGAGTTGGGCGGTAGTTGCGACTATGCGTTACCGATAGTCCAGAATGAAGTAGGATGGTGGTGACGATCCTAAAGGTATATTTTCGTGGACCTAACTCCGTGATTTTGCATAAGGTGGCTAAAACAGGAGCAATCGACGACCCAAGGAGGTAGCCCTTCTAATCGGGCACACTTCATCGTTAGCCATTCTATTACTTTGTGATTGATTTGGTGTGCACCTTTGATTCGGGAGTGTGGATCGAGTTGGGCAGTAGTTGCGGCTATGCATTATGAACAGTCCGAAAGTGTAATTGGTATATCTACCCTGGCATTGCCTAGTTGTGCCATGTCACCTACCTGGCATGCCTTCTTCGAGTTTGTTTTGTACCATACCTATGGAGTGCCTTCTGACGACGTCCAGTTCGGACGGGATTACGGTACTATATAGACTATGGGAATTTATAAAATGTGTTAAGGTGGAAAATGTAAAGCCTTAACGCTATTTTTAAATAGTATACTTTGCTTTATACATTATTATAATAGCGTATATTACTACATAGTAGATAGTTTAATGGATCTTTAGAGGATGGGCAATCCCAAGCATCCTTTAAGTTACTGATGCATTTCTTTTTTAACAGTTCACTTGAGTTGATTTACATTTTATAAATATGTATGTCCTGACTCGAGTGTTTTGTATTTTTCTTTACGTTCGGGTCTGCTTGAGTTTCACAGTTTCGGTTGCATTCCCTTTCGGAGCTAGCGATCCACTGTAATTAGCCGACTACTTGACATTTCATTACAGTTATTTCCACGCCACTTGTGCTTTATAGTAGAAACTTATGTATCTAACTTTACAAGTATTTGTTTCCATATTTGGCATTATGTATTGGTTTTGAAACTTTGTATCTAGGAGCTTCATGAACTCCTATGTTTATATATTCCGCTACAAAATTATTCTGATATTCTGTTTCTGTGATTCTATGATGGATTTTATCTGCCCTAATTTTTATTAACAATCTGTGACGACTCGGAATTTCAAACATTTGAAATTGAAATATTTAATTGATTTTAAATATTTGAAAATTGGTTTAACTTGAATTTCAAAAATATCTGTTTATTTGGCAATTAAATTATTGAATTTAATCATTGAAATTTGGGTGCAGTATTGAATCTTTAGTTTTGAGCTGGTTAAAAGTATCTCAAAGCTTTCCGAGGGATAGCCTCGGAATTCGACGAAACTAGTTCCAATGGATCCGTAATATTAATTATTATTGGGTTTCAATTTTCGTAGCATTCGAAGTTGTCATGTGATTGTACGGATAATAAACGCGCTAGAATTTGTATTGAAATTTAATATTATAACTGGTTCAAAGAAAAGCTATCTTCTCCATATGATCGAATTTGGATTCGGAACCTTTTACATTGCGTTCGAAATAGGGTTTAACATTATAAACGCCAAGCGGCACGCCTCAATAGGATTCAGGATCTTAGGCTTCGGTTTTTAACGATTTAAATTTAAACTTAAATTTAGATATATTAATGTTTCACAAGACAAATCACATACATTTCTTCACATCTAACATTTGGCAATTTTTCCTTAACACGTGTCCTTTCAATTTCAACACTTGTCCTTTATTCTTTTTCATGCACCTCTTTTGTTTTGTAAATCTTAGCCGAGCATCTTAAGAGTAGAATCAAATTCATTTTTGAACGAGAATTATTTTTGTTCGTTCAAAATAAACAATGACTGAAGCCTAGGAAATTCAAAATCAAATACAAGATATCATGGTCGAGCAAAAAAAATCGGCAGTTCAAATAAATAAGAGGGTAACGAAATCGATTCGATTTCGAATCGAAATCGATCTAATTTCAAATTGAATCATGCGATACACGTCATCGATTGGGTGGAAGGTGGTCGTCGTTGGAGGGGTCTCGATGGTTGTAGGCGGTTGTTGATGATGGAAGGATGTTGCGCGTTGTTCAAGGGAGGTTCGATGAAGTAGCTGGCGACTGCGAGGAGGAGTTCGTGAGCCGGGGTCGTGGCGGCGACGTTGAGGGAGGCTAGGGTTCTAACTTGAGTTCGAGTGCGAGTTTGTGGAGATTGGCATCAATCTAGCTCTCGTGTGAACGAGTGGTCGTGATCTTGTTCAGGCAAAAGGTCGACTTAGGTGAATTCGTTCTGGACAGTGAGTGATTGTCAATAAGGTATTCTCGATTTTATTTTTCCTTTTAAACTTAATTTATAAATATATATGTATGTAAATAGAAAAGAATATATACACATAGATATGCAGACATGTTTTATTTTATAAAAGTAAACAGAAAATATTTGAAGGCAGGTTTTGGAGAAGAAATAATAATAATAATATACATGCAGTAAAAAGAAAATGTTAAACAGGCAATTATTTTAGATTTTGGAAAATATAAGCATTTGTATAAAGATTCGATTTTTAGATTTAAACATGTTTTTTTATAAGTATACGTATTTTCAAAAATAAAAATAACAATAAATATATACATGCACATTTTTAACTTACTGATTTAATTTTTAAAATAATGTAAATTATTAACTAATTTGTTTAATAAACCTATTTAATTATTTCTGTTACTAAAAGAATTATTTATTTAAAAGGAAAATTATTAGTTTAAAAAACCAAACTATTAGTTAATTAAAATTAATAAATAATAATTAATTATTCGATTATCTCGAATATTAATAAACTGTATAATATTTATTCAAGGTTTGAAAACGTGAAGAAAACAAGCTGGTTTGGAAATGGATTGCAAAACAAAAGCAAGGTGAGATCTTCTTGCTCACTTGATTTTCTTAGTTAATTTAAATGAATAGATTTAAATTATTTGATGTGCTTGGATGAATTTAATAATTTATCTGTTGGATGATATTATATATGATTGTATGTGTATATATATATATATATATATATATGTTAGAGTGATTGATTTTCCGTATTATATAGCGGATGAGATCCTATGCACCACATAATAGCGGATGATATGATATAATTCCATATAACACGATATTTCACCTCGAAGTGGAATTGGCAGTTAATTGTTGTGCTAATATCTGTGGATGCAGGAAAATAGTTTGGAGGGATCCAACTGGATTCCTCAAGTTGTTGAATTTATTTTATATGTTGTGATGTGATTATTAATAATCTGTGAATGATTATATTGGTGATTTAAATTTATTAAAGGCTATGGTTTGGCCGAATATATTCTGGTATTTTAAAATATCAGGATATATAATTTGATTTTTGGAAATTAAAGTAGAAAATTTTGAGTAAATTAATTTTAGAGAATTGAATAAACTTAAATGAAGGAATTAAAAATGGGTATAGATTGATTTTTGAAATCCTATCGAATAAATTCCAAGTATGGAAAAAAGATTTAATGTAATGGAAATAAATGGATTTTGAGCAATATTATTTAAAAAATTGAAGAATTTATTTAAAATTCAGATTTTAAAATAGTTGGAAGAAATAAAGGAATTTATTTTAAAAAGTAATAAATTTGGAAACCAATTTGGAAATTGATTTGGTGTTTGAAAATAAATTTTTAAATAATCGATTTGGAAATTGATTTGGCGTTTGAAAGTAAATTTTTGGAAATCAGATTTGAAAATTGTATATTAGTGGATATTTGGAAATATAAATTCACAAATGGAATTTATAAAGGAATGGGTGATTTGTTTAAAAATAAATAAATATTGGATTATTTTTAAAAGTGTGGAAAGAAAATTTAAGAATTTGGGACATAAATTGAAATAAATCAAGAAGGATTTATTATTGATTTAAATGGACCATTTTGAATAGGAAAGTGTATTTTTCCTGGAAAGCCAAGTATGTTTTCAAAGCAGCTTTTAAATGTAAATTAAAAGTTCTAAAGTTGGTTTTTAAAAGAATTTTTTGGATAAATTATTTTCCTAAATTATTTTTAATTCTTTTAAAATAAATATTTACCAAGTTAATTATAGAGGTGATTATTTTAAAGATTTAACTAGTAATTAATTTAGAAGGTGGTTATTTAAATAATTATACTCTATTTAATAATTTTATTTTTACAATTAGTTTGGGCTTAAGTTTTATATGAAATATTAATATAAAAATTTCATAACTAATATTTTATATAAAGCGTTTAAAGTAATTTTTTAAGTGTTTCTACATATACTTTTGGATAAGTGATTTAAATTATTTTGAAGTATTCAGACTTGGTAAATTTTCAGTAGAAATAAATAATATTTGGAATTTTATTCCGCAAAAAGGGAAAGTGATTTGAATTTTTTTCAAAGGGTTTAAGTGTAAAAATATATCTTGCAAAGATATTTTGAAATAAATAATTTGTGGAAATTATTTAAATTTGATGGTTGTTGTGAATATTGTTTGATAGTTAAATAACCGACTATCAGTATAAACAATTTGGGAAATTATTGAGGCATGATGGTTGTTGTGAATATTGTTTGATAGTTAAATAACAGACTATCAGTATAAACAATTTGGGAAATTATTGAGGCTTGATGGTTGTTGTGAATGTTGTTTGATAGTTAAATAACTGACAATCAATATTGGCCTTTGAAATGGCACTTGGATTTGTTTTTAAAATAAGCGCTCATTAGTCGGTTAAGTTGGAAGAGGACTTTTTTTTAAATAAAACCCATTTTGAATAATGATACGACGAAATGCGATCGCCTTTGAAGATGGTGTTGAAGACCAGGTATTTTCGAAAGCGAAAGGATTACCTGTCAAATGTCTCTGCACTGAGTTGCTCCGGTATAGAGATTTATATCACCCTATGTGATGGGGAGTCCGGACGTGATTAGGGAATATCTGAATTTGCAAGGGATTTTTTCCTTAATTGGAGGAAGTGCCTTCGGTTCCATCAGACCCAGAATGGACTTGTATGGATGTATGTATGACATTACACTTTGAGATATAAAGCTGGTTTCTATCAAATACATTTCTGTTGGTGGCGGAGAATTTGTTCTCTAAGCTTAACACCCTTCTCTGAGACGTATGAGCTCAGAGGTTATGTAGTTGATTGTTACTAGCGATATATTCCTAATTTGATATTGTGGCATGCTAAGTGTTGATCAATTGTTGATCGAAGCATGACTTTTGTGAAAAGAATAGCTTGGTGGACGAGACTTCATCAAACCTCACACCCGAAAATGGTTGAAACAAGAGAAGTGCAGCAAGGTTATGGGGGTCGAGCCCGTCATGGTATGTGCATTTCCTTCTGGATAAAAGTGGTATTTGGTATGGAGCCCAGATATTTAACTTGTGTGGATAAAAGTGGTATACTGGTATGGAGCCCAGATTATTTACTTATGTGGTTGTTGGTTGTGAGGCGCCTCAGAAAAGGTCGGTCTAGATCGGGGGATGGCATACTTGTGACAGTTAGTTACCTAGTTATAGAGGTAACCCGGCCTTGTGTTGGCAGAGATCCGGTTAGGTTCTCGGGGCATCCCTCCAGAGGCGTACCCATTCGGTGAAGGAAGTTCCTTAGCCTTGGCCATTTGTTAGAAATCCAAACAAAACAATACAAGCCCATTACGACTGCAGTTGTATAACCTGTCACCTCAAGTGGTAGCTATAACAGGCATAATATAATGGTACCTATGCTGGCTAAGATTAATATTATACTTTCAAAATGTTTTCCACACTATGCATTAATAATAATATCAAAATGATTTTGCGTATCAAGCATGTTTGACTATCATAAGGAGAAATCTCCTCCAATTGTGCGATTGTATTGTGTGTATGGAGGGACGCCTTATGGTAGTTTCTTTTTCCAAAAGCATAGCAGGTTTCTTTTCCTTTCTTTTGTGCAAATAACTGTTTTAAGATCTCACACCAGTCCCACGACTGACCTAGAGTTTATCGTTGCCTTTCTAAACTCTGGGTGCCCATAATTTTCCATATGGGCAGCCTAGAGTCAGGTTATCAGTTGTCATGGAGCGGAGTCAGAAAATTTTGCTGTGGAGATTTAGAGACAGGCTGGATGGCGAGGCGTATCACACTTATATAATGTTATTTCTTTTCCCCTATTATGTTGTATATGACTCTGATGTTGTAGTGTATAAATTGATATAGTTCTTTTTTCAAAGATATTCATTTATCTATTATATATTGTTCCGCTGCGAATGTGAGATTCTGATATTGTTTCTGTTTTCTTCTTCTATCTTCTTCTTGTTTAACCCTAACGATTCATTTTCTGGCATTCGATTGTTCGACATTTGATATAGTGGAAGTATTAATGTCGATTTTCGAAAGTCAAAAAATTAGGTCATTATAGAGTGGTATCAGAGCAACTAGTTAAGCGAGAACCTTGGCTCTGGTGGGGAAATTACTCATTAGAGATAGAGTCAGTAGTACTCTAGAATATGTTTGAGTATATTAATAGATATGAGCGTGTATTTGTTATTAAATATAAAAATTATTTTATATTATGTTGACTTATCGGTTGAGTGTTTATAGGTTCTGGTCAGTGCAGTTTGGCTAACTGTATCGATAAGGGTTTCTAAACTCTTAAATAAGGTAAACCGACAAAGTATTGTTTTAAAATAGGGTAAATGAAATAATTTTACCCAAATTATTTTTGTATATAAAAGAAATAATTTTCGGTAAACTATTAATAATTATATATGGTTGTTTGGTTGTTAGGAAGTGATAATTTTAAATTATTATCATTGGTATTGAATAAGAAATTGAAATCATAACTGAAAGCTAAGAAACAAATTCATATACAAATGTGATTTGTAAATATAAATTGTAAATGTGATTTATAATTTGAATAGAATTCTAGAGAAATATTTGAATATGTTTTTGAAAGGATTTGGAATTTGGAAATTTAAATTCCTTTGAATTTGAAAATGGTTTTCTAATATTTTGGAGGAATAAGAAACAAATTATTTGAGAGAAATATTTCGTTTGAATTGGATTTGGAATCTAGTGAAATTTTGAATTTAAAAATATTTGGAAAAATATTTTTAAAGGGATAAAAGCACTAAACTCTTTTTGGTCGCTGGAAAATAACTTCGGCGATGACTGCAACATCATCGATGTTCATTTTCGAGTTTCCAAGGGAGGAATTGTTACCTGAATGTTTTGAATTGGGAATATTCGCGAAATTGAGTTTGATTTTGAAGTAGTTTGATTTGTATACAAAGTTGATTTCAAAATGATTTTGAAATGCTAAGTGATTATTTAAACTTTGGAATCTTATTTAAAAATGTTTATGGAATAATAAATAAGTTGGGAAACATAGAAAGATTCAAATTGAAACCGAATTTAACTGGGATTAATTTGAATAAAAGAAAATCTGAGAAGTAAGTCTAGTAGAATAAATGGATTGGAATATTATTTATTAAGGTGGAAATAAATTTGTGAACAAATAAATTCTTAATGACTAAATGAATTTACAATTGTACGTAAATGAAATTGAAACTGAATGTTGAAATTCGTTTGGAATTTCTAAGTAAATGGAATTCAAGCTAAACATTGCAATTGCAATTGAATTTGAATTGAGTTAAATTAAGTGAAACGAAAAATTTGTCAAGTTGGATCAAATGAAGCAAAGTATTGAAATAAAATTAGTAAGTGAAACTAATTGAAGAAATAACAAATTAAATATGGTTTCAAATGAATTGAATTCAATATTTATAAATGAAAGGTAGATCAGATTCATATGGAATTGGAGGTCCCGTTTAAATACAAGTAGTTATAAACCAAAGTGGTGAAATTGAAAATAAATATAAGAAGTATATAGAATATTTATATTGAACTTAAGAAATAAATGGTGAAATTCTTAAGTAAAATTTGGAATTGAGAAAATATCATAAATTAATAAGTGAATGAAGATTAAACTGGAAATTGTGAAATGGCGGTTGTGAATAAGTGGATAGAAATCAATATAATGTGAATAAAAGAGAATTGATACAGTTAGAAATAAATACGTGGGATGTACATATACTATTTTATCCGCATAACAATTTGATCCAAATTCGAGCACAGAATTTCGAGATAGTTATATTGATCCGGGTTGAGATTTTTCACTCGATTTTCGACAGAGAACCCTGGATATGGATTTTTGGTTGATTCTGGAAATTCTCTATCATAGTATACAGATATGCAAGGAGAATAACGGTTTTTGATCAAGAAACCAGATCTGAGTCCGCACCAAGAAGTCGGGTGGACGATACTAGTTCGAAAGTGAAATTGTGTGATCGAGTGAGCGATCGAATTTGATATTGCGTACGGATGATATAAAGGCTAGTGCGGACTTGAATAAATATATGTAGAAACTTTTGTAAAGGATGTGCAAAATGATTTTGAATGTTGTAGTTGGCCATTATTGCTAGTAGGGATACAGTTGTTATAAAGGAAAAGGGAATTGGATTTTTTATTTCGGAAGGTAAATGAAATTTCTCGTCAAAAGGTATGTATTTAAATTTCTATATAAAATTTGATGATTTTCTTGTTCTAGCCACTTGGCCATTTTTTTTTGAAATCTGAGGGCCCATTGTGGCATTTTGTAGTCGTAATGAGCTAGTCCGCAAAGGAGACGCGGGTGAAATTTTTCAAAAATTTAGGGAGTTAGAAATTTTTTAGAGAAATTTTGATAATTTAAAATTTGATTTAAATTCAAATTTGAATTGTTGAGGAAAATAATACTGTTTGGAAACTATGGAAGATTTTGGAAAGTTAGTTGAAGTAATAATAGGTCTTTAACAAAAAGATTTGTTATGGAAAATTGTTAAAGCTATTTGGATTGGTAAAATAGTAAACGTTTTTAAGGATCATTCTTCTTAACTAGTAATTTCAGGACGAAATTCTTTTAAGGGAGGAAAAATGTTACAGCCCGAAATTTTGAACATTTGAAATTGAAATATTTAATTGACTTTAAATATTTTAAAATTGGTTTAAATTGAATTTCAAAAATATCTACTTATTTGGCATTAAATTATTGAATTTAATTATTGAAATTTGGGTAAAATATTGAATCTTCGGTTTTAAGCTGGTTAAAAGTATTTCAAAGGCTTGGAAAATTTATATTTATCATACGAAAGATAATAGATGTTTTAAAATCGAGTTTAAAACTGTTTTGTTCTATTTCGAATTTATATCGTTTAAATCAATATTTAAAAATAGCCTTCTGAGGGACAGTCTTGGAATCCGACGAAACTAGTTCCAATCGATCCGTAATATTGTGTTATTATCAAATTTCAATTTTCGTAGTATCCGGAGTTGTCATGTGATCGTACGGTTAATAAATGTGCTAGACTCTGTATTGAAATTTAATATTATAACTGGTTCAAAAAAAGTTATCTTCTCCATGCGATCGAATTTGGACTCGGAACCTTTTCCATTGCGTTCGGAATAGGGGTTTAACATTATACATGCCTAGCGGCATGCCTCGATAGGAGATCGGGATTTTAGGCTCGGTTTTTTAACAATTTAAATTTAAATATATTAATGTTTCACAAGACAAATCACATACGTTTCTTTACATCTAACATTTTGCAATTTTTCTTAACACGTGTCCTTTCAATTTCAACACTTGTCCTTTATTTTTATTTTCACGTCTCTTTTTTTTGTAAATCTTAGCCGAGCATCTTAAGAGTAGAATCAAATGCATTTTCGAACAAAAACTATTTTTGTTCATTCAAAATAAAAATGGCCGAAGCCTGGGAAATTCAAAATCAAATTCAAGAAATCATGGCTGAGCGAAAAAAGTCGATAGTTCAAATAAATAAGAGGGCAACAAAATCGATTCGATTTCGAATCGAAATCGATCCAATTTCAAATTGAATCGTGCGATACACGGCAGCGACTGGGTGGAAGGTGGTCGACGTTGGAGGGGTCTCGGTGGTTGTAGGCGGTTGTGGATGATGGAAGGATGTTGCGTGTTATTTAAGGGAGGTTCGATGAAGTAGCTGGCGACTGCGAGGAGGAGTCCGCGAGCCGGGGTCGTAGAGGTGGCATTAAGGGAGGCTAGGGTTCGAACTTGAGTTCGAGTACGAATTCATGGAGGTTGGCATCAATCCAGCTCTCGCGCGCATGAGTGGTCGTGATCTCATTCAGGCGAAAGGCCAACTCAGGTGAATTCGTTCTTGACAGTGAGTGATCGTCAGTAAGGTATTCTCGATTTTATTTTTTCTATTAAACTTAATTTATAAATATATATGTATGTAACCAAAAAAGAATATATATATATATATATATACATAGATACATAGACATGTTTTATTATATAAAAGTAAATAGAAAATATATAAAGGTAGGTTTTGGAAAAGGAAAAATACATTGTAATAATAATAATATATGCAGTAAAAACAAAATGTTAAACAGGCAATTATTTTAGATTTTGGAAAATATAAGGATCTGTATAAAGATTGGATTTTTAAATCTATATAGATTATTTTTATAAATATATGTATTTTTAAAAATAAAAATAATAATAAATATATACATGCACATTTTTAACTTACTGATTTAATTTTTAAAATAATGTATATTAGTAACTAATTTTTTTAATAAACCTATTTAATTATTTCAGTTACTAAAAGAATTATTTATTTAAAAGGAAAATTGCTAGTTTAAAAAACCAAATCATTAGTTAACTAAAATTAATAAATAATAATTGATTATTTGATTATCTCAATATTAATAAACTGTATAATGTTTATTCAAGGTTTGAAAATGTGAAGAAAACAAGCCGGTTTGGAAATGGATTGCAAAACAAAAGCAAGGTGAGATCTTCTTACTCACTTGATTTGCCTAGTTAATTTAAATGAATAGATTTAAATTATTGGATGTGCTTGGATGAATTTAATAATTTATCTATTGGATGATATTATACATGATAGTGTGTGTGTGTGTGTGTGTATTTGGAGTGATTGATTTCCTGCATTATGTAGCGGATGAGACCCTATGCGCCGTATAATAGCGGATGATATGATATAATCCCATATACTGCGATATTCCACCTCGAAGTGGAATTGGTATTTAATTGTTGTGCTAACATCTGTGGATGCAGGAAAACAGGTTGGAGGAATCCAACTGGATTCCTCAAATGTTGAATTTATTTTATATGTTATGATGTGATTATTAATAACCTATGAATGATTATATTGGTGATTTAAATTTACTGAAGGCTATGGTTTGGCCGAATATATTCTGGTATTTTAAAATACCAGGATATATAATTGGATTTTTTGAAATTAAAGTTGAAAATTTTAAGTAAATTTATTTTAGAGAATTGAATGAATTTAAAAGAAGGAATTTAAAAAGGGCAAAGATTGATTTTTGAAATCCTATCGAATAAATTCCAAGTATGGGAAAAAAAGATTTAATTTAATGGAAATAAATGGATTTTGCGTAAAATTGAAGAATTTAATTTAAAATTCGGGTTTTAAAATAGTTGGGAGAAATAAAGGAATTTATTTTAAAAATGTAATAAATTTGGAAACCAATTTGAAAATTGATTGGTGTTTGAAAATAATAGTAAATTTTTGGAAAATCGATTTGGAAATTGATTTGGTGTTCGAAAGTAAATTTTTGGAAATCAGATTTGAAAATTATATATTAGTGGATATTTGGAAATATAAATTCACAGATGGAATTTATAAAGGAATGGGTGATTTGTTTAAAAATAAATATTGGTTTATTTTTAAAGTGTGGAAAGAAAATTTTAGAATTTGGGAAATAAATTAAAATAAATCAAGAAGGATTTATTAATTGATTTAAATGGACCATTTTTAAAAGGAAAGTGTATTTTCCCTAGAAAGCCGAGTATGTTTTCAAAGTAGCTTTTAAATGTAAATTAAAAGTTCTAAAGTTGGTTTTTAAAAGAATGTTTTGGAGAAATTATTTTCTTTGATTATTTTTAATTTTTTTAGAGTAAATATTTACCAAGTTAATTATAGAGGTGATTATTTTAAAGATTTAACTAGTAATTGATTTAGGAGATGGTTATTTAAATAATTATACTCTATCCAATAATTTTATTGTTACAATTAGTTTGGGCTTAAGTTTTATATGAAATATTAATATAAATATTTCATAACTAATATTTTAAATTAATTATTTAAAGTAATTTTTATTTTAAGTGTTTCTAAGTATATTTTTGGATAAGTGATTTAAATTATTTTGAAGTATTCGGACTTGGCAAATTTTCAGTGGAAATAAATAATATTTGGAATTTTATTCCGCAAAAAGGGAAAGTGATTTGAAAATTGTTTTCAAAGGGTTGAAGTGTAAAAATATATCTTTTGAAGATATTTTGAAAATAAATAATTTGGGGAAATTATTTAAATTTGATGTTTGTTGTGAATATAGTTTGACTATCAGTATAAACAATTTGGGAAATTATTGAGGCTTGATGGTTGTTGTGAATATTGTTTGATAATTAAATAACTGACTATCAGTATAAATAATTTGGGAAATTATTGAGGCTTGATGGTTGTTGTAAATGTTGTTTGATAGTTAAATAACCGATTATTAATATTGGCCTTTGAAACGGCACTTGAATTTGTTTTTAAAATAAGCAATCATTATTCGGTTAAGCCGGAAGAGGACTTTATGTCATAAAACCCATTTCGAATAATGATACGACGAAATGGGATCGCGTTTGAAGATGGTGTTGAAGACCGGGAATTTTCGAAAACGAAAGAATTACCTGTCGAATGTTTCTCCACCGAGTTGCTCCGGTATAGAGATTTATATCACCCTATAGGAGTCCTGACGTGATTAGGGAATATCCGGATTTGCCAGGGCTTTTTTCCTTAATTGGATGTAGTGCCTTCGGTTCCATTCAGACCCAGAATGGACTTGTATGGATGTATGTCTGACATTACACTTTGAGATATAAAGCTGGTTTCTATCAAATACATTTCTGTTGGTGGTGGAGAATTTATTCTCTTAGCTTCGCACCCTTCTCTGAGACGTACGAGCTTAGAGGTTATGTAGTTGATTGTTACTAGTGATATATTCCCAATTTGGTAATGTGGCATGCTAAATGTTGAACATTTGTTGATCGAAGCATGACTTTTGTGAAAAGCGTAGCTTTGTGGACGAGACTTCGTCGAACCTCACACCCCGAAAATGGTTGAAATAGGAAAAGATACAACAAGGTTATGGGGGTCGAGCCCCTTAGGGTATGTGCATTTCCTTCTGGATAAAAAGTAATATCTAGTATGGATCCCAGATATTTAACTTGTGTTGATAAAAAAGTGGTATTCTGGTATGGAGCCCAGATTATTTACTTATGTGGTTATTGGTTGTGAGGCGCCTCGGAAAAGGTCGTTCTAGACCGGGGGATGGCATACTCGTGACAGTTAGTTATCTAGTTACAAAGGTAACCTGGCCTTGTGTTGGCAGAGATCCGGTTCGGTTCTCGGGGCATCCCTCCAAAAAAGTACCCATTCCATGAAGTAAGTTCCTTAGCCTTGACCATTTATTGGAAATCCAAACAAAAACAATACGAGCCCTTTACGATAGCAGTTGTATAATCTACCACCTCATGTGGTAGCTATAGCAGACATAATATAATGGTACTTATCCTGGGTAAGATTAATATTATACTTTCAAAATGTTTTCCACACCATGCACTAATAATAATATCAAAAAGATTTTGCGTATCAAGCATGTTTTACTATCATAAGGAGAAACCTTCTCTAATTGTGGGATTGCATTGTGTGTGTGGTGGGAGGCCTTATGGTAGTTTCATTTTCCAAAAGCATGGCGGATTTATTTTCCTTTCTTTTGTGCAAATAACTATTTTAAGATCTCGCACCAGTCTCATGGATGACCTGGAATTTATTGTTTCCTTTCTAAACTCTGGGTGCCCATAATTTTCCATACGGGTAGCCTAGAGTCAGGTTATCAGTTATTCTGGAGCGAAGTCAGAAAAGTTTGCTGTGGAGATCTGGAGACAGGCTGGATGGCGAGGCGTAGCACACTTATATAATGTTATTTCTTTCCACTGTTGTGTTGTATATGACTCTGATGTTGTAATGTATAAAGTGATATAGTTCTTTTTTAAAGATATTTATTTATCTATTATATATTATTCCGTTGAGAATGTGAGATTCTGATATTGTTTCTGTTTTCTTCTTCTATCTTCTTCTTCTTTAACCCTAACGGTTGGGTTTTTCGGCATTTGATTGTTCGGCATTTAATACAGTGGATGTATCGATGTCGATTTTCGAAAGTCGAAAAATTATGTCGTTACACAATCTGCTATTTTGAATTATTCAAGTCTGACATGTGAGGTTTATTGTCGATTTGAATGGTCCAAAATGGCGGCATGTTACAACTATAGTTAACTGAAAGTCAAAGTCTTTGGCAAGAGTAGTATAGTTAATACTAACTGCTATTATTAAACCTCATATTTTATATTTGGACTAATCAAGTCGAATGTGGATGATGTTGGAGTTATGATCAAGGCAAAATTTGTTAATCCCTAATATGATATAGTGTTGACGAAGAGAATTACTGCAAATAATCGTTGCTACAGAGGTACAATTTATAATAGTAAAATTGAAATTTTATTAAAAAGATGTATAGGCGTCAAATTCAGCCAAACTGTTACCCTAATAGCTATGGTGACGTGTGAATGTTAGTATTTAAATTGTTTGATATTAATCATTGACTGAAGTTACCCTTTGATTTGCACAATCGTAATGATGAATACTCTAAAAACCATACGATTTAATTAGTTCATAATCATTATATTAATTAAATTAGCTAATATTCATGAAATTTTAATTGTTGTGTTTATTTTGTTGATGTTTGAATGCTACTAATATTTAATGAAATGCAAATGTATAAATGTTATGTATGTGCATATCGATATACAGTACCGACAAAATATTTTAATTTGATTAAAATCGATTAATAACTGTATTGATAGTTTGTATTGATTCAAAATTGGTTTTTCTATGTTAAGATACATACATATACAAGTACACACACACATACATACACACATCCATCATGCATGTATGTATGTTAAAATAACTTAAAATTATTTTGCATTAAAATGGTTTCAAAAATATCTTTTTATAAATATACATACTACTAATAAATGAGGGTTATATTAATGTATAAATGAACATAAATCAGTAAGGTTGTATTGTTAAATATAATAGTTTTTGGTAAATTATTACTGCCTTTCAAATTTCTATATTTTATCTTACCATAAGTTATTAACACATACACATGTTATATTTGGATTTACAGATTAGGTCTGTTTTGGAATTATTTTACTAAATTGAATCATTGCACGTTTTGAAAAACTAATCTTGAATTCAAAATAGTTGACTTAGTTGAATTGATTTAGATTTATTAAAGGTTTCATTATATATACATGTGTGTATATGTATTTCGAAATATATTTTAACACGCACACATATGCAAGCATATACACACACACACACATACATACATACATACATACATATATATATATATATATATATTTGTGTGTGTATGTATATGTATGTATATACATATACACATGCATAGAATTTTAAAAATGCTTTGGACAATTAATGCATATACTAATTGAGAATATGCCTGTTTTGTAATCCCAACATCCAAATACGTATACGTTAAATTTGCACTCATTATGATATGTTGTACTTAAACAATATACACTAGAGTATATTTGGATATTCTCACAATATATGCCAAGTATAAATTTGGTCAATAATGTCATTTAATAAATCCATCAACTTAATTAAAAAGAGAGAAATGGAAGGTTTCTCTCTTCAAATATAATAAAATCTTCCCTTGTTAATTGAATAAGTTTAAGAGAGAGAAAATAATTTTGTTCTCTAAGTTGAATTAAAAAGTAATTGTTACACACACATACACACAAGAGTATATTTGATATACTCTATTTTATATAAATCTCATATTGATAAAAATAAATAATAAAACCTTTGTTAAAACAAAATCGAATAAAATAAATATTGTATAAAACATTTTAGAATAGATTTAGGATCTCTTTAAATTTCATAGGTCCAACAAATCCAAAAATAGGAATTTTTTTGAAATCTACCTATTCAACCCACTTCCGACTGGCCTAGGTCCTTCACATATGATATCCAATAAATTCATATAGAATTCATCTTGCCTCAAGTTTATTAAGGGCACCAGCCTTCACATAGGATGGACAACTCCACACCTTCAAATACTTAAGGCGTGATTCCTTCCCATGCCACATCTCATATGGCATCTTAGGCTTTAATTTAATTGGTATCAAATTCAACATATGCGCTGCAGTTTCCACTGCACATCCCTAATAGGAAAGAGGTAACTCATCCTTACTCATCATGGAATAAATCTTACCTAATAATAGGGTTCAAATACTTCTTTTAGAATCACTATTGCGTTGCAAAGTAGAGGGTGGAGTAATCTAAGAGATAATCCCATTATCTTTTAAGTACCTTTGGTGCTCTTGTTCAACATACTCACCTTCTCGATCAAATCGAAGTATTTTAATTTTTGGTTCATCTTATTTTCTACCTCATTCCTATACTCTTTAACATCCACACAGATATTAGATTTATTCTTCATATGATATACAATCTAATCTCGAGAAATCATCAATTAAAGCTACAAAGTAAGTTGAATTATCCTAGGACAATATAGACATCATGCCATAAACATCAGTATGTACGAGACCCAAGAGTTCATCATCTCTTTTGTTCCTCCTACCGCCGTGTTATTTTCTCTTCAAGACATGACTCACATGTGTCAAATGATGGTAAAAACCTTCGGGTTTTAGTTTGTGCAATCTCTTGTCACTAATACGATCTGGCCTACAGTGTTATAAGCAACTATTACTAGGGTCAACAGATGATGTATTAACAACACATGATTAAAATTAATTACATAAATGCCATTATCTAAAACACCAGTACAGATATTATTCCCACCAAGCATAATATTCATAAACTGTTTTTACAAGAAAAACCAAAACCTACCTCAAATAATTTAAAAATAGATATAATTCTACAAATAAAGTTGATAACATAATAACAATTATTAAATACTAACTTAATCCACAAGGCAAAGTCAAGTGATATTATCCAACCGCAATTTCATCTATTGTAGATCCATTAGTAACTTAAAGCCTTATTTCACTTTTTTCCACATGACTTCTACCTCTATGTTCCTATAGTGATTAAGAAATATGAGTCCCAAATCAAGTATCTCAAACCTATGATAATTTATGGTTTGCAAAACAATTTTGAATCTTAAATGTACCTCTAGGACCGAAAGAGTTTGACTCTTTCTTCTCTCTAACTAACATCAAGTAGTCTGGACAATTATGTTTGCAATGCCCCTACTTGTGATAATCTAAACACCCCACTTCTATACCCATACCATCTATGAGTATTATAGAGCATTACTATCAGATAGTATGGAGAATGAGGCTAGAAATGGTATATATGTGAATATTCCTTTGGATGAACACTGGTAGGTGTAAAAGCATCAAATAAATGACTCACTTATACATATACAGTACTAGTATAAAACAATAAATATGTGCATCTCCAGGGCAGAACAATACATGATATATAGTAACATGCAAAAAACACAGAGCCAGAATTGCAGCAATAACATATAATACATAATATACAATGTATATACAATAAGGGTTCAAATCAACGCAAATGTCAACTGTCTTAATGTAACACGATGAATAATCAATATACATGTCGGTGTCAAAATATAAAGTGAATCATTGTTATATAAATATCATAGAACACTCTAATATATGTCCCCTCTAAGCCCAATAAAATAAATGTTGGTCATGTCATCTTTGTAACTAAAATGTCTCGGACTGACTCAAGTATTCCATGAATAACACGTGTGTCAGACTATGTCTAATCAAGAACCTATGATATGGGTAATGTAATGTAAACAAAGAACAATAATATGGTAGCACTATAGAGATTCTCATATCGTCAAATGAAATGTCAATGTATATATAACTATAGAATCGTGTAGATGAAATATAGTTATAACATCATAAATAACCGTTAAAGATACATATCGCATGAATAACTTAAAACCATATGAAGCAATTAACTCTGATATAAAAAGATTTCATCACCCATATAAAGATATATCAAATCGAAAATCAATAATCGGCATAAATGGGTGAATCGTACATATCTAGAAATCTTCATCAAATCCAAAAATATCAGTAAATGACATATCACCAAGTATACCAGGCTAGCATGGAGCATGACCCGAATATATCTCTCAATCTAAATAAATAGAACATCATCATCAATACATGTAAAATAGGATAGGCTGCCTATTAGTACACTAAGAATTCACTATACTCTGATCATATGTCACAGGTACAATCTCATCTCCTCATATATAAACTATATAAAAGTACTGTGATAAGATATGAATGTACGACGAACACAAGGTCCCTAGTAGAGCCACACATATAATATTAAGTTGGTCATCAAACCCATAATTATACTCAAGTGGGGTGTATCAATAGTATACGCCAATCTACTACTTCGTTGGTACCAAAAGGGAGACTAATAACATGAAGCAAGCACCAGAGACACGAAGTCATTATAGTCTTTAGTTATATCACAGTCATCGTGACATGTATCCACCGATACACTCGCCAACGTGAGGACTCTTAAGTCATGACACTACACATGCCTCTATAGGTAACAGACTGCTGGCCTCAGTGACATAGGGGCAAAAATGCACGAAGGAGTAGCACAAGTCTATATAATATGGTGTCATTGACCTAGGGAGAGAACCAACGATTAGGTAGCTAGGGTGGATTCTAACCATCTGGTCCCCTCTAACAAACATAATAAGAGTACATCATAATATTGGCATATAGAACCAATATATATATATATATAGACATAAAGTCATAGTCATCATTAGGCACATTCCATACTCGCTAAATATAGGCTTGGAGCCATATATTATTATGTATTACCTCACACTATCCACTCTATTCCTATCACGGAAGTGTCATCTACTTACATTGAATAACCGAATAAAAATCATAGCAGCATCCTAAACTACTGCATGATACTTCAACGTTTATTTGCTGCTTATAAACTACACTCAATCTACTCATTATTCTGTATAACGAATCCAAAGAATAACCAGAGAAATATTACCGAAAGTCCTATTCCAAATGGTATATAACTTCGTTTATTTAGATTTCTCGTTAGACAGAATTATATCATAAAATCGTATCAAAGATGTCATCACCGTATCATGTCAAATTCACCAACAAATCAACATCAACGGTGAACCACTCCTATATCCCTACTCGGTATAAAAGAGGTAAAAATTAGAAAAGTAAGATAAAATGACTTAATCTAGAACACACATATATAAAACAAATAAATCAATATTCAATAATAAATCAATCACGACATGTAGCATTGATATAACAAGATTTATCCATTAGAACTAAATTATAATTACATAAAAAAAATTAAGTTAAATAAAAATAAAGCCAAACATATATCATTATTTTAAATGAATTACTAATTCTTTAACTTTTATAAATTTAAATAAAAATTTAGTATTCATCAATAATATTTTAAAATTTTTCTATCTTTAATAATTCAAAATAGTTTGAAAAGACCAAAATATTTCACATTAGTATAATTCCATAACTTTCTATTACTAATTACTATTTATAAATAATTTTGAAACATCCATATCAATTTTACTTGTTCATAAATAATTACATATTTTGAATTGTATTAAAATATAATAAAATGTACTTTGAATAACTATGAAATATTAATAATAGTCCATATCATAATTCTTTTACTATTTAAATAATAATTTAAATACACTTTATTAATTTAGTAGACTTTAATCTACAATTTCATTTATATATATAATTTTAAATGTGTGTGTGTATGTATTAGAATTTAAGTATATTTATTATATTTTATTTTAAATTAAAATATACGGAAAAAAAATATTTTTTACTTAAACTTCCTGATATTTGCACACATACAGGTTTGTACCAAACACACAAGCATACGATAAAACTCACACATAAGATTACACAGCATACACAACACATTTATATACATACACACGAACATAACATCATATACTCGTACATGAACTTTCAGAAATGCAGTTATACGCACACATGCACACACCCCAAGCTAACATACACAACTACATGCACCTGCATACACTCCTCGATTGATCCATCGGTCGCCCACGAACGGTCTACCGATCAACCATGTCCTAGAAAATTTAAGCTCCAGGTTGGGCATTCATCATTCGATTTCATACCTCTTCGTTGCCATTATCAACACCAGATCAAAGCACATAATACACACACACATCCAAACATCATTTAATTCATGCACGATTGTATACAAAATCAAGAGATTAGACATAGGATTTGTGAGTGAAAACTCACCTAAAAAATACCCTTCTTCCCTCATTTTAAATGCATGCACATGACTCACCGAGGCAACAACGCAACCTGAAACTCCCTTTGCCATTAATGTAAAACAATTCCAAGAACCACATATTGGAATTTGATAATTTATAGTAATTTACATGATTTGTTATTCAATTTTTAAAGTGATGATGGTTTATTGGTTTTGTGTTGTGGAAGAAGCAGAGAAGTGATGAAGTATGCGTGAATGATATTCAATGAATGAAGAAAAATCTAGATAGGAAAAAGTCTGGATTTAAAACTTTAGTCTTGGGCTTAAAGATATTAGGATAGGGTTAAAATTAGTAAATATAAATAGAATTTTCTTTTTCAGTTCAAAACTAAATTTTTATTTAAAAATCTCTTCTTTTTCAAACCATATTTTATTTCTATTAAACCATTTGTATAAGAAAACCCACATTTTCCAACTTATTTAAATTTTAAATAACATATTTTTACAATTTAATTTTTTATTAAATAATTACCAAACCAATTTATCAAATAAAGATCTAATTTCCAATTATATTAATTAAATTATTATTAATTTGAATTAATTATTACTTAAAAATCAGATTGTTACAGACTTTCCCCTTACAAAATTGCATCCCTGTAATTTCCCATGTGGAAGAATCTATAACAAACCTATTATACTAACTTACTCATATTATTTTTTACTTTATTTTAAATACCAAAACATTTATTCGAGGGAAAATTGCTTTATAAAATCTCAAAAATCCCTCATTTGAATAAATTTCTTTTCTAAAATCATATGCATTACATATTTTTTTTCCAAAATTGTACTTTATTGTAATTCAAACACAGTTCAAATCTTATTTCATTTCATATAAACTTTAAAATATTTTAACCAAAATCAGTCTTATTTATCAATTTCTACTAAAATCTTCTTTTTCTATTTAATAAAAAATACTTATGATGTATTTCATAATTTCAAACATTTCGTATCACAAAATTAAGTTCAATTATTAATTTGCAAATCCTTTTATGAATTTGAACAAATATTTAACTCTTTTTTAAACCAATGTATGGAGTGAAGTTTATATTTATTCTCAAAAATCAACACTTTAAAACTAAATATATATTTTCCATCAAAATTATTTTCAATTAGATAAACTTATTAAATTTGCTTAAACTTTTATACCATCTAAAATCTGTAATATATTATCCCTTTTCCAAAACTTAAATTAATTTACTCAAATCTATATACATTCAGTAATAAATCTATACCATTCCAAATTCTAATATAATAAACCTCCAAATTATACTCATGCTTATGTCTCAAAACCCAATAGTATTTACACATTTCTAATTTTATCAGTATATCTTCTAATATAAACATACACTTATATTCTCAAATAGCCCAATGCTATATAATAGAATGGTGTAACATTGCCACTTATTATAGTGATTACTAATATTGATTGGCTGCATTATTAACCCCATAATCAAAAATGCCTCGCTGGTGATCATCGTTGTGCACTAATATCCAATATTTGCAACAATCACTAAAAATACATACTGACATATAAAATATCATTTAAAAATATAAATTTCAAATACTACTCTTACCAAAATAATCAACTCTAGCCAAAATACTTTATTTTTTCCAGTATTTTTTTGACTAAGAGGACATGCGATTTAAATCATTTATTATATTTTGTGTTCAAATTTTTTTTGCAAAATATTTGCGTTTATTAAAATTATTTGTTTAGTGTTTAAGAATCTATATCAAGAATGTCTACACTTGCATCAACCAAAATCCTTAATACACTTAATAGATAAGTTAACACAATTTTACTCCCAAAATATCTGTAAGTATTACTTTCACAAATCATTTAGTACAATAGTTTCAAAGAAAATTTAACAATTTTTTTTCAAATTTTTATTTATTACTATATTTATAATATACTCTTTGTAAAAGATTATTGATTAAAACATTTGCTTGGCTTCCAAAATCATTTGTAATAAAATGGATAGTCGTATATATTATAAAATTTGATTTCTATCAAACACTTAATAACTTTGAAATATTTTCCAAATTCCTTTAATTACTATATATATACACACACTTCACAATAAACCATTTCAACAGACATTTTTATGATATTAAATAAACGCCATTCTTATTCATTGATAATAAATACAAATCAATAATTGAAATCATTTCACAACTTGGAAAAATGCATACAAATTTAAAAATTAAATTCAGCACCTGCAATTCCAAATTTCCAAACAAACATAAAAGGCTAAAAGAAATATACTCAACAAAAATTAATAAATAGATTTTCGCTATGCACTTTGATCAAAATCAAATGAAAACTCATCTTTACAAAAGAAACACCACAATCAAATATTAAACCATCCAAAATCGTAAATACAAGTGCTACAGCTTGGACTAACTCTTTCACCTTTGCTATTTCAACCATTTTATACATTATACTCGAAAGAAAAGAAATTAGTTATATTTTTAAATACATATATTTGTAAAATCACAAAAACATCCCTTGATGATTACCCACAATTATCATCCTATGCACAAACACAAACACACACATACACACACACACACAAACACACACACACACACACACACATATATGCACACACATATAATCCCTTAATATAGGCAATTCCAAACACATCCAAGGATCAGGGATTGTAAGTGACATCTAAGGTCATGACTCATGTCTCTAAATACGATTTATCGTTATGAACCTGCTCTCATACCAATCGTAAACAAACCACCACTATCCTATACTATCTAGGAGTATCTATCAGATAATATAGAGAATGAGGCTATAATGAGTACGTACATGAATATTCCCTTGGACTATCATCGATACATGTAAAAACATCAAATAAATGACTCGCATATACGTATACAATATCAATACAAAACAATAAACACGTGTACCTCTAGGATAGAACAATACATAAAATATAATAATATGCAAAGGGCACAGAGTTAGAACCACAACGATAATATATGATACATAATGCATATAAAATAAGGATTCAGTTCAACGCAAAGGTCAACTATCTCAATATAATGCGATGAATAATCAATATACATCTCAGTGTTCAAATATGCAGTGAATTAATTTCATGTAAATATCATAAAACATGCTAATATATGTCTCCTCAAAGCCTAATAAACTAAATGATGGTCATATCGTCCATGTACTTGAAATGCCACGAACTGATACGAATATTATATGAATAACACATGGTTCAGACTATGTCTAATCAAGAATCCATAATATGGGTAATGTAATATAAACAAAGAATAACAAAATGATAACACTATAGAGATGCTCACATCACCAAACGACATGTTAATCAATATATATATATAACACTATAGAATCGTGTAAATGAAATATAGTTATAAAATCGTAAATGACCAACAAAGCCAAATATCGCAGGAATAACTCAAAACTTTATGAAGCAACTAACTCTGGTATCAAAAGATGTCATCACCCATATAAAGATAAATCAAACCAAAAATCATTGAATCAACACAAATGGCTGAATCATACATATCCAAAAATCGTCATCAAATCCAAAAATTTCAATAAATGAGATATCACCAAGTATATCGGGTTAGCATGGAGAATTATCCAAATATATCTCTCACTCTTAGTAAATAGAACATCATCATTTCTACATGTAAAGTTGGATAGGCCACCTATCAGTACATTGAAAATCCATTATACTTTGATCATATAATCTCATCTCCTCATATGTAAACTATCTGAAAGTAGCATGGTGAGATATGACTGTAAAACAGACACAAGGTCCCTAAATAGAGCCATATATATAACACTACCCAAGTCATCAAACCCATAACTATGCTTAAGTGAGGTGTATCAATAGTATATGTCAATCTACTACTCTGTTAGTACCAGAAGGGAGACTGATAGCAAGAAGCAAGCTCCAGAGACACAGAGTCTTTATAGTCTTAGTTACATCCATTGTCATCGTGACACATATCCAATAGTATGCTCGTCAATGCAAGGACTCTTAATTTACGACACTACACATACCCCTATAGGTAATAGATTGACGGCCTAGGTGACATAGGGGAAAATGCGCATGAAGGAGTAGCATAAACGATGCAGCGGAAATACGAAAAAAACGGATGAAACGGTAAAATTGACAATCGGTGGATTGAAGATACTAAAAGGCCCAAATCCGTTGATCCAAAGATACCGGATTCTAGCAAATCTCCGACACGTTGATCGCGCACGATACCATGAAGAAAGATCTACAATTCTTTGAGCGTTGATCAAGCGCACTTGATTCCGCGAATTGGCTTCAACGATCGTCGATTCGAGCACAATCGAATGTCGAAAGTGGAGATAGGAGATTACACTCAACTATCAATTTAAATGGAGGCACAAAGCTTTACAAACAAAAGTTTATTCAGAAATAACCAAGTTACAAAATGACTCAACATGCCTATTTATAGGCTACAACACACACTAGGTCGTGAACGACCTAACAACCGGCGACTTAAACCAACAGCGACTCAAAACAAGATACGCGACCTAACATAAGTCGTTAGCGACCTAGCCAGGCTCGACCTTACATCACGAACACAACATAACACTCGCGCGGCTTAATAACAACGCGACTCAACATATACAAGCGACTTACGACTTAAACAAACGACATAAGAAACACATTACAACAAGAGCGACTTACGACCTATACATAACACCACAAACGACTCAATACATTAATGATCCAAACATCAGCGACC
Organism: Allium cepa; assembly: GCA_030765085.1. Taxonomy (NCBI): domain Eukaryota; kingdom Viridiplantae; phylum Streptophyta; class Magnoliopsida; order Asparagales; family Amaryllidaceae; genus Allium; species Allium cepa. The sequence goes on along the minus strand of CM060940.1, from coordinate 402,261,302 downwards.
TAAGGAATGCGACATATGTTGATAGCATGCGGTATAAGGTTGTTAGCGACTTAACTTCAAGCTTCAGTAGCGACTTAAGGCTTCAACAACGGTATCTTCTTCACGCGACCTAACTAGGTCGTAGGTCGTTAGAGTTAGGTCGGAGCGACCTAAAGACTTGCTGCATAACTCGTTTCCACTGCCTTGCTCCGGTACCTCGTTAGGTCGTTTCATATAGGTCGTTCGTGACCTAAAATGCTGCGACTTACTGAATAATGCACTAAGTATCGGTTGCACTCCATCATCCTTCTCGTTTGGTCGCTCGCGACCCAAGACTTCATTAGTTTGTACTTGCAAGTGACCATCAATAGGTCGTAACTCCTTACCGCATGGCTCGTTAGGTCGTGAACGCCTAAGGCAAGTAATTGTGTTGCTTCATCATTAGGATAGGCTGCATCATCCTCTCCTAGTTGGGAAAAATTCGTCCTCGAATTTAAAAGTTCTCCCCCATTGGATTGTTCGTATCCATAATAAGGTATGAGATGTTTAACATTAAACACGTCAGAAGTGTACACATCCTCCGGCAGCTTCAACCTATAAGCGTTTTCATTGATCCGTGTCACAATCTTTACAAGACCAATCTTTCGAGCCTTAAGTTTATTGTATGCTCCCACTGGAAAACGATCCTTCGTTAATACAGCATATACTAAATCTCCTTCATTAAATTCAACACTTCTTCGCTTCTGATCCGCAGATCGTTTATACTTCTCATATGTCTTCTCCAATCATCCCCGAGCGATTCTATGGCATTCTGTCAACCCATCAACGAAATCAGCCGCTTGCTTAACTGTACCCTTCGGTTGTGGCACCATCGTTAAATCCAATGGCCCTTTTGGCAAGCTTGAATATACAATCTGAAATGGACTGAAACCCGTACTACGGTTGATAGCGTGATTATGAGCAAACTCTGCTTGACATAACTTCATATCCCAACTCTTCAGATTATCTTTCACAAGACACTGCAATAAATTTCCCAACGATCTGTTCACAACCTTCGTCTGCCCTTCTGTCTGCGGATGATAAGCGCTACTAAATTTCAACTTTGTTCCCACCATCTTCCACAAACTTAGCCAAAAATGACTCAGAAATCTGGTATCCCTGTCTGAAACTATAGATTCTGGTAAACCATGCAAGTGATAGATCTCTTTAAAGAACAGCTGTGCCACATGAACTGCATCCGACGTCTTCTTACAAGCAACAAAATGTACCATCTTCGAGAAACGGTCCACCACAACATAGATAGAGTCATTTCCCCGTTGTGTCCTTGGTAAGCCCAACACAAAATCCATGCTTACATCTACCCACGGTTTTGTAGGAACAGGTAAAGGCATATACAAACCCGCATTTTTCGTTGTCCCTTTCGAAATTTGACAAACATAACATCTTTCCACAAATCTTTCAACTTCCCGCTTCATCGAGGGCCAATAGTAAGACTGAGAAATCAACTGCAATGTGCGATCCCGTCCAACATGTCCTTCCTCATGCAACTCTTTAACAATTTTCATTCTCAAGCTGCAATCTGGTGCACATAATCGATTCCCCTTGAATAAGAATCCATCCACCAACACAAATTCATCAGTAATCCCATCCTTGACTTTCTCAACAAACTTCGTAAAGTAAGGATCTTCTTCAATCAACTTTGGCAATAGTTCAAACCCTGTCACTTCAACCTTCATTGTCGTCAACAAATGATTCCTCCTGCTCAAAGCATCAGCTACACGATTCGTCACCCCTGATTTGTGTTTGACAACAAAAGTAAACTACTGTAGATACGCGACCCATGAAGCGTGCCTAGCTGAAATTTTGTCCTGCCCTTGCAAATGCTTCAAAGCTTCATGATCCGTATAAAGAACAAACTCGTTTGAAACAGATAGTGTCTCCAGTGCTTCACAGCTTGAACAATCGCGTAAAACTCCATATCATAAGTGCTATATCTCAACTTGGCTCCCGACAATTTCTCACCGAAATAAGCAACTAGTCTTCCATTTTGACTCAATACTCCACCAACCCCATCCTTCAAGGCATCAATATGTAACTCAAACAACAACTGAAAATCCGGTAAAACTAGAATTGGCGCTGACGTCAATAGTGTCTTGATCTTCTCAAAAGCAACCCCTGCTTCCTCTGACCATGCAAACTTCTTTCCTTTCATGCAATCAGTTACAGGTGCCATCACACTGCTAAAATGTAGGATGAATCTTCGATAAAAAGATAACAACCCATGAAAGCTCCTTACTTCAGTAATTGTCTTGGGTTGTGGCCAACTCCTAACAGCTTCCACTTTACTTTCATCCACTTGAATGCCTTCCTTCGACAGAACATATCCCAGAAACAAAACACTGTATGTCATGAACACACACTTCTTCGTTGCAGCATAAAATTTCTCCTATCGTAGAATCAATAGTACTTCACGCAAATGCTGGACATGCTCTTCCATACTCCCGCTATAGATCAAAATATCATCAAAGTAAACTACTACAAACTTCCCAATGAATGGTCTGAAAATCTAGTTCATTACTCTCATAAAAGTACTCGAAGCATTTGATAAGCCAAACGGCATAACCAGCCATTCGTATAAACCTTCCTTCATTTTAAAAGCAGTCTTCCACTCATCACCCAGTCTTATACGAATCAGGTGGTATCCACTCTTCAAGTCAATCTTCGAGAACACAACAGCCCCACTCAACTGATCGATCAAATCATCGAACCTCGGTATAGAAAACCTGTATCTCACAGTGATCTTGTTTAGAGCCCGACTGTCCGTACACATCCTCCACGAACCATCCTTCTTCGGCACCAATAAAGCTGGCACTGCACATGGACTCAAACTCTCCTGAACACGTCCCTGTTCTAACAACTCCTCTACCTGCCTTCTCAGTTCCTCATGCTCCTTAGGACTCATCCTGTAATGTGGTCTGTGTGGTAATACTTCCCCTGGCACAAGATCTATCTGATGCTGAATATCCCTCAACGGTGGCAACTCCGTTGGCAACTCTTCAGGAAACACATCTTTAAACTCGTCCAGAACTGGTTTTACTTCTTCAGGAATTTCAACAGATTCAGTAGCTTCACATCCAATCAACAAAAATACTTCTGGACTCTCTTCTACTTCTTCAACAAATTCTTTCAAAGTCAACAAAGTCTTCAACTCCTCAATCTCTTCTAACTTGCTTTCTCCTTATTGTCTCTTATTTGGAACCAAAATGATCTTAACACCTTCAAACATAAAGCTATAGCTATTGGTCCGACCGTCATGTTGCACTGCTCGATCATACTGCCATGGTCTTCCCAAAAGCAAGTGACAAACATCTATCTCCACCACATCACACCAGATCTCGTCTTTATACTTCTTCCCAATAGAAAATGGAACATGAACTCGCCTATCCACCTTCACCTCTCCTCCTTTTCTCAACCATTCTAAATTGTAAGGATTTGGATGCTTCTCCGTCTTTAACTTTAATTTTCTCACAGCTTTAGTAGAAATGATATTATCACAACTTCCCGCGTCAATCACAAATTTACAAACCTTCCCCAGAATAGTGCATGTTGACTAAAAGATATTACTCCTCAACCAACTAGCTTCCTCTTCCTGCTTCGGTGTTAAACAAGACCTCCTCATCATTAGATTACATCCTTCATCTCCTGACGCGATATCCTGTTCATCCTCCTCAACTGGACTAGAATATTCTTCTCCAACATCCACACCTTCCACTTCAGCAATCATAGTTCGCTTCTTTGGCTTTGGACATTCATTACTCTTGTGACCCACTTCCTGGCAATTATAGCATTTGAAACTGTTGTTGACCTTTGCCTTCTCAACTTCCTTCACAACTGGTTTACTGACAGCTTTAGAAACATTGGAACTCCCACTAGCACCCTTGCTTTGAGTATTGGAACTTGGAAACACACCACCTCCTCGTCTTCCCTGCTTCTCCCAAGACAATGCTTTCTGATGTGCCTCTGCAACAGATTTCGGATCAAACATATTCACCATATCTTGAATCTGCATCCTCAACCCTCCAACAAATCTAGCAGTCAGCTGTTCCTCTGTCTCCATAATGTCATTTCGAGCAATCAGTTAAATTCATCAGCATAATCATTAACAGTCTTCGTCCCCAGCCTCAGATTCTGCAACCTCATCTTCTCCCATGATTCAATCTTTGACTTCCCCATTCTCTCCCGTGTAAGTTTGGTTTGCTGCCACCATGCTAAAGCTCTCCCCCTCAACCTTGTAGCAACCAACTTAACTCTTCTATGCTCAGGAACTTCTTTAAAGTCAAAAATTTCTTCAACATTAGACAACCAATCCAAAAATTCTTCAGCTTGCATACTTCCCTTGAATTCTGGAATTTCAGTTTTCATCCCCGACTCCCAACGTCGATCATCTTCTACATCCCGGTATGAATTTCAAACTTGGTCTCGATCTCGATAATGAATGCTAGCTCTATCACCTTCTTCATCAAAATCAAATGTACGTCTATATCGATCTCGACCATCAACATCCCTTCGATCATGCATGTCTCTTCTACTATGTCTCTCTTCATCATGGTAAGGTTCATATTCATACTCCCGTGGAATCCTTCTCTCTTCACTTCTATGCTCATGATGTTCTCTTCTCAATAAAACAGATGATTCTCTTCTTTCTCGGTACGATTGCGGCGATACCCTCCTCGCTTCCGTAACCGATGGCGAAACTCGGTTTCCTCCATGGTTCGAGACTGGCGACCTTCTCCTTTGTCCTTGATTCATGTCAATCATCAGTTTCTACAATCTACCAATGCCTTCATCTAACTTCTCATTGAATTTGTTGCTAATGTGTTGTTCCATCTGTTCAGCAACTTCTCTCTTGTACAAGTCTTCAACATTTCGATGGCGATTGGCTCTTCACGGCAGCATGGTTCAAACTTCAACAATTCAAACACAAACTTAAAAAAAATTCAATTCTCGGCCTGAATCAAACAAAATGATACACGGCTCAAACTTCAACACAAAGCTATGCTTGGCCTTCACTTCAACAAATGATACCAAAATGATGCTTCAATTCTCGGCTCAAACACTTCAAACTTTTCTCCAAAAATTCAAACACTTTCCGGACTTTGATCAAAAATGATATGGATTGAAAGTTCCCCACTCGTTGCAACGTCACGATGAACACAATGAACACCAAACTTCAACAATGCACGGCTACAAGTCTCGGCTTAGTTATGATTGGCTAAGTCTAGCTCTGATACCAAAATGATGCAGCAAAAATATGAAAAAAAACAAATGAAATGGTGAAAATGACAATCGGTGGATTGAAGATACTGAAAGGCCCAAATCCGTTGATCCAAAGATACCGGATTCTAGCAAATCTTCGACACGTTGATCGCACACGATACCGTGAAGAAAGATCTACAATTCTTTGAGCGTTGATCAAGCGCACTTGATTTGTGACGACCCGGCTTTCTAACTCTAGAAAGACGTGTCATCAATAAGAAAGAAAGGGATAGAAATAGAAAAGAATGGAAAGAAAGAATAACAACATCAGAATCTCACAGCGGAATGGAACAAAATATAATACATCAACATACTATTACATAGTTATATACACATCAGAGTTATACAATATCATACAACATGACTATCATATACATATCTGTCAGAACATACATCTCAAATATCATAAATTAACTAACACATCGGAATTATATAGATAGATACATTCGTCTGGTCTTCTGCTCTAATTCCTCCAGAAACTCTATACTTCGAATACCTATCACTTGGCTACTCATAAAAATTTGAGTACCTAAGAGTTTATGAAAAACAAAATATAAACTTCGGGCCAGACATGGGTCTGGTATGAGTAAATGGGTTAAAGTTGTTTAACTTTGAAAATCATTTAAAATAAAGGTATCACGTAAGACTTCCCACACATAAATACGGGTAAGTTTTTACCTTACGCTAACCAAAACATTTTATAGGAAATTCAATGATATTATAATAGTGTCTAGGGTTTTCAAGTAAAATACAGAAATAGCTGAAATGCTTACATCTCACATTCCAACATAGTTGGGCACAATCAAAACGTACGGTGCTTATTGGAAATTGGATCCCATACAATGGCAGGGCTACTGGGGTACCGCCCGTCACAGTACGTGGCCTATATCACTGTACCGAGGAGCCACCCTAACTCTCCTGCAACACAAGGCCGGAACCATTCCTTACTGAACAGTCCCGAACAAGATAACCCCGCAGTTGGCTGCAGACCAACCGCCCACACAGCCGAATAAAAGGGACATCTAGACAGGGGTATACCTCGTCCTGCTTGGGCATGACCCACCTAACCTTGCTGCACATCCCCTGTTTTAGCCATTCCCGGTTGATGAGGCTTGAGGCTGCGTTTACCTTTATAGAACATATCTCTTAGAATGCTCATCGTCCGCCTGACGATGTGCTGAAAGCATTCAATCCATACAAGTTCGTTCCGGGTTCGAACGAAACCGAAGGCATTATCTCGTTACACTCGTTTTGAAATCACCCTCAGAGTTAACGACGATAACCCTTGCATTTTGAAAACACTATCTCGATCTTCACTTGAGATTACACGACCTAACGTTTAATTTGGATCGATATGGTTTTTGGACTATCAAATCGATACCTGATCCTGGTCTCATCGAAATCCAAACGCCATTTTAAAGGCCAAGTTGTCTAATAAACTTATACAGTTTAAATTCAACAATTGAATTCACATAGCAATTTAACACAGATAAATCATACATAGTCATCACAGATATATCCAGAATATCACAGAACATCACAGGATATAAATAAATATCGGAGTCAATCAAATAGAATCATCGATTCATATCAACATTTAGTTTGATTTATTTTAAACTTAATTGCATGCTTAAGAATAAAATATATTTTATTTTTTCTTAATCAATTACTAATTAATTAACTTATTTCAATTTATTAATTACTTAATTAATTAATTAATCCTTAATTTTTAATCAATAACCTTAATTATTGATTTATAAAACTCAATTACATATTTAATTATTACTAATTATTTAATTAACCATTAATTATTAATAAACTTAATCGTTTAATCCTTAATAAGTTAACAACAATTTGTTAAATATTAACTTTCAATGATTAATGAAATTCTTAATTATAAATGGGTTTACACAAGATTATCATTAAAATCTTTACTTACAAATTTAATTAAATTTTATACAACTTATTAAATTACAATTATAAAATTTATTATATTCTTAATTAACTTTGTTTTAAATTCATTACTCATCTTCGTATTAGTAAAGCTTACAGTTCCTCTTATCTTAAAACATTAACTTGATTAATACTTAGCTTATTTACCTTTAATTTAATATGATAGTTAGCAAATTCTTGGAATTAAAACAAACCGAAGATAACAACGCGATATACTCGGGTTGAACTCGAGATAACCCAGAAACTCTCTCGCGTTCCTCCCAGTCTTCTTTTCTTCTTCCTCTGTTCTTACTTTTTTTTAAGTACTAAAACTTGAGATGGATCAACTATTTCGGCTGGAAGATATTTTTTTTTCAAACAGAGATGAGTGCTAATTAAATGTTTGTGTTAACATATATGTTAACATATCATTAATGTTTGTTGACACATATATTTGTACAAAGATATTTGCAGATTTTAGTTTGTACTAAGATGTTTTGCAGACAAACTTTGTTTATTTTGTAAAGATATTTGCGGAACCTTGTTTTTGTCTACTGTATATTTGTACAATGGTTTTGTTTTATTATCCTTTAACTTAAACACAAAATTTATACACTGGTTTTGACTGATTTCATATGTTTGTCTTAACATAGTTACATTTTTATTTATATCTTATTCATATTATAGTTTTGTACTTATGTTTGTAGACTTATGGTTTATAACCATATTTTATGTTATGCTTATATTAAATATTTATAAGATTATTTTATTTTAATTATAAAAATTGTTGTTTAGAAACATACTTAATCTTATTTTTCATTAAAGTTAAATATTCCAAATATTTGATTAGTAACTTATATTTGCATTAATGTATTTATATTTAATATGAATATAATTGTGTTATTATACTTATTATTACTAACTGCATTCGTATATCTGAGATTAAATGTCATTAATACATAACTTTTAATTTAATTGAATAAAACAAATTTATGTTAAATATTGTTAAAAGAGTCTATTTTACATTTTGAAATTATAAATTCCTTTATAATACATATACAACTAATAATATCCAAAATCTTATTTATTTATAAAATGAAAATCTTGTATTTTATTTAAATTTGATCAAAAACTTATTATAATAATAGGGTCAAAATTCCGGGATATCACATTCCTCCCCCCTTAAAAGAATTTCGTCCCCGAAATTTAAACAACAGTTAATTCAAAAGCTTAATATTAACACTCTAAACATACATATCATCCATACAAAAACAAACAATCAAACAGTCAATTCTAACAACATTACTAGCTATCCGGACATAAATTTGGATAAGCTTTTCTAAAACTATCAAGAGTTTCCCAGGTACAATCTCTGGCATCCTCACTCCATTGCACCTTGACGAGTTTCACCACTTTGTTCCTGAGTTGCTTCTCGTCTTGATCTACAATCTGAACAGGATCTCTAACCACAGTTAGGTTGGGTTCTACTTCTAGATCTTCCTGAACAACTGGTTCTACCACTAATGATGGGTCATGAATATATTTCCTTAAATGAGACACATGGAATACATTGTGAATCCCAGACATCCGTTCTGGCAATTGAATCCTGTAGGCTACAGTTCCAATTCTTTCCAGCACTCGGAATGGACCAATATATCTTGGAGCAAGTTTTCCCGTCTTTCCAAATCTTATAGCACCTTTGATTGGGGAAACTTTGATAAAAACTAAATCTCCAATCTCAAATTCCAATGGTCTTCGTCTCTTATCTGCATATTTCTTTTGACGATCTTGAGCAGCTTTCATCCTTTTCTTGATAAGCTCAAACTTCGCAGAAGCTTCACGAATTAGATCGGGTCCGAGTACAAGTCGATCATTCGATTCAGTCCAACAAGATGGGGATCTACACGGTCTTCCATACAGAGCTTCATAAGGAGCCATCTTAATACTCGCTTGGTAACTGTTATTATAAGAAAATTCCACTAAATGAAGATGGTCTTCCCATGATCCACCAAAATCCAATACACAAGCTCGCAGCATATCTTCCATAATTCGATTAAGCCTTTCCGTTTGTCCGTCCGTCTGAGGATGATAGGGTGTACTTAATCTCAAACTTGTTCCCATTGCTGATTGCAGAGCTTCCCAGAATTTACTAGTGAAAATAGGATCACGGTCGCTTACTATGCTGACAGGAATACCATGCAATCTGACTATCTCCTTCAAGAAAATTTGTGCTAAGGAAACTGCAGTACGAGTTGCCTTAACTGGTATAAAATGGGCACTCTTCGTTAAACGATCTACAATAACCTATATTCCTTCATTTCCTTTCCTGGTTCTAGGCAAACCGTCGATGAAGTCCATCGAGATCATCTCCCACTTCCAATCTGGAATTTCCAAAGGTTGCAATAGTCCGAAAGACTTTTGTAGATCTCCCTTCACTTGCTGGCAGATGGCACAACTATTTACAAAAGCAGCTACATCCTTCTTCATATTCGGCCACCAGAAAACTCTCCTCATATCTTTATACATCTTTGAGATTCCCGGGTGAATATTGAATTTGGAACGATGACACTCAGCTAAGACTTCTTGCCTCAGTCCATCTATATTAGGCACACACAAACGACCATTAATTCTTAAAGCACCTTGATCGTCCACCTTGAAATCCGAATATCGCCCGTCTTTAGTTCCAAGAATTATCCGTCTTTAGTTCCAAGAATTATTTCCTCAAAAGATTTATCCTCCATTTGCTTACTAAAGGTTCTTTCTTGGAGAGATGGAACGACTTCCAAAAGAGATAAAACCGCATTTCTACTAAGAGCATCAGCCACGACATTTGCTTTCCCCGGAGTATACAAAATATCCAGATCATAAGATGCCAAAAATTCGACCCATCTCTGCTGTCTCAAATTAAGATCTTTTTGAGAGAAAATATATTTCAACGGTTTGTGATCCGTAAATAACTCAAACTTTTCTCCCAAAAGATAATGTCTCCATATCTTCAAAGCAAAAACAATAGCTAACAGTTCTAGACCATGCGTAGCATAGTTCTTCTCACGTGACTTCAATTGCCGACTAGAATACGCAATTACTCTGCCATTTTGCATCAGAACTGCTCCCAGTCCAACTAAACATGCATCCGTATATACTTCAAATTTGCTCTTTCCATCCGGAATAGCAAGTACTGGTGCACTGGTTAGCCTTGTCTTCAATTCCTGAAAAGCTTCTTCACACTGAGGTGTCCACTTGAATTTATCTCCTTTCCTAGTCAGTTTGGTCAGATGTGAAGAAATCTTGGAATAATCCTTAATGAATTTTCTGTAGTAGCCAGCCAAACCCAGAAAACTGCAAACTTCAGTCGCTGTCTCCGGCTGTTTCCATTTCAAAATAGTTTCAACCTTTGCTGGATCTACAGAAATGCCTTTACCAGAAACAATGTGCCCTAAAAATTTGACTTCTGATTTCCAAAAATGGCACTTTGAAAATTTTGCCTTCAACACATGCTTCCTCAGAGTCTCTAATACAATCCTCAAATGATGCCTGTGCTCCACTTCCGATTTGGAGTAGACCAAGATATCATCAATGAATACTAGCACGAACTTATTCAACACATCTCTAAAGACTCGGTTCATAAGGTCAACAAAATAGGCAGGAGCGTTGGTTAATCCGAAAGGCATAACCAACCACTCATAGAAACAATTCGGTCCCCTAAATGCTGTCAAGGGAATACTATCTTCAGCTACTCTTAATTGATGGAAACCTGAAGCTAGATCTTGTTGAGAAAAGATAGAAGCTCCATGCAACTAGTCAAAAAGATCATCGATGCGAGGAAAAGGATATTTATTTCGAATGGTCACTTTCTTCAATTCTCTATAATCAACACAGAACCTAAGCGAACCATTCGATTTGGTGACAAACACCGCAGCAGAGCCCCAACAAGAAAAATTGGGTCTAATCAAACCCTTCTCCAAAAGATCTTGTGTCTGCTTAATCAACTCTTCTCTCTCTCTCTAGGAGGCATTCTCCTACTGGGCTGAATCACTGGCATAGCTCCTGGAATCAAATCAATCCGAAACTCAATCTCTCAATGTGGCGGTAGACACTTAACTTCTTCAAAAACATCAGGAAAATCTTGAACCACATCGATTTCCTCAACTTTCTCTTGAGAAGTCTCAACTCCTAGCAAAAGACTACTCAAGTGAAATCCAGAACTATCGTACGACACTTTGGCAATCCTACCCAAATCAGTCTCCAATGAAACTATCCTCTCATCACAATTCAGGACTGCTTTATACTTATCGAGCCAATCCATTCTCAAAATAAGATCAAATCCCTTAAAATTTAACACATATGGGTCACGAGAAAAACTATGGGACAAATAAGAAATCTTCAAGTCCTTACAGATCGTATCCAATTTTGTTGCTCCACCTATAGGATTAGATACAATAATGGGTCGATCCACGGTACTAGGGTTAAGAGAAACTTTTCTACTGATTCCAGAGATATGAAACTCAAAGATGCACCTGAATCAAATAAAACTTTGATATATTTGCCATCTAAGAGTAGGGTATCTTCCAAAACTCCTTTGCCTTAAGAAGAAGAAGATGGGCCGGCTTCTAGAGAAAAAACTTTATCCTGCAGTGTCCTCTGCAAAAGTGGACAATTCTTAATCATGTGACCGGGCTGACGATAATTGAAACACAACGATCTTTGAACTACTGCCAATCCTGGACCACTCTGACGTTGCTATTGCTGAGATCCTCCTTGAGAACACTGATTTGCCAAATGTCCAATTTGCTGACAATTATAACACTTACGGGGTCCATTATTGCTTCCTCCCGATTTCTTTCCCTTAGCTTGCCTTTTCCAAAGTGGATTAAACTTCCTTTTATTTGGGTTAACGAAATTCCCTCTCGAAACTGCTGCCGTTGCCTCCAATTTCTTGCTCATCAAAATTTCATATCTCAAAGCCATATCAACCAAATCAACGAAAGATCCTTTCAAGAGCACCGTCATCTAATTGTGAAATTCGGATCTCAATCCTTGCACAAACTTTTCATTCTTCTTGAGGGGAGTATCAATGAGTCCTGATCCATAACACGAAAGTTCGTTGAATTTGGTTTCATATTCAGAAACAGTCATGCTTTCCTGCTTTAAATTTAGAAAATCCTGGTATAATTGAGTTTTCCTTGCTGTAGGCATAAACTTTTCCTCAAATAACTCCTTAAATCTTTTCCATGAAATATCTTCTTCATGAATATTTGCAATTGTTGCATCCCACCATGCTACTGCGCCTCCCTGTAATTGCCACGATGTCATTTCCCTCTTCTGATCGTCCGACAATCTCATACCCTTAAAAATGCGCTCACAAGAGCGTAGCCAGGCTTAAACTTCAATTATCGATTCCGAACCTTTAAATGGTTGGCCTCCGAGATCGATGAAATCTTTACATAAGGCTGCAAAACTAACTTGAGGCGGTACTGGATTTACAGCCTCTCTAGCAATTTGACTTCAAACATTATCAATTGACGTACTGGCCCTAACTTTTCCTCTTCTTCCAAAACTCATGTTGGCCACCTAGACAGGTAACTCAAAAATTTAGATAGGTATATATATAATTATATGAAAATACAAATACGCATTCTCAAGATAAATATTACTCCAGGGCCTAGGTTCTCGCTCAACCTAGTGCTCTGATACCAGCTGTGACGACCCGACTTTCTAACTCCAGAAAGACGTGTCATCAATAAGAAAGAAAGGGATAGAAATAGAAAAGAATAGAAAGAAAGAATAACAACATCAGAATCTCGCAGCGGAATGGAACAAAATATAATACATCAACATACTATTACATAGTTATATACACATCAGAGTTATACAATATCATACAACATGACTATCATATACATATCTGTCAGAACATACATCTCAAATATCATAAACTAACTAACACATCGGAACTATATAGATATATACATTCGTCTGGTCTTCTTCTCCAACTCCTCCAGAAACTCTATACTCTGAATACCTATCACTTGGCTACTCATAAAAATTTGAGTACCCAAGAGTTTATGAAAAACAAAATATAAACTCCGGGTCAGACATGGGTCTGGTATGAGTAAACGGGTTAAAGTTGTTTAACTTTGAAAATCATTTAAAATAAAGGTATCACGTAAGACTTTCCACACATAAATACGGGTAAGTTTTTTTACCTTACGCTAACCAAAACATTTTATAGGAAATTCAATGATATTATAATAGTGTCTAGGGTTTTCAAGTAAAATACAGAAATAGCTGAAATGCTTACATCTCACATTCCAACATAGTTGGGCACAATCAAAACGTACGGCGCTTATTGGAAATTGGATCACATACAATGGCAGGGCTACTGAGGTACCTCCCGTCACAGTACGTGGCCAAGATCACCGTACCGAGGAGCCACCCTAACCCCTCTACCACACAAGGCTGGAACCATTCCTTACTGAACAGTCCTGAACAAGATAACCCCGCAGTTGGCTGCAGACCAACCACCCACACACCGAATAAAGGGACATCTAGACAGGGGTATACCTCGTCCTGCTTGGGCATGACCCACCTAACCTTGCTGCACATCCCCTGTTTTAGCCATTCCCGATTGATGAGGCTTGAGGCTGCGTTTACCTTTATAGAACATATCTTTTAGAATGCTCATCGTCCGCCTGACGATGTGCTGAAAGCATTCAATCCATACAAGTTCGTTCCGGGTTCGAACGAGACCGAAGGCATTATCTCGTTACACTCATTTTGGAATCACCGTCAGAGTTAACGACGATAACCCTTGCATTCTGAAAACACCATCTCGATCTTCACTTGAGATTACAAGAACTAACGTTTTAATTTGGATCGATGTGGTTTTCGGACTATCAAATCGATACCCGATCCCGGTCTCATCGAAATCCAAACGCCATTTTAAAGGCCAAGTTGTCTAATTAACTTATACAGTTTAAATTCAACAATTGAATTCACATAGCAATTTAACACAAATAAATCATACATATCATCACAGATATATTCAGATATCACAGAACATCATAGGATATAAATAAATATCGGAGTCAATCAAATAGAATCATCGATTCATATCAACATTTAGTTTGATTTATTTTAAACTTAATTGCATGCTTAAGAATAAACTATATTTTATTTTTGCTTAATCAATTACTAATTAATTAACTTATTTCAATTTATTAATTACTTAATTAATTAATTAATTCTTAATTTGTAATCAATAACCTTAATTATTGATTTATAAAACTCAATTACACATTTAATTATTACTAATTATTTAATTAACCATTAATTATTAATAAACTTAATCGTTTAATCCTTAATTAGTTATTTAATCAGTTAACAACAATTTGTTAAATTATTAACTTTCAATGATTAATGAAATTCTTAATTATAAATGGGTTTACACAAGATTATCATTAAAATCTTTACTTACAAATTTAATTAAATTTTATACAACTTATTAAATTACAATTATAAAATTTATTATATTCTTAATTAACTTTGTTTTAAATTCATTACTCATCTTCGTATTAGTAAAGCTTACAGTTCCTCTTGGCTTAAATCATTAACTTGATTAATATTTAGCTTATTTACCTTTAATTTAATATGATAGTTAGCAAATTCCTGGAATTAAAACAAACCGAAGATAACAACGCGATATACTCGGGTTGAACTCGAGATAACCCAGAAACTCTCTCGCGTTCCTCCCTGTCTTCTTTTCTTCTTCCTCTGTTCTTACTTCTTCTTTTTTTAAGTATTAAAACTTGAGATGGATCAACTATTTCGGCTGGAAGATATATTTTTTCAGACAGAAATGAGGGCTAATTAAATGTTTGTGTTAACATATATGTTAACATATCATTAATGTTTGTTGACACATATATTTGTACAAAGATATTTGCAGATTTTAGTTTGTACTAAGATGTTTTGCAGACAAACTTTGTTTATTTTGTAAAGATATTTGCGGAACCTTGTTTTTGTCTACTGTATATTTGTACAATGGTTTTGTTTTATTATCCTTTAACTTAAACACAAAATTTATACACTGGTTTTGACTGATTTCATATGTTTGTCTTAACATAGTTACATTTTTATTTATATCTTATTCATATTATAGTTTTGTACTTATGTTTGTAGACTTATGGTTTATAACCATATTTTATATTATGCTTATATTAAATATTTATAAGCTTATTTTATTTTAATTATAAAAATTGTTGTTTAGAAACACTACTTAATCTTATTTTTCATTAAAGTTAAATATTCCAAATATTTGATTAGTAACTTATATTTGCATTAATGTATTTATATTTAATATGAATATAATTGTGTTATTATACTTATTATTACTAACTGCATTCGTATATCTGAGATTAAATGTCATTAATACATAAGTTTTAATTTAATTGAATAAAACAGATTTATGTTAAATATTGTTAAAAGAGTCTATTTTACATTTTGAAATTATAAATTCCTTTATAATACGTATACAACTAATAATATCCAAAATCTTATTTATTTATAAAATGAAAATCTTGTGTTTTATTTAAATTTGATCAAAAACTTATTATAATAATAGGGTCAAAATTCCGGGATGTCACATGATTCCGCGAATTGGCTTCAACGATCGTCGATTCGAGCACGCTTGAATGTCGAAAGTGGAGATAGGAGATTACACTCAACTATCAATTTAAATGGAGGCACAAAGCTTCACAAACAAAAGTTTATTCAGAAATAACCAAGTTACAAAATGACCCAACATGCCTATTTATAGGTTACAACACACACTAGGTCGTGAACGACCTAACAACCGGCGACTTAAACCAACAGCGACTCAAAACAAGACACACGACCTAACATAAGTCATTAGCGACCTAGTCAGGCCCGACCTTACATCACGAACACAACATAACACTCGCGCGACTTAATAACAACGCGACTCAACATATGCAAGCGACTTACGACTTAAACAAACGACATAAGAAACACATTACAACATGAGCGACTTACGACCTATACATAACACCACAAACGACTGAACACATTAACGATCCAAACGTTAACGACCTAAGGAATGCGGCATAATTCCACAACTTTCTATTAAGTCGCTAACTTTCACATTAGTATAATTCCATAACTTTCTATTATTAATTACTATTTATAAATAATTATGAAACATCCAAATCAATTTTACTTATTCGTAATCAGTTATAAAATTTGATTATATTAAAATATAATAAAATTTACTTTGAACAACTATAAAATATTAATAATAATCTGTATCATAATTCTTTTCTATTTAAATAATAATTTAAATACATTTTATTAATTTAGTAGACTTTAATCTACAATTTCATTCATATATATAATATCAATGGTGTGTGTATATATATATATTATAATTTAAGCATACTTTTTTCATTTTACTTCAAATCATAATATATGAAAAATATATACATATTTTACTTAAACTTCCCAATGCTTGCACACATACTGGCTTGTACCCATGCACACAAATACATGATAGCACTCACACATAGGATTACACAACACACATCACATTCATATAAACTCACACATAAAAACAATAGCATATGCTCACCCATGAACTCTCAGAAATGACTTATACGCACATTACTGCATGTACGCCCACATCCGTGCTAATGCACACATATGACCATATATACTTGCACACAAAATTCCTACATCTGTGAATGGATTACTTATGGTCAATCCATCGGTGGCTAGGTCTAGAGCATTTATGCTCTAGGTCGAGCATTCATAATTCGATTTCATACCTCTTCGTCATCGTCATCAACACCAGATTATAGCACAAAACAATATATATATATTTGTGTGTGTGTGTGTTCGTGTTATGTGTGTATTTAAACATCATTTAATTCATGTATAAATGTATACAAAAATCAAGGGATTATACATAGAATTTGCGAGTGAAAACTCACCGGAGAGCTTCTCTTCTTTCATCCTCTTAAACACATGCACACAACTCACCGAGGCAACAATGCAACGCAAAACCCTCTATGACGTAGATGTAAACTAATGCCAAGAACCACATATTTGAATTTGATAATTTGTAGCTATTTGTATGATTTGTATTTTAATTTTTAAAGTGACGATGGTTTACTGGTTTTGCGTTGTAGAAGAAGTAGTAGGTGATGAATTATGCGTGAATGATACTCAATGAACAAAGAAAATCTAGATAGAGAAAAGGTTGGACTTAAAACTTTGGATTTGGGCTTAAAGATATTGGCTAGGGTTTAAATTAGTAAATATAAATATATTTTTAATTTTTTGTTTTTTGTACAAAAACTAAATTTCTATTTAAAATCTCTTCTTTTCAAAATTGAATTTTTATTCCTATCACACTAATTTTATAAAATATTATTTTTTTCTCATTTTCTAACTTATTTAAGTTATAAATAACATATTTTTATAACTAAAGAATTACCAAACCATTTTATCAAACAAAGCCGTGAGTTCAAATTTAATTAATTAAATTATTAAAGTTAACTTAAATTAATCATTACTTAAAAATTGGATTGTTACACAATGGCATGGAGCCGAGATGATGACAAGGGAAAACATTAGAGGATTGATGGAATGGATGGGAGGAATAAGGCATGCATATTATACTTGTAGTTGATTCGAAGGTCAATCAAATTGCTTTGATAAGAGAAATCACAGTCACATTATGACCTGTTATCTTGCTGTTTGACAATAGAAGAACACTGCACATGAATTGCTGTCCAATAGTCATACCACTGAATATGAATTCATATTCTGTAGCGATGCACTAGATAAGAATTCTTGTTCAGTGCAAAGCAATATCGGATATGAATTCTTGTCTGATAGTGTAGGTACCGAATAAGATATCTTGTCTAGTACGAGGCCAAAGCCAAACAAGGGGACATGGAATATGCTGAACTAAGGTGACACCTTATGGAACTTAGTTGATAAGGCGACTATGTCCATCTATCAGATGAACACCTACTAAATAGACTCCTTTCGGCCAAACCAATTAAGGTATTTGTGGAATGAAATCTGGGTATATAATGAATTCCTAGTTGTATCTTCTATATATGGAAATGATCAAACCGAATAAGCATGTAGGGAAGCTGCAAGATTTATCAAAATGACCTCCCTACTTTTGTACTATATAAATATCCAAGCTTTTACCAACCATGAAAAAACATTCTGGAGCCTTTAAACTCTACCAAATAGGTATAGCCAAGCAAAGCTTTTGGAACCCAATATTTAGCAATAAGTTATTGTATTTTACATCCAAATACTTGTAAAAGTTGTACTGCTATAAACCAACCTGTACTTTACTTTTATTGCATTCCATTTTTTATATTAAATTCACTATTATTGATTCGACCAAAGGTGTTTGTCCACTTTTTATGCAAATATTTTTTGTGCTTTCACTGAAAACTTTCTCAAAATGCCTTCTAAACCTGAGAGCAAGGCTAGTGGTACCAGAAGGAATGCTAACCAGGCTGCTATTAGTTAGGACAACCATTCATTTAGTACTTTAAACTAGACACCATCACCAAGGGTGACTTGGATAGAGCTGTGACGAAACTTGATACTCATTTTAATGCTCATGGCCCCCTTGAATGCTCACGGCATTTAGTACTTTAAACTAGACACCATCACCAAGGGTGACTTGGATAGAGCTGTGACGAAACTGGATACTCATTTTAATGCTCATGGCCCCCTTGAATGCTCACGGCCTAGGCATAAATGCCCAAAATTGCTCATTGCCTTAGTCCTTGGGGCTTTTGTGCTCTCATATTTAAGTTCTAAGTTGATGATAGGTGCTGCTATGTTGTTTAAGGCTTATAGCAAGAGTTTGGCGAGAATTTTGGGGGTGATTTGAGTTGTGTTTCCGAAATTTATTTAGAAGAGAATAAAAGAGTGAAGAACTTTCTTTTATTGCATAAAAATGTAAATGGTTTCTATGGGCTATAAGATCACATATATAGAAGCAGAAGAAGTTACCATAAACCTCACTACCTCTTTTAGCTGGCTAAAGACACGTCCACCCTCCATGTGACCTATTTTCGACCTCATGAGTGAAAGAAAATATCTACACCAAATATCTTCTTCCTTTGACCTTCTAGAAGCGCTTAGGAATAAATTTATTTAACCATATTAACTCAAATTATTTTTATTACCTATTAATGACTTCATATGTTATTTAGACATATACACAAAGTTTGAATAACTTATATTGAATAAAAATCTGTCAATCGATAAAACAATTTTTGGTCACATTATCGATATTTATTCGTAGTATTTATTTATATAAACAAATTTCAAAAATAAGTTTTCTATCATTAATTATTAATTAAAAGGAGTTTAATAAGGTTATTAAACACATTAATAACACTTAACTATATTTCAAATGTTTTAGTATTCAAAGACGAAGTGTAAGAAATTATGGGTCACTACATTCTCCATCACTTAAGACATTTCATCCTCATAATCCAATCAAGAAAGACAATTCAATTGAAAGAAGAAACAAGTACATATATAAAGTACTATTGAATACACACACACACAAAAACCAAAATAAAAAACTAAATGCATATTAAGCGATCCTACCACATGCGATAAAGACACTACCAAAGCTATAATATCATAAGAAATGTCTAATCTAGAAGCAACTCTAAGCTCCTTCACACTATCCTCGGTTCCCCAAGTACAATCTCTAGCGTCATCGCTCCACTGCAATTTTACTTACTAAACCTTTGCCCTCAATTGCTTTTTATCTCAATCAAGAATGCGAATAGGTAGTCTTGGTATAGTAAAGTTAGGCTCAATCTCTAGGTCCTTTTGCTACGATGCTTCCACTATCAAAGAAGGATCGTGCACGCAGTTACACAATTGCGACACATGAAACACATTATGCACACCCGATAGTCTAAATGCAACTCCACCCTATAAGTAAGTGTACCAATCCTCTACGGCACTGAAAATGGTCCTATAAAGCAAGGAGCCAACTTCCCAGCCTTTCCAAACCAAATATGTAAATTTAAATTTAAATATTTAAACAGAATTACACCAAATTAAATTATTTTAGGTTAAATGTAAATTTAAATATTTAAACAGAATTACACCAAAGCAAATATGTTTAAATGTAAATTTAAATATTTAAACAGAATTACACCAAATATGCTAGTTTATATATTATCTTAGGTATATAGTCTGATTATGTGTCATTTTGCATATTTTATGTGTAAGCATATAAACTAGATATATATATATATATATTCATATTTTTTTGTATTTATGATAGTGGCATATATATAGAGTTACGACAGTTTATATATGTTTTTAAATATGTAAATTATATATTGAATGAGTAAGTATATTTTAAAGAAAGTTCAGGTTATATCTTTATATATATATACATATTTGTTATATAATAAGTTTATATTATAGTATATATATCTTTTGGTTGCTGTTATTGTTATATATATTCTATATATGTATACGGGTATAAAAATATATATGTTTTATATATGTATTAGTTTAAGTATAGGTAAGTTTGGTTTCAATTGTATATATTGTGTTTGATATATATATATATATATATATATATATATATATTAGGTTGGCATATCATTATTCAATGCCTGGGTTATGTATATATATTTGTTTTAAAATGTAACATTTTTGCTTTTACATGTATTTATTTCAAAAATATATTATATATATGTTCGATTTATTTTTATTTTTTTATGTGTGTTTAAATTTAAAACAATGGAATTTTGAAATATATATATATATATATATTATTTAAATCTGGGTTCTAAAATTTATATTGGTTTAAGAAAATAATATAATAAATTAATCTATATATTTCGTTTTAGTCTATATCAAGCAGATTTTGATTGATTTCATCAATTCCCTATTTATCAACTTTGATCGTCGATTCGCGCCAATCTAGCTTTGATTTGGAAGTCGTGCTTGCATTTGGTAACTCAATTTCATTGCTTATTCTCTCTAGCCTCAGAAGGTGAGCAATCACTCACGATGACATTCTTATATTTATTAAAATTGATTTCAATTGAAACGAAAATTGAAATATGCTGCTGTTCGTAATTTACATTGCTATATATATGCTGTTATCTGCATGTGTTCGCCTGTGACATCTGATACCATTATCTGTTATTTATATTTACGATATATGCATGTTATATTATTATTATATCTATTATCACTCTGCAAGTTCCATATTAGTATACAATTCACTATGGGTTGAAATGATACATACCCGAACGATCGGTAGGATAAGAGAAAATCGTTATGGGTTGAAATGATAAACCAAGCAATTTTCATTATATTTAATTTGGGATTGCGGGTTGAAATGATATATACCCGTATAAATATAAATTGTGGATTAAAATGATAAATATCTGTATCACTTGACCATAGGATAGAAAATTATATACAGACATCGCTGGTCAATATATATAAATATTTTGAAAATGAATTCTACGGTTTTGAAAAGAAATATATGGTTTAATAAAGATTGATTTTTAATGTATTATATACATTTTGAAATGATTTCCAAGATTTTGAAATTGAAGTTATTTAAGAACTATACTCAAATAAGTTTGATTTGAATTTATCAAATTTGGGATTTTAAAGATATGATTTTATAACTTGATTTGATTTAAATGAATATTTCAAATTTACAAAAATTAAAGTGGTATATTCAATTTTATTTAAATTTGGAATTTGAAGTTTATTTAAATTTTATTTGAATGATTAAGTAAATATTTCAAAATAATATTAGTAAAGTGAATTTGATATAGATATGGAATTATCAAGTCTGGTTTTGAAATATTTGAGTATTAAAGCTTTGAAATATATAGAAATTGGAATGGTTTATATTGTGGCTAGAGATCTGAATTTGAAATCGATATAATTTGAAATGGTTTATCGAGAAACTAAATAAACTGAAATTGATGATTTGAGATTTGGTTAAATTTGAATTTTTGGAATTCGAGTTGATTTGGAATCGATTTGTGAAATTTGATGAAACTATTTTATTATATAAAGTATTTTTAAAATTATATTTAAAATTATTTTATATTTTTTCCTTTATAAATTCTTATAATATAAACTATTTTAATATAGATCATTTTTAATATAAACTATTTTAATATACTAACTATTTTAATATAAACCATTTTAACTTATAACTCTTTTATATAAACTATTTTACTTTATAAACTATTTTATTATATATACTATTTTAATATCCAAACTGTTTAAGTAGTGGAAGTTATGTTTTCAAAGTTATGAATTTCAAAGTATTATGTTTTGGAATTCGAAGTGTTATAATTTCAAGTGTTTGGTTTCGAAAGTGCTATAACTTTGAAGTACTATGATCTTTGGAAATGGATATATTTGAAATGGAAATGATATCGTATTTAGTTTTGAAATGGCAATGATATTTTGATTTTGTAGTATAAACTATTTTGAAATGACCACGGTGTTATAACAACGTTTGGTTGTTAAGGAGACGAGGATCGAAAGTTGTCATACTCTCTACCAACTCTGAAAACCACTTTAACAACCGTGTACGCGGTGGAGATTCCATAATGAAGTAGGATGATGGCGACATCCTATTGAGGTATATACATGGACCCGAATCCCATTAGTTGGCATAAGGTGGCTAAAACAAGAGCAATTGACGGGCCAATGAGGCAGCTCCTCTGATCGGACACACTCCTTCGACGCCATTCTATTACTTTATGATTGATTTGGTGCGCACCTTTTATTTTTGATTTTGGGAGTGTGGCTCGAGGTGGGTGGTAGTGGATGCTATGTGTTACCACCAGTCCGGAAGTGCAATTGGTATATCTACTCTGGCATTGCCTAGTTGTGCCATGTCACCTACCCTATCGTGCTTTCTACGAGTTTGATTTGTGTCGTACCTATGGAGTATTTATGGTAGCCTCCCGATCTGGAGGTACGATGGTACTGTATAGACTATTGGCAATATAAAATGTGTTAAGGGGGATATGGGTAACGCCTTAAAGCTATTTTAATAGTTTACTTTAGACATTATTATAATAGCGTATATTACTACAGAGTAAATAGTTTAACGGACCCTTAGAGGATGGTTATCCCAAACATCCTTTGAGTTACTTGTATTTCAATTGTTATTTCACTGTAGTTGGATTTATGGATATAAGAATGTTAATCCCGACTCAAGTTTTTTGTGTTTTGCTTTACGCTTGGTTCAAACAGAGTGATACAACTTTTGAGACTCACCTTTGGAGTTGGAGCTTCATTATTAGATCCATCTACATATTTTCAGCTTGAAGTTATTCAGTGGATTCTAATAATGTATTTTGATCTTGTATTTGACTATTGTATTTGAAACTTCCATTGTATCTTATTTAACTCTGATATATATATATATATATATATATATATATATATATATATATATATATAGTAGCTTTATGAACTACTATTCTTTTGTTTCCGCTGCATTATTGTATATTACTCTATGTCCGTGATTCTATGATTTATTTATTTACTGTATATGCTGAGTTTTTCCAAATATAATTTAATAATTTGGTGTTTTGAGCAATTCAAATCCGGCATATGTGGATGCGAATGATTGAAAATATCAGGCTGTTACACATCTTTCCTAATTCCATCAATATTTGGAATGCATAACATCCCGTTCATTCCCAATATACCAGAGCTATCTACCTCGAATCCAAGCCAACTCTCCGGTACCTCATTTTTACTTACTACTAGCTATCCTTACAATATGGAGATCTCTTAGCTGACTAACATAAATATGACTAATAAGGGTTGGATGAACGTCTACGTTCCTCATAATGCATACCTCCTATTAAGTGCATCAGCAACAATATTCACTTTCCCATGCGTATTGTTTGCACCAAAATTGGTCACAATACTCTTCGGTTTGAAGAGATAATAATGAAGAGTATAAATTGAAAATGAGGATTATCTAACAAAAACTCCAATCAACAGGAAAGTAAATGCATAGACAAGCAATTTAGAGTGGTTCGGCGTGTTGCCTACGTCCACTATGAAGTTTTTTGCAGTTTTATTGATTCTCTTTCAATGATTACAAGTGTTTACAGCAATCAACAGCAAGTTACAACTGGAAATTCGAAATTGACAACAAGAATATGGTGCAGATCTTGATCCGGCAGAGTCTGGGCGCTTCAGAATCAAAATATCCTTTTTCTGTAGGCTCTGGGGCTCTATTTATAGGCATAGGAGGCTGATATTTCGCTCAAATCTTGGAAGACTTTTTTGGCACATGAGTGGGCCCACGCTACCAATCTCAGAAAGTTTCGAGTCGATCTGTGATCGATACGAATTCATTTCGTATCGATCAAGATGATGTCCAATCAAGCTGAAATTTGGTGGGAACACTCCTTGGCATGTAGGCAATCTTCTATGAAAATTTCATTGCATTTGGATCGGTAGATTTTGATATATAGTCGATACGAAATGGAATTTCTCGGAGGCTGTTTGGTTCGAATCGATTTGTTCGAATCGATTGCTTCGAATCGATGGTGGCACGCGCCTTCATGATGACGTGGAGCGCAATCTTCGCCTCGATCCGGTCTTTACTCCGAGTTGACCGCATCGACTCCATATATCTCGCCTTGATCGTATCGAGGGATGAAACGTCACCCAAGTTTGTTAATTTGATGGATTCGAATAAGGCCTCAGTCATGGGTTCGAACTGCAGTCATTGATGGACATGTACTATTGATGGTTGATGGATACGAACAAGCCTTTCCTTAATGGATACGAACCAAGTAGCTTCTCAATGGATGCGAAGCCAATCGATGCGAACTGGAGCCTTTCGATGGATACAAAGTAAGGTGACCTGATGGATACGAACAACAGTTGCCTGATGGATATGAAGAGAGGCTTCTATGATGGATGCGAAGCAGTATCCGTTGCCTTAGTTGATGGATGCAAAGTGGGCTATCTACCGATGGATACGAAGTTGGGAGATGCCAATGGATTCGAATAAGGAGGAGCCGATGGATTCGAACGAGATCGAGTCGAACCGAGGCTTCCCGATGGATTCGAATGAGATCGAGTCGAACCGAGGCACCTCGATGGATACGAAGTTGATCGATACGATCTGAGGCACTTCGATGGATACGAAGTCGCTGGAACCTGATCGATACGAGCGTGATCGATTCGAACCGGAGTTCGATGATGGATATGAAATCAACCATAGAGATGGATACGAAGGCTGGGTCGTTTCCTCTAGATTGAATCGATTATAACTCGAGCACATGGACTCGGATTGACTTGAAATTTGGAATATAGGCTTCCGTGGCTTTACTTGTCATGATCTATCAATTGTAGCTCAATCTGGACTCGGATAAAATTCATCGATATCCATAGCGAACCTGTGTAGGCTTGATATCCAGGAAGAGTGATCCTTGGTTTTCAATCAGTTCCTTGGTATCACTGCCCTGCCAAAAGGCGGGATAACATCTGCCCCTAAAGTACGTCTTATGGAAACATGACGTGCTTTGAAAAGCTGCAGTTTCTCTCTAAATAGTCATCGTATATTTTCGTTCAAAGTCGTATTCCGTATTGCTATAACTGACTGTTGTGTGATAGTGATTAGCTGTTTGTCATCGTAATCATAATGAGATGAATATTCGCTCCCTGTCAAAGTTGAAAATCAAATATTAGTCCAACATATATGTATATATGTTAACTTGACTCTCATTAACATTGCGTGTTCACGAGTCATTGTCAGTTTAGTTTGTTATCGAATTCCGTATCGATTCTCTCCTGAACCGATTTGAAATTCGAGTTGAAACAACGCATGATGGTTGTTTTTGACTATCCTCTTGTATTGATCCTCTCCTGAATCGATGTAAAAGGTTGAAAAGTAGTTTATCATATCGATGCGAGTTGAATTGATGGATACGAAATGTTCATTTGTATCGAGGGTCACAAACTGCGGTTGACTCTGCTTCGCATCGAAGATCTCCTATGGATACGAAGTGATCGTTCATATCGATGGGTTTGTTGGATACGAAAACAACGTTCGTATCAATGAACTTCGAAGGATACGAAATCAACATTCGTATTGATAGACCTACACTGTTGTGAGTTGATGGTTGTAAAATAGACACTTCGAATCGATAGGGTTCGATGCCTTTCGTGCAGCCTTCGTTGTGTACTTCGAATCGATGAAGTCCGGTGTTAACTTCGTCTCGATGAAGACAAAGTCCGATGGATTCGAAAGGAGCATTCACATCGATCTGTTACTTGACCGGTTTTGATGAACTTGAGATCTGGACGAGTAAGAGCAAGATTGTGGATGGAGCGTGGCCATGAAGTTGAGGCCCTTTGGAGAAGAAGGAGGTGTGGAGAAATCATACCGTATTGGTTAAAAAGTTAGTGGGATGAAGAGGTTCGCATCAATCGAAGATGGTTGGAGCTCGTATTGATCTGGAATGATCGATGCGAGTACTTGGCTCGTATGATCGATACGAAGTTTTTACTCCCATGATCGATACGAACTGTATCGGTTCGAACCTGAGCCTTTGTTATCGATCGATTCGAAATGTATCGAGTCGAATCTGATCGATACGAACGTATCGATTCGAGTATGGTCGATACGAAAAATGATGCATCTCTGACTCGATACGAATTTGAACTGCACTTATTCCAAGTTGAAATTCAATGCACTTAGGGAACTTTTTCATGCTCGAACACTTGACTCCGACGAGTTTAAGAAGAAAAAGTAGATAATTCCCCTCTGGTGCAGTTTTGGCAGTTAGGAAGTTGCTTTTGATTTTCTTAGGCCATGTATAGATGCAGGCTCGGCCCCCTGCTAGTTGGAACTTTTTGGAATAACTTGTACGTGAATCTTCATATACAGTTAGTTGAGATGACATTTAGTTTCTTTGTTTCAATTCTCATTTCCTTTGTGCTTAAGTATTTGTAGTATTTGGCTTTCAGTCCAGTGTACTTGCGGTTTTTCTACCGTCAAGGTGAGTCTGTTTTATTTGCCAAGTCTGAAAATCTTGATCACATGTCGTGATTGATGAATGAGTTGAATTTTAGACATTGTATTGCTTCGCTTAGTGATTAACACTTAAGCTTTTTGCCCCCAGTTCTAGGAAACAGCATTTGTATTTCGGTAGTCGATCGCACCTATTGCAAATCTTGAGCACATGTCCACACCCCGGGGACTTAGGATAATCTATGACCGATAATCTGGTTCGCGCTCTGGGAATTCGAGAGTTATCGATGTTTGTAGCACAATTTGCACTCCAGGAACTTTGACTTGGTATCTGTACTCTAATTCACACTCTGGGAATTTGAAGTTGACTTTTATATTATGGTTCGCGCTCTGCGGACCTGGAATTGATGTTTATACTCCATTTCACACTTTGGGAATTTGGGGTTGGCATTTGTATTTTTCGGTTCGCCCTCCAGGAACCTGGAATTTATGTTAATGCTCCAATTCGCGCTCTGGGAATTTGGAGTCAGCATGTATGTTTGGGTTCGCACTCCGGGAACCTGGAATCGATGTTTATCCTCCAATTCACGCTCTGGGAACTTGGGGTTAGCATTGATGTTTCGGTTCGCACTCTGGGAACCTGGAATTGATGTTAATGCTCCAATTCACGCTCTGGGAATTTGGAGTTAGCATTGATGTTTCGGTTCGCACTCCGGGAACCTGGAATTGATGTTTATCCTCTAATTCATGCTCTGGGAACTTGGAGTTAGCGTGGATGTGTCGGTTCGCTCTCCGAGAACCTGGAATTGATGTTTATACTCCAATTCACGCTCTGGGAACTTGGAGTTAGCCGACAGATGGTCAGTCATACCTGTTTGGGCTTTTTAGGAATTCGTTCGCACTTTGGGAATGATGGATTCATCGGGATCGTGGATGGTCGGATCACATCCACCCCGAGTTAAGAAGCGAGGTCGTTAGACGGACGGGTCCATCCTCCTCAAACTTGGTTAGGATACAGCCGAAGTCGTTAAGCAGACGGGTCCACCCTCTCCGGAATTGCATTTATATGTTTATACTCCAACTCGCACTCTGGGAGTTTGGAGTTAGTGTTTATACTCCGGTTCGCACTCTGGGAACCTAGAGTTGATGTTTATACTCCAATTCGCACTCTGGGAAAGTGGAGTTAGGGTTTATACTTCGGTTCGCACTCTGGGAACCTAGAGTTGGTGTTTATACTCCAATTCGCACTTTGGGAATTTGGAGTTGATGGATGTTTATACTCCAGTTTGCACTCTGAGAACCTAGAGTTGGTGGATGTTTATACTCTTCACACTCTGGGAATCTGGAGTTGGTGTTTATACTCCGGTTCGCACTCTGGAATCCTAGAGTTGATGATTATACTCCAATTCACACTCTGGGAATTTGGAGTTAGTTGTAGGACCGTCGTGTGTCGATCCAGTTCAGCCTTTGATGTTATGGCTTGCCCCCGAGCTGAGGTTTCACTTAGTGAGTGGTCGATCGTATCATAGTCACTCGCTATTTGAATAAATTCCATCGTGCGATAGAACTTAGCTTTTCGTGCATCGTGATTGTTGAACGTCGCATTCGGTGAATCACGGCTGTAGCTTGAAGAGATAGTAATTTATTGCTGGAAAGGAAAAACATGGCAAAGTCAGTGCCTTATTACAAATTCAAATTTCAGAATGCAAAGGAAATTGTAAAGTATTCATAGACTGAATAAAGCCTGTCATGTGTAACAGTGACGAAGATCCTCGTCGTTCTAGGCTCCTGACAAAGTGGGTCCGCCACTGATGGCGTTATCACTAATCTCCCATGGGGACAGGTAGAGTCCTCCTGTGTCGGTCGATCGGGTTCATTATTTTGATTTGATGGGCCCGCTCCCCCAGGCTGCAGCGCCCAAACAAACTGTTCCAGCTTCCTTTCTCTGATCAATTTTTCTACGAGATCTTGCAAGTGACGTCATTCATTCGTATTGTGCCCGTAGCTTTCATGAAACCTGCAAAATTTTCCCGTCTGGATTTGTCTTTCTGACGACGGTTTTGGAGCAGGTTTTTTGTATTGCATTGTATTACAGGTTCGTAAATACAAGTTCTCCAGTGATGTATTCAAAGGAGTGTAACTGTCAAACATGGGATTCTTGTGCTGTGGGCCATGATTTTGATCTCGCTTTCTAGTTTGATTCACGTTCTCTCTTCACTGAGTTTGTTTGTTTTTAACGTTCAACTGAACTTTCCCGGAGCTCTTACCGGACTGTTTGATTGTGACATTGCTTTGGATCCCTTCCGTGCTTGGCCCTACATCAGTCTGCTTCCTAGACTGTTTCGCATCTTCCCTTCTCAGGAATTTAGCCGCCTTGGTGTGGAAACGGTCCAATGATGCAGGTGGTTTTCCCGCCAACTAGTTGCCAAACTCAGAGTCGGGGTCAATCCCCTTAGTCAATGCCATAAGGATGGAGTTATCGTTCGGATTGCTGATTTTCGCACATGTAGTATGGAATCTCTCTAAGTAGTGTCTGAGCATCTCTCCAGGAGCTTGGGTGATGCTAGACAGAGTGTTGACTTCTTTTAGCCTTGTGACGTGCATGCAGAATTGCTCAACAAATTTTGTGGCCAACTGGTCAAAGAAGGAAATGGATCAAGGTGCCAGTCGAGTGAACCACATGGTAGCGATGCCCCCGAAGGAGATGGAAAAACTACAACACTTTACTGCATCGTCAGCTCTGGCAGCGCTCATCGACCATTTATATTTCAGAATATGTTGGTTGGGGTCGGAGTTTCCCTCGTACATGGGTAGAGTCGGCATCCTGAATCGTCGTGGGGGTTCAGCAGTGAGAATATCATCCGTAAAAGGAGTGTGACTTCGGTAAATTCCCCAATTGTCATTTGTGAGACCCTGGCTCTCACGGATCATATGACGTATCATGGTCGGAAGATCCGGTATTTGTATGTTCTGTGCGGCTCGTGCCGGAGCGTGATTGTGTTCCATTTAACGAGGTTGGACCGGATGCTGTCGAAGGTCCACATCTTGCCTTCTTGGCTCATAGTCTTTTGGGACGTATGGTTCAGGTGTACGTCCATAATGACGACGGTCCAGGTTCGACTGATTTTGGGCATCGACCCTTGGTTCAACCGTGACGTTCGTGGCGTGGAATTCTATGGTGTAGTGAGGAGTGGTACCCCCTCGGGAGGAGGGCCCGGTTTGGAAACTGGCCGATGAGCCAACTCTCAGTTGTCCAATGGTCATTGCCGGTTGATGTCCAGCAGCTTGCATGTGATCCCCATCCAGTCGGGGTCGTAGAGATTGATGATGATAATCGAAAGAGGAAGAACTTTCGCCGGAGGAGTGAGAAGCATGATCTCTCCTGGATTTCCACCGCTTTTGGCGATTCAACTGGTTGATTAGTTCGGCATTGGCGCGTAGCTGTTCTGTTAATTGTTGCCGACTTTGGGTCAGCTCTTGAAGCAGCAGCTGAAACTCTTCTCGGGTTACCGGACCTGATGGTTCCGAGTGTCCGGTAGCGTCTTGGTTTGAGGGAGGTAGTGGCGCAGGATTCTGTCTATCCTGGTCTTCTTGATTAACAGCATTAGAAGTGGTCCTTGTGCTAACCATCTTGAAGGTTGAATTCCTTTCTTAGACTTTATGCAAATCTGAATATAATGGAAGGAATCTGGACTTGAAATATGGATCTCTCTCTTAGATTTATTCAATCCGGCATCGTCGACAGGTCCAAAGAGTAGGAGAAAATATGGGTTTTCTCAGTGAAAGCACCAAAGTATTTGCACCAAAATTGGTCACAACACTCTTCGAAAGTTTTTGAAGGGATAATAATGAAGAGTATAAATTGAAAATGAGGATTATCTAACAAAAACTCCAATCAACAGGAAAGTAAATGCATAGACAAGCAATTTAGAGTGGTTCGGCGTGTTGCCTACATCCACTATGAAGTTTTTTTTACAGCTTTATTGATTCTCTTTCAATGATTACAAGTGTTTACAGCAATCAACAACAAGTTACAACTGGAAATTCGAAATTGACAGCGGAACATGGTGTAGATCTCGATCCGACAGAGTCTGGGCGCTTCAGAATTAAAAGATCCTTTTTCTGTAGGCTCTGGAGCTCTATTTATAGGTGTAAGAGGCTGATATTTCGCTCAAATCATGGAAGACTTTTTCTGGCACATGAGTGGGCCCACGCGACCAATCTCAGAAAGTTTCGAGTCGATCTGTGATCGATACGAATTCATTTCATATCGATCAAGATTATGTCCAATCCAGCTGAAATTTGGTGGGAACACTCCTTGGCATGTAGGCAATCTCCTGTGAAAATTTCATCGCATTTGGATCGGTAGATTTTGATATATAGTCGATACGAAATGGAATTTCTCGGAGGCTGTTTGGTTCGAATCGATTACTTCGAATCGATGGTGGCACGTGCCTTTGTGATGACGTGGAGCGCAATCTTCGCCTCGATCCGGTCTTTACTCCGAGTTGACCACATCGACTCCATATATTTCGCCTTGATCGTATCGAGGGATGACACGTCACCCAGGTTTGTTAACTTGATGGATTCGAATAAGGCCGCAGTCATGGGTTCGAACTGCAGTCATTGATGGACACGAACTACTGATGGTTGATGGATACGAACAAGCCTTTCCTTGATGGATATGAACCACGTAGCTTCTCAATGGATACAAAGCCAATCGATGCGAACTGGAGTCTTTTGATGGATACGAAGTAATGTGACCCGATGGATATGAATAGCAGTTGCCTGATGGAGACGAAGAGAGGCTTCTATGATGGATGTGAAGCAGTATCCGTTGCCTTAGTTGATGGATGCGAAGTGGGCTATCTGCCGATGAATATGAAGTTGGAAGATGCCAATGGATTCGAATAAGGAGGAGCCGATGGATTCGAACGAGATCGAGTCGAACCGAGGCTTCCCGATGGATTCGAATGAGATCGAGTCGAACCGAGGCACCTCGATGGACACGAAGTTGATCGATACGAACTGAGACACTTCGATGGATACGAAGTCGCTGGAACCTGATCGATATGAACGTGATCGATTCGAACCGGAGTTCGATCATGGATACGAAATCAACCATAGTGACGGATACGAAGGCTGGGCCGTTTCCTATAGATTGAATCGATCATAACTCGAGCATACGAACTCGGATTGACTTGAAATTTGGAATGCAGGCTTCCATGGTTTACTTGTCATGTCCTATCAATTGTAGCTCAATCTGGACAAGGACAAAATTCATCAATATCCATAGCGAACCTGTGTAGGCTTGATATCCAGGAAGAGTGATCCTTGGTTTTCAATCAGTTCCTTGGTATCACGGCCTTGCCAAAAGGCGGGATAACACGTATATAAAATCTAAACATCATAAGTCGTGGGAAAGTCTAACCACCGTTGTTGTCTCATGTTGTTATCCTTCTGGGTGTAAAGATACTTCGAGGACTTATGGTCTATGTACAACTTGAACTTCTCACTGGGCAAGTGATGCATGCACATCTTCAACGCAAAAAAAACCGTCGATTACTCCAAGACATAGGTCAGATACCTTGATTCATGCGGCTTGAGTTATCAGCTAGCATAAGCAATAACCCTTCCGTGTTTCCTCAACACTACACCTAAACTAGTCCCACAAGCATATGTGTAAATAGTTAAACCCTCACCTCCATTCGAAACAATCACAATAGGAGCGCTAGTCAAACTTGCTTTTAAATCATTGAATGCTTGCTCACATTTATTAGTCCAAACAAATTTGATTTCTTTCTTCATCAAATTAGTCAAGGGCAAATAAATCTTTGGGAAATCCTAAATAAAAATCCTACAATAACATGCTAATCCCAAGAAGCACCAAATCTCGATTACCTTTCTGGCCTTTTCCAATCCTAAATAGCCACAACCATTACTGGATCAATAGAAATACCCTCCACCGAGATGTTATAAGAACCTAACTTTAGATCGCCAAAAGTGTTAGTAGAAAGTCATCATTCGAGAATATCATTAATAAATATAAGCAAAAACTTATTCAACACATCCCTAAAAACCCAATTTATCCAGTCCACAAAATATGCTAAAGCGTTAGTTAGGCCGAATGACTTAACCAACCATTCATAAAACTTATCGAATCTGAAAGCCATCAAAGGTACACTCTCTCTACTACTCTCAGTTGATGAAATCCCATTGCCAGATCTAGCTGATAAAATACTGGAGCACTATGCAATTAACCGAACAAGTCATCTCTCCTAGGCAAAGGATACTTGTTCCTTATAGTCTTCTTATTGAGCTCAAGGTAATCCACAAAGAGTCTTAAAGAATCATTTGCCTTCGTAGCAAAGACGATAGACATTCCTTAATTCGATTGACTAGGTCAGATCAAGCTTTACACAATAAATCGTTGACCTAGTTGGCTAACTTCTTCTTCGATGATATCCTACAAACATGCAACATAATAGGTTTAGCATTCGAAGCCAATCAATACGAAATTCAATCTCATAATGAGGGGTTATACTAGATACTTCCTCAAACACATCTGCAAACTCCTAAAGCATAAAAATCTACCATATCTCCTATTCCACCACATCAAGAGAATAAAGAAAACTACTCATCAGGGAGCTAGGACCTTCACAAGACACTACTAGAACCTCCATTCCATTCTTCAATAGCATATTTTGCTTAACACAATCCATGGCTGCATGATTCCGAGACAACCAATCTATCACATGTAATACATCAAATCTCAAAAAACCAACAACATACACATAGCATGGAAGGAGTTGGTCATAATAACTAATCGAAACTCCTAAACATAATACTAAGATTAATCAAGCCTTCCCATAGGGTTCGACATACAAATAGATTCATAATTCGTACTAGGTTCAAGTTTCAATCTATCAACAAGATTACGAGATATGAAACTATGTGAAGCATTAGTATCAAACAAAATAAAGAACAGAATGCTATAAATAGATAATATACCTTCAAGAACCTGCTTCCCATTTGTAGCTGCAGAAGTGAAAGGTGCCGAAGCAAGGGTGAAAACCCTAGGCTGCTTTCTTTCTGAAATATAAGACAACCTCTAACAAAATGACCTTCCTAGTGACAGTTGTAACAAATCTTCGGTGCAAGCCGACTCTTAGTTGTCTTTGGCTCAAGCTTCGGTACCATTCAACCAGCGGTTTCACTATCGTTGCTTTTCCACTTATCCTCCTCCACCCGACCTATAATTCCTTGTATAATGTCCATTCTATGCACACTTATAGCAAGCTAAATTGAAAACATCCTTCGATAGTTAAAAATTATGCTTGTTGTTTCCAGTTCATGCAGATGTAGAATGCTTTGGAGCTAAACTCTCAAAACTCAAACCCTTAACTATCAGATCCACAATCGATCGCTGGATTTATTTTGTCATGTCCCTCTAAAATTTTAGACACATACCTGTAATGAACATCTCATTCTTCTTCAATGCAGTATCCACCAACCAAAGCCCAAACTAAGATAATGCACTGAACCTTTTTTCATAATCAACAACTAACATAGCCCTATGCTTTAGATCAAGGAAGCTCCTAAACAATATAGTCTTTTCCGCCTTCAGAACAAATTTCATCTCAAACTCTTTCTTCAATTAGGCCTAAAGAAGTCATTCTCTAGGACATCTTAAATGACTAAGCTCCACAAATCCATTGTAACATCCAACAAATGTTGCGATGCTAAACAATGCTTCATCACATCATCCAACTCCATGTCACCGAATATCTATCACATAAACTAAGCTAATCTTGATCTCAATGATAGTCTCAGTTCCATTGAACCTCTTACCACCTAACCTCTCAAAGTCATGACATAACAAAGCAAAGTTCATCTGTAGTCAAACTTGTACAACCTCTTCGACAATGTTTACCCTCGGGTCTTCAATAGGAATGACATTCCTCTATGCCCGATTCCCACCATTAGTAGTATTACTCTTCCGACCACTACGTCTAGAAATAGAAACTCTAGTACTCATCATTTTAACCACCTGAACATAGCAAAAGAACTTCAAGATAATTTACGGATAGAGTTATTTCCAAAAAAAGTTATCCCTAAGGAAATACTATAAAAGGGTAGGTTTATAGAAAAATACAAATATGCTCTCGTGTGTGTGTGTGTGTGTGTATAATACATCAACCTATTCTAAGGTATCACTTACCCTATCTCTAATGATCCATATCCAACCAAAGCCAAGGTATTCGCTAAACTTTCGCTCTTATACCAAATGCAACGACATGACTTTTTGACCCTGGAATGTTGATACTAATTCATCTACGATATTCGTACAATGAGAACCCAAGTGCTAGAGAGATAGATTATTAAGGTAAAATGAAAGGAAAAATAAACAGAATAAGAAAGAAATAACATAATATCAGAATCTCATAAGCGGAATGATAATTTACGATATCCAAAAGACAACACAAAGGGTTACTACAAAAATATAGAATAATTTCAGAGTTACAAAATCTAAGTAATATCATTAGCCGGGACAGTTATAACTTCCTGTCCTCACATTGTCGATACATATATAATAATAGTGCAATGGAAATAGAAATAGATAGATAACCGGAAGCCTCCAGCTCGTCTCTTGATGCCCTGAAGCATCCAAAGTCAAACCTGCTTTACTCAGCCTACCCAAAAGAGTACATGAGGAATTTAGAAAAAACAAAAAACCATGTGTCTGACATAAGTCCAGCATGAAAAACTCAAAAATGCACGAACCATAAGATAATACTTTGAGACCAATCGAATCACTCGAAATTGTTTCCCCCTTAAAATAACCAAGACCATTTGACATGTACATACAGTGATATAATAGATAATGTCTCGAGTGTAGAATATAAATCAAGAAATAGCTATGCCGCTTACATCGCACAAAACAATAATATTAGAAGTACATCTAACACCGCTAAGGTACATTCGCATATGGATTTTCCTTGGAGGTATCCTCGGTAAAATGAAGTCGGGCCTCATGACAAGGATCAGTACCTTTCGTGCATCGTATATCTTTAGATAAAATATACCATATGGTAAACACAATTGACCCATGCCTGAACACGTGATGCCAAATATCATCAACTCCCGCTAGCAACATGATAAGCATCTCTAGATATGGAGTTGATATACCCCTTAAGTAAGCTAAACCCCCAAGCTATGCATTCTACTGTGTTTTTTGTCATTTTAAATTATGAAGTTATGTTTAGCATCTCCCTCACATGAGTCTTCATTACTCGAACAGATCATGAATCTCCCAGTGGATTCTAGAATAAGTCATCCAACAAATGTTAATGTGGAGCTCTCCCTTGGACTTAACCTTAGGATAGATAGTTCTACCCTATAGCATTAGTCTAAAATGTTAACGCTGAACTCTCCTTTGCACTTAACCTTATGGTAGACAGTTCAACTCTATAAAATTCTTCTTCATAGCAGCTTCCAAAAAGTCGACTTGTATACAAGTTTTGAAGTGGTTTTCGGTATGCAATGCATAATTATACTTTCGATCCCAGACTCTTCAAAACTAAATCGATGAACTTACGATTAACTCAATTCCATTTGTTTTAGAAGTAAGCAAACTATGTATGAAGGAGTCCTCCTCAAGGGATCTCGTATATATATGTTCTTAAGGGTAGAGACGTTTCATACTAATTAGCCATCCTCTGGGATCTTAAACGTATGAAGCTATGAAGCTTTTATATACTGCCTAAGTTAATTGGTCAAGTTTGATAGTCGACTAATCGACTATCTAGTTCTAACAATGATCACTTATGGAAAATAAATTTTCATATACTTATTACGTTTCCAACCTATTCAGCTTATTCTATCCCTCGGTCAAGTGTGATGCCAGTAAGTTAGAGTACTTTTGCTTCTAAACCCTATTCAAACATAATTCTGAACTTTCACAAATGTACTAGCCTACTTCTCGGCTTTTAATGCTATGTATAGAATTAATCGCTTTCCATAAACAGGTAAAGAAACAAAGCACGGTTAAGCTACTTAAATAAATCCTAATCAACATTTTAAAAAAATTATTTATAATTCAAAAGCCTTTTAGAAATGATATATAAATATATATGTATACACACACACAAATTTATTTATAAAGTAATGTATTTAATAGAATTCTAAAAGCAATTTAAAATATATTATATCACATAAGCTTTTTAATACTTTAATAAAATATTTGACTAATTTTCTAATATATATATATACGTACATAAATTATTTAAATTATTTATAATTATATTTTGAACATTTATTTAAAATATTACTTAGAAATAACTATTTCTGTAATAATCTTCACCATAGTGGGCCTGAATTTTTGCTAAATCGAAAAACCAAGTCCACCAAAGTTCGCTTCATTGGTTTGGTATCCTGCAACTAAAACAAAAGAATGCATATCAGAGCTCAACGTAAAGAATTGCATTGGAATAATTTAAAATATAATAGATCACATAAGTATCGACCAAGGTTTGACACTTCCTAAAATCAAGTTTACTTGTCAGCACTGAACATGCCAAGCTCCAGTTCCTATCCTTCTAATTATCTTATGGTTTGCAATGAGGAGGGGGTTCAGATCAACGTTTTTGGTAAATTATACATCTTATACATAACAGTAGCTTATGCCGATTGTTCGTTATTTCATGTTATGCTTGATTATATTATTAGTCATTTCAACTCTATCTCTGTGTACGAATTGATCTTGTCGACATCCCATATATATATATGTGTGTGTGTGTGTGTGTGTGTGTGTGTGTGTGTGTGTGTGTCCCATGGTCCCCTAATGGACCTATACACTATCCCTACTAGTACCTCTCGTTCAACACCACATTAGGACCTGTCACCTTGCCGTATCACGTATAACTCAAGAAATCCTATAATGCATACCGATGACTTCTTCTCCATTTGGTCATGTTTCCTTTGGAGATTTTCTACTTTGTTTGCATCCTATAACATGGACTCAGCTCCATTAACCATCTCATCTATAATTTGAAGGAATCTCGCTGTGGGTTATCTAGCCTTACTTAATCAAACCAACTAGCAAATAACTATGTCGGTGCATTACCCAACTGATCAACCCTAGTAAGTGAAAAGGATTAGTTGGGTGTAACCTTTTCCTTTCCGTTGATCATAAGGGATTAATGATGGACCTGAGACCTATGGAATCCCTACCCTTTAGAAACAACTACCATGCTTGTTGCATAGTTTCTGATCCAATCATCATCCATTTAGGTTGCCTGGTGCAATCAAGGCAATACCCCACTCTAAATAAATTTGAAGCAGGCTACTCTATAGTGCTTGTCTAGCCTCGACATCCATCGAACGGACTACCGAATTTCCTACGTTTATGGAGCTTCTATTTCAAGCACTAACCTGAGCCGAAGGTGTCCATTTCTTTTACGCAGGCATATACTCTCCATAGGTCCTATGGTTGGATATGTTTTCACATTCCATACGACTCTAATGACCTTAGTTTATTTATTTTAAATAATTTTTATATATATATATATATATAATTATAACTCTCTATTCATAAACGCATATCTAAGGTTACATATATACATATTTAATATTTGTGTATGTAATTATGTTTACTCTTTCTTCATTGCATCTTTTATATCTGACACCAGGTCTTCATTTTATTATGCGTTTGACCTTTTTCTTCATCAAATTCATTTACTGCTTCTTATTTTCAGTTATCAATATTGTTGCTAGCATATTCATTAATTCCAACTTTGATTTCTATTCCGTTTCATTTTCTATTCCTTTTTATTCTTACTAATAACTTTACATTATTGATTTCATTACTTTCCATCTTATTGGTTTTTTTTATTTCATTCTTATCTAAATGTTCAACTCTGAGGATTTACTATATTTTAATAATTTGAAATTAAACTTCTATTGAACATATGTTCACATAGTAAATTTCAATATCTTATCTAAAGAGGAGATGTTTGTGCGTTGTTTATAATTATAAGGAACTGGCTCTTTAATTTCTCTTGAAATAGACAGTACAAAACATAGAAATTTTCCCTTATTTTGTACATCTCTTTCATTTTATTTTAATTTGTGCATTCTTTGTTAGTCCAAACATTTCACTTTTCTTATTTTAAACCTGATAATATGTAGAAATCTAATTGTAAGCACCAACATTGGTAAGTAACACCCTTAAATAGAATTATATAAAGAGATTAATGAAGAAAGTAAATTAAAAACGGAGAAATAATGAATTGAATGAAAAAAAACAACAGGAAAGGAAACAACAGATTTATAGTCGTTCGGCGTAATTGCCTACGTTCACTTTGAATATAATCTTTATTAATTTTCCAATTGCTTGAGTACAGATACAATCTGTAAATAAACAACTTGAATGCAAGGTTGAACAAAAGGGAAGTGAGTACAGAAAATGGCAGACTATCCCTGGAGTTCCCAAAAAAAGGTCTGTAACGACCCAGAATTTCTGTCATTTGAAATTCGTATATTTAATTGATTTTAAATATTAACCAGTAAAATTTGTAAGTCGAATAAATTTTATTTCGAATATCCAGATTTAATTGGATAATTTAATCTATAATTTAATATTTGAAATTGCAGAAATAATTGAAAATTGGGTTTAATGTGATTAAATTTGATTTATAAAGTTGTATTAAATCATATTAGAGTTAGAATGATGTTATAGAACTTTTGAAATTGAATTAAAAGTTAAATTGTAGAAATTGAATATTTTAATATTTAATTGATGAGTAAAAATAGTCATTTTTCAAACAGTCTCGGATTTCGATGAAATAGTTTCATCGGATCCATAATGTTATATTATTGCAAGATTTCAAATTTCGTGTCAATCGAATTTACGGTTTGTCCGGGACAAGCTAAAACGTACTGAAATCGATTTGAGTGAATTTTGAATCTAAATAGTCGATTCAAAACTTATCTTCCAAATATGATCGAATTGGCTCCCAATAAATATTCCATTGCATACGGAATGGGGGTAAAACATTATGAACGGCAGGCGGCATGCTTCGTTTGGAGTTCGGGAAAAATTCGGGTGAATAGTGCGCGTAAATTTTCTATAGAAGCCTCTAGATTTTCACCATTTTCACAAACCCTAACTCTAAAAGCTTCAGGACGCCACTTTCACGATTAATGGCCGAAAATTTCCAACTTTATTCTATTAATCTCTCTCAATCCATATACAATTAGATGAAATGTTCAACTACAAACTTCTAGAGCTCGATGAGAGCTACAAATCCATATGGTGATGATCACGATCGACGCGACGTGGAGGGGGATATTGGCTCGCGTTCACCATCGGTTCGTGCGCGATTTTCAATGCAAGGAGGCGACCGAGCTCGCCTATATTTCGGCCGATGGTGGCTTGTGCATTGGGCTTTGAAAACCTTGTCGCCGATCACCTTCAAATGGCTCGAGGAAGTGGTGAAAATTCGTGGAGCAACGGCGGCCATGGGTTACCACTTGCGTGCAAAACCCTGGAGAGGAAGAAGAATGTGAATGACCTGATGATGGAGAAGTGAAATCAACGGCCAGGATATGTGAGGGTTTAAAATTTAAAAAAAGAAATCGATTTAATTATTATATTAAAATTCGTATAAAATTTGAAATATTATAACTTGTTTATACGAGGTCAGAATTTGACGAAACGAATTGCGTTGGCTTCGTATTGACGAGTACTATGCGATGGAGCAGGATTGGGATCGATTGGAGCTAGTGATAATTTTGGGTAAAATTAAATGCGCGTTTAATTTAATTCGGAATAAAACGCCGAAACCGCTATTGGAAGCAAGGTGAGAACTTCTCACTCAATCGAAATTGTTTCGATTTAAATTTTAAATAGTTAAATTTAAAATTACTTGATTGTGTGATTGAATGATAAATTATTATCTATTGTATTGAAATAGACCCTATACGCCGTATATTAAGCGGATGTTATTTATTAAACACATATACCGCGATAATTCCATCTTGATGTGGAACTGGTATTATATATGTACTTGGTGTTGATTTTCCCGCATTATATAGCGGATGAGACCCTATTTCCCCGCATAATAGCGGATAATATTTTATATAAACCCATGTACCGCGATATCCCGTGTTGAAACGGGTTGGTATTGTGCAAACATCTGTGGATGTAGAGAAATAGGTCGGAGGGATCCAGTTGGATTCCTCAACGATATTGATTTATTTACAGATATTTGCGATATATTCTGTTATCGTATTGATATATGACATTTGGATGTCGTGGTTGCTATATTTAGTGCTGTTGCAGCATTGGGCCTATTTTTGGAGTTTTAAAAATGTTAAAGTAACGATTTTGAATTTAAAAGGATTTTCAAGTGATTTTCGAAAGTATACATTTTATTGAATTTTGGAATCGATTCATTTTAAATAAATAAACATTATAATTTTTATGTTATAAAAATATAAATTTTTGTGAAATATAACCGAAATGTGATTTTTGAAATAAGTAGTTGATTAATTTGTAAAATGGTTTAAATTGGGATTTTTGAATTACTATAAACGGTTTATGTAAAAGATTTATAAAATTGATGTTTATAAATTAAAATATTGAAATTTTAAAACGAGTTTTTATAAGTGTTAAAATGAAGTATAAATGAATTTCATAAGTGAATGAAATTTATAGATTTATAAATTGTGAAGTTATAAAATGAATAAATTTTGTAAAATAAAAGATTTATAAGTAATTAACTTATAAATTGGATTTTGGCATTTAAATGAGATATAAATAGAATTTGTTAATTAAGGGATTCTATAAGTTGAAGTTTTTATAAAATATATATAAATGTGAATTTAAAAACGTTGTTTTGTAAATTCAAAACCAATTGAATTTGATAAGTAAATATGAAAGCTTATTAAAGGAGATATATCCACGATTTTGGACAGTGGATAATCCTTTAAATTAAATATGTAGAAGTGTTGAATTTGCTAAACGTTTTATATTCACGATTTTGGACGGTGAATAATATATTAAAGAAATGTTTTAGGAAGTGATCTTTTAAATGGAACTAAAGTTATTTGAAGTTGTATTAAAATGTGTTAAGGATCGAAACCCTAGATTTCAACATTCATTGTTGAAATAGACGTTTTCGAGAAGTAAGGAAAAGATGGACTATAACACTGTTGTTATAGTAAATGATTTTCGAAAGGAAATGTTTTTGTATAGTATTGGGATTTATATATCTATCTAAATTCCGAATCCCTATACTAGTGATTTTGGGTTGTCGTAACGATGTTTTACGCAACATTCCTTTCGACTCAAATGAATGTGTTTAAGAGAATGTTTTCCTTAAAGAATAAAATATATACTTAATTGTAATTTAAGTATATTAGATATTTTCCAAATGTTGAAAATAAATAGAGTTGTGAATTACTTATTATTAAATAAGTATGAGAATGTTTTCCAATATGAAGTGAAATGTTTTGAGATTTATGTCTTTTAAAGATAAATTGAAAGTGAATAATTGAAATCGATTTAAAAATCGTATATCAGTGGATATTTGGAAATTTAAATTCACCATGGAATTTATAAAGAAAAGAGAAATTTGTTTAAAAATAAACATTGATTTATTTTTGAAATGTGGAAATAAATATACGGATTATCTTGTAAAGATATTTTAGGAAAATAAATAATTTGGGAAATTATTTGGAATTTGGTGATGTTGTGCATATCTATTGATAGTTAATAACCGACTATCAATATTTACCTTTAAATGGGTATTTGTTATGATTTGCTTGAATTTGAATGCTATACTTATTTTAATAATAAGCGCTCGTTATTCGGTTTAGCCGGGAGAGGACCTTTGGGTCATAAATCCCATTCCGAATAGTGATATGTCGTGATGGATAGCATTTGAAGACCGGCGTTGAAGACCGGATATTTTCAAAAACGGAAGGATTACCATCGAATGACTCTGCATCGGCTGATCTCCGATATAGAGATTTTATCACCCTTTGTGATGGGAATTCCGGACGTGATTAGTGAATATCCGGATTTGCAAGGGCTTCTTTGGAAGTGCCTTCGGTTCTGTTCGAACCCAGAACAGACTTGTATGGATGTGTGTCTGACGTTACACTCTGAGATATAAAGCTTGTTTCTATCAAATATATTTCTATTGGTGGCGGAGAATTTATTCTCTTAGCATAACACCCTTCTCTAAGACGTACGAGCTCAGAGGTTTTGTAGTGGATGGTTACTAGTGATATATTCCCAATTTGGTAACGTGGCATGCTGAGTGCTGCTGATCATTTGTTGATCAAAGCGTGGCTTTTATGAAAAGCGTAGCTTTGTGGACGAGACTTCGTCAAACCTCACACCTCAGAAATGATCAAAACAGGAAAGATGAAGCAAGGTTATTTGGGGATCGCGCCCCCATAGGGTATGTACATTTCTTTCTGGAGAGAGGTGGTATTATGATATGGACCCCTGATACTTAACCTATGATATGGAGCCCTGGTACATTTCTCTATATCGGGGATGGCATACTCGTGTCAGTAGTTACCCAGCTAGGGGTAACCCGGCCTTGTGTTGGCAGAGATCCGGTTAGGATCTCGGGGCGTCTTTCCAGAGGCATACCCATGTGGCAATGGGAAGTTCCTTGGCCTGACCATTTGTTGGAAATCCAAACTCCAATACGTACCTTGTACGGTTTTAGTTGTAGAACCTGCCATTTACTAATGGTGGTCACCACTGTTTAGATAATAGCTATAGTAGGCATAGTGCGAAATGCCTATGTTGGCTAAGATTTATATTATACTTTCGAAATGTTTTCCTACACTTTGCACTTATAGTAATAATATCAAAGAAATTTATGTATCAAGCATGTTTGACTACCATAAGGAGAAATCTCCTCCGATTCTGCGTTCTTATTGTGTGTGTGTGTGTGGGAGGCATTACGGTAGTCTCATTTTCTAAAAAGCATTGAGAATCTAATTTAAAAATAATTCTTTGTTTGTTTTTAAAGATATAACTGTTTTAAGTTCTCACACCAGTCCCATGGCTGACCTGGAGTTTATTGTTCCCTTCCTAAACTCTGGGTGCCCACCAATTTCCACACGGGCAGTCTAGAGTTAGGTTATCAGGTTATTCTGGAATTCAGGAGTTGGTGTAAAGATTTGGAGGCAGGCCGGATGGCTTGGCGTATCAACTAGTATATAGTATTTCTTTTCCGCTGTTTGTTGTTGTAAACTCTGATAATGTAATGTAATGTGATGGAATGTATAAAATGTACAGTTCTTC
The DNA here is from genome assembly GCA_030765085.1 of Allium cepa. Lineage (NCBI taxonomy): Eukaryota > Viridiplantae > Streptophyta > Magnoliopsida > Asparagales > Amaryllidaceae > Allium > Allium cepa. The sequence goes on along the minus strand of CM060940.1, from coordinate 402,216,657 downwards.
TGATTTAAAGGTTATTCATTTATCTATTATATGTTGTTCCGCTGCGATTGTGAGATTCTGATATTGTTTCTGTTGCTTTTTCTTTCTTCTTCTATCTCTACCTCTTCTTTAACCCTAACGGTACGGTTTTCTGTCCTTCGATTGTTTGGCAGTTGATACAATGGACGTATTAATGTCAATTTTCATGAGTCGAAAATCCCCAATCGTTACATTATGGTATCAGAGCGTATGATTAAGCCATAACCTTGGCTATGTTGGGAATTACTCATTAGAGATAGAGTCAGTAGCACTCTAGAATGAGTTGAGTGTAATCATAGATACGAGCGCGTATTTGTTAGTGAATATGAAATTGTTTTGTATTGTGTTTACTTATCGGTTTACTGTTTATAGATTCTGGTCGGTGCAGATTGGCCAACTGTTTCGATAGGGGTTTCTAGACTCTTAAACGATATAAACTGATATAGTATCATTTTAAAGTGGGTAAATGAAATAATTTCACCTTTATTATATTTTATATATAAAGAAATAATTTTTCATAATTATTGAAGTGTATATGAATTGAATAGTTTGGTAGTTGAAAATGTTAAGAATATATATAAGTTAATTAAAAGATGTTTGAATAATCAAATTAAAAGAATAAATTATATAAGCGAGGAATTATAAGTATGGAATTATAATTAATATGATTTACAATTGTGAAATGATATTATACAAGTAAAGAGAAAATAGTGAAATTGTATAAGTAAAAGATTTGTAAATGTGATTTATGAACAAAAAGAAAAATTTTTGAAAGAATATTAAGCACTGAATTCGCTACTGTCACTGGGAAATAATAAGAGTGATGACTGCAACATCATCCGTATCATTTTCAAGTTTCTGTGTGATGGATTTGCTACCATAGTAAATTTGAAAAATTGAAGTTTTGTTGTGATAAACAAATTTGAAATTAAAATCCAAATTGTAATTGTTGAATATAAGCAAAACGAGATATGAATTTGAATAAGTGATGAAATTTGACTTGGTAAAAGTTAAATAGAATTTACTTTAGAATTGGAATCTGAATTGGATTTATAAGTGGAAATTTAAGTTAAGTTAAACAAATGATGTTTGAGATGGAATATAACTTAAGTGATGTTGAATGAAGTTGAAATTTGTATCGAAGTATAAGAATAAAGTGAATTAAATGAATATGAACTTGAGTTATGTAATGAAATTCAACTTTTGTGGTTAAATGAATTAGTAATTGAATTGAACTAATGAATTGAATATTAATCAATCGAATGTAAAAGAATTGATATAGAATAATGAATGTAAGTGTTAATTCATTAGAAGCTAATGAAGTTAAAGAAAAAAATTGAATAATTGAATGGAAGTCCATTTATTATCAACCAATTGGAAATTAGAAGTGTTAAACCAAATTGAATGTGAATTTAATGATTTGGTTATGATTTGATTGTTATATGATTGTTAGTTGATTGTATATAATTCATTAAGTGTTAATGAAGTTGAATTGATAAAATTGAAAGCTATGTAATTGAATTTGATTTGGAAGTGAACCAACTTGAATGTAAATTAGTGAATGTAAACTAATTGAATATGAATGTATGTTGAATTGATGATTGGGATTGTTATTGGATGATAGTTGTTTAATGGTTGGATTTGTTGCCTTTTGTTGCATTTGCTATATTGGCATATATAGTTGTTGCTTCTGGTATATGTTGTATATCGATATTATTTTCTATATACATGTTTCTCATTGTTTGAGTGTTTAGTAGGTGTGGATTGCGCTTGCTTCGCTTTTGGAGCTCGCTTTCATGCTATATTAGCCGTATATGCTCGGTAATAATATATAAGGTACATATCTCGGATTACATATCGTACTTTTACACTTTTTTCCCTACGGGATGCCTCATTACTTTGATGAGATGTATATTTGTGATATATATATTGCCATTTTTTTTCGGATCGAGCCGCGCAAAGGAGGTTATGCAAAATTTTCTGAAAATTTAAGGCGTTAGAATATTTTTGAGAAAATTGGAAAATTTTGAAAACTATAACTGTGATTTTGGAGTGAAAAGTTAAACGATATAGTTGGTTTTGAAAAGATAACTAAGTATGATTTGAAAACTTAGTAAAGTTATTGTAAGAAGTTTAACTATGGATTTTGAAAAAGTTAAGATGTTTAAATGAATTTTAAATTTAATTTGAACAAATGGTTTTGAAAAGTTAATGGATTATGTAACTTTTTCTTACTTGGTAATTTCGAGGAGGAAATTCTTTTAAGGGGGAAGTTTGTAACGACCCAGAATTTCTGTCATTTGAAATTCGTATATTTAATTGATTTTAAATATTAACAAGTAAAATTTGTAAGTCGAATAAATTTTATTTCAAATATCTATATTTAATTGGATAATTTAATCGATAATTTAATATTTGAAATTACAGAAATAAATGAAAATTGAGTTTAATGTGATTAAATTTGATTTATAAAGCTTTATTAAATCATATTAGAGTTAGAATGATGTTATAGAACTTTTAAAATTGAATTAAAAGTTCTATTTTTAGAAATGGAATATTTTAATATTTAATTGATGAGTAAAAATAGTCATTTTTCAAACAGTCTCGGATTTCGACAAAACTAGTTTCATCAGATCCGTAATGTTATATTATTGCAAGATTTTAAATTTCGTGTCAATCGGATTTACGGTTTGTCCGGGGCAAGCTAAAACGTACTGAAATCGATATGAGTGAATTTTGAATTTAAATAGTCGATTCAAAAACTTATCTTCCAAATATGATCGAATCGGCTCCCAATACATATTCCATTGCGTTCGGAATAGGGGTAAAACAGTATGAACGCCAGGCGGCACGCTTCGTTTGGAGTTCGGGAAAAATTCGGGTGAATAGTGCGCGTAAATTTTCTATAAAATCCCCTAGATTTTCACCGTTTTCACAAACCCTAACCCTAAAAGCTTCAGGCCGCCACTTTCACGATTAATAGGCCGAAAATTTCAAACTTTCTTCTATTAATCTCTCTCAATCCATATACAATTAGATGAAATGTTCAACTACAAACTTCTAGTGCTCGATGAGAGTTACAAATCCATTCGGTGATGATCATGATCGACGCGACGTGGAAGGGGATATTGGCTCGCGTTCACCATCGGTTCGTACGTGATTTTCCATACAGGGAGGCGACCATGCTCGCCTATATTTCGGCCGATGGTGGATCGTGCATTGGGCTTCGAAAACCTTGTCGCCGATCGTCTTCAAATGGCTCGAGGAAGTGGTGAAAATTCGTGGAGCAACGACGGCCATGGGTTAGCACTTGCGTGCAAAACCCTGGGGAGGAAGAAGAACGTGAACGGCCTGATGATGGAGAAGTGAAATCAATGGCCAAGATATGTGAGGGTTTAAAATTTAAAAAAAGAAATTGATTTAATTATTATATTAAAATTCGTGTAAACTTTGAAACATCATAACTTGTTCATTCGAGGTCGGAATTTGACGAAACGAATTACGTTGACTTCGTATTGACGAGCACTACGCGATGGAGCTAGATTGGGATCGATTGGAGCTAGTGATAATTTTGGGTAAAATTAAACACGCGTTTAATTTTATTCGGAATAAAACGCCGAAACCGCTATTGGAAGCAAGGTGAGAACTTCTCACTCAATCGAAATTGTTTCGATTTAAATTTTAAATAGTTAAATTTAAAATTGCTTGATTATGTGATTGAATGATAAATTATTATCTATTGTATTGAAATAGACCCTATACGCCGTATATTAAGCAGATGTTATTTATTAAACACATATACCATGATAATTCCATCTTGATGTGGAATTGGTATTACGTACTTGGATTTGATTTTCCCGCATTATATAGCGGATGAGACCCTATTGCGCCGCATAATAGGGGATAATATTTTATATAAACCCATGTACCGCGATATCCCGTCTTGAAACGGGATTGGTATTGTGCTATGATGCAGGGAAATAGGTTAGAGGGATCCAACTGGATTCCTCAACGATATTGATTTATTTACAGATATTTGGATATATTCTGTTATCATATTGATATATGACATTTGGATGTCGTGGTTGTTATATTTAGTGTTGTTGCAGCATTGTGCCTATTTTTGGAGTTTTAAAAATGTTAAAGTAACGATTTTGAATTTAAAAGGATTTTCAAGTGATTTTTGAAAGTATATATTTTATTGAATTTTGGAATTGAATCATTTTAATAAATAAACGTTATAATTTTTATGTTATAAAAATATAGATTTTTGTGAAATATAACCAAAATGTGATTTTTGAAATAAGTAGTTGATTAATTTGTAAAATGGTTTACATTGGGATTTTTGAATTATTATAAATGGTTTATATAAAAGATTTATAAAATTGATGTTTATAAATTAAAATATTGGAATTTTAAAACGAGTTTTTATAAGTGTTAAAATGAAGTATAAGTGGATTTCATAAGTGAATGAAATTTATAGATTTATAAATTGTGAAGTTATAAAATGGATAGATTTTGTAAAATAAAAGATTTATAAGTAATTAACTTATAAATTAGATTTTGGCATTTAAATGAGATATAAATAGAATTTGTTAATTAAGGGATTCTATAAGTTGAAGTTTTTATAAATATATATAAATGTGAATTAGAAACGTTGTTTTATAAATCCAAAACCAACTGAATTTGCTAAGTAAATATGAAAGCTTATTAAAGGAGATATATCCACGATTTTGAACAGTGGATAATCCTTTAAATTAAATATGTAGAAGTATTGAATTTGCTAAACGATTTATATTCACGATTTTGGACGGTGAATAATATGTTAAAGAAATGTTTTAGGTAGTGATCTTTTAAATGGAATTAAAGCGATTTGAAGTTGTTTTAAAATGTGTTAAGGCTCGAAACCCTATATTTCAACATTCATTGTTGAAATAGACGTTTTCGAGAAATAAGGAAAAGATGGACTATGACACTATTGTTATAGTAAATGATTTTCGAAAGGAAATGTTTTTGTATAGTATTGGGATTTATATATCTATCTAAATTCCGAATCCCTATACTAGTGATTTTGGGTTGTCGTAACGATGTTTTACGCAACATTCGTTTCGACTCAAATGAATGTGTTTAAGAGAATGTTTTCCTTAAAGAATAAAATATACACTTAATTGTAATTTAAGTATATTGTATATTTTCCAAATGTTGAAAATAAATAGAGTTGTGAATTACTTATTATTAAATAAGTATGAGAATGTTTTCCAATATGAAGTGAAATGTTTTGAGATTTATATCTTTTAAAGATAAATTGAAAGTGAATAATTGAAATCGATTTAAAAATCGTATATCAGTGGATATTTGGAAATTTAAATTCACCATGGAATTTATAAAGGAAAGAGAAATTTGTTTAAAAATAAACATTAATTTATTTTTGAAGTGTGGAAACAAAATTACAGATTATCTTGTAAAGATTTTTTTGGAAAATAAATAATTTGGGAAATTATTTGGAATTTGGTGATGTTGTGCATATCTATTGATAGTTAAATAAACGACTATCAATATTTACCTTTAAATGGGTATTTGTCGTGATTTGCTTGAATTTGAATGCTACACTTATTTTAAAAATAAGCGCTCGTTATTCGGTTTAGCCGGGAGAGGACCTTTGGGTCATAAATCCCATTCCGAATAGTGATATGTCGTAATGGATAGCATTTGAAGACCGGTGTTGAAGACCGGATATTTTCAAAAACGGAAGGATTACCGTCGAATGACTCTGCATCGGCTGATCCCCGACATAGAGATTTTATCACCCTTTGTGATGGGAATTCCGGATGTGATTAGTGAATATCCGAATTTGCAAGGGCTTCTTTGGAAGTGCCTTCGGTTCTGTTCGAACCCATAACAGACTTGTATGGATGTGTGTCTGATGTTACACTTTGAGGTATAAAGCAGGTATCTATCAAATATATTTCTGTTGGTGGCGGAGAATTTATTCTCTTAGCTTAACACCCTTCTCTGAGACGTACGAGCTCAGAGGTTTTGTAGTGGATGGTTACTAGTGATATATTCCCAATTTGGTAACGTGGCATGCTGAGTGTTGCTGATCATTTGTTGATCAAAGCATGGCTTTTATGAAAAGCGTAGCTTTGTGGACGAGACTTCGTCGAACCTCACACCCCTGAAATGATCAAAACATGAAAGATGCAGCAAGGTTATTTGGGGATCGCGCCCCCATAGGGTATGTACATTTCTTTCTGGATATAGGTGGTATTATGATATGGAGCCCTGATGCTTAACCTATGTGGTTGCTGCAAATTTATTTCTTTGTGGTTGTTGGTGAATCCCGAGATATAGGTCGGTTACGACCGGGGGATGGCATACTCGTGTCAGTAGTTACCCAGCTAGGGGTAACCTGGCCTTGTGTTGGTAGAGATCCGGTTAGGTTCTCGGGGCTTCTTTCCAGAGGCGTACCCATGTGGCAATGGGAAGTTCGTTGGCCTGACCATTTGTTGGAAATCCAAACTCTAATACGTACCTTGTACGGTTTTAGTTGTAGAACCTGCCATTTACTTATGGTGGTCAACACTGTTTAGATGGTAGTTATAGTAGGCATAGTGCGAAATGCCTATGTTGGCTAAGATTTATATTATACTTTCGAAATGTTATCCTACACTTTGCACTTATAGTAATAATATCAAATAAATTTACGTATCAAGCATGTTTGACTATCACAAGGAGAAATCTCTTCCGATTTTGCGTTCTCATTGTGTGCGTGTGCGGGAGGCCTTATGGTAGTCTTATTTTCTAAAAAGCATTGCGAATCTAATTTAAAAATAATTCTTTGTTTTTTTTAAAGATATAACTGTTTTACGTTCTCACACCAGTCGCATGACTGATCTGGAGTTTATTGTTCCCTTCCTAAACTCTGGGTGCCCACCAATTTCCACATGGGCGGTCTAGAGTTAGGTTATCAGGTTATTCTAGAATTCAGGAGTTGCTGTAAAGATCTGAAGATAGGCTGGATGGCTTGGCGTATCAACTAGTATATAGTATTTCTTTTCCGCTGTTTGTTGTTGTAAACTCTGATAATGTAATGTAATGTGAAGGAATGTATAAAATGTATAGTTCTTTTGATTTAAAGATTATTCGTTTATCTATTATATGTTTGTTCCGCTGCGATTGTGAGATTCTGATATTGTTTCTGTTGCTCTTTCTTTCTTCTTCTATCTTCTGCCTCTTCTATGACCCTAACGGTATGGTTTTCCGGCCTTTGATTGCTCGGCAGTTGATACAATGGACGTATTATTGTCGATTTTCGTGAGTCGAAAATCCTCGATCGTTACAAGGTCCCTTCAACTGTACCCCTGCCCCTCTATTTATAGACGAAGATAAGCCGATCCCATGTGTAGGCCTAAAGTTGAGATAGTTTGTCCCATATATGATAATTTTGAGTCAGCTGACCTAGGTATCAAACGACTTTGGCCGAGTGACAAATGCCGAACCAAGGCGTCTTAATAAATGACTCGAAGCAACTTCTCATGGGACTCAAAGCGAACGACAAATGACTCAAAGCAAAGAAATGTAAGTCACTTCACTCTTTTGTAGGTCAAAGAATTTGTTAACTTCCTCGAGGTTCACCAACCCAGCTACGCCGAACTACACATGACAAACCATTGAGGGTGAGCCTCCAATGTTAAGCCTCAATCAAACGAAGAAGATTTGGATTTCCTTCCTCAGTCGAGCGGTGAGTGGTCGAACCATGTTAACCTTCTCCCCAGGACCAAGCGATGAGTGAACAAACCATTTTAACCTTCTCTCCAAGGCTGAACAATGAGTGGTTGAACCATGTTAACCTTCTCTCTGAGGCCGAGCGATGGGTAGCCGAACTACCTTGATCGAACGACCTTGGCTGAGACACTCTTAGCCAGTCCGCCATATCTACACTCCAACATTGACCCGCCTCGTATTCTTGTGCCTTACAATCATGCCGAACAACATCAAATATGCCGAGCCATGTGCATAGGCCTACCCAAACTTAAATTACACCAGTCTCTTATACTTCCAATCCTTTCTTAGCTCAAGTCCCATCCAGGTTCAACCATAGGCTCTACGACTATCTCCATGTAGCCCGGGCTAAAGTGCCGGGTAACATTTGCCCCCTCCCCCCCCCCAAAGTGCATCATGTGAATCAACACGACATGCTTTGAACCATCCATTCATCCTTGCTTTTAGGAGCGATTTCATTTAGAATGATAATCAGCAGTCATTCATATCCTATTCTTAACTTATCAGAAGTTGAATGCATACGATCTCTTGAAGGCTGAATCACATTAGGTTTCCCAAACCCACTCTTCTCCACCTATCAGATGAAATCCGTCTCTCCATTGCGCTATCATCTTCGACTATCATTACATGCATATATATACACACACATCTTATTTTTAATATCATTTTCATTTACTTATTATTTTATTTTATTTTATTTTTTAAAAGAAAGCGCGAACTAGCATATACGTACCAACTCACATGTTCGGCTTACTTGCCGATCCACATGATCGGTATGTCCACTTACCGACCTAGCAAAGCACAATGACCGGTTCTCCAAGAGACTACATGTTCAACTTCTCGTCTTCCATTTAAAAATCCACTCCTTCGTACCTTTCCTCCCACTTTTCATTTCATATCTTATTTTCCTAGCACTGTCCCAACTCTATCTCCTTCACTCTACTAAACTACCTCGTCCCTTCGTCCTAACATTCTCCAAACGTGGCTTCACCACACCTCGCGATTTCAAACTCGAGAATCACTGACCCTACTCTAGACTAACACACATATAGGTAAGCTTTTACATATCATTATGAACACCTTGGCTACCCCATTTTTAACTTGAACTAGATTTGAACCTTAGGACCATACATCCATGCATAATAAAAAAGGGAAGAGGAGAAAAAAAGTTGCAAGGAATGAGTGATAGGAGAGGACAACGTAGTGTTTCCGAAGTGAGTTTACACTAGATTGAGAGGAATTAGCATAGGCGTTGATAGGAATTAAGTCGATGGCGTATATAAGAAGTGATTCGTGTTTCGTGAGAGAGATGAGCCCTGTACTTTGCATGGGAGTGGATAAGCAGATCATCTAAGAGGGTTTTGGTTAGTAGGATTTCGTCAGTGTAACGGGTCGATAGGAGTCTAGGAGAAGAGTAAGTCGGCATAGATTGGGTGAGGCTGATTCGGTACCACATAGTTGGGTGGATAGGTAGGCCTTGGTTTTGGTAGGCATTTGATAGTCTGTAAGAGAGTGGGTCGATAAGTAAAGAGAGGATAAGAGAGAGTGAAATAGGATAGGTCTATGGGTTGGCACCGAGTGAGGCAGTATGGTTTGGCATGCATGCACTTTAATGGACAAACTATCCTTGGTTCGGGGATCGACATTGGCAAATAGACTTACCCCTCCTCGACTCATAGAATATAATATCACTGCTTATTTCCATACCTAATCATATGCCAATAAATCCATGCTACAAACCTAAATTCAAAGGCACATGGATCTGATTAGGACCAATAACTTCATAATTTGGACCATTGTAAATGTGAACTTAAAACTTTTTACAAATGCCAACTTAAAGCTTGTCACACTACACTTTACTCTTTGGAAATCTAATTTATTTGTACTTACTACTTGAACCATCGCACTAGCTTACACACCACGTGGGAGGAATATTTGTGTTGTTGTATCTGATATCTATTGTCTTTCAAGCATAGTTTAACCAGGCATCGATTCACATTCATCATTCTTTGGAGATGTCCAAAAAATTAATCTGCTATAGTCTCTGATAAGCCTAAGCCAAGTTCTCGACAGGAGGTAGTAGGAAATTCAAATCCACCGACAACCTCTACATATGGTATTCTGAAACCATCTATTGTAATTATAGGCCAGACACCTGAACTCATAAATGGAGCCGTTGTTCAAGATAATCTCATTAATTCACAAGCCTCAAAAATAGGTGAAACCGCTCTTCGTCGATTGTGCTTAATCCATGGAATTCCTTTCAACAAACTTTTAGTTCCGTTAGGACAAGTTTGGCCTCACCTGCCCCCAACCAAGTATAGAGCATGCAACAAATTTATATGCTGGGTTGGCAGCGTGACACCTTTCAACTCATTTCTCCATGAAGTGTTGCGGTATATCAGGACTTCTCCGGCATAGCTACATCCTAATAGTCACACGTTTATTTATGGCACCCATATCCTCTTTATGAGCACCTTATTCAAACTCCCTACTCCCGAGGATATCCGTTATATCTACCGCTTCAAAAGATGGTCCGATAGTCCATCCTTATTATTTCTCGAGCCACATTCCAAATGTTAAATCCTGACAGGTGCATGGAGTAAATTTTCCTAGTATAAGCAAAAGTGTTTTTACGTACGATGCCCTTTAGTTTTGCAAGAAGAAGGCTGGAAGGGAGTATGTTTCATTTTTAGATTAATATTTATCTGAGACTCAAAGTGCATCTTTTCTGAACTTCTTTTGATTCTTATAGGTATTTGTCCACGACCTGAAGGCGCTAGATATTCCAAGGCCATTCGAGCCATTCCTGTGAGAGACCGAGATATTAAATCTGTTATTTCCAACGAACTGCTTTTGAAGTTTGGATTACTTATGGAGGGTCGTCGAACTAGCCTTCCAATTAGCCCCACTACAATCGGATCCGCTTTGGAAAAAGGGAAAGAGCAGGCCGGGCCTTCGGTCCCCCATAGGAGGAGCACCCATTACAACCGAGGAAGGTGAAATCAAAGAAACCGAGGTGCCAAAAGCGACTGTAAGTTCCAACTTAGCATCAGTAACTAATGCTCCCAGCACTGACGAACCGCCTCCCCCTTCAATGTGGAAAAAGGGCGTAGCCTATAAGTTGAAAAAGAAAACAATAGGCGGAACTTCAAAAGTTACAATTACTCGAGTTGAGAAAGAGTCATCTCCTCAAAATTTAGAGCGTTCACTAAATGGTCTATTAGACCTGACCTTCCGTGACAACTTACTAAATTATGGATTCAATGACCTAGAGGCCATAGGACTATATTCGCCCATGAGAAGTGATGAAGGCGATCAAGCTTATCATCAAGGAGAGAAAACCCTGATAAGTAAAGCAAAAAACGCTGGTCCGTCGAGGGAAAACACCGGGACACGCACAACACTTACATTTCACACTAAATTAAATTTTAGCCATCATATGATTCCCACTAACTCGCCCTCACTTGGTTTCTGTGCAGGTAATATGGGAGTACGGAGACTTTCCTACCTTAATCCAATCCCCTACAAGAAGGTGAAGCATCCAAAGCATGTACATAGGCGCGCCTGCTCTTTACTCTGTCTTCTGAGGACAAGATCTACTAAGGTGTCCAGGCTGCCCATAGTTGTAACACCTCCCCTTCATTGTGTACTTCTTACAGTCCTTTGTCAAATGCCCAACCAATCCATAACCATGACATTTCTCGCCATTCTTGATCTATCCCTTCTGAGGTCCTCCTCCATTCTTTTTGTCCTTATCCTTTTTTCTCTACCACCACTGATTCTTCAAGTTTTCTGATTTAGTAACCTTCTTCTCTTCTTCCTTAGCTACATCTGACATGAGATCCATCTCCACAAGTGATTCATATGTTGCTTGCATAAGTACATGTGTCAATGCCAGCCCTCGGAGGGGCTAGTTCAAATCCTTAGTAAACTTGGTGGCCTTCTTATACAGTATATTAAAAAGCTCCATTCCGAACTGCAATAACTTATTAAACTGATTTATACACACTTTCGCTGAAAGACTCCCATGCTTCAGACTAATGAACTTCTCCCTTCAACTGCCAAGATGCAAGCTGAATTCTCTACTAATCCTCCAATCCTAACGGCTCAAATGTCTGCTCCATATTCTTCAACCAAGCTCGTGCCTTTACGAAATCCTTCATGCCAGAGAACATCTTGCCTCCTAGACTAGCAAAATCCTTACACGGCTTAGAAAAATTAGTTACTACTGGTGGATTAACAGGATCTCCACCCATTGGTGCTGCATTGGGCACTTTCCCTTGCACCTCTGGTGCCGTAGCTTGGTGGTACCATTGGAACCAGGCAGTGGCTTGGAAACCCTTTGGAAAATTTGGGGTGTCCACCATTTTATGCAAAGAAAAGGAAATTTTGGCGCAAAAGAATAGAAAGAAGGTTGAACTGGACTTTGAGGGGATTTTTATAAAAAACTCTTTTATACTCGAAAACTATTTCCATAATAAAAGTTTCTTTTCAAAAAATACTTATAGTTTGAAGATATGTTGCCTTTTAAAAATACTTTACTTTAAAACAAGTTTTCAGGAATCCTATAACCTTAGGCTCTAATACTAAGTGAAACATCACACACCCCTTAGTATACCCAAACAGGGTATACCAAAGGGGATGTGGTGTGTTATAGTATAGCTAAAGCTTCACAGAGACTAAGATTCATAAGACAAATAAATAAAAATAGCAGAAACATTTAAATAACAATTTATCATTCAAAATCAAACTTTATTTCAAAATAAGTCATAAAAACATTACATATCTCAAAAACTCAAAATATCTCATGTCTTCTGAAAATACATCTCAATCTCATAAAATCAGAGTATAAAGATAACAATAGTAATCATAATCCGTCTCACAAGCGCCAATCCATCATAAGCCAAATGAAAAAGATAAAAAGTAGAAGAATACATCTGAAATGGGAAAACTTCAGAAATGAATCTCCAAGCAACCTGAATCAACTATCCTCAACTCTACTGGCATATGGGATGGGGGAAAGGGAAAATAGAGGAATGGGTCAGACAATAAGTCTGGTGAGTGAAAGTAATTACTAGCACTTCTAAGCAATATAAAGATAATAGACAAAGAAATAGTTCTAGTTTGAAAAGAAAATACAAAAAAGATAAAACTTAGATAAAATACTATTTATGATTCTGTTTGACTATTTGCTTTGATTATTTGATTGTGATTGTTTGCATTTTTCTTAAACTTCTATGTTAGGCTAAAACACTAATCCTATCTCAACTGCTAACTTGATTAGGCTGAAATCCTAATTCTACCATTTGATCGGCTTGTTCTATCTCTGTTGTGCCACCGTGGGCTAGTCCAATCTTATTGGTCCCATAGCAAAAACGACGCCTCTTTAGCATGTAGGACGCAATAGCGAATTATTTACCTAATTGATACCGCATGGTCGGTCATCGCCGGTACACACTAACTATCGCCCCCTATTTGACTTCTTATTTACCCTAATCAGCATAAGAGTGTCCAGCCTCACCTAACTATTGTGAGACTAATAGTCACAGACCTGAAAAGGATTGCTGTCCAGCCTCACCTAACTGTTGTGAGACCATCCGTACTAGTACTGAAAGGGAATACTAATCCTAATAAAAAAAATTCTAATTTTGCGCCCCTTTCCCAAATCCTCAGATTTGAGCCTCTATCTATTGGCCACTTATTTACCCTGATCAACATAAGCTTGTCTCAGCCTCACCTGTTATTGTGAGACCATCAGCCCTAGATCTGAAAGGAAATGCTACCAGCACGGGCCCTACTTCTCTATTTTTTTATTAACTTAATTCAAGATCCAAGTTTTAAAATAAGTCACTTATGTTATTTCTGCTATATTTTCTTATTAAGAAGATGTAATTTTAAAATAAGCCTCTTCGGTTATTTTTGCTAAATTTTCTTATTAACAAGATCTAAGTTTTAAAATAAGCTTCTTTTGTTATTTCTTTCTTCCTAATTATAACCTGTGTTATGATTGTTCTTGCAGTTGTTATTCTTCTATTTTCTCTTTTTAGTTATAACCACTTATTATAATTATGGTTGCAAATATCTTCAATTAGTCTATTTCAATCCATCTCTATTTTTATTTCATTTTTTCTCATTATACATCTGGTTTCTGTAAATTTAGTGTTATTCTATTTTTATTCATATTAGTCAATTCTTCTTTATTTAACTTATTCGTGAAAAAAGGGAGTACATCTTTATAAAAAGAAACTAACATCTACAGGCTAAATTACAACTTAAAACAGATGTAAATAATTATAAATAGCTATAAATAATTGTGAATAACTAAAAATAACTGAATAAAAAAGCCGACTAATAATAGTTTGAAAAAAAATCTCAAATTTACTTAAAAACTGACTGTAAATAAATTTACATAAAAACTGTCTCAAAATTGTAGAAAAAATACAACTAATGAGAACCCTATTATTTTAAATTGTTTATAAATCTAGAATAATTATAAAACACTCACTTATGGTCCTTACCTTTAATCTTGGGCCTTCCTAGATAGCCCTTTATGGCATAGAATATGTTTATTAAAAAGATCTTCTCTCTAGAAAAAATTTCTATTTAGGGTTCAGCCTTAGACGATGAACACACTTGAGGGAAAAATCTGAATGGGAAAAACTGCAAGGCCTAGGGTACTATTTATAGTGTGGCTTAGGGATCTCAAGCCATTAGATTTGAAGGTTAAATCTGGTGCAACCACATCATAGGCTCGCTAGGAACCTTTGGATGCAGCTAAGAACACACGAGATTTGACGAAATTTGGAAAACACGGTTATCGGCTCGTACTTGGACGTTTTCACGTCCAGGCCGAAATGCAGGTCGACCCATGCCTAATAGGGGTCGTCCCATAGGTCGACCTGAAGTTATGCGGGTCAACCTATGGATGTGTATTTTTTTATAAAATCCCGATTTCTTATTTCTTTCGTATCTTCTTCATACTTGCTCCAATTTTGACAAGTTATATATGGAGATTGGTTGGAAAATCGCTATGGACTCAGTGGTGCAACTCCTATTAATTCTAACAATTTCATAGACTTATTTTATTATTTAATTAATTCGTTAGTTAATTATTAAAGATCAATTTTAGATTATTGCATCAACAAGCAAATAGAGACAGTTTGTGGAGTCAAACACTCGGTGTAGCTTTTGATAGTCATCCTTTAGAGTTCCAAATTATCGGGGAACATACTGTGGATAGGATTAAGTTATAAATGGAGGAAAATATATGAAGAAAGAATGAGGACTAGGGTTCATTGCCTAGTAGATCTCCATCCATAGAGATTATCTTTTTGGAAGAGTATCTTTGGAAGTTTATGGTGCCTACCATGTAACGAGACTATTGACCCCAACCAACATTTGTTAAGTACGAGTGACACATGGATGGTGCCAGGGAAACCAATTCAATTTGATGCAATGTTTCCTTATTTTTCTAGATGGATTTGTGTTAATGTACTTTACTCAGCTTGTATCCACATTGAATTTTGATGAATTAGCAAAGAAGTTTTTGGAGTAGTTCAGCTCCACAATGTTCAGCCCAACAATGTGATGTTCTTGTCGATCCTTTCTCAGAGACCTTAAGAGAAACTAAAGGATTCTTGAATAGGTTTTGATATATTGTAGTTCTCGAAGTTAATAATTTGAATGAGAGTATAGTGTTGATGGCATTGGTCCGAGGCATACATCTGGACATGGATTTTGAAACATAGCCGAGGATGAAGTAGTCAACAACTGTGGTGAAGTTCCAATGGAATTTTAGTCGGTTCTTGCATTTGGAAGAAGCAATCTGGTAGTTAGGAAGGCTAGTGGTGGGCAGTCAAAGAAAGTGATTCAGCATAATGTAACAATTAAACAGACTGGTGAGTGCGTCCGTAATGTGGCTGTGAATGTTGGAAATTCTCGTAATCAAAGAAAGTGGATTAAGAACGCTAGGGCAGGCGAAATGATGCGAAAAAGCATCTAAGGAATATGAGGCCGGATGAATATACACCTCTAAATGACACACTTGAAAACATATACACTTCCACACAATGCATGTAAAGGTAATAGTAGTTTCCTAGTAGAGGGAAACAGAGGTAGAAAAGCACTTTGGACAGTTCTTTCGGTTGCATAAAACTTATGGACATAAAACGAATGAGTGCTGACATCTTAGATATTTTAATAATAAGTTGATAAGAAAGAAGAAATTGCAACAATATGTAAGGAAGCCACAAGATAATGAACAGAATGCTTGATCCAAGGGCTAAACGCGTAAGGGAACCAACAACGACCCAGGGGAAAGGCACCCAAGCGGTCGGATGGAAGGACAGTAATAAATGTCATAATCGAAGGACCTTATCTAGTGGAGAAAGCTAGAATGAAATGGAATGGTATGAAAGTTCATTATGGCTGGAGCGCAAGAGAGGTGCTTCACCAGTGAGGACGGAACTCCGGCCAAGAAGCAAAGGATGATGATCGATGACACTATGTTTTAGAATTAGGATTCCGAGTTGATAGAAGCTTAGACCTTCTATCCCATGGTGATTGCGGCTGTTGTTGGCTCGACTATGATGCATAGGTCTTGGTGGATTGTGGTAGTTCAATGAATATATTATTTAATATAATGTCTGATCAGATGAGGATAAGCACGAAGGGTGTAGAGCCTTGTAAATCCAAGATTCATGGATTTACCGGTGAGGCAAAGAAACTTGTTGGGACAATTGATTAGTTCGCCAAATTAGGAGATAGGACCAGAAGATTGTGCGGGTTTAAAAGTTTGTAATTATGGATGAATACTCGGTGTACAATGTCATTTAGGGCCATCCGACCCTTGTTGATTTTAGGATAGCACACGCTCCTTATTGCTTGATGATGAAGTTCCTCATAGAGAATGGTGTTTAATCGATTTGAGGAGACCAGTGCATTGGTCGAGAATGCTATGTTGCTGAACTAAGAGAATCAAAGCGATGGGAGAAAGGGAAGAATGTAGGGAAAGCTCTCTGCATTAAAAATGTGGATGCATAGCAATTAAAGCCCAAGCCCCAGATCTGGAACTATAGAAGGTCCATAAGTCCGTGGATCAAAGGAAGAAGTCAGAGGAAGTGCGTGCAGCACCAGCTGAGCTGACAGTCAATGTTTTGATCAAAATGGGTGATCCAACTTGGGCTCTAAAGATCGGATCTTAACTCAGCACAGGATTGAAGAAGGAATTGGTTAGTTTTCTCTATGCAAACTTTGGTGCATTATCTTGGACACTTTCAAATATATGCAGGATATCGCCAAAGATTGCATGCCAAGAACAGAATGCGGACCCATAATACACACATATAAAACAAAAGAGATGCGATCTAGGTCCTGAGCGATCCACTCCATTGAAAGATGAAGTGGATAAGATGGAGGCAAACAACTTTATCGGCGATGTTTTGTACCTTGAATGGGTGTATCAAACCCCATGCTGGTCATGGAAATAAAAGAAAAGCGGTGAACGTGTGT
Organism: Allium cepa; assembly: GCA_030765085.1. Classification (NCBI taxonomy): domain Eukaryota; kingdom Viridiplantae; phylum Streptophyta; class Magnoliopsida; order Asparagales; family Amaryllidaceae; genus Allium; species Allium cepa. Next base: position 402,199,344 of record CM060940.1, on the reverse strand, counting down.
TGATTACCTAGACTTGTATAAAACATGCCCAAAGGATAGCTTTCCTATACCCATGATCAATCAGCAAGTAGACGAGACCGCAGGCCATGAGTTGTTTTCTTTTGTAGATGCTTATTCTGGTTATAACCAGATACTAATGCACATTGTGGATCAGGAGCATGCATGTTTTATAATGGAGTTAGGATTATATTGTTATCGAATATTGTCTTTCGGTCTAAAGAATGCACATACTACTTACTAGATATTGGTAAACTCTATGTTCAGGAATCAGATCGGAGGGACGATGAAAGCATACATAGATGATATGCTTATGAAGTCATGATTATCAACAAATCATATAGATGACTATTCGGAGGTGTTTGAAGTATTGTGGAAATATGGAATGAAGTTATATCCATTGAAATGTTCTTTTTGAATTGCATTGGGGAAGATTTTGGGATTTATTGCAAATGTGAGGGGTATTAAGCTTATTCGAAGTATATTAGTGCCTTGAGGGACATAATTGCCCCGTTTACAAAGAAGGAGTTTCAAAGCTTGAACACGAAGGTTAGCGTTGATTCAGTTTATCTCAAAGGCAATAGATAAGTGTATACCATTCTTTGATGTCCTCACAAAAGGAAAAAAAAATTCAAGTGGATGAACGAATGTCTGGATGCCTTCAAGGAATTACCGAGCATATGGAAACTCCACTGGTTCTATTCAAACCTTTGGGCGGAGAAGATTTGTTCATCTATTTGGCAGTGTCTGCTCACGTCCTAAGTGCAGCTAAGTATGTAAGGAGGCAAGAATTCAAAGGCCATCTTACTATATTAGCAAGAAGTTTACTAAAGCTAAACAGGACTATTCAAAGTTGGAGAAACTCACTTTTTCCTGGCTGATTACATCAAGGAAGCCACGACCACATTTTCAGGTTTATCTTATTAAGGTACTTACGGATCAACCTTTGAAGTTCGTATTGTATCAACCCGAGATTTCGAGAAGGTTACTCATGTGGAACATTATGCTAATCCTATAGGACATAACTTACCATTCGAGGAGAACGATAAAAGGATAGGCATTGGCAGATTTCATCGCTGAACTTACCATACGAGATGGTGAGGAGAAAACAATATAATCAAACTTTCTGAATGAAAACTATTTATAAATGGAGTTTCTAATGATCGCAGTTTTAGGGCAGGATTGGTATTCTTGACTCTATAAGGATGACCAATTTGCTATGCATTAAAGTTGGAGTTCAACACGATAAACAACGAGGCAGAGTACAAAAAGTTGATAATAGGGCTCAAGATAGTGAAGGAACCGAGGGTAAGGATGCTGCACATATTCAGTGACTCCTATTTGATGGTGTGCCATGTAAAGAAGGAAATCCAAGCTAAGGGCGCTAGACCTGCCCCTTACCATACCAAGGCACTGAAACTTTTATAAGATATAAGCGTTATACAATTATATGTATTTCTAGAGGGAAGAATGCAAAGGCGATTCATTGGCCAAGTTAGCTAGTTTTGGAGATGCGTAGATGTAAGGATTGGTCAAAATGGAAGTTTCTAGCAGCTCCATGTATCAATCAGATGGATGTTGACTAGATTTTGGAGGACAAAGAGGAAATGAGTCATGAATGACTCCAATCAAGGACTATTTGTTTAAGTGAAATCTCTCGAAAGGAAACAATGAACGTAGAAACTCCTTCGTAAAGTACCACGGTTTGTAATGCAAGGAGGAGCGCTACACAACAGAGGATTCTCTACCCACTTTCCGCGATGTGTAACTAAGTATGAGGCTAGGAAAATCCTTATGGATGTTAATGAGGGTATATGTGGTGATATTATCAGGGGTAGACATTAGCGAAGATTGTGCTTCATTGTAGATACTTCTGGCCAACAATATACTACAATGCTGTTGAATAAACTAAATGGTGTAATCAGTGGTAGAGGTTGGAAAAAGAATTCAAGAACTCCATCTATGGAGCTTACGCAAGTGGTTAGCCCATGGCCATTTGCGCATTAGGGAATTGACAAAATTAGTGTGCTACCAATGTTAAAAAGAGAAGCTAAACACGCCATTTATTCGGTGGATGATTTCACAAAGTAGGTCGAAGCAGAACTAGTTGCATGATCACAACAAAGAAAGTAATCAACTTTATGATGAAGAATATTTTCTGTAGATTTGAAATGCCTAAGAAACTTAGTTTGAAAGTATCGGTTTTAAGGATTTCTGAAACTAGTACAAGATCAACAAAAGCTTTTTGGCAGTAGCACACCCATAGATGAATGGATAGGTGTAGGCGGTGAATAAGATCATCAAGTCCATTTTGATCAATTTAGTTTCATAAATAGAGATAAGAGAGAGACCGTGATGATGAATAACTTGATTTATTTGATCAAGTTTAATTTCTAAGTGAGGCACCTTGTATTCCAAGCAGTAATTTTGTGCATCATTTGGATAATTTATGTTTCTTTTTAAAGGGGTTTCTAGTTCTTCTCTAAGAAGAGGTGATGGTAGAGGTATTGGCTGGAGAGATGTTTCGAGGTGGAAAAACTTCATCATCTTTGGAGTTAAATGTTGAGACTTTTGACTTGGATGATGATATGGATTTTCATGAAGGGTTAGTGAATTTGATTTTAAGAGAGCAATTTTTCTTTTGTCTTTTCTTGATAGGTTTTGAGGTGGGAGTTTTGTTTTGGGTAGACTTATGATCAAATACGGTTGGGTCAGGAAGCTTGATTGAATGTGTTATATGGTAGGTAAGAGGAGTGGATATAATGGGTTGGGAGGAGTTGAGACAAGCAGTGATAGAAGTGAGAGCATCAAACAGGGAGGTTTGACCTGTGAAGATGATGGTATCATGTGGTATTGTTTATTTATTAGTGTGCACATGCACGAATAATTCAAAAATTGCTGCAACTAGAGGGCCAGAGATGGGACAAGAAGAAGAAGTGGAAGCATCATGTTTCAGAGGTAGGAAGTCTAACTAAGTTCCTGAGAGACAATGGGATGATAGAGGGTTTTGATCAAGGACGATATCATGGAGAAGGTCAGTGACGGGGAGGTAACTGGAATGGATTGTTTAGTTGGCTGGAGAGCTAACTTTAGGATTGAATCAAGGTGTGGCATTAGAGTCAATCTCCAAAAAATCACGGTGCAACAGGCCCAAACTTAGGTTAGATGTGTTACCTTGGTTACTTGAAGAGAGATCATTCAGATTATAACAACACTCAGTAGGTAGGCTAGCATTATTGGCATGCATATTGTCATCTAAATCATCATCCACAACATCAACAGAATCATGAATTGCAAACATATATTGAGTCCCAATTTGTTCCTTATCTTTACAAGCAGATACATTCACCTAAGTGATCAAGTTAACATGATCAATAGTGACAGGGATAATAGTACTAGATGAAGAATTGTCCAATGTAGCCAATTCTTCATATAGGATTTTCCCTTTTCTACAGGAATAGATTGTATCTTAGGATTTCTCTTATTATTCACTACCCTCGTCGAAGTATTGCCCTTCCTTTCTCCTATTCCTTTAGCTTTACTTTTTTATTTTCTCATGTGTAAGTCATTTACTATGTCATGTCTAGGATATCATCTAAGTATTTCTTATCATTCCTTTCTTTCTCATCACTTGCCACATGGCAGTTGTCTATGATGTGACCAAAACCTTACATAGCTTACAATTATCTAGCCTCTATTGATATAATACATGAATTTGTTGTGTCCCTCCATTTGGTAATTGAATAAGAAAGGACCTAGTAATATTTTCTTAAGATGTAATATCTATCAAGCACTTTGCATATTGGACTTTATCAAGCTTCTTGATATTTGCATTTAGACAAACGAGTCTCCCCAACCTATTGGAAAGCAAGTTTATGCTAATAGGAGACCAAGCAAACAATGGGATGTTGGTGATATGAACACATATATGAATATACTTAATTGAGCTAAAAACATTGCTTATCAGAGGATCCTATTGTTTGAGAATAGAAAAAAAATCTTGTTTTTGTTGATGAAAGGATCACTTCAATAATCTTCCTCCTATCATCCTCCTCCTCATCATCATCAGAGAGAAGGAACAATAATATGCTGCCATCAAACTTGACCTTGATGTTAACTTTAAGCTTCCATATTCTCTTGAGGTGTTGAATAATAGCCATATATGAGAGAGGCCTATAAAAGAAGAAGCCAACAATGTATTCACCCTAGGTAGCTGAGCTAGCTTACAAAACATCAAAGGTTGGAATTATTGTCTTTTTAGTGAATTTCATAGCAAACCAAACATGAATGAACTTCCTAGCATTATTAGGCTTACGCTTGAATAATTAAGTCCACTTATGGTTAGTCGTTTTGTAAAACATCCGAAAGAGGAACCTATATATTTATGTTATGCGACATAAATGATTTGGGCCTATAGCCTTTTATTAAATCAGATGCTTTAACATAACAACATCATAAAGGGGTGAGATAACTTATACCGGCTATATCAAAACCGCACTTTATGAATTCAAATGGTTTTATATATGGCTTCATAGCCTAAGGTTTTGAGGTGCAACAACCTATGAATGATTTCAAAGTTCAACAGTGTTATTTTATAAAATCATATATACCTTTGCATAATATTTTGGATAAAGGAAAGGGCTATATTTTCCTTATTTTTGAGTATGATTTTAGGGGTTAAATACATTATAATGATTTGTGTTTTCAATGAAATAAAAAGGGCAATTAGGCCATGATTTTGCTAGAGAGATTATTGTTCTTATCACCTTTAGATTAATCGTGATAGGATAAATTCCCATAAATTTAGAGAATAGAAAACCACATAATGGGACTGGTGTAGGGTAGCAACCTATACTTCAACTGTTAACCCCTATTAATCCACAATTCCAGTGCATATGGTTTTGTTAAGTATAAAACTAATAGTAGGTTTATGCACCAAAAGAAATATATAGTTTAGGTAGATTATTGGTTAGCTTGCAAAACCATTTGGTTAGCGAGCATAATAAAACTACAGTGTTAACAGATAGCCAGGATTAAAGTAAGATGATTTTGTTTGAATAGACAGTCTAGTTTCCTCCTAACAGTAAGTTGGAAAATTTTGGTAAATTTGGTAGGGCCGAATCAGCCAGATACTTTTGTAGTAACCTTGGAAAAACAACAAAGTAGGGACATACAGTCAATTAACTAAGACAGATTGGTTAGGTTTACCAAGTTAGCATGAATGCATATGACTGTTTATATTTATTTAACCATTGTGATCACAGGAGCATAATATGATAGATATATTATTAGAGAATACTAGCGAGAGGAAAACCAGTTCCGCTCAATGGTGTGGTCTCATTGGATATCTATTATCGAGATGGCATGTAATTATTCAAATCATACTTTTTGTCTGACCCAAAGTTTTTTTTTTCCCCTTTAATTCTTGGGTGTTCATTTGAGTAGTTGGAGAGTAAGGTTTCCAACTTTTAGGTTTGATGAATAAAGCTTTTGAAGACATGCAGGAAGCAGAGCTATCAATATAAGAGTCAGTTTATCTCTGTTGTGTTATTATTTTGTTTGAATGTATGTAATGGCAGAAGTTATATTTGTTCAATAGTAAACTCTAATCAACCAAGGGGTCATTTTCATTGATCACTCTTGGAGTATTTTGTACTAATTATATTTTATCTAAACCTAGGCAACATTTTGGGATTATGTAATGAATATGGAAAATATTAATGAAATGTGTTTTAAAAAATTCATATTCATGTGCTTCTGATGTTAAAGATACTATTAATTGATCTTATTTTATCATCAAAGAATAATACTATTGATAATTGCAACATCAGTAGTGCTTATTTTCGAGCCTTAGAATAAGGTACATTAATAATTTGGTATCAGAGAAAAGGTTTATTTAAAACCAAAAGGTTTAAACGAGTTTTTGAAAACATAATCCTAGTAAATTAAAGAATAAATTTGGGTATAAGATAAAGCTATAGTAACGTACTTGTATTTTCTGTGTATAAGTATATATCTTATGGCTATTCTTCCCTTTCTCTTAGACCGTTGTTCTGTATCTTACTAAGGTTCAAATGTAGATTAAGGAAATTAAGATATAGAGGTAGTAAACGGAGGAGTGAATCTCCATGGAGGTGTAGGATCGATTTCACCCTAGAGGGGGGGTGAATAGGATGATGCTATTATTTATAAAAAATTATTACGGAATCTTATAAAATTATTTCAACACAGATATATCAAAATAATAGCAGCACAGATAATAGTAGAATAATAAATGCAGAAATAGAACGACACAGAATTTACCCAGCTTTGGCAAAACCCTGCCTACGTGCTGCCCCCAAGGTTTCTACTAGAAATTAAGTAGTCACACGCTTACACACGTAAACCCGCGACACCCGTTACTGACTAACCTAACTCTATGCTCAAAACCCTGCCACAGCTCATCCACCGAGTTGCAAATTCTCAAACTACGCCACGTAGTTTGTCCCCTAGTCACACGACTAGTAAATACACAATTTTCAAAAGAAAATACAAAAACAACAATTTAAAAACAATTAAGCCCTAATATTAAAGCCCTATTAAAAAAGTTGGCCCAAAATAGTTTATCACTAAAATGCGGCCTTCTTTATCACTTTTATCTATGTCGGCCCGTTACCTCCTTTTTCAATTTTGCTCTGTAAAAAATTTCGGCCTGGTTCCTCTTTTTCTTCGTTCCTCTTAGCTTTGAAATTAGGGCTTTGTGAAGTCGCCGCTTAATTGATGGTTGATGCTTCGATTTCTTACTTCAATTGAATCATTCGCGGCTTCTCCTCCTTGATCGAGTTCGACTTTGATTTTTTATGTAAATATTTCTTTTGCTTCTACTGATTTTCTTTTTTTTTGAACTCGATGATGAATTGCCGATGATGTTACTTGTTTATATAGGATTTGAGATTCTTTATTTTCGTTTGTATACATTTATTTGAATTCGTCGCTTGATTTATCTCGACCATTCGATTTTGTTTTAATGCTTGGGATTAATCTCTGACTTGTTCAAGTACTTGAATAACACGGTTTTGATTTCTGACTTGGTTTGATTTCTGGATTGACACGGTGTTGACTTCGTTCGTTCTCGTTCTTGTTGTCTTCGGCTTTGACTTGATTTTGACGATGTTGATTTTGCTCGACTTTGGCCATACTGTTCACTGCCTCTGTAGCACTTTCGATCTTGTTTGATTTTACTTGCTGTTTCATAACTCCGGCCATTATGTCTTTGACTGTTGTATCACTTTGTTGATGATGCTTGAGATTGATCTCTAACTTTAATCTATTTCTTTGATATTGAACTGTTTCATTTGATATAGATACGTATGTGTATACATACATACATATATATATATATGCATACATGTTTATTTGTATTGCTCGGCTTTGGATCTGTTCGAACTTGCCACCATGATTTGTTCATCTCTCCTTGATTTTCTGTTGTACTGACTTGAGCTCAAGTTGCTTCAATGTGATGTTTACACTGCTGCACTGTGTATGTACATAGTCACTACATACATGTTTGCATATCAACTTGTTGAAGTCACTTTGATGCAATTTCATGTCGTCTTCAAGTTTGAAATGCTTGGAGTCTTTGTACATTTACTTGTAGATTTGATGGCATTCATGTGTACATTGGTCTGAATCTTGTGTTCATCTTTGTTGCATACTTGCCTTTGAATTTTGCTTGGAGTTCAGTAGCTTGTATACTTCATGTAGATGCTGCACTTGTTTTGTCCACTGTTTCTAGTTGAGCTTGCACTGTCCAGTTTCATGTTGCATTTGTAAATTTTGATTTTGGTCGAGGCTTGTTAACATTACTGGTGCACTGACTTGAGTTGCTTTGAGTATTTGTGTTATTCTCTTGTTTGGTGCACATCCTTGCTTCCCCGGCCTGTTGCAGTGTTCATGTATGGTTGTTTTGAACATAGCCATTTCATTTATGAGGCTGTGTTACCGACTTGAGTTCGAGCATTGTTCATGTCTTTGACATTGCCTGACTTTTTGAATTCATTTGCATTTTGCTGTTATTTGTCAATTTTGCTTGGCCGACACTTGCTCATCCAAGCTCGCACTTGAATGTGCATTCTGTAGTTGTGGTGTTGTTTTGGTATTTGCTTCACTTTAGTTTGATTCACTTTGAACTTCATATTGATTTTTGAAATCACGCCTGAGTTGAATCCATCTTAAAGCTTTGGTTTGACCTTGCGCTGATATTGTGACATTATTTTTATTGCACTTGAGTTGAACCCAGCGTTTTGGGTTTGACCTGTGCTCACATGTCCCTGCAATTTTATCAAGTGTATATATCGGTGTGCACGGCCTTGTGGCATGTACAGTGATACACTGTGCATGTCACAAGCTGTTCGTGTATGATGAATTCGAATTTAAATGATGACGAAAAACCCAATTAGGCAAGTATTATTTTCAAAATCCGCATTTTATTTTATACTGCAAAAATATTTTATTTTCAATTTTACTACGTCAATGTATATTTCTGCAGATTGTTCAGATGTTGGATTCACGTTGGAATGAAGTTGAAGATAAATACGAGTTGAGTGAATGAGTGACATGTAGTGAGGTCAAATGTTAATGTAATCAAATTTGTATTAATTGAAATTGTGTGTGTATATATATATATATATATATATATATAGTGAGAGCTTGAAATTTGTACCATACAAAAATTGTAATAAATATTCGTTTGAATAAAATATCTGTTTGAATTCAATTTCTGTGTTATTTATTTTATTCATTAAATATTTATTTAATCTGTGAAAATAAAATAGTATATTAACAATTACATTTAAATGAATATATATATATATATATGTTTATTATCATCAAACAAAATCATATACTCGCATATTCAACAATCTCCCCTTTTGATGATAACAAACATATATTTAAGATTTTGAATATATTAAATGTATTTGATGATTCCATTTTCTCCCCCTATTTGAATGCTTCCTCTCTACATAAAGCTCCCCCTTCATATATACGTACAATTAAAACTATGCAAATGAGCCTAGGTGCAAATAGAAAATATTTGACCTTTGCTTGATTTTATTTGATAAAATCTTAACTTTTCTCTTCCCCTTTTGTTATCAGCAAAAGAATAATAGTGTTAGAAAAATGGAGATAAAGTCCTAGATATTAATCCAACATTAAAAGTCACTTGAATACAAATATTAAATTTCAATAAAAAATCAAAAAAAAAATCATAAATACTCTGTTAGGCGCATATTCCACTTTTAGAATGATGGGAATGATGTCATCATATAAATCCATATAGTTGTGTCTATTTGTGGTATATTTATATTAAGAATTTGAATATCTACCAACCATGCATAACCGTTGGGACTTTTAAATGAGATTAGTAGTATTCCAATTTTATTTTATTTTAAAAATGAATTCAAGTATTTTCTAACCACGCATAACCGTGAGGACTTTTAAATGGGATTAGAATCAACTTATTTATTTAAAAAAAATCAATTTTGATATGCGTTCCATACATGCATAACCGTGAGGACTTTTAAATGAGCATGGAAGCATATAACAAATTCCAAGTAATTCAACCATACATAACCGTGAGAACTTTTAAATGAGAGCGAATTCTTTGGATTTTATTTTCTTTTCTTTTATTATTATAATTATTTTTTATTAAAAAAGGTAAAATGAAAAACGAATGATTCCTGTTTAAAGTACTACATATTGACAAACTATATTGAATTTTGATGAGTAATGGTCGTCAGAAATATGATAGAAATAGAGATGGTCATGGAATTTTTAACAATAAAAAGTTTTATAACTCTTGTTTAAATTTCTTAAAGAAATTTACTAATTATACCGTCTCGAGTCATAATATATGATAAATATCAACACTCATCACTTTTTCAATCACTATTTATCTTTTTGATAATCATTAGGGAGTCAGATTAGTCAATATAGTTATTTAAAATAAAATTCAAAAATAATTGTAAAATCAATTTTTCTAAAAGTGACCAATCAGAAAACAAGGTCAAAAAATGATTTTCTAGAAGGGGTTTTATGAGAAAATTTTTTGCTATTTGAAAATTATTTGAAATGAAAAATATGCAGATACTTTCTTTGAAAAACCATGCAGTTACTAAATGTCTCAACAAAAATCACATTCCACTAGTAATTTTTCTATCAACTAGATTACTAGTGTAATCTACATCTGAATTTCTCTTTCACTCAAAATTATCATTTGTTGAATGTTACCAGATCATGAGTTGTGCAACAAAATATCTCAAAGTCATTTTTAACAACTTTTTAAATGAAATTCTCTTGAATTTGAATTGAAGCCGTGTAAATAATCAAAAACCATGAATATAGAGTCAGCCGTAAAATAACCAAATGTATTATCATCCAATAAAACACTATTATTAATCCAAACTAATATATATGAAGTAATTCAAATACTTTAGAGATTTTTATAGTGTTCTTGGCATAAGAATATAATTGGCCAACAATTTTGAATAAATCAGAATCAAAATCATCATTTATTTTATCATCACATTATTGGCTGATTTAATTTAGAATATGGTGCAGATTATCACATTTAATATATCGTTCAAGATATATCATTACCTGTTTTACCTTTACGATGATTCTTCGTTGTTGCCCATTGTGATTCTTTCACCTCTGTACTAGGCTAAGGAGCTTTGTGTTGTCACCCGTTGTGTTTCTGGAACAGCCAGAATCTATATAACACTGTTGTTGTTCCTTAGCCTGCCACCACTCCTACACGATAAAATATTTTTGTGACCTATTTTTTTTTATAGGTCCATGAGTGTTAGTGGCAGAATATTTTGAAAAATAATTTTGTGGAGACCCAAAACTATTTATATATGTTTCTTTTGGCACCCAGATTTGTTTAACTGTGAGAGATTTTATATTTGTGTCTTTTGAAACCCAAATTTGAATGGTTTTTACGTGTTTGGGTCTATACCAACAATTATTTTGATTGTGTCCAAATTTTCTACAAATTGTGCACATTGAATTGACTTGATTAAATTATTTTCTAACATTTTCAGATTGATTATATCCAAGTCCTTATCTAACTGTATTAACAGTTTGTTTCCCTAAGAGCATATTCAACGATTTTTCACTTTTGGAAAAGTTGTTGACAGTTGTTGGACTTGTGTTTTGAGAGATTCATTTTCGTTTAATAATTGTATGCACTTTTTAATAGAATTTTCTCTTCTTGTATTTTCACTCTCTTTCAAAATCAGAATTTCATTTTCAAGCGATTTAATTTTGATTTCTGATTTTTTTTTAATTTCTTCTTCGAATGTTGGACATTTATCACACTTGGGGATCCTACTTTGATAGATTTTAACTAATTGGTCAAGTTGTTTGTTTAAATCTATCAAAGTATGTTTTTGTGATTCAAGTTTGGCATACTTCTCCTTAAGTCGTTCAAAACAGCCATTTACTTCGTGGAAATATATAAGTAATTCTGAATGTGTAAGTTTTGATACCTCACTTGGCTCGTCATCGTCGCTATCAGTTATATTTCCTTGAAGGCACAAATCTGATTTCTCACTTTCACTGCAAGTACTTTGATTATCTTCATCACTTGTATTCCACGTGGCTGCAAAATTTCTCCTTTTGATTTCTTTTCAAAGTCGTGTCGATTTTGAGGACAATTGGGCTTGATGTATCCGGGTTGGTTGCACTTATGACAGATGATCTTATGTTCGTCTGAGTTGTCTAGTGATTTGACTATTCTGCTTTTCAATTTTCGATTTAGAGCTGGATTTCCATATTTATAATTCCACCTTTTGAATTTCTTTATTATCAGCTCCAATTCTGCTGCTCCATCATCGTCATCACCATCACTTTCTGTTGTTCCTTTAAGAGCTATTGATTTCTTTCGAGTATCTCCTCCTTCATGCTCTTCCTTGAATTTTATTTCTAGTTCATAAGTGGTGAGATTTTCGATGAGTTCTTCAACTTTCGTTTGTTTTAAATCTTTCGGTTCTTGAATGGCAGTCACTTTTGCTTCAAATCTTCGTGGAAGGACTTTGAGGATTTCTCGGATTATTTCCAATTCCATGTATGATTTTCCGAGAGCTTTTGATTTGTATACGATATTGGAAAGCCGTCCGTACATCTCTTTAACATTTTCTTCCTTGGCCATTGTGAAGTTCTCATATTCGCTGCTTAGCATGGCAAGGCGAGATTCTTTGACTTGCGACATTCCTTCATGAGTCACTTCGAGTGTGTGCCATATTTCTGCGTAGTTAGGCAATGTGAGACACGATTAAATTCAAATTGATCCAATGAACAGATAATAGAATTCATAGCTTTAGCGTTTTGTAATTTATTTTCTAGATCTGTCCATTGATCCTTCGGTTCATTTATTTCGTGATTATTTATAATTATAATTGGTGCTCTATAACATGTCTCAACAATATTCCAAGCGTCAATGGTTTTCAGAAAAATTTTCGTTCTATTTTTCCAGTAGGCATATTCACCACTGAACATTGGTGGTCTAACTATGGTTGAACCTCAGCAAAATCATTAAGAAGCTATTTAAAAAATTCAACTTTTTTAAGACAAAAATTGATTTTTGAAAAAAAATCAAATTTTTTTTTAAAAAAAGTTGACTTCTATTCCGAGCTTCGATACCACTTGTAGGATCGATTTAACCCTAGAGGGGGGTGAATAGGGTGATGCTATTATTTATAAAAAAATTATTGCGGACGCTTATAAAATTATTTCAACATAGATATATCAAAAAAATAGCAGCACAGATAATAGCAGAATAATAAATGAAGATATAAAACGGCACAGAATTTTCCTAGCTTAGGCAAAACCCTGCCTACGTGCTGCCCCTAAGGTTTCTACTAGAAATTAAGTAGTCATACACTTACACACGTAAATTCGTGACAGCCGCTACCGACTAACCTAACTCTACGCTCAAAACCCTGCCACAACTCAGCCACTGAGTTGCGAATTCTCAAACTAGCCACGTAGTTTGGCCCCTAGTCACACGACTAGTAAATACACAATTTTCAAAAGAAAATACAAAAAAAACAATTTAAAAACAATTAAACCCTAATATTAAAGCCCTATTAAAAAATTGGCCAAAAATAATTTACACTGAAATGCGGCCTTCTTTATCACTTTTATCTATGTTGGCCCGTTATCTCCTTTATCAATTTTGCTCTGTAAAAAATTTCGGCCTGGTTCCTCTTTTTCTTCGTTCCTCTTAGCTCTGAAATTAGAGCTTTGTGAAGTCGCCACTTAATTGATGGTTGATGCTTCGATTGCTTACTTCAATTGAATCGTTCGCAGCTTCTCCTCCTTGATCGAGTTCGACTTTGATTTCATATGTAAATATTTCTTTTGCTTCTACCGATTTTCTTTTTTTTGAACTCGATGATGAATTGCCGATGATGTTACTTGTTTATATAGGATTCAAGATCCTTGATTTTTGTTTGTATACATTTACTTGAATTCGTCGCTTGATTTATCTCGACCATTCGATTTTGTTTTAATGCTTGGGATTAATCTCTGACTTGTTCAAGTTAATTGAATAACACGGTTTTGATTTCTGACTTGGTTCGTTTCCTTGATTGACACGGTGTTGATTTCGTTCGTTCTCATTCTTGTTGTCTTCGGCTTTGACTTGATTTTGACGATGTTGATTTTGTTCGACTTTGGCCATACTGTTCACTGCCTCTGGTAGCACTTTCGACCTTGTTTGATTTTACTTGCTGTTTCATGACTCCGGCCATTATGTCTTTGACTGTTGTATCACTTTGTTGATGATGCTTGAGATTGATCTCTAACTTTAATCTGTTTCTTTGATATTGAACTATTTCATTTGATATAGATATGTATGTTTATACATATACATACATACATACATACATACACATATATATATGCATTCATGTATATTTGTATTTGCTCGGCTTTGGATCTGTTCGAACTTGCCACCATGGTTTGTTTACCCCTGCTTGATTTTCTATTGTACTGACTTGAGCTCGAGTTGCTTCAATGTGATGTTTACACTGCTGCACTGTGTATGTACATTGTCACTACATACATGTTTTCATATCAACTTGATGAAGTCACTTTGATGCGGTTTCATGTTGTCTTCAAGTTTGAAATGCTTGGAGTCTTTGTATATTTACTTGTACATTTGATGGCATTCATGTGTACATTAGTCTAAAGCTTGTGTTCATCTTTGTTGCATACTTTTCTTTGAATTTTGCTTGGAGTTCAGTAGCTTGTATACTTCATGTAGATGCTGCACTTGTTCTGTCCACTACTTCTAGTTGAGCTTACACTGTCCAGTTTCGTGTTGCATTTGTACATTTTGATTTTGGTCGAGGCTTGTTAACATTACTGGTGCGCTGACTTGAGTTGCTTTCAGTATTTGTGTTATGCTCTTTTTTGGTGCACATCCTTGCTTCCTCGACCTATTGCAGTGTACATGTATGGTTGTTTTGAACATAGCCATTTCATTTGTGAGGCTGTGTCACTGACTTGAGTTCGAGCATTGTTCATGTCTTTGACATTGCCTGACTTTTTGAATTCATTTGCATTTTGTTGTTGTTTGTCAATTTTTCTTGGTCGACACTTGCTCATCCATGCTCGCAATTGAATGTGCATTTTGTAGTTTTGGTGTTGCTTTGGTATTTACTTCAGTTTAGTTTGATTCACTTTGAACTTCATGTTGATTTTTGAAATCACACCTGAGTTGAATTCAGCTTAAAGCTCGGGTTTGACCTTGTGCTGATATTGTGACATTATTTTTATTGCACTTGAGTTGAACCCAGCATTTTGGGTTTGACCTGCGCTCACCTGTCCCTGTAATTTTATCAAGTGTATATATCGGTGCGCACGGCTTTGTGGCATGTACAGTGATACACTGTGCATTTCACAAGCTGTTCGTGTATGATGAATTCGAATTTAAATGATGATGAACAACCCAAATAACTGAGTCAAATATTATTTTCAAAATCCACATTTTATTTTGTAGTGCAAAAATATTTTATTTTCAATTTTACTGCGTCAATGTATATTTCTACAGATTGCTCATATGCTGGATTCACATTAGAACGAAGTTGAAGATAAATACAAGTTGAGTGAATGAGTGACATGTAGTGAGGTCAATTTAAATGTGAATTGTAATGTAATCAAATTTGTATTGTAATTGAAATTGTATATATATAGTGAGAGCTTGAAATATATACTATACAAAAATTGTAATAAATATTTGTTTGAATAAAATATCCGTTTGAATTCAAATTCTGTGTTATTTATTTTATTCATCAAATATTTATTTAATCTGTGAAAATGAAATAGTATATTAACAAATACATTTAATGAATATATATATATATATATGTTTATTATCATCAAACAAAAATCATATACCCGCATATTCAACAGAAGGAAGTACCATAGCCAATGGAAATGTCAGTCCTAATACTAGAAGGATTCTAGGTCGACAAACAGGTGCTAATATGGGTGCTAGAAAATCACCGGTGGATATAGGAGCTATGTACTAGTTCTTTATCAACATGATCCAAGCTGGAGTTGTAGCTGGATTAGTTGGTAGAAATGTCGGAGAAGAAAATCCTGAAGTTTTCGTTGTCAACAACTATGCTATTCTGAGTCGAGATTATGCAAAGCTCGGAGAAAAGCCATTTATTGGAACGGAATATGCTATCGAAGTTGAGAATTGGCTGTTGCTTTATGGTTGCTAATTTAGGCCTAAATGATGAGCAGAAGAGTAGATTGCATCGAGGTAATTGTAAGGAGCTACCTTGTACTAGTGGAATAGTATAACTGTGGGGATACTAGAGGAGCATATGACTAAGGTAGAGTTCAGGAGGAGGTTTGGAGAAAGATTCATGTTCGAAACATCCAAGTAAACTTTTTTTAGAAAGTTTGCTAAGCTGGAACAAGGTGATATGCCTGTGCTTGAGTATGTGACTAGGTTTGAGGAGCTATCCAGATATGGATATACACCTATGGATATTTAGGAGGAAAGAGAAGTTCATCAGAGGATTGAAACAAGAGCTTGCCGGAGAAATATTACCGCATCTTAGTGACCCTTGTAATGTAGTAGTGGAGGCGGCATTGAGGAACGAAGAGATGCTTGCACTATTCTATAATAACAAGTCAACAGAAACTCTGGGTGGTACATGGCTAAAAAGAATGTTCTTTCAAAAAAGGACTAGAGAAGGAAGGAGCTTCCAAGAAAGGAAAAGCTTATATTGTTTGATACAAGCGTGACAAAAAAGGGACTTTGCCAATGAGTGTCATTCTAGTGATGGAAAGAAGGACAAAGGACACTGGAAGGAAGAACATCAAGTGCTTACATTGTGACCAGATAGGGCAATATAAAAATCACTAGAAAGAACCAGCTGTGGTTGAGAAAGGAAAAGTTTTTTTCTTTGGAACCATCTACCTCGAGACCAACAACAGATGAGAAATGAACGTGTATGTTGGGAGGTGCGCTTATGATTCATGGTATACCTGTTAGAGTATTACTTGATGCTAGTGCATCACATTCTTTTATGTCTCATTGCTTAGTAGATAAGCTTAGTTTAGAAATGTTATACCTTATCACTTCTTTAAGGGTTGCGAGTCCGATAGGAGGGCATGCAAATCTTAGGATGAGATGTGACCATTAAGAGTTTGATGCATTTTTCCTATTCGCATATGCTTGATTTTATGGGATTTGAAATTACATTTGGTATGGACTGGTTAAGAAAATATAATGATATGATATTTTGCCAATATATGAGAATATCACTAAGACTCCACAATAGTAGTGATCAAATTACATGCTCAGTAGACAATCGAGTTTTGATGTTTGTGCTCTATTGGGTGCAATGGAGGTGAAGAACGAGTTGAATCAAGTTTCTATTGTTAAAGAGTTTGCTGATGTATTTGTGCTAGTGATAGGACTATCATCGAAACGAGCTATTAAGTTTAGAGTAGATCTTGTACCTGGAGCTAAACACGTAAGTAGACCGCCTAGCAGAATGAAACCTACTGGGATGAAGGAGTTAAAGGTGTATCTGGTGGACTTTGAAGAAAAGTATTTCATTAAACCAAGCAGTTTGCCTTGGGGAGCGGCCGTGGTATTCGTGAAGAAATGGGATGGGTCATTGAAATTACATATCGATTATTATTAGTTGAATGAAGAAACAATAAAGAATTGACATCCTTTGCCAATAGTAGATTATTTATTTGATCAGTTGAGTGGAGCTAAAGAACTTTCCCAATTGGATTTGACTACCAGGTTCCACCAATTGAGAGTGGTAGAGGATGGTATTTCTTTGATGGTGTTTCGAACAAGATATGGTTCCCACGAGTGGTTGGTAATGCCGTTCGGGTTGACTAATATACTTGCATTTTTTTGTAAAATCGATGAGCCAGATATTTTAATAGCATTTGGATAAGTTCATGTTAGTATTTACAGATAACTATCTTTATATATTCTAGGAGTGAGCAAGATCATGAGACTTGCCTTAGAATAGTGCTTGAGATGTTGAGGCAGCATCAATTAAAAGAAAAGTTTTTGAAATGTCATTTTTGTAAGATAGAAGTGAAGTTCTTTGGTCATGTAGTTTCAGAAAAAAGGTTGTCAGTAAATCCAGCTAAGATTGAGGCTGTTAATAATTGGAAGAGACCTGAGACAATGATGAAAATAAAGAGTTTTCTTGGGTTAGCTGGCTATTACAAGAGATTCATTAATGATTTCTCTTGCATAGTAGCACCGATGACTAAACTAACAAGGAAGGATGTGAAGTATGTTTGGACCAATAAATATGAGGGGGTATTCTTAAAGCTAAAACATGTATTAACCAATGCGCCTGTGTTAGGTATACCAAATGGTAGATGGTATTTGTTGTATACACAGATGTTGTGGAAAAGGATTATGAGCTATGTTGATGCAAAGAGGTAAAGTGATTGCATATACTTCTTGGCAGCTTAGACCATATAAAGTTAGGTATCTAGATCACAATTTGGAGTTGGCAGCGGTAATCTTTGCTTTGATGGTATGGAGACACCATCTTTTGAGAGAGAAATTCGCGTTGTATATGGATCACAAGTTTTTAAGGTATTTATTCTCTCAAAAGAAGTTGAATATGAGATAGCAGGGATGGCTGGAGTTTTTATAAACTTATGATTTTGGTATTGTATATACACCAGGGAAAGGAAACAAAGTAGTTGATGCACTTAGCAAAAAATATCTGAATGTTGTATTAACCATGATAATGGGCGGAAATATTTAGAAGCGTTGACTACTTATAGTATGCAGTTAGGGTCGATGGCTAGTTCTAGTCGGCATACTGCTATGTTGTCTTGTTTAAAAGTTCGACTGCTAATGATCGAAATGATTGCTTCTAAAGTGAAAGATGATCCAGTAATAGCTGAATGAATTAAAAGAATAAAAAGTGGAGATGAGTTGGATGCTTTGAAAGATTTTTTTTAGCCAAAATGGATGGTTGAGAAAGAATGGACGATTGTGTGTTCCAGGTGTGGGAGACCTAAGGAAAAAGTTCTCAAGGAGTGCCATTGATCTAAATTTGTCATTCATACTAAGGGAACTAAGATGTACTAGGACATAAAGAGAATTTTCTTCTGGGGAGGTATGAATAGGGATGTAGGCTTATGGATAAAGCAATATTTAAGTTGCCAACAAATGAAAGCTGAGCATCAGAATCCATATGGATTGGTTCAGCCTTTAGATATACTAGTGTGGAAATGAGATTCTATATCTATGGATTTCATTAACATGTTGCTAAGGTCGAATAAGGAAAATGGGAGTTTTTGGGTTAAGTGAATAGACTGACTAAAAGTGCACGCTTCATTCCCGTTAAGTAAACAAGGTGGACACTTGTTTTGGTTAAGTTATTTGTGAAGAATATTGTCAAACTGCAAGGGATTCCTATTAGTATAGTCAGTAATAGAGATTCTTTATTCACTAGCAAAGTTTGGAAGAGTCTACATGAGGTTTGAGGGACCAAGCTTGAGATGAGTACTACTTACCATCCACAGATAAGTGTAACAACCCACATATTTTACGATTGTATATTTAAATATTTTATTTAAATATAGCATCGTTAGTTAGATTTAAGTTCGAAATGCTACTTTTTGCAAACAGTCGAATTAGAACTCGTGACCTCTTCCATTGAGTTCAAAATGACGTTTGCGACCTTTTTAAGTATAAACATCGATATGTTTGGAGTTAGCTTGAATTTTGACATTTCCACTTAGGGCTTTGGGTTTGGTTTCAACCCAATAACCTAACATAAGACCCTAGCTCCACCCCCTCTCCTCTTTATTCATTCTCATTTATTAACACTTCAAGCTTTGGTAAAAATGGGGGAAGAGATTGGAAATTAAAATCCTAAGCCCTAGTTTCCTTTGCAAATTCAAGTTCTAGCTCCAAAATCAAAGAGAAGCTTAGGTAAGCATCCTCTTCTTCTTCTCCATTTCAATCTCTCTCCAATTTCAAAATTTTCCTGTAACCTAACTTAGGAAATATTTGCTTATGATCTTAGATTGAAGATTTTAGAGTTGAAGTTGAAGAGTAGTTGATCTTCCCTTTGTTTTCAAGCTTCTCCTTCATTATTTTTGAGTACAAGGTGAGTTCTTGAACTCACATCTATGTCTATAGCTTTCATTGTTGTTAGGTACAAAATCCTAACATCTATTCATGTTCATTTGCTTTTGATTTGAATTGATTTGGTGAATTTTCCAATTTTAGTGTTTTGAAGTCAAAATCTTTAAATATCTTATCTTTGATGTTTGAACATGTTATTTGTGGCGTATCGAAAAGCCTATAGTGCTGGGTTATCAATTGGCATAAATTTCTGGCATCCATCGCTCGTTCGATCGCATTTCGGTTTGGATTTGCAATTTTTTGTCTAGGCTGTTTTTTTGCCTAGGAGAAAATTTCAGACCTCTGAAAACAAATCTAGACGTCTGGTTGAAAAATCCAGATGTTTGGAAAGGGGTCTGGAAAAGGCAGAAACAAAATCCAGACGTCTGAAACAAAATCCAGACGTCTTAAACCAAATTCAGACATCTAGTTGAAAATTTCAGACGTCTGAAATGGCCTAAGAATTAAAAATAAAAGGGAGAAAAACACATATACTTCCAGAACCTAGGGCCAAACGTCTGGAAACACCTACCAGATGTTTGGAACTGTTAATTTTGCCTATTTTGGCCCTTTTTTGTGAATTTCAAATTCTTATCGTTTTTTGTTGATTCGGTTAGTCGTTGTCATTTATTATCCACTTTGATGATTTCTTTTTCTGGATTTATGGGAATATCCATTTTGATGGATTCGGTATCGATTTCTATGGATTTGATTCAGCCTTCGTATGTGAATTTTGGGTTATTAATTATTTTTACAATCATTTTTGTGATTTGTCACTTTGAAATACAAAGGTTTCTATACAAGTAGTAAATATTCAAACTCTTTCACAAAGATGATTTCAACTCTATTTTAATATAAAGCTCGTTATAAAATCATTTTCCAATTGATTAGTATATACAAACCTTTTTCTCATTCATTCTAGAAATCTAATTAAACGATTTAGCAAAACAATTGGTATGAAATGCTTACGTTTACTTTGTCAGTTAATTCTTGGACTTGTTTGATTGAAAATCTTGTGACAATCTTCGAGTGGAATTCTACAATTTGTTCGTAAATATTTAAGTTAAGCCAGTGGTTATGGGACATGAAGCTAAAATCATTTATTTACTAGCTTAGTGTAATCGACACTTCTTGATGATCGATGATGATCATTTTGTGGTTTAGACTAGCAATGCGCGATGCCTCTTTGTCTGCGAGGGAGACTAAACCCCATTTCTGTGGAGCTTCGACTCAAATTGGTGGCGTAGCGACCCATGCTCTTCGGGCCGTTTGTGGAGCCTCGGCTCAAAATTGATGGTTAGCAACCATGGAATTTGTGAGTTTTCATGCTCCCGTTTTGTGATAGGCCTTCCCGTTTTGTGATTTCTAGATTTCTGATGATTTCTAGAATTTGTGTTTCACAATTTTGTTATTGGCATTGATGGATATTTGTCAATATTTGTGGTTTCGTGAATAAAATAAAGAATATGATATTCTTTTTAGTGCTTTGAATTTTTTTGAGATATTGTATGATTTTTGTTGTTGTTTAATGTATACTTGTCGTAGTATGACATTATTGTTATCATATGTTTTTATCATATCTCTTATCCTATCACGTTTTATTTGATGTTTATAGCTAGACTGATCCGTTTATTATTTTCTTAGCAAATAATACTCGGGTCAGACCGAGATGTTACAGGTGCTTCTGCTTGACTCCTTATCTGGGACCATCATCTGACTTTTGTCTAACTACTTAGTTTAGTAGTTTTTTTCAATATACATTCGAGATAGAGACTCCTTGATGTATACATATTCTTTTATGTAGCACTTGTGTCTATTCTTTTGTGATATTGTGGATCTTGTTTGACCACTACTCTGTTGTACACTTCTATGTTATATTCATATCTATTTCCACCTTTGTGATATGGATATCTGTGACTGATTGATGTTATGCTTATTTCTATATTTGTTTCCGAAGATCATATAGCCACTTTGTAGTAGCTTTGAGTTTGTATCGGTATGTCAGATTTCCTCTTGAAAAGAAATGTATGTTATATTATCTGACATATCGGTGCTCGCACAAAGCAATTACACAGATGGTCGCTCCTCAACAGCCTTATTCTTCGTGCTAATTAATGACATTACCTCGGAATGTCCTTGGCTAGCGTGCGTATAGAGGTGGGGCGTCACAGCTTGGTATCAAAGCCAAACTTCGGAAAAATGTAGGATAATCTAGCAAGGATCATTGTCCTAAGTCCTTCTTAGCAGTCGTGCCTTAGGATTTATCCGAGTCTTAAGACCCGTTCTATCCTATTTTCCTTTATGATTCCTTGTTTTATCAATCATGATTGTTTGATATTCATCCTGAGAATAACTTTTTCTTCTTCTTTCTTTTTTTCTTAAAGAAGAGAAATGGTTAGACAGGCCGTCCTAGCGCCGGTCAATCTAGTACTACTCCTCTGGATCGAGTATTTATGTCTGTCCAACAGCTTCTAGATCTTGTAAAGAATGCTTAGGCTTTCAGACCCATTCCAGAGCCTACTCACCCAAAATTCGGATTTACACGACTGTGCAGTGATTATACAAATTTGAGTGGAAAGCTGTTCAGGGGTTCTGAGGGCATTATCGAAGTCCAAGCTTGGCTTAGAACATGCGATTGCATCATTTCTCGCATGGATCTTATTGATTTGCATTGTGTCCATGTGGCTTCTAGTATGCTCCAAGAAAGAGTATTAGATTGATATGAGCTTCTGATTTCTGAAATTATTGAAGCGGATCTTATTTAGGAGCAATTTTGGGAAAGATTTGAATCGAAGTTTGTACCAGAAGCTGAAAAGTAACTCTGGCCCGTCGTTTTGTCGACCTTGTTCAAGGTGAATCTTCTGTGGCAGATTATGTCGCATCTTTTGAATCCCTCTCTAAATATGGGGTCGAGTATCTAAATACCCTATTGAAGAAAAATCAGAGGTTCGTCTATGGCTTGAATAAGAATCTTAAAAATCCTTTACTTCTGAAACTAGAAGTTTCCTTTGATCAACTTGTTGATATCGCTCTTCGACTTGAAGAGGCAGATAAAGAGAGTGATGTTGAAGTTGGGAGTGCCAAACCGAACTTCAACAACAACAAGAAGAGGCCTAATAAGTTCAAGGGTCCTTATCCCAACAAGAAAGGGAAATAAGTAGCAAAGACTCCTACTTCTAGCCGTGGAGAATGCTACAATTGTGGTTCTAAGGACCATTATGCAAATAAGTGTTCAAAGCCCCTTACTTGTCGCTATTGCAAAAGTTCGGGCCATTATATATCTTCCTGTCCCAAGCTTCAAAACAAGGAGGGAAAGCTAGATGTGGTGCAAGCCCCTAGTAACACTTCTCGTGGTCAAGGTATTTCTCATTCTATCCTTGATGGTATTATTATGTTCCGTGATCAACCTATTCAAGTTCTTTTTGATAAGGGTGCATCCCATTTATTTATATCAAAAGAACTTGTTGATACTTTTTCTTTAAGTGTTATGGCTTTGATGACTTCTTTGAGAATTGCGAATCTGGTTGGTGGATCCGCAACACTCAGTTTGCTTTGTAAAGATGTCGAGATTAATTTATGTGATTTTTCTTTCCAAGCCAATTTGCATGTCATGCGTTACTTAGGCTTCGGAATGATTTTGGGAATGTATTGGCTTAACCGTTATGAAGCCCATATCCTATGTCCTGAGCAGACTATTCCTCTTCGACATCCTCAATCTGTTAAGTAGATTTCTATTGTTCTTAAAGATTTGGATTTTAAATTGGCAGCATCTTTGTATTCTCTAAACCCTCATGATGACGATAACGATGATGAGGAAGATGTCATTTTTCTCATTCACGTTCTTCATGAATTTTCCGATATATTTGAGCCCGTTTTAGGATTACCGCCTAAGCGAGCAATTGAGTTCCAAATTAATCTAATCCCTGGAGCTCTACCTATCACTCGTCCTCCTTATCGTTTGTCTAATAAGAAAAATGAGGAGATGCGTAAGCAATTATCCGAATTGGAAGAGAAGTAACTTGTTCGTTCTAGTTCCTCTCCTTGGGGAGCTTCAGCTATTTTAATGAAGAAATCCGATGGTACACTTAGGCTTTGCGTTGACAACCACAAGCTTAATGATCTTACCATTAAGAATAAATATCCTTTACCTCGGATTGATCATCTGTTCGATCAACTTAGTGGTTCTAGAATCTTTCCACGGTTAGACTAACAACCGGTTTTCATCAGCTTCGTATTGTAGAGGATTGCATTCTTTTGACGTCGTTCCGTACTCGTTATGGATCTTATAAATGGCTAGTTATGCCATTTGGTTTAACGAATGCTCCGGCATACTTCGTTAACGTTATGAATCGAGTTTTCAAAGACTTTCTCGATCGATTTGTTCTCATCTTTATAGATGATATTCTTGTTTATTCTAAAACCGAGGAAGAGCATGAAAAGTATCTTCGGATTGTGTTGGAAACTCTTAGAAGCAATCAATTGAAAGCAAAATTTTCTAAGTGTCACTTTTGGCAATCTTGTGTGAAATTTCTCGGCCATATTATTTCTGAATCCAGAATTTCTTTAGATCCTTTAAAGATTGAAGCGATTCAAAATTGGAAGAGACCGGAGATGTGACGGAAATCCGTAGTTTTCTTGGATTGGCGAGTTATTACCGTCGTTTTATAAAAGACTTTTCTAAAATTTCCATGCCTCTTACTAGTTTGACAAAGAAGGGAGTTAAATACACTTGGTCAGACAAATGTAAAGCTTCTTTTCAGAAATTAAAAGAACTCCTTTCCGATGCTCCTATTCTTGTGATTTCCGAAGGGAACCAAGACTTTATAATTTTTACTGATGCTAGTCGTGTTGGTTTGGGTGTCGTTCTTATGCAAAGGGAACATGTTATTGCTTATGCTTCTAGGCAATTAAAGCCTGCCGAGACTAGATATGCCACTCGTGATTTAGAGCTCACGGCTATTGTTTTCGCCCTTAGAATTTGGCGTCAATACTTTTGGGAGAGAAATTTATTCTCTATACCGAACATAAATATTTGAAGTATTTATTTTCTCAAAAGGAACTTAATTTGCGTCAACAACGTTGGCTTGAGTTTCGTGCATCTTATGATCTTGATATTCTTTATACTCCCGGAAAGGGAAATCGTGTTGCTGATTCCCTTAGTCGTAAGCAACAAGCGGTTGTTTCTATGATGATATCCAAATGGAATGATCTCAAATTTTGTCCACTTGCGAAATTCGAGATCGTGAATCCGATTTATGTTCATCTCTTGTTCTATGTAGCTTTAAGGCTCATCCTTCTCTTTAGACCGCATTCTTGAAGCTCAAAAGATAGATCCTGAATTGGCTCTTCTTAGCCAAAGTTGTAAGGATAAAATTAATACTGAAGGTTTGAAAGACTTTGATATTGATGCTCGTGGCGGTATTCGAAAGTTTGGTAGACTTATCGTGCCAAATACTGATAATCTTCGTAAAGACATTTTAGAAGATTCTCGTCATTCTAAATTTTCCATTCATCTCGGTAGTAGTAAAATGTATGCGGATATGAAGCGACTTTATTATTGGGATGGAATGAAATATGATATTGCTAAGTTCATTAAGCGTTGCATGACTTGCCAAGTTGTTAAGGTCGAGCATCAAAGGCCCGGTGGGTTATTGCAACCTTTGGACATTCCAATTTGGAAGTGGGATCAAGTCTCCATGGACTTTATTGATGGGCTTCCCTGTTCTCGTTCGTGCCATGACAGTTTATGAGTGATTGTGGATAGACTTAAAAATCCGCCCATTTTATTCCTATTCAGTCTAATCGGACCGTACCTCTTTTGGCCAAACTCTATATTAGAGAAATTGTTAAATTGCATGGAGTTCCTACTTCTATTGTTAGTGGTCGTGATCCATTGTTTACTAGTGGATTTTGAAAGAGTCTTCAAAAAGCTTTGGGAACGAAGCTTAATTGTAGCACCGCTTATCACCCTCAGTCCGATCGACAAATCGAGCAAGTGAATTAAACTCTTGAAGATCTTCTTCGTGCATGTGTTCTTGATTTTTGTGGAAGTTGGGAAGATCATATTTCTCTTGTTGATTTTTTCTATAATAATAGCTTCCAATCTAGTATTGGTTGGCTCCTTTCGTGGCACTCTATGGAAGGCCATGCCGATCTCCTTCTTGTTGGCTTGAGGTCGGTGAGAAGCTGGTTTTAGGTCCAGACTTCATTCGTGGTTCCACAGAAAAGATTGACCTTATTCGCCATAGGATGAAAGAAGCTCAAAGTAGACAAAAATCCTATGCCGACAATCGAAGAAGGAAATTAGAATTTTTTGTTGAAGATTTGGTGTTTATCCGTGTTTCACCTATGAAGGGTGTTGTGCGTTTCAGTCGATCACGAAAATTAGTGCCTTGATATATTGGTCCGTTTCCCATCACCGAACGCATTGGTTCCGTGGCTTATCGCCTTTTATTACCGGCTCAATTTTCTGCTATTCATGACGTGTTTCACGTTTCTCAATTACGGAAATGCCTTCGAGATTCCGATTCTATTCTTGAGCCCGGTGTTATTGAAGAAGTTGAAGTTTCGCCTAATTTGACTTATGAGAAACATCCTATTCATATCATTGCTACAGAGGTTAAACGTCTTCGTAATAAAGATGTCCCTCTGGTGAAAGTCCAATGGTCCTCAAATCCTAAGGATTTCTCTTGGGAATTCAGAGAATTCATCGAGCGAACACATCCGGACTTGCTCTCTCGTGCTCCTTAGAGGTGAACTTCTTACTTCAATTTTTTTTTGTGTTGATATGCTTTTATGGTTATTACTCTTTATTTTCTTCTTAAGAATTGTGATGACGCAATTTATTTAGGAGGAGAGTTTGTAACAACCCGCATATTTTACGATTGTATATTTAAATATAGCATCATTAGTCGGATTTAAGTCTGAAATAATACTTTTTGCAAACAGTTGAATTAGAACTCGAGACCTTTTCCGTTGAGTTCAAAATGTCATTTGCGACCTTTTTAAGTATAAACATCGATATGTTTGGAGTTAGCTTGAATTTTGACATTTCCACTTAGGGCTTTGGGTTTCGGTTTCAGCCCAATAACCTAACATAAGACCCTAGCTCCACCACCTCTCCTCTTCATTCATTCTCATTTCCTAACACTTCAAGCTTTAGTAAAAATGGAGGAAGAGATTGGAAATTAATATCCTAAGCCCTAGTTTCCTTTGCAAATTCAAGTTCTAGCTCCAAAATTAAAGAGAAGCTTAGGTAAGCATCCTCTTCTTCTTCTCCATCTCAATCTCCCTCCAATTTCAAAAATTTTCCTGTAACCTAACTTAGGAAATATTTGCTTATGATCATGGATTGGAGCTTTTAGAGTTGAAGTTGAAGAGCAGTTGATCTTCCCTTTGTTTTCAAGCTTCTCCTTCATCGTTTTTGAGTAAAAGGCGAGTTCTTGAACTCACATCTATGTCTATAGCTTTCATTGTTGTTAGGTATGAATTCCTAACATCTATTCATGTTCATTTGCTTTTGATTTGAATTGATTTGGTGAATTTTCCAATTTGGTATTTTGAAGTCAAAATCCTTAAAGATCCTATATTTGATGTCTGAACTTGTTATTTGTGGCGTATCAAAGAGACTATAGTGCTGGGTTGTTGATTGGCATAAATCCCTAGCATCCATCGCTCGTTCGATCGCATTTCGGTTTGGATTTGCCATTTTTTGTCTAGGCTGTTTTTTTGCCTAGTAGAAAATTTCAGACGTCTGAAACCAAATTCAGACGTCTGGTTGAAAAATTCAGACATCCGGAAAGGGGTCTGGAAAAGGCAGAAACAAAATCCGGACGTTTGAAACAAAATCCAGACGTCTGAAACCAAATTCAGACGTCTGGTTGAAAATTTCAGACGTCTGAAATGGCCCAGGAATTAAAAATAATAGGGAGAAAAACACATATACTTCGAGAACATAGGGCCAGACGTCTGGAAACACCTACCAGACGTCTGGAACTGTTAATTTTGCCTATTTTGGCTGTGTTTGAGTGAATTTCCAATTTTTATCGATTTTTGTTGATTCGGTTAGTCGTTGTCATTTATTATCCACTTTGATGACTTCTTTTTCTGGATTTATGGGAATATCCATTTTGATGGATTCGATCTCGATTTCTATCGATTTGATTCACGCCATCGTATGTGAAATTTTGGTTATTGATTGTTTTTATAATCATTTTTGTGATTTGTCACTTTGAAATACAAAGGTTTCTATACTAGTAGTAAATATTCAAACTCTTTCACAAAGATGATTTCAACTCTATTTTATTATAAAGCTCGTTATAAAATCGTTTTCCAATCTATTAGCATATACAAACCTTTTCCTCATTCATTCAAGAAATCCAATTAAACGATTTAGCAAAACAAGTGGAATGAAACGCTTGCGTTTACTTTGTGGGTTAATTCTTAGACTTGTTCGATTGAAAATCTTATGACATTCTTCGAGTGGAAATCTACATTTTGTTCGTAAATATTTAAGTTAAGCCAGTGGTTATGGGACATGAAGCTTAATTCATTTATTTACTAGCTTAGTGTAATAGACACTTCTTGATGATCGATGATGATCATTTTGTGGTTTAGACTAGCAATGCGCGATGCCTCTTTATCCACGAGGAGACTAAACCCTGTTTCTGTGGAGCTTCGGCTCAAATTAGTGGGGTAGCGACCCATGGTCTTCGGGCCATTTGTGGAGCCTCGGCTCAAAATTGATGGTTAGCAACCATGGAATAGCGTTCCATTTGTGATACACGTGTTGGTGAGTTGTCATGCTCCCGTTTTGTGATAGGCCTCCCCTTTTTGTGATTTCTGGATTTCTAGTTGATGATTTCTAGAATTTGTATTCACAAATTTTGTGATTGGCATTGATGGATATTGGTCAATATTTGTGGTTTGATGAATAAAATAAAGAATATGATATTCTTTTTAGTGCTTTGAAAATTCTTGAGATATTGTATGATTTTTGTTGTTGTTTAATGTATACTTGTCGCAGTATGGCATTATTGTTATCATACGTTTTTATCACATCTCTTATCCTATCTCATTTTATCTGATATTTATAGCTAGACTGATCCATTTATTATTTTCTTATCGAGTAATACTCAGGTCAGACCGAGATGTTACAGGCGCTTCTGCTTGACTCCTTATCTGGGACCATTATCTGACTTTTGTCTAACTACTTAGTTTAGTAGTTTTTGTCAATATACATTTGAGATAGAGACTACTTGATATATACATATTCTTTTGTGTAGCACTTGTATCTATTCTTTTGTGTTATTGTGGATCTTGTTTGACCACTACTATGCTGTACACTTCTATGTGTTGTATTCATATCTATTTCCGCCATTGTGATATGGATATCTATGACTGATTTATGTTTTACTTATTTCTATATTTGTTTCCAAAGATCATATAGCCACCTAGCTTTGAGTTTGTATCGTTATGTCGGATTTCCTCTTGAAAAGAAATGTATGTTATATTATCTGACATATCGGTGCTCGCACAAAGCAATTACACGGATGGTCGCTCCTCAATAGCCTTATTCTTCACGCTAGTTGATGGCGTGACCTCGTAATGTCCTTGGCTAGGATGAGTATAGAGGTGGGGCGTCACAAAAAATGTTAACAAAGTCTTGAAAGATTTGTTAAGAGCTTGTGAGTTAGATTATGGAGGAACTTGGAAAGACCGGCATTTGTGCAGTACCCCGCTATAACCTTGCTATATCTCATAGCGGATTTCTACTGCTACGATTTTCCCCTATAGCCCTAAATATTTCCTTTCCACATTAAGCTCCGCTATTTCCGCTGTACCCCATTATCCCTGCTATATTTTGCTATTTCTATATATCTTCTTTAAAAGAAATGAACTGAAAAATGATATTTGTATATTATCAAATTATGAAATCAATTTATTTAATTGAATTTTTGATATACTTTCAGAAATGAAAACAATATAATATTCTACTAAATTTGATTATGTTATATAACAGTTTTACTTTTATTTATAGTATATTCACACATGTTTTTATTTAAAATTATTCATGTATTAATTATAATTCAATTGAATGTTAATTTTTCATTTAATTACCATTTATATATTTGTAAAAACATTAAGTACGAGTTTTACATGCTATTTTAGCATCATTCGCTATATCCCACTATGTCCTCATTGTATCCTCGCTATGACTTTTTGCACCTCCACCACATTATATCTGTCGAGCCCTTTAAGCACAGTACCGGCTAAACTTAGTTGAATTTGCCTGCAATTTTAGTTATCAAACTATTATAGGGATGACACCTTTTGAAGATTTATATGAAAGCCTGTGAAAATCACTTATACTTTGGTTAGAGACTGGAGATAGATTAGTTCTTGGTCTAAATATGGTAAGAAAAGCCATTGAAAAGATTGAGTTAATCCAGATTAGGATGAAGGAAGCTTAACCGAGGAAGAAAAGTTATGTAGATAAGAGGGGTAAGGACTTAGAGTTCTCAATTGAAGATCATATTTTTGTAAATGTATCACCGATTGAAGGGTGTAATCTGATTTGGAAAGTCAGGAAAATTAGCACCTAGACTTGTTAGACCGTTTTCTATTATATAAAGTGTAATGCCCCTGAATTTTAATTAACATTATTTAGATATTTAATTGGATTAATTAAATATAATAATGTGAATAATTATGGAGATGAGATTAATAAATCCAATGGCCGTGTCTTAATGAATGACCTAAAATAAGACTTAACTAAATTTAGAAGGAATTTCGTAAGTGGTAAACTTTGAAATGAGGCTACATTTCTTAGTATAAATCTCTTCCTCCACCTTAATAAATTTTTACCTTCCTATTCATATCTCCTCACCTAATTTCGGCCGGCCATTAAAAGCTCCAGAAAGAGCATAAATTGAAGCAAAAGTCAAGAAATTAAAGCCAGAAATTATCTCATTCTCCAATCAACTAATCAAAGTGAATACTCATGTTTATCATCTCACTTTTCTTAGTTTGGATCGGCTATGGGTTATACCCAATTCATGTTTGTGATTTGGTTAAAAATATAACCATTTAAATCTTTATTTCGATAAGACTTAGGCGTTTTAAATGCTAATGGGCTAATTAACACATTTTTATGGTTTTGGTTAAATTACAACTGTTTTGACCTATATATGCTTTGAAATTTTAATATGTTAAAGATAATATATTAATTGATTTTTTGGAATTTTTCATATTTTTCTATGGTGTTTTAGTAGTTACATAAAATTATTTAAGAAATAGGATTTAAATGTTTTATATAATTATAAAGGAGAAAGGGGATTTTTCAAATTTATTTAAATTTCCAAATAAGGATGTTGACAGCAATTTTGAATATAAAATTCTGGCAACTAATCAGATTTAAACAAATAAGGCAAGTGGGGCACAAAAGAAACGTTTTAAAGTACAATTTTCGCTATTTCGACTCTTTCGACAAGGGCTTCCGCCTTTATTCCAAACCTTCCAACAAGGTCGAAAAGTATCAACCTTTCAAGTAGGTCAAAATTCAATGCACATTGTATCAAGCGACTGGTACGTAGTGAATTGGAAGGGGTTGAAAGATTCAGGGACGAAAGGTTAGATTTTTCAAAAGAGATGAGGTTTTGTTTTGTTTTTAAGGGAAATATGCATGCTAGCTTTTGAAAAAGTCAAATGGTTTAAAAGAAAAAGGTTTAGATTTGTTTGCTTTCTTGTTTTAAATTGACCCTTTCGACAAAGTCGAAAGGTTAGCTTTCTATAGGTTCGAAAGCATAGTTGCAGCTTCCAAACCTTTCGGCCTAAATGGATTCAAAGGTTATCTTTTGTTTCTAAAAACTTACCGCTCTATCCATTGTTTTCGAAGGGT
This sequence comes from Allium cepa, assembly GCA_030765085.1. Taxonomy (NCBI): domain Eukaryota; kingdom Viridiplantae; phylum Streptophyta; class Magnoliopsida; order Asparagales; family Amaryllidaceae; genus Allium; species Allium cepa. The sequence continues at coordinate 402,167,752 of CM060940.1, read as the reverse complement.
TGGTTCAAACACTAACCTTCAATGTTTTCAAAAGGTTTTAGGTTTTGAAGGGGTTACCTTCAACGGTTTTCGAAAGGTTTTTACTTCGAAAGGTTTTCATTTTCGAAATATTTTGTCTTCAAAAGGTTTCATCTCTTTCGAAAGGGTTATAAATGGTTTTGTAGGGGATACCCTAGGCTTTTGACAAAGTTGAAAGGTAGATGCTTTGGACTAGGTCGAAAAGAAACCTTTCGATAGGGTCGAAAGGTATGGTTTTGTGATGCTTTCAAAAGGAAGGCTTCCGAAGGGGCTAACTTTGGATATTTATTTGCTTTCGAATAGGACTTCATTTGAAGGGGTCTAAAGGGCTATTTAAGCCACTTTTCCCAAGTAAAACTTTGCTAATTAGAAGGGGTTACTTGGAACGGTTATAACATAAAATACTTCTCTTTGTTTGAAAATGTAAGGGGGATCCTTATATAAATGAATGTTATTAAACCTTAGGGATACCGGGGTGGGTTTAATGTTTTCGATACATGGTTTCGGGTTACAAACAGAAATATACTTTTGAAAATATGCACTGGGGCTATCAATATGTTTTTATTTAATTCAACCTAATTGGGGCTAACAATGGGAATACGTTTAACAGGTGGTATATCTGGGGAAAATAAGTAATCATAGGGATCATAAATTTTAATAAATAATCATGGGGATCATGATATTTTCGATTAGCTAAGTGTTGGGTTCTAGGTTAACTTAGTAAAACCATGGAATGTGCGGTGGATAGCCAGCATCAAATTTAAAAAGAAAAGAACGCTTTGCCAGAGGTGGTTAGCCTCGGGATTTGGCACCGAAGAGTTCATAGTCATCCTAGGAAAACTATGGAGTGTGTGGTGGATAGCCCACACAAACTTCTATAAAACAATGTGCAATGTATAATCTGAATTTACTTTAAATGGATTTGAGATGGATAGTCCTATTAAATCTTGACGGATAGTCGTTTTAATGGTTTCATAAGGGAACTCTAATAAATTGATTTTAGATGGGATAATCTGTTGAATGGATAGATGGGATATCCAATATATATGATTTATGGCTTTATTTCATATTATGTTAAGACTAATCATTTTGAGTGCAGGAGCATAGTAAATGATTTGCATGTTTTGTTTTGGATACTAATGAGCGGACAACCTGTTACGCTAAGCAGCATGGTCTCACTAGACATCTATTTATGATAAGAGATGATAAGGGATTATTCATACCAGGCTTATTGTCCGACTTGAAGTTTATGTTTCTCCACAAACTCTTGGGTACTCAAAATTAATTTGGGTAGTCTAAGAGTGGAAGACTTTTAGGTTTTTGGACGAATAAGCTTCCGAAGACATGTAGAAGGCAGTGTTAGCAATATAGGAGCTAATTTGTGTATTCCGTTGTGAGGTACTAAGAACCGTAAAGTTCATATATATTAGTTCTCCAAACATCATAAGGAGACATCTTCATATGTCGCTCTTATCATATTTTGTACATGTATATGTGATCTGAACACGGTTAACATATAGGATTATGTAATTAAATCTAAATACTATTAAATAAAATTAGAAATTCTGTTTTGTTGACGATTAAATTATTTCATATTCTTGTGTTTCTGTTTTGCCAATAGTTTCAAGATTTTGATCTCGTTCACTCAGAAATAACACCTATGGATGACTGCAGCATCCGTAACAGTTAGTTTTGGGCCTCCGAAAGCAGGATATTACAATTTGGTATCAGAGTATGGTTTATATACTTAAAAGGAATTTAAACCTTAAAAGATTTTTAAAGCATAATCTTATGAATCGAAAATATGGTTGGGCTTGGGTAAGCGTTATAGTAATGTATGTGTACTTTGCTATATATACCTAAGTATGTATTCCCTACTCTCTTAGACCATTCTTCTATATCTTACAAAAATTGTATTTCAATTAGTAAGGAAGTAAGATATGGAGGCAGGAAATAGAAGAGTGAATCAAGTTGAAAGACGCATCGCAACACGAGGAAATGTTCGACCTAATACTAGGAGCAACCAAGGTCGAAAGGCAAATGCAAACCTGGATGCAAATGCTAATGTTGGTGCTGAGATCCTGTCGGTTGATATGGGGATAATGTATCAGTTCGTAGTGAATATGATGCAAGCTGAAGCAGCTGAAGTAGCTGCAGGAGTGGTTGTAGGGAATGTGGAAGGGGCTAATCTGGTTTCCCCAGTTGGCAATAATTATACGAAGTTGAGCAGGGATTATGCTAGTCTTAGAGAGAAGCATGTTCTAGGAACCGAGGATGCAGTAGCACTGGAGAACTGGCTATTTCATTGTGAAAGGATATTTGCAGATCTTGGCTTGATGGATATGCAGAAGAGATGGTTGCTTCAAAGCAATTGCAAGGAGCAGCATTATTTTGGTGGTACAGAGTTACCGTGGGAGAGACAGAGGAAGACCTTACTTGGGCTGAAATTCGAAGGAGGTTCGAAGAAAGATTTTTTCCAGAGGTTACCAAGTTAGCATTGCTTAGGAAATTTGCAGATTTAGTCCAAGGGGATAGATCAGTGATTGAGTATTCTATGGAGTTTTATGAGCTATCCCACTACGGATATGCTACTGTGCATACAGTCATTTGGAGGAATGATAAGTTTACTAGGGGGTTGAATCCTAATATCACCAAAGTAACCATGCCAAACCTTCGAGATCCGTGCCATATTGTTATTGAGATGGTCATTTGGAATGAAGAGATGCTTTCTACTTTTGGAAAAGAGAAACCAGTTAAGGTTCAGAATTTTCAGGGTAAGAAGCAGAAGTTCTTCAAGTAGATTGGTACCTAGTCGGGGGTAGCAGCTAAGAAGAGAAAGGCTAATATTGTTTGTTACAAGTGTGACAAGAAGGGGAGCTATGCTAATAAGTGTCGCTCGGGTGATGGAAGAGTCGTTGTAGTTAGGCCGAAGGTGAAGTGTTACAACTATGGCCGGATGGTGCCTTACAAGAACAAATGTCCAGAGGCTGCTAAGGCTAGGAAGGGAAAAGTCTTTGCACTGGAACCATTATCCTCTAGACTAACGGCTGTTGAGAAAGGAAAAGCAGTGATGGAAGGTATGCTTATGATTCATAGTACTCCAGTTAGGATACTATTTGATGCCGGTGCATCATACTCATTTATATCTTAGTATTTGGTAGATTTCTTATGTCTGGAACCTTTATACCCTATTACTCTTTTAAGGCTTGTGAATCCTATAGGAAGGTATGCAACTCTAGGAATGAGATATGACCAGTTAGTGTTGAATATGCAAGTATATGATTTTTGTTTGATGACAATAAACATATATATATATATATATATATATATTTAAATGTATCTATTATTGTATTATTTTATTTTTCACATAATTAAATAAATATTTGCTGAATAAAATAAATAACACAGAATTCATATTCAAACAACTATTTTATTAAAATTTTGAATAGTACAAATTTAAGCACTCACAATATATACACAATTTCAATTACAATACAATTTCAAATTACAACATAATTTTTGACTATACAATTGTTACATACATTTTCACCTCACTACATATCACTCATTCACTCGTATTTGATCTTCAACATTATTCCAACTTGAATCCAACATCTGAGTTATCTACAAAGTAAACACTGACGCGGTAAAATTGAAAAAGAAATATTTGTGTAGTGTAAAATAAAATGTGTATTTCGAAAATATTATTTGCCTCGGTTATTTGGATTGTTCTTCATCATTTAATTTGAATCCATTCATATAAAACAACTTGTGACATGCATGGTGTATCACTGTACATACCACAAGGCCGTGCACAACGATATACATTTGATAAAACCGTAGGGACAAGTAAGCACAATGTCAAACTGAGCCGAGGCTGGATTCAACTCAAGTGCACATAATAAAACATGAAAAAGTGGTAAATCAAGATGTGAAACCAAAATTAGGGCTAACCGGACCGTGATAACAAGTGCACAAGTGTGTCAACACATTAGGTCAATAAGGAAATGGGTCAAACTACACCAGACCTTCAATGGACATGAAAAAAAGAACAAAACAGCAACCAAAATATATGTGCATATGGCAGTACACATGTGATATGAACCAGAGACCAAAGTTCACAACTGAATACAAATGCAGACTCAAATGTCAATGGCACCAGGGCAGTGCAACATGTACAAAGGAATACAACCAGATTCAAGTACACATGAAGACCAGCAAACAACAAAAGGTACCATGACAAGTGGACAGTGAAAGGAAGCAAATGCAACCAGACCTGGAAATATGAACATAGACCAAGATGCAGCTACAACATGAACTAGCACAATATACACATCCATATGGTCAGAGCAACCCAACCTATCAACAAGCTCCTAGCAGACTACAAAATGAACATAAATGCAAAATAACAAGAATTCAGGCAAGTGAGCATGGTCAGAAAATACAAGAACACACGCACTTATATACATATGCAATAGAAAATGAAAAATCATAATACAAGGTTTAGAGTATGCAAGTGAAGCCTCAATGAAGCTCCACATAATACCAGACTACATGAACACACTAGACTTCAAGTCTAACAAAGACAGAGACAACATGGCAGTGGTCAGAGCAGTGCAGATCAACTCAGGTCAAATGAATACTCATGATAACAAACTCAACCATGTATGTTCAGACATGAACATAACTACACAAGTGGAGACAATCAACCAGAGGCAACAACAAATCAATGGTCAAACTACAGAACAAATGAACATGTATGAGTTATCAAGCAACAAAGCAATTCATGAAAATTCATAACTATTGGTTACAGTTTTTAACAAAATCAAGGCCGAATTCAATCAGAGTTTATCAAGTCAATCTCAAAGTCTAGAATATCACAAATTCAAATTGCAGAGATGAAAGAACACAAATCAAGCTGTGGGTCATGAACCAGTCAAGTGATGCAGTTCGAACAAGAATTGTGATAATAATTTCAAACCAAGTCAAGATTAAATGCCAAAGAATAAAATTCGTGGTGACCAAGGAAGTAGCAAAAATAAATCATAAATATGTTGAACAAGTCCAAATTATCAAAATATCAAATGGCCAAAATTAAAGGAGCATAAGTACGGAACCAAAATTCAAACACATAGGGAAAAGAAGAAACCGACTAAAGCAAGTCAATAATGAACAAGTCAGAGTAACCACCAGCATTCAGTCGAAAATCGATGGCCAATCATAGTACGTGAAGAATTCAAACAAAATTGATATGAATGATAATTAAGGGAATCGAGCCCTATTTAAACCATTAACATCATCGACAGTCAAAGTATTTGAGTTCAAGCAAAAACAGAGAGCAATAAATCATTAAACTCGAATCAAAATCGAGAATAATCAATAATCAATAAAAGGCATTCACATACCGATTCATCCATCGTTTGATCTCGACTAATTGGAACATCCGCATATTAATCAAAACAAGAGAGCCGGCTAACAAGGCCAATCAAAGCAATAGCCGCTGTAATCGATCAACAATCAAGCGGAAGCTTCAATTACAGCAAAGCCCTAATTTTCTGTGAAAGGAACGAACACAGCCATTTTCACAAATCAAAGGATACGGGTCGATCAAAAGAAAAGGGAGGCACATTTTTTAATTGGGCTGGTTTCCTCTATCAGTATTTTGGGCTTAGTTTATTAAATATGGGTTTTGTGTTTGTTTTTATTCGTTTTTTAATTTTCTTTTTAAATTGTGTTTTTCTAGTCGTGTGACGAGGTTACGAACTACGTTGGTGTAGTTCGAGAATTCGCAACTCAATGGCTGAGTTGTGGAAGGGTTTTGAGCGTAGGGCTAGGTTAATCGATAGTGGATGTCAAAGTTTACATCTGTAAGCGTTTGACTTCTTAATTTCTAGTAGACTTAGGGGCAGTACATATGCAAGGTTTTGCCGAAGCTGGGTAAATTCGTGATGTTTTATTTTTGCTTTTATTATTCTGCTATTATTTGTGCTACAATTATTTTATATATTTCCACATTAATTTTTATAATTATTAGTATCACCCTGTTCACCCCCCTCTAGGGTGAAATCGATCCAACAATGACAACTTGATTTGTTAGGTCATATGTTTGCATGTAGTTTATACGTTTTTGATTTTGTGGGTTTCGGGATCATATTGGGTATGGATTGGTTAGATAGATATGATGCTAGGATATATTGCCAAGATGGAGAAATATCATTGAAGCACCCTAACAGCCGTAACTGAGCTATTTACTCAGTAAGGAGTTCAGACAAAAATGCTTATGCGTTAGTGGGTGCCATGGGAACAGAAGCAGAGTTGAAGCAGGTTTATGTTGCAAGAGAGCTTGCAGATATGTTTGAACCAGTTTTGGGCTTTCTGTTGAAAAGGGCGATCAAGCTTCGAATAGATCTCATTCTAGGAGCTGAACCCATAAGTAGACCACCTAGCAGTATGTCACCAACCGATATGAAGGAATTAAAGGCGCAGCTAATGGAATTGTAAGGAAAGAATTTCTTCTGACCAAGCAGTTCACCTTAGAGAATGATCGCGGTATTCGTGAAAAAGCAGATGGTTCGTTAAGAATGTGTATCGACTATCGTATACTAAATGAGAGGACGATCAAGAATAGATATTCTTTGCTGAGAATCGATGCCTTATTCGATCAGTTGAGTGGAGCCAGAGTGTTTTCGCAGTTGGATTTGGCAATAGTTTTCCATCAGCTAAGAGTAGCAGAGGATAGTATTCCTTTGACAACGTTTAGGATGAAAAATGGGTCTTATGAATGGTTGGTTATGCCATTTGGGCTTACTAATGTGCCAGCTTTCTTCGTGGATTTGATGAACCGGGTTTTCTGAAAGCACTTTGATAGGTTCGTGTTAGTTTTTGCTAATGAAATTTTGGTACATTTTGAGAATGAGAAGAATAATGCGAATCATCTTAGAATAGAGTTGGAGACGGTAAGTCAACATTAGCTGAAGGCGAAGTCCTCCAAGTGTCATTTCTGGAAAAAGGAAGTGAAGTTCTTTGGTCATGTAGTTTCGGAGAAAGAGTTAGCAGTTGAGCCGGATAAGGTCATAGCTGTTAACAATAGGAAAAGCCCAAAGATGGTAGGTGAGATTAGAAGTTTTCTTGGACATGAAGGATACTACAGAAGGTTCGTTAAGAATTTCTCGTGGATAGTGGCATCCTTGACTATGCTAACCAGGAAGGAAGAGAAGTTTGTTTGGTCCGACAAATGTGAGGAGGCATTCCTCAAGTTGAAACATTTGTTAACCAATGCTGCCGTATTATTAGTTCTTGATGGTAATCAGAGGTTGGTAGTTTACACTGATGCATGTGGTGCTGGGTTAGGTGTTGTGCTAATGCAGAGAGGAAAGGTTATTGCCTATGCTTCTAGACAGCATAGATTGCATGAAGTGAGATTCCTACTCATTATTTGGAGTTGGCGGCAAAAATCTTTGCATTGAACGGTGGAGACATTATCTTTTGGGAGAAAGGTTTGATCTATTCACGGATCATAAGTTCTTATAGTATTTATTCTCTCAAAAGGAGCTGAAAATGAGATAGCATAGATGACTGGAGTTTGTTGCAGCTTAAGATTTTAGCATCGAGTATACATCGGGAAGAGAACATAAGGTGGCAATGCGCCTAGCAGGAAACATCAGAATGTGGTGTTAGCTATATTAGCGGAATGGAAAGACTTGGAACCACTGGCTGCTTGCAGTGTGCAGTTGAAGTCAACTGCTGGATCCTGGATCTAGTTGGAATATCGCCAAGTTGTCTTGTATGGAAGTTTGACTAGTTCTTATCGAATGGATTGCTTCTGGGAAGAAAGAGGAGATAGTGTTAGCCGAGAGGATTTGAAGGTTAGAAGTTGGAACCGAGATTGATGATTTAAAGGGTTTTATTCTTGACTACAGGGTTTGGTCGAGAAAGAAGGAAAGATTATGTGTTCGAATGTTGGAAACCTTAGGAAGGAAGTTCTTAAGGAATGTCATCGATCGAAGTTTACGGTTCATCCTAGGAAAACCAAGATGTATCAGGATATGAAGAGAAGTTTCTTTTGGGAAGGATTGAAGTGGGATGTTGGCTTATGGGTAAACAGTGTTTGAACTGTCAACAAGTAAAAGCCAAACATCAAAAACCTAGTGGTTTGCTTCAGCCTTTGAATGTTCCAATTTGAAAGTAAGACTCAATATCCATGGATTTTATTGACGGGTTGCCAAGGTCAAACCAGGGTAATCAATGTATATGGGTTACAGTGGATAGATTGATCAAGAGTGCCCATTTCATTCCGGTAAGGTCAACCAGCACGACACCTGTTTTGGCTAAGTTGTTCATAAAGAACATCGTTAGACTACATGGAATTCTTAGTAGTATCGTCAGTGATATAGATGTTTTGTTCATTAGAGAGTTTGGGAAGAGCCTATAGAGTGTGTTAGGCACTGAACTCAAGACGAATACCGCATATCATCCTCAAACAGATGGGCAGACAAAGAGATACTACAAGGTGCTGGAAGATATGTTGAAGGCTTATGTGCTAGATTTTAGTGGTTCTTGGGAAGACCATTTACACTTTGTGGAGTTTTCCTATAATAATAGTTATCATACTACTATAGGAATGGCGCCATTTGAAGCTTTATGTGGAAGGCCATGCAAATCGTCAACATGTTGGTTAGAGACTGGAGAGAGTTGTATGTTGCGTTTGGGAAGGATGAATTGCTCCTTTGATCCAGATTTGGTGAGAGAGGCAACGGAAAAGATCGAGTTGATACGGGGAAGAATGAAGGAAGCTCAATCTAGACAGAAGAGTTACGTAGACAAGAGGCATAAGAACCTAAAGTTCTAAGTTGGAGATAGAGGTTCATCAAGGTATCGTCGATGAAAGGTGTGGTTCGGTTCGAGAAGACCGAGAAGCTAGCACCGAGATATGTTGGACCATTTCCTGAATCGGAGAGGATTGGAAGACTCGCGTACCGAGTAGAATTACCGAGCAGTTTGGTCGGGGTCCACAGTGTGTTTTATGTTTCTCAACTTAGGAAGTATGTTCATGATCCAGAAACTACTATCTCTTCGACAGCACTGGAGGACTTAGTGGTGGAACCGGACATGACTTTTGTGAGGCAACCAGTTTGTGTTGTGGCAAAAGATGAGAAAAGGTTAAAGAACAGGACAATCTGGTTGGTGAAAATTCAATGGAGCGACAACGTGAAGGACTATACTTTGGAGACAAAAGACAGAATTAGGGATAATTTTCCTGAGCTATTTCAGATGGCATGTTCTATATAGGGTTTATATAGAATTTGGCTGGTAGGTTATACTGGCTTTGCTTGCATAGGCTATATGCTTGTTGTTGTGTCCTTATAGAAATTTCGAGGACGAAATCCTTTAACGGTGGAGTCTGTTATGCCCCTGAATTTTAATTAACATTATTCGGGATATTTAATTGGATAAACTAAATAGAATAATGTGAATAATTAGGGAGATGAGATTGATAAATCCAATGGCCATGTCTTAATGAATGAACTAAAATAAGAGTTAACCCAATTTAGAAGGAAGAATTTCCTAAGGGGTAAACTTGGAAATGGGGATAAATTTCTTAGTATAAATCCCTTGCTCTACCTTAATAATTTTTTACCTTCTCATTCATATCACCTCACCTGCTTTCAGCCGGCCATTAAAAGCTCCAAGGAGAGCATAAACGAAGAAAAAGCTAAGGAATTAAAGCTAGAAAATTATCTCATTCTCCGATCAACTAATTAAGGTGAATAATCATGTTTATCACCTTATTTTTCTTTGTTTGGATTGGCTATGGATTATACCCCATTCATGTTTGTGATTTGGTTAAAATATAAACAATTAAACCTTTGTTTGGATAAGGCATAGGTGTTTTAAATATTATTGGGCTAATTAACACGTTTTAATCCGGTTTTGGTTAAATTTTGAGTGTTTTGATCTTCATAAGCTTTGAAATTTTAATATGTTAAAGATAATGTTTTAAATTATTTTCTGGAATTTTTTTAGATTTTTCTATGTTGTTTTAATAGTTATATAAAATTATTTAAGAAATAGGACTTAAATGTTTTATATAATTATAAAGGACAGAGGGGCTTTTTCAAATTTATTAAATTTCCAAATAAGGAAAGTCGGCAGTAATTTTGAGTGTAAAATTATGGCAACTAATTAGATATGGACAAGGCGTGTATGGTGCAAAAGAACCGTTTTAAAGTATAATTTTCACTATTTTGACACTTTCGGCAAGGGCTTTCGCCTTCATTTCAGACCTTTCAACAAGGTCGAAATGTATCAAACCTTTCGACAAGGTCCAAGTTCAATGCACATGGTATCAAGCGACTAGTGCGTAGTGAATTGAAAGGGGTCGAAAGGTTTAGGGACGAAAGGTTAGAGCTTTAGAAAAAGATGAGGTTTTGTTTAAGGAATATACGCATGCTAGCTTTCGACAAAGTCAAGTAGTTTAAAAGATAAAGGTTTAGCTTTCTTGTTTTAAATTGAACATTTCGACAAAGTTGAAAGGTTGGCTTTCAACAGGGTCAGAAGCATAGTCGCCGCTTCCGAACCTTTCGACCCAGATGGAGTGAAGGTTATCTTTTTTTTCTAAAAACTTGCCGCCTCTCTTCATTGTTTTCGAAGGGTTGGTTAAAACACTAACACTTCATTGTTTTCGAATTTCTTTTGGTTTCAATTGGGTTACCTTTAATGGTTTCCAAAGGTTTTGGTTTTGAAGGGTTTTGACTTTGAAAGGTTTTTGTTTCAAAGGATTTTGACTTCGAAAGATTTTGACTTTGAAAGATTTTCGTTTTTGAAAGATTTAGTCTTCGGAAGGTTTCATTGCTTTCGCAAGGATTATAATTGGTTTGATAGGGGGATACCCCAGGCTTTCGATAAAGTTGAAAGGTAGTTCTTTTCGACTAGGTCGAAAAGAATCCTTCAGACAGGGTCAGAAGGTAAGAACTTTGGCAAGGTCGAAAGTTATGGTTTTGTGATGGTTTCAAAAGGAAGGCTTTCAATGGGCCTAACTTCGGATGTTTATTTTTTTCGAATGGGACTTCATTCGAAGGGGTTTAAAGGGCTATTTAAGCCACTTTTCGTAAGCAAAACCTTGCTAATTTGAAGGGGTTACTTCGAAGGGTTATAGTATAAAATATTTATCTTTGTTTGAATATATAAGGGGGATCCTTATATAAAACGAATGTTATTAAACCTTGGAGACACTGGGTTGGGTTTAATGTTTCATTATAAAGTTTGGGGCTACAAATAGAAATATGCTTTCGAAAATATACATTAGGGCTATCAATGTGTTTTTATATAATTTAACCTAATTGGGGCTACCAATGGGAATAAGTTAAACAGGTGGTATACCTAGGGTTAATAAGTAATCATGTGGATCATGAATTTTAATAAATAGTCATAGGGATCATGATATTTTCAATTGGCCAAGTGTTGGGGTCTTGGCTAACCTAAGAAAACCATAGAATGTGTAGTGGATAGCCCTCATAAAATTTCTAAAGAAAAGGATTGTTTTGCCAGAGGTGATTAGCCTTAGGTTTTGGCACCCAAAGTTTCATAGTCATCCTAAGAAAACTATGGAGTGTTTGGTGAAAGCCCATGCCATCTTTTATAAAATAATGTACGATGGATAATCTACTATTTTAAATGGATTTGGGATGGATAGACCTATTAAATTATGACGGATAGTCATTTTGAAGGTTTTAAAAGGGAACTCTAATAAATTGATTTTAGATAGGATAACCTAATGAATGGTTGGATGGGATATCCAATATATATGATTTATGACTTTATTTTATATTATGTTAAGACTAATCATTTTAGGTGCAGGAGCATAGTAAATGATTTGCATGTTTTATTTTGGATACCAGTGAGGGGACAACCCATTCTGCCAAGCGGCATGGTCTCAATAGATATCTATTTATGGTAAGAGATGATAGGGGATTATTCATACTAGACTTATTGTCTGACTCGATGTTTGTGTTTCTCCATAAACTCTCGGGTACTTAAAATTAATTTGAGTAGCCTGAGAATGGGATACTTTCAGGTTTTTGGACAAATAAGCTTCCGAAGACATGTAGGAGGCAATGTTAGCTATATAGGGGCTAATTTGTGTATTTCGCTATGATGTACTAAGTACTGTAAAGTTCATATTTATTAGTTCTCTGATCATCATAAGGGGACATCTTCATATGTCGCTCTTATCGTATTTTTTACATGTATATGTGATCTAAACGTGGTTAACGTTTGGATTATGTAATTAAATCTGAATACTATTAATAAGAAATGAGATACTCTACTTTGTTGAGGTTTAAAAAATTTCATATTTTTACGCTTCCGTGTTTCCAACAGTTTCAAGATTCTGATTTTGGTCACTCAAAAATAACATCTATGGACGACTGTAGCATCCGTAGTAGTTAGTTTTGGGCCTCCAAAAGTGGGATGTTACAAAAAGGATCAGAAATTTCGCTTACCAGGTAGAGGTATCGAGCAGTTTGTTGCGAATCCACAATGTTATCATTTTTCTCATCTTAGGAAGTGTGTTTGTGATCCAAAGACTACTATCACTCCGACCGCATTAGAAAATTTAGTAGTGGAACCAGACATGACTATTGTTTGACAAGCAGTTTGTATTGTAGCTAGGGATGAGAAGAAGTTAAGAAACAAGAGCATCATACTAGTGAAGGTCTAGTGGAGTAATGACGAGAGGGGAGTCTATAACACCCCTAATTTTGATTAACATTATTTAGGACATTTAATTAAATAAATAAAATAAATTATGGTGATAAGGAGAATAAGATTTAATAACTAAAATGGATCATGCATTAATTAATGAATTTATAAGAATATTTATAACATAAATAGAAGGAATAATGTGAAGGACAAATGGGAATTGGCCATATTTCCTAAGTATAAACCCTTACCTTTCTTCTTCCTCATTTACGTTCACCTAATCACTATCAAACTCAAGGCTGGCCATTACTAAAAAGTTCAAGAGAAGAGAAAGTTATGAAACTATAGGAAAGCTTAGAGGAAATCAAATCTAAACTCAAATCTCATTTCTCTTCACCAAATCAAGGTAAATAATGATTACCCATCTTACTATTGCTTGTTTGTTTTTGATTTTATGATTAAACCCGAATCTTATGAATATTATGCCATGTTTTGACTGAATGATGATTATATGTCTACTAATAATTTATTGAAATTATTACATAATTACTTAATAGGTTTTACGAGCAAGAACCTAGTTTATGACATCCATTTGAATTGAAATTTGGATAGATATTAGAAACATTATCTTCAAATTGGGTTTTTACTTCCATAATTTTCCAAGTAAGTATGAACATTTTATGAATTTCCTTAGTGAGGAAATGAATTATTTTGGACTTTAATTATTAAAAAAATGAAATAATGTTTTGGGTCCCGTAATATTTATATGTTATAGAATATAAAAATTCTAATTTATTGTGATTTTTAAGGATTTTTCTCAGGCATTTATGAATTATTATGAATTTATTTGGCTAGAAAAGAACAATAATTTTATTAAAACAATAATATGAAATTATCGGTTTGCAAAATTATTTTGGGAATGATAATTCTGATTTGTTGCAATTTTCTAAAAAGAATTTGATAAAGAAGTTTATTATCGAATAGCAATTTGATAAAGGATTAGTATTGGTGAAAAGAAATTATTTTTAAAGAAATTAAACAGTTTTTATATTAATTAAGAGATCGCCATGTTGTTATTAATCAATGCCAATGTCCATTTAGGCCATAGCTATCTATGATCCTGCATGTTTTAAAGCCGCATGTCTTCTTTATTGCATGTTCTCTATGCTGCATGTTTTCTGTGTCACATGTTTTCTATCAGCTATAGTAATGTCGCAAGTTTTCACTGTAGTTTTAACCAATGGCGCAAGTGTCCTGTTTGACGCCATAGCTTGAGGCAGCAATGCCATATGTAATAGTACCAACATTAATTGCTTTATGTAGCAATGCCACATATAATCCTTACTTTCGACATTGCTTTAAATGGCAATGACGCTGCTTATTTTCTATATCGACATAAACTATATTAATGGCTATGATATTGATGTCGAAGGTTATAGTGTCGGCATTCCCATATATCAAAACTTTAAAGCTTTATTCTATGCAAATGAAAGACTATGCCGCTTATATTCAGCAACCTATAAATTTATGTTATGCGACATAAATGATTGGGCCTTATGGCCTTATGCTTTATTAAATTAGATACTTTAACATAATAGTGGCATAGAGGGGTGTGACAATCCCTAATGGCTATATCGATGCTGCACTTTATCAATTCAAATGGCTTTATTATATATTTCTTTATAGCCTAAGGTTATCAAGTGCGACAATCTCTAAATGATATTAAAATTCAACAATGTTATTTTATAAAAGCTTATATATCTTGGCATAATATTTTAGATAAAGTAAAGAGCTATATTTTCCTTGTTTTTAAGTATGATTTCAAATGTGAAATCTATTATATAGATTTATACTTTCAAGGAAATAAAAATGGTAATTAGCCTAGGATTTTATTATAGAGATTATTGTTCTTCTCACCTTTAAGTAGATTGTGATAGGATAAATTGACTTAAGGAATAGAGAATAGAAAACTAGATAATGAGATTGGTGTAGGGTAGCACCCTATACTTCAACTGTTAGCCCCTAGTTCATATTAGTCCACATTCCAGTTCGTTGGCCTTTATTAAGGATAAAACTAAAAGTATATTTACACACCGAAAGGAATCTATAACTTAGACAGGTTATTGGTTGGCCTGCAATACCATTAGGTTCATAGTGAGCCAAGAATAACTATGAGATCGATAAGTAGTCAGGATAACACTAAGATGATTGTGTTTGGACGGATAGTCTAGTTTCCTTCTAATAGTAAGTTTGATAATTTTTCTATATTTAGTTGGCCCGAGTTAGCCATATACATTTGTAGTAACCTTAGGAAAACTAGAAAGTAGAGACACACAGTTAATTGATTGAGACAAATTGGTCAGGTTTACACATTTAGCACACATGCATATGATTTTTTATGTTTATTTGACCATTGTGATTGCAGGAGCATAATTGTGATAAACATATTGTTAGAGTATACTAGTAAAGGGAAAACCAGTTCCACTCAATGGTGTGGTAATATTAGAGAAGGCAAAGCATAATTGTGATAAACATATCGTTTACCATAGATTTTCTTCTCTGACTCAAAAAATTCGATGTCCGTTTGATGAATTTCATTGACGTAAGAGAGGGAAAAGAAAAGTTTCTTCCATATCCCTATACAATAAGCTCATGATCCATCCAACTCTATAGTTCACCTCTTCCTTATGAATATCTTTGAGGTAATAATCGAACATGACCACAACCAAGCGAAGGTCTGAAAGGGTGGCCTACATTCGGCTCGATATGGCTAGAAAAGGAGTTGGATAGATAGAAATCTCTTTGAATTATGGGGATAAAAGAACGTTCATGGAAAGAAGAGTGGTGCTAGAATTCGTTATTTTAATGGAGGGAGCTATGGTTGAAATTGAGGCTGAGGAAGAGTGGAAGAAGAACCAAGGTAGTTGCATGAATCCTTATGCTGTTTTCACTAATCATGGGATTCTCTCCCCTCCACCCATCTTTTCTTTCTATTCCTCTTGGCCTAACAGGAACTTTTCTGCTCTTTCTCTCTTCCCTTTCTTCAAGGTCTCTCCTCATATGTTTCTCGTTCCCTATAAGAGCTAGAATGAGAGGGATATGGATGAGGAGTCCGTTTCCTTTCCTTGGAAAAACCGCAACGTAGACTGCCAAATCAGTCTTTTCCCATTGTACCTAAAACAAAAGAAAAGATTGTATCAGTTTTGGAAAATCAAAACATGAAAAAATGCAAGGAATGTATGTTTGTGATCCTAGAAGTGTGTGTGAAGTGGTAGTGTCTCCCTAAGTACTTTATGAACCGTGTTCATAAGGTAGTAGGATGGAGTCTCGCCTCCCTCGGTTGGGATGCCCTTAAATGAAAAACTGAAGACCAAGGTGGACTCCTTAAGAAGATAGCTAATCCGAATGTCAAAGTCACTAAATGAAACAAAAATGTTTTCTAAAGAAACAATTAGAGGAGTCACCTTTGCTATTGGCATTGTGCTCAGTTCTGTAGTTAGTTGGGAAGTCTTAATTACCATTCATTTTGGATGTAGTGAGGAAGGAAGTTTGACACCTTCTGGAGACATCTCTCCATAATACTCGTCTCCTCCTTGACCAAAGCCATATCAATCATCGCTTTCCCCAAGACATTCTTTTTCTTCTTGCTTCTCTTCTCCTCTCTCTCTCTCTCTCTCTTCCTTCTCTTCCTTTGGGAATTAGTTTTATTTGGACTCTTTATTCCTCTTCTACTTGCACTTCACCAGAAACATGTGCTTCGGTTTTTTTTTCATAGATTCACTGATGGTTGTACAGGATGGGACTTCAATTCCCCCTTGGATACCTTTATTGGAGTTATAAATGGTAGTAGAAGACCTAGCTCGCATCCTGGAACTACTTATGGAGTTTCGACAGGAACAACGAAGCATTTAGGATATAGAAGGTTGCATCGACAAAGATTCTCATTCTTCAGCATGTAGGAAGTGGTACATAATTAAATATTGATTATCTTAAGGACCTTAAGGGCATTAGTGTTTTGTGCTCGAGTCTTGAGCAACAATGTCTATGGAGAAAGGAGGTAAGATTAAACACTTAGGTGGCGAAAATACAATTATGGAAAGAATAGAAAGATGTCTTAGTTCCGGAGAGCCATGGCCTATTGAAGCCATATAAACATCGAACAATGAAGTACTTATTTTTGAAGTAAGATTGCTTATTATGGAGTGCTTCGATGACTTTACATCAGCACCAGCTTCGGTAATCTTACAAAAGGGAGAATCACCTCATTACCTGAAGCTAAGGAAATGTGTTATTATCTTAAAATTGGGGATCACTAAATTTTATTCATGCACATGATGTACAAAGAGCTCAAAAAGGTATATCAGTTTGGGATGAACTTTAATTGGATCATGCCCAAGCTTTTGAAGGAACATAGAGAGGAACGGGTTGAAAGGCAATATAGCGCTGCCTAAGCATATGTATCTATTGCAAGTTATATAGCCCATTGAAGAATTATACACCCGCCGGTTCTGTATTCGGAGCAAAACGTCACCTGTAGGAATTACATGTTGCCAACATATAGTCTGGAGTGATTTGGCAGTTATAGCTATCGACATATAGTCTGGAGTTGAGTTTAAGGAAAACATTGAACTTTTTCAATACGTAATTCTGGCTTGACAAATAAATAAAAAGGACAAGTCAAGGAAGCGTAATGACCCTTATTTTAATGATATAAAATATTAAAATAATTTAAATATGAGAAGTCAACTTAAAAGCACTGAAAGGTAAGATTGTAAAATGTTACAATCAGGGTTCGATACTACTTCCACTTTTTTTGGAATTTCATTTCCAAGTTTTTTAAGCACCAGCTTTGATAAATTTAGAATTACAAATTTTGAGTCATAAGCAGGGATTTGATCCATGTTAGGCTGAAATTTAGTTAAACCCAATATGCACTATTTAGGAGGCGTCAAGGCTACTTGAGTAAGTTGATTTACTTAGTCAAGCTTGTGTTATTTGAATCCACATGAAGCCATTATGCAAATTATTATTTGTTAAAGTCCTCAAAAAATAAGTCACAATGTTATATAAGCCCAAGAAGCCATTAAACTCATAATTCAAGCTCTCATTATTATGCTAAGGATTGAATGAAGGTAAAGAAGATGCCAAATTCAGCATTGTCTTCTTTCTGGAGGGCTACATGCATATTTATAAATAAATGCAAGCCTATGGATTTTTGACACGTGTCATGTGGATAAAATAATGGTTGTGATTTGCTTCTATGGTAGAAATTTCAATTTTCAACAAGTGATAGCAAATTCAATTAGAGGATTCCACCTGGCAGCTAGGAATATTGATTTTGGAAGCATCTATCAACGTTTGATAGCTCTTATGAATGCTCGGTATCTCCGAAAAATCTCTTTTCATAGCCCTACTAGTTATCAACATGCGACAACTAAGGAAATCCTTTGATAACTTTTGAGTATATCAATTGTGCAGTGGTTTTGGAGTCTCAACCATCGACAGCTTAATCAACATGTGATAACTTTAGAAAATGTTGTACTTCGATGGCTTGATTGCTAACCAGCAATAGCTCCCTAATCTTAGCAAGCGACAGCTTTACAAACTCAATACACGGTAGCTTGATGATTCAACATGTGAAGGCTTCATTTCTTCATCATGCGATAGCTCATGAGCATCACCCTTGTCGGCTAATCCCATCCACATGTGATAACTATGAAGTCTCATTCTTCGATAATCAACACTACTAGTTTAGGAGCTCTAAACTTTGATAGCCAATTCAATCAACATGCGATAGCTTAGGAAGCCTCATCCTTCGATAGCCAATTTAATCAAAATGCAACTACTAAGGAACCCTTATCTTTCTATAGCCCATCCAATCAACTTAAGAGTACTTGGGAAGCCTCATCCTTTGATAGCCCATTAAATAAACATGCGACGGCTTAGGAACTATCATCCTTCAATAGCCAATTCAATAAATATGCGACAACTTAGGAAGCTGCAACCTTTGATATCCAATTATCCAACATAAGGTAGCTTTGGAATATCACCACTCAATAACTTAATCATTCATCATGTGGTAGTTTTGAAGTACCAATCTTTGATTGCTACATTAGTCAATTTGTGATAGCTCTATCTACCAATATGTAATGATTTGTTCCTAACATTTGATAGTCTTTACTTCACAATATGCAATATATTCAAAGTGCAATAGCTTAACCATTCTTTGGGGATTTTGGGTGTAACAATCCATAAGTGATCGAAAATGCTAACTTTTGCATATTGTAAATTTAGGGCATGAGGCCACTTCCATTATGTCCATGACGTTGTTTCCATATCTTTTAAATATAAATATCGAGGTATTTAAAGTTACAAAGTCTAAAAATAAAAGGAATGAACTTTGTGGAAAAAGAGAAGAGTGCACTTTAACTTGTCAAAGTCTCCCCTTGCCTATATAGCTGGTCGTTCCTCTTTCTTCTTCATCTAACCCATTTTACTATTTTTCCTTTTTATTGAAAACTCTATCAAAATCCTCTCTCTATAATCCCTTAAAACGTACAAAAATAAATTCAATAAACCCCATTAAATTTACCTTAAATCATTTTAAAATATCTAGAGAAAATATTATTTGTCTCAAGTCATTTAGAGAAGTAGTTGCAAAAATGACAAAATGCTCGAAAGAAGAAGATTGAAGCTCCTTTTTATTATTGAGCTTTTTTTCGATGAGTAGTGTGAAACTTGTAGCTTGTAGTTACATAAGAATTTGCTTCGTTATGAAATGTTATTGAATGCTTGATGCTGAGTTTTCACTGAAGTTGGGTTTGGCTTGACATGATTTTGGGATTATAAGCTAGAAAAAATTACTCATATTGTATTGGTGACAAAATTTTGATTTATGAATAAGTTAGTATGCAATTAAGGGGTTAGTAAATTAGTGGCTTATGGACTGAGTGGAGGTTTTAATTGACAAAAATGTAGTTGAAACTAAAATGAAGTAATATTTACAAAAATATTACTTTTTTTGAAATAAGGACATATCCAAGAGAAGAGCCCTACATCAGCTATACAATAATAAGCAATATAGTGGAGGTAGTGTGCAAAAACCTAAGAATAGGGACTACTATATCAGAAAACAAAATGGAGAAAAAATGCTTTTCCTAGAGGCTAATAGAGAAGAAAGAACAGAAATGCTAAAGTAAATTCTCTTGTAATCATGAGTATATAGCAGTAATATAAAGATACAACCCACTAATAATTAGTTGCAACTGAAGCATGACTATATAAGCTAATATCTTGATGGAGGTCGAGGGAGCTTTCGAAAAGCAAGTAAGTATATCAACTAGGCTAAGAAAAATAGTTGTCATAAAGCAAAAACCAGTGTAGCTACTACCAGAGCTAAGGTAATGATATAGTGAATATGTTGTGATGAAAACAATATCACTAATGAGAAAGACGAAGGCATCGGGTACTGCATTTACTATAAAAATCTTTGATGAATGAATCTTAGATCTATTTCTCTGGCCTTTGTAAGGTTTGTCTTAGAAGATAGATTTAATGTATCATGGACCATGTTATTATCTTAGAGCAGCATATACATTTTCCGTTAAAGACGTAGTGAAACCTAGCACACTGAATTCTTCATCATGTGTAAGATGGAAGAAACCAAAAAAAGCCCTTATGGAGTTAGCTCAGACATGAGCCCACCAAGTGAAAAGACAATGGCAAAGGGTGGAGGCAGATGTCCGAAGACCCATAAAACCTTCTAAGGTGTGCTACATTAACTTAAAGAGATCACTAGGCCCCAACAAATGATGTATGGATTTTATTGAGCTTCAAAGCAACATTAACATTTTAAGGCAATTTTTATATTAATTAAGATTAGGTTGAGATCTAAAAGTAGGCCACAGTTGTGACGCCCCACCTCTATACCCACGCTAGCCAAGAACATTACTGTGAATGCTGTCAACTAGCACGGAGAATAAGGCTGTTGAGGAGCGACCATCTGTATAATTGCTTTGGGCGAGTACCGATATACCGGATAAAAATATAACTTTTCATCTCAAGAGGAAATCCGACATACCGATACAAACTCAAAGCTACTACACAGTGGCTATAATTTCTTCGGAAACAAATATAGAAATAAACATAACATAAATCAGTCACAGACAATTCATATCACAAAGACGGAATAAGATATGAATATTACACTAGAAAGTGTACATCAGAGTATTGGTCAAAAAAGATCCACAATATCACAAAAGAATAGTTACACGAACTACACAAAAGAATAAGTATACATTAAGGAGTCTATATCTCAAATGTATACAACAAAATAACTACTAATCTAAGTAGTTAACCCAAAAGTCAAGGAGTTAATCCCGGATGAGAAGTCAAGCAGAAGCACCTGTAACATCTCGGTCTGACCCGAGTATTATTTATAAGAAAATAATAAACGGATCAGTCTAACTATAAATATCAGATAACATGATATAGGATAGGAGATATGACTAAACACATAATAATCACAATGCCAAGCTGTGATATATATATATATATATATATATATATATATATATATATAAGTAATTGAAAATCAACAAGAGATTAATCAATATCACGATAATCTACTCAAGATAAAAAGGAATGTCATACTCCTAATTTCATTCAACAAGCCACAATAAATGACATATAAGACATGGCATAGGCGTATAATATCCATAATGGCATACTACTATAAGTATGTAAATGATAATCAACAAACGATTAATCAATATCAAAGAATCTTCTCAAAGATCCAAAAAGGGTGTCATACCCAAAACTTGTATTCACAACAAGTTAATGACACACGAAATCACCTATGCACAAGAATTGATAAATCATATTAATAGAAATCACAAAAAAATAGGTGAAGAAGAAAATTCCAGAATTCGACACACGAAATCCAGAAATCACACAAAATAAAAGGGGGGAAAGCCTATCACATGAACGGGAGCATGAAAACTCACCAACAGCTGTAACACATGAACGAGAAGCTATCTCATGGTAGCTAACCATTAATTTGACACACGAATGGTCCGAAGACCTGACACACGAATGGCCCGAAGACCGTGGGTTGCTACCCCACAAATTTGACACACGAACGGGGTTTAGTCTCCCACGCAGACCAAGAGACATCGCACATTGCTAGTCTAAATCACAAAAATGATCGTCATGATCAAAGAGAAGTGTCGATTACACTAAGCTAGTAAATATATGAGCTTAGCTTCATGTCCCATAACCACTAGCTTAACTTAAATATTTACGAACAAATTGTAGATCTCCACTAGAAAATTGTCACAAGAGATTCAATCGAACAAGTCCAAGAATTAACCGACGAAGTAAACGCAAGCGTTTCATACCACTCGTTTTACTAAGTCGTTTAATTAGATTTCTCATACGAGTGAGGTAAAGGTTTGTATATACTAATAGATTGGAAAACGGTTTTATAAACGAATTTGGTATTAAAATAGTATTGAAATCGTTTGAGGAAAGAGTTTTGATATTTACTACTAGTATAGAAAACCTTTATATTTTTAAAGTGACAAATCACGAAGAAGATTGTAAGAACAATCAAATCACAAAAATTCACATACGAAGACGTGAATAAGATCCAACGAAATCGATAAAGGATCCATCGAAATGGATATTCAAAAATCCCTAAAAAGAGTCATCAAAGTCATAATAGATGATAACAACAAATAGGATTATCACGAATCGATTTAAATTGGAATTTCAATCCAAAAAGGCAAATTGGACTCAAACGGCAGGTTCAGTCGACTGAACAGAGTTTTTCAGTCGACTGACCCTGTACCTGGAAATTTTCCAGGTTCAGGAAACTTTCTGTTTCCAGTTTCAGTCGACTGTGCAGAGTTTTTCAGTCGACTGAATCATGCCTGGAAACTCTCGGGTTTCAGGTTCAGTCGACTGAACAGAGATTTTCAGTCGACTGAATCATGCCTGGGCCGTTTTTCAACCTTATTCAAATGAAGAGCAAACTCTTCCAAAATGCAACCGGACGGACATTGGCTCTAAGGGTTTATGCCAATCGGCAACCCGGCCCTATATGCTCCTCGATGCATCACCAAAAGCATGATCAAACATCCATAAAAGGATTTTACACAAATTTGGTTTTAAAAAACCCAAACATTGGAATATTCACAAAAACCAATCCAAATCAAGAGCAAATGCACATGAAAAAGTGTTAGGAATTCATACCTAACAAACAAAGATAATTATAGTCATAGATGTGAGATAAAAATCTCACCTTTGCACTAAAATTTATGAAGATGAAGCTTGAAAGCAAAAGGGGAATCAACCACTCTTCAAATCCAACTCTAGAAGCTTGAATCTAAGCTTAAAAGAGAAACATTCCCAAAATTAGGTTTAGGAAATTTCTGAAATTGAATGGAGAAAGAGTTGGAGAAGAAGAAGGAGATGCTTACCAAGGGGTTCTTCTTGAGTTTGGAGCAAGGAGATGGATTTGCTAAGGAAGTTAGGGCTTGGAGTTTTAATTCTTTTTCCTCTCCACCATTTTCAGTTGGAGCTTGAGTTTGAGGAGTTGGAATGAAGTAATGAAGAGGAGAGGGGGATTGGGACTGAATACATAAGTGGTTAATTGGCTCAGCCCAAACCAAAACCCTAAGCAAAAAGTAGCAAAATTCAACTTTCTCCAAACATATCGAAGCTTATACTCAAAAAGGTCGCAAACGGCATTTTGAACGCAATGAAGGTGGTCTCGAGTCCTAATTCTACCGTATGCAAAAAGTAGCTTTTCGGACTAAAATCCGACTAACGATAAAATATTTAAATAAAATATTTAAATATAAAATCGATAAATATGCGGGTTGTTACAGACTCCCCTCCTTAAAGAAATTGCGTCCTCGCAATAAGTAAGAAGGAAATATAAGAAGTAACAACCATAGAAGCATATTAACACAAAAGAAAATTTGAAATAGGAAGTTCACCCTAAAGTGCACAAAAGAGTTAGCAAGAAATTTGGTGAAACTTCAATTTCCACAATAACACCGGGCTCAAGAATAAAAACCGGAATCCCTAAGGCATTCCCGTAGATAAAAGACGTGGGGAACGTCAAGATTAGCAGAAAATTGAGCCGGTGCAACGGCGTAGTACCAAAACGGTACGCCCGAAAAACTAGAAACTCAAACAATTTGGGACATCAGCGTAGTACAAAAACGGTACGCCCAATGAACCCAAGCAAAGACATCGATGTAGTACAAATGGTACATCCGATGAATCAAAAGCAAAGACATCGATGTAGTACAAACGGTACATCCGATGAATCAAAAGCAAAGACATCGATGTAGTACAAACGGTACATCCGATGAATCAAAAGCAAAGACATCGATGTAGTACAACGGTACATCCGATGAATCAAAAGCAAAGACATCGATGTAGTACAACGGTACATCCGATGAATCAAAAGCAAAGACATCGATGTAGTACAAACGGTACATCCGATGAATCAAAAGAAAAGACATCAATGTAGTACAACGGTACATCCGATGAATCAAAAGCAAAGACATCGATGTAGTACAAACGGTACATCCGATGAATCAAAAGAAAAGGCATCGATGTAGTACAACGGTACATCCGATGAATCAAAAGAAAAGACATCGATGTAGTACAAACGGTACATCCGATTAATCAAAAGAAAAGACATCGATGTAGTACAAACGGTACATCCGATGAATCAAAAGCAAAGACATCGATGTAGTACAAACGGTACATCCGATGAATCAAAAGCAAAGACATCGATGTAGTTCAAACGGTACATCCGATGAATCAAATAGCAAAGACATCGATGTAGTACAACGGTACATCCGATGAATCAAATAGCAAAGACATCGATGTAGTACAAACGGTACATCCGATGAATCAAATAGCAAAGACATCGATGTAGTACAACGGTACATCCGATGAATCAAAAGCAAAGACATCGATGTAGTACAAATGGTACATCCGATGAATCAAAAGAAAAGACATCGATGTAGTACAAACGGTACATCCGATGAATCAAAAGAAAAGACATCGATGTAGTACAACGGTACATCCGATGAATCAAATAGCAAAGACATCGATGTAGTACAACGGTACATCCGATGAATCAAATAGCAAAGACATCGATGTAGTACAAATGGTACATCCGATGAATCAAATAGCAAAGACATCGATGTAGTACAAACGGTACATCCGATGAATCAAAAGCAAAGACATTGATGTAGTATAAACGGTACATCCGATGAATCAAAAGCAAAGACATCGATGTAGTACAAACGGTACATCCGATGAATCAAATAGCAAAGACATCGATGTAGTACAACGGTACATCCAATGAATCAAATAGCAAAGACATCGATGTAGTACAAACGGTACATCCGATGAATCAAATAGCAAAGACATCGATGTAGTACAACGGTACATCCGATGAATCAAAAGCAAAGACATCGATGTAGTACAAACGGTACATCCGATGAATCAAAAGCAAAGACATCGATGTAGTACAAACGGTACATCCGATGAATCAAATAGCAAAGACATCGATGTAGTACAACGGTACATCCGATGAATCAAATAGCAAAGACATCGATGTAGTACAAACGGTACATCCGATGAATCAAATAGCAAAGACATCGATGTAGTACAACGGTACATCCGATGAATCAAAAGAAAAGACATCGATGTAGTACAAACGGTACATCCGATGAATCAAAAGAAAAGACATCGATGTAGTACAAACGGTACATCCGATGAATCAAAAGCAAAGACATCGATGTAGTACAATGGTACATCCGATGAATTAAAGCCCGAATGATTTCGGAACACTGACGTAGTACAAAAACGGTACGTCCAATGAACCGAACACAATAAAAGAACATCGGACGCAAGTTCATAAAAGAAATGAGATGAAACTCAATAAAACGAAGTACATCAAAACGCCCGATGAACTTGATAAAAAGATAATTTCATTCGGTCATCCACAAAGAAACAACCCCTTGTTGCTTACGACTAAACGCATTGGCAACACGATTTCTCCTTCGGGAATAAAAAGAATATCAAGATCATAGGAAGCTAGGAACTCGAGTCAACAAGCAGTTCCTTAAGAGAACATAAATATTCCAAAGATTTATGATCGAGATAGAGAACAAATT
Organism: Allium cepa; assembly: GCA_030765085.1. Lineage (NCBI taxonomy): Eukaryota > Viridiplantae > Streptophyta > Magnoliopsida > Asparagales > Amaryllidaceae > Allium > Allium cepa. The sequence goes on along the minus strand of CM060940.1, from coordinate 402,141,827 downwards.
TCTCATCCAAATATAATGATGCCAAATTCCAAAAGCAAAAACATTAGCCGAGAGCACTAGATCATAAGTGGCTATCTAGTCTCGAGAAGCTATAATGATTTAGAAGCACAAGGGATAGCACGTTCTCCTTTGCAAGAGAATGGCATTCCAAACCAATACGACTAGTATTGGTACAAATAGCAAAGTCTTGGTTCCCCTTCAGGAATCACAAGAATAAGAGTATTGAAAGGAAGGGTTCTTTTAAATAATTCTCTTCCCCGAAAAGTTAAAACTTTCAAAATTACATTTTTACTTCAATGTAAAAATTATTTCTAGAAGAATTTACATTTTACAAGTCAATATATCGTGTCTGACTGTCTCATCAAAGCGTTTAGGAGATTCCTATCGATAACGTTGATCAAGCGCATCGACCAAAATTCTTAAAGCACTCAACGGGCAATACAATCACAAAATCATCTTTTATAGGATAAATAAATCTCGTAAAAAGTTTTAAGAATATTCTTTGTTCGTTTCAAGAACAAAATCAAATTGCACTTATAATTAAATCTTATGAAAAAGATTTGCAAAATTTTAAATTTCTATTTTCATCCAAAATCAATAAATACAAGAATGGTCTCATCGAGATATTCATAGAATATTCGATTTATAAAATGGATGAAATGAGTTGGACAAATTGAATGACATAATAATTCATTCATAGGAATCATAACGAGTGCGGAATGCGGTAAGTGGAATGCTAATTTCCGCAACTCGTAGCAAACGAAAACCGGTGGTAAAGTCAAACTGAAAAGACCTTAACACCACACAAAAGATTTCTTAGGTGATAATCCTAAGACAAACTCAAAAATACCGGAAAATTTCTCAAACTACATGAATGAGAGAAATAACACTTTCCTTATAAGTGGGCTTAAGGAATAAAATGATGCCATCTAGATGGAATCAAAATCACAAAGAAAAATAGAAATCTACTTAACAGATTGAAAATGTCGAAGATGAATAATCCACTCGGAAAAATAGGATATGGCTTCACAATGATTAAGCCAATCCTTGCAGAAAGGTCAATTCCGAAGCCAAAGCAAAAATATCGGCTCGGAAAGAAAAGTCACATAAAACAAGCTCGACATCTAAACAAAAGCAAATTGAGTGTTGCGGATCTACTATCCGGATTCACAATTATCAATGAAGTCAATAAGCCCAAAATATTCAAAGAAAAAGAATTGACAAGTTCTTTTGATATAAAAATAATGAGATGAAACCCATATCAAAAAGAACTCAAATAGAAAGTTCACGAATTAAAACAATGCCATCGAGGATTGAATGAAAATACCTTGACCAAAAGTTGCAGCTTTCCTTCTCACTTGCTTGGAAGCTTAGGACACGAAGATAAAAGATGACCCGAACCTTTGCAATAGCGGCAAAAGAGGGGTTTCGGGCACTCCCTTACATGGTGGTCTGTGGAACCACAATTGTAGCATCGTCCACGACTAGAGGTAGGAACATTTGCTACCTGAGTTTGTTGCTTTCCTTTCTTATTAGAATCGGGGCCTTTGAATTTGATAGGTCTCTTCAAGCTATTGTCGAAGTTCTGTTGGGCACGCACAACTTCAACATCACCTTCATTATCGGCCTCTTCAAGACGAAGAGCGATATCAATAAGCTGATCAAACGAAACCTCAAGTTTCAGGAGTAATGGCTTCTTAAGATTCTTATTCAAGCCATGGACAAATCTCTGATTTTTCTTCAATGGGGTATTAATGTACTCAACCCCGTATTTGGACAGAGATTCGAAGGATGCGACATAGTCTGTCACAGAAGATTCACCTTGAACAAGGTCTATGAAACGCCGGGCTAAGGTTACTTTTTCAGCCTCCGGCACAAATTTCAATTCGAATCTTCCCCGGAATTGCTCCCAAGTAAGATCCGCCTCAACGATTTCAGAAATTAAAAGCTCATACCAATCCAATGCTCTTTCTTGGAGCATGCTAGAAGCTACTTGGACTCGATGAAGGTCAATAAGATTCAAGCGAGAAAAGATGCGTTCGCATGATTTGAGCCAAGCTTGAATTTCAATAACACTCTCGGATCCCCTGAATGGCCCTCCACCCAAATCGGTGTAGTCTCTGCACAAGCGTGCAAAACCGGATCTAGGATGAGTAGGCTCTGGATTGGGTCCGGCTGCTTGAGCGTTCTTAACAAGATCTAGAAGCTGCTGAGCAGACATGAATACTCCATCCTGAGGAGTAGCGCTAGATTGACCGGCGCTGGGGCGGCCTGGTCTAACCATTTCTCTTCTTTAAGAAAGAAAAAAAAGAAGAGGAAAAAGTTATTCTCAAAATAAATATCAAGCAATCTTGATAGATAAAACAAGGAATCATAAAAGAAAATAGGATAGGACGGTACGAAGACCCGAATAAAATCCTAAAGCACAACTCCTAAGAAAGACTTAGGACATGATCCTTGCTAAATTATTCTACATTGTTCCGAAGTTTGGCTCCGATACCAAGCTGTGACGCCCCACCTCTATACCCACTCTAGCCAAGAACATTACTGTGAATGCTGTCAACTAGCACGGAGAATAAGGCTGTTGAGGAGCGACCATCTGTATAATTGCTTTGGGCGAGTACCGATATACCGGATAAAAATATAACTTTTCATCTCAAGAGGAAATCCGACATACCGATACAAACTCAAAGCTACTACACAGTGGCTATAATTTCTTCGGAAACAAATATAGAAATAAACATAACATAAATCAGTCACAGACAATTCATATCACAAAGACGGAATAAGATATGAATATTACACTAGAAAGTGTACATCAGAGTATTGGTCAAAAAAGATCCACAATATCACAAAAGAATAGTTACACGAACTACACAAAAGAATAAGTATACATTAAGGAGTCTATATCTCAAATGTATACAACAAAATAACTACTAATCTAAGTAGTTAACCCAAAAGTCAAGGAGTTAATCCCGGATGAGAAGTCAAGCAGAAGCACCTGTAACATCTCGGTCTGACCCGAGTATTATTTATAAGAAAATAATAAACGGATCAGTCTAACTATAAATATCAGATAACATGATATAGGATAGGAGATATGACTAAACACATAATAATCACAATGCCAAGCTATGATATATATATATATATATATATATAAGTAATTGAAAATCAACAAGAGATTAATCAATATCACGATAATCTACTCAAGATAAAAAGGAATGTCATACTCCTAATTTCATTCAACAAGCCACAATAAATGACATATAAGACATGGCATAGGCGTATAATATCCATAATGGCATACTACTATAAGTATGTAAATGATAATCAACAAACGATTAATCAATATCAAAGAATCTTCTCAAAGATCCAAAAAGGGTGTCATACCCAAAACTTGTATTCACAACAAGTTAATGACACACGAAATCACCTATGCACAAGAATTGATAAATCATATCAATAGAAATCACAAAAAAATAGGTGAAGAAGAAAATTCCAGAATTCGACACACGAAATCCAGAAATCACACAAAATAAAAGGGGGGAAAGCCTATCACATGAACGGGAGCATGAAAACTCACCAACAGCTGTAACACATGAACGAGAAGCTATCTCATGGTAGCTAACCATTAATTTGACACACGAATGGTCCGAAGACCTGACACACGAATGGCCCGAAGACCGTGGGTTGCTACCCCACAAATTTGACACACGAACGGGGTTTAGTCTCCCACGCAGACCAAGAGACATCGCACATTGCTAGTCTAAATCACAAAAATGATCGTCATGATCAAAGAGAAGTGTCGATTACACTAAGCTAGTAAATATATGAGCTTAACTTCATGTCCCATAACCACTAGCTTAACTTAAATATTTACGAACAAATTGTAGATCTCCACTAGAAAATTGTCACAAGAGATTCAATCGAACAAGTCCAAGAATTAACCGACGAAGTAAACGCAAGCGTTTCATACCACTCGTTTTACTAAGTCGTTTAATTAGATTTCTCATACGAGTGAGGTAAAGGTTTGTATATACTAATAGATTGGAAAACGGTTTTATAAACGAATTTGGTATTAAAATAGTATTGAAATCGTTTGAGGAAAGTGTTTTGATATTTACTACTAGTATAGAAAACCTTTATATTTTTAAAGTGACAAATCACGAAGAAGATTGTAAGAACAATCAAATCACAAAAATTCATATACGAAGACGTGAATAAGATCCAACGAAATCGATAAAGGATCCATCGAAATGGATATTCAAAAATCCCTAAAAAGAGTCATCAAAGTCATAATAGATGATAACAACAAATAGGATTATCACGAATCGATTTAAATTGGAATTTCAATCCAAAAAGGCAAATTGGACTCAAACAGCAGGTTCAGTCGACTGAACAGAGTTTTTCAGTCGACTGACCCTGTACCTGAAAATTTTCCAGGTTCAGGAAACTTTCTGTTTCCAGTTTCAGTCGACTGTGCAGAGTTTTTCAGTCGACTGAATCATGCCTGGAAACTCTCGGGTTTCAGGTTCAGTCGACTGAACAGAGATTTTCAGTCGACTGAATCATGCCTGGGCTGTTTTTCAACCTTATTCAAATGAAGAGCAAACTCTTCCAAAATGCAACCGGACGGACATTGGCTCTAAGGGTTTATGCCAATCGGCAACCCGGCCCTATATGCTCCTCGATGCATCACCAAAAGCATGATCAAACATCCATAAAGGGATTTTACACAAATTTGGTTTTAAAAAACCCAAACATTGGAATATTCACAAAAACCAATCCAAATCAAGAGCAAATGCACATGAAGAAGTGTTAGGAATTCATACCTAACAAACAAAGATAATTATAGTCATAGATGTGAGATAAAAATCTCACCTTTGCACTAAAATTTATGAAGATGAAGCTTGAAAGCAAAAGGGGAATCAACCACTCTTCAAATCCAACTCTAGAAGCTTGAATCTAAGCTTAAAAGAGAAACATTCCCAAAATTAGGTTTAGGAAATTTCTGAAATTGAATGGAGAAAGAGTTGGAGAAGAAGAAGGAGATGCTTACCAAGGGGTTCTTCTTGAGTTTGGAGCAAGGAGATGGATTTGCTAAGGAAGTTAGGGCTTGGAGTTTTAATTCTTTTTCCTCTCCACCATTTTCAGTTGGAGCTTGAGTTTGAGGAGTTGGAATGAAGTAATGAAGAGGAGAGGGGGATTGGGACTGAATACATAAGTGGTTAATTGGCTCAGCCCAAACCAAAACCCTAAGCAAAAAGTAGCAAAATTCAACTTTCTCCAAACATATCGAAGCTTATACTCAAAAAGGTCGCAAACGGCATTTTGAACGCAATGGAGGTGGTCTCGAGTTCTAATTCTACCGTATGCAAAAAGTAGCTTTTCGGACTAAAATCCGACTAACGATAAAATATTTAAATAAAATATTTAAATATAAAATCGATAAATATGCGGGTTGTTACAACAGTGAAGGAGTTTATACATGAAATTGGAAACTTTTGGATAAATGAAGCCATCCCAAATTATGTGAAATGGGACAGTGGTCTCGTGACAGGATCAGACGAGATCCTATTCTTCTTTGAGTTTGAAGTTGCCTTTTAGCCATCCTGAAGTTAAGGGATATGATAGGGCTAGATCGAATGCACATTTATGCTTCAACATATGCTTTCTGGTGTCATTAGTGAGCTTGGAGAGCCATTATAATTAGAGTCCTAGAGCCTACACTATTTTTAATCGAGAAATTTCCCAAAGGGATTCATTCTGAAGAAAACGAGTCCATAGCTTGATGATGAACACTATATATACCTCATAAAGGCTACAAAGTTCAACACCTGCTTTAGACTTAGTCTGCATATACGATCCTTGGAGAACCAATGATCTTTTTTATGTTTTCAGCAAATCCTTATAAGAAGTTAGCGCACACTTATTAATGGTCAAGGAAAAAACTTCGAGTAGGGGTAGTGGGAGAGAAGATATGGTAGCCAGGAGGACTAAGGACTAATTTGGTAAGAACCAATTAGCCAGCTTAACAGATAAAATTAAAACTCCATTTGCTAATGAGCTGACGAGCTTTGACTATTCATTTCATAGTGTAAAGATTCTTTTTCCTCCTCAGTTGAGAAAGATCCTGCAATGAGCCGCTCTTCACACCCTAATTTAACATCGAACGACAACTTCCAACTCCCAAATACTACAAAAAGAAATTCGTTGCAGTAAAATTAGAACCAAACATTCTAACAAGGCTCATCGGTAGAATGTCATAGCAGAATGATAACATATATTATACGGAATGCACATGAACAGAACAAGTTAATGATATATAAGAGACTGCAACAGCAGAAGCATTTAATAAACAAATATCAATATAGAAAGTCAGGATACATCAATTCCATACATATAGAGATTTGAATAACCATAAATCTCATATACCATATATCTCATACACAAATAACATGTTATCGTGTACTATTACAACATACGTATACATATCAAAACTATCGACATCAAGCCTCTAAAATGCTCCATCTATCCTATAACTATTTCCTTACAATCAGTCGACTCTGAGAATAATCAGTCAATTATCATGACATAAACAAACTAAGATAAAATACTGGTCAAACTTAAAGCCTAGTGTAACTCAAAATACCATATATTGAAACTATATATGTATATAAAACATAGAGATACTAAAGTGTAGGATCGATTTCACCCTAGAGGGGGGTGAATAGGGTATACTATCAATTATAAAAATTATGGCGGAAGTTTGTTTAAAATTATTTCAACACAGATATATCAAAATTATAGTAGCATTGATAATAGCAGAATAATAAATGCAGAAATAGAACGACACAGATTTTACCTAGCTTCGGCAAAACCCTGCCTACGTGCTGCCTCCAAGGTTTCTACTAGAAATTAAACAGTCAGACGCTTATACACGTAAACTCGTGACACCAGCTATTGACTAGCCTTAATTCTACGCTCAAAATCCTGCCACAACTCAGCCACTGAGTTGCGAATTCTCGAACTACACCACCGCAGTTCGTACCCTAGTCACACAACTAGACAACACACAAGTTTAAAAAGAAAAATACAACTTAACGCAATTCAAATAAAACAAAACACTAATTTTAAAACTAAAGCCCAAAAATAAAGGTCGGTCCAATGAAGAATTAAAAGAGTTCCCCTTTTCTTTTTATTATATCAGCCGACTCCTTATACTTGCGTTGAAAATGGCTTCGTCCTCTTTACTTCGTTCGTTACTCGTTCTGAAATTAGGGCTTTAGAAAATTGAATTCATTGATTGATTGTAAGTCGATTACAATGGCTTTTACTCTGATTTGCATTGGCAATCGACCACCTCTTCACTTTGCTCATGGCTCCTTCAATTTGCGTCGAGTTTATCTGTTATGAAAATTGGTACGTTCGTTCCTTCTTCGATTTATATTAAACTTGACTATGATTCGAGTTCCTAATTGATGTTGTGATCTTTGATATGCTTGAACTTGAATACTTTTTGCCGATGATGTTTTAAAGCTTATATAGGAATCGAATTTCTTATTTTTCGTTTGTATATTTCATACGAGTTCATCTGATAATTTTTGGCTTACCGTTCGATTCAACTTGAATGTTGATGATTTGCATTGACTTGTTCAAATTCGTATAATTCTTTGTTACTTGATTTCCATGGCATCGATTTTGAACTGTTCATTTTCTTGGTCATCACGATTTCGATTCTATTTTGACGGATTTATCTCGGTTAGTGATTTGAATTTTTTTTATGACTTGTTCAAAATGGTTACAATGATTTAAACGACATTTATTTTGAAGTTGCGATTTCTTGATTACCATGGCTTTGAATTCTTTGGTACTTTGACTTCAGTCACTTTAAACTGCAGTTTGAAATCTCCTCTTTCTTTGTTCGAACTAGCCGTCACTTGCTTATGCTGGTATTGTCTCGGCTTTGGATTTGTTCGAACTTGATACCATCTGGAGCTTCAATGTTTGAAATGCTTACGAACTTGGAGTCTTTGTGTACTTGTCTCTGTTACGAGTCTGATACCGTTTGAAGTTTGCATCTGTCGGGTTCACTGTTTTATATGTCGGTGTCTTCGGTTATGCTTTGTCCTGCAATGTGCACTGCTTCCATGTTGTCTCGAGTACATGTACAACTCTGTATATATATGTATGGTTGTAGTTGAGCTTGTACTGTCCACTATTGCATTGAGTTTGTAGTTTCACTTTGTTGATGATGCTTTGACTGTTGAACTTGGTTTGGATTTATGGTCTTGCTAACATGTCTGCATTGCACTATCCATTGTTCTATATGTTTGCTCCTTCGAGTCAGTGAAACTTGTATATGATTGTTTTGTAGTCTGGTCTAATTTTGATGTGCAATCTTGAGTCTTGTACATGTATGCACTACCTGTGTATGTCTTATATGTATTTATCTTTTCCACTGTGTATATTGACATATTAACTTGGTTGAACATGTACACTGAGTTGGTCCTCATGTGTAATGATGCATTATATTTTCATTTATCTTTGAGCTAGGGCAGTTTGGTTAAGATTTAGTCTTGCATTGCACTGACCACTGAATTCATTTGCATTTTGATGTTGTTTATCAATTTTGCTTGGTCGACACTTGCTCATCCAAGCTTGCACTTGAATATGCAGTCTGAGTTGAATCCAGCCTATAGCTCGGGTTTGACCTTGTGCTGACGTCGTGACTTTATTTATATTGCACTTGAGCTGAACCTGACTTTTGATTTGGGTTTGACCTTTTGCTCACATGTCCCTACAATTCTATCACGTGTATATCGGTGTGCACGCCCTTGTGGCATGTACAGTGATACACTGTGCATGTCACAAGCTGTTCGTGTATGATGAATTCAAATTTAAATGATGACGAACAAACAAATAACTAAGGAAAATATTATTTTCAAAATCCACATTTTATTTTATACTGCAAAAATATTTCCTTTTCAATTTTACTGCGTCAGCGTTTATTTTTGCAGATTGCTCAGATGCTGGATTCAATCTGGAATAAATTTGAAGATAAATACGAGTGAATGAGCGATATGTAGTGAGGTTTATTTGTAAATTAGAAATTGTGATGTAATCAAAATTGTATTGAATTTGTATATATATATATAGTGAGAGTACAAATTTGTACTATTCAAAATTGTAATAAATATTTGTTTGAATAAAATATTTGTTTGAATTTAAATACTATGTTATTTATTTTATTCTGCAAATATTTATTTGATTACGTGAAAAAAATAGTACATTAACAAATACATTTAAATGAATATATATATATATATATATGTTTATTATCATCAAACAAAAATCATATACTCGCATATTTAACATAAAGCACGTCCAGTCCCCTCCACAAATGTGGCTCAAGAGAAATCCAAACTACATATAAACAAGTAAAGTAATCTCATCCCAAAGGATAAGGAATCATACCATAACTTGCACTTCACATGCAGCTAAAAAGTCAGCACAACCTTGCCATGCCAATATTAGAAAAGCCTATACACCTCTAAGATCATTGTTATAATACTCATGTTAGGTAGTGTTGGGATAATAATATCCATGGACAATGGGTGCCGACACCCTCTATCTTAAATAATACAATAATTCTTACTACGTATAATAAGTACAAATAATCAACTACACACACTTATGTATCATTCTGATTTTAATAAGTCCAAGTAATCGATATTTACTCTTATCCCGATACTAAATGATATGTCAATGGAGCAACTACGTCCTATGTGATTGTTGGATTTGCCTACATTTTTACCCCTTGAGAGCCTGCAAGTGGAACGGAGCATCCTCATATGACTTCGTTACTGCATAAGTGTCCCCGTATAGACCTATGTTGCCCTTTTGGCACTAATGGGAATCCCTGGCACTGTAGTGCTCCTAGTATCGGTATCTACACTACGGATACTTGATACAAATTCCCCTTAACCGCTACTACGGACCCTCCCGAAGGCTTGGATCAAAATCATAAATTGAACGTATACAAGAATAAGTAGAATTGGAACCATGCAACAACTCAAATATAGTCATCCTCTCCATGATTCTCATGTTGTACACGTGTCAAACCTAATGGATCTCTCAAGCACAAAAGCACGTTGAACCATTGCATCTGTTGCACCCATTTTTCATACATCTACCCAACCTCATATCGATGACTTGCCATCACGTGTTCTTCCATTTTCTTGGACCCGTACTGATCCCTCAGCATCATGTGCGCCTCTCCCAATCGGTCTCTCAAGCACCCCACACATCGAACCATTAACTTCTTCGAACTTGCTAAAATGAAACATTAGCTTAGCCTTGTTTAGAAATGTGTTCGGGACTGTTCCGTGCTAGACCCTCGCCCAACTCTGTTCCGACCCCTTCAGGGTCTAGTTTACTCTTAACCTACTTTTTTCCTTACTTCATAAAATGATTATTGGATTCTCGCTCGAAGTCCATGGTTAATGCATTGGTGTGGTTTCATATTTTTGACCCGTTTGTGTAACAAAATCTGCTTTCTTGCACGTAGAGTTTGGCGAAGCAACACTTTCGAACCAGCCTCCTCTCACATGCCTTACCACATATATTAATATTCATATACACACCTATGTATTTGTTCACAAAAATATACATACACACACACACAAACAAAATCTCATTCAACAAATCAATTTATACTTCTTGAATTGTTTTGGTTATTATATATATTCAAATGCACGTATACATATACATACATGTATATTTAATTAAACAACTCTTTTATTAATTAATCAAATATTATTTTTGTTTACAAAATCTTCTCTATAAATTCCAATATCTATTTCTATCATTTTATCAAATTGTGTAACTATTTTATTAACTACCTCTCTAGCTTATTAATCAACTTCAAGCATTTTAATACAATTTTCTTTATTAAAATTACATATCCATCTCATAATTTTTTTATAAAACTATATGACTATTTTACAAAATATTCATTCATATATAAAATAATTTCTTTACTTAAATAATATTTCAAAGAAATAATTAAGCTTCATTAAGCCTCTAATCACTTTAATAATAAGTGTAGAGTTCTAAACTCACTTAATTAGCTGATAACTTCTCCAAAAGTCATCATTATGGTCTTTGATAATTAATTTTCTAATATGACCATGTTTACAACTTAAACAAAAATTCAAATCTTCGCCTATCATTCACTAAATAACCATAGAAACTATAATTACTTATGAACTTTTCTAAAACCAATTCAAATGGCTTAAACGCTACTAATTAATGATATATTCATATTCTTATCATTCAATTAGCCTTAAGTGAACACAAAATACCACTTAATTGTAAATTGATTAGTTTATGTTATGACTTTATTAGTTTGATGTCGATATATATATATATATATATATATATATATATATATATATATATATATATATCATGCTTGACTATCATGCCTTCGTTAATTGATCGCGCCTTCATGCACTACTATACTTGCCATGTTATATATTATCTTTCTTCTTTGTGTGTAGTGGCTATGAAATTTAGATTGTGGTTTTATTTAAATTTACCCAATAGTATGCCTAATACGGCATTCTAAATATATGTGTTAATTAGCATATATTCATAGCATCATAAAAGATGAGTTATTGCATTTAGTACAAAAGCTCAAGGTTAAGTGAACCAGTAGGCACTAGGAAATAATTAAAGTGTATATTTGTATATTTTTTACAATATATTGTAGGCCTATATTATACATTAACTTGTAACCATTCTTAAAATATTGCTAAATGCATCCCATTTCAAGTTTGCTAATATAAGTAGCCATGGTGGTGAAGGTACTAGATTATTGACGCAGCGGAAATAATAGGATTGACGACGAAATGAAGATTAAGTGTCAAACTAATCGATGAAACAATTAGATGAAGCAAAATAAATCGATGGATTGAAGAATACCCAAATGCCCAAATTCGTTGATCACGAAGATACTGGACTCTAGCAATCTTCGACGCGTTGATCGCGCACGATACCGTGAAAGAAGATCTACAATTCTTCGAACATTGATCAAGCGCACTTGATTCTGTGAATTAGCTTCAACAATCGTCGATTCGAGCGCACTCGAATGTCGAAAGTGGAGATTACACTCAACTACCAATTTTAATAGAAGCACAAAGCACAAACCAAATTTTATTCCAAAAAAATCATCCCTCTTTACAATGACACTTTACCCCTATTTATGGGAGTTTACAACACCACACACACGACCGTTACATAGAACAAGACAAACGACTTTAAAAAAAAAATACGCGAAACAACACGCGACTTAGAAATACACACGCGACTTAAAAATACCCATGACTTAAAAATACGCGAGTTAAAATAAAAAGAATGACCAAGCAGTGATGGCAACGACCTAGAATTCGGCTGCGACATAATCAATTTGCGATGTAGGCTTGCCCTTGGTTTAGATCGCGACGATGGTTAGGTCGCTGGAGTTAGGTCGGTGCTGGAGTTCGCAACTTAGGGAGGAGGTGCGGAGTTAGGTCGGGCGCCGAGTTAGGTCGCGGTGCCGAGTTAGGTCGTTTGCGACTTAGAAAGAAGGCGCGTTCGCGACTTATGGCGAAGGAGGTGGAGCGACCCACGGCATAGCTCTGTTCACTCGATTCGAGGTATGCTGCTGCATCATTCTTTACTTGTTGACAAAAATTCGACCTCGAATTTGCACCTCTTTCTTCCTCAACAAGCTCATCCCCATGGTACGGACTCAATTGCTTAACGTTGAAAATGTCTGCAGTGTGAATATGATCTGGCAACTTCAACCGATAGGCATTATCATTGATCTTCTTCAAAATTTCTACTAGGCCAAATTTTCGAGCTTTAAGTTTATTGTATGCTCCCACTAGATATCGATCCTTCGTTAGTACAGCATATAATAAATCTCCTTCATTAAATTCAACACTTCTTCGCTTCAGATCCGCAGATCGTTTATACTTCTCATTCGTCTTCTCCAATCGTTCTTGAACGAACGATTCTATGGCATTCTGTCAACCCATCGACAAAATCAGCAGCCCGTTTAACTGTCCCCTTCGATTGTGGCACTATCGTTAAATCCAATGGCCCCTTTGGCAAGATTGAATATACAATCTGAAATGGACTGAAACCCGTACTACGGTTGATATCATGATTATGAGCAAACTCCGCTTGACATAACTTCACATCCCAGCTCTTTAGATTATCCTTCACAAGACACCGCAATAAATTTTCCAGCAATCTGTTCATAACCTCGGTTTGTCCATCCAACTGCGGATGATAAGCACGACTGAAATTCAGCTTTGTTCCCACCATCTTCCACAAACTCAGCCAAAAATGACTCAAAAATCTGGTATCCCTGTCTGAAACTATTGATTCTGGTAAACCATGCAAGCGATAGATCTCTCTAAAGAACAACTGTGCCACATGGACCGCATCTGCCGTTTTTACAAGCAACAAAATGTACCATCTTCGAGAAACGGTCCACCACAACATATATAGAGTCATTTCCCCGTTGAGTCCTCGGCAAGCCCAACACGAAATCCATACTTACATCTACCCACGGTTTTGTAGGAACAGGTAAAGGTATATACAATCCCGCATTTGTAGTTGTCCCTTTCGAAACTTGACAAACATGACATCTACGCACAAACTTTTCAACTTCCCGCCTCATCAAAGGCCAATAGTAAGACTGAGAAATCAACTGCAATGTGTGATCCCGACCAACATGTCCTTCTTCACGCAACTCTTTTACAATTTTCATTCTCAAGCTGCAATCCGGTACGCACAATCGATTCCCCTTGAATAAGAATCCATCTACCAACACAAATTCATCAGTACTCCCATCCTTGACTTTCTCAACAATCTTCGTAAAGTAAGGATCTTCTTCAAACAACTCTGGCAATAGTTCAAATCCTGTCACTTCAACCTTCATCGTCGTCAACAAATGATTCCTCCTGCTCAAGGCATCAGCTACACGATTCGTCACCCCTGATTTGTGCTTTACAACAAAAGTAAACTGCTGTAGATACGCGACCCAGGAAGCGTGTCTGGCTGAAATTTTGTCCTGCCTTGCAAATGTTTCAATGCTTCGTGATCCGTATAAAGAACAAACTCCTTCTGAAACAGATAATGTCTCCAGTACTTCACAGCTTGAACAATCGCGTAAAACTCCACATCATAAGTGCTATATCTCAACTTGGCTCCAGACAATTTCTCACTGAAATAAGCAACTGGTCTTCCATTCTGACTCAATACTCCACCAATCCCAATCTTCGAAGCATCAGTATGTAACTCAAACAACAACTGAAAATTCGGCAATACTAGAATTGGTGTTGTCGTCAACAGTGTCTTGATCTTCTCAAAAGCAACCCCTGCTTCCTCTGACCACTCAAACTTCTTTCCTTTCATGAAATCGGTTACAGGTGCCATCACACTGCTAAAATGTGGAATGAATCTTTGATAAAAAGATACCAACCCATGAAAGCTCCTCACTTCAGTAATTGTCTTGGGTTGTGGCCAACTCCTGACAGCTTCCACTTTGCTTTCATCCACTTGAATACCCTCCTTCGACAGAACATACCCTAGAAACAAAACACTGTGTGTCATGAACACGCACTTCTTTGTTGCAGCATAAAATTGCTCCTGTCGTAGAATCAACGGCACTTCTCGCAAATGATGGATATGCTCTTCCATACTCCCACTATAGATCAAGATATCGTCAAAGTAAACTACTACGAACTTCCCAATAAATGGTCTCAAAATCTGGTTCATCACTCTTATAAAAGTACTATGAGCATTTGACAAGCCAAACGGCATAACCAGCCATTCGTATAGACCTTCCCTAGTTTTAAAAGCAGTCTTCCACTCATCACCCGGTCTGATACGAATCTGATGGTATCCACTTTTCAAGTCAATCTTTGAGAACACAATAGCTGTAACGACCCAGGATTTTTAGAAATTAAAATTTGAATATTTAATTAATTTTAAATATTAATAAGTGAATTTATAAGTCGAATAAATTTTATTTTGAATAATTGGATTTAAATTGGATAATTAAATCGATAATTTAATATGTTAAATTATGGAAATAATTGAAAATTAGGGTTAAATATGATTGAAAATGATTTGTAAAATTTTATTATATCATGTTGGAGTTAGAATGATATTTTAGAACTTTTAAAATCGAATTAAGAGTTAATTTGTGAAAATTGAATATTTTAATATTTAATCGACTAGTGAAAATAGCCAATTTTTGAACAGTCTCAGAATTGAACGAAACCAGTTCCGTTGGGAATTGTGAGATTCTGTTGTTCTGTTGTTTTTCTGTTCCGTTCTATGTTTTCTTTATTTTCTATTCTCTGTTCTCTTTTCTATTTTCTCCATTTTCTATTTTCTATCTTCTTCTCTCTTTTTCTTTGTTTTTCTTTTTCTTAAAACCCATAACTATTCGATTTTTCGGCAACGAAAAATCGTGTACGTTACATTTGGTATCAGAGCATATGGTTAAGCGACAACCATGGTTCTGTTGGGTATTACTCATTAGAGATAGAGTCAGTAGTACTCTAGAATGAGTTGAGTGTAATAATAGCTATGAGAGCGTATTTGTTAGTGAATATATGAAATTGTTTTATATTGTGATGATTGGTTTGTTGAGTGGTATATAGATTCTGGTTAATACGAGTAATTAACGTTGTTGATAGGGATCTCTAAACACTTGTACAGAACAATTCGACACAATATTGTTTTAAAATTGAGTATATTTTATATATAAAGAAATAATTTTTCAGAATTATTAAAGTATATGTAAGTTGATTGTTTAGATGTTTGAATAATCTAAATTAAAGAATAATTGTATAAGTAAAATGAATTATAAGAATTGAATTATAATTAAAGTGATTTACAATTGTGAAATAAACTTATACATATAAGAAGTGAAACTATATGAATATATTTATGAATATGAGTTGTAAATAAAAATGAATTTAAAGTTAAATGGAAATTTACTTTAGAATTGAAATATGAATTTATTTACAAGTGGGAATTTAAGTTATGTAAAAACCAAGTGATGAATATGAACTTAAGTTATATAAAGGAAATTCAACTTGAAATGGTTAAATGAATTACTAATTGAATTTAATGAATGGATTGAATGTAAATTAAGTTGATATGAAATAATGAATGTAAGTGTTAATTCATTAAAATCTAAAGTTATTGGAAATTGAATAGTTGAAAGATTGAATGAAAACCAATTTAATTAAACCAATTGAAAGTGATGGTGCTAAACCAAATTGAATGAATATAAGAAAAGGAATTTGGTTGTAATTAATATATATACATTGGTTGTTATATGGTTGTTAGTTGATTGATTGTATATAATTCATTAAGTGTTAATGAAATTGGAAGCTAAAGTAATTGAAATCCAATTTGAAGTTAAGTAAATCTTAATAGAATTGAATTTGATTTGGAAGTGAAGCAACTTGAATATGAATTAGTGAATATGAACTAATTGAAAATGAATGTTAGTAAGAACATCCACTATTAATGAATCAAATGTGATTAAATTGAAAACCATTTCATTGAATATTAATGAGAATATGAATGAATATTTATCGGTTATGGATGATAGTTGGTTGATGTTTGCATTTGTTGCTTTTACTTCATTTGCTATGTTGGCATATATAGTTATATGTTGCCATATGTTGTATATTGATACTATTGTCTATATACATGATTCTCATGTTTTTGTTGAGTGTTTAGTAGGTGCGGATTGCGTTTGCTTCGCATTTGGAGCTCGCTTTCGCGTTATATTAGCCGTATATGCTTGCTAATAAAATATAAGGTACATATCTCGGATTACATACCGTACTTTTATACTTTTTCCCTTCAGGATGCCTCATTACTTGATGAGATGTATATTTGTGATATATATACTGTCATTTTTTTTCGGATCGAGCCGCGCAAAGGAGACTATGGCGAATTTTTCCGAAAATTTAAGGCGTTAGAAAAATTTGAGAAAATTGGAAAGTTTGTGAAAACTTTAACTTTGATTTGGAATTGAAAGTTAAACAATAGTAATTGTTTTTGAAAAGATAACTAAGTATGATTTGAAAACTTAGTAAAGATTTATAAGAAATTTAATTATGGATTTTGGAAAGTAAATAAATTCTATAACTTTTCTTACTTGTTAATTTCGAGGACGAAATTCTTTTAAGGGGGGAAGATTGTAACGACCCAGGATTTTTAGAAATTAAAATTTGAATATTTAATTAATTTTAAATATTAATAAGTGAATTTATAAGTCGAATAAATTTTATTTTGAATAATTGGATTTAAATTGGATAATTAAATCGATAATTTAATATGTTAAATTATGGAAATAATTGAAAATTAGGGTTAAATATGATTGAAAATGATTTGTAAAATTTTATTATATCATGTTGGAGTTAGAATGATATTTTAGAACTTTTAAAATCGAATTAAGAGTTAATTTGTGAAAATTGAATATTTTAATATTTAATCGACTAGTGAAAATAGCCAATTTTTGAACAGTCTCAGAATTGAACGAAACCAGTTCCGCTGGGAATTGTGAGATTCTGTTGTTCTGCTGTTTTTCTGTTCCGTTCTATGTTTTCTTTATTTTCTATTCTCTGTTCTCTTTTCTATTTTCTCCATTTTCTATTTTCTATCTTCTTCTCTCTTTTTCTTTGTTTTTCTTTTTCTTAAAACCCATAACTATTCGGTTTTTCGGCAACGAAAAATCGCGTATGTTACAATAGCTCCACTCAACTGATCAATCAAATCATCGAACCTCGTCATAGCAAGCCTGTATCTCACGGTGATCTTGTTTAGAGCCCGACTGTCCGTACACATCTGCCAAGTCCCATCCTTCTTTGGCACCAATAAGGCTGGCACTGCACAAGGACTCAAGCTCTCCTGAACACGTCCTTGTTCTAACAACTCCTCCACCTGCCTTCTCAGTTCCTCATGCTCCTTAGGACTCATCCTGTAATATGGCCTGTGAGGCAATACAGCTCCTGTAACAAGATCTATCTGATGTTGAATATCCCTCAACGGTGGTTGCTCCTTTGGCAACTCTTCAGGAAACACATCTCTGAACTCCTCCAATACTCGCTTTTCTCCCTTTGGAATTTCAACAGCTTCAGTAGTTTCATGTCCAATCAACAAGAACACCTCTGGACTCTCCTCTACTTCTTCTATAAACTACTTCAAAGTCAACAAAGTCTTCAGCTCCTCGATCTCTTCTGACTTGATCTCTCCTTGCTGTCGCTTTTTCGGAACTAAAACGATTTTAGTACCTTCAAATATAAAACTGTAGCTATTGGTTCGACCACCATGCTGCACTGCTCGGTCATACTGCCATGGTCTTTCCAAAAGCAAGTGACAAACATCCATCTCCACCACATCACACCAGATCTCATCTTTATACTTCTTTCCAATAGAAAATGGAACATGAACTCGCTTATCCACCTTCACCTCTCCTCCTTTCCTTAACCACGCTAACTTGTAAGGATTTGGATGCTTCTCCGTCTTCAACTTCAACTTTTTCACAGCTTCGGTAGAAATGATATTGTCAGAACTTCCCGCGTCAATCACAAATTTATAAACCTTCCCCAGTATAGTGCATGTCGACTAAAGATGTTACTCCTCATCCAACTAGCCTCATCCTCTTGCTTCGGTGTTAAACAAGATCTCCTCATCATTAGATTATATCCTTCATCTCCTGACGTGATATCTTGTTCATCCTCCTTAACTGGACTAGAATAACCTTCATCAACATCCTCACCTTCCACTTCAGCAATCATAGCTCGCCTGTTCGGTTTCGAACATTCATTGCTCTTGTGGCCAAATTCTTGACAATTAAAGCACTTGATACTATTGTTGACCTTGGTCTTTGCTACCTCATTGAAAACGGTTTAGTAACAGCCTTTGTAACAGTAGTATTCTACTAGCTCCCTTCACTTGATTGTTGGAATTTATAAACACACCACCTCCTCATCTTCTTTGCTTCTCCCAAGCCAACGCTTTCTGGTGCGCTTCAGCCACAGATCTAGGGTCAAACATATTTACCATGTCCTGCATCTGGATCCTCAACCCCCCAACAAATCCACGGTCGACTGTTCTTCCATCTCCATGATGTCATTTCGAGCAATCAGTTGATAAAACTCATCAGCATAATCATTAACTGTCTTTGTCCCCTGCCTCAGGTTCTGCAAACATTGGTACATTAGAGACTGATAATTGTAAGGTAAGAAAGTAGCTTTCATTAATGTTGGGCGAATTCTCACCCAGAAAATCTCGGGACCAGGAAGTCACAATTTCACCCGGGCTCGCAACCTCCACTTCGTTCGACAGCCAAGAAGCTCAATACTAACCTAGAAGTCTATCCGACATTCTCCATAAAGAAGCTCGTTCGACCCAAGCCTCCATTCAACCATCACCTCATTCGGCATCACCTCATTCGGCATCATCTCATTCGGCAAAGCACAGCTCTCATCCCCACCGGACCAACCTTCTCCATGTTCCATTCGGCCTCTCCCATGCATGCCGAACCAGGGCCATCACCGGACCATG
Organism: Allium cepa; assembly: GCA_030765085.1. NCBI lineage: Eukaryota > Viridiplantae > Streptophyta > Magnoliopsida > Asparagales > Amaryllidaceae > Allium > Allium cepa. The sequence goes on along the minus strand of CM060940.1, from coordinate 402,122,168 downwards.
GCCATCACCGGACCAACTACCTACCTCGATGCCGAATGGACCACCATCCCACTCCACGGCCGGACCACCAACACCGAATCGTGCATGGCCGGACCAACGCCACCGAGCCAAAACCATACCTCACCACCGAATGGATCTCCGCCGAACCAGATGATTGCCAGTCCAGATTGCTTCAGCCCGGGCCCACCAGCAGCTATATACTTCCAAGACCCCTGCCCCCTACCTCACTCTATAAATAGAGGGGCAGGGGTACAACAATGGGAACAAGTTTGAGAGCTCAAGCAAGGAAGGAACTTTCAAACTACTTTCATACACTTGTATACAACGCATTGTACTTGTAACCTGAAAGAAAGAAGATAATAACATATAAAGTGGACGTAGGCACATTCTGGCCGAACCACTATAAATCTGTGTGTCTTTTACATTTCAGCCCCTACTTTTCTCATATTTACATACTCATCTAAAATCATTGAAAATCACATATAATCAACTAAATAATACGACTTGGAGGTGTTTGTCCATTTTTTGTGCAAACATTTTTGGTGCTTTCACTGAGAACTGAACTCAAACTTCATCTTCTCCCACTCAACCTTTTTCCTAACGACATCACTCGTTGCTTAGAAATCATGCCTTCCAAACAGAGAAGGGATGTTAACAAAGGAAAGAACATCGCAACTAGCAGCCTTCCAGATCCAGCAATCACAGATCAGCCCACTTCAACAGCAGTACCAGATGAAAATCAGGAAAATCCAACTGGTCCCGCAACGGAACAACCAATCACTAGGGCAGATCTGGACAGGGTTGTGGCTGAAGTAACTAACCGCTTCACATCCCAACAAGAAACTTTGGTGGACCAACTCATGACACGCTTAAGGGACGCTGAAGAGTCCATCCGCAACACTGAATCATGGGGTGAATCCCAATCCGGAGGATCCCGGAGGCAACAAAGGTCTTCACTCTTCGAACAAGCTATCAACAGGAAAAACGATGATAGGGGCCGCGCCCGGACTCAGCCCGAATTCCGACTCGAGGAAGCCCTTGGAACCGAACCTAGCGGGGGAGGCACCAGGCGAGGGTCGGATGTAGCTGAGCCAGTCATGCCACCTAATCATAGAAACCCCGCTGAACGGAGCCGAGCTAGAACCCAGCCCGAAGTTGACCCCATGGATGTGCTCGAAACAGAACCCCACAGGGGAAGATCAAGGCAGGGGGCAACTGTAGCTGGTCCTAGCGTGCATCCAAGCAGCCAAAGACAACCACTGGATAATGCTAGAGGTGATAGACTGTACCATCCCTACAGGTCATCTGGACGAGATAGATCCCGCAGGGAAGAACCGAGCTCATTTTTGTCCGCTCCAAGTTCTGACGAGCGGATGGCACGATTATTCAGAGAATGTGTCCAACGGGAGCAAAGGGACCGGGGAATAGGCGCTAGGGTCACCAGTCCCTTTACCCGAAATATCGAAACTGCCATCACTCCCCGGGAATGGAAAATGCCAACCATGGAACCTTACAAAGGAACTTCCGACCCCATCGTACACCTGCAGAGATACACCCAGCATATGCTCATGAGTGGAGCAACAGAAGGAGTATTATGTAAATGCTTTCCGCTATTCCTATCAGATCTAGCTACCTCCTGGTTCTGCCATCTACCCCAAGGATCCATCAACTCATGGGAGATGTTAAAAGAAAGGTTTATTAGCCAGTTCCGCATCCATGTGGAACAACCCAGGGATGCTTATTCTCTATCCAATGTCAAACAGAAATCCGGAGAGACGCTGCAACAATATCTAACACGGTTCAACGCCGCAGCGGCAGCAGTTCAAGATGCCGATGAAAAACTCACTCTAATGGCCCTCTGTAGTGGTGTACATCCAGACACCAAGTTTGCCAGAAGATTAACTAAGGAAAAACCAGCTACCTTGCCTGATTTCTTCCATGAAGCTGGAAAGTATATGAGACTTGAAGACGCTGCTACGGAGAGGCAGTCAGGGCAACAAGGCAAGATAGTTCAGGACAAGGTTCCCACTGCAGCTAAGGACGCTCGAAGAAATGAATCTAGAGACAATGCTGGGGGCAGAAAGGTTGAGAAGCGCCAATATCGACCAGGGCCAAGATTTGACTCCTACACTCCTTTGAATGAAACAATCGAAAACATCTACCTAGCCACTCAGGGCGAACTCGGATACAAGCGCCCCCCGCACAAGAAAGAATCAGATAACGCACTCAAGTCCGGAAAGTTCTGTCGCTTCCACGAATCCCACGGACATGACACCAATGAATGCCACCATCTTCGGGACTTGATCGAAGAACACATTAGAAGAAGAAGACTGGAACGTTATGTGAAAAGTCAGAACAGGACTCCAACTCCTGCCAATGAGAACTCAAAGCAACCCCTCCCAGAAGTAGGCGGAGGGAATCGCAACAATCACAACACCAGTGGCTCTAGTCAAGAGAAGATAGTGGTCCTTACCATCTCAGGAGGACCACACATCGCCGACAGAAGTTGGGCAGAGATGGAAAGGTACGGCAAGTCGCTTAGAAATGCAGAAGGCTATGTTAACTCCATCACGGAAGAACGCCACCCGAAACGAAAAGAGAACGACGACATCATATTCAGTAGGCGTGATTTGGAAGGAAGACAGTACCCACATATGGATCCTATGGTCATCTCTGCCTGGTTCGGTCCAGCTAAAGTTTTTCGGATTCTAATAGACACAGGAAGCTCCGTAAATATCCTATTCAGACATGCTTTCGACAAAATGAAGTTATCAATGAAGGATGTATCCCCCTGTGACAAACCACTGCACGGTTTCACTGGAGATGCAAAAATGCCCCTCGGGCAACTTGACCTCTTCGTCGAAATAGGAAGTCATCCCCGCTCCGTTGTGCGAAAACAAACGTTTGTACTAATAGAAAACCACTCGGCTTACAACGCTTTCTTGGGAAGACCAGCCTTGTCTGACTTTCAGATTGTATTAGCCCCCTGGTGCCTGAAAATGAAGTTTCCAACAGACAACGGAGTAGGAGAAGTAGAAGGAGATCAAGGTGCTGCCCGAGACTGCTACGTAACTGAACTTCGCAATAACCGCAGAAAGAATAAAGGAAAAGATGCAGAGACTACTCTCTGCATGAAAAGCTTGGAGGCATAGCAACTAAAGAAAGCCCCTCCTCTTCGATACACAAGCGATCCCTTCAATGAACTAGACCCCAGGGATAAAGAGGAGGAGGCTACCGCCGAGCCTGCAGAGGCTATGGAATTCGTATCGGTAGATAAGCATGATTCAAGTAGACTATTAAAAATCGGATCTCAGCTGAAAACGGAATTGAAGGATCAACTCATTGACTTTTTCCGCCACAACTTAGATGTATTTGCGTGGACCCATGCCGATATGACAGGAATCTCCCCAGACGTAGCATGCCACATGTTGAACATCGATCCCACCAAGGTACCAGTAAAGCAGAAAAAGAGGAGCATGGGGGCAGAGCGATCAGCAGCCCTTGATGAGGAAGTAAAAAATCTACTTGCTAATGGCTTCATACGGGAAGCCATCTACCCAGAATGGATCGCTAACCCAGTGCTAGTAAAAAAGGCCAATGGAAAGTGGCGAACATGTATTGACTTCTCCAATCTGAATGACGCTTGCCCGAAAGACTGCTTCCCACTTCCCCGAATTGACCAACTCGTGGACAGCACAGCTGGGCACGAACTCCTATCTTTTATGGATGCATACTCCGGATATAACCAGATCCCCATGCACGCTCCCGATCAGGACCACACTAGCTTCATCACCGACCGCGGATTATATTGTTACAAAGTCATGCCTTTTGGACTCAAAAATGCTAGAGCTACCTATCAACTCCTCGTCAACAAAATGTTCGCAGAACTGATAGGACGTACTATGGAAGTATATGTGGATGACATGTTGGTGAAGTCCAGGAAAGCCAACGACCATGTAAGCCATCTGGACGATATGTTTCGGGTACTTCGCCGATATGGAATGAAGCTGAATCCTCTAAAGTGCTCCTTCGGAGTATCATCGGGAAAATTCTTAGGATTCATCGTCCACGCCAGAGGAATCGAAGCAAACCCTGAACAAATCCGAGCTTTAAAAGAAATAAGGATACCTTCCACTCGAAAAGAAATGCAGAGCCTAAACGGAAAGGTGGCCGCCCTAAGCAGATTCATTTCCAAGGCAACTGACAAGTGTGTCCCTTTCTTCGAAGCACTCAAGAAAGACAAAGGGAGGTTCGAGTGGACCGACGAATGCTTAAAAGCCTTCCTCAACCTCATCGAACACCTTCAGAGACCACCAGTACTCTCAACTCCAAATGAAGGTGAAGTGTTATACCTATACCTCGCTGTATCATCTCATGCTCTAAGCGCCGCCTTGGTAAGAGAAGAAGACCGCACACAACGCCCGGTTTACTTTGTAAGTAAGAGATTTACAGGGGCAGAGGCCAGATATCCTAAACTTGAGAAATTAGCATATTGTTTATTGATCGCGTCACGAAAACTGCGCCACTACTTCCAGTCTCACTCCATCAGGGTTCTAACCGATCAACCACTGAGACAAGTGCTCCATCGTCCTGACACTTCTGGGCGACTCCTCAAATGGTGCATCGAACTAAGTCAGTATGATATCACCTACCATCCTCGTACCGCTATCAAAGGACAAGCCATGGCTGATTTCATTGCCGAATTCACTATCAACGAAGGCGAGGAACAATCTGAAGTAGCAAAAAACATCAAGTGGAACCTCTTTGTAGACGGAGCATCGAACGAACAAGGCTCGGGGGCAGGTATTGTGATCATCACCCCCAGGGGAAGAAAGTTGTACTATGCATTGAGATTGGAGTTCACGGCCACTAACAACGATGCTGAATATGAAGCAGTAATAGCGGGATTGGAACTGGCCCTAGAAATTGGAATCAATTCCTTATGTATTCATAGTGATTCTCAGCTTATCGTAAACCAGGTACTAGGAGAATTCCAGACTCGAGGAGAACGACTCACAGCATACCTAAAGAAAACCAAACTGCTGCTCGATCAATTGGACCATTATCTAATCAAACACATTCCTCGAGAAGAAAACCAAGAGGCAGATGAACTTGCAAAGCAAGCTAGTATGAAGGACAGCACCATTCCCGGAGCACCAGCAATCTCAAGGCAGCTAGCCCCAAGTTTCGAACAAGTAAATCTGATAACTGCAATCGAAGAAGGAACCTGGATGACCCCTATCCGGAAATATTTGCAAGATGGCATACTACCCGACAGGCGTGACGAAGCCAAGAAGATCTTGAGAAAAGTTCCCCACTACACAATACAAGAAGGCATCCTCTACCGGCGTGGCTTCTCTGGCCCCTTATTAAGATGCGTCGCCGGAAGGGAAGCCAAGGAGATATTAACAAACATCCATCAGGGAGGATGCGGAGATCACACTGGAGGACAGACTTTGGCAAGAAAGATACTCCGATATGGATATTACTGGCCCACACTAAACAAAGATACCCTAGACTTCGTTAAGAAATGCGACAGATGTCAGAAGTTCGCCAAGATCCCTCGACTGCCCACAAACGAAATTACTCAAATGACCAGCCCTTGGCCCTTTGCTGTATGGGGAATCGACTTAATTGGCGAACTGCCAACGGGCCGAGGCGGAGCCAAATATGCTATAGTGGCAGTCGATTATTTCACCAAATGGGTGGAAGCGGAACCTTTAAATAAAATATCTTCAGCAAAAGTTATCAACTTCTTGATCAAAAACATTCTGTGCAGGTATGGAGTCCCCCTCAAGATCGTATCAGACAACGGACTCCAATTTGACAGCGAAGAATTTGCCGACTGGTGCCAAGAGCATGGAATTCATAAAAGCTTCTCATCAGTAGCTTACCCTCAGGCAAACGGACAAGTTGAAGCAGTCAACAAAATTCTCAAAACCCTAATCAAGAAGAAACTTGAAAAGTCAAAAGGCGCTTGGGTGGACGAACTTCCTACGGCACTATGGGCATACCGCACATCTTTCAGAACATCAACGGGACATACTCCTTTCTCTTTGGCATATGGATCGGAGGCAATGCTCCCAGTTGAGACTATTGTGCCTTCCCACCGTAGGATCCACTACAACCCAGAAGAAAACGAAGAACTCCTCCTCATGTCTTTGGATCTGATTGAGGAAAGGAGAAACGATGCAGCACTCAAAGCAGCAGCTCACAAACAAAAAGTGGCAGCACTATACAATTCCAAAGTCAAGCATCGCAGCTTACAAGAAGGAGATCTTGTCCTCAGGCGAATCTTTCCGCGCCCCGGGGCACTGGACCCCATCTGGGACGGACCATATGTAATTCACAAAGATCTCCACAACGGAGCTTACATTTTGTCAACAGTGGACGGAGAGGTGTTCCAGAGGGCATGGAACATCCGACACCTCCGTCGATACTTTTCTTAACTTGTACTGCCCATATGAAGTGAATTAACAAAGAGAATCAGTGGACGTAGGCATTTTCGTGCCGAACCACTTTAAAAAATCTTGTCTCTTTTTAACTTGTTCCTTTATGTCTTGGCTACTTGTTAAGTTTTATCCCTTTCTGTTGAACAAAATCCTATGGCATCTCCACTCAAGACGCACCGCGGCCTCATCTGGACTAGGCCTAACAGGTACGCCACGATTCTATGCACTCGCCAATGAGACTCTTTTGCTCCAGCATCCCTCTGCTGCGGGTTAACTCATTGCGCGCCTGCCCTCAAAGCCAACTGTAATGAGCCGATTATAAGTCATCATAAAGGCCGACTATAGCCGATGGCAGCTCATTACGGCGTTCGGCTCGTCGGTAACCGTGAACCTACTTTAAGCCCCAACATAAGGTGTGGCCAGCCAGGGGTAGTTCACGGCCAACGGCACCCACGCTAGCCGGCCACGGTAAATCGAATAATACCCACGATTACGGACCATAATGGTTCGGGTAGTTACCGTGCGCGATCTCGGCTCCGATGTGTCTTAAGTGCGGCTGTGGTAAAAAAGAAAGCTCCCCGCGGAGGCGTAAGATGGGTGACAAATGTCTCCAAGACCCACAGCTAGGGAAAGTGACTACAAAACCCGTTTGCCACGAACTTAAGCACATCGACGGCCTTCCGTGACTGGAAGTTTTACTTTTACTATATTTCCATTTCATTTAAATATTTTTCTCCTATCCTGTATAACAAACTCTAAAGTACAGGAAACCAAATAGGAAGCATTCACTCATGAGGCTCTAAGCCTGCGTACTGGGTGGCAGGGCGCTCAGCTATACCCGTAAACAGTTACACAAGACACTCAAAGCTACCGCCTGCGAATAAAACATAAAGGGCGGTACTCTCTTCTCTTGTACATAAATGCGTAACTATAGCTTATTCATACACTGACATTGCAAAACGTGAAGTTATATTTCAAGCAAAAACTTAACATCAAACACAACTAGAATCACAGGCATATACATAATTATACTTCTCACACGGCACATAAAGATAGCAACAACATTTAAACATGACAAAATCAGCTTATATTATAAGATCACACGAAGTTATTCTTTGCAAATAATTTTATTACAGTTGCATATCAAAGACTAACATGAACAGTGATAAAAAAAACAAAAAAACAAAAAGATGGCAGATGCATCCACGCTCCATCACCAACTCCCCCAGCCTACTTAGCCGCAGGATCGGAGCCCCCAGCATGTGGATCTGAAGTCCCACCTGTCCAGATCAGAAGAGGAATTCATTAAACGAACGATCAAGTTATGAAAACACGAAAAGAAAAGAAAGGGAAAAGAATAACTCACCAGCATCCTCCGCTTGATCCTCATCATCCAACTGCACGCCCGCTTCCTCTGCAGCGAGTAGCCGCATCCCCTCCTTCACCGCCGCTTGCTCCTCCTTTGAGAACTGAGCAGTAACCGCACTCAAGTTGAAAGCCTCTCCGCCTTCCTTACCCGCATTCACCCTGGCCTCCTCTAAAGCCTGGAGATACACCTTGGCCATGACCCGAGGGTAATCGTCCATCCAAGACAAGCCGCCCTCCTTCCAAGTGTGGAAGTACATATCCTGCAACATCTCATCCATCATCCCCTCGTTTTCCTCAAACTCCCTCACCCGGGCCTCGGAAGCTTGCAACTTGGTGATGGCAACGTCCCTCTCTGATTGGTATCTCAAGCAGTCAGCCTGGAGTGACCTCCTCATTTCCTCTTCCTTCAACTTGAGGGACCTCCTCATCTCCTCCATCTCCTCCTTCAACTCGGCCTGAGCCATCTCCGCAGCCTCGAGCCTCCCTGACAACTCCTCCACCCGCTCGAGATCCGCATTTCGAACCTCATCCACCGTTGCGATAGCTATGTTAATCCGTTCCCTGCAAGCGACCTCCATCTTCCGTAATTCCGCCCTACTGGCCTTCTCCATGGTCTCTTTCAGACGCTTGGAGGCTTCCTCATGCTGGGAAATCTGGATGGCTTGGTCGGCGAGTTGCTTGGCCTGATCGGCAACCTTTAACCTCAACCGAATGTTAGCACTCCCGATCTCTTCCCCGGCCTTGACCAACTTAGCATGATGCTCCATTAACTTCTTGGTCTCTGCGGCCACTCGGTCGATATTAGCCTTGGCCTCATCCCCCATAGTGACTACCCGTGTAGTAAGTAAATCAAGATCTAAAGATTTGGCCTCGTCCAACACTCTTACCATGGGGTTGCGGGGAAGGAGGTGCTCGCCCGTGGTCTCATCGAATGAAATGTCCCGAAAACTTGGGTCTAAATCAGGATGACCGGCAAAGGGGTCACGAGGCACGGGGCGAGGCACATCGGGACGCCTTATATGAATGACAGTAGAACTCTTGGAAGGAGGAGGAGGGGGCAGGGCTCCGTGCTCTCCTCCGTAGTATCACGAGGAGGCTGAGTAGGAAGAGGCAGAGTAGGAAGCTGCGAAGCAGAAGAAGACTCAAATAAGGAACGGCTCCGCTTCCTTTTCTGAATGCCCTCTTCGATGACCCCAAGAAGAGGGCGGTACTTGACTACGTCCCCAGTGCGATCAGTAGAAGGTTTCGCGGAAGCTCTCCTCGACTTAAATTGTTCAAGGCGGTGTCGAACATCCGACGTTTTACCCGCCTGGCCTGCCCCTGGAATAAAGAACAAGTGTTACGAACATACAATAATCCGCAATTCAAAAAATGTGCTAAGTTAAAAAGAAAGAAAAGTGAGGAGACACATCTATTATACAAACCCGGCGGAGGAGTGGGATACTGCAATAAGTCCTGGATCTCATTCCAGGACGGAAGTGAACCGTAAAAAATTTCTAAGTCCTTATCGAAAATAGAATCGGCAGAAGACAAAAGTTCACCTTGCATCGCCGGAATCACCCTAGCTGAGGAACCCTTAGAGGATGGGTCAGTGCCAACCACAGCTTTGCCGGTTTCCTTTGCCTTCTCCGTTCCCTTCTCCGTTTCCGACTCTCCATCCGACTCCCCGAAGGCCCGACGGAGAGCCTCATCCAGTTCGAGGTCTTGTTCAGAGGTTAGAGCAGCAACACCACTACCACCTTGACCGTCGCCATCTCCTCCACCCTCCGACCCTTCTCCAACTTCGCCTCCTTCCTCCTCTTCTACACCTTCCTCCTCCGGGACAGTCGGGCAAGTACTTGGAGAAGGGCCATCGGACTTCCTCAGTTTCTTCCCCCCGACCACGGGACGCTCTGCGAAAGGCTCCCTCTTACCGCTCTTTACCTTATCCCCCTCCTTAGCTTTAGCAGCCTTCTCCTCAGCCGTGTCTCTTTGCTTAACCACGGACTGGTGCGGTAAGATCAAATTATACTCCAAGAGGGTTGTGTTCCTGATCAAGAAGGAGGCCGACCGGTCCCGTGCCGGAATAGCCTTTAGTTCAGCAGCCATTCGTACCAAGGAATCATCCTCCACAACTGCAATACCACCTGTCGCTAGCCAGAAATAGAAGCATGTCAGAAAAAACACTACAGTCAAAACATGGAAAATATAAATGAAATCCATCTTACAGCCAGAAGTGAAAAGGCGGAAAGAAACAGCATCGTCCTTGATGAAGAACCACTCTTTCTTGAACATGGTAAACTTGGAATATAGGTCCAGGACTGGTTTGAAGGGCACGGCCGCTTCCAGACTAATATACGGAGACCCCTTCTTATAGCCTCTCAGGTTGTACAAGTATCGAATTTCCCGGTTAGAAGGAGGACGCCCGTACCTCCTCTGGAAGATAACAAAGAGGCTCACCAGGATGGCATAAGAATTAGGCTGAAGCTGGAAGGGAGCCACCTTCAAATATGTGGTGAAGCTAATAATCCAAGCGTTGATAGGGGGATAGCACCGCACATACAATGGTATCTGCTAAAAGCGAAGTAGCCCTCGGGAGGATTATATGGCATCACTCCATCTCCCGGCAGCAGCATAAGGGCCCTATCTATCCCGAAGGAACGGGATATGACGTCAAGTTGCTCCTCCTTTAGGGAGCTGGGAAAGCAATCCGGAGGAGAGATCAAAAGTTCCTGTGGACCATATCCATCCACTAGAGACCTCGGGATAGGTCGATGTTGCCCGGATCCTGGTTGGACTGGGGGCAAGGAAGAAGAAGGTTCTCCTGTGCCTCGAGACTTTTTTCTGTCTGATCGTGTTTCCGCTTTGCGAGACATTTTCTGCAACACAAGGAAAGCAAGGCATTAGGACAAGGAACATAGAAAAGTAAACAAACAAATGCGTGCAAGTGTGGGATTTCATTCGCAAACTAAAGTTTTCATGTTCACAAGTTCATTCGGTTCCCAGTTCATTCGGTTTCCATCTCATTCGGTTTCCATCTCATTCGGTTTCCATCTCATTCGGTTACCATCCCTTCGGTTCCCATCTCGTTCGGCCCCAAGGCCATAGTCCCATTCGGTAAAATGAAAACTTTCGTATGTATTCGGCAAAAGGGAACATACCTGGTTCGGTACTAGATTGGTCCGGCGCTTGATCGATTCGGTATTTGTTTGATCCGGTACTTAACTGGTTCGGTGCTCAATATGGTTCGGCTCTACTCGTTCGGTAAAGAAAAACAAGGGGGTACGGCCTCTATATATAGGCGAATTCACAACCACCGAACCAAACATTTTTGCCCAACCGGACCAATAATACCGGACCACCATAAGCCGAATGAGAATAGCCGGACCAACCAAGAACTGAATGGAACTCTCTCTCTACCGTCCAAGACCAGGAACTAGGGGGCACGCAGGGCGCCTCACTCAGATAAGTCCCGAACTCCAGATCTTACTAATAAAATAAAGAATATGATAACAACGGATAAGTCGTGAATCTCTCACCAACGTGGGTTAATCATTTACACGTGTACGCGACCGCGAATGGTCCATAGGCACGCTCTGAATGGCTATTAACCCCGTCGCCATGAGAATTCACACTTTGACACCCCTGTTTTAAGCCCATCGGTTAGACGAATATTTGACTCTGATAATTAGAGAATGGCTAAGCTACTTACACATGTACGGGATCGCGAACGATCCCTAGGCATGCTCTGAGCTGGCGATAAACCACCTTGAAAACGATCCGGGGAACCACTCGAACGTGGACCTGGCATCGATAACGAGCTCGAACGGTCATCATTTGAAATCACACTGAAGCTATAATTTCCTTTGCAGGACATCCGAAGGATATGGACACCCAGCTTATGTCGTTTTACAAATCACGCCCACTACAGGGAAACAAAGCGCGACACATGCAAGCACGTGCCCCACTTTGGGGGGCAAATGTTGGGCGAATTCTCACCCAGAAAATCTCGGGACCAGGAAGTCACAATTTCACCCGGGCTCGCAACCTCCACTTCGTTCGACAGCCAAGAAGCTCAATACTAACCTAGAAGTCTATCCGACATTCTCCATAAAGAAGCTCGTTCGACCCAAGCCTCCATTCAACCATCACCTCATTCGGCATCACCTCATTCGGCATCATCTCATTCGGCAAAGCACAGCTCTCATCCCCACCGGACCAACCTTCTCCATGTTCCATTCGGCCTCTCCCATGCATGCCGAACCAGGGCCATCACCGGACCATGGCCATCACCGGACTAACTACCTACCTCGATGCCGAATGGACCACCATCCCACTCCACGACCGGACCACCAACACCGAATCGTGCATGGCCGGACCAACGCCACCGAGCCAAAACCATACCTCACCACCGAATGGATCTCCGCCGAACCAGATGATTGCCAGTCCAGATTGCTTCAGCCCGGGCCCACCAGCAGCTATATACTTCCAAGACCCCTGCCCCCTACCTCACTCTATAAATAGAGGGGCAGGGGTACAACAATGGGAACAAGTTTGAGAGCTCAAGCAAGGAAGGAACTTTCAAACTACTTTCATACACTTGTATACAACGCATTGTACTTGTAACCTGAAAGAAAGAAGATAATAACATATAAAGTGGACGTAGGCACATTCTGGCCGAACCACTATAAATCTGTGTGTCTTTTACATTTCAGCCCCTACTTTTCTCATATTTACATACTCATCTAAAATCATTGAAAATCACATATAATCAACTAAATAATACGACTTGGAGGTGTTTGTCCATTTTTTGTGCAAACAATTAACTTCTTCATCTTCTCCTATGTAATAATATTTGACTTCCCCATTCTCTCCCGTGTAAGTTTAGTCTGCTGCCACCACGCCATAGCTCCCCCTCTCAATCTTGTAGCAACCAACTTCACTCTACGATTCTCGGTAACTTCTTTGAAGTCAAAAATTTCTTCAACATTTGAAACCCAATCCAAAAACTCTTCCGCAACCATTCCACCTTTAAATTCTAGAATTTCCATTTTCATCCCCGACTCCCATCGACGATCATCTTCATATTCTCTAACTCGATTTCTCCATTGGCCATGATTTCGACAAGATCTACTTTCATAATCACTATCTTCTTCCAAATCTGACATATGTCGATGTCGAACCCGTCCATCAACATTTCTACTTCCACGCACGTCTCTTTCTCTCGAAACGGATGGCTCTCTTCTTTCTCTATAAGACTGTGGCGATATTCTTTGTTCGTCCGAAACCGACGGCGAAACACGGTTTCCACCCCGATTTGACACTGGTGATGTTCTTTGTCGAGTTGGGTTCATATTCATCATGAGCCTCTCCAATCTACCAATTCCTTCGTCGAACTTTTCATTGAATTTATCACTAATGCGTTGCTCCATTTGTTCAGCATCTTCTCTTCTATACACATCTGCAATGTTTTGATGACGGTTAGCTCTTCTCGGCGGCATGATCTTCAACAACAATCTTCAACTTAATTCAAACACAAACTTCTCAACAATGCAAATCCGATCTTCAAACTTCAAATTCTCGAAACCCAATTCTCCAACTGATGCAAATTTCTTACGATCTAGCTCTGATACCAAACTGACGCAGCGGAAATAATACGATTGACGACGAAATGAAGATTTCGTGTCAAACTAATCGATGAAACGATTAGATAAAGCAAAATAAATCGATGGATTGAAGAATACCCAAATGCCCAAATCCGTTGATCACGAAGATACCGAACTCTAGCAATCTTCGACACGTTGATCGCGCACAATGCCGTGAAAGAAGATCTACAATTCTTCGAACGTTGATCAAGCACACTTGATTCCGTGAATTGGCTTCAACAATCGTCGATTCGAGCGCACTCGAATGTCGAAAGTGGAGATATGAGATTACACCCAACTACCAATTTTAATGGAGGCATAAAGCACAAATCAAATTTTATTCCAAAAAAATCAACCCCTTTACAATGACACTTTACCCCTATTTATAGGAGTTTACAACGCCACACACACGACTGTTACATAGAACAAGACAAACGACTTTAAAAAAAAAATACGCGGAACAACAAGCGACTTAAAAATACACACGCGACTTAAAAATACCCACGACTTAAAAATACGCGAGTTAAAATAAAAAGAACGACCAAGCAGTGATGGCAACGACCTAGTATTCGGCTGCGACATAATCAATTTGCGATGTAGGCTTGCCCTTGGTTTAGATCGCGATGATGGTTAGGTCGCTGGAGTTAGGTCGGTGCTGGAGTTCACGACTTAGGGAGGAGGCGCGGAGTTAGGTCGGTGCTGGAGTTCACGACTTAGGGAGGAGGCGTGGAGTTAGGTCGGGCACGGAGTTAGGTTGCGGTGCCGAGTTAGGTCGTTTGCGACTTAGGAAGAAGGCTCGTTCGCGACTTATGGCGGAGGAGGTGGAGCGACCCACGGCATAGCTCTGTTCACTCGATTCGATGTATGCTGCTGCATCAATTACCAATAGCTAGAAGTGCAAGAATAGCCACTGATGAGATGTAGATACCTGCATGGTTCTGGTACTGTGTTCAGATCGTAGCATGGATTACATATTTACATTGTGGGATGCCGGTACTCCATAGGTTATGGTAGGTGTTAGAGTTGGTGTTGCTCCTATATTAGTAGCACACCGGTTATTGATTTCGTGAAGTTATGTTAAGACTTCCTTGGTATGGAGGGAAGTCATTTTACGATATTCTGACTTTTGCAAATGCATAGATGTCGATCCATTCTTGTGATCAGATTTTTGATGATATGGAGTTGGTGGGTATTGCTTAGAGGAGAATCGCTTCTTGACACCTTTAGGGTGAAGCATTGGCTTGGTGAGAGGTAGTTATAGATGAGGTACCAAAGGGTGAAGTTACATTGGAGGACATTAGAAAAAGATCCGAGACTCGGTTTATTTATGAGACGAAGAGGGATGCACAACTACATAAGATCATCCACTGGAAGAATGGGATTTTGTTTATCCAAGCTTGTATATGTCAGTTCACTGCTTGGCCAAGTCTGTAATGCATATGACCGATACTCTAGTCAAATAAGTAAGCAGGTTTACTTTAGGAGGCCGTCTAGCAAAAGTGCAACTTCAATAGGCATAAAGAAATGTACTACATGTTAAAGTTAAGTAGGATCAAGTGCTTCAATTGCGATCAGCTGGGGCATTCAAAAAGGGATTGCAGGAACCCTGCCTGGGTGCTCCTTCATTGAAGGCTTATGCTTTACCCACAGTTCACAACAATAGCAAGCGTCCTGCTCATTCAAAAGGCAAAGTCATATTAAAAGCTGTAACTTATATTTTGGATATGCTTATTTATGCATTGTTTTATACCACCGCTTCATATTCATTTATTTTTAGTACCTTGGTTTATAGTTACATTTATTACCTTGCATTATATACAAGCCTCTTGTAGGGTTGAATCTTATTGAGGGATCGACCACTATTCGCACTATTTATCATGATATTTGTTTGGTTGTTTATGGAATACGATTTGCTTATGATGCATATGCCTTTAGTTCTCATGGTTACAACCATATATTCGGGATAAGTGGTCATAGTGTGTTTCTTGATTGCGAAGTGTTTTGTGAGTATGAGGGATAGTAATGGGAATGGGCTTGAGATACAATGTGGGTCGAAGAGTACTATAGTGGGTATTCATTTTATTCTTATACATTTCTTAAGATGAGTTTTCATTTATTGTAATTGTCGGAAAGTATTATAATGTGTTTGAGTAAGTGATAGCGTTACCTCCTTGTAGCGAGATTGAGTTTCAGACTGGCATAGAGAAGAATGCCAAATCTGTCATTACATAAATCAAGCATATCGTGTCCTGAGAACAATAGGAACATGAGGTATGGAATCAAGATCTAAAGGGCTTTATTAGGAAGAGTACCTTAGAGTAGCATGTGCCTATTGTCTTTTCTGTTAAGATCAGCCCATACCTAAGACATTGCGTCCAACATCAGGAGTTGAATAAGCAGATTAGAAAGAATAAGCACCCTTTACCTTGAGCAATGCAAAGATATTCTTCCAGCTTGATCTTTCTATAAGCTCTCACCAGTTAAGAGTTGCAGATTTTAGTATTGGCAATACTTCTTTTAGGAATCCAAATAGGTTGGTAAGTATAAGATTTTGCCATTTGGGCTAACCAATGCACCGGCATACCTTGTTAATCTTATAAGTAGGGCCTTTTCAGGACCAACTCAATAAGAATGTGCTTGCATTCGCTGATGATTTATTGATCTATTCTAGAAACAAAGAGGAGCATAAAATATATCCAAGGAAAATGCCGGGGACATTGAGGCAATACCAGTTTAGGGCAAAGTTTTGGAATGCCACTTTTGACGAAAATAAGTAAGATTTTTGAGGTATGTTATGTTCGAGCAGGGACGTTTGTATAACCTAGCAAAGTCGCAGTAGTGTAAGATAGGAAATTATCATAGAATGCAGTAGACATTAGGAGTTTTCTTGGTCTATCGATTTTTATTATAAGTTTATTAAGGATTTCTATAAAGCCCCCGCACCTTTTACATTCTAACCAATAATAATTAGTCTTTTATTTATAATGCCAAAATAAAATTTCTTTTATTGCGTTGAAGGAATTATTGAGTAGTGCACTGGACTTAGTTGTTCCCAATGAACATATAAGCTTATAGTTCATACAGATGCATGTGGTACAAATTTGAGTGCAGTTTGTGGTAGAGTAGTAAAGTTGTTGCTTGTGCAAGTAGACAACTAAATCAAAATGAGTGGAACTATCTAAAATATGACATAGAATATGTAGCTATGGTATTTGCCTTAAATTTGTGGAGACATTATTTATTTGGTGAGAGGTTTGAGCTCTTCACAGACCATAAATTCTTAAAGTACCTGTTCTTCCAAAAGGATCTCGACCATAGACAGAAGATCCATTCGGAGTTCTTGGCTTATTATAATTTTGAGATTTCTTAAATGTGAGGAAGAAGAAATGAAGTGGTTAATGCTCTTAGTCAGAGGGATAATTGAATTTTATGATGAAGAGATTCAATGTAAAAAAGAAGAAATGATGCAGAGATTTTATTGCTATAATTTTGATATAAACTAGATACAGAATTGAACTTGTGAAAAATGAAAAAGTATATTACAACTCATTGCAGTCAGTAATATATATAGTATATTTATGCTAGTGGGCTGAATTATAGTCCAGAGGCCCATGACACTTCTGAGATAACTATCTTGCTGCTTAGTCTTTGATCAGGAAATGAATGGCTGGGATTGTCTTTGACTTCTTCATATTGTACACGGATTGGTAATTCCTGAGTCACTTTCATTACTCTCCCTCAAACCCTACCTCATCTAGGGTTTGCGGCGATTTGCTCGCTTCTCCTTAATAGCTCAAATTATATCATCTTCTCTGTGAATTTCTTCAGAGACTTGAGAGATAAGATGAGATCAGAAAGGATTCATCTTTGCAGATGAAACTTGATGCAAGAGATTATGATTTATTATCTTTGCTCCATTATCATGGCTAAGACATGTGTGTTCACAGGAGACTGCACTGAAGATGTTTTACTGATGGAGAATGAGTGAGCAAGTGCCAGAGATTTCAACTTGAAGTCTTTTCATGTGCCGAATTGGTTCCTTTGTGAACAGAGGGAAAGTCTTTACCTTTAACATTTTTCTGACTGATGGCTTGGGTGCTGTTGTCAAAGTTTTCAACTTTGAGTCTCTGCCTGAACCAGGTGAAGTTTTTCTTTGACAAAGCCTTTGTCAAAATATCTGCTGTTTGGTAGGTACAAGGTATATGATTAACACTTAATTTTCCTTTGCTCACTTGTTCTCTGACAAAGTATAAATCCAATTCGATATGCTTTGTTCTAGCGTGTAAGATAGGATTGGCAGTAAGATGTGTTGTGCTTAAATTGTCGCACCATATGACTGTTTTGCTTTCTGTTTTAACTTGTAATTCACTTAATAGTGATTGTATCCACATAATTTCAGCAGTGGCATTTGCTACACTTCTGAACTCTGCCTCTGTGCTTGATCTCGACACAGTTGGTTGTTTCTTTGAACACCAAGAAACTGGATTCTTGCCCAAGTAGATACAATAACCTGTAGTTGATCTTCTGTCATCTGGGTCAGATGCCCAGTCAGAATCAGCATACCCTGTAATGTTTATGACTTTGCTTGATTCTAATGTTAGGCCAAAGTTTAGTGTCCCTTTAAGATATCGTAGAATTCTTTTTACTGCCTTCCAGTGGATATCTGTTGGACTTTGCATGTATTGACTTGCTTTATTGACACTGTAACAAATATCTGGCCTAGTAATGGTTACATACTGGAGAGCACCAACTATGCTTCTATACTGATTGTCATTTTGAATGATTTCACCTTTATATTTGGACAAATGATCATTACTAATCATTGGTGTAGAGATTGAGTTGGCTTGGTTCATCTTTGCTTTGTCCAGTATTTCTGTAATATACTTTTTCTGATTTAGCTGGATGATTGTGTCTGACATCTTTTTGACTTCTATGCCTAAGAAGTAATTCAGATCACCTAGATCTTTGATTGTGAATATTTGATTTAGATGCTTTGTAAGATTGTTGATCTCTTGGTTGCAATTGCATGTAATAATAAAATCATCAACATATATTAGCACATATACTATTATATCATTACTGAATTTAGTAAATAATGAATTATCAGATTTTGTTGGATGATATCCCAATCTGATCATTGTGTCTTTTAGCTTTTCGAACCACACTCTTAGTGCTTGCTTTAGACCATATATTGCTTTATGCAGTTTGCAGACATAGTCTTCTTTTCCTTTCTGTTTGAAACCATGGGTTGTTCCATATATACATCTTCCTGCAAGACACCATTTAAAAAAGCATTGTTAACATCCAATTGCTTGATGCTCCAATTTCTGCTCAAGGCAATTGTAATAACAATTCTGATAGTAGTAGGTTTCACAACAGGGGAGAATGTCTCATGAAAATCAAAACCATGCTGTTGTGAATAGCCTTTAGCTACTAGTCTTGCCTTGTGCTTAGAAATTGAACCATCGGCATTTCTTTTTAGCTTAAAAGTCCACTTGCAGCCTATAATATTCTTATTTTTTGGCTTGGGGACAAGGTTCCAAGTCTTGTTCCTCATTAATGCCTCATATTCATTGAGCATTGCTGCTTTCCAGTTTTCATTTTGCATGGCTTGTTCATGTGTGCTTGGTTCTACTGTGTCTAGAACTGTATTAAAAACTTTTGGTTTGAATATACCACTTTTTGATCTTGTAGTCATATGATGCCTGATATCATCTGGTCTTTTCTGTTGACTAGGCCCCTCTATTTCTGCTTGAGTATCAGTATCATTGATTTGTGGATTGACTTGAATTTGTGTATTTGTTCCTTGTTGAGATGATTGATCAGATGCAAGTACTGACTCAGTTTGAGTGTCATCTGAATCATGTCTGGATTCATGACTTTGGAGATCAGGATAGCTTGCTTCCTGTCTCCTATTTTGATATTCAGCTTCTTTCTGAGGCTGTATTACTACAAGTGGTGGACATGATATTGGAGGTAATGACTCTTTTGTATTATATACTTTACATGTAGTTTTGATATTCTCTTCTTTAAAAGGAAAGGTTTTTTCATTGAATACCACATGTCTAGAAATGAAAATCTTACCATTACCATCTATGCACTTGTATCCCTTTTTGTTTGATGCATATCCTAAAAATGTGCATGGTGATGATCTAAAATCTAGCTTATGTGCATTATAGGGTCTAATGTAAGCAAAACATAGACACCCAAACACTTTTAGACTGAAATAATCTGAATTAATATTAAACAAAATTTCAACAGGGTATTTAAAATGTAGAACTTTTGATGGCAATCTATTAATTAAGTAAACTGCTGTTGCAAAAGCATCTGGCCAGAATTTTAAAGGCATAGATGCTTGTGCTAATAAAGTAAGCCCTGTTTCAACAATTTGTCTGTGTCTGCTTTCAATAAGACCATTCTGTTCAGAAGTATATGGGCATGTTGTCCTGTGATCAAGTCCCTTGTTTTTGAAAAACTCCTTTAAAGGGAGATATTCTGTTCCACCGTCCGATTGAAAGTTTTTAACTTTGCAGTTAGTTTGATTTTCTGCAAGTGCTATAAATTGTAAGACTGCATTATAAGTTTCAGACTTTGACTTTAAGAAGTATATCCACACGTATCTAGAATAAGCATCAACAAATGATATGTAGTACTTATATCCATAATCAGTATGTATAGGAGCTGGGCCCTAAAGGTCAGTAGCTACCAATTCAAGTGGTTTGTTGTATTGAGTTGTTGAGTCTATGAATGGTAGCTTATGACTCTTTCCCATTTGACATGATGTACATATGTATGGCAGAGATATATTATCAACAGAAATATTACTTTTATTCAGTACATGCTTAACAATTGTGACACTTGGGTGTCCAAGTTTACAATGCCATTTATCAAATGTTTCACTATTTTCAAGCTCTCTGACTTCAGAATTATTACACCAATTTTTTCTAAAACCTGTTTTTCTTGAATTATCCACACTGAACTTGTACAGTCCTCTACATTGTTTACCCTGCAAAAGTGTTTCCTTAGTCAGGATATCCCTAACTAAACAGTAATGAGGATAAAATTCAAAATAAACACTGTTATCTCTTGCAAATTGGGACACACTTAGTAAGTTCTTTTTGATAAGTGGTACCCTCAATAAATTATTAAGGTACAGTTGTCTTTTACCCATGATATAAGACCTACTAGTGTGTGAAATTGCAACAGATTTGCCATTACCCATGTGTATTGTATTCATACCTTTGTACTCCTTGCTTCCAAGATTAAGATTGGTTAGATTGTTAGTGATATGATTGGTTGCTCCTGAATCTGGATACCAATCTTCATCTTGAATATGTTCTGCTCTTGCTATTTCAGTTTGAGATGCCTTCATTTCTGATGAGTTGCATGTGTCTTGTTGCATATGAGCCATATTAGCACTGTGATTTGGATTTCTTTGATTATTTGATCCTTGACCTGGCACATAGTTAAGATTCAATCTAAAGTAACACTTTGTTGCTGTGTGACCAAGCTTCTCACAGATCTGACATTTGGGTCTGTTATTGTTGTTCCATCTCCCTCTTCCTCTTGATCTGTTTGTGTATGCTCCTCTTTGAGTGGGTTGATCATTTCTATTGTTACTCTGGCCTTTACCTTTGTAGTTTGCAGCAAAATTGACTGATGAATCAGAATCTTGTGGTTTCTTTATGTCTATTCTTGCTTCATGTGACAACAAGATAGCATGCACATCATCTATTGATGGTAAACTTCTTTGAGATGTTATAATAGCCACTACAGCTTCATATTCATCACTGAGACCATTTAAAATGGTCATGATCTGCTCTGAATCAGATACTCTCTGATTGGCTGCTTCTAATGTGTCACATATAGACTTGATCTTGAATAGATACTCTCTCATACTGTAATTATCTTTCTTGATATTATGAAGTTGTCTCTTATGAAATAACACCTTTGCTGCTGATTGAGAATTAAAGACCTTTTCAATAGTTGACCATATATCACTTGCTGTTTTACAACCTATGACATGTGGCAACAAGTTTGCCTTGATTGAGGATAGTAACCATGAACATATTAATCTGTCTTGTCTATGATGTTGAATATAATCTTCATTACTGACAATCTTGTTTTCTTGATCAGTAACACATTTTGGAGGAATTGGAAGGGTTCCAAGAATGAATCCTTCAAGACCATATCCTTGGATAGCTGTTTCCACTTGCAGTTTCCACAAAATATAGTTATCGTCATTCAGATGCACAGTAATTAGTTGACTTTGGGGGCTAATCACGGTTTTAACCAATTGCTCCACATTGCTGGTGACATGCTGTGATACACTGCCACTGGCTGAGGTTTCAGAGTGTTCTTCTGACATGATGATTACAAATATCCAAAAGACAGAAGAACAGCGACAGAAATAGAATTTTCTTGATAGAGAAAAGAATCAAGGCTGAGAAATGAATCACAAACAGGTTTGTTGCACCCAAAAAACTCAAGTGATGATGCTCTTCTGATGAGTTTTTTATGGAATGGCACTTTCTTTGGTTTGTGTTGAAGATTTCTGAATTCTTGATTTGATTTCTTGATTTTTGATTCTGTTTCAGAAAAGATTTGATTCACTGATGAATACTGTTTGCAGCCAGATAGTGAAACTGGCGAGGCAATGGTATTTGTTAGATGGGTCTTCTTCTCAAGTGATGAGAATTATTCTGATGAGAAGAAATCAAAATTTTATTCTGCTGATGATCTTCTTCTTTTTTCTCTTCTGTAATCTTCTTGATGTTGTTAGGCTTTTGAACGGCTCTGATACCAAATTGAATTTTATGATGAAGAGATTCAATGTAAAAAAGAAGAAATGATGCAGAGATTTTATTGCTATAATTTTGATATAAACTAGATACAGAATTGAACTTGTGAAAAATGAAAAAGTATATTACAACTCATTGCAGTCAGTAATATATATAGTATATTTATGCTAGTGGGCTGAATTATAGTCCAGAGGCCCATGACACTTCTGAGATAACTATCTTGCTGCTTAGTCTTTAATCAGGAAATGAATGGCTGGGATTGTCTTTGACTTCTTCATATTGTACACGGATTGGTAATTCCTGAGTCACTTTCATTAGGGATGGTATGTTAGGTTGTGTGTTTGGGGAGTGGAAGCTGCACATGATATTACAGATTTTAATTTACGTCCTATAGGTATTCTTGAGCCTGACTTATTAGCCCCTCCGGTGGTGATGCCTCATGAATCATATTGATTCTAGGAAAAGGCAGGAGAACAAATTAAAAATGATTTTTAATCGAGTAGAAAGAGGAATAGGTTTTAGTGAGAGAGGAATCATTACACTTTGGTCGAAACAGTTGGATTCTTAATGAAGGAAGAAATTATGTACCCGATATTAACGAGTTAAAGGAGATGGTTCTTTATGAGGTTATTATTTGCAATTGACTATTCACCTTAGGGGAAATAAAATGTACAATGATGTTAAATATATATATTATTGGAAGAGTATGAAGTGAAAGGTTTCAGTTTCTATAGTCATGTGTTTGACAAGTAAGAGGTGTGAAGTGAAGCAAGAGAAGCCTAAGTGTTGTTACTATCTTTGGAGATTCTAGAATGGATATGTGATAAAAAATTCCATAGACTTTATTGATGGGATACTAAGGTACCAAAGGAGAAGTGAGAGCATTTGGGACGTTGTTGATCGTTTGACCTAGAGTGCCCACTTTACTCTAGTGAAGTGCATAAGGATATCTTTGGATATGAATTACATTGGTGAAATAGTGAAGCTTCATGACATACTAAAAAGTACTTTATGTAATGGGAATCTATTGTTCACTAGTCGATTTTTACATTGTTTGCAGTCTGCTTTAGGTATGGATTTGAGCATAGCATGCCATCTTAAATCAGATGACCAAATGAAAAGGGTAAGTCAGAAACTCGATGATCTTCTTCGAGGTTGCATTTTAATTTAGTATCTCATAAGAAGACCATTTACCATTGGTGAAGTTTCCATATAACAACGATTATTAGTCAATCATAACTATGGCACCATAAAAGGGCTTATATGGCATATCATGCAATTACCATCATGTTGTTGGGAGATTACAGCTCAGCTGATACATAGTCCGGATATGCTTTCGGAAACTTCAAAAAGGATAAATCTTATTAAGAGAAGGTTGAAGGAAATCCAAGCTTGGAAAAATTATTTTGCCAATAAGAGATGCATGGATTTGGAGTTCCCTATATGATAATTAATGTCTATCCCATTTTCTCCATGGAGGAAGGTGACGGGTTCGAGGATTGTGGTAAGCTTGTGTTGAGGTTTGTTAGAGCATTTACAAGCTTAGAGAGGATAATTATTTTGGCATATATAGTTGAAATTCTAGAGAAGATGGACAGAGCGCATAATGTCTCCCATGTTTACCGTTTGTGCAAATTTATGCATGATTCTAGCGTCATTAGTCTATTATGTCATCCTGAGGAAGTGGAGACTAAGCTAGAGGCAGCTAGGCCTAGAGGACCGATTCACATTAACGAGCATAATACCAAATGACTTAGGAACAGAGTCATTGACCTCGTCAAGGTAAAGTGGCGCAATAATGTTAAGGATAACACTCAGGAACCTATGGCAAAGGTTAGGTCTTCTAATCCAGAACTTGTTACAGTATAACTCCACATATTCTGCTTAAATTAGGTATATTTGCATGTATTCTTGCTACTTGCATTATAGTAGGAATTGTGTAGTGTGATTTTATGGTTTGTTATATATTTCTTTGTTACGCTAGGTTCCTCATTCTTAGGTATTTTTGGTGTGAAATTCTTAAATAGGGAGAATGTAACAACCCACCTTTTTAACGATAGTAAATTTTAAAAGAACAAATTTAGAAATGATAAGCTAACTAAGAAATTCTAGGAATGTCATTTGGAAATGATGGAATCAAGTTCTAAGACTACCTGTGTCTCAAATGTCGTCTAAAAGTCTTTCATGTATAAGCTTTAATATATAGAGTTATGGATTTTGGTTAGCGAGTTAGGAATCGATCCATAACGTATTGCATGCTAAGGAATCAGAGCTTGAGGCCTTTTACATTGTGTCGCGAATGGCGTTTCTGAGTATGTTGAGTATAAACATCAAGGTTTCAATAGTTGATTTTGAACTATAAAGGGGATGGACCTTATGAAAGGAGAGAGGAGTGGACTTTTACTTGTCAGATTCTCCCCTGCATATATCAGGCATTCCACAGCCCCTTATTCTTTCTTAAAATTATTTTGTTCCTTCTCTCTCTTTTTTACGACTCTGCCAAACGCTCTCTTATTAATATTTCGAAACACTCAAATAAATTCAATAAATCCTAGTAAGTTCGCCTTAAACTTAAACTTAATCGTAAGATCTAGAGAAAATATCCACCTTAAGTCATTTGGTGAAAAAAGTGGTTGCTAAAAATTATTAGAGGATTAGAAGAAAATTATGTATTCTATTTGTTCTTGAGCTTGATTTAGTGAGTGATAGAAAACTTGCGGCTTGTATTTACAAAAGTATATATGCTTTGTTGTTAAATGTTAATGAATGCATAATTTAGAGTTTTAACTGAAGTTGGGTTTGATTTAGCATTGTTTGGGGATTATAAGTAAAAGGAAATGACTTCATGTCATTTTAATGACAAAAATACGACTGATGAAGAAGTATAATCAATCAAAGGGATGGTAAATTTATGTCTTATGGAATGAGTAGAGTTATCGTTAGCAAACATGTAGTTGAAGCAATAATGAAGTGATATTGACAAAATGTGGCATTTAAGTATGTAATAACCATTGACTTAGATTATCAATTTGGTATATGATTACTTGATTGATATATGAAGTATGAAAGCTATAAAGCAATAACAAATTATATGAACCACTTAGCTAATTTGAAGATAAAATAATGACATTTGTGTATATATGGATGTTAGTTAACAAAGATGAGATTTCTAAATGAAATAAGACATATCCACTATTGATTTGACAATGTGATTAGTTTGAGATTTCATGATAAATAGCGAACCAAATAATGTAGCCAATAACCAAATTCATGAAATAACCACCATGAACCAACACATAAACGAAGCGAGATGAGCATAGATTGGGCAACGCATTAGAGTGCTAATAGAGTGGGGGAGAAATTTTTGTGCTATGCACTCCTATGCCATGTACTGCTGTAAGCAATAGTGCTATAGGGTAGTGCTGCAAGTAGAAGTACTAGTGCATTTGTGCACTATTGGGAATAACTATGTGAGGCACTATATAAGCACAACATTGCATTATTGTGCACAGTAGTGCAGCACAGTGCTACTAACACAAAAGTGGCATGTAGTGCTGTATCAATGGTATTTCATGGAGAAGCTTTCTCGGGCCATGATTGGAGCATTATACAATACCCAGTCTGGTCTAGAGCAAGTCAAGGTGAACAGCAGTAAGCTTAGTGGGGTCCATAGAACTATTATTGTTCAAAGAAATTAAAGCAACATCTGACGATTCATACAGGAACGACGAGACTCCGGTGTTGTGTACATGTATGGGAAAATGTGTACGTAGATATTGGTGGTTACATATGATTCCAGTTTGTCTAGTTAAAGGCAATTAGAGAAGTACAATTCTGCGAATGAAACCATTGTAATGTGGGAGATGGCATAACCTACAAATGTGATCCCAAAGAAGAGGCAGAGGGAGATTGATATGCCATTCTTGAGTTGGTCATATATTATTCATATATAGTATCAACAACATAAATAGATGAATTAATGTGTACTGTTGCACTCCATGGTCAAAGGTGTCATAGCTCTCCCAATCCCAGTAAACCCGTTATATAAAACAAATACAACAATACAATCAATCCTACAACCAAGCATCCATACGCTAAACTCCTGAGTAAATCGTCATATTAGAAATACTCTAAGTTAACGCTATTCGAATATCTAAAACCGATATCCATGTGCTGAATTGCGAGCAGCTACCCATACAGGCTTACCTTGGAGACAACTAATATCCATTGCTATGAAGCTGCATATAGAGCTATTAACTCATGATATTTCCATATAGAACTATTGCATGCTAGGATCTGTATAAGTATTTAACTAGAAGATTATAAGGCTTGTTCCCCTAGCTGAACTACTGTATAACCCACATTTCTCTCTTTTGTTTCCTATATGGATCTTTCGATTACTCCAGTGAGTGGTATGCATGATAACTTTATTTTGTGGTGCCCTAGCTAGAGAGCTGAACATTTAGAGATATGGGGTCGTTTCTTATTTACTTATGCTTGTCCCATGTATGACTATGTGTATCACATATTCTATTCGTATATCAAACTATGTATTATAGTTGATTTATCTATTCAATACTCTATATTTATGAAGTTTATGTAAATTGAGTTATTTCTGTTATGACTTTACCAACTCAATAACCATAACATGTCTTATCCATATGTATGTATGTACAAATGTATGTTTTTTGGCTAAACTTGGATCATATCAGTATGCTTGTTTTCATGGGAATGAGGACACTTGAGTAAGGTGGAGTTCTTAGTGAAGTAATGCTTGAAAGAGAGCAAAAAAGGTTATTTTGCAAATTATCATTTGTATGGGTACTCCCTTATCAAATCATGAAATCGAATTGGCCTAATCGACCATTAACATCTTTCATTCAAGATTTTTATTTTGTTCGAAGGCAAAGTGAAAATGAGAAAGAAGATGCATTCCAAAAAATATTCCCTTTCTAAGGGTACCTCCATATTTATAGAAGACTCCAGCTGTTGGATTTGTGCCGCATGTCACCAGCAATGAATGGGCAGTAAAGATTGAACTTCTTGCAACGAACTCAGTATTTTTAGGACGATAGTACATTATAGCTTGTTGTGTGATGACTCTGAAAATTAACCCATGATAGCTCACATTCTTCACAATGACATGTATATTTTGATCCAATACCATACGGTAATGGATTCAAAGATTCTCCTCATAACAACTCTCATGTATGATTATATAATGACTTCAGGAATTACCACACAAAGTCTTTTACATGTCCATTTACCATTGCCTCAAAAATTATTTATTAATAGCATTAACCCCTTATCCCATGATTGCTTCACATTCATTGTTTTGGGATGATTATAGCCATCTTCATATAAAGGTTTTAGTGAAATATCCCATGATGACAACCTCATAAATCACTTCACGATAGCTCCCATGCACCGTTTTCACACCAACCATGGGTATTATCATGAAGGCTCTAATATTTAACTCCCATCTACATTTCTATGCAAAGTCTTTAAAACATTTTACCATAATGGTTTAACTAAAACCATTCATGATAGCTTGACAGCTTGATTAAACCACTTCACAGTAGCTCTTATTCAACTCCCTAAGATAACCATAGGTGTTATTTACACGAAAGCCTTGACATAGATGTTTTTGCAAATCTTCTCACGAAAGCCCTTGTACCATCCTGGCATCATCACACGAGCGCTCTTATACACCATTCCGGATGATTAATTGACCATATTATTATGACTTTCATAATTCGTATCATAATGATCTCTATATATTTTTCATAATAAGTTTATTGCTTTACCTTCCAATCGTCTCGGCAAGTTAATCCATTGTGTCTTTGGTGAATGACTTGCGATCGATCTTTGTATATTGCATGATGGTCCTAATGAATGTCTCATAATGACTTTAATGAATTTTTTCATGATGACTCCTATATTTCTTTTCATGATTATTTTAAAGGACTCATCATGATGGCTTCAATACTTCACAATGGCTTTAACATCTTTCTTTAGGACAGATTCAATATGACGTCAAGGGATACTTCACGGTGGATTCAATTTAACACACGAATATTCTATACGAAACTCTAATTAATATACAAAGGTTCTCATCAACATACAAATGCTCTTTCGTTTATCAATTCTTTCTTGGAATTTTGGATGCATGCCCCCTTACGTAAAAAGTTTTTTAATGCTTTAGTTTAAGCTCTAGCATTGTTTCTTCTCCTCTCAAGTTGACATTCTTTATTATTGTATTCTTCAACGTTGATTGCTTATGTTACACCATCATGCTAATAAGTTTTCTCCTTAAAATGATTTTTCTTAAAAAGTTTTCCAAAATGCATAGATTTTGTAATCCTTTAGAAATATTTTTATTTGCAATGATTGTCCTCACTAAAAATACTCTTTATGGCGAATAATTTCTTACAAACTAACTCAAAGATGTCCTTATTAATACAAAAGATTTCATAACTTTACTTCAAAACCATCTAATCTAATGTGAAAAACCATATATATATATATATATATATATATATATATATTAAATTTTTGATTTTCGAAAAAATAATTTGAAACTAAGGACATCTGCTTTTTAAGAGTAGATTTTATTACAACAAATTGATATTGTCGTAAGATAGAAATTTCTGAAGTTTTGTGGAAATGTATTTTTTCCTTCATCTGTTCCGAGTTAGATCATTCAATGAATCAGAAATTCAGTTGATTGTCCTTCTTTGGGTGGTTGTTTTCATAGACCTTACTTCATCGTCAAGGCTTCTATTGATCGTCTCCCTTGGATAGGTGCATAAACCAAGTCCAGTGATGGGATTAAAGGCTTGATTGACCATCGCTTTTTGAATGGTCTTTGGCAAGGCCTTACAATAGGACTGAAGGCTTCTTGTCCATCTCCCTTTGATAGGGATTTGATCAAGGTTGACGGTAGAATCAAAGACTTGATTGACCATCACTCTTTGGTACTTTGCTTTGGTTAGGCCTTGTAGTGGGACCAAATGCTTCTCGTCCATCTTCCTTGGATAGGTTCCTTGACCTGGCCTGATGGTTGGATCAAAGGTCTAATTGACCGTTACTCTATGGATGGTTGCTTTGACCAAGTCTTATAGTGGGACTAAAGGCTTCTCATTCATCTCCCTTGAATGGGTGCTTTGACAAGGCCCGGTAGTAGGATCAAAGGATTAATTGATCATCACTCGTTGGATGGTTGGTTTGGCCAGGTCTTGCGATGGGACCAAAGGCTTCTCTCTACCTACCTTCGATGGGTGCTCTGATCAGGCCTAATTGTATAATCAAAGGCTTATTGGACCATAACCCTTCGGATTGTTTCTATGGCCAGGCCTTGTGGAAAGACCAAAATATTTTTGTCTTCTTCTGGGTTGATGGGTGCTTCTGTTTAACTAATCTTACCGACCTCATTAGGTTGGATGTTAATTAAACACAACGCATCTCAACCCAATGGCAATCATTTGTACACGGTTTCTTTGATAATCATTTTATTCATCCAATATGGTAAAGTATGGTTTTATATGCTCGACATTCCATGTCCTTGATATTACATTTCCAAGTGGCCTGCATAGCCGATAAGTCCCGAGAGGAATAACCTCATGCACGACAAGTGGTCCATCCAAGTTTGGTCCGAATGAATTGTCAACATGGTCTTTTGTGTTTTCCACCACTCTTCTTAATACTAAATCTCCTTTCTTAAATGCTCTTTCTTTCACTTTAGAATTATAGCACTTAGAGATTTTTGATTGATACTCGACTCTTTGTATTACGGCTTGGTCCTCGATTCATTAAGTAGATCGAGGCATTCTTTCTTCATCTCTTGATTTGCTTCATAAGCATAAGCAATTCTTCAACGTGATGGGAACTCGATTTTTACTGAAAATATTGCCATAAATTCTTATGTCAAGGAGTATGGGGTATGCCTAATGGCCATTTTTTTGGAAGTTCAGTAGGACCACTGGACAAGGTAGAGTTCATCTACCCAACCCCTTGGACTTTGCCTAACCGCTTTTTCAAGATGTTTTTAATAGTCTTATTTGCTGCTTCCACTGACCCATCAAATTTCAATAATGATGAAAAACTCTTTACTATTCCATTTTTTGCAAAAGTGATTAAATTATTTTCTTTCAAATTGAGTTATGTTGTCGAATATGATTCTATTTAGAAGCCCAAATCTGGCAACTATGTTCTTTGTAATGAACTTCAAGTGGTAGGTACGATTGACAATGGTTCAACCTCTATCCACTTAGTAAAGTAGTCGAAGACTACCACTATAAATTTGGCTCCCCATTTTGAGACCCAAGGAGGTCTGATCTAGTCAATACCTCGTACTTTGAAGGGCCAAAAGCTAGCAATGGTAGTTAAATTGCCAGCATGAAGTCGAGGTATCTTAGAAAATCTCTAGCAGTTGTCACACCTTTTCACATAGTTCGTGGCCTCTTCGATCATCCATAGCCAATAACATCCTTATCCCATTACCTTCTTTGATAGGCTTATACTATTAGAGAGATCTCCACAAAACCCCTTCGGGTTTCCTTTATCAATTTTTTTCCTATCTCCGGGGTGATGCAGTGCAAATAAGACATCGAGTACCCTTCCTATATAAGATTCCATCAACTATGGTGTACGAAGGAGCTTGATACCTTAGCTTCCTTTCTTTTTTTCTTCTCTTTTGGTATCAATCCCTTCTTAAGATATTCAACCAAGGGTGTCGTCCGGTTATCATTATATTAGTTTTCATGAGCGGCCACTCTTTTAGGGGTTTCATTATTATTGTCATTTACTTGGAAACCCTCTTCATTGCACAATAGTTATTTAGTTAATGATCTGGTAAGAACCAAAACTCTATTGTTTAGTTCATCTTTCCTTCCTCGATTCTGGGATTGTATTGGAACGTGATAGGAATAATTTTGACTTCAAATGCCCCTCTTGAACTTTCTAATTTTTCCACAGAGTTCGCTTGTTTATTTCTTTCTCTATTTGGTGTATGGAAAAATCTTCAAATTTGGTGAACTTGTCATGGATTCTTTTGACATACTGAGCCAAGTGAGCTCTTTAGTTTGGAATGTCTTATTTAATTGATTTACCATTAGTTGTACACAGGTTAATACTTTGGTCCTTGGAATTTTGATTAGTTGTGCTAGAGTTACGTTGTTGGTTGTCGAGAACCCTGGTATCATGGCATAATGTAACCTGTGTCTGTCTTGAGTAATTACAATGTAGCCTGCTCTAAAACCTTGTTCGTTTAATGCCCTATCCACGTACATTTACAATTTCAATTTGAGTTTCTTCTCGCCTTTCAATTATTCTCTAACAAATCCCATACATCGCGTGACAAAATCTGCTAAGGCTTCTCCTTTAAATGATGTCCTGGGTAAATACCCGATATCATATTGGCTTAATTCCATTACTCATTTCACTAATCTTCAAGATACATCAGGTTTACGAAGGACCTGTCTTGGTAGGTAATTAGTCAAAAAATTTATCGGGTGTGCTTGAAAGTATAACCTTGGCTTCGGGGTCGCCAATAATAGACAATATGTTAGCTTTTCTATACTTGGGTACCTTGTTTCAACATCTTTCAACCTTTTGCTTGTGTAATAAACTGAGAATCGAGTATTGTTTTCCTTTCTCATCAAAACTGACCAGATCGCATGTTTTGAAACAACCATATACACGAATATTAATCTCCTTCTACAGGGTTAGAAAATATCAATGGATTTTCTAGATGATCTTTTAATTCTTGAAAGGGTTTTAGGCCTTTTTTTGTCCATTCGAAGGTTTTCTTTTTCTAAATTACATCAAATAAAGGAATGCACTTGTCTACTGGTTTGGATATAAATCTATTTGTGGCTGCAATTCGTCTGTTTAGCCTCATTAGATCCTTGCATGGCTTTGGAGGGGTCATATCCCAAATGGTGTATATTTGATCCGGAATTAGCTTCGGTTCCTTTTTCACTTATACTATATCTAAAAATCTACTAGATTTAATTCCGAAAGAGCTTTTTTGTGGTTTTAACTTCACCTTGTACTTCTTAATATGTCAAACATTTCCTTTAAATCTTCTACATGTTCGTCTTTCTCTTTGGATTTTACGAACATGTCATCTACATAAACATCCATGTTTCTCTCAAATTTATCTTTGAATATTCTATTCATTACTCTTTGATATGTGGCTACCATATTTTTCAATCCAAATGGAATTACCTTATGGTAATACATCCCCTAGTACATTAAAAAACTAATACGTTCTTAACCGCGCTTAAACATTGGAATTTGGTTATATCTTGAATAAGCATCAATAAAAGATAACAATTTATGCCTACTAGTTAAATCAACTAATTATCGATTGTGGGAAGTGGATAACAATTCTATGGACATCGCTTATTTAGATCTCTGTAATCAATGAATATTCTCCATTTTCCATTTGACTTTTTAACTAACACTAGATTTGCTAACCACTTTGGGTAAAAGACTCCTTTAATGAGTCCAATTTCCAGTAACTTTTTATCTCGTCCTTTAGCGTAATATATTGAAATTTGTCAAATAGTATCTTATTTTGTCTTATGGGAGAAAATTTAGAATCGATTTGAGTACATGACACATTATAACAAGGTTAATTCCCTTCATGTCAGCGTGAATCCAAGCGAATACATCTATGTTCAATTATATAAATGAAATCAATCTTCCTCTTGTTTCTTTATTCACTCCCTTGCCTATTTTCACGATCTTGGTGGAATCTTGAGAGTTTAGCTTTATTTCCTCTAAGCCCTCTGTAGATTGTGCATTCTCCCACTTGTCCCTAGAATCCATGTCTAATTCTGCTTCTTCTAAAATTTCACTCATATTTGGGATAACTTGGTTTAACTCTTCGTGCT
This sequence comes from Allium cepa, assembly GCA_030765085.1. NCBI lineage: Eukaryota > Viridiplantae > Streptophyta > Magnoliopsida > Asparagales > Amaryllidaceae > Allium > Allium cepa. The sequence goes on along the minus strand of CM060940.1, from coordinate 402,089,022 downwards.
TTCTCATCCATGTTTTTAATTTGAACTCCTTGTTGATTACTTGATTTGTCTTTAGTTTGAAGTGATGTGCCATTCATATCTGTTCTTGTGGACCGATATGCAATGGCTCTTTATTTTGGTTTTAGTTGTTTAACTCAGGTCCAAAATAAGATTCTCCCACTTTATTATGCTGCTCAAGGGTTGCGAGATACACATTACATGAGCTGAATTGCTCACCAAGATGGTTCCCTATTTGGATTTACAAATAAATTTAACCAATAAGTATTTTGGTTAAACCAAGGCATCGGTTTCATCCATTTCCCATCTCCCGAAGAATGCATTATAGTATAATGGTTAATCCATAAGTATAAACAGTATTTCAAACAATCTTCTGTATTGAGGGGTGCCAACTTGAATGAATAGCTTGATTTGGCCAATTGAAGTTAATCCTTTATTGTTCAACATAATGATCGACTCTAGACTAGGTTTGAGCTTTTCCTTTGGAATCCCCATTCGTTCAAAAGCGCTCTTGTAAATGACGTATAGTGCACTACACATGTCTATCAAAATCCTGGATGCAAGCGATATTCCAAGTGTTTATCATGAGGGGATCATTATGAGGGTGTTTAACTCCTCGTAGCTCTTTTGGAGTTATTACGAAGTCTGGCATTGGAATAGAACCCTTGAAAGACTTTTAGGGTGGCTCTTCGCTTATCGAGTATGTGCTCATTTTGGCTTCCTTCATATATCTACTCCTTAATCCTTTGCTTGAACCTACAGTACGAGATCCTCCATAAATAACATCAATGCGGTTAAGTGGCTACAACAAATCGTAGGGGAGCTCATTTTCCAGAATGTTGGTGTTGTTAGCTGGTGGTTTCTTATTGCATGGGAGTTTTGGATACGTCTTGATGAACTCTTTCAAGATTCCTTTCCTAATTATATTATGAATAATCCCAGCTAGAACTCGACATTCGTCGGTTTTAAGTCCGTTCACTTTATGGAAAGCATGCTAGTCCACTCCTTTATTTGATTCTAGTTTTGTTCTTGTCTTAAAGGACACTGGATAATTGATTTCGTCCTTAGTTAAAGTGCATATATTAAATAGGCTGGCTTAGTTCTAGGAGTTTTCCTTGGTGAATTCATCCCACTTTCCTTTCTTGTTTGGAACCGCAAAGTTTCCTTTTTCCCTCAGATTTTTCTTGTTATGAAATATCTCTTCCATCCGCACAAGTTAATAGCTTGGAAGTGAATAGTTGTAAGTCTTTGCATCCATGAATATACAATTCTCTCCAAAAAGGTGCGCTTTCTTTCAATCCATATTTTACCGCTATAGTTTTTCCCTATTTGTTGCACTTTCAGCCTTATTAGATGCCGCATTAAAACACTTCAAGTGACCCTTACAACTTTCCAAGTTTCTGCTTGATGTTAGCTAGCACACTTGCATCCATTGTTGGTTCTTTCAAAGTACAAAATTATGACAAAAATTCATAGGCAAATTGCTCCAAAGAATAGATCGTTTTTTCCCTATAATGTCGATACCATTTTTCTATGGCTCCATAGAATGTAGTTGGGAAAAATCTACATTGTGCTACTCCTAGAGCATCATATTGGTACATCTGGCTTTCGAGTGCCGATAGATGATCATTTGGGTCAGTGGTGCTATTATACCTGATAGATGGGATTTTCACATAAAATGGTAGGGCACACAATAATTTATTCTATAATTGGTGCACCTTTGAATTTGTTGTTGATCTTGGAATCCATTATTCTCTTGCCTTTCAAATCGTCCATATTTCTTGTCACCATGTAAGCTAGGTCTCTTAATGTGCCCCATCATCTTTATATTTATCTCATTTTGGCTTGTATTATTTCTATGAAGCGAAACCTGTAGATTATTTATATGGTGACCTTGAATTCCTATTGGGTATGGGTTAATGTAACATTCCCTATCTTGAGGCTCGAAGCTAAGCACTACACATGCTGGAGTCATTCACTGTATCAACTCTCGGTGACAAAATACGGTAATGTTAATGGTATCCATAATATCAAAAGCACATGAATATGAAATAAAATCAACACAGATTCAAAATCAACTTTTCTAGATTACATTTCAAATCCATATTTCATATATACAGTTACATAATCCGAAAATGATTCCCAATTTTTGATGAAATATAATTATTACAAATTATGGCAAGAGCGACATATGAAGATGCCTCCTTGAAGGACCAAAGTGCTAGATAGACATATCAGTCATAAATACATCACATCAGAAATAGTACTAAATAGCTCCTACATAGCTTTCTTTGCTTCCTGCACGTCTTCGAAAGCTTATTCTTCCAACCTACTAAACCTGGAAATCCTTAACTCTCATCTACTCAAATTAATGTTGAGTACCCGAGAGTTTGAGGGGAAAACATAAAATTCGAGTCTGATATAAAGGCTGGTGTGAATAATACTATTGCCTTGATTTAATGTTATTAAGTGAGACCACGCCGCTTAGTGGAACGGGTTTTCCCTCACTGAAATTCTTTTAAAAGCATATCTTTTGCAAATCAAAATCCTGCAATCAAACTGATTATAACAATAATAGTAAGCACATATATGTAGAATGATTAGGAAATCAATGGACTCTTTGCCCAAACCATAGTTTTATCTAGCTACCTATTAACCATTGGATAACTCGGGCCTACAAGACATTATCAATATCTAACTCTTGTTAGACACAATACTGGGCTGCTGGCCTTTAACCATCTTCTTTTAAGGTTAACTAATCTTAATGCTTTTGCTGGCTCACCAATAACCTATCTTTACTTTATATATTTCCTTATGTGTGCAACCTCATTTTAGTCCCATCTTTGACAAAGCCCCACACAATGGAATTTTCAGCCTCTTTTAGCTAAGGGCTAGTAGCTAAAGTATAGGGGATGAACCCTATACTAGTCCAATATAGTCTCCTAAAACCTGAGTCAAGAACTTAAGGTTAACTATCCTATTCAAATTTCAATTCATGTTTTATAATTAGCGTTAACTACCCTGTTAATATTTCATTTCCTTGTAAATAATCTATAAAAATAATTTCCCCTGAAATCATATATTTATAAAATAAGGAAACTATATGTTTTGCTTTTATTCAAAACACTTATGCCTTGATAAATGCTTTACATAAAATAATGTTGATGATGTCTAATTAATGGGACTATCTATCTCTTCAAAAGAAGTTAAAACCCTTTTTAACTTAGAAAACTTTAGGCCATAAGACCAAAGTAAAACATTCGAAACCCTTGTTTTAAAACCTTAAACAATACCTTTCGAAATCATTGAAAACAACCCGTTTGAAAGCTCTACTTTAAACTTTAGACATCCTCTTTCAAAACCATTTAAACTTGTCTTTCGAAAGCATTGGAAACCTTCCATTCAAACATTTGAAATTTACCTTTCGAAAGCATTAGGGCTCTTCCCTTCAAAACACTTATTATATACCATTCGAAGCATTAGGTTCAAATAAGGATTGTGGAAACACTATTTCAAAAACTTTAATAATTATTCCTTTTGAAGACATTGGGTTTAGCTTTTAATATAACTAAGGATCATAAAGAATCAGGGTGAAAGCATTACTTTCGAAAGCAATTGTCCTAGGTAAAAGAAAAGGAATGGGTTCAGAACCCACCCTTTCTAAACCATCGCCTCCAAAACTATTTGAAAGCTCTTTTATAAAACAAAGGTAAGTTGATTGTTTTGAAAGCTAATATAGTTGGCTTCAACACCTTCGAAAGCATCATTTATAAACAAAAGTAATTCAAAGTTCATAAGAATAGCTTCTACCCCTTCGAAAGCAAGGTTTAGACATTGCCCCTTCTGTCTTTCTCCAATGCACAATGTATTAATTTCTTGATACCATGTGCAGTGGTTTTGAATGGGTTCTTTAATGATATGGTGTGGAAAGCTAATAAATGGAAGTGGAGAAGTAGTAAATCCAAGCAAAACTTATTTTTAGCCTTTAAAAGAAATTTCCTTTCACCCAACTTGCCTTATTTGTCAAAATGTAATTGGTTGCCATTTCTTTATCAAAATCATTTTTTAAAAGTGCTGCCGAATTCAAATTATCAATTAAAATATTTTAACAAATAAGCCTTTCTCCTTGGTAAAACATATTCCTTTAACTTAATTTTTTGTAACAATAATAAAATGCTTAGGAAAATTTCCCAAAAATCACCATAATTCATTTTTAATATATTTCCTAAAATATATAAATCTTAAACCCAAAGTCAACATATAATTACCTCAAGTAATATAAACCCAATTTTAACTATTTTCTTTTATAGAAAATTCCTAATAAATCCACGGTAAATTATAAAATTATATACTTGAAACCCAAGTCTAAAATAACGTTTTTAACCATATATTGAAGACGCCAATCATGTGGATGTCATTTAATAGGTTTTCTAATCTAATCTTATCATAATATATATATATATATATATATAACACCATAAATTATCAATATGCATATCCATTCAAACAAGCATAACATGGTATATTATTTGCAAAATTAATTCAGGTCAAACCTGGAATCCAAAATCATTAGCAGAACTAAGATGTAAATCAAATTATTCACCTTGGCTTGGTGTTGAGAAGGTTGAGATTCACTATTTGCTTAATTCTTTAAGCTTTCTATTTGATTCCTTGCTTATCTTCTTTTGAATTTTCTTAATGGTGGTCGGCCGAGCTTGTATGTATAATGGTTTTTTTTTATTGTTGAAAAGAATAAGAAATTAAGGTAAGAAGGGTTTAGGATATAAGAATAAAGAATATTTCTATTTTGCCCTTATCATATTCCTCCTACTTACTTATCCTTAATTCTCTTTTGCTTATATATTCATTCAGGCAAGGCCCCCTCATTAATTTACAATTCTTAATCTCTTAACCATCTACATTATTTCATTTAATTTATCTAATTAAATATCCTAAATAATGTTAGTCAAAATTAGGGTCATTACAAACTCCACTCCTTAAAGAATTTCATCCTAGAAATTATGATAAGTTACTCACAATAATCAACATAAAGGTAAAACATACCATGAAATAAGTCGGGATAAATATCTCTGATTTTGCTCTCAGTTTCCCATGTATAGTCTCTCTTGTCGTCACCCCACTGGACTTTGACCAATCTGACTATCTTGTTCCTTAGTTTCTTCTCATCTCTCACAACTATACGAACTGGTTTTCTAACTATAGTTATATTCGGCTCCTCTACTAGATCATCTAACACAATCGGTGTAATAGTAGTTTCTGGACATTGAAAACACTTCTTCAGATGAGAAATAGGAAAATCATTGTGGACTCCTGCCAAACTATTTGGTAACTCTACTTTATACACGAGTTTCCTGACACTTCCTTCCGAAGGTTTCCCATATTTGGAGCACAAAGACTTCCTTTCTTCCACAACCACCCATTCAAATCTGACTGAAATCTTGCAAGTCATTGCTCTCTGTCCTCTTCCTTAGCTTTTTGATCCGTTCATCTAATAGTGGATCCTCTCCAAGTAATCCTTTCGATCATCACCGGTCAAACTTCCAAATATGAAACCATAGCTGTCTCTTTACTAGAACTAGCTTTTGATCTCCATTGTGTTCTATATGCAATCAATGCTTCTAAATCTTTCCACTCAGTTATCATTGGCGATATAGCATTTTAATGTTTCCTGCTAAGTGCATATTTCCTTTTCTCTATGTGTAGTCAATATCAAAGTCGTAAGCGGCTAAAACTCTAACCACCTTTGCTATGTCATATTCAACTCCTTATGAGAGAATAGATATCTCGGTGACTTGTGATCCGTATATAACTCAAATCTTTCTCCTAAAAGGCAACGTCTCCACACCTTCTATAATGCCCTTAATTTTTAGTAACGTTATTTAGGATATTCAATTACTAAATTAAATGAAATAATGGGATGATTATGGGATTGAGATTTGCGATCAAACTAAGGGGTAACCATGCCATGTAAACAATGAACTAAAGATGATTTAAAATGAAATAGAGGAGGGAAAAAATAGGAAAAAGAGTATTCTTACACCTTAAACCCTTAGGAATTCATTTACGTGTTCATTTCAAAATCAAAGACAAAGTAGAGGTTGTCCATCATTAGACAAGCTAGAGAAAGAAGAAGAATATTAATCAAAACCAAATCCATTTAAGTCTTAAATTTCTTAATCTCAAAGCTAAGGAGAATAATGACTACATCACTTGTTTTCTTAATTGTTTTCAGTTTCAAGGATAATCCGAATTTATTTGCAATGTTATGCCACGATTTTGAAGGATAAAATGTTTATATATGCTTGTTGATGATTTATGCTCATTCATATTGGTTTTATGATATGTTTTAATATGAAAACCTTATTTAATGACTTCCAAATGCCTTATGATTTTAGATTTAGATTAGAAATGATATTCTAGTGATGGGTATTAATTTCCATAATTTTCTAAGTTAATGTGGATTTAATATTGATTTTCCAGTAAGGAAATTGATTATTTGGGTTTAAAAATTATAACGGCTAATATATGTTGGAAAACATGTTAAAAATGATTTTCTGGAATTTTTATATAATTTTCCTAGGTATTTTAATAGATACATAAAATTATTTATGGTATGAGACTTGAATGTTTTATATATTTATAAAAGGAGAAGTGATATTTTGTAAATTATTTAAATTGTTTAATTCAAAAATTTTGGCGGCACTTTTAGAAAAGAAAACTTGCAACCAATAATATTTTAACAAATAAGGATGGTTAGTAGAAAAGAAACTTTTTTGAAGTTAAAATCAGTTTTTACATGCTTGTAGAATGTTTCACCACTTTTGGCACCTAGGTTCTGGCCTAGTAGTTCCACCTCCATCACCAGAGAAACCAATGTGCATGGCATCAAAGACTTGGTGCGCAGCAAATTGGATATAAGCGGTGGGTATTGGGTCAAAACGAGGGGTTTCGAAGGGGTCGAAGCGGTACTTTGCTTTCAAATGAAAATGCACCTGCTTTGCTTTCAAGGGTATGCTTTCGACTTAGTTGGCTTTCGATAAGGTCAAATTGATTTAAAGAATGGTTTCGAAGAGATTGCGCCTTTGTTTTTTAGTAAATACTTTTGTCGGGATCGCAACCCCTTGCTACTGCTTTTCTACCTTTCGAAGTCAATGGTTTCGAAAGGGTGACTTTGTTTTTAAATCCAAGCCACTTCTCCAATGCTTTCGGAAGGGCTGGTTTTAACCACCATTTCTTTACTTAGGAATTGCTTTCGAAAGAGTGCTTTCGACTTAAATGTTTTATGACCCTTTTGATCTATTGAAGGTAGAACCCAAAGGTTTCGAAGGAGATGGTTTTAAATGGTTTCGAAAGGTTTTCGACATGTTTTACTTGAACCCAAAGGTTTTCAAAAGGTTTGATATTTTAATGCTTTCGAAAGGTTTTAATGAAGGATTCGAATTGGGTGGCTCCTCAATGGTTTTGAATGGGTTGAAAGGAAAGATTTTCCAATATTTTTGAAAGGACAGTGTTTAAGTGTTTTAAAGATAGGATGTCTCATGTATTATAGCTTTCGAAGGAAAGGTTTTACAATGGTTTCAAAAGGTTTATATGAATGGTTTTGAAAGGAATATTTTTTCTTTGGAACTAATTGAAAGAAAGGGGTTTACTTGGTTTCGAAAGGGGTACTTTCAATGGATTTGAAAGGGTTAGATTATTTGTTCATATTGTCTGCTAGGCTTGAGTCGGCCAAAGGTTAGTAGTTAGCCAAAAAAACGATAGTGTTCGGACGTATAGTTCATTTATTATCCGACATGTAAATTTACATGATACGCTTTACAGTTTTTTAACCAATTTTGGTTGCATGATTATGATTTCTAAAGATAAGTTTTAGTAAAGGATATTAATAAGGGGAAACTCGTTATGCTAAGTGATATGGTCTCACTTAATATCAAATAATTGAGATGTATAGTATTATTCACATTAGGCTTTATGTCTAACCCAAAGTTTATGATTTTCCCCTTAAACACTTGGGTGCTCAAAATGGATTTGAGTAAGGTGAGGGTTTAAGTTTTTTTGGTTTTAGTAGATTGGCAAATAGAGCTTCCAAATATGAGTAGGTGGCTGACGGATAGCACTTTAGGAGTTGCTATTTTATTTTGTTTGATTCCACTGTGTTGTATTATGTCAGTTATGACTATTTAGTACTTTGGTCAAGCAAAGGGGCATCTTTATACATTTCTCTTGGAATATTAATTATATCTAATCTGAACCTAGGAAATGATTAGGATCATGTAACGGAATTTGAGACTTGTTTTGTGAAATGTATCAAAAAAATTGTTTTTGGAATCTATGATTTTGTTTAATATTTATGTTCTTCTGATATTATGGATACCATTAACATTACCATATTTGGCCACTGGAAGTTAATACTACGGATGACTGTAGCATCTGTAGCGCTTAGCTTTGGACATCCAGATAGGGGATGTTGCACCCTTCACTGTGAATATTACTATGGCTAATTTCAAATCATGAGTGGGTTAACTAACCTCATGCGGCCTGAGTTGTCGAGAAGCATAGGAAATCACTTTACCTTTCTGCATCAACACAGCTCCTAACCCTGTTCCACATGCATATGTGTATACTACTAAGTCCTGGTTCCCTTCTAGAACAACTAACATAGTTTCCTTCATCCATATCTACTTCAGTTTGTGTAATGGCTCCTCCAAAAAAAACTTCACATCTTTTCGAGTTAACTTAGTCATCGGTGCTGCTCTCTGCGGAAAATCCTAAATGAATCTTCGATAATAGCTAACCAATCCAATTATCTTAGTCATCCTTTCGGGTCTCTTCCAACTGTTCATTGCCTTGATCTTAGTCGGATTTACGGACAGCCCTTTCTCTGAGACTACATGACCAAGAAACTTCACTTCTTCTTCCAGAAATGACACTCCGAAAATTTCACTTTTAGTTGGGGCTCCCTCAACGTCTCAAGCACCACCCTAAGTTAAACCTCATGCTCTCTTTCATCCTTAAAGTAAACCAAAATGTCATCTATGAATACCAACACAAATCTATATAGGTGTTTTTGGAAGATTCTGTTCATCAAGTCCATGGAAAATGCTAGCACATTAGTTAGCCCGAACGACATCACTAATCATTCGTACAATCTGTATCTTATCCTAAACATCGTCAAAGGAATACTATCCTCAGCTACTCTAAGCTGATGAAACCCTATTGCCAAATCCAACAGAGCAAATACTTTGGCTCCACGTAATTAGTCGAACAAATCGTTAATTCTTGGGAACGGATATCGATTCTTTATCGTTTTCTCATTCAACTTACAATAATCGATACATAACCTTAATGATCCGTTTGATTTCTTTGCAAACATTACAGCTGCTCCCCACAGAGAACTGCTTGGTATGATAAAGTTCTTACTTTCTAAACCCACCAACTGCACCTTTAGCCCTTTCATCATGGTAGGAGTCATTCTACTTGGCGGTCTATTGAAAGGTCAGTTCCTGGTACTAAATCTATCAGAAACTCATGGCTCGTTTCGACGGTAGTCCTATCACGGGATCAAACACATCTGCGAATTCTTTAACAATGAAGACTCGATTCAACTTGTCTTATGCCTCCATAACACCCAACAAAGCATTAACCTCAAAATTAGGATTTTCTATAGTATATAATCTGATCACTACAACTAGGGTGTCTAAATGATATTTTCCTATCAAGACAAAACATTCTGCATTGTATTTACTTACCCAATCCATACCTAAAATAATTTCGAACCCTATAAAATCAAGTACATGCAAACTATAAGCAAATATATGACCTAACAATTTAAATCTTAAGTAGTCACATCTAATACCAAGAGTCGCATAACCTCCTATCGGAATCGCAACCCTTAAGGAAGTAACTGGATATGAGGGTTCTAGGTTAAGCTTACCAACCAAAAAATGAGATATAAAAGAATACGATACATCAGTATCAAATAAAAAAAATTCTCTTCAGTTGTTGGTCTTGAGGTAGTTGGTTCTCATGTAAAAATCTTTCTTTTTCCATCATTGATGGTTCCTTGCACTAGTTCTTATAATATCCAATCTGATCACAATTGAAGCACCTCACTTATTTCTTATCAGTAGCCTTCTTCCCTTTGCCTGTTCAATAATCATGAGCATGGTGTCCCTTCTTGTCGCACTTGTAGCAAACAACATCGTCCTTTCTTTTCTTGGCTGCTCCTCTTTTTTGAGCGCTTTCTAATAGAAAAACTTTCTCTTCTGGTTCCGCCATCCTTGAGCTTACCTTACTTTAATACCATTAAGAAAAGCAAGAACCCCTTCTGCCTCAAAGGCATCTCAATAACTACACCACACGGATCCTTAATATGTGGCAAACTTGGTTTAGTAAGTTCAAGTTTCAGTCTGTGGATGAACTTCTCATTTTTTTTGATAAATGTATGAACATTAGCATATCTGTATCTTGATAGCTCTTCAAATCTGGTTGCATACTCAAGCACTTTCATATCTACCTACTCCAACCATAAACTTCCTAAGCAGAGTTGACTTAGCATTCTCTGACATGTATCTTTCCTCAAACCTCCTTCTGAACACCCAAGTCATGGTCTCTTCATTAACTCTCACAGCAACACTATTCCACCAGTACAGTGCTACCCCCTAAAACTGTCTAGAAACAAGCCTTATCTTCTGCTCATCATTAATCCCCAAATCAGCAATGATCCTTTTGCAATGAAGCAGCCAATTCTCCACTTCAATTGCATCCTCGGTCCTTATAAATGACTTTCCTTCAAGCCTGGCATAATCTCTTCTTAGTACTGCATTAGTTATTGACCACTGGGGCACTTGATTTCCTTTTCATGCATTGCCCCCAAATAATCCGGCAGCAACTTCAACTTGCATCAGGTTGACGAAGAACTGATACATAGCTCCTATGTCAACTTGTCGTGCTCCGACATCCACAATAGCAATTTGTGCCTACCCATATTCCTTCTAATGTTTGGTCTAGCATTTCCATTGGTTATGGTGCTTCCTCCATTAATATTAATTCTTCCACTCCTAACATCCATATCTTACGTCCATAAAATCTACATTCGAGTCTTTGTGAGATACAGAAGAATTGCCTAAGAGATATGGAAGAATAGAGATAAAGCGTACACTAATACACACACACACACATAGCAATACAAGTATGTTACTATAGTGTTATCCGATACCCCAATCTTTTCTCCAATTCTTTAAATTATGTTTTAAAAATCATTTTAAGTTCAAAATTTCTTTTAAGTTTACATAGACCTATCCTATGATACCAAGTAGTAAAATCCCCTATCTTGAGGCCCAGAGCTAAGTGCTATAGATGCTACAGTCATTCATAGTATTAACTTCTGGTGACAAAATACAGTAACATTAATGGTATTCATAATATTAGAAGCACATGAATATGAAATAAAATCAACATGGATTGCAAAATCAACTTTTTTGATTACATTTCAAATCCATATTTCATATTCAGTTACATAATCCTAAAACGATTCCTAGGTTTTGATCAAATATATTATTACAAATTATGCCAAGAGCGACATATGAAGATACTCCATTGGATGATCTGAGTACTAAAAAGACAGATCAATCATAAATACATCACACTGAAAATACTATTAAATAGCTCCTATATAGAAGGTTTGCCTCCTGTACGTCTTCGAAAGCTTATTCGTCCAACCTACTAAACCCGAAAATCCTTAACACTCAATCTACTCAAATTAATGTTGAGCACCCGAGAGTTTATGGGGAAAAAATAAACTTTGAGTCAGACATAATATCTAGTGTGAATAATACTATTACATCTCGATCTGCTAATATTAAGTGAGACCATGTCACTTAGCGGAATGGATTTTCCCTTACTAATATTCTTTTAAAAGCATATCTTTTGCAAACCAAAACCTTGCAATCAAACCGATTATAACAATAATAGCAAGTACATATACGCAAAATAATGACGAAATCAATAGGCTATTTGTCCACACTATAGTTTTATTTCAGTAAGTATTAACCGTTGGCTGACTCTGGCCTACTAGACATAATCAACAATCTAACTTCTGTTAGACACAATACTACCTACCCACAACTATCTTCTTCTAGGGTCAACTGATCCTAATGATTTTGTTGGCTCACCAATAACCTATTTTTACTCTTTACATTCCCTTCTGCGTGTAACCTCATTTTAGTCCCATCCGTGACAATGCCCTTATTCGTCGACAGAATTTCAATCAAATTAGAAAACCGTCGAAAATTTTGAAATAAAAATTACCGCAAGCGAACGGTGTACAAAAGTTAGTACGTGGCGAGTTCGGGTCGATCCGTAGGGAATTGTTAGATTTTAAATTTCTATTCAATCAAACTAAACCAAAGTCTAGGGATTGTTAACTAACGAAAAGAAAGTAAAAACAAGCTAACACGAAGGAGAATAAAAATACGAGATTAAAGGGCAATTTAGAGGTAAATCCCCTCTCATGATCACATAAATCAACATAATGAAATTATGATCTCTTTTTCGTCATTTGTGAGTTTAGTGATGCATTTATCATAAGCATAGCCTAATTGTGTTATTAATTAACCCATGTAAGCCGTCAAACTTCTGTGCTTTCTGACCCACTTGCTAGCTTTAATGAAAATGGTATGAAATTAAAACTAGAATCTATTTTAAGCTTGACTTATGAACTATTGAATTAGAAACATAAACAATCAAATTTGGATTCTAAATCCACTTCCACTACCATGATCATATGTAGATGAAGAGGTAATTAGTGATTCATATAATTAAGCATAGCCAATTTGAATTGAACAACATAAGCTATCAAACTCGATATTAAATAAAAAATCACACAGACATCTAACTTTCCTTAAAGCACAAAAGAGACATAGATGAAAATTTATGTTGCATTTACATGATTCAAGAGAGCTTCATTACCCCTAAATTGAAGGAATTAGGCTCTCATATTTGTTATCAAATCCACAAACGTAGCTTGCAACATGGAATACACAAGAAGAAAAAGGGAGAAAAATGAAAAGAAAAACTAGTATACTTGCATAAGTAAATAAATCTACACTATTAACGTGAAAGAAAATAAATAAGGAAAGGAAAAGAACATGTATTAACTTGCATAAATGAAAAGTATACAAAAGAAATGGCTAAGTAGCCATGAAAAGAAGGAGTGCTCTCATTTTATTTTTAAGGTAAAACTAAAGAGAAGAGAGCCTAAAGAAGAGAGTAAAGAAGAGGAGTAATTACATGAAGATGAGGTGTATTTATACATGTATGAAACCCTAATCCATTTTTTGGAGAATACCCAAAATACGCTCTTAGGAAGTGCGGTGGTCGAGTAATCATTAGCTTTAATAATCACCTATTAAGCGTGCATGAAAGTGTAATGGCCATTAGCCTGTGGATTAGCTTCTAATTTGTACATGAATGTAGGTGGATAAGTGGGGTCCTCCATGATCCATGCAATGAAATATTTTCATTTCCATTCCTTTGTATTCACTCTTGTGCATGCATATATCTTTATGAAACCACATGTGTATGAAGCCAAATTCCTACAAAACAATATAGAATTTCCAATTAAATTTTCTTAAATTAATATATGCACAAAAATGACCATTTTTCCCCGATATGAAGATAAATATATGATGATTTGAAAATAATTTGAATTTTGGTTTAAACAAGTTAAAATACCCAATATGATCATTTATTTAACTTAATAAATAGGATGGTAAAAATATGCACATTTACGTGCATATCAAATACGCCTATACTTATCTTTTTATTCGTCCTCAAATAAAGAAAAACTAAGATAAATCCGTTTTCATAGGGAGCACGATTGCGTTGAGCATATGCAATAAGCAGTTAAACCTCTGAGTGTCACCAGTAGGACGAGTACTGTCTCATGAGGGTTTTCAGCGGATACTACCCACAAAATCCGAATGCGATATGAAAATATTTACAAAATTCAAGATTTCTTTACAATGGAATGAATGTAAGTTTTGAAAATATTTACAAATGAATGATTTACTTTTAAATCAACACAAATAAGTTAAATATAGGTTTTGGTCATTATCTTGAAATTTAAATCATTTACTCGTCAAAATTTCCAATAAAAAAGAAGTTATCATAACAAATAGACTATAGTCTAACTCGTTGTTTGGGTTGGTAACAAAGTGTAACTATGAAAAAGATCCTTAGTCGATTATCAAAGTTTATCAAAGTGGTATTTTCATTTCTTTTCAATAACAAGTCAAATCAAATAAGTTAAAATAGTGCCTAGATTTCAATTGCTTATTCTCTCTAAATTTTTATTTGAATATTTTATTGATATTAACAATATTTACATATGCTAACTCAGATAAACTGAGGCCGGGTATATTACCCATGCATTGCCTTGCGGATTGATGTGAGAGGAATACAGAGCATGGCGAGTGAACACACAAGGGTGAACACTTATCGACCGTAGGCGTTATTAACAAAAGAAGTTTTTTATATACGCACACCTAACTCAGATAAACTGAGGCCAGATATATTGATCGTGCACTGCCTTTCGGGCTTACGGGAGAAGGGTACAGAGCATGGCGAGTGAACATATGAGTGTGAACACATGACTCCAGATGCTAATAAAAATTATATACATATATACAAATATATATTTTTTGTTTTTTGTTGTTTTTTTATAAGAGAGTTTTGCAAAGTCATCTTAGCACCATTTAACTTAGAAGGCAAAAAAAATGTTATATCCTTTACTTTAAATTCGCCACTTTTTTAATCAAAGATTTTCAATTAGGATATACTTTCTCATCTTCTTTTTGATTTTTCATAGTTTATTTTACATTTTCTTTTCAAAAACAAAATAAATAAAATAAATTTAAAAGCATTTTGATTTATTTTTAAAGGAACACTTAGGATAAATATATTGTTTTGGTTAACTAGTTTGAAATTTTTGAAAATTCATTTGTCTCAACAATAATAAAAACAAAGTTTGATTACAAATAACGATGATTTAACTATTATATAGGTAGGTTCATGGTGATAATTACTTCCCCACACTTGATTTTGACTGTGTCCCCACAGTCAACCCAAATGGAAGGAGAAAAATAAAAATAAAAACATGACGTTTATTTAAATAAAAATTAATGGTATTTACACGAGATCAGAAAGTACATCATCAAAAAGTAAATGAAATGGTCTTCCAAAGACCGATTCATTTGCCTCGTCAAGTATGCGAGACACGGCTTAAGCTCAGAAAACCAAACCATAAAAGATTTAGAAGTTGAACGTTGATTTGGAAAAACGAATGTCGTATTATTGAAAATCATACAAGTTGTTTTATTTTCGATGATTTTTGGTGTAGATATAACGATTGATTGAAATTCAAGTTTATCATTGACAAATTCTTCAAAATTATCGGTTTCAAAATTAAAGTGGTGATTTAAATCTTCCCCGTCGGAATTTAACAACTCATCATCCAAAAGACCAAAAAAATTCATATTCATTAAATTCGTCTTTCTTTATTGAATTATCAACAACTTCATGCATGTGACAAGTTCAAAATCCAAAGTTATTGTGCTCAAATTTTTGTGATCGGAAAAAGGAATATCGAGTTTTTAATCGATTTTCTCGCCCTCAAAAAGATCGAAATCCAATTCAATTACCATGTTTCCAACAACTTCATTAAGATTTCGTTTTCAATTTCAAAAGTTATTATTTGAAAATCGTCAATTTGGATAAAAGATGGATTATCGTTTGACTTGTCACACATTAGGATTTGATTTTGTCTTTCACGTTGTTTCACATATGTTTCAAACAACGAATCCATGTGATCATCGTAAATTTCGTTCATTTGCTCAACAAAATTGAATTTATAGTTATTAACTTGAGAATTTTCGATTTGTATTTGTTGAGAACAATTTTTTTCAATTGTAACGTGGTTAAGATTATTCCCATTGCCAAGTTCGTTTGAAAATTGTTTCCATTTTCTGAGTTTGAAATTCATTGTAGAGTTCAAAATTGAATTGGCATAGGTTATAATCGAAATCGTTTGAATTTTGAAGTGAATATCAATTTTGAAATCCTTGACTCAGGTTATTACACAAATATGAATTACACAAATCATTTATACTTTGATTTTGTTGTGTAGAGAATTCAAGTAGAGATGAAATGCTATTTTCAAGAGTTGAGGGTTGATCAGCATTTTGGTAACTTTGTTGTTCAAAATTCAAATTGTTTATACAATAGTTGTTGTTGAAATATCTATAAAAATTTGGAGTGAAATCATATGGATTATATTGATTTTCACAATTGTTGTAAAATTCAAGTGAGTAAGGAAAAGGAAACTCGGACATTTTCAAGAATATTTTTTTTAAGGAAAATATTTACAAATAGAATTTATTTTTTTCAAAATGGAAAATTGATTTTTGTTTTGTATTTTAGTTTTTAATTTTTTTTTGAAAAGATTATATATATATATATATATGTATATATGTATATATATATATTTTGGGTTTTTTGTTTTCCTAATTTTTTTTTGTATTTTTGAAATTTCAAAGGAAATGGATTTAAAAAATTTAAAGAAAAAGAAAAGGAATATTAACAACTTTTTTAGTTTTGGATTTTTGAATTTTTTTTAAATATGCATGAACTAATGCAACTAAATGAATACAACGGTCTAATCACAAATTATATATCCTAAATTAACCCAAATTGTATAATCACACTTATGGTCTTAAATCAAAAAGATAGTTCTCAACCAGGTAACGGACATGATTTATCGATGCATCACGAATCACCGTAGCAATGCAGCAGAAAGTTTAAGTACCTTTAAAGAAACAACCACTACAATGTTTACGAATCACCGTAACATTTATAAATGGTTATTGCTCTACCATAGCCTAGACACCGAGAATTTAAATTGTTCAAAGATGACAACTTGTCAATATACAATTAAGTGTTATCGGTGTCTAACCGTTATTATTAATCAAATTCTAAGATGAAATGTAAAGTAGAAAATAAATGTGTATTAGTAATGCAACTACAGTGGATTTTTTGTATTTGTTTTTGGATTTTGAATTTTCTTCATATATAAATGTAAATGCAAGCAACCAACAATGCAATTCAAATAAAACTAGAGATAGAGTTAAAAGCATCTATACTTTTTTTTGTATAAGCATGCTAGCAATTTATCTTTGGCAAGTGGAGCGGCAGTTTATTTTTGGCAGCAGATCTCCTTCTGAAATTCTGCTTTGACAACCTAAAATAAGAACAAGATATATACAAGGATTTTATTTTTTATCAAAGAGGAAACTAAAACAAAATAAAACAAGTGAGAACAAAACAAATTAAAATAAAACAAACTAAAACAATAATTTTTTAATATATAAGGATAAAACAAAGTAAAACAAAATTAAAACAAATTTAACAAACAAAGTAAACAAAAGAAAACTTTTGTTATTTATTTGTTTGAAAGGTTTTCTTTTCTCTTTTCTCTTTTCTTTAGGTTCTTTTTTTTAGTAAACTAAGAAGCCCACAACCCAATAGCAGCTTTCGCAAATGCCTTTTTCTCTCCCCGTCATAAGATGAAGCGAATCCATTTGAAATTAAAAACGCATATCTAATTTTTAAAAAAATTGCACGCTTGTATCTTGAGCTCTCGATTAATTGGTCGTAATTTTTGCTGCTAAGGGTTCGCGTTTGTTTCAGACGATTTGGGTTTTATATTTTACGTTGCTTTGAAATGGAGGTCGCGGCTTGGTTGTTTTGGGTTTTCAATTTGAGTCGGGGCTGGTTCGTGATTGGGATTGCAGTGGTGGGAGGAAGTGGCGGAATTGTTGGCGGTTTATAATTGATCACGAAGAGGCGGTTTTTAATGGAGTAATTGAAGTCGCTGAGGCAATTGTTATAGCGATTGATGAACGGCTGGTTGTCGCAGTGGTTGCTTAGGTTGGATTCGAGGATGGCGTTTGGAGGATTGGCGATTGTCTGCTGCTGGCGTTGTAATGGTGATTTGTAGGAGTTCGGTGATGGAATGTTGATGATTTCTGGAGTTCTGGTGGGGTGAGTTGTTGGTGGTCGGGGGTGGCACAGTGAAGGGGATGTCGGAGTGCGGTGTTTGCAGAAGGCTGTTTATGGGCTGTAGGTTGGTGGCAATTGTTTGGGTAGTGGCGGCAATTTGTTCGATTGGGGTACTGAAGCTTTTTCTTAAATGATTGTTGGCTATATGAGTTTGAGGCTGGAATTTTTTTGCTTGTTTGATGATGAGCAGTAACTGGTTTGTATGGTTGAGTGTGGGTTGCGGCTTAATGATGACTGGAAGAGGAGGTGCTGTGGGTAGATGAGCAAGAAGTGTGGTTCAATTTAGAGGCGAATGGTTCAGTTGAAGAAGGCAGTATAGTTGTTCGATGGTATAGATGAGCAAGAAGACACTAGAGGAGGTGTTTGCTTATTGGTTGAACTGTGGTGAAGGCTGTTGTTGTCTGGTGAAGTAGAGATGCAGTTGTATGTGTAGCAGATTCAAGATGAATGTGGCAATAAGAAGCAATTGTAAAAGAGAAAACTTGTACTGCAATGTTTTTATATGTCTGACGTGCAATAAAGCTCGGGGGATGTCTGGACAGGCAGTAGAGTGTGTCAAGAAGTTTGAATTGCAGTTTTGTATTGGATAGAAGATGAAATGTGAGCAAATAGAGGTGATTTGCTGTGAAGTAGTGCACTGTGAGATGTATTGTATTGGATGGGTGATGTTTTGCTTTGGTATGTGGTGTGTTGTGCAGGTAGAGGCAGAAAATAGTGGAACTGTGATATGGTTGAGGCAGTTTCTAGTGTGGCAGAAACAAGTATGGTGGTCTACAGCAAATGCAAATTATGGTGAACTTGTATGATTTCGTGGTAGTGTGGAGTGAGTATTTCTTGATGATGTGGATGATGTTTGTGATCAATAATGTGTATGTGGTTATAGTGAAATAGTAAGGGCAGATGTGCATGTGGTGGAGCTGCTTGGTGGTAGTTGCGATGATTGTTGTTAAGGAAATGTTGATGGCAATAGAAGCTCGGTCGAAGAGAAGTGTTATCAGTGGAGTGGAGGGTGACTATATGGCTATAGTTGTATGGCAATACTGGTTGCGATCGAGGGGAATGGAAGTGTTTGGTTTGGTGTGATGTACTGTGATTGAACTGTGAAGTAAAGAGAAATGTTATTGAATGTATGTATGTACAGGGTAGGTATATCTCAGAAATGGAAGGCAGTTGTGTGGTGAAGCAAGAAGGCAAGAGGTAGTTGCAAGATGATGGGTTGTAGTCGGCAATGGTGGCTATAAAGGGTAGTGATTGGTATGTGGTTGTGAATAGGATTGTTTTGTGAATATGGTTGAAGTAGAAACTGTTAAGCAGTGGGATGGGGGATTTTGAAGTTGGATAGTGAACAGTGCAGTGTCAATATTTATTTTTTTTGTATTGAAAGCAATGTAAATAGAAAATCAAATTGCAAAGATATGAAAATGTAATTTGAAGTGTAAATGAGATGAAATAGAAATTTTTATTTTGTTTTGAAATGTGTATGCTTCTTTTTTTATTATGGAAATGCAAATGAAAATAGAAAGGCTATAGTAACTTGTACACAAAAAAATGTAAACAAAAATCACACAAAATAAACACACAAAAATAATCCCCATAATAAAAAAATAAAATCAAAGCAAATTCTCCGGCAAAAGGTGTCGAAAATTTGTTCGACGACGAAATTTCAATCGAATAAGAAAAGTTTCAACAATTTTTGAAATAAAAATAACCGCAAGCGCATGACGTAGAAAAGTTAGTACATGTTGAGTACGGGTCAATCCGTAGTGAATTGTTAGATTTTAAATTTCTATTCAATCAAATTAAACCAAAGCCTAGGGACGGTTAATGTAACGACCCGCTATTTTGGACCATTCAAATCGACACTAAAACCGTACATGTACGACTTGAATAATTCAAAATACCGAATTGTTAATTTAATTTGGCAAAACCTAAAATATACAGTAAATAAACCAATCACAGATCACAGACACAGAGTAATATAATGCAGCGGAATAGAAAAATAGTAGTTCATGAAGCTACTATATACATCAGAGTTTAAAATAAAATACATCAGAATCTCTGGAATACAGAAAAGTCTTCAGTACGAGCCGATGACTTCTCTGAACCAGTCAATCTAGAAAACTGAAAGCTGAAACGATAGTTGGATCTCCAAATGAAGCTCCAATCTCCAAAGGTGAGTCTCTAAAGCTGTATTACTCGGTCTGACCCGAGCGTAAAGCAAAACACAAAACACTCGAGTCAGGATTAACATTCGTATATCAATAAATCCAACTCAAGTGAAATATCAACTGAAATACAAATAACTTAAAGGATGTTTGGGATGACCATCCTCTAAGGGTCCATAGAACTATCTACAGGGTAGAAATATACACTATTACATCGTGGTCATTCACTTAATTTATACTTCAAACCCAAATGTCAAATTCACTTCGAATAATTATATTTCCCAAATAGTATTTATATATATTAAATGCTGTATATGGTAAAGCACTTGCAATTTCCTTAACTTAACAAATCGTTCACATCAACCTGACCTTTCCATTTAAATTAAATTCAATCTCAATTATAAATCTCAAATCTGGATTTGATATCCTAATTACCCTTTCCATTTCAATATGTTTCCATACTTTAAGTATTTAATATTTCCCCTAAATTTCCCAATCTAGTTCTCTAAATACAAATTTCCAGACTTCGTTCAACCTCAATTTCCATTAAATTCAATTAGTTATCTACATAACAAATTCAACTATCTTGGTCCCAAATACATACCAAATTTCTAAACCATTTAATTTCAATACAGTTCATGGCTTAAATACTTAGATGTTAAATTTAACAGTTTCATATAGATTCTTGGTTTTTACATCATTATTATTTAGTTTGAACCTTCCCTTATTCAATACCATTTTAGTGACTTTAAATTACATCTTTCTCAAGATTTCTCAAATTTTATTAAACGTGAAATATCTCATTCGATAAATTTCAAATTGATTTAAATAAATAAATCCTTATCTAAACATCATTTTACAGTAACCCAAATTTATTTCTCAACCTTAATTTTTCAATATTATTGCAACATTTATCCGGATAAAATTTACATAAATTATTTATCATAATTTATGTATTTAATCAAATCTTGATTAACTAGATATAATTAACTCTATATTTATCATTACCCTTTATAGATGTATTTAAGAATTTACATTTAATAAGACCATAGATTTTTTTTTTCATATGGTCAAAGTGTTATGGCTATTATCATTTCAATACGTACACTAAATGTATACGGGTGGATAGCATTTCAACCCGTAATCCCAAATTTAATTAAACGAAACCCGCTTGGGCCTATTTTTCAACCCATTTTAATTCAAAAATCAAACATAACAAAGGGAACTTGCAGTGTGATGACAGGGATAGTGTCAAAGTAAGTAAACAAGCAATAACAACAATCAATAACAATTCAATAGATTAAATCAAATAACTCCGAAATGATCTTATTAATTCGCATTGTTATTTTTATAATTATTTCTAAAATCTACACTATCATTTCATGTAGATTACAGATTATTACATTTCAGTTTTTCAATTGTCGTTCCATTTCAATTTCAGTTTAGTATTACAACAGTTAATCCAAACTATGTTCAAAGCTTTAAAGTATAACTTATCAATTCCTACGACAATTAATGGGTCAAATTAAACTAATCAAATTTACATATGGCGGGGTCAGGTTTAATCAATCAAGGTCCATCGTATATAATCCGTTTTCTTTGTAAACTATACCACCTCAAATCTTACTAGCAAACTAGTTATCATTTAACAATAGTAATTAACATCCAATTTAAACGACAATCAATCAATCAGTAAATTTTCAACCAATCTGTATTATTATCACATAAATAATTAACCGATAATGGTGTCAGGTGTCATAGGTGAACAGATACAGATGATAGCAGTCGTAACAGTAAACAACTAACAGCAGCATATTTCAATTGACGTTTCAATTGAATCAAATTTAATAAATAAAAGAACGTTAATCGTGAGTGATTGCTCACCTTTCAAGGCTAGAGATGAACGAGAATACAGAAGGTGATACGGATATGCACACTGCTACGGATACTGAAATTAAATTTCAAATCCAAGCAAAACAAAATCGGCACGAATTCGATCAAAGCTAATTGAAACGGATCAGATCAGAACTGAAACGATGAAGATAAATGGTATAAGCGAACTTTTATAATTCATGTACTGAACAAATCTGATATGCAGACACGACCTAAATACTTAATAACTTAAGGACATATTCTATAAAATGTAACTCAATGTATATACACAAATACACTTACAGTAACCTAACTTATTATAACATCAACCATATTATATTACTTATTGTTATACCATATATGAACTAACAGCCGATACTCACACATATAAACTAATGTAAACTTAGTTTATAAAATATGTATTTATACAAAATACTTACAATTTTAAAAATACTTACATTTTTTTAAAAAAATACTTACATACGTAAATAACATATTTATAAAACAAAACTATATAACAACTTATAAAATAATCCATAAAATTTTTGTTATTATAATGCACTGCAAGTCTGTACTCCACCTATATGAACATACTTAAATTATATGCGTACTAACAAAATAGACACAGACTTCTTCAAATGAACACATGTACTGTCCTTTCCTCCATTTTTAAAAACTGTGACATATATAAACGGCAAAACAATATATTATAAATAAATAAATCACCTTTACTAACCATGCGTATAAACAGACCATACCACTTTTAAAATTTTATATGCGTAAATAAAGTCATATATATATAACTTAACTTATACATCTTAAAACCTATAAATTACGTGAACATCAACATGTATAAAATTTAATCAGAACGAAAATTTACTAAAAAAAAAAAAAAATCTATATAAAATACCACTTTAAAATATAATAGCTGTGCGTATATGTATAATGTATACTTTAAAACTTACGTAGACGTACATCTCATAAAGCTCATATACATATACTTTTGTCTATAACTAACCTATATATATATATATATCTTTGAAGGAAAAACAATTTGATACTTTAAAATTATTTAAGTAAAATATGCAAACAATTTACTACACAAATATATGCAGACATTCTATACTCATATATATAAGACTAACGTGACCTAAACCCAAACTAATCATATGTTATCCTAACTAAGCACGCATACGTTCAAATAATTGCATTTAAAAAAATTGTGCATACAAATAAAGGTGGCTACTCACCAGTTGAAGTGGGAGATGCAGTGGTACCCGAGGCGGAGGTGAGAGTGCGGAGGTGATGAACGAGAGAGGATAGAGGGATGGAAGGCGGCTGCTGCCTGTTATTTTATGCGTTTCTTATGTGTGTGTGTGTTTTTTTTTGTAGGAGAAGAACAGATCTGAGAGGCTTCAGGTAAGGGAAAATATGTTTATAGAATGAAGAAAGAAAGTAGGAATGTAGAGATGCTGTGATATATATATATATATATATATATATATATATATATATATATATTTTTGCAGAAGTCTTTAGAATCATGATGGAAGAAAGAAATTAAGGAGAGAAAAGTGCAGCTTATCAAATTATATAAGAAACATAGTGAAACGTACATAAATAAATGTCCTGTAGTGGTGTAAAGTAACGCACTAAAATTAAGGGAATAACAAAGGAAAGGACATTTTGAAAGCAAGAAAATGAACAGAGAAAGGAATAAATAAATTATATAGACACATACGTTTCTGACAAAGTTATAAATAGAAATAAAGAAGAGAGAGAGAAAAAGAAATGAAGAGTTATATTAAAACAGAGAAGGAAAGGTGCGTGAATCCATAGAGTTATATATATATAGGTCGAGTAATAAATGGATTTGTTTGCATGGGAGAGTTCTGGAAAGAAGATGGTGGAAATTTGAGAGCAAAATAAAAGGAGGCGGAAGGAAAAAATATATGAACAGATCTAGAAAGATGATGGTAGATTTTTACACATGCAAAAGAAACGGTTTCTCCCGAAATAAATGGTCACTCGTTTGAAACCAGATAAACAAATAAAGTAATCTATTGTTTCTTACAAGTTATACGTTTTCTTAATTTTATTTATTTCCTAGGTCCCAATACGTAGGCAATTATACTATGGAGATTAATTATTATCAAACGTTACAAAATTCAAAAGCAAAAGAAACGTTTCGATTTCTAAATGATAAAAGCAAAAGATTAGAACGTATGCCATAAATTAAGCAACAAACGTTGATTCTAAATTTACTAATAATTAGGAGTAGAAACGTTTGATGATGAAATCAGGAAACAAATACTAATAGCAAAACGGCGATGAGTTGAATGAACAGAGAATTCAAAAGTTCAATTGAGCTGTTTGAAATAAAGCACATAACGTTAGCATTGAATTGGGAGTTATAAAACAATGTATTATAAATAGGAAATTATAAAAGTAACGTATGCTATTGGAATAGAAGCCAAAAGAGAAATGAACTTAGAGCTACCGGAAACGTATCTCTTAAGTGAAATGAATGTAAGAGAAACGGTCAAATAATGTTTATAGCTGTAAATTTAAAGTAATAAATTTATATTGGGTAGCACGGTTTAAATCGAAACGAAATAAGGAGAAGCTAAGGAGGCACAATTTATGGTGTCATTAAAACGAACAAATTTATTGCTTCTGTTGTACACCGGGTTCCGAAATACAGAAATAAATATACTTTTGAGATCAGCACGACGAGGCGCTCACAATGGTATACAGTTATCAGTGGTATGATTGAGTTATAAAAATTCGAATTTTTCACTAGTAGAAAAAAAATGCAGTAGAATGCAGAAAATAAGAACGACGAAGCTATAGAAGTCCGGATTTTGAAAAACTAGAGATGACGCCTTTCTCAGATGAGGATTTAGAATTTTTCTATGTAAAATATTCTGCATTAGAAATTTTTTTTTTATTATCAACAATTATTAGCTAGCTTGAATTTAATAGAATTACATAATAAATAAATTTTCATAAAATAAATTGAAATTTTGCCATCTGCTATGTTTAATTGGACGTAATCCATATATTAACTTTTTATTTGCAAATTAATTTATTTAAAAATTTCACCATAATCTAATTAAATACGTTAATAAAACGATAAAGTTTATTAAAATCTTACAGGTCGTTACACTCTCCCCCACTCAAAACTTTTCGTCCCCGAAAAGGAAGGAGGTAGGAGAATAAAACAGCCGGAAATTTATAGATTGAAAGATAAGATAAACAACAAATTTTTAAAACTACCCAAATTTATTTGAAATCTTTATTTAAAACTTCATTTGAAATTCAAATTTTCTATAATACTATAATACTTTCAACTCTTATGAAAACAATTACCTGCACTATCCCTTATTTTTACAAAGTTTATTGAAAATATTAAATCCGAAATTAATAACTTCAAACTATTCATAACACTTAAAATTTTATATTAAACAATGTAGTATATAATTAGACAAAATTTTCAAAGGATAAATCCAACAAGGAAGGAAGGTAGATTTTGAAAACAAAATCAAGATGAACAAATAAGCTGAGCAGATAAGGTAGATTCAAAAGAAAGAATCGGGTCCGAATAATTTATTTCAAACCATAAGAATTTAAATTTCAAATATTAATACAAAATTTCTTTGTTGGCAATACCTTTATAATAAAATTCTTTTATATCAAAACCAATTTTTCTTTCGAAAATACTTTTATAACTCAATGTTTTAACAAGTTTATCCTCGTTCTTGCAGACTCTGGCCATGCGTTGATCAGGCGCAAAGCTAGAATTCTTCAAGTACTTAGTAGACTTGTTTCAACACCCAGTGAAAATACTTGAAAAACCTTTTAAAATAGATATGGAAAGTACGATCCAAACAAAACAATCAAACCAAAACCTT
Organism: Allium cepa; assembly: GCA_030765085.1. Taxonomy (NCBI): domain Eukaryota; kingdom Viridiplantae; phylum Streptophyta; class Magnoliopsida; order Asparagales; family Amaryllidaceae; genus Allium; species Allium cepa. The sequence continues at coordinate 402,062,936 of CM060940.1, read as the reverse complement.
TGTCCGATCATGGTTCGCAGATACACAATGGTTACGCCTGGTTCCCCCAGGAAACAATCCATATCCGTAAGCTTTCACAGCCCTGCGAGTTACGCCATGATGACTAGTAGAGTGCAGGATACACAATGGTTACGCCTGGATCCCCCAGGAAACAATCCGTACCCCCAGGCAAGACTCAGCCAGGCACTTGCGCTACTATTCGCGACCTACACAGATTGCAGGATACACAATGGTTACGCCTGGTTCCCCCAGGAAACAATCTGTACCCCTAGGCAAGACTTAGCCAGGCAATTTCGCTGTGCATTCACGAGAGAAAAAGAAACCGTGGGACACGTCACGGTGGGAACACTCGAGTATTACATCCGGAAAACCAAAATCAGAGAGAATAATAACGATAGAATGAATCCACGCTGTGGCCACAAAGCGGATATCAAGCAGAAGGCACTTTCCATATCTTTATTTGGAAAATATATATCATATAGTACCTTTTTCAAATCACTTTCAAATATTGTACTTATATAAAGTCCATATATATAGGATTCCATTTTCAAACGAATACTTTCCAAATCAATAGTATATCAAATCATACTTATATAGACTTCGATTATATAAAATCTCTTTCCAAATTGAGTAACTTTCAAATCAATAGATTTCAAATCAACTTCATACTTATACAAATCCATTTTATATAAGTTCGACCACTCCCAAATCAAGTACTTAATAATCTAAGATTCTCAATTTCAAATTATTTCACTATCAATTCAGTTTCAAAATCATATATGATTTCACCAATTTTCTTCCAAATTAAATATCTAAAGTCAAACAAATACATTTCCAAAATCACCATATAAGTACTGGTTTTTAATTCCAATTTAATTTCAAAACCAAATATTTTCCTCAAAATCAATTACTCAAAATGGTTTCCAAATTTATAATTTATCCCTTTAAACTTTTAAACTATCTATTTCTATTTGAAATATTCAATTTACCTTTCTGAAAACCATTATTCAAAACTATTTTTTTTTTCAAAACATTTCAAACTAAATTTATATTCTTTATCAAACATTTTATACTCTTCGAAATTTCTAAGTTTTTAAAACTTTAGACCTTGACTTGGAAGTGTTCGAACCTTCAAAATAATTAGGGAAATCAAATTTTCAATTCAAGAGTTGAAAATCAACAATAAATCAATAAACCAATTATTAAATCCGAAACTCGAGGACTGAATACCGGTCTCATTTTAAATTGTTTCAAATATATACTTATATCTTTCTAAAATATCAAATTATACTTCGGAATTTGAAATCAAAATCGGTTTTACAAAACACTTGCATAGCGAAGCTATTAAAGTGGCCTCTCCCTCACTCTGAAACTCGAAAATCAATGTCGATGATGCGTGCACTCATCACCGAAATTATTTTCAAGCGACATAAGTGAGTTCTGGACTTCTATTTTCTTGGAAACTTCTTTGAAATTTCTTTAAAATTATTGGAATTCATTTGAGCTTATTTGAAACATTTCTTATTCAAAAATAATAATTTTAAATCGTATTATTTATATATATTTTCCAAAATCTTAAAACCAATTTCAAAATACCGGAATTCAATTCTCGAATTTCAAATTTAACACTTCAGTTATAAATCATTTTTATATAAATCAATTTCTTATAATTTTTCAAAATTTCAAATCCTTTCAAAACCTTTTTTTTATATATAGAATAACATTTCTTATTTGTTTTGTATATAGGTATATAATCCTTATGGAAAACATTTTCACTTTTATATATAGAATAAAATCATAGTTATCAAAATAATAATTTCGATATTTAAAACAAATTTCAAAATGCAAACATACCCGATTTTCAAAGGATAATTTTAAGAATGGATTTCAAAACAAAGATAGAGATTTGAATTAGAGGAACTCCAATCCATAGAATTCTGATTCGAAGATAGACTCGATCGAAGATGAGATAATTAAATTACAAAATAGAAGATGGATATACTTCTATAAATCGCGGGCGACCTTAACCGGGTCAATCGTGATTTCAGGAATATGATTGATGCGGAATTCTAAGGCAAATCGACATTCGATCGCCCGATATAGAATTCGGCATAACTAGATATAGCAGCATTGTAAACCGAGGATACATGAATCTTCGGTGAATCAATGCCAACTGAAAAGGAGATTCACCCCTTTTACAAATCATTCAGTGAAGTTATGGAATACTCCAGAATCGAACGAATATAAATAGGGAGAGACAAGAATAAATTTCGAAACTGAGGGACATTCCAAAATTCAAAGGAAATCGAGTCAAAAAGGAAGAGATTCAACTCGAATGAAAGTGATTCTGTAATAAATTTACCATATATGCTAAGTTTTGACTTGAGCCAAAGCTCTGATACCAACTGTAACGACCCGCTATTTTGGACCATTCAAATCGACACTAAAACCGTACATGTACGACTTGAATAATTCAAAATACCGAATTGTTAATTTAATTTGGCAAAACCTAAAATATACAGTAAATAAACCAATCACAGATCACAGACACAGAGTAATATAATGCAGCGGAATAGAAAAATAGTAGTTCATGAAGCTACTATATACATCAGAGTTTAAAATAAAATACATCAGAATCTCTGGAATACAGAAAAGTCTTCAGTACGAGCCGATGACTTCTCTGAACCAGTCAATCTAGAAAACTGAAAGCTGAAACGATAGTTGGATCTCCAAATGAAGCTCCAATCTCCAAAGGTGAGTCTCTAAAGCTGTATTACTCGGTCTGACCCGAGCGTAAAGCAAAACACAAAACACTCGAGTCAGGATTAACATTCGTATATCAATAAATCCAACTCAAGTGAAATATCAACTGAAATACAAATAACTTAAAGGATGTTTGGGATGACCATCCTCTAAGGGTCCATAGAACTATCTACAGGGTAGAAATATACACTATTACATCGTGGTCATTCACTTAATTTATACTTCAAACCCAAATGTCAAATTCACTTCGAATAATTATATTTCCCAAATAGTATTTATATATATTAAATGCTGTATATGGTAAAGCACTTGCAATTTCCTTAACTTAACAAATCGTTCACATCAACCTGACCTTTCCATTTAAATTAAATTCAATCTCAATTATAAATCTCAAATCTGGATTTGATATCCTAATTACCCTTTCCATTTCAATATGTTTCCATACTTTAAGTATTTAATATTTCCCCTAAATTTCCCAATCTAGTTCTCTAAATACAAATTTCCAGACTTCGTTCAACCTCAATTTCCATTAAATTCAATTAGTTATCTACATAACAAATTCAACTATCTTGGTCCCAAATACATACCAAATTTCTAAACCATTTAATTTCAATACAGTTCATGGCTTAAATACTTAGATGTTAAATTTAACAGTTTCATATAGATTCTTGGTTTTTACATCATTATTATTTAGTTTGAACCTTCCCTTATTCAATACCATTTTAGTGACTTTAAATTACATCTTTCTCAAGATTTCTCAAATTTTATTAAACGTGAAATATCTCATTCGATAAATTTCAAATTGATTTAAATAAATAAATCCTTATCTAAACATCATTTTACAGTAACCCAAATTTATTTCTCAACCTTAATTTTTCAATATTATTGCAACATTTATCCGAATAAAATTTACATAAATTATTTATCATAATTTATGTATTTAATCAAATCTTGATTAACTAGATATAATTAACTCTATATTTATCATTACCCTTTATAGATGTATTTAAGAATTTACATTTAATAAGACCATAGATATTTTTTTTCATATGGTCAAAGTGTTATGGCTATTATCATTTCAATACGTACACTAAATGTATACGGGTGGATAGCATTTCAACCCGTAATCCCAAATTTAATTAAACGAAACCCGCTTGGGCCTATTTTTCAACCCATTTTAATTCAAAAATCAAACATAACAAAGGGAACTTGCAGTGTGATGACAGGGATAGTGTCAAAGTAAGTAAACAAGCAATAACAACAATCAATAACAATTCAATAGATTAAATCAAATAACTCCGAAATGATCTTATTAATTCGCATTGTTATTTTTATAATTATTTCTAAAATCTACACTATCATTTCATGTAGATTACAGATTATTACATTTCAGTTTTTCAATTGTCGTTCCATTTCAATTTCAGTTTAGTATTACAACAGTTAATCCAAACTATGTTCAAAGCTTTAAAGTATAACTTATCAATTCCTACGACAATTAATGGGTCAAATTAAACTAATCAAATTTACATATGGCGGGGTCAGGTTTAATCAATCAAGGTCCATCGTATATAATCCGTTTTCTTTGTAAACTATACCACCTCAAATCTTACTAGCAAACTAGTTATCATTTAACAATAGTAATTAACATCCAATTTAAACGACAATCAATCAATCAGTAAATTTTCAACCAATCTGTATTATTATCACATAAATAATTAACCGATAATGGTGTCAGGTGTCATAGGTGAACAGATACAGATGATAGCAGTCGTAACAGTAAACAACTAACAGCAGCATATTTCAATTGACGTTTCAATTGAATCAAATTTAATAAATAAAAGAACGTTAATCGTGAGTGATTGCTCACCTTTCAAGGCTAGAGATGAACGAGAATACAGAAGGTGATACGGATATGCACACTGCTACGGATACTGAAATTAAATTTCAAATCCAAGCAAAACAAAATCGGCACGAATTCGATCAAAGCTAATTGAAACGGATCAGATCAGAACTGAAACGATGAAGATAAATGGTATAAGCGAACTTTTATAATTCATGTACTGAACAAATCTGATATGCAGACACGACCTAAATACTTAATAACTTAAGGACATATTCTATAAAATGTAACTCAATGTATATACACAAATACACTTACAGTAACCTAACTTATTATAACATCAACCATATTATATTACTTATTGTTATACCATATATGAACTAACAGCCGATACTCACACATATAAACTAATGTAAACTTAGTTTATAAAATATGTATTTATACAAAATACTTACAATTTTAAAAATACTTACATTTTTTTAAAAAAATACTTACATACGTAAATAACATATTTATAAAACAAAACTATATAACAACTTATAAAATAATCCATAAAATTTTTGTTATTATAATGCACTGCAAGTCTGTACTCCACCTATATGAACATACTTAAATTATATGCGTACTAACAAAATAGACACAGACTTCTTCAAATGAACACATGTACTGTCCTTTCCTCCATTTTTAAAAACTGTGACATATATAAACGGCAAAACAATATATTATAAATAAATAAATCACCTTTACTAACCATGCGTATAAACAGACCATACCACTTTTAAAATTTTATATGCGTAAATAAAGTCATATATATATAACTTAACTTATACATCTTAAAACCTATAAATTACGTGAACATCAACATGTATAAAATTTAATCAGAACGAAAATTTACTAAAAAAAAAAAAAAAATCTATATAAAATACCACTTTAAAATATAATAGCTGTGCGTATATGTATAATGTATACTTTAAAACTTACGTAGACGTACATCTCATAAAGCTCATATACATATACTTTTGTCTATAACTAACCTATATATATATATATATCTTTGAAGGAAAAACAATTTGATACTTTAAAATTATTTAAGTAAAATATGCAAACAATTTACTACACAAATATATGCAGACATTCTATACTCATATATATAAGACTAACGTGACCTAAACCCAAACTAATCATATGTTATCCTAACTAAGCACGCATACGTTCAAATAATTGCATTTAAAAAAATTGTGCATACAAATAAGGGTGGCTACTCACCAGTTGAAGTGGGAGATGCAGTGGTACCCGAGGCGGAGGTGAGAGTGCGGAGGTGATGAACGAGAGAGGATAGAGGGATGGAAGGCGGCTGCTGCCTGTTATTTTATGCGTTTCTTATGTGTGTGTGTTTTTTTTTTGTAGGAGAAGAACAGATCTGAGAGGCTTCAGGTAAGGGAAAAATATGTTTATAGAATGAAGAAAGAAAGTAGGAATGTAGAGATGCTGTGATATATATATATATATATATATATATATATATATATTTTTTTTTGCAGAAGTCTTTAGAATCATGATGGAAGAAAGAAATTAAGGAGAGAAAAGTGCAGCTTATCAAATTATATAAGAAACATAGTGAAACGTACATAAATAAATGTCCTGTAGTGGTGTAAAGTAACGCACTAAAATTAAGGGAATAACAAAGGAAAGGACATTTTGAAAGCAAGAAAATGAACAGAGAAAGGAATAAATAAATTATATAGACACATACGTTTCTGACAAAGTTATAAATAGAAATAAAGAAGAGAGAGAGAAAAAGAAATGAAGAGTTATATTAAAACAGAGAAGGAAAGGTGCGTGAATCCATAGAGTTATATATATATAGGTCGAGTAATAAATGGATTTGTTTGCATGGGAGAGTTCTGGAAAGAAGATGGTGGAAATTTGAGAGCAAAATAAAAGGAGGCGGAAGGAAAAAATATATGAACAGATCTAGAAAGATGATGGTAGATTTTTACACATGCAAAAGAAACGGTTTCTCCCGAAATAAATGGTCACTCGTTTGAAACCAGATAAACAAATAAAGTAATCTATTGTTTCTTGCAAGTTATACGTTTTCTTAATTTTATTTATTTCCTAGGTCCCAATACGTAGGCAATTATACTATGGAGATTAATTATTATCAAACGTTACAAAATTCAAAAGCAAAAGAAACGTTTCGATTTCTAAATGATAAAAGCAAAAGATTAGAACGTATGCCATAAATTAAGCAACAAACGTTGATTCTAAATTTACTAATAATTAGGAGTAGAAACGTTTGATGATGAAATCAGGAAACAAATACTAATAGCAAAACGGCGATGAGTTGAATGAACAGAGAATTCAAAAGTTCAATTGAGCTGTTTGAAATAAAGCACATAACGTTAGCATTGAATTGGGAGTTATAAAACAATGTATTATAAATAGGAAATTATAAAAGTAACGTATGCTATTGGAATAGAAGCCAAAAGAGAAATGAACTTAGAGCTACCGGAAACGTATCTCTTAAGTGAAATGAATGTAAGAGAAACGGTCAAATAATGTTTATAGCTGTAAATTTAAAGTAATAAATTTATATTGGGTAGCACGGTTTAAATCGAAACGAAATAAGGAGAAGCTAAGGAGGCACAATTTATGGTGTCATTAAAACGAACAAATTTATTGCTTCCGTTGTACACCGGGTTCCGAAATACAGAAATAAATATACTTTTGAGATCAGCACGACGAGGCGCTCACAATGGTATACAGTTATCAGTGGTATGATTGAGTTATAAAAATTCGAATTTTTCACTAGTAGAAAAAAAATGCAGTAGAATGCAGAAAATAAGAACGACGAAGCTATAGAAGTCCGGATTTTGAAAAACTAGAGATGACGCCTTTCTCAGATGAGGATTTAGAATTTTTCTATGTAAAATATTCTGCATTAGAAATTTTTTTTTTATTATCAACAATTATTAGCTAGCTTGAATTTAATAGAATTACATAATAAATAAATTTTCATAAAATAAATTGAAATTTTGCCATCTGCTATGTTTAATTGGACGTAATCCATATATTAACTTTTTATTTGCAAATTAATTTATTTAAAAATTTCACCATAATCTAATTAAATACGTTAATAAAACGATAAAGTTTATTAAAATCTTACAGGTCGTTACAGTTAATTAACTAAAAGAAAGTAAAAACAAGCTAACACTAAGGAGAATAATAATATGAGAGTAAAGAGCAATTTAGAGTAAATCTCCTCTCATTATCACATAAATCAACATAATGAAATTATGATCTCTTTTTGGTTATTTGTGAGTTTAGTTGATGCATTTATCATAAGTATGCCCTAATTGTGTTATTAATTAACACACTTAAGCCATCAAACTTTAATGCACACTCTAACCCACTTACTAACTTCATGAAAATGACATGAAATTAAAAGTAGAATCTATTTTAAGCATGCTTTATTAACTATTGAATTAGAAACATAAACCATCAAATTTTGATTCTAAATCCACTTCCATTACCATGATTATATGTAGATGAAGAGGTAATTAGTGATTCATATGAAGCATAACCTATTTGTTTTGAACAACATAAGCTATCAAACTCAATATTAAACACAAAATCACATAAACATCTAACGTTTCTTTAAGCACAAAAGAGATATAAATGAAAAATTATGTTGCATCTACATGATTCAAGAGAGCTTCGTTACTACTAAATTGAAGGGATTAGGCTCGCATTTTCATTATCAAATCAACAAATGTAGCTTGCAACATAGAAAAAGAAAAAGAGAGAAAAATGAAAAGAAAAACTAATCTACTTGCGTAAACGAACAAATTTACACTACTAACATGAAAGAAAAGGAAAAGAACATGTATTAACTTGCATAAAATAAAAGTACATAAAAGAAATGGCTAAGTAGCCATGAAAAGAAGGAGAGCTCTCATTTCATTTTTAAGGTAAAATTAAAGAGAAGAGAGCCTAAAGAAGAGACTAAAGAAGAGGAGCAATTACATAAAGATAAGGGGTATTTATACATATATGAAACCTAATCCATTTTTGTAGGGAATGCCCAAAATACCCTCTTAGGAAATGTGGTGGCCAAGTAATCATTAGCTTCAATAATCATCCATTAAGCATGCATGAAAGTGTAATGACCATTAGCATGTGGATTAACTTCTAATTTGTACATGAATGTGGGTGGGTAAGTGGGGTCCTCCATGATCCATGAAATGAATTATTTACATCTCCATTCCTTTGTATTCGTTTTTGTGCATGCATATATCTTTATGAAACCACCTGTATATGAAGCCAAATTCATACAAAACAGTATAAAATTTTTCAATTTAATTTTGTCAAATTAATATATGCACAAAAATGACCATTTTTCCTCCATATGAAGATGAATATATGATGATTTGAAAATAATTTGAATTTTACTTTAAACAAGTTAAAATACTCAATATGATTATTTATTTAATTTAAATAGATTAAATATGCGGTAAAAATATGCACATTTACGTGCACATCATCCCTGCACACTGGAATTTAGGGCTTATTTTAGCTAGGGTCTAGTGGCTAAAGTATAGGGCATGATCCTACGCCAGTCCCATCTGATCTACTAATATCTAAGTCATAAACTTCGGGTTAACTACCATATTCATGTTTCATTTCCTATTCTGTACTTCGGGTTAATTACCCTGTTAAAATTTCGTTTCCTTGTAAATAATCTGTACAAATGATTTACCCTTGAAATCATATCTTTATAAAATAAGGAAATCATATATTTTGCTTTACTCTAAACACTTCTGCCCTGATATTTGCTTTACACAAAATAATATTCATGAAGTATAATCAATGAGATTATTAATCCCTTCAAAATAAGTTGAAACCCTTTTTAACTTAGAAAACTGTGGGCCATGAGGCTAAAGTAAAACCTTCGAAACCCTTATTTTAAAAACTTAAACAATACCTGTCAAAATCATTGAAAACAACCCTTTCGAAAGCTTTACTCAAAATCTTATACATCCACTTTCAAAACCATTTAAACGTGCCTTTTGAAAGAATTGAAAACCTTCCATTCAAACATTTAAAATTTACCTTTTGAAAGCATTGGGGCTCTCTCCTTGGAAACGCTTGTTATATATCTTTCAAAAGCATTGAGTTCAAATAAAGGATTGTGGAAACACTGCTTCGAAACCTTTAATAATTATTCCTATTGAAACCATTGGGTTTAACTTTTAATATAACTAAGGGTCATAAAGAACTGGGGCGAAAGTATTACTTTCGAAAGCATTAATCCCAAGTAAAAGAAAAAGGATGGTTTCAAAGCCCCCCCTTTTGAAACCATTGGCTCCGGAACTATTTGAAAGTGGCTATACTACTCATTTCAAAGCACTGAGAATGCGGTTTCAAAGTAAAATGGTGAAAGAACCCTTTCAAATACATTACTTTAAGGCTATAAAGAAAAGCGGCCTTAACTAGTTCGAAAGGTAAGAATGCGTCAACATGGGTTTTGAATAAGTTCAAAGCGGCTATCTTTTTGAAAGCTTCTTTTAAAATGAAAAGGCGGCTAATCTTTTGAAAGCTCTTTTCTAAAACAAAGGCAAGTTGATTGATTTGAAAGCTAACATAGTTGGCATCAACCTCTTCGAAAGCATAATTTATAAACAGAAGTAATTCAAAGTTAATAAGAATAGCTTCTACCCCTTCGAAAGCAAGGTTTTGACACTGTCCTTTCCGCCTTTCTCCAATGCACTATGTATCAGTTGCTTCATACCATGTGCATTGGTTTCAAATGGGTTCTTTAGTGGAGGTATGGTGATGAAAGCTAGCAAATGAAAGTGGCGAAGTAGTAAATTCATGGAAAACTGATTTTTAGCCTTTAAAAGAAATTTTTCTTTCACCTAACTTGCTTTATTTGTCAAAATGTAATTGGTTGCCATTTCTTTATCAAAATCCTTTACTAAAAGTGATGCCGAATTCAGAATTATCAATTAAAACATTGTAACGAATAAGCTTTTCTTCTTGGTAAAACATATAAACCATTTAAGTCCCTTAAGCTTAAATAATTTTATAACTATAATAAAATACTTATGAAAATTCCTCAAAAATCACCATAATTCACTTTTAATATATTTTCTAACATATATAAATCTCAGACCCAAAATCAACATACAAGTACGTCAAATAATTTAAACCCAATTTTAACTATGTTTTTGCATAGAAAATTCGTAATAAATCCACAGTAACTTAGAAATTATGAGACTTGAAACCCAATTTTAAACTAATTTTTTGACCATATATAAAAAAGGTCAATCATTTGGATGTCATTTAATATGTTTTTCAATCTAATCTTGTCGTAAAATCTGTATAAAACACTATAAATCATCAACAAGCATATATACTCATTCAAACAAACATAACATGGCGTATTATTTGCAAAATTAATTCGGGTCAAAACTTCAAACCAAACTCATTAACAAAAGTGAGATGTAAATTAAATTATTCATCTTGCTTGGTGTTATGAAGGTTGAGATTCGCTCTTTGCTTATTTTCTTCAAGCTTTCTACTTGATTCCTAACTTATCTTCTTTTGATTCTTCTTAGTAGTGGCCAATCGAGCTTGTAAGTATTTTGGTTTTATTTGTAATTATTGAAATGAATAAGAAATTAAGGTAAGAAGAGTTTAGGGTATAAGAATAAAGACTTTTCCTATTTTGCCCTTATCATATTCCTCGTATTTATCCTTAATTCTCTTTGGCTTATATATTCATTAAGGTATGGCCCTCTCATTAATTTACAAATCTCAATCCCTAACCATCTGCATTATTTCATTTAATTTATCTAATTAAATGTCCTAAATAACGTTTGTCAAAATTAGGGTCATTACACTTAAGTTATTTCCTTCTTTCTTTATATTCCCAATTTCCAACATTTTTGCTTTTATGCTTTATTCTTTTACTTTCCTTCTTGGAGAGTCCAATTTTTCCTCTCCTACTTCTTTTGTCCTCTTTGATGCCCTTAAAGATTTTTGGAAAACCAATTGTTTGATAAGTTCATGCATATTCTCCAACTTGCTTTTTGAAACTTGAAGTTCATTCTCTTCCCTTACCATTTCCATTGGAATGGATATTTGTCCCACTTCCATGTTCTCTATGTTAAATTGAGGAGTCATATTGTTTTCAAGCTTGATGTGATGTACCACTTACTCTTGAAGTGAAATGTTCACCTTCTTAGATGATTTTCCCATCGTGTATGAATAACCATTAGCAAGTTCACAAATAAGCCTTAAGTTCAACACTCAATGAAAGAACCACTTTATGTTAGTGCTAACTTAGGTTGGGTCAATATGCTTGTTTTCGTGGGAATGAGGACACTTGAGGATGGAGTTCTTAGTCAAGTGATGCTTAAAAGAGAGGAAAAAAAGGTTATTATGCAAATTGTCATTTGTATGGGTACTCCCTTATCAAATCATGAAATCAAATTGGCTCAAAAATGGCCATTATTATCTTTCTTCAAGCTTTTTATTTTAAAAAAATAAAAATGAGAAAGAAGAGGTATTCTAAAATGTCTTCCTTTTTTAGGGGGGTACCCTTTAATTTATAGAAGACTTTAGCAGCTGAACTTGTGCCACTTGCCGCCTGGAATGAATGGATGGTGGAGATTTATCTTCATGTAAGGTACTCGATATTTGTGGGATGATGTTATATTATAGCTTGCTGTGTGATGACTCCAAAAATTAACCTATGATAGCTCATATTCTTCATGATAACTATAAATATTTTGATCCAGTATCATACAATAGTTCAATCAAGGATTTTTGCCTCATGATAGCTCTCACTCGTGATTTTATCGTGACTTCAAGAATTACCACACGAAGGCTTTTACATGTCGCATCATAATTGCCTCAAAAACTATATATTGACAACATTAACTCCCTATCTCATGATAGCTTCTCATTCATTATTTAGCGATGACTATGGACATCATCATATATAGGTTTTAGCGGGTTGTCCCTTGAATACTGCCTCACGAATTACTATACAATAGTTCCCATGCACCGTTTTCAATACAACCACGGATATTGTCACAGAGGCTTTAATGAGTTAACTCACGATAACTATCGACACTTCCATGCGAAGGATTCAAAATGTTTTCCTACAATGATTTAACTGGATCCTTTTATGATCGCTTGATAGCTTGACTATACCACTTCACAATAGCTCTTATTCAACCCCCTAAATAACCATAAGTGTTATTTACATAAAAGCCTCGACATAGATGTTTTAGCAAATCTTCTCATGATTGCCCTTGTACCATCCTAACACCATCACATGAGCACTCTTTTACACTATCCCCAATGGTTAGCAAACCATATTATTATGACTTCCATATTTCATATCACAATGGTCTATATATTTTGTTTCATGAAGACTTTAATGCTTTACCTTCCAATCAACTTGGAAAGTTAATCCACGATGGCTTTTATGAATGACTTGCTATGGCTTAATGTAGATTACATGATGGTCCTAATGAATGTCTTATAATGACTTTAATGCATTGTCTTATGATGACATTCCTTCTCATGATTATTTTAAAGGACTCATCTCGATGGCTTCAGTACTTCATAATGGCCCTTGCATCTTTCTTTATAATAGCTTTAATATGACTCTAAGGAATACTTCACGACGACTTCTATTTTACACATGAAGGTTCTATACGAAGGCTTTAATTAGTACACGAAGGCTTTAATCAACATACGAAGACTCTTTCGTTTGCCAATTCATTCTTGGAATTTTGGATGTAATAATATGTGTATGTATGTATAATTGATATCTATCATTACTTAGATTTTTGTTTTGTTTAAATTTACCCAACGGTACCCTGCTATGGTATTCTTTTTTTTTTTTTGAATACCCAGGAGAACCCGGCGGACTGCTAAACTCCTGAGGGGGGTATAGTAAAGCCGTCCCCTGATCCAAGCCCCCACACCCCCGGGTAAATTTATATAGGATAGGGAAGCGTATGGTAGGAATCGAACCTGGGTCTTTTTACTAGAACCCAAGCATCCTTTCCACTGCGCCGCATCCGCGGACTACTATGGTATTCTAAATATATGTGTTAATCGTCATATATTCAAGGCATCATAAAAGGTTGGTAACTAGAGCAAGGCTTCGATGTTTTGCTTACAGGCAATAAATATTGTGACCATAGTGCATTTATTTTCCTTGGCAGGAAGGACATCCTTAAAGAAGGTAGCAATTTCTACATTGATCCTTTTACGGGAGGTCCTTTTTCTAGAAGCTTCTCCTTGAGTTGAGACTTCTAATTCCTAGCTATATGCAGTCCAATGATGATGAACTTCTGAGCCCTTCCTTTATAAAAGAGCTTGTTTGACTATACTTAATATGGCCTCAAGAGCTTGGTTATTTTTCTTTTTATTTCATGTAAAGAAGATTGTTTTCCAAGGTGAATTTCTATAGAATTTTTCTCTTCAACCATGGAAGTTACCAGGTCTTAGAGATGTTGTTTCTCATATATTAATTCTTCGTTGCTATCTTCTAGATGTCAGTTCCCACTTTCAAGAGATTGGACCTTGGAAATCAAGTCTGCATTTGCTTCCTGAAGCATAGAGGAACCGCCGAAAGTCAAAGAAAGACAACGTTGAACCAGATACAAGCTCTATTTAAGCTTAAAGAAAAAAAGGATCACATATGTTGTTGTAGATAGGCAAGACAAAAAAGTAGAAGTAAAAGAAACTGGGAAAATGAGACATGCTAGTAGGAACTTTTAGAGAGATTATGGAGGAGATCTTTAGGGAAAGAATCATCTGTTATTGCCTCAAGAGGAGTCATTAGCACGAAAGCATAAATATTAAGCTCGTACAATTAAGAATGTGACTAATATGCACCCAATTCTTTATGGAGGTTTGTAAAGGTTGATTTTCTTGAGAAGGCATGATATCAATGTTCGAATTACAAAAAGGTAACACTAGGACCACTGAAACAAATGAGGATTGGATAATAAGAGTAGGCTCCTCCACCAACTTTCATTATTTAAGGATAAGTAGTAGAATCGATCGATGCTTTAGCTTTTTTGATATCTTTTCTTTGGTGCTCCTTATTCCTAGTACCCTTTAGTACACTGACAGCCATGTTTGAAGTAGAAGAAGTTATAAATTCCTCAGTAATAGTATTAAGATGAGTGAAGGATGCAACGATTGGTTTTGAGGAATATAAGTTCTAGCATAGTTCTTGTTATGGGTCAAAAGAGAAGCATTCGCCATGTTCACATCTTAAAAGATACGTAAGATGAAATGATTGATAATGGAGTTGGAACAATGTTAACTTAAGGTGAAAATATTACCTAGAATACCCACGGCAGCTGGAGATGGTGTGTTGGATGAGACAACAGAAGGTGAATTTATCAGCCTTAAGATTGCAATGGGATAAAGTTCCTTGATTGTTCTTCTTTGTGTACGGGGGTTCTACAAGGATAGGTTCAAATTATACTTCCATAATTTTTCCTCTATGAGGAGTATTAGCTAGTTCTTAGAGTGCTCTCCCAAAATTTTGAAGCTGTGTATCTTTGCCAAAACTTAGGATCATTGGTTTTTGAAGAAAAACCTAAAAAAAAATGAGTCAATACACGAATAAAACATAATAACTGGAAATCAAATGCAAATACTTAAGTAAGCGTATACAGGAAGCGAAAAAGATTCTAGTGATAATAGTAGAAAGGCTCTTCACAAAAAAGAATTGGTTGGCCTAATATTTGATTTTGTCAATGGCATCTTTAATAAGATCATTGCTAATGGTGACTAATAAAAAATAATTTTTATTAGTTGCTTATAGCTTTGATAATGTTGGTGAGTGAAAAGAAAAGTCCTAGCATTAAGGTCTTCCAACCAAAGCTGCTTAAAAAGCACGTAAAGAGCACTTATATAGTTATAAGGGATAAGTGTGAGTTGGATGGGAGCATTTCAAGAAATTCAAGGAGCTTGGTGATACGAGGATTGAATGGAAGATAAATGAGTGTCGAATTTGAATAGTATTAATAGCAAAAAAATCCTAGCTTAGGAGTTTTTATCCCATGAAACGATAGAGGAACTCTAGATCCAACTTTTATTATGTTAAACAATTAATAATTATGTCAATTTTATTTTTATGATAATTAGAGAAGTAACATTACTAAGAATCTTCTCCTCTAAAGAACTCAAACATTTACCGGACTTAGAAGAGGCAGAAGGGTTCTTCGATATGGCTTCTTAAGTTCAGCCATGTTTTCTACATATATGTAAAGCAAAAGGTGCATTAATGCTATGAAGTACATTAAAAAAATACTTTATATTTCAAAAGAAAATGAAATATTAAATTTTGATAAATAAATTCTAAGGTCGAAAGTATTAATTAAAAAATGGCCAAAATATCAAGTCGAATGTTTGAGAACCGACTTAATAGGAAGATACAAGCATTCTTTTGTAAAATGAAATAAAAGTTTCCACATTAAAGAAAATATGAATGTGATTGCATAAGTGTGACTTTATAAAAATGAGTTAAATAGGCTAACCAATAAAGACTTGGACTTGTCTCAATAAAAATATAAAGTATACCTTAACAAAAACATTGGTATAGTGTCTTAATTGAGATATGATATGTGCTTCATTGAAACATGTATGTACCTTCATGAAAACATTAGTTTAATTATTTTAATGTAGATATGAGAAATATGGATATGTCATAATGAAAAGATAGGTTTAAACTATCTTAATGGAGATATGAAATGTTTTTATGAAAGTATGGTAGCACCTTAGTGAAAACATTGGGTTAATATCTTATTGGATGTTATGAAATGTTCTTAGTAGTATATGGATATACCTTAAAATGGGGTTTAGTATCTTAATGGAGATATGAATGTTATTAATGAAGGTATGGCTATACCTTAACAAAAACATGGGTTTAATATCATAATGGAGACATGAATTAGCCTTAACAAAAAAATGTATCTACCTTAATGGAGATATGGATTTCAACAGGTTAGTGAAACATAAGTTTTAGTAGGATTAATGAAATATGAGGTTACAAATTAACACAGACATTGAATTCTTCTAATAGGACCATGATTCCATCTTAATGAAGACATGAGAATTAAAGTAAAAGTCAAATACTGTACAAGACTTGGAGCTAATGAAAGCCCACAAATAATTATTAATTCCCAAAAATTCTTAAGATTAAAGTGAATTTTTTCTTCCAAACTAGAACGGACATACTTCATCTAATAAATTAAAATTTTCATTGAAACAAATTTGCAAGCATAATCGTTGAGTTCCTAACTAAATAAATAACATAATCACGAATAATCATAATTAAATCTAAAGAACTACTCATCCAAAATATTATGTAATAACAGATGATTCACAAAATTTAGGTTCACTGTGATAGTCTAATTAAATAAGAAGAGGGATGGAAATCATATATAGTAATCGAGAATTTAAAATGGTTGAAAGAGGAAACCTAAAATCAAGAGTTTAGACTACCTTGAGATAATTTTCGTTTGCAAAGTAAGAAAGAAAAATGACGTGAGCAGCACAAGTATCTATAAGCAGTTTAAGGGCAAAATCATCAACCATTGATTTTAGAGAAGAACAAGTTGATGGATGTTATAAGAGGTTAACGGGATACCAAGAGTTTTACACAGTCGAGAAAACAAACTGATATGTAAGATATTGGATTTTAGATATATGGTTAACAAAAAAGAGTTCCCTTTAAACTATAATTTAAGGAAAACTATTCTTGGGACAAAAATGTTATACCATAATTAAAGCTAACGAGAAAATACGGAACGGGTAAACAAGAATGTAGTGTGTGTGTTTGTATATGCATGTTGGTTAACGTAAATACTAGGAATAACATTAGCAAAAACATGAAGAGAATGCTAATGGAAGTATGGAATATAAGCCTAAATGGATGCATAGGTAGATGTATTAACAAAAACACACAAGTATAGGCCTTAGTGGAAACATATAGTAGATTAATTAACAAAAGTATGGGGCAAATCTCTTAACCAAAACTTGGGTTTACGTTGTTTATGTAAATACACCATTGAAAATGCTAGTGGAAATATAAGAAATATTAGCAAGGCAATTCTTAACAGAAGCATAGAAATGTGCTAATGGAAATACAAGGAAAGTATTAATGGAAACATGGGAATGAACTTAGAAAATACAAGGAAAGTCTGAGCAGAATCATGGGAATGTACTGTTGAAAATACTAGTTTAAGCCTTAGTGAAAACTTGTGAATGAGCTGACGATAACATAAGGCAAAACTTTATAGAAGCATTGGAAAAAACCATTAATAGAAGTATGGATTTAAGTTATCAAAGACATGATTTATATTGCCATTTGTCATCATCTTATTTGCCTACTTTTGCCAAAACGGTAGAAAGTACGAAGATTTTACAATTTTCTCCATAATCACCCCAAACTATAATATGTCACTTCTTAGATGTGCCACATCATCGTTATGTTAAAGAATCCCAATTTTTTAATTCACCGCTTGTCCAAAATCGAACAAGAAATATTTAAAGCAAGAAGATAGCAATGCCCCAGCCCAGAGCACATGCTATCAGAGGGAGGTTACTGTTTGAAAGCATGAAGTAAAGGACACGATAAGAGCAATCTCTCGTATATACTCCCATGTGTCAGCACGAATACATGATATCAAATGTCTAAATCTCTGCAAAGCACGTATCTCGTCTAAGCGTAAAGCAATATACACCAGTCTCAAGATTAAATAATATAGAGATAGGACTACATAGAAAAAACATCAACAACAATATTAGTGTGGTCAAAAAGTAACAAACGTATACATATAGATCACATCCTTATATAATACTGATGCCAACATCTATTTACAGGCACCATAAAAAAGATATGTACATAACTATGCACATGGTTACCATCCCTCTTAAGTACTAGAATACTATCGTGAAATCTCGAATGACCCAGTCGATGGCCACCACATCCTCTATGGCTAATATAGGAAAATATAAGAAATGGAATATTATATATAGACTATACGCATTCCTCTCCATAAAGCTAAGATAGAAATGATATCATGAAAGCACTTCAAAAAATACAACCTCTATTTGACCAAGGTTATTAAAATAAATAATAACCCACGTCAGGCTAGAACTAGCCGAGAGTAAAATATGAAACAACAAAAGATAATACAACAAAATCATCGTATTAGTATGTCAATTACCTAATCCTAGTGTAAGTATCTATATAAATCACATTACAGATGTTCTATTTCTATTTAATCTAACCACAATTGTAAACCTACTCAATCGTGATTCTCCCTAAACACAATTTATTAATATCTTATTGTATAATCATATAATAGTAATAAATTTGATCAACTAGTGAAAATTGAATCGATGCCTAGTGATACCTAGTAACACCTATGACTCAATATAACAAAAACTGAATCAACACCAAGTGATAACGAATATCACCTATAAATCAGCATTGTGGGTTCATCCACACGATCTACAATACTTTATATAACCCTCTCTGGTCTATTATAGCCAACATGAAAACTCTCCTTTATTTATCATCTTATCTAAATCATGTAGCTATAACACTCAATGCTCATATAATAGATTGTCAGACTAATGACAGTATGGCAAGGATGCCACACTCAAAGTGCTACCCTGAGTTAATCCAGCTAGGATGTATACTAACTCTACCTGGTGTAGCACTCATTGATCAATTTACACTATTTAACATGTTTTGCAAATTTGTATACGATACTAATCCATAATCTAACTATCATTAACCTGATGTCACTAAGGGATTCAATATATTCAAATTATAATATGACAATAATCCTACCTAACTGTCATTAACCCGATGTCATCAAGGGGGTTTATCACATTTCACCCTTTTATATATAATAGTAGTTCCCACCTAATTATTGTGTACCCAGTGGCACTAAGGGTTACAAGTTTAACAAAATGCAAATAACATAGAAGATCAACCATTCATAACAATATAAGGAAATAATTAAACCTTTCATAGCATATTCAAAAATTAAATCCATCATGGTAACTTATTTCAAAGCATTTATAATACTAGCATGGTTAGTATCGACCAAAGAAAGTAGGTTAACTCACTATCAGTCATCAACAATATCAACCATTTCCTAATAGAATTTCAATCGAAGCAAGCTGCCAAGCCATAATCAATCAATGTATGAATTAAAACATGAGCATACTCTTCTATAATCTTATAAATCAAATTAACAATGAATTCAACGCACTGTAAAATACTTTAATTATAGTAAGTATATATTAAAATAGATTGATTGTACTCACTTCCTAAACTTGAAACCTTTTGATTTGATGAAGCAAATGGAAACATTTGCCGCCTTAAATATGAAGATGGTGTTTGGTTCTTTCTTTAGTTTTTGAAATAAAATTAGATGACATGGATATTTATAGGCATGGGAGAAGGAAGCTTTAGGTGTAAGCTTAGAAATAAGGCAAAATATAATAATTATATGGATAAGAGTGAAAATTTTGTTCTAATCAAAGAGTAGAAAAATTCAACTTTCCTTCTTATAAGTTAAAATATAATTATTATATGGATAAGTATAAAAGTGTGGTCAAATAAGGGAGCAGAAGAATTCAAATTTTCATCTTACAAGTTAAAATATAACTATTATATGGATAATTATGAAAGCGTGGTCCAATTAGAGAGTAGACAAATTCAATTTTTCTTCTTATTCTTAAATAAATCGATACTCCTAACCACCTTATAATTCGAACCATGGTTAAACTAACATTTACATCCAATTAATAATCTACTCGAGACATTTTATCCATATTTTATTTTATTCTCATAATGATTTTTATTTTTGAAAAATATTATATTTCAATTTTCAATAATTACAAGACAATTGTTTTTACTTCTAAAATATTTTTAAATATCAAATTACAATTTTGTCAAATTTCAAGTCATTATAAAGCTTCAAAACATATGTCATGCATCCAACGATTTTGATCCACTGTAAATAGGTTCTCTCCCCATATAAAAATAGGCCTTGAAATCTTATTCTCCTGAAATTTCATTTGTAATCTCAAGAGTTTGAAAAAAGCTTGATTTGAGACTCAATGGTCGTGTACATTAAATCCAAATTGATGATTTGCACCAAGGACTAAATAAAATTTTGTTTGCTTATTTATCATGGTTATTTCTTAGTTCATACTTATTGCTTAGTTTTTTCCACTTTCCTTTTATCTAAGAATGGTAGGTGGAAATTTTAGTCTAACAGCGCGTTTGAGAGATACTATAATTCTCCCATTGATGTCAAGAAGGAGCATTGTGTCATTAGTCACGATGTTCTCTTCATATATCAACATGTCTTGGAGATTAAAAACTCCACCCTATGGCTTGATGCGATGAAATCCTAAATGGATTCCATGTGCAAGAACAAAATTTGGACTTTGGAAAATGTACTTAAATGGTAAAACCCATCAACTACAAACGGATCTTCAAGAAAAAGATCAGTATAAATTGACAAGTCTAGAAATAAATGCAAGGTAAGTGGCAAAAGGTTTCCATCAAATTCAAAGAGTTGATTACAATGAAATGTTTTCTCCAGACGCCATGCTTAAATCAAACAGATACTACTAGTAGTTGCTGCTTATTATAATTATGAAATATGGTATGTAGACGTCATAACATAATTTATAAAGGATGGTTTAGAAGAGACTATTTATATGTCACAATAAGAGAGTTTTAAAGTCTGTAGATGAGGCAAAAAGGCATATAGACTCTTAAGATCAATTCATAGTCTTTAAAAAGCATTAAGATGTTGGAATAAATATTTTTACAACCTAATCAAATAGTTTGGTTCATGTCAAAACACAGATGAAACAAATGTATACAGTAAAGAACAAAATAGATTTATACATTTCTAGTTTTATAAGTTGGTGATTTACTACTTATTTGTAATTATGTACCAATATTACAATCGGTGAAAGGTTGGCTATCCAAATACTTTTTGACTAATGATTTTGGAAAAGCATCCTTTATACATATAGAATACTGTAGAGATGGGTCTAAAAGGATATTGGAATTGTCCCAACCAGTGTATATAGACACCGTACTAAAAAGGTTCTATAGGGAAATTATAGGCATGGAAATGTTCAGTGTGGCATAGAACTGTTATTTCTAAAATGGACTTCCGATCCACGAAATGAGGAAACATGTATGAATAGGATCTATTATTCTTCAGTAATAGGCTACATTATGTACATTGTGTTATATGCTGGGCCAGATGTCGATTTGCACTTGGTTCAATTGGTCAATATCACTAAAATCTAGACAAAAATCATTCAACGACGGTTAAGGTTACCGTAAAATATTGACAAATATTAAGGATATATTTCTCATATTTGGAAACAATGAGCTCCTTACGAATGGGCACTTGGATACAAGCTTTCAAAGAGATGGCGATGGTAGTAGACCAGACTCAAGATTTTTGATTACCTTTAATAAAGGGACCGTATGCTGGAAAAGATCCAAGTAAGAAGTTACAGTGGAATCGACAATGGAGGCAAAGTACGTAACCTTAAACAGTGCTATAAAAGTAGTGGTGTGGATTGAAAAATAATTAAAGAGATAGGTGTAACATCCCCTACTTTGAGATCCGAAAATGAATGCCGATGATGTCGTGCTCATCACTCGAATTTTTCTCGAGCAACAAAGTGAGATTAGAATAATTTTTGCACATAACATTAAGTAAACAAAGCAGCAAAATAATTTTATTATATCAATGTGTTTTGCATCAATTGTCACACATCATTTACTTATCTCATTCCCACATACGAGAAATATATAATAAGGTACAAATAGATTACCATGCCTAACATATAAGGATTCCAACATGGACACTTAGCTAATTATAAATTCTGGTTTTACGTGGAAAAATTCCAAAAATAGCTTTTATTTGCAAAATAAAACTCTTGCTTCATTTTTGAAGTCTTTATTCGTCTGTTTCAAAAGCTTCCCGCATGTATCATAAACTCAGCCTACTCAAATGAGTACCTATAGGATTATGGGAAATAATAAAAACATGGGTCACTAAAGCTAGTACGAGTAATACTTTACCTCAAGCAAAAAGTCATATAGTGAGCCACACTGCCACTACACCAGAATCCTCATTTCGCAACGGATTTCAGCTGTTGCAAAATCATTTCGCAACGGCTTTGAGCCGTTGCGAAATGGGCAGTGGTAAAATTTTCGCAACGGCTCAAATCCGTTGCGAAATATACTTTTTGCAACGGCTAAGGGCCGTTGCATTAGCTGTTGCAAAATATACTTTAGCAACGGCTTGTAGCCGTTCCGGATTTTATTTTGCAACGGCTTAAAGCCGTTGCTAAATGTAGATGTATAACTGATGTCTTAAATACTAGCAACGGCTTTAATCCGTTGCGAATTAATATTTTATTTTTTAGAAAACATATTCGAAATTTTTTTCTGCCCCAGCGACAGTCATTTCATTATCATAATTAATACAAAAAATTGCAAATTTAACAGTATCACAGAAGAAAGATTATTAAACCAAATATTTTTCATAGATTAAACACAAAAACCAAACATAACAACCGTTTGAATTATAATGTTCAACATCAACACATACCACAATATAGTTCAACAAGTAACATACATAGTACAACAACGACATCATTACATAATACTACAACATATGATACATAGCGTCTTCCTCCAATCGTCTAACGCTTATTGGAGACTGGAATATTGACATAAAATACTTATTTAGAATATCCTGCAAATACTGGTATATCTAGCAGCAGTATATCCTGCAAACACAAAATGAAATAATGTATTAGAATATCAATTAGCATATAGAAATTTGGATAAGAAAATTTATTAACTAGCATACAGTAATTTAGTGCAGGAACGAAGAGTGTGTTCATGAAAAAAGTTAATAATGAGCACAACAATAAGGTTAGGGAGTAAATGCATTATTGTTGATGGTTGCTAGTGGAGTACAATTTGCTTTGAAAATATCTAATTCAGACTCTAATATTCACCAACCGTGTGGAAGATAACCTTACTACTATCATAGCTGATTGTTCAAAATAAGAAAAAAGATAATCTATTCTCAAATGATCGTTTCTGATAAAGCTAACATTAAATATATATTTTTAGTATGGTTTAGTTTTCTTTTGTGACCTTCCGTTCTCCAAATTACAAGGGACCACTTGGTTTAAAACTTTAAATTGATTGATAATTTTAGAACTTGTAAAATACTTGCAGAACAATGAACAAGCAAAGACCAGAGTATGATTATACTTTACTCAATTACTAAAGGAACAATCAACTATACTTCTTTCACAAGTTGACAGCGACCCAAAATATGATGAAATATATGATCATGTACACCAAGTCAATTTGCAACTAAACACGGAAAAATTAGAAGTTGCTAGCAGTAGCAAGACAAAAGAATATAATAAACATATCTTCAAACTCCTCATTCATTTTTATTTTCTAACATTATTTTCATGCAGTATGTGAGAAAACTTGGAACCGAATAGTTATATATCTTTTTAGATTCCAATTAAAATCAAGAATGGAATAGATCTAGTCATTCACAAAGGATGGAAAATAAGCAACCAAGTGTAGAAACTCACCAAGTGTAAACTTTTGCATTAACAATTTATCATGATAATATTAAATTTAATCCTAGTTAAATGAAAGCACAGGGAGATGATGAAAAAAATCATGGATGTGTTCAAAAGGGCAAATGAGTTTCTAACTTTACAAATATTGACAAATCATACAACACCAAAACTTTGAAGATAAAAAAATCATGAACATCAAAGCTGAAGGCTGAATGCTAGAAACTGAAATGTGAATGTTTTTAATTCTTAATGTTGAATATAGAAAAGGTTGCTTGGTTTCAATTTAAAGAACTTCTGAATATAACATTTACTTTTCAAAATTTATATAAAAAAGAAACAGTCAATCGCTGAATGGAGAAAAAGAAGATTTTTTTTGCTGAAATCTTATCGCTGATCCTAAATACTAAATAATGAAGTAAAGAAACATAAAAAATATTTCTCCGATCGTTGGCTTTAAATCATTCAGCGATTACTTTTGGAAAACAAATAGACCCAATTACGGCAACAATCAGCTTTCTGAAACTCAACCACGCAGCAAAACAATTAAGAGAAAGAGAAGAGTTTGAGTTATAACATTTATTCAGCAACTGTACGATTCATTCATCACATTATATATTTTTAGTTTTATTGAAAATTGCGTAGGGGATGATGTCTAAGTTTATGAATATCCAAATGATCGGTGTTTTTATCATTTTATGCACAGTTTTGACTTTATTTTTTGAAAATTCAAGCAATGCCGCGATCTGTATACAGATTTATAAGAATCCTTGGGACTGCGAAAAACAGAGATTGACAAAAAGCATTATGTGCATTTGAAAATTAACCTTTTCTTTTAAACTAAACTTTGGTATATGGTGCTCTTATATGGTTATTGTTCTCTTCGCCGTGTGTTATAAGAGCTTTGATTATGCTAATAACGAATGCTGCCCATATATTCCTACAGTATTTTTATCCTATGCTAAAACATGGCGTTTTAGATTTTCACATGAAGAATGCTATGTTTGAACTACAATTTAAATTGTATTTCAAAACCATAGCGGACATGAAGTCTATACTTAAAATTCTAATAGAAAACTGTCATCTTAGCACAGTGAGCTCGATTAGGAAGTTAAGGATATTTATATCTAACCGCAGAGAACAGTTGCAGAGAACAGTTGTATATGTATGTGTGTATGTGTACCGTTCATTCTCATATTTTGATCAGTACTCAGCTTATTTTAATTGATCGACCACGTGCGAATAATCACTTTGAATAAATGTTATAACTCAAACTCAATCGTACAGTTGCTGGATTAACAAAACACGGAAAAATTAGAAGTTATGCCACTTTGAATTAGAAGATACCTTGAATGTTTCTACTTATCTATGCTTTTGAAGTGGACAATGCAAAATTCTTGTTCTGTAGTGCAAATAAACATATTACATGCACTTTAAAATGAATAATGCAAGTTTTGACCATTCAGTCCAAATATTTACAGTTTGCGGTGTAAAATACTCGCATTTATCTGTACATTGAAATTGAATGCAAATATTTTACCTTGATGTTCTTTAAAATATTTTATAGAAAATATTAGCTATTTGGTGAAATGTTTGCAATTTGTAACAGTAATGAAAGTTATGTTCATTTGGTGTAAATTTTTGAACCTTATTTAGTTATAACAATATATCATATCTTATGTGCAATATATTCACACATTAATGTATGAATAAATAGTGCCATATTCGTAAAACACATTTTGATGTATATGAAACAACGTTACTCCTAATGATGGTAATTGTACTTGGAAGGTTAGTCTTATAATTGTCATAGCATATATAGGTTTCCATTCAGATTGAATTTATTGGATAATAATAATGTATACCTGCTCCTGCGTCTAAAGATATCGAATTGAACTCTTTGGATGACACGCATAACCACCGACTCCAACATCATCAAAGGTCATAGCAAGAGGATGATTTTGTTTGGCTGTGGGCTCATCTGGTAATAGTATATTGTCCACAATCAACTTCTCATGTGTAGGAGGTACAGGTTTTCCATGTATTATGGATGCCGTCGAATCTCTGCATACAAAACCTATTGCAATGACTTCTAGATCAAAGTTCAACACTTCACATTTTTGATTTTCTTGAACATGCGAAATAAGCGGGTTGGCAGCACGTCATTGTTCGACGTTCTTCCAACACTTTCATGATGTGTCCCACCACTTCCTTCTTCGTTGGAAGCAATATCTGGCATCTGTTTCACATATCCTTTTAATATGTCGACCAATATGTTCAATGTCCCCTTCACATTCTCCAAAGAACCCTCAACCTTCTCCATCCTTGTTTCCAATCTATTTGAGTCTTGTTTACTCCTTCTGAGTTGTTTACGTGGAATAGTAGATGCTCTAACTTGTGTCTTTGGTAATATAGTTCCAACACTTCGAGTCCGGCCCCTTTTATCTTTGTCAAACGTTTGTGACAAGATGTCTTCATCCAATGACATATCTTATTCCTCGTCGTCATTGATTGTTTCCCTTTCTTTTGCAATTTTACCCTAAAATATGATAATACTTGAGATATTTAATTTATCATCTAAAACAATATATTGTTTTACTTAAAAAGTACGAAGAATTTGAATCTGATACGGTGCCATCCTTTTTTGTATGAGTTTTCTCCCACACTTCCCGGCGTATGATTTCTTTTCCTGGATTTTCAATTGCCTGCAACCGAAACATCGATTATCAAACCAACCGATTCTTGTTCGAAGAGTTTATTTCCTACCGATACAATCTCATTCAACGAAATGGTAAAATGCGACGAAATAATAAAAAATTAAAACTGTACCATTTTATGTTCTACTACGGCGTGACTTGTACGACCACTGTGATGAGTATATCTGTATTGTGATCTATTTTTTTGCCTAGCTCTCTTCTTTCGCGTGCGCCGGGTTTTGCTTCATTTTTCAAGAATCCGTCTCAATCTTCTACGCTAACTTTTGGCGGACAATTTTTCCTTCTAGCTTCATCATTATCGAATTTGTCGTAGTACCCTGTCCTCAATTCACTTTTGTATCTTCTAAATGATTCACTCATTTTTTTAAAATACAACTCTTTTGTATCCGACTCTAGCTCATAAAATGTCTGTATATATTGAAGATAAAAAATACGTTAAAAAGAAAATACACAGATCATTAGTGCATGTCACTTGTAAGTTATGTAATTTTATTAAACAATACAAGTTTGTAATTTAGTTATAAGAGATAGAACTTCATGGACGTCAAAGCAAATTTTACAGCCAGTAATTTGTAGAACAAACAAATGAGTTGTGCCATTTGTGCTTTTCAACAGGTTAACAGTGAAAAAAAAGAATGACTTACCCGCAATTCAGCCCAAACGTCATCTTTACATTTGTTTGGTACTTTATCCCAACTTTTATATGATATCGGCACATGCATTCGTACCAATTTACCAAGTCTACTGCCTATTTTCCCAGCGTTATCAGAAACTGGAACACCATATGCATTTGTCTCAACTTTCTCGGGTTGTGAAGATGACGAATTCGCGACTGAATGGATCGACGTTTCTGCGGCTTCTGACATTGTTGCTGCAAGTATTCAGAAATAAACATATATGAATTCCCAGCATAATTGTACAAAGCACATAATTGTACAGCATAATTGTACTTGCAAAATAGTTGTATGAGTGAAACCTGCAGAAAAAGCCCAATTTTTTTTACAGGTTGTCTAATAAAAGCAAGCAAGGATATTTGATTGTTATCGATTGAAAATTTATACGGTTACGAATAAAAAATATAAGTGTAACTGAAGCAACAAAAGCAACTATTGAATAGTGATACATGAAAAATTCTAAATTCATAATCAAAAAATTCTAAATTCATCCACATTTGAAAATCAACTCAATTAAATTAAGAAATACATCTTATATTAACATAGGCATTTGGTAAGATCTTCTAATTTTTTTGTTATCTTCAAAGGCTGATTGATAGACGGTAGGAAATTCAAGATCATCCACGATTGTAGTCAACCACTTAGGTTTGTGTAAAACCACAAACCATCCGCTATTTTTTAAATCTTTTAAGTAGAGCACCTGACTCGCTTCTGACGCAAGAATAAATGGCTCATCGTTCATCCTATCTTTGGTCTTCAATTTCCCTAAATTAACTGTAATCAAGTTTGAAACAGGATCAATCTTGCAACCATTGACCTTGTCTTCGACTTTTACCCAATCACAATAAAAAACCGTTTGTTTGAAGTCTATATAATCCAACTCAATTATCTCCTGAATAACTCCATAATACAGTGTTTCAGCTTCTGCATAATTTTTATCTTTCCCACTGGCTCTAAATTTTGTGATTGCTCTCATACATACACCGCTGTCTTCTGTTACCATCCGCTCTTCGTATTTTTCGGGGAAAATGTAAACCCATTTACTTGGTACTTCATGTAACTGCGCGCCTTGAACTTCGGCCCATTCTCAAGGCGCCAAAGAGTTGAGTCAACATCGTTTGTTTTTACCAACTAAAAAAATAAAATATGTGAAAAGTTTGATTAATAAGGTGTACGATACCTTTAAGTACGCGTGAAATATTAAATAAGCTTTAATATATACCTCGCCACGTAACCATAGAGTAAAACTTTGACAATCTTCCACGGATGAAACCCCATTTCGAGATTGAGATTTAGTACTTTTCACATAGATGTTATACCTCCTGCAAAAAACACATTTCAAAACATTTACATACTTACAATGGTGGAGATTCAGGAGTTATTTGTGAACTTACTTCTCCCATTCATCCAATCCATCATACTTATTGAGGACCCATCTACGAACTTGTTCAAACTGCACCGAGGTTAAGGTTATGTCTTTACCATTATCTAGAGGCATCGCACCAGCAAACTCATCATCCTCGTCTAAGAAAGCCTCACGAGTATGTTTATGTGTGCCATCGCCTCCTTTTGGCATTTACTCCATGCAGTAAAGACTAGCTTCTTGTACGATATATCCTTCTGCAATACATCCTTCAATATATCTTTTATTGCGGATGTGTCCTTTATATGCTTTCATCAACCTATGAATATAAATCGAATAAAAATAACTAGTACCTATGTAAATCGAATGATGATGAACAAAACTGAGATTAGTAAATTACCGTTCAAAAGGATACATCCACCTATATCTAACAGGACCGCATTTCAATGCTTCATCGGCTAAATGAACCATAAGGTGGATGCTGATGTCAAAAAATGCAGGTGGAAAATATTTTTCAAACATACAAATTGCTTCTACCAAACTTGTAACGATCCAGAATTTTTAGAAATTAAAATTTGAATATTTAATTAATTTTAAATATAAATGAGTGAATTTATAAGTCGAATAAATTTTATTTGAATTATTGAATTTAATTGGATTATTAAATCGATAATTTAATACGTTAAATTATGGAAATAATTGAAATTTGGGTTAAATATGATTGAAAATGATTTGTAAAATTTTATTTTATCATATGGAAGTTAGAATGATATTTTAGAATTTTTAAAATCGAATTAAAAGTTAATTTGTGAAAATTGAATATTTTAATATTAAAATCGACTAGTGAAAATAGCCAATTTTTGAACAGTCTCAGAATTGAACGAAACCAGTTCCATTGGATCCATAATGGTTAGTTATTACCGGATTTCAATTTTCGTGTCAATCGGAGTTATCGTTTGATCGTGGCAACTCGAAACGCATCGATTTATTTTTAATTTTAATTTGACGAGTGAAAATAGCCATTTTTCAAAAAGTCTCGGATTTCGACGAAACCAGTTTCATCGGATCCGTAATGTGATATTATTATAAGGTTTCAAATTTCGTGTCAATTGGATTTACGGTTTGTCCGGTACTAATTAAAACGCCTAGAAATCGACTTAAATCGGTTTAATTCAAATTGAGCGTTTATAGCCATAACTCGCACAGATATCCGAATTAGCTTTCGAAACCTGTTCCATTGTGTCCGGAACGCGGGATAAACCCTAGGAACGTCAGTTTCGGCGCGTAAATCGGAGTTCGGGATTTCCGGGTGAATAGTGTCGTTTGAAATTCTATAAATAGACCAACATTTCACAATTCTAGAAAAAATAAAAACCTAATTTGTTTGCCCTAGCCGCCACTACCCCAATGTATGGCCAGAAATTCATGATCTTCATCCCTCAATCTCTCTCAATCCAGCAAGAATTAGCCAAAGTTGTTAACTACAACATTGAAGATCATGAAGAGAGCTTTCAATCCATACGGTTGAGATCGTGTTTGGAGCATCGTAGGACGAGCTAAAGGGGGCCGACGTCCTACAGTTTCGCACGCAAAACGAGGCTAATTTGAGGGCCGAGCTCTATGAGCTTAAGGCCGAGTATAGGGGGGGTCGAGAGCTTCGTGATGGTGGTAGTTTGATGAAGTGTAGTCGTGTGATCGAGGAGTATAATTAAACCCTAATATCTCTAAATGGGTTCGGCTATATGCGTTGATGCCTGTAGATTTTCGCGTGGGGGAGATGAAGGTAGGGGACGGCCAGGATGCAAGCAAGTGGGATCTAAGGGCTGTGGATGGTTAGGTTTAAAATTAATTAGATTTAGTTGTAAATTATATAGTTTAAATCGTGTAAACTTCGTAAATACATAACTTTTTCATACGAGGTCGAAAATACGCGAAACCAGTTGCGTTGGAATCGTATGGACGAGCACTACGCGATGGAATTGGATTGGAGTCGTTTGGAGTTAGTGGAAATTTCATGTAAAATTAAACGTCCGTTTAATTTTATTCGAAATAAATCGCTAAAACGGAATTTAAAATCAAGGTGAGAATTTCTCACTCAATCGAATCAGTTTCGATTTTATTTTAAATAGTTAGATTTAAAATATTTGAATGCAAGTTTGAATGTTGATTAATATCTATTGATTGTTAAAATAGACATTATACGCCGTTAGTAAGCGGATATTATTTATTAAAAACATATACCGCGAATATTTCATAAACAGTGAAATTGGTATTATAAATAATATCAATATATATATATATTGGCATATGTATATATTGCAGTTGTTGATTCCCCGCAATTTTTAGCGGATGAGACCCTATTGCGCCGTTATTAAGCGGATAATATTTAATAAGAACATATACCGCGATAATTTCGTACTGGAGCGAAATTGGTATTGTGCTAATGTTTGTGGATGCAGGAAAACAGGTTGGAGGGATCCAACTGGATTCCTCGACAGTTTTTATTTGATTTCAGATATTTTGATATTTGATGGACTATCATATCGATATATGATGTCGTTGTTGTCGTGATTGTCTATTTGGTGTGTAGCATCATTGGACCCAGATTTTGGGATTTTAAAATGATTTTAAAGTGATTTTAGAAAGTTTACATTTTATAAAATAATTTTGGAATTGATCCATTTTAAATAAATAAACGTTATAATTTTTAATGTTATAAAAATTATGATTTTTGAGAAATATAGTTAAAAACTGATTTTTGAGAATACGATGCTATTGATTTTATAAAATAGTTTAATCGGGATTTTAGAATTTATTGTGAAAAGTTTAAATATAGGATTTATAAAATTTAATTATTTTATGAATCAAAATGGTGAAATAATAAAGGAGATTAAAGTCGTTTTAAAGAATAATATAAATTGATTTGTATTAAGAGATTTATAAATGGATATTTATAAATTGAAATATTGACATTATAAAACGAGTTTTATAAGTGTTTGAATGAAGTGAAAATGAATTTTGTAAATGAATGGAATTTATAAAATTATAAATGGTGAAGTTATAAATGAAATTTATAAATAGTAAGATTTATAAATTTTGTGAAATTATTAAAGAATATATTTGGATGAATAATTGAATCTTATAAGTTATAAGATTTATAATTATGAAGTTCAAAGAAACGATTTTGTAAAATAATCGTTTTATAAGCATTTAACTTATAATGTGAACTTTTGGTTTATAATTGAGTTATAAATCGAATAGGTTAATAAAGGAGATTTATAAAGGAAATAGTTATGAAATAAATAGAAATGGAATTTATAAACGTTGTTTTATAAATTCGCAAAAGACTTATTTTGATAAGTAAATGGTTATAACTTATTTATGGAGTTATATTCACATTTTTGACTGTGAATAATCCTTTAAAATGAAATGTATAAAAGAATGAAAATTTGTTAACGTAGTATATTCACGTTTTTGAATAGTGAATAAGATGTTAAAGAAATTGTTTTGAATGTGATATTTGAAATAGAATTAAAACGATCTAACGAAGTTTTAATTGTGTTGAGATTCGAAACCATAGATTTCAACATTAATTGTTGAAATAGACGTTTTCGAGAAATGAAAAGGAAATAGTGGACTATAACACTGTTGTTATAGTAAATGATTTCCGAAAGGAAATGTTTTGTATAGTATTGGGATTTATATATCTATTTTAATTTCGAATCCCTATACTAGTGGTTTTGGGTTGTCGTAACGATGCTTTACGTAACATTCGTTTTGGCCCAAATAAATATGTTGAAGAGAATGATTTCCTTAATAGAATGAAATATATACTAAATTTCGATTTAAGTATATTGAATATTTTCCAAGGGTGAAAATAAATAAAATTTGTGAATTACTTATGAATAAATAAGTATGGAAATGTTTTTCCAATGTGAAATGAAACGTTTTGAGAATTTATCTTTTTGAAGATAAATTGAAATGAATTATTGAAATCATATGCATGGATATTTTGGAATGTAAATTCACTATTGAATTTATAAAAGCAAGTGGAATTTGTTTAAAAATAAGTATTGATTTATTTTTGAAGTGTGAAATAATATATCTTGTAAAGATATTTTGGAAAATAAATAATTTGGAAAATTATTTGGAAACTGGTGATGTGTGCATATCCAGTGATAGTTCAATAACCGACTATCAATATTTCCCTTTGAATGGGTAATTGATGTGATTTGTTTGAATGTGAATGCTACACTTATTTTTGAATAAGCGCTCACTATTCGGGTTAACCGGGAAATGACCATGGGGTCGTATAACCCATTCCGAATATGTGATACGTCGTTATGAATTGCATTTGAAGATCGGTGTTGAAGACCCGGTATTTGCGAGAGCGATAGGATGACCTGTCGATTGTCTCTGCACTGAGTTGCAGCGGTATAGAGACTCCCTAAGTGATGGGAAATCCGATCAGGATTGTGAATATCCGGATTGCAAGGACTTCTTTGTAAGTGCCTTCGGTTTTGTTCGAGCCCGGAACAGACTTGTATGGATTGTGTGTCTGACATTACAAGTTGAGATATAAAGCCGATTTCTTTCAAATATATTTCTGTTGGTGGCGGAGAATTTATTCTTTTAGCTTAACACCCTTCTCTGAGACGTACGAGCTCAGAGGTTATATAGTTGAAGTTATCAGCGATATATTCCCAATTTGGTAATGTGACATGCTGAGTGTTGCTGAAATGATCATTGTGTTGATTATTGTGATAGGATCGTTTATTTGATCGTCTATCTTGGTGATCATTGTGTTGATCATTTGTTGACCCAAAGCATGGCTTTTGTATAAAGTATGTTTTTGTGGACGTGAATTCGTCGAGCCTCACACCCCGGAAATGGTCAAAACAGGAAAGATGCGGCAAGGTTATGAGGGGTAGCTCCCTTTAGGGTATGTACATTTCCTTCTGGATAGAGGTTGTATCATGGTATGGAGCCCAGATATTTAACCTATGTGGTTACTACGAATTTATTACTTTGTGGTTGTTGGTTATCGGGATCCCGTGAGAAAGGTCGTTTACGATCGGGGAATGGCGTGCTCGTGTCAGTAGTTACCCAGTTAGGGGTAACCCGGCCTTGTGTTGGCAGAGTTCCGGTTTGGTTCTCGGGGATGTCTTTCCAGAGGCATTCTCATGTGGCAATGGGAAGTTCCTTGGCCTGACCATTTGTTGGAAATCCAAAGAAACAATACGAAACTTGTACGGTTTTAGTTGTATAACCTGCTATGGAATGTGGCGGTAACCTGCTATTGAACATAGTTAGCTATAGTAGGCATAGTTCGAAATGTCTATGCTGGCTAAGATTTATATTCTACTTTCGAAATGATTTTCCCTACACTATACACTAATAATAATATGAAATGTTCTTTTAATGCGTATCAAGCATCTTTGACTATCATAAGGAGAAATCTCCTCCGATTCTGCGTTTGCATGTGTGTGTGTGCGGGAGGCCTTATGGTAGTCTCATTTTTAAAAGCATTGCGAATTGAATTTAAAAAAATATTCCTCTATTTTGATTTTAAAGATAAATAAACTGTTTTGAGTTCTCACACCAGTCACATGACTGACTTGGAGTTTATTGTTTTCCTTCCTAAACTCTGGGTGCCCACCAATTTCCACACGGGCAGTCAAGAGTAAGGTTTATCAGGATATTCTGGATATTCTGGAGTTGCTGGAGGCAAGATGGATGGCATGGCGTATTACTAGTTTATATAGTATTTCTTTTTCCGCTGCACTGTTTGATGTTGTATATTGTTGTACACTCTGATGATGATATGATGTAATGAAATGTGATGTAATGTAATAACTGATATAGTTCTTTGTTTAAAGATTATTCATTTATTATTATATGTTGTTCCGCTGCGAATTGTGAGATTCTGATGTGATTCTGTTGTTTTCTATTCCGTTCTATTCTCCGTTCCGTTCTGTTTTTCTATCTCTTCTCTATTTTCTCTTTTCTATTCTATTTTCTAATTTTCTGTTTTCTTTTCCATCTATCTTCTACCTTTTTCTCTCTTTTCTTTTTCTTAAACCATAACATTTCGGGTTTTTGGCCTTCGATTTCTCGGCAGTCGATAAAGTGAGTATCGATGTTGAATTTTCGAAAGTCGAAAATTTTCGTTTGTTACATTTGGTATCAGAGCTTATGGTTAAGCGACAACCATGGTTCTGTTGGGTATTACTCATTAGAGATAGAGTCAGTAGTACTCTAGATTGAGTTTGAGTGTAATAATAGATACGAGTGCGTATTTGTTAGTGAATATGAAATTGTTTTATATTGTGATGATTGGCTTGTTGAGTGGTATATAGATTCTGGTTAATACGAGTAATTAACGTTGTTGATAGGGATCTATAAATACTTGAATAGAACAATTCGACACAGTATTGTTTTGAATTGGGTAAATGAAATAATTTTACTTTGATTATATTTTTATATAAAAGAAATAATTTTTCAGAATTATTAAAGTGAAAATAAGTTGATTGTTTAGTTGTTTGAATAATCTAAATCAAAAAAAAAATTGTGTAAGTAAAGAATTATAAGAATCGAATTATAATTAAAGTGATTTACAATTGTGAAATAAAACTTATATATGTAAGAAGTGAAACTAATGAATATATTTATGAATATGTGTTGTAAATAAAAAATGAATTTAAAGTTAAATAGATATAAACTTGAGTTATATATGTAAATGAAATTCGATTTTGTAATTGAATTGAATGAATGGATTGAATATTAATCAATTAATTGTGAATAGTTGATATGGAATAATGAATGTAAGTGTTGATTCATTAAAATCTAATGTTATTAGAAGTTGAATAGTTGAATAAAAAAAATCAATTTAATTTAAACCAATTGATAAGCAAAGGAATTTGGTTGTAATTGATATACATTGGTTGTTATATGATTGTTAGTTGATTGATTGTAAATAATTCATTAAGTGTTAATGAAATTGAATTAATGAAATTGAAAGCTAAAGTAATTGAAATTCAATTAGAAGTTAAGTGAATCTTAAATGAATTGAATTTGGTTTGGAAGTGGACCAACTTGAATATGAATTGGTAAATATAAACTAATTGAGAATGAATGTTAGTAAGAACATCCACTGTAAATGAATCAAATGTGATTAAATTGAAAAACCTATTTCATTGAATATTAATGAGAATATAAATGAATATTTATTGGTTATGGATGTTAGTTGAATAATAGTTGGTTGATGTTTGCATTTGTTGCTTTTGTTTCAGTTGCTATATGTTGTATTTTGAGATTATTATCATATATGCATGTTCTCATGTTGTTTGTTGAGTGATTAGTAGGTGCGGATCGCGTTTGCTTCGCATTTGGAGCTCGCTTTTGCGCTATATTAGCCGTATATGCTTGCTAATAAAATATAAGGTACATATCTCGGATTAAATATCGTACTTTTACACTTTTTTCCCTGCGGGATGCCTCATTACTTGATGAGATGTATATTTGTGATATATATACTGTCATTTTTTTTTCGGATCGAGCCGCGCAAAGGAGACTATGGCGAATTTTTTCGAAAATTTAAGGCGTTAGAAAATTTTTGAGAAAATTGAAAATTTTTGAAAACTTTAACTTTGATTTTGGAATTGAAAGTTAAACAATAGTAGTTGTTTTTGAAAAGATAACTAAGTATGATTTGAAAACTTAGTAAAGTTATTGTAAGAAGTTTAACTATGAATTTTTGGAAAGTTAATAGATTCTATAACCTTTCTTACTTAATAATTTCGAGGACGAAATTCTTTTAAGGGGGAAAGATTGTAACGACCCAGAATTTTTAGAAATTAAAATTTGAATATTTAATTAATTTTAAATATAAATGAGTGAATTTATAAGTCGAATAAATTTTATTTGAATTATTGAATTTAATTGGATTATTAAATCGATAATTTAATACGTTAAATTATGGAAATAATTGAAATTTGGGTTAAATATGATTGAAAATGATTTGTAAAATTTTATTTTATCATATGGAAGTTAGAATGATATTTTAGAACTTTTAAAATCGAATTAAAAGTTAATTTGTGAAAATTGAATATTTTAATATTAAAATCGACTAGTG
This sequence comes from Allium cepa, assembly GCA_030765085.1. NCBI lineage: Eukaryota > Viridiplantae > Streptophyta > Magnoliopsida > Asparagales > Amaryllidaceae > Allium > Allium cepa. The sequence continues at coordinate 402,025,717 of CM060940.1, read as the reverse complement.
AAAATAGCCAATTTTTGAACAGTCTCAGAATTGAACGAAACCTATTCCATTGGATCCGTAATAGTTAGTTATTACCGGATTTCAATTTTCGTGTCAATCGGAGTTATCGTTTGATCGTGGCAACTCGAAACGCATCGATTTATTTTTAATTTTAATTTGACGAGTGAAAATAGCCATTTTTCAAAAAGTCTCGGATTTCGACGAAACCAGTTTCATCGGATCCGTAATGTGATATTATTGTAAGGTTTCAAATTTCGTGTCAATTGGATTTTCGGTTTGTCCGGTACAAATTAAAACGCCTAGAAATCGACTTAAATCGGTTTAATTCAAATTGAGCGTTTATAGCCATAACTCGCACAGATGTCCGAATTAGCTTTCGAAACCTGTTCCATTGTGTCCGGAACGCGGGATAAACCCTAGGAACGTCAGTTTCGGCGCGTAAATCGGAGTTCGGGATTTCCGGGTGAATAGTGTCGTTTGAAATTCTATAAATAGACCAACATTTCACAATTCTAGAAAAAATAAAAACCTAATTTGTTTGCCCTAGCCGCCACTACCCCAATGTATGGCCAGAAATTCATGATCTTCATCCCTCAATCTCTCTCAATCCAGCAAGAATTAGCCAAAGTTGTTAACTACAACATTGAAGATCATGAAGAGAGCTTTCAATCCATACGGTTGAGATCGTGTTTGGAGCATCGTAGGACGAGCTAAAGGGGGCCGACGTCCTACAGTTTCGCACGCAAAACGAGGCTAATTTGAGGGCCGAGCTCTATGAGCTTAAGGCCGAGTATAGGAGGGTCGAGAGCTTCGTGATGGTGGTAGTTTGATGAAGTGTAGTCGTGTGATCGAGGAGTATAATTAAACCCTAATATCTCTAAATGGGTTCCGCTATATGCGTTGATGCCTGTAGATTTTCGCGTGGGGGAGATGAAGGTAGGGGACGGCCAGGATGCAAGCAAGTGGGATCTAAGGGCTGTGGATGGTTAGGTTTAAAATTAATTAGATTTAGTTGTAAATTATATAGTTTAAATCGTGTAAACTTCGTAAATACATAACTTTTTCATACGAGGTCGAAAATGCGCGAAACCAGTTGCGTTGGAATCGTATGGACGAGCACTACGCGATGGAATTGGATTGGAGTCGTTTGGAGTTAGTGAAAATTTTGTGTAAAATTAAACGTCCGTTTAATTTTATTCGAAATAAATCGCTAAAACGGAATTTAAAATCAAGGTGAGAATTTCTCACTCAATCGAATCAGTTTCGATTTTATTTTAAATAGTTAGATTTAAAATATTTGAATGCAAGTTTGAATGTTGATTGATATCTATTGATTGTTAAAATAGACATTATACGCCGTTAGTAAGCGGATGTTATTTATTAAAAACATATACCGCGAATATTTCATAAACAGTGAAATTGGTATTATAAATAATATCAATATATATATATTGGCATATGTATATATTGCAGTTGTTGATTCCCCGCAATTTTTAGCGGATGAGACCCTATTGCGCCGTTATTAAGCGGATAATATTTAATAAGAACATATACCGCGATAATTTCGTACTGGAGCGAAATTGGTATTGTGCTAATGTTTGTGGATGCAGGAAAACAGGTTGGAGGGATCCAACTGGATTCCTCAACAGTTTTTATTTGATTTCAGATATTTTGATATTTGATGGACTATCATATCGATATATGATGTCGTTGTTGTCGTGATTGTCTATTTGGTGTGTAGCATCATTGGACCCAGATTTTGGGATTTTAAAATGATTTTAAAGTGATTTTAGAAAGTTTACGTTTTATAAAATAATTTTGGAATTGATCCATTTTAAATAAATAAACGTTATAATTTTTAATGTTATAAAAATTATGATTTTTGAGAAATATAGTTAAAAACTGATTTTTGAGAATACGATGCTATTGATTTTATAAAATAGTTTAATCGGGATTTTAGAATTTATTGTGAAAAGTTTAAATATAGGATTTATAAAATTTAATTATTTTATGAATCAAAATGGTGAAATAATAAAGGAGATTAAAGTCGTTTTAAAGAATAATATAAATTGATTTGTATTAAGAGATTTATAAATGGATATTTATAAATTGAAATATTGACATTATAAAACGAGTTTTATAAGTGTTTGAATGAAGTGAAAATGAATTTTGTAAATGAATTGAATTTATAAAATTATAAATGGTGAAGTTATAAATGAAATTTATAAATAGTAAGATTTATAAATTTTGTGAAATTATTAAAGAATATATTTGGATGAATAATTGAATCTTATAAGTTATAAGATTTATAATTATGAAGTTCAAAGAAACGATTTTGTAAAATAATCGTTTTATAAGCATTTAACTTATAATGTGAACTTTTGGTTTATAATTGAGTTATAAATCGAATAGGTTAATAAAGGAGATTTATAAAGGAAATAGTTATGAAATAAATAGAAATGGAATTTATAAACGTTGTTTTATAAATTCGCAAAAGACTTATTTTGATAAGTAAATGGTTATAACTTATTTATGGAGTTATATTCACATTTTTGACTGTGAATAATCCTTTAAAATGAAATGTATAAAAGAATGAAAATTTGTTAACGTAGTATATTCACGTTTTTGAATAGTGAATAAGATGTTAAAGAAATTGTTTTGAATGTGATATTTGAAATAGAATTAAAACGATCTAACGAAGTTTTAATTGTGTTGAGATTCGAAACCATAGATTTCAACATTAATTGTTGAAATAGACGTTTTCGAGAAATGAAAAGGAAATAGTGGACTATAACACTGTTGTTATAGTAAATGATTTCCGAAAGGAAATGTTTTGTATAGTATTGGGATTTATATATCTATTTTAATTTCGAATCCCTATACTAGTGGTTTTGGGTTGTCGTAACGATGCTTTACGTAACATTCGTTTTGGCCCAAATAAATATGTTGAAGAGAATGATTTCCTTAATAGAATGAAATATATACTAAATTTCGATTTAAGTATATTGAATATTTTCCAAGGGTGAAAATAAATAAAATTTGTGAATTACTTATGAATAAATAAGTATGGAAATGTTTTTCCAATGTGAAATGAAACGTTTTGAGAATTTATCTTTTTGAAGATAAATTGAAATGAATTATTGAAATCATATGCATGGATATTTTGGAATGTAAATTCACTATTGAATTTATAAAAGCAAGTGGAATTTGTTTAAAAATAAGTATTGATTTATTTTTGAAGTGTGAAATAATATATCTTGTAAAGATATTTTGGAAAATAAATAATTTGGAAAATTATTTGGAAACTGGTGATGTGTGCATATCCAGTGATAGTTCAATAACCGACTATCAATATTTCCCTTTGAATGGGTAATTGATGTGATTTGTTTGAATGTGAATGCTACACTTATTTTTGAATAAGCGCTCACTATTCGGGTTAACCGGGAAATGACCATGGGGTCGTATAACCCATTCCGAATATGTGATACGTCGTTATGAATTGCATTTGAAGATCGGTGTTGAAGACCCGGTATTTGCGAGAGCGATAGGATGACCTGTCGATTGTCTCTGCACTGAGTTGCAGCGGTATAGAGACTCCCTAAGTGATGGGAAATCCGATCAGGATTGTGAATATCCGGATTGCAAGGACTTCTTTGTAAGTGCCTTCGGTTTTGTTCGAGCCCGGAACAGACTTGTATGGATTGTGTGTCTGACATTACAAGTTGAGATATAAAGCCGATTTCTTTCAAATATATTTCTGTTGGTGGCGGAGAATTTATTCTTTTAGCTTAACACCCTTCTCTGAGACGTACGAGCTCAGAGGTTATATAGTTGAAGTTATCAGCGATATATTCCCAATTTGGTAATGTGACATGCTGAGTGTTGCTGAAATGATCATTGTGTTGATTATTGTGATAGGATCGTTTATTTGATCGTCTATCTTGGTGATCATTGTGTTGATCATTTGTTGACCCAAAGCATGGCTTTTGTATAAAGTATGTTTTTGTGGACGTGAATTCGTCGAGCCTCACACCCCGGAAATGGTCAAAACAGGAAAGATGCGGCAAGGTTATGAGGGGTAGCTCCCTTTAGGGTATGTACATTTCCTTCTGGATAGAGGCTGTATCATGGTATGGAGCCTAGATATTTAACCTATGTGGTTACTACGAATTTATTACTTTGTGGTTGTTGGTTATCGGGATCCCGTGAGAAAGGTCGTTTACGATCGGGGAATGGCGTGCTCGTGTCAGTAGTTACCCAGTTAGGGGTAACCCGGCCTTGTGTTGGCAGAGTTCCGGTTTGGTTCTCGGGGATGTCTTTCCAGAGGCATTCTCATGTGGCAATGGGAAGTTCCTTGGCCTGACCATTTGTTGGAAATCCAAAGAAACAATACGAAACTTGTACGGTTTTAGTTGTATAACCTGCTATGGAATGTGGCGGTAACCTGCTATTGAACATAGTTAGCTATAGTAGGCATAGTTCGAAATGTCTATGCTGGCTAAGATTTATATTCTACTTTCGAAATGATTTTCCCTACACTATACACTAATAATAATATGAAATGTTCTTTTAATGCGTATCAAGCATCTTTGACTATCATAAGGAGAAATCTCCTCCGATTCTGCGTTTGCATGTGTGTGTGTGCGGGAGGCCTTATGGTAGTATCATTTTTAAAAGCATTGCGAATTGAATTTAAAAAAATATTCCTCTATTTTGATTTTAAAGATAAATAAACTGTTTTGAGTTCTCACACCAGTCACATGACTGACTTGGAGTTTATTGTTTTCCTTCCTAAACTCTGGGTGCCCACCAATTTCCACACGGGCAGTCAAGAGTAAGGTTTATCAGGATATTCTGGATATTCTGGAGTTGCTGGAGGCAAGATGGATGGCATGGCGTATTACTAGTTTATATAGTATTTCTTTTTCCGCTGCACTGTTTGATGTTGTATATTGTTGTACACTCTGATGATGATATGATGTAATGAAATGTGATGTAATGTAATAACTGATATAGTTTTTTGTTTAAAGATTATTCATTTATTATTATATGTTGTTCCGCTGCGAATTGTGAGATTCTGATGTGATTCTGTTGTTTTCTATTCCGTTCTATTCTCCGTTCCGTTCTGTTTTTCTATCTCTTCTCTATTTTCTCTTTTCTATTCTATTTTCTAATTTTCTGTTTTCTTTTCCCTCTATCTTCTACCTTTTTCTCTCTTTTCTTTTTCTTAAACCATAACATTTCGGGTTTTTGGCCTTCGATTTCTCGGCAGTCGATAAAGTGAGTATCGATGTTGAATTTTCGAAAGTCGAAAATTTCCGTTTGTTACAAAACTGGTCTTTGCTTTTAAAAGATGTTCTCTGTTAATCACCTTTGAGCATAAAATGTTAAAAAATAGACTTATACGATGTATAGCATTACGTAAATCCTTATGTTGTGGATAAGAATGCTGAAGCAATGCCGGAAGTAATTGCTGCGTTATGCCAGAAGTAATTGAAGCAATGCTGAAGCAATGCCGGAAGAGAATTTGCTAGGCACTTTTAGGCTTTTCAAAATAGTGCAAAATCGTAGCCTTTCGTCTTTGCTCAAGGTGAAAGTTGCATCTGGTATGATTACTTTACTTCTTTCAGGATCTTCACTCGCCCACAATTTTTGTTTTATACCCATGTTTTTCGAATCCTTACGTGCATTGATGCCGTCTTTTGACTTGTCTTTATGACCCATAATTGTACTAATGAGATGCTAAGTGACATTCTTCTCTGTATGCATAACATCAATATTATGTCGGACCAAATTTGCTTTCCAATATGGCAAATCAAAGAGGATCGATCTTCTATACCACGCAGGAACATTCTCAACTTCGTCTTCATCGGTTTTCTTTTTTCATTTTCGACCGATTTCTAATTTGTCTTTACCAACTTTCATCTTGATATTAGCTACCTTCTGTTCAACTTGATAACCAGTCAATGGCCGTGGAGGACGACGATATTCTTGTTTGTTATCAAAGTTTGTTTTTTCGTCTCGAAACTTATGTTTGAAAGGAAGAAATCTTCGATGTCCCATGTAACACATCTTCTTACTTGCACGAAGATAGTAAGAACAAGTGTCTTCCCCACATGTAGGACATGCAAAATAGCCATGAGTTGTGCATCCCGATAAAGTCCCAAGTGCAGGATGATCATGAATTGCCCACAACAACCTAGATCTCAATGTAAACTCAGAATTATTAAATGAGTCAAATGCAGCGACTCCTTCCCATAACAGTTGCAACTCGTCTATTAACGGTTGCAAATAAACATCAATATCCTTTCCTGGTTGTTTTGGTCCAGAAATCAACAATGTCAACATTGAAAACTCTTTTTCATGCACATGGATTGAGGAAGATTATACGGTACTAAAACTACTGGCCAACAACTATAACGGTTACTTAGAGATGCATGTGGATTGAAACCATCCGTTGCTAATCCAAGCGTGACATTTCGTGATTCAACAACAAATGTTTTGTCAAAAGAATCTGCAGCTCGCCATTGAGAAGTATCACATGGGTGACGCATTACGTCTGAATTAGACTTGGCACGACCATGCCAAGTCATAGCATCTGCTATCCATGGTATAGTATACAACCTCCTCAGCCTAGGAATTAGAGGGAAATGTCTCAACGTCTTTTGAGGTACTTTTGCAGCTCTTTTCTCTTCGTTGAATGTTGTTTTATATCTTGATTGTTTGCAAACTGGACAAAAAACTCTATTTGCATCATCCTTCCAATACAAAATGCAGTCATTAATGCACGCATCATAAGTTTTGTAATCCATACCAACTTGCATAATCATCTTCTTCATCTCGTGATACTTTGTTGGTAGTGTGTTACCTTCAGGAAGTAATTCTTTTATGAATTCTAGGAGTGCAGTCACACCATTGTCGGAAAAGCCATACTGGGTTTTCAAGTTATTCATCTTGACGACGAAATACAATTTTGTTATCCCTTTTGGACATGAAGGATACAATGGCTCTTTTGCATTATCAAAAAGTGATTTATACTTCTTGCTTTGATTGGCCTGCCAATCAACATCAACCGTAGGCGAATCCCCAAAATTATCCGGCAACAAACTTGTAGGTTGCAATTGATGGAATCTATCAGCATCATTGACCAGATTTTTCATCCTAGGATGTTCAGAGTCATCGGTACTTATGGCTTGACTAACAGGTTGTTTTTGGTTCATTGCCGACTCTTCCCCATGAAAATGCCAAATAGTATATGATTGGACGATTCCCCATCTAAGCAGATGAAAATGAATTTCATCTAATTTAATTTTCATTTTCATATTTTTGCACTGTGTGCAAGGACAAGAATAGATTCCCTTATTGCCACCATTTTCTACAACAAAATCAATAAACTTTTGCACTCCTTCCATATATCGTGGGGTTCTTTGGTTGGCTTCTTTCATCCACTCTTTATCTATACTTGAAGACATATTGATCTGCCAACAAAAATATATACAACATTTTAGTAAAAAAAAAACCTTAAACCTGACATGTACACCGTGCACTTGAGATTTATAACGATATAATTTTTCGACGATTTTCTAACCGATAGAAAATTCACCGTCTAATAAGTTTTTGACGTCGTTGTCAAGGAATTGCAATGTAATTTTAATCTTACTCTTCGAATTATTTTTGTATTTTCTTTATTTTATTCTATTTAGCATTACTTCAAAAAACGACACATTTTTATGCATTTCTACGCAGTTCATTCTCACTATTTTCATCTATGCATTTAATACCAACAATCAGAAAGATTTGTCATGACAGTTGTATTCTCTGTTGCACTAGTTTGATACATTTTGCATAGACAGTTTCCATTCCATTTTGCAAAGACAGTTGCCAACAATTTCATTCCTCGGTTCTCTGCAATTACATTCTTCTTGCTGCATTGGCATCACAACTACCATCAGACCAACCTGACCACTTCACATCAAACTAACCTTGCTGCCTATAACACTCCACTTTCCCATCATACCTGCTATTCACTGAACTCCACCTCATCACCACTGCGACAAACAAGCAGCACTTCAATCACCATCAACTCCTGCAGCAGTTTTGATTACTGCCTTCATTCACATACCCATGCACCTTCCTTCCACAACTTCATCTACCCACAAAATCACCCCTCTGCTCACTGGCCAACCACACACACCGCCAATACCAACGACAATTCTACCATCTTCCTATCCACAAAACAACAGTACATCACAAATTCCCATCCCCTATCATATTCAACTGTACCACTATGACCATAGTAGCAGCATTGTCTCGCCATTCCCCAAAATTGCAGCTACAATATTCCATCAATAGACTCAAGTAACCTAAATCGAACTGCTACCACTTCAGACCATCTCCCCGAAACCACTCCGCTTCCAACAACTCAAAATACCAACTTACCATCATACTTGTATTCAGTTTATATAATAGACTGATTTTTATTACATGGTTCGTGGACAGATCCCAACCACAGAACTTACATGGTGTCGTTTTTTTAGTTGTGTTTCTGGTTCCTGACCCTAAAACATGAAACCAGGATTCACCGTACTTATATCATGTTGTTTCAATTACCTGTATTAAGTTGTTTTAGTAGCATGTTCTTAATTTATATATGTGCCTGTACATATTCTTATGTAAATTATGTACAGGTTTCAAATAAGGAAATTAAATGTGCTGTAACTGTTTTATGGCATTAACGAATATAGGAAATTTATGTAGTTACCATCGAAATCAACAACAGAATTGTTGGCACAATAGTTTCATTAGCATATTAAATCAAAGCTTGAAAGAAGGTTGTTCGATCAAATTTCTTATCAACTCATATTGAACCGACCAAGTTAATGCTTAGAGCACTAATGTCAATAATAGTTGACACACTAGCATGAATAAATATTTTTATGGTATTTTTCTTTTTAAAGAATGACGATAAATTATATAGAATTCATAAAAGATAATTGTTACCACTTACAAGTTTACTATAAATAACGAGAAAAATAGCCTTTGACTTTTATTTTTATTCCATGACATATAATACTAAATATAAAACTGAAGTTAAAATTAAAATATGTTCGTTAGTAAAATACTACTCTTATTTTATATTACCATCGACCTCTTAAATAATATGTAAAAATCGAATATGACAGGCTACAGGACACAAGCAAAAGAAGATCTACATAGAGACGGTTAATACAAACTAGACCATTACTTTAAACTAATGGCAGCTGAAGATGACGTAGGTATCAACGTCTTTACACTTTGGGACCAACTAACATCATTTTAGTCCCCTTCATTTCAGAACCCTCGTAGTTTTAATGTTTTCAGTCCCAAATGTGTTATTATTTCATTTGTATTCAACTTTTGTGAAACCAAAGAACCAATTAAACTTTGTAGAATCTGAACCAAACAAACAATTAAACTCCAGATCACTGTATTAATACACGAGCTTATCAAAAAATCACTAACTTCAACTAACCTTAACCCCCACCAAAAAGATTGATTAATTACTAATGCAAGCTCATCATCTAAAGTCCACCTACACTAACATTGAATTAATTTTGTAAATATTGTTAGTGTGCAATTTTATTTAAAATATAAGTAATAATAATGATTTTTAAGAATAATTATTTGGATGGGTATACATATTTTTCACTAATACACAATGGGTTGAATTCCAGTAATGAGTTTAAAACATACAATGCGCTCAAATAGGACTTGGGTTATGATAATAGCAACCGATCTTCGATATTTTTAGCTACCTAAAACAAATAATGAATTAATAAGAAATTGGCAATTAAGTCCTAACCCAAAGCTTCATGATCACAATGAGGATTTCATAAAGCTGACACTATAAATAAATTAACATAAATGAAGTTTATTTGTGTGCCAAGACCACCTTTTTTGAAAATAGGAGTTAGGTAGTTACTGGATTAAGTTATAGATTCAGCAATTTTTGTTAAATCCACACATACAAACTTTGAAGTTTATTATCGACAATCAATGTCAATAAACAACTTTTGATGCAGATGTTAGTACCTCAAAAGTAATTAAGATACTATAGAGTTGATTGGAAGGAAGTGCAATGGGATTTCGTTGTAAATATTCAACCATCATTCGTCCATGTTTGTTAACATTTTAGTTGAAATATCGATGGATCATAGATTGCACATTTAAAATTAGATCTGATATTAACTGAACAGCCATGATACCCTTTTGTATAATGCACATTTCAAATGATAAAAGTTAAGCCCGTTGCTTATCAAACAAAAAAGGGGAGGACAATTTCATTCATGGCAAACAATCTAAAATTTATTTATAGTAAACATGGATTAAATAATTATCTTTATTTAAATATTAAGCTCATACTAAACATAAAAATCAAGTGGATGAAAATATAGATCATGTGGATATATAAAAGTTGACATAATTTTAGAATGCATGATCTGAAGAACAACCTAGGTTATGGATTCTTCTCCAACCGGTAGAAGTGCGATCCAATGCAACTTACAATACTTGAAAGTCGTAGTATAAACCAACAAAATGAACAGAATAAATTAAAAGTCACTACAACTGCAGATTCTGCATTACCGTTAAGTTCAGCCTCCTTCGGTTGCTTGTGATCTCTATTTGTCTGCAATATTTCTAACCATCTGCAATTTTCCAAAAAAATAATAATAACTATTATCGATTGATAATGAAAAGCTTTTAATAAGTTAAAGAATTGCATAAATTGACTTATGACTTGTAGTACTCAGGCTATCAAAACTAGATTGTGGACAAAATTTATTAGTTCTATGAGGTAATTAGCTAAGCTTGGCATCTTAATTATTAGATAAATCCCAAATAATAATATCTAAATATAAATATTCCGAACTTACGCATTCACAACTATTTCAGAGCCAAGGGAAATATACAACTATCATTTCACACTTAGAAAACGTTGTCTTAATTTCTCTGTCTTCCTAGATTTGGCTTTGATTAAAAGTAATATTCTAACTGGTGTATGCAGGCACTTACCTATGAATATTATGGATTATAATAAACAAGAATGGGATATGGTTAATCAACGGAACCAACAAGTATATTAACGTAGGTAAAAAAATCAAATTAGACCCTTAAGATATTTATAAAAATCAAAATTGTATAATTCAAGCATGATCTATTAGGATGTTCATCTTTGCCAGGTTAGAAAGTCAAAAGTCGGGAGTGATTTGACCACTTCCAAATAGCAGCAGGGTAACCTAGCAAACACTGAACAACTAGGCAATAACTTGTGGTGACTATGGAAATGTTAGCTGAATGTACAAAAATAGAAGACATGACTCAAACAAGAACATATTTAGTGAACAAATAACTAAGGATAAGGTACATGACATAATGGTGTGCAATTTGAAAATATGTTAAATTGACAACACATAAAATTTAGTTAAGAATAATCAATAGATGGGTCAATATTAATTATCAAGCAAAGTACCATCTGCTTAAGTATAACATGTATGATTATAATTCAAGTGATGTCTATTGCCAACAGCCCCAACCACAAACCCGAACTTCTTCTCTTCCTCAACCCTAACACCACCAACAACCACGACGACAACTCCTCGAATCTCAACCCAATCCAATTTAACATTGAAATAAAAATAAAAATGGTACCTGATATTTAGATCTGAGGTTTGACAGCTCGAAGAAAATAAATTTCGAAAGAAGTGCCTGCCAGAGGACCGAAATCTTTGTCAAGGAGATGGAATATGAAAGAATGGATTGTTGATGAGGACGGAAGCCTTACCGTTGGTTTCACGTTGCCGCAGCCGATGATGATTTGCAGTCGACGATGAGGATTTGTAGTCGCTCAATCGAACAGCTGGAAATGGGGGCGATTAACTAGGGCAAACGCGTGGAGGAGAGGGAAATGAAATTAAAAGGAAGTTACTTTTGGGAAAGGGGGGTTGTGAAAAAAACACGGCAACTACACAACGGCTTTGAGTCGTTGCAAAATTACAACGGTCCATAGCCGTTCTTGAATCATTTACAACGGCTTTGAGCCATTGCTATTTAACAACGGCTCACAACCGTTGCGATTTTTCCGCATGGATGTGTTGCAAAACTGACAATATGGTGTAGTGTGCTAGAGCACGAAACGGGTTTTTCCCTCAATATTCCAATTTCATCAATTACATCATATAATGTGATAATATCAAACTAATCAAACACAGGTCATCAATTTCAACATAAGGGTGAGATTCTCTTCACAACATTTCCAGCTAATCTGTATAGCCCATTTTTTTTAGATTTTCCACTCGGGCCTTACCCTTATTTGTTTAACAAGAGTACTGCATACTTAAGGTTATCATTTAGGTATTTTATCTGAGAATCCCTAAAATATATCATGAATAGTTTATTAGCTTGCCACCAGGGCCTTATACCACCAGTCGTTGAACGTAATGCTGCATTTAGACAATTGGTTGCCACAAAGACCTTATGCTACCCATCTCAAATATCAAGTTTGAACAAATGGCTGCCACATGGGTCTTGAATCACCAAGCATCAAGTATAATGTCGGGTTGATTCAAACAGTTGCCTACTGGCCTTACGTCTCCAATCATCAAATGTAAGGTATTGTTTAGACAAGCATTTTCCATAAAAGCATAACTCCAATAATAATTAGTTATACTATTGTGAGTAAAAATATTAATGCTACAAAGGACATATATTTACATTTTGTTTATTTCTATTGATCCAACGTATCATCATATAGCTTATTTTAACCTAGTATAAATTTTCATTTTTTGGGTAAGTTAACTTATTATTCTTTATGGCCATTTCATCTTTATGAAATTCCCAACCATCACTTAGGAAAGATGGCTTCGCAAGTGTTGAAAAAGTTCATTTATTTACGTAGAATTTCATAGCACATTTAGCTATCATAAATTTCAAGTGCATAACCATCCCAGATTAAAGGCTAACGCAAGTTAATGAGCCTTATAATCATCTCATGTTGACATTAAACTATAGTAAGTAGATAAGTTTTATATCTATGTCAAGCTGACATTAAGCAATCTCCAGTTGATATCTCTATTTGATATTAAGCTATCTCCAGTAGATATCTCTAGTTGATATTAACTATCTTTAGTTGATATCTCTAGTTTATATAAGCTATCTATATTTGATATCGGCTGTCTCTAGTTAAGGTCAGCTATCTATAGTTGATTTTAGCTGTCTCCGGTTGATATCAGCCGTCTCAAGTTGAGATTAGCTATATTCAGTTGATATCAGCTGTCTCCAGTTGATATCAGCTGTCACCAATTGAGATGAGCTACCTCCGATTAGTACTAGTTGTCACCAACTGATATCAGCTATCTCCAGTTGACAACAAGCTATCACTATGTGATATTAAGCTATTGTAAGTTGATACTAAGTCATCCCAAGTTTATATCTATAATCGATATATGCTACTGCAAGTTGATATAAGTAACCTCCAGTTGAAATCGGTTATCTCCAGTTGAGATCAGCTGCTTCTAGTTGATATCATATCACCTCCTATTGACATTAAGTTATCGTAAGTTGTTATTAAGCTATCGCAAGCTTATATGTCTAATAGATATTAGCTACCACAATTTAATATCTACTGTCTCTAGTTTATATCAGTTGTCTTCAGTTGAGATCGGTTGTCTCTAGTTAAGATCAACCGTCTCTAGTTGAAACTAAGCTATCGTAAGTTGATATTAAGCTATTGCAAGTTGATATTAAGCTATTACAAGCTAATATCTCTAATTGAAATCAACGATCGCAAGTCGATATCAAATATCTCCAGTTGATATCACCTGTCTCTGATTTAGATCAAATGTTTCTAGTTGAGATCAGCTATCTCCAATCCTGTGCAGTTAATGCTCCCGGTAGATTCAAAGCGGTGGAGGTGCAAAAAGGCGTAGTGGGGATAAAGCGAGGATATAGCGGGATATAGTGGATGGCTTTAAAATATCATATAAAACTCGTACTTAATGTTTTTACAAATATATAAATGGTAATTAAATGAAAAATTATCATTCAATCGAATTATAAATAATACATAAATAATTTAAATAAAAACATGTGCGAATATACTTTAAATAAACGAAAAACTGTTATATAACATAATTGAATTTGGTAGAATATTAGAGTATTTTCATTTCTGAAAATATATTAAAAATTAAATCAAATAAATTAGTTTCATAATTTTATAATGTATAAATGCAATTTTTCAATTCATTTTATTAAAAAAAGATATAGCGGGAATAGCGGAATATAGCGGAAATAACGGGATATAGCGGAAATAGCGGGGATTAAAGCGGAAAGGCTATATTCTGGGGCTATATGGAAAAATCATAGCGGTAGAAATCCGCTATGAGATATAGTGGGGTTGTAGCGGGGTAATAGCGGGGCATTAACTACACAACTCCTACATTAAGCTATCCAAGTTGACATTAAGCTATTGCAAGTTGATATTAAGCTATTGTAAGTCGATATCAGCCGCCTCTAGTTAATATCAGCTATCTCTAGTTGAGATCAACTACCTCCAGTAGATAAGGCAATTTGGTAATTAATTTAAAAACTGCTTTATTTCCATTCAATAGAACTACAACTACTTTTTAACCTAACCCGGTTATATGTTGAATTATTATAGGTTTACTAGGGCATTATGTAGTTTTCATTTCAAAATCAGTTAATTACCTTTTTAATTAATCAATCAATTACCTTTTTGTATCTTGCACTTTCCTTTGCCAAATAATTCATATAATTTCAAAAATGCATGGAAAAAAATCCTAAAAATTCATCAAAACCCCTAATCATTATATTTTGCCTCATATGAAATTTTCAAGCCAAAATAATTACTTTTGGTATTTAGATAATTAATTTCTAAAATTAGGCATTTCCTTAACTTAGAAAATTCATATAAATTCTAGATAATTTCAAAAAATTATGAAACTAGTAAACCACCTCCACATTATTATTTTATACATCATATAAAATTTGAAGTGATTGGAGAAGGTTTGGTTCACATTTTTCCTTGAACACTTCATAAATCATCATATTTAAATTTTTTAACATGAAAAATATATATTTCTATAACCTTCCTAAGCTTGTTCATTAATATTCAAAACTTCAAAAATACATACAATCTAGACCTATATAGGTTTGGATGGTTTTAGAGAAAGAATCACTCACTTTTTGTTTGGTAAAACTTGATTTAAACCTTTGCTTCTTCTTATGGATGAAACTCCTTCTTTTCCATTAATTTTTCATTTTCTCTTCCTTTAAAAATATGGTTGGCCACTCTTTTGTTAGTTTTTATTTTTCTTTTGAGAAAATGATTGAATGAATAAAAGGTGGGAGGTTTAGGGGGTTAGTAATTTGCCCTTTGAGCTAAAACCCCGCTCTAGCCTATTCTTATTAATTTCCCTAACTCTTCATCTTAAATTTGCATCCTTTTAAATAACTTATCTTTGTTTTTATCTTCATAAATAATTTGATTAATTTATTATTTAATCAATTTCTTTGTGTTATGGAACTTCAAAATATGGGGTGTTATAGTCTCCTCTCTTTATAAGAATTTCATCCTCGAAACTCAAACGGCAGCATAAAGACCAAGTCCTCAAAACTATATGCACATAGTACAATAATTGCACTAGTTCCCCTCTAACGTAAATCATCAAATATCAATCATATGTATTATTGCCAATACTAACACATAATCATATCATAACTTGAAGTCATACTAGTGTCTTTGCTAAGGTAAATAACAAAACATACATGTCTAATCATACAATCAAAATAAATTGAGAAAGAGATTTCTGATCTTATCTTCTACCTCCTCTGCTTGAATAAAGTATCAATCTTGTTATAAAAATTATATTATTTTATACATTCCAAGCACAATCATCGACATCATTGCTCCATTGGATAGGAATAAGTTTGATAAATTTGTTCCTTAACCCTTCCATATCATTTCCAACTATCCCCTTTGGTCATCTAACATAAGTCAAGTCTGGCTATACAGATAATTCCTCAACTGCCCTCGCTACACTACCGAATTTGGGTCGCGCACACATTTCCTCAAGTGTGAGACGTGAAAGACATTATGCAAAGTAGCTAAACTACTAGTTAACCTGATCGGATAAGACTGTTTACCAATTCTCTCAATCATTTGGAATGGTACTACACATTTGAGTGCCAATTTCCGTACTTTCCCAAAGTGCATAACTCCTCGCATTGGAGAAACATTTAAAAACATATGGTAGGCTACGGCAAACTCAATATCTTTTATCCTATTATCGACATAACTCTTCTACCTTGATTGCATTGCCTTCGTTCTAGTGCAAATCAATTCTACCTTATTAGTAATATCTCTTAACAAACTGGGTCCTAACATGTGTCATCTCCTTTGTCTATCCAACAAACAGGTGACTTACATGGTCTACCGTAAAGCTCCTCAAACCCGGCCATGTTGATACTTAGTTAATAACTACTATTATATGCAAACTTTACCAGATGCAAGTGATCTTCCCAAGATCCTCCTAAATTCAAAACACATGCCTTCAACAAATCCTCGAGCACACGGTTTACCCTATTTATTTGACCATAAGTTTGTGCATGGTATGATGTGCTCGTAGTCAACTCTTTACCCAAGGAACATTGCAAACTTCTCCAGAACTCACTAGTGTACAATGGATCCCTATCACCGATAATACTGCTTGGAATTCATATGCTCTCACCATATTATACATGGATAACTTTGCCAAGCCAGTTGTCGTTCTATTCGATTTCGCAGGAATAAAATGAGCACTCTTACTCAATCTATTGACTGTCCCCCAAAAGCTATCATTTTGCATCATTGACCTAGGTAACCCATTAATAAAATCCATGGACATTGAATCTTTCTTCCAAGTCAGTATTTCCGAAGTTTGAAGTAATCCACTCGGCTTTTGATGTTCAGCGTTTACCTACTGACATAAAAAAACTATTCACACATTCGCCGACATCTTACTTCATCCTTTCCCAAAAAGAATATCATTTTATGTTGCGATACACCTTCGCGCCCTCAGAATGAATGGTAAATTTAGATCGATGACTTTCTTGTAAGACCTCTTTTCAAAGATTTTCTACATTCGAAACACATAATCTTCCTTTCTTCCTAAGCCCTTCCATTGAGTCCATCTTGAATCCTTTTAGATCCTCTTGCGCCCGTTTCCAATCGCCCAATTCTTTCGGCTAATAACAGGACTTCTCTTTTCTCAGTAGTAATTTTGTCTGTAGTAATTAGATAAATTTCCAAGTTGCTATCATCTTTGGAACTCAAATTAATCCTGCATTTCTTCTATAATGCACTCCATAAGATGCCAATGTCTCTAACGTCTTCCGTTCCTCAGTCTTGGCTAACACTCTATTATGACGCTTTCTACGTAAAGAATCTGCAACCTTGTTCCACTTTCCTAGTGTATAGTCTATACCGAAGTCGTTTGCCACCAAGAATTCTTCCCATTTCTGTTGCCTCATATTCAACTCTTTCTGAGATAATAAATACTTAATGGACTTGTTGTGTGTATACCATCTAATCACTCTCTCAAAAGATAACGTCTCTAGTTCTTCAGAACAAAGTCTACCGTTACCAACTCCACGTCATAAGTCGGATATCTAATTTCATGCGGTATTAACCACTTTGATGCATAAGCTATCACTTGCCCATTTTTGCATCAGCATCGCTCTCAACCCTATCAATATACACTACCAGACCCGGATTCCCTTCAGGAACGATCAAGACAGGAGCATTTTTCAATGGTTTCTTCAATTTTTAAAATGACCAATCGCACTTATCGGTCCACATAAACTTCTCAATCTTTTGGGTTAACTTAGTCAAGGATACCGATGTATGTGAGAAATCCTAAATGAATCTACTGTAACAGCCAGCTGAACTCAAAAAATTATTATCTATGTAAGCATCACTGATTTCTTCGAACCATTATTGATTTCTACCTTCTATGTATCCACTGGTAATCTATTCTTCGACATTACATGCCAAGAAACTCAACGTCTCATTTCCAAATGTGACACTTTGAAAACATCACCTTCAATTTGTGCTATCTCAACATCTCCACCTCCTATCTAAGATGGACTTCATGCTTTCTCTCTCTCTCATTTATAGAATACACCCAATTGTTGTTGATGAAGACTAACATAACTTATCCAATAGATCACAAAATATTCGGTTAACAAGATCCATAAGGATGCTGGTTCATTGGTCAGTCCAAAAGACATCACCAACCACTTGTATGAACCATATCTTGTTCTAAATTTGGTCAATGGAATGCTATCCTCCACCACCCTCATTTGATGGAATCTATTGTCAAATCTAGCTGCAAGAATATTCTAACTTCACTCAACTAATCAAACATTTCACCTATCCTAGGCAATAGTTAACAATTCTTCATTGTTACCTCATTCAACTTCTAGTAGTCAATACATATTAGTAATGATCCATCTGACTTCTTCACATATACCACGGATGGTCTCAATGGTGAACTACTCCAGTTGTCTCTAATTGATATCAACTATCTTCAATTGGGATTACTTTTCTCCAGTTAAGATCGATTGTGTCCAGCTGATACTAAGCTATCACAGTTGATATCAATCGTCTCCAATTAATGTTAGCTATCTCCAATTTAGGTCAGCTATCTCCAGTTGACATGGCAATTTGGTAATTAACTTGAAAACTACTTTATTTCCCTTAAAAGAACTAGTTTTTTCGCCTAAACTAGTTATATGTTGAACTACCATTGGTTTACCAGGTCTTTATGGAGTTCTCCTCTAAGAAATTGTTCATTACTTTCTTAATTAAATAATTAATTAGCCTTTTGTAATTTGCTCTTCCCTTTGTCAAGTAATTCATAAAGATTTGAAAATGCATGGGGAAAATCACAAAAATTCACTAGAAATGATAATCATCATATTTTGCCTCATATAAAATTTCGGGCTCAAATAATTATTGTTATTATGTTAAATAAATTAGTTTCAAAATTTTGACAATTTCTCAACTTAGAAAATTCATATAAATTCCAAATAATTTCATAAAAATATAATCTAAAAGTCCACCTCCACATTATTATTCTATACATCATATAAAAATATAATTATATATGTTCTTTATTGTAGCCAAGGAGGTAAGACCGTCCAAAACTAGCACATTGATACTTGCACATGGCACAGAATCTTAAAAAGTGCCTAAATACATGTTAAAATTATTAATTGAGTTAACCTTGTCTAGGCAGGCCTAGGAAAATCCCTAGGCAATAACCCTTGCCTAGCACTTAGAAGGGCATAGACGGAGGCAAGAAGGATTTTTAAAAAAATGATGTTTATGAAATAATATAGAATTTTTTTTGGAATCAACGAACTACTTACTGAAGCACTGTTCGAAATCGAACTTGATAATGATATCGAATATAGTTTGTCAATCCAAAATTCTTAGTCAACGTTAATTAAGGAGCTTTGAGTTGGAAATGTTCCAAATGAGAGATAGTGGCTAATTCAACAAAATGGTTAAGTACATCACCTTGAATGACGCCTCAATAAAAGTTGTATACATATATGCATAAATTTTTAACTAAGGTAGGGATGATTCTAAATATTGAATAGATCAATAAAGAATCTAGGGACCACAATATGGTTAGATACGTACTCTGAAAGTTCTACACGATAAATGCAGTTTATCAACGATGGAGATATGTTGGTTGATAGAGCAGATAATAAAACAATATTTCAGACCCATTCATTATGAAACTAGCTCCATTTGTTCTAAGCTAACTAATCAAAGAAATGGGATTGAGATTCTATAATTGACTTAAGGTGCAATTAGGAGATTGAGAGAGTTAATGGTATGCCCTATGAGCACTTATGTATTTTTTTTACATATATGTAACCTTGTAATCAATCTAGTTTGTAATAAAGGTGTTAATATTCTTATATATACTTTGTCATATTCTGATATATTTGATTATATGATTGATTTAAAATATGTTAATACGATAATGTTTAAATAAAATTTTATGTTATTATAGTTGCATATAAGCGCAAGCATTCGTAATTAATCATAAAATAATGTAATATTTTGTTTTGAATATTCCTGATCAAGATGGTTCAAAGGATATAGGTTCATCCTTTGAGATTAGAATACTTAATGCTCTTTAAATGTTGGGCAAATGGACTACTTAGGGCGCCAATTGGTTAAGTACTTATAGTTATTGGATAACTACAAAATGACTCATCCAAGATTTTCCTATTGGTTGATAACTAAGTCAAAGGCAAAAGCTAAGTGTGATGATGTTACACAATTCCTTCGACTTAAGAATACTATGGAACTTCAATGTGGATACTCAACTTTGACTATAGTTAAATCATGGTATGAATATATATGTATATATACATATAT
This sequence comes from Allium cepa, assembly GCA_030765085.1. Taxonomy (NCBI): domain Eukaryota; kingdom Viridiplantae; phylum Streptophyta; class Magnoliopsida; order Asparagales; family Amaryllidaceae; genus Allium; species Allium cepa. The sequence continues at coordinate 402,005,223 of CM060940.1, read as the reverse complement.
ATGTTTAAACCATACATATAATATGTGTATGCAAACCATATACATATACATACATACATACATACATACATACATACATATATATTTATATATATTATAGTGTAATCAAACATATGTATATACTTAGGCATTTATATTCCAAATACATATGCGAATTTCTCACATGCATATATGAGTATAATATACATGTTTATACAATGGATATAAATCAAAATATCTATATGTATATATAAATTTATACATAAGTTCATTTATTCTTATGTTGTCATGTTAATATAAAATTATATCAGATGTATTAAAAATATATATTAAATAAATTTAGTACATATGATTAATTAAATAAATATGAAATATTTGAAAATAAAATATGTCCCTGTTTTAATAAATAGATTGTATGTAATGCTAGTTAATAAATTATGTAGGAAAATAAGATCCAAATAGGAGAATTTCTTTCGAAAATTTACTCATTTCACCTACTGCTAAAAATGGGCTGGCCCAACAATAATGCACTATAGTATTTTGACTTGATATTACTATGGATCTTAAGTGTCTAAACTGTACTTTTCTTATGGTTAATCAATGACAAATTCCTCATGTTACGCCATAGCAAGATTTCATTAAGCCATACGAAGTTAGATATTACAGGAGAGAATTTGTCTCCTTGGTTGTAAAAGATTGGTATCACCATAATTGTTAGTCAACTTAAAGTAAAACTATTACATATATCTATCGGTCTCAATATGGAAAGTAAAACCATCAACAGTCTCCTATCTGTTTGGCCGAGGTAATTCGATTAAGCGATAAATGCAATCAGAATTAATCAATGGCTTTAAAGTAGTACAACACAATATATTATGAATATTACTAATGTTCTTGACCATCGACTAAACACTATACATCTCAATGTATAGTGATGATGAAAGGAATACATGCACAAAATATTAATACTTAGACTGTGGCTTAGTAATGATGAGAAATAAGATTTCATCTAAATGACATGTACTCAACTGAACTCGTGTCCACTAGCTTTAACGAGCCCTTACTGACATTAAAATTAAATTGTTTAAATATTAATAAGGGTTGAATTCGCACTAAGAAGTCACACATCAATATATTTCATCATATTTCCAAATTTAACTAATTCAAATTAAAATGCTATAATTTAAAATGGAGGAAATAGTATGAATGTTATATTAATTTTTTATGGCATTTTTTTAGCATTAAAATAAATTAATGATACACAAATGTTATATATTAATTAAATTAAATTAAAAAGGTTTAATTAATTTGCGATTAATTATTATGTTAACTATTTTAGGCCATATATACAAATATACATACATACACACACACATACATATACATATAGATATATATATTTATATATATATATATTAAACAAAAAATGGATCAATACCTGGATCAAGTGTGAAAGTACCAATGCAGATAATCAGCGGCACAAATCTCAGATAAACAACAAATAAAAAGTAGAAGTAAAAAAAAGATGTAGAATTTTTTTAGTAGTTCGGATGACTCTGGCCTACGTCCAGTTTAATCGATTTTTATTATGATTATACTACTTGAATCTCTCTGGATATCAACTAGTTATGTAATGACCCGCAAATCCGTACCCCTTTGACACTATTCTCCATCAATCAACTCAAGATGAACGAAAATACGAACCATTAGGGTTAAAGAAGAAGAGGTAGAAGGAGAAAATAGAAAACAACATCAAAATCTAACCATCGCAGCGAAATAAAATATAATAGATAATAAATGATCTTTACACAAAAACAAATACATCCGTTTATACATTACATCATCAGAGTACAACATTAGAGTTCAATACAAACAACAACACAACTCAGGACGGTTATAATATCTCGTTCTTCCAAAACCGAATACACGGCGGAATATTTCATATAAGTATAGAAGTACGTATCGCCATCCAGCTCCACAACATCCTTTCCTGTAATCTATAATACTCGGTCTGACCTGAGCATTATAGTTAAATAACACCCGAGTCAGCCTGTAATACCAGCGTGAGAAAATCACACTCAATTTGATTATTAAAGTTTCAAAATCCTTTGAAAACAAAAGCATCTCGTATGACCATGCCACAAATAAACATGTCGGGTTTTTACCTTACGATAGCCAAATCATTTCTTATCAAAATCCTCTGATATTATAATTGTGTCTATGTACAAATACTTATAAAATAGCTGAAATTGTTACATGATTAAATTCCAGCATACTAGCCACAAAGTGGATTCTACAAACAAAAACCGTAAAGGCACGTAGGGAGAAAGGATTTCCAACTAATGACTAGGCACTGGGGTACCACCTGTCACAGTACATGGTCTAGATCACTGTACGGAGGATTACACTCAATCCCCTGCAACACAAGACCGGGACTACCCCTTACCGGATAATCCTGAGTAAGATCGCCTCACGGTTGGGATCAGCAACCGCACCACTAAGCCGAATAAAAAGGACATCTAGACAGGGATGACCTCACCCTAATGAGTGCTACCAACTTAGCCTTGCTGCATATCTCCTGATTTTCAGTCATTCTCGGTTGACGAGGCTTGAGGCTAAGAGTTACCCTTTTAAAACATATCTCTTAGAATGCTCACCGTCCTCCTGATGATGTTCTGAAAGCATTCATCCATACAAGTCCGTTCCGGGTTCGAACAGAACCGAAGGCACTACTCCTACTACATCCATTTATGGAATCTCCTCGGGATTAGTAGCGACCAGCCCTTGCACTTCACCGCTCCACCTTCGAATCCAAACTCTTGTTTTCCACATGAAAACATACAAACCGGATAGAAGTGGTTTTCGAGAATTTAATCCTGATCCCGATCTCTTCGAAATGATCAGCGCATTGGCCAATATTGATAGTCAGTTATTTAACTATCAATCAACATTCACAAACAACCATCCAACATAAATAGTTTCACCAAATTATTTATTAATCTCAAGATATCTTCACAAGATATGTTTCCACTTTTCAACCCTTTAAAAATAGTTTTCAAACCACACTCTTCTCATGGAATGAATTCCCAAATATTTATTTCCACTGAAAACACCAAGTACAAAAACTTTAGATTTTTAAAATAATTTAAAACACTTTATTATAAAATATCCTTTAAAACATTTAAATTAATAATTACTTTAATACTTATTCAAAATATATACTTTAAGAATATTTAAAATAAAACTACTTTGTACAATATAAAACTGAATTTCTAACTTTCAAAACATAATACCAAGCCACCTTTAAATAATTATTGCTATAATAGATTAAAAGAAAATACTTACTTTAGAATTTAAACATTTAGAAATAATAAGTTTTCTAAAACATGCGTTTCAAAACAACAATAAAACTTTTAACTTATATTTAAAATTTGCTTTGAAAACGTACTTGGCTATCTAGGGAAATACGCTTCTCTTTCACATCTTTTAAAAATAAATCACTATTTATTTTTAAACAAATTTACCCATTCCTTTAATAAATTCTCCTCGTGAATTTATTCTTCCAAATATCCACTGATATATTACTTCGCTTTTATAAACCCAGTTTATAAATTTCAAGTCTCGCTTCTCTTTCAAAAATCCCGGTTTTACACACTTAAATCAATCCCCAAATTGATTTCCAATTTACTTTTCCTTTAAAATATGTTTCCTTACTTACTCCATTTATTCCAAAATCCATTAACTTCAGATTTTTTTTCTTTATTATGATTTAAAATCTTTTAACTCAAAATACCAATTTCATATTTCCCAAATTTCTTTTTTATCTTTTCAAATAAATTCAAACCTTGAATTTCAAAATAAATTCTTTATTTCTTGATATAACATCACTTAAGTTTAAAATTCATTATTTCTCTGTTTACTTAAAATCTCTTTTCCGTTCCCGGAATTTATCAGGATTTAAAAATCACTTTTATTCCTTTCCACTTCATTCTTATTTTTATTCAAATTCTCTATAATTATTTCACTTAAAAATTTACTCTTAAATTTCTTTCAAAAATCCAATTCTATATATATTTTGATGACTCAGTGTACCGAAATATTCAATCAAACCATGGTATCCAATATTCCAATTATCAATATAATTCATCACGGCATATCAAATAATCATAACACAGAATTATTAAAACAAATCTAAATATCTTGAGGAATCCAAGTGGATTCCTCCAACCTGATTCCCTACATCCACAGATGTTAGCACAATATAAAATACCAATTCCACTTCGAGGTGGAATATCGCGGTATATGGGTTTATTTAACATCATCCGCTATTATGTGGTGCATATGGTCTCATCCACTATATAATGCGAGAAAATCAATCACTCCAATATATACTATATACTACCATATATAATATAGTACATCTAATCAATTCAATCATTCAACCAATTACTTAAATTTAACCATTTAAATTTAAATTAAAACATAGATGAGTGAGATTAACTCACCTTTGATTTCATTTGCAATCCAATCCAAACCGGCTTGTTTCCTTCACAAATTTCAGACCTTGTAACAAACATTTTATCATTTATAAATGTTAGAAAAAAATCTAACAATTTATCTACCACCTAATAATTTAATTTACAATTATTATATAAATACTAGTCTAATATATTTATTTATTTCTTCAATTTGCAACCGACAATAGTTTTGTTAACTACAGATCTACTTTACTGTAATTTACAAATTCTCTGTTCTACTCGTACATTGAACATGCGTATGGGTATACTTGTATTTTAATTGTTTCTGAATATATCTGTATATTTTTATTTTTAAAACTTCTGAGTTTAAAATTCTAATCTAACATCTAATTTTAAATTAAGCTATAAACATACCTAAAAGTCTTTCCCAAATTGTCGACAGCTGTTGTAACTCGAAATGTCAGCAAAACCTAACATCATCGCAGTACACATGAATTTCCCTAAGCCCATCATCACTTTATCGACACTGCCATGCTGCCGTACCTTCCCTCCCTCCGAGTCCACGACCCCATCACATCGCGAACGCCATCGCGAGTTCCACCCATAACACGGTACCCACATCGACCAACGAATAATCGCAACCAAGACTTGAGCCGTGACTATCCAACGCTAGTCGCCAGCAGTCGAAAATCCTCACTCGACTCGACGCCGACTCCTTCGAGCGATTGAATTGACCTTGTTGTGGTTCAATGAGGAAGGGAATGCGATAAATACGAATAATTTCGATATTCAAAAGTGAGACGAGGCCAAGGGTTCCGTTCGATTTTGTCTCGGTTTTATTTAGTATTTGTGAACTGCATCGCCCCATCTGAAAGGAGGAGCCGCGAATCAAGAGAAAAGGGGAAAAAAGAACAAAATTATAATTTTTGTTCGGCCATTATTTATTTGAAAGGTGGATTTAAAAACTTGAAAGAAGCTCGGCTATTTACAAGTTCAAGATGAAGAGAAAGGTTCGGCTGTTAAATGAAAAGAGGGGACAAGATCTGATGTTAGCGTGTGGGAATATACTTGCTACAGTGTTCTAAAGGTGAAAGGAAAAAGCATCGACTTGAAGGAAATTCAACTGAGGTTGACTGGGTTTTTTTTTTATATTAATTTAAATTCAAATTGTCTCGATTTACGTCGCCTAAAATTGTGAATTCCTATCGAGACGTGCTGCTAAGCATTTATAATGTTATACCCCTATACTGAATTCAATGGAAAAGATTTCGAGTCCTAATTCGATCGTATGGAGAAGATAGCTTTTTGAACCCAGTTATTATATCAAATTTCGATTTAATTTTCAGCGCGTTAACTTATCATATGGCCAAATGATCACTCCAAGCACTACGAAAATTGAAATCTGATAATAATACAATATTACGGATCCAATGGAACTAGTTTCGTCGAAATCTGAGACTATGCCTCGGAAGGCTATTTTTAAATATCAATTTAAACGATATATTTTCAAAACTTAACAAAATACTTCCAAATTCAATTTTAACACTTTTACTATCTTTAGTACTATCACTATAAATTTTACAAGACTTTAAAATATTTTTAACAAGCTCGAAACTCAAGATTAAATATTTTACTCAATCTTCAATTATTGAATTGAAAATTTATATTATTCAACAAATGATGTATCTACATTCCGAATAGATAAATCCAAGCTTTCCATATTCAAAACCAATTTATAATTCAATTTCTATATTTAAAACCATTTAAATATTCCAGATTCAACGCTGAAAAATCCGGGTCGTTATATTCCTCCCCCTTATAAGAATTTTGTCCCCGAAATTGCTAAGGCAGAAGAATGTCCCAAACCCACTAACTTACTAAAAACCCATTTAGTGAAAATCCCGTATTCACTTTTCCAATCCTTTAGTTCCAACTAAACAATTAGTTACAATCTCCATTTTCAAAATCCCTTATTTCAATTCCAATGAGAAATCTTTTTTTTGCTAATGAAAATATTTTCGAAAATTTTCTAACTCCCAAAATTTTCGAAATTTTTTGGCAGAGTCTCCTTTGTACGGAGGAGCTTTTGCAATTTGAAAAGAGATATAAATATATATACATCGACCCACACGGTTGGAAAAACAAAAACAGTTCATATTTCCTATTTTTATTGCGTAGGCGTACCTTTATTTAGCATTTTTAAGCAAGCGGCTCTATTATTTTAGTAATTAGTGTGTCCAAATCCATCCAAACGGCTTCCCGGTACCTGTACGTACTCAATTCAAACATGCAAGTACTAAATATACGAAATTTATTAACATTTCACCTACATTCAATAGCTAAACACATGCATTTCATAAGCAACATGCACTTAACACTTTCCATGAGCAATTTATATGATTTCAAAACTGATTCAATTGCTTTCAACCAATTCATATGCCATTTCATTCAATTTTAATGGTTTATAACTCAATTTCTTACATTTGATTCATTTTTAAGCCAAAAACTCACATTTATTTCAATTGATTCCAAAAATCAATTTTATTTACTTCTACCAATCCATAAATTTTTATTCACTTCTGTTTAAGTCGAACAACTAATTTATTCTATGCAATTCGACGATATTCACTTAATAGAATATCCATTTTAGTTTTTATCCACATCCAATTGATTCCAACTCATTTTATTTTAAATTCCATCACATTTCTAGTTTATTCACCAACCATACATTTGCATTTCATCTCATCTCCGCATTGGTTTCATTTTAAAACCATTCATTGAGCTTGACAACATTAAATGCTTATATCAATAACCATTTTCCAAGTTAATTTAACCCAAACTTTTACTTACTGAACTTTCACCCTTCCTCGAAGCCAAGCTTCTATAAATTTTAAACTTAAGTTGATTTACTTTAATTTATTCCAACTTCAAACTTAAGTTCACTTCTATTTGATTCTCATCTAATCAAATTCCATTTAATTAAGTTAGCCCATCCATTTTATTTTAATTCACCTTCTCAATTTATCAAAATAATATCCAAGCACATACTTAACTTATTTATACTCGAATTGGATTTTGTTTGTAACTCAAATCATTTCTATTATAATCCAATTCCATTTTATTTTTTCAACATTTCCATTTATGTGACAACCCAGATTTTTAACGTGGGTTAATTGGGTAATTAACTGATTTAAATTTATCGTAATATTAATTTTAATGGGTCTAACCACTGAATTTATGATAATTAAAAATAAAACTCTACCTTTGAACACTAAATATAAGTGTATGTGTGTATATATATATGAATAATGATGATACTTAAGCTTAAAATAAAAATAAAAATATGATTAAGAAATAGGAGTAAAAGAATATAAGTGGTTATACATTGTTGTATGAAACATGAAGTAAAGTATAGGAGATTTTGTAAAAGTATGAATGTGAATGTATATATAATAAAGAAATGTATAGATAAGCATGAAAAAAAAATATACATAACTATATACATAAATATATAGGCATACATTCAAACAAAGAATATATACATATATCAACTCATATGAAAACATTTGTAGACAAGAGGGGGGAAAGCATTTAATGCAAGCACATAAAAACATCAAATCTAGGCACACAAAATAACTTTTCAAAAAGAAAAGATCTCAGCCTGTACAAATGTTTCAGCCCCTATAGCTTACACTGTACTCTTTATCATCTCTTATATAGATGGTTCTATAGTTCATATTCACGCATGAAAAAAAAGAGTAAAATAAAAAAAAGTATGCCGTGTACAGAGCTGTATACCCTCTCCTATAAATATCCTCTTTGGTTCTTTTTCTTCATTTTGAACTAAGGTAAGCAAGTGATAACTACTTCTGCCATTTCTCAAAAACTAAAGAAATAAACAAATCAACTCAACAACTAAGTAAAAGAAGATTAAAGAAAAACAAGCTAGCAGCTTTTCAAAACAGGAGTTCGTTCTCTGCTCAAACTTTTTACAGGTGAGTAACAATACTTTTTAAAACTTACGTATAAAATTGGTTGCATGTTTATATCTGGAAATAAGTATGTTGTGAATATTTATAAATGTGTTCCGGTGTATATATATGAATGTTTAAATGTGTGCATGTATCTGTGTTTCCTGTCTTTAGTTTCCAGGTTCAAATTTTACCAAAATTTCAATATCTCTTGATCCAATTACTGTTAGAACTTAGGATTTAAACTAAAGTTGTTTGTTTAATCATGAATTAGAGTTTACATTTTTATTTAAATGAATTAGATTGAAGCTGCTCTGGAAAACAAATTAGAACAGGGAAGGTTGAGTCTTATAGGAATTCAAATATCTTAAATCATTGTTTCCAGCATATGATCTAAAACATTTTCCAAATTCATGATTTTTAGAAGTAAAATAATAATTTTTAGTTTGGGTTCGAATGTGCATTCTGGGTTTGAACTAGACTTGTGTTTTTGGGAATTTCTGATGAACAGAAAGGTTTGGGAAGGTCGGTCTTGGTCTGGAGGAAGGTGGTGGTATGGGGATCTCTGCAAAAATAGTTTGTGATTTTTCACATGATCGGAGTTGTATGACGAAGCCAAATTAGGGTTTGAAGTCCGGTTTGGGACGGCGAGGTATTTGGGTCTCGTGAGTCATCATGGGATCATCGGAGATGATCACGAGCGTGGGGATAGTTGCGTGGATGTGTGAAGCTGCTCTGGGAAGAGTGCCATGGTTTTCGGTCTATGGTATAGACGTCGACGAGTAGTTTTGGTTGATCGAGTTTTTGTTCGTAATGGTCGATAGTGTTCGATTTCTTTTTCAGGCGAGGTAGTCGATGCTGGGTGGTTAGATCTTGCGGTAAGGTCGTAGGCATATGGAGGGTGGCCGAAATGATGATCGGAGGAGGTCGTAAGGGAAGTGTACGTGCACCGTGCGCGTTGGTGTGTTAGGCATCGATAGGTGTTTTGGGAAGAAGGTTAGATCTCGAGTTCGAGCTCGAGTGTTTCTGTTTTCGGCCCAAAGCATTGAGGAAGAGGTGAACTAGTGTGAAATTTAGTAATCTGGATACAGTTTTAAAACTTAAAATTTTGACAAGTAAAAAAAAGGGGAAGAAGACGATGAAACTCGAGTAATTCTCGGGTAGAACCCGAAGCATGATATGATGCAGTTTTTTTAAGTTTTTTTAAGTGTTTTATAAAACAGATTTTCAAAGTTTTGAAGAGTTTAAACAAGTTTTTAGGTATTTAAAAACTATTAATGATTAGTTCAAAGGAAGTGGTTATTGAGGTTAGGGTGAATTTAAATAAATGAATTTTCAGGGAAAATAAACTAAGTTTCTTAAGTAAATTATTTGAACAAGTTTGCAAGTTTAAAAAATCAAATGTTTAAATTGTCTTCATTAGATTAATTATGTAGTCAATTGCTAATTGTATCTCATATAAGTTTAATGATTAATTAAGATAGAGGATGAATCTCTAATTAATTAGGGCTGTAATTAATTAAAGGTGATTAATTTATGAAACTAATTAAAGGGTTTATTAATTAACTTTAGTAATTAGGATAGTTATTTAAGTTGGATAATAAATGAAAAGATTAGTTAATTAAGTTAAAGGTAATTACTTGAATGTGATTAAGCATGGTATAATCGATTTAGGAGAGTAGTTAAAGGTTAAATTAATTAAAAATCAAGGTAAATTATGGAAGGTTAATTACTTAAGAGAAGTAACTAAGAATTAATTACTTGGTGTAATTAGTTAAAGGACATATTAATTAAGTAAATAAATTAAGGGTTAGTTAATTAATAAATATAAGTGGTTATAGAATAATTAATTTGAGTAACAATTAAGGATTAACGTAATTAATACTGAATGGGTAAAGTTTAATTAATTCATATAATTAGTTAGGGGATTATTACTTAATATGATAATCCAGGGTGATTAATTAAGATGGATAATTGAGAAATGATTAATTAATTGATTTGAAATTAATTAAAGAAAGGTAATATAAGTTATTGAGGTTAGTAATCTAACTAGAATTAATTGAATTGATTTTGGAAGTGATCAATTTTTGCTTATGATGATTCAATGATGTTAAATGCCTTGAATTGATTATTATTTCTTAAATGAAATGTTTGTGATATGATATGCTTGGGTGAATTACGATATTGTAGTTATCTATTGATGATGAATTGCTGTATAAAAAGTGACATCTTGTATTTAAAGGTTGAATTGTGTTCACTTGAATAACGTGGGTTAAGATGGTATTGGATTCGAAGAGACCGGAGTCGGGTATTAGTAAATACCCGAAACCACTTCGATTTGTAGTCTATAATAACTCTATATAGATATGATATGTGAAATTAAAAGGGTTAGAATGGAATAAGTTAAGTAAATGGGACCATTTAATGTAATTTGGACTTAGAAATTGATATGTGGAGTGAGTGTTGACTTTAACAAATTGTGAATTTGTAAATTGTCATTAGTTACCCCGGATTTTGTATAAGTTATATGCTTTTGTGTTCCATATTATATGGGTTTACTCACGTTGGTTTCCAGCCTGACCCAGGTGTTACTTTGATATAATGCTCGGGTCAGACCAAGTGTTACAGATTTTCAGGTAAGGACGTTCTGGAGCTCAGGAGACGAGCTTGATGGCAAGAACGTATGGAGTGTATTCCGCTGTGATTTATTGTAGCTTATCTGGGACAGGTTGTTATAACTGTCCAGTGGTTGTATAAATGAATGTAAATCTGATGTATTTAAATGTAATTAACTGATACAGCTTTTCCTTTGTATAACTGCTATTTTATTTAATATTATATTTTGATTCGTTTTTCGAATGTGAGAATCTGTGTTTGGTGTTTTCTGTTTTCTTCTTCTTCTATCTCCTTCTTTTTATTCTTAACTATCTGGAATTTTCGAGATCGAAATTTCCGGGTCGTTACATTGGTATCAGAGCCAGGTTAAGCGAGGACCTTGGCTCTGGTGGGTGTACTCATTAAGGATAGGGTCAATAGTACCCTAGAATGAGTTGAGTGTGTGTGTGTGTGTATGAGAGCGTACTTGTTATTTTCTTATATAAAGATTTTAAATGATTTTATATAAGAATATATTTTGATATTTATAAAGCAATATTTCTTACTAATAAATATTAAGGTAATTGGCTATTAAATTATTGGAATTAAATTAAGTGGTAATGGCAATACAACCAAATTAAAATTAAATAAAGGTAAGTATGAAATGGATTCAAACTGAAATTAAATCTTGAATTTGGGAAAAAGTTTCAGAATAAGATAATAATGAACTGGTTTCCAGGTATGATAATCTTGGCTATTATCATAAATAGTTATTCTGTTTAATAATGATATATTTGTTAATAAGTAAGCCAAATGAAGTAAACTTTTAAGATGAGTATAACTTCTAAATAGAAGTGGGTTTTAAATTGCGAAATTTTAAAACCTAAGTCTAGAAATATTTGAATTGTTTCAAAGTGTTGAAAGAAAAGAATAAATGATATTATTCAGACAATTTTTGAATGTAATCTTATTTTAAAATAAGAAGTTGTTTGGAAATTTTAAGGAAAATTTGGTTTGAATTAAAAAAAACCAAAAGTGGTTTAAAATTTAAGTATAACTTGGAGTGTAAAGGAAATAATATGTATATATGAGAAATATACATAATATCAAAAATAGTTTGAATAAACTCTAAATGTTGAGTTTTAAATTTGGAATGAGATGTGATACCTAAGGTGATAAGTTTTGAACTTATAAGATTATTAATGTGAAGATAAAATTTGAAATGGGAATTCAAATTGGGTAAGGTTGGCTGGATTAAGAAAATGGAATTTGACTTTGGAAAATTTAAATAAGTTAACAAGCAACCTGAATTGGAAATTTCAAGATGAAATTGGGATTTAACTTGGGAAGTTAATGGTTAAATTGAATTGGGAGTTTGTGTGATCTCAAAATGGGTTTGAGATCTTGAAATTGAAAATGGAATTTTGAGAATTGGACTCAGAATTAAATTGTTTAAAGATTTGGATTGTTGATTTGAGAGGTTAAATCAACATTTGAAAATTTAACTTGAATTTATATAATTCGGGATGGTTTAAAGTTGAGATTTAGATTTCATTAGTTCAAATTGAATTTAGTTTGAATTAATTAGAATTGAAGATAGATAAGTATAAAATTCAAATGGAAAATTTGAATTGAATTAATTTGAAATAAAATTGAAGATTGAATGAGTTCAAATTCAAATGGGAATTGGGATTAGTTCATATAGAAATTGAAATGATTTGAAATTGAAGTGGATTCAATTTTAAATTAGTCTAAATTAATTTGAATAATTTGGAATTGTAGTTAAAGCGAATATGTTTAAAATCATATGGAATTTGATTTGAATTTGGAAAGGAATTGAGGTTAATTCAATTTGAATTGGGAATAAATCAAGTTCAAGGGAAACTGAAGTTATTCAAATTAGAATTGAGTCGATTTAAATGGAAGTGGAAATTTAAATTGAATTGATGGGGAATTAAACAGTTTGGCTCTGGACTATTTTCAAAATAAATTGTTTTAGTATAAATCTATTTTCCTAACTATTTACTATACAACTTTTCTTTTTAAATTCCAAAACTATCTTATATTTATTTAACAACTACTTTCGAAACTGTTTAACTATTTTACAACTATTTTATAAACTAATTACTATTTTTCCAACTACTTTATAACTAGTTGCTATTTTACAACTATTTTGCAATTATTTTACTATTTTTCAACTATTTTACAATTATTTAACTATTTTACAGTTATTTTACAAACTAATCACTATTTTTCAACTACTTGTGTATTTTTAAAATTTTCAAGCTGTTTTCTAAAAATAAACTGGTCGAAGTTCAAACTGTTATTAATTAAGTACTCAACTGAGATAAGAATTGAAGTGATAATCCAAATGGGGATTAAGGCAAATGTGAATAAATGAATAAAATCAAAGTGAGGATGAATAGAAAGGAAATTGATTTGGCTAATAATCAACGAAGTTAAATACGTAGAATGTACGTATATTATCCTATTCGCATAGTGATTTGATCCAGATTCGAACACAGAATTTCGAGATAGTATATCGATCAGAGTTGGGATTATTTACTCGATTTCGACGGCGAACCTGGATATGGATTGTTGATTGGTTCTGGATATTCTCTATCATAGTTATGGCTATGCAAAAAGAATGATGGTTTCTGATCAAGAAACCATATCTGAGTCCGCACTAGGAAGTCGGGTGGACGATACTAGTTCGGAAGTGAAATTATGTGATCAAGTGAGCGATCAGATTAATATAGCATACGGATGATATGTGTACATCGTACGGGTTTGAATGAAACTGATATTGGAAATTTCTATGATAAAAGTGGCTTTATAGAGTAATCAAATTTGAATATTTGATTTTGAATAAACAAATCTTTGTTATATAAGATAAATCTCCCCTTGTTGAATCTATTGCCGGAAGAAAAGGATTTTGAAGGTGTTTGAAGTATAAAAGGAGTTTTACACAAGTTTGAAATGATCCAAAGTTTTAAAAAAAATTTTATATATATATATGTATGTATGTATGTATGTATGTATGTATAAAGGATATTATGAGGATTTTGGAAAAAGGTTTTGGGAACCTTTGGATTTGGAAAGGCTTTTGATTTTTGGGTAAAATCAATATTGGAATTTAGAATCCCTAGTTTGAGAATTATCGATTTTAGGATAATCAATTTTGTGTAAAGGAGCTTTGTATGAGATCATATTAGGTGTATGATTTGGAAGATACTATATGTGTATAGTATAAAGTGTTTTGAAAATGGCTCTGGAGAAAAAGGCGCTCCCTTGAAATGAACTTCTCAGGAGTACCACAGGGTGGCACTGCCGTGAACCTGCCTACAGAGGCATTTGGGTTATGTTGTGACGACAGTGTAACTCGATGTCACTGCGATCTACTACATACCATAGCGAAAGTCATGTGTGCTGTTGAGAGCCAACAGTCTGCATTTGATTTTATATTGGTAGACTGCGACCTATGGTAACATAGCGAAAGTCGTGCGTGTCGCTGAGAGCTAACGGTCTACGTTTGATTTTACATCGGTAGATTGCGACCTATGTGGGAGTGGAGAGGTTTCATTTTGGCAGCGAAAATCGAGGACGCTGATGCCTACAGTTACATTGACTTTTGCTGTGATGGCAACGTAACCTTGGAATGTAAATGTGATCTGTTGTGAGTTCCATAGCGTAATCAAGGGGCGCGGAGTGCCTGCAGTTACATGGACTTTTGCTGTGATGGCAACGTAACCTAGGATGTAACAACGACCATGGATGGGGGTGATGATTTCCAGAGCATTCTCACCAAAGATATTTCCTCTATTTTCAAAAACTGTTTTCTATATTTACAATAAAATTATTTTCCCAAGTATTTTCACTGGGTGTTGAAAACGGGTTTACCAAGTACATATAGATTTTCAGTCATATGCCTGATCAACGTATGACCGAATTTCTGTGAGAACAAGGATAGACTTGTCGAAACATCGAGTTATAAAATTTTTTTTAGTGTTTATAAAAAATGATTAAAAAAATATTTATCTGATTTTAAGCATTTTCATAAATTCTGGTTCCGTTCCTTTTCGAGGTCGAAAAGATTCAAAGGGGGGAGGAATGTGACAACCTATATTTTTAACATGGGCTAATTGGGTAAGTAACTGATTTAAATTTATCGTAATATTAATTTTAATGGGTCTAACCACTGAATTTCTGATAACTAAAAATAAAACTCTACCTTTGAACACTAAATATAAGTGTGTGTATATATATATATGAATAGTGATGATACTTAAGCTTAAAATAAAAATAAAAATAAATATATGATTAAGAAATAGGAGTAAAAGAATATAAGTCGTTATACATTGTTGTATGAAACATGAAGTAAAGTATAGGAGATTTTGTAAAAGGATGAATGTGAATGTATATATAATAAAGCAATGTATAGATAAGCATGAAAAAAAAAATACATAACTACATACATATATATATAGGCATACATACAAACAAAGAATACATACATATATCAACTCATATGAAAGCATTTGTAGACAAGAGGGGGGCAAGCATTTAATGCAAGCACATAAAAACATCAAATCTAGGCACACAAAACAACTTTTCAAAAAGAAAAGATCTCAGCCTGTACAAATGTTTCAGCCCCTATAGCTTACAATGTACTCTTTACCATCTCTTAGATAGATGGTTCTATAGTTCATATTCACGCATGAAAAAAAAAGAGTAAAAGAAAAAAAAGTGTGTTGTGTACAGAGCTGTATACCCTCACCTATATATATCCTCTTCGGTTCTTTTTCTTCATTTTGAACTAAGGTAAGCAAGTGATAAATACTTCTTCCATTTTTCAAAAACTAAAGAAACAAACAAACTCAACATCTAAGTAAAAGAAGATCAAAGAAAAACAAGCTAGCATCTTTTCAAAACAGGAGTTTGTTCTCTGTTCAAACTTTTTACAGGTGAGTAATAATACTTTTTAAAACTTCAGTATAAAATTGGCTGCATGTTTATATCTGGAAATAAGTATGTTGTGAATATATATAAATGAGTTTCGGTGTGTATATATATATATATATGTGTGTGTGTGTGTGTGTGTGTGTGTGTGTTTAAATGTGTGCTTGTATCTGTGTTTCCTATCTTTAGTTTCCAGGTTCAAATTTTACCAAAATTTCAATATCTCTTGATCCAATTACTGTTAGGACTTAGGATTTAAACTAAAGTTGTTTGTTTAATCATGAATTAGAGTTTACAATTTTTTTAAATGAATTAAATTGAAACTGCTCTGTAAAACAAATTAGAATAGGGAAGGTTGAGTCTTGTAGGAATTCAAATATCTTAAATCATTGTTTCCAGCATATGATCTGAAACATTTTCCGAATTCATGATTTTTAGGAGTAAAATTATAATTTTTAGTTTGGGTTCGAATGTGCATTCTAGGTTTGAAATGGATTTGAGTTTTTGGGAATTTCTGATGAATGGAAAGGTTTGGGAAGGTCGGTCTTGGTCTGGAGGAAGGTGGTGGTATGGGGATCTCGACAAAAATAGTTCGTGATTTTTCAGATGATCGGAGTTGTTTGGCAAAGCCAAATTAGGGTTTGAAGTCCGGTTTGGGACGACGAGGTATTTGGGTCTCATAAGTCATCATGGGATCATTGGAGATGATCACGAGCGTGGGGATCGTTGCGTGGATGCGTGAATCTGCTCTGGGAAGAGTGTTGTGGTTTTCAGTCTATGGTATCGACGTCAGCGAGTAGTTTTGGTTGATCGAGTTTTTGTTCCTGATGGTCGATAGTGTTCGATTTTGTTTTCAGGGGAGGTAGTCGATGCTGGGTGGTCAGATCTTGCGGTAAGGTCGTAGGCGACTGGAGGGTGACCGAAATGATGATCAGAGTAGGTCGTAAGGGAAGTGTACGTGCACCGTGCACATTGGTGTGTCAAACATCGATAGGTGTTTTGGGAAGAAGGTTAGATCTCGAGCTCGAGTGTTTCTGTTTTTGGCCCGAAGCATTGAGGAAGAGGTGAACTAGTGAGAAATTTAGTAATCTAGATACAATTTTAAAACTTAAAATTTTAGCAAGTGAAAAAATAAGGAAGAAGACGATGAAACTCGAGTTTGGACTCGTGTAATTCTCGGGTAGAACCCGAAGCATGATACAATGAAGTTTTTAAAGAGTTTTATAAAACAGGTTTTCAAAGTTTTGAAGAGTTTAAACAAGTTTTTAGGTATTTAAAAACTATTAATGATTAGTTTCAAAGGAAGTGGTTATTGAGGTTAGGGTGAATTTAAATAAATGAATTTTCAGGGAAAATAAACTAAGTTTCTTAAGTAAATTATTTGAACGAGTTTGCAAGTTAAAAAAATCAAATGTTTAAATTGTCTTCATTAGATTAATTATGTAGTCAATTCCTAAGTGTTTCTCATATAAGTTTAATGATTAATTAAGATAGAGGATGAATCTTTAATTAATTAGGGTTGTAATTAATTAAAGGTAATTAATTTATGAAACTAATTAAAGGGTTTATTAATTAACTTTAGTAATTAAGGATAATTATTTAAGTTGGATAATAAATGAAAAGATTAATTAATTAAGTTAAAGGTAATTACTTGAATGTGATTAAGCATGGTATAGGCGATTTAGGAGAGTAGTTAAAGGTTAAATTAATTAAAAATCAAGGTAAATTATAGAAGGTTAATTGCTTAAGAGAAGTAATTAAGAATTAATTACTTCATGTAATTAATTAAAGGATTTATTAATTAAGGAAATAAATTAAGGGTTAGTTAATTAATGAATATGATTAATTAAAAGGATAATTAATCAATATAAGTGGTTATAGAATAATTAATTTGAGTAATTAATTAAGGATAAAAGTAATTAATATTGAATGGGTAAAGTTTAATTAATTCGTATAATTAATCAGGGGATTATTACTTAATATGATAATACAAGGTGATTAATTAAGATGGATAATTGAGAAATGATTAATTAATTGATTTGAAATTAATTAATGAAAGGTAATCTAAGTGACTGAGGTTAGTAATCTAATTAGAATTAATTGAATTAATTTTGGAAGTGATCAATTTTTGCTTATGATGATTCAATGATGTTAAATGCCTTGAATTGATTATTATTTCTTAAATGAAATGTTTGTGATATGATATGCTTGGGTGAATTACGATATTATAGTTATCTATTGATGATGAATTGCTATATAAAAAGTGACATCTTGTATTTAAAGGTTGAATTGTGTTCACTTGAATAACGTAGGTTAAGATGGTATTTGATTCGAAGAGACCAGAGTCGGGTATTAGTAAATACCCGAAACCACTTCTATTTGTAGTCTATAATAATTCTATATAGATTTGTATATGAAATTAAAAGGGCTGGAATGTAATAAATTAAGTAAATGGGACCATTTAATCTAAGATTTTGTACTTAGAAATTGTTATGTGGAGTGAGTGTTGACTTTAACAAATTGTGAATTTGGAAATTGTCATGAGTTACCCCGGATTTTATATAAGTTGTATGCTTTTGTGTTCCATATTATATGGGTTTACTCATGCTGGTTTCCAGCCTGACCCGGGTGTTACTTTGATGTAATGCTCGGGTCAGACCGAGTATTACAGATTTTCAGGTAAGGACGTTCTGGAGCTCAGGAGGCGAGCTTGATGGCAGGAACGTATGGAGTGTATTCTGATGTGATTTATTGTAGCTTATCTAGGATAGGTTGTTATAACTGTTCAGTGGTTGTATAAATGGATGTAACTCTGATGTATTTAAATTTAATTAACTGATACAGTTTTTCCTTTGTATAACTGCTATTTTATTTAATATTATATTTTGATCCACTGCGAATGTGAGAATCTGTGTTTGGTGTTTTCTGTTTTCTTCTTCTTCTATCTCCTTCTTCTTTTTCTTAACTATCTGGAATTTTCGGGATCGAAATTTCTGGGTCGTTACAACTTACTTTAATTCATTATCAATCTAAGTCGAATACTATTTATAATTCGAGTTTATTTCCCAACTTCATTATTAACTTACAATCCATTTTATTTAACCGAGTTAAATTTTATAAACATACTCTATCAAATAATTTATTTAGCTAATTAGCTTACTTTCAACTTTTAAATCAGTATTCGATTTTATTACAAAAATCACTTCATTAAATTTTCCTGAGTTCAATTTTTTTTTATAATTCCAGTTTGGATTTTCTTTCATTTTCCAAAATTCCAACACTTTTATTTTGGCTTATTTATTCCCTTTTTACATTTTTATAAGCTACTCACTTATTAATATTCATATTTCTCCATCCCTTTACAGTCAATTACATTTTCACTTTACTTTTAACTAGGGATTATATTTTTATCGACATTAGAAGTATATTGATTGTTCCCCAATAACCGAATACTTTTTTCTGTAAATACTGCATATTTGATTCCATCCATAACTCCATTTTCTTCCCTATGAGTTCCAGTATCGATAGGAATTCTAGTTCTTACTTTTCATATGTTATGGTATCAATATATCATACCAATTCGTTATGTATGGATGATGAAATTCCATTGATACAGAGCCAATTCCAACAGACTTATTGAACGTTCCCATTGGCGTGTTCAATGCTTTTCAATTATTTTATAAGCTTCCAAAGCTTATTTATCCCAATTCAATACTTACTTAGTTTACGCTTATTTATTTAAGTAAGAATTTTAGTCCATTCAATGTTATCTATAACTCAACTGAATTTATTTAAATTCAATTTTATTCCAACCTAACTCCAGTTAAATCTAGCTACATACCATTCTTTTGAATTTTGTTAAGCAAGGACTTAATTTCATTTAATACCATCCCACACAATTCACCTTAATTTCATTCCAATTCCTTTCAACTTACTTCAAATCCAATTCATTATGATTAACTTTTCTTAAGTTAATTTAATTCTAATTAATTTTGTTTCTCAATCCAAATTTAATTTTTATTTTCCCATTCCATTCATATTCAAGATTCACTAATTATTTCTTCCAAACATCCATTAAATTTTCCACAATTAAATTTTTCCAAATTAAATTTATTTAACTTTTTCACTTTAAATTTTAATTCCAACATTCAAGCTCATATTTTCCTCCCTTATTTAAAAATCATCTCAACTTTACAATTTTATAACTTACCTCATTAGGATTTTCAATTCAAATAGGGATTCAGGATTTCAAACACCCGACTTTTGGTTTAAATCATTTTACAACCACGATTATCCCAAAATCACATTTCTCAAATTTTTAAACCAATCCTGGTTTTTATCCCCAACAAATTTCCTTTGAAATTTCAAAAACAAACTAGTTCTTCTGAACAAATCAATTTGGCAGCAATCCGTCACTTAGAAACTCGAAAATGAACATCGATGATGTTGTAGTCATCACCAAAGTTATTTTCCAGCGACTGAAGTGAGCTCAATGTTATATCCCTTCCCAAAATTTATTTGAAACAATTTCCTTTCAGAAATACTTTTAAAATAATAATGTTATTATTTGTCTTCAAAACACTTCCAAAAACACTTCCAAAAACTCCAGGGTTTTAAATTTTCAAATTTTGACTTAAATCAAATTTTAACTATAATTTATTTGTATAATTTATGCTCATACAAATTCCCATTTGATTATCCAAATCATTCCAATTTTGATAATCTTATTTGTTTAAAATATTATCATCCAAACATCCAAGTTATATAACAATTTAAGAAAATATTTCTTTTATATCAAAATATATTTTTGGGTAAAATTATTTCATTCACCCACCTTTAAAACAATACAGTGTCAATTTATCGTGTCAGGTATTTGTAAACTCTTCTCGAATAGCGGCCAACTTACTCGATAAGAGTTCATATTCCACTCAACCAATTAGTCAACACAATATAAAAACAATTCATATTCACTAACAAATACGCGCTCATATCTATTAATACGCTCAAACTCATTCTAGAGTACTACGGACTCTATTTTCAATGAGTAATCCCCAACAGAGCCAAAGTTCTCGCTTATCCTTCAGTCTGATACCAACTATAATGACCCGCGAATCCGTACCCCTTTGAGTCGACACTATTTTCCATCAATCAACTCAAGATAAGCGGAAATACGAACCATTAGGGTTAAAGAAGAAGAGGTGGAAGGAGAAAATAGAAAACAACATCATAATCCAACCATCGCAGCGGAATAAAATATAATAGATAATAAATGATCTTTACACAAAAACAAATACATCTGTTTATACATTACATCATCAGAGTACAACATCAGAGTCCGATACAAATAACAACACAACTCAGGATGGTTATAATATCTCGTCCTTCCAAAACCGAATACACAGTGGAATATTTCATACAAGTACGGAAGTACGTATCGCCATCCAGCTCCACAGCATCCTTTCCTGTAATATATAATACTCGGTCTGGCCCGAGCATTATAGTTAAATAACACCTGAGTCGGTCTGAAATACTAGCGTGAGAAAACCACACTCAATTTGATTATTAAAGTTTCAAAATCCTTTTAAAACAAAAGCATCTCGTAAGACCACGCCACAAATAAACATGTCGGGTTTTTACCTTACGATAGCCAAATCGTTTCTTATCAAAATCCTCTGATATTATAATAGTGTCTATATACAAATACTTATTAAAATAGCTGAAATTGTTACAAGATTAATTCCAGCATACTAGCCATAAAGCGGGTTCTACAAACAAAAACCGTAAAGGAACATATGGAGAATGGATTTTCAACTAATGACTAGGCACTGGGGTACCACCTGTCACAGTACGTGGCCTAAATCTCTGTACCGAGGATTACTCCCAAACCCCTGCAACACAAGACCGGGACTATCCCTTACTGGATAATCTCGAGTAAGATCACCCCACGGTTGGGATCAGCAACCGCACCACTAAGCCGAATAAAAGGGACATCTAGACAGGGATGACCTCACCCTAATGGGTGCTACCCACTTAGCCTTGCTGCATATCCCCTGATTTTCAGTCATTCCCGGTTGATGAGGTTTGAGGCTAAGCGTTACCTTTTTTGAACATATCTCTTAGAATGCTCACCGTCCTTCTGACGATGTTCTAAAAGCATTTATCCATACAAGTCTGTTCCGGGTTCGAACGAAACCGAAGGCACTACTCCTGCTACATTCATTTTTGGAATCTCCTCAGGATTAGTAGCGACTAGCCCTTGCACTTCACTGCTCCACCTTCGAATCCAAACTCTTGTTTTCCACACGAAAACGTACAAACCGGATCGAAGTGGTTTTCGAGAATTTAATCCCGATCCTGGTCTCTTCGAAACGATCAGCGCATTAGCCAATATTGATAGTCGGTTATTTAACTATCAATCAACATTCACAAACAACCATCCAACATAATTATTTCACCACATTATTTATTAATCTCAAAATATCTTCATAAGATATATTTTCACTTTTCAACCCTTTGAAAACAGTTTTCAAACCACACTCTTCTCATGGAATGAATTCCCAAATATTTATTTCCACTGAAAACACCCAGTATAAAAACTTTAGATTTTTAAAATAATTTAAACACTTTATTATAAAATATCCTTTAAAACATTTAAATTAATAACTACTTTAATAGTTATTCAAAATATATACTTTAAGAATATTTAAAATAAAACTACTTTGTACAATATAAAACTGAATTTCTAACTTTCAAAACATAATACCAAGCCACCTTCTAATAATTACTGCTATAATAGATTAAAAGAAAATACTTACTTTAGAATTTAAACATTTAGAAATAATAAGTTTCCTAAAACGTGTTTTTCAAAACAACATTAAAACTTTTAACTTATATTTAAAATTTGCTTTGAAAACGTACTTGGCTATCTAGGGAAATACGCTTCTCTTTCACATCTTTTAAAAATAAATCACTATTTATTTTTAAACAAATTTACCCATTCCTTTAATAATTCTCACCATGAATTTATTCTTCCTAATATTCACTGTTATATTACTTCACTTTTATAAACCCAGTTTATAAATTTCAATTCTCGCTTCTCTTTTAAAAATCCCGTTTTTACACACTTAAATCAATCCCCAAATTGTTTTCCAATTTACTTTACCTTTAAAATAAATTTCCTTACTTACTCCATTTATTCCAAAATCCATTAACTTCAGATTTTATTTCTTCATTATGATTTAAAATCTTTTAACTGAAAATACCAATTTCATATTTCTCTAATTTCTACTTTATCCTTTCAAATAAATTCAAACCTTAAATTTAAAAATAAATTCTTTATTTCTTTATATAACATCACTTAAGTTTAAAATTCATTATTTCTCAGTTTACTCAAAATCTCTTTTTCATACCCCAAATTTATCAGGATTTAAAAATCACTTTTATTCCTTTCCACTTCATTCTTATTTTTATTCAAATTCTCTATAATTATTTCACTTAAAAATTTACTCTTAAATTTCTTTCAAAAATCCAATTCTATATATATTTTGATGACTCAGTGTATCGAAATATTCAATCAAACCATGGTATCCAATATTCCAATTATCAATATAATTCATCACAGCATATCAAATAATCATGACACAGAATTATTAGAACAAATCTAAATATCTTGAGGAATCCAGTTAGATTCCTCCAACCTGTTTCCTTACATCTACCGATGTTAGCACAATATAAAATACCAATTCCACTTCGAGGTGGAATATCGCGATAGATGGGTTTATATAATATCATCTGCTATTATGCGGCACATAGGGTCTTATCCGCTATATAATGCTGGAAAATCAATCACTCCAATATATACTATATACTACTATATATAATATAGCACATCAAATCAATTCAATCATTCAACCAATTATTTAAATTTAACCATTTAAATTTAAATAAAAACCAAGATGAGTGAGATTAACTCACCTTTGATTTTATTTGCAATCCAATCCAAACCGGCTTGTTTCCTTCACGATTGTAGACCTTGTAACAAACGTTTTATCATTTACAAATATTAGAAAAAAATCTAACAATTTATCTACCACCTAATAATTTAATTTACAATTATTAAATAAATACTAGTCTAATACATTTATTTATTTCTTCAATTTGCAATCGATAATAGTTTTATTAACTACAGATCTACTTTACTGTAATTTACGAATTCTCTGTTCTACCCTTACATTGAATATGCATGTGGGTATACTTGTATTTTAATTGTTTATGAACATATCTGTATATTTTTATTTTTAAAACTTCTGAATTTAAAATTCTAATCTAACATCTAATTTTAAATTAAGCTATAAACATACCTAACAGTCTTCCCCAAATTGTCGACAACTGTTGTAACTCGAAATGTCACCAAAACCTAACATCGCCACAACACACATGAATTTCCCTGAGCCCATCATCACTTGATCGACACTGCCCTCGACCACATTGCCATGCTGCCGTGCTTTCCCACCCTCTGAGTCCTCGACCCCATCTCATCGCGAACGCCATCGCGACTTCCACCCACAACACGGTACCCACATCGACCAACGAACACTCGCAACCAAGACTTGAGCCGTGACTATCCAACGCCAGTCGCCAGTAGTCAAAAATCTTCACTCGACTCGATGCCGACTCCTTCGAGCAATTGAATCGACCTTGCTGCGGTTCAACGAGGAAGGGAATGCGATAAATACGAATCGTTTCGAGACTCAAAAGTGAGACGAGGCCAAGGGTTTCGTTCGAATTTGTTCCAGTTTTATTTAGTATTTGTGAACTGCATCGCCCCATCTGAAAGGAGGAGCCGCGAATCAAGAGAAAAGGGGAAAAAAGAACGAAATTATTATTTTTGTTCGACCGTTGTTTTTTTGAAAGATGGATTTAAAAACTTGAAAGAAGCTGGGCTATTTACAAGTTCAAGATGAAGAGAAAGGATTGGCTATTAAATGAAGAGAGGGGACAAGATCTGATGTTAGCATGTGGGAATATACTCGCTACAGTATTCTGAAGGTGAAAGGAAAAAGCATCGATGTGAAGGAAATTCAGCTGAGGTTGACTGTGGGTTTTTTTTATATTAATTTAAATTCAAATTGTCTCGATTTACGTTACCCAAAATCGTGAACTCCTATCGAGACGTGCTGCTAAGCGTTTATAATGTTATACTCCTATTCCGAACTCAATGGAAAAGGTTTCGAGTCCTAATTCGATCGTATGGAGAAGATGGCTTTTTGAACCCAGTTATTATGTTAAATTTCGATTTAATTTTCAGCGCGTTAACTTATCGTACGGCGAAACGATCACTCCAAACACTACGGAAATTGAAACCCGATAATAATACAATATTACGGATCCAATGGAACTGGTTTCGTCGAAATCCGAGACTATGCCTCGGAATGCTATTTTTAAATATCAATTTAAACGATATATTTTCAAAACTTAACAAAACACTTCCAAATTCAATTTTAACACTTTTACTATCTTCAATACCATCAATATATTTTTTACAAGCCTTTAAAATATTTTTAACAAGCTTGAAACTCAAGATTAAATATTTTACTTAATCTTCAATTATTGAATTGAAAAATTATATTATTCAACAAATTGTTGTATTTACATTCTGAATAGATAAATCCAAATTTTCCATATTCAAAACCAATTTATAATTCAATTTCTATATTTAAAACCATTTAAATATTCCAGATTCAACGCTGAAAAATCCGGGTCGTTACAAGTTAGTCCTTAGATCTAAGTTACAATGAGTTAGAATAAGTCACAAGTACAAGGCTTGACTGGAGAATCATAGTGATCCCCTTGATAAATGTTGTGATGGAGAAGAAATTTGAAGAAGTGAAGGAATTCCAATAGAGTAATGGCGGCTCTCTCTCTCAAAAAAGATCCATCTCCGGTGGTAGGTAGGTGAGCATTCATAGGGGAATTCAGTGAGTATTGATCCAGAAGTCCAAGTGTAGAAGAATCCAGTTATTATGCCAAGTCATTGCCGAAAATATCAAATCAATCTAAATCATTTCTATGGATCGCTAGCTATTCATCAAATTAGCATATTTTTTCTACCAGAATCCTTTACTTAGTGCTACATAGGAGCTTGAAAAGTTTGACGGCGATCCAACCTATCTTGATGGATCGCTAGCTATTCATACAGGATGGATTTGTAGCTATCCAAAGGGGATGGATCGCTTGCTATCCATCCACTTAGAATATTTTTAGGTGATCTTTATTTGGTTGTCTTCCTATCTTCTATTTAAGCGCCTTGTCAAAGTATCAAGTAATTTGGAGTTTGTTTGATCATCCGTCTTGATAAGTCATCTAGTCCAGAAGAGTCATCCAGAACTCGCACAAAACATAATGAAATCAGGCGAAACTTTGCAGTTACTCTCTCAAGGGTGTGTGGACCTTCCATAAAATTGGTAGTGCCCAATCTAAATGGATCGTTAGCGACCCATCTTATTAGGTCGCTAGTGATCTATCAAATAACCACCAAATGGTCCTTTTTTATGAACCTTCTTTTATGTCTTTTAAGTATTGTCCTAAAATTTCAAGTCAAATTGACTTCGTATGAGTCCTCTAGGGCAATTTTAAGTTACCTACTTTTGGTCAAATAGCTTGAATCAGACGAGTCTTCACTTCTCGAGCTAGACTGTTTGGAATGGTGTGAAAATTGGCAAGCATGCTTAGAAATGGTAATGAGTCATGATGTAAGAGGTTTGGGAAACTCATGATTCTTCCCCATGGATCGCTATCAATCCATCTACTTAGTATTTTACCGACTGATTTTCCTTGATTCCCATTGACTTGTTCGCTTGGTTATTTCGGTTGAGTCTCAAGTTATTCTAGCACAATTGGAATGTTCTAACTTCTATTGAATTCATATGGGTTAAAAACACGGTTAACACTTGCCCCCCCTAAATTATGCCTTTTGAATGAAAGGTGTGGTTTTCTTAAGAACTAGTTCCTGTCTCCAGTCTTCGATAATTAAGCTTTCCGTTTGCTTTAGCCTTGGTGAATCGTCCAGTTCCTTTAGATTCTCCTATCAATCACAAATCCTTCCAAATATGTTATATCCTAAGACTCTAGGCTCTACCTAAGTGTAATCTATGCATCACAATCATTCAGATTTCATTGGAAGTTATTATATCACATATTTCTAATTAAATCACATGTTTCCAACTACATCACATATCTCCAATTACGTGAAATATCTCCAATCATCTCCTATTCATTGGGGATATAGATCATTATCATTTTACTTCTTTTTCAAACTTGTCACATCATATATCAAGATCACATTATATATCAAAATCAAATTATATATTAGAATCACATCATATATCGAAATCATCCTGTGTTCATCCAAAGATTATCAGGTTTATTCTATTTATAAGGCATTCAAATCCTTTTATGAACTCAAGTATGATTTAAGGCTCAATCTCTCTCGATCATTTAAGTTTAACACACGATCTTTCCAGATTGTTTAATGCTTGTTCAACGCACGATCTCTCGGGATCACTTATTGTTTAGTTTAACGTGCGATCTCTTAGATTGGTTTAATATTTTACGTTAAGGGGACGATCTCTTCGGATCGTTTGTTTGTTACATTAAGGGGGGTTAAGTAAGCCCATCCACTTACTCTCTGGTGAGGGGACATACTTCTTGCACTCCGGTCATATCTCTCCGATTGGGACTCTGAGGCGATCAACATCGTACAAGTCCATCAACTCGCTCTCTGGCAAGCGAACTTGCACCTTGCACTCTGGTCCAATGGTGGGATTCTAAGAAGATCAATATCAGTCATCAACGTAGATCAATACTTTCATCAAGTATGAAAGCACCAATGCAGATAATCAGCAACACAAATCTCAGATAAACAACAAATAAAAAGCAGAAGTAAAAAACACAGAATTTTTATAGTGGTTTGGTTGACTCTGACCCATGTCTAGTGTAATCGATCTTTACTATATTATACTAGTTGAATCTCTCTAGATATCAAGTAGTTAGACCTTAGATCTAAGTTACAATGATTCAGAATAAGTCACAAGTACAAGGGTTGACTGGGGAATCACAGTAACCCCCTTGATGACCATTGTGAGAAAGAAGAAATTTAAAAAAGTGAAGGAATTATAGTAGAGTAATGGCGGCTCTCTCCCTCTAAAAAGATCCATCTCTAGTTGTAGATAGGTGAGTAATTTATAGGGGAATTCAGTAACTATTGGGCCAGAATTCCAAGTGCAGAAGAGTCCAGTTGTTATGCGAAATCATTAGCTCAAATCAATCTAAGTCATTTCCTTGAATCGCTAGCTATCCGTAGAGGATGTATCGCTAGCTATCCATCACCTTAGCATTTTTTTGCCAGAAGTCTTTACTTTGTACTACGAAGGAGCACGAAAAGTTTGAGGGTGATCCGACCTATCTTAATGGATCACTAGCTATCCATAGAGGATGGATCGCTAGCTGTCCATCCACTTAGCATATTTTTGAGTGGTGTTTGTTTAGTTATCTTCATATCTTCTATTTAAGTGTCTTGTCCAAATATCAAGTCGTTTTTAGTTTGTTTGATCATCCGTCTTTATAGATCATCTAATGCAGAAGAATCGCCCATAAATAGCACAAAATTTAACGTAATTAGTCGAAACTTTGTAGGCACTCTCTCTAGGGATTATGGGACCCACCATAAAAATTTAGGTCGTGAGGCACAATCCACATGGATTATTAGCGACCCATCTACATAGATCGCTAGCGATCCATCAAACAACCTCCAAATGGTCCTATTATTTTTTTGAGCCTTCTTTTTTGTCCTTTAAGTGTTCTTCAAAAATTTCAAGCCAATCCCACTTCGTATGTGTTCATTAGGTTCGTTTTAAGTTAGCTACTTTTGGTCAAATAGCTTGAATAAGATGAGTCTCCACTTCTCGAGCTAGATTGGATGGCATGTTATGAAACTTAGCAAGCGTGCTTAGAAGTGGTAATGAATCATGATGCAAGAGGTTTGGACGACTCATGATGCTTTCGAATGGATCGCTAGCGATCCATGGACTGATTTTCCTTAAGTCCTATTAACTTCTTTGTTTGGCTGTTTTGGTTGAGCCTTGAGTTATTCTAGCATAGTCTGAATGTTCTTACTCCTATTGAATTTTGATGGGTTAAAATCCCAAATAACTATATATATATATATATATATATATATATATATATATATATGGTTAGTCATGATGAGGTAGAAAATAAATTTGAATTTTTATTTGGTAAATAGTTCACCAAGTTTAAAAAGATGGAAAATATATGAGATAATTTATAGCCTCACCTTATTATCGCATTCACTGTTGCTTTTTTTCAAGCCAAATTTCTTATTCATTAGAGTTATCTAAGGCCTATAACTTAGGCTTGCAATCTAATCAAGGTGGACAAAGGAGGAGGACTCCAAGAAGGAAATAGCTACTAGTTCAACATGTACTCTGCTGATGACCTTGATTAAAAGATAACAATTATATATATACATATATTTTATAAATTTCATAACTTGTTAAACATGTAATATACATACATATATGCACATATGCACATTCATATTTACATTAATTATTTTTGGAATTCTAGAATTGGAGATAAAAAAACTAGCTAATCACGTATTTAGGCACTCCTTTAAGTAGCTCTTCTCTCAATATTGATGATTTCAATAATCTGATCAATAAGGTGAAAACGAAGTTAAGTGGATGGAGTGGAAAGTTGTTAATGCAAAGTGGAAGAACTGAATTAGTCAAAACTATTATCCACTCAATTGTATTCTTTTGGATGCAAATTTTTCAAACGTCAATTAACGTCATGGATCAAATTGATTGTATTTATGCTAATCTATACTATTATGCTATTATCGAGTTGCATTTCAAGAGCTCACAAGCCCCTTTAATATTTCCTGAAATGAACAGTCATGTTTTTTTATCCTATATTCATCTTTTGTCCCGTTCCTATCAAAGACCATTTTAGATCACTCTTCCCTTTCTGTCTTCTTATCCTAGCCCTCTCAGATAATTTCCCTTTTTATGCTAAAGAAAATTTCTTATGCCTTTTAGTTTTTTAGAGGAAAAAACTGTTCGCTATTATTACCGTAAGAAATATTGTCATCACTCGCTTCTTCCCCAATTTTTCATCCATTCATTATTCTTCAGTTTTCTATGTTTTCATTTTCATATTTAGGGTTTCCAACTCTTCCCCTCGATCCTTTCTTAATGAACTTTTTTAACAACTGCGGAAAGTCCAAAAAACACGTTCAATGGCAAGGCATTGAACTCCACTCTCGATCCATTTGAGCACCTCTTATTTTTAGTATTCTTTTTTCATGTGTTGTTTTTTATTTTTCCATTCAGTGATTTTAATCTCCCTTACTAAATTTTTATGGTGGTTAAATTAGTCGCTTCTCATGTTAAGTCGTTATTTTGATCTTCTAATCTTTGCGAAATGGAATCTGAAACCTTAATAATATTTTGCTGATCTTTGTTATTATTATTTACTTTAACAGAGGTGATTGCTGACTAATAATGACAAAGTAGAATCTTACATGATTTGGTTGAAGGAGAAAGGGTTACTGTTAGTTGACAAAGGTATTCCCATTTTACTGTTTTGTAGAGTTATTACCGTTACTGATAACAAATAAAAAGAGGGATGATAAAGATGTTAAATTAGGCAATCAAATTAGATAATTCATATTTTCTTGCAAGTTGTTATCAAAGCAGTGAACATGGTTATGTGAGCTTGCTTGTGGAAAATATTATATATATATATATATATATATATATACACACACACACACACAATTGTACCAATATGATTTTATATCATGCCTCGGCCTTAATATATTTTATGCTTCTAATTCCTCTAATTTTAGAAATAATTCAACTGCCAATGAACTAAAATTTTGCCTCTATTTATAATGACAGGCAGACTGAATGGTTTCAAGGCTACATGAAAAAATTTCAGACTATTCAAAATATACACTAAATGATTGGAGTTAAATGTACTGTAGCTTTATGACTATTGGTTATTCATCAATTGCAACATTCAAACCACATACACACATATACTTCTAGGAATTTTGTAACCAATTCCATGATTGGAAAAAGGCACTCAGATTTTTCCTAGAATTCATTTTCATCACAAAGTTTTTATGAGCTTAGTTGTAATTTGAATAGCTACAATGTGTATCCTTTTTTCTCATTTGTTGTACATCTCATATAATTGTATTCAATAGTGAAAACAATTGATTTTTTACTTTGCAAATAGGAAGGAGCTAAGAGTGCACAGCTTATTGGCCAAGTGGTATCAAAATTTTGCATTTGTTACACCAAATAGTTGCAGAAGAGATGTTAATGCACTTTCCAACTCAACCGACCGCTTCTACCTGAACTCAGATGAGTTGCTCAATTGTATTAGTAAGTCAATTTACTTAATAAAATATATTTTTACTCTCTTTTCCAAATTTTGTTTCGTGTTTCTACAATGCATTAACTTTTTTATACTGGAATCATGTTTTGAATATGCAAACTGTGTGAATTAATGCAATAAAACATTATATTTACCCCATCCAACTTAAATCTACTAATCTGATAAGATGTAGTGTATAGTTTTGTTTAGTTAATTTTCAAAAATTAACAATTATCTTTTCATTTAGAACTAATTTTACAGCGTTTATCCGGTTAACTATGTATCAAAAAGGTTCATATAGGAACCATGATCGAAAAAAGTTGTCATTTGATATTATCAATTATGCACGGAAATCTTCCTATTGATTTTATCCTTTTTTTTATACTTTCCATGTTTTATTTACATCCTAATAGCAACATAAACATTTGTTTTGGATATATAGCCGTGATTGGTAATGGCAGCATGGAAAACAGTTTACAGTTCTTTTTTACATCATAATATTGTTAGATTAATGCATATTTTGATTTCATACAAGGAAAAGGGAAAGATTTGACAATTATATCAGTTTTTATTCACTTCGATGAATTAACGTGCTTTGTTTTAATGAAACGATGTAGAGTTTTCAATTTTGCAACTTATTCTGGCTTCTTTTCTCATTATGTCGAAATAAAAATAAAAATAAATTAGTATATCAAAGAGCTTAATATTTTTGAGAATATGTTCATATGTAGGTTTGTGTTTGGTTCAGTTTAGGATCTGTGGATTAGTTCTCTTTGCAAAGAAAACATATATTTACAACATTTAGCTAATCATGTTGCGTAATTTCAATCGCGAAATTTGGAATGAACAAAAATCACAGAGAATAAGCTTCTTAGTATGTGTTGGTTGCACTTAAACAAAACATGGAATCTATTTTCATACATTTACTGTTGTAAATTTGTAAATGTGTCATATGTTTTCATGTATTACTAATGTAAATTAAAGTGCAAATTCTTAGTCTTTAGTCTTTATAATTGTGTATTTTAGACTAATTTTCAACTGGGAATTATAGTAGAATTTTAATTTGTAATAGAACATTCTCTAATTTTTACGTTTACATCCGCTACTACACATGACTGAATTATTTTAACATATTGTTTCTTTTCCTCATTTACCCTTTTTTATTTAATCAAATCTATCCGAGATTGAAATTTTCACTGCACACATAAAAAATTTCGTTCAATTCAAAGATCTTAGGCTAATGTTTTCTTATTCATATATTACCGCTTATATCCAAGCATCCATCATTTTTATAAGATTTCTTTCTACCATTATTTTTTCGGAGAATAAAATAGAAAAGCATGTTGATTGTTGCAATTTGCACTATTATTATCTTAAAATGGACTGAATATCCTACCAAAGATTTGCTAAGGTGGCTATAATTATCGGTATATATATCTTAGTAATGCATAATTATTAATTTGATTCATTATAAAATTAGTTCATAATAAAGTATGAAATTTTCTTTCAACATTCGAAGATATTTTTATAGTAGTCAGGAGGATTATATGTGCATTCAAGAATGTATATGTTCGTCCTATCGACTACATTAGTTAGGTTAATTATATAGAGGCGGAAACTGTGGTTAAATGAAGAGTTTCTATACAAATAATTGGTTGGTTGTTGCCAAAAACATAACCTCATTTTTGCTCAACCTATCTTTTGATTAAAGTCACTTTAGAGATTTTCTTCCACTCAAATGCATTATGATCGTTTTCCATATTGCTCTTCAGTGGTTAACATACTTACAAACAAAACGTAAATGAATTGTCCACAATTGATTAATAAACAAAACACAAATGTATTCTCCATAATTGGTTTTCGTTGTGGTAATTTTCACAATATTGCCTGAATTATCAATACGTTCCAGTGTACATATTTGCGAGTTTACAATTAAATCAATAGAATTGATCTTAGTGACGGCAACATCCAACCTATAGTTTCTAAAAAATGGTTATAAATATTGACATTATGATTCTACATAGTCAGGTTTGTTTATTACAAAATTATGGATTTAATAACCGCATTGTATATATCTCTACTACTAATAAAGAAAATTGATTGAACTAATTTACTCAGTGTCTTTTTGAAATTTCGAAAATGCCCTTGCTTTCCGTTTACATGTTTGCACTCAAACAAAATACCAACGTATACAATAATACAAACAGCCCGTGTGCGAAGCACGGGCCGATGCTAGTTTCAATAAGTCAAAATTTATTTTGTATTAATAATCAATTATGATTTCAAGGTTTTTGTAGCAAGTACATCCCATCGGATATTTTCTTTCTATAGTTGACATGATATTTCCTTAATTTCTGATTCCATAAAAGAAGATCAATATCCAGAGACAATTGAAATCAAACATGTGGCAGTAACTTTAATGCAAAGAATTTTTTAAAACCTTAAAATAATATATAGAAAGCAATTTACCTCCATTTATATAAGTGCATTTCTAATTTTCATATAAACCAAGACAATTTATACAAGTATATTTTCCTTATAAACAAGGATACTTGACTAAGATATAAATGTATATCACCATTGTCTTCTTCATCTGTTTTACATATATACCTATCTTTAACCTTTCATTTGTTTTTAAATTTTCACCACCAAAGATATGAAGATAATCTTTCTTGCCACTGTTTTTGGATTTAGGACATTGGCCTAAAAGCACTTACGCTATTTTATCAATAATAATATTTAAACATAGTAATATTGTTTAGTTTATTAAAGAGTAGCATTATATATTTCTAATTTCATAAACATAGAATAACTCTTGAGTTCCTATCCTCGGTATGGAATTTAGAAAGGTCTTTGCTTGATAAAATATGTATCCTAGATCCTAATTTATTTATTTTAATGAGATAGTTAGTAATATATTACTAACTATTTCATCACAAAACTATATGCATTCATAAGAATAATAATGGTTATTAGCATGTAATACCTAAGCGTGAATCTACTTACATATCCCATGTTTAGTAAATTAGTAGTAAATGCTCGACAATAAATCAAATTCCGGATTAAAGTAGTATGTGTAAAATCAGTAATGAATTTTACAATGATCCAAATGTATATTGGATGCATACATTTGATTATTGCTTCATGAATAAGGTATGTTCAAGTCAATTTTTCATTTCTTTTCGTACCAATCCAAGATTTCACTCATTTTATTTATTAGTTTTTTGTAATTAACAGTGGTTTAGCATAATGTTTTTATTTCTGCAACAATGAAATTTTAAGTTGCTAAGTAGTTAATGCTTTGTTAATCATTCTTAAATCCTTCTCAAATAGTAGATGATCTCAATTATATAAGCAATTGTAATGTATTTTACTTGGTAACTATTGTTGTTTAGTTAATGCATGGAAAATCTACGGTATCATGCTTGGATTTGACACTTCCTTCAAAAAAAGCAATGCTTTGAACAAAGCTTGCTCTAATAAGAGGCATAGACTCTACTGATTTTTTTGTCATTACACAAATTTCATGCATTAAATTTTTGTTGTGCGTTTATTTGTTCTCTTTATGTTCTAAAAAGTTCAACAATATATTAAAATGCAGCTTTGGAAATATAGTAATGAATTGCAAAGTAAAACTACTTTGTTCATTATTGTTGCTTTGATTTAGAGAAATACTATTCACACCATAAAAATG
Organism: Allium cepa; assembly: GCA_030765085.1. Classification (NCBI taxonomy): domain Eukaryota; kingdom Viridiplantae; phylum Streptophyta; class Magnoliopsida; order Asparagales; family Amaryllidaceae; genus Allium; species Allium cepa. Next base: position 401,970,079 of record CM060940.1, on the reverse strand, counting down.
ATTGAAAATTATTTGATTTAAATCAACGATATAAAGTATGTCTATGCTTTAGTTAGTCAGTAGAACAAAGCATGTTTGAATTTAAAAAACATAAAGAAACTTTCAAATGGAGGTACAAAAACATGTAATGAAAAGCAGACATGCTTTTGACCACCGACTGAAAATTGAGTAATTTTTGAAAATTTTTATGGCAAGAATGAGAATACTTTTGATTTATATGATTGAATGGAGGGAATCATTACATTGGACTTCTTTTTTCCCTTAGCATGTTTTCTTTTTTCTTTTTCTTTTTAACATGCTTAATTGATGTCAATCGGTTTTCGATCTCAAGGTCTCTAGATCCATCTTCCATTAGCAAGTTATTTTTTTCTAAGATTAATTTGTAATAGATACAATTCTATATTTGAATATATATGATATTTGTAGAAATAGAGTTCTATGCTGCTGTTGAGACAAAAGCATCACATGAAAAGTTGAGGGAAAGGCTTAACGATAGGTATGTTAATATATGCGTCCTTTGTTAGTTTATTTGAAATTTATATTTTACAATTTGATAAAGATATTTAGGAATCATTGTAAACTAATAGATTGTTGGTGTGCCTCTAGAGCATGTTTTTGAGAGTAAAAGACTAAATTAGTGCTAAAAGCTCCAGTGAACAAAATCAACCATTATAACCAAATTCTGAAATCTGGAGAGGAAAAAATAAACATGAATGTTTATATCAGTTTCCTTGCACATTTTCATGAGTTGATCTGAGATTGGCTTTGGAGTGATGCTTTATGCATGGTGATTAAACAAGTGCATAAAGAATAATATCAATTGTCTTATGCTTAGCTTTTAGTTTTAAATTTAGAGTGAATGACTGATGATGCAGATGCTACAACAAGTGCATAAAATTTCTAGCTCTAACTCGGAGCTAAGCTAGAAGTATTGTTCGGTTATAAACCATGCACAATTGAACCTCAATTAAAAATTCAACGTGAAATGCAAATATGAGATCTTTTTTAGCTGTTGTATCTAAAATTCATCTGTTACGGGTAATACAATTTATATATTGAACAACTTGTATATTTATTGAATAATTGTACTAAATAGATTTATTGTTATATAAATGAACTACACACTGTATACAAGTTTGCATTTATCTAGAATTGTGGTTAACATCGAACTGTTTTCCTATGTATTTCACTATGATTCTTTTCAATACCGTAAAATTATGGCTTAACGTTCTCTTACTTGCTATATCTTTTGTTTTCTTACCTTATTTATTTTCAATTCCTTATGTCAATGATTTTCATGTTTTTCTATTTGCTATGTAACTACAATATTTTCACCATATCCATGTGCGAAGTACGGGTTTGCACTATTTTATTACGATAGGGGAGGAAGCATTTTTTTTTATGTTAAAGTATTGTCTATAAACCAAAATAAGAAGGGGGCAAGGATTTGCGCAGTTTGTAAGAATTCACTAAAGCTTTAGTAGTAAAGCTTTTGTGGAGGCACTTGAAAAGAAAGATTAAGGTTTTTATGGATGCATCATAGATATTGTGAACTGAAGAATTTCTGGGTGATATTTCTGGGTGATACAAGAAGATGTGAGCCGACAATATTAAAGAGATGATTGACAGGATGATTGCAAATGGGAATGACTCTAGCATGTGCTTTGACACGTGGATAAACGGGGAATCATTGATAAATACGTTGGAGGTGGCAACAACCAAGTTACATGAGGGTTCAAACAAGGAGTTGTCTGCTCTAATCAACAATGCAAATTGGAGAAATTAGAGCTTCACCTCAATTTACCTTCTTACATTCGCAATCAAATAAGGAAGATACATATTTACACAGTCTGTTTTTCGGTGGTGAAAACCCAACCAAAGTGGAAATTCAGTTTAAGTTCTACCTAGAGTTGTTTCAGAGTTCATGAACCATATCACAAAGTAAATCATCATATATGAAATCGGGTACTTCCTCCAAATGGTCATCATGTCTTTATCTTGCATATTTAAATAGACTCAATACCTGTTTGGACTACATAGGAGAAAACATCAATAAAAAGATATCTGCTCTGACATGGTGGATGTTGAAGTAAGTGTTACATTGTGACATGTTTAGATCGAACGAAATCAAAGATTATTTCCAAATCATGCTATTCTAGTTATTGTCAGGTTAGATCTAACCATAAATGATTGTAAAATTATTATAAGTAAATCCAAACACTTGTCTACAGTTGCAAACAAAGGAGATCATGTTTGCAAAAAATCTAAACCTATCTGATACTGCATGTGTGCTTCGAAAGGTTGACATGGTTGTTAGTCTCAACTTTATATGAATTATTCTTTAATTAAAAGTTTAAAACCCCATCCTTTTGATTTTTGCAAAGATAAGAGGAGGCGGTTTCTGGTGGTTCAGGAGAGTGCTTTTAGCTTGTTGGAGACATATAGTGGCTTAGAGATTTTATTCCACTTTGAATTAGCTGAATTTTTAGAAGGCATTCTACTTCTCTTTTCCAGATCTGGCCTACATGAGAGAGATTGGAAGCAAGGAGATGCACTAATGAAGTGTTGGTTGCATGATATGTTCATCTTGAGACGATATTATCACCCGTGAAGCATGAAAATGGTACATAATTCGTTGATGGTTGAAAGTTACTCATTTAGTGGGGTAATCAGTATTTGTACCTTGTGTTTTCTTTATTTTGGACTATAGTGATTTTGTACTGTAACTGTTCCAATACGGGGGTTTTTCAGCTCAGTCATCCCCTGTCAGGAATAGCTCCAGACCCACTCTATAATTTTTAGTTAATATATGAATATAATCCTTATAACACCCCCATTTCGGTTAGCAGTTTATACGGTTTTAATGAGACATATTATTGAAGTACAAGATTGATGTCAATAAAGTATCAATTTTCAAAAAAAAAAAATTGTATTTATATGCATGAATTAGCCAAATGTTAAATAAAAACTTAAACTTACATTTTAATATATTTGTAACAACCTGCACCTTCGGACGCACCGACCCGAACCATAAAGTAGTTTTTGGACTCGCATCTTGTCAATAAACGTGAGCGGTTGGTTTTTAAACATTACAAAGAGTAAGATAAAGTATAATATATTCAACACTTTTAGATCTCACAACGAAAGGAGGTAAAATATAAGTACCGAAAATAAAATTTCAGAAAGACGGTCTAAAAAATAAGTAGTTCGTACACAAAGTTCCTAAAGTATCATATAAGTCTGATGGGTAATAAATACAATAAATTATTACATAGAGAATAACAAAGAATAATAGAACTCTAGCACTTAGCTCCTTTCACCACGTGCTATACCAGGCCAAATCAGCTATTGCCATGTCTTCCTATGATGAGGGAAAAAGAAAAGGAGTGGATTAAATAAATGTCTTATGAATGAATTGTATTACATGCTGATCATAGAAAATTGACTTCATTTATACCTACATGACCTAGGGTGTCCTTGTGTTTGTGTATTACTTACTGGGGTTGGTCACACGAACCTAAGGAATAAAGTTTCAATTGCACCTACACCTAAACATCTTGTGGAGGTTTATAATTAAGGATCGAACCAATAATTAATAACGAATCAGACAACTAATCAATAATTGATTGAAGTAATAACCTCTGGGACTGCTCCTAACATAAGATCGCATAGAATATCACCCTTAGGACTTTATTACCAAACCACGACTGCAACGTTTCATACTTACATATTGAGAGAATCCCGCAATGCTAACTCATGTTAAAGATGACTAAGGGTCTACTGAAGCATCCGTGTCCAAAACTCAATAGTAACTCCACTTATTGCATTGAACCCAGAATCCACCAACAATGTCATGACCTGATTGCCATATGCATCGAATAACCTCCTATTAGTGTCGGACCATGCACCACACCAGGCATCCATCAACAACGTCGTGCATATATTGTGGAACCTCCTATTACTGCCTTGGACTTAGCACACCACGGAGATTAAACCACCTTATCGAATATCAAATCCCAAATACACATCTACATTGTCCCGTATTATCCGAAAGTCAAGAATTAGAGAATTGACTTTCCTTACTTATAATATACATACATATAGTATTACACATATACTATACCTATGCCATAGACTGATGTTCAAGTTGCACTTAGAATAAGTTGACCGGTCGACCGCTGGCTATTGTAGCGGTCGATCGCTTACTATCGACCGGCTATAGTAAGCATGTCAACCAACCGAGTTTTGATTACTGTCAAATATAATTTTTCTTTGTGAATGTTAACCGTTTTTTAACAATAAATCGTATTTTTTTAACTATGATTATCCCTCAACTTCTGACTAGATTTTACTTATTTTTTTAAACCTACAACTCTACATATAATTCCAACAATTTTCGTGTATAACTTATAATTTCATTTACACGATTTCAATTCATCAGTTTCATTATCATATATTTATATTTACATCTCATAATCAGTTCAGGGTGAAATCAAAAGGGTATATACATATTGAACTTCATATTTAATTCAAGGTGAATAAAAGGATGTGTTCATAATAAAACCAAATTAAATCAATTTTAACCATATCTCAAAATTTACTACTCTCTAACCTTTCAAGAAGCTTTGCTCTATAAGCTAATTTTCCTGCTCTATCCAAAATTAGAAAAGAGACAACTCTTTGTGCCAACTTTTTGAACTGCCAACCCAATAACGTATCTAAGCGATGAGATCCTCACATAGATCATATCACCCACATTGGACTTAAACTCCGCGTATCTCGTGTCAGCATATGTTTTTTGCCTATTTCATGTTGTCTCCCTCCATATACGGAAAATTCTTTCAATCGAGGTTTGAGATAAAAAGATTGGATTCTCTTTTACACTTCCTAAGAAACCTCTAGTGGATCATTCTGCCAACCGCACTTATCGTCTATACTACTGGCATGTAACCACACCTTAAATGTACGTGCATATGAAACCTCCGCTACCAACTCGAATATAGTGATGTCGACATGCACCATAATAGATAACTTGAGCATAAGTATAAACCAATGGAAATGTATTCTTATGCAATCCTCAATGCATATACCTAATGCCTTAAATCATCTAGTAGTACACCGATTATTTCATCTTTTAGACCAAGTTTAGACGACCCGAAAGTGGATGGTGTCCACCGTTAGTATCTACTACTTTAGCCTTTTTGCTATTCCTTATTTTCCTAAAGGATATCGAAACCTGGTGATTTCTTGAACCATTGAAATTAGATAATTTCTTTTCCAATTTGATTCAACTTAAGCCATATCATTTCACTTATGATTGGTTCACAAATCCCTCAACAATCGTGGTACCGAGTTATCACATTTATAGTCCATAAGAATTTATCCTATGTTCTATAGTATACATGCAAGTAAATACTCAAGCATTCAAATACAATAATCCTAACCTATTCTCCTATTCAAACTTAGCGATTAAAAACCTAAGTCTAAGTGAAATCCTAAGTTTAAATGAAATTGAAACCTAAAATTATTTTAGCCTCGAGGTAATCGACTAGGTAGTACATTGTTTTTTTGCAACTGTTATGCAGGACAAACTATGCATCCTAAGTCGGTATTTTATGAGCTTTCTTAAATAAATAGCCTACTTCTCATGCAAGGGATGATTGAAAGGAATCCTATTATCTTGCCTTCCGGATCTTACTTCCAATGAGAATTATCTCTGCATTCTCTATGCATGCAAACAACAATATCTTTTTTTTAGCGAGAACTCTAATCCTTGAATTAACCATCCTTTACGCAATATTAACTCCAACTTCATCTAAGATACCTTTTGTAGTTTGAACTTTCAAAATTTATGATTCCTCAATGCAGTCCCATCAATAGGGTCTTTCATCAAACATAACTCCTCGCCATTTTATTCCTACTGTTTTATGCCCGAGACAACTCAAGATGGAATGCTGTGTTGCAATTTTAATCCAAAAGACATAAGGTTCAATACTTAAATAATGTTGTACCTAAAACCCATATAGGAACATATAAAATGGATGATGTCCTAGCCTAGTGAACATCATGTGGAACTTACGTCACGTTAACCCCAAATAGTATGCATGTAGTTGTGACGACAACTCAAGTATCAATTTTTTTTATAAATATAGCCATATAATGTATACCATAAGTTGACACCTACTTACTTGGTTACCTATAATTCACCAAGTAAAATGCAACATGCCTTGTACATATAAGTTACCAAGCTAAAAGCAACATGTGTGGTGTAACATTACTTGAAATGTCAAATCAACGATACCTATCCATAAATAATCCAAATTGTCTTCCCCTTCTGACGATATTAAAACAATTAATACTTTAGAGACTTATAATATATAAATAACTTAAATCACCTCCAGGACTTGAGAGCGAAACAATAGCTGTTATTTCAAGATAATGAATTGGATAATTCTTCACATACACTTTCAAATGTTTACTAGTACAACCAACAACTCTACACTCTTACAACAAAATATTGCCATGTCCTGTACTACAAGCATTGATATATATAGCAAACGCCTTCGAATCATTAGGAAGTACTAAAATATGTACTATTCAATAACTCCTTTAGCTAAATAAAGCATGCTTACATTCCAAGCTCCATTCAAAACTAAATTCTTCTTATAGCAGCCAGCCAAACCGAGAAAACTTCTTGGATCGGTAGCATTCTTTGATACAATAAAATATATTGGTTTACTTTTTCTTTACACTAAAATATGTCTAACCCAAGTCATACCTTCCAAACTTTCTTGCACAAAGACTGTAATTCAAACCATACTTGGGTAGAAAAACACAAAGTGTTGTTCACTCTTTATAATAACAGGAAATTTGATTTTGTACTTTACCCTTCCAATTCAAACGTTGATTGAAAATGTCACTAAATCTCCATATTACTTCCTATCTCTACCCTTAAGTCTTTCAGTTCTTCTGATCCGTATAGGTCGTGTAATCTTATTTATCGAACTCCAATTTAATTCTCTTCTTTTAAATTTAAGTGATATCTATACTATCAATTAACCTTTTGAGTAAAAATCATTGATTTTAACGTCATTTCCACAAGAGTAATAAGTCTTTAAAACGGTAAAATCCTCTATTATTTTAACAATTGTTTCCTTTTGACAAAAGATCATGACATCTTTTTTCAATTCAATTTTCATTCCAAAAAGGTTGAGCTTAGCCTAGAAAAGTGGACACATAACATATCTTTCAAAAATTTTCCTTTAAAAATAAGAAATTTTCACAAAAGTTTATTTAAAAGAAAATGTGATATTTTAACTTATTATTATTATTATTATTTTACTCTATGATAGAAGCATTTATAAAAGACATTTTCAAGTAGTAACCATTTTTTGTATAAAAGAGATTCAAAAGTTGGGTTTTACATACTTCTCATTTTTCCTTTCAAAAGTTTTGTTATCAAAAGAAAAGTACACATCTAAGGTAAGCGCAAAAGTGTGCCATAAAAAAAATGAAAGCTTTGAAACAGTTACTAAAATAGCTTTTTATCAAATTCTTTTAATTCTAACTTTTAAATAAATTTCATAAAGTTTGTCTGATTATCTCATAGAAAATCATAAACCAACTTAATTTTCTTTTTCAAAATATCTCATCTACTATTTCTAACTTTTTGAAAACTTTTCCATCGGTTTATTACTTAAATTGAAGTAGATAAAAACAACCTAATTTACATAGACCCAACTACAACTAACAATGCTTTAAGTGCAAAGGGTTTCCGTCCTTCTTCTTCAAAAATTGTTAACTCAAGTTTATCTTCCGCTACCGCGTCCATCTCTAATATAGGAACATTCTAACTATAAATTTAAATCAAAAGGAATCTTTGTAGCTACTACCCTTGTAAGAATAGGAATTCCATTTTAACTAGATATTTTCTCTAAGTTTATGATGTCTTTCTTTCAATCTCATTACGCCTTATCACATCACACTTATATTATATGGGTCTAATTGTACTAATCTTTTTCCACTCAACCTTAAATCTTTAATTTACTTGCTACTGCTATTTGGTATATGAAACCACCACTAGAATTTCCTTGTGGAGTAAATTATAACAAATGAGAAGGATTTTTTTCCACCTAACTGCTATAATATTAACATTCACTTTAACTCACAATTGTTTGCTTATACAAGGGAAAAGCTAAAAACTACCTTATAAGTCAAAATGTATAGGGTGTTGCATACATATATAAATATATATAATAGTAAAATACAAATATGCTCTCTCATATGGGTTAAGCTCATCTTGCCCCTCGCTTGTAGATGCTGGTGGAACCATATCGGGATGTTTATGCCTGGAATCTCAGCAATCCCATTGTGCCATTTCCGATAGAGTTACTCATTTTCTCTACCCATGATTTGGAATTATTGACAACTTTACCACATATAGTCTTAAATAAGAATAGAGCGAATACATTTTTCGTGTTACACTTTTATCTATATATATATTATATATATATATATATATATATATATATATTGAAACTTTTTGAAATACTTTTCCAAAATATATGAGCATATTCGCTCAATATGTATTTATTTCTAAGGAATCCTGAACCTAAGCTCGGATAGCAATTGTAAAAACATGCACCATTGGAAACATCGACCTAAAGACTAAAGTGACTTTCAGACTCAGGCCGCGCTAAGAAATGCAAGCAGTCAGTTTTTAAACATTACAAACACTAAGATAAAATCTAAAACATTCTACACTTTCAGATCTCATAGTAGAAGGGACTAAAATGCAAATACTGAAAATAATATTTTAGAAAGACAGCCATAGAAATACATAATTCGCATAAAAAGTTCCTAAAGTATCATACAAAGTCTGATAGGTAAAAATAAAAATAGATGCTTAAATGGAGAATAATAAAGAATAATAGAACTCCAGTAATTAGCTCCTTTCTCTACCCACTGTGCCTGACCAAGTCAACTACTACCCTATCTTCCTATGGTGGGAGAAAAAGGAAAGGAGTGAGTTAAAAAAAAAGTCTAGTGAATGAATTATATTACTAATTTATGATGATGACAGGCAATTGACTTCATTTATAACCTATAAGACCTAAATGGTCCTTCTTGTGTTTGTGTATTACTTACTAGATTTGGTCACACTAACCTAAAGAATAAAGTTCTAATTACACCTAACCCAAACATCTGGTCGAGGTTTTCACTTAAGGGATGAGCAACTAATCGAACTGCTAATCAATAACAAATCGAACAACTGATCAATAATGGATCTAACTAATAATTGTTGGGACTGCTCTTAACATAAGATCACATAAAATATTACCCTTGAAAATGCATTACCAAAAATACAACTACAACATAAATTACTTACAGATTGAGAGGATCCCGCAATGTCGACTTGTGTCAAAAATGACTTACGGTCTACTAAAGCATCCATGGCCAAAACCCAATGGTAACACCACTTATTGCACCACACTGGGCATCTACCAACATTGTCATGACCCAATTGCCGTATGCATCGATTAACCTTCCATTAGTGTCGGACCACGCACCACACTAGGCATTTACCAACAGCATTGTGCATATTTAGAGGAACATCCTGTTAGTATTGTGTGTTTAGCGCACCCTTAAAATTGAAACGTCTTATATCGAATATCTAATTCGCTGATTAAATAGTCTCTAGGCCTAATTTCCTGCATACACATCTACCTAGTCTCGTAGCATCCGAAAGTCAAGAGTAAGGGAACTAACTTCCCTTACTTATATACTATAACATGAATAAATTAATAAAGATATTCTAAAACTTGCCCATAGGCCAAGGTTCAAGCTATGCTTTGTAGCAACTAAACCTGGAATGGGTTAAAACTCCGACCAAGAAAAGGCACATCGAAATTTAGAACCATGTCAATTTGGTTGTTCGTTGGTAAAAAGAAAAATATAGAGCTATTTATCTACACATTCAAAATCTCACAGTGGAAGGATAAAATATGATGATAACAGCGGTACCCATTTCATTCAGATTTCAAAATGTCATTTAAAATCATAAAAAATATCCATAATGTCAAAACCCAATAATAATAGCACATATCTGTAGTATTTCAAAATTTCAACACTATTTTTTTCATGGGTACTTTAGCAATAACAAAAAATAATAAGCAATAAATTATCATCTGCCACAAACATCATTAACGCCTCCGCCTTCAGTATTACCCAGCATAACCTATGTTAAAATGAAGAGGGAGTCAGAGAAAAATATGTCTGGTGGATAAAAATCTCAGGCCTTAATACATTTATACTTAGGAAGTATTATTCAAATAGGATTATGTGTTATGTTTCTACATAAATTATAAGTCTTTCAAATGTAAGCCCAAAGACTTTTCTCAATCTTAAATGAAAGGCTTTCCAAATATAAGCTCACAACTATCCCAATAACCCATATCTATCGTCAATAATGTCCTATAAGTGTAACAGATAGCACTTAAGTCACTTAATACCATTTAATGGGAATTAGGTAGACTCCAACCATTTAATAATTTGTTCAAGGTAGGTCCACGTCATTCACTACCTATAACCCAAGGCGGACTCCTCTCTAGTAACTATCTAGCTGACATTGTATAGAATCTCTTCAGCCTCTTAATACTTCCTATTCAGAACGGGCCATTTCTCGAAATATCCTTACCGTGTCTAACCCATAATCCATACCATTTACTACTTCCTACATAGAGAAGAGATAGGCCCTCATACAACCACTTAATAACTTTAATCTCTAAAGAAGGCCTTTCGCATTATCACCCATACCCCATGATAAAATCTCACATTAGCCCGACTATTCATATATACCGGTAGCTAGATTAGCTGGGCAAATTTGTCCTATAGAATTTGGTACTAACCTCAAGTCATCATAGTTACTTATTATGCACGATATCTCACATTAGACCCAAAGTCACACTCTAGTAGCCCAATTAGCTAAACAGACTACCGTATGCTTTTCGCTAACCATACATGCCCATATGTTAGATATAATTTATATCATACTCTACATATATTACCACTTATCTCACTGTTTCCATAATCAAGGTCTTATAAGAAATCTTTCTCATTTTCTTATGACATTAACTACCATCCGCTGGGGATTTAATAAGATTTAATAACCTATTTAATCAAGCAATCATACGTCATCATTATACATTAATCACGCTAATATATATATATATATATATATATATATATATATATAAGTATGTATGCATGTATGTATGTATATTTGTGTGTGTTGTATGTGTGTATGCGTGCCTAGTATTTTCTAAGCGTACGAAAAATACGCCCTATTCGAGCGTTTAAATGTCAATTCATTAGCAATTATACATTTCTCATTCTACATTATCAAAAATTCCAAAATTCCAATATTTATATCCAAAAAATTCAATCAATAGACATGTTAACAATGAAAAATTTGAAATCGAATTATTTCATCAAAATAATGGGACATATTAATGAAAGAAATATACAAATTCAATTTTACGTTCTATTCAACTTAATTTTCACATAAAAATAAAAGAAGGAATTTCTATTTAATTTATGGGAACCAGCAGTGCGAACTACGTATAAAATTCGTACCTTACACATTATTCCATAATCATAATCATTTAGTCAAGTTCAATGGAAAAAAAATAAGGAGTGGAATAAAAGGTAAAATTATAAAAACCACAGACCTACATAATTTTCGTTATTTTGACATAAAAAAATTGAGATTTCAACTTAGAATTGACATTTCACATTGAAGTAGTTTTGGGGTTTTATAATATGATGTTTTCGCAAACCAAAAATCGACAAGGCATATTCAAACCAAAACTATTCTAGTTAATTACTAAAATAGAAAAGTTAAGATTTCCACTCATAGTAAAGCCTTGGCTTTGCCTCCTTTGGATTTGGCACGCCTATGACAATCTATTATCAAATATCTTTATATATATATATAGCAATGGATTTGTATATACGTTGGATTCTGAAAATTAAAGGCTTGGAGGAGAAGAAGTTGAGAAAATAAATAAACAAAAATATATCTAAAAGATTCCTTACTTGAAACCCCAATAGAGTTTTCTAAATTTTGAAGAGACGAACTGACAAAGCTTCGCTAATGTTCCAAAAATATTATACGAATAAAAGTAAGGGGTCTAGGGTCTTATTTATAGAGGTGAGTAAGCACTAGAACCGTCGAATTTAAATAATTAAATCTGAAACATCCAAAATTAAAAACCCTAGCCGCTACATGTTAAGGAGCGGTTAACGACCCATATGCCACCGGTAGTGTAACATCCCGCTATTTTGGACCATTCAAATCGACACTAAAACCGTACATGTCCGACTTGAATAATTCAAAATACCGAATTGTTAATTTAATTTGGCAAAACTTAAAATATACAGTAAATAAATCAAACACAGATCACAGACACAGAGTAATATAATGCAGCGGAATAGAAAAATAGTAGTTCATGAAGCTACTATATACATCAGAGTTTAAAATAAAATACATCAGAATCTCTTGAATACAGAAAAGCCTTCAGTACGAGCCGATGACTTCTCTGAACCAGTCAACTAGAAAACTGAAAGCTGAAACGATAGTTGGATCTCCAAATGAATCTCCAATCTCCAAAGGTGAGTCTCTAATACTGTATTTCTCGGTCTGACCCGAGCGTAAAGCAAAACACAAAACACTCGAGTCAGGATTAACATTCTTATATCAATAAATTCAACTCAAATGAAATATCAACTGAAATACAATATAACTTAAAGGATGTTTGAGATGTCCATCCTCTAAGGGTCCATAGAACTATCTACAGGGTAGAAATATACACTATTACACCGTGGTCATTCACTTAATTTATACTTCAAACCCAAATGTCAATTTCACTTTGAATAATTATATTTCCCAAAATAGTATTTATATATATATTAAATGCTGTATACGGTAAAGCACTTTCAATTTCCTTAACTTAACATATCGTCTCACATCAACCTGACCTTCCCATTTAAATTAAATTCAATCTCAATTTATCAATTTAAATTTCCCTAAAATAACCACTTTGATTTTATCAATCTCAAATCTGGATTTGGTATCCTAATTACCCCTTTTTATTTCAATATGTTTCCATACTTTAAGTATTTAATATTTCAATTAAATTTTTCCCAAACTAGTTTTCTAAATCCGAATTTCCAAATTTAGTTCAAACTCAAATTTCACTTAATTCAATTAGTTATCTACATAACAAATTCAACTATCTTGGTTCCAAATACATATCCAAATCTCTAAACCATTTAATTACAATATAGTTCATAGCTTAAGTATAACAATTTAAATTTAACAGTTTCCTATAGATTCTCGATTTTTGCATCATTATTATTTAGTCTTGAACACTTCCCTATTTGATTCAGTATCATTTTAGTGACCTTAAATTACATTTACTCAATATTTCTTAAATTTTATTAAACGTGAAATATCTCATTCGATAAATTTCAAATTGATTTAAATAAATAAATCCTTATCTAAATCCCATTTAAATAACCCAAATTAATCTCCCATTCTTAATTGTTCAATATTATTGCAAAATTTATCCGGAATAAAATTTACATAAATACTTATCATAATTTATGTATTTAATCAAATCTTGATTAAACTAAACATAATTAACTCTATATTTATCATTGCCCTTTATCTATGTATTTAAGAATTTATATTCAATAAGACCATATTTTTCTTATCATATGGTCAAGTGTTACGGATATTATCATCTCAATCTGTACACTAAATGTATACGGGTGGATAGCATTTCAACCCGTAATCTCAATTAAATTAAATGGAAACCGCTTGGGTTTAATTTAAATTCAAAACAAACATAACAAAGGGAATTTGCAGTGTGATGACAGGGATGGTGTCAAAGTAAATAAACAAGCAATAACGACAATCAATAACAATTCAATAAATAAATCAAATAACCCCGAAATAATCATATTAATTCGCATTGTTATTGGTATAACTATTTCTAGAATCTACACTATCATTTCATGTAGATTAAAGATTATTACATTACAGTTTTTCACTTGTCGTCCCTTTCAAATTTCAGTTTAAAAACTACAACTATTAACCAAACTACGTTCAAAGATTTAAAGTATAATTTATCAATTTCTACGACAATAATGGGTCAAATTTAACTAATCAAATTAACATATGGCGGGGTCAGGTTTTAATAAATCAAGGTCCGTCATATATAATCCGTTTAATTTGTAAACTATACTACCCCCAAATCAAACTAGCAAACTACTTATCACTTAACAATAATAATTAACATCCAATTTAAACAACAATCAAACAAACAATCAATTATCAACCAATCTGTATTATTATCACATAAATAATTAACCGATAATGGTGTCAGGTGTCATAGGTGAACAGATACAGATAAAAGCAGTCATTCAGTAAAACAACTAACAGCAGCATATTTCAATTGACGTTTCAATTGAAATCAAATTTAATAAATAAAGAACGTTAATCGTGAGTGATTGCTCACCTTTCGAGGCTAAAGAAGATCGTCAACAGAGCAAGCTATGAATTCAAAACAAAGCGAAGTGGGCACGAAATTGGACGGCCAAAGCTGATAAATAGAGATTGACGAAATCAAATCAGAACTGGGTCGATGAAGATAACTGGTACAAGTGAAGTTATGTACATATTTATAACTATTTACGTATATAAACATATTCTAAATTTAAACTCATTTTAAACCAAACACTCACACACTTTAAAAACACGTTTTAAATTAACTCGTATGTATAATGTATCCTAGGAACAACCCGGTTATACTTATGCGTACAATATGTAAAATCTATCACAAAAATTTATACGGCAACTGCAATGGTCAAAATTCCTTATTAAAATGGCTATAGAACTCGTAAGCTAAAACTTGTTCAAAACTATACACGTATACGTACTTATACATAAACACACACAACATAACTATTTATCAATAATATCTAAAATTATCATTTAAACTTTACCCATAACCGTGCATGTATAATATAACTTGTTTAAAATAATTATATAAATCAGCCTATTTACTAACTTGTTCAAAACAAATATATACCAAAATATCAGATACAGTTATAACTCATATACAGTTACATATGTATATTTATTTCTTTATATATACTGACATCTTCTGTCCAAGTTTTACAAAAACATCATGCTCCTTCTTTCCCATGTTAATTACAATATTACGGACGCATGTATACATATAATTTCATATAAAACTAAAGGCTTTATACGTACTTACCATTAATATAAACACTCTCTCATATTACCCACATATATGCAATCACTGTCCCATATTATTTTATTTCCAAAACCCAATATGCAGACATTTACCAAATCTACGTGCACATATGACTTATAATTTCTTCTAAGCACCCAAAGTGATACATGCCATCTTCAGTATACAAGATGTCATATATACTGAATTATATATACTTTAACAAAACTGTTATGTTTATAAATACCCAACTAAACATATGTACTTTGTAAGTTATGCCAGTGTAATTTTTTTTTTTGTAACTTTATAAATCGTATATATATAAACTTATACTAATACATATCAACTAACATGTTATACTTATTATAGTAGAACAACCAAATTTTAATTTACCTATAAAATACAAACCCATGCAAGAAACCCATGCGAGAGAAGGGGAAAGCACCGGTGACAAGGCAGATCAGTTGAGGTCGAGATGAGCTGTTGTGTCCCCGGTCGGACGAAACTGGCGTGGTGGAGGGACAAGGCGTGGCGAGGCTGCTGAGTTGCGATGGCCGAGGGAAAGATGGAAGGCCGAGGTGGATCTGCATGGGTATGGTGAAGTGGAAGACTAAGGTGGCTCACGGTGATGGAGGCAGAGCATGCTTGGTGGGTTGGCGAACCTTAGGGTAGAGGTAGAGGAGTTCTATTCTTGGCCGGAAGGCTTGGATTCAGGAGTGAAGATGAATTGAACCTCTGTACCCGAATATTTCTATTTTAGATTTAGACAAAATTTTGATCTGAGGGCCATGAAAGTGGAATCTAGAGAAGTTGAATTTGTACAGAGCAGGCTTCACAAATATATGGAAAAGAATAGGCAAGACTAACGTAAGAGAACGAACCTTTATAATTAATTCGAACGTTAGGAATGGCAACGGTTATGCGTGCTTTCAGGGTTTTGATAAAGTAATGGCTACGTATAAATCAAAAGTGCAACTGAATGTTTGAAAGAAAGGGAAACCGTGCTCTGAAAGTGCAAACAAAATTCTTAAATAAAAAGAAATGTAAAGTTGCCCGTTTATTCAACGTGATTTAAGCCAAATAGAAAGGAGACGAAGAGTAACAGTCAGGAATTTAATACGCAGTCAATCTGAATAGACTTACTTGCGATTCAGCTTGACAATTAATTCAAGCAATTTTGAACGATTCCCTTCTTCAACAATGAACCGGTGAGAGTTGAAATAAGATGTGAAAGTTGGCTATGATTCAGCTGAACATTTTAAAAGCAAAAATAGCAACGGTCACGTTGCTTTGATTTAGCTAAAAGATATTAAATGCTATTTATTGGTTTGATTGAATAGCCCGTTTCAAATTTTGAAACGTAATAGGAAAAGTTAAGAAGGCACGATTTTATGGTGTCGCTATAACGAACAAATTTTATTGCTTCCGTTGTACACCGGATCCCAAAATACAGAAATAAATATACTGTTGAGATCAGCATGACGAGGCGATTACAACGGTATACAGATATCAGTGGTATGATTATCCGATCAAAAGTCGATGATCGGTACCCGGAAATGCTGCTAATCTGACAAAATAAGGTAAACGGAGCAGTATACGTCCGAGTTTGGAAAAACGACGAACTGACATCTTGCTCAGAAGATGGTTTAGAATTTTTCTATGTAAAAAGATTTTGGTTTTGAAACGTTATATTTTCGTCACTTTTTAACTGATTTAATTGAAGTAAATTTACGCGCGAAATAAACTTTCATATTTTTGGACGAAAATTTACAGTTTGTTATGTTTAATTGGACGTAATCCAAATGTTAACTTTTTATTTGCAAATTAATTTATTTAAAATTTCACAAAAATCCAATTAAATACGTTAATAAAACTATAAAATTTATAAAATCTTACAGGTCGTTACACTCTCCCCCACTCAAAACTTTTCGTCCCCGAAAAGGAAGGAGGTAGGGGAGTAGAACAACCAGGAAATAAGTAAATTGAAAGTCAAGTGTAGATAATTTATTTAAAACCATGTAAATTTTACTTGAAGTATTTATTTAAAACTTCATTTGAAATTAAATTTTCTTTAATACTTTAATACTTTACAAAACTCCTCTGAAACAATTATTTACAGTATTACTTATATTTACCAAGAATCTATTAAAATATTAAATCCAAAATTTATGAGATTTTTAAATTAACTCAAGATATCTTTCAAATATTATCAATAAGTTAATAATCATTCTCTTTAAAGAGTTTCATTTAATTAATAACTTCAAAATATTTACATTATTTAAAATCTTCTATTAAACCAAGTAGTATATAGATAACCAGTATTTTAAAGATTATATTCAAAAGGAAGGAAAAGGTAGATTCAGGAAACAGAATATAGGTGAATAAGTAAGCTGAGCAGATAATGTAGATGCAAGGAATAGTATCGGGCACGAATGATTAATCTAGAACCATAAGATTTTAAGTTTCAAATATTACTTCAAAATTCTTTGTTAGGAAAATCCTTTTATAATAAATAACTTTATAAAAATACTTTTATAATAAAATACTATTATATCGAAATAAATTTTCCTTTCGAAAATACTTTATAACTCGATGTTTCAACAAGTTTATCATCGTTCTTGCAGACTCTGGCCAGGCGTTGATCCGACGCAAAGCTAGAATTCTTCAAGTACTAAGTAGACTTGTTTCAACCACCAGTGAAAATACTTGAAAAACCTTTTAAAAACAGATATGGAAAGTACGATCCGAACAAAACAATCAAACCAAAAACCTTTGTCCGATCATGGTTCGCAGATACACAATGGTTACGCCTGGTTCCCCCAGGAAACAATCCGTATCCGTAAGCTTTCACAGCCCTGCGAGTTACGCCATGATGACTAGTAGGGTGCAGGATACACAATGGTTACGCCTGGTTCCCCCAGGAAACAATCCGTACCCCCAGGCAAGACTCAGCCAGGCACTTGCGCTACTATTCGCGACCTACACAGATTGCAGGATACACAATGGTTACGCCTGGTTCCCCCAGGAAACAATCCGTACCCCTAGGCAAGACTCAGCCAGGCAATTGCGCTGTGCATTCACGAGAGAAAAAGGAACCGTGGGTTACGCCACGGTGGGAACACTCGAGTATTACATCCGAAAAACCAAAATCAGAGAGAATAATATCAATAGAATGAATCCACGCTGTGGCCACAAAGCGGATATCAAGCAGAAGGCACTTTCCATATCTTTACTTGGAAAATATATATATCATATAGTACCTTTTTAAATCCCTTTTAAATATCATACTGATATAAAGTCCATAATATATAGGATTCCTTTCTAAATCGAATACTTTCCAAATCAATAGTATATCAAAACATACTTATATGGACTTGATTATATAAAATCTCTTTCCAAATTGAGTACCTTTCAAATCAATGGATTTCAAATCAACTTCATACTTATACAATCCATATTATATAAGTTCGACCACTCCTAATTCAAGTGCTTAGTAATATAAGGTCCTCAAATTTCAAATCATTTCAATATCAATTCAGTTTCAAAATCATATATGATTTCACCAAATTTTCTTCCAAATTAGATATCTAAATTTCAAAGTTCCCAAATAATAGGTTTAGAAAATTATCCCAGTTTCCAGATTAAAATAATTCAAGTCAAACAAATTCATTTCCAAAATCATCCTATAAGTACTGGTTTTAAATTTTCAATTAAATTTCAAAACCAAATATTCTCTCAAAATCAATTATACTCAAAATGGTTTCCCAATTAATAATTATCCCTTTAAAACCTTTAAACTATTAATTTCTATTCAAAGTGTCCAATTTACCTTTCCGGAAACCATTATTTTAAACTAATCATTTTTTTTCAATATTTCAAACTAAATTACATATTAGTATAATTCAAAATAGTCATATTCATTTACTTAATAAAAGGTTTCAAACTTAACATTCAAAACACGACTTATATGCTTTATCAAATATTTTATACGTTTCGAAATTTCTTAGTCTTTAACTTTTTAAACCTTGATTTGGAAGTGCTCGAACCTTCAAAATAGTCGGTGAAAATCAATTTCAAATCCAAGAGTTGGAAATCAAATTTTTTTTTTATAAGTAGGGTTATTCTAAGTCAAATCGAAAACTCGATGATCGAACACCGGCATATTTTATTACAAATATATACATATATCTTCTGAAAATATCAAATTACTTCGGAATTTGAAATCAAAACGGTTTTATAAGATCACTCGCATAGCGAAGCTATTAAAGTGGCCTCTCCCCCACTCTGAGGCTCGAAAATCAATGTCGATGATGCGTGCACTCATCACCGAAATTATTCTCCAGCGACATAAGTGAGTTCTGGACTTCTATTTTCTTGAAAACTTCTTTGAAACTCCTTCAAATTTATTGGAATTCATTTGAACTCATTTGAACATTTCTTACTCGGAAAAATACTTTTAAATCGTATTATTTATATATTTTCCAAAATCTTAAAACCAATTTCAAAATACCGGAATTCAATTCTCGAATTTCAAATTTACCTTTACAGTTATAAATCATTTTTATATAAATAACCTCTTATAATTTTCCAATTTTTCAAATCCTTTCAAAACCTTTTTATATAGAATAACATATCTTATTTGCTTTATATATATAGGTATATAATCCTTATTGAAAACAATTTCTTTTTATATATAGGATAAAATCATAGTTATTAAAATATAATTTTGATATATAAAGCAATTTCAAAATACAAACATACCCGATTTTCAAAGGATAATTTAAGAATGGATTTCAAAACAAAGATAGAGATTTGAATTAGAGGAACTGTAAACAATAGAATCCTGATTCGAAGATAGGCTCAAACAAAGATGAGAAAATCAAGTTACAAAGTAGAAGATGGATATACTTCTATAAATCGCGGGCGACCTTAACCGGGTCATCCGTGACTTCAGGGATATGATCGATGCGGGATTCTAAAACAAATCGATATTCGTTTGCCAAATATAGAATTCGGCATATCAAGATATATCAGCATCGTAAACCGAGGGTACAAAAATCTTCGGTGAATCAATGCCAATTGTA
This sequence comes from Allium cepa, assembly GCA_030765085.1. NCBI lineage: Eukaryota > Viridiplantae > Streptophyta > Magnoliopsida > Asparagales > Amaryllidaceae > Allium > Allium cepa. Next base: position 401,949,675 of record CM060940.1, on the reverse strand, counting down.
CGGAGTTCATCCGTTTTACAAAACATTCAGTGGAGTCATTGGATACTCCCGGATCAAAAAACATAAATAGAGGGAGGCAAGAATGAATTTTGGAATCGAGGGGCATTCAAGATCTAAAGGAAATCGAGTCAAAGGAAGAGATTCAACTCGCGTGAAAGTGATTCTGTTAATAAATTTACCATATATGTTAAGATTTGCCTAGAGCCAAAGCTCTGATACCAACTGTAACATCCCGCTATTTTGGACCATTCAAATCGACACTAAAACCGTACATGTCCGACTTGAATAATTCAAAATACCGAATTGTTAATTTAATTTGGCAAAACTTAAAATATACAGTAAATAAATCAAACACAGATCACAGACACAGAGTAATATAATGCAGCGGAATAGAAAAATAGTAGTTCATGAAGCTACTATATACATCAGAGTTTAAAATAAAATACATCAGAATCTCTTGAATACAGAAAAGCCTTCAGTACGAGCCGATGACTTCTCTGAACCAGTCAACTAGAAAACTGAAAGCTGAAACGATAGTTGGATCTCCAAATGAATCTCCAATCTCCAAAGGTGAGTCTCTAATACTGTATTTCTCGGTCTGACCCGAGCGTAAAGCAAAACACAAAACACTCGAGTCAGGATTAACATTCTTATATCAATAAATTCAACTCAAATGAAATATCAACTGAAATACAATATAACTTAAAGGATGTTTGAGATGTCCATCCTCTAAGGGTCCATAGAACTATCTACAGGGTAGAAATATACACTATTACACCGTGGTCATTCACTTAATTTATACTTCAAACCCAAATGTCAATTTCACTTTGAATAATTATATTTCCCAAAATAGTATTTATATATATATTAAATGCTGTATACGGTAAAGCACTTTCAATTTCCTTAACTTAACATATCGTCTCACATCAACCTGACCTTCCCATTTAAATTAAATTCAATCTCAATTTATCAATTTAAATTTCCCTAAAATAACCACTTTGATTTTATCAATCTCAAATCTGGATTTGGTATCCTAATTACCCCTTTTTATTTCAATATGTTTCCATACTTTAAGTATTTAATATTTCAATTAAATTTTTCCCAAACTAGTTTTCTAAATCCGAATTTCCAAATTTAGTTCAAACTCAAATTTCACTTAATTCAATTAGTTATCTACATAACAAATTCAACTATCTTGGTTCCAAATACATATCCAAATCTCTAAACCATTTAATTACAATATAGTTCATAGCTTAAGTATAACAATTTAAATTTAACAGTTTCCTATAGATTCTCGATTTTTGCATCATTATTATTTAGTCTTGAACACTTCCCTATTTGATTCAGTATCATTTTAGTGACCTTAAATTACATTTACTCAATATTTCTTAAATTTTATTAAACGTGAAATATCTCATTCGATAAATTTCAAATTGATTTAAATAAATAAATCCTTATCTAAATCCCATTTAAATAACCCAAATTAATCTCCCATTCTTAATTGTTCAATATTATTGCAAAATTTATCCGGAATAAAATTTACATAAATACTTATCATAATTTATGTATTTAATCAAATCTTGATTAAACTAAACATAATTAACTCTATATTTATCATTGCCCTTTATCTATGTATTTAAGAATTTATATTCAATAAGACCATATTTTTCTTATCATATGGTAAAGTGTTACAGATATTATCATCTCAATCTGTACACTAAATGTATACGGGTGGATAGCATTTCAACCCGTAATCTCAATTAAATTAAATGGAAACCGCTTGGGTTTAATTTAAATTCAAAACAAACATAACAAAGGGAACTTGCAGTGTGATGACAGGGATGGTGTCAAAGTAAATAAACAAGCAATAACGACAATCAATAACAATTCAATAAATAAATCAAATAACCCCGAAATAATCATATTAATTCGCATTGTTATTGGTATAACTATTTCTAGAATCTACACTATCATTTCATGTAGATTAAAGATTATTACATTACAGTTTTTCACTTGTCGTCCCTTTCAAATTTCAGTTTAAAAACTACAACTATTAACCAAACTACGTTCAAAGATTTAAAGTATAATTTTGTAACGACCCGTATTTTCGCTACTTCGAAAATGAGAGATTTCGATCGATTTAAATTTAAAAAGGAGTTTAAATCTTAAATAATATGATATATATAATAAATAATAGTGAAGAAGTTATATATTCTTATAGTTAATAAATAAAAAAAAAAGTATGAATTTGGATTTTAGAACAAATCGACAAAAGTTAAGTTTTGTTAATAATAATTAAAGGCTTAAATAAATGGATTTAAATATCTATTTAAAAAAGGTAAATCTTATTTAAAACATCTAATAAAGATAATAAAAGTATGTTAAAAGATTTAAAAATTTGTTAATAATCGTTTTATAAAAATAACCAAAATTTGTCGCATTTTGTCAGTTTTGCATACACGGTAAAATTAGAGATTTTGATATTAATTAAATATGATTTTAGAATATAAAGAGACTTGTTTTAATTTATTTAAAGAAGTAAAAAGTTCATTTTTAAATTTGGTTTACTTCAATACATAGTTTAACTAAAACGTCAAAATGTGACCGTAAAACATTTCGTCGAAAAACGACGTTTTGTCAATTAAAAGTTGTCGCAACGTCGTCGCACCTTTATTTTCTTATATAGGAACATATATTCAAATAGTATAAGTATTAATTAATTCACTAATCAAGTTTACTTTTACTAAACATACTTAGAAAATTCTAGAATATAATTAAGAAAAGTAAGTAAGAAAAGTCAAAAGTAAACATCAAATCAACATCAAATCAAACCAAACATAATTATTACTTTACTTTACTTACTTCTTAAGTGAAAGTGACATAAAGCATGATTTGAAATGTGATGTTAAGTTAAAAAGTAAGTAAAGGGCATTTTGGTCATTTTACATAATAATATTTTATTTCAAACTTTTTCCTATAAATAGCCATGCATACCTCTTTCATTTTCACACAAATCTTTCTTTTCTTCTTCTTCCTTTAAGCTATTTTAATGGCTTCTCTCTTAAGAGAGGTAGGAGGGTTAAAAATAGTGGAGTGCTTAAGCACTAATCCACTTGTTACTCTCTAACCTCTTCTTAATTCACTTCTTCTTCTTCTCTTCTTAAAAAAGGCCTTAGGCCATGAGTTTGGAAGTTGATAAAGGAAGGACGTGAGCAAAGCAAGTAAAGATGGAGATGGTCGAGCACTTGGAAGCATGGTTATGATAAGGTTTAGTGAAGCGTTGAATTAAATGAATGTTGGTAGGAAGTTAAACGTTTGGTTAAAGGTGAGAAATTCTCATCGCTTTTGAATTTATATTTTGATTATGTTATAACAATCATATTTACACCCTTATGACATATGAATGTTTATACCAAATTGATTGTTAATATGGATGATTTGAAAATTAGTAAATTAAGTGAATTGTGATAATATATCCCGTTATGATATTAATAGTGAATGTTAGATTTGAAATCATATGCATGTGATTTGTTGAATGGATGTTATGTTAGTAATAAATATGAATATTGGATATGTTCATTTTGATTAAGTAATCACTTTGATTAGTAAGACCATATTTTAGTAATATGAGAAATTGTGGAAAAATAAGTCTCTTTTCATATAGAAGTGAAATTAAAGTTAAAATGAAAGAGAATTTGAAATTTGAAGTGAAACGGATTTGAAAAGAATAGCTAATTAGAAATTGAAATTTAGATGAATAGTGAAATTGAAATTAAAATCGATTTTGAAAAAGTGAAGTTTAGTTTGAGATTAAATTGAAATTTAAATTGGAATTAGATTTGAAATCTAAGTTTTAAATGTGTTTAATTTGAGATTAGAATTGAAATTTAGTTGAAATTGGGATTTAAAGTTTAATATTAAAATAATGGGAATATAATAATATTTTAATGTGGTAAGAGTGAAAATATATTTTAAAAGCTTTAAAAAGTGAAAACATTGATTTAAAATGGTTTCTAATGATTTTCTAAGTGTTGAAATCCAAATTGAATAAATTATTTCAAATGTTGAAAAATAAGTTAAAACTAGACGCGTCGCGCAACGGTAGTTCGCGATTTCGCGCCGAAAAGTTCAAATGAATGTATAGAGTGGAATATTGCTCGGAATTCTTCGAGATAAGAAAATTTCGGACTATTATATCCATATCTTTTAAACTAAGAAAGAAAATCAAAGTTTCGATAAGTAGATTTTGAATTAAGTCCAAATCAATTTTCTAGAAAAATCGCGCTAGTGCAGTTTAGTGACCATAATAGAAAATCTGTTCGAATGAATGTTTTGAATTAAGGAAAAATATGGAATAAATTTGATAAATCTATTTAAATGATTTAAAAGAGATTTGGATTGGAAAATATGAATTATCGAATGTTTAAAAGTTGTTTTAATCAAATAAGCTTATATAGCACTTTCCGCAGCACTTTTATGCTGTGAATTGTATAACTTTTGGAATATGAGATTAAATGTAACAACGTTTCCAAGAATAATCGTGAATGTTTTAAAAAGGATAATTAAGCGTTTTGAAAGATAATTTGGAATATTTATAAGCAATTCCAAAATGAAGTTGAAAATCTGAGTATGCGGAAACGACTAGTACATTTGTCCCGCCTGTGAGATCTGGGAAGATAAAACAAGGTGTTTAACTAAGGTTAGGGATGGAGCAACCAGTGCCCTGAACTTACCTGGCCTATGTTTTCTTTTCTTAGGCGAGGGGTGGAACAGATCGAAAGGAAAGCCCGGATGCTCTCAAAATAAAAATATTCTGTTAAGTTTTCCAAAATAAAAGAAGATTGGTATTATCCAAAAGTTAAGCAATCTCCAAAATGAATGATTTCTACGAACCTGTGAAGTTTAGAAAAGAATTTATAATGAATTTTAGGAATGAATTGGTAAATAAGAGTATTGGATTTTGACTTACAAGTGAGATATAAAAATGGAATTTATAAACACCGTTTTGTAAATCTGAAATCAATTTAAATTGATAAGTTAAATGTGAAAGTTATTAAAGGAATTATATTCGCGATTTTGGACAGTGAATAATCCTTTAGATTAAATGGATGTTTTGGAAGGTGATATTATAAAGGGAATGTTTTCCTTAAGTTAAAAGTTAAGAAATTTGGATCAAGAATTAAGTAAAGAAATCTGAGATATTTTCCAAAACAAAAGAATGAATTACTTAGAATTATCCTAAGTTAAAAGAAAGAGATTTCGAAATCATCCGAAAAGAATTTAAGTGAAAAGAGACTTAACAAATCCTATATACTCATATTCACTTTTATCGATGATTGGATTTCGAAGGAACCGGAGTCGGATTTGGTTAATTCCTATCCGAAAACCACTTCGAACCAATGTGTACGTTCGAACGTGAAGACATGTTGAAGATGGTGATTGAAGACCGTGGATCTTCCTAGCGTGAAGACTGCTTGTTGATTTGCTCGGGTCGCACCCAATTATAGAGTTATATATAGCAGTGGTCTCCTCGTGATAGAGATTTTGCGGATTGCAAGGGCTTCTCGCCTAGTAATGGCCGAGGAAAGTACCTTCGGTTTGTCCTGTTCCTGGACAACTTGTATGGACGTTTGTCTGACGTTGCATTTCTAAAGATTACGTACATTGGTTTTTACAAACGTACATTAGTGGTGGCGGAGAAGGCAACTTCTCTTAGCTTAACACCCTTCTTGAGACATACGAGCTCAAGGGTTGTATTTTTGTGGAAGGCAATTAGTAGTTAACGGAAATGGCAATGTGGCATTCAAAGATTTGATATGTGCTTTGTGAAAAGGTAATCGTAGCCTTAAGCCTCATCAAACCGGAAATGACCGAAACAGGATTAGATGCAGCAGGGCTATGTGGGTCATTCCCATTAGGGTATGATCATCCCCTTCTAGATATATTTCTTCCCGCTATGACGTCGGGATGTTAATTAATGTGGTGTATGCTAGAGGGCCCTCGATAAAGGTCGGTAACGACCGGGGGGTGACATATTCGGTACCATCTAGTTACAGAGGTGGGCCGGTCTTGTGTTGGTAGAGGGCAGATGTTCTGTGCCTCGGGACATCCATCTAGAGGTGTACCCATTTCGGAAGGTAGATCCTGCGCCTGGTCATTTGTATGGAAATCCATTCTCCAATAAGAACCTACGGTTTTGTTTGTATTGGCGTAATGAATAGCCTCGAAATGCTATATGGGTAACCATTTCGGATAAGATTAATAAGTTTATTTGCAAATGTTTTCAAAGAGATGTCATTAGAAATAATATCAAAAGTTTTGATATAAAAGTGTTTTAGTTATCATAAGGTAAAAACCCGTCCGTGTTTATGTGTGGGCGTGGTCTTATGAGATACTATTTATTTCAAAAGATTTTATCCAAAGGCTGATATATGACACTGTCATTTATTATTGAGTTTTTCTCACGCTGGTTTATCAAGCCTGATCCGGGTATTTTCAATACTTGGGTCAGATCCGAGTAGTTTCAGGATAGTCGAAGGAAGTTGAAGTTCCAGGGGAGAGCTGGAGATATTCATGGATGCATGGAGATATTCTTTCATCGCCTTTGCTTGGTGTATTTTGTTTGATGTTTGTCAGCAATTGTAAGGGCAGGTTTTATAACTGTCCAAGCTGAATCTAGGTTAGACTCTGATATTGTATTTTAAAATTTTCCGCTGTAAATATTTTTATTGAAATAATATATGTTATTCCATTCGTGTGAGATTCTGTTCTGTCTATTTTTCTTTATCACCCTTGATGATCCGTTTTTTCGTGCAATTTGAGTTGGACATGGGTGGTTTATTGTCGATTCAAAGGGTACGGGAAAACGGGCCTTCACACTTGGTATCAGAGCTGAAGGTTAAGCGAGAACCTTGGCTCTATTATGGGTAAATTCTCATCAGAGATAGGATTAGTAATATCCTAGGATGAGTAACTCATTAGAGATAGGGTTAGTAATGCCCTAGAATGAGTTATGAGAGTATTATATATATATGAGCGCGTATTTGTTAATTTTACAAAATGATTTTGTTTTAAAGAAATTGGTAAATGAAATAATTTTACCTTGGGTCTATATTATAAATATTATAAGAGATATTATTATCTTTTGGGTTAAGGATTGATTGTAATTTAGCTTAGCAAAACTAAAATATGAATATCTTGTGATTAGAATTGCACAATTTGACTATAAGATATTTCATATAGGATCAATTAGTTGAAAGCTAGAATTTAAAACTGTAATCATATACCCTTAGATACTTGGTATTAAGAAATAATAATTAAGTGATTATCATAATGGATGGATTTAAAAGCTAAGTACAAATATATTGTGAAGTAAAACTCACAATTTGACTATAAGATATTTGATGATAATATTGAAGCTAGAAGTGTAATTAGAGGAAGTAAAGTGAAAATTTACACTTAGAAAAAATTCTTGTCAATAAGATAGAAAAGATAAGCCAAAATTGAAATTTTGGGTTAATATATTATGAAAGGATAAGTTCTATAACTTATAAATGAGTTAAGGTAATTTGAAATTTAGACACTTTGATTAGAAACAAGAGGTATAAGAAATATCATCCTAATATAAAATTTGAAATAATGATACATTTAGGGTAATATTTATAATTCAAAATGAAGTAAGATTAGAAGGAGGTAGTTTTGAATAATATGGTTAGTAGTTGAATGTTGGATGAAAATGTTTAAATAACAAATACCATGTGAATTAAGTTTCACAATTTGACTATAAGGTATTTGACGGATTTAAGGTTAAGAAATTTGCTTTAGAAAATGGATAGGTAAATAAGTTAACTTTGTAAGAAAAAGGACGTACATTTAGTAAAGTTGTCTTATTAAAATATGGATTAGATAAATAATATTAGCTAAATGGAGACCTTAGGTAAAAAAAAACTAGGGATTAAGTTTTATAACTTATTTATTTGGAATAATAGAATTCCACATTTGTTGAAGACGCTAATTAAAGTAAATGACGATTTGAAGATTTGGGATATGTATATATACTCTTAGGAAGTAAAGGTATATTATACAAGTTAAGTCATTTGTAAGCTTAAGTAATAATGGATTTAGAAGAAAGTAAATGGTTGTGAAATAAACTTGGATTAATAGAAGTTTGGAAGAAATGTATTAGGTAAAGATGAATGTGAATAAATACTTAAGTTAAACGTAGATCATTTTGGCACATAAATTTTGATCTAAGATTTGAGTACAAAACTTTGAGGTGTTTACACCAATCCGAAAAAGAATTTATCACTCAATTCTTGATGGCGAATATTGATGAGAGTTTATGATTATGTACACGAGTTTTCTATCATAGTTGAGAGCTATGCAAGGAAAGCAAGGGTTTGTGATCAAGAAGTCTGATCAAAGTCCGCAGTAGAAAATCGGGGGATCGATACTAGTTCGAAAGAAAAGTTGTGGATTTGAATAATAGATCGAATCAAATATCACATATAGTATGATGTGTTGGGTCTATCAACTTAGTAGTTCGATAGTTATCTTGAATAGAAGACATAAGAGATAATGGTTAGAATTATGTTTTGGTATGTATATATATAGACCTCAGGTGTAGTACATGCTTAGGTCAAAGGATGAGTTATGTGGTTGTATTCATTTATGTTGATATAGTATTAGTTTGGTTGTTTTTGGATGTATAGTCTTGTTTGATAGTTGGATACATTATCTTAAGTGTGCAGTACGCACTAGGATGGGAAGGATAGAAGTTTGACTTGATGTATGTATATATAATCTTAAGAAAGTGATAAGTACTCAGCTTAGTGTGGGGAATCTTTATATATGTTTGGCATCATTTGTTTTAGTGTTGTTATGATATCGGCCTTCTTCTTTTCTATCATCAATAGAAATAAGTCAAAATTTTTTGAGGATATGAGTATGAGATAGATTCCTTTATCTAACTTTCATTTCGAGGACGAAATGCTTTTAAGTAGGGGAGAATGTAACGACCCGTATTTTCGCTACTTCGAAAATGAGAGATTTCGATCGATTTAAATTTAAAAAGGAGTTTAAATCTTAAATAATATGATATATATAATAAATAATAGTGAAGAAGTTATATATTCTTATAGTTAATAAATAAAAAAAAAGTATGAATTTGGATTTTAGAACAAATCGACAAAAGTTAAGTTTTGTTAATAATAATTAAAGGCTTAAATAAATGGATTTAAATATCTATTTAAAAAAGGTAAATCTTATTTAAAACATCTAATAAAGATAATAAAAGTATGTTAAAAGATTTAAAAATTTGTTAATAATCGTTTTATAAAAATAACCAAAATTTGTCGCATTTTGTCAGTTTTGCATACACGGTAAAATTAGAGATTTTGATATTAATTAAATATGATTTTAGAATATAAAGAGACTTGTTTTAATTTATTTAAAGAAGTAAAAAGTTCATTTTTAAATTTGGTTTACTTCAATACATAGTTTAACTAAAACGTCAAAATGTGACCGTAAAACATTTCGTCGAAAAACGACGTTTTGTCAATTAAAAGTTGTCGCAACGTCGTCGCACCTTTATTTTCTTATATAGGAACATATATTCAAATAGTATAAGTATTAATTAATTCACTAATCAAGTTTACTTTTACTAAACATACTTAGAAAATTCTAGAATATAATTAAGAAAAGTAAGTAAGAAAAGTCAAAAGTAAACATCAAATCAACATCAAATCAAACCAAACATAATTATTACTTTACTTTACTTACTTCTTAAGTGAAAGTGACATAAAGCATGATTTGAAATGTGATGTTAAGTTAAAAAGTAAGTAAAGGGCATTTTGGTCATTTTACATAATAATATTTTATTTCAAACTTTTTCCTATAAATAGCCATGCATACCTCTTTCATTTTCACACAAATCTTTCTTTTCTTCTTCTTCCTTTAAGCTATTTTAATGGCTTCTCTCTTAAGAGAGGTAGGAGGGTTAAAAATAGTGGAGTGCTTAAGCACTAATCCACTTGTTACTCTCTAACCTCTTCTTAATTCACTTCTTCTTCTTCTCTTCTTAAAAAAGGCCTTAGGCCATGAGTTTGGAAGTTGATAAAGGAAGGACGTGAGCAAAGCAAGTAAAGATGGAGATGGTCGAGCACTTGGAAGCATGGTTATGATAAGGTTTAGTGAAGCGTTGAATTAAATGAATGTTGGTAGGAAGTTAAACGTTTGGTTAAAGGTGAGAAATTCTCATCGCTTTTGAATTTATATTTTGATTATGTTATAACAATCATATTTACACCCTTATGACATATGAATGTTTATACCAAATTGATTGTTAATATGGATGATTTGAAAATTAGTAAATTAAGTGAATTGTGATAATATATCCCGTTATGATATTAATAGTGAATGTTAGATTTGAAATCATATGCATGTGATTTGTTGAATGGATGTTATGTTAGTAATAAATATGAATATTGGATATGTTCATTTTGATTAAGTAATCACTTTGATTAGTAAGACCATATTTTAGTAATATGAGAAATTGTGGAAAAATAAGTCTCTTTTCATATAGAAGTGAAATTAAAGTTAAAATGAAAGAGAATTTGAAATTTGAAGTGAAACGGATTTGAAAAGAATAGCTAATTAGAAATTGAAATTTAGATGAATAGTGAAATTGAAATTAAAATCGATTTTGAAAAAGTGAAGTTTAGTTTGAGATTAAATTGAAATTTAAATTGGAATTAGATTTGAAATCTAAGTTTTAAATGTGTTTAATTTGAGATTAGAATTGAAATTTAGTTGAAATTGGGATTTAAAGTTTAATATTAAAATAATGGGAATATAATAATATTTTAATGTGGTAAGAGTGAAAATATATTTTAAAAGCTTTAAAAAGTGAAAACATTGATTTAAAATGGTTTCTAATGATTTTCTAAGTGTTGAAATCCAAATTGAATAAATTATTTCAAATGTTGAAAAATAAGTTAAAACTAGACGCGTCGCGCAACGGTAGTTCGCGATTTCGCGCCGAAAAGTTCAAATGAATGTATAGAGTGGAATATTGATCGGAATTCTTCGAGATAAGAAAATTCCGGACTATTATATCCATATCTTTTAAACTAAGAAAGAAAATCAAAGTTTCGATAAGTAGATTTTGAATTAAGTCCAAATCAATTTTCTAGAAAAATCGCGCTAGTGCAGTTTAGTGACCATAATAGAAAATCTGTTCGAATGAATGTTTTGAATTAAGGAAAAATATGGAATAAATTTGATAAATCTATTTAAATGATTTAAAAGAGATTTGGATTGGAAAATATGAATTATCGAATGTTTAAAAGTTGTTTTAATCAAATAAGCTTATATAGCACTTTCCGCAGCACTTTTATGCTGTGAATTGTATAACTTTTGGAATATGAGATTAAATGTAACAACGTTTCCAAGAATAATCGTGAATGTTTTAAAAAGGATAATTAAGCGTTTTGAAAGATAATTTGGAATATTTATAAGCAATTCCAAAATGAAGTTGAAAATCTGAGTATGCGGAAACGACTAGTACATTTGTCCCGCCTGTGAGATCTGGGAAGATAAAACAAGGTGTTTAACTAAGGTTAGGGATGGAGCAACCAGTGCCCTGAACTTACCTGGCCTATGTTTTCTTTTCTTAGGCGAGGGGTGGAACAGATCGAAAGGAAAGCCCGGATGCTCTCAAAATAAAAATATTCTGTTAAGTTTTCCAAAATAAAAGAAGATTGGTATTATCCAAAAGTTAAGCAATCTCCAAAATGAATGATTTCTACGAACCTGTGAAGTTTAGAAAAGAATTTATAATGAATTTTAGGAATGAATTGGTAAATAAGAGTATTGGATTTTGACTTACAAGTGAGATATAAAAATGGAATTTATAAACACCGTTTTGTAAATCTGAAATCAATTTAAATTGATAAGTTAAATGTGAAAGTTATTAAAGGAATTATATTCGCGATTTTGGACAGTGAATAATCCTTTAGATTAAATGGATGTTTTGGAAGGTGATATTATAAAGGGAATGTTTTCCTTAAGTTAAAAGTTAAGAAATTTGGATCAAGAATTAAGTAAAGAAATCTGAGATATTTTCCAAAACAAAAGAATGAATTACTTAGAATTATCCTAAGTTAAAAGAAAGAGATTTCGAAATCATCCGAAAAGAATTTAAGTGAAAAGAGACTTAACAAATCCTATATACTCATATTCACTTTTATCGATGATTGGATTTCGAAGGAACCGGAGTCGGATTTGGTTAATTCCTATCCGAAAACCACTTCGAACCAATGTGTACGTTCGAACGTGAAGACATGTTGAAGATGGTGATTGAAGACCGTGGATCTTCCTAGCGTGAAGACTGCTTGTTGATTTGCTCGGGTCGCACCCAATTATAGAGTTATATATAGCAGTGGTCTCCTCGTGATAGAGATTTTGCGGATTGCAAGGGCTTCTCGCCTAGTAATGGCCGAGGAAAGTACCTTCGGTTTGTCCTGTTCCTGGACAACTTGTATGGACGTTTGTCTGACGTTGCATTTCTAAAGATTACGTACATTGGTTTTTACAAACGTACATTAGTGGTGGCGGAGAAGGCAACTTCTCTTAGCTTAACACCCTTCTTGAGACATACGAGCTCAAGGGTTGTATTTTTGTGGAAGGCAATTAGTAGTTAACGGAAATGGCAATGTGGCATTCAAAGATTTGATATGTGCTTTGTGAAAAGGTAATCGTAGCCTTAAGCCTCATCAAACCGGAAATGACCGAAACAGGATTAGATGCAGCAGGGCTATGTGGGTCATTCCCATTAGGGTATGATCATCCCCTTCTAGATATATTTCTTCCCGCTATGACGTCGGGATGTTAATTAATGTGGTGTATGCTAGAGGGCCCTCGATAAAGGTCGGTAACGACCGGGGGGTGACATATTCGGTACCATCTAGTTACAGAGGTGGGCCGGTCTTGTGTTGGTAGAGGGCAGATGTTCTGTGCCTCGGGACATCCATCTAGAGGTGTACCCATTTCGGAAGGTAGATCCTGCGCCTGGTCATTTGTATGGAAATCCATTCTCCAATAAGAACCTACGGTTTTGTTTGTATTGGCGTAATGAATAGCCTCGAAATGCTATATGGGTAACCATTTCGGATAAGATTAATAAGTTTATTTGCAAATGTTTTCAAAGAGATGTCATTAGAAATAATATCAAAAGTTTTGATATAAAAGTGTTTTAGTTATCATAAGGTAAAAACCCGTCCGTGTTTATGTGTGGGCGTGGTCTTATGAGATACTATTTATTTCAAAAGATTTTATCCAAAGGCTGATATATGACACTGTCATTTATTATTGAGTTTTTCTCACGCTGGTTTATCAAGCCTGATCCGGGTATTTTCAATACTTGGGTCAGATCCGAGTAGTTTCAGGATAGTCGAAGGAAGTTGAAGTTCCAGGGGAGAGCTGGAGATATTCATGGATGCATGGAGATATTCTTTCATCGCCTTTGCTTGGTGTATTTTGTTTGATGTTTGTCAGCAATTGTAAGGGCAGGTTTTATAACTGTCCAAGCTGAATCTAGGTTAGACTCTGATATTGTATTTTAAAATTTTCCGCTGTAAATATTTTTATTGAAATAATATATGTTATTCCATTCGTGTGAGATTCTGTTCTGTCTATTTTTCTTTATCACCCTTGATGATCCGTTTTTTCGTGCAATTTGAGTTGGACATGGGTGGTTTATTGTCGATTCAAAGGGTACGGGAAAACGGGCCTTCACAAATTTATCAATTTCTACGACAATAATGGGTCAAATTTAACTAATCAAATTAACATATGGCGGGGTCAGGTTTTAATAAATCAAGGTCCGTCATATATAATCCGTTTAATTTGTAAACTATACTACCCCCCAAATCAAACTAGCAAACTACTTATCACTTAACAATAATAATTAACATCCAATTTAAACAACAATCAAACAAACAATCAATTATCAACCAATCTGTATTATTATCACATAAATAATTAACCGATAATGGTGTCAGGTGTCATAGGTGAACAGATACAGATAAAAGCAGTCATTCAGTAAAACAACTAACAGCAGCATATTTCAATTGACGTTTCAATTGAAATCAAATTTAATAAATAAAGAGCGTTAATCGTGAGTGATTGCTCACCTTTCGAGGCTAAAGAAGATCGTCAACAGAGCAAGCTATGAATTCAAAACAAAGCGAAGTGGGCACGAAATTGGACGGCCAAAGCTGATAAATAGAGATTGACGAAATCAAATCAGAACTGGGTCGATGAAGATAACTGGTACAAGTGAAGTTATGTACATATTTATAACTATTTACGTATATAAACATATTCTAAATTTAAACTCATTTTAAACCAAACACTCACACACTTTAAAAACACGTTTTAAATTAACTCGTATGTATAATGTATCCTAGGAACAACCCGGTTATACTTATGCGTACAATATGTAAAATCTATCACAAAAATTTATACGGCAACTGCAATGGTCAAAATTCCTTATTAAAATGGCTATAGAACTCGTAAGCTAAAACTTGTTCAAAACTATACACGTATACGTACTTATACATAAACACACACAACATAACTATTTATCAATAATATCTAAAATTATCATTTAAACTTTACCCATAACCGTGCATGTATAATATAACTTGTTTAAAATAATTATATAAATCAGCCTATTTACTAACTTGTTCAAAACAAATATATACCAAAATATCAGATACAGTTATAACTCATATACAGTTACATATGTATATTTATTTCTTTATATATACTGACATCTTCTGTCCAAGTTTTACAAAAACATCATGCTCCTTCTTTCCCATGTTAATTACAATATTACGGACGCATGTATACATATAATTTCATATAAAACTAAAGGCTTTATACGTACTTACCATTAATATAAACACTCTCTCATATTACCCACATATATGCAATCACTGTCCCATATTATTTTATTTCCAAAACCCAATATGCAGACATTTACCAAATCTACGTGCACATATGACTTATAATTTCTTCTAAGCACCCAAAGTGATACATGCCATCTTCAGTATACAAGATGTCATATATACTGAATTATATATACTTTAACAAAACTGTTATGTTTATAAATACCCAACTAAACATATGTACTTTGTAAGTTATGCCAGTGTAATTTTTTTTTTTGTAACTTTATAAATCGTATATATATAAACTTATACTAATACATATCAACTAACATGTTATACTTATTATAGTAGAACAACCAAATTTTAATTTACCTATAAAATACAAACCCATGCAAGAAACCCATGCGAGAGAAGGGGAAAGCACCGGTGACAAGGCAGATCAGTTGAGGTCGAGATGAGCTGTTGTGTCCCCGGTCGGACGAAACTGGCGTGGTGGAGGGACAAGGCGTGGCGAGGCTGCTGAGTTGCGATGGCCGAGGGAAAGATGGAAGGCCGAGGTGGATCTGCATGGGTATGGTGAAGTGGAAGACTAAGGTGGCTCACGGTGATGGAGGCAGAGCATGCTTGGTGGGTTGGCGAACCTTAGGGTAGAGGTAGAGGAGTTCTATTCTTGGCCGGAAGGCTTGGATTCAGGAGTGAAGATGAATTGAACCTCTGTACCCGAATATTTCTATTTTAGATTTAGACAAAATTTTGATCTGAGGGCCATGAAAGTGGAATCTAGAGAAGTTGAATTTGTACAGAGCAGGCTTCACAAATATATGGAAAAGAATAGGCAAGACTAACGTAAGAGAACGAACCTTTATAATTAATTCGAACGTTAGGAATGGCAACGGTTATGCGTGCTTTCAGGGTTTTGATAAAGTAATGGCTACGTATAAATCAAAAGTGCAACTGAATGTTTGAAAGAAAGGGAAACCGTGCTCTGAAAGTGCAAACAAAATTCTTAAATAAAAAGAAATGTAAAGTTGCCCGTTTATTCAACGTGATTTAAGCCAAATAGAAAGGAGACGAAGAGTAACAGTCAGGAATTTAATACGCAGTCAATCTGAATAGACTTACTTGCGATTCAACTTGACAATTAATTCAAGCAATTTTGAACGATTCCCTTCTTCAACAATGAACCGGTGAGAGTTGAAATAAGATGTGAAAGTTGGCTATGATTCAGCTGAACATTTTAAAAGCAAAAATAGCAACGGTCACGTTGCTTTGATTTAGCTAAAAGATATTAAATGCTATTTATTGGTTTGATTGAATAGCCCGTTTCAAATTTTGAAACGTAATAGGAAAAGTTAAGAAGGCACGATTTTATGGTGTCGCTATAACGAACAAATTTTATTGCTTCCGTTGTACACCGGATCCCAAAATACAGAAATAAATATACTGTTGAGATCAGCATGACGAGGCGATTACAACGGTATACAGATATCAGTGGTATGATTATCCGATCAAAAGTCGATGATCGGTACCCGGAAATGCTGCTAATCTGACAAAATAAGGTAAACGGAGCAGTATACGTCCGAGTTTGGAAAAACGACGAACTGACATCTTGCTCAGAAGATGGTTTAGAATTTTTCTATGTAAAAAGATTTTGGTTTTGAAACGTTATATTTTCGTCACTTTTTAACTGATTTAATTGAAGTAAATTTACGCGCGAAATAAACTTTCATATTTTTGGACGAAAATTTACAGTTTGTTATGTTTAATTGGACGTAATCCAAATGTTAACTTTTTATTTGCAAATTAATTTATTTAAAATTTCACAAAAATCCAATTAAATACGTTAATAAAACTATAAAATTTATAAAATCTTACAGGTCGTTACAGGTAGACAGCTAGAGGTCAACTGGCAGAGGTCAGGGGGTCAACCTCCCAATCTATTTTTGGAACATTAATCTTCATCCATTGTTATTTTTATTTAATTCCTCAATTAGCATTTAATGTTAATGTCAATTTTAATGTTTGCTTAATCTCTAAGTCTATCTATCATTAACTTTTAATTTTAATTTTAAAATTAATTATTCATTTAAATTTGAATTCCATTTAAATAATTTTGAACCAAAAATCTTCAAACTTCCATAATTTTTCTGTAAAAGCTCCATTTTCAGCATAGTATATATGGAAACTAATTAGACTTTCATCATGGATGCAACGATATAATTTTCGTGGTCAAGTTCCAACTTTTGAAAAAAAATTCATTTTTACTACTACGTTATTTAATTTAATTTATCACATTTGTTTATGGTTAATTTTACGAGATGTTACATTCTTCCCCACTTAAAAAGGATTTCGTCTCCAAAATCTTTTCCAATGGGAAAACAACGTAATGCATACTAAACATCCATGTTATACAACCAAGTTATCCACATATTCATATACTCATCCAAAAGTGCAATGTGATTATGTATTGTATAAAAACTCTAAACGAGCTCAATTGTAGTTTGAGTATGTGACTGTGACATATAACTATGTATGCGAAACACCCTAAACATTCATGAGAATTTCTAGATGAGTATAAAGCGCTGGTGAAAAATTGTAGCAGCCATCTTCTACCATTCAGTCTAGCAACCATGATGCAACTGAACATAACTTTGGAGAGAAAAGTTCACCAATGAAAAGCTCAAGATGAGTGATCCTCATTTTTCTTCGGTCTCCCATGTGCTTTTCCCCCAAGTTACCTCCCCACTGTACTTAGATCAACCTAATTTCCTTGTTGCAGACCATAGTTTCATGCTCCACAATGTGTGTGGTAGTATAGGATATCGTTGGATCCATCTCAATATCTCCCAATTAATCAGGCTCTAACACAATAGTTGTGTCATAGAGGCATTTCCTCAAATGTGAAACATGAAAAATGTTATAGGCTTATACTAATCTGCCAGATAGCTCGATGTCATAAGACAATCTTCTTATTCTTTCCACGGTCTAGAAAGGCCCATCATATCTTAGTGCCAACATTCTTGATTTTTCGAATCTCTCAACCTTCCCAAGAGGGGAGACTTTGTAAAACACTATGTCACCAACCTTGAACTCCAATCCTTTCCTTCTCTGGTCTGCGTAGGATACCTTGCAATCTTATATTGCCTTCATTCACTACCTAATTAACTTTACGTTCATTGAAGTTTCACAAATCAAATCTTGTCCAAGTAAAATTTTGTCGATGATTTCCCACCAACAATTTTCTTATTTTCATAGCCTCCCATAAAGTGCTTCAATAGGTTCCATACCAATTGCTAATTGAAAACTATTATTGCAAGTGAATTCTACTAAAGGTAGGTGCTGCTCCCATTTCCCTCTGAAGTCCATGATGCATGCTCTCAACAAGTCCTCCATGATCCTATTTACTCTTTCCGTTTGTCCATCTGTCTACGAGTGCAAAGCAATACTAGGATTCAATGTGTGGCTAAAGATGTCTATAAACTCCTCCAAAAATCATTAGTAAATAAGGGGTCTCTATCACTCACGATGACTTGACTTCCATGAAGTCGAATCACTTAATTAATATAAATATAGGCTAAAGATGCTGCGGTCTCATTGCTCCTAATGAGAATAAAATAGACACTCTTAGTGAGTCTATCAACTATGACCCACATTACTTCATTACCTCTTTGACTCATAGGCAACCCATCTATGAAATCCATTAATATGTGTTCCCATTTCTGAGTCTGAATTTCTAATTGCAATAAAAATCTTCTGGGCTTCCCTTGCTCAACTTCAATCCTCTAACGTGTTAAACAACAAGAAATAAATTCAACTACTTTCTTCTTCTTCATTGGAAAATAAAAAATCCATTTCATATCCCTATGCATCTTATCTCCTTCAAGGTTGATAGTTATTATCCTGCCTTTTGGCAAGGCTATGATAACATAGATTTGGTAAAGAACGGTTGGTTACCAACCATGAGAATCAACTATATGTAGTATTATGGACAATGGTAGAAAATATTTTCACGTAGTCCCAGTTAAGGTGTAGTGAATATGAAGCGACAAGAAAGGCATTGTGAAGCTACCTTTAAATTTTAAGCCAATCGGAGTTTGTACGCTTGAGTTATGACAAATGAAGAATTTATATGGATCAATCTAGAATAATCCATAAAGCAGCATAAATCAACAAAGATTGATCGATATCTCAAAATCCACAAGGAAAATTCACTTAAAACTTTTAAAGCATCGGTATATTGAAGAGCGAAGCCAATAAAAAAAATCATAAGTCAAATCTCTAAGATTCAAGAAATGCCTATCGTTTATACCGATCATTTATACCAATCCTTTATAATGATTGGTGTAGCTCATTGGACGTTCCAAATGTGACAAAGATTGATCCATATCTCAAAATGTACAACTCAGAATGACTTTATATTTTATAAGCAAGGCTAGAGTCATGTCAGACTCCCCATAGACGATTGCCTAGCAATTGTAGGAAAAAATAATGATCGATATAATTTATATCGATCATTCCAAAAAAATAAGTTATGTCCATCGATCATTCTAGTGGGCCCCTATGGATCAAGAGATTCTTTTCGTGAATTTTCAGCCCAATCCATGCACATCTTCCCCTATAAATTCATCGACCATTCTTTGTAAAGAGGATCCTTCTTTCTACCAAGGAGGCTTCGCCATTTTATTTTTCACTCTTTACTAACGGATCCTACATTCTTTTAATCATAATTAAGCACAAGATCGATAAAAATATGAAGTGGACGTAGGCCAAGATTGTCGAACCTCTATAAAAATCAGCGTGTTTATTTATTTCTCTGCTTTGTTTTAATTTCATTCATCATTTAATCTTTACGATATTCTATTGGGTGTTGATGATCATTTTTATCATCAACATATTGGTGCGTTACTGAAAGATGAATTCTCAGCTTGATTGGATCTCATCTTCTACTTGTGGATTTTCATGTTCATGAGATATGATCCAGCTTTCGACCAACAAATTTTCTATTCTACTCAGATTTAAAGAAGATAATCTCCAAGGAAACTACCAGCCATAGCCAGAGGAGCCAAGTCTAATTCTCTTGCAAATGAAGGAAATCCTGATGATAATGTTCAATCGGTCATGTGTTTGACAAATATGCATACATTTTCAAGTTTAAAGCATCTATGAACAATCAGACACTGACAATGCCCCATACAGACGATCATTCCATCATTCCCTCCGTAAAACCTTCTAACCGTTCCATTTCAAAGAAGAAGAAACAAGAAAAGTTGAAGGTCATAATTGGATCAGGTGTGATCAATATTTTTAATCATTTACACCAATCGTTTCCACACCGATCATTTTTATATGATCGTTCACTTAAAATCTACATGCTACATCATCTTATATGATTGATTTTTATGTACGATCATTCCATACGATCAATTCTCGTTGATTGTTCCACCAAAGTGATTTAAATCGATCGTTTTTTGTATGATCATCCCATACGATCATTTCTCCTTGATCATTCCATCGCTTTGGCATTCCAACCGATCGTTTTCAACCAATTGTAGTTTCAACCAATCGTTTTCATTAACGATCATTTTTCAAGAAAAAAGCATTTTTGGGAACGATCCAAATTTTAAGAAAAAGGCTCTGAAAAAACTTTTTCGGGTGCAATTCACCCAAAACCATGCCTCTACGTAGTTCCCCCACATTCTGCATTCGAAACTCAATTTAAAGACAATGCTTTCTATCCACTTTCCTTACATCATATGACTTACCGAAGCATAGAGGATCAAGTGACGGCTTTTGAATAACTGCCAAGGAATGGATGAGGAGGTGCTAATCAAACAGGACTCCCAAAAGGAGAAGAACCAAGTTAATATGACAAAAACTAGGATCGATTACCGGATCAAACTTCTAGGGAGGATTGCGCTTGCCCATGAGTGAACAGATTCCAAATGCCTAAATCAACGCTATGGTCGTTGAAAAGCTCACGTCAGGGTTGACCCAAAGTAATCACCCCTTTGACTCAAAGCAAACCCAAGAAACTTTAACCCACCGCAAAAATCAAGTAAAACAAAGATTTTCCAAAAGCAAACGCCAATATACTCGAAGCACTGTTCGTCACTGACCCAACACTTCAAATTCTATGAGTCTATGCAAACATTGTTTTGACTCCAAGTAAATTATCGCCAATCTGCTGGTACAAGTACATCTTGCTTTGCTCATAAATCGACATATGGACTCCAAATGACTTGAAATTTGGTGAGAAACCTAAAAAAGCCTTCTATTGCCTTATATGGATTGCACCCCATTTGGGCAAAAGTTTGGAGAACATCATCGATCAATAACCTCATCCTAACCGATTTGCCGTTTGACCGGCATTCTCATCTACTCAAACAATCGACAATCATGCATACATTATTCATAAGCATTACAAGTAGCTATAACTTGAAAACAAACATGAACGACGACGATTGGAGCATCTCCCTTAGTCGAAACTGATTCATTGAAGTCGTTTTGCATGTAGTATATCCATGGAGATTCAATGTACCAACCATGTCGGCTTACTCAAGGAAAAACGATGAATTCTGCCAGAGCGATAGATGACATCGATTGTAGTTGCCTTCCTATATTCTCGGGAGAGTAGTGATCGATCATGTGATTTACGTGATTACCGCCCAGGACCATCTCCTTTGTTAATCGGCTAGCTAAGAAGTTCACCGAGCAATTCAAGATGCTTGTGACTCGCCCCAAGGATACAATGTCGTTATCCAACTTATTTGAAGTATTAAGCGAGCCGCTCAAAGTCTTCATATAGAGGTTCAACACTGTCGTCACTATAGCGAGTAATCCCAGCGAGAACATCAGACCGATGGCATTAAAAAAGGGAATCGATCCCGATATAGATTTCGGCAACTAATTAGCTGGGAAGCCGCTTACGACCTTGTATCTTTTCTATTAAAAAATCAATTAGAAATTAAGCGAGGAGGAGGTAGATCAAACTAGGAGAAAGAATAATTGAGGCCCGTTGGCTAAAGGAGTTCAAAGCAAGGGCAACATTGAGGCCTTAGATGAAGACTCAAATTCGAAGAGACGACCCAGAATCTCAAAATTCGACTCATATACTCCTTTGAATGCTTCAATCAAAAACTTTACTTGGAGACTCGCAACTCGGAGCAGTAAAGGAAACCAGCCCCGAGAGAGCCCACCGAAACTAAGGAGAAGTCTGGGAAGTATTGCTTACTTTATGATACGAACGGTCGTAGAATTGGTGATTGTAGAAACCTTAACAATATATGCAAGCCCCACGGAATGCCATACATAAAACATATAACCCCTATCAATAAAGAACTTTGATTATCAATCAGACCACCTATAGTCAACTTCCAGCTGAGAAAGGCATGGGAAAAGTGGAATAACGAGAATACGACGCTTCTTTACTTATCAATAAGATTTATTTCAATTTATATTTCAATTTCAACTACGTTGTGAAATACGACCAGCTTGAACAAAATTACTTGCAAATGATGTAGGTGACCAAGTACTGAGGGTTAGCGCTAAGGGACCTCCATGGACCATGTTCGGACCTTTGGAGGATCATCAAGACGAGCATGATTCAACTAATCATCAGCTACCATCTGCCCCTGACTCAGGGGCAAGGACTCGAAATGAAATGTGGGTATGACTTGACTATCCACTTCCTTCTCTATGCTTCAATTTCGACAGAACATCTTTGCCTTGCTAAAATCCCAACAAGGTCGGAATCCAATAAAAAGTGAACATGACTGACCTTTCACTCATCAACCTCTGCGCTTGACTTGAAGCCGGTAAAAACACTTGGAAATGATGCAACTCGACCATCCACTCCCCATCCCATAGTTTAAGTTCGCCAAAATACTTATGCATCTCTCAAATTTTAGCAAGACCAAAGTCTAACTAAAGCGGATGTGATTTGATCGTCCATAGATTAACTCCTACTCTAGACAATGGAGGCAGATTGGAGGGGAGGGTCGATTAAAAGTAGGCGCGACTGACTTTCTACTTATCAAACACTGCCCTTGACAAGAGGACATGACTGTAGCTTGAGGCAAATGCAAGTTGACATGTGGAGAATAAATCAAAAATCGGTGCGGCTGACCACCATTATATAACTCTGGTTCCCAGAGTGTGGAATGGAGTACAAACACATAAAAATGGACGCGGTCCAGTAGTCCATCGATCAGCTCTAGTTCCCAGAGTGCAGACGAGGGTATAAACACAAAAAGATGGACGCAATCTGACCGTCCATCAATCCACTCTGATTCCTAGAGTGCGGATATAACAACCCTCATTTGGAGGCCCAAAATTAATGGCTATGGATGCTGTAGTCATCTAAAGTTATTAATTCTCGGTGACCAAATGTGATAATGTTAGATACACTGATATAACAAAAACACATGGATATGAAAATTTTAAACTCAACTTAAAATAAATTTTTCTATCCACTTCAAATCACATTTGAAATTTATTACACAATCCCAAGGTGTGAACCACGTTCAAAGAAATATAATTATTACAGAATAAGCGACATATGAAGATGCTTCCTTGGATGATTAGAGTCTAAGTATATGAAATTTTAACAACTTTTTCATTACATAAAAACACAGCAATATTAAACGGAAAGAACTCTAACAGCTAGCTTTGCTCCTGCACATCTTCGGAGCTTATTCTTCTAAAGGAGAACATGAAAACCTTAACTCTCAAACTACTCAAAATCAATTGATCATCTGAGTGTTTAAGGGGAAAACATAAACTCCGAGTTAGAAAAAAAGCCTAATGTGAATAATAACATACCATCTCAAACCATATAGATATCTAGTGAAACTACAACGCTTAGCTGAATGGGTTTTCCCCTCGCTGGTATCTTAACCAAAATTTATAATAACCGTATACTGCACACCTGCAATCCATAATGGTTAAACATAATAGTTTAAAATATATCATGCCGATATGCAAACATGCAATATATTCTAAATTTACCATCCCCATTCATTTGACTATCTGTCTTAGTTATAGTTTCTAGGGTCGCTATTAACGTATTAGTTTTCATGGGCTGACTGTAATGACCCGTAAATTTTAGTGTTTTATTAATTTAATTAATTGAATTTTTGTAAAATTTAAAAAAATAAAATTTTGAAATATAAACTTGATATTTGAAATATGTCTATTTTAACATAGCAAAGTGGTAAATTTTCATCTGATAACATGGAAGTTTATTTTATTGTGTAATTCTATTTCAATTTGAATCAATTAATAACTATTGCATTTAAAAGTTTTTCGAAACCTAAATATGTCAACATGAGAAAATTTATTTAGAACACTCTAAATCAGACTGCGAACTTCGTTTCGCAAAATTCGGACATTTCTAGCTCTATTTGGATTTTTCCGTACGGAATAACAATGCATATCGGTATTGATTATTGACTTTTGATCGGATGATCGTACCACTAATATCTGTATGCCTTTTTGATCGTCTCGTCATGTTGATCTCCGTAGTATATTCATTCCTGTGTTTCAGTGCACGCTATGCGGTGAAAATCACGGAACGGTTAACAATATCGGCTCTAATTTCTGGTATCTTTTTGGTTTCCTTTCCCTTCATTGTCTACCATGAATCACGTGAATCAAATCGCTGCTAGCAATTAATATTTCTTGAATTCAATATTTTAACTTTTTCTATTCCCACTGGGAATTATTTATTTCGGTTCGTTCATGTTCTTCACTTTGTTCTGACTGTTGCTTTTGAAAATAATATAACTAGGCTTGTTATATTTTGGAAGACTATTTGTGCTTT
This sequence comes from Allium cepa, assembly GCA_030765085.1. NCBI lineage: Eukaryota > Viridiplantae > Streptophyta > Magnoliopsida > Asparagales > Amaryllidaceae > Allium > Allium cepa. Next base: position 401,924,904 of record CM060940.1, on the reverse strand, counting down.
ACCCTTCTCAATCTCTTCCTTTTCCACTATTTTGTCAGTACCTTTATGTGAATATAAAAGGAACAAAGTTAGTATAAAGTTGCTTTTGCATTATAAACAATCTGTACACATTTTTTTCTTTTCTCTACCAAACCTGCGCATCTCATTTTTCTTCTTTTTAGCCCAAGCTCAGCCACCTTGTTGCCCACGCAAGCACGGACTCAAACCGCCCCGTTCTCTCTCTCTCTCTCTCTCTCTCTCTCTCTCTCTCTTCCCTCTACCTCCGCCACCACCCTCCGCCAAGAATCACAGCCAAATCCCATCGCCAATCTCCTACCGTCTTGTGTCGTGCAACCCAACCGAGCACGAGACCCTCCTCGGCAACTACCCAAGCTCACGCAACCTTGCCTCCACGTCAGCCCATCGAACCACCTCCTCTCGTCCAACAAGCTAGCTCCCGCCATGTCGGCCGAGGCTTACCTCTAGCAGTTGTTCCAACCCTCGTTTGTCTCCTTCTTTTATGTAGTAAGGTATTATAAATCTAATTATATGTGCTAACTTATACATTATAATCTATAAGTATACACGTTTGTTGCTTACTTTATATTCTTATGTATATATGTGTGTGTGTGTATATATATATATGAAATTATAAAATATATAGTTATGACTCCATTTCAAACCTGTATATTGTACTGCATATGTATACAAGGGTATATATTCAAATACAGAGTCTTTTATTTGTGATTTCATACAAAAGTATATACATATCTATAGGTTATAATATAAAGGTCGTTATACGTATGTCAGTTATAGGTTTATATTTTCAAAAATAATTTTTTTTTAGCATAGTGTTTATACAAGTTTACAATATGGCTAATTCTACTATCACCCCAGTAAATTCTCTTCACCCCTCATTAAAACAAATAAATATTCATAGGCCAAAGTACCTTATTAAACATAAATGAATTACCCAAGTTATCATGACAAAATAATATACGTAACTACTAAATGTAAGCAATGCTCTAAAACCAAAATGGTAAAAGACTGATAAAATATTAAGCACTGGTACCATAAAATCACATCACAAACAATATCTTGGATGATAGTATTCTAAACCTGAGCACAATGCTACAAACTTGACAGAGCCAAAACTTAGCCCTATATCTGAGAATGAAGTGAATTATTGTACTTAAATTTTCACTTATTTTCATTTTGTTAGTCATTCTCAATACTACACTTATCATACACTTTCAAAACCACATTCACCACAAACTAGATCCCTTTTGAAAATGATTACGCCTTTTGAGGTGCCATTGAATCAACATTCGCTTATCCAATGTTTCACGTCTGAATTTGGTTTCTACTGTCCCCATCTTGAGTTTGTCCTCAAAACTATAACTTTAGATGTTAACACAAAGAAATTAACAAAAACTGAGGATAATTCAACTAAACTGAAATTCCAAACTCCCAAGCTAATTAATTCATGAAAACCTATAGTAAACAAAATTTAAGCTAGGGAAACATTACAAGGAGAAGGAAATAAAGCAGAGGGGAGAGACTGCGGCAAAAGAGAACGTAAGTGGGTATAATCGGCATAAATGGGTTTTAACGGCAATTAACGGGGTCTGGTTAATAACCAGAGCATGACGGGGTGTGTAAAGAAGAAAATGGGGTAGTGTCTATGCCTTACTATATTATTGAATTTAAGGTGTCTTAAGTGTGTGTGTGTATTGATGACAATCTGACTAGAAGTTGTATATCTATATTGACATATCATATATATATTTCATATTCCTGTACACTGGTATATATGGGTTGCTTATTAGTTTATAGCTATAACTATGTTTTTTAAAATTTCTATGTTAGTCTGCAAAGCAATATATCTTCAATGTATGTTTTGATTTTTAATTAAAATATTTTATATAGATAGGTTATTTAAATATGTATTTTTAAATTGAGTATTGATATATATATATATATATATATATATATAATACAATAATAATATATCTATTTTCAGTTTATATCAAAATTGATTCTGATTCGTTCTCATCGATTTCCCAATTATCAACTTTGTCCATCATGCCTGTTTTCTCCATCGAATTATGTCCATCTAGCGTTGCTTTGGAATTCGTAGCTCATTTCTTAATCAAAGCTATCTAGCCTCGAAAGGTGAGCAATCACTTACGATTAACATATTTATTAAATTTAGTTTCAATTGAAATGACAATTGAAATATGCTGTTGTTAGTTATTCACATTGTTATTTATATGCTATTATCAGTATCTATTCACCTGTGACATCTGACACCATTATTTGTTATTTATATTGATGATATATGCCTGTCATATATGATTCATATTTGTTATCACTTTGCAAGTTCCCAGTTAGTATAGAATTAACTACGGGTTGAAATGATACATACCCGAACGTACTTTAGAATAGGAGAAAATCGTTATGGGTTGAAATGATAAACCCAAGCGATTTTCATTGAATTGAATTTGGGATTGCGGGTTGAAGTGGTATATACCCATATATATTTAATTTACGGATTGAAATGATAAATATCCGCATCACTTGACCATAAGATAGAAAATTATATACAAACACCGTTGGTCTATATATAAATATTTTGAAAAGGGTTTTTCTTTGGTTTTGGAAAAAAAATATGTTTATATATAAATATTGATTTTTGATATTATATAAATATTATTTTTGATATGGTTAAATTCTTAAATTTAAGCTATATATAAATTTGTTTAATATAAAATAAGTTAACAATAAAGTTTGATTTTACTAAAATATAATATCGTTAAGTATTTATTTAAATTGTATCTTTTTATAGAGTTTATAATGATTTAAATAAAATTAAGGTTGGAAGATAAATATGAAATTGATTTGAAATTAAATTTATTTAAGAATTATACTCAAATAAATTTGGTTTGAAACTTAATAAAATTGAGATTTAAAAGGATATGATTTTTATAACTTGATTTTGGTATAAGGTGATTTAAATGAATATATCAAGTTTAAATAAATTGAAAGAATATTCAGTTATTTGAAGTTTAAAAGTTTTATTTAAAGGATATTGGATTTATTAAGTAAATATTTCAAAACTAAATAATAGTAAATTGAATTAATATATACATAAAATTATCACATTTAGTTTTGAAATTATAGAATATTTAAATGTTTGAAATATATTTTGAAATGGTTTATTTGTGATTCAAATCTGTATTTGAAATCGATATAATTTTGAATGGTTTATTTAGAAGCTAAATTGGAATTAATGATTTGAGATCTGATTAAATTTGAATTTTTGAAATTTTGAGTTGATTTGGAATTAATTTGTGAAATTTAAGGAAAACAATTTTATTATATGTACCATTTTGATATTTAAATCGGTTAAGCGGGAAGTATTATTATTTCAAAGTATTATGTTTCGAAAGTGTTGTAATTTCAATGGTTCAGTTTCGAAAAGGGTTATAACTTTGAAAAATGCTATGATTTTGAAAAGGATATATTTGAAATAGAAATGATAACGTATTTGATTTTGAAATGGAAATGATATCGTATTAATATGGTTTTGAAATAGTAATGGATTTTGGTTTTGAAGTATAAACTATTTTGAAATGACCGCAACATTATAATAACGGTTGGTTGTTAAAGAGACCAGGATTGTAAGTTGTCATACTCTCTGCCAACTCCAAAACCACTTTAACAACCGTGTACGCGGTGGAGATTTCAGAATGAAGTAGGATGGTGGAGATGTCCTACTGAGGTATATACGTAGACCCGACTCCCATGAGTTGTCACAAGGTGGCTAAAACAGGAGCAATTGACGAGCTAATGAGCTAGCTCCTCTGATCGGACACACTCCTTCGATACAATTCTATTAATTTGTGATTGATTGGGTGCATCTTTGATTTTTTTGGGAGTGTGGCTCGAGGTGGGCGGTAGCTGCGGCTATGCGTTACCACCGGTCCGGAAGTGTAATCGCTATATCTACCCTGGCATTGCCTAATTGTACCGTGCCACCTACCCTAGCATGCCTTACACAATTTTTTTTGTACCATACCTATGGAGTGCCCTCTGACGACGCTTAGTATGGGGGAGATTACGGTACTGTATAGACTACGAGATTATATAAATGTGTTAAGGGGGATATGGTTAACGCCTTATCGCTATTAGAAATATATTATACTTTACTTTAGACATTATTATAATAGCGTATATTACTACATAGTAGATAGTTTAACGGATCCTTAGAGGATGGTTATCCCAAACATCCTTTGAGTTACTAGTATTTCTGTTGTTATTTCATTTGCGTTGGATTTATTGATATAAGAATGTTAATCCTGACTCGAGTGTTTTGTATTTTGCTTTACGCTTGGGTCAGACCGAGTGATACAGCTTTTGAGACTCACCTTTGGAGTTGGAGCTTCGTTTGGAGATTCATCTACATCTTTTCATCTTGTAGTTATTCACTTGATTCCAATGATGTATTCTGATCTTGTATTTGACTATTGTGTTTGAGACTTCTGTTATATCTTATTTAACTCAGTTACATATAGTAGCTTCATGAACTACTATTCTCTTGTTTCCGCTGCATTATTGTTATATTACTCTATGTCTATGATTTTGTGATTATTTTATTTACTGTATATGCCAAGTTTTGTCAAATATAAATTAACAATCTGGTATGTTGAGCAATTCAAATCCGACATATGTGGATGCGAATGCTTGAAAATATCAGGCCGTAACATTTGGTATCAAAGCTTTGGTTTTAGGAAAACTTAGCATATAGGGTAAATTTAATCACGGAATCACTTTCGTTCGAGCTTGAATCCCTTCCCCTTTGGTTCGGTTTCCCTTGAATTTTGGAATGTTCCCCTCAGTTCCAAAATCCATTTTTCTCTCCTTATTCGTATTCTGGAGTATCCCATAACTCCACTTCAAACAATCCCAATAATAAACTGGCGGTCTCGCTAATCTTTGAATGATTTGTAAAGGGGTGAAACTCCTTTACAATAGGCATTGATTTACCGGATATTTCTGTATCCTCAGTTTACGATGTTATCTATCTCCTGCTATGCCTGAATTTTATCTTTTGTGATCGAATGTCGATTTTCCTCGGAATTCCAAATCGATCTTATTACTGTAGTCACGGTCGACCCGGTTAAGGTTACCCGTGATTTATTTAAGCTTATCCATCTCTCTATTCTGTTATTTAATCATCTTATCTTTTGTTTCGAACTTATTTTCGAATCAGAATTCTCTTCGATCTAAGTCCATCAAATTTGAATCTCTATCCTTGTTTTGAAAATCCATTCTCGTATCGTCCAGCGAGGAAGAGCATTTGCAAATTAATATTTAAAATGTTTTATAGGTATATTGTGTTGTTTGAGTTGTTGATGATGATTTGGGTTTTCGATCGATTCGTCTGATCAACGGTATCGATAGTATTTTCAAAACACTTGAACAGAGCAAACTGACACAATTGTTTCCAAAATGAAATAATTTTGTATGACTATATTATATATATATATATAAGTATATTTTTTTTGAAATTGAATTGTTAACTGAATTGGTTGTCAAAAATGATAATGATTATTTATCATTTATTGTTTTGTAAACCATTGATTTACCAACACATAAATAAATGGAATTATAAAACTTGGTTTATAAGTTGATTTGAAAATTTAAATGAATTTAAAGTAAGAATTTGAGAAGTTAATTTTCGAAAATTTCAAACTTTGGTTTTAAAGTTTTAAAATGTATTATCTAAAGTATTTTCAAATAGAAATTGTTTTCTAAAGAAATTTAAAGGTTTAAATCAGTGCTTTCCTATTTTGTCGCTGGAAAATAATTTCGACGATGACTGCAGCATCATCGACATTCATTTTCGAGTTTCAGAGTGGAGAGACCATTTGGTAGCTTTGCTACGCTTTTGTTTTGAAACGAAATCGATTTGAATTTCTTAAAGTATGATTTGAATTGTATTATATATATTGCTATATGATTATAAATTTGATTCAATATATGTTGCATACATATATATTTATCTCTAAATTGTTTGAAGTTAATTGAAAATGTAATTCTTAAATGTATATTAAGGGTGATTTTAATTATAAATGAAGCCAAAATTTTGGAATAAATATTTAAACTTGAGTAATTGAATTAAGAAAAATTTACTTGTATAATACTCAGTTACATTCCAATATAACTTACCTAAATCATTCAGAAGTTGAATATGTAATTGAATAATTTACAATGTAAAATGATGATTAATAATTTTATAAATAAAATTTGAGTGGTTATGACAAATGTTATACACTTAGATTTTAGTTATAAATGTTAATAGGGATAAATAAAATAATAAGTTGATTGGATAGTTAATAAGACAAATTAAATGAAATTCTGATCGAAAGAAACCTTTTTGTATCAAATATTTACAAATTGAAATTTAATCAACTTAATGAAATACCTCGAGTTTAAAATCAACTGTTGAATATAAATAAATTTATATTGAAATTTATATGGTTTGAACTAATTGTTTTATTTTGTTTTCAATCTATTTTCTTTTCGGTTGTTTCTATTCTTCTACCCCCTTCCTTTTCGGGGACGAAAAGTTTTAAGTGGGGGAGAGTGTAATGACCCGTAAATTTTAGTGGTTTATTAATTTAATTAATTGAATTTTGTGAAATTTTAAAAAAATAAAATTTTGAAATATAAACTTGATATTTGAAATACGTCTATTTTAACATAACGGAGTGGTAAATTTTCATCCGATAATATGGAAGTTTATTTTATTGTGTAATTCCATTTCAATTTAAATCAGTTAATAAATGTTGAATTTGAAAATTTTCTGAAACCTAAATATGTCAACATGAGAAAATTTATTTAGAACATTCTAAATCAGACTGCGAAATTCATTTTACGAAATTCGGACGTTTCTAGCTCCGTTTGGATTTTTTTCATACGGAATAGCAACATATATCGGTACCGATTATGGACTTTTGATCGGATGATCGTACCACTAATATCTGTATGCCATTTTGATCATCTCGTCATACTGATCTCCGCAGTATATTCATTCCTGTGTTTCAGTTATATGGTGAAAACCATGGAACGACTAACAATATCGGCACTAATTTCTAGTGTCTTTTTGGTTCCTTTCTCTTCGCTGTCTACCATGAATCACGTGAATCAAATCACCGCTAGCAATTAATATTTCTTGAATTCAATATTTTGACTTTTTCAATTCCCACTACAAATTATTTCTTTTGGTTCATTCATGTTCTTCACTTTGTTCTGAGTGTTACTTTTGAAAATAATATAAATAATCTTGTTATATTCTGAAAGACTTTTTGTCCCTTAACCTTCTCAATCTCTTCCTTTTCAACTGTTTTGTCAATACCTTTATGTGAATATAAAAGAAACAAAGTTAGTGTAAAGTTGCTTTTGCATTATAAACAACCTGTACACATTTTTTTCTTTTCTCTTCCAAACCTGCGCATCTCATATTTTTTTCTTCTTTTTTGGCTAAGCTCAGCCACCTTGTTGTCCATGCAAAGCATGCACTCAAACCGCCTCGCTCTCTCTCCCTCTACCTCCGCCACCACACTCCGCCAAGAATCACAGCCAAATCCCATCGCCAATCTCCTACCGTCTTGTGTCGTGCAACCCAACCGAGCACGAGACCCTCCTCGGCAACTACCCAAGCTCACGCAACCTTGCCTCCACGTCAGCCCATCGAACCACCTCCTCTCGTCCAACAAGCTAGCTCCCGCCATGTCTGCCGGGCCATGCCTCTAGCAGTTGTTCCAACCCTCATTTGTCTCCTTCTTTTATGTAGTAAAGTATTGGAAATCTAATCATATATGCTAACTTATACATTATTATCTATAAGTATATATGTCTGTTGCTTACTTTATACTCTTTTGTATATATACGAAATTATGCAATATATAATTATTACTCCATTTCAAACGTGTACATTGTACTACGTATGTATACAAGGGTATATATTCAGCTACAGAGTCTTTTATTTTTGATTTCATATAAAAGTTGTGAAAACCCGGACTACTGGACATTAGGTAATTGGATGATTATCTGATTTTAACCATTTAAAACACTGGTTTATAGATTGAACAAATAAATCTGATGATAAACATTTATATCTGGATAAATATTTATTTATTTGATAATCTCCTTAAAATTGACAAATTGCTCTTTTAGAAACAAATAATAATGATTGTATAGATATAAGAAGATTTTAAATAGAAAACAATTATTATTTTCAAAAAAAATTAAGTACGTGTTGTTTAAATATATTTATATGAGTTGATTTAAGATTGAATTTGAATTTGAGATTGAAATTCAAAAGACAATATCTCAAACTAAATTTGATTTAAAAATAACGCGTACTTGATTTCTGTTTGGTATATAATTAGTTCTATATTATTTTCTTTAAAGGATTCAAAAAATAAAATAAAATAAATTATGAAAATATATTTATCAAATAATGGAAAATGAATTAAAGTATATATAAATAAAAAATATTATAAAAGCCATATTAAAAACATTTATACATATAATTTAACAAATGTAAACCAAGTATCATGGAAGAATACAAGTGTAAAAATTGTAAAATACCATTCAACAAGTGTAAAGGATTTATACCTACATTAAACAAGTGTATACTAAATTGTAACATGTGATACAACTGCCATTTATTTTTAAAATTTATCAACAAAAGAAAATTCAAATATATATGCACATCTATATTTTTGCTTTTTAATTTTCTTTCATATGTTTCAAAATCAAAAACCAAACTAAAAGCAAAACCAGATAAAGAAAGTGAACCAAACAAAAAATTTCAAACTAGAAAGAAAATATAGAAACTTGAGCAACAAATCTATCTACAAACCTTTACAATCCATAACCTGGAAGCTCAAAGCAAGATCAGATTTTGGTTCAACATCAAAGCAGCAAAGTTCTGATCGAAAACTGAAATTTAAACAACTTCTTGCATTATAAACTGAATCAAGAAAAGATCATAGCATTCAAACCCAAATCAGTATTTAAGTTCAAACCAAATTCAAATTTGGGCTTCTCTGATTTTTTCACGGATAGGTGAGTAAACTTTGTTTTAAAAATTTAAATCTGGTGATATATGTATATGTGTACTTTGATGCATGCAATAGTGATATAGTATATTTATAGTTTACATGAATATTTGAATGAGAATGCAATTATATATATATGACATGTCTACGTATATATAAATATTTTGGTGGTCACTGTTCTTAGTTTGCAGGCTCAAAAATTCAATTCAAAAATCCAATGCTCTTTCTCTAATCTATTTCTGGTTATAATCCCTAAATGAAAAAGGTTTGTATGATTGAACCATCAATTTTAAAAATAATTTCTAGCATTTATATTTATTAATCATTTCGAAATAAAGGTTAACAGTAAACAAAATCGTTTCAAGTCAAAAATCAATTTTTATAATTTCAGATTTGGATTTTAGAAACTGATTCGAACTAGAAAATGGTAATTTTTGAGATAGAATCTAAGATTTTTAGAGTTAAGGTTATCGTGTATTTGTAAGTTGATCAGGAGACGATCTTTCATTGATTTACGGCGATTAACGATGAGTGAGGTGTCGTGTTGGTTGGTGAAGGAAGCTGAGGTAATGAAGTTCATCGGAAAATTGACTGAAGTATTTTTAGGTTATCGGTGAGGTTGGTCAGCGAAGAAGTAGGGTTCCGCGTGTAGTTTTGGGTCGGCGTAGTTCTTGAGCTAGTGTGACGTCGTGAGCGAACCAGAGGTGATCGGTGGAGAGGGAATCAATGCATGAGGTTGCGGTGGAGGTTTGGGTGCGAAGGCGAAGTTTCTGGTAGACGAAGCAGGCAGCGGTGGGCGTTTTTCTCCGATCTATTTTAGGTTGCAGGTGCTCGAATGCGTTCGATTTCGTTTGGGACGATCATCGATTTGGGAGTTCCTGGCGACTGAGAAGAGGGGCAACGATTTGATGGTGGTCGGAGCATTGGTTGGAAGGTCGACGGTGATGTGTGCACATGCACGAGACTTTGTTGTATCTATGTTTTCCATGTGGTGCTAAAGATGAAGCGGAGTGCTCGGGTTCGTGTGTGAGTCTAAGGGGTTTTGGCTCGAGTAAGTGTTTGGGGGTTTTTGCCTTTGGCCCGAATTGTTTTTAAGATAGCAGGGTTTTAAATTTTGCAAGTAATCTGTTACCTGTTTCAAATTTTAAACTAAACTAAGTTTTAAAATAGGAAAGGGAAGTTCTCGGGTTTATCTCGAAGTAGGCTCAAGGTTGAACTCGAAGGAATTTATAACAAGTTTTAAATTAAATTGAAAAGCAAGTTTTTAAAAATTTAAAGGTAAATCAAGTTTAAACTAATTTTAAAATCAATTTCTTTATTTGATAATGTTCTTAAATACTTGATTTAAGAAAAGTTGTATGTCTTTTTAACTTAAAATTAGTTAAGTTAAATTCTTAAGTTATTTTAGCTTAATTTTGAAATATAATTAAGTGGTTAATTAAAAGATTAATGTTTTATCTTAAATTTAATTAAGATTTTGTATAATTATAGACGGATTAAATTCATAAATCAATTAAAGAGAACTAATTAATGTAAGTAATTAAAGGATTAATTATTTAATAATTAAGGGTTATAAATTAATTAGTTGAAGATTAATTAATTGGTAATTAGAGATTAATTAATTTATAATTAGTGATCAATTAATGCAAGTAATTAGAGATTAATTACTTAAATGATTATTTGCTTAATGTAAGTAATTAAAGGAATAATTTGGTAAGGGTTAATTAATTAGTAATTAGGTTAGATTAATTAATAAATAAAGGTTAATTAATAGTTAGAGGTTAAATTAACTAATATTTAAATGTTATTTATTTTGAGGATAATTAACCAATGGGATAATTACTTAATGGAAGTAATTATGGATAATTAATTAAGATAGATAGTTAAGGATGATTAATTAATAAGTTTGAAATTAATTAATGATTAAGCAAGCAGGATTTAAAAATGATTGAAGTAATTAATTTCATTTATTTAAATTAATTAGAAATGGTGTGACCAGTTAATCTTGCTTATGAATGAATAAATGATATTGTATGTATTTGATTATTTGATATTTCTGATAAGTGATTTGTGATGCTATGTGATATGTTATGTTTGGGTTGAACTGTGATAATATGGTTTATCTAATTGTGGTAAATGGCAATGTAAATATGTAATTACTGGATATAAATGGAATTATTTAAAACTTAAACAACATTGTTTTAAGATGATATTGGATTCGAAGAGACCAGGGTCAGGTATCAGTACATACCTAAAACCACTTCGATTTGTAATCTACAATAATTACTTACGGATTTGACTTTGGAATAAATAGGCTGGAATGGAATTAAAAATGTAAACTTGGTCTTTAAATCTGAGTAATGATACTTAGATATTGATGTGTGAAATAAGTGTATTTGACTATGGCAAGTTAAGAACACGTAGTAAAGTACGAGTTACCCTGGAATTTAAGTAAGTTTTATGCTTTAGTATTTCATGTTAAATGGGTTTACTCATGCTGGTTTCCAGCCTGACCCAGGTGTTACTTTGATGTAATGCTCGGGTCAGACCGAGTATTCCAGATTTTCAGGTAAGGACGTTTTTGGAGCTCAGGAGGCGAGCTCGATGGTAGGAACATATGGAGTTTACCACTGTGTATTAGAGTTTGTATTGATAGTAGTCTAGGACAGGTTAATATAACTGTCTAGTCTATTTGTAATGGTTGTAACTTTGATGTATTGTTGTAAAGTGACAATTTCAGTTTTCATTATATATATGCTATTATGTGATATTATATTTTTGATCCGCTGCGAAATGTGAGATTCTATGATTTGTTTTTCGTTTTTCTTCTACCTCCATCTTCTTTTCTCTAACAATCTGGGATTTTCTGTGTTGAAAATTTCGGATCGTTACATTTGGTATTAGAGCTGAAGGTTAAGCAAGAACCTTGGCTCTGGTGGGTATACTCATTAAGGATAGGGTCAATGGTACCCTAGAATTAGTTGAGTGTAATACGTATATGAGGGCGTGTTTGTTATTTTCTTATAAAACGATTTTAAAAACGATTTTTATATAAGTTTATATTTTGATATATACAAAGTAATAGTTTTTCTAATATATTAAGATAATTGGCTGTTGTATTATTTGAATTAAAATAATAAAAAGAATTAAGTGGTAATAGAAATACAACCAAATGAGAATTGGATAATATGAACTATATAAATAAGATAAGCTAGAAATGGATTCAAAGTAGAAAATAAAATCCTGAATTTGTAGAAGTGTTTCATGATGGTTGAATTAAGTGACCCTGATTTTATTTTCCAATAAATTGTTAGATGATAGTGAATTGGTTTCCAAATATGATGATCTTGGTTATTATCATAAATGATAATTGTGTTTAATAATGAAATGTTTGTTAATGATAAAGTAAAAATGAAATGTTTTAAGGAAAACATTTAGGTGAGCATGACTTATAAATTGGAATTGAGGATAATTTAAATTGTGGAGTTTTAAATCTAAGTCCAGAAAATTTGGAATTTGTTTCAAAGTGTTAAAAGAACTAATGATAGTAGTATTTACAATGTAATTGGATGAAAAGGGTCCTGTTTCAAACAAGAGTTGTTTGAAAATTTTAAAGAAATTTGTTTTGAATTGAACCAAAGGTGGTTTAAAATTTTAAAGCAACTTGGTGTGTAAAGGAAATAAATATGAATATTTGAAATAAACTCTAAGGTTGAGTTTTAAATTTTTTCCTTGAATGTGATGTGCAAACCCAAAGTGAAATAGTTTTTAAACTTAAGGGGAAGATTATTAATAGGAAGTTTAAAATTTGAATGGTAATTCAAATTGGGTAAAGTTGACTGGATTAAATTGAATTGAATTTAACTTGGGAAGTTAAATGGTTGATTTGAATTGGGAGTTTGTGTGATCTCAAAATGGGTTTGAGATCTGCAAATTGGAAATGGATTGAGGTAATATGCATCCATTACTGAAATAAAATAGAAATAAGATTGAACTTATGAAAAGGGAAATTTCTTTGAACTTGAAGATTTAAACGTTAGAAATGAGCTTGCTGAAAAATTTGACAAGACTTGATTTCGAAGTCAAAATTGAGTAATAAATTGGGATCTGAAGATTAAATTGTTCAAAAAGTTTTGAACTCTTATTTGAACTTTGAAATAAGTTAGGTAAAGGTTAATTTGATTCAAAGAACTAAATCAACATTTAAAAATTTAACTCAAATTTATATAATTCAAGATGGTTTAAAGTTGAGATTTGAATTGAATTAGTTCAAATTGAATTTGATTTGAATTAATTGAAATTGTGATTGAAGATGAATAAGTTTAAAATTCAAATGGAAATTTTGAATTGAATTAGTTTGAAATGAAATTATAGTTGAATGAGTTCAAATTCAAATGGGAAGTTGATTTGAATTTGGGATGGGATTGGAAGTTAACTTAATTTGAATTGAAATTGTATCAATTTAAATGGAAGTGGAAATTTAAATTGAATTGATTGGAATGAGAGATTGGGAAATTGAACAGTTTGGCTCTGAACTATTTTCAAAATAAATTATTTCAATATAAACTTTCTTAAATCTATTTTTCCTAGCTATTTACTATACAACTTTTCTTTTTAAAACCCAAAACTATCTTAGACTCATTTTACAACTATTTTTGGGACTATTTTACAACAATTTTACAACTGTTTTATAAACCAATTACTATTTTACAACTATGTTGCAATTATCTAACTATTTCACCACAATTTGACTATTTTACTACTATTTTAAAATTACTTAACTATTTTACTACTATTTGCAACTAATAACTATTTTATAACTACTTATTTATTTTAAAATTTTCAAGCTATTTTCTAAATTTAAGCTGGTCAGAGTACAAACTGTTTATAAATGAATACCAATTGAGATAAGAATTGAAGTGTTAACCCAAATGGAAAATTGGGAGAAATTGTGGATGAGCGAATAAAATCAAAATAAAAGTGAATAGAAAAGAAAATTGATTTAGCTAATGATAAATAAAGATAAATACATAGGATGTACGTATATTATTCTATTTGTACAATGAATTCATCCAGATTCGAGCATAGAATTTCGAGATTGTATATTGATCCGAGTAGGGATTTTTCATTTGTTTTTTGACGGTGAACCCTGGATACAGATTTTTGATTGATTTTGGATGTTATCTATCATAGTTAGGCTATGCAAGGAGAATGATGGTTTCTGATCAAGAAACCAGATCTGAGTCTGCACTAGGCAGTCGGGTGGACGATACAAGTTCGAAAGTGAAATTGTGTGATCGAGTGAGCAATCAGATTTGATATTACGTACGGATAGTATATGTACATCATACGTGCTTAAATGAAATAGATATTGAAATATTTAAAGAAATAAGAATTATTTTTGAAAGAGAAGTATATTTTGAGAATATATATGAATAAAGGTGGAAGATTGATATTTTTTAAAATTCACTTTTTGAAAGTATGTGATATGTAAGTAACTTTATAAGAGAAAATCAAATTTGAATATTTGATTGGTATAACTAAAGTTATATATATTTGTTATATATATGATAAACTCCCCTTGTTGAATCTATAGCCATAAGAATAGATTTCTGAAAAAAATATTTGAAGTATAAAAAGATAATTTATATGAGTATGAAGTGATCCAAAGGTTATTTTCAAGTTGGAAATGATAAGTTGTATATATATATATCTGTCCATATATATAAATGATTTTATGAGAATGATTGGGAAAAAGGTTTTGGAAGCTATGGATTTTAGAAAGGCTTTTGATTTTTGGGAAAATCAAATTTTGGAAGTATGAAAAGCCAAATTTGGAACTATCGATTTGGAATATCGATTTTGTGTAAAGGTGATTTTGATGTAATCATAAAGGGTAAGATACTATAAGTGTATAGTATAAAGTGTTTTGAGATTGGCTCTGGAGAAAAAGACGCTCCCATTGGAATGAACTTCTTAGGAGTGCCACGGGATGGTACTGCCTTGAGCCCCAAGGAGGAGGCTCTAAAGTTGATCATGTGAGGAAGTCCGAACAAACTGAAGTTCCTGAGGATTATGTGTATCGGGTAGCAAAAGTCGAGGGCGTGATGCCTATAGAGACATTTGGGTTATGCCGCGACGACAGTGTAACTCGATGTCACTACGATCTACTATGGACCATAGCGGAAGTTGTGTGTGTCATGAGAGCCAACAGTCTACGTTTGATTTTGCCACGATGGCAGCGTAACATCTGCAGACTACGACCTATTGTGACATAGCGAAAGTCGAGAGGCCGTGAGAGCCTAAGGCTACATTTGGACTTGACTGATGTAGTCTACGACCTATGTGGGAGTGGTGAAGTTTCATTTGGCAATGAAAATCGAGGGCGCTGATGCCTATAGATACATGGACTTTTGTGTTGAATCACATATTTTGATTCATGACAAAAGAATGAATTATACTATATGGATAAGCGACAAAAAGAAAAGGAATTATGCTATTCAAACTACAAAGGAGACAAGACTATAAAACTACGTATAGTATGTTGATTTATTGAAGTTATTGAAGTTTTTTTAGTCTTAGTAATGTTAAAATCTATCCTCAAGTAGTTAAGTCGTTTTAAAACTTTAAACTTTTTAAAAAAATATGCAAATCATGCTTTGACTGTCAGGTCAGTCGACTGACTGTACATGGCCAGTCGACTGAACCTGTACAGGTGCACAGAAACGTTTTGTTTTAAATAACTTTGAATATTCAGTTGACTGATCGTTTTGGGTCAGTCGACTAAATTCTTTCAACATCTATTCTGAGTGGACACTTCTTTTCGCCAAGAGTCACGTTCTAATATGAAGAGGTATGGATTCTTCTGTTGATCAGTACTCTTCATGAATGGTTGCATCTCTTTAACTATTATATAAACACACAAAATCCATTTCGAAAATCACCAATTTACTGATTTCTTTCTAATCTTACTTTCTACTATCTCTGCACTCTAAAAAGCAATCACAACTTTCATATATTGCTTGATTCTCTGAAACAATTAACTTATTCTTTGATTCTAAGTAATATTTTTCCTTTCTAAATCTTTATACACACATATACACTTGAGGAAAGATTATATGAAGGTTGTACTATCAAAGACAAAGCAGTGTTATTAAGAACACAAAGTGTCAAAGCAATTCTATTGAAACTGTTGAAGTCCTGTTCGGTTGTTCAGGCGGGTAAAGTCCTCTTTCGGTTGTTAGAGGCGGAAAAATCATGTTCGGTTGTTCAGGTATTGTATACCTATTCCTCCGAGTTAAGAGAGGGTTATTGTGAGAAATTCCAGAAGGAAGTATGGGACTGGACGTAGAACGGGAAGTTCGAACCAGTATAAAAATTCCCGGTGTGCTCATTTTGATTTACTTTGCTAATGTCATCTATTTCCGCATTTATATTTAATTATATTCCATATTACACGATACTAAGTGATAGCTAGCCACAGTAGTCACTATCATTTGGTATCAGAGCGAGGCATCTTATAACCGTTACAAAGTTATCTGATATCTTGCTTATATGGAAAACAACACCAACAATACCACTAACACTAGTTTTATTGAAGGTCAATCCACTGCACGACCTCCATTCTTTAATGGTTTGAACTATAATTATTGGTCTACTCATATGAGAATCTATATGCAATCTAATAGTTTTGAATCATGGAATATCACACAGAATGAATACACTCTTCCTACTGGAGAATATTCCACTTGGTCAAACACACAAAAATTAGATGCTACTTCCAATGCTAAAGCTATGAACATGTTATTTCGTGCACTAGATAGAAATGAATTTAATCGTGTTAGCATGTGTCAAACTGGTTATGAAATATGGGGAACGCTTAAAATTACTCATGAAGGAACTAACAAAGGCAAATAAAGCAAAATCTCCATGCTCAAAAAATCAGTTTCAAAACTTTAGAATGAAACAAGATGAATCCATCAATGATATGTATTCTAGATTTCAAGATATCTACCATTCACTATTAGGATTAGGATAAAAATTTTCTGATTTTGATATAGTATCAAAAATCCTAAACTCTTTAACGGATGAATGGGAAAGAAAGGTCCTAGCTATTGAAGAAGCAAACGATCTTTCAACTATTAATAGGAAATCTAATGTCATATGAAGTGAATTTGCAGGTAAAGAAAGTTCAAGCTCAATATAAGAAGAATCTAGCATTTCAAGTAGAACAAGATGAACCTGACTCGGATGAAGAAGATATGGCATTTATTGCTAATAATTTCAAAAAAATTCTGAAATTCAAAAAGAATAACAAAGGCAAGAATTACAAAAATAATTCTAGCAACAACATTAGCAATAAAACATCGTCTGTCATGGAATGTTATGAATGCCATAAGAAGGGTCATATGAAGAAAGATTGTCCAGAGAAATAGAAAAACAAATCCAAGAAGAACAAATTCAAAGCATTTTATGTTACATGGGATGATTCAGATTCTTCATCATCGGAAAGCGACAGTGATAGTGACACAAAGCAAGCAAATGTATGCTTCATGGCTACAAATGATGATGTAAGTGAACTAAGTTTTGAACATTTAGTTGAACTTAATTCTGAACTAATAAATTTTTTAAAATAGACTAATAAACATAATAAAGAGTTATAAGGAAAACTAAATAGATCTGAATTAGAAATTAGTATGCTTAGAGATGAGAAGAAAATTCTCGAAGAAGAACTTGAAAAATCTCAACAATATAATTCTAATTTAGCCTCTCAACTTTCCATGATAACTCAGGAATTAGAAATTCAGAAGAATAAAAATGATATTTTATCAGTTGAAGTAAATGATTTAAAATATAGCACTAAAGTTTTAGAATTAGAGAAATCTAGTCTTAAAACTAAGCTAGAAGATATTAATAAAAATATTTCCAATTTTAATAAAGGATGAGAAAATCTTTCTAAAATAATAGAAAATTCTCAGTCAACTACAAATAAAATGGGATTAGGATATAAGAAAATTGAAAAACCAAACAAATCTAAAAATAAGTTTAAAAACAAAATTAAGCAAGATTTAAAGAAAACAGTTTCTAAAAATGTTAAAACTATTAAAATATGGATTCCTAAAACAAATAATAACTTGATTAGGAATAAACATATCAAAACATTTATAGAAACTATTCATAAAAATAAGAATTATATTTTTAAAGGGAATTCTGAACCTTCTTGGGTTTGGTTTCCTAAGACCTAACTCTTAGGACCCTAAAAAGAAAAGTGGGTACCATCTTAATTTTTATTTTTTGTAGGTACCACTTAAAAAGAGAGGAAAATGGATTCAAGACAGTGGTTGCTCGAAACACAGGACTGGTAATAAAGACATGTTAACAAACATTGTCTGCTCAAATGGAGGATCAGTCACCTTTGGAGATAATTCAAAAAGGTTATGTCATCGGCAAAGGTGATGTGGGCAATAACAGTATTTCTAACTCACCTCTCATTACTGATGTTTTATTAGTTAAAAACTTAAAACATAATTTATTAAGTATAAGTCAGTTATGTGATAAAGGTTTTAATATATCTTTTTCAGAAAATAAATGTAATATTTCTGATAAAAATCAAAATTTAATTTTTGAAGGTATAAGAGATAAAAATATCTATATTTTAAATATGAATATAAATCATAACACAACTATGTGTTTAGTAGCTACAGAAACTGAATCTTGGCTATGACACAAAAGATTTTGTCACATAAACACTAATACTATTAATAATTAGCCAAAAATAAACTTGTTAAGGGACTACCTAATGTGAAATTCAAAACTGATAATATCTGTGATGCACGTCAGTTAGGAAAAATCTTCTTTTAAATCTACGAAAATCATATCTACAACACAACCACTTGAACTATTACATATGGACCTTTTCGGACCTACTCAAGTTCAATCTATTAATCACAATAGATATGTGTTTGTTATTGTAGATGATTTTTCTAGATATACATAGACTATTTTTATGAAATGTAAAAGTGATACTTTTGAAAATTTTAAAACTTTTGTAAAAAGAATTCAAAATATAAAGAATTTTAAAGTTAAAAACATTAGAAGTGATCATGGAGGTGAATTTCAAAATGAAGCTTTCAAACATTTTTGTAACAAAAAAGAAATTAATCATAATTTCTCCTTTCCTAGAACACCACAACAAAATGGAGTTGTAGAAAGGAAAAACAGAACATTACAAGAATGTGCACGAACTTTATTAAATGGAAGCACTCTACCTAAGCATTTCTGGACAGAAGCTGTTGCAACTGCTTTCTATGTTTTAAATCGTGTTTCTATTAGACCATTAACAAAACATACTCCTTATGAACTTTTAAATGGTAGAAAATCAAATATTTCATATTTCAAAGTTTTTGGTTCAAAATGTTTCATACTTAACACTAAAGATCAGCTTGGAAAATTTGATCCAAAATCCGATGAAGGTATATTCATAGGATATTCGGAAAGAAGCAAAGCTTATCGAGTTTTTAATAAAAGAACTAAAATAATCGAAGAAACACTTCATGCTTCATTCGATGAAAATGTCAAAACTTCTTCCAATCTTACAAATTTGGAAAAATAATACAAATAAAATTCTGACAAATAATTCAGAAGATGATGATATTATTATTCAAAATAATAATTCAGAAGTTTCTTTAGAAAATGTAAATATTATTAATAATGATAATATAGTAAGATCTTCTCCAAGAATTCTTAGAAATCACCCTGTTCAAAATATAATTGGAGAAGTGAATTCAAATGTAAGAACAAGACATCAATTAAATCAAATGGGCCATGTAGATTTTCTCTCTAATATAGAACCTAAAATTATTAAGGAAGCCTCAACTGATGATTATTGGATTATAGCTATGCAAGAAGAGCTAAATCAATTCGAAAGAAATGGAGTTTGGGAATTAGTACCTAGACCAAGTGATCAATCTGTCATCGGTACAAAATGGGTTTTCAATAACAAAGCTGATGAGCAAGGTAACATTATAAGAAATAAAGCTAGATTAGTAGCACAAGGTTATAATCAAGAAGAGGGAATAGACTATGAAGAAACGTTTGCTCCAGTTGCAAGACTAGAAGCTATACATATTCTACTAGTTTTTGCATGTTTTCATAACTTTAAATTATTTCAAATGGATGTTAAAAGTGCTTTTTTTAAATGGTTTTATAAAATAAAATATTTATGTTGAACAACCTCCTCTATTTACACATGAAAAATTTCCAGATCACGTTTATAAACTTAAGAAAGCTTTGTATAGTTTAAAACAAGCAGCTCGTGCTTGGTATGATCGACTTAAAAGCTATTTATTGGAATCTGGTTTTGAGATTGGGAAAGTTGATCAAACATTATTTATTAAGTAAACTAAACAAGATATTTTAATTATTCAAATCTATGTTGATGGTATTATTTTTGGTTCAACAAATGAAAATTTATGTCAGGAATTTTCGACTATCATGACAAATGAATTTGAAATGTCACATATGAGAGAACTATCATATTTTCTCGGATTACAAATAAAACAAATGCAAAATGGCATTTTTCTTAATCAAGAAAAGTATTGTAATAATCTAATTAAACAATTCGGAATGGAAAACACATCTGCCAAACCAACTCCTATGAGTACAATTATACATCTTGAAAAAGATGAAAATGGCAAGAGTGTTGACCAAAAACTATATCGTAGTATGATTGGATCGCTACTTTACTAAACTGTCAGTCGACCTGACATTATGATGAGTGTTTGTTTATGTGCTTGGTTTCAAGCAAATCCTAAAGAATCACATATGCGAGCAGTTAAACGTATAATTCGTTATCTTAATAAAACCAAAGATTTAGGATTATTTTATCCAAAAGAATGTCCTTTTGAATTAGTATCATACGGTGATGCTGATTTTGGAGGAAGTCGGAAAGATAGAAAAAGTACAAGTGGAACTTGTCATTTCATTGACGATCCTTAGTATCTTGGTTTAGTAAGAAACAGCATTGCGTTTCACTATCGACATATGAAGCAGAATATATATCTGCAGCTTTAGCATGTGCTCAAGTAATCTACATGCAACAAACATTACAAGATTTTGATATAAAATTAAATAAATCTATAATATATTGTGATAACACCAGTGCAATAAATTTATCTAAAAATCCTGTCAATCACTCACGAACTAAACACATTGACATTCGTCATCATTTTCTTCGTGATAATATTGAAAAGGATATAGTAAATTTAGAATTTGTAAATTCTGAAAATCAATTAGCTGACATTTTCACTAAACCTCTAAATGAAAATTGTTTTATAAGATTAAGAAGAGAACTAGGTATAATTTCTTTAACAGAATTATACAAATTTCTAATTAATTTAATTGTAAAAAAAAATTGGTACTCGAACTCTGCACTTCGGGTTTGATAAGTCTATGTCTTTTACCACTGACTATTCATTGCTTCACATCCACACCTTATACACCTGTTTCTTTATATATATATATATATATATATATATATATATTAAAAAAGTATAATATTTCAGCCACAAATTCTTTTTTTTCATTCTCTTCCTCTCCTTTTTCAAACTGCACGTTCAACTATCATTTTTTAATTGTTTTTGAATCCTATATATTCTAGCTCTCAACTCTCATATCTCCATCAAAAAGAAATTTATATTTCAAACATATTTGTTTCTTTCTCCACTACATAAACTTTTAAAATCAAAATGTCTTCGTCACATAATTCATCAGATGGATCATCCTATTCTTCTATCAACTTTGAGCCTCCATCATCTTCATCATCAAACCTACCTACACCTACTCCCGCCCATGAACCTGCAATACCATCAAGTTATCGAACGGGTTATACACCCGAGAAAAAGAAAGGCAGACGGTTCTTGTTCTTTGGTTCTCCTCAAACCAAGCAAAAAATTGACGATCTTCATCATTACCGGAGGGAATCGATAACGCTTCAGCGCGAAATGTATTATGAATAGAAAATGAATTCTAGACGTCTGAGTTTTCTTGAACAAATTGGATGTAAGTTCTGTGGTTCATCTTCCACTTCGACTCATCAACCTACACCATTGTCAACTCGAAATTCATGGGATAGGTCGCCTCAACCACCACCTGTCTCTCCAAACTCATGGGAACGTGGAAACCATTGGTCACCACTACAACCATATGTACAGAAGACAAAGGATGAACCGACGAACTCCAAGTCTCCGTCATCTTCTTCTTCCAAATAACTTCGTTTATTGTCTACTTTTAAAATTGTTTTTTAATCCTACATTGTATACATTTTTGTTTATATATAAAATATATTACTCTTTTGTGTTCAAATGTGACAAATTATGTTGAATGACACATTCAATCGACTGATTAATTCGATCAATCGGCTGAAACTGCATATTGTATGTTCTCATACACTATTCAGTCGACTAATCGAATGCAACCAGTCGACTAAATCAGCAAACAGAGAGCAAACTTGTTACTTTAGTCGACTAGACTGATCGACTGAATCTACAGCATAACTCCCGGGGAAGTAGTTCATACACTATTCAGTCGACTGATTAAATACAATCAGTCGACTGAATGACCAAACAGAGAGCATATTAGTTATTTTAGTCGATTAAACCAGTTGACTAAAACTGCTGCAGAGCTCTCGGGAAAGTGGTTCAGTCGACTGAATTCACAGCTGAAACGTACTTTCCACCTTTTTTCCTACTTTTTACCCCTTAAACCCTCACTTCCCCTTTTAATTTTTACTTTTACCTCCAATCTCCAGAATTCCAAAACCTTAGTTCCTAAAATTTTCAAAAATTTCTTCAATTCTCTTGATAAATTCAAATGGCCCCTCGACAAACAAAGAGATCTAGGCATGCTTCTTCTTCCTCCGAGCCCATTGATTCACAAATCGCTCAATGGTTATACGATGCAACTGCAGTTCAACGATGGAATAAGATGAAAGAAGCTCGATTCTTTGAAGGTTCTTTTATTGTCTTCCCTGATTTTACGTCGTATAGGATTCAAGAATTAGCAAGAAGAAGCCATTTAGAATCAGTTTTAGATCATAATCAAAGCAATATCAAGATAAATCATATCTTGGTGAAACTCTTCAATGAGAACTTGAACTTAGGCCATCAAAATCCACGCAATTGTGACAATTGCGTTTGGAGTTTGGTATGTGGGCAGCAAGTGTTTCTCTCTTTCGATAGAATCGGTCATATTCTTCGTACTCCGACAAGAGGTGTTGAGTTTCAAGGATTGAATGCTGTCGTAGGCAAGTGAGATGAAGTGAGTCATCGATTTCTAGAAGATGACATGACTGAGCTTGAGTCTATTGTATTAGGACCCACTACCAGAATAATGCATAGAGCTTTGATGCACACAATTTTACCCTGCACTGGCTCATACGAGCTTGTCTATCCAAACAACCATAAAGCATTATATGCTATTTGGGGAGAAGTTGAAGTAAATTGGTCAAAACTCATTCTAGATGAATCTCTGACATTCAACCATGGTCGTATGAATATTATTTATTTTGGTGAATATATTATGCGGTTGCTTATGAATCTCCACGTTCCTATTCTGGAATCCGATACCTCTATTCCAAAAACCTTGAATAGCCGCACCATTAGCCTTATGAAACTACCACGACGACCTCTCATTATTATGAGCTTTCAAGAATGGAAATCTTGACCTCGCCAAGAAACCTCTACTCAACAACAACATCTATCACGAGATGACATCCGTATGCCAACTCCATCCCAAAGCACTCAGGAATCTATTGATTTAATCGTCAGAAATCAAATTATCTTAGATTCTCGCATTAAAAATCTTGATAAAAAAATTGACAAAATGTTTGATAAAATCAAGAGTTTCTTCGGGATTTTATGGGATGAAATATCATGCTCCTCTTCCACCGCTACGGAGGTTTCTCAACTAGATCCAGGCAAATGCCCGGCCCCTGACTTTACTTGGTCAACGTCGGAAGAACATACTAGTTTCGACACAGGCGGAAATGGAGGTGGTAGACAATTTGCAGGAAGTTCCTCCAAAGGAAAAGGACCAATGCAAGTTGAAGAAGAGGGGATAGAATCTGATTCTAAATGAAGGTGTTATCTTTTTTAGTGGTAATAAGTTAATTAGTTCTTTGTTTCGTACATTCTATAAGTTTGTATTCGTAACATTTGAAATCTATTATTTCTGTGATTATATCTAGTATTTTATTTTAATTCTATTGTTTTAGCTTTATACATACATTATCTTTTCCTTTTTTGTCGATGACAAAGGGGGATAAATTTGTAAACAAACCATTTCATGCAGGGATTAAAAGTATCACCATATATTCAGGGCGAGATATATAACGCCCATTATATATTTCTCAAAAATAGTATCATATATAACAGGTGTTGTCATCAATCAAAAAGGGAGAGAATGTCAAATCACATATTTTGATTCGTGACAAAACAATGAATTATACTATATGGATAAGCGACAAAAAGAAAAGGAATTATGCTGTTCAAACTACAAAGGAGAAATGGCTACAAAACTATGTATAGTATGGTGATTTATTGAAGTTATTGAAGTTTTTTTAGTCTTAGTAGTGTTAAAACCTACCCTCAAGTAGTTAAGTTGTTTTATAACTTTAAACTTTTAAAAAAAAATGTGCAAATAATGCTTTGACTGTCAGGTCAATCGACTGACTGTATATGGCCAGTCGACTGAACTTGTACAGGTGCACAGAAAAGTTCTGTTTTAAACAACTTTTAATATTCAGTTGACTGATCGTTTTGGGTCAGTCGACTGTATTCTTGCAATAGCTATTTTTTCTAAATGGATACTTCTTTTCGCCAAGAGTCACGTTCTAATATGAAGCGGTATGGATGCTTCTGTTGATCAGTACTCTTCATAAACGGTTGCATCTCTTTAACTATTATATAAACACACAAAATCCACTTCACAAATCAACAATTTACTGATTTCTTTCTGATCTTACTTTCTACTATCTCTGCACTCTAAAAAGCAATCACAACTTTCATATATTGCTTGAATCTCTGAAACAATTAACTTATTTCTTAATTCTAAGTAATATTTTTCCTTTCCAAATCTTTATACACACATATATACTTGAGGAAAGATTATAGGAAGGTTGTACTATCAAAGACAAATCAGTGTTATTAAGAACACAAAGTGTCAAAGCAATTCTATTGAAACTGTTGAAGTCCTGTTCGGTTGTTCAGGCGAGTAAAGTCCTCTTTCGGTTGTTAGAGGCGGAAAAATCCTGTTCTGTTGTTCAGGTGTTATATACCTATTCCTTCGGGTTAAGAGAGGGTTACTATGAGAAATTCCAGAGGGAAGTCTGTAACTGGACGTAGAACGTGAAGTTCGAACCAGTATAAAAATTCCTGGTGTGCTCATTTTTATTTACTTTGTTATTATCATCTATTTCCGCATTTATATTTAATTATATTTCATATTACACAATCCTAAGTGATAGCTAGCTACAATAGTCACTTTCATTTTACTGTGATGGCAACGTAACCCAGAATGTAACTGCGATTTGTGGCGGGTTCCATGGCGTAATCTAGGGGCACGGAGTGCCTACAGTTATCTATGGATTTTGCCTGGATGGCAACGTAACCATCGGGTTAACTGCGACCATGGAGGGGGTGATGATTTCCAGAGCATTCTCACCAAAGATATTTCCTCTATGTTTAAAAATATTTTCTATATTTTCAAAAAAAAAATTCCAAGTATTTTCACTAGATGTTGAAAATGGGTCTGCTAAGTACTTATAAGCTTTTAGTCCTACGCCTAATCAACATATGACCGAATTTCTGTAAGAACGGGGATGGACTTGTGGAAACATCGAGTTATAAAAATATTTTTATAAAACTAGTTTGGTAATATTATATAGATTATAAAGTATTTTAAAAATTATTAATAAAAGAGTTTATAATTGAAAATGATCAAAGAACAATATAAGCTGATAATAATCATTTTAATAAATTCTGGCTTCGTTCCTTTTCGAGGACGAAAAGATTCTAATGGGGAGGAATGTGATAACCCGAATTATTGGGCATTAGGTAATTGGATGATTATCTGATTTTAACCATTTAAAACACTGTTTATAGATTGAACAAATAAATTTGATAATAAATATTTATATCTAGATAAATATTTATTTATTTGATAATCTCTTTAAAGTTGACAAATTGTTCTTTTAAAAACAATAATAATGATTGTATAGATATAAGAAGATTTTAAATAAAAAAAAATTATTATTTTCAAAACAAACTAAGTATGTGTTGTTTAAATATATTTATATGAGTTAATTTTAGATTAAATTTGAATTTGAGATTAAAATTCAAAAGACAATATCTCAAAATAAATTTGATTTAAAAATAATGTGCATTTGATTTCTATTTTGTATATAATTAGTTCTATATTATTTTCTTGAAGGATTCAAAAATAATTAAGAAAATGTATTTATCAAATAATGGAAAATGAATTAAAGTATATATAAAACTAATTTTTTTTATAAAAGCCATATTTAAAAACATTTATACATATAAGTTAACAAATGTAAACCAAGTATCATAGAAGAATACAAGTGTAAAAATTGTATAATACCATTCAACAAGTGTAAAGGATTTATACCCTACATTAACAAGTGTATACTAAATTGTAACATGTAATACGAGTGTCATTCATTTTTTAAAATTTATCAATAAAAGAAAATTCAAACATACATACACATCTATAGTTTTGCTTTTTAATTTTCTTCCATATGTTTCAAAATCAAAAACCAAACTAAAAGCTAAACCAGATGCAAAAAAAATTCAAACTAGAAAGAAAATATAGAAACTTGAGCAACAAATCTTTCTACAAACCTTTACAATCCATAACCTGGAAGCTCAAAGCAAATTAAATTTTGGTTCAACATCAAAGCAGCTATGTTCTGATCAAAAACTGAAATTTAAACAACTTCTTACATTACAAACTGAATCAGAAAAGATCAGAGCATTAAAACCCAGATCAGTTTTCAAGTTCAAACCATATTCAAATTTGGGCTTCTTTGATTTTTTCACGGACAGGTGAGTAAACCTTTGTTTTAAAAATTTAAATCTGGTGATATATGTATATATATACTTTGATGTATGCAATAGTGATATAGTGTATATATAGTTTACATGAATATTTGGATGAGAACGCAATTATATATATATATATGACATGTCTGTGTATATATAAACATTTAGATGGTCTCTGTTCTTAGCTTGCAGGCTCAAAAATTCAATTCAGAAATCCAATGCTCTTTCTCAAATCTATTTCAGGTTATAATCCTTAAATGACAAAGGTTTGTATGATTGAAACATCAATTTTAAAAGTAATTTCTAGCATTTATATTAGTACTTAATTCAAAATAAAGTATAACAGTAAACAAAATTGTTTCAAGTCAAAAATCGATTTTTATAATTTCAGATTTGGATTTTAGAAACTGATTCGAACAAGAAAATGGTAATTTTTAAGAGAGAATCTTAGATCTTTAGAGTTAAGGTTATCGTGTATTTGTGAATTGATCAGGAGATGATCTTTCATCGATTTACAGCGATTAACGGCGAGTGAGGTGTCGTATTGGTTGGTGAAGGAAGCTGAGGTAATGAAGATCATCGAGAAATTGACTGGAGCATTTTTAGGTCATCGGTGATGTTGGTCAGCGACGAAGTAGGATTCCGCATGCAATTTTGGGTCGGCATAGTTCTTGAGCTCGTGTGACGTCGTGAGCGAACCGGAGGTGATCGGTGGAGAGGGAATCAACGCGTGAGGTTGCGGCGGGGGTTTGGGTGCGAAGGCGAAGTTTCTGGTAGACGAAGCCGGTGGTGGTGGGCATTTTTCTCCGATCTATTTTGGGTTGCAGGTGCTCGAATGGGTTCGATTTAGTTTAGCCATGACGATCGTCGATTTGGGAGTTCCTGGCGATTGAGAGGAGGGACGGCGATTTGATGGTGGTCAGTGCATTGGTTGGAAGGTCGGCGGTGATGTGTGCACGTGCACGAGACTTTTGTTGTACCTATGTTTTTCATATGGTGTTGAAGATGAAGCTTAGTGCTCGGGTTCGTGTGCGAGTCTAGGGGGATTTGGATCGAGTAAGTGCTCGGTGGTTTTTGTCTTTGGCCCGGGTTGTTTTTAAGATAGCAAGGTTTTAAATTTTGCAAGTAAACTATTACCGGTTTTATATTTTAAAATAAACTAAGTTTTAAAGTAGGAAAGGGAAGTTCTCGGGTTTATCTCGGAGTAGGCCCAGGGTTGAACTCGAAGGAATTTATAACAAGCTTTAACATAAATTGAAAAGCAAGTTTTTAAAAATTTAAAGGTAAATCCAGTTTAAACTAATTTTAAAATCAATTTATTATATGATAATGTTCTTAAATACTTGATTTAAGAAAAGTTTTATGTCTTGTTTAACTTAAAATTAGCTAAGTTGAATTCTTAAGTTATTTTAGCTTAATTTTAAAATATAATTAAGTGGTTAATAAAAAGATTAATATTTTATCTAAAATTTAATTAAGATTTTGGGTAATTATAGATGAATTAAATTCATAAAGTAATTAAAGAGAAATTAATTAATGTAAGCAATTAAAGGATTAATTAATTAATAATTAAGGGTTGTAAATTAATTAATTAATTAGAGATTAATTAATTGGTAATTAGTGATCAATTAATGTAAGTAATTAGAGATTAATTAATTACTTAAATGATTAATTACTTAATGTAAGTAATTAAATGACTAATTTTTTAAGGGTTAATTAATTAGTAATTAAATGTTAAATTACTTAGCAATTAAAGGTTAAATTAATTAATAATTAAAGGTTAATTAATGATTAGAGGTTAAATTAACTAACAATTAAAGGTTAATTATTTTAGGGATAATTAACTAATGGAATAATTACTTAATGGAAGTAATTATGGATAATTAATTAAGATGGATAGTTAAGGATGATTAATTAATAAGTTTGAAATTAATTAATGATTAAATAAGCAGGATTTAAAAATGATTGAAGTAATTAATTTAAATTAATTTATTTAAATTAATTAGAAATGGTGTGACCAATTAATCTTGCTTATGAATGAATGAATGATATATTATGCAATGGATTATTTGATATTTCTGATAAGTGATTTGTGATGCTATGTGATATGTTATGTTTGGGTTGAACTATGATAATATAGTTTCTCTATCTATGGTAAATGGCTATGTAAATATGTAATTACCGGATATAAATGGAATTGTATAAAACTTAAGCAGCTTTATTTTAAGATGATATTGGATTAGAAGAGAACGGGGTTGGGTATCAGTACATACTCGAAACCACTTCGATTTGTAATCTACAATAATTATTTATGGATTTGACTTTGGAATAAATAGGCTGGAATGGAATTAAAAATGTAAACTTGGTGTTTAAATCTGAGTAATGATGCTTATATATTGATGTGTGAAATAAGTGTACTTGACTATGGCATGTTAAGAACTCGTAGTAAAGTGCGAATTACCCGAATTTTAAGTAAGTTTCATGCTTAAGTATTTGATGTTAAATGGGTTTACTCACGCTAGTTTCCAGCCCGATCCAGGTGTTATTTTGACGTAATACTTGGGTCAGACCGTGTATTACAGATTTTCAGGTAATGACGTTTTTGGAGCTCAAGAGGCGAGCTGGATGGTAGGAACGTATGGAGTTTACCGCTGTGTATTAGACTTTGTATTGATAGTTGTCTAGGACAGGTTGACATAACAGTCTAGTCTATTTGTAATGGTTGTAACTCTGATGTATTGTTGTAAAGTAACAATTTTAGTTTTTGTTATATAAATGTTATTATGTCATATTATATTTTGATCCGCTATGAAATGTCAAATTCTGTGATTTGTTTTCTATTTTTCTTCTACCTCCATTTTTCTCTCTAACAATCTGGGATTTTCGGTGCCGAAAATTCGGGGTCGTTACAAAATTATATATATATATATATACAGTTATAATATAAAGGCCGTTATACGTATGTCAGTTATAGGTTTATATTTTCAAAAATAATTTTTTTTAAGCATAGTGTTTATACATATGTTTACTATACGGCTAATTCTACTATCACCCTAGTAAATTCTCTTCACACCTCGTTAAAACAAATAAACATTCATAGACCAAATTACCCTATTAAACATAAATGAATTACCCAAGTTATCATGACAAAAAAATATACATAACTACTAAATGTAAGTAATGATCTAAAAACCAAAATGGTAAAAGACTGATAAAATATTAAGCACTAGTATCATAAAATCACATCACAAACAAAATCTTGGATGATAGTATTCTAAACCTGAGCAAAATGCTACAAACTTGACAGAACCAAAACTTAGCCCAATATCTGAGAGTGAAGTGAATTATTGTACTTGAATTTTTACTTATTTTCATTTTATTAATCATTCTCAATACTACACTTATCATACATTTTCAAAACCACATTCACCACAAACAAGATCCCTTCTTAAATCGATTACACCTTTTGAGGTGCCGCTGAAATCAACATTCACTTATTCAATGTTTCACGTTTGAATTGGGTTTCTACAGTCCCCCCATCTTAAGTTTGTCCTCAAAACTATAACTTTAGATGTTAACACAAAGAAATTAACAAAAACTGAGGATAATTCAACTAAATCGAAATTCCAAACTCCCAAGCTAACTAATTCATGAAAACCTATAGTAAACAAAATTTAAGCTAGGGAAGGAGAAGGAAATAAAGTAGAGGGGAGAGACTGCAGCAGAAGAGAATGTAAGGGGGTATAATCGACATAAATGAGGTTTTAGTGGCAATTAACAGGGTTTGGTTAATATCCAGAGAATGACGGGGTGTATAAAGAAGAAACTAGGGTGGTAATAGTCTATGCCTTACTACATTATTGAATTTAGGGTGTCTTAAGTGTGTGTGTGTTTGTGTCTATATACATATTGATGACAATCTGACTGGAAGTTGTATATCTATATTGATATATCATACATATATATTTCGCGTTCCTATACACTGGTGTACATGGGTTGCTTATTAGTTTATAGCTATAACTATGTATTTTAAAATTTCTATGTTAGTCTGCAAAGCAATATATCTTCAATATATGTTTTGATTTTTAATTAAAATATTTTATATAGATAGGTTATTTAAATATGTATTTTTAAATTGAGTGTTGACTTAGATATATATATTTATATAAAACCATAATAAAATATCTACTTTCATTTTATATCAAAAATGATTCTGATTTGTTCTTATCGATTTCCCATATAACGACCCTGACTCGACTTTCGAAAATCGGCACGGAATACTTCACCATTATTCAAATGTCGCAGATTCATACGCTGAATCTGGTTCGTCGGAGCTTATAACACATTAATTATAACAACACAATGGAAGAAAAAGAATAATATCACTGATATACAACATTTGATACAATATTAGATACAACTGAATATCAGTATACATCAGAGATACAAGAAATAGCAGTAGAAAGAAACAACAGCAGAAGATAAAGCAAACTAGGCAACTGCAGCGGAAAGATAATATCTTCAATGCAAAACTCCAAAAACTCTATCTCCAATCCAAAGCTAGCGAGAACCCCCATCATGTTGGCTTAAGCAAATACGATCTCGAAATGCTATCACCAAAATCCAAAGGCTGAAAGCTATCGATTCTACTCCTACTACTTGATTATCTGAAAAACCCAACTCTAGACTGCCCGGTGGAAAATTATGGGCACCCACAGTTTAGGAAATGAACAATAAACTCTAGGTCAGTCATGGGACTAGTATGAGCAAACAAAAACATTTTATCTTTAAAATAAACAACAAAAGATTTTAAAACACTGAAATCTGCAATGC
This sequence comes from Allium cepa, assembly GCA_030765085.1. Classification (NCBI taxonomy): domain Eukaryota; kingdom Viridiplantae; phylum Streptophyta; class Magnoliopsida; order Asparagales; family Amaryllidaceae; genus Allium; species Allium cepa. The sequence goes on along the minus strand of CM060940.1, from coordinate 401,892,839 downwards.
TTTTTGGAAAATGAAACTGCCATAAGGCCTCCCTCCACACACACAATGCAGCGCACACTTAGAGGAGATTTCTCCTTATGACAGTCAAAAATGCATGATACGCGAAAATCATATGATATTATTATTAGTACATAGTGCAGAAAATATTTTGAAAGTATAATATTAATCTTAGCCAGCATAGGTACCATTATACTATGCCTACTATAGCTACCACCTGAGGTGGCAGGTTATACAACTGCAATCATAAAGGGCGCGTATTGGATGATTGGATTTCCAACAAATGGTCAGGCAAAGGAACTTCCCACACAAAATGGAACGCCTCTGGAGGGACGTCCCCAAGAACCTAACCGGATCTCCGCTACACAAGGCCGGGTTACCCCTGCCCGGAAGTAACTACTGACACGAGTATGCCATCTCCCGTCGTTACCGACCTTTATCCGAGGGCCATCAACCCAACAACCACATAGTAAAGTATCTGGGCTCCATACCATGATACCACTTTCAAAATCAACATAAGTAAATATCTAGGCTCCATACCATGATATCACTTCTTATCCAGAACGAAATGGTCATACCTTAGGGGAGCTACCCCCAAATAACCTTGTTGTCACGATTCCTGTTTCGACCATTACCAGGTTGTGAGGCTCGACGAAGCCACGTCGTATTCCACATTACCAAATTGGGAATGTATCACTAGTAACCATCAACTACATAACCTTTGAGCTCGTATGTCTCAGAAAGGGGTGTTAAGCTAAGAGAATAAATTCTCCGCCACCAAACAGAAATGTATTTGATAGAAACCAGCTTTACATCTCAAAGTGTAATGTCAGACACACATCCATACAAGTCTGTTCCGGGTTCGAACAGAACCGAAGGCACTTCCAAAGAAGCTCTTGCAAATCTGGGTATTCAAAATCCCGATCGTACTCCCTATCACATTTAGAGATCTCTATACCGGCGCGACTCAGTGCAGAGACAATCGATGGGTTAGCCTTTCATTTTCGAAAATACATGGTCTTCACCACCGGTCTTCAAATGCTATCCATAACGTCGTATCACTTATTCAAAATGGGTTATATGACACAAGGTCCTCTCCTGGCTAAACCGAATAGTGAGCGCAATATTTAAAATCATATGGATATGGGATTTCAGTTAAGTCACAACTTTAAAATCCAAAAAAATTTCTTTCAAATGGTTTAAACAAATTACCACTTTCAAATCTTTAAACGAAAAGATTTACTTCACAAAGTTCATCCATTTTTCATAAAGATCCATTCACATTCTTTCAAAACAATTTCCCTTTTCAAATTGGATTAACTCATCCAATTATTAAGTCAAAAACTCAATTTATAGCTTTCAAACCCATTTCCTAAGATTCATTCACAATTCCCATTCCAAATCTTTTATATACAAGGTACTCCTTTTAAAATCCTCTTCAATTTCAAAATAAAGTTCAACAATCTTTCACAAAGATTAATTCATAGCTTTTCAAAACAATCCTATTTCAAATTTGAAATCTTTTCAACATAAATTGGAAATCTTTTCTTTATATGAAAGCTATTATTATTTAAAAAAAATTAGTTTTCGTTTCGGAAAAATCCGATTTCATTTATACACTACAAGAAAAGTTATTTTTGATAACGCCAATTGATAACGCTTTATTCTATAGTGTTATTATTTATGTTGATTTGTTTTATTCAAAGCAGGGAGTTAACATGTAACGCTTTCAGAAAACCAAACCCTTCAATTATTTTGATGGCCGCCAATTCTTTCAACTATTTCCCTCTTTTTTTTCCGTTCCCTTTCTTCCCCCCTCTCTCTCAAACCAGAAGAAACTGTTCTCTCTGCCTTACAATCCCTAAATCACTCATTCGTAAACCCTTATTATCAGATCTAGTTCAAAGAGGACGTGCAACACCTAGATCGATCGATTAAACAAATTGTAAAGCTAGGGGCGTGCGAGAGCAGTATATACAAAATTCATAAAGCAAGGACATCGATGAGCGTATAGGAGCGAAGTGTGGAGGATTTTCTTCTAACAAAGGGACAAAGTAAGTATCATAAACATAGTTTTCAATCTGAATCGAAAATTATAGATGAATCCATTTAATTTGTTGCTCGAGCTCTCCCTGTTGTTTTGATTCTAGCAAGCCTTATGATGATTTGCAATATTGTTTAGAAGGGGTATCGCTCTGAAGGCTCTTTTTCTTCAATTACCTTTTCTTTTTCCAGTTACTTTTGTGAAAGAAAAGTTTTGGCTTGTAATTTGCATCAGTTTGGAGTTATCTCTATACATTTTAAGGTTTATTTTGTGTATGTGACCATGTGAGTTGTTCTCTCTTCTATACGAGGCATGCATTTTCTTTCTATTTCAACAGCGTGCTTGGATTGCTTTTATTCTTTAACTTTATATTGAGAGGATGCAGTTACGAGTACAAACAAATCCAAATTTCTGATATATTTCATGAATTTACCTTGTTTTCAATTCTTCCCACTGAAATTAGATTATCTTTGTGAAAATTTATTTGCCTTAGCAAATCCTTACCTAATAGTAACTCAAGTAGTAGACCTAGTAAGTAATTGCCTATGGTTCGTTCTATTTTTTTAGTTTACACATTTTATTAGCTCTAGTATGCAATAAAATGCTTTTCTTATCACATTATGTTAGCTATAGCCAATAGGATGCTGTGAAATGCTTTTCTACTCCCTATTTATTGTTTAAGCATTCTAAAGTCAGTGGAACTGCACTTTTTATTTTTTATAATTTTTCTTTAAAATCTTTTGATTACTGTACATGCTAAAAGTATAACATTTTCTTTGGTTTCTCAAGTTATTGGCAAATAATCTACTAATTTCATCGGTTCAGGCTGCACGGTGAATAATTATGCGCAATGTATTGCCTTATATTTGTTTGACAATGAAGGTCCTCAAAAATGAATCGAAATCACTAAATGTATACTTGGGTTTGTTAGCCACTATGTTTGCTTATTTATTTCATTTCTAGGTTGCACAGATAACCTTTTGATTGATGTAACAAATTTCAGTTTCAAGTTTAGCAGGATTTGTTGACAAACAAACCTGAGAAAAACGTGGATCAGGTTTTGCAGTTATGTTTACTGTGGTGTTACAAACATACATGTGTATATGATGATTTATCATTTACTGTTTTTTGATGAAAGCTTTATTTTCTATTTCACTACTAGGATTTGCGATTGAACTCTATATTGCAGTCATAGTCTGAATGGAATTGAATTCAAGACTGCAAACAGACTTAAGGTCAGTTCAATCCGACTTTATCCTTCTAGATTTATTTCAATTTGTATTTACGTCTATTGATTAGTAAATGGTTGCATCTTTAAATAATAAGGCAAAAACTTTAAAGTATTAATCATGCTCTTCCACTCTTCCAGTACATCATTCGTACTTATATGGTGAGATTAACATTTGTATGGAATCACTATGTTATTCTTAATTTTTCCTAATATAAGCATTTCTATAAATTCATAACAATTATTTTATATGGGCAATAAAACTTACTGCTCTCTTTTTACAATTTATGTTAATCATGAACTGTGAGTATCATGCATATACCATGTTCTAACCAGAACCGTAGCCCGTCTTATCCTGTTCAAAACCATTTACAAACTACCTTAATTGCTTGAACTATCATATTTACTTCCTGTAAATTTTTACGTAGCCAACTTCCATTGTCGACTAATGTTCAAATCAAAATGTTATTATGAAATTTATTTTAGAATTTACGAAATTTATGATAGTTCTAAAATTTGTTGAGAGCTAGAGTTGAGCTTCTATGAAAGGTATTTATCTTTTCAGTTACAATGGCATCAGTGCAAGCAGGATGAAATAATTTAAGTCATCATAACTAGTTTGCTAAATTGAAATTAGATCATCGGTGCATGCAAGATCAAACCCAAATCAGCATATGGCAGGTGGTAGATGTGCTTGCTATTTCTCGCGTATTTTGTGATAAATTCTGGAAGCAAAATGTTGTTGTTGAGCCTGAAAGTAAGGTATTTTCTTCATCATGTTATATTCTAGTTGTACATTTTTGTAATTGAAGTGCATATACTGCTTATTACCGATTAATTTTTGTGAGTTATAATGATTGCCGTAAATCCATTTCAAAGATTACCTCATCTCGATGATCCTCATTTGATGGAAAAATACAATGGGACTGCATTTGGTGAATGTAATCCACATCCTTTTGAGACTGCTGATGTGGCCTATATGTACTCTTTAATTTGATTCCGTAAATTGCAATTCCAATGTGTAGAAATATGTATTGGTAAAATTTCCTTTTATTATTACAAAATAATGAGAAATGAGGGTGTAAGCCAGTCTATTCTAGTAAGTGGAGAAAGTGGTGCAGGTAGAACAGAATGCACTAAGATGCTTATGCGTTATCTTGCCTATATTTGAGGAACAGTAGTTGCTGAAGGTCGCACTTTTGAGAAAAAAGTCCTAGAGGTAAACTAGTTTACTAATAACCTTACTGTATTGATCAATAAGCATATCATAATTTTTTCACTAAAATCTTTTCCAGTCCAACCCTATTCCTGAAGCATTTGGAAATGCAAAGACCGTGAGAAACAATAACTCAAGGTAAGCAGTATAACATTATTTAAAATTGATTTTCCACAAGTAATGTCATTGGGAAAGTTATAAAAACCATGTTGAAAGTGATGGAGGCATCTTAAAGAAATTAATAATGGTTAGGTAATTTGAAAATTCTAAAAAGACTCAAAATGGAAAATTGAAAGCGAACGTGAAAACTAAAAAAGCAAACTAGACGTTACCTTAGAATTTTCCTTTTTTGCTTTTTTTATTGTTTTTATTATCATATAATGATGCTCAAAATATTTTGCAATTAATGTTGGATTTTTCAATGTAATAAGAATGTGAGATGATATCGTTGAGCTAAAAAATTAATTTATGATTCTACTTTACTATTGTGAAGTAGTACATCTTGAGTAAGAGAGTAACATAGTTTCTACAAGAGTAATGTAGTTATAAGCTTGCGGTTGCAAGCAAGCTTGTAACTACAAATTGCTTGCAAGTTGCACAACAAGCAAGCTTGCAACTTCAGGTTTCTTGTAGTTAATTTTTTATTTTTATTTTGAATTTTCAATTTTTTTTCTTTTTTATATGTTTTTGAAAAGATTATTTATGTTTTTTATGGGTTTTTGTTTTTGTTTGAAAATTTTCAATGGAGAATATTTAAAAGGATTTTTTGTTTTGGATTTAAAAAAATTAAGTTAAATTTACAATTTTTTGTTTTTGGATTTTGAATTTTTTAAATATGAATGAACTAATGCAACTAAATCGGTGCAAAGGACTTTATGGGTTGATAGTGATGTGTGCTGTTGTGGAATGAGGAGTATGTTGATTGTTGATGGCCGAAGCAAGGCAATGGGATGGTCAGGTATGATGTAGTTGCGTATGTATTTGATGCACTGGTATATGTGATAGTGGAAAATGGTCAGAGGGAAGGGGAAATATGCAGTGATGTGATTCTGAAACGTGTTGAGGTGGTGGTATGTTTGTAGAACTGCACAGTGGTGTTGTGGTGTTGTTTAGGCATGGCAGTAAGGGATGTGAGTGATTTATTTGTGGCAATGGGGAGGAAATAGGGGATGCGGGTGAATGTTAGAGAGGTTTGTTCACTGTTGAGGAGGTGGGTTGTGGGGATGTTGTGGCAGGTTTGAAGTGTTGAAGTTTTTTGGTATGTAAATGTTAAAGGGAGATTTTCTCAGACGGTAGATGAAGTAGCAAGTTGTTGATGTTGTAGCAATTGTGACAGTGAATTTGCAGTGTTTGACTGGCCAGAAGAAGTGAGATAAATGAAGCTTTAGGCTGGAAGTAGGGTGGTTATGTAGGAGACAATGATGATGTTGCTGTGGTTGTGAAGGGATGTGCAGGAACATTTTTAGTTCTGATATGGTTTGGATATGGTTTGTTATGTTGGCTGCGGTTTGTGGTTTGGTGAAGGAGGGTTGTTGATGTGAAGTGAAGTAGGTGGTAGTCTGGTGGGAGTAGGCAAGTTGCTATGGAATTGTTTGTATGTTGTGGTGTAGTGATAATGAACTGCAGTGGCAGCAAAGGTAGTTGTGTGATGGCACTGGGTTGATGGAAGCAAATGCACAAGGTTGTAGAATAATTGAGTGGTGGAAGAGATAGTTGGTACAGTGGTATGTTGTATTGTGGCAGAGAAACAGTGAAACAGTGGTGGTGGCAGAGGAGATATGTGTAATTTGAAGACATGTAAGTTGTTCATGCAGATGATGAAGTATGTTGCAAGTGATGTGGAACAGTTTTGTATGTTGGAGGGAGTATGTAGGTAGGTAAGGAAGTTTTGTATGTTGGAAGGCAATTTTGTATGTGGATGGTTGTAACGACCCAGAATTTCTATTAATTAATATTTGAATATTTAATTAATTTTAAATATTAATAAGTGAAATTTATAAGTCGAATAAATTTTATTTCGAATAATTGGATTTAATTGGACAATTAAATCGATAATTTAATAGTTGAAATTTCAAAAATAATTGAAAATCGAGTTTAATATAATTGAAATTTATTTGTAAAATTTTATTTTATCATATGGGAGTTAGAATGATGTTATAGAACTTTTAAAATCAAATTAAAAGTTAATTTGTGAAAATTGAATATTTTAATATTTAATCGATTAGTTAAAATAGTCATTTTTCAAACAGTCTCGGATTTTGACAAAACTAGTTTCATCGGATCCGTAATGCGATATTATTGCATGGTTTCAAATTTCGTGTCAATCGGATTTACCGTTTGTCCGGTGCAAGCTAAAACGCCTAGAAAATGGTTTAATCGGTTTAATTTTAAATCGAACGTTTATTGCCATAAGTCGCACAAATGACCGAATTAGCTCCCGAAACATGTTCCATTGTGTTCGGAACGCAGGGTAAACCTTAGGAACGCCAACCGGCACGCTTCGTTTGGAGTTCGGAAAATTCCGGGTGAATAGTAAATTGGAAAATTTTCTATAAAAGCCCCTCCTTCTTCATAAATTGCAAAAAAAAGGTTAGGGTTTTATCTCATGACCAGCCGCCATCAATATATTCAAGGGCCGAAATTTACAGTTCTTCCTCCTCAAATTTCTTCAAATCCGGGCAACGATTCAAGAAACTTTCTACATGAAAGTTGTAGATGACAATGAGATCTTGATATCCAACGGTCATGATCTGAAACGGAGTTGTATTATAGCGTGAATTTCGACGAAAAGGCACGGCTGTTCTTTGCATTTTTCGAGAGGAGTACAGGACCGAGCTTCACGAAATTCCGGTCGAGTATGGAGCTAGGGTTGGCGCACGTAGGGGAGGTGCCTGATCGTCGTCGAAGTGGTTGTAGGTGATGCGTCAGTTAGGGTTTTGTGGGTGTTTTTGGGTTCGGCCGAAATAAAAGTCGCGTGGGAGAGAAGGGTTGCGTTCTACGGTCTGGATGCAGGGATCAGGGATCTACGGTGGTGATTAGGTTGATTGTTAAAAATATGAAAATAAGTTGTAAATTTATATATTTTAAATTCGTGTAAACTTCGTAAATTCGTATCTTTTTCATACGAGGTCGAAAACGCACGAAACCAGTTGCGTTGGAATCGTATGGACGAGCACTACGCTATGGAATTGGATTGGAGTCGTTTGGAGTCAGCGAGAATTTCGGGTAAAATTAAACGCACGTTTAATTTTATTCGAAATAAAAACTGAAAACGAAATTGAAATCAAGGTGAGAACTTCTCACTCAATCGAATCGGTTTCGATTTATATTTTAAATAGTTTGATTTAAAATTCTTGATTGTATGTTGAATGATGATTGTTGTCTATTGATTGTTAAAATAGACATTATGCGCCGTTAGTAAGCGGATGTTATTTATTAAAAACATATACCGTGAATATTTCACAGTACAGTGAAATTGGTATTATTTATGTACTTGGAGTTGATTTCCCGCAGTATATAGCGGATGAGACCCTATTGCGCCGTCTATTAAGCGGATAATATTTTATAAAATCCCATATACCGCGATAATTCTGTACTGGAGCGGAATTGGTATTGTGCTAATGTTTGTGGATGCAGGGAAACAGGTTGGAGAGATCCAACTGGATTCCTCAACTGTATTGATTTATTTACAGATATTGTGATATTTGTTGATTACCATATCGATATATGATATTTGGATGTCGTGATTGACTATTTGGTGCTGTTGCATCATCGGATCCATTTTTGAAGTTTAAAAATAACGATTTTGATTTTAAAAGAATTTTTAAAGTAATTTTTGAAAGTAAACGTTTTATTAAATTTTGAATTGATTCATTTTAAATAATTAAAACGTTATAAATTTTTATGTTATAAAAATTAAGATTTTTGAGAACTATAACCGAAATGAGATTTTTGGAAATAAATAGTTAATTAATTTATAAATTGGTTTAAATTGGGTTTTTTTTTGAATTATTAAAAACGATGTATATAAAAGACTTATAAAATTGATATTTTATAAATTAAAAATATTAGAATATTAAAACGAGTTTTTATAAGTGTTAAAAATGAAATAAAAAAATGGATTTCATAAGTGAACGGAATTTATAGATTTATAAATTATGAAGTTATAAAATGAATAGATTTTGTGAAATAGAAGATTTATTAGTAATTATCTTATAAATCGGATTTTGGCATTTAAATGAGATATAAATGCAATCTGTTAGTAATGAGATTTATAAATCGAAGCTTATAAATAGAAAAGGAATTTATAAACATTGTTTATAAATTCGAAATCAATTGAATTTGATAAATTGAATATTGAAGTTTATTAAAGGAAATATATTCACGATTTTGGACAGTGAACACATTTTTGAATAAAATGGTCATGTTTGGCAAAATGAATATTATAAAATGAAGTTAATTATTTTAAAGATGTTTTAAAATGTATTATGAATCGAAACCATAGATTTCAACATTATTGTTGAAATAGACGTTTTCGAGAAAGAAGGAAATGGTGGACTATAACACTGTTGTTATAGTAAATGATATCCGAAAGGAAATGTTTTATATAGTATTGGGATTTATATATCTATTTAAACTTTGAATCCCTATACTAGTGATTTTGGGTCGTCGTAACGATGTTTTACGTAACATTCGTTTTGACTCAAATTTATGTGTTAAGAAATGATTTCTTAAAGAATGAAATATATACTTAATTTCGATTTAAGTATATTGGATATTTTCCAAGTGTTGAAAATAAATGGGTCTGTGAATTACTTATTATTAAATAAGTATGGAAATGTTTTTCCAATGTGAAATGAAACGTTTTGAGAATTTATCTTTTTGAAGACAAATTGAAAATGAATATTAGAAATCGATCTGGGAATCATATATTCATAAATATTTTAGAATGTAAATTCACTATGGAATTTATAAAAGAATGGAAATTTGCTTAAAAATAAACATTGATTTATTTTTGAAGTGTGGGAATTAATTTACGGATTTGGAACGTAAATATAAAGTAAATCGTTAAGGATTTATTTAATTGGTTTAAATGAACCATGTTGAAATGAAAGAAATTCCGCGTAAGGAAAATGATTGAATTTTTTTTTCAAAAGTGATAAAGGTGAAAAGTGATTTGAAAATTTGTTTTCAAATGGTTGAAGTGTGGAAAATATATATCTAGTAAAGATATTTTGGAAAGTAAATAGTTTGAGAAATTATTTGGATTTGGTGATGTTGAACACGCCTATTAATAGTTAAATATCCGACTATCAATATTTACCTTTAAATAGGTATTTGTTGAGATTTGTTTGAATTTGAATGCCACACTTATTTTTGAATAAGCGCTTACTATTCGGGTTAGCCGGGAAAGGACCTTGGGGTCGTATAACCCATTCTGAATATGTGATACGTCGTTATGGATTGCATTTGATGACCGGTGTTGAAGACCGGATATTTGTGAAAACGGAAGGATTACCGTCGAGTTACTCTACATCAGCTGATCTCCGATATAGAGGTTTTATCACCCTTAGTGACGGGAAGTCCGGTCGTGATTAGTGAATATCCGGAATGCAAGGACTTCTTTGTAAGTGCCTTCGGTTCTGTTCGATCTCGGAACAGACTTGTATGGATTGTATGTCTGACGTTACAAATTGAGATATAAAGCTGATTTTTTTCAAATATATTTCTGTTGGTGGCGGAGAATTTATTCTCTTAGCTTAACACCCTTCTCTGAGACGTACGAGCTCAGAGGTTATATAGTTGAAGGTTATTAGTGATATACTCCCAATTTGGTAGTGTGGCATGCTGAGTGTTGCTGTGAAACGATCATTGTTTGATCATTTGTGATAGGATCATTTATTTGATCATTTATCTTGGTGATCATTTCTATGATCATTTGATTGACCCAAAGCACAACTTTTGTATAAAGCGTGGCTTTGTGGACGAGACTTCGTCGGACCTCACACCCCGAAAATGGTCAAAACAGGAAGGATGCAGCAAGGTTATTAGGGGGTAGCGCCCCTTTAGTGTATGTCATTCCTTCTAGATAGAGGTGGTATCATGGTATGGAGCCCAGATATTTAACCTATGTTTTTGCTGCAAATTTTGTGGTTGTTGGAAATCGAGGATCCTCGGATAGATCGGTTACGATCGGGGGATGACATATTCGTGTCAGTAGTTACCCAGTTAGGGGTAACCCGGCCTTGTGTTGGTAGAGATCCGGTTTGGTTCTCGGGACGTCATTCCAGAGGCGTTTCCATGTGGCAATAGGAAGTTCCTTGGCCTGACCATTTGTTGGAAATCCAAAGAAACAATACGAGACTTGTACGGTTTTAGTTGTAGAACCTGCCATGGAATGTGGCGGTAACCTGCTATTGAACATGGTAGCTATAGTAGGCATACGATAATGGTCGTATGTTGGCTAAGATTTATATCTTTATTTTCGAAATGAATTTTTCCTACACTATGCACTAGTAATAATATCAAATGTTTCTTTTTAGTGCGTATCAAGCATCTTTGACTATCATAAGGAGAAATCTCCTCCGATTCTGCGTTTGCATTGTGTGTGTGTGCGGGAGGCCTTATGGTAGTCTCATTTTTAAAAGCATTGCGAATTGACTTCAAAAATATTCCTCTATTTTGTTTTTAAAGATAAATAAACTGTTTTGAGTTCTCACACCAGTCACATGACTGACTCGGAGTTTATTGTTTTCCTTCCTAAACTCTGGGTGCCCACCAATTTCCACACGGGCAGTCAAGAGTTAAGGTTTATCAGGATATTCATGAGTTGCTGGAGGCAAGCTGGATGGCATGGCGTATTACTTGTATATAGTATTTCTTTCCGCTGTTTGTTTGTTGTTGTACACTCTGATGATGTGATGTAATGTAATATGACGTAATGTAATAACTGATATAGTTCTTTGTTTAAAGATTATTCATTTATCTATTATATGTTTTTCCGCTGCGAATTGTGAGATTCTAATGTTGTTCTGTTATTTCTTTCTGTTCTGTTCTATCTTTTTCTCTCTTCTTCTACTTTTTCTTCTTCTTTAACCCTAACGGTACGGTTTTCCGGTGTTGGATTGCTCGACAGTTGATACAGTGGACGTATTGATGTCGGCATTCGTGGACGAAAAATCGCAGTCGTTACAATGGTTGTGATATGATAGCTGATGGAGAATGTTGTTAAGGATATATATTCTAGAGCAGTTGTATGTAGGGTTGATGTGAGTTGGTTTGGTGATAGTGTGATGTTAGGTGCACAGCCGTGTTGTATGAAGGAAAGAGCAATGGTTGATGATGTATGCACTGGTAGATAGTGGGGAGTGAAATCAAGAAGCAGTTGAACTATGGACATGTGACTGTAGTTTTGATTGGGGGGGGGGGGTATGTGCAGGGTAATTTGTGACTGAGTTGATGTTAAAAGATAGAATGGTGGGGAGTGAGTGATGGAGGTAGTGTGGTGAAGATGCTGGTACGGTATGTGTTTGAGGTAGGGGATGGTTTATGGTAGGGTGATGCAGCAACGGATGTGGTATGAGACAGTGGATGAAGTATTGGTTATGTTGTTGTTGAAGCAAGGCCGTGGTTTGAAAGTGGCAGTTGAAGGTGGTTGTAGTGTGCACAAAAACTGTTGCACAGGGGTGATGAACTTGAAAATGCACGGTTTTGATCTTGTAAAATGTAACAGTTTGTAAAATGTACCTTGCTTTAATGTTTGTACACTGTAATGAAAAATATATCACATTTCTTTCTGAGTATGCTCTTGTGTTATATTTGTTGATTATAATCTTTATTCGTTTATGAAGATTTAGTTTGATTGCGAAAAAATGGTGTTATAAAGATTTCCAATTCCGTTGAGATTTAGCTGTATTATAGCGGCTACAATGAGCTATTGAATAAATATTTTATAGAGGGAAAATGGTGTTATAAAGATTTCCAGTTCCGTTGAGATTTAGCTGTATTATAGCGTCTATAATGAGCTATTGAATTAACGTACCATAGCGGCGAATTTGCGTTATAAAACTAAGCTCAACCATAGCGGCATATTTTGTGTTATAAATATTCAACAGTTTTTTATAACATGTCGATATACAGCGCTTATCAAACCGCCATGGTTGTGATTAATAGCGGCTATATGCCGCTATAAAATACACTTTTTGTTGTAGTGATACAAGTTAAATTCCTTTAAGTATAAAGCTTGGATTAAATTCAAATTCCCAAAACAATACCTTTAAGATGATTTCAAAACCCATATAAACACATCTATAACTTGTATAACCTTTTTAAATCATTTCCAAACATAGAGTTAAATTTCAAAATTTTGAATTCAAATCAAATTATCTAATTTCAAAACTTAATCAAGTTATTCAAAGTAACTTCCATCTTCAAAACTTCTTTTCAAAAGCTTTTTACATTTAACCCAATTACATTTCCAAAACCATTTGGATTCAAAATCCAACTTTAAAACCATTTCAAAAATCTGTGACTTAACCAATTTCCTCATGCAATCCATATTTGTGTGTGTATAGTGTGGTCCAAGGGTTTTACCCAATAGTGCAACAACGTCAATCATCAGAGATACACATACAGAAATATATATAAGTGGTATATTCCTATAACGCTTATCTTCATTTACAGATCATAGATAAATAATGTAAATTCATCACAGATAAATAAATTACATCACAAATAATTAAATAACATTTCACATCTCAATCACAAATCAGAATATCACAGATCAGATAGGATAATCAATTCAAGGCATTTCATACAATACAATCATTCCTAAGCTATTCAATCATTCAATACTCATTTATAAGCATGATTTATTAATTGTTTAATCCTTAATTAATTCAATTAATTTCTAAATTAAACTAATTACTAATGAATTAATTACCTAAATCATTTAATATTAATTAATTAATCCTTAATTGTCCTTCTAATTAATAAATTTTTCCTTAATTAATCGCATTAATTTAATTAACCTTTAAATTAATTTCATAATTAATTAACCCTTAATTAATTAATTAATTTATTAATCTCTAATTTGTTAACTTACAATCCTTAATTACTTAATTAATTAATACTAACTTATTAATCAATTTAATTAATTAATTTCCCTTTAATTACCTCATTAATTTAATGAATCTCAAAACATTAAATCTTAATTAACTTTAAGACAAAAACTTTATCCTTATCAATGACTTAATTACCACTTATAAAAACCTTTGAAAACATTTTACTTTTAAATTTACTTTTAAATTTTCATTTCAAATTAAAGATTTAAAATAATTACAAATTTAACTTTAACAAATCTTAAAAACAATTTAAAAACCCTTTAAATCAATTATTAAAGAAACATTTATCTTATAAAAGAAATTCATAAGAGTTTTGAACCAAATTTATTTAAAATATACTTTAAACATTTAAAGTTGTTTAAACATTTAAAATTTTATAAAAATTATTTATTTCAAAGCTAGGATACAAATTCAATTTGAACCCATACTTAAAACTTGATTTAAAACTTTGTTTAAATCTTGCTTTAAATTTTAAAATTCATTTTAAAATTTTAAAACCCGACAGGTTTAAAAACCTGTAACAAAATCAATTGACCCAAGCCAAATTCACGTTTTCCAAGCCAAATTCAAAAATACTCAAGAAAACTTCTCTTCTATATTTTCTTCTTTGTTTTTTATTTTAAATTCTTAAAGCCTGGGTATACACAAAGGTAACCCGATGATTCCTTCGAGCCAAACCCATAATTTCACGAACACGACTTTGAGTTAAACCTCTACTTCTCCGATCAAATCAATACCCAAACACCAATGTGCAAGTGCACGTGTGCGTTGATCTGGACGTCACTGCCACCCCGCCAACGACGCTCTCAAGTCAACGACGACCTCCGCATGAGCTACAACAAAACAACTTTGTCGAATTGCCAAAAATTCGAAATCGAACACCTCGAAACCCACTGAGATAAAATCGATCACCCAAAACCCCATCATGTCGACGACTCAGACCACCAATCAACCTGCCTCTGGGATCAAAGATTCGCCACCCAACAACGATCCCATCCCTCGAGGTGCGATTGTCAATAGATCACCCACGACGGCGAACTCCTTCCTTAAACATCGACAAGTCAGACTATGTCGTAACCCTAACCTACCCTTGTTCAACTTCTATGATTAAATAAAAAAAATTCGAACATTTTTCCCATGAACCCTGACTCGCAAGCCACCTCCACGCATGATTACGAGACACTATTCTCCACCGATCATCGGAATTTGACGAGAAACCCAAAACTGTTTAATTCAAGAAAACTCCACATTCCCATCTTTACAAATCATGAAATTGCTTTTAAAAATCGTTGTTCGCTGGCACGAATTTAATTATAGGAACGGAATAAAAGATTAAGTTTATTGAATTTTATGTTTAAAAAGAAATTTCACTGTAAATTCCTAATTTTGAATTAATTGTTCAATTAATCCACCTGAATTCATTTTTAAAATTGATGTTACTTAATTACACTCATTTTTCACTCACAAATTATAGCCTGAAAAGATTTTAAGGGAGGAGATATTGATTTTTAAATAGGTATGAAACCTGTATATTTAGAACAGAGATAAGTATGTCTGTTAAACATACATGCATAGACTTATTCACACACATAAATGCATATATACTTGCTGATATATACACATACATTTTTTCATTTTCCAAGGCATTATCATCTTAGATATTAGAATCAAAAGAACCGATTTAAAGAATTTGAGTTTGCTCACCTGATCTCAGAAGGCAGAGAACAAAATATTTTACCTGGAAAGTTTATTTTGAACTTGATCTCTGATCTGAAATCTGGTTTTGATTTTGAAAGCTGAAATTTTTGAATTGATTTGCAACTAGAACTTTTTTTATTGAGATGATTTCTAAATCCACTCAGGCTTTTATGATTTGTTTTTTGAATTTGCTCAAACATCAGGCTGCAGATTTGAAAATTGCTATTTAATGTGATTCTATGGTTAGCTTTTAGATTTGAGATGATTTGAATCTTGTTTGTGGAGGTGTTGTTGTTTGCTTCAAGTGGTTTGCTTTTGAACTTTTTTGGTTTCCAGATTTCATCTTTGGGATGAACGAAAGAAGAGATGTAGCATGTTTTTTTCTTCTTTTTTTACATCTTTAATTAATTAATAAATTTTTGTTTTTGCCACTTGTTCTCTTTATTAACCCTTGTTAATATCATATTTCATATATCTTACATTTGTCATATATGATAAAATTATGTTTAAATCCTTTCCTACAAATTTGTGTTTTAAACCTTATTATATTTCAACTTATAAAACATGTTTTATCTATTTTATGCTTACATATATATGTTATGTATTCTAAATCTTATACCTGTTTTTCCAAAAGATATGTATGTTTTTCTTGTCTATGTAATATGTTTTTATAAATGTGGTTTATGTTTAAATATGCTTTTAACTTTTATTTTCACAAACTATACTTAGTTCAAGTATAAATTTTAAATAGAAAGAATATTAATCTTAAACAAGTTTTTCCAAATCATTATATACATATATACCCTTAAATTAGAAAGTAAATGTTTATTATTGAATTCTAATCCAAAATATAATTTAATTACCAATTAAATTTTACTCAAAAATCGGGATCGTTACATATCCCCCCCTTAAGAAAATTTCATCCCCAAAATTTTCCAAACGAGAAGAAAAAAAAAGAACAGATACAAGATAGAGAATCGACTCATCAGATCAAACTGAGATATCCATTCTGCATTTGGCTTACCAAATCAGAATATCACCAATAATATGAGAACAAACTCTTTCAATATTACACAAGATACTCGGGTCACCAGATCTATGAAATATGCAAGGCACTGGTTAGTTCGAAGGGATAACCATCCATTAGTAGAATATATCTGGACCCAAGAGAACAACTAATGGATTTAATCTTCCACAACTCTCAAACACTAGATATGGATTCCCAACTTAAGTCGGAACACCCCAAAGTATATATAACTTGTCCCTCTTCGGACTTTGGTACTCACAAGAAATCAAAATAGAATTCCAAATTTGGTTTAATCGAAATCGTTTTATCGATAAAATTTAATTTAACTTCATTTTTAATTTACCAATTTATTCCAATAAAATTTCAATTTCGTTAAAGTTAAAAATGAAAAGATGATTGAAATTTGATGAAGAGAAGAAGAAATAGAAACTTATCTACACGATTCACAGGGCCACCACCACACCAAAGCTTCTCCCTCGAGCTGCCACAAAGAAATCAAAGAATTGGAATCGAATCAAAGGAGATTGATAGAGAAAGATATTTCCGTTATTGCTGGGTATCGACCATTGAAAGTGGTACTTCCCTGTCCCCTATCTCGTCCTCTTCTTACACTCATACTCACTATCAGTGGATAGTAAGAGAATCTACTGAGGCGTACAAACGGATACCTTAGGGATATACTCATTCTAGGGTGTACTTCACCCTATCTCTAATGAGTTACTTCATGTGTCATACTCCTGAGCAAAAGTTTCAACCTTCAGCTCTGATACCAAATATAACGACCCTGACTCGACCTTCGAAAACCGGCAACGAATACAACACCAGTATTCAAATGCCACATATTCAAACGCCGAATCTGGTTCGCTACAGCTTATAACACATTAAGTTTAACAACACAGCGGAAGAAAAATAATAATATCATTGATATACAATATTTGATACAATATCCGATACAACTGAATATTAATATACATCAAAGATACAAGAAATAGCAGTACAAAGAAACAACAGCAGAAGATAAAGCAAACTAGGCAACTGCAGCGGAAAGATAATATCTTCAATGCAAAACTCCAAAAACTCAATCTCCAATCCAAAGCTAGCGAGAACCCCCATCATGTTGGCTTAAGCAAATACGATTGCTATCACCAAAATCCAAAGGCTGAAAGCTATCGATTCTACTCCTACTACTAGATTATTTGAAAAACCCAACTCTAGACTGCTCATGTGGAAAATTACGAGCACCCAGAGTTTAGAAAAGAAACAATAAACTCTGGGTCAGTCATGGGACTAGTATGAGCAAACAAAAATAGTTTATCTTTAAAATAAACAACAAAAGATTTTAAAACATTGAAATCTGCAATGCTTTTTGGAAAATGAAACTGTCATAAGGCCTCCGCCACACACACAATGCTAGCGTACACTTGGAGGAGATTTCTCCTTATGACAGCCAAAAATGCTTGATATGTGAAAGTCATTTGATATTATTATTAGTGTATAGTGCAGAAAACATTTTGAAAGTATAATATTAATCTTAGCCAGCATAGGTACCATTATACTATGCCTACTATAGCTACCACCTGAGGTGGCAGGTTATACAACTGCAATCGTAAAGGGTGCATATTGGATGATTGGATTTCCAACAAATGGTTAGGCAAAGGAACTTCCCACACAAAATGGAACGCCTCTGGAGGGACGTCCCCGAGAACCTAACCGGATCTCTACTACACAAGGCAGGGTTACCCCTGCTCGGAAGTAACTACTGACACGAGTATGCCATCCCCCGGTCGTTACCGACCTGTATCCAAGGGCCCTCAATCCAACAACCGCACAGTAAAGTATCTGGGCTCCATACCATGATACCACTTTCAAAATCAACATAAGTAAATATCTGGGCTCCATACCATGATATCACTTTTTATCAAGAAGGAAATGGTCATACCCTCAGGGGAGCTACCCCTAAATAACCTTGCTGCCACGATTCCTGTTTCGACCATTACCAGGTTGTGAGGCTCGACGAAGTCACGTCCACAAAGCTACACTTTTTCACAAAGTCAAGCTTTGATCAACAGATGATCAGCAGCACTTCATATGCCACATTACCAAATTGGAAATGTATCACTAGTAACCATCAACTACATAACCTCCGAGCTCATACATCTTAGAGAAGGGTGTTAGCTAAGAGAATAAATTCTCCACCACCAAACAGAAATGTATTTGATAGAAACCAGCTTTACATCTCAAAGTGTAATGTTAGACACACATCCATACAAGTCTGTTTCGGGTTCGAACGCAACCAAAGGCACTTCCAAATAAGCCCTTGCAAATACAGGTATTCACAATCCCGATCGGACTCCCCATCACATATGGAGACCTCTATACCGACGCGACTCAGTGCAGAGACAATCGACGGGTTATCCTTTCATTTTAAAAAATACCCGGTCCTCACCACTGGTTTTCAAATGCTATCTATAACGTCGTATCACTTATTCGAAATGTGTTATATGACACAAGGTCTTCTCCCGGCTAAACCGAATAGTGAGCACAATATTTAAAAATATATGGATATGGGATTTCAATTAAGTCACAACTTTAAAATCCACGAACTTTTCTTTCAAATGGTTTAAACAAATTACCATTTTCAAATCTTTAAATGAAAAGATTTACTTCACGAAGTTCATCCATTTTTCACAAAGATCCATTCACATTCCTTCAAAGCAATTTCCCTTTTCAAATTGGATTAACTCATCCAATTATTAAATCAAAAACTCAATTTATAGCTTTCAAACCCATTTCCAAAGATTCATTCACAATTCCCATTCCAAATCTTTTATATAAAAGATACTTCTTTTAAAATCCTCTTCAATTTCAAAACAAAGTTCAACAATCTTTCACAAAGATTAATTCATAGCTTTTCAAAATAATCTTACTTCAAATTTGAAATCTTTTCAACATAAATTGGAAATCTTTTCTTTACATGAAAGCCATTATTATTTGAAAACAAATAGTTTTTGTTTCGGAAAAATTCGATTTCATTTATACAATTTAAAGTCCTTTAAGTATAAAGCTTGGATTAAATTCAAATTCCCCAAAAAATACCTTTAAGATGGTTTTAGAACCCATATAAACACATCTATAACTTGTATAACCTTTTTAAATCATTTCCAATCATAGAGTTAAATTTCAAAATTTTGAATTCAAATTCAAATCAAATTATCTGATTTCAAAACTTAATCAAGTTATTCAAAATAACTTCCATCTTCAAAACATCTTTTCAAAAGCTTTTTACATTTAACCCAATTACATTTCCAAAACCATTTGGATTCAAAATCCAACTTTAAAACCATTTCAAAAATCTATGACTTAACTAATTTCCTCGTGCAATCCATATTTGTGTGTGTATAGTGTGGTCCAGGGGTTTCATCCAATGGTGCAACAACATCAATCATCACAGATACACATACAGAAATATAGATAAGCGGTATATTCCTATAATGCTCATCTTCATTTACAGATCATAGATAAATAGTATAAATTCATTAGAGATAAATAAACTACACATAAATAATTAAATTACATTTCACAACTCAATCACAAATCAGAATATACAGATCAGATAGGATAATCAATTCAAGGCATTTCATACAATACAATCATTCCTAAGCAATTCAATCATTCAATACTCATTTATAAGCAGGATTTATTAATTGTTTAATCCTTAATTAATTCAATTAATTTCTAAATTAAACTAATTACTTATGAGTTAATTACCCAAATTAATCATTTAATATTAATTAATTAATCCTTAATTATCCTTCTAATTAATAAATTCTTTCTTAATTAATCACATTAATTTAATTAACCTTTAAGTTAATTTCATAATTAATTTACCCTTAATTAATTAATTTATTAATCTCTAATTTATTAACGTACAATCCTTAATTACTTAATCAATTAATATTAATTTCCCTTTAATTACCTCATTAATTTCCCTTTAATTACCTCATTAATTTAATGAATCTCAAATCATTAAATCTTAATTAACTTTAAGACAAAAACTTTATCCTTATCAATGACTTAATTACCACTTACAAAAGCCTTTGAAAACATTTTACTTTTAAATTTACTTTTAAAATTTCATTTCAAATTAAAGATTTAAAATAATTACAAATTTAACTTTAACAAATTTTAAAAACAATTTAAAAACCCTTTAAATCAAATGTTAAAGAAACACATATCTTATAAAAGAAATTTATAAGAGTTTTGAACCAAATTTATTTAAAATATACTTTTAAAATTTAAAGTTGTTTAAACATTTAAAATTTTATAAAACTTATTTATTTCAAAGCTAGGATACAAATATAATTTGAACCCAAACTTAAAACTTGATTTAAAACATTGCTTAAATCTTGCTTAAATTTTAAAATTTTAAAACCCGACAGGTTTAAAAACCTATAACAAAATCAATTGACCCGAGCCAAATTCACCTTTTCCCGAGCCAGATTCAAAAATACCTGGGAAAACTTCTCTTCTATATTTTCTCCTTTCCTTTTGATTTTAAATTCTTAAAGCCTAGGTATACACAAAGGTAACTCGATGCTTCCTTCGAGCCAAACCCACAAATTCGCGAACACGACTTCGAGTTAAACCTCTTCTTCTCCGATCAAATCAATACCCAGACACGAACGTGCACGGTGCACATGCACGCTGATCTAGACGTCACTGCCACCCCGCCGACGACGCTCTCCAGTCGACGATGACCTCCGCATGAGCTACAACAAAACAACTTCGTCGAATTGCCAAAAATTCGAAATCGAACACCTCGAAACCCACTGAAATAAAATCGATCACCCAAAACCCCATTGTGTCGACGACTCAGACCATCGATCAACATGCCTATGCGATCAAAGATTCCCCACCCAACAACGATCCCATCCCTCCAAGTGTGATTGTCAATATATCACCTACGACGGTGAACTCCTTCCTCAAACATCGATAAGTCAGACCGTGTCTTAACCCTAAGCTACCCTTGTTCAACTTCTACGATTAAATAAAAAAATTCGAACACTTTTCCCATGAACCCTGACTCACAAGCCACCTTCAGGCATGATTATGAGACCCTATTCTCCACCGATCATCCGAATTTGACGGGAAACCCAAAACTGTTCAATTCAAGAAAACTCCACATTCCCATCTTTACAAATCATGAAATAGCTTTTAAAAATCATTATTCGTTAGCACGAATCTAATTATAGGAATGAAATACAAAATTAAGTTTATTGAATTTCCTATTTAAAAAGAAATTTCACTGTAAATTCCTGATTTTGAATTAATTATTCAATAAATCCACCAGAATTCATTTTTAAAATTGATATTACTTAATTACACTCATTTTTCATTCACAAATTATAGCCTAAAAAGATTTAAAGGAGGAGATATTGATTTTTAAACATTTATGAAACCTGTATATTTAGAACAGAGATAAGTATGTCTATTAAACAGACATGCATAAACTTATTCACACACATAAATGCATATATACTTGCTGATATATACACATACATTTTTCCATTTTCCAAGGCATTATCATCTTAGATATTAGAACCAAAAGAACTGGTTTAAAGAATTTGAGTTTGCTCACCTGATCTCAGAAGGAAGAGAACAAAATCTTTTGCCTAAAAAGTTTATTTTGAACTTGATCTCTGATCTGAAATCTGGTTTTGATTTTGAAAGCTGAAATCTTTTAATTGATTTGCAACTGGAACTTATTTTGTTGAGATGATTTCTGAATCCACTCAGGCTTTTAAGATTTGTTGTTTGAATTTGCTCAAACATCAGGTTGCAGATTTGAAAACTACTGTTTAATGTGGTTCTCTGGTTTGCTTTTAGATTTGAGATGATTTGAATCTTGTTTGTGGAGGAGTTGCTATTTGCTTCAGGTGGTTTGCTTTTGAACTTTTCTGGTTTTCAGATTTCATCTTTGAGATAAATGAAAGAAGAAATGTAGCATGGTTTTTTTTCCTCTTTTTTCTTCTTCTTTTGTTTACATCTTTTAATTAATTAAGAAATTTTTGTTTTTGCCACTTGTTCTCTTTATTAACGCTTGTTAATATCATATTCATATATCTTACATTTGTCATATATGATAAAATTATGTTTAAACCCTTTCCTACAAATTTGTGTTTTAAACCTTATTTTATTTCAACTTATAAAACATGTTTTATTTATTTTATACTTACATATATATATGTTATGTATTCTAAATCTTATACCTATTTTTCCAAAAGATATGTATGTTTTTCTTGTTTATGTAATATGTTTTTATCAATATGGTTTATGTTTAAATATGCTTTTAACTTTTATTTTCACAAACTATACTTAGTTCAAGTATAAATTTTAAAAAGAAAGAATATTAAGCTTAAACAAGTTTTTCCAAATCATTATATACATATATACCCTTAAATTAGAAAAAAAATGTTTATTATTGAATTCTAATCCAAAATTTAATTTAATTACCAATTAAATTTGACTCAAAAATCGGGATCGTTACATCCTAATTATCAGCTTTGTCCATCATGCCTGTTTTCTCCATCGAATTATGTCCATCTAGCGTCGCTTTAGAATTCGTAGCTCATTTCTTCGTCAAAGACATCTAGCCTCGAAAGGTGAGAAATCACTTATGATTAACGTTCTTATACTTGTTAAATTTAATTTCAATTGAAACGACAATTGAAATATGTTGCTGTTAGTTATTTACATTGTTATCCATATGCTGTTATCTGCATCTGTTCACCTGTGACATCTGACACCATTATCTGTTATTTATACTGATGATATATGCCAGTTGCATATGATTATCATATTTTTTATCACTCTGCAAGTTCCCTGTTAGTATAGAATTCACTATGGGTTGCAATGATACATACCTGAACGGACTTTAGAATAGAAGAAAATCGTTATGTATTAAAATGATAAACCCAAGCGATTTTCATTGAATTGAATTTGGGATTGCGGGTTGAAATGATATATAGTTGTATATATTTAATTTGCGGATTGAAATGATAAATATCTGTATCACTTGACCATAGGATAGAAAATTATATACAAACACCGTTGGTCTATATATAAATATTTTGAAAAGTATTTTTCTATGGTTTTGAAAAGAAATATATGGTTATATATAAATATTGATTTTTGATATTATGTAAATAATGTTTTATATATAGTTAAACTCTTAAATTTAAGCTATGTATAATTTTGTTCAATATAAAATAAGTTAATAATAAAGTTTGATTTTATTAAAATTGTTGAATATGCGCTTATATGATTTTTGTTTAATGATAATAAACATATATACATACATTTAAATGTATTTGTTAATATACTATTTTATTTTCACAAATTAAATAAATATTTGTTGAATAATATAAATAACATTGAATTTGAATTCAAACGCATATTTTATTCAAAAAAATTTTATTACAATTTTGAATAGTACAAATTCAAGCTTTCACTATACATATACAATTTTGATTACAAATTCATCACAATTTCATATTTACATTTAACCTCACTACACATCACTCATTCACTCAATTCGTATTTTATCTTCAACTTCATTCCAGTTTGAATCCAGCATCTGAGCAATCTGCAAAAATATTTACTAACGTAGTAAAATTGAAAATAAAATATTTTTGAGATATAAAATAAAATATGGTTTTTGAAAATAATATTTGCCTCAGTTATTTGGGTTGTTCGTCATCATTCATATTTGAATTCGTCATACACGAACAACTTGTGACATACACAGTGTATCACTGTATATGCCACAAGGCCGTGCACACCGATATACACTTGATAATGCTACAGGGACAGGTGAGCACAAGGTTAAACCCAAATAAAAAAGACAGGTTCAACTCAGGTGCAATATAAATAGAATCTCGACTTCAGCACAAGGTCAAAACCGAGTTTTGAAACTGGATTCAACTCAAGTGAAATTTCAAAAATCAACATGAAATGATCAAGAATCAGATCAGAGACCACGTTCAAGGCACAGTGCACCACTGACCAGAATACAAAGGAGAACATGCATGAAGAACCAGAAGTACAAGTGCAGGCAAGTGCACAACTTCACAACAAACAAAGAAATGCACAGATCACACTCAAGTACACATACTCGAAGCACAGTGGCTCAACAACATCAAAATACACAGTCAAGACTAACTCCAGAGTGCAACAACCATTAAATAAACAAAGACCAGAAGTACAAAATGACCAAGCTGCTGCATATCAGAGGTGCAGACGACCAAATAGCCAACATGATCAAAGAAGCATAACTCAAACCACAAATGCCAACACAATAACATGTCAAAAAGACCAACTCAATGCGACTCAAGAGTACACATGATACATGAAGTAATGCAATGCTCAAAAGACATAGTACACAAGCCTGCAACTTCAATCCAAACCAAACTACAACAAGTCCAGCAGCTCAAGTAACAAAACTCGAGTGCATCAGTGAACAAAACTGCAATTCGAATACCAACTGCAAATATCCAAGTACAGCATGAACAAGACTACATGAACACGATAGGCCGAAACAAAATGCAACAAAAACAAGTGTACAGCGACAATAACCAAGGCACAAAGGAATTTCAAAATTATACATGCAAATTCGACAAGCAACTGAAGGCAACTGATCCAGTTACAACAGAGAATCAAGTCGACCAGGTAGCAATGATAATAATGCAACACAGTAGAGACACCATACAACATACACAATATGAAGACCACCAGTGCACAGACTCAAGGCAACAAGAATGGCCAGAAATTGTGCAACATGGTCAGAAGCAAGGCAACAAAGACTCAAGCAACAACATGGACAGCAACAAACATCAGTAGTGTTTCAGCAATGCACATAGCTACATCAAAATGGCCGAAGTCATCAGGTAAAAGAAGTTGAATTCACGGTTCAAAGTCAGAGCCTTGGAAATAAAGGAGTCGAATCAAGTCAAAATCAACAACGTGATGAGCAAGGAGTTGAAATCAATGTCGTGGGATTCAAGCAACAAAAAGTATACGTTTTTGAACAAGTCGCAATCATCTCAAACGTCCAAGCATGATCAAGCGGCAGTACAAAGGATTTGACAAATTCAAATAAATATATACGATCGAAGATTCAAGGAATCGAACGCGTATATAACCCAATCATCATCGGCAATCAATGTATCGAGTTCAAGCAAGCCAAATCCAGAAAAGAAAAAAGAATAAAGTACTTACCGAAATGGTAATCGAACTCGATCAATTCAAGAGCCGTGAGCAAAACAGTGAGGCAAACGATCGACGAAAGCAAGCAACGAGAAAACATATATTCGATCGAACAAAAGTCGGCTCTTCGAAAACCCTAAATCTGGTGTAACGACCCAGGATTTTTATTAATTAAAATTTGAATATTTAATTAATTTTAAATATTAATAAGTGAATTTATAAGTCGAATAAATTTTATTTTGAATTATTGGATTTAATTGGATTATTAAATCGATAATTTAATATGTTAAATTATGGAAATAATTGAAAATTGGGTTAAATATGATTAGAAATGATTTGTAAAGTTTTATTTTATCATATTGGAGTTAGAACGATATTTTAGAACTTTTAAAATCGAATTAAAAGTTAATTTGTGAAAATTGAATATTTTAATATTAAAATCGACTAGTGAAATAGTCAATTTTTGAACAGTCTCAGAATTGAACGAAACCAGTTCCATTGGATCCGTAATAGTTAGTTATTACCGGATTTAAATTTTCGTGTCAATCGGAGTTACCGTTTGATCGTAGCAGCTCGAAACGCATCGAATTGTTTTTAATATTAATTTGGCGCGTTAAAATAGCCATTTTTCAAAAAGTCTCGGATTTCGACGAAACCAGTTTCATCGGATCCGTAATGTGATATTATTGTAAGGTTTCAAATTTCAAGTCAATTGGATTTACCGTTTGTTCGATACGAATTAAAACGCCTAGAAATCGATTTAAATCGGTTTAATTTAAATCGATCGTTTATTTCCATAACTCGCACAGATGTCCGAATTAGCTTCCGAAACCTGTTCCATTGTGTCCGGAACGCGGGGTAAACCCTAGAAACGCTGGTTACGGCACGTGAATCGGAGTTCGGAATTTCCGGAATGAATAGTGTCGATCGATTTTCTTATAAATAGCACCACCCTTCATAAATTAAAAAAAAAACACTAAACCCTAGCTGCCTCTTTTATAATGGATGGCCAGAAAACACCTACATTCATCCCTCAATCACTCTCGATCTACAAAGAATTAGCCAAAGTGTTCAACACGGAAGTCGAAGAGCATGAAGAGAGCTAGAGATCCATACGGATATGATGGGGTTTAGTGTCGCGTGGAGGGAGCTAGGGGGGCCATTTGTGGCCAGTTGCGCACGCAACTCAAGGAGGTAGGGGTGGCCGAGCTCAAAGCTCCTTGGGCCGAGTGTAGTTCTTGGCGAGGCGCACGTGGTGGCGCATCTTGATCGAGTTCTCGTCGAGTGTAGTGAGAGCAAATTGAAAAACTAATTTGTTGCTAATGGGTTCTTTTGCGTGATCTTCTAATGGAGATGTTACGTGAAGAGGAGAAGCCAAAGCATGGTCCAGATGGAGGAAGCATGATCCTGTGGCCAGTATTTGCTGTAGGTTATAAATATAAAGAAAAATGTTGTAATTAGTTTATAAAAAATCGAGTAAACTTTAAAAATTCATAACTTTTTCATACGAGGTCGAAAACGCGCGAAACCAGTTGCGTTGGAATCGTATGGACGAGCACTACGCGATGAAATTGGATTGGAGTCGTTTGGAGTTAGCGAGAATTTTGGGTAAAATTAAACGTCCGTTTAATTTTATTCGAAATAAATCGCTAAAACGAAATTAAAATCAAGGTGAGAACTTCTCACTCAATCGAATCAGTTTCGATTTTATTTTAAATAGTTAGATTAAAATATTTGAATTCATGTTTGAATGATGATTGTTATCTATTGATTGTAAAATAGACATTATACGCCGTTAGTAAGCGGATGTTATTTATTAAAAACATATACCGCGAATATTTCATAAACAGTGAAATTGGTATTATATATAATAGCAATATATATATATTGGCATATGTATATATTGGAGTTGTTGATTTCCCGCATTTTTTTGTTTAGCGGATGAGACCCTATTGCGCCGTCTATTAAGCGGATAATATTTTAAATCCCATATACCGCGATAATTTCGTACTGGAGCGAAATTGGTATTGTGCTAATGTTTTTGGATGCAGGAAAACAGGTTGGAGGGATCCAACAGGATTCCTCAACAGTATTTATTTGATTTTGAATATTTTGATATTCGTTGACTATCATATCGATATATGATATCGTTGTTGTCGTGATTGACTATTTGGTGTGTAGCATCATTGGACCAAATTTGGAATTTTAAAATGATTTATAAAGTGATTTTTGAAAATATACTATATGTTTGGAATTGATCCATTTTAAATAAATAAACGTTATAATTTTTAAAGTTATAAAAATTATGATTTTTGAGAAATATAGTTAAAAACTGATTTTTGAGAATATGATGCTAATGATTTTATAAAATAGTTAAATTGGGATTTTTGAATTTATTATTATAAAAAGCTTAAATATACGATTTATGAAATTTAATTATTTTATAAATCAAAATGGTGAAATTATAAGGGAGATTAAATATGTTTTAAAGAATAATATAAATTGACTTATATTAAGAGATTTATAAATGGATATTTATAAATTGAAATATTGACATTATAAAACGAGTTTTTATAAGTATTTGAATGAAGTGAAAATGAATTTTGTAAATGAATGAAATTCATAAAATTAAAAATGGTGAAGTCATAAATGAAATTTATAAATAGTAAGATTTATAAATTTTATAAAGTTATTAAAAGAATAGATTTGAATAAATAATTGAATCTTATAAGTTATAAGATTTATAATTATGAAGTTCAAAGGAACGATTTTTTTTGCAAACAAATAAATTATAAGTATTTAACTTATAACGTGAACTTTTGGTTTATAATTGGGTTATGAATTGAATATAGGTTAATAAAGGAATTTATAAACGTTGTTTTATAAATTCGTAAACGACTTATCTTGATAAGTAAATTGTTGAAACCTATTAATGGAGTTATATTCACATTTTTGACTGTGAATAATCCTTTAAAATGAAATGTATAAAAGGATGAAAATTGTTAACGTAGTATATTCACGTTTTTGAATAGTGAATAATATGTTAAAGAAATTGTTTGAATGTGATATTTGAAATAGAATTAAAACGATCTAACGATGTTTTAATTATGTTAAGATTCGAAACCATAGATTTCAACATTTATTGTTGAAATAGACGTTTTCAAGAAATAAAAGGAAATGGTGGACTATAACACTGTTGTTATAGTAAATGATTTCCGAAAGGAAATGTTTTGTATAGTATTGGGATTTATATATCAATTTTAATTTCGAATCCCTATACTAGTGATTTTGGGTTGTCGTAACGATGTTTTACGCAACATTCGTTTTGGCCCAAATAAATATGTTTAAGAGAATGATTTCCTTAAAGAATGAGATATATACTAAATTTCGATTTAAGTATATTGAATATTTTCTAAGTGTTGAAAATAAATGGATTGAGAATTACTTAATAAATAAGTATGGAAATATTTTCCAAAATAAAGTGAATATTTTGAGAATTTATCTTTTTAAAGATAAATCGAAATGAATAATTGAAGTCATATATTCATGAATATTTTAGAATGAAAATTCACTATAGAATTTATGAATAAAAAGGGAAGTTGTTTAAAAATAAATATTGATTTATTTTTGAAGTGTTGAAAATATATATCTTGTAAAGATATTTTGGAAAATAAATAATTTGGAAAATTATTTGGAATCTGGTGATGTGTGCATATTCATTGATAGTTCAATAACCGACTATCAATATTTACCTTTGAATGGGTAATTGATGTGATTTGTTTGAATTTGAATGCCACACTTATTTTTGAATAAGCGCTCACTATTCGGGTTAACCGGGAAAGGACCATGGGGTCGTATAACCCATTCCGAATATGTGATACGTGGTTGTGAATAGCATTGAAGATCGGTGTTGAAGACCCGGTATTTACGAGAGCGATAGGATGACCTGTCGATTGACTCTGCACCGAGTAGCTACGGTATTGAGTTCTCCATATGTGATGGTGAATCCGATCAGGATTGTGAATATCCGGATTGCAAGGACTTCTTTGTAAGTGCCTTCGGTTCTGTTCGAGCCCGGAACAGACTTGTATGGATTGTATGTCTGACATTACAAATTGAGATATAAAGCCGATTTCATTCAAATATATTTCTGTTGGTGGCGAAGAATTTATTCTTTTAGCTTAACACCCTTCTCTGAGACGTACGAGCTCAGAGGTTATATAGTTGAAGTTATCAGCGATATATTCCCAATTTGGTAATGTGACATGCTGAGTGTTGCTGTAAATGATCATTGTGTTGATTATTTATGATAGGATCATTTATTTGATCGTCTATCTTGGTGATCATTTCTATGATCATTTGTTGACCCAAAGCATGACTTTTGTATAAAGTGTGTTTTGTGGACGTGACTTCGTCGAGCCTCACAAACCGGTAATGGTCGAAACAGGAATTGTGCGGCAAGGTTTCCAGGGATCGCTTCCCTAGGGTATGACCATTCCTTCTGGAAAAGGGTAGTATCATGGTATGGAGCCCAGATACTTACTCATGTTGAAAACACTTTATGATTGTGTGATGATGGTGACGAGCGCTCGGTTTAAAAGGTTCCAAAGGACTGGGGGTGGTATATCTGAGGGTTTGTAATATCCCTTGGGAAAAGGGATTACCGGCTTTGTTTAGCGGAGAACGGTGGTTCTCGGGGCGTCCTTCCAGAGGCGTTTCCATGTGGCAATGGGAAGTTCCTTGGCCTGACCATTTGTTGGAAAATCCATTCTTCAAATACGTACCTTGTACGGTATTAGTTGTAGAACCTATCATTCACTTATGGTGGCGCCCCACTGTTTGGATGGTAGCTATAGTAGGCATAGTTCGAAATGTCTATGTTGGCTAAGATTTATATTCTACTTTCGAAATGAATTTTTTTCCTACACTATGCACTAGTAATAATATCAAATGTTCTTTTTAAATACGTATCAAGCATCTTTGACTATCATAAGGAGAAATCTCCTCCGATTCTGCGTTTGCATTGTGTGTGTGTGCGGGAGGCCTTATGGTAGTCTCATTTTTAAAACATTGCGAATTGACTTTAAAAATATTCTTCTATTTTGTTTTCAAAGATAAATAAACTGTTTTGAGTTCTCACACCAGTCACATGACTGACTCGGAGTTTATTGTTTTCCTTCCTAAACTCTGGGTGCCCACCAATTTCCACACGGGCAGTCAAGAGTAAGGTTTATTAGGATATTCTGGATATTCTGGAGTTGCTGGAGGCAAGCTGGATAGCATGGCGTATTACTAGTTTATATAGTATTTCTTTTTCCGCTGCACTGTTTGTTGTTGTATGATGTTGTACACTCTGATGATATGATGTAATGAAATGAAATGTATGAAATGTAATAACTGATATAGTTCTTTGTTTAAAGATTATTCATTTATTATTATATGTTGTTCCGCTGCGAATTGTGAGATTCTGTTATTGTTCTGTTTCTGTCCCGTTCTATCCTATTTTCTATTTTCTATCTTCTTCTCTCTTTTTCTTTTTCTTAAACCCATAACTATTCGGTTTTTTCGGCAACGAAAAATCGAGGGCGTTACATTTGGTATCAGAGCATATGGTTAAGCGACAACCAAGGTTCTGTTGGGTATTTTTCATTAGAGATAGAGTCAGTAGTACTCTAGAATGATTTGAGTGTAATAATAGCTATGAGAGCGTATTTGTTAGTGAATATAAAATTGTTTTATATTGTGTTGACTTATCGGTTGATTGTTTATAGATTCCAGTCGATGTAGTCTAGCTAACTATCGTAGATAGGGGTTTCTAAACTCTTAAACAAGATAAACCGACACAATATTGTTTTAAATTGGGTAAATGAAATAATTTTGCCTTAATTATATTTTTATATATAAAGAAATAATTTTTTTAGAGTTATTAAAGTGTATATAAATTGATTGTTTAGTTGTTTGAATAATCTAAATAAAAGAATAAATTGTATAAGTAAAATAAATTATAAGAATTGAATTATAATTAAAGTGATTTACAATTGTGAAATAAACTTATATATATATAAGAAGTGAAACTATATGAATATATTTATAAATAAGAGTTGAAATAAAAATGAATTTAAAGTTAAATGAAAATTTACTTTAGAATTTGGAATCTGAATTGATTTATAAGCAGGAATTTAAGTTAAGTAAAACAAAGTAATGTTTGTAAAATGAAATATAACTTAAGAGATGTGAATTAAGTTGATATGAAATAATGAATGTAAGTGTAATTCATTAAAATCTAATGTTATTGAAAGTTGAATAGTTGAATAAAAATCAATTTAATTAAACCAATTGAAAGCAAAGGGATTTGGTTGTAATTAATATACTTTGGTTGTTATATGATTATTGTTAGTTGATTGTATATAATTCATTAAGTGTTAATGAAATTTAGTTAATGAAATTGGAAGCTGAAGTAATTGAAATTCAATTGGTAGTTAAGTGAATCTTGAATAAAATTGAATTTGATTTGGAAGTGAACCAACTTGAATATGAATTAGTGAATATAAACTAATTGAAAATGAATGTTAGTAAGAACATCCACTGTTAATGAATCAAATGTGATTAAATTGAAAACCAATTCATTGAATATTAATGAGAATATGAATGAATATTTACTGTTTATGAATGTTAGTTGAATGCTAGTTGGTTGATGGTTGAATATATTGCTTTTACTACATTTGCTATGTTGACATATATAGTTATTATGTTGCTATATGTTGTATATTGATACTATTGTCTATATGCATGATTCTCATGTTGTTTGTTGAGTGATTAGTAGGTGCGGATCGCGTTGCTTCGCATTTAGAGCTCGCTTTCGCGCTATATTAGCCGTATATGCTCGCTAATAAAATATAAGGTACATATCTCGGATTACATACCGTACTTTTATATTTTTTCCCTTCGAGATGCCTCATTACTTGATGAGATGTATATTTGTGATATATATACTGTCATTTTTTTTCGGATCGAGCCGCGCAAAGGAGACTATGGCAAATTTTTCCGAAAATTTAAGGCGTTAAATTTTTTTTGAGAAAATTGGAAATTTTTTGAAAACTTTAACTTTGATTTGGAATGGAAAGTTAAACAATAGTAGTTGTTTTTGAAAAGATAACTAAGTATGATTTGAAAACTTAGTAAGTATTGTAAGAAGTTTAATTATGAATTTTGGAAAATTAATAGATTCTGTAACTTTTCTTACTTAATAATTTCGAGGACGAAATTCTTTTAAGGGGGAAAGATTGTAACGACCCAGGATTTTTATTAATTAAAATTTGAATATTTAATTAATTTTAAATATTAATAAGTGAATTTATAAGTCGAATAAATTTTATTTTGAATTATTGGATTTAATTGGATTATTAAATCGATAATTTAATATGTTAAATTATGGAAATAATTGAAAATTGGGTTAAATATGATTAGAAATGATTTGTAAAGTTTTATTTTATCATATTGGAGTTAGAACGATATTTTAGAACTTTTAAAATCGAATTAAAAGTTAATTTGTGAAAATTGAATATTTTAATATTAAAATCGACTAGTGAAAATAGTCAATTTTTGAACAGTCTCAGAATTGAACGAAACCAGTTCCATTGGATCCGTAATAGTTAGTTATTACCGGAATTTTTGTGTCAATCGGAGTTACCGTTTGATCGTAGCAGCTCGAAACGCATCGAATTGTTTTTAATATTAATTTGGCGCGTTAAAATAGCCATTTTTCAAAAAGTCTCGGATTTCGACGAAACCAGTTTCATCGGATCCGTAATATGATATTATTGTAAGGTTTCAAATTTCAAGTCAATTGGATTTACCGTTTGTTCGATACGAATTAAAACGCCTAGAAATCGATTTAAATCGGTTTAATTTAAATCGATCGTTTATTGCCATAACTCGCACAGATATCCGAATTAGCTTCCGAAACCTGTTCCATTGTGTCCGGAACGCGGGGTAAACCCTAGAAACGCTGGTTACGGCACGTGAATCGGAGTTCGGAATTTCCGGAATGAATAGTGTCGATCGATTTTCTTATAAATAGCCCCACCCTTCATAAACTAAAAAAAAAAACACTAAACCCTAGCCGCCTCTTTTATAATGGATGGCCAGAAAACACCTACATTCATCCCTCAATCACTCTCGATCTACAAAGAATTAGCCAAAGTGTTCAACACGGAAGTCGAAGAGCATGAAGAGAGCTAGAGATCCATACGGATATGATGGGGTTTAGTGTCGCGGGGAGGGAGCTAGGGGGGGGGGGGCGTTTGCGGCCAGTTGTGCACGCAACTCAAGGAGGTAGGGGTGGCCGAGCTCAAAGCTCCTTGGGCTGAGTGTAGTTCTTGGCGAGGCGCACGTGGTGGCGCATCTTGATCGAGTTCTCGTCGAGTGTAGTGAGAGCAAATTGAAAACCTAATTTGTTGCTAATGGGTTCTTTTGCGTGATCTTCTACTGGAGATGTTACGTGAAGAGGAGAAGCCAAAGCACGGTCCAGATGGAAGAAGCATGATCCTGTGGCCAGTATTTGCTGTAGGTTATAAATATAAAGAAAAATGTTGTAATTAGTTTATAAAAAATCGAGTAAACTTTAAAAATTCATAACTTTTTCATACGAGGTCGAAAACGCGCGAAACCAGTTGCGTTGGAATCATACGGACGAGCACTACGCGATGAAATTGGATTGGAGTCGTATGGAGTTAGTGAGAATTTTGGGTAAAATTAAACGTCCGTTTAATTTTATTCGAAATAAATCGCTAAAACGAAATTAAAATCAAGGTGAGAACTTCTCACTCAATCGAATCAGTTTCGATTTTATTTTAAATAGTTAGATTTAAAATATTTGAATTCATGTTTGAATGATGATTGTTATCTATTGATTGTAAAATAGACATTATACGCCGTTAGTAGCAGATGTTATTTATTAAAAACATATACCGCGAATATTTCATAAACAGTGAAATTGGTATTATATATAATAGCAATATATATATATTGGCATATGTATATATTGGAGTTGTTGATTTTCCGCATTTTTTTGTTTAGAGGATGAGACCCTATTGCGCCGTCTATTAAGCGGATAATATTTTAAATCCCATATACCGCGATAATTTCGTACTGGAGCGAAATTGGTATTGTGCTAATGTTTTTGGATGCAGGAAAACAGGTTGGAGGGATCCAACAGGATTCCTCAACAGTATTTATTTTATTTTGAATATTTTGATATTCGTTGATTATCATATCGATATATGATATCGTTGTTGTCGTGATTGACTATTTGGTGTGTAGCATTATTGGACCAAATTTGGAATTTTAAAATGATTTATAAAGTGATTTTTGAAAATATACTATATGTTTGGAATTGATCCATTTTAAATAAATAAACGTTATAATTTTTAAAGTTATAAAAATTATGATTTTTGAGAAATATAGTTAAAAACTGATTTTTGAGAATATGATGCTAATGATTTTATAAAATAGTTAAATTGGGATTTTTGAATTTATTATTATAAAAAGCTTAAATATAGGATTTATGAAATTTAATTATTTTATAAATCAAAATGGTGAAATTATAAAGAAGATTAAATATGTTTTAAAGAATAATATAAATTGACTTATATTAAGAGATTTATAAATGGATATTTATAAATTGAAATATTGACATTATAAAACGAGTTTTTATAAGTATTTGAATGAAGTGAAAATGAATTTTGTAAATGAATGGAATTCATAAAATTAAAAATGGTGAAGTCATAAATGAAATTTATAAATAGTAAGATTTATAAATTTTATAAAGTTATTAAAAGAATAGATTTGAATAAATAATTGAATCTTATAAGTTATAAGATTTATAATTATGAAGTTCAAAGGAACGATTTTTTTTGCAAACAAATAAATTATAAGTATTTAACTTATAATGTGAACTTTTGGTTTATAATTGGGTTATGAATTGAATATAGGTTAATAAAGGAATTTATAAACGTTGTTTTATAAATTCGTAAACGACTTATCTTGATAAGTAAATTGCTGAAACCTATTAATGGAGTTATATTCACATTTTTGACTGTGAATAATCCTTTAAAATGAAATGTATAAAAGGATGAAAATTGTTAACGTAGTATATTCACGTTTTGAATAGTGAATAATATGTTAAAGAAATTGTTTGAATGTGATATTTGAAATAGAATTAAAACGATCTAACGATGTTTTAATTATGTTAAGATTCGAAACCATAGATT
Organism: Allium cepa; assembly: GCA_030765085.1. Taxonomy (NCBI): domain Eukaryota; kingdom Viridiplantae; phylum Streptophyta; class Magnoliopsida; order Asparagales; family Amaryllidaceae; genus Allium; species Allium cepa. The sequence continues at coordinate 401,856,972 of CM060940.1, read as the reverse complement.
TCAACATTTATTGTTGAAATAGACGTTTTCGAGAAATAAAAGGAAATGGTGGACTATAACACTGTTGTTATAGTAAATGATTTCCGAAAGGAAATGTTTTGTATAGTATTGGGATTTATATATCTATTTTAATTTCGAATCCCTATACTAGTGATTTTGGGTTGTCGTAACGATGTTTTACGCAACATTCGTTTTGGCCCAAATAAATATGTTTAAGAGAATGATTTCCTTAAAGAATGAGATATATACTAAATTTCGATTTAAGTATATTGAATATTTTCTAAGTGTTGAAAATAAATGGATTGAGAATTACTTAATAAATAAGTATGGAAATATTTTCCAAAATAAAGTGAATATTTTGAGAATTTATCTTTTTGAAGATAAATCGAAATGAATAATTGAAGTCATATATTCATGAATATTTTAGAATGAAAATTCACTATAGAATTTATGAATAAAAAGGGAAGTTGTTTAAAAATAAATATTGATTTATTTTTGAAGTGTTGAAAATATATATCTTGTAAAGATACTTTGGAAAATAAATAATTTGGAAAATTATTTGGAATCTGGTGATGTGTGCATATTCATTGATAGTTCAATAACCGACTATCAATATTTACCTTTGAATGGGTAATTGATGTGATTTGTTTGAATTTGAATGCCACACTTATTTTTGAATAAGCGCTCACTATTCGGGTTAACCGGGAAAGGACCATGGGGTCGTATAACCCATTCCGAATATATGATACGTCGTTGTGAATAGCATTGAAGATCGGTGTTGAAGACCCGGTATTTACGAGAGCGATAGGATGACCTGTCGATTGACTCTGCACCGAGTAGCTACGGTATTGAGTTCTCCATATGTGATGGTGAATCCGATCAGGATTGTGAATATCCGGATTGCAAGGACTTCTTTGTAAGTGCCTTCGGTTCTGTTCGAGCCCGGAACAGACTTGTATGGATTGTATGTCTGACATTACAAATTGAGATATAAAGCCGATTTCATTCAAATATATTTCTGTTGGTGGCGAAGAATTTATTCTTTTAGCTTAACACCCTTCTCTGAAACGTACGAGCTCAGAGGTTATATAGTTGAAGTTATCAGCGATATATTCCCAATTTGGTAATGTGACATGCAGAGTGTTGCTGTAAATGATCATTGTGTTGATTATTTGTGATAGGATCATTTATTTGATCCTCTATCTTGGTGATCATTTCTATGATCATTTGTTGACCCAAAGCATGGCTTTTGTATAAAGTGTGTTTTGTGGACGTGACTTCGTCGAGCCTCACAAACCGGTAATGGTCGAAACAGGAATTGTGCGGCAAGGTTTCCAGGGATCGCTTCCCTAGGGTATGACCATTCCTTCTGGAAAAGGGTAGTATCATGGTATGGAGCCCAGATACTTACTCATGTTGAAAACACTTTATGATTGTGTGATGATGGTGACGAGCGCTCGGTTTAAAAGGTTCCAAAGGACCGGGGGTGGTATATCTGAGGGTTTGTAATATCCCTTGGGAAAAGGGATTCCCGGCTTTATTTAGCGGAGAACGGTGGTTCTCGGGACGTCCTTCCAGAGGCGTTTCCATGTGGCAATGGGAAGTTCCTTGGCCTGACCATTTGTTGGAAAATCCATTCTTCAAATACGTACCTTGTACGGTATTAGTTGTAGAACCTATCATTCACTTATGGTGGCGCCCCACTGTTTGGATGGTAGCTATAGTAGGCATAGTTCGAAATGTCTATGTTGGCTAAGATTTATATTCTACTTTCGAAATGAATTTTTTCCCTACACTATGCACTAGTAATAATATCAAATGTTCTTTTTAAATACGTATCAAGCATCTTTGACTATCATAAGGAGAAATCTCCTCCGATTCTGCGTTTGCATTGTGTGTGTGTGCGGGAGGCCTTATGGTAGTCTCGTTTTTAAAAGCATTGCGAATTGACTTTAAAAATATTCTTCTATTTTGTTTTCAAAGATAAATAAACTGTTTTGAGTTCTCACACCAGTCACATGACTGACTCGGAGTTTATTGTTTTCCTTCCTAAACTCTGGGTGCCCACCAATTTCCACACGGGCAGTCAAGAGTAAGGTTTATCAGGATATTCTGGATATTCTGGAGTTGCTGGAGGCAAGCTGGATAGCATGGCGTATTTCTAGTTTATATAGTATTTCTTTTTCCGCTGCACTGTTTGTTGTTGTATGATGTTGTACACTCTGATGATATGATGTAATGAAATGAAATGTATGAAATGTAATAACTGATATAGTTCTTTGTTTAAAGATTATTCATTTATTATTATATGTTGTTCCGCTGCGAATTGTGAGATTCTGTTATTGTTCTGTTTCTGTCCCGTTCTATCCTATTTTCTATTTTCTATCTTCTTCTCTCTTCTTCTGTCTTTTTCTTTTTCTTAAACCCATAACTATTCGGTTTTTTCGGCAACGAAAAATCGAGGGCGTTACATCTGGAAAAGGAACGAAGCCCTAAATTTGCAAGAGGAACGGCCACCATTATACAAGCAAAGGAACGAAGAAACTAAAAGGAACGAGTTAAAATATAAAAGGGGGCCGGCCTTTATTTTAAGGGTTTTAGATTTTTAAATAGGGTTTTTTTTTAAATTGTTTTTTAATTGTATTTTCTTTTTAAACCATTTTAAATTTCTAGTCGTGTGACTAGGGGACAAGCTACGTGGCGTGGCTTGAGAATTCGCAACTCAATGGCTGAGTTGTGGCAGGGTTTTGAGCGTAGAGTTAGATTTAGTCGATAGCGGGTGTCGCGAGTTTACGTGTGTAAGCGAGGGACTATCTAATTTCTAGTAGAAACCTTGGTGGCAGCACGTAGGCAGGGTTTTGCCGAAGCTGGGTAAATTCTGTGTCGTTCTATTTCTGCATTTATTATTCTGCTATTATCTGTGCTGCTATTGTTTTGTGATCTGTGTTGAAAATATTTTATAAGCTTCCGCAATTAATTTTTATAATTTATACCATCACCCTATTCACCCCCCCTCTAGGGTGAAATCGATCCTACAAGTGGTATCAGAGCTAGGAACAAAAGTCGTTTTTGTTTTAAAAATTTGACTTTACAAAAACCAATTTTTATTTTAAAAAGTTGAATTTTTAAAATGGCTTCTTTTAATACTGCTTTTGCTGAGGGTCAATCCATAGTTAGACCACCAATGTTCAATGGTGAATATGCTTACTGGAAAAATAGGATGGAAATTTTTCTGAAAACCATTGACGCATGGAATATTGTTGAGACAGGTTATAGAACACCGACTATAACTGTAGATAATCAGGAAGTAGATAAACCAAAGGAACAATGGACAGAACTAGAAAATAAATTACAAAATACTAATGCTAAAGCTATGAATTCTATTATCTGTTCATTGGATCAATTTGAATTTAATCGTGTCTCACATTGTCTAACTGCGCAGGAAATATGGCACACACTAGAAGTGACTCACGAAGGAACATCTCAAGTCAAAGAATCTCGCCTTGCCATGCTAAGCAGCGATTACGAGAACTTCATAATGGCGAAGGAAGAAAATGTTAAAGAGATGCATGGACGACTTTCCAATATCGTATATAAATCAAAAGCTCTTGGAAAATCATACACGGAGTTGGAGATAGTCCAAAAAATCCTCAGAGTCCTTCCACGAAAATTTGAAGCGAAAGTGACTTCCATTCAAGAATCAAAAGACTTAAAACAAATGAAAGTTGAAGAACTCATCGGAAATCTCACCACTTATGAGCTAGAAATGAAATTCAAGGAAGAGCGTGAAGGAGGAGATACTCGAAAGAAATCAATAGCTCTCAAAAGAACAACTGAAAGTGATGACGATGACGATGATGATGCAGCAGCAGAATTGGAGCTATTAATAAAGAAATTCAAAAGATGGAAGTACAAATATGGAAATTCAGCTCGAATTCAAAAAGCGAAAAGCAGAATAACCAAAGCACTAGACTACTCTGAAGAGCAGAAGATCATCTGTCACAAGTGCAACCAACCCGGACACATCAAGTCCAATTGTCCTCAAAATCAACGCGACTTTGGAAAGAAACAGAAAAAGAAAAGTTTTGCAGCCACTTGGGATGAAATGGATGAGAATGATAAAAGTACTAGCAGTGAGAGTGAGAAAGCAGATATGTGCCTTCAAGGAAATATAACTGATAGCGACGATGACGAGCCATGCGAGGTATCAAAACTTACTCACTCTGAATTACTTATTTATTTCCACGAAGTAAATGGCTGTTTTGAACGACTTTGGGAAAAATACGCCAAACTTGAATCTCAAAAGGATACTTTGATAGAATGCAATGAACAACTTGATCAATTAGTTAAGAACTATCAACGTAGAATCCCTAAGTGTGATAAGTGTCCAACATTCGAAGAGGAAATTAAAAAATCAGAAATCAATATAAAATCACTTGAAAATGAAATTCTGATTTTAAAGGAGAATGAAAATACTAGGAGAGAGAATTCTATTAAAAAGTGCACACAATTGTTAAACGAAAATGAATCTCTCAAAACACAAGTCCAACAATTGTCAACGACTTTAGATAAATTTTCAAAAAGTGAAAAATCGTTGAATATGCTATTAGGAAAGCAAACTGTTAATACGGTTAGACAAGGACTTGGATATAATAATTCGAAAATTGTTGAAAGAAATATTAGTCAAGTTAATTCTATGTGCACAATTTGTAGAAAATTTGGACACGATCACAATAATTGTTGGTATAGACCCAAACATGTGAAAACTATACCGATTTGGGTTCCAAAAGGCACAAATATAAAATCTCTCAAAGTTAAACAAATTTGGGTGCCGAATGGAACAATTATAAATAGTTTTGGGTCTACACAAAATTATTTTTCAAAATATTCTGCCACTAACAATCATGGACCTATAAAAACAAATAGGTCACATAAATCTTTCATCGTGTAGGTGTGGTGGCAGGCTAAGGAACAGCAATAGTGTTCTCTGGATTTTTGGCTGTTCCAGAAACACAACGGGTAACAAAACAAAGTTCCTTAGCCTAGTTCAAAGGTGACAGAATCACAATAGACAACCATGAAAAATATCGTAAAGGTAAAACAGGTAAAGGTATATTAATGTGATAATCTGCACCATATTCTGAATTAAAATCAGCCAATATTGAGATGATGAAAAGATGATGATTTTGACTCTGACTTATTCAACATAGTTGGCCAAATTATATTCTTTTTCCAAAAACACTATAATAATCTCTAGATTCTTTGAATTACTTCATATATATCAGTTTGGATTAAAAATAGTGTTTTATTGGATAATACAATTGGTTATAATACGGCTAACTCTATATTCACGGTTTTTGATTATTAACACGGCTTCATTTAAAATTCAAGAGAAAGACATTTAAATTGCTGTTAAAATTGAGTTTGAAATTTTTGGTGCACACTTCATGGTTTGGTCAATCAAATTCAATTAATGATGATTTTGAGTGAAAGAGAAATTCAGATGCAGATTACACTGGTAATCTAGTTGATAGAAAAATTACTAGTGAAACGTGATTTTTGTTGAGACATTTAGTAACTGCATCGTTTTTCAAAGAAAATATCTGCATATTCTTCATTTCAAATAATTTTCAAATAGCAGAAATTTTTTCTCATATAACCCCCTCGAGAAAATCATTTTTGACCATATTTTCAGATTAGTCACTTTGAAAAATTAATTTCATGATTATTTTTGAATTTGATTTTAAATGACTATATTGACTAATCTGACTCCCGAATGATCATCGAAAAGAAAATAGTGATTGAAAAAGTGATGAGTGTTGATATTGATCATATATTATAACTCGAGAAAGTATAATTAGAAAATTTCTTTAGAAATTTAAACAAGAGTTATAAAACTTTTTGTTGGTAAAAATTCCATGACCATCTCTATATCTATCATATTTCTAACGACCATCACTCATCAAAATTCTATATAGTTTGTCGATATGTGGTACTTTAAACAGGAATCATTCGTTTTTCATTTTCACATTTTTTTTAGAAAAAAGGGGATAATAAAAAAAATAAAAAATAAATAAATAAATAAATACCAAAGTATTCACTCTCATTTAAAAGTCCTCACGGTTATGCATGGGTGAATTACATGGAATTTGTTATGTGCTTCCATGCTCATTTAAAAGTTATCACGGTTATGCATGCATGGAACGCATATCAAAAGTTGATTTTTAAAATAAACAAGTTGATTCTAATCCCATTTAAAAGTCCTCATGGTTATGCGTGGTTAGAAGATACTTGAATTCTTTTTTTTTAGATAAAATTGGAATACTACTAATCTCATTTAAAAGTCCTAACGGTTATGCATGGTTAGTAGATATTCAAATTCCTGATATAAATATACCACAAATAGACATAACTATATGGTTTTATATGATGACATCATTTCCATCATTCTAAAAGTGGAATATGCGCCTAACAAAATATTTATGATTTTTGTTTGACTTTTTATCGAAATTTAATATTTATATTCAATTGAGTTTTAATGTTGGATTGATATCGATTACTTTATCTCTATTTTCTCTAACATTATTACTCTTTTGCTGATAACAAAAGGGGGAGAGAAAAGTTAAGATTTTGACGAATAAAATCAAGCAATGGTCAAATAATTTTCTATTTGCATCTAGGCTCATTTGCATATTATTTAATTGTATGCATATTTGTAGGGGGGGTATTGTGTAGAGAGGAAGCATTTAAATAGGGGGAGCAAATTAGAGCACATCAATGATCAAATACATTTAACATATTCAAAATCTTAAATATATGTTTGTTATCATCAAAAGGGGGAGATTGTTAAATATGCGCTTATATGATTTTTGTTTGATGATAATAAACATATATACATACATTTAAATGTATTTGTTAGTATACTATTTTATTTTCACAAATTAAATAAATATTTGTTGAATAATATAAATAACACTGAATTTGAATTCAAACAAATATTTATTACAATTTTGAATAGTACAAATTCAAGCTTTCACTATACATATACAATTTTGATTACAAATTCATCACAATTTCATATTTATATTTAACCTCACTACACATCACTCATTCACTCAATTCGTATTTTATCTTCAACTTCATTCCAGTTTGAATCCAGCATCTGAGCAATCTGCAAAAATATTTACTAACGTAGTAAAATTGAAAATAAAATATTTTTGCGATATAAAATAAAATATGGTTTTTGAAAATAATATTTGCCTCAGTTATTTGGGTTGTTCGTCATCATTCATATTTGAATTCATCATACACGAACAACTTGTGACATACACAGTGTATCATTGTATATGCCACAAGGCCGTGCACACCGATATACACTTGATAATGCTACAGGGACAGGTGAGCACATGGTCAAACCCAAATAAAAAAGACAGGTTCAACTCAGGTGCAATATAAATAGAATCTCGACTTCAGCACAAGGTCAAAACCGAGTTTTGAAATTGGATTCAACTCAAGTGAAATTTCAAAAATCAACATGAAATGATCAAGAATCAGATCAGAGACCACGTTCAAGGCACAGTGCACCACTGACCAGAATACAAAGGAGAACATGCATGAAGAACCAGAAGTACAAGTGCAGGCAAGTGCACAACTTCACAACAAACAAAGAAATGCACAGATCACACTTGAGTACACATACTCGAAGCACAGTGGCTCAACAACATCAAAATACACAGTCAAGACTAACTCCAGAGTGCAACAACCATTAAACAAACAAAGACTAGAAGTACAAAATGACCAAGCTGCTGCATATCAGAGGTGCAGACGACCAAATAGCCAACATGATCAAAGAAGCATAACTCAAACCACAAATGCCAACACAATAACATGTCAAAAATACCAACTCAATGCGACTCAAGAGTACACATGATACATGAAGTAATGCAATGCTCAAAAGACATAGTACACAAGCCTGCAACTTCAATCCAAACCAAACTGCAACAAGTCCAGCAGCTCAAGAAACAAAACTCGAGTGCATCAGTGAACAAAACTGAAATTCAAATACCAACTGCAAATATCCAAGTACAGCATGAACAAGACTACATGAACACGATAGGCCGAAACAAAATGCAACAAAAACAAGTGTATAGTGACAATAACCAAGGCACAAAGGAATTTCAAAATTATACATGCAAATTCGACAAGCAACTGAAGGCAACTGATCCAGTTACAACAGAGAATCAAGTCGACCAGGTAGGAATGATAATAATGCAACACAGTAGAGACACCATACAACATACACAATATGAAGACCACCAGTGCACAGACTCAAGGCAACAAGAATGACCAGAAATTGTGCAACATGGTCAGAAGCAAGGCAACAGAGACTCAAGCAACAACATGGACAGCAACAAACATCAGCAGTGTTTCAGTAATGCACAAAGACAGAGCTACATCAAAATGGCCGAAGTCATCAGGTAAAAGAAGTTGAATTCACGGTTCAAAGTCAGAGCCTTGGAAATAAAGGAGTCGAATCAAGTCAAAATCAACAACGTGACGACCAAGGAGTTGAAATCAATGCCGTGGGATTCAAGCAACAAAAAGTATACGTTTTTGAACAAGTCGCAATCATCTTAAACGTCCAAGCATGATCAAGCGGCAGTACAAAGGATTTGACAAATTCAAATAAATATATACGATCGAAGATTCAAGGAATCGAACGCTTATATAACCCAATCATCATCGGCAATCAATGTATCGAGTTCAAGCAAGCCAAATCCAGAAAAGCAAAACGAATAAAGTACTTACCGAAATTGTAATCGAACTCGATCAATTCAAGAGCCGTGAGCAAAACAGTGAGGCAAATGATCGACGAAAGCAAGCAACGAGAAAACATATATTCGATCGAACAAAAGTCGGCTCTTTGAAAACCCTAAATCTGGAAAAGAAACGAAGCCCTAAATTTGCAAGAGGAACGGCCACCATTATACAAGCAAAGGAACGAAGAAACTAAAAGGAACGGGTTAAAATATAAAAGGGGGCCAGCCTTTATTTTAAGGGTTTTAAATTTTTAAATAGGGTTATTTTGTTTTAAATTGTTTTTTAATTGTATTTTCTTTTTAAACCGTTTTAAATTTCTAGTCGTGTGACTAGGGGACAAGCTACGTGGCGTAGCTTGAGAATTCGCAACTCAGTGGCTGAGTTGTGGCAGGGTTTTGAGCGTAGAGTTAGATTTAGTCGATAGCGGGTGTCGCGAGTTTACGTGTGTAAGCGAGGGACTATCTAATTTCTAGTAGAAACCTTGGGGGCAGCACGTAGGCAGGGTTTTGCCGAAGCTGGGTAAATTATGTGTCGTTCTATTTCTGGATTTATTATTCTGCTATTATCTATGCTGCTATTGTTCTGTGATCTGTGTTGAAAATATTTTATAAGCTTCCACAATTAATTTTTATAATTTATACCATCACCCTATTCACCCCCCTCTAGGGTGAAATCGATCCTACAAAAATATAATATGGTCAAGTATTTATTTAAATTATATCTTTATATAGAGTTTATAATGATTTAAATAAAATTAAGGTTGGTAGATAGATATGAAATTGATTTGAAATTAATTTTATTTAAGAATTATACTCAAATAAATTTGATTTGAAACTTAATAAAATTGAGATTTAAAAGGATATGATTTTTATAACTTGATTTTGGTTTAAGGTGATTTAAATGAATATATCAAGTTTAAATAAATTGAATGTTCAGTTGTTTGAAGTTTAAAAGTTTTGTTTAAAGGATATTGGATTTATTAAGTAAATATTCAAAACTAAATAATAGTAAATTGAATTAAGATATACATAAAATTATCACATTTAGTTTTGAAATTATAGAATATTTAAAGCTTTGAAATTTATTTTGAAATGGTTTATTTGTGGTTCAAATCTGATTTGAAATTGATATAATTTTGAATGGTTTATTTAGAAGCTAGATTGGAATTAATGATTTGAGATCTGACTAAATTTGAATTTTTGAAATTTGAGTTGATTTGGAATTAATTTGTGAAATTTGAGGAAAACAATTTTATTATATATACCATTTTGATATTTAAATCGGTTAAGTGGGAAGTATTATTATTTCAAAGTATTATGTTTCGAAAGTGTTGTAATTTCAATGGTTTAGTTTCGAAAAGGGTTATAACTTAAAAATGCTATGATTTTGAAAAAGATATATTTGAAATAGAAATGGTAACGTATTTGATTTTGAAATGGAAATGATATCGTATTAATATGGTTTTGAAATAGTAATGATATTTTGGTCTTGAAGTATAAACTATTTTGAAATGACCGCGGTGTTATAATAACGGTTGGTTGTTAAAGAGACCGAGATCGGAAGTTGTCATACTCTCTGCCAACTCCAAAAACCACTTTAACAACCATGTACGCGGTGGAGATTCCAGAATGAAGTATGATGGTGGCGACGTTCTATTGAGGTATATACTCGATTCCCGTGAGTTGGCATAAGGTGGCTAAAACAGGAGCAATTGACGAGCTAATGAGGTAGCTCCTCTGATCGGACACACTCCTTCGTTACCATTCTATTACTTTGCGATTGATTGGGTGCACCTTTTACTTATTTTTTTGAGTGTGGCTCGACGTGGGCGGTAGATGCGGCTATGCGTTACCACCGGTCCGAAAGTGTAATTGGTATATCTACCCTGGCATTGCCTAGTTGTGCTGTGTCACCTATCCTATCGTGCCTTACATAATTTTGTTTTGTACCATACCTATGGAGTGCCCTCTGACGACACCCAGTATGAGGGAGATTACGGCATTGTACAGACTATGAGAATATATAAATGTGTTAAGAGGGATATGGGTAACGCCTTAATGCTATTTTTAAATATATATTACTTTACTTTAGACATTATTATAATAGTGTATATTACTACATAGTAGATAGTTTAACAGATCCTTAGAGGATGGTTATCCCAAACATCCTTTGATTTACAAGTATTTCTGTTGTTATTTCACTTGAGTTGGATTTATTGATATAAAATGTTAATTTTGACTCTAGTGCTTTGTGTTTTGCTTTACGCTCGGGTCAGACCGAGTGATACAGCTTTTGAGACTCACCTTTGGATTTGGAGCTTCGTTTGAAGATCCATCTACATCTTTTCAGCTTGTAGTTATTCAGTTGATTCCAGTGATGTGTTCTTATCTTATATTTGACTATTGTATTTCATACTTCTGTTGTATCTTATATAACTCGGTTATATATAAATAGTAGCTTCATGAACTACTATTCTCTTGTTTTTGCTGCATTATTGTTATATTACTTTGTGTCCGTGATTCTGTGATTATTTTATTTACTGTATATGCTGAGCTTTGCTAAATATAAATTAACAATCTGGTATTTTGAGAAATTCAAATCCGACATGTGTGGATGTGAATGGTTGAAAATATCAGGCCGTTACACTGACTAATAACCTATCTAAAATCTTATGGACTAACTGTCATATTTCATAGTTCTCATGGAATCACTAAGAACTTGTTGGCCCCTGCTAATAACTTCATCCAATTATAGTTTTCATGGGTTCTCCCTGGACCTATTGGAATCTCCAATAACTCTTTAATCAATCTTTGGCATCCTATGTTCTGGTCTACCTGACCTCCTAAATGAAACTCTGCTCATACAGAGGTTAACTCAATATATATTGATTGCTGGGTCAACCTAGCTGGTTATTCTGCCATTAAAAGCCCAAAATACTGTTACGGGTAATTATAAAGTGAATATGTTTGTAGAAGAAACACACATGATAACCTATATAGCATGATAACACAACAAACCTTGGTTTAATATCCTTGTAATCATTTTCAAATGAAACATTGTTGATATCTTTTAACCTATTTATCTTTAGCAAGGAAAGCTTCTTCAAAAACTCCAAAGTAAAGTACCATTTCAAAACTCTTTCATATTGTCATGGGTATTTCCTTAAAAATGAGATTGAGTTCCTTGTTTTGAAAACTAAGGCTTTCAACACCTTATTCAATCTCCTTCAAAATCTTTAAAACATATCCTTTGAAAGTATTTAAATCGTATTTTCAAAACATTAAAATATATGCCTTTCAAAACACTCAAAACATCTCTTTCGGAAGCATTAAAACTTTCCTTTCGAAGCCGTTAAAACATTTCGTTCGAAAGTATTAAAGCCTATCTTTCAAAATCTCTTAGTCGAAGTAGGATTTATAGATGCATAGTTTCAAAACCATTTGAAAGTACCTCTTTCAAAACCTTTAGTTTTAAACTTAAATTGAACTTCTGGGTCAAAGTAAACGCAAGCGAAAGTAACCCTTTCGAAACCATTATTCTTCAAATAAAAGAATTTGGACGAAAAGGATGGCTTCAAAACCACCCTTTCGAAAGAATTGGTCTTTAAGTAAAACAATTGGAAGGATAGCTTCGAAATAACCTTTAGAAACCATTTCCTTCGAAAACCTTAATATAAGTGGCTACTGAAGCCCTTTCGAAAGCATTTGAAAAAGGTTTTCAATATTAATAAAGAAATGCTTCCCTTACGAACTTATTGTTATAAGGCTATAAAGGAAAGCGCCATTTAACCTTTTCGAAAGGTATGAAGACGACACCAAGGTTTCGACTAGGTTCAAAATATATATCCCTTTTGAAAGCTCCTTTTCAAACTTATTATGCGGCAACTCAATCAAAAGCTACTTTTAAAACAAAGGTAAGTAGCAGTCCACTCGGAAGCTATATATAAAAGTAATCTCAACCGTTTCGAAAGCTTTATGGAAAACATCTCTTTCAAAAGCTAAACATAGGCCAGTGGATTGAAGCAAAAGCTATTTAATAAGGCATTAACCCCTTTGAAAGTAAGGTTCTGACACGGTCCTTCCGCCTCTCTCCAATCGCTATGTACCATCTGCTTAATACCGTGTGCATTGCTTTCGAATGGGTTTGGCGGAGGTATGGCGTCGAAAGGTTCTATATGGAAGTAGCGAAGTAGTAAATTCAAGAAAAACTGATTTATAGCCTTTTAAAGCAATATATTTTCAACTAATTACCCTATTTGCCAAAATCTTTTCTAAAAGGCTACTGAATTCATCAATTGAAAATTAAAAATGTTTAACAATGAAACCTTTCCCCTTAAAAAAAATATAACACTTGAGTCCTCGAGCTTAATTAATTTAATTTCCATAGCAAATCACTTAGGAAAAATCCCTAGAAATAATCTAATTCGCTTTTCTTACATATATAAATTTTGGACCCAAAATACTATATAATTACCAAAATAATTTTTTAAATCCAAATTATCTACTTCCCGCATACAAAGTTCATAATAAATAATCCAAAACTTGGATAATTATAAAAATTTAAACCCATCTCCAAAATTCATAATTATTAAAACACATTTAACATGATTTTAGCCTTAAAATTGAATCAAATCTTTTTCAAACACATTTTTATAAACCAAAGATGTCATATAATCAAAGCATATCATCATTCAAATCATCCAAAGGTTTTAAACTTTAACCCAAAATCTAATGTAATTAAAAACATAAATGAGATGGTTTTAATTATTATTCACCTTGGTTAGGATAAGGAACTTGAGAAATGATCTTGCTTAATTCTTATTAGCTTGAATCCTAAGCTTTTAGTTGATTATGATCCCCTTTTCTCTTATAGGAATGGCTGGCCTTGAAGCTTCCTTTGTTCTGTTTTTATTTTGCGAAAACGTGAAAGACAGTAAGGAAAGGGTTTGGAGGTTATGGTATATGGCTATTTCCTACAATATCTTTGCCTTATTTTATTAATTAATTAAATTTTTAATCCATTTTACAAACCCATTCCTATAATTTCATTTAGCTAAGCATGGCCTCTATTTAGTTTTCAAATCTCAATCCCCTTATCACTGTAGTTCTTACATTATTCTAGTTAATTTACCTAATTAAATCTCCTGAATAATGTTATTTAAAATTAGGTTGTTACAAGCTCCCCTTCCTTAAAGAATTTTGTCCTCAAAATTCAGTAAGGACTAAATACTAAATATAGCAATCATCTGTAACATCTCTTAACTGTCATACTTGCCTACCTAACTAGCTAACAATCTATGCAAAGCAAATATAGAACATACCCCTATAGAAGATCAGGAAAAGTACCTCTAATCATGTCTTTTGTCTCCCAAGTATAGTCCCTCTCACTGTTCCTCCACTGAACTTTCACCAACTTGGCTGTCTTGTTTCTTAACTTCTTCTCATCTCTCGCTACAACCTGAACTGATTGTCTAATAAAAGTAAAATTTGATTCTACTATTAAATCTTCCAACACTGTCGGAGTAATAGTTGTCTCTTGATCATGGACATACTTACAAAGATGAGACGCATGAAATACTTTATGGACACCTTCCATACTGCTCGACAACTCTAATCTGTATGCAAGCTTTCTAATCTTCTATATAACTAGGAATGTCCAACATATCTCGGTGCCAGTTTCCTTGACTTTCTGAATTGTACCACCCACTTCATGTGACGCCCTACCTCTATGCTCACAATAACAAAGAGTATTAAAAGAAATACTGGCTATTATTATGAAGAATAAGGCTGGATAGGAGCGGCCATCCGTAGTTAGGCCTTACACTAGTATTGGTTATCTCGATACGAGTGGTATATATTTTTATTTTTCACCTCATATTTGTTTACTCCAATCGACATACCCAATTATGGTATAAAACGAACTACGATGGTTCATAATAGTTTAGGACAATATATATAATAATAACACAGATAAATAAGTGCGGAACACAGATATAACAGAAAGTCTCATATATATAATAACTGATGTCAGTTACAATACATTTGACACTATACATATGATACAACTACAACTGTCGACTCTGGAAGTTACATATACAAGTACATTATCGTGAATAATATACATGAATATACAACATCCTATACAAATACACAAACTACTCTAAATGACGACGACTACTCCGAAAGATATGAAGTGACTTCATAGCTCAAGCAGCAACTCAAAGTAGGATATCAACAACCTGTAAATACTCGGTCTGACCCGAGTATTATATTCAAAAGAAAATAATACACGGGTCAGTCTAATTCAAACTCAGTTATTAGTGCACAGAAGCAATAATAATTAAATATGAATAGATGACTGTCACAGTAAATTCCGTCTATTCGACCCTTCTAGAAGAGAATCGGATAACGGTAAATATAACACGTAATAGTGTTAAACAACAAATCAGCAGATTCAAAATATCAACAAAGATGAATGAAAAGAATATCAATGAAGATATATTTAGAAAACATCAGAATTGCCTAAATGGCAATTAACAACAAAATCTAATTATTTAAATAAATAATTAGAAACTCATAATCTAATTATCAGATAGATAATTAGATAGCAACAAAATGATCAAATGAAACTAAATCAATTTAAACAATTGAAATATCGCTTACAAACATCAATACTGATTGGCTGCAGTACACGCTAACATGTACTGCCTCGCCAATACGGCATAGGAATTACGCAAAAGATCAATGGATCAAAAGAAATTGAAATATCAATAAAAGCAATACCGTGTGGCTGCAGTTCACGCATGCGTGCACTGCCTTGCCACTACAGTGATAATGTACCCAATGAAAATTCACAAACGAACACAAGGTCAAACCCAAGCTACAGGTTGGATTCAACTCAAGTGAACTCGAAAGACAAACAAAATGCAAAGGTCAAGTCACTGCTGTCATGACTCAACTCAATGCAATAATTCAAGTTCCGATATGTCTAGAGAAGGAGACAACAGTGGTACAACAAGATTGGTCAGTGAAGGCCAGAACTAACAGCAATGCAAAGGAACAAGCCTGGACAACATGAATGCGAACCCAAATTTACACAATGGATGTACACTACTAGTTGCACATAGATAAAATGAAACAGATGTGTAACATGGAACTGCGCAAGGCAATGATACACACAAGGGCATAGCCGAATGAAGGTGTAAGCAAACAAGGATATGGCCAAAACCAAACAGCATACTCAAGGCATTAACAAGTATGACAGGGATGCATACATGCACCAGAGATGAAACCCAAACAACTACATCAAGTGACAGTTCTAATCAAAGAACAGCATAATATGAACAAAGTACATAAAACATTGAGATGGAGACTACAAGGAGATATACCACGGAATGACATCAGTGCAACAGTCAATGGTAAAACCATGACTTCAACACGAATGAATGAACTCATTTCTCAAGGCAATAGAATAACTCGAATACAAAATGGAGATGCAAAATAAACAGCATCAGAGAAATGACATGAACACTGTGTGCTACGGGCTAACTCGAGTGCAAATGGAGATGCAAAGCAAACTGCATCAGAGATATAATATGAACAATGCATACAACATGATGACCAGACAACATGGCTCTCTGGAATTGCTTATACAAACAAGAAAATGAAACAAGTCAGGATGAACAACTTCACACTCGAACTGATCAGACTTCAAACTAGGCAATGGATCAGAAAAGCCCTGACTAATTACAACAGTAACTCGTAATTATATTTTGACTTTGTTTTAGAAACTCTAGTCAAATGAACTCAAGAAATGAACTCAAAATCCAATTTTACATTGAAACAGTAAATGGTGCCACAATACCACAGATCAGTGAACTGTAATAATCCAAAACATTAAGGAGCAAATGATGAAGCTCCAGATCAGCATAAGTTCAAAGAATTTCATATGGTCTAGCAACAGTATAAGGGAACAAACTTGGCAATGCTAAAAGACCAATACACGTGACTACACAGTGCAAACAAAAGCACAAAGTAAAACTGGACAGTGGTCGAATTAACAGGGAAAACAAATAAATCAAGGCAAAACATCATTAAGGCATTCTTATATTTTATTTTATTTTTTTTCAAAAACAAAGACAACTGCAATCACAAATCGTTAAATGCCCAAAGTCAGTGATATCAAATTTATGGCCGAAGATACTTCCAAGTCAGGGGATCACATATATAAAATCAATTGACCGAAGTCACTAAGAAGAAATTGCTTAGCATACATATGAACAGGGTTCATATGTATACAAACACAAAGCCAATGAAGACTACAGACCGAACCAAGGTAAGCAGAGTCAAGACACACACCACAAACACAAGACTACAGGTAAAATAAGCATGTGAATGCATAAGAGTTGTAACAAGCTTAACACATAAATACTTATATGCAGTAGTTATACAACTAATGCAACGAATTAGAATACTGACAGAAGGTGCCCAGTGATAAAATCACATATTTGAAGTAACCAAAGTCACCAAAGAAATCACAGTAGCAAGTTCAACTTTGAAAGCCCAAAATCATCTCATAACCAACATCATGACCCGAAGTCAGGTGATAATCAAGTCAAAGCAAGAACAAAATTCACTTTAATGCCGATGCCAACCAAAAATTTTCAAAGTCATTTACAGTTCAAATTGCACCGTAACCCAGCTGCAAATATCAATTAACTATTCAAAGCCGAAAGTCAATCAAGCATTCAAACCCGAGTAAATGGAAAACATCAGAGAAATCAACAATATCAAACCACAATTTAACAGCTGAAAACTCAAGTGACCAAAGTAAAGTTACACAGCAACAAAATCATACGAAGAAAATAAACCGAAGAACCAATGGAGCGTTCGAATTAGATGCGAGTGACAAGTATCACTCACCTTTCTCGACACGAAAAGAAGCAGCGGCAGTGAGCAACGAGGATCGATCGAGCAAGACGACTCTCGAACAACCACTGATTCGAACGAAGTAAGACGACGCTTCGCAAAGCCCTACGCTTCAGAGAGGAACGAAGATCGAAGCCCTAAAATTTTCTCTTGAACGAAGGAACGAAAATTAAAGAGGCTGCCATTTTTGTTGGATTGTTTTTGTAAGGGTTGCAATAGAAAAATGAGGGAACGAGTATGGTTTGCCTTTGATAAACACGGCACCAAGAAAAACATGGGACAACATTAATTTAAAGCCCGCATTCACTTTTAACCATTTATTTAAAAGGATTTTAACCCAATTTAAAAGAATTCAACGGCTTAAAATGCTTAATAGCAGTTATAGCCAACGATAATAATCGTCATTTGACGATAATAAATTAACTACGAAATCCTGGGTTGTTACAGACTCCCCTCCTTATAAAAATTGCGTCCCCGCAATTTTCATAATTAAGGACTTCAATAACAATTATTCTTCTAACATAAACTAGTTAAGCTAGAAAAATAAAAATCAAGAACACAAACGCCAAAGAAATCTTTTAATTTCATAAAAGAAATTCACAAATTCTCAACAAAATCTAACTATCAAGTAGATAATCAGAAAACAACAAAACTGAATAAATGCAATTATCAGCAATATTCAATTATCAATTAGATAATAAGCATACAGAAATCACCAAACAACAATATCTAATTATCAACAAAGATAATTAGGAAACACAAATCACAAAACGCAAAAAACGCAATTATCTAGTTACCAAAACGGTAATCAGAAAACAACAAATATCCAATTATCAAAAACGATAATCAAATTTCAAATCAACAAATATTTAATTATCAAAGACGATAATCAAATTTCAAATCAACATATATTTAATTATCAAAAACGATAATCAAATTTCAAATCAACAAATATTTAATTATCAAAGACGATAATTAAATCTCAAATCAGCAAATATTCGATTATCAAAAACGATAATCAAAAATCAACAAATATCCGATTATCAAAAACGATAATCAGAAACAACAAATATTCGATTATCAAAAACGATAATCAAAACTCAAATCAACTAATATCCGATTATCAAAAACGATAATCAAATCAATGAATATCTGATTATCAAAAACGATAATCAAATCAACAAATATCTGATTATCAAAAACGATAATCAAATTTCAAATCAACAAATATTTAATTATCAAAGACGATAATTAAATCTCAAATCAGCAAATATTCGATTATCAAAAATGATAATCAAATTTCAACAAATCAACAAATATCCGATTATCAAAAACGATAATCAGAAACAACAAATATTCGATTATCAAAAACGATAATCAAAACTCAAATCAACTAATATTCGATTATCAAAAACAATAATTAAATCAACAAATATCTGATTATCAAAAATGATAATCAAATCAACAAATATCTGATTATCAAAAACGATAATCAAATTTCAAATCAACAAATATTTAATTATCAAAGACGATAATAAAATCTCAAATCAGCAAATATTCGATTATCAAAAACGGTAATCAAATTTCAACAAATCAACAAATATCCGATTATCAAAAACGATAATCAAATCAACAAATATCTGATTATCAAAAACGATAATCAAATCAACAAATATCTGATTATCAAAAACGATAATCAGAACTCATATCAACAAATATTCGATTATCAAAAACGATAATCAAATCAACAAATATCCAATTACCTGCAGATAATTGGAAACAACAAATATCTAGAAATCAATTAAGATAATCTAGAAAATCAACATAAAAGGTGGATCGATCCCAACAAATGGCGAGTTTTAGCTACGCCGCACGTGCATCAACAAATGGTCGAAGCCTACCGGGTACCCAACATAATTTTGGCGCCCAACAAATGACCCGAAGGTCCAACAAATGACCCGAAGGTCTGGTACTGGTATTTGACCCGAAGGTCCAACAAATATTCAATTAACGAGTCCGGAATTAACCGAAAAAGCAAACGCACATGTCCCATACCACGTGTTTTACTAAATCGTTTGATTCTCTTCATCGTTTCCTTGAACGTGTGAAATCATCAAAATCATCAAACAGCAAATGTTTCAATTAACGAGTCCGGAATTAACCGAAATAGTAAAAATGTGGTTCCATACTCCGCACTTTTGCTAAATCGTTTAAATCTCTTCATCGTTTCCTTGAAAGTGCAAAATTGTGTATTCAAAATAACATTTCACACTCTCAAACGGACAAGTCCGGATTTAAGCGAATCAGTAAAAGAAAGGGGTCATAGTCCTCGATTTTCCTGAAACGTTTAAATCGCTTCCTCATTCTTTTGAAAGCGCAAAATGCAAAACTTCTGAAAACAATTTTCATTTATTTCATAAAAGTACTAATTTACATTCTCAAACGAACAAGTCCGGAATTAAGCGAATCAGTAAAAGAAAGGGTTCATAGTCCTCGATTTTGCTGAAACGTTTAAATCTCTTTCTCATTCTTTTGAAAACGTAAACTGAAATTTTTTGAAAACACTTACTATTATAAAACGCTTTTTATAATCACGTGATTAAATCAGCAACATAAGTAGCAACTTCAACAAAGAAATGGTACTTCTCAAAACAACATAAAACTAATCTCAAAATCAGCATTGCGGGATAACCGCTTGAAAATCCACTTTAAAATTTGACAGTTACTGAAGTCAAGGCGACAGTAGTTTTAAACGTCAAAATCTCATACAAATAATTCGCATCAAAATATAATACCAGTGAATTTTCATTCATTAAAATATGTCAACAAAACACCGTGCTTCAAAATATAGCATTGGTGTGAAAAGCCCGTTATAAGAATAACGGCAACAAAATACGTTTCATAACCAAGCATCGGTTCAACGTAAAATTAATGCAGTAACGTGCAGCTTGAATTTTTGCACGTACACTACAAAATGAACAAAGAAATCATTCGAATATATCTTCAATGAAGATAATTCAAAACAGCAAAATCTAATCAACATGTGATTAGCATCAAAGGAAACCAGCAAAATTTCAACAAAACCACATAGCTGCAATCGGTTCGAATTCTCAAATCGGATTCGAAATTTTTAAAGAAAACAAAATAAACACAGATATATAAACAACAAATGAAATTTATTTCAATTTCATACTTTGATTTTTAAATAAAAATAATTATCATCTGTACTCAGCGAAGCAGTCAAACTGTTTTCGCTGCGCACTCTGATAAACAAAGCACAAATCAATCAATCATCAAAACACAAATCAACTTTTATTTTTAAATAAAGCTATTTAAAAATTTCAACATATTTTCAAAACTTTAGTTTTGACTCAAAGTACAAATAAACATCGACTAATAGTTGTAACACATGTTCCATCTAAGTTATGTTTTATATTATGTCCATAAACTCCAAGCTCTGATACCGACTGTGACGCCCCACCTCTATGCTCACAATAACAAAGAGTATTAAAAGAAATACTGTCTATTATTATGAAGAATAAGGCTGGATAGGAGCGGCCATCCGTAGTTAGGCCTTACACTAGTATTGGTTATCTCGATAGGAGTGGTATATATTTTTATTTTTCACCTCATATTTGTTTACTCCAATCGACATACCCAATTCTGGTATAAAACGAACTACGATGGTTCATAATAGTTTAGGACAATATATAATAATAACACAGATAAGTAAGTGCGGAACACAGATATAACAGAAAGTCTCATATATATTATAACTGATGTCAGTTACAATACATTTGACACTATACATATGATACAACTACAACTGTCGACTCTGAAAGTTACATATACAAGTACATTATCGTGAATAATATACATGAATATACAACATCCTATACAAATACACAAACTACTCTAAATGACGACGACTACTCCGAAAGATATGAAGTGACTTCATAGCTCAAGCAGTAACTCAAAGTAGGATATCAACAACCTGTAAATACTCGGTCTGACCCGAGTATTATATTCAAAAGAAAATAATACACGGGTCAGTCTAATTCAAACTCAGTTATTAGTGCACAGAAGCAATAATAATTAAATATGAATAGATGACTATCACAGTAAATTCCGTCTATCCGACCCTTCTAGAAGAGAATCGGATAACGGTAAATATAACATGTAATAGTGTTAAACAACAAATCAGCAGATTCAAAATATCAACAAAGATGAATGAAAAGAATATCAATGAAGATATATTTAGAAAATATCAGAATTGCCTAAATGGCAATTAACAACAAAATCTAATTATTTAAATAAATAATTAGAAACTCATAATCTAATTATCAGATAGATAATTAGATAGCAACAAAATGATCAAATGAAACTAAATCAATTTAAACAATTGAAATATCACTTACAAACATCAATACTGATTGGCTGCAGTACACGCTAACGTGTACTGCCTCGCCAATACGGCATAGGAATTACGCAAAAGATCAATGGATCAAAAGAAATTGAAATATCAATAAAAGCAATACTGTGTGGCTGCAGTTCACGCATGCGTGCACTGCCTTGCCACTACAGTGATAATGTAGCCAATGAAAATTCACAAACGAACACAAGGTCAAACCCAAGCTACAGGTTGGATTCAACTCAAGTGAACTCGAAAGACAAACAAAATGCAAAGGTCAAGTCACTGCTGTCATCACTCAACTCAATGCAATAATTCAAGTTCCGATATGTCTAGAGAAGGAGACAACAGTGGTACAACAAGATTGGTCAGTGAAGGCCAGAACTAACAGCAATGCAAAGGAACAAGCCTGGACAACATGAATGCGAACCCAAATGTACACAATGGATGTACACTACTAGTTGCACATAGATAAAATGAAACAGAGGTGTAACATGGAACTGCGCAAGGCAATGATACACACAAGGGCATAGCCGAATGAAGGTATAAGAAAACAAGGATATGGCCAAAACCAAACAGCATACTCAAGGCATTAACAAGTATGACAGGGATGCATACATGCACCAGAGATGAAACCCAAACAACTACATCAAGTGGCAGTTCTAATCAAAGAACAGCATAATATGAACAAAGTACATAAAACATTGAGACGGAGACTACAAGGAGATATACCACGGAATGACATCAGTGCAACAGTCAATGGTAAAACCATGAATTCAACACGAATGAATGCACTCATTTCTCAAGGCAATAGAATAACTCGAATACAAAATGGAGATGCAAAATAAACAGCATCAGAGAAATGACATGAACACTGTGTGCTACGGGCTAACTCGAGTGCAAATGGAGATGCAAAGCAAACTGCATCAGAGATATAATATGAACAATGCATACAACATGATGACCAGACAACATGGCTCTTCTGGAATTGCTCATACAAACAGGAAAATGAAACAAGTCAGGATGAACAACTTCACACTCGAACTGATCAGACTTCAAACTAGGCAATGGATCAGAAAAGCCCTGACTAATTACAACAGTAACTCGTAATTATATTTTGACTTTGTTTTAGAAACTCTAGTCAAATGAACTCAAGAAATGAACTCAAAATCCAATTTTACATTGAAACAGTAAATGGTGCCACAATACCACAGATCAGTGAACTGTAATAATCCAAAACATTAAGGAGCAAATGATGAAGCTCCAGATCAGCATAAGTTCAAAGAATTTCATATGGTCTAGCAACAGTATAAGGGAACAAACTTGGCAATGCTAAAAGACCAATACAAGTGACTACACAGTGCAAACAAAAGCACAAAGTAAAACTGGACAGTGGTCGAAGTAACAGGGAAAACAAATAAATCAAGGCAAAACATCATTAAGGCATTCTTATATTTTATTTTATTTTATTTCAAAAACAAAGACTACTGCAATCACAAATCGTTAAATGCCCAAAGTCAGTGATATCAAATTTATGGCCGAAGATACTTCCAAGTCAGGGGATCACATATATAAAATCAATTGACCGAAGTCACTAAGAAGAAATTGCTTAGCATACATATGAACAGGGTTCATATGTATACAAACACAAATCCAATGAAGACTACAGACCGAACCAAGGTAAGCAGAGTCAAGACACACACCACAAACACAAGACTACAGGTAAAATAAGCATGTGAATGCATAAGAGTTGTAACAAGCTTAACACATAAATACTTATATGCAGTAGTTATACAACTAATGCAACGAATTAGAATACTGACAGAAGGTGCCCAGTGATAAAATCACATATTTGAAGTAACCAAAGTCACCAAAGAAATCACAGTAGCAAGTTCAACTTTGAAAGCCCAAAATCATCTCATAACCAACATCATGACCCGAAGTCAGGTGATAATCAAGTCAAAGCAAGAACAAAATTCACTTTAATGCCGATGCCAACCAAAAATTTTCAAAGTCATTTACAGTTCAAATTACACCGTAACCCAGCTGCAAATATCAATTAACTATTCAAAGCCGAAAGTCAATCAAGCATTCAAACCCGAGTAAATGGAAAACATCAGAGAAATCAACAATATCAAACCACAATTTAACAGCTGAAAACTCAAGTGACCAAAGTAAAGTTACACAGCAACAAAATCATACGAAGAAAAGAAACCGAAGAACCAATGGAGCGTTCGAATTAGATGCGAGTGACAAGTATCACTCACCTTTCTCGACACGAAAAGAAGCAGCGGCAGTGAGCAACGAGGGATCGATCGAGCAAGAAGACTCTCGAACAACCACTGATTCGAAAGAAGTAAGACGACGCTTCGCAAAGCCCTACGCTTCGGAGAGGAACGAAGATCGAAGCCCTAAAATTTTCGCTTGAACGAAGGAACGAAAATTAAAGAGGCCGCCATTTTTGTTGGATTGTTTTTGTTAGGGTTGCAATAGAAAAATGAGGGAACGGGTATGGTTTGCCTTTGATAAACACGGCACTAAGAAAAACATGGGCCAACATTAATTTAAAGCCCGCATTCACTTTTAACCATTTATTTAAAAGGATTTTAACCCAATTTAAAAGAATTCAACGGCTTAAAACGCCTAATAGCAGTTATAGCCAACGATAATAATCGTCATTTGACGATAATAAATTAACTACGAAATCCTGGGTTGTTACAGACTCCCCTCCTTATAAAAATTGCGTCCCCGCAATTTTCATAATTAAGGACTTCAATAACAATTATTCTTCTAACATAAACTAGTTAAGCTAGAAAAATAAAAATCAAGAACACGAACGCCAAAGAAATCTTTTAATTTCATAAAAGAAATTCACAAATTCTCAACAAAATCTAACTATCAAGTAGATAATCAGAAAACAACAAAACTGAATAAATGCAATTATCAGCAATATTCAATTATCAATTAGATAATAAGCATACAGAAATCACCAAACAGCAATATCTAATTATCAACAAAGATAATTAGGAAACACAAATCACAAAACGCAAAAAACACAATTATCTAGTTACCAAAACGGTAATCAGAAAACAACAAATATCCAATTATCAAAAACGATAATCAAATTTCAAATCAACAAATATTTAATTATCAAAGACGATAATCAAATTTCAAATCAACATATATTTAATTATCAAAAACGATAATCAAATTTCAAATCAACAAATATTTAATTATCAAAGACGATAATTAAATCTCAAATCAGCAAATATTCGATTATCAAAAACGATAATCAAAAATCAACAAATATCTGATTATCAAAAACGATAATCAGAAACAACAAATATTCGATTATCAAAAACGATAATCAAAACTCAAATCAACTAATATTCGATTATCAAAAACGATAATCAAATCAATGAATATCTGATTATCAAAAACGATAATCAAATCAACAAATATCTGATTATCAAAAACGATAATCAAATTTCAAATCAACAAATATTTAATTATCAAAGACGATAATTAAATCTCAAATCAGCAAATATTCGATTATCAAAAATGATAATCAAATTTCAACAAATCAACAAATATCCGATTATCAAAAACGATAATCAGAAACAACAAATATTCGATTATCAAAAACGATAATCAAAACTCAAATCAACTAATATTCGATTATCAAAAATGATAATCAAATCAACAAATATCTGATTATCAAAAATGATAATCAAATCAACAAATATCTGATTATCAAAAACGATAATCAAATTTCAAATCAACAAATATTTAATTATCAAAGACGATAATAAAATCTCAAATCAGCAAATATTCGATTATCAAAAACGATAATCAAATTTCAACAAATCAACAAATATCCGATTATCAAAAACGATAATCAAATCAACAAATATCTGATTATCAAAAACGATAATCAAATCAACAAATATCTGATTATCAAAAACGATAATCAGAACTCATATCAACAAATATTCGATTATCAAAAACGATAATCAAATCAACAAATATCCAATTACCTGCAGATAATTGGAAACAACAAATATCTAGAAATCAATTAAGATAATCTAGAAAATCAACATAAAAGGTGGATCGATCCCAACAAATGGCGAGTTTTAGCTACGCCGCACGTGCATCAACAAATGGCCGAAGCCTACCGAGTACCCAACATAATTTTGGCGCCCAACAAATGACCCGAAGGTCCAACAAATGACCCGAAGGTCTGGTACTGGTATTTGACCCGAAGGTCCAACAAATATTCAATTAACGAGTCCGGAATTAACCGAAAAAGCAAACGCACATGTCCCATACCACGTGTTTTACTAAATCGTTTGAT
This sequence comes from Allium cepa, assembly GCA_030765085.1. NCBI lineage: Eukaryota > Viridiplantae > Streptophyta > Magnoliopsida > Asparagales > Amaryllidaceae > Allium > Allium cepa. The sequence goes on along the minus strand of CM060940.1, from coordinate 401,830,460 downwards.
TCTCTTCATCGTTTCCTTGAACGTGTGAAATCATCAAAATCATCAAACAGCAAATGTTTCAGTTAACGAGTCCGGAATTAACCGAAATAGTAAAAATGTGGTTCCATACTCCGCACTTTTGCTAAATCGTTTAAATCTCTTCATCGTTTCCTTGAAAGTGCAAAATTGTGTATTCAAAATAACATTTCACACTCTCAAACGGACAAGTCCGGAGTTAAGCGAATCAGTAAAAGAAAGGGGTCATAGTCCTCGATTTTGCTGAAACGTTTAAATCGCTTCCTCATTCTTTTGAAAGCGCAAAATGCAAAATTTCTGAAAACAATTTTCATTTATTTCATAAAAGTACTAATTTACATTCTCAAACGAACAAGTCCGGAATTAAGAGAATCAGTAAAAGAAAGGGTTCATAGTTCTCGATTTTGCTGAAACGTTTAAATCTCTTTCTCATTCTTTTGAAAACGTAAACTGAAAATTTTTGAAAACACTTTCTATTATAAAACGCTTTTTATAATCACGTGATTAAATCAGCAACATAAGTAGCAACTTCAACAAAGAAATGGTACTTCTCAAAACAACATAAAACTAATCTCAAAATCAGCATTGCGGGATAACCGCTTGAAAATCCACTTTAAAATTTGACAGTTACTGAAGTCAAGGCGACAGTAGTTTTAAACGTCAAAATCTCATCAAAATAATTCGCATCAAAATATAATACCAGTGAATTTTCATTCATTAAAATATGTCAACAAAACACCGTGCTTCAAAATATAGCATTGGTGTGAAAAGCCCGTTATAAGAATAACGGCAACAAAATACGTTTCATAACCAAGCATCGGTTCAACGTAAAATTAATGCAGTAACGTGCAGCTTGAATTTTTGCACGTACACTACAAAATGAACAAAGAAATCATTCGAATATATCTTCAATGAAGATAATTCAAAACAGCAAAATCTAATCAACATGTGATTAGCATCAAAGGAAACCAGCAAAATTTCAACAAAACCACATAGCTGCAATCGGTTCGAATTCTCAAATCGGATTCAAAATTTTTAAAGAAAACAAAATAAACACAGATATATAAACAACAAATGAAATTTATTTCAATTTCATACTTTGATTTTTAAATCAAAATAATTATCATCTGTACTCAGCGAAGCAGTCAAACTGTTTTCGCTGCGCACTCTGATAAACAAAGCACAAATCAATCAATCATCAAAATACAAATCAACTTTTATTTTTAAATAAAGCTATTTAAAAATTTCAACATATTTTCAAAACTTTAGTTTTGACTCAAAGTACAAATAAACATCGACTAATAGTTGTAACACATGTTCCATCTAAGTTATGTTTTATATTATGTCCATAAACTCCAAGCTCTGATACCGACTGTGACGCCCCACCTCTATGCTCACAATAACAAAGAGTATTAAAAGAAATACTGTCTATTATTATGAAGAATAAGGCTGGATATGAGCGACCATCCGTAGTTAGGCCTTACACTAGTATTGGTTATCTCGATAGGAGTGGTATATATTTTTATTTTTCACCTCATATTTGTTTACTCCAATCGACATACCCAATTCTGGTATAAAACGAACTACGATGGTTCATAATAGTTTAGGACAATATATAATAATAATACAGATAAATAAGTGCGGAACACAGATATAACAGAAAGTCTCATATATATATAATAACTGATGTCAGTTACAATACATTTGACACTATACATATGATACAACTACAACTGTCGACTCTGGAAGTTACATATACAAGTACATTATCGTGAATAATATACATGAATATACAACATCCTATACAAATACACAAACTACTCTAAATGACGACGACTACTCCGAAAGATATGAAGTGACTTCATAGCTCAAGCAGCAACTCAAAGTAGGATATCAACAACCTGTAAATACTCGGTCTGACCCGAGTATTATATTCAAAAGAAAATAATACACGGGTCAGTCTAATTCAAACTCAGTTATTAGTGCACAGAAGCAATAATAATTAAATATGAATAGATGACTGTCACAGTAAATTCCGTCTATCCGACCCTTCTAGAAGAGAATCGGATAACGGTAAATATAACACGTAATAGTGTTAAACAACAAATCAGCAGATTCAAAATATCAACAAAGATGAATGAAAAGAATATCAATGAAGATATATTTAGAAAACATCAGAATTGCCTAAATGGCAATTAACAACAAAATCTAATTATTTAAATAAATAATTAGAAACTCATAATCTAATTATCAGATAGATAATTAGATAGCAACAAAATGATCAAATGAAACTAAATCAATTTAAACAATTGAAATATCGCTTACAAACATCAATACTGATTGGCTGCAGTACACGCTAACGTGTACTGCCTCGCCAATACGGCATAGGAATTACGCAAAAGATCAATGGATCAAAAGAAATTGAAATATCAATAAAAGCAATACCGTGTGGCTGCAGTTCACGCATGCGTGCACTGCCTTGCCACTACAGTGATAATGTACCCAATGAAATTCACAAACGAACACAAGGTCAAACCCAAGCTACAGGTTGGATTCAACTCAAGTGAACTCGAAAGACAAACAAAATGCAAAGGTCAAGTCACTGCTGTCATGACTCAACTCAATGCAATAATTCAAGTTCCGATATTTCTAGAGAAGGAGACAACAGTGGTACAACAAGATTGGTCAGTGAAGGCCAGAACTAACAGCAATGCAAAGGAACAAGCCTGGACAACATGAATGCTAACCCAAATGTACACAATGGATGTACACTACTAGTTGCACATAGATAAAATGAAACAGAGGTGTAACATGGAACTGCGCAAGGCAATGATACACACAAGGGCATAGCCGAATGAAGGTGTAAGCAAACAAGGATATGGCCAAAACCAAACAGCATACTCAAGGCATTAACAAGTATGACAGGTATGCATACATGCACCAGAGATGAAACCCAAACAACTACATCAAGTGGCAGTTCTAATCAAAGAACAACATAATATGAACAAAGTACATAAAACATTAAGATGGAGACTACAAGGAGATATACCACGGAATGACATCAGTGCAACAGTCAATGGTAAAACCATGACTTCAACACGAATGAATGCACTCATTTCTCAAGGCAATAGAATAACTCGAATACAAAATGGAGATGCAAAATAAACAGCATCAGAGAAATGACATGAACACTGTGTGCTACGGGCTAACTCGAGTGCAAATGGAGATGCAAAGCAAACTGCATCAGAGATATAATATGAACAATGCATACAACATGATGACCAGACAACATGGCTCTTCTGGAATTGCTCATACAAACAGGAAAATGAAACAAGTCAGGATGAACAACTTCACACTCGAACTGATCAGACTTCAAACTAGGCAATGGATCAGAAAAGCCGTGACTAATTACAACAGTAACTCGTAATTATATTTTGACTTTGTTTTAGAAACTCTAGTCAAATGAACTCAAGAAATGAACTCAAAATCCAATTTTACATTGAAACAGTAAATGGTGCCACAATACCACAGATCAGTGAACTGTAATAATCCAAAACATTAAGGAGCAAATGATGAAGCTTCAGATCAGCATAAGTTCAAAGAATTTCATATGGTCTAGCAACAGTGTAAGGGAACAAACTTGGCAATGCTAAAAGACCGATACACGTGACTACACAGTGCAAACAAAAGCACAAAGTAAAACTGGACAGTGGTCGAAGTAACAGGGAAAACAAATAAATCAAGGCAAAACATCATTAAGGCATTCTTATATTTTATTTTATTTTTTTTCAAAAACAAAGACAACTGCAATCACAAATCGTTAAATGCCCAAAGTCAGTGATATCAAATTTATGGCCGAAGATACTTCCAAGTCAGGGGATCACATATATAAAATCAATTGACCGAAGTCACTAAGAAGAAATTGCTTAGCATACATATGAACAGGGTTCATATGTATACAAACACAAAGCCAATGAAGACTACAGACCGAACCAAGGTAAGCAGAGTCAAGACACACACCACAAACACAAGACTACAGGTAAAATAAGCATGTGAATGCATAAGAGTTGTAACAAGCTTAACACATAAATACTTATATGAAGTAGTTATACAACTAATGCAATGAATTAGAATACTGACAGAAGGTGCCCAGTGATAAAATCACATATTTGAAGTAACCAAAGTCACCAAAGAAATCACAGTAGCAAGTTCAACTTTGAAAGCCCAAAATCATCTCATAACCAACATCATGACCCGAAGTCAGGTGATAATCAAGTCAAAGCAAGAACAAAATTCACTTTAATGCCGATGCCAACCAAAAATTTTCAAAGTCATTTACAGTTCAAATTACACCGTAACCCAGCTGCAAATATCAATTAACTATTCAAAGCCGAAAGTCGAATCAAGCATTCAAACCCGAGTAAATGGAAAACATCAAAGAAATCAACAATATCAAACCACAATTTAACAGCTGAAAACTCAAGTGACCAAAGTAAAGTTACACAGCAACAAAATCATACGAAGAAAAGAAACCGAAGAACCAATGGAGCGTTCGAATTAGATGCGAGTGACAAGTATCACTCACCTTTCTCGACACGAAAAGAAGCAGCGGCAGTGAGCAACGAGGGATCGATCGAGCAAGAAGACTCTCGAACAACCACTGATTTGAAAGAAGTAAGACGACGCTTCGCAAAGCCCTACGCTTCGGAGAGGAACGAAGATCGAAGCCCTAAAATTTTCTCTTGAACGAAGGAACGAAAATTAAAGAGGCCGCCATTTTTGTTGGATTGTTTTTGTTAGGGTTGCAATAGAAAAATGAGGGAACGGGTATGGTTTGCCTTTGATAAACACGGCACCAAGAAAAACATGGGCCAACATTAATTTAAAGCCCGCATTCACTTTTACCCATTTATTTAAAAGGATTTTAACCCAATTTAAAAGAATTCAACGGCTTAAAACGCCTAATAGCAGTTATTGCCAACGATAATAATCGTCATTTGACGATAATAAATTAACTACGAAATCCTGGGTTGTTACACTTCATCAGTGATACTTTAGTAAAAACTATATCCCCAGCCGAGAAATCCAAATCCTTACACTTCTTAACTGCGTAACTCTTTTGTCTAGACTAAGCTTCCCCTATCCTTTCTTGGATCAACTCAATCTTATATGTTGCCTCTCTAGCCAAATCTAGACCCAAGATAATCTGTCTCTAGTTTCAAGCCAACATGCTGGTGATTTACGTGGCCTTCCATACAAAGGTTGGAAAGGTGCCATTCATATACCAATCTGATAATAATTACTATAGAAAAATGCAACCAAATGTAAGTGATCTTCCAAAGATTCACCAAAATCCAATACACAAGCTCTTAACACATCCTCGAGTACCTTACTGACTCTCTCTGTCTACCCATTCGTCTGAGGGTAATATGCATTACTCATCTTGGCTTGGTACCTAACATATCTCATAGATGCTTCCGAAATTCACTAATAAACAAAGTATATCTATCACTCACTATACTACTAGGAATTCTATGCAGTCTAACTATGTTCCTTATGAACAACTTAGCAAAAACAGGTGTCGTCCTAGTTGACTTAATTGGAATGAAAGGGAACTCTTGGTCAACCTGTCCACTATGACCCATATACTTTCATTTCCTCGATTCAACCATGACAACCCGTCTATAAAATACATAGATATCAAATATCATTTCAAAACTGATATCTCTAAAGATTGAAGCAATCCACTCAACTTTTGATGTTCGACCTTCACTTGTTGACAGTTCACGCACTGCCTAACCTACAAGCCTACATCGTTCTCCATACCTTCCAAGTAGAAACTCCTCTTTATATCTTGAGACGTCTTAGTTCCCCTAAGATGAATCGTATATTTAGATCGATGACATTCCCTAAGAATTTCTTTCCTTAAGTCCTCAACATATGGGACACCCAACCGTCTCTTCTTTCTCAATCATCCTTTCTAGTCAAGGGTAAAATCCTTTATATCATCGATCTCCGATCCAACCTCAAGCCTTCCAATCTTATCGGCTAATAATGGATCCTCATTCTGCTTAGAAGCAATCATTTCAATCAGTTTGAGTTGAACTTCCAAGTAGGACAACATGGCGGTGCTCTGATTAGAACTAGCAGTTGATCTTAACTGCACACTACAAGTAGTCAGAGCTTTTAGATCTTTCCATTTTGCTTACATGGCTAACACCATATTCTGATGTTCTCTGTTAAGAGCATCTGCTACTTTATTTCCTTTTCTAGGTGTATACTATATATCAAAATTATAAGCTGCCAAGAACTCTAGCAACCTTTGCTAAAATACCTTAAGGACTTATGATCTGCGTATAGGTCAAATCTCTCCCCTAAGAGATACTGTCTCCATATTTTAAATGCATAGACCGCTGCTTCCAACTCTAAATCATGAGTAAAATATCTCACTTCATGCAGTGTAACACCTCAGATTTTTAGTAACATTATTTGGAATATTTAATTAGCTAAATTAAATAAAATAATGTGTTGATTTGGGGATTGAGATTTGATTTTAATTAAGGTGTAACCATGCTATTTAACCATGTATTAAAATTAGAATTAACTTGAAATAGAGGAGGGGTAAAATAGGAAAGAGGCCATTACTATATCCTCCAAACCATGGTCGTGTAAAATTTTACGCGTTCATTTTTCATTCTCAAATTTTTATTAAGGAGTCGGCCACCAATAACAAGGAAGAGAAGAGGAAAAGCTAGGAAAAAGATAATTCAAATCAAATCTTTTCACATCTTAATCTCTATAATCTCCAAAGCTAAGATGAATATTGTTTACATCTCATTTTTGATTGTGTTTTTGGTTTTAATATGAATTTCAAATATTTTACAATGGTTTTCCATGTTTTGAATGATGGAATGAATATACATATATATATATATATATATATATGTATATGTATATATATATTTGTTGATGAGTTATGGTTATTCACATTGAATTTATGATATGTTTTAAGATGAAAACCCTATAGAATGACAACCCATTGCCTTGCGTATTTTTATGAAGGTCGTAAATATATTTTGGAGATGGCTTTCAATTATCAATTTTTTTGTGAATTTTTGCGATATTAGTATGAATTTTCTAGTAAAAAAAATGGTATTTTGGGTTATAAATTAATTACGAGCAAATAATTAATTAATTGGGTCTAAAAAATTTATATGTCAGAAAACATATGCAATGTGATTTTATGGAATTTTTCTAAAATTTTCCTAAGTGTTTTATTGGTTCGATAGCTTCCCCTTTGTCTTTATTAATCAAGTTATATTTAGGTTCGGTATCCTTTGCATTAGAGAAGCTCGATGTTTATAAGTGCTTATTGATTCAGAATCTTTATCACTTTACAAGCTTGATACCCTAGCTCATTGTTATGGTTCGACTTCTTCTTTTGCTTGTTACACGTTCGACAACCTTTATGGTTACTGAGGCTCGATATCATTTCCTCTCTGTGTTCAAGTTCGATAACTCTCATACTTGCTGACTGCTTGGAGTTCGATATCCCTGGAAGCTTGGTACCTTTTCTTATCTATCTAAACACTCGACACCTTTTTTGTAAAGATTCAACTTCTTCTCGTTATGCCTAGGAGTTCGCTAATTTTTGTTGATTGCTAAGTGCTTAATGACTTGGCTTCCTTTTGGCTCAACACCCTTTGTTGTTACCGACCTCAATACGCTCTCCCTGTAGTAATAGTGGTATATATATTCGCTCCAAGATAGAGAGAATTTTTTCGGTAACATGATAGCTTATAAGATCTCACACATCTTCAATCATTCGTTGAGTATATCAGATACAAAATTTTCACATTCATGAATTTGCTCCATTATCGACTTTTTATCAACCATCTAAAATTGCAACCTATTACTCACCCCATACTTTTTCCTTCCAACATCATCAATCTTATATTTCTTTTTCGGTGTATCCCAAATAATCATAGTTTATTTTTAGTTGAAAAACAGATCAAATGGTTTATTCGACATGTATGTGAGCATGTGTGTGTTAACTAGTTTGTTATCCTTATCAAATTTTCTTTTGGCTTTGTCATCTATCCGCTTTGTCATTATAATTAGTTATGCAATTTCAGTTATAGTATGAGAAATGGTGTTCTAGAACATCTTTAAAGAGGTTCGGTACATGGAACATTATCGACTTTCAATTGTTTGAACAAGATAAGTAGTTTTTTGAACTAGCGTTTCTAGTCCAAGCTTCAAATCTGGATGAACTACAAGAATGCAATTGACTAGAATGATCATTATTCTTTAATGTAGATTTCGTTTTCAAATTGTTGGAATAAAAACAACAAAGAGCTATAAGAGAAATATTGTATTCGTTCACTGCTTTGAAAGCGAATCTCGTCATGATTATAGGGCAATTGTTGATTGCCTTTGCCCTCTAAACTTGTGCACTTAGGATTAAAGGATTAAAGAAGTACAGAAAACCTTCGATCAGGAGTTTTTGTATATATCTTTTATGTCATGTGAATATCAATTAATTGATTTAAGTGTAAATTGTAGTCTAGAATAAGATAATAAAAAGTAAACCATCAAGCTTAGGAGAAGACGATGTTCTCATGTAAATATAATTTTTTTTCTTTAATTAGTCACTGCAATACGATCAGGTAAATGATGAGAGCTGGTTTTTAATATAGATATAATCTTAATAGATCAAAATAAAAAGAGAATGACACCAGCAAAAGTTCAAGCAACGATGATCCTGTTTTAATACCAAATGCACCATCAAAAGGTCACATAAGCTAATTCATCTATGTTGCGCGTGCATTTCAAGCTTTCGTATCCATCCATACTTCATGCCCCTAATCAAAACTATTGGAAATGATAATATACAGAGAAAAGAACATCAAAAAGGCAATGTGGATATATAAAGAGAAGAATATTAAAATAATAGGCGACGTGGAACAAAAGATGGTATAATTTCCCTATTCCAACACCAAAAGTTCAATGATGTAATTTCAGAAAATTCTCTTACATCTTGAAATATAAATTGTGCATACGAAAGTCATCATCATATTGTATATCAGTACAGAGATGAGTTAATGTGCCACGATACACTCATACAGATTACAGGGAGAACTTAACGTGTCGTGTTACAGATTCATATATATTGCAGAGATAATTTAATTAGTCATGATACAGATTCATATAAATGATGCCAACTAATATGGTATCGTCACATATTTTCATTTATAGGTGCGCGATTGGACAGAAAAGTAGGATGTTAAAATTCAGTCGGGAAACCCTCACAAAACAGGTTCCAAACTTAAATAATCTAGTTGCAGACTTAACCAGAAAAAGGGACATAAATCAAGAAATAAATGCTATCACGACTAGGTATTATTCCAGTCTAACCATATTACAACAGTTTTTTTAAATGAAGCTAGGACGTACATTACTACAAATAACCGAATAATCTCAGCGTAACAAGACAATTAACTCAAAAGCAAAACAAAGATAGTAAATCCATACCATCATGGCATCAAAACCTGGTCTCCTCCATGACTGGCCTTGGGAAAGGCTTGGAAGCTTCAAGGTAAAATCCTCCACTTTATTTTCTTATTCTTCTTCTTCAATTCTTATATCAGTGAAAACTTCCATAAAATACAGTTCATGGTGATAGCTCCATGGATTGCACGAAGCATACAGATGATAACGAAGAGCAAGAAAACAGGCGAAGAAGTAGACATAGGATACCTAATGATACTACCGGTAATGTTTTCTAGAATGCTCCACAATCAAATATGGATCACGATATCTCGCTACCAAAATGCACGTAGCAAGCATCGCATAGTGGACAGAAGCCTTGAGTTCGAACAAGTCGACCGTGAAAGTCACTGGGACGATCAGATCATACTGAACGGGATAGTTTATTACTTGGGCTATTCTATATTTCCTGGAACTTCCCATTTGCCTCTATGGAAAACTAGCGGGCTTATAGTCATCGCTTTGATGCATACAGGCCCTGTCGAGTTCTTGTACTATTGGTTTCATCGAGCCCTCCATCACCATTATCTCTACTCCCGCTACCATTCTCATCATCATGCTTCCATTATCACTGAGCCTATTACATGTAATTTATTCCACTTTGGTTCACACCGGCCATTGATTCTAACATCTATCGGTTTTTAATTAAGTATTACTTTGAATATATATATATATATATATATATATATATATATATATATATAATTTGACTAATGACAGTTGTCTGTTTTAACATGACAGCCGTCGTTCATCCGTTTGCGGAGCATGTTGGGTACTCGTTATTGTTTGCGATACCAGTACTGACTACGATTTTGACTGGGACTGGTTCGCTTTTGACAACGATGATATATATTGTGTACGTCGATTTCATGAACAATTTGGGACATTGCAATGTTGAGATCATTCCTCAATGGGTTTTTCGTGCATTCCCGCCTCTTAAGTACTTCATGTACACTCCATCGTAAGTATTAGTGTTGCGGTTGCGTCTGTCGTCTTGTAGCATAGAAAATTACATATACCTCATTAACTTATACATGTCATGAATAAATTTGTTTTATTTTCCAGGTTTCATTCACTGCATCACACGCAGTTTCGTACAAACTTCTGCCTGTTCATGCCAATATACGACTACCTCTACAACACGGTAGACAAGACATCAGACGAACTATATGAGAAATCACGTAGAGGAAGAGAAGTGATGCCAGATGTCATTCATCTAACGCATCTAACTAGCTTGCAATCTCTCTTTCATTTGAGGCTAGGAATCACATCTCTGTCTTCTAAGCCGTACGAATCGAGTTTTATAACTAAGCTGCTGTGGCCGCTGTCATGGTTGTCTATGGTTCTTACATCCCTGTACCGATCTTCTTTTGTAGTTGAGAAGAATAGGTTAGAGAAATTGAATATGCAAACATGGGCTATACCCCGATACAACTTTCAAGTAAGCCACTAATATACTCGTATTTAAATTTTGACAAACGTAGACAAACTAAAATTAACAGTTTACATGATTTTCTTATTGCAGTATGGATTTTCGTGGATGAGGAAAGGAATCAACGGAATGATTGAGAACGCAGTACAAGAAGCTGATAAAATGGGGGTTAAAGTCCTTAGTTTAGGATTGCTGAACCAGGTATATGTGTAAACAAATTTCAAATATCAAATTCAAATACCTAGGCTTGAGCTACTTAAATGAAACTGTTATTACAGGCAACTGAAATCAATGAAGGTGGAAAACAGTACATAGAAAAATACCCAAACTTGAAGGTGAAAATTGCAGATGGAAGTACATTAGCAGCTGCTGTGGTGCTCAACAATGTTCCTGCAGGAACAAAAGAAGTTCTTCTTTGTGGACAACTTTGTAAAGTGGCTTATGCAGTAGCTAAAAAGTTGTGCCAAAAAGGCATCAAGGTATATACACCGAAACTGTGTTCCAGGAAAAAGTTTGAATCTTAGATTATGCTTAAGTTAACAGAGTCGTATGGAATCAGGTTGCAATGGCAAATAAGCAAAACTATCATTTGCTCAAGGCTTCATTGTCGACTACCGAAGATAGATACTTGTCCTTCTCTAAAAACTATGAAACCAAGGTAATCAAGATGGCATCATATTTGTAAGCTGTAGCATTACAATTTTTACAAATTAACATCAATAAATATAAAACTACATACGACGTACAGGTGTGGCTTGTAGGAGACAAATTGGAGGAGAGTGAACAAAGGCGTGCACCTAAAGGAGCGCATATCATACCATATTCACAGTTTCCTCCTAAACAAATACGCAAGGATTGCCTGTATTACATTACTCCTGCAATGAAAATACCACAAGAATTGGAAAACATGCATTGCTGTGAGGTAAAAAAAGCAAGAGTTTCACTTTGTTATTAAACTAGTTGTAAACAATGTACTTGTAATATTTACGATGTGATGATTTTGATCATGAATTGCAGAACTGGCTGCCAAGAAGGGTGATGAGTGCATGGCGCATAGCAGGAATAATTCATGCGTTAGAAGGATGGGAAGAACATGAGTGTGGAAAAACAATGCTTGATATTGAAAAAGTTTGGTCCTCTGCTCTGAAACATGGATTCACTCCTGTTCCACATGCTTGATATATTCATATACTCAAAAATCCAGTGTTTGTTATACGTAGCGTTAGCCGTGTTATGTGTGAAGTAATACGTAATGTCCTTTTTATTGATATGCAGCAACAGACAAACATGATGTATTTGTGTCGATGATGATATAGTGTGTATGTTTTACTCAATGTCATCCATGAAAGCTTGAATTTGTAGTTAATGGTAAGTTTTTTCACCTTGGCAGCTAATATCTACCCAAGTCTACAAGTTCTTCTACCCAATATTTGCAAAGTAAATCCAGGTTAATTAGTGTGTGGGAATGAAATAGAACTTCACAGTACTGGAGTGAATGGTTATATGCATTTAACGAAAAATTTATAGTATGTGAAACAAGAGCAGAATTCAAATATACAAATAAATATACATTTGCTTTACAATTCACATTTCATATGAAATTTTCTTTTTTAAGCTTTTCCTGCAGATCCGAAGAGGTTCATTTTTTCAGCAACCACCGCCTTCATAGCCTGTTTTGCTGCTTCCATCACTTGAATCAGATCATTTTTAGGTGTACGCAGGGATTCCAAGTAAGCATTACGAACTTCTGTGTTCACATTGAACTTTCTAACTCCTAGCTTGATGCATTCCTGATTAAAATGGTTATAATTATTAAGTAATGCTAATAGCTGCAGCCTCAATATTAGAAAAACGCTCATGTTTAGTATTAAAGGTTAAATGTAAAGTGAATTACCTTAATTAGATCACTAGATAGACCAGAAGCTCCATGAAGAACTAAACTTACTCCGTAATTTCGAGTCAATACATCAAGTTCCTGCGCATTATAATGTAATCATCTAACAATAAAGCAGTCAGAGCAAGAAATCTTGTATCATGTTTCATCGATGCTAACTATCAAATTAAAATGTTGTGGCAAATGACTTCACTTTATCGGAAAATTCTTCTACAATGTAATAATGCCAAATTGCAGGGAGAATATTCAATAGGTTTAAGAACTATTCCACATTTGTTTACCACTCAGAAACTGTGTTGACAGTTAAAAAGGGAAAAGCAATTTGCATAACGGGCATAAGCAACTAAATGGAAAGTTAGAAAAATAGAATTATTGATAAGGGAAAATTGCATGGTTGGTCATGTTATTTGAATTATATATGTATTGACTGAAATACAATTAAAGCACCTCTTTTATATTATTTAAAAAAAAATAAAAACATCTCAATTTTCAAAAAAAATATCATTTAAAGTTATTAATTGAGAAATATTTTAAAATTTTCCATACAATATATATTTTTATAAAGAAAATTACAGTGTAAAGTTAAAAGAAAACACTAAATTAGTAAACACTTGTAAATTTTAAGTTTCAAAAAGATATAATTAAAGAAAAAGTATTTTTTTTTTAAATAGTCTTCGCTTTAACAAATTCTTTTTTTTTTAACATTTGAATTCTTTCTAAATCGTTATAAATGTAAAGAAAATAAATTTTAATATGTAAGAAATAATTTTTATTAATATTTTAAAAAGGAAATTGGTCTAAAGGAAAAACCAAGGACCAATTTTAATCTGAAGGACACAAGTTTTAAAGTATAGTCTGAAGGACAACAGAATGATATATTCATATAGCATTATACATATATAATGTTATATGCATTATAATTTAGTCTTTGAGCTTTAAGCAATTTATCGAGATACATGCTTGACAACCTGCTTTTGAGTTTACCTATCCAAATAAACAGTTGCTTCTGGCCTAATGGTTCACTGCCAATATATTAAAGAAAAATGCTAGTAATATTCTCTTTGAGTGTTGCAAAGCTCTCACATCGATGAAATGAGACTGTGAACTTTTAGAATATACTATTCATGTTTTAAATAAATGTTAGTGCTGCTGACATTTCTGTATACAAAAAAGCTTCATATGTCTACAATTTGTTTACAGCGACAAACATTGTTAATAATCATTTTCCAACATAACTAGGCTGTTGTCTTAATATAAAGGAATAGATGATATATTTAAACTATTTCCTCCCAGTGTTGTTAAGTATTTGAAATACATATTAATTTGCTACTGCATAATAGCATTATTGCAAACTAACATGGGGCAGTCCAAAAATACATGTACAGAAATCATGTTGACAATGAACATGAACATGAACATAGTAACACACTGCCTTTGATTATATACAAACATGTTTTTGTGTATACAATTCAACTACTTGCACACTCTTATACGCACAAAAAAGTTCATAGTATTATGTCATGAATCGGTGATGTTTTACATGTCTTGTCTACTATATATTTTCCCTGATCTTTCCATACTAACTCCAGTAATTGGTTATGAATTGGTGATGTTTTTTGTGAATATATCATTCTGTTATTTTTCAGATTATTTTAAAACTTGTGACATTCAGACTAAGATTGGTCTCAGGTTTTTCCTTTAGACTAGTTCCCTCTTTTTTAAAATGGTTAAAATTCAAGGTTCGAGAACTCGGTTTCGGTCATTTGAAAATTTATTGGTTTCGGTCAATTTCGGCAGTTTCAGAAGTTTCGATTTTTGTTTCGGTTACGGTCACGATATTGCATTTCTGTGTTTTCGATGAAGAAGTAATGATAAACGTTGCAAATAAAATACAAAATATAGTCTGCAAAGAGATAATAATATAACACACAATGCTGTTAAATAAATAAACACATATGAATATTTGATTTTGCCTAAACAACCCTAAATTAAAAATAAGTTAACCCTAAGTGAAAAATAAGTTGATCTTAATATAAATTATCCAGTCCAGTATCAATTATCATTTTCTTTTAAACTTGTAAATTAAAGGCCCAAACTAAATCACCAAGCCCATTATCATTCACCTCATTCTAACCCTAACCCTAACCCTACCTCAGATATTCGAAGCCGAAAAAGAACACGATACCTCAGATATTCGAAGCCGAAAAAGAACACGAAAAACGAAAAAAAAAACGCAAGGAAGAAAAACAAAATCGGGCTCAAAGTCGAGGTCGATGTTCAAAGTCGAGGTCGATGTCGAAGTTGAGTCGTATCACACAAATGTTTTCTGGGCTCAAAGTCGAGGTAAATGTTCAAAGTCGATGTCAAAGTCAAGTGTCGAAGTCGAATCAATTCGGAGGTGAGTTGATTTTTTCTAGGCTAGATTCGATTCGAATTGTGCAGCAATCACGAATTTTTGATTTTTTTTTTTTTAAATTGACATGTAACGGGACGAGATTTTGGCCTGATCTCGTCCCGCCTCCGGCCGGAACCGAGTCGAGATGGCCGGAATCTCGTGGTTCCGGCCGGAACCTGATACCATGGTTAAAATGTAATTTTAATTATTTTTACCAACGAAAAAGGATAACGTATTCTTTTCCTCTATCAATTTAACTTTTTCCCTAAATCGATATTTCAGCAATGTCCCTCAACCAAAATGTTTGATTTTAGCAATCATCGAAATTTAGGTAAATTTCAGTTAAATCCCAGCATGTGATTTTCACTTTTTCTCCAAAAATATCAAACCCCGCTTTTTTCTTTACATCCCTGCTATTAAAATCAACTACTTAGTCACTTCCAACCAGACATTAAAATTTATCCCTTCCTCTCAAACATTAATCAAATACCCAAATCAAAAGAAGAAATAGACCAAACAAAACAAGTAGAATGAACTTGTCTCTTAATGATCTGAGAATTATTTGTCTCTTAACTCAAAGTTAATGGTTCTGATATCTAGGTGAAACCAAAATGGCTCAAACCTCTAAAAATAATAGCATACCTTCAATAGGTCAAGTTTGAGATTAGGGCCACTGGCTGGGTATTTCCCGTGTACATTACCGATACAAACTGCTAACGCATCAATGCTTGTTTGCTCCATGAATATTTTGGCCTAAAACATAAAAATTTAAGATACACGTAAATATAATAATATAATATGGCAAATTTTGGGGGAAACGATTCCTGGTACGAAATTATAGTCATGGGCAAATACTTAGTTATACGTATTTTATTATTTCATTTGCCTCTTAGTAGAAGATCTAACAAAGTAAATATCCACTTTGCAGAATTGACACACCCCAAGATAGGGTTTCATATCTGGGTAGTTTCATGTTAGAAATAATTTCACCTAGAGCAGGGGTGTAGAAATACTTTTACCTAACCTTTAAGATTGCAACCTAATGTTAAAAATAAATAAATAAAGAAGAAACTTACTTGAGAAACATCAGTTAGTTTGGCTTCATATTCTTCAACAGTCAAGTCATCTTCTGTACCTGATAGTCTCCCCAGCTCAGCCTCAACGAGCATGCCTTTTTTGTGCGCAAGAGTAGATATGTGTTTTGTGTATGTAATGTTTTCCTTGAAAGACAAATGTGAACCATCAACCATAACTGAATCAAATCCCTGAAATTTACGGTTTAAGCCACGAGAATTGATCAAGATCACATTTACTGTTATTGTATTTAGCATATTATGACAAATTTTCTGCGTAAATGAATAAAAATAACTAAAGCAGCGTTTTTGTTTTTAACCCATGACCTCTAGAACCTAACTCTAGAGCGTCATTACCATTGCCGCTAACCAGTTGAGCTAGTTGTCCTTGACATAAATTAAGCAGATGGTGGCCAATAAGACGGATACAGTTATGAAAAACATAACTCACGGGTATGTAATCTTCCACAGTTACATACAAATTATATGCATCAAAAAGTTACGCATCATGATTTTTTTGGAAAACATACCAACTCAAGGGCCTCTACAAGCTCAGATTTGGAATTTCCATGATCAAAATGTACTGCAATTGGTACCTGCAAAACATGGATTACATCTTATCGCAAACTCAGACACAAATCTATTATATTATAGTTAGACAGGAGCATTTTCTGCTCCCTCCTTAACTTCATCATTATGTATTCACTTGAGTAATCGCCTTATCAATGAATTCACCTCTTTATGACTCTTCCAAATTATGATCTCCCTTTATTATCATCATAAATTTCACTTGATTTTCCATATCTTCAAAATTAGAATCCAATCAAATATAAGATTTTCAATTTTAGATTGACCTATGAATCATAGTTTCTGCCAATTATGTGACGCAGTTTTTGGATTTTAAATTAACTAAACAAACAGAACTAATCAATACTCAGTACTCGCATAATAAACATTGGGCCCTATTATTTATTTTAGCAAAATGTTAAAATAATGTGACCCATTACATTTCAAAATGGGAGAGAAGATCGAGAATTTCATAATGGAGAAACCGAGTGGTGAATCAGAGTATAAACAAAGAAGATATGGTTTGTTTGAAGCTGCAGTTGCAATTCGGCAATAGCTAAAATTCGGTCACCAAAGAATTTTTGCAATGATTGGTCTTGTCCAGAGTTCTGGACACAGACACAGGACCGGTCACCATAAACATGCTGAATTTTTATTTTGGACCTGTTTTGGACATTCCGAATTCATTTTTAAATTATCTAATCAATTCTATTTATTTTGAGTTACTCTATGGAAGAGATGGTTTAAAAAATAATACATCTCCCATTGGTATTATTCTTTTTTAGTTTAAGAAAATATCATCATATATATTTTTAGATGGCCAAGATTTAAGAAAAGTACCAATTGGTGCCAACTTAAATAAAATGTGCAAGGTTGATTGCCATTGAGGGAATTGGAATTAGGATTAGATACTATAATTAAGATTATATTGTAGTTGTTTTATTGAAATTTTTGTTTATGTAGTTAGAAATATCTAATCACTGAGGCGATGCTGGACTCTATTCCCCACTTCTTGTTCTCTTTTAAAATATAATTGTGTGGAGGTCATTACAAAACACTAACAGTTGGTACCAAAACTACTGCATAAAGTTTTTAAAGAGATATTGGATATAGAGAAGACAAGCATGGAAATTTGGGAATATGGAAAGAAAGGCAGGTAGTTTATTTGTATCTCGATGCTCTACACCAACCATTAGAAATGAGAAAGGAGATCGAAGTTGTATAACAGAGCAAAATTAAACGATAATGGGTAGAAATGCTATAAGCATTATCTGTTGTTTTTTGAAGAATTCAACGTTTCATATTGTTTCTAATGAAATATTGACATATGAAACATGAATGAAATGAGATGGTATAAATGAAAAGAACTCAGCTACAAACAAGGACTTTCGCATGAGAGAATTAAAATTCGAAGATTAAGGCAAATTGTCTCAATTGGTGAACACTACAACGATTTTCAAGCTATTATGAATCAATTGGCTTGTGTGAACTACAAGATCGATTACAAGGCACAAGCTTTAATGATGAGTTCATTATGAAAGAGATTTAAATCGTAATATGTTTTGCAGTTATAACACAATCAATCCAGAATCCGTAAATCCAAAATAAAATAGTAAAGAAATTTAAATCTTAAGGTTTTGAAATGAAGACATCTTTAGACGGAAGCGTTTATACTAATCTTCAATGGTTTTTCTCAGATCTGATACTGGACACCCTTTAGCATTTTTTTCTTCTTTCCTTTTATAAACTTATTGGACTTAAAAAAACGTTTCAAAAATGATCACTTAAATACAATGGACAGAAGAACGTTTTAGTTTTGAAATATCATCAGTCCAAATAGAAAATGAGACTTTATATATTCTGAGACAACCTTTACCAGTATAATTATTAATAGCAATCTGAATTTTTCCATAAAAAATTCAAATGTCTTTTGAAATTTGTGCACCATTATAACATAAGTCACGTAATAAATAACCCAACATTCTCTCACTTGGTCGTAATGTTATAACATAATAAAGCACACATTCAAAATTAACCAATATAGTTTTCATTAATCCTAAACCCGTTCAGTTAGAAATACAAAACAAACTAATGTAATCAGAGTAACAAATGTTGTGCAAAAAATGCACAAATGCGGAAAGACAAAAAAAACAGGATCTAGATTTGCCAATTTGAACATCACTCAATCTAGCAGCAATTATTCCATTACTCCAAATAAATAGCAAATAACTATAAAAAAGAAAGAAAAGAGACACACAATATTTATACTGGTTCCACTATCAGCTAGATAGTGTACGTCCAGTCCAAAGGAGAGAGATTTTATTACACTTGAGAGAATTACAAGAGATTACAAGATAAGAGTTTACATACCAAAGCCCTAAATTAGGGATAACAAGAAGAGACACTCTATCTGGAGATCGCTGGCTCAATACCAGGATGAGTTTACAATGAAGTGTACCCTCAATATATATTCAACATAAATTCATGTGAATCATCAATCAAATTACCAAAATATGGTAAGAAGATAATGGAGGCAAATTACAATGGTAATAAATCACGCAAACATAGCAAGTAATTCACTCGTTCCAAAGATGGAAGAAAATAATCCCAAAGCAATGTGATTACGAAGAAAGAAATAATATGCATATCATTTTGCATATATATTATTCCACAACATACGCATGCAGATATTCCTTACCATCTCATTCAAACGCAATCTAATTATTTATGCATTTCCATAATGAACAAACGTGATTACTTTCCCTTTTGCATATTTGTTTCCTTCTATTTGTGATTTTGTATCACCAAAATTTAACAACAAATATTGTTATTTGATCCCATTAATTATAATATTTGTACTTTTTCCAACAATGGTTAATAATCTTTATTCGATCCTCATATATAATTTGCTTAAATTAAATAAAATTATACGCATTTTATTAAGCAAATTTATAAGTTTAAAGTCAATACATAGTTAAAGGCTTGGTACATAGCATTATATATATAGTTTGCAACACCAAAAGTATAATACATTAACTAAACTCATGCCGGCAACATGCTATTTGTAAAGAGTGTGTGCAAGCGTTTTTGTTAGAGAATCAGCTAGCATAGCTCTTGTATTAATATGTTGTATCATAATAGTACCATCTTTGACTCTGTCTCTAACAATAAGATATATAATGTTAATCCACTTAAATACACCATTTGATTTGTTATTCTTAAAGAAGAAAACAGCAGCTTCATTATCACAAAATAAGGTGAGTGGCCTCGTAATACTATCAATTACTTGAAGTCCTAATTACTTGAAGTCCTGATATAAAATTCTTTAACCAAACTGCTTGACCAGTAGCATGATAGCATGCCACAAATTAGAAGCACCACAAATTACTTGAAGTCCTGATATAAAATTCTTCCATGAAATCGGTCCTCTTGCAAGCATAAATATGTAATCTGATGTGGATTTCTTACTGTCGACACATCCAGAAAAATCTGAATTAGAATGACCAATAACTTCAAGGTTATTTGACCTCTTATAAATAAGCATGTAATCTTTCGTCCCTTGCAATAGCGTAAAATTTTCTTAACAGCTTTCCAATGTTCCATTCCTAGATTAGTTTGACATCGGCCAAGCATACCAACTGAAAATGCTATCATGACGTGTACAAACTTGAGCACACATAGACTCCTTCGTACCAATAACTTTCACTAATCTTGAGATATATGCTTTGGTCTATTGTATTTTCTTTAAATCCAAATTCGGTTATAACTTCATCAAACTTGAGATACCACTATCGTGAAGACTGTTTTAATCCATATATTGAATGATTTAACATACATGTCATATGCGTCTTTCTTTACAACAAACCCTTCAAGTTGTTTCATAAAAACTTCATGCAAGTTACCATTCAGAAATATATTTTTCACATCCATTTGATATAGTTCTAAATCATAATGAGCTACAAGGGCTAAAACAATTATTAATGAATGTTTCTTTGAGACAGGAGAAAATGTATTATTAAAATGGACATCTTCTTGTTGTCTAAACTCTTTAGCGACTAGTCTGACCTTAAATCTATTAATGTTACTTTGGAGTCAGTTTTAGTTTTATAGGCTCCTTTACCGTCTACAGGTTTAACCCCGACAGGTAACTCAGCAAAATCTCAAACTTCATTAATTTCCATATCTCGTCATTCATGGCTTTTAACCATTTAGATGATTTATCGCTCATAATAGCTTGTTTGAATGAGATAGGATCATCTCCATTACATATATCACATCCTCAGTAAGTTATATGATATAATCATCAGGTATGGCAGATCTTTTGTCTCTTTGCGACCTTCGTAAGGGTTCTTGTGGCCAGCATATGAGCTTCATTAACATTAGAAACATCATGAACGTGAGCTCCTTCATTAGCCTCTCGAACAACAGGTATAGAATTTGTAACCTCTCGAATTATTGAAATTGAAACATAAGTCCGATTTTCTTCGAGATTTATTGTTCTATTTACATTACTCCTACTTACGTTGCCATTTTCAAAAATTACGTGTCTAGTCTCTACTATTCTAGTGATATTTGATGGGCAATGAAATGTGAAACACTCGGATCACTTTGGATAAGCAATAAAATAACAACTAATGGTTTTGAAATCAAATTTCTTTAGTTGCGGATTATAGACTTTTGCTTCAGCAAGACAGTCCCACACACGCAAGTGCCCTTATTGCACTTTTCTGCCAGTTCACAGTTTTCATAAGGTGTTTTTGGAACAGATTTACTATGAACTTGATTTAGAATATGTGTGATTGTTTTTAAAGCTTCTGTCCACAAAAAATCCGACAATGTGGTATTACATATCATACTTTGTACCATATCTATTCGTGTACGATTACGTCATTCGGCAACTACATTCTGTCAAGGATCTCTCGACATAGAGTACCGATGAACAACACTTTTTTCTTGAAGAAATAAAACGAATGGGCTTGGACTTGGAAAAAGGTCGGTGTGTACCATAATATTCACCGTCTCTGTCTAATCGCACTATTTTAATTTTAAGGTTATGTTGATTCACAACTTCAGGCTTAAAATTTTTGAATTTTCTAGTGCTTCAAATTTTTCATTAATCAGATACACATAATCGTAGCAAGAATAATCGTCAATGAAATTAATAAACGATTTATGCCCATTAATGCCCGGAGTAGGAAAAGAACCACATATATCAGTATGAATAATTTCTAATAGTCCCCCACTTCGAGTGACTCCTTTCTTGTTTCTCTTGACAAATTTTTCTTTAGTACATTCCACGCAGTTGTCGAAATAAGAAAAATGTAATTCTGGAATAATTTCATTTCTAATGAGACGTTGCATTGTATCTCTCGAAATATGACCCAACATGCAATGCCATAATTTGAAAGAATTTCCAACATCACAGAAGGAAGAATTCAAACATAATTTATATAGATTGGCACATAATAATCCTGTAACGATCCATATTTTTAACTATTTTTAAATTATTAAATTTAATATAATTATTCAACAAAAATTGTTAGAAATAAAAATTAAATGATTCATTAATGTAATTTATTGGATATGGACTTGGATACAAAAATTAACAACAAAATTCAATAAGATAAAAGAGGATACTTTATATTAGAAAGTAAATTAAATGATATTGAAATGTAAGTAATTGATAACAGAAATTGAAATAATCAATATTAATTAAATAAAGAATCAAATGAATGTTATTTAAAAGTAAAAGCATAAGTTTATTTATATGAAATTGTATTTTTGATAAGTATAAATTTCAGAAATAAGAAAACATTTATTTGGTAAGAAATGGATAACTTTTGTTGTGTACAATAATTGCAAAGATGTTGAATTACTGTAAAATGGAAGTAGTTGTTTTATTATTTGAATTCGTTTTAAAAGTTAAATTTTATAAGTTAAATAACTTGGATTCCAAATATAGTGATTTATTTGATAATAGAGTTGTTATATCTAATACTGAAAATTATTTAAATAATTGAATCTTAAATTTAATGTGAATGGAAATGATTTCAAAAGTTGATTTAAATTTTGTTTAAACAAAAATGAAAATAGTAAGCTTTTAATTTGGATTTTAAAAGTGATTAAATTGATTTTGAAAATTACTCGTTTTATTTAACGTGTAAAAATAGTCTTTTGGGCACTGTCTCAGATTTCGACGAAACAAGTTTCATCAGATCCATAATGGTAAATTATTATAGGATTTTAAGTTTCGTAGCGATCGGACCTATTGTTTGGTCGTGCGAGCTTGAAACGCGTAGAAATCAATTAAAGGAATTTAATTAAAATAATTTGATTTTGAAAAGCTATCTTCTGAATATGATGGAATTGGCTCCCGATATACGTTCCATTGTGTTCAGAATATGGGTATAACATATAGAACGTCTGTCGGAACGCCTCGTTCGGAATTCGAAAATATAACGAATGAATGGTACTTTAAAATGTTCCTATATAAGGACCTAGGCATTCTCATTTTTTGCAAACCCTAAATAACAAAACCTAGCCGTCATTTTCAGTTCTCTTCATCCAACGGCCCATATCAACTACGACAATCAAGGCAGAGTTAGGGGAAAGGGTCAACATGAAAGTTGTGCATGGTGGCCAGAGGAGTTCATCGCTAGTGATGGATTAGCGATCAGAGGAGCGAGGCGGCGGCAAACTTTGTTCAACGGCGTGCGATTTTTGCGTTCGTTCTCGAGCTTTCAAGGTTGAGGGGCGGCAAATGGGGTGATGGCGAGTTCGCCTGGGCTAGGCGCGTCAGTGGAAGGTGGAGTTCGGTCATAGGAGGCGCGGCGGCATTATTATGTGTCGACGAGCGACAGCGAGATCGCAGTTGGGAATGGTCGATATCACGACTTGGGTCTATTAAGATGCTAAGCGAGATTAAAATAAGGTAATTAACGATTAATTAAGTGTTAAGTAATTAGATGTATTTCGAATATTAATTAATGAGTATTTCTCTCTTTCAAGGTCGGATTTGGATGTCGTCTGTTGCGTTGGTTTCGTATCGACATCGTCTACGACATGAAACTGGATTGGAATTTATTTGACTCTGGAATATTTTCAGTTTCATATAAAGATGAGTGGTTAAACTCATTCACAAAATACTAAATTTCTACTGTTAGTTAAACCAATTAGCGAAATGATAAATTTATGTTGATTGCTATCTGAAAATTTAATTGACTGAAAATTTAATTTATTGAATTTGAATTGACTGAATTTAGATCGACATTTAAATTTGACCGTTAAATTGATAGTTAAATTTGTTAGTTAAATTTAACCGTGAAATTGACAATAGGAATTGATAGTAAATCTGATAGTTAAATTTGAAACATTAGATGTGACATTTAAACTGATAGTTAAATTGACATTTAACTTAATATTTAATCCGATGTTGATATTACTTTTAAACACCCGACATTGACAGTTACTGACTGTTGTGGTTTAGATCGACATTTAAATTTGACCGTTAAATTGATAGTTAAATTTGTTAGTTAAATTTAACCGTGAAATTGACAATAGGAATTGATAGTAAATCTGATAGTTAAATTTGAAACATTAGATGTGACATTTAAACTGATAGTTAAATTGACATTTAACTTAATATTTAATCCGATGTTGATAATTGAAATTTCATATTACTTTTAAACACCCGACATTGACAGTTACTGACTGTTGTGGTATAGATGAATTGGTTGCTTTGGATGTTGGTTGATATTGCGATGGATGATATTTATGATTGGTTGTTATGTGTTTAGTGATCTCGACATACCCATATTATCACCATGTTATTGTCGCTGCTGATTTGATTCTGTGCATTTGATTTTGATATGGACCTGGGACATTCTATTTAACTTATGATTTATTGGATGCATTGTTGACTGCTTTGGTTGGATGGTGATTGTTGTGATTATATCGCCGTCCGGCGAAATTTGAAGATTTTTGATAAACTGGAATTTAGTTTCTGAAAATAACTTGAAATTCATTTATAAAATGTAAATTCTAATTTTAATAATAGTATATATTTTTTAGAGTAATAAAAAAGGTTTACAAATTTTTCTATAACTTTAAAGAATAAAAGCAAGTATATGTAAGAAGGCCGATGTTTGAAATCCAACCATTAAATGATTTTGATACGTGATATGTTTGAATGAGATTATCAAATTTTGAAAATCTATAGTGTTGTAAAATCCTCTGAAACTGCAATATATGATTTGAATAATATTTGATGCGGGAAATCTGAATTTGTTTCGATGGTTTAAAATAATTTGGAATATTAAAACATTGAAGTTTTGTTTAAACTGTGCAATATATTGAATCGATTTGTAGTTGATAAACTTATTAAAAACTCTGTAGTGAAGATTTAAAACGGTGAAAGCTTTATGGAAATTTGAAACAAATAAAGTTATTGCAAATATGTTTCACTTGATTTCGATTTGACTTACATGAGCATTTTTCGTCCTGACTCGAGTATTTTGTCTTTTCATTATGCTCGAGTCAGACCGCGTTTTTCAGTTATCGAAGACAGTTATTCCGGAGGACGAAGACAAAGATGAAGTTTTGGTATCCCATATTTTCTAGTATTTATTCCGCTGTACTATTTCATTCTGTCTATTAAAATTGTTTAACTATGATAGTATTGTATAACTCTGATTTATATTGTAAATTGAATTGAGTATACATTGTTAAACAGCTTCATGAACTGTTTATATAATTATTGTATTTTATCGTTCCGCTGCGAGATTCTGTTGTTGTTTCCTTCTTCTTTTTTATTTCACTAAAATAAACCCACGGATAATTTATTTTTTAAACGGTTTGAGTTGAACATGTGGTTTATTATCAACTTGAACTGTCCAAAAGTGGGTCGTCACAAATCCAAAACCAACAAACTTAGAGTTTTGATAACCACATGCATCAAGTCTATAAATAGAAATTAGATTTCTAATCACACTGTACTACATCATGTAAATCAAGAATAAAACCACTCTTCAAAACCAAACGAAGAGTTCCAACAGCCTCGACTGCAACCTCTCCGTTAACAACTTTAAGTTTCATTTCTTCCCTTTGAAACATTCTCACGAAATGGAATATCTCCAATGAGGTCGTAATGTGCGTAGAGGCACCAGTGTCAACCCACTATGTATTTAAGTAAACATCAACCAAAAGGTTTCACAAATCATGAAATTTAAATCATTAATCTTTTTAGTTAGCCAATCTTTAAACTTCACACGGTCCTTTCTCATGTGTCCACGCTTCTTACAGTGATGACACTTAAGAGCATGCATGGGTTTTGTACCAGATATACTAGTCTTGTTAATATCAGTAATCATATTCACCTTATTTTTATCTTTACCATTGTCCTTAGTTTTTGGTTTTGGACTTTGAACAGCAACGTATGCATAGTCCGGTTCCTTAGCCTTAATCCTTTCTTTTTCTTCGACATACGTAGCAATTAATTCACTCATTTTCACTTTTCTTTATGCGTATTATAATTGATCGTGAAAGGACCGAATTATGCAGGAAGAGAAGTCACAATGAAATAAACTATAAAATCTTCAAAAATTGTCATATCCATGTCGTTTAATTTTAAGGCCATATTATTCATCATCGTGATACGTTCACGTACACCTCTTGTCCAGTTATACTTGGTAGTGAGCATTTTCATTATGAGTACTTGCATTAGCTTTAAAAGTGCTTTTAAACTGCTCTTCAATGGAAGCCAAGTACTGTTTAGTAGTGAAAACATTATTTGCATCACCCTTCTTAGGAATACCTCCTCCTATAGCAGTTGTAATAATCATGAAAGTCATGGAGTTTGACCGCTCCCATTTTGCAAAATTAGCATTTTCATCATCAATACTTGTCGCTATAATAGTAGGTTTGTCCAATCATAATATCTGGTTAACATCCAGAACACCAAGACAAATCTCAATTTGCTCTTTTCAAGTGGAAAAATCAGTTCCGTTCAATGGTACTATTACTGAGATTTGGGCATGAACGTTATTCAATGCTGCATTAGATTCAAAAAAAATGAAATGCTTGCTATTATCAACTATAAATCCACAAATAGCATAACAACATTAAATCAACTGTATATAGAATGACTAACAGTAATTATGCTGAAATAATAAAACGCCAAATTGTATTTCAATCATATCATAACAATTGTTGCATTAAATTCAATTCATATTACCATTGAACGAAAACAAATTGAATTGTTAAATAAATAAATCTACTTATAAATCATAATGGCAATTAAAATTGGTAAAATTACCATTCGTAATTTATTAAATACAAAAATGTAATTTCATGAAAATCAATTTGTACCACCGTCGGATATAAACAAACTGAACCATTAAAACAAATAAATTCACTTAATAAGTCATAATGGCATTTAAAGTTGGTAAAATTACTGTTCATAATTTATTAAATGTAAAACATAATTGTGACTTTAAATCACAAAATTCACTTTAATAAAGTGGCAGTTACAATTCAAGATTGATAGAAATTAACAACCAATCATTAAAAAAAATTATATGGTTTAAATTACTTGTAAAAAAGTAAACAATAAATCATAGAATAATAACAAATTCAAAATGCAACATATAGACATATCAAAACTCTTGGTCATGATCCAGTTTGGACCAAAATTTCACACAAACTTAGTTGTATTAGATCCATCATATCAAAAAAAAGTGCCCAAATGATTCATGACACGATGCATCTTGGTTAAAGTCTTCAACATTACATCTTCATAGAAAATACATCGATTAACATTGATGCGCATACATAATAAAAAATAAAAATTTTCCTTTTAAATTTTTCGTCCAAAATTATAAGAAAATATTTATACATAAATTAGTTGAATCTGTAGAGCTTTTATACGAACCACTGAAAATCAATTTTGTAAAAAAGTTGCATCTTATATGAATTTACAATGGCTCTGATACCAAATGAAAAAGATTTAAAAAGATAGTAATATGTTTTGCAGTTATAACACGGTTAATCTAGAATTCGTAATCCAAAATAAAATGGCAAAGGAATTAAAATCTTACAGTTTTGAAGTGAAGACATATTTAGGTGAAAGTGTTAATATTAATCTTCAATTATTTTTCTCAGATCTGATGATGGAGACCCTTTAGCGTTTTTTCTTCTTCTTTCTTCTACTTATTGGATTTTAAAAACGTTTCAGAAATGATCTCTTAAATAAAATGGGTAGAATAACGTTTTAGTTTTGAAATATCATTTCAAATAGAAGAGTCTTTATATATTCTGAGGCAACCTTTGCGACAAGTATAATCATTAATAGCAATCTGAATTTCTCCATCAAAAATTTAGATGCATTTTCATTAATTCGCAAATAAAATTTGTACACAATTATAACATAGGCCACAAATAAATAACGCTAACACATTACCTAAAAAATTGAGAGACGCTCCTTATTTTTCTAAATAACTCATTTTTGGATAGAGTTGTTACCATGAATTTGGTGGTTAGAAAGATACTCAATGATGAAATTAGATTGACGAATCTTCAAGATGAAAAGAAATATTACAACCCTTTTGATGAGTTTAATATTACGAGGAAAGGAAAACAGCCAATCGATAAAAGGACTTCATCTGCTTCTATTATTAAGACTCAGGCTATATGCAACAAGTTCACAAAAACTTGATAGAGATTAAGAGATTGGAAGAAGGCAAAAACAAACATAAGGAAAACAATAACGAAGAGGCAAACATTGGTACCAAAGACCATAAATCAGTGCTCAATGTTGACAATGATAGAGGTACAGAATAGATATTTGATTCGGTTGTGTGTATACAAATATGCGGACATAAAGAAGCTTTCATAGATTATAAAGATCAAAGAGACAGAGTGAAATCAGCTAATGGTTGTGAGATGAATGTGTATGGTGATGTCTCGATTGAGTTCAAGATGATTGACAGAAAGGTGATAACGCTAAATAAAGTTAGACATGTTCTACAAATAAAAAGCATCTTATACATGTCAAACAATTGAACAAGAGTTGTAATTTCTCGACTCGAAGCGGAGTTACTAGAGCATAAATAGAAAACTGGGGTTCTATGTGCAAAAGGAGGGAATAATATTTTATACAAGGTGGTTGGAAAGACGATGGAGGATAAAGAAAGTTTTCCAACTCAAACTGGAGAAGTAAATTCAAATCAATATGGAGCAAACAAAGAAGACCCAAAAAGTCTATATAAAGGCATTTATGGTACAAAAAACAATTCTAAACAATCAAACGTGCATATCTAAATGATTTGAATGTTGAATTGATATAAAATTATTATGAGTTAGGTGGACTAATAAAATTATACGGTACATAATAATATATTAAATTTAAGAGAGGATCAATGTTTTCGCAATGATTCGAGTTAATAAAATGAAGATATAAGAGTTTGTGGTTAGAGCTGTGGTTGGAAATTGACAACCTTAGACCTATCACCAGAGATCTTTTGCCAATGATCAGTCTTGTGTAGAGTTATGGGTTAAGACCCAAGACCGATCATCACACGCATCTTTGTGTTGACCCGTTAGAGACAATGGTCACCAATCTATTTTTAATTGGAGACCGTAGTGGTGTTGAATTCAGGTTTAATGTTTGTTTTTTCTAGATTGACATTTTAATTATCCATTGAGTCCTATTTTTTATAACATTAGTGATAATTTATTCAAGCGGAGCATTCTTTTTTATGTCTCAAGAGCACGAACCCTGATCTTTTAACTTCTGTCTAAAGCGTCACACCGCTAACCACTTAAGCAAGAGATTCTTGACTATCTACCGACTACTACTGCCTTTGAGTTACTCTATAAAAAATAATTTTTAAAATAATCTCTCTAATATTTTTATTCAAGAAAACACGTCATTATATATATTTGAACGATTAAGATTGTTAGTGTTATTTTAGAAAAAATATCTAATTACCATAATTAATGGGTGGAAAGTGGAGTAAAGTGTTGAAATTAGTGACAAATATTTCCAAATCAAAGAAGAAGATGACGCAATCACAACGATGAAGACGCCGCGTCAATTGGAGTTGCAAAGAAGCAGCGGTGACGAAATGGAGGGGCGGAGCTTAAGAAACCTATAGCAACCAATCGAATGAATTTTGAGCCTTTTGGACTCGAGAATAACTAAATGCCTTCCAATCGACCGGCACCATTCGACTAATGACATTTCTAGTCGACTGGATCGGCGAATTAGGACCTATTTATAATTTATTGTTTGTATCCAATCCGATAAAAAATGTTTTGTTTCATTTTCCCTAGGATTGGCTTTCATTATCAATCTTATAACTCTTTTCTTTCTAAAACTAATAAATATTCTCTTGTCGAAATGGATGTACACAATCTCGCGAAAGTGGAACAACTATAAATCTAATATCTTTATTTTTCTATTTATTGCATCTGGGATTTAAGATATTATTTTTTGTTTTTTTACATTTCCATCAACATAATTCGTTTTATATTCCGCATTGTTTGAGATAGATTTGATTGTAATTTTCCTCCAACAAACGGGTATCAGAATTATTTGGTTATTGACAGAAGGTATTAGGTTGTATGATAGGAGATGAAGGTGTCCCAGTTGTAGCAAGATCTTACGTTTGAGGATCTTATGTAGCAGATCTCAGTTGGCAACATGAAAGTTAAATGATGATAATGGCTATGAAAGGTGACAATGGAAGATGAAAGCCATTCGAAGGAGAAATAAGATTCATTATGTAGTACAAGTAGGAATTATTTGTGTGTTGTTTCATCTTATATTTTGCTCAGTCAAGTGAAGGAAGCTGAAGAAACTATCGATGAATGGATGCAGTCCAAAGTTGTGGAGTTTAATATCTCGATGTGTGAACGGCTATTGAATTCTTTCATGAATGAAG
Source organism: Allium cepa (assembly GCA_030765085.1). Classification (NCBI taxonomy): domain Eukaryota; kingdom Viridiplantae; phylum Streptophyta; class Magnoliopsida; order Asparagales; family Amaryllidaceae; genus Allium; species Allium cepa. The sequence continues at coordinate 401,799,595 of CM060940.1, read as the reverse complement.
GTTTAAATAAGGAAGCAGACACTTTTAAAGAGTTAATGCTTCAAAGGAATGTTAAAATTCAGTTATAGTTTTGATAGATTCAAGTGTTTGATTCTTTTTTGCTATAATGATATAATAAAATTTTGTGCTGTAATATTTCCACCAATTCAGTGCTTTTCATGTAAAAGTAACTTTTACGGTGTTTAGGATACTTAATGCTTTATTGCCAATTTTTTCTAGTGAACGTTGTGACAAATAGCTATTAAGTCTAATAAGCTGCCCTGCAACATTGTGATCTACTCCTAGAACGCAAATTTGTTTATGATATTTTTGCAGATAGCTCCCGTTCTCGGAGGATTTGTTTCATGAAAACATAATATTTTTTTCCAACGGTTGTATTAGCATGTAGTTAGGGGATACATGTTAACAATGATTTAACAATGATTGTAGAAGGAAAAGACAAAAAGAATAAATTGAAATTTATGGATATTAGAGCATCTCTAGCCGGAGGCAAACTTTGAGCGGGGTAAGAAAAATATGAGAAGAATTACCGTTCATCCAGTAAGAAACGTGAGTTTAAGTTTACTAAACGGTTTGTAGAAGACCGTTTAGTGTATTTTTAGAAACTTGTTTAAGTCCTAAACGATTTTCTACAAACTGTTTAACCGCTATGCGGTTTTCAAAACATCGATTAAGCAGTTTTGCATTAAAAAAAATGCATGTACTCCTAAACGGTTTTTAGATTACCGTTTAGGAAAGTCACACTTGGAAAAAAGAAAGAAAGAATTTCCGCCTTCTCTTCCTTCTCACACTGAAAATCATTTTGCTGTAGCGTGGGAAAAAAATATACAAACGTGGATTCTTGTCATTTTATTCTCTTTCAACTTCTGGTGGAGATGCCCTTAGGAATGTTGTCGACCCCGTTTTTCCTTTGTTTTTCTCCTCTTTCAATCATTGTCAACGATAATATTTTCCTTTTTTAAATTGGTTCAGAGAAATGAATTTCATTGCAAAAAAGTTTTTAATCAAAGTTGTTTAGTATTCTAATTAGTACTTTATTGGAAAAGCAGATGACAGTAGATTATTTTGTTAAATGCTAGAGGATCCTAAGTTCCTTTTCAGGATCAAATTGTCAGCAGTAGAGAGGATCAAATGCTAGAAAATCACCTGACTCTCTCAGCAGGCGACATCCCCTAGCATACCTCTTTTGCTTATATGTAACTTAACTTCCCTGACATCTTGTTCTTGAACCTTCTAGCAGTTCTCTAGGTTAACATATATGTATATATAATCTATGGAATAATTGTCCCCCTTCAACTACTCTGAAGTATCGTGTCTAATTTTGAAGTCGTAGATTTAGGTGATTGGGTCTCAAACTCCAAGTTTGATTCTTGAAGTCGATGCTTCTCCTATCTTTAGATTTTCCAAACTAATGCTTATCCGTCCTATGTACATGTTAAAATTATGTAAACTAAAATAATTAAAGTGTTATCGTGATGAATGCAATAATCATTTTAAAGCAAATTCAAAATAATATCAAATAATAGTAATATATGATACGTTTATTGTAATAAGAATGCAGCTTGAAATGAATATTGAATATTAATACGTCAAGCTGCAGCTAATTAAATGTTGCATATAGCATGCTTTTGTTTTATAAAAGAAATCTCTAGTTGCATTACTCATTATAAGAACTCAAGGGTAAATTGGGTATTTCAAAAAGACACCGATAAAAATAGTTTATGGAATTCTCTTTATTAGTAGTAAAGATTTGATACAGAAAAATTACCTACTGATATTTCAGCCACGGAGAAGATGCAAGAATGAGCTTTTACTCTCAACGGCTTGCGATAGGAGAGAATGTTATCTTGGAGACCAACAATGAAACCACGGTTAAAGGAATTTGGATCGAGCTTGACAATCTCTACTTGAAGAAGCGCTCACCAACCGCCTGATTTTGCTGAAGATGTTTTTCATTATTCACTATGAAGATGAGACAGTACTTCAATCGACACGTATGAGTCTCTTTAATGATCTTCTAATGAAGACGAAGAGTGGATATGAAGTTTGATGAAAAATAGAAGGCGATGGTTCTTTTGCGTTCCATTTCGAAGCGGTACAATTTGATATATGAAAAATATACTTTGATAGTATAAGTTATAAAGACAAATCTTCTATTTGAAGACTTGAGAAGACTTGAAAGATCAGATGAAGGTGAGTGAAGGTAGAGAAGTAGGAGTAATCGAGGTCTATTTATTAGAAGATGAAAAGAGGAGAAGAAAAGTTGAAATCCTAAAGGGCTTTTCAAATTTAGAAAGCCCAGAAATTGTTGGAGATGAATGTAAAAGATGTCACCATTGTAAGAAACAAGACTACTGGAAGAGAGATTGTCTACAGCAGTATCAAATGTATCAGACATTGGGTATTTGATTCAAGGGGTCCTTTCACATAATGCTAAATAGAGATTATTTTTGCTCTTTTGTTAGGAAGAAGGGGACTGCAATTCTTACACGAAATGATGTTACTTGTAAAGTCATGGGAGATAGTACGGTGCGGATTCAGATATTTTATGGAGTGATGCGCGCTTTAACAGATATCTACTATGTTCCAGGTCTTCGTAAATCATTGATTTTTTTAGGCCAGTTGACATCCATGGACGCAAGGTGACTATAGAGAATGATAGTTTGAAGGTTTTATGGGATGTGCAATTTCCGATGAAGGGTGACATATTTCAAAATTGTATCTACTAAAGAGAACCACTGTATATATTGGGATTGACAATTCTAGTGCTTTGGATACCACTAAGTTTTGGCATCTTAGACTGAGTCATAATTCAAAGAAGGGCTTTGAGTGCTTCCTAGATGGAAGATGATCAAAAGAGAAAGTTCCAACAAGTTAGATTTCCGTCAGGAGTGTGTACTGAAAAAAGAGACGAAAGTATCTTTCGGTGTTTTACTTCATAGTTCAGAGTGTACTTGATTATGTAGACACAGATGTCTAGGACCAACTTTTCTTAATATTTACTTGTAATGAATTATCTTTTAAAGTAAGTTTTGTACTAAAAGTCTAAAGATAATAGCTCACATAAAATTTTCAAAATTTCAGTCAATTTCGAGAATGTTGGAAACTTCGATTGCAATTGTTTTTTGTATTTTTTTCTATAAAAATACATTAATAGATGGTACATATTTGTATTTACGAAAATGAAACATGTATTTATATAAATAAAAAAGTTGATTTAGTTATTGGTTTTTACTATTTTTATGTTATTCTACTGAACAGGGTTGGAATTGACAAAAATACCACGAATCTTTCTGTACCTATTTTGTCATTTGTTCTTTTTTTTTTATGATCTTCGTTTGATTTGTTGTCATTTTTGTTCTTTTGCTACTTATCATTTTTTTTACTTTTTGCTCTTTTTTACTATTTTTTCAGTGCTTGAAAAGCAGATACAGAATTTAAACAGAATTGGAATTTAGACCGAGTTCTATTCCATATAGTATATAAAGTTCTAAACTAGAACGAAATGATCGAAATTTCGATCAGAGCTTTGAGTCATATCCTTATATCACATGGAAAAAAAAAATTGTTTTCCCGCGTTTTAAATATTTTCAACCATAAAGAGCAATTAACCTAATTATAGTTTGGATCATTCACCCATACAACATCAGTACATGCTTACCTTTGTATGGATTTTTTAAGATATATATAATTGTCACTTTTTTACTTGTTCGTTCTTCTTGATATTGAATGGTCGGTAATATAAATCATGTGAATATAATCTTTTAGTAGTTGGAAAAAAAATATTTATCTACTATTTTAATTAACTTTTAATAGCTGAATTTTTAAATATTTGTATCATATTGACTAGTAAAAATATAAGGTAACATATTATACTATTTTTTTTAGAACAAGAGTGATCCTCTGTTTGGTAACAATATTATATATTGTATGTAATAAAACGTAATCTAAGCTGCCATATTTTTTGTATTAGTAACCTCAAATTGATCATTTCTACATGATTCCGAAAACAAACATATTTAGTAATACAGACAGGACTATAACTGTACCTTAGACACCGTAAATTGTAATGACCAAAGTAATAACATATTAGTGTGTTTATGTTACTCATGATAATGTAGCGAAAAAATAATGCTGAATATTAAATATATTGTTTACTAATTTAATTTTTGTCATGTGATTTGTGTGTTTTTATATAAAAATAAATAAATGTTATTCTTGTTAACCTAAATAAGAATGGAGTGAATTTGTTATTGGACAAATTTTCATTTTAGGCCTCTAAAAAAACTCACTTCAAGTGTAGGCCTCGCTCGAAAGTTATTATGAATATACGCATGTTTTTCGGTATTCAGTGGTTTATACTTGTTGAAAATGCGCAAGAACAAAATTTTTGTTTGTACTAGAGCAAATTCAAAGTGCGCAGGTATATTTTTTTTTAAAAAAAAATTGTATATGCACATGCGCATTTATAGAATGCACATGTACAAAAACGTTGTATTATGAAAAAGAACCTATTTTCATAGTACGTATCAAACGAGGCCGAAATAATTTTTTTCGGAGGCCTAAAATAAAAATTTGTCATTTGTTATTTTTTAAGGGGATTTCATTGTCATTACGTGAATAAATGAATTATAATTAATTTGTTCATTTAGTTGATTTCAATTCATTTTTAAGATAAATATTTATTTATATAAAACTTTAAATTTATTACATTCTGTATGACAAAATTGCTAAGATAGACGATGGGTAGATCTGAAACTGCAAAATCTCTATTCAGTGGGGTGGTATTTTGAAGAATTAATGACCTAAGTGAAAATAATTATGGCATATGTTGCATGATAATTCTGAATATGGTTAACACTTAGGTGAAAATATTGATGAGGGGATTAAGAAGTATATGAGAATTCTAAATATGTGGAGTTCATAAATGAAATATAATTAGAGAGTTAAGAGAAGTAGATTGAATATGTGAAGCACATAGATGGGAATATACTGAGAGATCTAAGAAGAGGGAGGAAAATGTTCCTTCTTTAGTATCATGTATACTAATAGTATAAATGATACACATCTAGACACCTAATCATACATTAGGCTATTATAAAATCTTGATGTTTGCACTTCTAAATCATCAACTAAATTTTGTAAATCCAAAAATATACAAGCCCAATAGTACAGACTTTTCTATAAATAAATATCCACACCCAACCCTTAATAAAAAAATATAACCCTTCGATCCATAGGAAACAGTGAAAGGCAAGGAGGATATGTATAGTTGCTGATGAAATAATTTTACACAACAGTGCAATTAACTAGAAAAAAATGATCTACGTAATTTTTCATAACCATATCATAATTGTCCTAGTAAAGAATCATTAGCTCGTGTGGTAAAGTTTTTAGACTATGGTTCTAAAGTTTTAGGTTCGAATCTTTGAGACATCAAGTAAAAATCATATTCTTTGAACAAAGGGTAACCAGTGTTTCAGAAGAAAAAAAATCATAGTTGTCCTATAAAAAAACAAGAGTTCACCATATGTACAATTATCGATACTAAATTTTAAGAACCCCAAAATTGTGATTAACCGCTTCACCGGTGATGATACCCAATTTAAAGTCATCTACAATTTTTACCCAAAATTATAAAACCCTAATTTGGTCCCAAATTGTAAAATCCTAAAATTAATAGCAAATTGTAAAACCCCAAAATGTCTCATTTCCCAAATTGAAAAACACTAGTATCTGCTAAATTGTGGATCTTAATTTTTGCCTTGAATAATAATGCTATATAAATATAACTATGTTTAGTTCCATCAAGAATGTAACGACCTGAATTTTTGAACAATTTATAATTAAATATTGAAATTATTTAAATAATTGAATCTTGGATTTAATGTGAATAAAAATAATTTCAAAAGCTTATTTAAAATAAACTTTTAATTTACAATTAAGTGATTAAAATTGTTTTATTAATAATTCGTTTTAATTAACGTGAAATATTTATTATGGGGCACTGTCTCGAATTTTGACGAAACTAGTGTCATTGGATCCGAAATAATGAATTGTTGTACGCCGACAAATTTCACGACGATCGAATGTACTGTGTGGTCATGCGAGCTCGAAACGCATAACGACTAATTTCGGGAATTAAAATATAATATAATTTGATTTCAAAAGCTAACTTCTGTATATGATGAAATTAGGTCTCAATACTAGTTCCATTGAGTTCGGAATAGAAGCATTTAGTCACAAACGCCAATGAGCACGCCTTATTTGAAGTTCCTGAATTTTAGTGGTGAATGGTGACAGAGAATTTTCTATATAAGGACCTAACATTTCTTTATTTCCTAAAACTAAAACCCTAACCCTAATTTACCCTCTCCATCCAACGACCGATGTTGATCGGAGCCACTAGATGCCGATTTGGACGATGACTCCAACTAGAGAAAGGTGCAACTAGGTGAGATGAAGACAACGACCGATTGGATTATCGAATGGTGACCCACTGCGGCGTGGATCTGGCTTTGAACAGAGGCGATTTAAGTGGTTTGATCTTGTCGTCGGTGGCTCGAGAGGTGGCGAGGTTGGTGCCATAGGGGCCGGCTTAGGCGGGGAGGTGGCGACAGTTTAGGCAATGAGGCGGCGGTGAACGAGAAAAGTCGTGATTAGAGTAGTGAATGCGTGTGCCCTGGGTTTGTGATCGAGCAAGGTAATTAACGTTAAACCAATTTAACTAATATTTAATTAACCTCTAGTGTTAAATAATTGGTATTTTATTCATACGAGGTCGGATTTGAACGCATTCGGTTGCGTTGGACTTGTAGCAATGATATCTACGCATGGGAGTTGGATTCGTCAAGTTCGGAGCATATTGAAATTTTAGTCAAAACCGAACGGTGTCCGATCTTGGACTATTTGAAAACGCGTAAACGTTAGCTAAAACTTGGGTGAGTTTTACTCACCGGTTATTTGTATGTTGTGATGTAAATTGTTGTGAAAAATATAAATTAAAATTGATAACAATGCAAATTATTACGTTTGAACCCCTCGTTGCTTTTAAAAGCAAATGAGAGCAAAATATGTTGTGTAATCTCTTTTATAAATCCTCTATAATCTGTATTGTGACTCAGACTACTTGTTTACATGTTAATAGTGTTCATTTGGAAATTATATTGCGAATGTTTAAAGCGATATAGTCATTATAAACGTGCTTTGAAATCACTAATGTTTGACATCGGTTAAATTGGATAAATTGATATATATTGAGAATATATATATATATACACACACGTTTTGGCGTGTTGGACATAAATGGATTGTTTTGATAAGTTATAGAAATTAGAGAAAAAAATGGTGTTGAAAATCTTTGTTTATAGTAAAGTATAAAAGGGGCTTTTACGTTAGATATTCTTTCAAATCTTTTTAAAGTAGTTTTGTAAAAATTTATTTAAGTATTCTAATAAAGAAGTTTTAAAGTTTAATAGTGTTACAATTATTTCTGAATTTTAAAGTAAATGACTTTATATTATAAAACATGTTTTTATGGATTTTAAATAAATTATAAAATAAGTATTTTTAAGTGGTATTTAATAAAAATGTTTTAAATCATAGTATAATAGTTTTTAAAAGTATTCCTAAGTATATAATAGTTTTTAAAGTATACATAGTTTTTTTTTTAAAAAAAATAGTTAAATATTTTATTCAAGTAAATAGAAGTTTGTATAATATAATATCTTTTGAATTGTCATTATTATTAAATACTCTTACCTTATAAATAAGTTAGCATACTGTTATCCCGCCTTTTGGTCAAGGCCGGGATATTAACAAATAGGCTAAAAGGATGGAAATCGGTAATAGAGATCGATTGGAAACAAGGCTGCGATCGATATCGTCAAATTTTGACCGAGCTCCAATCAAGATGGGATCTATTGGGAATAGTGAACAAGGCTAGGGAATGCTACATTTCAAAATTTATGTCAATCGAAGTTCATATGCTCAAAATATGATCGATGCAAGTCAGGTAATTCGTATCCATCAGATCACCTTCTTCGTATCAGTTTCTTTCGCATCGATCAAGGGAAACTAACACTGTTCGTATCCATCAAGCATCCCCCACTTCGTATCGGTCCGAGCTCATCCCACTTCGTATCGGTCCAAGCTCATCCTACTTCGCATCCATCATCACCGGCTAATTCGTATCCATGGAAAATTGTCGCTTTGTGTCGATCATTCCATGCACTTCGTATCGATCCACCCATTCACGTATTTCGTATCAATCGGCCATTACTCGATACGAAGGGCACATGATGGATCGATACAAACGTCATCCCTTTTCGATCGATACGAAAAGGCTATTGAATCATCGATACGAAATAAACATCCCAGGATCGATACGAAGAATGGAGTCCATCAGGTCGATACGAACGAGAATGTGTTTGAGAGGAAGACTCGGTCATTCGGTATAAAAAGTGGATCGATCCTAAACGATAGCGTCACGTCACCTAACAAGCACGTGCCTGGGAGCGATGCAAATGGATCGATTCGAATGAACCGATACGAATTGGACAACGCATTGGAAATCCAAACTTGCATCGATCATCTCTCATAATCTACAAATCCAAATGCTACCAAATTTTCACAGGAGCTTGCGTACAACTCCAAGAATGTCAATGCTTGATCTCAACTCGATTGGACAAGATCTTTATCGATACGAATTCCATTCGTATCGATAATGAATCGAGTCGAAATTGCTTGGGATCAATCACGTGGGACCACCCACGTAAGAGAAGAAGTCCTCCGAGATCTAGACGGGATATTTGCAGCCTACACCTAAAAATAGCAGTCCAATAGCTTCTGGTTCTTTTACGCCGTTATTCTGCCGAACTCCATTGTAACTCAATTATTATCAATTGTACTCTTGTAACCAGCGAGTAATAATCAATAAAACAGCAACTCTTCAAAGTGGACGTAAGCCAGAGATAGCCGAACCACTATAAACCTTGTGTCTTTACTGCATTCCTTTTAATTTTCTGAGTGTTCTTCATATTTATATTCTCTACACATTTGATATCTGTGATCTGTGATTGTAAACGAGTGTTTTCATCGGCAATTGGGTGTTTGTGACCAATTTTGACGCACATATACATATATACCATTTTAAAGTAGTCTTAAAAGTGTTTCAACATATCAACAAGTATTTAAAGATATTCCTATATATATAAGTTTTAGATATTAAGTATTTTATAAATGTAATAAAGGAAGTTTGGATTTTAATACTCAAGTCAAAATAAATGATATTGAGAAATTAATTAAAAGCATATTATCTTAATTAATAAGTGTGGACATGTTTTGATCTTTAAAATAAATGTTTAAAAGTTAGCGATCGATATAAGTAAAAGGATTTGAGTTGTAGTAAATATTGTTTTAGTAACAATTGTTTTTAATCCTCATTATTAATTATATTTAGGGATATAATAACATATTTATTATTGAATATTTTAAAAGATTACTATAAGTGAATTGTCTTCAAAGCATGAAATGATTTGGATTTGTGGTGACAAATGTTCAAGTAACAATTGTCTTAAACCCTTTTAAATGTTAAAACTTCAAAAAAGAGTTTTAAAGACAATGATTGATTGTGAAGTGTTTTGAGTTTATAGTAAACAATGTTTTTGTAACATTAAATGATACAAATGATTTGAGTTTCTCATACTGGTTTATTAGACTGATCCGAGTGTTATTTTTCTTATAATGCTCGGGTCAGCCCCGTGTATATTTTCAGATTTCGTTGATGTTCATTGGAGCTCTTGTAGAGGAGCTGGATGATTACCTACCATAGTTTTTTTTTCCACATCATTACTTTGTTTATATTTATCAGCAATTGTAAGGATGGACAGTTATAATTGTCCGGACTGATGATAGATTAGTTTGCTTTGTTTGTTGTATGTATGTTAAAATGTTCTTTTTGTAAAGTATCATTCTGATATTATATGTTATCGTTCCGCTGTGAGATTATGATAATTTTGTTATCTTCTTTTCCTTTTCTTCGTTTTCTTTTACCCTAATGTTCTGTCTTTCCCACACTTTGGCGCTCAGTACGTAATACCATGGATGTATTAATGTAGATATTCGAGAGTCAAAAAGGCGATCGTTACAAAAAAGTTATGAATCGATCTAAGAAAAACAAAATATCATATTATAGTTAAAAGTGATGCACAAATGAGTGTTTAAACTAGTTAACTCGTAACCAAAAGCTACAAGGATAAATTAGTAAAGCATCAAATAAAGGTCTTGAACTCACCTTACATAAAAGTAATTTCCCTTTTCTGTAATTGAATAATTAACTAAATGATAAATCAAAATGTATAATAATAATTATTAGCATTATTAGAACAGCAATACTAATACATTCCTTATAATAATCAATACTATCAGATATGCCTTGTCACACTTTCAAAAATGTTTTTCGAAAGAAAACCAAGCTCGAGCAATTTTATCTATTTTTTCATGTCATCATGGACAACACAGTAAATAACAATGAAACTACTTGATTTCAAAAATAAGGAAAAGAATATAGTTTCATGAACTATCACTGTGTATAGGCTCTCGTGGTGCATCTCGTTAAGCTTGTCAAGCTGGAAGTTGATGATATGATTATGAACGGCATTAGTGCATATGCTCCACAAGTAGACTTAAGTGAAACTGCCAAGAGGAATTTCTAGGAAGATCTAGATGTCATGGTTAGAGATGTGCCTAATAGCGAGAAACTTTTCAAAAGCGGAGATTTCAACAGCGATGTTGGAAAAACTAGTGGAGGGTTTAAGAGAGTGCATTGTGATTTTAGATATGGCAATAGGAGCCAAGAAGGAGAAGAAATGATGAATTTCGCTATTACTTATGATCTCATGATAGCTAATATCTTCTTTAGACAGAGACAACCGTATTTAGTAACTTTAGTAGTGGTCAATACTCTAGCCAGATTGACTTTGTCCTTACTAGAAGAGATGATAAGCAAGCTTGTGTAGTTTGCACAGTCATACCTGGAGATTGTGTCATCTCACAACATCAGCTTTTGATATCCGAGTTTCGTCTTCGGATACGTGTTCGGCAGGATAAATGAGCCAAGATTAGTAGGACGAAATGGTGGAAGCTCAAAGGAGACGTCTCACGGGCGTTCGGAAAGTGGTTATTGAAGATCTATATCAAAATCTAAGAATGAAGGAGGGTGAAAAAACGTCTATAGGATAGCTAAACTCTGCGAGAAGAAGACGGGAGACTTCAACAAAATTAAATGCATCAAGGATGAGAATAATAGACTTTTGATGAAGGACAATGAGATAAAAAATATATGGAAAAAATACTTCGATAAGTTATTTAATGAAGAAGGTGATAGCATTACGATCGAGCTGGATAACTCTTTTGATGACACCAGCAGATATTTTGTTTGAAGAATTCAAGGGTCTGAGGTAAAGGAGGCGCTAAAACGGATGAAAGCAGGCAAGGCGTTGAGGCCCGATGACATCCTCATTGAGGTGTGGAGATGCCTTGAAGACGTAGGGATAGTTCGACTAACTAAGTTGTTCACTAATATTTTCAAATCAAACAAGATGTCAAATGAGAGAAGGAGAAGCATATTAGTTCCAATCTTCAAGAATAAATGAGATATTTAAAGTTGCACAAACTACAGAGGAATTAAGCTTATGAGTCATACAATGAAGCTTTGTGAGAGAGTCATTGAACATCGGTTAAGAAGAATGACAAACGTTTCAAAAAAACCAATTTAGTTTCATGTCTGGGAGGTCGAACACAGAGGCGATTTTCTTGATAAGACAACTAATGGAGAAATTTAGTGAGAAAAATAATGATCTACACATGGTATTTATCGATTTGGAGAAAGCTTATGACAAAGTACCGAGAAAAATTATGTGATGGGCTCTAGAAAAGAAGAGAGTTCCAACAAAGTACATTACCCTTATCAAGAATATGTACGATGATGTTGTGACTAGTGTCAGAGCATGCGATGGATAAGTCAATGACTTTTCCACTAATATAGGATTACATCAAAAGTCAGCTTTAAGCCCCTACATTTTTGCGCTAGTGATGGATGAGGTTACGAAGGGTATACAATGTGTGGTTCCTTAGTGTATGTTATTTGCTGATGATGTTGTGCTGATTGACAAAAGTAGAATAAAGGTTGATAGACAACTAGAGTTGTGGAAACGGACTTTAGAATCAAAGAGTTTTAGACTTAGCAGAACTAAAACGGAAAATATGAAGTGCGAGTTCAACGCTGTCAGGTTAGAGGATGGAGATGTCACTCTGGCCGGACAAGTAGTGCCCAAGAAGGAATCCTTTTGATATTTAGGACCAATGTTGCAGTAGAGATTGATGAAGACGTTAGTTTTAGAATTCGAGCGGGATGGATGAAATGGTAACTAACGTCTAGGATTCTCCATAACAGGAAAGTTCCATAAAAGCTTAAAGAAAAGTTCAACAGAACAACAATCAGACATGCGATATTGTATGGTTTAGAATGTTGGCATGCTAAAAGACAACACGTCCAAAAGGTAAGTGCAGCAGAGATGTCTATGCTGCCATGGAACTGTATTCATACAAGACGAGACTGAATTAGGAATAATGATACCAATTGAAGAGAAGCTAGTCCAAACCGCTGATGTCGGATAAAAGCGTGGAAGTTAGCGATCCACGTACTTGAACCATGAGCTAAAAGTTTTTTTTACTTAGGATTGATAAAGGGTGGGGTTAAAAGTTTTAGATTATTAGACTAGTAATAAAAGTTTAAGACGTAGTGTATGGTCTTCGGTCCCTATTACTATTAGTACCATTATTACTATTAGCATTATTATTATCATGATTTTTTAATTTATCTATTTTTATTTTTTTATTATTATTGTTTGTTTAGTTACTTTATTTATTTACTTATTTTTTATTTTTTTAATAAATCTATCATTGTAATTATTACTTTTAAATTGACTTTGTCATTTAGTTTTGGGTTCCATCTCTAGCCGACCACAACTTGTTTGTGAATAATGGCTTCGTAGTTGTTGTTGTTTTTGTTTATTTTGCATGCTTCTATAATCAATGAGACTGAAAAAATACAACAACAAAGCCATTATTCTCAAACAAGTTGGGATCGGCTAGAGACGAAACCCAAAACTCAAAACTAAATGACAAAGCTAATTTAAAGGTTATAACAATAACAATAGTAATAATAAAATAAAGTCAAATAAGTAAATTAATAATAATCGTAACTAAGTAAAGTAAAACTAAAGATAAAAATCCTTATATGTATAAAAAAAATAAACAAATAAATGATGATGATAGCATAAATAGTAATAACGGTGCTAATAGTAATATTGATCAAAGACCAACCGTTATGGCTTAGGCTTCTTTTCCCTAGTCTAAAATCTAAAAATTATAAAACTCATCATCAGATGTGATAAATAGCTGATATTTGTCCGTATCACAGATGCAGATGTATAATATCTGAAAATGATTTCATATTTACATTGACGGGCCTACATCATGTTAACAACCATTACACATTGAACAACGTAAGTGATGTAAGACAGTAACATCAACAACTAGTAAACATTAGAATGAGTGGGAGTACTAAGCCATATTAAATATTGCTGGCATACATTAGATTACACCAGTGGTGTTATGTGATACTCTACTTTATGGTAATGCTCAATGTGTTATTTGATTTATCAATTAATCTTGAATTGACCAATTAATCAAAACATGCATGGCAGGAAACATTTGCTCAGAGGCACAACGATAGGGTTTTTTACAAACGTGTGCATCCACGTTATGGTTTAATTGATAAGAAAAGTGCACAGAAATTACTTAAACTAAAAGTTCATCCGCTGGATAATTAAAAGAAGTATAACCTTTTACTTTCTAAAATATGTTTTATTTTTATCCTTAGGCTATACTATACCAGGTGTGTATTTGAGGCCTTTTTTTTTCCACTCTTAACAATTAAAACAGGTTTCTATCTAACGACCTGTAGCTAACTAACTTTATGTAGCTTTTATTACACCTTCCAAACTCCAGTATCTTTCATTATATCTATTTGGATTGAATTAATCTCTTACCGCACTATAATGACTCAATTTTTTTTCCTTTAGTCCAGTAATATTGATATTGACTTACCAAAACAACAAAATAAGCAGATCATTGTAGTCATTGATTAGTTAATCATAAAGGCGGATCTGATAAAATGTTAAAATCTTGAACTATTAGTTTGCTTCATACCACAATAATAATTGCTATTTTTATCTGTACGTCCAAATAAAATCAGAATGCACATGGGCATGTTTGCTATCTATACTCAAAAAACGCTTCAGACATTCAAGTAGAAAGTAGTATCTGGCTTGTGAGAAGAGTTGCAAACAATGAAAGAAACGCTGTGGAAAAAAAAAATGTGTTGGTTGACAAAAGAGTAACCGAGTACTCAAGATATTTATTTTTGTGAACAAAATTTTCATATGGAAAAATACATCTTGCCAACCACGATTATTTTTTAAAATTCTTGCATTTTTTACATAATATGATGAATCCACAAAAATCCAATATCCAAAATACATATATCAATTTCTCACCAAGTCTGATATAGTTTTTTCTTTTTCTTTTTCTTTTTCTTTTTCCTTTTCTTTTTCCTTTCTTATTTTCTTTTTCTTTTTCCTTTCTTATTTTCTTTTTTCTCTCAAAATGAGTGATAGTTACCTAATAAAAAACGTGGAGAAACATTCAGCATGGCATCTTTGAACATTAAATTAATTAAATGAGAAATACACAATGAAAATGACCAACAAAGATATTTTAGATCTCAAACATGATGTTTAAGCACTGAGATGTACAAATAACCCATTTGGCACATAGCATGACTGCTTGAGCTGTTAAAGAAACTCCAAATAGTTTGTGTATTATCTAGAAGTTGTTTGCTTTTCAGCTACGTAAAACTAAAAAGTGTACAGTATAAATTAAAATATAATTATCGTGAACTTACTTTAGCGTGCTGAGCAGCGGAAATGCAACATGCAACCAATGTGACCCCACCTTTCTTCATAGCACCTGGATGAATCTGAAATGCAGTAGGCAGATATAGCAGGAGACAAAATAATATCTTATTTATTTTAACCGAAAAAGGAACAGATTTGAAGTTCAACTTGACTATTTGCTTGTAAACTGACAAAAATATAATGCATGTCAGTATGAGGAGGTTTTCTGTATCATTCTGACAAAAATATAGTGCAATACTGTGTATACACTATACAGGCTAAAATAGAAACATATGGAATTATTTTTAAAAAAAAAACTTGCTTTTTTGAGATCAGAGGAGAATACAAGTTCAGAGTGAACATTAAACTTTTCTTTGATAAGTTGCAAATAGCTACTCAGTAATCAGTATATACCAAGGTTCAAATTTTTGGTTTTCGATTCCGTTCAATTCATTTGAAATTATATAGATTTTGGTTCTGTTTCGAAAATTTTGGAATTTCTGTTAAAATTCCAGTTCCGAATTTTGATATTTTTTTTGTGTACTTTCATTTCTGTCATGTCCAATATATATCAAAGCCCAATCCATTGTCCTCGGTATTCTTTATTTGTATGTAATAAAACAAATTTCAAAAGCCCAATTAATACATCAGCCTAACCACATTTTCTAGATAGAGCCCAATTAGCACATTTCTGCATACAGTCAAATATAACGACTAAACTCTTATAGTAACCGCCTCAAAGCTCAAAACCCTAAATCTTTTCAAAATTTTGATTTGATTTTATGATTTAAAGCACAAAAAAGAAAACTACTCGTTCAGACTATATGTTGCTGATTTTGTTTGAAAACCATCATTCCTGTGCTCGAAGCCTCAAATTATACTTTCCAGGTTTTTTCGTTGCTTTAACATGCTTTGAATCGTCTTATTTTCGCTTATTTGAGTAATTCTATAATTCTTCTTATTTAAAACTTTTCTTTTTCTTTTTTTCAATCTTGATCCGGAATCGGAAAATTGAGTGTATTCCGTCCCGAGCAGCGCCGAAAACGGAACAAAACGACCGAAATTCCAGCGTGCCGGGCAAAACGTCGAACCATGGTATATACATCTGGGAAAAACCTTTGAAAATATGCAGTAAAATTTCTAATTAATCATTCACCTGCAAAATAGCTGGACTGTTTTCTTCTTCTGCCGCTGCAACAACCGCTTCCACTCCTTCAAGATTATATACATTGAATGCACCAATAGCATATCCCCTTTTCTCCGCAGTCTTGAATTTCCGTAATATCTCATTAGCTATTTTATAACATAATAAATATACAAATTTGTGTGTGTGTGTGTGTCTTACAAGGAGCATGTCTTTTGTAGAAGTTCTAAGCGGACAAGCCCAATTCTTTACAACATCTGCTACAGCATCATTATTACCAACATTACCTGTTAACATGAATAGTGGAGTTAGAAGCAGGAAACGTATTGATTAGAATGAACAGGTTTAAATTCTGGGAAAAAAGTTGTGACAAAACTAAAAACTGGATAATGGTGATTCAGAAATATGAAAGCTAAAGTTTGTATGGAATTCCATAATGTAACGCCTCCAAATCAGATAATATCATGTAACTCAACCATCCATGAACACAGCCTCACTATATGAGATTTAACAATGATGGTGGTTGATATATAATTTGAACAAAAACTTCATTTTTGTTGCTTTAATTTCCTTCTGCAAAAGATCGAAAAACTTTCATTTTATAAGTGTTCTCAGATTTTGTTGTTTGCTATATCTTTGAGATGATATCTTAACCTTACTCTTATATATCGTTGATCTCTTTTTAATCTATTAAGTGGTGCTAGGGTCATTCCTCAGCTTGACCTTACACCGATTTTCATGAACTAAAAGTTGCGGAGGATAGCGTTTCTCATATCGCATTCCATACTCGTATGGTTCTTATGAGTGGTTCGTTATACCATTCGGAATAACGAACACTCCACCAGTCCATTCCATCAGTCTTGTGAATCAAGTATTCTGAGAATATCTTGATGAGTTCTTCTTGTGTTTTTGATTTCGAGTATAAGTTTATAACTGAGTTTTCAAATCTTTCAAATTAAAGATATGTTTTTAAGTGAAATAGGATTTTTGAGAGAAATGAAGAATATTTTGAGTATTATAAACGAGGTATTTTTTTTAAGAAAATGATTTTTGTGTTGGATTGTCTATCAAGTGCTTTAGGAAATTCCTATCGATAACGTTGATTAAGCGTATCGACCAGAGTTCTTAAAGTTTTCAAATCAAATTTTAGTCACAAAATAGGTATAGTGATAATATGAGCATAAGGATAATGTGATAACATTCTCAAGTGAGAAGAGACAATTAAAGTGTATGGCTTCATTGATGTTTGTGATTTCCAGTGTATCGTCCTTTCCGAAATTATATAAAGTTTAAAATAGTAGAAAACTTCAGCTTTCGAACAAAAAAAGAATCGAAGAATTTCAGCAAGAAACGAAAGAGATATGCTGTCTCAAACATGGACTCACGCCATGTTTGCAGCAACTCAGAAAACAAAATGATTATAGAAGTTGAATTGTTCAAGGTTGTCAAATAACCTGGAAAAATGATGTAAGGAACAGAAGGGAGTCTACTTTCTGGACCAAGCCGCCATAAAGGAACTCCAGCAAGTGCTTGTCCAATGACCATAGCACGCCTAGCTTCTAATGCTTTTGTAGCAATATCTGATGATGTGATGCCACCCTGAAACACAGTGATTATGTTGATGAGTTATTTATTCCTTTCAATTCCCCAATCATAGAGCTTTACCCAGCAATGAAATATTCTAGATGTTTTTATTCTGAATGTTCATAAGCTGTACTTGATTTATAGGCAAGTAAAAAACTGACCAACTCAAGTTGTGATTGCAGAAAAAAAGATGAATGGTGAATAAGGTATAATTGCAAGTGTGAACTTCTGAAAGATGAACAAACGTGAATAAAAAATTATTAGGAACAGACCTCACAGCTAGCCACATTTTCAGAAAACTTTTGCAGTTAAAGCAAAAAGATGATAAAGAATTCTGACTGCTATTCAAAAAGATCGTACACTCACTAAATAGGAAAAATACCATATGAAATTAGTAAAAAAATGAGTCTCGTGTGTGTTTGTGAAAAATAAAAGAAAATAATCAAATCGTATTATTTTTTTTCATTATTCAGTAAGTAAAAAAATCAGTAATTTTTTTGTTTACTTTCAGAAAGGACAAGGAAACATGACAGGGATAGGAACTACTGAGGGTACTAAAGAAACAAGAACAACAACTACTAATTCATCCGCCACTATATTTCCGAAAAGTCGAAAACTCAGAGATAAAGGTAAAAAAAGATGTTGGTAGTGATCTGCATGATATTGAAAACTGTCTTAGATGTAGAATGTTTCCAACAAGTTCTCCTAGCATGAGTCAGGCTGCCAAGGATTATAACCATTATTTGTTATAAGCAAAAGAGAATGGCACGAATGCATCCAGATTTGACTGCATTCATTCTTGAAATTTGAAAATACAGCTCCGTAACCATTCCAACAATGTAACATTCTCTTTAAAGAAAGCAGAAAAGTAATCCATGTTACTCTCTGTGTGTAGCAAGGATATACCTTTGAAATTGACTTGTATATACAATGCTCAACAAAGAAAACATGGAGAAAATTTCTTCCTCTTGCAGTGTATTTACCTTAGCAAGGATATACCTCGGTCGAGCACTTATATTTCTAACAATTTCCACCAATGCAGAGCTAACTTTGAAATTTATTTCTAAACTTTCTGAAGGAGCTGCAAAACATAAGAAAGTATCCTGTGTTACAAAGAAATAATAGGAGATGAAATGAGAAAAATCCGTTCAGTCTAATCTACAGCTTCAATTGATGTGACATTATTGTGTGCACTTTGTTTGTCATCTTTTAATTAATCAAATGAGATTAGGCATCATGTATCAGCAGAAGTATTACAGATTAATGAACCAGTAGGTTGCAGAAACATCAATCGAATTTCTTGATTCTTGTTATTGTTTTCCAACAGAGGTTGTTATTACCACAGTTATTATACCTCAATTTCTCATTAAAAAACATTATTGTCATCTATTTTTATTTTACCAACATATTATACAGGATAAGGTAGACAAACTGGACACACATCCCTTCTTATTGGTCATTCTTTTCAGAATCTAAAATAAACTCAAAGGATGTAAGAACAAAGATGAAACCAACATTTTCCAGTGATAAGTTGTCGACTAGTAATTAAGACTGTATCCTTGTTTGCTTTTATTGAAGCATTTGCAATTTCTGCAGCATTATTTATTTCTTCATTTCTCTCCTCAAGTGACTTCATCGAAAGTTTATCCACTGATACCTGTGTGTTTGCAAAGTAAATACTGAGTAAACAAATATGAACCAAAATGCGTATAGTTAAAACTTAAAAGCACCTTTTGTCATTTTCCAGCTAACCTAATCGCTATATTATAGTAGTGTTAACGAATCTACATTTTTTTAAACCTTGATCTGAAACCATTTATCCAAAATATTGTTGGTGAGAACAAGATTAATGAACTGGTCAGTGAGAAGGATGCCAAAATAGTCAAACGAAAATATATTGAAGGGAATGGTATATTAATAAAGAAGACTAAAGGGTTATTTTGTCTCGTATATGTTCCGAATATTATGGCTTAAAAAGCTAGATGATCTAGTTGAAGTGAAATTTTGCATATTGTTCAGCAATATCTGACAGATAATAGATTCTATCATAAAGAATGCTCACCTCTACCCAATTCAGGACATCACCCAACTTAGATTTTAATTCTTCAACTTGCTTTGTTGTTTTGGGGACATATGAACCTACAATTATGAGACCACCATTTGTATGCTTACCTATTCCTATGTCTTTTGGAAACATAGGAGGCTTTGGTATTATTCCAATACGAGTAGATACAAAACTTGCTGCAGTTCTACATAGATATTTCTTCCCCATCATTTCTGCCTGCAAATGAAGTACTAGTTTTAGATAACAATTAGCAGGGAAAGAGGCCTAATGTGTTCCTTTGACCCCTTCCTACCACAATGTAGACGACAAGATTATATTGGTTATACTTTGAAACAATTAAATAAATATGACACACGGGGCCGGTTATTTAGATACAAAATAAAACACAATTGGTGAACAAAAAATCTGAACCATTGGATTTTTTTTCCTTATATGGAAGGTGGAAATCAGGGAACAATCAATTGTGTCACCAATTGTGTCTAACCAATTGTGTCTGCGTTTTAGGTCCCAATAGATTAGCCAATAATCTTCTCGGGATATTTGACTCAAATAAAATTTTATTAAAGCTTGTGGCATATGAAAGAAGCATAGAGTAACAACATTGACACATTATTTTCTTAACAAAGTAAACTTACTTTGATCATTCCTGCTGCAAATACAGCCATATCTCTCTCACTTGCAGCATTGACAATGCATATGGAACCCTGAATTCACACAAATAAAAAATTGTGTAAGGATTGTATTGGAACACAGCATGCCACTTATAAAACATTAAAAATTAGCAGTAAATTGAGAACATAATGAATATTATTTAGTACAACGTCAAAAAAAAGGGCAAAATTTTTGATATGGAGGAATGTGGTGAGGTATGAAATAAAAGAAAAGGTTTCATGAGTGATATATATTGTACATGGCACAAACCATGGACACCAGAAAGAGAAACCTGAGTTGCCAGAAAACCTGGGTGATGGAAGGAAAATAACTAATGCTTGAAAGAAAAAAAGAACATGAAATGTTGTTCCAAATAGGAAAGAAATTTTACGGATTCAGCCGTCTGAGATATGAGTGCGATGAGTGGTGTAATATATAGTCTAAATTGTCACTACAGCAAATAAGTGAGAAATAAAACATGCTGATCATCTGAAATTTGAAAATAAGCAAAATACATGTTCATTTATATGTAGAAAACCAGCATATATATTTCTAGTAATATAGAGATATATAAATGGGGAACAAAAAAACAGCAGCAAAAAATTGTTTGTTAAAACTGACATGGTGCACACCTTGCTTAGACTGCAAAGATAATCACATACTGCTGCTGGTCCACCTGAACGCAAAAGCTGAATGGAAACTGACGCAATGTTTCTAGCTTGAACCTTCCCTTTAGTTTTTTCTTCGATCCACTAAGATTCCAGAATATAGGTCAACAATTTGTTTCATAAGGTTCATTCCCATTTTCATTCTCAAAATTTTATAAAAAAAAAACCTCTTTGAGATTTGATGATGTGTAACCGAATGCAGCATCTTTTGAGAACTCGGTCTCTCCAGCAGGAACAAGCCTAAATTAAACATATTAGCTTTATTAGTGAAAGTGTTCTTGATTAAACATTCAAACCTATCCTACTTATCTGCTACCAAAATTAATATATTTTAACTCTTTCTAAGTGGTGCCCACATCACAGGTCAGTACATGCTTACATATTTTTTGTCCCCCCAACCCACAACTTTCCTGAACTATTTTGACATGTGCATTTCAACATTCTTGCTTCACTCTCACTTTCGAAGTATTATTCTAAATACTAACATTGATGGACTTTATGCAGAAATATAATACCGATCAGAATCCGCAACATAGTGCACATCATTAATGGTGTAACGCCCTCCTTGAAGAAAGAAAGGACAGATGACCCATGCATCCATTTCCCCTAGTATGGAAACAGTTGCATCTGCTTCCTGTATGATTTGCAAATTCATTTTTAATAACAAAATAAAAGAAAGGCTAAATAGTTAATTAATTTGGAAAGAAAAAAAAAACCTCTGGAAAGTGACCACGTAGGGTAGAATCGCCTCTTAAAATTACTGTAAAATCAGTTCCATTAATTGCTTTCGCTGCAGTATCAAGATTTGTACAGATTTCTTTTGTCAGCAATACTGCCTGCGGAACACGGAACAAAACGAAATAAAAATTTCGTGCTAATAAAAAGATCTGTAACTGAAATGGCAAGAAATAAAAAATATTTTGCCTTCTCAGTACTCAATGATCTTGAATTAGTCAATATAAAAAAGCAAGATTGCTTTTTCCTGAACTGCTCCTCTAATGTTTCAACGTCCCTGAATACCAAAACATAAATTAGATATGACTTTTCCACTGTATATACTTTGGAAAAACAGTTAATTTTCAGTATAATAAAAGAATAATTACACGTTGATGAAATTATTATCTGAAAAGATGGAATATTTGATGGAGGGAGCAAAAAAAATACAAGAGAAATTCATATGAAAATATTACGATGGATAAGAACAACAAAGAGTCCCTTAACTACGGTTTCGATCTGTAAGATGTTTTCTAAATCCCAGCATGAAATTTGTATGATTAGGAACTTTAGAAGAAAAAACATAATTTAAGTTTACAAACTTATTTGCTGACAGGTACTAAGAACATACAGAACTTACCATTCAGTTAAAACTTCTATGTCATGTACAGTTTGAGTTCCAGTGGGATCATCATCCAAAACCACTAATGTTTTTGAGCTCTGACTGGTTAAAGAACGAATTGTTTCAATTGGGTCCTCCGGCCATTCGGGAGGAAGTGATTTTAATACATCTTCTTTTACTATACTAGATTTTGCTTCAACATTAACACCAGCTTGTTTCTCATAGATCTAAAAAAGCATCAGTGTTTACATTCGCAGCTCGTTATATAAGAGCAAGAAATCTTCATTATGATTAATCTAGTGATTATGTATGAACTAAGCAATCTGCATGAATGATTTCAGGAAATAACTAAAGCGGTTAGTTGTTCTATCCACATATTCTTCTACAGTTCTACCACAATCTTTCACCAATAGAAACTAAAGCTCCAGTTTTTTCCCACTGTATACTATATTTTCTCTCCCAAGCAACACATGCACGCACGCACGTATACGCACGTGTGCACAAACACACTTCGGTTCTCAATAATGGAAAATTCAGTATCACCATTGGTTTGTAGAAATAAAATGCATAACATTACCCTACCTTCACAATAGCTGCATCATCGTATCTACCCCAACCAGAAGCAGAACCTATTCAGCAAAGAGTTTGTATGATATTATATGGAGTTTAAAAAACCTAATATCGTTATTAAACAATGTTCAGAACAGAAAATATGTGGGCTGAAAATGATGTTATTATCTCATGTTATGAGATTATGTGTTAGAAATTAGAATGTATGATGCAGAGTTTGGGATGAAAGTTAGTAGTCTTGTTTCCTGTCATGGTACCTAACTCATTGTTGACGAAGTAGAATGAGGACGTATAATTCAAATCCAATATCTCAATGCAGAAATTTCATAATTATGGAGCAAGTGTAAACTAGAGGATTATGAAAATGGTGCATACTCAAAAATAAATAAATAAATAAATAATGTTTCATATGGTTTGAACTTCGAACATGAATGACTAGACCACAATTCTAAAAAGTCAAAAGTTTGGCCCAGAAGTGCATTTTCAGTTTAGCATTAGCCCATAATCCATTTTTGACAAGAAATACACTATAAAATTTCTCATAGTTGAATGTTTTTCATTTGAGAAGAAAAACACTGTAAAAAATATTAGGTGAACGTTTCCATGTACTTAAAGTACGAGTGTGTATGGTTCTTTCATGGTGGTGGTGGTGGTGGTGCATGATAGTATAAGGATATATGGCTTACAACTGATGGTAAAAATATGAATTACAGTTAAGTCCTAAATCGTGACATTACCTGATATAAATAATTGGTGTGCTGCACTCGAAATATGCAGTGGTATATCAAGGTGGGATCCTTCAGAACACACAATTCCCTAATAGCAAATAAATATACACAATAAATAAATCATACAACTCAACACGTTAGATATCAATACATAGCTTAATTTCTTACCAAATCTTTCACAAATATATCTATTGCAGAATAAGGAGTGTAATCATTGTTTATCATGTGTGGTACACGATTTCCAAACATCCTGCAAATGGATATCAGTGTATACTTCATAAATTTTATGACGGTAGCAAATAACCGTGTTAACTAGAATGAGTTCAATGCATGAAAAAATAGGTAAGGTGATGCAAAATTACAAAATATAAATACATTCTCCATTTGTGGAATTTGTTTGTTAAGATTTGAAATTATTGTTACAATTGTACCTGAAATAAACAATTGGCAATTTTTGCAACTTCCCTTCAGTAAAAAAAAGGGATTTGTGCTTCTTTTCTTTTTTTTTAACTTAGAAGATTGAACAAACTATGGGTTATGAATATAAACTAAATTTACTACATTAATTTCATTCTATGGTCAACTAACATATATGTTCACTTAAAACTAAAATAAATTAAAGAAACCTGCTTACCAAGAATAACCCCTCATTTGGCTAATAATGTCAAAAAGCTTTTTTGTATTTATGCCTAATCGAGCGCCTAATGCCATTGCCTCAGCTGCTGCTGCTATGTGAACTCCAGCAAGCAACTGGTTAACAGTCTTAACAGAACTGAAAAATATATAGAAAAAGAGCCACCTTAAAGTAATGTCTAAATATTGATGAGAAAAATATTTGCATGTCTCTGGAGAAAAAGAATGTAATGAAACTATATTTTGTGCCAAAAACAAACAACAAATATATATTGTATTTGGATGATGATGCTGCAATATGAAAACAAGTATGAATAATCAAATATATCCTAAATTTGAAAATTTGCAACTTTAAGAATTTGAAACTCTGACAGGCATATGCTAGAATTCATAATAATTATCTGCTTTTTACAAAATATAGAAAGGGTTATGACTTGCAATTCGAGTAATTTCTACAATCAAGCAAGGTTTCCAAAATGGGATTTTAAATAGTAATTTTCAAAAAAAAAAAAAAAAACAGATTTAAATCATAAATGGTTCATTACAGAGATTTAAATTTAATAACATATACATACATGTACACTAAAAAAATTTGATCTATAGATTATTTGGTAGCATTTGAATGTGTAGAAGCATCGATTCATCTTTCCATACTAATAATTTATATAGTTAAAATTGATATTGATGCCAGAGTTTCTGCATTTAAACCTAAAACATATTTTCTCCCTGTTTCATCTTCACCGTTATAGAAAGCAGTAAATTTAAACTGTAGATTCAGGTAGATATCTTGATATTTTCTAATTTAACATGAATTAACTGTTTTGTCCTCAACTGTGGTTTTAATTTAGTTTTGAATCAGAATTTGAGAATCAAACCATAATGGAAGAGACTCAATTTGAAACGAGATTCAAATTACAAGATTTTAAGACTTTTGACAACCATAAATCAAATATCAAGTACCTAGCAGCACCACATCCTCCTTTGATTATATAGAGCTTCTCACTCAATGCTGCAATCGGCAAAGGATGCAACATCAATAATACCCAGCACTATAGAAAAAGAATATTGCTTAAGTTTAGAGTTCATTGTTACATGTGAGAACAGAACTAGTATGCCGAAGAGCTTCATCAGTGCCTGATGCCATTATCTACAAACATATAAACATACATAAATAAGATTTTTGCTTCTGAAAGAGGGTTATGACCTTCATTACAAATGATATACCTGAGCAAACTGGAGTATGGAAAGGAAATAACATTAAAACTTACTGTAAGTGTTCCATCGGCAGCCTTTATTACACCGCCAGATACAGGTGCATCCACTAATTTAAAAACCTTCTGTTCACCTGTTATAAAAGGTTATCACTGTTAATATAATAATATCGCAAGCAAAAACAATCATATATTACTACTGGTGATGATGACCATTAAATGAGTAGGCATAATATGCATGTTTATCGGATTGGAATAATATAATACCTCCGTAAGGTACAAGATCCCATACAAGTTATTCGCTTTCAAGACTGTTTATTCAGTATTGGTCTTAACTAATATAACAAGCATGAGAATATTGCACAAACAGTGTTTGAACAATGCAGTTCTAAACAAGCCGATAAAATAACCATGTGCACATTCTTTTGACCTATAATAGAAAATAAAATGCTAAAATGCTTTCATAGCTGCTGAAGTAAGAATGAAAAATACAAAAGACAAGTTTAAAAACAAATAAAATGTTCATCTGAGTACAAGTTTTGCACAAACAAATTTCCTTGTAAGTTATGTTCATCTGAATATACCTTCTTTGAGTGACTTTTTTCCGTAGTCCCTGCTAATATGGTTAAAATGTATGGTTGCTTTTTATATAATTATGTTATTATATTTACCAATCAATTGATTATCCAACTATACTCAACATATTTAGAATATTTCCCGATTGGTGTTGGTGAAAATGTGGTTCTAATTCTATAGTAGTATAAAAGCTATAAACTAACCTAGTAATCGTTGTTTAAGACGAATAATAAACCCAGGGGACACTGTTGAAGAAAGAATTATAGTTGATCCAGCTGGAAGGTCTGTGGATAAAACAAATGTTGATAAGAGGTTTACGAAATAAACACATTAAATAATATTATGTAGTTTCTACCAAAGATTTGTATTACTTGATACCGAGCCAGAATCTCCATACAGAACACTTTCAGCTTGAAGTTCACTTGCAACCATTATAATGAGCACTTCTGCATCTGACAAGTTGAATAAGGAATAAATAAGTTCATATATAATATAACGAATATTAAATAAGTTTATATATGATATAACAAATATTATATTATAAATGAATTCAAGATAAATGCACATAAAATACTATTAAGTCTGTACATTTCAGATTGCATGACATGCATACAAATGACGTATCATACTTAATACTGTATTTATCTTGAAAATCAATATATTGTCGATAAGCATAGTTTAAGTTGACATCAGTATGGGATATTTTAAATCCTTAGTTCCAACAAAGATCGAATGAGAATAAAATTCAAAGACAAATATGATGTTAAAATCACCTTTCGATACTTCTCCAGGAGAATTCCCTACTCGGCCACCTAAATCTATGAACCTTGATAATGTTGGCTTATATACCTACCAGTTCAAAAACTAAAGGTAATTAACCACATGCATGCAACAAGTACACGTTTGTAAAAACCAGTCACTATCAAGTGAGAAAAAATCGCATCAATATATAAACAACATCAATCAAGTTGATGAGATGCAATTATCATTATCCAAACAACAAAAGATACTGAAGAGTTACTTTGTAAATTGATATACTTTATTTGCCAGTGAAAGTATTGTGTATATTTATCAATAATGCTGGATTGATTATTAAATCTAACATCATTAAACACAATGCCTGTTAGACATAACGACATTCTATCTTATTATACAGGAGTTGAGAGGGTGAATTGTTTTTCCCATAAGTGTTTTTCCTCTTTGACTTGAAATGGACGGTCTATAGCTTACCCTTTGATTGCAAAAGAGCAAACAATAGATAAAAATATTACTGAATTGAGGGAAAAGGGGGATTTAAAAGACCAAAATGCGCACAGACCATTAACAAGACAACCAACACAGTGCAATGAAAATTTTCAATTCGACCAGCACAAATTGAATGCGTGTTACAACCGCAATCAAGAATCTAGTTTACTGAATTCAAATCAGCAACAATCGAAAATCTCGGTTAACCATATAATCAATCAATCATCGATATGAATGAGATCAATATAATGAGATCGATCAAATCAATTAACCTCCTCGGAGCCAATAACTCTTTTATTACTTTTGCTTATATGAGATATTAATTACTTTCATTTATACTAGTATGAGCACGTGCTTTGCACACGGGTTGTTTGTATTATTGCATACGTTGATATTTTGATTGAGTGCAAACATGTAAACGGGAAAAAAAGGCATTTTTGAAATTTCAAAAAGACACCGAGTAAATTAGTTCAACCAATTTTCTTTATTAGTAGTAGAGATGAGATATTGCAAGAATTCAGTTTAACTCGCAAGATTACATTCAACTTGAAGTAAATACTAATCTTGTACAAATTTTAATGAAACACTATAGAGAAATTCACCCAAGAGATCAAACTACCATTGATTTGTTCAATGTCTTAGACTTGAGACTGAAGTACACATAACTAAATTATATATGAAAACCTTTAAACCGTTGGCAATTGTTAGATATGAAGAAGCAAGTTTTTCAAAATGGAATTTAAATCATAAATCGTAATGTTCAAATATCAAATTTGAAACGGGATTTTTGAGTTGTATAAATTCAAAAAATTCATATTACAAGGTTTGTACATACTTTGAAATTAATCTTGATGTCTGAAATTCTGCATTTAAACCTAAAACTCAATTTTTCCACTTGTTCCATTTTATTTATATAAAAAACATTATAAGATGCGGATCAAAATAAGTATATTGATGTATCAACATGGATAGAACCAGAATGTAAATCGAATCGTAATGAGTGAGATTCGATTTGGAATAGGATTTAAATCATTAAAAATTGATAACAATGCAAAAAAGTATGATCTCATGCATCGAAATTGAGCTCGGAACCAACATAAATTTCATTGTCTCATCGTCGCAATCAACCGCTGGGGGAAAGCTGTAAAAGCTTAATGCTTATTGTGCAAGTGACCGACAACCATGAGATAGTTGATTGTTTGATTTTGTCGCATTCCCTTTGAATCTTGCAAGTGGTTAACCGCTTGATGCCTGAAGGCATTTTCTAATTCTTCACTTCATGCTTTCTCCACTTCTATTTTTACCTTTATTTCTTCAACGTATTTGCACCCTATAAATTCAGTGCTCGGCTTCAACATGAATACAACTAACTCTCAAATTAACCCCTTCTTTAATTTCGGAGCAAAATTGTCATTGGATTAGGGTTCATGATGTTATTAGCAAGTTAATAAGACTTTCAAATTTGAGTAATGTTCAAATTTGTCCTTTGAAACTGAGTCCATCCTCACATTTGTTAGGTTTTCTTTTAAATAAACGCTTTTAAGACATGTTTTTTTCTTCTTCGTCAAACAAGAGAAGGAATCATCTCACATCTATGTGTCCCAAACTATAGGCTTAATTCTCAATTAAATGAATCACACTCGAACTATCTAAAATATCTCTACATTCCTCTAAACAACATTTAGATCCTTTTACAATCACATAATCAATCTTTGGTTGGGTTGTCAACAACACTACTACAAGTTGTAGCTTTGATCATGAAATCACACCTACATCCAATATCACCCATCTTTGTTTTCGACAAAACAATTCATGTCTCGCAAGGATCTAATTATCCATTTTACAGCTTGCCAATGTTCCTTGCTCAAATCATACATGTATATGCTCACAACTCTAATCGCATGAACCAAGTCTCATCAAGTACATCAAACTTTCAATGACATCACATATTATTTGTCACATAGTTCTCTACTTCCAATGTAGGAGACATATCTTCAGAGAGCCTACACTATTAGATGACAAAGTGATAACAAATTTTGCTTTCTTCATTACATGAAAAGCTCGAACCATCTTAGTATATTATTTGAGAGTCTCAACTCTCTCCATGCTAAGATTTTTTCGTGTCTTTTTCACATTATTCATATCAAGCCCTCTAATGAGTTTTGTCTTGAATTTCTTAACTTTAGTCGTACCCTTCAAAATGATTAACATATCATTAACATAGAGCAACAAATATTTCAAGCCATCTTCATACAACCTAATATACACATGAATACTTAAAGCTTTCAGGGAAACATTGTGAAAGCATAAACATATCAAATCACTTCTACTAATGTATTGGGTCACCTTGGTTCGTACAACGATTTACCAAATTTACAAATATGTTGCGGCTTGCTCTTATCCTCAAACTCCTTTGGTTGATGCACGTAAATCAAGGTTCAAAATTTTGGTTTCCATTTCATTAATTCAAGGTTTGCAAAATTTCAATCAATTTTGAAATTTTGGTTTTAATTCTATTTTGGATTTTGTTATTTTTTCTATAGAAATACATTAATAAGCAGTACATGTATTTTTAAAAATTAAAAATATAGCATACATGAAAGGTTGATTTGATAATTAGTTTTTACTGTTTTTTATGTTATTTCCGTCAAATTGGTCGGAATTGACAAAAAAGTCGCAATTTTTTAAAAACTATTTCGTCATTCGTCTAAATTTTTATCTTGTTTGATTGATTTTTTCAATACGTTTATATGTTATTGCATTTTTTGTCATTTCCTACTATCTTTGGCTATTTTTAGCATTTAAGAGTTAAATATGTAATTTGGACCGGAACCGAAATCCTAGTTATGATCGAGACCGGAAAGGAATTACCAGAGTCTTCAGGATTCCGTCAGAATTTTGAACCATGAACATGATGTAAATCCAAGATCTTCACGCAAACTTGCATTAAGTTGCTTCAATTTTGTGTCATCAAATGCAACCAATGTTAATAGTACTTTTATAGTATGTCTTACAATCGAAGAAATATACATTTAACCCCTTTCCACTATAAATATCCCTTAGCAACTAACATCACCTAGCATGCATCTCAACTTATCATCAACACCGTCAATTTTAATTTCAAAGATCCATTTGTAGTCGGTTGCTCAATTACTACAGAAAGTGACAGTGAATTTTATGTAAAATCATCTAACCAGTCTGTTTTTGTTTTGTTTTCTAACTGTCATAAACCGAGAGTCGGTTCCTCTTTAAATTTGAATATGTACATTCATCAACCATACTGTCATCTAAGATATCACTATCTTTTTTGTCTAGAAAGATCCAGATGACTTCTTGTCTGTTTGGTATTCGCTTTCTATTTTCATATGGCCACTTGATGAAAGCTACACTTTTAACGTATCATTTCTCATCAAAATTAGATGATTATTAGTCACAATTTTTACAGTATTAGGATACCAAGTCTTATTCCTCTTCGCTCCTCTATACCATAAAAAATTGCACTTACTACTTTTAAAATCCATTATTTAGATTCGTGATCAATCTCAATCACCTATTCATCCTCTCAAGTGCTTAATCCAATTGTACAATGTGTAGGAATGTACTCATGTGCACAATAATTGATGAATTCTTCTTACACGAGTTTATTGTCATTGTCTAAACTGGAAACCTTAAAACATTTGCTTGATAGTTTCTCAACGAACATTTTCCACATACAAAACTCTTAAAGTCTCTTTCTTCATGAAGTAGGCTCAAACTTTTCAGGAAATATCATCCATATATGACACAAAATATCCAACTCCATCTAGCGAAGATGCTAGATTGAGATCCATGACTTAATGTGAACAGCTCAATAAATATTTCACCTTATGTCAACATCAAAACGAAATCTTCTACCTCTCAGGAACTCACCCCTCACAAAAAGTCCAATTGCATATGACAAACATTGTCCACTACTATTGTAGACGGGTGTAAATGGACCGGACCAGACCGAACGAAAGATGCATTCGTGTCATGTCCTATAAGTGATTCGAAAGGACATGGACCGGATAAGGTTTAGATTCGGACATTGTTCGTATGAGACGAATAATAGAAGAACAATATACGGACAATAGAAAAACTTTGGACAATCTCGAATGGACATATTTTCATACATTTTATCTTGTCATATTTGTGTCCTAAATGAAAATCGAACGAACATGGACCAGACGCTTCATAACTTCAGGCTGAGCCGGACGTTGGCCACTCATATAAAATTTACGCCCTTAATCATAGACTCTACCATAACCATTAAACCTTTATACAGATATAGATTCCCAACACTTTTTTAAGCACAATCAAGAAACCATTCATCACTTTCATTTTCTCATCGTTTACAACCATAAGTCAAACCTACTTAGAGCAAACTGAAAACAAACTTTGGACTGATCGTCTGTAACAGTCCTCACAACACCATCAAAACATTCAAATCCTCGCAATTTTAATGCCAACCATTCTGCAAAATGCATCATTGCATAAAAAATTGTTCCATTATCGTTCTCTTGATGTATGTTGAAACAACTCATATTTAATGTTTTATGGTAAGAAGCTTCCTAGTTAATGCTTCATAAAGTACTCTCCATCATTGTAGAATTAATTGAAAACACTTCGGTGACACTATCATTGTCGCACTCAAAAAATGTTTCAAATTATGATATTTCAAGTATATTCTTGAGATTTTCATCTACGATATATCGTATAGGATGAGATCTCATATAAGATGAATGTATACTAAATGCACATCTCGAAATAGCATTTAAGATCTTAAAGTGTATCTTATGACAATTTTGGAGTAACTTATGTAAATATAATTGATATTGAATGGTTTTTCTTAATAATTGTAATTGAAAAATAAATATAAAAGTAAGAACGGTAACATACTTGATTTGCATATGATGAGAGTTATTACACTGGAAAGGGAATTTTTTTTTAAGGATAATGGTAGTTAAGTAACTGATTTGGTAGTGATTGAATGATTTATCTAGTTTAAACAATGAAAAAAAATAAAGTCTTCTGTTATGATTCATCCAAGTAATAAATATGATTAAATTACTTTTGTACCCAAATAAAAAGTTATGTAAAAAAACATATAACTTTAAAACAGACTTCGGATGGTCAACTCATGCTAGATTGCGTCTCGTCGAAGTGTAGAAATAAAAGATATTTTACACGAGATTTAAAATAGTGTACTAAGATCCCAACACATCATAGATATTGTCAAGGATATTGATTATATCTTTAACACATCATAGATATTATCATGAATATTGATGATATCTTTTCCTCTCCATCTGCAACTAAAACACTCTAATCTCTAATGTCCATCCTTCTTTCAGATATAGCATGCACCTTTTAAGATCTTTTTACTTGAACTTTGACTTATATCTCGCTCCATTTTTCATCTCTATAGAGACAAGCCATCTGCATCACTATCATTTTTGACATCAATTTACCCCTTAACACATCATTATGTGAACCTACCTTCACATCTTTTGAGTTAATTGTTTCAATTATAAATCATCGAATTGGCAAAGTTGTATGCACCTTTGGTAGATAACAATATGAAATTGTATGTGCTTCATTCTGACATTAATCACTAGTCTTGAATTCATAATAAGCATGACATGACTTTATCTTGAAAGTATAGAGTTGTTGCTGAACAATATAAGATTTGTTGTAGACCAGTTGATATACGCTTTCTGAAGTTTATCACATGGTTTCTTTTCTTTCTTGATTCCCGTGATGGTGACTTGACGGAACCCGTGAATAGATGTAAAACTCCTGACTCACAATAGCGCACTCTCATACCCTCGTTTGTAAGACAACTGAATTGATGTGAAAACATCTTCTGTAATCTCCTCATCATTTATCTCATCTTACAATTTCTCTAATGCAAAACTATCTTAAAAGTCTTCACTTTTTTTAGAATTATCTTCATCTTCAACTTTATATTTCAAAGTCACTTGTTCCAACAAACTCTGTGGCTAGATTGCTGCTACTAATGTTCGAGCTACCCGCATCAAAATCAATTTAGCAGTAAACAACCTCACTGTACTACCACTTGTAATATAAAAAAAAATCATTTCAACAAACACAAACTAAATGCTTGTGCTTTACAACTGCAACTAAAGATCCAACTTACCAGATTGAAATCAATAACAATCAAAAACTCAATTCACCCAAATTAATCAATCACCACAACGGAATAATAAAATAGATGACACAAAATATAACAAGGTTCATTTAATTGGCCCTGGACATAATACCTCCTTTGTTACTTTAACTTACATGAGATATTACAAGAATTCAATTTAATGTACAAGATCGTATTAAGCTTAGTGAAAACATAAATCATGTACAGATTCGGAGAAACCTTTCGGATAAATTAACGCTAAGAATAAACTAACATTAACTTGTTTAATTTCTTAAACTTGAGAATCTTTGAATTCGATGAAGCTATGGCATATATATAACCCTACAAATTAGCAACATGGAAGTACGAAAGATGCGGTCTAATGCATTCAAATCAGTTGGCCATCAGTGGTCCATCTCTATAAGTCAAGCAGCCGCTTATTGCAGATACCTACCCATCAACCTTATTTGTAAATGGGTTGGGTCATCCCATCTAGTGAGAAAGGTCATAAATGGATAATCCATTTACAGGTTTATTAAAAGGATCGTAAATGGGTGATCCATTTTACTCATTTATTTAATTTTCAAATCAAAATGGATAATCCATTTTACTGGTTTATTAAAAGGGTCATAAATAAGTAACTCATTTTACTCGTTTCTTCAAATTTTGAATTTTAAATTTTGAAAATATGGTGACTTTTGAAAAAATAAATTTAAAATTTCGATGTGAATTAATTTTAAAAATTGAACTTCGAAATTTCAAAATTTTGAGTTTTGAACATTTGAAGTTCAAAATTTGAATTTTGAATTTGGATTTTGAAACTTTAAATTCTAAGTTTGAACATTTCAATTTTGTATTCGAATCTGAATTTGTTGATTTGAATTTATATTTGAACATTTATGTTTTGAATTTTGACTTTGAATCTAAAATTTTAAAATTTTGAAATTGAATTTGAAAACAAGAATTTAATTCTGAATTTCAAATTTGATTATTTTAGAAATTCAAAAGGTAAAAGGTAAATTTTGTGTTTTTTTTTTAATTTTCATAAGAAATATAACTTAAATTGTTAAATGGGTTACTCACATATTAAGAGGGTTGAATCGGTTTTGACCGATGTACTAAATGGGTTAAATGAGTTGGATCATAAATGGGGCCCGACTAGTTTTGACCCAACCCTTTAATGAACTGACCCTACCCGTTTGATAGATCTACCGTCTAGCTTGCCTCTGAATGTACAAGCGGCCGACACCGACAAGATAGCGATCGACCACTTGACGTTCTTAGGTTCCCTTTGCACCTTTGCTAGTGATTTTCTCAGGTTCTCTCTAGTCCTTGATAGCAGTTGACTGCTCCCATTTTAGGGGTTGACACCTTGATGTCTGTGATACAAACAAGCACATGCCCAAGCCACTAGCAACAGCCCACCTATTGAATTAAGCAAAAGACGAGGAACGACAGAACAAATTACACAAAGAACCACAACCATGCAATGTAACAAATTATAGAAAGTATGCAAGCAGCTGTCACTTTATTTGTTTTTATTTCAGAATTGGTTATAACTACACAGCAGAATCCTATGTATTAGTTATTCTATATATTTACTGAGTTTGTGAATGAACAGGCAATGATAAATATTCTAAAACTCTCTCCATAAGAAAGTTATGTTCCTCGCACTCTCTTTTATCCTTCCCTGTTCTTAGGCTATTGTTACCTCTTGTACCACCTGCATGCACATAATATTAAAGCACTCACATCATTTTTTCTACAATCAAATGATGGGAGTACTGTAATATTTTGTGTATGCATATGGTACAAGAGGTAACAAGAGACTACGAACGAAGAAGAATGAGAGCAGGCCGTTGTTGGAGGGGTGGGGGGTGGGGGGTGGGGTGCCTTCCCCTACACTGACAAACTGAATACATACATAGAACAGCTAATACATACGATTCTACAGAGTAGTTGTAATCAATTCTGAGATAAAAACAAAGTGGCAGTTTGCTGAATGTTTGTCAACTTTCTAATATGTTGCCTTGCATGGTTTTGGTTCTTTACATAACTTGTTTTGTTGTTCGTCTCTTTTGGTTAATCCAGGTGGGGCTGCCTCTAATGGCTTGGGTGAGGAGCAGGTTCATATCAGTCTGAAGGCGTTTTCTAGCTGCTTTCCTTTTTGTTTTCTCCTCCACTTATTCATGTATTCTCCTTCGCTTTTTCAATGTATTTCTTGTTGTATAATTTTAAGCACAAAATATGCACGATAGTCGAATATCATGATAAAAGAAAGCCTTGTAGAATTACCAATTGATACTATAAGAATAAAAAAAAATGCATGCGTGTGGACATGCACACACAAACGTAGTTAAGTATGAAGATAAAGGACTTACATCATATGCCACAACTTCAAACCCTGATTTCAGTAAATGAGATGCCATACCAAAGCCCATAGCTCCAAGACCAATAAATCCAATCCGCTTTACAACGCTTGAAGAAAGGGAAAGTTGACATGCAAGGTTTTCTGGATCGTAAGCTTCCATTTTAGCTGCTTCTCTAATATTGATATTAAATGTTTGTTCCCAAACCTAGAAGGCATAGATTGCATATAAATAAACAGGTATAAATGTTTAATGGTAAGATATCTCTTTTATCATATATATGTTCAAGGGCTTCACAAGATTACTCAGAAATCTAAAGATGCTTTTATGATAAACATCTTATAAAAGACCAACCTTCAATGGGGATGCAGGCATATCATCTCCATGTTTATTACATGAAGAACCTAGAAATATGTGGCCCATAAGATTGACTTCGAGACACTTGAGCTAATGGTTATTAATTTAGTATATAAAAAAATAAGTAACATGATAAAATACTGTATATAAGTTGTTGATATCCCATGGCTAGAAGTGGAAGAGGAAATGGCAGAGACTTGGCCAAACCCAAAACAGAAGCCTGAAAAAAAAAGGAGGAACAGAATGCAATATTTCAGTATTAAAAAAAGACAAATTTGATTTATAAGCCCGAGAAATAAACCACTTCAACTTTATGCCTCGTCCCTCATTCAAAACTTATTACAAAAATAGACCTGGTTTTCCCCAGGTCAGGATTTGTATCTGCGCAAGTACAAAAACCCAATTTTTAAAAGGAAAATTATACTTGCGCAAATTCAAATTGCGCAAGTGTGAAAGGCTGATACAAGTAAAAAGAAGGCTATTTTTGTAATTAGCTTTTAACGAAGCCTAAAGTTAAAATAGGTTTTTTTTCTCGGGCATAAATAAAATTAGTCCTTAATAAAGTCTACGGCTGAATGAAGAAATAAAAATATAAAGTAGTTCCCTTTTCAAATAATTATCAACTAGTGTTACTTCTTATTCAAATGACATTAAATCATAGTGCATTACAAAACATTTTCTTACCACATTCTTTGCCATAGTGTCTACAATTGATGTTAACTTCTGATCTCCTACTAAAATTTTGGGAGTGATATCCACAAAGACCCTGGACATCCAAAGGAATTTAGATCATGTTTCCAAGCACAATAATTGTTCCCATGATTGCAAGAAGAGGAAAAGAACAAATATATTCACAATTGCAGACACTCGCCAAAGATTTAAATAAGTAACCTTATATGACCGCTGTGATTTTTTATCATTATTTTTACATAAGTTTGCTCAGCCGCAAAACAAAAAAATATTTGGCTGTGTTATACCGATATCAAATTTATGTGGTGCACAACAGATAAACACCACACTAGACCTCATTGTGTAATATAATCATTATAGACTAATCGAATAAATGTTGATCTAGATTATACACATACTATCAATATGGTGGAACAAAGTACAAAGAATCATTGTTATGTAAGGGTCTGGAAGGGGTAAACTAGGTTTCCCTAGAGAGTAAACATTTTTCCAAAAGGACATGCCCAATATTCGAACACCTGAGAGCTAGAAACATATAGGTTATTTTTAATATAATTCCAAGTGCATTCCTTAATGTTTAAATAAAAGGATTTTAAAGAACCATAAAATTAAATATTTATGTTGTGCGGAACCTCGAACTTATTGTAAAGAATTACGGCATAGGTGCTACAGCATATGTAGAAAACTATAGTTAAGCAATCACCTTGAACTTCCAGCAGCATTAGATATTATGTCAAATAGAATGGCTGGGTGAATACCAAAACGAACACCCAAAAAAATTGCTTCGACGGAAGCAACAAGATGAATGCCCTCCAGAAGATCATTGATCATTTTAATTTTGCTAAATTAAGAGAGAAATGTCAATGTACCTTATGAATTGATGAGAAAATTAAATAACCGATTTAACAGTAAGCGCACCTTCCTACATCAACTTCACCTTCAAAAATGTATACCTTCGCACATAATGCTGGATATATAGGTTTATAGTCAGACTTGGAAAATCGTGTGAGGAGTTGAAATGCTAGTTTTTTTTTGCCCATTAGGTAATTGTTCTACATTTCAAGAGGTAAAAAGAACAGCAAAAGATTAAAAATTGAAATCATGCTACTATTGAAGTTACCAGAGAAAACAGGTTGAGCTTTTTGTACTGCATCATGTTTTCCAGACACCACAACCTAATAATTAAGAAACAAAATTGGCAAATGTAAATGACCATTTATGATTACCATTACTAGCAAATCTTTAATATCATAAAGTTTAAGACCTACAATGTCTGTTACATTTGAATCCTCGGAAAATCCCTCAAATACACGCATATCAACAAAAGGGATATTGATGTTTTCTGCAGATTAGGAAAATACAAGTATGAGTTATTTTACAGATGTAAATGAAGTGAGATGTCTATGTAATTGTGTTGTACAATAGTATAAAATGTGTACATTGATATATTTATGAGTATAAAATTTATTATAAGCAACTCTGACATAAAATACATTAGGAAGAAATACAAAACAGCCAAGAATGATAAACATTGTAAGCAAGGTCTGAGTGATTAATATATTATTGAAGGGAAATATTTGCAGCAATTTGAAATGGCTTTTACAAAAATAAAATGCATAGTTTAAATGTTAGAGGCAAAGTTAGTGGATTAGAGATGACATTGTAAATCAAATTCATACATATAATAACAAATGCAGTCTACTAGTATAGGTGAATCATAACAAACATCACCTACAAACAATAGGATCAGAGAGTAAAAACACATGAAAAAAATATTCTGGACAAGCTCTTTAACTACATATTATCAATTACATTTTCTATGGTGTTTGGAAAAAAAAAGATTCCTAAATGAGTATGGAGAAATGGAAAGTTCTGTAATTAATTTCTTATGATCTATGGAAAGCTTCCATTTACCTATCTAGTCGGTTGTCAAAATTTTCATTACCTCAAAATGAGAAAGTGATAATAAAGAGCAATGGAAACTATGATGACGATCCATAATTTGAAAATCACATCACAAAAAGTTAGTTAGTGCCATTTCTGCAGACTAACAATACATGTTTAACTAGATGACACTTATCAGGCATATAGTTCAGCAACCTAGCATAGCAATCATCGCTGTGCCATCGTGAATGTATGAGAAGTGCCTTCTTAAATGACTAAATGAAAAGGTATCTCAACAGATTTGCATACCTGATAAACATTTCTCTAAACTGCTAATGTGACTGGTTGACGATGCTGAATTTAGTATAACAATTGCATCCTTATGTAACCCTTAGAGACAGAAAAACATGCATAAGGGAAAAGAAAAGAAATTTGAGTATGCTCAATAAATAAATTACAAACCTGTAACAAATCCACTAGACTCAAATAACACATCTGTTAGATCATCTTCAGAATCCAACAAAATTATAGCTGAAGAATCTGCCCAGAGTAATATGTGAAATAAAATAAATATTCTAGGTATGTGAATAAAATATTGTGATTTATTGTTATTCTTGGTGAAAATAAAATAAATATTCTAGACTCAAATAATCACAGCATACTTGGTGAAAATATTGTGTGCTGTGGCTAGTGATTTATTGTTATGAATGTGAATAAAAACAATAATTGAGTAGTAATGAGCATGTAATCTTTTTTAACGCGATCGGATGAAAGATGCATCAAAATAGTTAAAGTCAAGTTGTAAGGTATCATGAACAGTTACAGAAAAGTTCATGGCTATTATGTGAATGAAATTAATTTTTCTAACTAACTTACGGGCAGGAATGGCATCACTGTTAGATATACTTAACTGGTCCTATCCTATGTTGCAGCAATTCACAATTTTGCCTGCTTATTCTGTTTTGATACGTGCGTTTCGAAAAGCAAAACACTAGTGTTTCGAAACTGCCCACACGATTTGGTACATTACTGTTGGTGTTCCAAACCATTGAATCCAATGCTTCAAAACTAAGATTTCTACATTTCAAAATGTTGATTTTTGACATTTTGAATCATTAATTTAGATGTTCCAATATGTTGATTTGGACGTTTCAAAACGTTCATTTCAACAATTTTAAGTGAATTATATTAACATGGTAATTATGATTGCTTATAGAAAATGTAAACAAATAATGAAGAATCTTTTCAAATCAGCCTTGAAAAAACGAAATAGAATCTTGTCTTCTACTTGATTTGACTTTATACTTATTTATTTGTAGTGGTTAACAATATTATACATACTTGTACGAAAAGAGAGTGTTTTTTAAAAACGTTTTGCGTTCCGGCTAAATGTATTATTCCCTTCCGACTAATTGTTTCAATTAAGCATACCCCAAACGTATAACATGTTGAGGTATGTAATGTTTCCATTTCTGCTTTTGTTCTGCGTACTAGACCGATCTGCGTACTAGGTGACATAAGTTCTATAAATGGTAGGCCATAGTCATGCTAAAGGACATTTGGAATATTTATTTCATGTGATACTATTTGCCAATGGCCTCTCGTAAGTCTTTTGCATATAAGGGAGCAATATGTCGTGGTTCTGTGTGTGATTTTAGGATCGCGAAGCATAGTTATCTTCTAAAGTGAAAAAAAAATGCTTGCTAAGTTTTATCAATAAGAAATTCGAAACAGGTATCTTGAATTCCA
This sequence comes from Allium cepa, assembly GCA_030765085.1. NCBI lineage: Eukaryota > Viridiplantae > Streptophyta > Magnoliopsida > Asparagales > Amaryllidaceae > Allium > Allium cepa. The sequence continues at coordinate 401,758,946 of CM060940.1, read as the reverse complement.
ATAAGGAATATTACCACAAATAAAAACTTGTTACAACATGTTCTCACCACAAAATTATCAGTGCCTTAATCCTTAAGACATACTCGCTGTATTTGCACAATGATGTGTGAATGTGATAGAAGTTCTATCCATATCAAAACACATCAAGTATATAATGACCATTCTAGTAACACGATCAAAAGAAGAGTGGAACACCTTGAGAACTCGAGCATATTTACAGTGATATATTTGAGAAATTGGCTCCTTTGTTTTGGCATAAATTTTTATTTTATACAATGCTCGGTTGATTACCAGCCATTTTGTGACAATAGTGATATATTCATGTGTTGTTGGGCATTCACCTATCTACCCAATACAAAGTACACACATTTAAATAATTCATCTTTCAGGTTGATGGAGTTAGCATCAGATAACTAACATGGTAAAGCTTATTGTTTTTACAATATTTATCTACTTTTAGGTTCTGTTACAATGCCTAATCATGTGAGTTTCTTTTCAAAACTAAATAAACTAAAAGTAATTTAACTATGCTTGTATCTTGTGGTCTCAAGGCATGGTGGTCAGGTACAAAAACTTAATCCCCATGTTATAGATAAATTGATTCTACTTGAAGGGAAAAAAGGAAGGAAAAAAAACTACCAACGTAGAAAAACATTATAATTCATATATAAGTCATTTCAATAACACTTACAACACCTCAAACCACTTTTACCATGAGTAAGCTTTATGTATAATATACCTGATTTGGTTAGCATCAAAAATGCCTTTTACGGTACCAAATTTGGTACATCTTTAGTATAAAACTGAAACTTCCCAATTTCAACGTCAATAAAATACTGGATGTGGACTCATACTTCTGCAAAACTATCCAAATTTAACCATCAATAAAATTTCTACTTTGATGCGTTAAGTGATGTGAAGTTATTATACTCAGCTGGATTTTATTTTGTATGTAATTTTTTGTTGTGTTCCCAATTTGAACGTATAAATAATCAACGTAGATTGTGAAAAAACGGATATTTATCTATAGCACTATTTGATCTACAAGCGGTAATTTGAACTATATTTTTGTGTGATTATGTTCAAAAATATCTCTGACGGTAATCGGGCTAGAGTGGCATGGTGAATCTTCTTCGCATTTTCTAAAAAATCTTACACAAACTACTTAAGATAGCTAAATTCATGCCCATAAAAAAAATGATCATATCTTAGTTTGACTCTTTAATTTCGGAATTTACAGTTTTTGTCATAAACTGAACATGGAAAACAAATAAATTGTGCATATACATTTTACCATAAACAAGAAAAACAAGTATGTATTATGCTATAATTATGGATGGAAACTACCTAGTGATCAAAAAAAAATCATATAAATTCCCTCTGGCAGAAATGGCTTGTTGGCTCGATGTAAAATAGTTCACTAAACAAAGAAACGAGCCGATGAAATTATTTTTCATTTAAGTACGTACTGACATAAATGGATGATGCTCATTTTGACTCTCCCGTCCATAGAATATTTATAAAGGTGACGTGAGTAAGGTTTGTATATGCATAATTTTGAAAAGATAATAACAATTATTGTAAGCATACACATCATCGACACCAGGGTGCTAGTACATTAACAGTTTATCATAAATTACCTTTAACTGCCTCCATAGGAGAATTACATTTAGACCCGCCCAACTCTAAGAATCGCTGCATCACCCATGACTCGTTACCCTGCACTTACAAAAAGTACTTCTGCTCGTTAGATATCAAACACTAAAAACAATTGATACTTCAGTGGCACCTAATTGCAAAATAACTCACCTGATACGCTTTAACGAAGTACCCAGATTTGGTCAAAGCAGAAGCGAGCTTTAAACTCCGACTATCGAGATTCACGAATCCGATTGATTTTTCAAACTCCATGGAGGGATGATGAAAAGAACAAGAAATATTTGGTTACGACTTTGATTAAAAGCAGAAGAAAGGCTTTTATATGTCAAAATGGAGAGGACCACTCTGTCACGATTTGTTTTTTAGAGCAGCCGAGCTGGAGTGGAAAAGTTTCAAACGTCTCTTATTTTTAGATGGAAAGGTAGCTTGAACGTATCCAGTAGACGAAGCAATGACGATGCTAAACTACAATATATCACTTTAGCATGACATTAATAGCGTAACACGAAATGTAACTGGGTTTATTTGCACGAGAAACAGAAACAAGCACTTGTTAAAAACAAACGCTACAAACGCACTACATCGTATGGTATGGAATAGGATAAATTGTGTATAACTCATTATGCATCATTTCATTACAAGTTAACTTTCATATATGATAATATGAACTCAACCTAACTAAGTTTGTATATAACAATTATTGTTGGTGTCCAAATATATTGTATGATTTGTAATCAGGTCCGGCCCGTGGGCAAGGCCCATGAGGGATTTGAATTGGGCAACGCGCTTGATGGGGCAATATGAGAGGAAACAGCTTTTGTTCAAGCTTTAAATAAATTGTTACAATGTATTTATTTAACATAGGACAGTTTGGTTGAGTGGTTAAGTCATTGGAAATGAAGCAAGTTGACCAAGGTTTGATGCCCTCTTCGGTATTAGAGTTGTTGGTTTTGTTCTCATTTTTCTTTTTGGTCTTTTTTCAATTTTGCAATTTTCTTCTTGCCCTTTACTAGGCCTAGGGAAACCCAGCCCATTGGGCCGGCCCTGTTTGTAATTGCTGTTGTAAGCTCTAAGAGTGGGATATTGAACATTAACATGTATTTGAGGGAAAAAAATTTAAAATCCAATGAATGTTATTCCGGTATTTGAGATAATAATGATATTTTAATGGTTACCAGTCATTTTTCTCCGTTCTTTCTAATTTTGGTTTTCTTATTGTTATTTTAGTTCAAGCAATTTTTGCATTTGTATATCCATGTTGATTTGCACCACTTTAGCTTAAGTATTCCATGATATATGTGAATAAAGCTAAAGAATTTGATCTGTATGGAAATGAATAAACAAAACGTTTTGAATCAGCTGAAATATAATTTTCGATTGTACTTTCTATTTTTATTTCTTATTCTTAAATCCACTCTTGCACTTTTGTCATTTAATGTGATCCCTTATTTTTAAGTGAAGGACTCGTTTTTTCTTTTTAAACTTACCATTTTTACCTCTTGTCTTTCATAAACTATATTTTACATTCCTGCTACACACGGTTCGTCATTTTTTTCTTTTTTATTTACAATTCTAAAAAAAAAGTGCACTACTATTGGCATCTAGAAAAATGCATCTGCCTACCTTTAAAATTTTATTGCTGTTATCCACATAATTTTACAAGAGAATATTGTTCTGATTTGAAGCTCTAAGGAGATGATGTCGAACATCGTCACAAGAAACAATGTCTAAGACTTTGTAACAGCAAGTGATATCATCATCATTGACTTCGGAGATGAAAAGTCTAAAAAGCTAAGGATATCGCACCTCGTAAACTATTTCTACTATAATTGTTTATGAAGAGGTCTGACGTGCCACATGACTGCACATTTCTTATACAATAATAACGTTGTAGAGGATTGTCGAAAGGATTCAAGGAGATTCGATGCTACACCGATAAGCAACACATAATTAATAGTGCCAATATCAGAATTTGTTTATTGATCACTCCGCACATTGTCATTATCGTCAAAGACCTTAGTTGAGAAATACTCCAACGATACTCTAACTGACTGCGAAGTTATACAAAAAGAGACATAGGGAAAACATTGTCTTTCATGAGTAGTGGCACGAAGAGGTCAAGTATAAGCAACTCCAAAGGTCAACAATGAATGTCGAAGTGATCTTAGCGCATTTGATTGATACTAAGCACTGCTACTCCCCAATCATAAACTTATTGTCAATCATCGTGAAGTGTTGCACTTCAGACTCTTCGAAAATGTTGCATTACGCTTTAGCAACGTTCAACACGGCAGTCCGTCGACCTGTGTAATCAGCATTTGAAGGAAGCGATATTGAAGTTGGACACTATAAATATCCACAAAAACCTTAACACTGCACTATGATAACACCAAAAGGATGCGAAGCTGCACCTCTCTTTGCTATTGATTGACATAGCAATTTGATATTCGTATCACTTGAAGGACGCCAACATTATGCCGGTAAAGCCACTACTGCCCCCATGAATGTTAACGTTGAAGTTATTGTCGCATATCTCCAAAAGAATATAGGCGAACTAACACTTATCAACATTAAAGTTGACAAAGACCTTGTCGACTCCATCGTTGAGGCTCCATCCGCATCAAAGACCCTGCCACTCCACCTATATAAATACGACCCTAGGGGTGTTGTTTTGGGAACGGAATTTTCTATCCTCGTTTCTTTCCTTCTTAAGCATTTGTAAACTCTAAATTGAATTGGGGATTTAGTCAATTATAAAATTGAACCTTGTACACCTAGGGAATTCGAAATCAAAAAATTCATGGCCTGTTGACATATTTGAACTCAAAATTTGCATACTCAATTGACCTTGAACTAAGACATGGACGTCGACGAGATCTAAGTCTCTTCGAGCATATTGACTTGGGTAATACTTTGTCTATAGCATTTTAATTAGTATTATTCATTACCTTAGAAGTGACAAAGTCTTTAACATAAAGAATGATTACTTACTTGGAACAATGCATACATCAACCTATGACTTCGATTAATTTCGAAGAGAACAACCTCTACTAGCTACTAAGAGGCTAACCTTTAATTAACCTATCGTTTACATGCTATTGGGTGTTGACGCTAGAAGGAGGGAACGAACCTCCGGTTCCTTATAACTTTCTCCACAAACTAATTGGATAAGGTTCTTTTATTTCAGAAAGAAAATGGTAAGAGCTAGAAATGGTAATGATATCCAAATGAAGAAGCCGCATCACAAACAACTTTGGGAGATAAATATCATCCCAAACTTCAATTTAGAAAATATGAAAGTTGGATAACCTTCAACTTTAACGAAACTTGCAAGCAACGAGACCAAATTCAGAATATATTACAACAAGTGATGATAATGCGAGAGCTTCTTGAATGGGCTCCATCTCAAGAATATTCGAAGGTGATGAAGCTTATGGAAGGGGAAGACGAAGTTCCCAAGTAAAATTCAAGATGAAGAACGAAACGAAAATCAAGGAACTCAAGCCAGAAGGTCCCTTGAGTAATCGAATAGTTCAATCCAAGGAGATAATAGAAATTACTACAATGGCGAAACCAATCAAAAGGACATTCTCAATCAAATAACAAAGAAGATGCTTAAGGAGGAAGGAATCCTTGACCTAAGAAAGAGTAGCTTTCAAAGAACACCGTATCCAAAAGAAATATTTGTATGTTAGAATTCCATCTTACATCAAAATCCATCTATAAAGTATGATGGAGCCATTGATCCTGATGATCATCTTCAAGCTTTTGAAATCGAATGGATTCATATAATGCTTCTAGAGTAGTCCATAGGTTTGCCTATACTTTTTATGGAGCGCCTGCTAAATGGTGTAAAAATCAAGAAAAGACCATATGTTCTTGAGAACAATTTTCTTATAAATTTGTAGTGTACTTTTACGTATATAAAGATTCAACCATGGACTCCACCATGTTAGCTAATATCAAGCAAAGACCAGGAGAATTGCTTGGTGAATACCTGAAGAGATTTAAAATAGAGGCGTTGAAAGCAGAAAATGCAACCGATAGAGACAAACTGATGCAAGTTCGATCAGGACTAATTGAGCAAACTCGCTTTTGGGAAAAGCTTCATATTAATTGATGTAAGGATCCGCAGTACTTCCATTTTCGAGCAGAGATATTTGTTTGTATGGATGAGATGCACCGTGCCAAAAAGAATCCCAACAAGATGCACAAGAAGGAAAGTTCAGTCTCAATCACTCCAACAAAAAGCCAAAATGGAATGAAAACAAAGAAAAAGACCAAACGGTGATATATAAACCTAATCATATAGGCTTAAACAATACCATTTTCTATATTTTCGCCATGGCAAAAAGCAATGGAAGGTTTTCCGCTTCCTATAAAACAAGGAAAGTTTTAATCTCCAATGACGTTAGTTTTTGAATGTGTGATCTAAAATAATATTTTAGAGATGGATTTTTAATTTCGTTATTTTTCAAGCTAGAATAAATATTTTATGAATTTCATAAGCAGAGAATTGCTTAATTTTGGGTTTTAATTGTTTAAGATAATTAAATATGGTTTTTGGATCCAAAAATATATTAAAGAGAAGGACATTCTCTAATTTCAGTGAATTTTTAGGATTTTTCCCAAGTGCTTTCAATTTATTATGAATTTATCATGCTAGATAATTATGTAAAGGATTAATTAATTACGAATGTTAACTGATTGTTTTAAATATGTTTTGGAACTTTAAATATAGGGTGGTAGATTTTTGAAAAGTTTTGGGTAAGGAGATTTTATTAACCAATAGAAATTTGACCAAGAGTAAGATTTGGTGAAAAGTATTTACTTTTCACCAAACAAGTCGGTTTTCATGTTAATTACAATTAATGTCATGCCACATGCACCTCTTCGAGCCTAATGGGGTGTCGCTTCTATGAAGGTCAACATTGATGAAGGAGGGAGCACATGATAAATACTTAAGTATTTATGGAGCGGCTTTTTCGACATCAAAGTGGAAAATATCGCCAATAGATAAGTGGCGGCATGACATCTTCATGATCCATTTAAGCATTTTAAAAGCTTTAATAGTCGACGATCATCGTTGTTTTAAATGATGTCGCACCTAATCACTGCATTGTTTTTAAGGCTAAGGCAGTGATGCCGGTTTTATTGATTCGATCTTATAAGCGAAGAGGCATAATAGCCAAAGTGATTTAAACATATAAAGGTTTTACAACATTGACGAGGGTTTTGGGGTCGATGGTTTGGATGCCCTTGGCCATGATTCACACTTCATCTTTTGAATGCCAAAGAGGCTTGCTTTTATGTTAACCAAAACTGTTTTCACAAAGGGCGAAGAAGCCTACGTTTTAGGAGGGACGAGATGGTGGGTTATTATTCACACCAGACTGTTGTCTGACCGAAGTTTTTGTTTTTCCCTTGAACTCCCACATACTCATTTGAGTATGTCGAGAGCAAGGGCTTTTAGGTTCTAGTTAGATGAATAAGCTTCTAGAGACATGCAAGAGGCAATCTAGCTGTTAGGAGCTTTATCTATATCTCTTATGTAGTTTGATTTCATGTATTTAGACGTAATGGCAAAGTTGCATAATTGTCGAGTATTCGACTCTAATCAACCAATGGAGCATCTTTATATGTCGCTCTTTAAGTATTTTGTAATAATTATATTTTCTCTAAACGTGGGACTACAAATGGGATTGTGTAATAAATATGAAATATCAATTATGAAATGAAATATGAAATTTTGCTATTAAATAGTGTTTGAAAATTTGTCATATTCATGTGCTTCCAATTATTGATATGATTAATATAGCCGCATTTTGTCGTCAAGAATTAATAACTATGGATGACTGCAGCATCCGTAGCAGTTGGTTTTGAGCCTCAAAATGGAAGATGTTACGAGTTGGTATCTGAGCATAAGTTCATTGTTAAAAGAATTTTAAATCAAAAGAGCTTTTAGGAACATAATCCTAATCAGTGAATAAGATTAAAGTATGGAATAAAGCTATAGTAACGTACTTGTATTTGCTATATATAAATATTTAATCTCCTCTCTCTCTCTCTCTTAGACCATTTTTCTATATCTTACTAAGGCTCGTATGCAGGATTACTAAAAAGAAAGATATGGAGGAAGAAAATAGTAGAGTGAATCTAGTTGGAGGAAGCACCACAACTAATGAAAATGCTCGGTCCAACACGAGGAGGAACTAGGGTCTACAAGCAGATGCCAATTAAAATGCAAATGCCAACGTAGGTGCTAGAACCCCACCAGCAGATATGAGAACTATGTATCGATTCTTCATCAATCTGATGCAAGGTAGAGCAACTACAGGAGTAGATGGAGGAAATATTGCTAATACGAGAGGAGTTAATCCTGTGGCACCAGTTAGTAGTAAATATGCTAATCTATATTGAGATTACATCAGTCTAGGTGGAAAACCTTTGCTGGGAACTAAAGACGCGATAGAGGTGAAAAACTAGCCGCTGCATCATGAGAGAATTCCTGATTCAGGATCGAATGACGAATAAACAAAAAAGATTAGATTCTAGATAGTTGTAAGGAGCTGCTTTGTTCTTGTGGAACGGGGTGACCATAGGGGTACCAGGAGAGGAATTAACTTGGGAAATTTTTGAAGGAGATTCGAGACAAGGTTTTTGTCTGAAGTAGCCAAGTTTATGGAATTGGAGCAAGGGAAATGTCAGTGTTCGAATATTCTGCTACGGTTGATGAGATATCAAGATATAGATATGTTATCATTGACACCATAATCAAGAGGAACAAGAAGTTTATCTGAGGGTTGAGGCCATAGATTGTTAGGGCCACTATGCCACATCTCAAAGATCTATCTAATGTAGTGGTATAGATAGTTGTTAGGAATGAAGAAATACTTTCAACCTTTTGGAAAGAGAATTCAGTGGAGACTCGGTGTTCCTAGAGTAAGAAAAGGAAATTCTTTAAGAAAAAAGTGCTCAAAAAAGTGGAGTTGCTAAGAAAAGGAAGGCTGGTGTTGTCTGTTTCAAATGTGACAAGAAGGGACACTATGGTAATATAAGTGTCGATCTAGTGATGATAATGTAGTTGTGGGGAAGCAAAACATGAAGTGCTTTAACTACTAGGTAGGGCATTATAAGAACAAATGTCCAGAAGCGGCCAGGGCAGGAAAGGGGAAGGTCTTTGCTTTGGAGCCATCATCATCTAAGCCAACAGCGGAGAAGAAAGGAAAAGCTATGATGGAAGGTATGCTTTTGGTTCATAGCATACTAGTTAAAGTATTTTTTGATACTAGTACATCACATTCTTTTATCTCTTAGTGTTTGGTAGATAAACTAGATTAAGACCATCACACCTTGTTATTTCCTTAAGGGTAGCTAATCCGATAGGACGGCATGCAACTCCGAAGATGAGATGTGACCATTCAGAGATTGAGTTGATAAGTTATACTTTTGCTTGCAATTTATATGTGTTTGATTTCATGGGTTTGGGATTATTTTGGGTATGGATTGGTTAAACAACTATGATACTAGGATATTTTGCCAAGATAGGAAGTTATCATTTAGACACTCTGACTGTAGTGATCGAATAATATACTTAGTCGAGGGTTTGAGTTCAGGAGTTTGTGCTTTATTGGATGCTATGGGAGTTGAAGACGAATTAAATTGGATTTTATTAGCAAGAGAATTTATAGATGTCTTTGAGCTGGTCGCAGGACTACCATCAAAACGAGCTATTGAGTTTCGAATACATTTTGTGCCAAGAGCCAAACCCGTAGGTAAACCACCTAGTAGGATGACACCTACTGAGAAGGAGTTAAAGGTGTAGCTAGTGGACATAGAAGGAAATAGTTTTATTAGATCAAACAGTTCTCCTTGGGAAGCGGCCACGGTGTTTGTGAAGAAACCGGACGGATCATTAAGGATGTTTATTGATTACCGTAAGTTGAATGAGAAGATGATAAAGAATATATATCCTTTGTCGAGAATGGACAATTTATTCAATCAGCTGAGTAGAGCCAAAGTGTTTTCCCAATTAGATTTGGCTACAGGGTTCCATTAACTAAGGGTGGTGAAGGACAATATTCCTTTGATAGTGTTTCGAACGAGATAAGGTTCATACAAGTGGTTAGTGATGCCATTCGGGTTGTCTAATGCGCTTAATTTCTTTGTGGACTTGATGAACCGGATATTCTAAGAGCACTTGGATAGGGTTGTGTTGGTACTCAATGATGACATTTTGATATATTCTAAGGATGAAAAAAATCATGAGATTCATCTTGGAAAGTGCTTGAGACGTTGAGGCAGCATCAACTAAAAGCGAAGTTTTTGAAGTGTCGTTTCTGAAAGAAAGAAGTGAAGTTTCTTAGTCATGTAGTTTCAGCGAAAGGGTTGCAATCGATCCAGCTAAGATTGAAGCAATTAACGGTTGGAAAAGACCTGAGATGGTGATTGAAATAAGAAGTTTTCTTGGATTAGCTGGCTATTACTAGAGATTTATCAAGGATTTCTCATGGATAGCAATGTATTTGACTAAGTTAATCAGAAAGGACATGAAATCTATTTAATCTGATAAATGTGAGGAAGCATTCCTTGAGTTGATGCATTTATTGACTAATGTGCCTGTTAGTGGTTCAAGATGGAAATCAGGATTTGGTGGTGTATACAGATGCATCTGGAACTGGATTAGGAGTTGTGTTGATGTAGAGGGGTAAAGTAATTGCCTATGCTTCTCGGCAGCTCGGATCTCATAAAATGAGATATCTGACTGATGATTTGGAGTTAGCAGCGGTGATCTTTGCATTAAAAGTGTGGAGACATTATCTTTTAGGAGAAAGATTTGAGTTGTATACGGATTATAAGTATATATGATATTTATTCTCTCAGAAAGAGTTGAATATGAGACAACAGAGATGCATGGAGTTTTTAGCAACTTATGATATCGGGATAGAGTACACACCAGGGAAGGCAATAAAGTTGTCGATGTTCTTAACAGAAAACATCAAAATGTGGTGTTAGCTATGTTGGCGTAATGGAAGGATCTAGAGGCATTGACTACTTGTAGTGTGCAATTAATATCGACTGCTAGTTCTAGTCAGAGTAGTGCCATGTTATCCTACTTGGAAGTTTAACCAGTATTGATCGAAAGGATTGCTTCTAAGCAGAGAGATGATCCATTGTTAGCTAAGAAAATTAAAAGGCTTGAAAGTGGAAGCGAGATAGATGATCTAAAAGACTTTAGTCCTGACCAGAAGGGATGGTTGAGAAAGAGGAGATGGTTGTGTGTTCCGAAAATTGGAGACCTAAGGAGAGAAGTTCATAGGGAATCTCATCGATCAAAGTTTACAATTCAACTTGGGGGAACCAAGATGTATCAGGATATGAAGATAAGTTTCTTCTAGGAAGGTATGAAGAGGAATGTAGGCTTACGATGAAGCAATGTGTGAATTACCAGCAAGTGAAAGCCCTACATCAGTAGCCAAGTGGATTGCTTCAGCCTTTAGGTATATCGGTTTGGAAATGAGATCCGATATCCATGGATTTTATTGATGGGTCACCAAGGTCGAACATAGGAAATGAAAGTATATGAGTTGTTGTAGATAGATTAACCAAGAGATCCCATTTTATTCTTGTTAAGTCTACTAGGATGGCGCATGTATTGGCTAAGTTTTTTATGAAGAACACAATGAGACTACATGGAATTCCTAGTAAATCCATGAAAGAGATGCCTTGTTCACTAGTGAATTCTGAAAGAGTCTACAAGAAGTGTTAAGTACCAAGCTTAAGATGAGTACCGCTTATCACCCACAGACGGATGAACATATAAAGAGAGTTAATAAGGTACTTGAGGATTTGTTGAGGGCTTGCGTACTAGATTTTGATAGGTTGTGGGAAGACCATTTATACTTGGTTGAATTTTTAGATAATAATAGTTATTAGATTTGTACAGGAATGGCAACTTTTGAAGCTTTGTATGGAAGACCGTGAAAATCACTAGAATATTGGTTGGGGACTGGGACAAATTGGTTCTTAATCCAGATATGGTGAGAGAATCCATAGAGAAGATTGAATTAATCTGCAGTAGGATGAGAGAAGCTCGGTCTAGGCAGAAAATTTACGTAGATAAAAGGCGTATGGATCTTGAATTCTCAGTTGGAGACTGTGTTTCTATCAAGGTATTGACGATGAAGGGTGTGGTAAGATTTGAAAAGTCAAGAAAATTAGCACCGAGATATGTTGGAATGTTCCCAATTATAGAGGGAATCAGAAAGCTTGCATATCGAGTAGAGTTACCAAGCAGTTTGGCAGGTGTCCATAGAATAATTCATGCTTGTCATCTTTAGGAGTGATGATCTATAAACTGCCATTTCTCTCATGACATTGGAAGATTTTGTAGTAAAACCGGATCTGACTTTGTTAAGCGACCAGTTCGAGTTGTAGCGAGATATGAGAAGAAGCTAAGGAACAAGACCATCAAGTTAGTGAAAGTATAATGGAGGGAAAACGAGAAAGACTGTAGTTGGGTGACAAAAGAAAGGATTAGGGATACTTATCCTAAGCTATTATGAGGGTATGTTCTATGTTTGTTGTATAACGATTTTGTAGCTGGTAGAATATGCAAGCACTGTTTACATGTTTGAAAATGCTTATTATGTGTCCTTAAAGAATTTCTAGGCCGAAATTTTGAAGGGGGGAGCTTGTAACATCCATATTTTTTGTTTAACATTATTTAGGAGATTTAATGTGATAGATTAAATAGAATAATGTAAATAATTAAGGAAAATGAGATTTTGGGTAATTAATAAGGTCATACCTGAATAAACTATGTAAAATTGTTTTAAAGACTAAACATATAAGGGAATGAATGAGAGGGGTAATTTAAGAACAGACCAAACCTTTTGCCTTAAACCCCTTTCCCTTATTTCATTCTCATTTTTACCATGCATCACAAAATAATAAAAGAAAAGAAAAGTGAGATCCGCCATTAAACAAGAAATAGGAAGTTGAAATCTAAGGATTTAAATGGAAGAAGCTTACGGGTCAAAGCTACACCAAACCACAACTATAACATTTGATTTAAAGGTGAATAATACAAGATCCATCTCTTTTTATTGTTTTAAAGTTCGGTTATGGATAGTACCCAAACTTATCTTGTTTGTTTTTCCAAGTTATGTTTGAATATTCATTGTTTAGATAGAATGATGAATATGGAATTTTTATGAAATTATTTAAATGGGTTTTTAGGGTAAAACTTAAATTTTTAATCTCCAAACGACTTGGTTTTCGAATATGTGATGTAAAATAATATTGTGGAGGTGAGTTTTAATTTCATAATTTTCCAGGCTAGAAATATATTTTATAAATTTCCCAAGAGGGGATTGCTTAATTTTGGGTTTTAATTGTTTGAGATAATTAAATATGGTTTTTGGATTCAAAATTTTTGTAATTAAAAGAGAAGGATATTCTCTAATTTCTATGGATTTTTTGGATTTTTTCCAGGTGATTTCAATTTATTATGAATTTATCATGCTAAATAAGCATATAAAAGGATTGATTAACTAACGGTATTAATTAATTATTTTAAATATGTTTTGGAACTTGAATATATAGGGTGGAAAATTTATAAAATGTTTTGGGTAGGGATTGACCAATAGAAAATTGAGAAAGTGCAAGATTTGGTGAAAAGTATTTACTCTTAATAAAAATATGTTAGTTTTCATGTTAATTACAATTGATGCCATGCCGCATGCACCTCTTCGAGCCTAATGTGATGTCGCTTCTACGTATGTAACAACCCTGAATTTTGTGATTTATTTTAATTGTTCATTTTGATTTTTTTATTTGAAATTTTGATTTAAAATTTTTATTTTATTTATTAAAATGAATAAGTTATGTTATTTTAAATATAAATTTTGATTTTATGTGAATTATAGTTTCAAACTTGTATAAATTGTATATTTTACTGAAAAGTGGATTTCTAGTCAAATTAGTCAAACTTTGACTTTTAAATTTAAAATTTAAATTCTTAAATTTTATCTTTTATTATGAAAGTAGTTTTAATAGCATGAATACTGCTTTTCATTTCGTTGGAAACGGATTTAAATTGTGAAAGTTATGTATATTTCAATATTGAGTACAATTTGAGTTATTTAGCAATTTTGGTTATTTTAAATTATAAAAATTATATTTTCCTTGTCATATTTTATTTTAATATGTGTTAATATGTTATTTTATGTATATTTTTATCTTATAATATTTTTAAAATGAAGTAAATAATTTTCCAAAGCCATTGGTAAATTTCTTGTAATTTTTATGTCGTGTTTGCTATTTTTAAACAATTTATTTTTTCCTTTTTCTATTTTTCTCCAATTTAATTATTTATTTTATTTTGAAAATGATAAATAAATTATTTTATTTCAAACTTTCACTTCATAATATTTTTAAAATGAAGTGGATATTTTTCCAAGACTAGTAGTGGTTTATTTGTAATTTCTGGACACTGTTTTGTATTTTTAAGTAATTTCTTTCATCCTTTTTATATTTTCTTTAAAATTAATTTTTTATTTTCTTATATTTTTACTTGGTTTTGGTTTGTAAAGTATATTTCTGAGTTATTTTGTTTTTATAAAATCAAAGAGAAAAGGAAATACCAAAGGTTTTAAAAAAAGTGCAAAACATAAGTCCTTTCACCTTCAAAACTTTTCAAATGCCATAACCTTCACTTTAATTCATTTTGGTGTCCACTTCTTTAGTTTTGGCCATGTATTATATTACTTTTCATGTGAAAAACAACTCAGCACTTCTCATTCTCATGGCTTCTTCAAACTTCCTTGGTAATGGCCTCCTCTTTTTGCACTTTTTCTTCCATTTTTTTCATACTTTTGTCTTGTTTCTCTCTTCTATTTGCATGGCCTCCTCACCATAACCACGGGCACCATCCCATACCACTCCTCCTTGGCATCATCACCACCCACCACTTCGGGTTAGACCATGGCTGAACCCTCCTTGAAGCCAAACTTCACCAAAAATGCAAACAATGTCCAAAACAATGCATAACCGAGCACCTAGTTGATCACCACTCCATTTTCCATCACCACCACCACCTTGAGCCGCCGCCACCACCTTGCTACCACCACTACTCACCACCTAAACCTCTGTCTAGACCTGTACCTGATGATGGCCAAGCCATTTGACCTATAGACCGAGCCAAAAGTTGAACCAAACTCCACTATGTTGCCTAGTCTCTTGATATTCTTATGTTGTAACTTCCTTCACATGTTCTAGCCTTTATGCCATGAATTCCTATGTTCAAACCTGAGCCAAAGCCATGTCAAACCTGACCTAAATAAACCCCTAGGTCGTGCAAAGCATTATAGAAAACAAGGAAAAAGATTTGACATTCATATCTCTTTTTATTTCAAAGTTATTCCTGTACAATGTTGTATTGAGTTGTAATATTATTTTGTTTTGTTTTGGGTTGTGACACAAGTTCTAAACTTGGATCTCTTCCCACTTGAGCCTATTGTTGTGTCATCGTGCCTTCTGGAATCCGTTATGTCATTTGAACTGATATCTCCAGCGCATAGAGGTGAGTAAATCTCACCAGACGTTTATACTTATACAAATGTGAATTGACACCATTTGAATGTGTAGAACTATTATGTTATGTTATATCTGCCTGTGATTATTTATATATGATGTTAAGCCTGTTAAATTTCATGTCATATCATCTGTTATTATATATATGTTGTTACCGTTCATTTATATTTGTTTATCACACTGCAAGTTTCCTGTAGATTAGAAATCACAATGGGTTGAAATGTACATACCCGAACGGACTTTAGAATAGGGAAAAATCGTTACGGGATGAAATGAAAGGCCTGAACGGTTTTTATTTAATTTATTTAACTTGGGATTGCGGGTTTGAAATGATAGAACCCGGATTTTTCTTTTTAAACTGCGGATTGAAATGATACATATCCGTATCACTTGACCTAGGTTAGAAAACTATATATAGACCCGTAGTTATTTTATAAAGTGTTTTTGGATATTTTTAAGTATTCTAAAAATATAAATTTATGAAATTTGATTTAAATAGATTTTGAAATGTTTTAAAATAAAGAAATTATGATTTTTGTATGAGTTAAAAATGTAATTAATGAATGGTTAAATTGGATTATTGAAATATAACTTAAGTTTGGAAATTTGGAATTTTTGTTAAAAATGATATTTAAGTTACATAAATAAAATGGAAATTTAAATTTTATTTGGAAAATGGTAAATATGATAATTTTATTTAAATTTGAATTTAAGTGATTTATTAAAGTATTATTGATTTTTCTATGAATTTAAGTGGTTAAATAAATGAATGCTTAAAAGTGAAATTTTAAAATATAACTTGACTTGGAAATGTGAAATTTGAGTTTTAATTAAAGATTCAAATTAATTAAATAAATTGGAAATTTAGTAAAATTGTGAAATGGTAATTTAAATCTGAAGTGTTAAGTTTATTTGTTGAAAAGTGAAGAAAGGAAATTATACACTTGAACTAATAAGTGGAATTATTGAAATTTGGATTTATTTACAAGAAACTGGTTCTATAAAAACCAATTTGTTTAATGATATGTTAATGAACATTTTTAATGTTAAATTATGATTTTTAAAATGTTTAAAGGATTTAAAATGAAGTTTATTATTGGCTGGAAATACACTAAAACCTGAAATTAACTTTTAATAGCATTCAGAAATGCTATAGTTTCTGAATTGAACTAAAATTGTGTAAAAAGAGCTATCACAACATTTCTGAAATGCTGTAGTTGCTGTAATTGAACTTATAGGCTAATATTGGACTCAGTCTATTATAGCATTCTCTGGAAATGCCATAGTGGTCTGCAGTTTTTGCTGAAATCAATTTAAAACCTTGTTTTAAAATCTGAGCTACCGCACTGTCTTTGCTGTTTTAAACTAAAATTTAATTAAAACTGAGTTTTAACAGCAGTTTTTAAGTGCTGTCTTTGCTGAATTAAGATGTTTTCAAGTATAACTTATAACAGCTTTTTCTAAATGCTGCGAAAGGCTGAAATTTTAATAAATATGATTTTTGACTTAGTAAATGAGCTCAGAATGACTTGAAACTTTCAAATTTGAATACTTGAATTGAAAGAATAATAAATCCACTTTTAAAATGATTTAAATGAATAAGTTAAAATGGAAATGAATCATTTTAAAAAGGGGGTTCGAATTTTAATAAACGAATGTTATCTTTGGTTTTAAAAGATACTTAAATTGGATATTTGGATTTTAATTTCAAATAATGATTTGAAAAGGGAGTTTGAAAGATTGATATTTTTTATATTGAAATGATTTGGAAATGATATAATTTTTATTTGATAAAGATTTGAATTTGAAATGATGTTCTATTTGAAGTAAAATATTATTTTAAAGTTTTATCCATGGGTTATAATAACGATTGGTTGGCAAAGAGACCGGGATCGGATATCTGGCATACTCTCTGTCGATACCGAAACCACTTTGACAACTGTATACGCGGTGGAGATTCCAGAACGAAGTAGGTTGGTTGGCGAACGCTATTGGAATGAAGTAAAAGAATGCTGATGGATGAACTAATTATGACTAGAACAGGAGCTATACCGTGCTACACAAAGGGTCGCACCCTTTTATAGAGCATGCTTCTTCGGAAACCATTCTATTACTTTTGTGGTTCGATTTGGTGGCACCATTTTGATTCGGGGTATGTCTCGAGGTGGGCGGAAGCTACTGGCTTGCCGTCACCACCGGTCCGGGAGTGCAAACAGTGTACCCACCCTGGCATTGCCTCGCGCGCCTTGTCATATGTTCCTTATATCGAGCCCACTACGATTTTTGGTTTAAAGATCCGACCGCGTTAAGGTTCACCATCCCCTTAACGTTATTTTCTATATGATTATACTTTACTAATTAGACACTACTTTATATAGCGTATATTACTATATAAAAAATAATTTAACGGATCCTTATAGGATGGGCGGTCTTAAGCATTTTCTAAGTTACTTGTACCTTTGCTACAGTTCACTTGAGTTGGTTTACATTGTATAAGTATGTATGTCCTGACTCGAGTGTTTGTATTTTTATTTACGCTCGGGTCAGCCTGAGTTATTCACAGATTTGGAATCCACTTTCTGGAGATTGGAATCGCTGGAGATTATATGCTTATCTAGTTTTATCTATTCCAGTTCTGTTGTTCTATTCAGCTTGTACTTGGTTGTCATCTTGAGACTTCTGTTGTACTTTATTTTCTTCTTTTGTATTTTATTTAACTCTGATATATTTATATAGTAGCTTCATGAACTACTATTTCTTTTACTTCCGCTGCATTATTATATACTCTTCGTCTGTGATATGTGATTATTATTTACTGTATATTCTGAGATTTGCCAAATTTTTATTTACAACGCGGTATTTTGAGCAATTCAAGTCTGACATGTGTGTCTGCCTATGCACTTGGCGGATGTTGCATGATAGGGGGTTCTCGCATTTGGTTTGGGTAGCGAGCGGATGACTCTTACTCCTACATGTCCCGCGGGATTGGTGCAGTCGAGAGGCTGGCCGTAAAGGCAGAACACAGGTACCAATGTATGCTACGGTGGGCATTACCCCACTGGCGCGACCCGTTACAGTTTGTATCAGAGCTCTGGTTTTAGGCAAAAACTCAGTATATAGAGTAGATTTAATTTCAGAATCACTTTCGTTCGAGCTAGAATTCCTTCTTCTTCAATACGGTTTCCTTTGAATTTTGGAACGTTCCATGCGGTTCCAAAATCCATTCATGTCCCTCACTATTCATCTTCTTTTGGTTCTGGAGTATCCCATAACTCCACTTCAAAATGATCTTTATAATGAGTTAGCAGCCCCGCCAAATCTCAAAAATTGAATTGTAAAAGGGTGAAACTCCTTTACAATTAGCATCGATTCACCAGAGAATTTATATCTATCCTTGGTTTAGATGCTAATATCTTTTGTTATCCCAAACTCTAACTCTTGAGATCGAATGTAGATTTACCCTAGAAAAATCCACATCGATCTTATTCTTTAAGTCACGGTTGACCCGGTTAAGGTTGCCCGTGATTTATTTAAGCTTATCCACCTCCCTATTTTGTTATTTAATCATATTGTCTTTTGTTTCCAACCTATCTTCAAACATTTTGAATTGTACTTGTAAATCTATGTTTGTTTTTGTGTTGTTTGAGTTATTGATGCTGAATTGGGTTTCTGATCGATTCTTCTGATCAATGCTATCGATAAGATTTCCAAAACACTTTGACAGAACAAACTGACACAATATTATTTTAAAATTTGGTTAATGAAATAAATTTTGATATATAAGTAAATTTATGGAACTTAATAAACTGATTTAAATTGATTATTTGAAATGATAATACTTGATTTATCATTTACTGTTCTATAAATGAATTTATAACTAGTTGTTTATAAATTGATTTGGGAACTGAAATGAATTTAAAAAAAGAAATTTGAGAATTTAATTTCCAATGGTTTCAAACCTTGTGTTTCAAGTTTTAAAAGGTTATATTATTTAAAGTATTTTTGAATAGAAATTTGTTTTCAAAGAATTTTAAAAGTTTAAAAAAATTAGTGCTCTTCTCTTTGTCGCTGGAAAATAACTTCGGTGATGACCGCGACATCATCGATGTTCACTTTCGAGTTTCGAAGGGAAGAGACCGCTCTGTAGTCTTGCTACAGCTTTGTTTGGGAAATCAAATTAATTTAAATTTCTAAATGACTAGATTTATAATATATATAGATATATGATTTAAATTTGATTTGATAAATTATGTACGTACATTTATTTATCTCTAAATGGCTTGAAGAAATCGAAAATTTAATTCTTAAATTTTAGCTTGAAGAATATTTCAATTATAAAAATAAAAAACTAAAAAAATCAAAATTTTAGATAAATGATTCAAATTTGAGATGAGGGAATTAGAAAGTTTTATTTGTATAATACTCAATTGCATTTAAATAAAACTTACCAAATTATACTGAAGTTAACAATGTAATTGGTTAATATACACAAAAAAAGAGTTTATAAATAAAATTTGAATGGTTAAAATAAATGTTATACACTTAAGTTTTAGTTATAAAATGATTAACAGGAGTAAATAGAATAAAAGGTTAATTGAATAATTTACAATATAAAATGATGTTAATGGAACTAACAAAAAATTAAAGTAGTTATAATAAGAGTAAGTATAATGGGCATAGATGACAAAATATATTGAGAGGAATAAAATTAACTTTAAGTAGGAATAAAGAAGAATTAAATTTATTAAGTACATTATGAGTATAATGAATGATTATTTTTCAAATTCATGATCTTAGAAGTTGTTAATTTGAGATGATTAGAAGATAAGACAATAAAATTTGAGATAGTAAAATTTATTTAACTTGCGTAAAAAAATTAGTTATTTATTTAAGTTGAAATTTCCATGGTTTATAACTTATTATCTTATTTTGTTTTTCAAACTATCTTTTAGTTATCATTATTTTCTTTATCTTGCTATAGAATGGGGAGACTATTGCTTATACCAGTCTGTTTAGGAATCTTTCTATAATCTTTAATAATCTTTGGTACTCATTTTGAATCTGAGCACTGCTTTCCATCCACAGACCGTCGGTCAAGTGGAAAGAGTGAATCGGATTCTAGAGGATCTTTCGTGCCTATGTTCCTGATTCTGGAGAATCTTGGAAAGATCATCTACACCTTGTTAAATCTACCTATAACAATAGTTATCAGGTATAACTTCAATATACTTGTCATCATGTCTTAATCTTATTTCACTCTATCTTTTTTTGTGCTTTCCCGTACCTCATTCCTTTTCGGGGATGAAAAGTTTTGAGTGGGGGAGAGTGTAACAACCCTGAATTTTGTGATTTATTTTAATTGTTTATTTTGATTTTTTATTTGAAGTTTTGATTTAAAATTTCTATTTTATTTATTAAAATGAATAAGTTATGTTATTTTAAATATAAACGTTGATTTTATTGGAATTATAGTTTCAAACTTGTATAAATTGGCAAAAAAGTGGATTTCTGGTCAAATTAGTCAAACTTTGACTTTTAAATTTCAAATTTAAATATTTAAATTCTTAAATTTTATCTTTTATTATGAAAATAGATTTAATAACATGAATACTGCTTTTCGTTTCGTCGAAAACGGATTTAAATTGTGAAAGTTATGTATATTTCAACATTGAGTACAATTTGAGTTATTTAGCAATTTTGGTTATTTTAAATTATAAAAATTATATTTTCCTTGTCATATTTTATTTTAATATGTGTTAATATGTTATTATATGTATATTTTTGTCTTATAATATTTTTAAAATGAAGTAAATATTTTTCCAAAGCCATTGGTAAATTTCTTGTAATTTTTATGTCCTGTTTGCTATTTTTAAACAATTTCTTTTTTCCTTTTTCTATTTTTCTCCAACTTAATTATTTATTTTATTTTGAAAATGATAAATAAATTATTTTATTTCAAATTTTCACTTCATAATATTTTTAAAATGAAGTGGATATTTTTCCAAGACTAGTAGTGGTTTATTTGTAATTTTTGGACATTGTTTTGTATTTTTAAGTAATTTCTTTCATTCTTTTTATATTTTCTTTAAGATTAATTTTTTATTTTCTTACATTTTTACTTGGTTTCGATTTGTAAAGTATATTTCTGAGTTATTTTGTTTTTATAAAATCAAAGAGAAAAGGAAATACCAAAGGTTTTAAAAAAAGTGCAAAACATAAGTCCTTTCACCTTCAAAACTTTTCAAATGCCATAACCTTCACTTTAATTCATTTTGCTGTCCACTTCTTCAGTTTTGGCCGTGTATTATATTACTTTTCATGTGAAAAACAACTCAGCACTTCTCATTCTCATGGCTTCTTCAAACTTTCTTGGTAATGGCCTCCTCTTTTTGCACTTTTTCTTCCATTTTTTTTCATACTTTTGTCTTGTTTCTCTCTTCTATTTGCATGGCCTCCTCACCATAACCACGGCCACCATCCCATACCACTCCTCCTTGGCATCATCACCACCCACCACTTCAGGTTAGACAATGGCCGAACCGTCTTTGAAGCCAAACTTCACCAAAAATGCAAACAATGTCCAAAACAATGCATAGCCGAGCACCTACTTGATCACCACTCCATTTTCCATCACCACCACCACGTTGAGCCGCCGCCACCACCTTGCTACCACCACTACTCACCACCTAAACCTCTATCCAGACCTATACCTGATGATGGCCGAGCCATTTGACCCATAGACCGAGCCAAAAGTTGAACCAAACTCCACTATGTTGCCCAGTCTCTTGATATTCTTATGCTGTAACTTCCTCCACATGTTCTATCCTTTATGCCATGCATTCCTATGTTCAAACCTGAGCCAAAGCCATGTCAAACCTGACCTAAATGAACCCCTAGGCCGTGCAAAGCATTGTAGAAAACAAGGCAAAAGATTTGACATTCATATCTCTTTTTATTTCAAAGTTATTCTTGTACAATGTTGTATTGAGTTGTAATATTATTTTGTTTTGTTTTGGTTGTAACACAAGTTCTAAACTTGGATCTCTTCCCACTTGATCCTATTGTTGTGTCATCGTGCCTTCTGGAATCCTTGTGTCATTTGAATTGATATCTCCAGCGCATAGAGGTGAGTAAATCTCACCAGACGTTTATACTTATACAAATGTGAATTGACACCATTTGAATGTGTAGAACTATTATGTTATGTTATATATGCCTGTGATTATTTATATATGATGTTAAGCCTATTAAATTTCATGTCATATCATCTGTTATTATATATATGTTGTTACCGTTCATTTATATCTGTTTATCACACTGCAAGTTCCCTGTAGATTAGAAATCACTATGGGTTGAAATGATACATACCCGAATGGACTTTAGAATAGGGAAAAATCGTTATGGGCTGAAATGATAGGCTTGAACGGTTTTTATTTAATTTACTTAACTTGGGATTGCGGGTTTGAAATGATAGAACCTGGATTTTTATTTTTAAATTGCGGATTGAAATGATACATATCCGTATCACTTGACCTAGGTTAAAAAACTATATACAGACCCGTGGTTATTTTATAAAGTGTTTTTGGATATCTTTAAGTATTTTAAAAATATAAATTTATGAAATTTGATTTAAATAGATTTTGAAATGTTTTAAAATAAAGAAATTATGATTTTTGTATTAGTTAAAAATGTAATTAATGAATGGTTAAACTGGATTATTGAAATATAACTTAAGTTTGGAAATTTGGAATTTTTGTTAAAAATGATATTTAAGTTATATAAATAAAATGGAAATTTAAATTTTATTTGGAAAATGGTAAATATGATAATTTTATTTGAATTTGAATTTAAGTGATTTATTAAAGTATTATTGATTTTTCTATGAATTTAAGTGGTTAAATAAATGAATGCTTAAAAGTGAAATTTTAAAATATAACTTGACTTGGAAATGTGAAATTTGAGTTTTAATTAAAGATTTAAATAAATTAAATAAATTGGAAATTTAGTAAAATTGTGAAATGGTAATTTAAATCTGAAGTGTTAAGTTTATTTGTTGAAAAGTGAAGAAAGGAAATTATACACTTGAACTAATAAGTGGAATTATCGAAATTTGGATTTATTTATAAGAAATTGGTTTTATAAAAATCAATATGTTTAATGATATATTAATGAACGTTTTTAATGTTGAATTATGATTTTTAAAATGTTTAAAGGATTTAAAATGAAGTTTATTATTGGCTGGAAATACACTAAAACCTGGAATTAACTTTTAATAGCATTCAGAAATGTTATAGTTTCTGAATTGAACTAAAATTGTGCAAAAAGAGCTATTACAACATTTTTGAAATGCTGTAGTTGCTGTAATTGAACTTATAGGCTAATATTGGACTAGGGTCTATTATAGCATTCTCTGGAAATGCTACAGTGGTCTGCAGTTTTTGCTGAAATCAATTTAAAAGCTCGTTTTGAAATCTGAGCTACCGCAGCATTTCTGGAAATGCTGTCTTTGCTGTTTTAAACTAAAATTTAACTAAAACTGAGTTTTAACAGCAGTTTTTAACTGCTGTCTTTGCTGAATTAAAATGTTTTCAAGTATAACCTAGGGCTGTCAATTTCCTACACGACTCGAAACACGACCCGAAACCCGCACGGAAATTAGCAGGTTAACCCGACCCATTTAATTGGCGGGTCATTTTCGGGTCAACCCGAATTTGACCCATTTATAAACGGGTGGGTTTAGGGTTGACCCGCTAACCCGAAACTGACCCGTTAACAACCCGTTTATACAGTATATAGGTTGAGCTGACCCGTTTACGACCCGCTCCGACCCGTTTATGACCCGTTTGTACCTTATACGGGTTGACCCGACCCGTTTACGACCCGTTCCGACCCATTTACGACCCAATTATACCTTATACGGGTTGACCCGACCAGTTACTGACCCGTATACACCTTATATGGGTCGACCTGACCCATTTACGACCCGACCCGACTCGACCCGTTTATAATCGGGTTACACGGGTTGGGTCGGGTCAACCCGTTTATAAACGGATCGGGTTCGGGTTGAGCTTTTTCGACCCATTTAATAAACGGGTTGACCCGACCCATTTAAAATCAACCCGAACCCGACTTGACCCGACCCAAACCCGACCCGACCCGACCCATTGACAGCCCTAGTATAACCTATAACAGCTTTTTCTAAATGCTGCGAAAGGCTGAAATTTTAATAAATATGATTTTTGACTTAGTAAATGAGCTCAGAATGACTTGAAATTTTGAAATTTGAATACTTGAATTGAAAGAATAATAAATCCACTTTAAAAATGATTTAAATGAATAAATTAAAATGGAAATGAATCGTTTTAAAAAGGGGGTTCGAATTTTAATAAACGAATGTTATCTTTGGTTTTAAAAGATACTTAAATTGGATATTTGGATTTTAATTTCAAATAATGATTTGAAAAGGAAGTTTGAAAGATTGATATTTCTGATATTGAAATGATATAATTTTTATTTGATAAAGATTTGAATTTGTAACGATGTTCTATTTAAAGTAAAATATTATTTTGAAGTTATAACCACGGGTTATAATAAAGATTTGTTGGCAAAGAGACCGGGATCGGATATCTGGCATACTCTCTGTCGATACCGAAACCACTTTGACAACTGTATACGCGGTGGAGATTCCAGAACGAAGTTGGTTGGTTGGCGAACGCTACTGGAATGAAGTAAGAGAACGCTGATGGATGGCCTAATTATGACTAAAACAGGAGCTATACCGGGGTACACAAAGGGTCACACCCTTTTATCGAGCATGCTTCTTCGGAAACCATTATATTACTTTCGTGATTCGATTTGGTGGCGCCATTTTGATTCGGGGTATGTCTCGAGGTGGGCGGAAGCTGCTGACTTGCCGTCACCACCGGTCCGGGAGTGCAAACGGTGTATCCACCCTGCCATTATCTCGCATGCCTTGTCATATGTTCCTTATATCGAGCCCACGACAATTTTTGGTTTAAAGATCCGACCGCGTTAAGGTTCACCATCCCCTTAACGCTATTTTCTATATGATTATACTTTACTGATTAAACACTACTTTATATAGCGTATATTACTATATAATAAATAGTTTAACGGATCCTTAGAGGATAGGAGGTCCCAAGCATCTTCTAAGTTACTTGTACCTTTGCTACAGTTCACTTGAGTTGGTTTACATTGTATAAGTATGTATGTCCTGACTCGAGTGTTTGTATTTTTATTTATGCTCGGGTCAGCCTGAGTTATTCACAGATTTGGAATCCACTTTCTGGATATTGGAATCGCTGGAGATTATATGCTTATCTAGTTTTATCTATTCCAGTTTTGTTGTTCTATTCAGCTTGTACTTTGTTGTCATCTTGAGACTTCTGTTGTACTTTATTTTCTTCCGTTGAATTTAATTAAACTTTGATATATTTATATAGTAGCTTCATGAACTACTATTTCTTTTACTTCCGCTGCATTATTATATACTCTGTGTCTGTGATCTGTGATTATTATTTACCCTATATTCTGAGATTTGCCAAATTTTTATTTACAACGCGGTATTTTGAGCAATTCAAGTCTGACATGTGTGGATGCGAATGGTTGAAAATATCGGGCTGTTACAACGTAGGTCAACGTTGATGGAGGAAGCACGTGATAGATATTTAGGCATCTACGGAGCGGCTTCTCCGATGTTGAAGTGTATAATAGCGACAACAGATAAGTGGTGGCATGACGTCTTCGTGATCCATTTAAGCATTTTAAAAGGTTTAATAGTCGACGCCGATGACGTTGCATATCATCACCATTGTTTTGAATGATGTTGCACCTAATCACTATGTTACTTCCAAAGCTAAGGCAGCGATGCCGCTTTTATTGATTCAACTTTATAAGCGAAGAGGCATAATAGCCAAAGTGATTTAAATATATAAAAGTTTTATAACATCGACGAGGGTCTTGGGGTTGATGGTGTCGATACCCTTGGCCAAGACGTCGCACTTTATCTTTTAAACGCTAAAGGGGCTTGATTTTATGTTAACCAAAACTATTTTCACAAGGGGTGAAGAGGCCTATGTTTTAAGAGGGACGAAGAGCCCTATGTCTTCGACAGATAGCCATATAACTTATAAAAGTTAAAACTTTGTTTTAAATAGGTAGATAGCCTATAATTTATGAAAGTCGACAATGTCATCTTCGACATGAATTTATACTTAATAGAATTTAAGTTTGTTTTACCTTAGGTTGAGGGTCGATGAGCCATAGCACGACATTATTGTCGTCTAGCTTCATTAACGGTGGAGAACCTCTGTTTTCTATTGCAAGGACATCACTAGGGACACCGATGCCATTTTAAATTGTAAACTTTGACACTATTGTTGGCGACACTAATATGGATGAACTATGACATTGTACTAAATTTAAGATATTATGGGATGGCGAGCCTTATGTTTTGGCTTTGACTTAAAACCTTAGGGATATCATTGTTTAATTATAATGAGTTTGACATAGATCATTTAGGGATACCAATGTATATCACTTTGAAATGTTAAAATTTTAAGGGGTGACAACTTAAGTAGGAACCCTAATAGGCATTGGTTAATCATGTGGGTAACATAAGTTAAGATTGCAGCATGTGGATAACATGAATTGAATGATGGGTTCATAGTCATCGTAGGAAAACTATGAGATGTGAGATGGATATCTACATCGTACCAGAGATGGATAGTTTCTAAGGGAATAATGAAGGGTTCATACTCATCCTAGGAAAACTGCAGAATTGCGAAAAAGAAAGATATGGAGGAAGGAAACATATGAGTGAATCTAGTTGGAGGAAGCACCAAAACTAATGAAAATGCTCGACCCAATTCTAGGAGGAACTAGAGTCGATAGGCAAATGCTAATTAAAACGAAAATGCCAACGTATGCGTTAGAACCCCACCAGCGGATATGAGAACTATGTATCAATTCTTCATCAATATGATGCAAGGTGGAGCAACTACGGGAGTAAGTGGAGGAAATATTGCCAATACGGGAGGAGTTAATCCTATAGCATCAGTTAGTAATAAATATGCTAAGCTAAGTTGAGATTACACTATTCTAGGTGGAAAACCTTTTCTGGGAACTGAAGACGCGATAGAGGTGAAAAACTAGCTACTGCATCATAAGAGAATTCCTGATTCAGGATTGAATGATGAATAAACAAAAAGATTAGCTTCTAGACAGTTTTAAGGAGCTGCTTTGTTCTTGTGGAATGGGATGACCCTAAGGGTACCAAAAGAGGAATTAACTTGAGAAATTTTCAAAGGAGATTCAAGCCAAGGTTTTTGTCTAAATAAGCCAAGTTTGTGGAATTGGAGCAAGGGGAAATGTCAGTGTTGGGATATTCAACTATCTAGATATGGATACGCTACTACTGGCACCATAATCACGAGGAATGAGAAGTTTATCTAGGGGTTAAGGCCATATATTGCTAAGGCAACTATGCCACATCTCAGAGATCTATCGAATGTAGTGGTAGAGATGGTTTTAGGAATAAAGAAATACTTCCAACCTTTGGGAAAGAGAAGTCAGTGGAGACTCGGGGTTCCTAGAATAAGAAAAGGAAATTCTTTAAGAAAAAAGGTGCTCAAAAAAATGGAGTTGCTAAGGAAAGGAAGCCTGGTATTGTCTGTTATAAATATGACAAGAAGGAACACTATGGTAGTGAGTGTCGGTCTAGTGATGGCAAGGTAGTTGGGGGAAGCAGAAAGAGAAGTGCTTTAACACCAGGCAGGGCATTATAAGAATAAATGTCCAGAAGCGGCCAGGGCAGGAAAGGGGAAGGTCTTTGCTTTGGAGATATCATCATCTAAGCCAACAACGGAGGGGAAAGGAAAAGGTATGATGGAAGGTATGCTTTTGACCCATAGCATACCAGTTAAAGTATTTTTTGATACTGGCATCACATTCTTTTATCTCTTAGTGTTTGGTAGATAAACTAGATTAAGAACATCATACCTTGTTACTTCCTTAAGGGTAGCTAATCCGATAGGAAGACATGCAACTTCGGAGATGAGATGTGACCATCTAGAGATTGAGTTGCTAAGTTATACTTTTGCTTGCAATTTACATGTGTTTGATTTCGGGGAGTTCGGGATCATTTTGGGTATGGATTGGTTAAATAACTATGATACTAGGATATTTTACCAGGATAGTAAGTTATCGTTTAGACACCCTGACTGTAGTGATCGAACAGATGCATCTGGAATTGGATTAGGAGCTATGTTGATGCAGAGGGGTAAAGTAATTGCCTATGCTTTTCGATGGCTCAGATCGCATGAAGTGAAATATCCGACTCGTGATTTGGAGTTAGCAACGGTGATGTTTGCATTAAAAGTGTGGAGACATTTTTTTTTTGGGAGAAAGATTTGAGTTGTATACAGATTATAAGTCTTTAAGATAGTTATTCTCTCTGAAAGAGTTGAATATGAGACAACAGAGATGCATGGAGTTTTTAGCAGCTGATGATTTCGGTATAGAGTGAAATGTGAAAGATTGTACTTGGGAGACAAAGGAAAGAATTAGGAATACTTATCCTAAGCTATTATGATGGTATGTTCTATATTTGTTGTAAACGGATTTTGTAGCTGGTAGAATATGCAAGCATTGTTTATACGTTTGAAAATACTTGTTATGTAGTCCTTAAAGAATTTCTAGGGCAAAATTCTTTAAGAGGAGAGCTTGCAACATCCCTATTTTTTGTTTAACATTATTCAAGAGATTTAATTGGATAGATTAAATAGAATAATGTAAATAACTAAGGAAAATGAGATTTTGGGTAATGAATAAGGTCGTTCCTGAATAAACCATGTAAAATTGTTTTAAAGACTAAACATACAAGGGAATGAATGAGAGAGGCAATTTAAGAATAGACCAAACCTTTTGCCTTAAGCCGTTTTCCCTTATTTCATTCTCATTTCTAGCATGCATCACAAAACAATAAAAGGAAAGAAAAGTGAGGTTGGCTATTAAACAACAAATAGGAAGTCGAAATTTAAGGATTCAAATGGAAGAAGCTTACGGATTAAAAGCTACACCAAACCACAACTCCAACATTTGATTTAAAGGTGAATAATACAAGATCCATCTTTTTTGCTTGTTTTAGAGTTCGGTTATGGATAGTACCCAAACTTATCTTGTTTGTTTAGCCAAGTTATTCATTGTTTAGGTAGAATGATGAATTATGGAATTCTTATAAAATTATTTAATGGGTTTTTAGGGTAAAACCTAAATTTTTAACCTCCAAACGACTTGATTTTTGAATATGTGATGTAAAATAATATTCTGGAGATCAGTTTCAATTTCATAAATTTTCAAGCTAGAAATATATTTTATGAATTTCCTAAGGAGGGATTGCTTAATTTTGGGTTTTAGTTGTTTAAGATAATTAAATATGGTTTTTGGATTCAAAATTTTTATATTTAAAAGAGAATGATATTCTCTAATTTTTGTGAATTTTTTGGATTTTTCCCAAGTGATTTCAATTTATTATGAATTTATCATGCTAAATAAGCATATAAAAGGAATGATTAATTAACGATATTAATTAATTATTTTAAATATATTTTGGAACTTGAAAATATAGGGTGGCAAATTTCAAAATTTTTTGGGTAAGGATTAACCAAAATTTGGCAAAGTGCAAGATTTGGTGAAAAGTATTTACTTTTAATAAAAATAAATTAGTTTTCATGTTAATTAAAATTGATGCCATGCTGCATGCACCTCTTCGAGCCTAATGGGATGTTGCTTCTACTTGGGTCGACATTGATGGAGGAAGCACGTGATAGATACTTAAGTATCTATGGAGCGACTTCTCCTTTATTGAAGTGTATAATAGCGGCAATATATAAGTGGTAGCATGACGTCTTCGTGATCCATTTAAGTATTTTAAAAGGTTTAATAGTGACGTCGAAGACGTTGCATATCGTCACCATTATTTTAAATGATACCGCACCTCACTATGTTGCTTTCAAAGTTAAGGCAGTGATGTCGCTCTTATTGATTCAACCTTATAAGCGAAGAGGCATAATAACCAAAGTGATTTAAATATATAAAAGTCTTATAACATCGATGAAGATCTTGGGGTTGATGGTGTCGATACCCATGGCCATAATGTCGCACTAAGTCTTTGAAATGCCGAAGAGGCTTACTTTTGTGTTATCCAAAACTATTTTCACAAGGGGCAAAGAGGCCTATGTTTTAAGAGAGACAAAGAGCCTGTCTTCGACAAATAGCTATATAACTTATAAAAGTTAAAACTTTGTTTTAAATAGGTGGGTAGGCTATACTTCATGAAAGTCGACAATGTCATCTTCGACGTGATTTTATACTTAAAATAATTTAAGTTTTTTTTACCTTAGGTAGAGGGTCGATGAGCCATAGCACAACATGATTGTCGTCTACCTTCATTAACGGCGGAGAGCCTCTATTTTCTATTGCGACGACATCAATGGGGACATCGATGCCATTTTAAATTGTAAACTTTGACACTATCGTTGGTGATACCGATATGGATGAACTATGACATTGTTCTAAATTTAAGATATTATGGGTGGAGAGCCTTATGTTTTGACTTCGACTTAAAACCTTTGGGATATCTTTGTTTAATTATAATGAGTTTGACATAGATCATTTGGGGATACCAATGTATGTCACTTTGAAATGTTAAAATTTTAAGGGGAGATAACCTAATTAGGGACCATAATAAACATAGGTTAATAATGTGGGTAGCATGAGTTAAGATTGCAGCATGTGGATAACATGAATTGAATGATGGGTTTATAGTCATCCTAGGAATACTATGAGATGTTAGATGGATATCTACATCGTACCATAGATGGATAGTTTCTAAGGGAATAATGAAGGGTTCATACTCATCATAGGAAAACTATAGGATGTGTGATGGATAGTCCATATCGTTTTAAATGATTAAACTATAAGTGATGGGTAGCCCACATATTTATAAGACATATAGTCGGATTAAAATAAGACAAATAGTCAGTTTAAATTATAATGGGTAGTCATTTGAAATTATGATGGATGATCTAATGAACTGGGATAGGTAATCCGATATGTGTTGCATAATTATAAATGATATTTTCTATGTTCTAATCATCGTGGTTGCAGAAGCACAGTATATGGCTGTTATGTTATGATTAGATATTAATAAGAGGATCTGGTCAATGGCGTGGTCTCACTAGATATTTATTTGGTTCGGGATGGTAGATTATTATTCACACTAGACTGTTGTCTGAAACGAAAATTTTATTTTCTCCTTAAACTCTCGGGTACTCATTTGAGTAGGTCGGGGGTAGGGGCTTTTAAATTCTAGTTAAATGAACATGCTTTCGAAGATGTGCAAGAGGCAATCTAGCTATTTGGAACTTTATCTATTTCTAATGTGTAGTTTGGTTTTGTCAATTTGAATGCAATGGGAAAGTTGTGTAATTGCCAAGTATTTGACTCTGATCAACCAAGGGGGCATCTTTACATATCGTTCTTGGAGTATTTTGTAATAATTATATTTTCTTCGAATGTGGAATGAATGAGATTATGTACTGAATATGAGATATCATTTGTGAAATGAGATATGAAAATTTGTTATTAAACAGTGTTTGAAATTTTTTATATTCCTGTGCTTACGATTATTGATATGATTAACATAGCCATATTTTGTCTTCAAGAATTAATAAATACAGATTACTGCAACATTTGTAGCAGTTAAATTAATGCCTGGTATAGGTGATATTATAGTTTCTTAGAGCATATTGACTTAGGTGATACCTTGTCAAAAGCATATTAATCCGTTTTATTCATTACCTTCGAAGTGACAGAGTCTTCAACAAAAAGAAAGATTACTTACTTGGAACATCACATACATCAACCTATGACTCCGATTAACTTCTAAGAGGACAACCTCGGCTAGCTTCGAAAAGGCTAACCTTTGATTGACCCATCTTTTACATGATATTGGATGTTGACGAATTTATACGTTAATAATTACCTATCATTATTTTTCATAAGTTCATGGCCACTAAAATCTATTTTCGCATTATGTCATGTTCGGCCATCTCGTCTGCATCCTCCTCAGAATAACTCACGTACACTATCTCAAAACATTATTAGAGAAAAAAAATTTCAAATTCTAAAACCAAACAAATCTCTCTTTTTGTCTAGTAAATGAAAGACAAGTAATGATTTAGTGGATGATTCTAATTTTGATAAATACAATAAGGTTGGTTTACTTTTGTTTCTTAAAGTCTATTTCCTTCTATATATCAATCTTAGTTTTTTGTTTAATATTTAGTTTAATGATCCCATGGCTAACACAAATTTTGAAAATATAAAGTTTGATGATCTTATAATTTAAAATATCAATGTAAGTTATTGAATTGTAATATTTTATTATACAATGTTATGACATTTTTTCATTATATTATTTTTTCTTTTTTTGGTCATTAGATGAAGGATACCAATAACAATAAATTAAGAATACTATTGTCATTTTGAATAAAAAATGTCTAATAGTGAGAACACGAAAGAAGACAATCGATCAAATATTTCAAAGGTATGCAAGTTAATTTAACAAAATATTTTTTAGCCGATCAAGTAAGTATTTGTTTAAAATTTTATCATTCGAAAGATGGTTGGAAAAATAAATTATTTTATTTTATTTTTGATTTTTTATGTATGTTAGGCGATTTTTGTTGTGTTTTGAAAATAGTTGAATTTTGCTTAGGAAATTAAAGAGGTAACTGTCATGTTTTGAAATATTTTTGTATCAATTTACTTTAAATATATAATAGTTTATGTAAAGAATAAGAGAATATGATATATAGTTCTACGAGTTAGAAGCATTTTTTGGGTGGCAATAGTAGCATCCAAAATGATTTTGTAATCATCGATTATACATGGTCTTCAATCATAATCTATAATCTTCAATCATAATCCTTTATCTTCTATCGTAATCCCTAGTTGTGCTATGTTTGACCATAATTGTGCATAATCTTCAGCCTTAATCATGCAATATTCAACCGTGATGGAGCACCAATAATTTGTGTGAGGTAACCATATATTTCATTATTTTTTTGATTTTTATTTGATTGTTTGTGTGTTCTTATGTTTATTTTAATTATAATATTTTGTCAAATTAACAAAGATTTTGCATTCAATTTTTTTTCTATTCTTTTTTTTCTCCATCATGGATTTAAGGTTAGAAATTTTTTTTCTCGTATATTTTGTTGTAATAAATATTTGGTTTAGTTGATTTGTAGAATTTTTTTCTAATCTATGTATGAATATTTTCCTGCAATTAAAAGTTTGACAAATATTTTCTAAAGAAATGGAAAATTTTACTTTAACGCCGAATATTTGCAAAATTGATGTTAGTCTTCCAGGTCAATATTTGTCTTTCCTATATTTCCCAAACTAATGTTTGTAATATTAATATTATATATATATATATATATACTTTTTATTTATTTTCTTGTTTTATTAATTTGATAATTGATCTATGTTATATTAAGCGCTAAGTGAGGAAAGGAAAGACGATAAATTCTCACTTCGCTTAGTGTCGCTTACACCGGTTAAGCGTCGCCTAAGCGCTGCTTAATTTTTTAGCAGATATTATTCGTATACCGGTATAAATTTATGTAAAGAGATTATGTTAAGTGCATCGTCTGTGTATGTATAAATTAGTCACAAATGATTTAACTTTGAAGTTAACTTATAAATTTATAGGTTATAAAAGATGGATTTGACTTTCACTGTTGTTCAAAAGTAGCATGCTCAAGTTAAGTACCAACTGTGCACATTTGTTAAAAAATAAAATAATATATTATTGCAAAAAACTATTCACCATCCATCGATCCATATGATTGAAAATGAAGTAGTATCGTTATGGAACGTGGCTTTTTTTGCGCTAAAACCAAATTTCCATTTATTTTAAAAACAATATATTTTTTGCTTAATATTCTTAACCATTGCTTAAATTTAAGAAAAATGCAGATAAGCACCAACTAAGTACGCTTAAGCACTTACGGTTAATTCTACTGCTTTTTCAAAAAATAAAGCATTACACGTGCATTTAGTGCCTAAGTGATGCTTAAGCACACTTTTCGTAACATAGTATTTGATATATATTTTTGCAGGCCTTCGGTATTTGTGTTATTGTTTATTTTATGTAATGTGAAGCTAATTATAACAAGCGGGTTTCGTTGAATTATTATGTTTTGAGATTAAAAAATAAGTCATGCGTGCATTAGTCTAAATTAACATATTTGTCTTTTGAATTGTCATATAAAGGGAATGATAGGAGAGGAGTTATTGAAGCAAATTCTGATTTGTGTAGTTCCGTGTTGTTTATAAGTGTGAGTAGTTTCTAGTTGTTTTGGTTAGTTCGAAGCAATCTAAATATAGTTCGATTGATGTTGGTTCTCATAGTTCTTTAATTGTTAGTTCTTCTTGTGCAGATAGTTTTTTTAGTGTTTCTAGGATTATTATGGTAATGGTTACCATTATTATTTCGCAAATACCGTTACCATACCCTTTTTATCTGTAAGCTAAATTTGCTTACCATTACCGATCGGTCGGTATATCGAAGATTGTTATATCGATAATCCGACAACAGCTACATTGGTAATGGTAAATTACCATTTGTCCAAAATAGTCTTTAACTTGACATGTTTTTATACTATAACGCATCTTCATTATACTATTTATATTATTACTTAATAAAGACATAAATGAGAAATGAAAGATGTGTATTGACAATGTTTCACCTGACCACCGAACTAAATTTAGTCATCTGTTTGGTTCTAAATATCTATAATAAAGCATTTCACATGAATATAAATGTGTTTTAAATTGACTGGTAAAATTACCGTTACCTCTGGTTTTGAGGAAATGTAACCGATAGTTTATAGTAGAAAATGGTAAATTTATTATTACTATATCAATTAAACTGGCATACCGATTTTAACTAAAGATGGTTACCGATTGACTGGTACTGTTATGGTAATTGAAACTTTATCATTACCATAACCGTCCTAAGTGTTTCAGTGACTGTTTCTTAAGTTGACTCTTGTAAACTTTTGAAATTATTAAAAAATGTTCTAAAAATTTAATGACTATTGGTGTTGGTCAAACATTTCCTTATGATGTTGAGGAATTTTGATTATGTCTCATGATTCATTTTATTAAAAATACTATTCTTAATAATGAAGGGGGCGTGTTACTACTACTTGCTCATGGGAAGGCTGCTTATTTCATGTCCATGTACCTTTTAAATCTACTCTTCATGTTTCTTTGTTATCCGAACTATGCAACCTATTCATTCTTGTGGTGCAGACATTGTAGATGCTAACACTAACCATTTCTAGCAAATTTGTTAAGAAATTAGTTATTAACATTTTTCAATCTAACCGTTGATAAAAATCAATTCATTTATTTAAAGTAGAATACAATGCTGTTTTAAATTACTATTTTGTATGTACTAGAAAATATTGTCTCTTGAAGAGATTAACAGCATGGATTTACTTTCATATAATCATTTGTAATCTTTTTGTGAAGCTTTAGTTGATTCTAATCATGTTAGTACAGTAGCTTCAAGGAGATCCCGATAGTCGTGAGTTTGAGAGATTTTTTTTTTGTTATATAGCTCGCAAATATCGATTTTCATATTATCCTTCTTTAATATTTCTAGATGTGACTTTTATGAGAGGCAGAGGTCAAGGCTGTATTATGTGTGAGATGGCTAAAGTGGTGACCAATGTATGCTTTAATTTTGAAAATTCATGATTAGCTGTTATTTAGTTGGCAATATATTGCGAAGAAAATATTTCTTGCAGATTTTCGCTAAGTAGATATTTGTTTGTCAAATATTTGCCAACTTATAGTTGTTTGGTAAATATTTACCCGATAAATATTTGATTAGAAATATGTATCGGGCGAATATTTGTTTGACAAATATTCGTTAGGTTGATTATTTCTATATTGAATTTTTTTTTAATTTTTTCTATATTTGTCTTTATTCAATAAATTTTTGTATTTTCTTTATTTTAGGATTATTTCATATTATTATTGATGTTATATTTGGTGAGCTCAATTGGTATCAGTTTCATAAAAAAGCTTAGGGTTATGTTATGTGATAATGATCGCGATTTTACTTTTATGTCTGATTGACATCCTAGTCTTCTTCTTGTTGTTCCTTAAGTATTTACTAGTCCAAACATGGATCTCGTTATTATCATTTGAAGAATAATTTTAAGAGTTTTTTAAAAAAGAAATGTCATTGAGGTAAAAAGAAAAGGATCATTTCACTATTTTTTTTATGTTATTAATGGTAGTACATTAGACGAATTTAATCAAGATTGGGCTGAACTTAGAAGTTCTAGTGGTATTGAAGTATAATTATTTTTATAATATTTTCCTTTTAAGATGTTTGTTGATGTGTTTTTTTGGAAAAACTTACGGGGAATGAGTTCTTTTTGTGCAGAAATCTATACGGAGTTTGGAGAAAAATATTTACCTATTACTGCATGTTTGGAAGAATCCAGTTGAAGCTCATGAAACTTATGTCTGTTAGATGTGAACTGTGTATTACTTGGAATAATCGATCGTGTCATCTTATGGGAAAACGTTTGAGGGATTTATACCTTAAAGGCACTCAAAGAAAAGTTACTCGAACTACCATGGATATTTTTTAAGCCCACTTTTCATAATCTTATCATGTTAATTTCGGTAATCATCCATATAGTTGTAACATATGGCATATTCAAGGTTTTTCATGCGCTCTTTGTGCTATAATATTCTTTCTTTTAATTTGGATGTTTATTCCTATTTTGAAGATTATTTCAAAGTATATGTTTTTCAAGTGGCATTTTCTCATCCAATTCATCTGTTAGTTATTTTCGAAGGATATGAGAGAGCTAGTTGTATGCTCTAGGCACAATTTTGTAAATGTGTTATATAACTAACTCTTTAAATAATATTGCTTGGAATAGAAGTTATTTTTGGTGTTTGATTTCATTTATGTAATGTGTTATATTTTGATATAATTAATTAATTAATTTAAAGTATATAAATAAGAAAATTCTTAAATGAAACTTTACATGCTTGTAGTTGAAAATAGTTGCAACCTTTAGTAATTAATCATAAATTAAATAAAATTTTATTTTAGATATTCTTGGTCAAGATGTTTCAAAAGGATATTGATACATCCATCGAGTCTATAGTACATAACGCTCTCCAAATGTTAGGGCATTGTATTACTCATGGCGGTTGGCATCTAAGGGGTTACATACTTATAGTGATTGAATAACTATAGAATGATTCGACCGAGGTTCTCATGTTGGTTGATATCAATTACGTTAAATTGGAAATTTTAGTATGAATATCTTACACAGTTCTCTCGACTTAAGAATATTATGGAACTTTGACATGAATACTCTACTTTGATTATAGTTGAATCATGACATGACGACCATCTAATATTTGTAGTAGGGTCTGAGTTGAATCGTAGTTAGTGAAACATTATTCAAAATAGAATTTTTCACCTCAGATGTATAAGGTTAGTATCATGGTCAACTTAAGTCAACTCAAAGTCAAAATCTCTTACCAGAGTAAATCGGTTAAAAATAAATGTTAATATTGGACCAAGAACTTTCTAGATAGACTAAATAATTGCATATGGATATTATTGGATTTTTGACCAAGACCAAACTCCAGATATCTTAATGTGGTATAGTATTGACGAAGAGAATGTGTGTGTATTATATCATTGCTTAAGGATATAACTTAAGCTGATCTAAAATATGTCTTTATCGAAAAGATCTATAATAGTCAAATTTGGCCAAATTATCATACCATCTGCTAAGGTGACATCTGGATATTAATTTTCAAATTGTTCTATATTAATCGCTAACTGAATCCACACACGTGAGTCGCATAACTGTATTTGTGCAGTCTCTAAAATATCACCCGATTTAATTAGTTTATCATGTGTTATAAATTACTTAAGTTAATTGATATTTGAGGATATTAATTATAAACATCTTTGATATTTAGGGTGCTTTTAGTAATGTTGTAGCGTTTTGGGAATTTTCTGTATATCATTAGTAATTTTTTGGATGTGTCTATAAGCATTATATATGTATTAATATCGTATATTAATACATATTTAAGTGGGTTTAAATATTCAGACAATTTTTTGTATAGAATTAAGGATACATCCTAGGGGAAATTATGTAACTCATTACATATATATACACACACACACTCACACTAACTAACCAATCTTGTTCATAATAAATTTATTTGATTTCTATAATATACTTTGTTATATTGTGATATAATTAATTAAGTAATTAAATTAAAGTATATATAAATAAATAATCCTTAAATAATATGTTATGTTATAATAATTTCAAATGGTTATAACCATGTGAATTTCATCACATTAAAAAATAACATACTATTTTAAATATTCCTAGTCAAGATGTTTCGAGAAAGGATATCGATTCATCCACTAAGATATAGTATGTATTGCTGTCCAAATATTGGTTGATGTATTATTTATAGCTGTTGAGGGCACCAAAAACTTAAATACTGATAGTTATTAGATAACCATGAAATGATCCACTTAATAGTTTTCTATTGGTTGATTATCTATAAAGGTTAAACACGAGATCTTGAAGTGACGACATTACATGGTTTCCTTGACCTAAGAATATTGTGAAACTTTAGTATGGATACTCCACTTTGATTATAGATAAATCGTGACATGATGATTCCTTAAGGGATGATAGTTGGGTCCGATTCGCAGAATTGGAAGTGAAACACTATTAAATAGAGAATCCGTCTCCTTAGTTATAAGAGGTTAGTATCATAGTCAACTATAGTCAACTCAAAGTCAAAACCTCGGGCAAGAGTAATATGGTTAATAATAAATGTTATTATTGAACAAAGGACTTTGTTTATGGACTAACCAAGTTGAATTTGGATGATGTTTAAATTTTGATGAAAAAAACCAAATTCCATAAATCCTGAAGTGATACAATGTTCATATGGAGAATGCATGTAGATAACCGTTGCTAAATGGTACCACTTTAGAAAATGTGAAATTTGATTTTACTAAAAAGGTCAACAAACGTTGGATTCAACCAAATGGTCATAGTATTAGTTAAGGTGGCGTATAAGCGTTAATATTTGAATTGTTCAATATTAATTGCTAACCGAATTCACACAATCGAGTCACACAACCATATTTATGAATTCTTTGAAAAACCACATAATTTGTTTAATTTATAAAATGTAGTAACTTAATTGAACTAATTTATATTTGGGAAATATTAATTATTATTTAATTTATTTAATGTTTAGGAGTTATTTGGAATTATTTGGATGCATATACAAAAGTTATATTTTTGCGCATCGATATACAATATCAGTGTATTGTCAAATACGTTTAAACAAAAGATGACTGCAAAAAAAGATTTATGAAAATTTTTATGCCATTTGATGGAAATTATTTTTAACCAACCCCTATGAAGAGAGAGGACCGGAGAAAGAGAGGGAAAAAAATTGAGGAATTTATTAGAGAATTTTTAATTAAAAGAATGAGAAAGGTTTCATTCTTTTAATTAAAAAACCCACTGATTCTTTTTCTATGTTGATTCATTTTTCATTTGCTTTTATCTTCTCTCCTTATAACTTTCATGACTAATAATTAAATAAACTTTTCCAAAATTTTACCAACTGCAATTCAAATATCAAATAAAATAAAATTAGGTAGTTCATCCTTCTCTTTCAAAGCTGGGTGCTGTTCTATTCATAGATTTGAAGAGAAATCTCAAATCAAGGTGTTACGAAAGGCAATACTTTAAAATTGGATCTAGAATTACCTACCATTTAAGGTATGACCAACAACGACGTCTTCAAGGTATATTTCTTGTTTATTTTTTAATTCGCATATTTCATTTGTTGGATAATTTTTCAAACGATTCTGTTAGATTAAGAATTGGTATAACATCCATGATGCCATGTTGATCCAACTTTTGGTCTAACATCCATGATGTTGTTTAATATAGTATTGTTTTTGGAGGGTTGTGATGGTGATATTAAACCAAAGATTGGCTCATTTTCAAGACTTAGTACAAGATGATGTCAACCGAGATGGTCCGATGATGCCCTTGGATTTTTTTGGCTTTGTTATAGAATTAGCCAAAAAGCCATATCAAGTGTCCAAGGGAATTGGCAAGTTGCTTAAATGTGCAATAGTCCGTTAATCTTTCGTTAAGGGGAAAAATAAGAAAGTTAAATAAGCTAAAATCCATTATTTATATGTTTGATAGGCAAGATAGTCAATATGCGAAATAACACTAAATTAAACAAGGGCTTAAATGGCCTTATTCTGTTCATAAGCCTAAAGTCAGTCCAAGTTCAAAGTTAGTCATACGCAAGTTCGAAGTTTGAATATAATTAAATATGCACAAATCAAAGGAAATAGGCTCTACTAAATTATTCGTCCAAGTCTTTGCTTTTAGGTCTCAAAGGTAGCAAAACAATTTTTGATCTTGCCCCAATTCAATTTAGGGTTTACGATCATTAATTTGAGAAAGAGAAAAAGTAATGATTTACCCCTTTTACAATGCCCTCGGATCCGTATTAATAAAGGTGGAGGTGTGCGGCATATTTTCCAAATGTCCGTTGAGATTCCTGACATTCGACATCATTTATCATGTTGATGGCATGCAGCATCCTTTGTTGTATTGTTATGCTACGATATCCATTGAGGATGGGTAGTTGTGATATCCACTGAGAGGTTGGTGACCCGCGACATTACTCATACATCATTCCTTTACTCATTGGTGTTTTTCAATAACCCCCATAATGCTGTTGATATGCAACATTACGCTTGATCAATGATTCATGACATCCACTCTTACTTTGATAATGTACTACATCCTTGCATATGAGTGATACACAATAGTATTTGTGAGCACTGATGATCTATGATATGGGTATCGTATTGACGACTTACAACATCTTTCTTTATATTGTCGCCTTTTGATACCCTCTTACTTGCATATCTCTGACATTTCTTATTATATTGATGAAATGCGACATTAGTGTCTTACGATATCATTATTGGCTATAAGCTTTCGACATCCTTTCTTTCTATGCAACACGAAATCCCTTATCTCTTAATAAAAGCTTTTGACATTTTGGTGTGCATTAGACATTCTACGTCCCCATAAGGCACCGTGACATCTTGTCATATGCTCTATTGCTTTATTTTTGACATGCTATGTCCATGCTTTCGGCATCAGACATCTCCTCTTATATATTTTCTTGCCTCCTTTTCAACATCCTTCTTTTCGACATGCTTTCATGTTTTCGGCATCATGGTTTGTAGTAACAGATAACATCATCTTCATAGTTTGATATCCTCTATTTGTAGTTGCTTTATGTTCGTAGGTGCAATAATCCATATGAATATCATTAAATTGTAAGCCCCATTGTAACATCACGCTTGTTCGCACGATTTAAACAGACACACGTGCCAATTCAAAACATACGGAAGGGCGGATTGTTATGGGGTAAATAAGAAAACAGAGAAGAAATAAAACAAAATAGAATCTCACAGCGGAAGGATAAAATATAATAATAAAATATACAGTTTATATAACTGTTTACAACATTTGCTTCTTCTTTATATAATAATTATCAGAGTTCACATACCAAAATATCAATGCAGCGGAATACAGTGTAGTGGAATAATATAGTAGATAGTAATACTACAAATCTTCGTCTTCGTCCTCCAGAGCTAAAACTTCAATCCTGAAACGCTCGGACTGACCCGAGCGAATTTGAAAAGACAAAAACACTCGAGTCAGAACTAAAAGATCTTATGTAAGTTAAATTTACAGAAATAAATATGAGTGCAGTAACTCAAGAGATGCTCGGGATTTACATCTCCTAAGGATCCGTTAAACTATTTACTATATAGTATATTGCGCTATTATAGTAGTGTCTATTCATAAAATAAACTTACTTTTAAATAGCGTTAAGGGGTTACCCATATAGCCCTTAACACAAAATATATTCCCATAGTCTATACAGTACCGTAATCTCCCCCATACTGGACGTCGCCAGAGGGCACTCCATAGGTATGGTACAAAGCCAAAATCGTATAAGGCGCGCTAGGGTAGGTGACACGGCACAACTAGGCAATGCCAGGGTAGATATACCAATTGCTACTCGGGCTGATGGTAACGCATAGCCGCAGCTACCGCCCACCTCGAACTAACACCCCCAAATCAAAGAAATCAATAGTGGCCACCGAAACAATCCAAAGTCAGAGTATAGTATCGAAGGAGTGCGTTCGATCAGAGGAATGACCTCATTGGCCCGAGAATCGCTCCTGTTTTAGCCACCTTATGCCAACTCACGAGAGTTGGGTCCACGTATTTACCTTACAGGAAACGTCGCCACCAACCTACTTCATTCTGGAATCTCCACCGCGTACACGGTTAGTCAAAGTGGTTTTCGGTATCGACAGAGAGTATGTCCATATTCGATCCCGGTCTCTTTGCCAACCCATCGTTATTATAACACCGCGGTCATTTAAAAATAGTTTATACTTTAAAACCAGAATAAAATTTTCCATTTCAAAACTATGAATACAATATCAATTTAAACCCAAAACAATATGATATCATTTTATCTCAAATATAATTCTTTTCCAAAATCATGCTGGTTTACAATTTAAAATATCTGGAAACCAAATATTTGAAATATACTTTTAAAGCATAATATTTCGAAATTCAAAATTTTAAAACCATAACTTCTAAAACTTGAATGGTTTGGATATTCAACAAATGTAAAATAAATGGTTTAACTTTAAAGTTACTTTGTAAAGAAAAATAATTTCCATGGCTTTTCAAATATATTTCTTTATTTAAAGTTTAAACCATAATTTAAATATCACTTCAAGTTCCAAAAACCCCTTCAATTTCTATATATATATATATATATATATATATATATCCATTTGGAGTATTAATATTTCAAAACTAAAGTTGGATTTTCTTCTTTCAACAATTAATATTCTATTATTTAGTCTTGAATATTCATATAAATTCCATAAATAAAACTCCAATTTCTAGCAATTAAATATTTTCTCAAATTTACTTTATACTAGAATTTTCATTTTTAATTCATCTTGGAAAATTCAGTTTTAAATATCATACCTTAAAATTTCCAAACTTAAACATACAAGATAAATTTCCAAATTCCATTTTCTCAAATTTTCATTTTTTATTCAACAGGTTTATACACAACTTAATTTTCAAATTTTTAACTTCATATGTATATATATCGAAGAATAATATTTTATAAAATATCAAAAATCAAATTTTTATAAACCGTATCCCATCCAAACCATAGAAATCACTTTAAAATAATTTATATATAGACCACGGTGCATGTATATAATTTTCTATCCTATGGTCAAGTGATACGGATATTTATCATTTCAATCCGCAATTTAAAAATAAAATTTTGCGGTTGTATATCATTTCAAACCACAATCCCGAATGAAACGAAAAATGCATGATAACTTGCAGTTTAATGATATAAAATAAAACATCCATTCATCAACATTATCCATCATCCAAATCACAATCATCATCCAATAATAATTCAATATCAATATATATCTGATAATATATATCAGGTAATAACTGGCGGTTATATTCAAAAATAAATTAAATCAACTATTAAACTAACAGTTTATATTTAGTAATAAATTTTATAACTGTTTACTAGCAGTTCCTATGCAAATAAATAAATTCTAACTGTCAATTATTATGCAATAAATAAAATAATTCAACAGTTAAATTAAATAACGCGATTTAGCAAATATGATGAACAAAACATGCCAAACAGTTATAAATAAATTTCTACTCATATCTAAAATAAATTTAACAAACATAAAAACTTTAGAAGTTGTGAGTGGGTTAAAACACTCACCTTTTTGAATTTAAATTGAATTCAAATCCAGTTTAAACCCAAAAATTGGACAGTCTCCAAATTCATCCAAACTAGTTCCATAACGTCAGAAATTCCGATACGATCCCATCAAAACAAACCGCGCGCGAATCCGAGCTCGTATGCAAAAGTTATGAAAATTTGAAAAATGGAAAATTCTGGTCCTGGGTCGACTTCGGGTTCGACTTCGGTGCGCCGCCTCAATTCCCCGGTGCTTGCTTGGAGTTTTCGCCAAAACGACCCGAAGCGACCCGAGTCATTTTCTTCCTGTCCCGAAGTTGCTCTAGGGTTTTCTCCCCTGAAACCCGAAGCGCGACCAGAAGCTGCTGCAGATCCGCAATTTTTTTTTTTTTTTTTAAATTGAAATTATTTTTTTGGAAAT
Organism: Allium cepa; assembly: GCA_030765085.1. Classification (NCBI taxonomy): domain Eukaryota; kingdom Viridiplantae; phylum Streptophyta; class Magnoliopsida; order Asparagales; family Amaryllidaceae; genus Allium; species Allium cepa. Next base: position 401,714,197 of record CM060940.1, on the reverse strand, counting down.
TGAGAATTAGGTTTTTTTTTTCTGCCATTAGAATGAGGAGTTGAGAAGGAGATGCACGTATAGAAAAATGAAAATAAGGAGTGGCTAGGGTTTATAACAGGTTATATATAGATAAGGCTGAAAAATAATAGATGAATCGGATTGGATCTAAACATAAGTTTAAATTTAGGCATAAACATATATGCAATAAACTAGCATTAAATTTTGAAACGTGAATTGATTTAATTGGAAATAAATTACCCAAATGTTCTTATTCCATCAAATTTTATTTACTGAAGGTTGCACTTAATCTAATTTATACATCTTGCCCCTTTTCTCTTTAAATCAATAAATCTTCATATAGTATATAGATTTATCATAAATTTTATCTATTCTTCCTTTTTAGGCAATGTTCTATATATTAGATTTCATTTAAATGCAATAAATCATACTATCGTAGTTATATCTAATTAAATAAATAAATGTTGATTCCTACTCTTTTTATCCAACAATTGTTTACGTTTTATTCCATAAATAATTCTACACACATCCTGGATTTTGTGTAAATGGTTGTAACGTTAAATCTTGTCTACTTCCCATTTTATATTTAAGGTTTCTAAAACCGATTAATATTATTCCCTAGTCCAAACACCCTTTTGCCCAATTTATATTAACATATCCTTAAATTAGATTAATTCCTATTGATGTGATAGTTAAACATAAATTTCACTTATTTGAAATAAATCCACAATTTAATTTTCAAATAAATCAATAAATTTTGGTTTATCACTTCTTAAATACCCAATCGTCATAATTTAATTAAAACTACATTTATCACATTTTATAGAATTTACCATCTTAAGTGACAAATCAAAACTACCCTAACTGCACAAATTTAGGGTAATCAATTTCAATTGCTTTCCCATTAAACTACATAAATTATCCAAATGAAACCTAAGTGAAACGTTTATTTATTTAAAAATCTTACTGTTTAAATGAATTTATCCTTTACGATATAATTTACATTTGACTTGATTTCTCATTTATTTTGCAAAACGGTAAATTCCAATTGCTACCAACATTATATTTAATATAAATTTGAATCCAAATCATTGGTATTGCACAACCTTATTGCGTACATTTACATATAGTTACAACTAAGTCAATACACTGATTTCATGAATTCATAAATTAATCCACAAATTTCCATTGACTCTTTATTATAAACCCAAATTTGCAATTCATCACCTTATATTAATGTCATCAAATTTTTATTTATTATTATAACTTTACGTTAAATTACTATTCAATGTATATTTATTCATCAATCAAATCCGATATTTACTTTCTATCCTTCTATTTGATAAAAAAATCCAGTATACCTTTACATACATTCATTTATGGGTATTGCATTGAAATTAATTTTTTTAGCCAATACCACATTGTTACCATTTATTACAATTGGATTCCTAATTTTATTCAATACCCTGAATAAATAACATAAATATCAATCATGTTCTTACTTTTGTTTCTCTCATATTTAAAAATCAAATTATAGCATTTAACTTATTTTATTGGATCGATATTTTATTCAAGTCACAAATATGATACCTTAATTTATTTAAATTTCCATTTACAACTTTTATTGCACTAAATCAAATTAATACTTTCTTAAATTTCTCTTATTAGATCTTCTATCTAGGTAAGAATCATTTTCCTACTTACTTCATTTGAATATTATACAAATTTCTATATAAATAGGTTTTTAAGGCATCATTCATATAATTTATTTTAGCCTTTATTTCAATATTTGTTTATAAAGTGAAAATTTTCCACTAAATTAAATTACAAAGCTCATAAATCCAACCTAGTTAAATCCATGAATTATACGGGTCGTTACACTCTCCCCCACTCGAAACTTTTCGTCCCCGAAAAGGAAAAAGAAGGGAAAAGAAGAATTAAGAAATCAATATCATATCAAATATTAAATTTATAAACAAATAAATTTACAAAATTAATTTAGATAAAATATACTAATTTATAATCATTAATTTTTTTTTTATACTCAAACTAATAAACTTTGGAAAACATTTTCAAAGTATTTTCTAAGTCCAAAATTTACGGAAAATTTTGGCAGAGTCTCCTTTGTACGGGGAGGCTCGGGAGAAAATATAATATCAAATATATCAAAATATCTCATATAATAACCAAAATATAATATCCCAACACGGGAAAATATATAAAATAGCGCTATAAACCGTAATCCGAAACGTACATATTTGTCGGCAATTTACGCTTAATTTATGGAACCAAAAGCAGTAGGAGTTGCTTCCATAACCTGCATTTCACTTATAAAATCCAATGGTTTAACAATTTATTTCAAGTGAACTATTTTCATGGTTTCAACTACTAACAACAATCAATACACAATCATCCATTTCAACAAACATCATACATAACAAAACAAAACAACCATTCAGTCAAACAAACAAATAGTTGTTCGGGTTCAAAACTTGAAATGGTACGGAATGAAAAATAACTATCCAGTGTATCATTTACTCAACAGTCTTAGATGGTACTGAATATATTGTTTATTCATCCAACTACTTCAAATTTCCTTACCCGACCAACCATAAATCAACCAATAACAATTCAACCAACAAATCAATTAACTCATTATAAATTTTTATTTCATACATTAGCTGTTTGATCTTTTCATTCATATAACAGTTTATCTTTTATTTTCATTCCTTTTCATTCATATACCACCTAAATTATCCTTTTATAATTTACATTTATTTCTAACAACTTTTAATTTTATTTACTCATTAAATGTTTGTTTCATTTATTTTTACTTATTACTTACAATTATTCCTTTCCATTAATTTAGGTCATGTAAGTTTCTTCTATTGTATTACATTTAATGCACTTCTCACTTTTCAATCATTTATTAAATGCTTACATTCTATTATATTTAATTACAGTAACCCTTTTAGTTATACCTAAATTATTAACCTTATAACCTTCATTCTTATAAATAAGGGATTTTATTAATTTATTACCTAGGGTTTACAGTCATTTATTTGTATTACCTACTTTTTATTATATTAGACTAGTAGCATTTAAATCATACTTAAGTTAATAACCTTACACATCCATCCTTATTTATTACAGAATTTCATTTTATTTACTTAAGTTTAAATCACCTATTAATAATACTTACCTTTAATTTTAGTAAAATTTCAATTATAACTTAAGTTTATCCCATTAAATTCTTATTTATAATAGCAATTTATTGAATACTTCATTATTTCCAAAATTTCTTCTTGTATAATATTCTATTCCAATCTCTTATTTAACATTTCAACTTTTTTATATTTGGTAAGTTATTTATGTTAAAGAAAATGCAAAAGAACTTATACAAGTTTATCTCAATTCTTTTAATTCATTCATTGTTCAATAAATCTTTACTTTTATTTTTTTATTATAAGTTAAAAATTTTAACTTCCTCTATAACTTAGCATTTAAGACTCTTATTTTATTTAGGGTTTCAATTATTAATTAAATTCTGTTTCACTACTATAATTGAAACAATTAATTAATGGAAATTAAGAATTAAATACTGGGTTAAAATTTAATAGATAAATATATTCTTATAACTTATATACCTCTAGTTTTATTTAAAACAATTAAAAATTTAGATAATTTCAAAATAAAACTGCAGTAGAATTACTACAATGGCCTTTCCCCTTCGAAACTCGAAAACAGAAGTCGATGATGCGGCCACCATCACCGAAATTATTTTCCAGCGACAGAGAGGAAAGTACGAAACTTATTTTCTCCAAAATATTCTTTAAAACAATTTTTCCAAATTATACTAAATATTTATATAAGAAAATACTTATAAACAAAATTATTATAATTCATAAATCCTTTGAAAGCAAATTTCCAAATTCCTGGACTTAAGTTCTAAAATTTCCAAATTTCATTGATTTTAATTTCAATCTTATTTTACCTATTATTTAAAATTTTATTCCCAACAATCAATCTATTGCAACCAAAATATATATATATATAAATAATATCATTTAAAAATTTATTTTATATATAGAAAATATAATAGGCAAAATTATTTCATTCACCTATATTAAAACAAATATTATGTCGGTCTGTTCTATTAAGTGTTTAGAAATCCCTATTGATGACATAGCGTCCCATGCACCAAGCAGAATTTATAAATACAAAACGGAACAGATTAACACAATATCAAAATCTTTTTATAACACTAACAAATACGCTCTCTCATATATATACACTCAGCGACTCCCATAGGGTATTACTACCCTATTAACAAAGAGTCAAACCCCACAAAGCCAAGGTTTATCGCTAAACCAAAGCTCTGATACCAACTGTAACATCCCGCCTGTTCGCACGATTTAAACAGACACATGTGCCAATTCAAAACATACGGAAGGGCGGATTGTTATGAGGTAAATAAGAAAACAGAGAAGAAATAAAACAAAATAAAATCTCACAGCGGAAGGATAAAATATAATAATAAAATATACAGTTTATATAACTGTTTACAACATTTTCTTCTTCTTTATATAATAATTATCAGAGTTCACATACCAAAATATCAATGCAGCGGAATACAGTGTAGTGGAATAATATAGTAGATAGTAATACTACAAATCTTCGTCTTCGTCCTCCAGAGCTAAAACTTCAATCCTGAAACGCTCGGACTGACCCGAGCGAATTTGAAAAGACAAAAACACTCGAGTCAGAACTAAAAGATCTTATGTAAGTTAAATTTACAGAAATAAATATGAGTGCAGTAACTCAAGAGATGCTCGGGATTTACATCTCCTAAGGATCCGTTAAACTATTTACTATATAGTATATTGCGCTATTATAGTAGTGTCTATTCATAAAATAAACTTACTTTTAAATAGCGTTAAGGGGTTACCCATATAGCCCTTAACACAAAATATATTCCCATAGTCTATACAGTACCGTAATCTCCCCCATACTGGGCGTCGTCAGAGGGCACTCCATAGGTATGGTACAAAGCCAAAATCGTATAAGGCGCGCTAGGGTAGGTGACACGGCACAACTAGGCAATGCCAGGGTAGATATACCAATTGCTACTCGGGCTGATGGTAACGCATAGCCGCAGCTACCGCCCACCTCGAACTAACACCCCCAAATCAAAGAAATCAATAGTGGCCACCGAAACAATCCAAAGTCAGAGTATAGTATCGAAGGAGTGCGTTCGATCAGAGGAATGACCTCATTGGCCCGAGAATCGCTCCTGTTTTAGCCACCTTACGCCAACTCACGGGAGTTGGGTCCACGTATTTACCTTACAGGAAACGTCGCCACCAACCTACTTCATTCTGGAATCTCCACCGCGTACAAAGTTAGTCAAAGTGGTTTTCGGTATCGACAGAGAGTATGTCCATATCCGATCCCGGTCTCTTTGCCAACCCATCGTTATTATAACACCGCGGTCATTTAAAAATAGTTTATACTTTAAAACCAGAATAAAATTTTCCATTTCAAAACTATGAATACAATATCAATTTAAACCCAAAACAATATGATATCATTTTATCTCAAATATAATTCTTTTCCAAAATCATGCTGGTTTACAATTTAAAATATCTGGAAACCAAATATTTGAAATATACTTTTAAAGCATAATATTTCGAAATTCAAAATTTTAAAACCATAACTTCTAAAACTTGAATGGTTTGGATATTCAACAAATGTAAAATAAATGGTTTAACTTTAAAGTTACTTTGTAAAGAAAAATAATTTCCATGGCTTTTCAAATATATTTCTTTATTTAAAGTTTAAACCATAATTTAAATATCACTTCAAGTTCCAAAAACCCCTTCAATTTCTATATATATATATATATATATATATATATCCATTTGGAGTATTAATATTTCAAAATTAAAGTTGGATTTTCTTCTTTCAACAATTAATATTCTATTATTTAGTCTTGAATATCTATAAATTCCATAAATAAAACTCCAATTTCTAGCAATTAAATATTTTCTCAAATTTACTTTATACTAGAATTTTCATTTTTTATTCATCTTGGAAAATTCAGTTATAAATATCATACCTTAAAATTTCCAAACTTAAACATACAAGATAAATTTCCAAATTCCATTTTCTCAAATTTTCATTTTTTATTCAACAGGTTTATACACAACTTAATTTTCAAATTTTTAACTTCATATGTATATATATCGAAGAATAATATTTTATAAAATATCAAAAATCAAAATTTTATAAACCGTATCCCATCCAAACCATAGAAATCACTTTAAAATAATTTATATATAGACCACGGTGCATGTATATAATTTTCTATCCTATGGTCAAGTGATACGGATATTTATCATTTCAATCCGCAATTTAAAAATAAAATTTTGCGGTTGTATATCATTTCAAACCACAATCCCGAATGAAACGAAAAATGCATGATAACTTGCAGTTTAATGATATAAAATAAAACATCCATTCATCAACATCATCCATCATCCAAATCACAATCATCATCCAATAATAATTCAATATCAATATATATCTGATAATATATATCAGGTAATAACTGGCGGTTATATTCAAAAATAAATTAAATCAACTATTAAACTAACAGTTTATATTTAGTAATAAATTTTATAACTGTTTACTAGCAGTTCCTATGCAAATAAATAAATTCTAACTGTCAATTATTATGCAATAAATAAAATAATTCAACAGTTAAATTAAATAACGCGATTTAGCAAATATGATGAACAAAACATGCCAAACAGTTATAAATAAATTTCTACTCATATCTAAAATAAATTTAACAAACATAAAAACTTTAGAAGTTGTGAGTGGGTTAAAACACCCACCTTTTTGAATTTAAATTGAATTCAAATCCAATTTAAACCCAAAAATTGGACAGTCTCCAAATTCATCCAAACTAGTGCCATAATGTCAGAAATTCCGATACGATCCCATCAAAACAAACCGCGCGCGAATCCGAGCTCGTATGCAAAAGTTATGAAAATTTGAAAAATGGAAAATTCTGGTCCTGGGTCGACTTCGGGTTCGACTTCGGTGCGCCGCCTCAATTCCCCGGTGCTTGCTTGGAGTTTTCGCCAAAACGACCCGGAGCGACCCGAGTCATTTTCTTCCTGACCCGAAGTTGCTCTAGGGTTTTCTCCCCTGAAACCCGAAGCACGACCAGAAGCTGCTGCAGATCCGCAATTTTTTTTTTTTTTTTTTGAAATTGAAATTATTTTTTTGGAATTTGAGAATTAGGTTTTTTTTTTCTGCCATTAGAATGAGGAGTTGAGAAGGAGATGCACGTATAGAAAAATGAAAATAAGGAGTGACTAGGGTTTATAACAGGTTGTATATAGACAAGGCTGAAAAATAATAGATGGATCGGATTGGATCTAAACATAAGTTTAAATTTAGGCATAAACATATATGCAATAAACTAGCATTAAATTTTGAAAGTGAATTGATTTAATTGGAAATAAATTACCCAAATATTCTTATTCCATCAAATTTTATTTACTGAAGGTTGCACTTAATCTAATTTATACATCTTGCCCCTTTTCTCTTTAAATCAATAAATCTTCATATAGTATATAGATTTATCATAAATTTTATATATTCTTCCTTTTTAGGCAATGTTCTATATATTAGATTTCATTTAAATGCAATAAATCATACTATCGTAGTTATATCCAATTAAATAAATAAATGTTGATTCCTACTCTTTTTATCCAACAATTGTTTACGTTTTATTCCATAAATACTTCTACACACATCCTGGATTTTGTGTAAATGGTTGTAACGTTAAATCTTGTCTACTTCCCATTTTATATTTAAGGTTTCTAAAACCGATTAATATTATTCCCTAGTCCAAACACCCTTTTGCCCAATTTGTATTAACATATCCTTAAATTAGATTAATTCCTATTGATGTAATAGTTAAACATAAATTTCACTTATTTGAAATAAATCCACAATTTAATTTTCGAATAAATCAATAAATTTTGGTTTATCACTTCTTAAATACCCAATCGTCATAATTTAATTAAAGCTACATTTATCACATTTTATAGAATTTACCATCTTAAGTGACAAATCAAAACTACCCTAACTGCACAAATTTAGGGTAATCAATTTCAATTGCTTTCCCATTAAACTACATAAATTATCCAAATGAAACCTAAGTGAAACGTTTATTTATTTAAAAATCTTACTGTTTAAATGAATTTATCCTTTACGATATAATTTACATTTGACTTGATTTCTCATTTATTTTGCAAAACGGTAAACTCCAATTGCTACCAACATTATATTTAATATAAATTTGAATCCAAATCATTGGTATTGCACAACCTTATTGCGTACATTTACATATAGTTACAACTAAGTCAATACACTGATTTCATGAATTCATAAATTAATCCACAAATTTCCATTGACTCTTTATTATAAACCCAAATTTGCAATTCATCACCTTATATTAATGTCATCAAATTTTTATTTATTATTATAACTTTACGTTAAATTACTATTCAATGTATATTTATTCATCAATCAAATCCGATATTTACTTTCTATCCTTCTATTTGATAAAAAAATCCAGTATACCTTTACATACATTCATTTATGGGTATTGCATTGAAATTAAATTTTTTAGCCAATACCACATTATTACCATTTATTACAATTGGATTCCTAATTTTATTCAATACCTTGAATAAATAACATAAATATCAATCATGTTCTTACTTTTGTTTCTCTCATATTTAAAAATCAAATTATAGCATTTAACTTATTTTATTGGATCGATATTTTATTCAAGTCATAAATATGATACCTTAATTTATTTAAATTTCCATTTACAACTTTATTGCACTAAATCAAATTAATACTTTCTTAAATTTCTCTTATTAGATCTTCTATCTAGGTAAGAATCATTTTCCTACTTACTTCATTTGAATATTATACAAATTTCTATATAAATAGGTTTTTAAGGCATCATTCATATAATTTATTTTAGCCTTTATTTCAATATTTGTTTATAAAGTGAAAATTTTCCACTAAATTAAATTACAAAGCTCATAAATCCAACCTAGTTAAATCCATGAATTATGCGGGTCGTTACACCCATGATGGACTTATTAATTCGACAACATATTGCCTTGCTTCCATGTTTGTTTCCTTTAGAAAATATATGGATAACATTTTCCCCCTCCTTGTATAAAAGAAGCATTTCACACTTTAGTGTAAAACCAAGAATTTCCTTACTTTCCTAATTCTTTGCAAGGTCTTCTTTCTAGCCCTATTTTCCTATAAAACATGAAGTAAGTGATGATTGTCATTATTAACATTAGGTTTGATTTTGGGTAAACCCTCTCGGATTTGGTAAGGTCATGAATTAGCTTATCCTTTTTTCTTATACAAGAGGCTTTCATACTTCAAAGTTAAATTTGATTAAGAAGACCAATAATCTATATTAGAAAGTTTATAAATTAAATATGTTAATAGTATCATAGCTCTATTTGAATAGGATATCAGAAATTCTCTAGTAATTATAATTTGAGTAGAAGTCCAGAAATTTATTTAGTAATAATCTGAATAGAAAACCCATTCTAGCAATAATCTGAGTAGAAGACAAGAAAATCATTCTGCCGATAGTGATTTGAATAGAAGACCAAAAATCCATTATGGCAATAATAATCTGAATAGAAAATCAGAAAAACCATTTGGTAATAACATCACTTGAATAGAAGACCAAAAAATTATTTGGTAACAAAAATATGAATAGAAGACTAGAAACTCATGTGGTGATAATGTATGAATAGAAAACCAGAAATTTATCTTGCAATAATATTCGAATAGAAAACTAGAAACTTCTTTGGCTATAATACCTGAATAGAAGACTAATGATTCCTCTGGCGATAAAATTCGAATAGATGACAAGAAACTTATCTTGCAACAGATTATTCTTGACCCTCTTTGAAGGTTACTTTACCTTTATCTTGATGCAAAATTAAATATGTTAAACTATTCTTCCTCTAGAAGATTACTTTGACCTAGTTGCTTTAACCCATCTATAGGGTAGATTTAAACTTACTCGATTGATTTCTTTTGCTCTTTAACACTCTTTAGTTGGTGATTTCAGCTTTAATTCTCTTTATCCCTTACCACTCTTCGGGTAGTGATTTAGGTTTGAGTCTCTTATTACCTTATAGGTATTTATTCAGGTTGGTCGGTGCATTTAGTTAGCCATCTTAGTCAAAACCAAAGTCTTACCATCCTCCCTCTAAGAGGCGCTTCGATCAGGTCTTATAGGCAGAACCAAAGCTGGATCAATGCTTTGGCTAGGCGATCTTAAGTAGAACAAAGGCTTACTCTATCCTCCTTCTACGAGATGCTCCGGCCAAGCCACGTAGGGAGGACCGAAGGGTTGTAGTGTTTTAGCCAGGCCAACTTAGGCAGAACCAAAGGCTTACTCTGACCTCTCTCTAGGAGGTGCTTTGATCAGGCCCTTGTGGCAGGATTAAAGGCTTTTTTGGCCCCTTGCTACAATCTTAGGTAGTTATTTAGGCTTTTCATTTTAGTTCTTTTCTTTCATTTTACTATCCATTTGGTAGATATGCTTATCTCAATCTTCTTTATTCATCCATTATAGGGAAGTAAGCCCTTAAATGTTTGGCGTTCCATGTTCTTCTATTGCATTGCCGCCCGGTCAGCATAATTAATTAATACGTTCCTAAAGGAATTACTTCATGAATAGAAGAAAACCTTCCTAATTTGGTCCAAGTGGTCCGTTTGATGGATTTTTAGTATTTTCCATGATATTTTGGAGTATTAAATCTCATTTTTGATATGATCTTCCTTTAACCTTGGAATTATAATACCTCGATATCCTTTGTTGATGTTCGATCGTTCATATGGCCGCCTCATCCCTTAATTCATTGATCAATTCTACGGATTCTTTCCTTAATTCTTGATTGGGATCAAATGTATATGTAATTCTTTGATGAGATGGAACCTCAAACTCAATTGGAAGCATTGCTTCATATCCATGTATTAATAAAAAAGGGTATGTCCCATTACAGTCTTAGTAGAAGTTCTATATGCCCAGAGCACGAGTGGTAGTTATTCTACCCAATTTTCTTTTGCTTTGTCTAGTTGTTTTTTAAGAATATTTTTATTAGCGACTTCAACGGCTCTATTAGCCTTCGAATGAGATACAAAAGAAATGTTTTTTATTATTCCATTTTATCATAGAATTCGGTGAATTCTTCATTTTCAAATCGAGTTCCATTATTAGATATTATCATATGTGGTATTCCCAATCGTGTAATCCCAAACTTTAATACTTTTCCGTTGTTATGTTTGGTAATGGTTATGTTTCTATCCATTTGGAGACATAATCAACGGCTACTATTGCGAATTTAGCTCCATATTTAGATATAGGTAACAGTCCAATTAAATCGGTTCCCCATACATCAAAGGGGCATGGACTTGAAACTGAGATTAATTCACCTAGGGGCATATGTGGGATTGTAGAAAATTTATGGCACTTCTCATGCCTCTTTACATGATTTACTGCATCATTATTCATTTGAGGCCAATAAAAACTTCGCTTCATGACCTTTTTTGCTAATTTTATCCTATTAGAATAATCTCCACAAAATCGCTTATGTGCTTCCCTAAGCAATCTTAAGCCATATTTGGACTAATACATCTTAAGTATGGAAGCGAGTATCCTTTTTATAGAGTATTCCATTCATCAAGGCTTGGCATGTTATCTTTCTAGCCTCTCTTTTGTCCCTTGGTAGTTTTCCTTCCACTAAGTATTCAACAATGGATGTCATCGAGTTGCTTTCATATTGAGTGCTAATCTCTTCATGAATGATTCTTTCTTTATTTTATCTGTTTCCGTTTCTCAATTCATTTTTTTATCATCTTGCTTAAGGGCATATGATCTAGTCAATACCGGTGCCCCATTTTCTGACTTAGGAGTTTTTTCCTCTATAATGGGGTTTTGCTAGAAATCTATAGGTATAATTCGAGTTTCCAGTGCTCCTCATGAGTTAGCAAACTTTGAAAATGTATCATCTTGAGAATTCTTCCCTTTAGGAACTTGGTATATTGAAAAATCCTCAAATTGAGATAACATCTTTTGTATCTTCTTGACCTAAAGGATTAGTTTGAGACCTTCTGTTTGATTTGTCTGATTTAAACGATTAACCTTTAATTGAGAGTCACTTAAAATCTCTATCCTTGGAATTTTTAACTATAGAGCTAGGGCAAGTCCTGCTACGATTTATTCGTATCCGACCACAATATTAGTGGCGGGAAATCCTAACTTCATAGCATAATACAGTCGATGTCCGTCGGGGTTAATGATTATGTATCTTGCACTGGCCCCTTATTCATTTGATGCTCCATCAACATATAATTACCACCTAGGCTTCAGATCTTCTTCCTTCTCTATTGTTCTTTGATGAATCCCGTCCATTCATTTACAAAGTCGGCTAGAGCTTGTCCTTTAATTTCCATTCGAGGTTGGAACTTAATATTATATTGGCTAAGTTCTATTCCCTACTTTACTAACTTTCCTAACGTCTTCGGTTTACCGAAGACTTGTTTATGTGGAAAGTTGGTTAAAAACTTAATCGGTTGCTCTTGAAAATAGGCTCTTAATTTTCGAGTGGTGAGCATTAAGAAGAATGCCAACTTTTCTATGATCGGATACCTTACCTCTACATCCTTGAGCCTTTTGCCAACATTATATATTGGAAGCTTAGTTTTATTTTCTTCCCTTATTAGAATAGAGCTTACCGTGTGCTCGAAAACTACCACGTAGTGATAAAGATTTTCCCCTTCTACCGAGCTAGATAAAATTGGAGGCTTTTCAAGATGATCTTTTAGTTCTTTAAAGGCACTTTGGAAATCCTCCACTCACTCAAAATTTTCTTTTTTTGATCACATCAAAGAATAGTATGGAATAATCAGTGACTTTAGGGATGAATCTGTTCAAGGCTGCTACTTTTCCATTTAGGCTCATCACATCTTTGCTTGTTTTTGGTTCTGCTATGTCCTTAATCGCCTTGAGTTGGTTTGGATTGGCCTCAATTCCACTAATGCTAACAGTATACCCCACAAAATTTCTATATTGTATCCCAAAAGAACATTTTTGCGAACTTAATTTCACATCCTATACTTTCTTAATACTTCAAACATTTCTTTAGGATCTTTCAAGTGATCAACTTCTTCTTGAGATTTGACTAGCATATCATCTATGTATACTTCCATGTTTCGACCAATTTGCTCTTTAAACATTCTATTTATCAGACTTTGATATGTAGCCTCTGCATTCTTTAGACCAAAAGGCATAACTTTTTAGCAGCATATTTCCCGGTCTGTTATGAAATTTGTGTGCTCTTCATCTGGCATGGACATGGAAATTTGATTATAACCTAAGTATGCATCCATGAAAGACAATATTTTATATTCACTTGTCGCTTCAACTAGCTAGTCTACACATGGTAAGGGATAGCAATCCTTAGGGCACACATTATTCAAATCAATATAGTCAACACATGTTCTCCATTTTTCGTTGGACTCTTTGACTAGTACGGGATTGGTCGACCATTTTGGATAGAAAAATTCTCTATTGAATCCATTTTCATATAGCCTTTTGACTTCCTCTTTCAGTGCGTTAGCTCAAAATCTTATCGCACTGCCTTTTCTTTTATCGGATAGGAGTGATATGTAGATCTATCTTCAGGGCATGACTCATGGTTATTGGGTCTATTCGAATCATATTTGAGTGTGTTCAGGCAAAAACATCCTTGCTAGACTAAAAAATAGGATAAGTTCCCTTTTGAGCTCGTCGTTAACTCCTTCCTGATCTTTACTATCTTTGTTGGATCAAGCTAATCTAGGCTTACTTCTTCTAGTCTTCGGTAGGCTTTATTCTTTCATGCTTGCCTATACATTCTAATTCAGTGACAATTTTATCACCATCTACTTCTTCATCTATCAAGTTACCCTCTTTTCTTTTTCTTTTTCTTTTGGAAAAGTTAAATCCTTTCAGGACATTTTTAGCTTTTTCATTTTTCCTTGTCTTCTTATTGCCTTGGATGGTTGGCTTCAAGGACCATCATCAAGGGCTTTTTTATTTCAATTTTGATTGGTTCGTCTTTCTTTCAGTTATTATAGGAAAGGTTATCCCTTTTGCATCAATCAACAGTTGCAAAATACAATTCTGAAGAGCTAAATTGCTCTCCCCTTATCGTTCCCCATCCTCTCTTAATTACAAATTTCACCATCAGAAACTTTGGTGATATGAAAGCATCCACCTCATCCATTGTTGGTCTCCTAAGAAAAGCATTGTAATAGGAAGGTTGGTCCATTACGACAAACAAGGCTATGAAAGTTCCTAAACACGTGGAGTCCCCATTTGCACTAAAAGCTTAATCTACCCTGTTGGAGTGTATCCTTTATTATTGAAATTGAAGTTGGACTCGAACTTGGCTCTAAGTTTTCTTTTTTCATTTCCATCTGATTGAAGGCATGCTTAAAGATGACATTTATCCAGTTCCAGTATCAGCAAAAATTTGGTCATCGTAGAAAGTCCGATCTATGCAGTTATCATTAACTGGTCATTGTGTGGATGGCGAACTTCTCTTAACTCCTACAAGGTTATTGTTAAATTGGGCATCTAAAGCTTATATTTGTAATATTTAAGCAGTGGCTCCTCTTAGATAGAAAATACTCCACCTCTTGCCACTACTATATACCTGCTTCGGGCTCTCTTGCTACTTCCAGCCAAATGTGGTCCTTTATGGATCACGTCTGCTTGATTAATTGGTATAAAAAACCTTGCTCAGAATTACTTTCCATAAAGTTCATGGTATTATTTTGTGGCTTTTGGTTACTCTCTTTAAGATGGGTAGGTTTTAATTCTCTTTGATAAATTCTTTTAGGAGCCCAGATCAGATCATATTTTGAATGACTCTAGCTAAGACATGACATTCATCGGTTGTATGTCCATTCACCTGGTAGTAGGCACAATATTCTCCTCACACATTGGCTTGAGGTAATTCCTTGCCTTGAAAGAAGTTGGGAAATTGCCTCCATCCTAGGATGTATAAAAAATATAGGAGATTGGTTTGTTTAAAGCTACGCAGTTAGATTTTAGGATCTCCTCCTACCTTCCTCTCTTACTCTCATCCTATCTTGGCTTCTTTTTAGGGTGATTAAAGCCAGATCTTCCCATTTCCTTCTTCATCTGAGACTTTTTCTAAGCATGATACATCTCATCTATATGGATAAATTTGTGAGCTTGGAAATTATCCTGAAGGTCCCTACACCCATGGATATAAAGTTCCTTCCAAAAAAGGGTTTGCTTAATCAATCCTGAACATACTGCCATCCACTTTTCTCTATCAGTCATATTCACTCCTTTTAGTGCCTTTGTGCTAAATCTTTACAAGTATCACCAAGTAGCTCTCCTGATCTCTGCTTAACATAGGCCAACACACTAGAATCAATATTAGGGTCCTTGCACACACAGAACTGCATCAAGAATTCATAAGAGCATTGCTAAGAATAAATGATTTTCTCTATGTAGTACTATACCACTTTGCGAATGCTCCTTGGAAAGTGGTCAGAAAGACCCCTACAACATACGGCTATAGAAGCATTATGAAGGTCCATTTGGCTCTTTAAGGCTAGAAGATGATCATCAGGATCGGTAGCCTTATTATACCTTAGTGTTGCGTGTGATGGAATTTTGGAAGGCATTATTCTTTCTATGAATGGGGCTTAAAAAAATTATCGTTGACTTTGGGATCAAGGGTTTTGTTTCCTTTGACATAATCATGTCCTTTGCTATTTTATCATTCATATCTCTCAAGTAAGCTTCATAATTGTGGTAATCTCCTCTATAAGGCCTGTATTCTTGTGCAAGATTGAGCTTCCCGATTGCTCGTTAGACCTTTTTGCTAATTCTCCCTGGCGATCTTCTTTGACCTTGTTATCTGCTGCCAATTTTGGAGAGAACACCATAACTCTAACCTTTTGGATTCCTCTTTTCTGGAGGATAATGATTTTTCCTCTATCCTCACTTTTTAAGAATGAAGTTCATAGAATTTAGAGATTCAACCTCTTCTCCTTCAATGAGCCTTGTTGTTTGGAAGACTCTTGTTAAAGTACATTCCCTCGTAACTCTTACATTATGGCCATTTGTTGGTTAATCTTAGATTTTGGATTCACTATTTGTTATCTTTATTAGTTCTTCAGGCTGACCAAGATTTGCATTTTCCAAACTAAAAGCATGGAGTGAAATTATCTTCCAATGTTGTTTGTTGTACTATCTCCTCATTTGGAACGTTAATTTTCTTAGCTCTTCTCATTTTCTTGAAACGAAGCTTCAAGTATTTAATGTCTAGACATAGTTAATAAGATATTAGAGGTTCGAGACCTTTTTCTAACGCCTAAAAAGTTAGGCCAAAAATTGGTATAATATCCATCATGCCATGCTGATCCAACATATAGTCTAACATCCATGATGTTGTTCAATATGGTCTTGTTTTTAGAGGGTTGTGATGGTGATATTAAACCAAAGATTGGATCATCATTCAAGACTTAGTACAAGATGATGTCAACCAAGATGGTCCCATGATGCCCTTGATTTTTTGGCTTTATTATAGAATTTCTAAAAATCCATATCACGTATCCAAAGGAAAAATTGGCAAGTTTCTTAAATGTGCAATGGTCCATTAATCTTTCGTTAATGGGAAAAATAAGCAAGTTACATAAGCTACAACCCATTGTTCATATATTTGGTAGGCAAGATAGTCAATATAGAAAATAACATTAAATTGAATAAGGGCTTAAATGGCTTTTTCTATTTATATGCATAAAGTCAAGTCTAAGTTCAGTGTTACTCATATGCAAGTCCAAATTTCAATTATAAATAATATGCGAAAATCAAAAGAAATAGGCTATGCTAAATTATTCATCCAAGTCTTCATTCATAGATCTCAAAGATTACAAATCAATTCTCGATTTTGCCCCAGTTCAATTTAGGGTTTACATATTTAATTTGATAAGAGAGAAAGAAATGATTCACCCTTTTAAAATGCCCTTAGATATGTATTTATAGAGGTAGAGGTATGCAACATAGTTCCTATATGTCCTTTGAGATGCTTGACATTCAGCATCATTTATCATGCTAATGGCATGCAGCATCCTTTGTTGTATTATTGTTCTATGATATCCATTGAAGATTGGAAGTTGCAATATTCGTTGGGAGGTTGGTGACCGATGACATTACTCACACAACATTCCTTTACTCATTGCTATTTTTTGATAACCCCTATAATGCTGTTGATATGCGGAATCATGCTTGATCAATGATTCATGACTTCCACTCTTGCTTTGATGACGTATCCACTCTTGCTTTGATGATGTGCGACATCCTTGCCATATGAGTGATAAGCAATAGTATCTAGAAGCACTGATGACCTTTGACATCCATATTACATCGATGACCTATGACATCTTTCTTTATATTGCCGCTTTCAATATCCTCACACTTTCCCGCCTCTGACATATTTTATAACATTGATGAAGTGCGATATTAGTGTCATATGATTTCATTATCAACTGAAAGCTTTCGACATCCTTTATTTCTTTGTAACACGATATCCCTCTCAATGAAAACTTGTAAGAGTATGGTGTGCATTAGATATTCGATGTTCCCTTAAGGTGCTGCAACATCCTCTATCGTATTGTAACACCCCTATTTTACGTTAATTAATTAAAATATAAATTAATTAATAAAAAATAAACAATGAAAAATAGAATTTGTACAATTGTTGGAATTTGGCCACGAACATATACCATTGGATTCGCAGCGATTTTCTTATCAATTTTCATATATAAACTTTTGCAATCGGAATTCAAACGAAAAAGTTATCAGCGTTTGAATTTTTATAGTTCGAAATAATTATATATGCAATTATGGAAATAATTTGAAACTAATTAATGATTGATTAACACCGTTAGACTTAACGGTAGCTTAACATTTTAGAAAATTAATTAAGCCATAAGATAATGCTAGTTAACTTTAATTAGAGAATAAATGGCGACCTGTCAATTAAATCAACCAACGCTAAGTAATACATTATTTTGGCCTAATCGGGTCGACCATGACCTAGGTACCATCGACCATGAGTGGTCAACCTAGGTCATAGGAGGCAGTCGACCCACCTTATTTTGATGGCAGCTATAACTTAAGGCCATGTGGTCCAGATCTAATCTATTTTCATCTGACGGTTAATGCTGATTTGAGCCTCTTTAAATTAGGACCTAGAGCTTTACTTCCAACTCATTAATAAGCGTGGATGCTCTGCCATTTTCCTTTATACTCCAAAATTTCTAGATACACTAAAATAGATCTAGATTAAACGAATAAACTTTGTTGAAGAGTAGGAAAGAATAGAGGATAGGAAATAGGTTCAAATCAGGTTGCTACATCAAAGGTAAACTTTTAGATCTGGTTCTAATTAACAAATCTAAATTTAAATCTCTTTTTCCTAATCCAAGTTCTAATGAGATCTATATAAATATAGTATGTGGATCCAAATAGGTGGTCAACAAGTGGAGAATACTAATAGTTGGGTTAATCTAGATTAGATTTAGAGATTTGGAAGAACTAATTAAAGGCGAGTGGGAGTATTATATATTTTTATATAATATTTTTCATATCATTGCAGATCTATTCCTATATGCTTAAGTCTTATAATTCAATTTTAAATGAATTCATATATATGAAGGGTTGAAGACTGTAAACTTGCCTATATGTTTTTATTGATAATTACAGAAGTGTAATGATTAGATTCAATTCTGTAATTGCGAAATGATTTTTGTAATCGATTTTACATTGGTTTAGTAACTGAAATTAAATAAATTAGCATTTCATATAAAAATAAAGTTAATTGGACTTTTGGGATTTTAGCGATATTTTAATTCATTGGAATGTATATCATCGTAAGTGGATTTCCATATACCGTTAAGTTTGAATTTAGCAAAAGTATGATGTTTGGAATGACAAAGAAAAAATATATGTTTATAAAAAAAGAGATGTCTAAAATAAAGGTATATACTATATTTTGTACTGTCTATTTCAATAAATAAAAAGAGAACTACTCGTAGTTACAAACATCACACAAACCACCTCTTTGTAATAAAATATGGAAATTTACTACGTAACAATTAATTGTTAAAGTTTAGATTCTAGTTTATTAAAATGTAGTAAATCTCAAAGGTGTAGTATTTAAATAAGAATGAAACAAAAAAGTTAATAAAGTGAAAAAATTGAAAAAGGATGTTTGAGTAATAGGCAACAACAAAAGTGAAAATTGAAATGGATTAAATCTGATAATGAATGAAATAAATTATGTAAGATAATTTAGATTTTGATCAATTCAATGAAACGAATTAAGTCTGATAATTGATTGAAATGGATCAAGTCTGATAATTAAATGAAATAGAATAGAAATTGAAGTTGAAGTAATGAATGTAGTAGCAACGATATTGATGATAGAAAATGGGAAGTGGTAAATGAATACGATAAGTGAAAATTTAAATGCATAATGGGGCAAGGCTAGTTAACCCATACAGAGGTTCCTTCAAAACATGGATGGGGTAGAGATGCATAGAGCTAGTAATCCACGATAAGAAGTAGACAAAGGTGTGTAAAAGGCTAGTGTACCTAGTGAAAAGTCTCCGAAGAATACATGATCATGGACTAGAGTTCATCAGTGTGCACGGTGGGATTTCCTCAGGTGATACGATGATCATAATGTAGCAAGATGATGGATCCTTATGAGGTGCTAAGAGAAATATACTAGTAAAGATAGTATCTAGGTCCGTTGGTGGATGAAGGGATATATATATATATATATATATATATATATATATATATATATATATATATATATAGTGTAGATGGGTACGGTTTATACGAAGCGATGGAGTCGTAACAACTAAGGGTAAAGTCTAACATAATATAAAATGGCGAACAATCGATGAGTTATGCATAAGATGTATAATTTACGAGTCATCAAAACGTTGTTCTGACGCCTTCTCATTACAACCCAAAGGATTTAGAATGGCAGATACTGGTATTGTTTAGGAGCAGTTATCTGGTTGAGGCTCTTGACATTTGAGATGTCATTTTTTGTCAGTAATATATCGGTCTATTATATTTACGTATTTTCTCTGTGATTTATTACCATTAGTGCTCCGATATGGTTACTCTTTATAAGATATTAAACCTACGATATGTATTTTAGTGGAGTTGGGTTTTTGGGTTAGCGAAAAATTTGGACGCACTGTAGTGCGGGTTGTTGCATTTGTCATCAGAGCATGGGTTAGTCGATTCCTGGAAAATTAAGAAATGTAGAGCGAACATTTTTGTATTTTTACTATAAATATAAATATAGTATTTGCTAAAATCCTAAGGATTCCAACTATAGAGTGGTTACATATGGAAAATTCCCTAAAATTGGATGGTATATGACTCCTTAGTAGGGACTTGACAGCCTAATGATTGTTGATCCTCGTATTGACTGCCGATTGATGATGTATAGTAGATCCGAATAAAGGGAAAATAATGGTCCATATGTTACAGATAGTGGTAGGTGGAGAAGTTTCTAAAGAAGGGTGTGAAATGGTCACTTTTAATTACTGATTGGATTTTTGGATCTGGAAAGAAAGATCTCTTGAGAAAATAGTTAGAAGTCCACTTTGAGCTAATCCAACAATAATTTTTTTAGAAAATGAGAAAAAGTAAACTTATATACTTTAAGAGGACTTTTAATGAAAAAGTAAGTGAGTGTTGCATTTTGGGTACATATATATAATAAAGATCTTGTAAGAATATATATATATATATGTATGTATATGTATATATATATATACATATATATATATATATATGTATGTATGTATGTATATATAGCTAATTTGATTTCACTAAAGGGAATTTTATAAGAGGTTGTTTTCTTTTGAAAAGAAATGATAGAGCAATATAGCTCATGATCTTTCTATGTAATGAAAATTTTCAAGATGTGAAAAATATTTGTATGGGTGGGCAATACGAGTGGTATATAAATTGAAATAGGGTGAATGTTATCGAAAAGAGGACTTAGGGTCTTAAAGATTAAGAGAAAAACGGTTGGAATCAGTGTAGTTTAGGCTGAAGAATAAAGTACTAGGAAGTTAGGAAGTATAAATGAAAGGGAGGTTTGGCTTATTGTAATTAGGTTAGGATTTGACATATTTTAATTCATTGTAATAAAAAGAGATAACAAAATAAGTTTCTATGAAGCAATATAGTTACAAATAAAGGTGTTTTGTTTTAAATAATAAGGAATGTAAATGTAAAGGAAGAGATGTGAAAAATATCATAAATTCCATATTTTGTACTGTCTATTTCGATAAAGTAAATGAATATAATTCCTTGTAACTTCACACAAAACACGAATCCTCTTTTAAGCGATTCATAGAGAATTATTCGTTA
Organism: Allium cepa; assembly: GCA_030765085.1. Classification (NCBI taxonomy): domain Eukaryota; kingdom Viridiplantae; phylum Streptophyta; class Magnoliopsida; order Asparagales; family Amaryllidaceae; genus Allium; species Allium cepa. Next base: position 401,692,569 of record CM060940.1, on the reverse strand, counting down.
ACAGTTCCTTCTGGAGGGAAAAGTAATTCCAATACATTAAAATATAGGATCCCTAAGTGTAGTAAAAAAAAGTGTTAGTAAATTATATTAAAACAATTCTAGTAACCTAATTAGAGAAGCAGAACAAAGGAAATGGGCATTTTCCGTTGTTATGTGCATTTATTGCTAACGTCTGTTAGAAGACCCCATTTCACAATGTTAGAAACTCTTCCAATTATTGGATATATAGAGTGTATGAGATGTAAGAAAAATAACAGGATGATAATTGTCCTTATCTACTCCAGTTTTTATAATTTAAAAGTTATGAAAGTTGTTTTGGAAACATGTAAGGTGTGTTTTTGAAAGAAATGGTTTGGTGAAATAAATAAGTTTTTGAAAGAAAAATTTAATAAATTATTGAACTAAAAATCCCAAATTTTTAATAAGAGTTAGAATGGTCTTTAAAAGAAAAAGCTTATTTGATTTTAAACTTAGAATTATTGAAATTCCCTTTAAAGTTTAGTGAATAAGTTAAATTCAAAAATCATAAAATGTAAGTTTTGAAAAGGTAAGATACCAATATTTTTGAATTTAATAAAAGTTTCTAAGTATCACTTTTAAAGACAAGAGTTTCAGGATTAAATATTTCAAAACTTTTGAAGATTTAATTTCATTTTAAAAAGTGATAGTGACCGAACCAAAATTTCAAATATGGAGTAGATAAGAATTAGTGCCTAGCTCAGACGGGGGAAAGAATGAGGCTACGAAGGAGATAGCAATGATTATTTTTGGAATAGTAATAAGGAATCCTCGTAGAGTATGAAGGACACTAGAAGAGCCTAGGGATGTTATGCTGATATGTGTGTAAGCCATAAAGAGGTACTGAAGTATAATTCTATAAGTTTTGGATATGCTTGTAGGAGGCTTATAGATAAAGAAATATCAAGGATTAGGGATAATATCAAAGGATTGAGATTAAGAGAAGATGGTAACATATGGTAACGAGATCGTAAACACACAAAAGGATATTGTTATTCTATGTTGGGGAAGTAAAAGAGGAAATTGGAAAAGTTATTTCCCCAAGCTTAGTTGCCATTTAGTATAAAGATTTTATAGGTTGTATTTCTTATGCACTGCAGTAACAAGGGACATAAGAAGAGACATAGTTATTCAATAATTAGGTATGGAACGGAAAAGATGAATTGACCCTATTCATCGGAAGTAATAAAGGAAGGATAAGGTATGAAGGTTGTTGTAGAAGAATGGCCTGTTAGGACCATTCTAGTAGAGATAGTAGTTAGTAGTGTTGTGTTTTTTTCCTATGTTAGTTTTCTTTTTGTGGGTTGTAAGCATTACTTGTAGCTATGAACTGCATGCGTTTAGGGAATTTCCTTTTTATGTGTTTTCTAGGTGGGTTATAATGATTTGAGAAAATAATAAAATAAGGAAATTTTAAGGAGCCACTTAACTAATGCAAGGGAAAAGAAAATATTGAAACCAAAAGTTAAGTAATAAATTAAGAAAATTTATTTAACTAACTACTAAATAAAAGAAAATTGTATGTTCTGAAAAGAATGTGAATTTTCGAAAGATAAATTTCAGTAGACGGAGGACAGGAGTACGAAGAGGTAAGCCATGGGTCAATGTTCCTGTTCCTCGAAGGCTGAAATTTAAAATTCAATATGCATGCTGGTTAATGTTAATAAGAAAGCAAAGTTTTTGAGAACTTAAAATTTTACCAAGCAATTAAATGAGGTCTGTTATGGACGATGGATGGCTGACTAAACTCTCATTTCATAATTGTGGAAAAGATTATTTATAAAATGTATATATGCATATATTTTGAAAAATAACTTTTTAATGAAAAGTCTTCATTATAAATATATACACATCTTTGAAAAGATTTTAAAAGTTACGGATTTTAAGTTTTAGAAATTTTAAAATACAGTATGATGGCATTGCAGAATAGTAGGTAAGTTGATTAGTGTAGATTTTACAGCGTAGCAGTTGTAGTAAAATGGATATGGTAGGCAACAAGGAAGCTGTTTTGTTTATGGAAGTTTTCCGAGGAACCTTGTCGATGAGGGAAATTTAGAAAGATGATTTTTGAGATAGCAATGTTTTTAACTTTTAAAAAATAAAAGTTACTTATGTAAACTATACATGGAAAAGTAAGAAAAGGATTGGGGGCAAAGGAGCATATCTCATGGTACAGTGAAAAATGTCGCATAAGATAATGGTGGAAATATGGAATTTTCTGGCTAGACCATTTTCAAGCATAAGAGAATAGGTTTAGAAAACTGAATTTTTCTAAATATGGATGCTAGAAATGGTAGGCTAGGAATTTGGATGTTAAGGATTGGATGAAAGATTGATTATGCTTCAAAAAATTGCATTCATGTAGAACTGTCAGCTTATTTAGGACGATAACATCATATTTTCGAAATTGATTTAAAAAGGAAGTCATTCATATAAGACGCGCCAGTTAAAAATTATTTTTCATGCATATTATATGTATTGTGATGCACTATGCACACGGATTGTTGCAAAACTGGTTTTATACTAATTGATTGTTAGTGTAGAACAGATGTGTGATAGTTTACATGATCGAGCTCTTGTGGAATTTGAGGGCGAAATACTTTTAAGCGGGGGTGAATGTAACACCTCGCGTTTTTACGCTAATTATTTGAAATACAAATTAATTAATAAATAATAAATAGTGAAAAATGAATTTTTACAAATGTTGGAATTTGGCTAGAAAACTTATACCATTGGATTCGTGGCGATTTTTTAATCCGTTTTCATATATAAACTTTCCATTTGGAGTTCAAACGAAAAAACTATCAGCGTTTGTATTTTCATAGTTGGAAATAATTGTACGTGCGATTAAGAAAATAATTTGAAATATGAACGATTGATTAACATCATTAAACTTAACTGTGGCTTTACGTTTAATATAATGAATTAAGGCGTAAGATAACGCCGGTTAACGTTAATTGGAGAATAAATGATAACAAATCAATTAAATCAATCAATGCTAAAAAAATACACTATTTTGGCCTAGTCAGGTCGATCATGACCTATGCATGGTCTACCATTAGTGGTCGACCTACGTCATGGTGCGGTCGACCCACCTTGTTTTGGTGTGTGGTTGTAACTTAAGGTCGTGTGGCCCAAATCTAATATATTTCTATCCAATAGTTAGCGATGATTTGAACCTCTATAAATTAGGACACATGCATTACTCAACTCATTATTTTTCTAATGAGCTCAGAAGCTCTTCCATTTTCCTTTCTCCTGAAAAATTTCTAAATACACTAAAATAAATCTATATTGTATGGATACACTTTAGAGAAGAGTAGGAAAGAATAGAGGATAAAGGAAATCGGTTCAAGTCAGGTTGCTACATCAAAGGTAAACTTTTAGAACTGGTTCTAATTAATGAATCTAAAACTAAATCTCTTTTCCCTAATCCAATTTCTAACGAGATCTATATAAACATGGTCTGTGGATCTGAATAGAGAGTCAAAAATTGAAGAATGCAGATAACATGGTTAGATCTGGATTAGATCTAGAGATTTAGAAGCACTAACTAAAGAGGTGAGTGGGAATACTATATATTTTCATATAATATTAGATTATATCATTGCAGATCAATTCCTATATGCGTGAGTCTGATAATTTAATTGTAAACGAATTCATGCATATGAAATGTTGAAGAATGTAAACTTGCCTATAAGTTTTTATTGATAATTACATAATTGTAATGATTAGATTTAATTTTGTATTTGCAAAATGATATTAGTTATCAATTTTTACATTAGATTAGTTAACTAAAAACATAATTAATTTGGATTTCATTTTATTTAATACTGGTAATTGAGACTGAACATAAAGTTAATTGGACTTTTAGGATTTTAGTGATATTTTAATTCATTGGAATGTATATCATTGTAAATGGTTTTCCATATACTATCAAGTTTAAATTTTGCAAAACCGTGATGTTTGAAATGACAAGCAATAGTTATATGTCTATAAAAGAAAGAGATGTGCAAAATAAAGGTAGTTACTGTATTTGATACTATCCATTTCAATAAATAAAAAGAGAACTCGTCATAATTACGAACATCTCACAAGCTACCTCATTGTCATCTCAAATATGGAAATTTACCATGTAATAGTTAATTGTTATAGTTTAGATTCTAATTTACTAAAATGTAGTAAGTCCCAAAGGTGTAATATTTAAATAAGAATGAAATTAAAAAGTTATTAAAGTGAAAACCAATGAAAATGGATGAGTGAATAGTAGGCAAGAAAAAGAAGTAGGAAATGAAATGGATTAAGTCTGATAATTGAATAAAATGAATTAAGTGATAATTGAATGAAATGAATTAAATCCGATAATTGAATGAGATGAATTAAGTATGATAATTGAATGACATAGATTAATTTTGATACTAAATGAAATGGAATAGAAATTGAAGTTGAGCAAAAGAATGTAGTAGCAATGATGTGGATGGCAGAAAATAAGAAGTGGTAAATGAATTTAATAAGTGAAAATTTAAATGCATATTAAAATGAAGATCTAGCGTTAAACATAAAAGATGTACATGTAGTAAAGAAAATGTAAGAACGGTAAATATATGTGAGTATGGAATATTTATATATGCAGCCTCAGATATGCGTTTATAGAGGGTGTGAATAATTATAAATTGTTGGGTATATCTATAAAGAATAAGTGACTGAAGGTCGTTAGACAGGGTTAGGACACTAAAAAGGTATCAAACCAATAGGACCCGTAGAGGGTATATGCCAACGTATATCTGAAGGGGTACCCTCTGGTTAAGTGTGTTTGGATTGGAACCTCCATAATTACAGGCATAGAACGAACCTTTACAGATGGCGAGAACGTACAAGCACTAGTGGTCTATTTCAAAATTTCTAGAGGAGGGTATTGCCTTGATTGCACTAGGCGATCTAAATGGACGATGGTGAGATCAAACTTGTGCAACAAAGCATGCAAAAAGGTTGGCGTGTGTAGGTACCAAACGAGTTGCAACAGGGTGCGCAAAAGGCTGGCATACTGGGTACTAAAACTAGGGGTAGGAGCTGCATATTTAGTGAGCTCATCATCGATCCCGTGCAGTCAACGGAATGGACAGGGTTACACCTAACTGGTCTCCCCCGTCTACCAGGGTTGATTCAGTTGGGTCATGCATGGTCACAATTGTTTGTTAGTTTATTTGATAGGGCAAGGCTAGCTAACCCTTACCAAGGTTCCTTCATAACATAAGCAGGGTGGAGGTGCATGTGGTCAGAAATCCACAATAAGAAGTGGACAAAAGTGCGTGGAAGGCTAGCATGCGTGGTGAAAAGTCTCCAAAGAATACATGGCCTCATGGACTAGAGGTCGTTGGTGCGCATGGTAGTATTTTCTCAGGTGATACGATGGTCATGATGTGGCAAGGTGATGGATCCTTATGAGCTGCTGAGTGATAGATACTAGTGGGGTATATCTAGGTCCATTAGTGGATGATGGGATATATTTATATATATACATAGATATAGGTCTACATGGTGTAGACGGGTATGGTTCGTATGAAGAGATGGAGTCGTAACTACTAAGGATAGAGTGTGACATAGCATGAAATGGTGAGCAATCAACATAAACTAGTATTATATGTAAGATGTATAATTTATCATTCACTAAAACATTGTTCTGACCCCCTCTCATTAAAACCCACATGATTTAGAAGGACATGTACTGGTATTAATTGGGAGTAGTTGTCTAACTGAGGCTCTTGACGTTTTAGTTGTTAATTTTTCATCAGTAATTATATTGATCTATTATATTTACTTATTTCTACTGTGAGTTATTACCATTAATGCTTTGATATGATTTCTCTTTACAGGATACCAAACCAACGATCCATACTTTAGTGGACATGGGATTTCGGGTTAGCGAAAACTCTGGGCCCACTAGAGTGGTTGTTACATGTATGCTCCCTTGCTTTATTTTTTGACATGATATGTCCATGCTTTGGACGTTGGACATCTCCACTTGTATACTTTCTTGCCATCATTTCAGCATCCTTATTTTTAACATGCTTTCATGTTTTTGGCCTCATGGTTTGTGGTAACAGACAACCTAATCTTCGTAGGTTTAGCATCGTTTGTTTACAACTTTTTTATGTTCATAAGTGCGATAACCTATATGGCCTTTGATTTTAACATCCTTTTTGCCTTCAACTATGATATCATTAACTTGTAAGCCCCATGATGGACTTGCTAATTCGACATCATATTCCTTTGCTCTCTTATTTGTTTCCTTTAGAAAATATGCGGATAATGGATTCCATGTTCGCATATGTTATCCCACCCAATTATCTATGATTAAATTGATGTGTTTTATCCATTTGATAATATTGAATTACATATCTTTTATTTAAAAGGAAACAAATATATTGCATTTTGATAATATATATTTATATATTATTTTAAAAGTTATTGATATATATTTGTTATCTCAAAATCATTATTTTAATCTGAATTTCAAATTTAAAATATAATTTTTTATTTTTAAAAAATGGTTTAATTTTATATCATTGGTTGAATTTAAACTTAACTTATACAATAAGAATTTCAAATAGCTTAATAACTGGTAGTTATGATTCAAATGTTTTGAATTTAATATCTCAAAATCATTCTTCAAAATGTTGTTTTACCAAATGTATATTCAAATATTATAACGACAAACATTTGAATTTTAGATTTAGTGGTATTGAATGAATGAGTAGACTAAGGAAAGTATATCTTATAAATTATATACTAAATCAAGGTTAGATTTTTTTATTGATATAGAATTTCGAATCTAAAGTTTAGAATTTGACAAAAAAATTCTAAAGAAAAACTTTTGGCTGAAAACTTTACATATACATGTACATATATCTATTTATTTTAAATAGTTAAAGAGATATTCGAATTACTAGATCTGGATCTAGTAAATTATAGGAGTAAATTAAAGAGAGTTTTCCTCTTGATCTTCTTCTATTTAAAACCAACTTGTGCTTTCAGTTTTGTATCTTAACATATATATAATTAATTGCATACAATTTAGAAAATAGTTTGAGACAAAATATACATATATGGATGACGAATGTGTCCATTACAAATGTAAATTGCAATATCTATATATGTACATGTTAACTTTGCATACTATATTGTATATATATTGCACATGCACTATATACACACTTGAGTTATTACGATATATGCTATACTTGATACCAAATAATTGAATTCATTGATTGACTAATTAGAAAATTAAATAAAATTAGACTTTATTTAAACGAATTAAATCAGATCTAATATACCCATTTTGACTTCATTGGCCCAATACGGATCTGAATATGATTTTTTTTTGAAACCAACATACTTCACCCATTGCAGATCGACCCGGTTCCATCGGTTTTTAGAGCTCCTGTGGTTTATGTAGTCTAATTAGCAATTTTTGAGCCAACTAATTTAGTGTAGCTATCCGTTAGGTGTTCGAAAAAGTAGTGTCAAGATCTAGAGTTGAATAATCAAGTATTTTCCTTGGCTACGGCCTGGCCCAATGGGTGATAAGTCCAAAAGTAGGCCTGTCAAATGGGTTGAGTTGGGTCAAAATGGATTGGGTCGAGTTTGACCCAACCCATTTATGACCCATTCTTTTTTACCCACTTATGACCCTAGCCATATATGACCCAACCCGTTTAATAAGCGGGTTACCCATTTAACCCATTTAAAAATTTAGGGGCCGTTTGGATTACAATAAATAAGTTGTTTTTTGTTTATAAAATGAAAAAATTAAAAAGTCAATATGGATAAACAAAATCTACCGACTTTTAAAAGTCATTTTTCAACTTATTGCAAAAGCAATTTTTTTTTGCTTTTCGACTCACATAAGTCGATTTTTTATATGAAAAAATTCTAAAATTTCACATTTCAAAATTCAAATTTAAAAATTTCAAATTTCGAAAATTCAAAATTTAAAAATTTCACAGGACAAAATTCAAAATTTTAAAATTCAAATATCAAATTTTCAAAATTCAAAATTTCAAATTTCAAAATTTCGAATTTTGAATTTTAAAATTTGAAATTTCAAAATTTTGAACTTTAAAAATTCAAATTCCAATTTTCAAATTAAAATTTCAAATTTCCAAATTCGAATTTTGAAATTTGTTAAAATTTGAAATTTTGAATTTTGAAAATTTGAATTTTAAAATTCGAAATTTTCAATTTTGAATTTAAAAATTTAAAATTTTAAATTCGAAATTTCGAAATTTAAATTTGGAATTTTGAAATTTTGAAAATTTTGAATTTTGAAAATCGAAAATTTTAAATTTGAAATTTAAATTTTGAAATTTTTGGAAATTTTGGATTTTGAAATTTTTGGAAATTTCGGATTTTGATATTTAAATTTTCAAATTTTTGGAAATATCGAATTTGAAATTTGGAATATGAAAATTTGAAATTTAAATTTTGAAATTTTTGGAAATTTCGAATTTATAATTTGGAATTAGAAATTTTAATTGCAGTCTGAACAGAAAAAATAGCGGCTTCTATAGTAGCTGAAGTTCAAATATGAAGATGCAGTGGCCTGTTATTTTTTAAGTACAACTGTCAATTTTCATGAAAACTACATTTTATGTTTAAAATTCTTATTTTTCAAATTTATATTAAAATTTAATGTTTTTAATAAATGGGTAAATGGGTTACCCGCTTATAACCCTTTTAAAAATGGGTCAACTCAACCCATAACCCATTTAATAAAATTCATAAATGGGTTGACCCAACCCACTTAAAAGTAGGGTAAATGGGTTGGGTTAATGGGTTGGGTCATATTTTGACAGGTCTATCCAAAAGGTTGGTCTAATTGTAAAGACCCAAATTAATTTGAGGCTTAGGCTTATTACGCCCATTTTTTGCTTTCAAAATATTTCTGAGCGTAGAACCAAGTAAACATAGCAGGCGGCCCAAAATCATAAATGAGTTAAGAAGGTCACTCCCACATTATAAAGAAGCTGCATAATTTTTTAGATTCGATAGTTCAATATGAAGGATAGCATCCGCATGAGATGCCATAAATTACAAACCAAACGAAGAGTAAAGAAAAGGTCAACATATCCAGCAAAATAAACTACATCAATAATAGATTGGCGCAACATGGACATGCAAGGAACGACTTCAAAATTAAATTACACGGTTAATCAAAAGTCCAGAGTTATCCCACAATTAATGCAAACTATAATTCTTTTATGAAAACAAACTGCACCATCACATCAAAAGCAAACTGTGCCATCACCTCAAAAGCAGACTACGCCGACCCATCGAAGGCAAACTACGCCTACTTATCAAAGACAAACTACTCCACTGCTATTTTCCAAATTACACCAGAGAAAATCATCTAGCTTTAACAACGATGCCACGTATGTGCCATGCAGAAGCAACCAAACATGAAAACATGGAACAGTCCACAAGTTTGGCTTGGCTTAAAAATTAGGTCCTATAATTACATTTACTAAAGGTCAAATTTCCCACCTAATATCAAATTCAAAATTCCCAACTACAGCCAAATTTTCTCGCCGCAAGCAATCTATGCATAATTTTTCAAGATAACAGATGAATAACTCATGGAAAGATCCAACAATGGAGAAGGAGTACAAGGCCATGATATCAGTGATTTGCATGAAATTATTGTTCAATAAATAGAAGGGCGGTGTAGTAGAAAAAGGGACGGTTGATAGTTTCTCTGAATCGGATACTAAAAATACTTTACTCTCTTTGTCATTATTGTACTAAGAATAATATAAGATAATCATTGACCCATGGACTAGGATTTCTTAACATTAGAACCACATAATCCTTGTGTCATTTACTTTTTGGCATTTATTTTCTTGTTTTTAGCACTAGATCTTGTTTGTTTGTAATCAGATTGATAGTTATGTCAGAATTAACATTTTAATGAACATTTGAGTGTATCTACTAATTTTGTGAGCTTAAGTGACATACTTGCTTTATTTCAGGGAGAATTGATGTTAATTAAGTTTATTGATTCCTAGTTATAGAAGCATACAACACTGTTTTACTTCGTAGCTAAGTTATTTTATGAGACAAAAAATCTCATTAACATTTTGGCACTGGAAAGAATGCCAAACCCTAGAAAAACCTAGCATAGAAACTCTCACATTTTTGACTACCATAACTTCAATAACCTAGAAAGTGCAACCTGAAAATTCTTTTACTTTCCTAAAAAATGTTAGGAACTAGAGACAGTGCTTTTGATGACGACAACCTATGTAACTTATTTTATTATAACTTATGTACTAAACTATTGTCTAGATATATATGAATGATATTATGCAGGATATATATAAGGCAGGTACTGATCATTGAAGACTGTATATTATAAAGACCAAGAATGAAGAAATCAAGTTTGAAGACTCATGAGTATCACGATCAAGATTTCAAGATATGTGTCTAGTTTTTTTTATTAAGACTTCATAATAGCATGGAAATCTTCATTCTGAATTTCATTTGGGATGGAACTCATTTCTACCTTCTTAGTGGCTTACAAACCCATGATAAGTAGCTTATAAACCTATGACAGTGGCTTACAAACCCACGTACATGCTGGTTTGGTACAAATTCTCGAGTCCTGATGAGATAAGATATTCTGCAGGAAGAAGCTTGCAAAACTACTTCAAAATGGTTTTTCAAAACGATTTTCAAAACTGCTTTTCAAAATGTTTTAGCCTTAAAACTATCTTTTCAAATGATTTTCAAAAAGATGTTTTAGCCTTAAAATATTCTTTGTTTTTATGTTTTAAAACATAGTAAAACTAGTTTATTTTACTCCAGAGTCATTTCATTTTATTTCCATTTTAATACCATTTTCAAAACAAGTTTTTCATTTTTTTGACAAGGGGATGTCGACATCATGGGATATCCCATGTCGTCATGGTGGCCGTTGAATTCAAAAGTTTCAATTTTCAAAAGAAGTGTCTATTCATTTAAATCTCTTCACGAATGGTTATGACCATTGGTGCTTTATAAATAGGCTTCACAAACGAATTTTTTAATGATCTTTTTTCATATATTTTTCACTTCTTCTTCTCCACAAATCCATGTTCTTAATTTTAATATTTTTAAGATCGTGCCGAAATTCTGCCGAATTCTGGAGTGAATCAAATTAGAATCTCATTCTTGTTTGATTCTCTGCCCTCTCTCGAAGATCAAAGTGCTATTCAGAGTTATAGGATCAATTTATAATCAAAAGTTTATCGAGTCTCTCTATAAGGTATGGTTGTGCCTGGAAATCAGTTGGGTAATCTTGTGGCACGTAAATCAAGAGAGTTTGCCCCGGACTCGTGAGACAGGAGGGTACCTCAAGGCCTTTACAAATTGAGGAGTGTAATCTCGACACTGGTTTAATAAAAATCTGTATGAGGTAGTTTGCCTTGGTGCAGGTCTGGATGTAGGGTAACTTCGAACCAGTATAAAATCCGGTGTGTTCTTTCCCTTTACTGCTTTTTATTTACTTTCTACATCTGTGTTTAATTCTGTGATTATTCTGTGATTGAGTTCTGCATTTGTTTGTATCATAATTTCAATTTAGTTCATATAAGTCTTAGAATTCATTAAACACTATTCACCCTCCCTCTAGTGTTAAATTAGCCTTAAGATCCTTAATCTGCTATCCCTTTCAGAAAATTCTTTTACCCTCCCCCGATAGGAGCGGACATTTAACCTTTAAAACCGGTAATATACTCCTCACATCTTCATCTAGGCATGCCAATATGCCATAAAAATCACAACTGAACTTGTATTCGAGGCCCTTAACACATTTGCAACTCAAAACCAACGACAAAATAACTGGAATTGAGAGGTTGGATCCTAGCATCCGCTACCCAAGCCATCAAATTCTGTAGCTCTATAACTCGCCGCATACATTCTTCTCCTGTATAGCGAGCGCAGAGGGAGAATAGATGTGGCAAATAGACATCAATTTCATCAATGAGAGCGATGAGGATGGTTTCTTGAGTTTGGGACACAAATCCCCAAAAAAGCCCAAATTAACCCCAATATAAAGGCCAAGCCAGTCAATATTGATATTTTACCACTTGAAAAGTGCAGTAGTCATGTTATGCTAGATAGAAATAAGGGTCTCAGAATGCAAAGGTGTCTCATCAAAATTTAGTGACAAATATAAGGAGACACGAGAGCTTAAGGCCCGTATAAAGAAGTTGGTAAAGTTATGTCATCATAACAATCAATAAGGAAGGAGGGAGGAAAGTTCTTCTCCATTCTACGAAGCTATCATCGAGTCAATTTCATCGATAGCTTTAGATACCTTATGGTCAAAAAATATGATGAATCATCTGAACCAGTTAATCAACTGTGTACATTTGAATGCCATATGGACATCTTAAAGGTAGGCAGGCTAGCCCACTGCAAATTATTTCGAGCGTATCCTATAGAAGCTTCTTCTAGATTATTCAGAAGATACCTATCCAAGGAGATACATTCTTGGGCATAAATTTCAACCGACTTTCGTAAACAAACCAACGTTGGGAGATAAGTCTCTAGATCCCAACACTCTATCACGCATCAAATGAAGGGGCAATGAAAGCATGCATAGCTATATCAAGTTGAAAGCAATGAGAATTAGAGTTACAAGTGAAGAAGCTTTCCTTATGGTTGCCCATTCTAAGGTAAAAGAGAACATGGATATGTGGAATAAGAACAGTAGGAAGCCCTGCTGAAGTACGAAGGCCTTTTATAAAAGGGTCATTAGGTACATACGTATCGAGGAAGCTAGTACAACAGAAGGGATGCCTCTAGAAAGAGCTATTCCAGTTCAGAATTGAAGAAAGCAACCAGGCTAATACACTGTAATAAGATGCAAAGGCAATAAGCCCAACAAAACCGACCTATCTAGTTAAAAAGTCAACTCAGTTGGACTAAACCCAAGTTGCACTACAATGACATACACCGCACATCGTTACAAGATCACTATGCTATTAGCCGTAAAATCACTCTGATCATACAACTAAAATGCGCTATAACTATAAAAAGGTGCTGCGTCACACCAAATGAGTTGAACAGCTTAATTATACCTATAAAATCATTATAAACACAAGTCAAGGTCAAACAAGGTAATATGTGCAATAGCTAGCTTAGCCCAATAGAGATGAGCTGCACTATATTATCATATTTACAATCCACTTAATCACCCAAGTACGAAGTGTAGAAATAGGTCATATCAATATTATACTCTACACAACATCCATATCAAATCAAATGAACCAAGGCAAGCCAGCAGAGGAACTGCACTATAAGAAAATTGAATCACAACATCCAAACCCATAACGAGCTATGCTAGCACTACAATTTCGAACTGTGCTAACACTACAGTCTTGGACTATGCCACAATTTCATAATAGAACAAAATCTAAGTGTTACAGGTCTGCAACAGAATCTTGTGTCAACATAACAGAGCTATAAAGATGCCCCAAGGTCATACCGAAGGATAGAACAATCAAAGTATTGAAAACAATCAAAGTAACGGAATGCGACATTATTATAAAAACATTAGAGATAACACATGCAACACTAGAAGGCAACGAAGAGAGGTGGCAATGATATGCAGCACTATGACAAGCGGCGTTATTAATGCTTGGCGACACTGTTGGTATGCGATGATGTTGCAGCATGTATGGCTCAATGCATCACATACTTATAATACTATGTACCCATGTGTTAACCTATGTGGGTGCCGCCTTCTATCCCCGATGTCGAACGCAAGGCCACCGCCTTCAATGGCATGGTAGTAATTAACTTGAAAATGGATTTCCTTTCTATTGAAATAATTGCTTTTTATCAAATCTCAATTCTTGTCCAATTTCTATTGGATAAAATAATATTTTAACAATTCTTTTTAGAATTTACTACTATATATGTTTTCAAGCTTCGAAATAATTTTCAACCTTAATTAATTAATATCCTTAATTAATTATTAATTTAAATTTTTATCTAGCATAATAATTTCATAACAAATCGTAATCACTTAGGGAAAATCCCAACAATTCACAGAAATTCAAAAACGTTATTTCCTTTATCATATAAAAGTTTTGTGACAAAAATCCATATTTATTTATTTTTAATAATTAAAACCTGAAATAAATGCCCATCCTTCCTTACGAAATTCATAATATATTCTCACTAATTTGGAAAATTATGAAAATAAAAACTCATCGTCGAAATTAGGTTTACACTACACATCCCAAAATAAACCTTTTGGAGATCAAAATATTAGGTTTACCTGTAAAACCTATTAGATTTATTTCGTAAAATTTCTAATAGATCTTTACTCAATACAAACAATGATAAAATAAATCATGGCATATCATATCATTATAAACGAATCAAACTACTCAAGATGTGAAAGCAAATAGGTATAGAATTGACAGCCTATTTTTTTTTTGGCAAGGCCAGCCGGTTTTATAGTGGGCCGTCCACTTTTTATTACAAACGTAATAAAGTGGAAGTACAGGAGTAAGGTAGAAGCACCTTAACTACTAAAAAGAAAAAAGAAGATACAACACAGGAGTGCGACAGCAAGTCACAGCTGCTAAAAATATCAAGAAAAGACTAGGACTCCTCCGGAGTGGATGAAACACCAGCGTCGTCATCCACCATGGAAGAAACCAATGAAACATTCCCAAGAAGACCATAGTAGGGGCGAAACAGCACTGCAAGCGAAGGATCATAAATCTCAGCATCAGACGAGTAAATAAAAGAGCGATCCCAGGTATTATCAGCAAGCATGTCAGAATTAAACCCAGAATACGAGCCGTCCAAGTCAAGAACCAAAGACTCACCAGATAGTCTATAGTAAAGGCATCGAAAATCCATAAGACTATCAGAAACATATCTAAAATAGGATTTATCCACCGGGTTGAAAAGCATATCAGATCGGCGATCAACCCAACAACGCTCAGACTCATCCCAAACCACATGAGGCAGAGAAAGATCCGGAACATCAAGGGCAACCACAGAACTATCACCACGGACAATGGAAGGAGGCCTAACAGTAGAAAGAGGCGTGCCAGGTAGAGATAAAGGATCTAGAGGTGGAGGAGCAACTTGAGTTTTGGGGACCCAAATCCTGCGCGGAGGCCGAGGGAGAGGGATCCTAGGTGCAGCAGTGGAAACTTCAGAATGCGAACAGGAGGTAGCTAAGTGGCCAAAGTAGTGACAGGTGGAACAAATGTCAGGGACCCATCCGTAACGAACACGGACTTCCACCACGTGACCAACAGCTAGCTGAACAGGAATAGAGGAAGGGAGAGGCTTAAAAGGAGAAATCTCAATCAGAGCCTTAGCGTATACCAGCTTTTCCCGTGCGACAGTATTAGTATCAAAACATTTTAGTTTACCAACGTTGCAAGCGAGCCAATTCAAACCAAGCAGCGGTTGAAGAGCAGAAGGGATTTGAGAAAAATAAACCCAAACAGGGATAGAGAGTACTTGTTCACGGGCAGTTGCTACCGTTGGAGACCAGGGAGTAATAATAAAAGGTTTCCCATCGAAAAAGGAAGGCTCAGCCTCACGAACACGACTGCGTTCCTCGGCGGAGGAGAACAACAGGAAGTACATGGAGTCAACCAACTTAACACTAAGGTTACCGCAAATCCTCCAGGCCCTACGACAGACAGCAGACGCATCAAGAAGGCGATGCTTTGGGTCCAAAAAGAAACCAACCAAATATTCTGACCAAAAATCCATACCAGCTTGCATAACAATTGGTGGAGGAATCATCACCCCATTCTCCTCAACAATATCAAACTCAACTGGTTCATAAACCCCAGCATTACGGGGCAGAGATGTAAAAAGTGAAGTCCAAGTTTTGGGGCCAATAGCGGATGGATCAGCAGGACGACATACGTCAACACCATCGGAGGCCACATGAATGGGACCAGTTGGGGGATTGGCCGTAGGTAAAGTTCCACAAGAAGACAAAATACTATGAGTGGGAACAACATTCTCATGTGCATTATCAGGAACAACAGATGTGCCTCCTGCACTACACAAATTTTCAGCAGCATATCGTAAAAACTCACAACCAGATTCAACATAATCACCTCCAATCGCACCAGAAACTTTATCTAAGTCAACACCAATAGCTCCTCTTAAAGCAGCAACATCAAATATAGGCGCTGGACCACAAGAGTTAACACCAATCGAAGTATTAGACAAATCAGGAATAGGGGATACGACAGTAGTATGGTTCGAATTCTTAACGGAGGGCAGAGGGGGAAACTCGTCAGGAGATAGCGTGGGGAGCATCGAACACAAAGACACCGATTTCTTAAAAATCCTACCAGATCTAGTAGAAGATGGCGAAGAGGCAAGAGCTTCGGGGAGGAGGGGATGAAGAGGGGGAGGGCTATGCATAGGAAGGAAAAAGCGACAGGAGATCGAAGTGGAAAGAGACGAAACGAGGAAGCAGGGAATCTATCGTGATCGGGAAAACACTAACGAACAGCAGGACGCCATTTTTGGCCTGAAATAATGTTTTAAAGTTAATATTTGATGGATAAGTAGGACAGCCTATTATTATTCACCTTGAATGGATAAGTAGACTTGATATTTGATGATTAATTAAGGTTTTCTCTTGAATCTCTAAGCTTTTTCCTCCTGTCCTCTTATTTAATGGCCGACCTTATATCCTTTATAGTTTCTAACTTATGAAATGTGAGATTAACATGAAGGGGAGAGGGTTTAAGAGACAAAAGGAGGGATATTCCTATTTTACCCTTCTTATATATTCTCTTTTATCGTAAGTTATAAAACAATCTTATTGTCCAATTAGTTAATTAAGGCTCGACCTTATTAAGTATCAAATCTCAATTCCCTTATCATACTACACATCACATTATTCTATTTAATTAATCTAATTAAATCTCTTGAATAATGTTAATCAAAATTAGTGTCGTTAAAAGCTCCCCTTCTTAAAGAATTTCGTCCTCAAAATTCAGTAAGACTACCAACAAGTATATCAATTATGCAAACATCTGCAACAACCAAGCTACTATATCTATGCAAGGAATATAGAACATACCATCAAAACAACGCAGGATAAGTCTCTTAATCTTGTCTTCTATCTTCTACATATAGTTTTTCTTGTTGCCGCTCCACTGGACTTTTACTAACTTGATTGTCTTGTTCCTTGACTTCTTCTCATCTCTGGCTACAACTCGAACTTGTTGCCTAATAAAAATTAGAACTGGTTCTATAACTTAATCTTCTAATGCAGTCGGAGTGATGATATTCTCTTGATCATGCACGTACTTCCGAAGATGAGAAACATGAAATACATTATGTACCTATGCCAATCTACTTGGTTACTTTACTCGATATGTGAGTTTCCCGATCCTCTCTATAAGAGGAAATGGCCAACATATCTTGTGATAACTTCCCTAACTTTTATAATTGCACCACACCTTTCATTGATGATACTTTGATAAAATCTTTATCTCCAATTGAGAACTCTAGATCTTTACGCCTCTTATCTGCATAACTCTTCTACTTAGACTGAGCCTGGTTCATCCTACCTCGGATGAACTCAATCTTCTCTGTTGCTTTTCTCACCAAATATAGACCTAGAACTAGTTTGTCTTCGGTCTCTAACCAACATACGGGTGATTTGCATAGCCTCCATACAAAGCTTCAAAAGGCATCATTCCTGTACGAGTCTAATAATTAGTATTATTAAAAAATTCAATCAAGTGAAAATGGTCTTCGCACGACCCACCAAAATCTAGCACACAATCTCTCAACAAATCTTCAAGTACCTTATTGACTCTCTCTGTCAGCTCATTTATTTGTTGATATAAGTGGTACTCATCTTAAGCTTGGTATCTAATGCCTCCTATAGACTCTTCCAGAACTCACTAGTGAACAAAGAAACCATGTCGCTGACTATACTACTAGGAATCCCATGTAGCCTAACAATGTTCTTCATAAACAACTTTGCCAATATAGGTGTCGTCATTGCCGACTTAACAGAAACGAAGTGTGGACTTTTAGTCAGTTTATCAACTATGTCCATATACTTTCATTCCTTATTTAACCTTGGCAACCCGTCAATAAAATCCATGGATATTGAATCCTATTTCCAAACTAGTATATCCAAAGGCTGAGGCAACCTATTCGACTTCTAATACACGACTTTTACTTGTTGGCAATTCGAACAATGTTTTACCAACAAACCTACATCCCTTTTCATACCTTCTTAGAAGAAAATTCTCTTCATGTCCTAATGCATCTTGATTCCTCTAGGATGAATCGTAAACTTTGTTTAATGATAATTTCTAAGAATTTCCCACCTTAGATTACTGGAGTACACATAATCGTCCCTTCTTCCTTAACCTTCCTCTTAGGTCAAGACTAAAACCTTTTAGATCATCGATCTCGGTTCCTCCTTCTAACCTTCTTATCTTCTCGGTTAATAATGGATGATTTCTCTACTTAGAAGCACTCCTTTCGATTAATACCGATCGAGCTTCTAAACTGGATAACATGGCAATACTCTGACTAGAGCTAGCAGTCGATCTCAACTGCACACTACAAGTAGTTAATGCTTCTAGATCTTTCCACTCTACCAACATAGCTAACACTACATTCTGATTTTTTTCTGCTAAGGGCATCCACAATTTTATTTCCTTTCCCCAATGTACACTCAATACCAAAATCATAAGCTGCCAAAAAATCTAGCCACCTCTACTATCTTATATTCAACTCTTTCTAAGAGAATAAATATCTTAAAGACTTATAACTTGTGTACAGTTTAAATCTTTCTCCTAAAAGATAGTGTCTCCATATTTTCAATGCAAAAAACACCGTTGCCAAATCCAAATCATGAGTCAGATATCTAACTTCATATAGTTTAAGCTGTTGAGAAGCGTAGACAATTATGTTACCCCTTTGCATCAATGCAGCTCCTAACCCTATTCCATATCCATCCGTATACACCACTACATCCTAATATCCATCTAGAACAACTAACATAGGCACATTGGGTCAACAAATGCTTTAAATCAAGGAATGCTTCCTCACATTTGTTGGACCAACTAAACTTCACATCCTTTCTAGTTAGCTTAGTTACGGATGCTGCTATCCACGAGAAATCCTTGATTAATATCTTGTAATAGCTAGCCAATCCAAGAAAACTCCTTACCTTGATCTCGGGTCTTTTCCAACTGTTAACAGCTTCGATCTTGGCTAGATTGACTAATACCCCTTTTTCTGAAAGTGCATGACCAAGAAAATTTGCTTCTTCTTCCAAAAATGACACTTTGAAAACTTTGGTTTAAGTTAATGTTGCCTCAATGTCTCAAGAACTATTATAAGATGAATCTAATAATCTCTTTGATCCTTAGAATATATCAAAAGTCCTCAATGAATAACAATACAAACATATCTAAGTGCTCTCAGAAAATCCTGTTCATCAAATCCATAAAGAAAGCTGGCGCATTAGTTATTGAATGGCATCACTAACCATGCGTGGGAACCATACCTTGTTCGAAATACTGTTAGAGGAATATTTTCCTTTGCCACCCTTAGTTGATCGAACCATGTTGCCAAATCCAACTAGGAAAACATTTTGGCTCCACTCAACTGATCGAACAAATCATCGATTCTCGACTAAGGATACCTATTCTTTATCGTCTTCTCATTCAGCTTTTGATAATCAATACATAATCTCAACGACCCTTCCTACTTTTTCACGAACACCGTAGCTGCTCCTGAAGGCGAACTGTTTGGTCTAATAAAACTCTTTCCTTCTAATTCCACTAGCTGCAACTTTAGTTCCTTCATCTCGATAGGCGTCATCCTACTAGGTGGTCTACTCACGGGTTCAGCTCCAAGTACAAGATCTATATGAAACTAAATAGCTCGTTTAGTGGTAGTCCTGTAACAAGCTCATGCACATCTGTGAATTCTCTCACAACCAAAACCAGATTTATCTCATCTTCTACCTCCATTGTCCCTAAAAAAAGTATAGACATCCAAACTCTAATTCTCCACCGAGTATATGATTCGATCAAGGCTATTTGGGTGCCTTAATGATGTTTCACTATTCTGGCAAAATATCATAGCATCATATACATCTAACTAATCCATACACAATATTATCTCGGTGTCCACAGAATCAAATACATACAAACTATAGGCATACTTATGACCTAATAAATCAAGTTTTAACTGGTAACATCTCATCCTCAAAGTTGCATACCATCCTATAGGATTCACAAACCTTAAGGAGGTAATAAGGTATGATGGCTCTAAACACAAGTTATCTACCAAACACCGGGAGATAAAAGAATGCAATGCACCGATATCAAGCAATACTCTAACCAATATGTTATGAATCAAAAGTGTACCTTCTATCATGGAATTTTTTTTCTTAGCAGTAGTCGGTCTAGAAGATGATGGTTCCAAAGCAAAAACCTTCCCTTTATTAGCTTTGACCGGCTTTGGACACTGATTCTTATAGTGTCCTATCTGGTCGTAGTTGAAACACTTCACACCTTTCTTCTCCGCAACCTTCTTCCCCTTGCCGGTTTGGCACTCATGAGGAAAATTCCCTTTCTTATCACATTTAAAGTAGTCAAGATCAACTTTCCCTTTCATGGAAGCTCCACCCATCTGAATTCCCTTCTTCTTAAAGAACTTTCTCTTCTTGTTTTGAGAATTGTAGTTCTCAACTGACATCTCCTTCCCAAAGGTCGAAAGCATTTCCTCATTCCTGATAGCCATCTCCACCACTGCACTCAATGGATCCCTAAGATGTGGCATAGTTTCCCTAGAAATCTATGGCCTCAACCTCGGATAAATTTCTTGTTCCTCTTAATAATAGTGTCAATAGTGGTATATCTATACATGGATAGCTCATCAAACTTAGTAGAGTACTCTAACATGGACATTTCCCCATGCTCCAATTCCTTGAACTTCCTGAGCAAGGTTGATTTGGAAATTTCAAACAAAAATATTTCTTCATTTCTCCTTCAAATTTCCACCCAAGTCAATTCCTCCACAGGTACGCCCACTGTTACTCCATTCCACTAGTGTAATACCACACCTTGCAACTGTCTTGAAGCCACTATCCTTTTCTGCTCATCATTCAAATCCAGATTAACAAAAATCTCTTACAGTGCAATAATCAGTTCTCCACTTCAATTGTATCTTTAGTTCCAAGAAAATACTTTCAACCTAGACTGGTGTAATCATGGCTTAACTTGGTATAGCTATTGCCAACAGGCTCCACGGGATTAACTCCTCCCGCATTAGCAGCATTTCCTCCAACTACTATAGCAGTTGCTCCAGGTTGATCATGTTAATGAAGAACTGATACATAGTCCCCAGATATACTAGGAGGGTTCTGGCACCCACATTGTCACTTGCGTTTTGAGTAGCATTTTCCTATCGACGCGGATTCCTTCTAATAGTGGGTCGAATTTGGGTTGAGCATTTTCGTTGGTTATGGTGCATCCTCCACCTATATTCACTCTTCTATTTCCTGCCTATATATTTCTCTTTCTTGTAAATCTGGATACGAGCCTTAGTAAGATAAATAAGAACGGTCTAAGAGAGAAGGAAGAATACTTACTTATATATGTAGAAAATACAATTATGTTACTATAAAGTTATCCCAAACCTCAACCTTCTATAATTTATTTGGATTATGTTTTCAAAAACTTTTTAATCTTTTTAAGTTGTATCATAACTTATGCTCTGACACCAACTTATAACATCCCCTATTTTGAGTCCCAAAACTAAACACTACGGATGTTGCAGTCATCCATAGTTATTAGTCCCAGTGACAAAATATGGCTATGATAAACATATTAATAATCAGAAACATATGAATATGAAAAACATTCAAACACAATTCAGAAATTACTTTTGCATTACACTTCAAAATATGATTTCATATTCATTACATAATCTCATTCTTAGTTCCATGTTCAGAGAAAATATGATTATTACAAAAATACTCTAAGAGAGACATATGAAGATACCCCTTGGTCGATTAGAGTAAAAAATTTGGCAATTATATAACTTGTCCTTACATACATACAGACAAACTTAACAACATGGCAGATTAGAATAGAACTCCAACATAGCTATATTGGCTTTTGCATGTCACTAGAAGCTTATTCATCCCACTAGGAAACATGGAATTCGTTGCTCTCAACCTACCTAAATGAGCACCCAAGAGTTTAAGGGGGAAAACAGAAACTTCGGGTCAGACAAAAAGTTTGATGTGAATAATAACTTTCCATCTCGAAGCAACTAGATATCTAGTGAGACCACGCCGTTGAGCGAAATAGGTTTTCCCCTCACTAATTTCTTAACAAAAATATATTAGCCATGCACTATGCTCCTGCTTGACAATGGTTAAAATACAATAGTATATGATGATATGCAACTGCAATAAACATGGGGTTACCCATCCTAAATTTACCTGACAATCTATCTCAATTTATAGTTTTCCTCGAGTCACTGTTAGCCTATTAGTTTTCACAGGCTGACTAATAACACGTTTCACACATTAGAAACAATCTGTCCAACTTCACAATTTTCATAGGATCATTAACAACCTATTGGTTTCTACTAATAACCTTTCAATCATAGTTTTCATGGGCTTACTGTGAACCTGTTGGATTCTCCAATAACTTTTCTCATTTTATAGTTTTTATAGGATCACTAAGAACCTATTGGATATCATCCAATAACATTCCAATCGTAGTTCTCATGGGCTTACTATGAACCTATTGGACCCTTTCAATAGACTGTCTAAATTGCTAATCTTTTGATTAATTATGGGCATCCTACATTTTTTATCTACCTAATCTTCTGGTTGCATTTCTACTCACACAAAAGTAAACTCTATTTTACACCCACTATTAGGTCAACCAAGCTAGCTATTCTACCCCTAATACCCTTAAAATATAGTTATGGGTCATTAATGTTGTGGGCGTGATAATAAAAACTATGCATATTAACTGATCAAATAAACCTATGAACATATATCATCCATTATTCAGATATGTTCATTTCTAATCTTATATGTCTCGTAATAACTTAATATTAAGTAATATTCTCTTTGGTAGTTTTTCTCAAAACTTGGGCTAAAATATTTTTAAATTTCTTGAAACGAATTTCATATCGATGTATGATTAATCCTTTTAATTCATATTTAGTCAAGGAAACATATAGCTCTTTATATTACCAAAGTCTTATGCCATTTTATAAATCACCTTTTTCACTACCATATTCAACTTTTAAAGTAATATGAGGTATCCGTCTTCAAATAGCTTATAAATATATCGTCGTCATCGTCCATACACTATCTACAAAGAGGCTTAATGCTCAATGCCTTTATTAAGATAATCATAAAACACATGGCATTAAAAGCCTTGTCGACCTCTACCAAGATCGAAGACCAAAAACTGGAAGTTCTTTTAAGTATAAATTTTATGTTGAAAACATAGAGTCACCGGTCTTCTCAAACATAGGCCACTTTGCCTCTTTAAAAGAATTTTAGTTTACATAAAAGTGAGCTTCTTCAGCGGTAAAAGAAAAAGTGCGGTGTTAATGCTAGGCTACATCGTCGTCGATCCTATTCAATATAAAACCTTGGTAGCCATAAGGTCAAGTCATTTTAGGCGGAATCTCTGCCTTGGTACTAAAAAAATTGAAGTAAAGGAATGCGATGCGATTATAAAACATGTAACACTAAAATGCAGCGAAGAGATGCTGAAATGATATGCGACACTATGACAATTTGACGTCATTAATGCTTGGTGACACAGTTGGTATGCAATACTGTTGTCGCATTTATGGCTTAACGTATCACATACTTACGATACTAAATATTCCATGCATTAATCATACGGGTGCCGCCTTCCATTCCCGACATTGAACACATCACCACCTTCAATATCACTTCAGTAGTTAACTTGAAAACTAACTTTTTTCCTATTAAAAGTAATTACTTTTTACCAAATCTCAATTCTTATCTAATTTTTATTGGATAGGACAATACTTTAACAATTCTTTTCGGAATTTACCGCCACATATTTTTTTAAGCTCCAAATTTTTTTTTCAACCTTAATTAATTAATATCTTTAATTAATTATTAATTTAAATGCTTATCTAGCATACAATTTCATAATAAATCATAATTACTTAGGGAAATCCAAAAAATTCACAGAAATTCAAAAATGTTATTTCCTTTATTATATAAAAAATTTAGGACTAAAATCCATATTTAATTATTTTTAGTAATTAAAACTTAAAATAAATACCCATCCTTCATTAGGAAATTCATAAAATATTTTCATTAAATTGGAAAACTATGAAAATAAAAACCCATCACTGAAATTAGGTTTTACACTACATATCCAAAAATCCAAGCTTTGTAGATCAAAATCTTAAGTTTACTCGCAAAATCTATTAGATTATTTCTTAAAAATTATGATAGCTCTTTACTCAATCTAAACAATGATAAAATAAATCATGGCATAACATATCATCATAATCGAATAGAACTACTAAAGACTCGAAAGCAAATAGGTATAAAATGAGACGGTCTATTATTAATAAGTAGACTTGAGATTTGGTGATTGATTAAGGCTTCCTCTTACAGCTCTAAGATTTTTCCTCCTCTCCTCATGTTTAATGGTCGGCCTTGTATCCTTTGATTGTTTATAAGTTATGAAAAGTGAGAATAACATGAAGGGGAGAGAGAGTCTAAGAGATAAAATGTAATGACTTTAAGTTTGACTTACATTATTTAGGACATTTGATTAGATAAACAAAATAAAATAATATGGATGGTTAAGGGATTGTGATTTGCAAATTAGTAAGGAGCTGTGCCTTAGTGAATACATAAGCAAAAGTGAATTAAAGATAAATAAGTCTGAGGAATATGATAAGGGCGAAATAGGAATAGTCTTTGTGCTTGTAACCTAGTCCTTCATTTCAACATTCATAAACAAATCTAAAACACCAATAGCTTAGCCGTCTACCATTAAAAAGAATCAAAACAAGAAAAGCTAGGATTCAAGTAGAAAGCTTAAGCAATTCAATCAAAGCGCAAATCTCAAACTTCTTAACACCAAGATAAGGTGAATAATAAGTTTATATCTCATTTTGACTATGATTTCGGTTTTATGATTACGGTCGAATTATCTTGCAAATAGTATGCCATGTTATGTTTCTTTAAATGCATATATCCATTATGCTTGTTGATGATTCAAGATGTTTCATGTAGGCTCCGTGATAAACTTAGAGTGGAAAACCTATTAAATGACATCCAAATGATTTGCCTTTTTGATATATTGTCAAAGACATTATTCTAGAAGTGGGTTTTAAGTTTCATAATTTTCTAAATTATTGTGGAGTTATTATGAATTTTCCATAAAAGAAAATAGTTAATATTGGGTTCAATTATTTAATGCAATCATATAAAGATTTTGGGACAGAAATTTAAATATGTTACAGAACATAATAAAAGTGAATTATGATGATTTTTAGGGAATTTTCCTAAGTATTTCACTGTGGTTATAAAATTATTTAAGTCAAGAAACTTAAATGTTTCATATTTTTTAGCCATGGAGAAGGGCTTATCAATTAAAAAAAATTCAGCAGCACTTTTAGAAAAGGAATTTTGATAAAGAAAAGGCAACTGGTTACATTTTGACAAATAAGGCAAGTTAGTTAAAAAAGTTACTTTGTAAGACATAAAATCAGTTATGACATAACTTACCACTTCGCGACTTCCATCTGTGAGCTTTCATCACCATACCACCGCTTACAAACCCATTCGAAACCAATGCACATGGTATCAAACCATTGATATGTAGCAGATTAGGGAAAGGCGGAAGGGATAATGTCGAAACTTGCCTTTGAAGGGGTTGAAGCCACTTTAAAATGTTTTTTGAATCAATCAACATTTCTAAAGACTTGCTGCTTCCTTTATTTTAATAAGATCAAATGAGTTGCCGCTATTTCTTTTAACGGAAGCTTTCGAGAGGGTAAGGGCATTTGGAACTCATTCGAAACCTAGCTGTTGCATTCTTACCTTTCGAACAAGTAAGGCCGCTTTTCTTTATAGCCTGAAAGCAATGTGTTCAAAAGGGTGCTTTCGCCTTTTACTTTGAAGCCACCTTCTCCATCCTTTCGAAAGGTCATACAGCCACTTTTAAAATGGTTTTGGAGGAAATGGTTTTGAAAGAGTGGGTTTCGAAACTATCCTCTTTCTTTTACTTGGGATTAATACTTTCGAAAGCATCGCTTTTCCCTTTTTTCTTTATGACCCATAGTTATATTATATGTTAAACCCAAAGGTTTCGAAAGGAATGATTTTAAATAGTTTCGAAGCAATATTTCCATAAGCTTTTACTTGAACCGAATACTTCTGAAAGGTGCGTTTTAAGTGAAGGATTTACAATTTTTTCGAAAGGTATATTATAAGAGTTTCGAAGAGGAAACCCTAACATTTTCGAAAGGAATATTAAAGTATACAAGAAGGTTTATTTTAAGTGTTTTGAAAAGAAGGTCTCCAATGCTTTCGAAAGGCAAGTTAAAATTTTCGAAAGAGGATGTCTAAGTGTTAAGTAATGATTTCAAAAGTCGTATTTTCAATATATTCAGAATGGATGTTTTGGCCTTTCGGCCTAGTGTTCTTAAGGATAAAGTAGTTATCTTATTTTGAAATGAGTATTTTCAATGAATTCGAAAGAGATTATTTAAGGTTTTAAACAAAGGTTCCGAATGTATTGTTTTGGCATTATAGCCTAAATTTTTCTAAGTTAAAAGGGTTTTAACTTATTTTCAAGGGATAGATAATCCCATTAATTGGATTTCAACATTCTTTTGTGGAAGGCATATATTATAGCATAAGTACTTTGAGCAAAGCATAGTGTATGATTTGCTTATTTTACAAAGTTATGATTTCAAGGTAAATTATTTACAAAGATTGTTTACAAGCAAATGAAATTTGAATAGGGTAGTTGACATTAAGTATATGATAGGAAATGAAATTTGAAAAGGGTAGATAATCCTAAATTTATGACCCAGATATTAGAAGAACAGATGGGACTGGTGTTGGGTCGCACCCTATACTTTAGTTAATAGTCTTTAGTTAATATAATTCCAAAATTCCAGTGTGTAGGGCTTTGTCACGGTTGAGACTAAAATAGTGTTACACATAGTAGGAAATTTATAGAGTAAAGATAAGTTATTGGTGAACCCACAAAACCATTAGGATTAGTTGGCCCTGGAGGAAGATAGCTAAGGGAAGATAGCCCAGTAGTGGGTCTAATAGAAGTTAGATGATTAATTATCTCTGATAGGCCCAAGTTAGGCAATGGTTAATAGATAGCTAGATAAAACTATAGTGTGGATAGATAGACCATCGATTTCATGATTTTTATGCATATATGTATTTGCTGTTATTGTTATAATCAGTTTGATTATAGGATTTTGATTGGCAAAAGATATGCTTTTAAAGGGATATCAGTGAGGGGAAACCCATTCCGCTAAGCAGCATGGTCTCACTTAATATCAGTAAATCAAGATGTAATAGTATTATTCACACCAGACTTTATATCTGACTTGAAGTTTATGTTTTCCCCTTAAAATCTCAGGTGCTCAGAATTTGATTTGAGTAGATCGACAGTTAAGGACTTTTCAGGTCTAGTACCTTGGATGAATAAGCTTTTGAAGACGTGCAGAAGGGAAGCTAGCTATGTTGGAGCTATTTAGCATTATTTCTACTGTGATGTATTATGACTGATATATCTATTAGTACTATGATCATCCAAAAGAGTCTCTTCATATTTCACTCTTGGCATAATTTGCAATATTTATATTCGATCAAAACTTAGGAATCGTTTTGGGATTATGTAAATGAATATGCAATATGGATTTAAAATGTAATCAGAATAGTTGTTTGGAAATTTGTGTTGATTTTATTTTATATTTATGTGCTTATGATATTATGTTTACCATTAACATTATCTTATTTTGTCACCGGAAGTTAATACTATGGATGGCTGCAGCGTCTATAGCGCTTAGTTTCGAGCCTAAGGATAGGGGATGTTACAACTTGGTATCAGAGCATAGGTTTATGAAAACTTAAAAGAAATTTTAAACTTAAAATGGTTTTTAAACATAAGCTTAAGGAATTAGAGAAAACATTGGGGTATGGGATAACGCTATAGTAATGTACTTGTATTTGCTTTATATAAGTATATGCTTTATCTCCATTCTCACATCTCTCTTGGGTTATTCTTCTGTATCTTACAAAGACTCGAATGCAAGTTTTAAAGAAGTAAGATATGGATGCCAGGAATGGAAGAGTTACATTCGTTGAGGAAGCCCTACAGCTAATGGGAATGCCAGACCGAACATTAGAAGGAATCCAGGTCAGGCATAAGCTGTTAATGAGTTCGTCGGAGCACCGCAAGTTGATATGGGAGCAATGTACCAGTTCTTCGTCAACATGATGTAAGCTGGAGCTGATGTAGGATTAGTTGGAGGAAAACAAGAAGCTCCGATGGATAATAACTATGCAGTACTAAGCAGAGATTATGCTAGGCTTGGAGGAAAACCGTTTGTCGGGACCGAGGTCGCAATTGAAGTGGAAACTTGATTGCTTCATTATGAAAGGATTTTTGCTGATTTAGGGCTTAATGATGAACAAAAGAGGAGACTTGCTTCTAGGCAGTTGCAAGGAGCAGCACTGCATTGGTGGAACAGTGTTACAGTGTGAGTAAATGAAGAGACCGTGACTTGGGCTGAATTCAGAAGAATACTTGAGGAAAGATTCATTTCGGAGAGTGCTAAGTCGATTCCGCTCAGGAAGTTTTCTGTGTTGGTGCAGAGAGACATGACAGTGCTAGAGTATGCTACTAGATTTGAGGAGCTATTGAGATACATATATGCCACCATTGACACAGTTATCAAAAGGAATGAGAATTTCATTTGCGTACTGAAACTCGAGCTTGCTAAAGCAACTCTACCACATATTAGTGATCTGTGTGACCTAGTTGTTGAGATGGCTTTGAGGTAGGAAGAGATGCTTACTTTTTTGATGGTAACAAAGCATGGGAAGCTCAAGGTACGCAGAACTAGAAGAGAAAAACTTTCCATAAGAAAGGCGCTCAAAAAAGGAGGAGCAGCTAAGAAAATGAAAGCTGATTTAGTTTGCTGTAGTGCGGTAAGAAGGGACACTATGCTCATGATTGCTGGACATGCAATGAAAGAAAGCTGCTTACAAAAAGGAAGTGAGATGCATCAACTGTGATCATATTGGACATAATAAAAACCAGTGCAAGGAACCAGCCAGGGATGGAAAAGGCAAGATGTTTGCATTGGAACTTGCTACTTCATGACCAACAGCTGAGGAGAAAGGAAAAGCTATGTTGGGAGGTATGCTTCTGATCTATAGTGTATCAGTTAGAATTCTATTTGATACTAGTGCATTACATTCTTTTATATCTCATTTTTTGGTAAATAAGCTTAACCTAGAACCCTTATACCTAGTTACTTCCTTAAGGGTTGCAAATTCGATAGGAGGGTATGCGACTCTTGTGATGAGATGCGACCACCTAGAGTTTGAATTATTAGGTTATGTACCTTCTTGTAGTTTGCACGTATTTGAATTCGTACGGTTTAGAATTATTTTGTGTATGGATTGGTTAAGTAAATACGATGCTAGGATTTTTCCATGATAGGAAAATATCACTTAGACACCCTAATTGTAGTGATCAGAAAGAATACACTATAGAAGACCCTAGTTTTGAGGTTAATGCTTTGTTGGTTGTTGTGGAGGCAGAAGAAAATTTGAATCGAGTTTGCATTGTTAGGGAATTCACAGATGTCTTTAAGCCCATGATTGGACTACCACCAAAGTGAGCTATTGAGTTTCGAATAGATTTAGTACTAGAAGAAGAACCAGCGACTGACCGCCAAGTAAAATGACACCTACTGAGATGAAGGAGTTAAAGGTGCAGTTGGTGGATTTAGAAGGTAAGAATTTTATTAGACCAAGCAGTTTGCCTTGGGGAGAAACTACAGTGTTTGCAAAGAAACTGGATGGATCGTTAAGGTTCTATATCGATTATTTTAAGCTGAATGAGAAGCGTTACTTAGGATTAATGATTTGTTCAATCAGTTGAGCAGAGCCAAAATATTTTCCCAGTTGGATTTTGCAATAGGGTTTCATCATCTTAGAGTAGCAGAGGATAATATTCCTTTGATGGATTTTAAGAACAGATATGGATCGTACGAATGGTTAGTGATGCCAATGGGACTAACTAATGCGCCAACATTTTTTGTTGACTTGATGAACATAATCTTCCGAGAACATCTGGAAAGATTTGTATTAGTATTCGTGGATGAAATTTTGATATACTCTAAGGATGAAAGAGAACATGAAGTTCATCTTAGAGTGGTGCTTGAGACGTTGAGGTAGCATCAACTGAAAGTGAAATTTTAGAAGTGTCACTTCTGAAAGAAGAAGGTGAAGTTTCTTGGTTATGTTGTCTCAGAGAAAGGGTTATCGGTAAATCCAGCTAAGACCGAAGCAGTGTATAATTGGAAGAGACCCGAGACAGTGACCGAGATAAAGAGTTTCCATGGAGTAGATAGTTACTATCGGAGATTCATTAAGGATTTTTTACGGATAGCAGCACCGATTACTAAGCTAACTTGGAAAGATGTGAAGTTTGTCTGAGCTAATAAGTGTGAGAAGGCATTCCAGAAATTGAAACACTTATTGATTAATGCATCTGTGTTAGTTGTTCTAGAGGGGAATCAGGACTTAGTGGTGTACACGAATGTATGTGGAACAGGCTTAGGAGCTGTGTTAATGCAAAGAGGAAAAGTGATTGCCTATGCTTCTCGACAGCTCGGAACATATGAAGTTAGATATCCAATTCATGATTTGGAATTAGCTATAGTAATTTTCGCATTTAAGCTATGCGGACATTACCTTTTGGGAGAAAGATTCGAGTTGTATACGAATCCTAAGTCATTAAGATATTTATTCTCTCGGAAGGAGTTGAAAATGAGACAAAAGAGGTGGTTAGAATTTTTAGCTGCTTATGACTTTAGTATTGAGTACACACTAGAAAAGGGAATAAGGTTGCAAATGCACTTAGTAAAAAATATCAGAATGCAGTACTTGCATTGATAGCTGAGCGGAAAGATTTAGAGGCATTGGCTACATGCGTAGTGCAATGGAGATCTAACAGTAGTTCCAGTCAAAGAACTGATAGGTTGTCTTGTTTAGAAGTTCGATCGTTCATGATCGAAAGGATTGCTTCTAAGTAAGAAGAGGACCCATTATTAGCTGAATGGATTAGAAAGTTAAGGATGGAACAGAGAGGGATGACTTGAAAGATTTCAGTCTTGACCAGAATAGGTTGTCGAGGAAGAAAGGACGACTATGTGTTTCGAGTGTGAGAAATATTAGGAAGGAAGTTATTAGAGAATGTCATCGTTTAAGGTTCATATGGGAGGAACTAAGACGTATCAGGATATGAAAAGGAGTTTCTTATGGGTAAGGCAATGTTTAAACTGTCAGCAGGTAAAAACTGAACATCAGAAACCGAGTGGGTTTCTTCAGCCTTTGGATGTTCCAGTTTGGAAATGAGATTCTACTTAATGGATTTCATAGGTGCGTTGCCATGGTCAAATTAAGGAAATGAAAGCATGTGGGTCGTAGTGGATAGGTTGACCAAAAGTGCCCATTTCATTCTAGTTAAGTCGATCAGGACAACATCAGATTTAGCTGAGTTATTTATGAAAAATATAGTTAGACTACATGGAATTTTTACTAGTATAGTAAGTGATAGAGATTCCTTATTAACTAGCAAGTTCTAGAAGAGTCTACATGAGACTTTAAGTATCAAACTCAAAATGAGTAGCACTTACCATCCACAGACAGATGGGCACACAGAAAGAATTAACAAAGTCTTAGAGGATTTGTTGAGAGCTTGTGTGCTACATTTTGGAGGATCACGAGAAGAACATCTACACTTAGTTGAGTTTACATATAAAAACTATTATCCAACTAGTATAGAGATGACACCATTTGAAGCTTTGTATGGAAGGCCATGCAAATCTCTCATTTGTTGGCTAAAGACTAGGGATAGGGTAGTTCTTGGCCTAGATTTGGTTAGAGAAGCTATAGAGAAGATTGAGTTAATCCGAGCTAGGGTGAAGGAAGCTAAGTCTAGGCAGAAGAATTATGATGATAAAAGACGAAAAGACTTAGAGTTCTTAGTTGATAATCATGTTTTCATCAAAGTATAACCGATAAATGGTGTAATTAGATTTCGAAAATCTAGAAAATTGGTACCGAGATTTGTTGGACCATTTCCTATTGTAGAAAGGATCGAAGAATTCACATATAGAGTAACGTTACCAAATAGTTTGGCAAGAGTCCACAATGTTTTTCATATTTCTCATCCAAGAAAGTGTATTCGAGATCCAAAAACTACCATTACACCACTGTGTTAGATGATCTAGTAGTGGAACTGAATATTACTTAGTTAAAAAACTAGTTCGTATAGTCATAAGAGATGAGAAGAGACTAAGGAATAAGATAGATAGATCAGTCAAAGACTAGTGGCGTGACGACAAAAGAGACTGTACTTGGAAAACTGGCAGGATTAGGAATACTTATTCTCACATGTTTCGTGGTATGTTTTACCTTTATGTTTGATTGTTATAGGTACCTTATCGTAATTTCGAGGACGAAATTCTTTAAGGAGTGGAGTCTGTAATGACCTAATTTTTACTAACATTATTTAGGACATTTAACTAGATAAATCAAACGAAATAATGTAGATGGCTAAGGATTGAGATTCTTAAATTAATAAAGGAGCTGTGCTTTAGTGGATATATAAGCAAAAGGGATTAAAGATAAATAAGTAGGAGGAATATGATAAGTGAAAAATATGAATAGTCTTTGTTCTTGTACCCTAAACCCTCCTATCCTCCATTTCTCATTCATTTCAACACTGATAAATAAGACTAAAACCCCAAGAGTTTGGTCAGCCACCATTAAAAAAATCAAAAGAAGAAAAGGTAGGATTCAAGTAGGAAGCTTAAGCAATTCAATCAAAGCGCAAATCTCAACCTTCTTAACACCAAGCCAAGGTGAATAATAGATTTACATCTCATTTTGACTGTGATTTCGATTTTATGATTATGGCCGAATTATTTTGCAAATAGTATGCCTTGTTATGTTTGTTTAAATGGATATGTATGGTTGTTGATGATTTAAGATGTTTCGTATAGATTCTGTGATAAATTTAGAGTGGAAAACCTATTAAATGACGTCCAAATGATTTGCATTTTTGGTATATGGTCAAAGACATTATTTTAGAAGTAGGTTTCAAGTGTCATAATTTTCTAAATTGTTATTGAATTATTATGAATTTTCTATGAAAGAAAATATTTAATATTGAGTTTAAATTATTTAAAGCAATTATATAAGGATTTTGGGTCAGGAATTTGAATATGTTAGAGAATATATTAAAAGTGAATTATGGTGATTTTTGGAGAATTTTCTTAAGTATTTTACTATGGTTATAAAATTATTTAAGTTAAGAAAGTTAAATGTTTCATATGTTTTAACCACGAAGAAGGGCTTGTTAGTTAAAATGTTTTAATTGATAATTCTAAAATTCGGCAACACTTTTAGAAAAAGACTTTTGATAAAGAAAAGATAACCAATTACATTTTGACAAATAAGGAAAGTTAGTTGAAAAGAAGTTACTTTGTAAGGCATAAAATTAGTTTTGACATAATTTACCACTTTGCCACTTCAATCTGTTAGTTTCCGACACCATACTACCGCTTACAAATCCATTCGAAACCAATACATATGGCATCAAGCCATTGATACGCAGTGGATTGGGGAAAGGCGGAAGGGACAGTGTCGAAACCTTGCTTTCGAAGGAGTTGAAACCACTTTAAAATGGCTTTCGAATCAATTAATGTTTCTAAAGAATTGCTGCTTGCCTTTATTTTAATAAGAAGCTTTTGAATGAGTTGCCAATGTTTTCTTTTACAAGGAAGCTTTCGAAAGGTTAGCCACTTTGGAACCCATTCAAAACCTAGCTGCCGCATTCTTACTTTTCGAACTAGTTAAGACAGCTTTTTTTATAGCCTAAAAGCAATGTGTTCGAAAGGGTGGTTTTGTCTTTTACTTTGAAGCCGCCTTCTTTATGCTTTCGAAGGGGTCATACAACCACTTTCAAAATGGTTTTAGAGGCAATGGTTTCAAAAGTGTGGGTTTCAAAACTATCCTCTTTCTTTTACTTGGGATTAATACTTTCAAAAGCAATGCTTTCACCTTTGTTCTTTATGACCCATAGGTATATTATATGTTAAACCCAAAGATTTTGAAAGGAATGATTTTAAATGGTTTTGAAGCAATGTTTCCATAAGATTTTACGTGAACCCAAAACTTTCGAAAGGTACGTTTTAAGTGAGGGATTTCCAATATTTTCGAAATGTATGTTATAAGAGTTTCGAAGAGGAAACCCTAATGTTTTCAAAAGGATATTTAAGTGTACTAGAATATTTGTTTTAAGTGTTTTGAAAAGGTCACCAATGCTTTCGAAAGACAAGATTAATGTTTTCGAAAGAGGATGTCTAGGGGTTACTTAATATTTCGAAAGGCATATTTTCAATATGTTCGAAAGGGATGTTTTAGCCTTTCGGCATAGTGTTTTCAAGTATAAAGTAGTTGTCTTATTTTGAAAGGGGTACTTTCAATGAATTCGAAAGAGATTGTTTAAGGATTTAAATAATGGTTTCGAAGGTATTGTTTTGGCCTTATAACCTAAAAGTTTCTAAATTAGTAAAAGGTTTAAACTTATTTTGAAGGGATAGATAATCCCATAGATTAGTTTTCATCAACATTGTTTTGTGTAAGGCACACAACATAGCATAAGTCATTTGTGTAAAGCAAAGTGTATGATTTCCTTATTTAATAAAGTTATGATTTCAGGGGTAAATCATTTACAAAGATTGTTTACAAGGAAATGAAATTTGAATAGGGTAGCTAACCCAAGGTATATGATAGAAAATGAAATTTGAAAAGGGTAGATAACCCTAAATTTATGACTCGAACATTAGAAGACCGGATGAGACTGGTGTAGGGTCGTGCCCTATACTATAGCTAATAGCCCCCGGCTAATATAAGTCTAAAATTCCAACAAGTAAGGCTTTATCATAGTTGGGACTAATATAATGTTACACACATAAGGGAATATACAGATTAAAGATAGGATATTGGTAAGCTCGCAAAACCATTAGGATTAGTTGTCCCTAGAGGAAGATAGTTAGGACAGATAGCCCAGTAGTGTGTCTAATAGAATTTAGATAATTGATTGTCTGGTAGGCTCGAATTAGCCAATGGTTAATAGAGAACTAGATAAAACTATAGTGTTGATGGATAGTCCATTGATTTTCTTATTTTTATGCATATATGTATTTGATATTATTGATATAATTAGTTTGATTATAGGATTTTGATTTGCAAAATATATTCTTTTAAAAGGATATTACTGATTGGAAATTCATTCTGCTAAGAGGCATGGTCTAACTTAATATCATAAATCGAGATGTAATAGTATTATTCTCACAAAACTTTATATCTGACTCGAACTTTATGTTTTCCCCTTAAACTCTTGGGTGCTCATAATTTGATTTGAGTAGATTGAGAGTTAAGGACTTTTTAAGGTTAGTAGCTTGGATGAATAAGCTTCTGAAAACGTGCAGGAGGCAGACTAGCTATGTAGGAGCTATTTAGTATTATTTCCATTGTAATCTATTACGATCGATATGTCCACTAAATACTCTGATTGTCCAAGGGTCATATTGGTACATTGCTCCTGGCATAATTTGTAATAATTATATTTGATCAAAACCAGGGTATCGTTTTGGGATTATGTAACTGAAAATGAAATATGTATTTTAAATGTTATCAAAAAAGTTGTTTGGAAATCTATATTGATTTTATTTCATATTCATGTGCTTCTGATATTATGGATATCATTAACATTATCTTATTTGTCATCGGAAGTTAATGCTATAGATGACTGCAGCATCTGTAGCGCTTAGCTTTGGGCGCCAAGATCGGAGATGTTACATAAAAAAATGAATGTTCCTATTTTAGCCTTTTCACATATTCTCTGTTATCTTAAGTTATAAAACAATCGTATTGTCCAATTAGTTAATCAAGGCTCGTTCTTATAAATATCAAATCTCACTTATTGCACTACACGTCAAATTATTATATTTTATTAATCTAATTAAATCTCATGAATAATATTAATCAAAATTGGGGGTGTTTCATCCACCATCTATAATGATTACTTGGAACAGATTGGACACGACGATCACTTTTCAAAATAATGATGCATGATTCCTCTACCAGGCCATGCAACCCTCCAACACTGCACTTTGCATATAAAGGGTAGTCGATACAACACATCCTCAAATAAAAGGTAGTTCACTAGCGTAGTACTATTTATACATCTTGTGACAACCCCTACCTCCCGACACACCGGTCCGAAGCTTAGTGTGACTTTCGAACTCACGCTATCCGAGAAATGTGGATCGTCGGGTTTTAACATTTTTCATAATAGAGAATAACAAATATAATCTAATATACACTACACTTTTAGATCTCACAGTGGAAGTATATAAACATTTACATATCGTAGAAAAACGTAAATCCGAGAAAATATCAAATCATAGTCTTAGAAAAATATCAGTACATGATCCAAAATTGAGTACATAATAAGATAACCCTCAAAGTCTGATGCATCAAGAAAAATCTAATGATAAGAAAAAATAATACATAGAGAATAAGGTAAGATAAAAGTAGACTCTAGATATAGGCTCAACTCTCTCCAGGCATCTAGAATGGGCCATTCACCTGCTGCCCTATCCACCTATGGTGGGAAAAAAGAAGGA
Source organism: Allium cepa (assembly GCA_030765085.1). Classification (NCBI taxonomy): domain Eukaryota; kingdom Viridiplantae; phylum Streptophyta; class Magnoliopsida; order Asparagales; family Amaryllidaceae; genus Allium; species Allium cepa. The sequence goes on along the minus strand of CM060940.1, from coordinate 401,655,465 downwards.
AAGAGAATGGGTCAGATATATAGTCTAGTAAATGAGTACAAGTTTAATATATTGATCATGTGCAGTTACTTTATTACTACTTGAAATGATATAGGGTATGATAAAAGTATCCATGAATTTATAAGGTATGTTACCTAAGCATTCTTTTCTAGTACATTCCCATATCATAAATTGTGTAGGCTAATTCATTAAATCGAACTAAAAATCGAATTTCATATCTAAAAGTCGACCACCACTCCTAGAGCTACTCGATTTATAAGACACCACACTCTTACTACTAATAAATGAAAGAAACCACCACTAGGCTACTGTGGACATAAACATCCACTACTATCACCAGGACTAGGCTACTAGGAATGTTCCCCCATACTATACTTGGATCATAGCATTGGCCTCTTATTGCACGCTCAGGGTCCTCCTCTCTAATTATATAACGTGCATTAGAAATTTGTGAATACTATGACCTATTATGCCGGACTTACTCCATCTGGCATCCACATCAGTTGCTCGCCTACAATTGGATCCTACTATGATTGCAATTAGCGAAAATACATCATATCGAATTAATTATAATCCTAAATCGGGTAATCAACATTTAACCACCACTGTCATAACCTAGCATCCGCTCATAGGAAATAGTTTTTCTACAAGTCCTGGCATGCATCCAATTGCCTTTAGAATGGCCCATAACAATTCATGTTTCAAGTAATTCTTATTTATAAATTTTGGCCTTAGGTTGAGGTTCAATTTGTCAGTTTTCAGTATGAACAGTCGACCGCTATCGATCGACCATTAGGGTTCAAAAGTCGACCTTTGATGAATAATTTTTGGGGCATTTTGATTTTCGATTGTTTTATATGTTTAAATCTGGTCGTTTAAAGTGATTAGTTAACCCTAATTATAGTCTAATCAACAGCTTATAATTGGGTTTAGGGTTTTTTGATTTGGGGTTTTCAATTTCAAGAGAAAAGGAAATATTTATAAGTATTATTAATAATTAACTGACAATTTAAAATTAGGGTTTAGATTCAAACTTGAATTTTAACATATTAACATATTCACTTTAGGGTTTTCAAACATCCTAATCAATTACAATAGGTTATATTAACTAAATAATCAGCTTATTAAATTTGGGCCCGCTCACCTCTGGTCTAAGATCTTATTAATGCTTGCAATCGAGAATTTGGCCCCCAAATCGATAGCTCTTCCTTAGATCGCCTTGATTTGCCTTAATTTGCTTGATCTAAACTATTAGGTTGAATAGATTTGATTTTAGAATTTTTTTAGAAATTATGGTTTGTATGAAATTTTGCCAAAGTTTGGTTACTGCAATTGTTTAATGGAGAATTATGGTTTCATTAGCTTAGCATTTGTAGGGGTAGGGTTTAGTTTTAGGATTAGCTTAGGAAAATATTTGGTGAAATCTGGTTCTTTCATCACATCCTTTGTTCCCAAGCATTCAATCACATCCGTTACCATCGTCTCAGGAAAGTGAACAATGCTCGAATTTTAACGTATGTAGGTCAATTGCCCCTACCACGTCTCAGGAAAGTGAACAATGCTCGAATTTTAACGTATGTAGGTCAATTGCCCCTACCACGATCAACCGCTACCGGTCGACCTTGAAACCCCTACGATCGATCGGTGGCTTTGTAAATTTTCAAATTTTTGTTTTCAAATTCTTAATTCGTTACAACTCCCGTAACTTCTCCATACCAACTTGGATTACAAAGTGTTATATATGAAAATCGTCTAGAAAATTGCTACAAACTCAATGATGTAAGTTTTGCAATCAAATTTAGATGTCTATGAAAATTTTATTTTAAGTCCTTATTTTCGTTTAATTAAATTTCCGTCTAATTCTCTATTAAACTCTTATTAAATTTTATGTACAAGGTGTTAAATCTTCCCCCCTTACAAGGATTTTCGTCCCCGAAATTCCCAAAGATGGAATACGCAACTCATACACATAGCAACCAATAATTACAAGAATCTACTCAACTAACATCCACGAGCAGTCATTGTCTTTAAAAAAATTTCTAATGCAATATGTACATATATATGTGACGTGAAATGCATGTGAACCTATACTAATGCAAATGTTGGCAGTCTACTAATTCAGTCGACCTCCTATTATGCTCACGCCATGCATCCAAATGTATGTAACATCCTATGTAGATATACTTGCAGTTATATGTGTATGCGCAACCATACAATTCATATGCAACATCCACTATCACAAATATAATCAAGGAATAACATGCAACTGGATATAAGTGTGTGTGTTCCTAGAGGATATACCATGTAAAAGAGAAAAATGCAAACAATACATCAATTAGCATCCATCATTCATAACATGCCTTATCGATATGTTTACAACTATTCCTAACATCCAATGGTCTCTAGCTAAAGGGTATACCACTTAAGTCCTGCACATAAGAAATCTATACTTATGAGAATTAAATTGGAAATGTACTAGAAAAGAGATGTGGGCGGGTAGCGAGGATTTTCTCTTCCGACTCCCATGTACACTATATTGGGTCATCTCCTTATTGGACTTTAACAAGTCCGATCTCCTTATTACGGAGTCACTTTGTACCATACTCTAGAATACAAGTTGGTGCATGATAAATAAGCGACTCTCGCTCTACCTCAACCTCCATCAACTGACTTGGCTCGACCATGGGAGCTGTATCATGTAAACACTTTCTAAAGTGCGACACATGGAAAACGTCATATGCCCCCACCAACTTATCTGAAAGCCCTACTTTATATGCCAACTTCCCTACTCTAGCCAGTATCGGGAAGGGTCCTACAAATCTCGGTGCTAGCTTTCTGAACCACCAAATCTCATCACATGCATAAAGGGTAAACCATTCAAGGATACCTTATTTCCCACAGTGAATTCCAACTCCATACGTTACCTGTTAGGATTAGATTTCTACCTATCTTGAGCATACTTCATCCTCCTATGGATCAGATCAACCTTCTCCAATGTCTCCCTCACTATCTAGTTCAAGAATAATCCTATCCGTCATATCCCACCAACATGATGGTGATCTACAGGTTCTACCATGCAACCCACAAAGGTTCCATCCTAACTTGAAAACTATTATTGAAGGTAAACTTCACTAATGGTAAATGATCCTCTCGAGATCATCCACTGTTCAAGATGCACATTCGTATCAAGTTCTCTAAACCGATTCACCTTCTCTGTCCATCCGTCCATCTATGGATGATATGCAGTACTCAAACTCAACTCAGTCCCCAAAGGCTCTTGAAGACTCCTTCAGAACTCACTAGAAAAAAGCGAATCATGGTCACTTACTATGCTAATAAGAACTTCATATGACCTAATGACCTCTCTCACGTATAGGGCCGCTAATGACACCGCCATCCTAGTACTCTTCACTGGTATGAAATGAGAGCACTTAGTCAACCGATCGACTATGACCTAAATGCTCTCATTCCCTCTCCTACTCTTGGGTAGGCCATCTACAAAATCCATTGAATTGCTCTCCTACTTCAACTTCCACTGGGGAATATCTAATGCCCGCAGCAATCTTTCGGCTTCTTCTACTTCGCCTGCACCCTCTGTAGTCTTACATTTAGCTACATACTCTGCTTCTTGCTTCTTCATACCAGACCAAAAGAGAACTCGCTTCATATCACGATACATCTTATCTCCACCAAGATGAATGGTCATCTTAGAATAGTGAGACTGCTAGTACTGCCTCTAAATCTATACCGTTGAACACAATCCTATTATCTCTCTATAACTATCTTCTCAATTCAATGGAATATCGCCTCAAATGACTTAATGATTCTCCCCTATCAATCCTCTCAAAAATATCCTCTAGTTCCTTATCCTCCTTTTGACTGGATTTAACACGCTCTATTAATGTAAGATGAACATTTAAAGCTACTAGTAATCCTGAGGTAATATCTGATGATATTCTAAAATCAATGGTATAATTAGACTCCGAATGTCTCCACTCCAATAAAAAGGGACTCTACACTTCACGCTGTCTACTCAAAGCGTCTATCACTACATTACCCTTACCCGGGGTATAAAAGATATCAAAGTCATATGATGCCTAAAAATTCATCCACATTTGCTGCCTCAAATTCAAGTCCTTTTAGGAAAGCAAGTATTTTAAGGACTTATGGTTCGTAAATAGCTCAAACCACTCACCTAAAAGATAATGCCTCCATTGGGCACGAAGAGAATGGCTGCCAAGTCAAAATCATATATAGGGTAGTTTCTCTCGTGGGTTTTCAGCTGCATAATCACATAACTCACTATCCTTCCTTCTTGCATCAATATCATGCCTATACCCATTCTACAAGCATCAGTATAATCTATGAATGGCTTCTTCCCATCCGATAGCACAAAAACTAGTGCACTAGTCAGTGCCTCCTTCAACTTGACAAAAGCATCTTCACACTTTGCATCCCATGAGAAAACTAGATTCTTCTTGGCAAGGTAGGTTAGTGGGGAAGAGATCTCAGCGAAGTCCTTAATAAACTTGTGATAGTAGCCCGCCAAAGCAAGGAAGCTTCTTACCTCCATGACATTCTTTAAAACATGCCAATCCTGCACTGATGCCATCTTACTTGGATCAACTGCTAAGCTACTTTCTAAGAAGATGTGTCCCCAAAAGCATACCTCCTCTCTTGGAAAGCGACACTTAAAAAAAATCTCCTTTAGCTTTTGTGCATGAGTCCACTGAGCACTTCTCCTAAATGCAACACATACTCCTCCTCACTCTTTGAGTATACAAGAATATCATCCACAAAAACCATGATGAATTTGTTAAGCAACCCCCTAAATACTTAGTTCATTAGATTAAAAAAGTTGGCAGGTGCATTGGTTAGTTTGAAGGCCATAACTAGCCACTCACAGAGTCATCGAGTGTACGAAATGCTATCTTCTAAATACTATCCTCAGCCACACATAGCTGATGGAATTCAGTAGCCAAGTTAAGCTATAAGAATACTCTACCTCCAGCCAACTAATTAAAAAGATCATCTAAGCAGAACAGCGCATAACGATTCTTCTTTGTTAGTTTATTCAGCTCCCTGTAATAGATGTAGAGTCTCAGAGAACCATCTACCTTGGTAGAAAAGACAATGGGTAGTTTCCACTTAGAAATACTCCTGATAAAACCCTTCTCCAACAACTCATTCGCTTTCTTATTCAACTCGCGTCTTTTGTTTGGAGCAATACGCTTTAGTGGTAAAGCAAAGTGTCAAGCATTCTTTACAAGATAGATCATAAATTCGAGCTCTCTCTTAGAAATGAGGCCAATAACCTTATAAATTTTTTGGAAAATATCTAACTACAGGTACCGCTCTCGGCTCATAATGTGATAGGTCCATTGAATATAAGTAGCTCAACATAGCAGATCTCAGGGATCACAATAAACCGATAAGTTACATGCACTACATGTGCTCGATCTAAAGATTCCTATTAGAGTATAAAAACCCCATACATGGTCATCCAATCCATGCCTTATATTAATCCAAACCCAGAAAACCCCAACATGAAGGCATCACAATCAAACTCGACACCTTAAAATAAACAACTTTATACCCCTATACAACATAGACAAATAAGCCAATCCTCCTATGGGGTTTGACATGACTACAAGATCTGTAACTATACTAATGTGTAAGTGTAAGTCATCAATAAGTCTACTAGAAATGAAAGATGTGAAGCCTCAATATCAAATAAAGTGCAAATTGATAAAGTGGAAAGAGTCAACACACCTTCGGTCGCCACTTTCTTACCCTTGTCAGCCACTGGCTATGTACCCGAGCTAGGGACTACCTTTAGTGCATAAGCTGGAACCACCTGAGTAGGAGTTTGAGTAGAAGCTCATAGTGGTGCTATGCAAGCATGCTTCAAATGTCTAAGCTGATCATAATTATAACATGTAATGTTAAAAAGTTCCGCTCTGCACTCCTTCATAAAATGTCCCTTTCTACACACTTCTAACATTACATATCCTTCTTCTATATCTTTCTCTTGCGTCAACCTCCACATTTCTATTAGTTTTGTTGTGCCTTCCCTCTAGCCTTTTTAGGTTCCTCTCCCTTAGCTTCACCCTTGGTGTTGGTATTTAGCAAAGCCATCTCCACTAGATCCTCAGATGTAGCACCCATAGGAATACAAACCGAAGTTAATTCCTAAAGCGGTTAGCTCAGCCCTTTAGCAAATTTGAGAGCCTTCATGTGTATGTGTCAATCAGTCCCATATTGAATCTAGCTAGCTCATTAAACTAGTTGATATACTCCTTAAATGACATATTTCCTCGCTTCAAGTGAAGAAACTTCTCTAACTGCATCCTTGCCTCATTAGTCAAGCCAATCAAACCAAAGATTCTCTTGCAAATGTGAATCCTTGAGCTTGAATCCACATAAGACTTTGTCCTTGAGTACGGCTTCCCTTTAAGATTTGAGAAATATTTTCAAAGCTTAGCAATTTCTATAGTGGTAGGTGGGGGGCAGGAGCCAGACCTGTCGTTTCCTCCATGGGTTCTTTAGCGAGATAGAGCTTGGCCTGTCCACAACTTGAAGGTATCGACAAAACCATATAGGAATGATCATGCTTGGGATGTTGGTTGCATCTCCAAAGCCTGAACCTACGGGATTAGTCATATTCTATTTATGAATTTTAAGAATTCCATTAGTTTTAATCCAAAAAATGGATCAATATCCTGGATTACATATGAAAGAACCAGCCCAGTTTATCAAGGCAAAAAAGAAAGAAATAAGGAATAATAACTTGCAGATAAAGTAAAGAGATAAGAAATATTAATGAAGTCTATGTCCACTTTATAACTTTTTTTATTGACTGTTTGCAGTTACAAGTTGAATCTGATTACAATTTGATTGGATCTTGCAAGTTAGATCAAGTTCACTACTGTTAGAGTTCACTGAAGAATCACAATGAAACCTTCAAATGACTATTATGTGGGAGGAGAAGAATGAAGAGTAGTTTCTGTAGAATTTCAACAGCCAGTCCAGAAGATCCTTCTTATGCTTCATATGGGTGATTATTTATAGGGATTAGAGAGCTATTGGACCAGTTGCTTTGCCAGAAACCCACATTTGATAGTATGAAGACACTCAAGAAATTTCACAGCGAACCGACCCAATATGATGGATCGCTAACGATCCATAAGGCATGACAGAGTTAGAGCAATTTTAAAACGTATTAATTGGATTATGTCCCATGTCCCGTGTAGATGCTTTCCACGTAATTTCAGGACTAGATGCCTTGTTTTGGTGATGATTCATGTAAGAGTAGCATCGAACTGTTGCTAGAATCAGATGAATGCTCACTTCTCGGTCTAGCTAGCTTGGAACATCGTGAAACTTAGCAGGCGTGCCTATAAAAGATAATGCTTTATTATGCAAGAAGAATGGGCATTCCAAGGGTGAAGGACTACTAGAGTTCCATCTCCTTAGGCATTTTTTCCATTTTCCTCTTGTGTCCTTCTGGGTTCCTTCTTTTGATCCTTTTGGTTGGTTCTTAAGTTGTTTTGACTTGACGTAAATGTTCTGACTTGCTTTAAATTCTATTAGGTTAAAAAACCTAGATAACATTTGTCCCCCAGAGTATGCTTTCATTCGAAACAAGGCATGCTTTAGAAGTAACTGCCTATGAGTGCCCACTTTGTGAAGTTTAATTGATCGCGTTGAGGCTATCATACTAATTTGGCTTTGGTTATCCAATTTTTTGTTGAGTTTTTACGTGAATCACCATTACTCGTCATAATAAATCAATTTCAATCCCAAAACTTTCAGGATGCTTGCAAAAGATATTTAGATCATGCTTTATTAGTTTGGGAAAGTTTGGTTGCGATTCTATCGGTTGCTAGCTGAAACATCCTACACCCCTTAGTATACCCAAGAGGATACACTAAAAGGCGTGGTACGTTGTAGTTATAACTAAAACTAACAGAGAGTAAGATTCACAAGACAAAAACTAAATAATAATAATAATAACACACCAGAAACAATTATAGCATGTTGCTAAAAAATCAAACTCCATGATATAAGATGATAAGAATAAGTCACCAAATACCTTCATACCTTCCTAAAAGAAACTATACTTCATATCCCGATATATCTTAGTTCCTACTGGATGAATAGTGAACTTTGAACGATGACATTCCTCTAAACTTCCTTCCTAATGTCTCCCACTTTCAGAACACACAACCTCCTTTTCTTTCTCAACCACCCATTTTGGTCAAGACTAAAACCCTATAAGTCATCGCTCTCCAGTCCTTCCTTTAACTTCTTGATCTATTCTGCCAATGCCGGACTTCCTCCTGTATAGAAGAAATCCTTTCAATCATTACTAGTCCAACTTCTAAACAAGATAACATAGCAGTTCCTTTACTAGATCCTACCTTAGATCTTCACTGAACTCTACAAGTCGACGTTGCTTCGAAATATTTCCACTATGCTATCATTGCCAACATTGCAACTTGATGCTTTCTGCTAAGTGCGTCTGCAACTTTGTTGCCCTTTCCTGGTGTGTACTCAATACCAAAGTCATAAGCGGCTTAAAACTCTAACCACCTTTGCTGTCTCATATTCAACTCCTTTTGAGAGAACAAATACTTCAACGACTTATGATTTGTATAAATCTCAAACCTCTCTCCCTAAAGGTAGTATCTATACACCTTCAAGAAATAATCACTACAGCCTACTCTAAATCGTGCGTTGGATATCTAACCTCATGTCGTCTAAGCTGTCAAGAAGCATAGACAATCACTTTACCTCTCTACATCAACACAGCTCCTAATATAGTTTTACAAACATACGTATATACTACCAAATCCTGATTCCACTTCGGAACAACTAATACAGGTGCATGGGTTAATAAGTGTTTCAAGCTTTGGAATGCTTCCTCACATTTATCAGTCCACACAAACTTCACATTCTTTCGCATTAGCTTGGTCGTCGATGCTGCTACCGCGAAAATTCCTTAATGTACCTCCAGTAATATCTAGCCAATCCAAGAAAAATTCTAATCTTAGGCACCATCTCTAGTGTCTTCCAATTATTTACAGCTTCGATCTTAGCTAGATCTACTGACAACCCCTTCTTTGAAACCACATGACCAAGAAACTTCACTTCCTTCTTCCAGAAATGACACTTCAAAAACTTCACCTTCAACTGATTCTGCCTCAGCATCTCAAGCACTATTCTAAGACGAATGTCATGCTCCTTTTCATCTTTAGAGTATATCAATTATCATCTATAAAAAGAAGCAAAAACCTATCCAAGCGCTCTCGAAAAATCCGGTTCATCAAATCCACAAAGAATGCTGACACATTAGTTAGTCTGAACGGCATCACTAACCAATTCGTACGATCCATATCTAGTTCTAAACGCCATCAAAGGAATACTATCCTCTACTACTCTAAGCTGATGAAAACCTGTTGCCAAATCCAACTAAGAAAATACCTTGGATCCACTCAATTGATCGAGCAAATCATCAATTCTAGGCAACAGACATCGATTCTTTATCATCTTCTCATTCAACTGACGATAATTGATACATAACTTCAACATCCATCTGGCTGTTTAGCAAACACTGTGGATGCTCCCCAAGGCGAACTACTTGGCCTAATAAAACTCTCGCTTTCCAAAACTACCAACTACATCTTGAACTCCCTCATCTTTGTAGGTGTCACCTACTTGGCGGTCTATTAACCGGTTCTGCTCCAGACACCAAATCTATCTGAAACTCAATGGCTTGTTTCAGTAGCAATTCTACTACAGGCTCCAAGACATCCGTGAATTCTCTAACCATAAAAACACGGTTCAACATATCTTCCAACTCCACTACACCCAAAAAAGCATTCACCTCACAATTAAGGCTTTCTGCGATATATACATTCCGATCACTACAGTTAGGGTGGCTAAGCGATAGTTTTCAATCATGGAAAAATATCCCAGCATCATACTTACTTAACCAATCCATACCCAATATAATTCTGAACCCTATAAAGTCAAACATATGCAAGCTGCGAAAATGGTATGACCTAGAAAATCAAACTTTATGTGGTCACATTTCATCCCAAGTGTCGCATACCCTCCTATCGGATTTGCAATCCTCAAGGAAGTAACTAATTATGTTGGTTCTAGGTTAAGCTTATCTACCAAACAACGAGATATAAAAGAATGCGATGCACCAATATCAAGCAGAATGCTAACAGACATGGCATGAATCTGAAGCGTACCTCCCAACACTGCCTTTCCTTTCTCCTACACTGTTAGTCCTAATGTAGCAGGCTCCAATGCAAATACCTTGCCTCTTCCATCCTTAACGAGCCCTTTGTATTGATTCTTAATGTAGCCAATCTGATTACAGTTAAAACATCTAATATTCTTCTTCCCGATCACTTCGCCTTTCCAGTACGACACTCATTCGCAAAATTCCCCTTCTTGTTGCACTCGAAGCACTTGACCTCAGACTTTCTTTCATGGCCGCTCTACCTTTCTAACCACCCTTCTTATGAAAGAACTTCCACTTCTGGCCTTTCCCAACCTATACCTCCTTTGCCTTACCCTTCTTTAGACAAGAAAGCATCTCGTCATGTCTCAAAGCCATCTCTACAACCACATCACAAAGGTCTCTATATGAGGTAATGTTGCCCTTGCCAACTCAGGATTCAATCCCCTTATAAACTTCTCATTCCTCTTTAACACAGTATCCCAGTGATATACCTATAACCAGCTAACTTCTCAAATCTTCTAGCATGCTCCGAAACAGACATCTCCCCCTACTCCAACTCAACAAACTTCTTGAGCAAAGCATACTACACCATCACAGACATGAACCTCTCATGAAACCTTCTCCTAAACTCAGTACATGTCATCTCATCTTCATTTACCCCAGCCGTCACACTATTCCACCAAAATAAAACTTCTCCCTGAAGATGTCTCGAAGCAAGCTACCTTTTCTGCTCATCATTGATGCCCATCTCTATAACAATCCTCTCACAACGCAGTAACCAGTTCTCCACTTTTATAGCATCCTCGGTTCCAATAAAGGGATTCCCTCTAATCCTAGCATAATCCTTGCTCAAGGTAGCATAATGGTTAACTACCGAAGTTTCCTGAACTCCTACTCTAGTATTTCCTCCAGCCACTCCAGCTACAATTCCATCTTGCACCATGTTCACGAAAAACTGATACATGGCTCCCATATCCACTTATAGGACTCCAGCACCAACATTCCCTGCTTGTGCCCGAACTTGGTTTCCCTTGGTATTTGGTCTGGTATTTCCATTTACGGTGGTGCTTCCTCCAAGATTCACACTTCGACTTTTAGCATCCATAATTGTATTCAAGCTTCGTGAGATACATAAGAATAGCCTAAGAGAGATAGAAAACTAAAGATATAGCGTATACTTATATATAGCAAATACAAGTACATTACTATTGAGTTATCCCATGTCCCAATCTTACTCTGATTCCTTAGGATTATGTTTTCGAAAATCATTTTTAGTTAAAGTGTTTTATAAACCTATGCTCTGATACTAGGTTGAAACATCCCCTATCTAGAGGTCCAAAGCTAAGCGCTATAGATGCTATAGTAATCCATAGTATTAACTTCCAGCAACTAAACACAGCTATGTTAATGGTATCCATAATATCAAAAACACTTGAATATGTAACAAAATCATAGGTTTCAAAAAACAACATTTACTGATCACATTTCAATACACATATTTCACATTCAGATTGCATTATCCTATAATCATTTCCCAAGTTCAGATAAAATATAATTATTGCATAAATACGCCAAGAGCAACATATGATGATGCCCCTTTGGTTGACCAGAGTACTATATGGACATAACTACCTTAAATACAACATAGCGAAATAAAACAGAACAAAATAGCAACTCCTAAATAGCTATCCATGAGCCACCTGCTCGTCTCCGGTAGCTTTATTCGTCAACCTACTAAAATCTGTAAAACCTCAACACTTAGCCTACTCAAATCAATTATGAGCACCCGATAGATTAATGGGAAAAACATAAACTTTGAGTCAAACATAAAGCCTAGTGTGAATAATACTATACATCTGAGTTATTTGATATTAAGCGAGACCACGCCGCTTAGCGGAACGGGTTTCCCCTCACTACCTTTTAAAACATATCTTTTGCAAACCTTTATCGTGCAACCAAAACTGGTCAAAACTGTAAAGCATTATTATGTAAACATACATATCAAGCTGTCCGAACACTATAGTTTTTTTTGGCTAACTACTAACATTTGGCTGACTCGGGTCTACTAGACAATGTAATAAAAATAATCTAATATATGTTAGACACTCCTCTTCTGGATGGTCAGTCCCTAACTATTTGTTCAAATACTCCTCTTCTGGACTGTCTGTCCCTAACTTAACATCTCCAAGGTCTTCTGATCCTAATGGTTTTGTGGCCTCACCAATAACCTATTTGTATACAAATATATATTCCCTTTTGTGTGTAATCATAATTTCAGTCTTACCTATGACAAAGCCATACACACTGGAATTTTAGACTAAATTAGCTAGGGCAAATAGCTAATTTATAAGGTGTGACCCTATACCAGTCCCATCTAGTACTCTAATATCTGAGTCAATTTACTTAAGGTAATCTCCTCTTAAATTTTCCATGAAAACCTTTTCATCTCAAATTGATATAAAACCTTTAAACAAAACTTAAACAAAGAAAATTTATACTCTATGCTTTATTCAAAATCACCTTGCCATATTATATATACTTTTCTCAAATATTTATTGATGAAAACATTTAAACCTTTGAAAGTACCCCTTTCGAATCCATTGAAAATAATCTTTTGAAATCAAGTAAAACCCGTCTTTCTTGTGTAAAGGCCAAAACATTCCTTTTGAAACCATTCATAATCTTCCTTTCGAAAACATTGAAAAACCATTCCTCTAAAAGTATTAAAACCTTAGACATCCTATCTTTAAACATTTAAACTTTGCCTTTAAAAAACATTGGAAAACCTTTCCTTTCTAACCTTTCGAAACCACTGGGGGCCACCCCTTCGAAAGCATTCTTTGAAACCTTTCGAAAGCAATAAAACATAAAACCTTTCAAAAGCCTTTGGGTTCAAGTATAACATGTGGAAACACCTTTTGAAACCAATAAAAATTAACTCCTTCGAAACCATTTGGGTTCTACCTTCAACAGTCCAAAAGGGTCATAAAACATTTAAGTCAAAAGCACTCTTTTGAAAGCATTTCCTAAGCAAAGAAGTGGGGGTGTCAAAATCAACCTTCCGAAAGCATTGGAGAAGCGGTTAAGTTTTAAAATCAAGTGTACCTTCAGAAACCATTGACGTCGAAAGATAGAAAAGCGGTAGCTAAAGGGTTTTGACCCCATGGCAGCATTTACTTAAAACAAGATGCACAACCCATTTGAAACCATTCCTTTAAAACATTTGACTCGACCGAAATCCAACTAAGTTGAAAGCTATACCGTCGAAAGCAAAGTAGGCGCATTTCATTTAAAAGCAAAGACATGCCTCGACCCCTTCGGAACCTTTGGTCTCGACCTAATGCCTTCCACCTTAGTCCAATTCACTCTGTACTAAGTTATTGATGCTTTGTATGTTTGTTTTGATGACATGAAGGCGACAGTACTTGATCGAAATCCCTGTATCAAAAGTGGCGAAACATGCTAAAAGCATGTAAAAACTGATTTTTACTTTAAAAAGAATTTCCTTTCAACTAACCTGCCTTGCTTGTCAAAATATTATTGGTTGCAAATTTAATTTTCTAAAAGTGCTGCTAATATTTCAGAAATAAACAATTTTATTTATTTATAAGATACCCCTTCTCCTTTTATAAATATATAAATAATTTAAGTCCCGTACCTTAAATAATTTTATATATTCATCAAAACACTTAAGAAAATTCTGAAAAATTTCCAAAAAATCATTTTTAATATGTTTTATAACATATATAAATTTCAAACCCAAATTATATATAATTTAATCATAAATTAATTTTAAACCCAACAAATCATTTTCTTTACTAGGAAATTAGTAAAAAAATCCATTTTAGTTAAAAAATTATGAAAATTAAAAACCTTCTCAAAATGTCTTTTTTGGTCTATATCTAAAATCGTAACGCATTTGAATGTCATTAAATAGGATTTTCACATTAAAACATATCATAAGACCTATATGATTAAGCATATATAAACAATTAATCATTCAATAACATGGAAAAATCATGCCAAATACTTCGAATTATCCTTAAAACCAAAAACAATTAGAAAGATGAGATGTAGTCATTATTCACCTTAGCTTTTGAGATTTAAGTGGATTGATGTTGATTAAGCTTCCCAGTTTAGTCTGAATGCTCCCAGTATAGGGTAGACCCTCTTGAGGAAATGGTCCCCTACCTTGAAGGTGCAGTTATGAACTTTGGATTTGAAGTACCGTGTGGCCTTTTTTGATGAGCGGTGGTCCTTAATTCAACTTCCTCTCACTTCTCGTTGACCATATCGAGTGACTCGAGTAGGAGTTGTTCATTCTGCCTTTGCTCAAAGTTTTGCCTCCAATGAGAAGGGACTTTTAGCTCAACTGGGGTCACTACTTCTGAACCATATGTTAGGGTAAACGGGGAGTGCCTAGTTAAATTTATGCACCATCCTGTAGGCCCATAGTGCGAGTGTAAGTTCATCGACCCAATTTCCTTTTGCTTAAGTTAGCCATTTTCTGATGATGGACTTGATGATCTTATTTACTACTTCCACTTGCCTATTTGCCTATGGATGCGTGATAGTGGCAAAGCTTTTCTCTATTCAGCAGCGTTTGCAAAAGCCTTTGAACTCAGCGCTTTCGAATTGAGTCCCGTTATCTGTGATGATTTTCTCCGGCACCCCAAAACTGCAATAATATTTTTAACAACAAAGTTAATGACTTTCTTTGTGATAACAGTGGCCAGCAGTTCTGCTTCGGCCCATTTGGTGAAATAATCAATGGCAACGATAACATATTTGGCTCCTCCTTTAGCCATTGGTAATACACCAATCAAATTGATTCCCCAGATTGTAAACGATCATAGGCTAACCATCTGTATTAGTACCATCGGGGGTAAAGGGTTCTTTTGATCTTATTGAAACTTTGGCATTGATCACACCGTCTGGTGTAATCTACCGCATCATGATTCACTATTGGTCAAAAGTAACCATACCAGAGAACTTTCTTTACAAGAGTTTGTCCCCCGGTATGATTTCTGCAGTTTCCTTCGTGAACTTCTTTTAGGATCCTTAGAGCTTCATACTTGATCACACATCTGAGCAAGGGGTTGAGTATCCCATCCTGCATTACAAATCGCAGTGCCTTTCAAGTAGCTTCTTTCGCTAGTTCCAGTTTGTGTGGAGAGCTCCTGTGGGCAGATAATCTTTAATCGGCGTCATCCATGTCTCAGGTTCCTTAGTTGTCTCAAAAATCCAGTCGATATCCATTTCGCTTATGCTCAAAATGGTCAAGGTTTCAAATGGGACCAGCCCCAATGATTGAGCTTTTCTGGAACTAGCCAGCTTGGCTAGATAATCTACCTTTGTGTTTTGTTCCCTCGGGATATGATTTATGAAATAATGTTCGATGTCGTTCAGTAGTTCCAGCAATTTAGATAGATACGGTGTAAGATTCTTAATTCGAGCCTAGTATTCGTCTTTTACCTGATAGATGACTAGCTGAGAGTCTCTATAAATGTGTACGGATTTTATCCTGAGTTACTTCTCCAACCCGTCTATTAATGCTTCGTATTCTGCTCATTAATTGTTGCAGTGAATTCCGAGTGCAAGGCATAGCAAACGGAGCGTCCTTCAGGAGTCTCGAGCACTACCCCTGCTTTCTAATAGAAGTTGTCTGACGTACCATCGATGAACGACTTCCAACGTGTCTCCACTTCTGGAGTCGTTCCTTCCTCGTTAGCCCATATTATAAAATCAAAAATGAAATTTAACAACGCCTGCCCGTTTATCACCTTTCAAGGATGGTATGTGATATCATACTGACTTAATTCGATGTTCCATTTGATAATCCATCCAGAGGGCTCAGAGCGGTGTAATACTAGCTTCAAGGGTTGATCTGCAACACTCTGATCGAGTGTGCGTGGAAGTACGTTTGTAAATTTCTGGATGCGACAAGAGTCAATATGCCAATTTTTCCAATTTTGGATAGTTCTTTTCTACTTTAGTGAACCGTTTACTGATGTGATATATGGGTTGCTGAATCTTAGCCTCTTCTTATATGAGTACGGCACTCAATGCATGTGGCGAGATTACCAATTAGATGTACAAATCTTCTCCATCTACTATCTTGGACAAGATTGGCGTTGTTTCCATATGTCGTAGCATCTGTTTTAACGCAGTTTGACAAGCTTGATTCCATTTGAAGTTTTCTTTTCTTTCTTTATCACATCGAAGAATGGTGTACATTTATTTGTTGCTTTTGAGACAAACTGGCTTAGTGTAGCAAACTTTCCATTTAGGCTTTGTAACTCTTTCCTGTTACTCGGGGCCTCAACTTTCCCAAAGTGGGTATTTGTTTGAGATTTGCTTCATCGCCTTTGGCACTTACAATGAATCCCAAAAACTTCCTAGAGGCTATCCCAAAATGACGCATAAGTGGACTGAGCTTCATTCCATATTTGCGGAGTATTTCTCACATTTCGACGAGGTTGTCCAAGTGATTTGCAGCTATGCATGATTTAACCAACATATCATCTACATAAACTTCCATTGTCTTCCCAATCTGATGTTTAAACATGGTGTTCACTAGTCGTTGGTAAGTTGTCCAAAATTTTGTTTAAGGCAAATGGCCTCACTTTATAGTAATATTGTCCCAGATCAGTAATGAAGCTGGTATTTTCTTAATCGGTCTCGTGCATCATAATCTAGTTGTATCCTGAGTATGCATCAATAAACGATAGCAATTCATATCCAACTGTCCCATCCATAAGCCGATCGATTTTGGGAAGATGGAAGCTGTCTTTTGGGCAAGTTTTATTTAGATCCAAGTATTCGATACAAGTTCGCCATTTCCCATTGAACTTCTTGACCAAAACTAGGTTAGGTACCCATTTAATGTAGGTTGCATCGCTGATATAACTATTCACCATCAATTTGTCCACTTCTTCTCCTAGCGCTTTGGAGCGCTTGGGCCATAGGCTATGCCTTTTCTGCTTCATTGGCATATACTTAGGATCAATGTTAAGTGCATGGCATTCTATCTCCAACAACACCCCTCACATATTGGAATGCGTCCAAGCGAATATGTCCAAATTAGCATGAAGAAATTTGATGAGTTCCAGTCGCATCCAGTTTCCAAGATGCGATCCAATTTTGAGGACCCATGTTAGGTCATCCATATCAACTGGGACATACACCGTCAATTGAGTCGGTGCCGCTCATTCATCCCTTTAACTCTTCTTTCTTAGGTCGAAAGCCTTATCAAATCAGCTATGATCTTTAAGCCAGGGGCGGCTCTGTAGTTGCTATTCGGCAGTTTCACTAATATGGAGAGTTCTCCCCATATTCTTTCCCTTTTCTTTTCTTTTAGACTCGCGTAATTCCATGATATAACATTCCTTAGCGGCACTTTGATCTCCCTTGATCACCCCGACTCCATTTTCCATCAAATTTTTTATAGTTAGACACCATTTAGCTAAAGCAATCTTGAAATCTGCCAAGGTGGGTCGCCCTTGGAAAGCATTGTAGGCGGAAATTTTATCTATGATGACAAATTTTTGATGAGTGTGACTCTTCGGTCGCCTTCTCCAAGTTCTACGAGTAAGTCGATTGTTCCTACAAGTTGTTTGGGTTCACCGGTGAATTCTTGAATCTTTGTTTCGCAGGCGGATATATTTTTCATACCGATCTTCATCTGATCAAAGGTGTGTTTAAAAAGGATATTCACAAAGTCGCCACTGTCTACCAATGCTCGTCGGACCATGGCGGGTCTGACTCCTACTGTCACAACCATGGGGTTTGGAGTTGAAGCTTCTATTCCTTCACTATCTCGATTCTGGTATACCATGTCGTCGTTCAATGTTCTCTACTGCTTAGCAAAGTTCCATCTTCGATATGGAATAGTTGGCATAGTGAACTTTTTAGGGCACCGCTCATTCAGAATGTCACCTATGAAAGGAGTCTGACTTGGAGTAGATCCACATTCATTATCCCTTCTACCCTTACTTTAATCCATTAGTCACTTGACCATGCCCACGATATATGCCTCAGACATCTGATAATCTACGGGTCGGGTCTCGGTGACTGCACCAGGTGTTTGGTCTTGCAAACATCTTGGTGAGCGAGCTAAAGCCTAGGCTCTCATGTTTTCGGAAGAACCAGTCCCCTAAGGTTCTATTGGCCTACAGTTGGTCGGATGAGGGCGGTTTGGATCTCCCTGGCATCATTGAATGCGTTGGTATTTCCTTCCAACTTGTCGTCGTCAAGTGGTCCACCGTCCTTTGAATCAGAGAGATCCATGACTGCATCCTCTCGTGGAGTTTTCACCCCTAGATTAAAGTTTGTAGCTAGTTGCCTCACTGTTGGTGGGGTGCTTGTGTTTCTTTCCATATTTATTCTTACGGTTTCACATATCACTCCTCTATACGGTTGCTTCCCATTTCTCCTGTTTAGGCCAGAAACGATAGAATTTTCTTGTTCCGCAGCGGCTGCGGGCTCCATTATGGTCCTTGGAGTAGCACGCTACTGCAAGGTCAATATGGCATTCAATTTTTCCATGAGAGCCCTTTGGCTTTTTTTCATCTTCTCATTAATTTCATCAACCATTTTATTTAATTCATCTCTAGTGACAACTTCATGCTGAATAGATGATCTTGGAACCTGATCTTCGAAGTTGGCTCCTAATTGTAGATTGTTTGGATTATCAATTTTAGTTTACTGAGTGTTTATTTCTTCTCTAGTAGTGGTAGCCTCTATGGGTCTTCTGGAGGTAGTTCTCTTCCTTCTTGGTGCCATTGATTCTCAACGACAAATCTTCAAAGTAGAGATTGAGTACCTAACTTCTGAACCTATCTAATCTAAAATAGGTGGCTAGATCTAAGCCTAAGATGGGTTCACACTGAAAGCACCAAAATGTTAACACAAAAAATGGATCAACGGCCTGGATTGCATGTGAAAGCACTATCCCTTTTATCTAGGCAAATAAATTAGAAACAAGGAATAATAACTTGCAGAAAAAGACAAGAGACAAGAGATTTTTATAGTGGTTCGACTGTTAACGAAGCCTATGTCCACTTTATAACATTTGTTATTGACGGACTGCAATTACAAATTGAATCTGATTACAATTTGATTGAATCTTGCGACTTAGATCAAGTCACCAGTGTTAGAGTTCATTGAAGAATCACAGTGAACCCTTCAGATGACTGTTGTATCCGACGAGAAGAGTGAAGAATAGTTTCTACAGAGTTTCAGCAGCCAGTCTAGAAGATCCTTCTTATGATGTAGATATGTGAGTATTTACAAGGATTGGAGAGCATCAGTCACTTTGCCAGAAACCCACATTTGATGGTACGAAGACACTCAAGAAATTTCACAACGAACCGACCTAATATGATGGATCGCTAGCGATCCATGGACTTAGAGCAATTTTAGCTCACTTTAATTGGATCATGTTCCCTTTCTTGTGTAGATGCTCTCTATGTAATTTTATAACTAGATGCCCTATTTTGATGATGATTCATGTACTAGTTGCATCGAACTGTTGCTCGAATCATATAAATGCTCACTTTTCGATCTAGCTAGCTTGGAACATCGTGAAACTTAACAGGCGTGCGTCGAAAAGATAATGCTTCATGATGCAAGAAGAATGGATGGTCCATGGGCTATATTTATGGATCGCTAGCGATCCATGGGTGGTGGATCGCCAGCGGTCCATCTCCTCAGGCAATTTTTATTGTTTTCCTCTTGTGTCCTTCTGGGTTCCTTCTTCCGATCCTTTTGACTGGTTCTTGAGATTTTTTGACTTGACATAGATGTTCCGACTTCCTTTGAATTCTATTGGGTTAAAATCCTAGATAATAATTAACAACTTTTCATAGATATTATAGGCATGAATATGAGGGATAACATAGACATGAACCAACGATAGCATAAGCATAAAAAAGAGAGATTATGGTTTGTATAAAATCATTTGAAATGCTCTTTGAAAATGTTCACTTTTATACAATATATTCAAAACATTTATTTTGAAAATTTTTGATAAACATTTTAAAAAAACTATTTTGAAAATCCAATTTTTTTCAAAAAAACTTCAAATACATTCTCTCAATACTATCCTAATTCCTAAGGAACCTTAAACCTATGCTCTCATACCAACTGGACAACCCGCACCTCCCAAGACACCGATCCAAAGCCTAGTATGACTTTCGAACTCATGCCATGTCGACGAATGCAAATCGTTTAGGTTTTAACATTTCACATCATAAGGACTGATAGATATAACCTAAGATATACAACACTTAGGTCTCATAGAGCAAGGAAATAAACACACACACACACATACACACACACACACACACACACACACACATATATATCACACAAAAACATAAATCCTAGAAAATATCAAATAATAGTCTCAGAAATATCAATACATGATTCAAAACAATTTACATAATAAAATATCCCTCAAAGTTTGATGCATTAAGCAAGATGTACTAGTACTAAAAAATAATACATGGAGAGTAAGATAAGATAAAAGAAGACTCCGAACATAAGGCCAACTCTCCACAAGTATCTAAAATGGGCCAGTCACCGGCTTCCCTATCCACTTGTGGTAGGGAAAAAGAAGGAAAAAGAATCGGTCAGACATAAAGTCTAATGAACGAGTACAAGTTAAATATACTGACCATGTGCGGTTAATTTAATATTACTCTAAATGATATAGGATGTAATACAAGTGTCCATGAATTCCTAAGGTCTATTACCTAAGGGTTCTTGTCTAGTATATTCCCATACTATAAATTGTGTAGGCTAATTCATTAGACTAAACCAAGGATTGAATTTCATATCTAACGATTGACCACCGCTCTTGTAACTACTCAATATTAGGACACCTCCCTCTTGGCTACAAACAATGAAAGACAACGCCACTAGGCTGCTGTGGACAATAACTTCCACCATTATCACTACCACTAGGCTACTAGAAACGTTTCCCCATATTACACTTAGATCGTAGCGTTGGCCTCTTATTTCACGCTCCGGGTCCTCCTCTCTAATTATATCACATGAGTCAAAAATTTGTGAATACTACCCATTGTGTAAGACCCAGTCCATCAGGCATCCACGCCAGCTACACACCCACTCCTGCACCTCTTATGAGTGCAATTAGCAAAATACATCACCTTGAATCAATTATAATCCTAAGTTGGTTAAACATTACCCAACACTGCCATAAACTAGCGTCCACTACTACGAAAATAGTTTTCATACAAGTCCTAACATGCATCCTATGATGACCCATATTTCAGAAGTTTTAAATCGACAATAATACACACATGTCTAACTTAAACAATCCGGAATATAGATAATCAATGGGGTTAATTAATAAAGATAAGAAAAGAAGATGGAACAAACATAGAACCTCGCAGCGGAATGACATAATATAATAATCAAATAAAAAGTTCATGGAGCTGTTTATACAATACATTTGATTATAATCTATACAACATTTGTCAGAGTTATATATATATATATATATATATATATCGGGAATAAATAAAGTAATGCAACAGATAACATGATGTAGGAATACAAATAGTAATAATATGCCAAATCTTTATCTTCGTCCTCTAGAGTAAATCTTCAATAAGTTCAAAAACTCAGGGCTGATCAGAGCGTAATGAAAAAACAAAACACTCAAGCTAGGACTAAAATATCCTTATGTAAGTCAAATCGATTATCAATATAATATAAGTGTGATAGCTTCAGAGATGTTTATGGGATTTCACATCTCTTATCCAGTGTATAACATGCATGCAATAACTCAAGAGATGTTACGGGATTTTCCATCTCTTAAGGGTCTGTCAAAATATTTATATGTAGTAGAATGCGCTATATATAATGTCTAATCAATAAAATAAATATTTTTCTTACCGTTAAGGCTTTACATTAATCCACGTTAATGCATTTTTAATCGTTGTCTTACAGTTTCCATATAAAACACTAGCAAACCATTGGTGGATAGGGATGCGCCATGATACAACAACACTAAACCAAAATCATAGCGGTCTCGTATAGGGATAAAATATGACAAAGCACGTGAGGCAATGCCCAAGGTAGGATATTACCAGTTCAAGTCGTTGGGCCGGTGGTAACGCATCATAGCCTTGACCGCCCACCGCGTACATCCATCCTATATCGAGTCAAAGTGCGGCTATCCTAAATCAAGGTGCACTAATCGAAACCAACAACAAAAGTAATTATATAGACCGAGTCCAAGAAAATCGAAGAATGGATGTCCGCTCGAGGTAGTTAGCCCACTTGGCCCTGTCAAGCCGTCTTGTTTTAGTTATTTCAAATTGGCACAAGTGCCGAGGTCTATCCACCATCATTCTCTTTATTCAAATCTAGAAAACGACGCTAATCCAATCACTTCGTCTAGAGTCTTCTCCGTGTACACATTTGTCAAAGAGAGGCCCCGGTCTCTTTAATAACCAAATGTCATTTTACACACATGTTGATTCTTTTACATTTCGAAAACCATTCATACTTGATATCTAAATATCATACTCGCTTCGAAATCAATTTCATTCCGAAATCATCATATTTACTCGAAATATACAATTTCAATTCATAATCATATCGCCTTAGTATCTCGATTTCGCATCCAAAATTGTATCGAATTTCAATTTAGGCTATAACTTCATTTTAACCCAATTCGTATTTAATCCAAGATTTAAATGTAAACATTCCACCACATTAACCAGTTTGAATTTTTAGAAAATAGTTTAAATAGTTTAAAATGGTTAAATGGTTAAAATAGTTTAATAGAAAGTAGTTTGAGTATTGAAAATGGTTTATATAATAAAATAGTTTGAAATCAAAATAATTTGAATATTTTAAAAAGTAGATTTTAAATAGTTTTATACTTAAAGAATTTATTTGAAAATAGTTTCAAAGTCAAACTAATTCAGTTTTCAAATTTTCTTAATTCAAATTGATTCTAATTCCATTCATTCGATTCATTTTCGTTTTCAATTCAAATCAATTTCAACCTTGATTTCAAATTAATTCAACTCCACATTCAAATCCAATTAATTCAATTTCAATTTTACTTTATATTGATATCAAGCTCGATTTTCGAAATGTCAATTCAAAACACTTAAATCAAATTAACTTTCAATATTCAGTTTAAAATCCCAATCTTCATTTTTAAACAAATAAATTTCTAAAATTAAAATCATAATCCAATTATACTTTAAAATCTCAAGCTTCATTTTTAAACAATTTAGTTTAGCATAATTTAATTCCATAGTTTGAGCTTAAGTTCGAGAATAATTCGATTTCCATAAACTTGATTTTATTTATTTATTTAAACCTAATCATTTAATAATTTCAAATCAAAAATTTAAAATCATTTAGTTTAACAATTCATTATCCGTATATAATTTTCTATCTTATGGCCAAGTGATCAGTTATTTCAATTTAATTTCAAGGATGGATATATATCATTTCAACCCAAATCACAGTTTCATAAGTATATATCATTTCAACCTATTTCTTAACTTATTCAAAATAATTCAATTTAGAGTTTTATAAACTTTAAATAATATACAGGGTGATACTAGGATATATAAAAGAAATAAACATCCAATCATTTAAAATATCAACCATTAGCATCCACCATAATCAATCATCCAAACGGTAAATTATAATTCACAACAATTTCATAGTTATTAATATCGATGTTAAACGAGCAATTTAATTCCCATTTCAAATTTAACTTTCAATTTTAATTTTTAACATTTAATTCAATTTCAATTTAAATGGAAATTAAATTTGTCAAACAATAATCAATAAATTTATATCACTTTACAATTTCAAATTTAACTAGCATAAAAATATTCTACTACTTGTGAGCATTATAAAACACTCATCTTTATTTTCTATTGTCGCCGAGACATTCTGTTTTGGAACTAAAACCGAATAACGTCCGATTTAGTCCAAATTTCTACAATCCCCAAATCCATCCATACCAGTTTCATTTCGAAGGTCTCGCTATCTCGATCACAATGCAAAAATCCTTGCCTCAATTCGACCTCGTATGTGAGAGTTATTAAATTTTTAGTTCATCCGCAAATATAATTAAAATTTAAAACACTAATTAATTTAAAAAAAAAATTAAACTCATTACCCAAAGTTCTGACCCAACTAAATACAATTCTTCTTCCCCAACCTTACTCTCTATGTACACGAAAAAGAACCCATGTTGACATCCATGAAATGTGCACGTGTATGAACTACCGATGCCCAAACGATCACTTCGACTTCGCCCATGAATTCGCCTCGTCGTCCTCATCAATCTGGCACCACCGCCTCGGCCCCTAGCTTCCTCGACCAAAACGCGACATTAGAGAGCACCCCTTTTACATCCTTAGGTCGCAACTCACGAACCACCACCGCGACCCATGAAATTTAATCCCAAGTTGCACTACATTCCCACGATCCCGAATCCAATATCCAATTCGACGAGTTCTCCCTTAAATCCACAAAAATCGAATCCCTAATTCGAAAACTATACGCCTTTACAGTCGAGCAACCCAAACGATGACCGTACCTTGCTCTACGCATACCAGTGGGAAGCTCGATGCAAAATATGAATTTTAAAACTTGTTTGGGAATTTTTAATTGAGTATAGATCGAGAAATAGTTTTTCAAAGTTTTTCGTTTTCATTTTTTTTCCTAACTGTCTGTTGCGTGCTATGTTTAAATAAGAGAAAAGAGATGTAGATGGTGGCTGTAGGGTGGCTTGCATAGGAATAGGGTGAGCTGGTACTGTAAAAATTGGGCTGATGTGAAGATAGGGTCAAATCAATGTATATATTATTATTATTTTAAATTCAGATATCTAGATTTTTCTCGAACACCTATTGAGGGTGCCGCTAGGCATTCATAATGTTATTACCCTATTCCAAACGTAATGGAACAGGCCCTAAATGCGAATTCGATCGTATGAAGAAGATAGCTTTTCGAAACCAATTATTATATTAAATTTTCGATATTAAATTCAACGCGTTTCTATCTTGTACGACCAAACGATAACTCCAAACGCTACAAAATTTGAAATTCGAATAACACATTATTAAGGATCCAATGGAAGTAGTTTCGTTGAAATCTGAGACTGTGCCTAAGAAGGCTTTTCTTTATATGCAAATTCAAAAGAGTTATTTTTGAAATCGAGAAAATCAATTTAAAATTCAATTTAAAAGTTCTATTACCTTCATTCTTATGAATAAAAATTTAATAAGCCTTTAAACTATATTTTTTCCAAATAAAAATCCAAGATTTAAATTATTTTCATGATTTAAATTATTTAATTCAACAAGTAAATTATCAATAAATCATTATATTTGAAATTCAACCTATTATATCGATTAAATTTTAGTTTCCAGTATTTAAAATCAATTAAATAAACAATTTCGAATAATCCAAAATTCTTGGTCCTTACATTCCTCCTCCCTTAAAAGAATTTCGTTCCCGAAATTGCCAAGGTAAGAAGAATGGCCTAAAACCCATTAACCTTCCTAAAAAAATTAGTTGAAACAACTTCCCAAAATCAATTTATTGAAACCACATTTTCATTTTTACCGATTCACCAATTCATCTATATTCCAAATAATATTATTTACTCAATCATTTCAAGTTATAATCCAAAATCAAATTTCCATTATTAAAAAAATATCAAAATTTTCTAACTACTTAAATTTTTGGAAAATTTCGCAAGCGTCTCCTTTGCACGTCTGGATTCGAACAACCACAAAACGCCATTACGAGCCCAAACCAACAAAATAAAACCAAAGCCAGGTGGCTCAATCATCAAACCATCAAATACAATGACAAAATAAACATGTATCATTTTATCGGGCAATCCAAAATTTTCTTGATTTTAAATGCCTGCGTCTTATTTACCAATGATATCCAATCATATAATTTAAAATCATTTTACATTTTGCATTTTCAATTTCCAATATCTGCTTTACTTAAGCCCGTACAATATACATATACCATACGTACGTAATATCAAATCTAATTGCTCACTCGATCACATCATTTCACTTTCGATCTAGTATCATTCACACGACTCTTTAGTGCGGACTCATATTTGATTCCTTGATCAGAAAACGTTATTCACCTTGCATAGCCATATATTATGATAGAGAATTCCTGAATCAAATCAAAAATCCATATCCAGGGTTCGCATTCGAGAATCGAGTGAAAAATCCTAACTTGGATCGATATAAATTATCTCGAAATTATGTGCTCGAATCCGGATCAAATCGTTATGCGAATAAAATGATATATGTACAACTTAAGTACTATACCAAATTCCTTTATTTGCATGTACTTCATTTCCATTCAATTATTTACAATTATCCTTCACATTTTTATTTCTCATTCACGTATTTACTTGGTATATCCCTTAAATACCAATTCCACTTAAGAATTTCACCATCAAATTTTCTTAAGTCAATTATAAACATTTTATACAAAAGTTCTTATGTTTATTACCACTTCACCATTTAAGTCTATATTCATTTAAATTCAAATCCAATTTTTATGTTTATAACCTTTCACACTATACTACATCTATTGCTGAATTATAAAATTCTACTTAAGTTTATACACATTTCATTTAACTTAATTTATCTCCTAATTTTAATACTGAATTTTATCGACCATATCCCAAACCATATTTACTCACTAATTAAATTAGTAAGTTCACTTAGCCCGTTTAATTAATTATTTCAAATCTCAATAACTCCCATTTCCAAAAATTTATTTTATTTAGCCCCACTTAGGCTAAATTTCCATATTTCACTTTATTAGTTCAATTCAATTCACTTAATTTTTTCACTTCACTAATTTATTCCACTACAATAATCACTTCACCTAACTTTTCTTAAGTTGAATTTAACCTCTTATCTCAATTTTACAATTTATTATCTTATCTATATCATTTCTCAAATTTATAAGTTCAAAACTAATCTTTATTCATTTTACAACGGTTAGATAGCAAGTTTCAAAATCTAAATACTCAGTTTTATTTCAAATCAATTTGAAATTATATATATATATACACACACACATATCTCACTTTTATATCAAATCAAAAATTTGTTCTTAAAATCAAAAACTTGTTTATCAAAACAAGATTCCATTAGCAAAATATTACGGTAGAAATTCATCACATAGGAACTCGAAAATGAACACCGATAATGTCGCGATCATCATCGGAATTATTTTCCAATGACCGAAGTGAGTTCAGTGCTTTTATCTCTTTTCAAAACAATTTTTGAATATTCTTATTCAAAACTACTTCTAAAATAATACTATCATTGTTATTTTATCCAAAACACTTTGAAACACATTTCAAAATCTCCAGAACTTAGATTCAAAGCTTCTCAATTTAAATCCATTTTTATTTATAATTCACATTTATAAATTATATTTTTAAAATTTCACTCCTCAAAACATTTCACAAATGTTTCATCATTGTTTATTTTAAACATTTTTTATTAAGGCACAACAACCAATTAATGATAATAACCAACATTATCATTCCTAACGACCAACACACTATATATACCCTAATAATTTCCGAAAAATTATTTCTTTATATATAAAATATAATCAAGGTAAAATTATTTCATTTACCTGGTTTCAAAACAGTAGCATGTCGGGTTGCTTTGTTCAAGTGTTTATGGATCCCTATCAATAACGTTAATCAAACGTTTGACCAAAATCCATAAGCCACTCAACAATCAATTAATACAATGGAAAACAACTTTTATATTCACTAACAAATACGCGCTCATATATACACTCAAACTCATTCTAGGGGTACTACTGACCCTATCTCTAATGAGTTACCCCCCTCAAAGCCAAGGTTATCGCTAAACCTGGCTCTGATACCAGATGTGACGACCCATATTTCGAAACGTTTAAGTTGACAATTATCAACACACATCTAACTTAAACAATCTAGAATATAGATAACCAATAGGGTTAATTAAGAAAGATCAGAAAAGAAGAAGGAACAAACACAAAATCTCACAACGGATGACAAAATATAATAATCAAACAAACAGTTCATGAAGCTATTTATACAATAAATTTGGTTATAACCTATACAATATTATAAGAGTTATATATACATCATGAATAAATAAAGTGATGCAGCAGAAAACATGATGCAGGAATACTAATAGTAATAATATACCAAATCTTCATTCTTGTCCTCCAAAATAAATCTTCAATAAGCTGAAAAGCTCAATGCTGACCCGAGCGTAATGGAAATACAAAATACTCATGTCAGGACTAAAATATCCTTATGTACGTCAAATCGATAATCGATATAACATAAGTGTGATAGCGTTAGAGATGTTTACAGGATTTCACATCTCATATCCAGTGTATAACATGCATGCAATAACTCAAGAGAAGTTACGGGATTTTCCATCTCTTGAGGATCCATCAATATATTTATAAGTAGTAGAATATGCTACATATATAATGTCTATTCAATAAAATAAATATTTTTCTTACCGTTAAGGCTTTACATTAATCCCTCTCAATGCATTTTAAAGCATTGTCGTACAGTTTGCATATAAAATACCAGCAAACCGTCAGTGGATAGGGATGCGCCGTGATACGACAACATAAACCAAAATCATAGTGGCCTTGTATAGGGATAAAAGTATGACAAGACATGTAAGGAAACATCCAAGGTAGGATCTGTCAGTTTGGGTTGCAGGGCTAGTGGTAACGCATCGTAGTAATGAGCGCATACCACATCTATCCATCCCATATCGAGTCAAAGGGAGGCTGTCCCAAATTAAGGTGCACCAATCAAAACCAACAACAAGAGTAATAATATGGACCGAGTCCAAGAAAATAGAAGAACGGATGTCCGCTCAGGGTAATTAGCCCACTTGGCCCTATCAAGCAGTCTTGTTTTAGTCATTTCAAATTGGCACAAGTGTCGGCTTCTATCCATCATCGTCCTCTTTCTTCAAATCTAGCAAACGAAGCCAATCCAACCACTTTGTTCTGGAGTCTCCTCCGCGTACACAGTTGTTAATGTGGTTCCAATTTTGGTAGAGAGTGTGCCAATGAGAGGTCCCAGTCTCTTTAACAACCAAATGTCATTTTACATACCGGTTGGTTCTTTTACATTTCGAAAACTATTCATACTTGATATCAAAATATCATATTCTCTTTGAAATCAATTTCATTTCGAAATCACCATATTTACTCAAAATATACAATTTCAATTTATAATTATATCGCCATAATATCTTGATTTCGCTCCCAAAATTGTTTCGAATTTCAATTTAGGCTATAACTTCATTTTAACCCAGTTCGTATTTAATCCATTATATAAAGATTCCACCCCTTTGACCAGTTTGAATTTTTAGAAAATAGTTTAAATAGATGGTTAAATAGTTAAAATAGTTTAACAGAAAATAATTTGAGTATTGAAAATGGTTTATATAATAAAATAGTTCGGAAAATCAAAATAATTTGAATATTTTAAATAGTTTTGTATTAAAAGAATTTATTTGAAAGTAGTTTCAAAGTCAAATTGCTTCACTTTCTAAATCTTCTCAATTCAAATTAATTTCAATTCCATTCCATCGATTCAATTCCGTTTTCATTTCAAATTAATTTCAACCTCGATTTAAATTAATTCAATTCCACTTTCAAATCCAATTAATTCAATTTCAATTTATATCGATTTCGAGCTCGAATTTCAAAATATCGATTCAAAACACTAAAATCAAATTAACCATCAATATTCAGTTTAAAATCCCAATCTTTGAATATAATTCAATTTCAAGCTAAATTTCAAAATATTGTTTTTATATCACTTTTATTAGCAATACTCAAAGTTATAATAAAAGTCCAATCCTTTAAAAAAATCATTTACTGAAATTCACATCATATTCCAATTATACTTCAAAATCTCTAGCTTCATTTTTAAACAATTTCGTTTAACATAATTTAATTCCACAGTTTGAGCTCAAGTTCGAAAATAATTCGATTTCCATAAACTCGATTTTTCCATTTCTTTAAATCCAATCGTTTTAATAATTTCAAATAAATTTTTTAAAATCATTTAATTTAATCAATCCGGTATCCGTATATATTTTTCTATCCTATGGCCAAGTGATCAGTTATTTTAATTTCATTTTGGGGACGGATATATATCATTTCAACCCAAATCACGATATCTCAAGTATATATCATTTCAATTTATTTCTTAGTTTATTCGAAATAATTCGATTTACCGTTTTATACACTATAAATAATATATAGGGTGATAATAGAATATATAAAATAAATAAACATCCAATCATTCAAAATATCAACCAATAGCATCCACCGCAGTCAATCATCAAAATAGTCAATTATAATTCACAATAATTTCATAGTTATTAATCGCGTTTTTTTACTGGCAATTAAATTCCTATTTCAAATTTAACTGTCAATTTTAATTTTTAACAATTAATTCAATGACAGTTTAAATGGCAATTAAATTTATCAAACAACAATCAATAAATTTATATCACTTCACAATTTTGAATTTAACTAGCTTAAAAATATTCTAGTACTTGTGAGCATTATAAAACACTCACCTTTATTTTCTGTCATCGCCAAGACATTCTATTTGGAACTAAAATCGAACAACGTCCTATTCTAGCCCAAATTTTGACATTCCCCAAATATGTCCAAACTAACTTCATTATGAAGCTCTCATTATCGTGATCGCAATGCAAAAATCCATGCCTCAATTCGACCTCATATGTGAGAGTTATTAAATTTTTAGTTCATCGGCAAATATAAGTAAATTTTAAAACACTAATTAAATTTTTTAAAAATTAAACTCATTACCCAAATTTCCTACCTGGCAAAAATACAATGCTTCTTCCCCAACCTTACTCTTCTCCCTATACACAAAAAAGAACCCATGCCGACATCCTTGGAATGTGCACATGCACCAACTACCTGTGCCCAAACGATCACTTCGACTTCACCCGCGAATTCGCCCCGCCATCCTCATCATTCTGGCACCACCGCCACGGCCCCTAGCTTCTTCGACCAAAATGCCACACTACAGAGCATCCCTTCGACATCCCCAGATCGTAACTCACGAACCACCATTGCGACCCATGAAATTTATCCCCAAGGTACGCTACATCCCCGTGATCCCGAATCCAATATCCAATTCGATGAGTTTGCCCTTAAATCCACAAAAATTGAAACCCTACTTTGAAAACCATATGCTCTTACAGTCGAGCAACCCAAATGATGACCACACCTTGCTCTATGCATACCAGAGGGAAGCTCGATGCAAAATATGAATTTTAAAACTTGTTTGGAAATTTTTAATTGAGTGTATATCGAGAAATAATTTTTCAAAGTTTTTCGTTTTCATTTTTTTCTTTAATATCTATTACATGCCGTGTTTAAATATAAGAAAAGAGATGTAGATAGTGGCTATAGGGTGGCTTGAATAGGAATAAGGTGAGCTGGTACAGTAAAAATTGGGTTGATGTGAAGAAAGGGTCAAATCAATGTATATATTATTATTATTATTATTTTAAATTCAGATATCTAGATATTTATTTCAAACTCCTATCGAGGCATGCCATTGGGCATTCATAATGTTGTACCCCTATTACAAACGCATTGAAAAAGGTCCCGAGTCCCAATTAGATCGTATGGAGAAGATAGCTTTTTGAATCTAATTATCATATTAAATTCAATGCATTTTTATCCCGTACGACCAAATGATGACTCCAAACGTATGAAATTTGAAATCCTATAATAACAAACTATAATGGATCTAATGGAACCGGTTTCGTCGAAATCCGAGACTGTGCCCCGAAATGCTATTTTTTTTATATGTTAATTTAAACAAGTTATTTTCAAAATCGAATCACTTTTAAATTCAATTGAAAAGTTATATTACCTTCTTCTTATGAATGTAAAATTTAATAAGCCTTAAAACAATTTTTTCCAAATTAAAATCTTAAGATTTAAATTATTTTCACAATTTCAATTATTTAATTCAATAATTAAATTACCAATAAATCATTATATTTTAAATTCAACCTATTGAGCTGATAAAATTTTACTTTCCAATATTTAAAATCAATTAAATGAACAATTTCAAATAACCCAAAGTTCTGGGTCGTTACACATCCAATTGCCCTTAAATAGGCCTATAACACTTCATATTTCATATAATTCTTATTTGTAAATTTTGGGCCTTAGGCCGAGTTTTAATTCGCCATTTTTCAGTAAGAATGGTTGACTGCTTATACCCTTAGGTCGGCCGCTATCAGTCGACCATTAGGGTTCCCAAGTCGACTATTGACGAATAATTTATGGGTATTTTGATTGCCAATTGTTTTATACGTTTAAATCAAGTTGTTTATAATGATTAGAGAACCTTAATTATAGCCAAATTAATCAGCTTACCATTGGGTTTAGGGTTTATTGATTTGGGTTTTCCAATTTCAATAGAAAAGGGTATATGCATAATTCCAATTAACAATTAACTGATAATTTAAAACCAGTGTTTCGATTCAAACTTGAATTTTAACATATTAGCATATTCAATTTAGGGTTTGCTAACATCCTAATCAATTACAATAGTTTAAATCAACTACAATAATCAACTTATCGAATTTATGCCCACTCGCCTCTGGTCTAAGCTCTTATTAATGCTTGCACTTGAGAATTTGGCCCCCAAATCGATAGCTCCTCCTTAGATCGCCTTGATCTGCCTTTATTTGCTTGATCCACTCTCTTAGGATGAATAGAGTTGATTTTAGGAAATTTTTACAACTTAGGGATTGAGGGGAAATTTTGCCAGGGTTTGGTTAATATAATTGTTTAATATAGTTATGGTTTCATTAGCTTAGCATTTATAGGGGTCGGGTTAGTTTAAACCATCGATCCATGTATACTAAGAACTAATAATAAATCATTGACACATGTAAAGATCTAATTAGGGAAGCGAAGAGTAAAGGGATATCTCCATCGGTTCATCAAAAAGCACAATATAAATAAGGATGTACTGTAGTAGTGTTGGGGCGAGGTCCCTTTTTCCATTATAAAAAATTATAAAAAAGAATATACACTCCTGATAATTTAAACCATAGAAATTAAACGAGGAATAGAAAAGGGAGAAGAAGTTGACATGGGACAT
Source organism: Allium cepa (assembly GCA_030765085.1). Lineage (NCBI taxonomy): Eukaryota > Viridiplantae > Streptophyta > Magnoliopsida > Asparagales > Amaryllidaceae > Allium > Allium cepa. The sequence goes on along the minus strand of CM060940.1, from coordinate 401,621,932 downwards.
ATGATTTATCAAAATCTGAACCAAGTAGATCTCTATGTCATTTTATTTTACTTGTACATTCTATCTCATATTTCATGTTTTTCTTTGCCAGTGCCATATCAAAAATTAATGTCAAATCACAATTGGAATTTTAACAAATAGTTAAAATGCATATACAAGATTGTGTAAGCTAAAGTAACATAGGTACTTCTTTTAAGGCAAATATAATATAACTTAGGTTTGTTAATTCTCGATTACGAAAGCATTCAGTGTCATAATTGCTTCATAAGATTCACTTGGTGTTGTGAAATGAAAAATCTAACCAACAGGTAATCCAAAAAGTTCATACCGAACATATGACTATGTTCCATATCAGACAAAAACCCACTCTAGACATCATATTCACTTTAGGGGATTCTGTTGGAATTACTTTCCCACATCAAGACCATAATGTAATGAATTTACAAATCTCCACTTGCACTATGAAGAAGGTTTTTCTAATAACCCTCTCCAAATCGGGCCTAATTTTTTACTTAATAAAAACTTATCGATCCTTAAGTCCATTCCAAAACTAGTTATTAATTGGTAAAACTGATCAAACTATTTATAGAGCTATGTATCCATGTTTTCAGAATCTCACAGTAGAAGGAATAAAATAATAATAATGTAAGTACCAGTTTCACATATTTCCAAATCTTAAAAATACAATATTCCAAAAACATAATGTCTCAAAAATCAAAATAGAAAATCAACAAGTCTAATATCTAGGTATATCAGAATAAATCATAAACATAAATAAATAGTCATACTACCACCAGTCTTTACTACCTCCTCAACGATTCATAATCAACATCGTTCCTTCTAACCTGTGGGTTGGAATGAGGAGGGAGTCAAAACAACAATATCCGATGAATGGAAATCTTGAGTCTTACCGTAATAATATTTGGGCAATATTATTTAGATGAGTATTATATCCTAGGCAATTTCTAATTATACTTTTCAAGTATACCTCTAACTATAAGCCAATGGCTCTTTCAGTATAGCTCCATAACGTATCTCAAACTATTGAACAACGACCGTTTCCAATCTAACTTCATAACTACAACGTGGGTGCATCACAGCTATGGAATATGTATTAGGTCCAACAACCCATATTCGTTAATCATATCCTAACGATGCGAGAGATGAAGTATGGGGGAGGTAGTGAAAACTGATGTAGTACAACCATTTATTTATATTTACGATTTATTTTGATGTACCCACATTTTAGACCCATTGATGTTATATTTTAGGACATTTCATTTTTTGAATATTGTATTTCTTGGATTTGGAAATGTGTGAAATGAGTACTTATTTATTGTTATACTTTACCTATTTTGATGTGATATTCTTAAAGCATAGATAGATTGATATATATATTATATGATTAATTTTGCCAACCAAAAACCAGTTTTGGAATGGACCTAAGGATCGAATTTTTATTAGATTGAAAATTAGGCCCCTTTCGGGGCATACATATTAGATCATAACTTGATTGGGAGGAAGAACCCATTAAATACCAATGTATTCAAACAAATCAGATAAAATTTTAATAATTAATATGTGACAAATATAATTAATTTAATTTGTTCACTTTGTATTTATTCTATCTCAATCTAATTTAAATATTACACCAACATTATATATCAGCACGCACGTTAACAACTTTTATATATGCACCTTTTTAAACACTAATGGTATTTAGACAAATCAAACAAAATTTAATAATTAATATTACATAACTATTAATTATTTTTCAATAATTATAAACTAACTAAATCCTACAGATTATTCGAAGTATTCATGATTATAGTTGTACGACTCAAAAGTGTAAATTCAGTTAGTGATTAATGTTAAACAATTCGAATATTAACGTTCACACATCACCTGTAACACCCTGTAAAATCAGTTAGAATTAAATAAGTAAATTAAACTAAGTAAGGTAAAAAATTTTTTTTTGTAAAAGTTGGAATTTGGCCACGGAAGTTGTACCGTTAATTTCATGGTGAAATTATCGTTTATTTCCATATATAATATGATGAAAGCGAAGCTCAAATGAAGAAGTTATGGGCATTTGAAGTTATCAAGTTTAAAATAATTTAACTCAAATTTAAACAAACAATTAAATTTAAAATTTGAAAATTAACCAAAATTAGACTTGGGAGTTAAAGAATCATTAATGTTAACAATAAACATTCAAAGAATAATAAATAAATAAAACAAACAGTACAAAAAATTAACACGTTCCTAAAATAGGCGGAAGGGTCAACCGCCAATCCCAACTGGTCGACCAATGCACATAGGGCGGTTGACCGCTGCTGTTGGTGGTGGCTAGGGTTTTACTATTAGTGAACATCCTGGATTTATCCATATTTGACTATTTTCATCTTAGGATTCTGGTACGTCTCAACCTCTATACATAGGACCCCACCCTCTCTACTTTTTTTCACAAAAATATCTGAGAATTAAGAAAAACTCTACTATTTTTTCTCTTCAGTTGGATTTAAAAACTTAATTAGGCATTCATAAGAGATCTGAAAAAGAGTGCTTTAGCATTGCAAATTCATAAAAAAGCTAAGGATAATCTGTGGGTGGAAACCTTAGTATTTTTATTCGAGTAATTTTTATATATATTATGGATTTGAATATGCCTTAGGGGTTTCGGGTTTATGAAAATAAAACAAAATGAAACCCCTATAATTCCCATAATTCGAAATGTCGATTCTTGTTGGAATTTTCAAATGTTCACATTAAATTGTTAGGATATGTAATTTTTTTAGTTTTTAGTGATTTCAATTTCTATTCTACTCCTCTTTGAATTCTAATTTGAGTACGAAGTTTCAATTAAGGGATAAGGTGTAAAAGTATGAATTTATTCATAGTTTACACCATTTATTCCATACGAAAATAAAAGAGAAATCACATCGTTTAAATTCTTTGTAAAGAGGGCTTGAATAGAGATTGGAAACTATAATTGCAATTTCTATTTTTTAGATTATTCCCTGATTTGATATGATAGATTGAGTTTAGATTTTTACTATATACAAGTCTGTTTATTACAGTTTTTGGATACGAATGTTGAATCCCTTGTTAAGGATATTAAAATCCCTTGTTATGAATATTGGAAATTTACCACCATTGATAATATGGAAAAGGACTTATATTGTTGTTATTAAATGAAATTGACATTTAAGCGTTAGTTAGAGTGAAATCTTTGCATGCAGAAAAAATAGTAGTTGCATATATATATATATATATTTATATATTTATATATTAATTATCGCAAATAGCGTACGATGATAACGTATAATTGCATAGTTAATTAGGTAACAATTGTTATTAAATCCCCCTTAGGAAGATAGTTGATTTGTTAAGGAAAAATAAGAGGGAATTTTCACATAGCCTAATTAATGGATTCAGTGAGGTGGGCGATAATGTATTGAGAGTGTTGTAAAATATGATTAAGTCATAAGTGGTGCGAGGTCAATCAATAGACACATGGAAGTCTGCCCAGCTAATCTTGCAACTAGTAGTGTGACTTTGGGAGTGATGTGAGACATCACCTATGATAAGCAGTCGCGATGATGCAAGGTTAGTCTTAATTCTATAAGGTAAATCTTCCCAGTTAATCTGGTTACCAGTGCCTACGAATAGTTGGCCTAATGTGAGATATCACCATGGGTATGGGTCATAAGATAAATGACATGCTTTTGGGTTTTGAAAGGTATTAAGTGGTTTTTTGAGGGTCTTCCTTTCTCCCTAAATGAAGTATTAAATGGTTGGGATCGGGTTTAGACACATTTAAGGATATCTCTGAAAGTTCCACATCAATAAGAAGTATTAAGTGTCCAAAGAGATTTCCATGCAATATTAGCAAAATAGATGCTAACGTAGAGTGTGCCTTGGGAATATGTATTAAATGATGGGGGCCTACCTCAATTAAGGTCTTAAATAGTTAGAGTCTGCCAATTTTCCATTAAGAGGTATTAAGTGGCTTGGGCTCTATCTCTCACATTGTTAGGCATTTATGACGTTAGATATGAGTTATGGGAATGGGAAACGTGCTTCGGGAATAGAAGGTATTAAGTGGTTGTTTGGGAGCCCTTTTCTTTCCTTATATTAAGTATTAAATGGTTTTTGAACACGTAGACATATTTCCTATTTTTGACATATACTACCATGTACTGAAATAATAAGGCTCGAGGTTTTTATTCACCAGACGCTGGTTTTTCTAACTCCCTTCTCATTACAACACAGGTTAAGGAAGGAGCGATGACGATGATGATGCTTGAAGGCAGCTGATCAAAGCTTGTGCAGTTTCGATAGGCCTTTTCTGTGTCGAAATTTAGCCTATTTTGGGGTGGATTATTACGTTTGGTATCAGAACTTGTAACGACCCGCCTTTTTGGACAGTTTAAACCGACGATCAAATACACATGTCGATTCCAAACCATTAAAAAGGGCAGATGGTTATTGGGGTAAATAAGAAAAGAAAAGAAAGAGAAATAAAGGAAATGAAACAACACAGAATCTCGCAGCGGAACGATAAAATATAATAGTCAAATAAACAGTTCATGAAGTTGTTTACTATACTTTGACAATTATTTATACAACATTTATTAGAGTTATACATATACAACAGAACAAATAAAATAATGCAGCAAATAGCATGATGCAAGGGTAATAATAGTAATAGTATACCAAATCTTCGTCTTCATCCTCCAGAATAGATCTTCAAAATCTGAAAAAAAACTCAGGACTGACCCGAGCGTAATGAAAGACAAAACACTCGAGTCAGGACTAAAATATCCTTATGAAAGTTAAATCAATCGTAAATAAATATGAGTGTAACGGCGTCAGAGATGTTTACGGGGTTTGACATCTCATATCCAGTGTCAACGTGCGTGCAATAACTCAAGAGATGTTACGGGATTTTCCATCTCTCAAGGATCCGTGAAACTATCTACTATGTAGTAATATACGCTAAGTAGATAATGCCTATCAGTAATATAAAGTATCAAAATAGCGTTAAGGCATTACCATAATCCCCCTTAACACATTTTATATTCCCAAAAGCATATACAAGACCGTAGTTTCCCCAAAACCGGAAGTCACCAGAGGGCAATCCATATACTCAAGGTAAAAATCAAAACGTAGTGGTCGCGAATAGGATAATCAGTATGACAAGGTACATGAGGCGATACCAACTAGGATACTAGTAGTTGCGTGATCCGGATTGATGTTGGGCATAGCCAGCAGCTACCCCAACACCGCGAAACAACACTCCGAAATCAAGGGGTGCACCCAAATCGCATCACAAATGTAATAGATATGGTATCGAAGAAGTGTGTTCGCTAGAGGTGGCGAACCTCAATGGCCCGGTACGGCTCCTGTTTTAGTCATGTCACGGGTCATCCAATATCGTTCTCTTTCTTCAGTCAACGCGTTCACCAAACCATCCACTTCATTCTGGATCAACACTCCACGTATAATAGTTATTAAAGTGGTTTTCGGTATCGACAGATAGTATGTCCATATCCGATCCCGGTCTCTTTAATAACTACGTATTATTACACCGTTGGCTTTTTTACATTTCAAATCGATCATGATTGATATCAAAATATCAAGTTCGCTTCAAAAATCAAATCCATTTCAAAATATCATCGTATCTATTCAAATGTAAGATTCGTTTCAAAAATCATTTTTCGCATCAATATCTCATCTCGTTTTCAAAATCATTCCGAATTTCAATTTAGGTTGCAACTTCATTTAACTCAATTCGTATTTAAATTCAAGATTTAAATATAAACGTTTCACCTTATTGACCAGCTTAGGATTTTAGAAAAATAGTTTTAAGTAGTTTAAAAGTAGTTTTAAATAATTAGAAATAGTTAAAATACTTTAAAATCTTAAAACAGATTTGAAATAGATAAATTTAGTTTAAAATAATTTAAATTGGGTTAAGTAGATTTAAAATAGATTAAAATAGTTTAAGTATTCAAATGGTTTATATAACCGAGTAATTTGGAAAACAAAATAAGACAGCTTCAAAATCAGTCCATTTCAATTATAACTCTCCAATTCAAATCAATTCCAATTTCCATTCTACCGATTCAATTTCGATTTCAATTCAATCAACGTCAATTTTTACTTCGAATTAATTCAATTTTTCATTTACCTTTAATTTATTCCATTTCAATTTATATCGATTTGGAGCTTGATTTCTCAAAATATCAATTTATAACACTTAACAAAATTTCCAACAATATTCAAGTTTAAATCCAAATTCCAAATATGATTCAATTCCAAACTCGCTTTCAAAACATCCTTTTTATATCACTTTTACTTAGTAATATTCAAAGCTCGAATTAGGGTTAAATTTTTAAAGAAATCACTTTTCGACGTTCAATCATATCCAATTTCAAATTTCAAATTTCAAAGTCTCAACTTAATTATTTAACAAAATTCCTTTAACTAAAATTTATTTCAACATTCCAACTCAATTTTTTCCGATGAATTTAATTTCTATAAATCGATTTCTATTTATAACTCTTAAATCAAAACATTTAAATAAATTTCAAATCGACGATTTCAAAAATTATTAATTTAGCCAATTCGGTGTCCGTATATAATTTTCTATCCTATGGCCAAGTAGTTATTTATTTCAATTGAGTGTCAGGGATGAATATATATATCACTTAAATTAAATCACAGTATCATATGTATGCATAACAGGATATATATAAGCAAATAAACATCCAAACATTCAAATATCAACCAATAGCATCCATCGACATACATCACCCAATAACCAATACGATTCATAGCAATTTCAAAGTTATCAATGTCAGGTAATTTAATCGCAATTTAATTTCAGTTTCAATTTAAATTTTACTGTCAATTTAATTTTCAACGGTTAATTCAAATGACAAACTATATGACAATTAATTTATCAAACAACGACAAATCAAATCATAACACATCATAATGTCAAATTTAACTAGCATGAAGATATTTAGTACATTGTGAGCGTTATAAAACAGTCACCTTGATTTTTCGTGGTCACCGAGACGTTCCGGTTTGGAACTAAACCGGACGACTCCCGATTTTAGCCCAAATTTCAACTGTCTCCAATTTCACCCAAACCAGTTTCATTTCGGAGCTCTCGTCATTACGATCGCAATGCAAAAAGTTTCGTTCCAATCGGACCTCGTATGTAGAAGTTATACATTTTATAAGTTATCGACATTTGAATTTTATAAAACAATTTATATTGGTATTTAAAATAAATTCATACCCAAGAAAAGAAGCCCAGCCCACTCAAGCTCCATCTTCCCCAACTTGCCTGTACGCGCACGAGAAAGAAACCCACCAAGCCGTGCACTAATCTCCAGTGATACGGAGCTATAGTTGACGAAATTCGAATCCGTCTTCACCGACGAACTCTCCTTTACGATCTCCACCTCCCGGTACCCTCCACTTAGAGCTCGGCCTCCAGTATCAAAACGCGACACGCACTCCCCCCCTCGTCCACGCGCAGGTCGCACCTCCCCATACGCGGCCGCACGCTCCCAAACTCGGCTCCAAGGTGCTATCTTCGACGTCGAGCTCAAATCCAAGCTCCGTTTCGCGAATCGAAGCCTACATCCTCAACAGATCCTAACCCTAGTTCTCTACTCCCCCATCCATCTTCATAAACCACGGCCGCACCCAGCAACGAGCATACCAGGTCGAAGCAAACGATGAAATAGGATTTTTAAAACTAGTCGGAGATTTTTTTATCAAGTAATGAAGGAGTGATAATTTTTTTTTTTGAAGCTTGCTTTTCTTTACTGTAACATTGCGTTAGCAGTTATTAAAAGGGAAGAAGAGGCGAATGCTTGTTTGAATAGATCAAAGGTTCAGTGAAAAGATGGGATAGCAGCTGAAAAGGAGATTTGACTAATTAAAATATTTATTTAAATTTCAAAATACCTCGATCTACGTAACTCGAAATCTCGAACCCCTATCAGGGCATGCCGCTAGGCGTTTATAATGTTATACCCCTATTCTGGACGCAATGGAAAAGGTTTCAAGGCCTAATTCGATCGTATGTGCGAGTTATGATAATAAACGATCAAATTCAAATTTAACTGATAAAACGAATTTCTAGGCGTTTTGGCTCGCCCCAGACAAACGATAAATCCGATTGACACGAAATTTGAAATCTTACAATAATATCACATTATGGATCCGATGAAACTGGTTTCGTCAAAATCCGAGACTGTTTGAAAATGGCTATTTTTACTCGTCAATTAAATATTAAAATATTCAATTTTCACAAATTAACTTTAAATTAAATTTTAAGAGTTCTATAACCTCATTCTAACTTTAATATGATAAAATAAAATTTTACAAATCTTTTTTTTATCCTATTAAACCCGTTATTCGATTATCCAATAAATTCCAATTTTAAAATCTTATTAACTCCATTACAATCCCGATATAACTTACATTCACTTTGGAAACCAATTTGAATCATATTAAATCAAATTTAATTATTCACTCTATTATCATATATTAAATTTCAATATCAAATTGATCATATCAATTTCAGAATTTTCATTTGTAATATTAAATTTAAACAAATTTGATTATCTTTAAATCACTATCCTTTGAGACATTCAAAACGAACTTAAAAATTTAACTTTTGGAACGAATTAAAATTATAGAACAACCATTTCCATTATACGGTTATTCAATTCCCATTATTAAATTATTCAATAAATTCCAAATATTAAATTTAAACAATTTCGCTTATCCAATAATTCATTATCTTTTGAAATATTGAAATCGAACTTATAAGATTCAACATTTAAAACCAATTCACAATTTAGAACACTATTTCATTTTACAGTTATTCAATTATTCAATAAGTTCTAAATATTTAATTTAAACAATTTACCTTTTAATATTCAATATTTGATTTTAAATAGATTTTACTTATTAATCAATTACTCTATTATTCCCAATGAATCCCACATTTATTATCCTATTCAACTATTGACTTTTATTTTATTACTTGGATAATTATTTGTTGCAATTCATTCCAGTTATTATTATTCCAAACGACTTACAAATTTTTCTAATACTAAAACATGAAATCTTATTAAATTAGCTATTTTAATTATCGAAAATTTACGGGTCGTTACACTCTCCCCCACTCAAAACTTTTCGTCCCCGAAAAGGAAAAAGAAGGGAAAAGGAACTAAGTATAGAATTCAACATTAGATATATTTTATTCAAGTTACTAACTTATAAACAATGAAATTCCATTTATAAAGTCATTACTACACTTTCACTAAGTTATTCCAGACGACTTTCTAACTTTAAAAGTTAGTTATCAAAACAAGTTATAAAAATTTTAAAACTTGAAAAATTTTCTAACACCCGGATTTTACGGAAAATTTCGGCAGAGTCTCCTTTGCGCGGCTCGATCGGTACAGCTACAAAACGCCTCTACGGGCCCCAAAACAACAAAAGAAAATCAAAAGCCAAGCGGCTCATCCAAAAATCACCAAATCCAATGACAAAATAAACATGTACCTTATATTTTATTAGCGAGCATATACGACTAATATAGCGCGAAAGCGAGCTCCAAATGCGAAGCAAGCGCAATCCGCACCTACTAAACACTCAACAAACAATGAGAATCATGCATATATGAAAATAGTATCAATATACATCATGTAGCAACATAACAACTACATGTGCCAACATAGTAAATGCAACAAAACAACAAATGCAACCATCAATCGACTATCATCCAACAAATCCATAACCAATCAATATAAACTCACTTCTTATTAATATTTATTGACTTGGATTCCAATTTTAATCATAGTTGATTCATTAACGTTGGATTTTACTAACATTCATTCTCAATTCAATTAGTTAACATTCACTAATTTATATTTACATTAGTTCACTTTCAATTTGAATCAAATTAAATTCTATTCAAATTCATTTAGCTTCCAATTTGATTTCAATGATTTATAGCTTTCAATTTTATTAATACTTAATGAATTATATACAATCAACTAACAATCATATAACAACCAAATCATACCCAACATAACTAAATTATTAATTTTACATTCAATTTGGTTTATCTCTTTATATATATATATATATATCCTGTTATATAATTTTAAAAGAATTATTTTAGATTTGGCATCATAAATTTCCAATATTTACTTTAATTAAGTCCGTAAGCCGTACATATATCATCCGTGAGCAATATCAAATCTAATCGCTTATTCGATCACATAATTTCACTTCCAAACTAGCATCGTTCACACGACTCTCTAGTGCGGACTCAGATTTGGTTTCTTGATTGGAAACTGTTACTCTCCTTGCATAGCCATATACTATGATAGAGAATTCCAGAATCAAATTAAAAATCCATACCCATGGTTCGCCGTCGAAAATCGAGTGAAAAATCCCAACTTGGATCGATATAAATCATCTCGAAATTTTGTGCTCGAATTTGGATCAAATCGTTATGCGAATAAAATAATATACGTACAATCTCACGTATTACCTTCCAATAGATTTCTATCCAATTTATCTATACTAAATTATTTTATTGACTTCTATTTTATTCACAATTAATTATTTGCAATCCATTATTCAATTAATATATCCATTTCTTTACATAACATATTCTTTGACATTATCCTTTCTCAAACATTATATCATAGAATTTTCTTACTCAAGTTCATTTTAAACATTCTATATAATTTAACTAAACTCAATTTCTTTTCCCAATTGATTCTTAGCTATAAGAAATTCCTTTGTTTATATTTACTTCAATTTCATAATTTTAGTTAATAACGAATTCATTTGTGGAACATTTTATAAATCAACACTTTAGTTTATAGTCATTTCATAAATGTCTAACTTCTCATATATGACTTTTCTTAATTTACAGTTATCTTAAAGGTTACAAATTCAATTATTTTTCCCAATTCCTTCGCAATTTATATTTATTTTCTATAACCAATTTACAAAGATATAATACGATTCATTTATCTTCTTTCTTAAGTTCACTTACTTGTTCCATTCATCCATTCATCATTTCTTGTTATATTTAAGTATATTAATTTTTATCACAACCAAATTTTTATTTATATACATTTTAATTCCGTTTGTGTTTTCCTTATTTGTATATATTTCAATTACTTTCAGGTTCTGTTTATTTGTACAATATCTACATATCCAAAACATCATTTCAACTTCTTAATATTTGGTAAGTCATATTATATGTTATTAGAATGCAAATTTGGTATTATACAAATTTATAGAATTTCATTTAACTTAATTAGAATGTTCACAAATTTAATTCGTTTAAATCCTCTTTACCATTCAACTTTAAAGTTTTCCCAAAATAATACGCTTAGATATCTTAATCTTCTTATTTTATAAATTTTGATTATTCACATTTCATTCAAATAATTTGAAAATTACTAATTAACATAACTTAGAAATTTAAATGCCCGGTTCTTTTCAAATCGTTTGAAATAAATATATACACTTATATCTTTAATATATCAAATCATACCTTTGAAGTTTAAACCTAAACCCATTTATCCAAAATAATTTTGAAGAAAAGCAAAACTTCTTAGAAGTCTCCCCCACTTTGAGACTCGAAAATGAACGTCGATGATGCTGCGCAGTCATCACCGAAATTATTTTTCAGCGACATAAGAGAGGAGTACTGAACTCATTCTTTCCTTCAAAAATCCTTTTCAAATATTTCCATAAACAATTTTCAACAACTATTACTATATATTTCTTCAAAACTTTGAGAACCATTTTTCAAAACCTCCGGGTCTTTAAATTCAATATTTTCCAATTTAAATCTATTTTTAAATTTATAAGTCACCTTTATAAAATATCTTATAGGATTTTTTTTTCTTAAAACATTCTACAAGTTGTTTTATTGCTGCTCATTTTGTAATTCATCTTATTTATTAAATCACAATATCCAATTAATGTTAATAGCCAATATTTCATTTCCAACAACCAAATAAGCTAGATTGATCATAATAAATTTTGAAATAAATTCTTTATATACAAAATATAATTAGGGCAAAATTATTTCATTTACCCAATTTCAAAACAATACTATGTCGAGTTGTTCTGTTTAAGTGTTTAGAGATCCCTGTCAATGACGTTAATTACTCGTATTGACCAGAATCCATAAGCCACTCAACAAATCAACCGACACAATATAAAACATTTTATATCACTAACAAATACGCTCTCTCATATACACTCAACTCATTCATATAGTTTACCTCTATTTCAATGAGTTATTCCCTACTAGAGCCAAGGTTTATCGCTAAACCAAAGCTCTGATACCAACTGTAACGACCCGCCTTTTTGGACAGTTTAAACCGATGTTCAAATACACATGTCGATTCCAAACCATTAAAAAGGGCAGATGGTTATTGGGGTAAATAAGAAAAGAAAAGAAAGAGAAATAAAGAAAATGAAACAACACAGAATCTCGCAGCGGAACGATAAAATATAATAGTCAAATAAACAGTTCATGAAGTTGTTTGCTATACTTTGACAATTATTTATACAACATTTATCAGAGTTATACATATACAACAGAACGAATAAAATAATGCAGCAGATAGCATGATGCAAGGGTAATAATAGAAATAGTATACCAAATCTTCGTCTTCATCCTCCAGAATAGATCTTCAAAATCTGGAAAAAAACTCAGGACTGACCTGAGCGTAATGAAAGACAAAACACTCGAGTCGGGACTAAAATATCCTTATGAAAGTTAAATCAATCGTAAATAAATATGAGTGTAACGGCGTCAGAGATGTTTACGGGGTTTGACATCTCATATCCAGTGTCAACGTGCGTGCAATAACTCAAGAGATGTTACGGGATTTTCCATCTCTCAAGGATCCATGAAACTATCTACTATGTAGTAATATACGCTAAGTAGATAATGCCTATCAGTAATATAAAGTATCAAAATAGCGTTAAGGCGTTACCATAATCCCCCTTAACACATTTTATATTCCCAAAAGCATATACAAGACCGTAGTTTCCCTAAAACCGGAAGTCACCAGAGGGAAATCCATATACTCAAGGTACAAATCAAAACGTAGTGGTCGCGAATAGGATAATCAGTATGACAAGGTACATGAGGCAATGCCAACTAGGATACTAGTAGTTGCGTGATCCGGACTGATGTTGGGCATAGCCAGCAGCTACCCCAACACCGCGAAACAACACTCCGAAATCAAGGGGTGCACCCAAATCGCATCACAAATGTAATAGATATGGTATCGAAGAAGTGTGTCCGCTAGAGGTGGTGAACCTCAATGGCCCAGCGCGGCTCCTGTTTTAGTCATGTCAGGGGTCATCCAATATCGTTCTCTTTCTTCAGTCAACGCGTTCACCAAACCATCCACTTCATTCTGGATCAACACTCCGCGTATAATAGTTATTAAAGTGGTTTTCGGTATCGACAAAGAGTATGTCCATATCCGATCCCGGTCTCTTTAATAACTACGTATTATTACACCGTTGGCTCTTTTACATTTCAAATCAATCATGATTGATATCAAAATATCAAGTTCGCTTCAAAAATCAAATCCATTTCAAAATATCATCGTATCTATTCAAATGTAAGATTCGTTTCAAAAATCATTTTTCGCATCAATATCTCATCTCGTTTTCAAAATCATTCCGAATTTCAATTTAGGTTGCAACTTCATTTAACTCAATTCGTATTTAAATTCAAGATTTAAATATAAATGTTTCACCTTATTGACCAGCTTAGGATTTTAGAAAAATAGTTTTAAGTAGTTTAAAAGTAGTTTTAAATAATTAGAAATAGTTAAAATACTTTAAAATCTTAAAACGGATTTGAAATAGATAAATTTAGTTTAAAATATTTTAAATTGGGTTAAGTAGATTTAAAATAGATTAAAATAGTTTAATTATTCAAATGGTTTATATAACCGAGTAATTTGGAAAACAAAATAAGACAGCTTCAAAATCAGTCCATTTCAATTATAACTCTCCAATTCAAATCAATTCCAATTTCCATTCTACCGATTCAATTTCGATTTCAATTCAATCAAAGTCAATTTTTACTTCGAATTAATTCAATTTTTCATTTACCTTTAATTTATTCCATTTCAATTTATATCGATTTGGAGCTTCATTTCTCAAAATATCAATTTATAACACTTAACAAAATTTCCAACAATATTCAAGTTTAAATCCAAATTCCAAATATGATTCAATTCCAAACTCGCTTTCAAAATATCCTTTTTATATCACTTTTACTTAGTAATATTCAAAGCTCGAATTAGGGTTAAATCTTTAAACAAATCAATTTTCGACGTTCAATCATATCCAATTTCAAATTTCAAAGTCTTAACTTAATTATTTAACAAAATTCCTTTAACTAAAATTTATTTCAACATTCCAACTCTATTTTTTCCGATGAATTCAATTTCTATAAATCGATTTCTATTTATAACTCTTAAATCAAAAAATTTAAATAAATTTCAAATCGACGATTTCAAAAATTATTAATTTAGCCAATTCGGTGTCCGTATATTATTTTCTATCCTATGGCCAAGTAGTTATTTATTTCAATTGAGTGTCAGGGATGAATATATATATCACTTAAATTAAATCACAATATCATATGTATGCATAACAGGATATATATGAGCAAATAAACATCCAAAATTCAAATATCAACCAATAGCATCCATCGACATACATCACCCAATAACCAATACGATTCATAGCAATTTCAAAGTTATCAATGTCAGGTAATTTAATCGCAATTTAATTTCAGTTTCAATTTAAATTTTACTGTCAATTTAATTTTCAACGGTTAATTCAAATGACAAACTATATGACAATTAATTTATCAAACAACGACAAATCAAATCATAACACATCATTACGTCAAATTTAACTAGCATGAAGATATTTAGTACGTTGTGAGCGTTATAAAACACTCACCTTGATTTTTCGTTGTCACCGAGACGTTCCGGTTTGGAACTAAACCGGACGACTCCCGATTTTAGCCCAAATTTCAACTGTCTCCTATTTCACCCAAACCAGTTTCATTTCGGAGCTCTCGTCATTACGATCGCAACGCAAAAAGTTTCGTTCCAATCGGACCTCGTATGTAGAAGTTATACATTTTATAAGTTATCGACATTTGAATTTTATAAAACAATTTATATTGGTATTTAAAATAAATTCATACCCAAGAAAAGAAGCCCAGCCCACTCAAGCTCCATCTTCCCCAACTTGCCTGTACGTGCACGAGAAAGAAACCCACCAAGCCGTGCACTAATCTCCAGTGATACAGAGCTATAGTTGACGAAATTCGAATCCGTCTTCACCGACGAACTCTCCTTCACGATCTCCACCTCCCGGTACCCTCCACTTCGAGCTCGGCCTCCAGTATCAAAACGCGACACGCACTCCCCCCTCGTCCACGTGCAGGTCACACCTCCCCATACGTGGCCGCACGCTCCCAAACTCGGCTCCAAGGTGCTATCATCGACGACGAGCTCAAATCCAAGCTCCGTTTCGCGAATCGAAGCCTACATCCTCAACAAATCCTAACCCTAGTTCTCAACTCCCCCATCCATCTTCATAAACCACGGCCGCACCCAGCAACGAGCATACCAGGTCGAAGCAAACGATGAAATAGGATTTTTAAAACTAGTCGGAGATTTTTTTATCAAGTAATGAAGGAGTGATAATTTTTCTTTTTTTTTGAAGCTTGCTTTTCTTTACTGTAACATTGCGTGAGCAGTTATTAAAAGGGAAGAAGAGGCGAATGCGTGTTTGAATAGGTCAAAGGTTCAGTGAAAAGATGGGATAGCAGCTAAAAAGGAGATTTGACTAATTAAAATATTTATTTAAATTTCAAAATACCTCGATCTACGCAACTCGAAATCTCGAACCCCTATCAGGGCATGCCGCTAGGCGTTTATAATGTTATACCCCTATTCCGGACGCAATGGAAAAGGTTTCAAGGCCTAATTCGATCGTATGTGCGAGTTACGGTAATAAACGATCAAATTCAAATTTAACCGATAAAATGAATTTCTAGGCGTTTTGGCTCGCCCCAGACAAACGATAAACCCGATTGACACGAAATTGAAATCTTACAATAATATCACATTACGGATCCGATGAAACTGGTTTCGTCAAAATCCGAGACTGTTTGAAAATGGCTATTTTTACTCGTCAATTAAATATTAAAATATTCAATTTTCACAAATTAACTTTAAATTAAATTTTAAGAGTTCTATAACCTCATTCCAACTTTAATATGATAAAATAAAATTTTACAAATCTTTTTTTTTATCATATTAAACCCGTTATTCGATTATCCAATAAATTCCAATTTTAAAATCTTATTAACTCCATTACAATCCCGATATAACTTACATTCACTTTGGAAACCAATTTGAATCATATTAAATCAAATTTCAATTATTCACTCTATTATCATATATTAAATTTCAATATCAAATTGATCATATCAATTGCGGAATTTAATTATTCAAACATTTGTAATATTAAATTTAAACAAATTTGATTATCTTTAAATCACTATCCTTTAAGACATTCAAAACGAACTTAAAAATTTAACTTTGAAACGAATTAAAATTATAGAACAACCATTTCCATTATACGGTTATTCAATTCCCATTATTAAATTATTCAATAAATTCCAAATATTAAATTTAAACAATTTCGCTTATCCAATAATTCATTATCTTTTGAAATATTGAAATCGAACTTATAAGATTCAACCTTTAAAACCAATTCACAATTTAGAACACTTATTTCATTTTACAGTTATTCAATTATTCAATAAGTTTTAAATATTTAATTTAACAATTTACCTTTTCAATATTCAATATTTGATTTTAAATAGATTTTACTTATCAATCAATTACTCTATTATTCCCAATGAATCCCACATTTATTATCCTATTCAACTATTGACTTTTATTTTATTACTTGGATAATTATTTGTTGCATTTCATTCCAGTTATTATTATTCCAAACGACTTACAAAATTTTCTAATACTAAAACACGAAATCTTATTAAATTAGCTATTTTAATTATCGAAAATTTATGGGTCGTTATAGAACTTAGGTTACTCGATCAATGTGGAAAATATACGTATGGGAGACATACTTGTTACTTTGAAAAGTTTTTCAAGAGGTTCTTCAAAAAATCTTATTTTATTTATTTATTTATTTATGCCCTTATTTCTTAGAACATACGCACGCACAATAGGCAACTCATTTTCTTTCGGCATATAATACTATATTAGGAAATCATCACTAAACATTCAACCTAAAGATAGCTGATATGGCTAATAATCAATCTTCTTCCAAAACCGGGATTCCTACCCGAAGAAGACCCGTCATTCATTGGATGCCTGAATGGTTTAAATAGTACCTCAGGCAAGCTGAGCAAGCCTAGTCCCTCCAACTACACCGACGGCATCTGCTGCCTCACCTGCCAATGCAGTACTCCATCCTGTTGACTTCCCTAAGATATGTAAAGAATTTGCTAACACAGGAGGAAAACATATTTTAGAACTGAAGGATGTGTGGATGCCAAAGAATGGATTAATGACCGCAAGAGAATAATCTAAGAACTAGGCTACAAGGATCAGAAAAAGAGAAGGGCAGTAGCTTAGCACCTTAAAGGGGAAAATTTTGATTGGTGGAACTTAGTAAATGAAGAAAATTCTAATAGAGTTTTCATTTAGGATGAATTTAAAGATAGATTTGAGTAAGGTTTAGGTCAAGAGTAGAAGTAGTTTACAACTGGAGAAATTCATACAACTTAGGCAAGGAGACTCCACCTTAAAGGAGTACATTAGTAAGTTTATGGAGTTGGCTAAGTTATGGATGAGCTTATGCCGATAAAAAAGGCCATGAAGTTCGTGAAGGGTCTAAATTCCCTACTGAGAGAAATGTTGTTAACCCAAGTTCCCACGGGCGTTACATATAAATTGTTGGTTGAGATGGCTTTGTTGTAGTGAGCAAGTGCAGAAGAAAAAGAGGCAGAGAAGAAGGCCGGGCTCACCTAAAGGAAAGAAGGATCTAAAAAGGGAGGCTATTGGGAAAACAAGAAGTCAAAGGGGAAGTTATAGAAGGATGGTAAATTATGAAAGAGATGCTAGAAAAAGGGTCATGAACATAAAGATTGTAGGGTGAGTCCGATGAAAGTAGCTTTTAAAGGGAAGTGTTATAATGACCACGAAGAAGGGCGCCTCCAGAACCAATGTCCTAAGATGGTAAAGGAAAGGTCAACTGGACATGTATGTGCTATCAAGGCTTTCCCCACTTCGAGTAGGCCACCTAGAATCAAGGAAAGATAGTATTAGAAGGTACAACTCTTATTATTGGGTTACTATTCATACTCTATTTGATTTTGGAGCATCACATTCCTTTATAGCTTGGAAAGTTGTAAACTTCTTAAATCTTTAAACCAAAACTATCACTAGCCTAATAGTGGCCTCTAACCCTATTGGGGGGTCGAGATATCTCTCTTTAATTTGCAAAGACGTAGTTGTGGACATAGGCGATGTTGATTCATATGTAACACATACTTCTAAATTTTAAGGGGTATAGACTTATCTTGGACATGGATTGGTTAGAATACTATTGAATGATTCTTGACTACGATAGAAGGGTCGTACGTTTAAAAAGCTGTAGAGGTCATGACCTAGAAGTTCTTTGTACACCCCAAGGCTCAGCCGAGTCAAACTATTTATACTTTCTAAGCATACCTTTTAGTGAGCTATCATCCATACCCGTAGTCTATGAATTTCCTGATGTCTTTGAGGAAGTCTCGGGTCTCCCACCTCATATGAAGATTGAGTTTAGAATCAATTTGGAGAAGGATGCAAGGCCAGTTCCTTCGCCCATTAGACATGTGGCCTCCAAAGAAATAAGGGAGTTAGACAAGCAGATATGTGAGCTATTGCAGAAAGGATTCATTCATCGAAGTACCTTAGAATGAGGAGCCCCTGTTATCTTCGCCATTAAGGTGGATGACTTGCTAACACTTTACATTGATTATAGGGATCTAAACAAGTAAACAAGAAAGAATAGGTATCATTTATCGAGGATAGAGATGACTTGTTCGACCAACTTATATGAGCCATAGTTTTTTCCCAACTAGACTTGTCAAGTGGATTCAGTCAGTTAAGGATCGCAGAAGGAAGCAAGTCAAAGAATGCATTCCACATACCAAATGAGTTCTATGAATGGAAAGTAATGCCTTTTGGTTTGATGAATTTCCCCATATTTTGTAGATTTAACGAGTAAGGTGTTTAGGGGGCAACTCAATAAATTTGTTATTGTATTCATGGATGATATCTTGGTATTCTCCAAAAGAGAAAAGGAGCATGAGGACCTCCTAAGAAACATACTAGGAATTTAAGAAGGCACCAACTTAAGGCCAAATTTGTTAAGTGTCACTTTTGAAAGAAGGACGTTAGATTCCTTGAATATATTGTTTCTGAGCAATGATTGACGGTGTACCTTGCCAAAGTGGAGGCTATTCAAAGATAGAGAGTTCCAAAGAATGCATCAGAAGTTAGAAGTTTTTTTGGGTTGACATAATATTATCGAAAGTTCATAAAGAACTTTGCAAGAATAGCAGCCCCCTTATCTCACTTGACTAAGAAGAACATAGTCTTTTGTTGGGATAATGGATGCACTGATGGTATTCGAGAAGCTTAAAGAGTTACTGACAAGTGCACATGTGCTCACCATTCCCGATGGGACCAAACCATTCGTGGTTTTCACAAATGCTTGTGGCATGGGATTAGGAGCAGTTCTAATGCAAGAAGGGAAGGTAGTTTCTTATGCTAATAGGCAACTGAAAGATCATGAGAAAAGATATCCAGTTCATGATTTGGAGTTGGTAGCTATTATCTTTGCCTTGAACATATGGAGGCATTATCTTTTGGGAGAAAGGTTTGAGTTTTTCACTGACTATAAATCTCTCAAATTCTTATTTTCCCAAAAAAACTTAAAAGGTAGTAGAGATGGATGGAGTATATAGCATCATTTGATTTTGATATACCATATACCCCTTGAAAAGGGAACGTAGTCATCGACACCCTTAGTCGGAGGCACACTACCCGAAGTGCTATCTAGGAATTAATAGAGGCGGTTGGAGTATCTCTCAAATTTTAACTTCCAACCGCCAATAGAACCCATCCAAGGTCTTTCAGCCTTAATGGAGATTAGACTAGCTTTAATGGACTGTATTGGGCTTAAGCAGATGAAGGATGAGTAGTTAATAGAGATTTTGGAGAAGTTGAGAAGAGGAGTATATTTTCCACATGGTAGTACATATTTTGTTGATGAGAAGTGATGGTTGTGAATAGATGGACGCCTTTGTGCCCCAATGATCGGTGGCGTATTAGAAGAAGTATTTATGGAATGCCACCACTCTAAGATGACTATTTACCCCTGATGAGATAAATGTCACCATGCTCCCCACATTCCATCCATATTTTCCAACTTTTGAATTTAGATCCTTAGTTCCTAAGGCGTTCTAAGGTGCCAGTGAAAATTTGGAGAAGATTTGATTTAATTAGGGAAAGTTAATGAAGAAAAAAGTGGATTAATGCTAATCCACTTCCACCATTTTCCTAATTTGTTTAAGGCATCATCATTACCCTTTGTTTATTTATAGACTTTTTTCAAGAGGTCACAACCTCCTTCTACCTTCCATGAAATGTCATAAAGGAGCCTCCCTCTCACATTTTACCTTTACACATCTACATCTTTTACTTAACACTTAAGACTTCCCTTACAAGCTCATTTTCAAAATATCTTATCTTCCCTTTCAACCTAACTAGTTAACTTTAAGAAGTTTCTTAAAAATTTAGTGCAAAAATATTTTTGTTTCATTTTAATATTCTATTAAGAAAATTAGTATATGAAGAAAAAATTGGAATAAATTTTGACGAGTAAAACGCTGTTTATTTATAAAATGATTTTCAGTCACATTAAAGGGTTAAACAAGATTATTAAATCACTTTAATAACATTTAATCCAAGATTCAAATATTTAAATAATTCATATATTTAAGCACAAAGTGTTCGAAATTCTAGGTCATTACATTCTCCTCTACTTAGAACATTTCATCCATGAAATTCCAACATGAGTAATAAAAGAAACAATCAAAAATCAATACTCAATAATATTCAAAATATTAGCAAACATAGCTCACCTTTTACCCAAGTTTAAAAAATCCTCTTATTGCATAAGGATGATAAATAATCTACTAAGCATATCTTACGCTCAACAGCCTCAGGTCGTTACATAGTCGACGATTCATAATACCTCATAACAAATCGAAAAGTCATCACCTGAACTCTCCATTAGCCAACAAAAAAAAGTCGCACGATGCACATGGACCATCTGTACCCTATATCTGATATAATCAATCGCTCAATCACATAAATTCCACTTCATTGATCCCTGGATGATCTATCTAGTGCACTCTAAACTGGTTCCTTAATTAGAAACATCCGTTCTCCTTATATAGCTATATACTATGATAGAAAATTTTGGGATTGTATCAAGAATCTGTATCAAGTGTTCATCATCAAGAATCGAGTGAAAAATCCTTGTTCGAGCTGGTGCAGATCACCTCGAAACCATATACTTGAATAATGGATCAAAAAAAGTCATGTGAATAAAATGACCTATGTTTAACTTATGTATTTATCCTATTGATTTCTTTAACAAAACCAATTTTTTTTTTCACATTCTAACACACAAATATTATATCTCACTCAATACTAGAACCACTTAGGAACCATTGCATAAAAACATAACTTCAAGTTAATAACTTTTTGTAACTTAAGTTTATACTCGTATAATACTCTAATACATTCTAAGAGTATATACAAAACATGAAATTCATTTTACTTATCATGAATGTTCAACAAATTAAAAACTTTTTTAATTTACCATCTTCTCAGTTCAAGAGTTACAAGAACTCAACTTTTATATTTTCACAAAAACACTTAGCTTCAAGTTCTATAATGATTTGAAAATTTTCAACTGTCCAAAATTGCCGAAAATCCTGTTTTATTTTAACAAATGAAGACTAATATATTATAACATGATGCACCTGCCATACAATCCCAATGTGTAGGCTACACGAGTCCAATAAGGCAATTTATTAAAGTTCCACTTATTTATTAAACACACTTTACCTAAAAAGAGATAACATGAAAAAATGGTTATTTATTCTGGGTGGAATAAAATTTCTACACAAAGTTCATATCAAATTTCTTTCAAAGAAAACTTTTGAACTGAACACCGGTTTTTATTTCAAATCATTTGAAATAATAATATACGCATGTACCTTTTGTACATCACATCATACTTTTGGGATTAAATCAAAATCTATTTTACCAAAACAACCTCGTAGCATCCCCTACTTCGAAATCTGAGTATGATCGCCGATTATGCTGCGGTCATCATCGAAATTATTTTCAAACAACAGAAGTGAGTTCAGTACATCCAAATCATACCATTCAAACTTAACCAAAATCATTTTCGAAGCGATATCAAATACTACGTAAACATTACTAAGTATCATGATCTTAATTTCCTAAACCTATTTCCCAGATATTTACTTTCGAATAATACTATTATTATTTTTCTCTAAAATCTTTAAAAATATTTTCAACGACAGCAGGTTTTAAGTTCTCAAAATATCGGTTTAAATCCTTATATTTTATGAACCATATTTTATTAACTATACTTATATAAAATTACTGTCTATTATAAATTTTTTTCCACAAATGTTTATTTACAAATATCTTATCTTTCTTTTAGATTAAAATAAACATCTTTCACTAAATTTAACTTTTAACTCAACATTATCACCGAACGCTTTGTAGTCAAATTGTGAAACTTAATTCACAAGGTGTTCGTTTTAATGCTTCCACAAATATAGTCTAACCAACCCATGCAATAGAGGGTAAAATTGCTCATAAATTAGTTGAGCATAATTAACAACCAACCATCAACCAACAATAGTCAAGGCTCATAAACTAGTTGAGCACAACTAATCAATCAACATATGATAACAATGCTCGTAAACTGGATGAGCAATATTAAGCTAAAAATTCTACAAATGATGGTAATGCTCATGAACTAATCAAGCATGTCAAATAATTCTACAAAGGACAACAATGATCATATATTGGCCGAGCATGGCTAAACTAATTAATGTAGGGGTAACAAATGAACATCATTAATCCTACATTAATCAACAACACGATTAACTTATACTTATATAAGTTACCTTATATAGGATCTTTATTTTTCATTGTTGAAATTACCTTTTAATGTATACGTTATAAAAAATACAAATACGCTCTTATATGTATAATACACTCAACTCATGCTAGGACATTCCATTACCCTATCACTTAATTAGTCATACCCAACCAAAGCCAAGGTTCTCGCTTAACCTTCAGGTCTGATACCACATGTAACAGTCAACCTTTTCGACCCTTAAATGTTGACACTAATACATCCAATGTAACGACCTATATTTTATGTGTCAAAGGAATGTAAAATATTTTTATTTTATTCGTATGAGGTCATATGATTCTATAATTTTGCGGTATGATTTCTAACAAAATTTTACATACCTATGATTTTTTCTGAATTTCTATATGGCTATATTGACCTTAAAAAATTGGTTTGGGCTATAACTTTTGATAGATGTCAAATTAGGGTCTCGAACCAATTTCATTGCTTCAGGATGAAGGTTTTCCATTTCGTTGAGTGATTATAATAGAAAATCGAGTTTACTATTAGGAAGTTATGGCTGTTTTAAATTTTAACACCTATTGGCCAAAATTGTTATGTAATTAGTTAAGCCCATTGGTTAGCCCATTAGTCTAATTAGACATTACTATAAATAAGGGCTTAGGAGTCAATTTGGAAATTTTCCCTCTCATTCCAAATCTGGTCTAAACCCTAATTAGCCCTAGATTTATCATAATTTATCCAAATTTCTCCTTGAATCAAACTAGACTATTGATTAATGATTAGATCTTCGATAAGAAGCTAGAAACCATTAAATTCCCAAATTAGAATTGCTTTTCATTGCTGTCTATATTAGATCTACATTCAAATTGGTTGAATTTGGTAATTGGTGGGTGATTTATGCCTTCTCACTATTCCATGCATGTTTTTATGGTAAAATTGCATAACTTAAAATGAATTTTAACCGCGAAACATTTTCTAACTTCAGTTACATGTTAATCTATGCATATGATTTGAATTGGTTCATAAATCCACCTTATTCATGTTTTATTCATGTTCTTATGTCCATGTGAGATGTAGAATTAGATTTAAATTGACTTGTTTATCATATTCTTATGATTCAGTTTCTTGAATGGATGTATGTGCATGTTGTTCTATGCTTGTATCTTATGCTTTGATGTTGTTTATTAGTGTTGTGATCGCATATGAAGATAGGTTGGTGAACTGAGAAAATTGGAGGCAAAGTTGGTTGGGTTTGGATGAACTTAGTGGATAGGTCTAAATCATGGTAGGAGGCTATATGATAACTTGCACCTTGATTGGATGCAAAGTGATAAGTCGGACCCGAGTCATGGGGATAGGTTGGACTTGACTTATGGTGGTAGCTCGTGAGTGATGGTCGACCTGATGGCTTGGAAGAGAATAGTTAATAGTGGTTGTCTATGGCAAGATTTTGGAAGATTGGCTTAGTACTTGAGTTCATAACAGGTTACCAAGTTAGGTTGACGATGAGTTATAATGGTCGGTCGGAATTGGATGAAACTCGAAGGAGAGGCTAGGGAGCATACCAAAAGCCTATGTGATAACTCCCAAGTCAATAGGTGTTGAAGTCATAACTCGAGGCTGACTTATAGGGATGATTCAGTGACAAGTTATCATAGGGATGTATACAACTCAGTAGTTGAAAGGGATGGGTAAAGCTTGGCTAGATGAGATGTTCCATGATAAATTATAGAGCATTTGGTTAAGGCTTGGATGCTATACCGAGCTATCTCTAGAACTTAGTGATGAAGCTTTGGATTGGGGCTAAGGTATCAAGGAGGGATGAGTTGGGGCCTACAACAATTGTATAAAGCTGACATACAAGGAAGCTGTGAGGTATTTTGCTTCAGGTGTAGAGGAAGGAGCGAGATCACAAGCTACTACGCTTGATATCTGAGCCATGTTCAAAATTGTGATGGCAAGATGATGAGGAATGCTTTTTATGTGATTGTTGGAGGAGGTGCTCCGGTGCAAGTGTCTAAGGTTAAGTCCGCCAAGCTGAACAAAGATTATTCTACTCTTTGAGGGAAGTCATTTTATGGAACAGAGTTAACCATAGAAGTGCAAGATTGGTTGGATACTTGTGAGAGCATCTTTAATGATATGGAGGTGGAAGATGCTACGCAGAGGAAGTTGGTTTCGAGATAGCTACAGGTCCGTGCCCTGAATTCGTGGAGTGTTGTTACTATTGCTACTCCAGAGGATTAGTTCAGCTAGGATCATTTCAAGGAAAGGTTCGAGGAGAAGTTTATTTCGACTGCTCAGAAGTTAGTTTTGTTCGGAAATTTTACTAATCTCAAATTAGGAGAGATGACAGTTTCTGAATATGTGGCAGAATTTGATGCTTTGTCTAAGTATGGGATGTCGTTCATTGACACTCTATTGAGGAAGAATGAGAAGTTCGTCATTGGGTTAGACGACTATCTTGGAGAAAAGCTAGTAAACCATATTAAGGAGCCTTTTGAGAAGCTGGTAGAGAAGACACATCGCCATTAAAATTTTGTACTCTAAGGCTAAAACAACTATTGTTATTCTTAATGAGAAGGAGGAGCCAATGCCATAGCAAGGCGGTGAACACAAGAAGAAGTTGAATGGAAAGAATAAGCAGTGCCAAGGAAAGGGAGGTAAGAAGAAGGGCAGAACCTACTTAATTTGGATGCAACGAAAAGGGTCATTTGATTAAAGATTGCAAGGCGGGTGATAAGAGGAAATGTTACAACTATGTCAAGCCTAAGCATTTGAAGATGAATTTTCCAAACT
This sequence comes from Allium cepa, assembly GCA_030765085.1. Classification (NCBI taxonomy): domain Eukaryota; kingdom Viridiplantae; phylum Streptophyta; class Magnoliopsida; order Asparagales; family Amaryllidaceae; genus Allium; species Allium cepa. The sequence continues at coordinate 401,595,706 of CM060940.1, read as the reverse complement.
AGTGAATGATAAGTAGGTAGTGAAAGCGTATGCTTTAGTCGTTATCCAAACTTTGTTGAGTGCTTCCTAGACGAAGGAGAAGGGAAAGGGAGTCGTCATTCAGTGACCTAGTAGATAAATCAGGATTGGAACTTGATATAGTAGATCGACCCTTCATCATGATAGACCCTGTTGGTGGCTCAAATAGCCTATGCATGGTTTGTAGTGGTTTAGTTTTATCAAGTCATGGATGCTCTCTTATTTATGATTTCTTTGTTCCGAGTTTCATTCGGTTCAAGATTGTATTGGGAATGGAATGGCTAAAGAGATATGCGGCTATAATGCATTGCGATAAGCTATTGGTGATAACCGAAGATGTGGATGTGCAAACGATAGTGATTAGCTGCCTACCAGAAGATAGGGTGATGGTAAGCTTTCTATTTTCACTTGGGATTCTACAGAAGGGGTTATCATTTGTGTCGATCACTAAAGAGCATCCAGATGTCTTTAAGGAAGTGATTGGATTGCCTCTGCATAGAGAAATCAAGTTTTGGATAGACTTGGTGAAGGAAGCCAGACTAAAAGTTACATCTTTGAGGCGTATGGCACCCAGAGAGTAGAAAGGATTAGAGGTGCAAGTGAATGATCTATTGAAGAAGGGGTTCATTCGAAGAATAAAATATGAGTGGGGTGTGCTTGTTGTATTTACAACTAAGGTAGATGGCTATTTGAGGCTGTGTCTGGATTATCATGAGTTGAATAAAGTGATAGAAGAAAAAGTATCCACTACCATAGACTGATGACTTGTTCGATCAACTGCATGGTGCGAAAGTGTTCTCTCAAATGGATTTGACGACGGGATTTCATCAGCTTAGAGTAGCGAAGGAGAGTGCGCATGTTACTGCATTTCATATGCCATCAGGTTTCTATGAGTGGTTGTTGTTGTCATTTGAATTGACCAACGCTCTGACATACCTTGTGGATCTTATGACTTGTGTTTTAAGAGACGAGCTAAATAAGTTCATGCTTGTGTTTTTGGATGATATTATGATCTACTCCAGAACTGAAGAGAAGCACAAGATGCACCTATTACAGATATTAAAAAAACACAAGCAGAGGGAGAAGTTCTCTAAGCGTCACTTCTGGGGAGAAAAATTGAGATTCTTAGATCATGTCGTGTTAAGACAAGGTATAGCAGTTGATCCTGCAAAAGTAGTAGCGGTCCAATATTGAAATTGGCCCAAGAATACTACAGATGTGAGAAGTTTTCTAGGATTGGTAGGATACTACAAATGCTTCATCAAGGAATTCTCAAAGATAACGACGTCGTTGACTAATTTGACGAAGTACAATCAGACTTTTTCTTGGGAAGCAAGGTGTAAGCATATGTTTGTAAGTCTGAAAAAAGGTTGATGGGTGCACCAATGTTGACCATTCCAAGTGAAAATGAAGAGCTAACAATATACACTGATGCATGTGGTATTGGGTTGGGTACGGTGTTAATGCAGAAGAGAATAATTATCGCTTATGCCAGTCGATAACTAAAGCTTCATGAAAGGAATTACCAACCTCATGATTTGGAACCAGGGGTAGGTGTTTTTCTTTGAAGACGTGGAGACACTATCTATTGTGATAATGGATTGAGCTGTTTATGGACCACAAATCCTTGAAGTACCTTTTCTCTCAGAAGGATCTCACCCTTCAACAATACGGTGGCTAGAGTTCTTAGCCTATTACAATTTCAATATTTCCTACACTCTAGGAAAAGGGAATGGAATCAGGGATGCATTGAGTAGAAGACATGCTAGGTTTAGAAGTAGATAAAATATATTGCTAGATTTGATTTTAGGCCTCACTATAAGCTAGAACCTAAAATCTTGGCGAGCTTATCAATTAGACCTACTCTAATTGAAAGAATCAGTACTAGTCAGAAGCAGATGCAAACCTAGTGGAGATCCTAGCAAAGATAAAGGAAGGAGTAGAATCTAAAGATATGAAGCAATACAAATTCGATCGAAAAGGCTGGCTCTGTAAAGACGAGAGGTTGTCTACTCCCGATGTTGATGGGTTGCGAGATGAAGTGCTAAAAGAGTTTCATCATTCCAAATTGATTATTTATCCTGGTGATAACAATATGTATTGAGATATGAAGCAAACTTGCTACTGAGAAGGTATGAAGGGGGACGTTGGGGGCATTCATCTCCAAGTGTATGTACTGCCAATTGGTAAAAGCAGAGTAGAAGAAACCTAGTGTATTGTTGCAAACATTAGGGATTTGTAACGATCTTCCTTTCTTACACCTAAAGATGACACTTAATGCATTCTCAGTATTCATGTGCCGATCATTTCAGTGTCCGAAAGACAGGTCATTTGAGGTGAAGAAAGAAAAGACATAACAGAATCTCGCAAAACGTAATGAGTAATATATAATATGAATAATTCTTTTCAAAAAGAAATCATCTTTATTATACATAACATCAAAGTACATTAACCTATTATCTACTAGACAGTTATAATAGCCTGTCCTTACAATTTGATAAATACAACAAACAGATGTCAAGAACAACTAAATAGCGGAAGATTTTAAGATACTTGAATATGACTTGAGGAATCCAGCTAGTGTCCTAAAAGCTCAAAGAATCCAGCTAAATCTAGAAAATATGCTAGGACTGACCTAATCATTATAGGAAAAAAACACTCGGGCTAGTATAGAAAAACCAGTGTGAGGAACTCAAATCGTATGAAACTTTATTATAACTTATAAAACCCTTTTAAAATCAAAAGTATCTCATAAAACCACGTCACATATAAACATGGATGCGTTTTTACCTTAAGATAACTAAAACATTTTACACTATAAAAATCCAGTGATATTATATTAATGTCTAGTGTTTAAGGTATTTAATAATCAAGTAGCAATGATATGTTTACATGACAACAATAATAGATATACCATAAAAAATCATAAGCTCCTATTAGAGAATGGATTTCCAACAAATGGCAAGGTAAGGGACTGCCTTCTAAAAATTTGTACACCTCTAGATAAAATGTACAGTTGGATCGAAAATCTTCTGATCCCTGCCACAAAGGATTGGCCTACCCTTGAATTGGGTAGTACCAAATAAGATCACCCCTTGGTTGCGATCAATGACCTAAAATGGGCCCGAAGCATACAAATAGATATCCACACTAGATCTTAGGATGATCATTCCTTAATGAGTGCGACCTACATGGACCTGCCGCACCTACCTGTTTTAACCATTACTGGCAAGGTTTGAGATGCTACGTTCTTAATATTTAGCGATCCATTTTGGAATGCTAATACTGCTCTCCAAGTAGAAATGCAATGCTAGCATTCATTTACACAAGTTCGTTCTGGGTCTGAACAAAACCAAAGGCTCTTTAAGTAGTATCGTCTTCGATAATCTTCAAGCTGTCTTCCATGTGAACTCATATGTTGATTCTGAGTGGTTTTACGGTAACATACCCGATCTTGATCTCTCCAAACCAACAACGATAATTTTCGGTCCTCATTCCCTGTTCTTTTGGAATTATACAACAAGTATTCGAGTCCTCACTGAGGAATTCGCATATACTACCATATTTCATATTTCAAAAGTGGCCAAGATTTGATAGTCGGTTATTTAACTATCAGATATGCAAACAAACAAAATCAAGAGGTTTACTTACCCATAGTAACCATTAAACCTCAAAAAAATCTTCATTTATTACTTCTCTTTTTCAAAGCATTTATCTACTTCTCCCACTTACATAAGTATATTCACAAAACATTTGTGAAAGATTTCTTATAACAAAATCATATTAAAAGGATCAAATAAATGTTATTGAAAATGGAGATAAAGATAACCTCATACACTATTCCTTCGGTGTTAAGCATGGAGCAAAATTCCATACCTCCAAATGAAGAAGGTTGGTTATAGGAAATCCAGTCTCAAATTCTTTTATAATTTACTTTGACAAATCCTTTTAATAAATATCTTTTACTTATGAAATCTCATTTACTTAAATTCCGAACCCCTTATAAACTCCAAGTTAATTTACAAAACTCTTTTATAAATACCAAAATCATTTATAAAATTCTTTATTAGTTTCCAAAATTGTTTATAAAACTTCTTTTATAAATATCCGAAATCATTTATAAACATCTTATGAATATTCTTTTTTAAAACAAAACTCCTTAAATAAATCCCATTTAATAACTTTCCTTTTGATAAACAAAACGATTATTTAAAACACCTTTAAACAACAAGTTATTATTTAGAAATATCCTTCATTAAATTTTCTTTAAACTATATTAATTAACAAAACAATAATTTTAAACAATTATTTGAAAAATATTTTGTTAACTTTAAAAACACCTTTAATAAAATCATTACTTAACTTGAAACTATTATCAAAACGATAAAATGAAATAATTGATTTCACAAAACCAAGAAGAGGCTCAGTGACCACAATGATTTTTATGTTATTGAGTTTAATTCATCCATGCTATATCATAGGTATTTACATAACAAACAAGTATGTAAAGGTAATCGACCAACAACAGTCAAATCAACACATAGGTAAGATGTCCAAGTTAATATAATAACATATGGGGATTTGTTCTGCTAAACACATATCCAAGTTAAATAATAGCATAATGGTGTTTGGTTCTACTAACAGATGTCAAATATATCTTAATTAGTAGAGTGGCGATTTATTCTACTAAACAAATGTCATTGGGTTTCGTATTCAATGAAGTTACTTAAAGGAGATCGATAAAGAAATCCCTTAGATTTAAAAAAACAACCTTGAAAGGAAAGTTAGTTTAAAACAAAACTAATTTTCAAGAATAAAGTGGTTTAAAACCTCAAAACATTTATTTAAAAATTAAATAACATTTAAACTCTTTATTTAATAATAATTAAACCTTTAATTAATACTCAAACCACGGTTAACTTATAAATCAATAAATAAACAATAATTATACTTTATATAAATAATTAAATAATATTTAGTCTTTAAATAAATACTTAAACCATAATTAATCTCTAATTAATTGCTAAATAATAATTTAAACATTTTTAATAATTAAAGTAATCTACTTTTCCAAAAAATAATTAAATTAATCTTAATCAAGTCTTAATTAATATTACTTAATTAGTAATTAATTAAATATTTAAAATCTTTTATAAATAAATAAATAATAAATAATTAATCTTGAATAAATAATTAAATAATAATTAATCCCTAATTATTAGTTAAATAATAAATAACTAGTTATAATTAACTTAATTGATTTACGGTTAAGTATTAATGTGACAACCCGGAATTTTGAACAATTTAAAATGGAATAATTAATTGATTTTAAATATTTAAAAGTTAATTTTAAATTGAACTCAAGATATTAATATTTACTTGATAATTAAATCCTTGAATACATAGTTTAAATATTGAATTTAATAATTGAAATTGGGTAAATTGTTGAATCTGAAACCTCTAAGCCTGTTTAAAATAATTTTAAGGCTTATAAAATTTATAATGATAGTACTAAAGATAATAGAATAGTTGGAATTTAATTTAAAATTAATTTGTTCAATTTCAATTTTATATCGTTTAAATTGAATTTAAAAATAGCCTTTCGAGGCACAGTCTCGGAATTCGACAAAACTAGTTCCATTGGATCCGTAATAGTTAGTTATTATCGGATTTCAATTTTCGGAGCAATCAGAGTTGTCATTTGACTCGGCAGCTCGAAACGCTTAGAAATTATTTTAAGCGATTTAATAGAAATTTGATCGTTTTCTTTTGTAACTTGCACATACGATCAAATTAGCCTCCGAAACATGTTCCATTGTGTTCGGAATGCGGGTAGAACCTTATTAAAGGCCGTCGGCATGTCTGATTCGGGGTTTGGGATTTCGCGATATGCTGAGAGATATTTTCAATATTTAATTATTTAATTAACACTCGTATTCAAGAATCTAACCTCAAACGATATTTATCACCGGCCCTCTCACCTTCAAAGAAAAAGTCGAACTCATAAAAAAATCGAATTAATGGCCGATCAAAATCAAATCAAGCCGAGACTTTTCCCTTCAATTTTCGATTGAAATCGAGCTTCTATTCGAATTCGTAAGAGAATATACGAGAGAGCAGGGTGTCGTGGATCGTGGGTCATTCTTGCACGAGTGCGCGATGCCGTGGCCGAGGCAGATGCGATGGCCGATGGGTGTATTAAGTCACCTGGAAGGAGACGATCTCGATTGGAGGCAGCACCGGTGGCCGTAGGCGATGCTTGCGCGAAGCTAGGGTTTGCAGCGATATGGTGATGCAGGTCGAAACCATGAAGCCAAGCTGAGATTGGATCGGATTCGCAAATCGAAAATCAAAGTTGAGTTACCCTTCTTTTTGTCATATTTTATTTAGGTGGGTAATTCAAGAAAATTTTGATTTTTGTAGATTGTAACTATGGAATTGTTAGGGGCCTGAGGATTATTCTTTTATTAACTCTGACCGACTTTTGCTTAAGGAGTGGTAAGTATCAGTTTGAGCTAAAATGACTATTATTTGTGCCGAGCAAGCAATATTTCATGCATTAAAAAAACTGACTAATTAACTATTGTGCGTTCAAAACCCTTTTACTAGTGGAATGCATTGAAGTCTTAGGGTGTTAAAGGTGCAATCTAAGCTATTAATTTCCATAAATTATGGCAAAATATTGTATTTTGAACTTTTAACGTTTTCTAAAATTTTGAGTAATACATCTGCAATAAAATATTGGTCTGAAATTATGCTTTATTTTTTTTAGAAGAAAAACAGTGAAATATCTGCAGTTAATTCGTAAAGATACAAGATATATGTAATATATAATGGGATTAACAAGTTGAAATTCTCACATTCCAGAATGTTGTGAATAATGAACTCCACCATAAAGTACCTCTTATTACATATATATTGGGTGTCCCATCATCAATAAAGGTTTAATGATTGGTGATTCATTAAATAGGAAGGATAATTTAAATGAATAATTAATTAATTAATTAAATCAATTAATGAATTTGGGGTTAACTAATTAAGTTTAAATTAATTAGAATGATCATTACGTGGTTTAATAAGTAATTACTTAATGCAATTAATAATATAATTACTTTGTGTAATTAATCGAGAGATAAATTAAGACAATTAATTAAGGAGGATGAATTCATTTAATGAGTAAATAAAAAGGTAGATAATTTCAGGTGGAGATAAATCAAGTAGGATTAATACTGTGTTTTAATTAATGTAATTAATTTAGATTTAGATAAATTGAAATATAATAGGAAATCAATAACTGATATAATTAATGAAGTAATTATAGATTTGGTTAATTAAGATTAATCCATAATAAGTGACTTATGAGAAATTAATTAATATAAGTAATTAAAGATTAATGTAATTAATATAGTTAATTAATTTATGAAGTAATTAAGATTACTTATTGATTTGGGTTAGTAATAATTAATATCGTGAAATTAATTAAAGATAATTACTTGAATGTAATTGCAAGATAATTAATCCAGGGTGATTAATTAAGATGAATGGATAGGGAGGGGTTGATTAATTGATTGATTTGGAATTAATTAATGAAGGAGTCTAAGTGATTAAGGTTTGAAATTCAATTAGAATCAATTGGATTGATTTGTACGTGACTAAGTTTGCTTATGAATGATTGAATGGTATTGGATGCTTTGAATAAAGTTGTTATCTCTGATATGAAATGTTGTGTATTTCACTTGGATAATTTGGGTTAGAATGACATGAGACTCGAAGAGGCCGGGATCGGGTATTAGGAAATACCCAAAACCACTTCGAATTTTATAGATTGATATGGGAAATCAATAGGCTGAAATGAAATGATTTAAGTGAATTGGACTAGTTTAAATCTAAATCTTTGGTATTTAGAAACTTATTTGTGAAATAAGTGATGTTTAAAATAAATTGTGGCTTTGTGAATTGATATAAGTTACCCGGGTTTTATATAAGTTGAATGTTTTGTATTCCATATTAGTTGGGTTTACTCACGCTGGTTTCCAGCCTGACCCGGGTGTTACTTTGATGTAATGCTTGGGTCAGACGGAGTATTACAGATTTTCAGGTAGGTACGTTCTGGAGCTCAGGAGGTGAGCTGGATGGCAAGAGCGTATAGAGTATTTCCACTGTATAATATTGTTGCGTATCTATGACTTGATAATTGAGTGATTCAATGTCTGTATATATGTGACTCTGATGTATTTAAATGTAATTGACAGATATAGTATTCCTCTGTAAACTATTATTATTTATTACTATATTTTATCCTCTGCGAATGTGAGATGTTGGTGTTCTTCTGATCTTTTCCCTTCTTCTTCTTCTATCTCTTTCTTCTTTTTCATAACTATCTGGAATTTTCGGCTTCGAAAATTTCGGGTCGTTACATTTGGTATCAGAGCGAGGTTAAGCGAGAACCTTGGCTCTGTGGGATTACTCATTAAGGATAGGGTAAGTGGTACCCTAGGATGAGTTGAGTGTATAAATATAAGAGGGCGTACTTGTTATTTTCTTATATAATTTTTTTTAATGATTTCAAAAGTAAATGAATCTTATATAAGAAATATATTATCTATAATATTAAGGTAATTGGTTGTTAAACTATTGGAATTGAATTAAGAAGTAATAGAATACAGATTAGTTTGAAATGAATTCAAACTAAAATTAAAATCTTGAGTTTGGGAAAGAATTTCAGAATAAGATAATAATAAATTGGTTTTCAGATATGATAATCTGGGTTATTATCATAAATAATTGTTGTGTTTAATAATAAAATGTGTATTAATGAGTAAGCAAAATGAAATGTTTCAAAGAAGTAAAACATTTGGGTAAGTATGACTTATAAACTGGAACTGAAAATGATCTAAATTGTGAGGTTTTAAAATATATTTCCAGAAATTTGAAAATTTGTTTCAAAATAATAAAGAAACAATAAATAATATTATTTAATGCAATTGAATGAAATGGTCCTATTTCAAACAAGAATTGTTTGAAAATTTAAAAGGAATTTGTTTTGAATTAAAAACCAAAGGTGGTTTAAAATTTTAAAGTATAACTTGATATGTAAAAGAAATTAATATGTATATATGTGGATATACATAATATCAAAGGTGGTTTGAAATAAACTCTAAATGGTGAGTTTTGAATTTGGAATAAGATGTGATACCCAAAGTGATAAGTTTTTGAACTTAATAATTGGGGAGTTCGTGTGATCTCAAAGTGGGTTTAAGATCTGGAAATTGGAAATTGGTGAATGTTTTAAAATGAATTGGATGATATCATCCAATTGTTATTAATAATCTTTAAGCTGAAACTGGATTTGTTTAAATGAAAAAGAAATGAAGTGTGGTGATATATCCATTATTGAGATAAAAGAAAATCTAACTTTAATTTGAAATTGAACTGTTTAAAAGCTTTTAATAAAGGTTAACTTGGTTTAAAGGGTTAAACCAACCTTAGTGAATTTAACTCGAATTTATATAATTCGAGATGGTTTAAATCTGGAATTTGAATTGAAATTAGTTCAAATTGTATTTGATTTGAAGTAATTGAAATTGTGATTGAAGTTGTATGAGTATAAGATTCAAATGGAAAATGTGAATTGGATTAATTGGAAACGATTTGAAACTGAAGTGGGTTCAATTTGAAATTAGTCCAAATTGATTTGAATAATTTGAAATTGTAATTAATGTTGAATAGTTTTAAAATTCAAATGGAATTTGAATTCTATTTGGGAGGAAGTCAAGAATAATTCAACTTGATTTGGAAATGGAGTTTGAAATTGGTATTAATTCAAACTGGAGTTGAAATAAATTAGAATTGGAACTAGTTCAATTGAAAATTTATTTGAATTAGTAGAATTTGAGATCAAGATTTAATAAAGTTAAATTTGGAAAGAAACTGAGGTTAATTCAACTTGAATTGGGGTTGAATCAATTTCAATAGAAATTTGAAGTTATTTAAATTGGAATAGGGTCAATTTAAATGGTAGAGGAAATTTAAATTGAATTGATGAGCACGTAGATTGGGAAGTGAGCAATTTTGACTCTGGACTATTTTTAATATAAATTGTTTTAATATAAACCTATTTTTCCAAGCTATTCATTATATATACAACCTTTCTTTAAAAAGCCAAATTATCTTATACTTGTTTTATAATTACTTTTGAAACTGTTTAACAAATTTCCAACTGTTTTATAAACTAATTACTATATTTCAACTATTTTACAAAACTAATTATTATCTTACGATTATTTTGCCATTATCTAAAAATTTCTATAATTATTTTAACTATTTTCTAACTATTCTACACCTATTTTACAAACTAGTAATTATTTTCCAACTACTTATCTATTTTTAAATTTCTCAAGCTATTTTCTAAATAAACTGGTCGGAGTTCAAACTGTTATTGGTTAAATACCCAATCAAGAGAAGAATAGAGGTGATAATCCAAATGGATTGAAGCAATTGATTAAGTGAATAAAAATCAAAGTGAATATGAATAGAAATGGAATTGATTTGGCTGATAACCAATAAAGATAAATACGTAGGGTGTATGTATGTTATTCTATTCGCATAGTGATTTGATCCAGATTTGAGCACAGAATTTCGAGATAGTATGTCGATCCGAGTTGGAATTTTTCACTCGATTTTCGATGGCGAACCTGGATATGGATTGTTGATTGGTTCTGGATATTCTCTATCATAGTTAGCCTATGCAAGGAGAATGACGGTTTCTGATCAAGAAAACAGATCTGAGTCCGCGCTAGGAAGTCGGGTGGACGATACTAGTTCGGAAGTGAAATTGTGTGGTCGAGTGAGCGATCAGATTGGTATAGCGTACAGATAATATGTGTACATCGTACGGATTTGAATGAAATTGATATTGAAAGGAGTAATCAAATTTGAATATATGATTTTGAGTAAACCAAGTAAGTATCTTTGTTTTATAAAATGAAACTTCCCTTGTTGAATCTATTGCCAGAAGAAAAGGATTTTTGAAGGTGTTTTGAGGTATAAAAGGATTTTATACAAGTCTAAAACGATCCAAAGATTTTTATCAAGGATTTTATATATATCTATATATATAAAGGATCATATGAGGATTTTGGAAAAAAGTTTTGGGAAGCTATGGATTTGGAAAGGCTTTTGATTTTTAGGTAAAATCAATATGAGAATTTAGAAAGCCTAGTTTGAGAATTTTTGATTTTGGGATAATTGATTTTGTGTAAAGGAGCTTTGTATGAGATCATACTAGGTGTATGATTTGAAGATGCTATATGTGTATAGTATAAAAAAGTTTTGATGAAGGCTCTGGGGAAAAAGGCGCTTCCTTGGAATGAACTTCTCAGGAGTACCATCGGGTGGTGCTGCCTTGAGCCCCAAGGGGGGGGGGTTCTAAAGTTGATCCTGTGAGGAGTCCGGACAAAACTAGTTCCTGGGGATTATGAGTAGAGTATAACATAGCGAAAGTCGTGTGTGCCGTTGAGAGCCAACAGTCTGCGTTTGATTTTATATCGGCAGAATGCGACCTATGTAGGAGTGGAGAGGTTTCATTTCGACAGCGAAAATCAGAGGCCGCTGAGAGCCTGCAGTTACATGGATTTTTGCTGCGACGGCAACGTAACCCTGAATGTAACTATGATCTGTTGTGGGTTCCATGGCGTAATCGAGAGGCCGCGGAGAGCCTGCAGTTACGTGGACTTTTACTGCGATGGCAATGTAACCCTAGAATGTAACTGCGACCATGGATGGGGGTGATGATTCCTAGAGCTTTCTCACCAAAGATATTTCCTCTATTTTCAAAAACTGTTTTCTATATTTTGAATAAAATTATTTTCCAAGTATTTTCACTAGATGTTGAAAACGGGTCTGCCAAGCACTTATAGATTTTCAGTCTTACGCCTGATCAACGTATGACCGAATTTCTATGATAACAAGGATGGACTGGTGGAGACATCGAGTTATAAGAAGTATTTTTTTAATAAAGAGCTATTTTACTAGTCTGATGTGAATTTAAAAGCATTGCTAAAAATTTTTAAATAAAGATGTTGCAATTTTGGGGAAATAAAAGGAAATCCAAACTGGAATTTTAATGAAGTGGTTTTGTAATTAAAATCAAATATTGATTTAGAAGTTGGAAATAAGCTAATTGAGTTAAATAATAAATGGGTAAAGTCTGATTAAATAAAAACTAAATCAAAGTGGTGATTGGAATTGGATTATCAGACTGAACTTAAGTTCGGTGACATATTAATTTGAAGTATAAATGAGTTAAGTATGTATTTGGATATTATTTTGAAAATTGAGAAGGTGAATTAAAATTAAAGTTTAAAAGGGATGAGCTAACTGAATTTAATGGAATTTGATTAAATGAGAATCAAATAAAAGTAAATTTAAGTTTGATGTTGGAATAAATTAAAGTAAATTAACTTAAGTTTATAATTTATGGAAGAATAAGAGTGAAAGCCCATTAAATTAAAGCTTGGATTGAATTAATTTGGGAATGGCTAGAAGTATATAAGAATGGAATGTGTCGAGTTAAATGAATGGTTGGTAAATAAATTTGAAATGAAACGGAATTAAATATAAGATGAGTTGAAATTAATTTAAAGTAGTTATAAACTTAAATGGATACTCTGTTAAGCAAATATCGCCAAAATTTTCATAAAAATAGTTGTCGTTGTTGTAAACAAAGGTAATTAAAATTATATGGGTTGAGAGAAGTTAAATAATATTGGTTTTGAATCGTTTGAAGTGAATATGAGCTTGTTTGGGTTAAAAATCAATTGAATATAAGAAATTGACTTGCAAACCATTAAAATTGAAGGAAATGGTATATAAATTGGTTGAAATCAATTGAATTAGTTTTGAAGACATATAAATTGCTCGTGGAAGTTATTTTGAATGCTTTTCTTTTAGAATTGAAGTGTTATAGTTGTTTTAGTAAGAGAAATGTTATAAATTTCATATATATAGTGCTTATATGTTTAAATTGAGTAAGTACAGGTACCTGTAGGCCCTTTGGCTGGTTTGGATGCACTAATTGCTAAAATAAATAAGCCGCGTGCTTAAAATGCTAAATAAGGTACGCCTACGCAATAAAAATAGGAAATATGAACTGTTTTTGCTTTTTCCGACCGTGTGGGTCGATGTATACATATTTATATATCTTGTCAAATTGCAAAAGCTCCTCCGTACAAAGGAGACTCTGCCAAAAAATTTCGGAAATTTTGGGAGTTAGAAAATTTTTGAGAAATTTTTTTGTTAAGCAATAAAACAATTTCAAATTGGAAATTAAAGTAAATCAGTAGGTGAAACTAATATGAATCAGGTATAAATGAAAGATAAAATTCAATACTCAGAAGTGGAAATATGAATTCATATGAAAACGGGGAAAACAAATTTAAAAAGAGATAGATATGAAAATTTCTGTAAAGAAGTGTATACAATAATTTTAAAAAGGTCTATGATTGGATATTATTGCTTGGTAAGATATGCAGGCATTAAAGGGAAAAGAAAATTGGATTTGATTCGAAAAGATAAATTTGAATTGCCCGACAAAAAGGTATGTATTTAAATTTCTGTATGAAATTGGATTGAGTTTTTGATCTAGCCACTTGGCTTTTGTTTTCTTTTGGAATTTGGGAGCCCATAGAGACCTTTTGTAGTTTTACCGAGCTAGCCGCGCAAAGGAGACGCTGGCAAAAATTTTTGGAAATTTAGAGAGTTAGAAAATTTTTGAGAAAATTTTGATAATTCAAAATTTGGTTTTAAATTGAAATTTAAATGATTGAGCAGAAGGGCGTTGTTAGAAACTATAGGAGGTTTTGGGAAGTTGTTTGATGTAATAGTGGGGTTTTAATAAAAGAAAGTTGGTAGGATGTTGAATTGTGAGTTTTGGGAAAAGTAAACGGGTATTGGTCCATTCTTCCTAATTAGTAATTTCGAGGACGAAATTCTTTTAAGAGGGGAGGAATGTGACGACTCGGAATTTTGAACAATTTAAAATGGAATAAATTAATTGATTTTAAATATTTAAAAGTTAATTTTAACTTGAACTCAAGATATCAATATTTACTTGATAATTAAATCATTGAATTATATAGTTTAAATATTGAATTTAATAATTGAAATTGGATAAATTGTTGAATCTGAAACCTCTAAGCCCGTTTAAAATAATTTGAAGGCTTATAAAATTTATAATGATGGTACTAAAGATAATAGAATAGTTGGAATTTAATTTAAAAGTAATTTGTTCAATTTTAATTTTATATCGTTTAAATTGAATTTAAAAATAGCCTTCCGAGGCACAGTCTTGGAATTCGACGAAACCAGTTCCATTGGATCCGTAATAGTTAGTTATTATCGGATTTCAATTTTCAGAGCAATCAGAGTTGTCGTTTGACCATGGCAGCTCGAAACGCTTAGAAATTATTTTAATCCATTTAATAGAAATTTGATCGTTTTCTTTTGTAACTTGCACATACGATCAAATTAGCCTCCGAAACAGGTTCCATTATGTTTGGAATGCGGGTAGAACCTTATTAACGACTGTCGGCATGTCTGATTCGGGGTTCGGGATTTCGCGTTATGCTGAGAGATATTTTCAATATTTAATTATTTAATTAACACTCATATTCAAGAAGCTAACCTCAAACGATATTTATTACCAGCCCTCTCACCTTCAAAAAAAAGTCGAACTCATAAAAAAAATTGAATTAATGGCCGATCAAATTCAAATCAAGCCAAGACTTTTCCCTTCAATCTTCGGTTGAAATCGAGCTTCTATTCGAATTCTTAAGAGAATATACGAGAGAGCAGGGCATCCTGGATCGTGGGTCATTCTTGCGCGAGCGCGCGATGCCGTGGCCGAGGCAGATGCGATGGCCGATGGGTGTATTAAGTCGCCTGGAAGGAGATGATCTCGATTGGAGGTAGCACCGGTGGCCGTAGGCGATGCTTGCGCGAAGCTAGGGTTTGCAGCGATATGGTGATGCAGGTCGAAACCGTGAAGCCAAGCCTAGATTGGATCGGATTTGTAAATCGAAAATCAAAGGTGAGTTACCCTTCTTTTTGTCATATTTTATTTAGTGGGGTAATTCAAGCAAATTTTGGTATTTGTAGATTGTAACTATGGAACTGTTAGGGCCTGAGGATTATTCTTTTATTAACTCTGACCGACTTTTGCTTAAGGCGTAGTATGTATCAGTTTGAGCTAAAATGACTGTTATTTGTGCCGAGCAAGCATCATGCATTTAAAAAATGACTAATTAACTGCTGTGCGTTCCAAACACTTTTACTAGTGGAATGCATTGAAATCTTAGGGTGTTAAAGGTGCAATCTAAGCTGTTAATTTCCATAAATTGTGGCAAAATATTGTATTTCGAACTTTGAACGATTTCTAAAATTTTGAGTAATACATCTGCAACAAAATATTGGTCCGAAATTATGCTTTATATTTTTTAGAAGAAAAACAGTGAAATATCTGCGGTTAAATCGTAAAGATGCAAGATATATGTAATATATAATAGGATTAAGAAGTTGAAATTCTCACATTCTAGAATGTTGTAAATAATGAACTCCACCATAAAGTACCTCTTATTACATATATATATTGGGTGTCCCATCATCAATAAAGGTTTAATAATGGGTGATTCATTAAATAGGAAGGATAATTTAAATGAATAATTAATTAATTAAATCAATTAATGAATTTGGGGTTAACTAATTAAGTTTAAATTAATTAGAATGATCATTGGGTGGTTTAATAAGTAATTACTTATTGCAATTAATAATATAATTACTTTGTGTAATTAATGGAGAGATAAATTAAGATAATTAATTAAGGAGAATTAATTTATTTAATGAGTAAATAAAAAGGTAGATAATTTCAGGTGGAGATAAATCAAGTAGGATTAATACTGTGTTTTAATTAATGTAATTAATTTAGATGTAGATAAATTGAAATATAATTGGAAATTAAAAGCTGATATAATTAATGAAGTAATTATATATATGGTTAATTAAGATTAATTAATCCATAAAAAGTGACTTATGAGAAATTAATTAATATAAGTAATTAAGGATTAATGTAATTAATATAATTAATTAATTTATGAAGTAATTAAGATTACTTATTGATTTGGGTTAATAATAATTAATATCGTGAAATTAATTAAAGATAATTACTTGAATGTAATTGCAAGATAATTAATCCAGGGTGATTAATTAAGATGAATGAATAGGGAGGGGTTGGTTAATTAATTGATTTGGAATTAATTAATGAAGGAGTCTAAGTGATTAAGGTTTGGAATTCAATTAGAATCAATTGGATTGATTTGTACGTGACTAAGTTTGCTTATGAATGATTGAATGGTATTGGATGCTTTGAATAAAGTTGTTATCTCTGATATGAAATGTTGCGTATTTCATTTGGATAATTTGGGTTGGAATGACATGAGACTCGAAGAGCCCGGGATCGAGTATTAGGAAATACCCGAAACCACTTCGAATTTTATAGATTGATATGGGAAATCAATAGGCAGAAATGAAATGATTTAAGTGAATTGGACTAGTTTAAATCTAAATCTTTGGTATTTAGAAACTTATTTGTGAAACAAGTGATGTTTAAAATAAATTATGGCTTTGTGAATTGATATAAGTTACCCGGGTTTTATATAAGTTGAATGTTTTGTATTCCATATTAGTTGGGTTTACTCACGCTGGTTTTCAGCCTGACCCGGGTGCTACTTTGATGTAATGCTCGGGTCAGACCGAGTATTACGGATTTTCAGGTAGGTACGTTCTGCAGCTCAAGAGGCGAGCTGGATGGCAAGAGCGTATAGAGTATTTCCGCTGTATAATATTGTTGTGTATCTGTGACTTGATAATTGAGTAATTCAATGTCAGTATATATGTGACTCTGATGTATTTAAATGTAATTGGCAGATATAGTATTCTTTTGTAAACTATTATTATTTATTATTATATTTTATCCGCTGCGAATGTTAGATGTTGGTGTTTTTATGATCTTTTCCCTTCTTCTTCTATCTCTTTCTTCTTTTTCATAACTATCTGGAATTTTCGGCTTCGAAAATTTCGGGTCGTTACAATTAATTACCTTATAAACCAATGATTAAGTGCTAATTACCTTACTTAATTGATTAATTAATAAAATAATCATTAAATAAAAAACTAATTAATTAACAATTTATTATTATTAGTTATAATATGTTTGAAAATACTTTCAAAAACAAACTTAAGTGAAAAAAAAATTAAATTCAAAAAGAGTTCATTTTCACGAATTACACCCCTAGCGACTATCGCTATATGACCCGTAATTTTCAAAGCTTGTTTTCATAACAAATAGCTTTTAAAAATCATTATCTTTTACTTAAACCCACTTTCTAACTTGGAAAAAGCCTTTAAACTTAAAAAGTAAAGTTTTTGAAACTTTATAAAACTTCTTGAAACCACTAAAGTAAAACAGGCTTTTAAAAGCAAGGAACCTCTATGTCGTGACATAAACCAAATCAAATGCTAATTTGCTTTGACATACAACATCCACACAAACATATATACATGCCATACAAGAAAGGTTCTAACATGAAATTTTTACTTTGCTTTCAACTTCGTTTTTCAAGTTATACGATTATTATAGTCAAGAACATATATGTACAAGCAACCACTATTAGTTCCCAACAAAACAACTAACAACTTAGCAACTAAGTAACCAACGCAATAAAGTTTAAACCTTTATAAAAGGGCGATCTTTTCTCACCTTAAAGCTAACCAAAATCTTACTAACTTTTGCAACTGCTCTAGATCTTGTTGCCTTAGGGAAAATGATGTTTTGATGGGCCTTTTTAGGTAAAAATGTGTTCAGCCTAGAGCTTTGTGGATTGTTCATGATGTGTATGGCCCGGCTATGGAAGGAGGAGGTAAGTATGGCTTGCGTTTTGTTTTGAAACTGAATTAGAGTATAAAGAAGATTAAAGGTTTAACCAAGTTTAAAAAGGATTTAAAGGAAAATGTTTTGATTTTTGAAACTTGAGAATAAAAGTGGAAGCCATTAAAAGACTTAGAAGCTTTTGAAAATGAAGTGAAGTTTGGAAGAAAAAATGGAATGTGAATGGTAAATGGAAGAGAGAAAAATGGAAAAAGGTTTTATATAAAAGGCATTTATAGAATTACAAAAATACCCCTAAGTACCTACTCTCCATTCATGCCTTGCCACCTCATCATCATGCCCCTTCCATCATTGAATTCATGAAATATTGTCCCTCCCTTTGCCTATTTAACCAAATATGCATTTAATGTTGATGGTACTTATGTTTTTTCTAAGGTCATTTCATGTTTAATCATGTTTTCAAATCTTATTTTTAATGATAAAAGTCACATTAACTTTATATAACTTAAGTACATATGCATACCATAATATATCATAACTAATATGTTGTTATATATATATACACTAATAAGGTTTGCACATTTTTGAAAACTTTTAGCCGACGAAAAATCGAAAATTCAAAAAAACAAATTTCGATCACGTTTTCGATTTCTCTTCGAACTCGTTACTTTTTTAAACTAATTTTGAAAACTATTTCACCATCATTATTTATTATTTAAAAGAGTTTTATTTTCATTATAAAATCTATTATTTGAATATTTAAAATTAATTAAATATTCACAAATCAAAGCGTTGAAATTTTGGGTCATTGTAGAATTCCTGAATGGAAATGGAAGTAAGTATTGATGGGTTGCTAAGGACTCAAGCAGGGTACGACAACATTTGGGTCGTAGTTGATCGGTTAACCAAGAGTGCAAGGTTTATACCTATCACGTCAATTAGAACGACATCCAAGCGGGTAGAGTTGTATGCAAAATAAACAAAACAATTTCGCGGTGTGTCTAAGAGCTTTGTGAGCGATCAAGATCCATTATTCACTATTGGTAAAGGTTAAAGGAGGCCTTAGGAACGGAGTTGCATCTCAGTACATCTTACACCTTATTACCTGCAAACGGATGGGAAGACCGAAATAGTAAATCGTATATTGGAAGATCTCTTGCGAGCATGCATTATAGACTTTGGTGGGACATTGGATGATTATGTGCATTTGGTGGTGTTTGCATACAACTGACGCAGCGGATTAACAATAAGTTATCTCCAAATGATGCACAACGAACAAACGACGATGGAATGATACAAAGATGAATCGATGGATTGATAATACCCAAGATAAATGCCCAAATCCGTTGATCTCGCGAGATACCAGATTCTAGCTATCTTTAACACGTTGATCGCGCACGATACCGTGTTAGAAGATCTATGATTCTTCGACGTTGATCTCGCGCACGAGATTATGTGAACCGGCTTCAAAATCGTTGATTCGAGCGCACTCGAATAACCGAAGATGGAGAAAGGAGATAACACTCAACTTCCAATTTTAAAGAGGCACAAAGCACTCAAACAAAAGTTTATTCAAAATCAACCACCTTTACAAGTGACACAACACCCAAATTTATAAGGTTACAACATACAGCACAGGCGACCTAACATACGCGACCTACGACTCCATGTGTTGGCAACTTACAACATAACAAAAATTACAACAATGCATACGATCTATGACTTAAAACTCAAGGACAAACGACACATGACCTAAGAACGTTACGAATTACAACACATCAAGCGACTCAACAATAACAGCATACGATTTAACAATATTTACATCACAATATCCTGAGCGACCTAAAGAAATCACGGCAGCGACATAAGGTTGTGCGACTTACTGAAGCGGCATCCCGGAGCGACTTAAGAAAACACTACAGCTTGAGCGACTTATCTTCGGAATCGACCTAAGGCAATGCGATATAAAGAAACTGCAGCTTAACGGGTTAGGTCATTTATCCCGCTTGAGCAACCTATGGATCCTAAGCGATATAAGGGTCGCTACCCTCGCTAGGTCGGTCAACATAGCTCGCTTGCGACCTAAAATGGCGCGACTTAAGGATTAACGCACTAGGTCGCTTGAACGGCTTAAAGCATAACCCGTTAGGTCGCTGGTGCGCTAACCCGCTCGAGTTAGGTCGTGACTCTAGGAGAATCTCGTGATGCGCTGCATCATCCTCCCCAGGTTGACAAGAATTTGACCCCGAATTCACACTTTCCTCTTCTTCAACACGCTTATCTTCATGATATGGAATCAAGTGTTTGACGTTAAAAACATCAGCAGTATGAATATGATCCGAAAATCTCAACTGATAAGCATTCTCATTAATCCTCTTCAAGATTTCTACTGGACCAATCTTTCAAGCCTTCAATTTGTTGTAAGTTCAAACTGGAAAACGATCTTTCGTTAATACTGCGTAAACAAAATCACCCTCTTTGAAGTCCACACTCCTTCGCTTCTTATCCACCGGTTGCTTATACTTCTCATTTGACTTAAGCAATCGTTCATGAACAATCCTGTGACACTCCTGCAACTCATTCACGAAATCACAAGCTCGTTTAACAACCCCTTTCTGACGTGGAACTGTCGACAAATCCAACGGTCCCTTCGGAATTGCTGAATATACTACTTGAAATGGACTGAATCCAGTACTTCAATTAACAGCATGATTATGTGCGAATTCTGCCTGACACAACTTAACATCCTAGCTCTTCAAATTATCCTTCACAAGACTTCTCAACAAGTTTCCCAAAGATCTGTTCACCACTTCCGTTTGCCCATCCGTTTGTGGATGATAGGCGCTACTAAAATTTAGCTTAGTCCCAACCATCTTCCACAGACTCAACCAAAAATGACTTAGAAATCGAGTATCCCGGTCAGAAACAATGGTCTCAGGTAGCCCATGTAGTCGATAAACCTCTTTAAAGAACAATTGAGCAACACAGACTGCATCAGCGGTCTTTTTACAAGCTATGAAATGTGCCATTTTCGAAAATCTATCCACCACAACATATATAGAATCATTCCCTCATTGAGTTCTTGGTAAACCCAAAACAAAATCCATGCTAACATCAACCCACGGTCTAGTAGGCACGGGCAATGGCATATACAATCCTGCATTCGTAGCTGTCCCTTTGGAAACTTGACATATGTGACATCTCTGCACAAATCTTTCAACTTTTTTCCTCATAGAAGGCCAAAAATATGATTGAGAAATCAACTGCAAGGTACGATCTCTTCCCACATGTCCTTCTTCATGCAATTCCTTCACAATCTTCATTCGCAAACTGCACTCTGGTATACACAACCGATTTCCTTTGAATAGAAAACCATCTACCAACACATACTCATCCGTCTTCCCTTTCTCGACTTCATCTACAATCTTAGCAAAGTAAGGATCCTCAACAAACAATTCTGGAAATACATCAAACCCCATCACTTCAACTTTCATCGTAGTCAACAAATGATTTCTTCTACTCAATGTGTCTGCCACCCGATTTGTAACTCTCGACTTATGCTTTACAACAAATGTAAACTGTTGCAAGTATGCGACCCACGAAGCATGTCTGGCTGCAATCTTATTCTGTTCCTGCAAATGTTTCAATGCTTCATGATCAGTATACAACACAAACTCTTTATAAAACAAGTAGTGTCTCCAGTGCTTTATGGCTTGGACAATAGCATAGAACTCCAAGTCATAGGTACTGTATCTTGTCTTGGCTCCAGAAAGTTTCTCGTTAAAATAAGCAATTGGACGTCCCCTTTGACTTAACACTCCTCCAATTCCAACTTTAGATGCATCAGTATCCAACTGAAAGAGTAACTGAAAGTCTGGATATCTAAGAATCAGTGTCGTAGTCAAAAGTGTCTTGATTCGTTGGAAAGCAGAATCAGCCTCTTCAGTCCACACAAATTGCTTTCCTTTCATACAATCTGTCACTGGTGCCATTACGCTACTGAAATGTGGAATAAACCTTCGGTAGAATGATGCTAACCCATGGAAACTTCTCACTTCAGTTATAGTCCTGGGTTGTGGCCAATCCTTGATTGCTTCAACTTTACCTTGATCCACATGGATTCCTTCCTTGGACAACACATGCCCCAAAAACAAAACATTGTGTGTCATGAACATGCACTTCTTTGCTGCCGCGTAAAATTTCTCCTGACGAAGTATCATCAACACTTCCTGTAGGTGTTGTAGATGTTCTTCTGCGCTTCCACTATATATCAATATATCATCAAAGTATACCACTACGAACTTTCCAATAAATGGTCAAAAGATCTGATTCATCACTCGCATAAAAGTACTAGGTGCATTCGAAAGACCAAATGGCATGACCAGCCATTCATACAACCCTTCCCGTGTCCTGAAGGCTGTCTTCCATTCATCCCCTGGTCGAATTCGAATCTGATGATACTCACTCTTCAGATCAATCTTTGAAAAGATAGTAGCTCCGTTCAACTGATCTAACAAGTCGTCCAATCTAGGCATCGGAAATCTGTACCTCGCTGTAATCTTGTTTAGTGCTCGACTATCTGTACACATTCTCCAAGTTCCATCCTTCTTTGGCACCAACAAAGCTGGTACTGCACAAGGACTTAAACTTTCTTGTACACGCCCTTGTTCAAGTAACTCCTCCACCAGCCTTCTCAACTCTTCATGCTCCTTTGGACTCATTCTATAATGTGGTCTATGTGGTAACACAGCTGCCGGACAAGATCAATCTGATGTTGTATGTCTCTCAACGGTGGTAATTCTTTTGGTAATTCTTCAGGAAATACATCTTCAAATTCCTTCAACTCCGGCTTAACTTCCTCAGGAATTTCACCCGTTTCACTACTTTCACGTCCAATCAACAGAAATACTTCAGGCCCATCCTCTACTTCTTTGACAAACTCCTTCAAAGATAACAGAGCCTTTAGTTCCTCGATTTCCTCCAACTTGCTTTCACTTTGTTGTCGCTTTTTAGGAACTAAAGTGATTCTAGTGCCATTGAACATGAAACTATAGCAGTTATTCCTTCCATCGAGTTGCATGGCTCTATCAAACTGCCACGGTCTTCCCAACAACAAATGACATACATCCATATCTACTATGTCATACCAGATTTCATCCTTATACTTCTTTCCAATGGAATAAGTTACACTAGCTCTTTGACTAACCTTCACTTCCCCACTTTCCTCAACTAAGCTAATTTGTAGGGTTTGGAATGTTTCTCCGTCTTTAACGCTAACTTCTTTACAGCTTCTGCAGAGAATATGTTATCACAACTTCCTGCATCGATAACAAACTTACAAACCCTTCCTAAAATAGTGCATGTTGACTGAAAGATGTTACTCCTCAACTAGCTAGTCTCCTCTTCCTTCTTTGGCGTCAAGCAAGATCCACTACACCAAAAAGGTGTATTTATAACGAATATAGTCGTTACAAATGAAATTTATAACAGATATAGTCGTGAGCGGTACAGGCGCGAGGTATGTCGTTACAAATATTTATAACGGCCTCTACCCGTTATTAGATATATCACTTACCAACGGACTTTGTCGTTAGAAATCTAAATTTTGTAACGAAAAAGTTTGTTATTAGTTGCATCGATTTGTAACGGGTATTTTCCGTTACTTAGTTTCCCCTTTCATGGTAGAAAAAGGGGTTATCATTCCAACTTATCATGACCTTGTCCGTTACAAATTTCATCATTAGTAACGCACTTGTTCGTTACAAATTTCATCAATAGTAACGACTATGCTCGTTATAAATTTCATCTCTAGTAAGGACTATGTTCGTTACAGCTACCAAACGATGTAGAGCTGCATTTTTGCTAGCATTTACACTACAGAATTGTCAATTATAATACAGTAGGTACATACATATCAAAAATTACAGAATTTCGATAACAATATGCAATTAGGCATCCAAACATACAACTTAAATTGCATAAATATTTGACAACAAATTAAAGGAAGATTCGAAATTTTACAGGTTCATCATACATAACTAAAGAGTATGAAATCAAAATATTACAAGTTCTAACATTACTTCAAAATAAATTCTAGATTCTACAAACAACGAACACGATACTCAGGCCAAATAACAAAACCTCCATCAATTATATCAAATAGCTTGTAATTACCATTTTGTGGTGCTTCATAAATAGGTGCTTCTGGATCAAACACTTTCTCCACCCATACAACATACATGCATTACTCATCGGTTCCAGTTTGTTGAATACCCATTTTCGATCCATGTGGCCATGAGTCCATTACAGAGTACGGCAAGCACTGGACAACAAAAAAAGTAATTAAGAAAAGCATTGGAGCACCCTAGTGAAAATAATTCAAACATCAGTTCTTACATATTTTAACTTAACCTCAACTTCATGTCTTATGTCAATTATTGAAACAGTACAGGTGGTACTAAATTTATACTTTATATACTCGAATGTTAACATACATGCCCCTTCAAAATTTTAGGCTTTCAGCTATACCCTATTTTAATACGTTCTAATCGTTAACATATCAAACAGCAAATGCAGTTAAACTTAGAGGAGATATTGGGTACAACAATTAAATATATACTTACCAAAGGAAGCGTTCATTTTCTTCTCCCTCTCCTAAACTCTCCTTCCTATGGTACAAAACGCAGCAGTTCCCCAAATCCACACACACCCCTGCATACTTCACACACTTCCAATACTAAAAAAACACTTCACTTCATAGTTATTATGAGTAATCTGGTATTATAAAGCTACCTAGCTAGATTTAACATAAGCCAATGATCTCATAACCAATCTAACATGTTATTCTCGCAAATATTTACTGCACATGTTGACAAACATAAATCAGTTTCACAATCACCTAAATAAAAGAAAAGAAAACCAAAGTAATATAAGTAAAATCCAATCACAGACATTGTGAACTAAAGCACTTACTTAATAAGCGTCTAAAGCTACTTGACAATTAATTTCTTATTTAATAAGATTGTTGAACACATATTAGAAATGCTTTCTTGTTGAACACAATTAATTTCTTAATTAAATTTGGTGTTCTTGAATTTACAAAAGTCAACTTCCATTTGGAAAATTCCTCAATTAAATTTGGTGTTCTTGAATTTACAAAAGTCAACTTCCATTTGGAAAATTCCTCATTTACTGTTTGTGTTTAAGATTTTACCGTCACACAGCTAAAGCAGAGCTGAATTGCCAAGTCTACAAATAAAATGCGCTTAAGAAGACGAACGAATCTAATCCAAAAATCCAAATGTTCAGTTGGTTAAATTAGAATATTATCTACTAACTATGTAAATGTGAATACAGCAATAAGAAAAATGAAATTAAACTCACCATATAACCATCTGATCATTCCAGCAATGAGGATATAGGCTCTAATATTAACCTTGTAACACAGAAAACAAAATAATATTAGTACTTAGGGATTAAGATAAAAAAGATATTGCTATTAAGATAGTTAAAAATAGGAAACCACTAAAGCAAGTTTATAGAAACAAAATCCAAAATGACCAACACATGGGAATTGTATTGAAATACTAACAGTTTAAATATATCAATGAACATTACTTGAATTATGTATATGCAACTTCTGTTTATAATCAATACATGTGGTGTACATATATATCAGCATGGCCATCATTTGCAAGTGCTTCTGAACTAACAGATCAACATGAGTCGATATTTTTGTACCTTTTTTCTGCAATTTTTATTCCATTTAAGTACTTAACGGACAAAAATGAGCTGTTAGCCATAATCAATTCAGATTTGAGTATTTTCTCAAGGTTGTGGCATTCTTCCACATGAAAACAAATTATTAAAAAAAAGCTATGGAGAAGCATAAGTAAATCGTTCCAATGTTCTATTATTAAACATATATATGCAATCCAATTTACAATTAGAGCTCCAAAACTAGGTCAGAGAGAAGCCATCATGCAATCCAAGAGATTTAAAGGCTAATCTTGTTCAAAAGAGAAACCCTATTCATAACGAAATGCAGAACCACTCTGTTTCCAATGTCAGCAAAATCAAAACAGTGGTACTCTAGTCATGGGAATCTTCTATTTTCCTCTAATTTCATGTTTAGATTCATGAATTTAAACCAAAAGAATTCAAACCGTTTTTCTTCAGGTGATTGAGCAGACTCCTTTTGATACTTAGAGGGCGGATTAACGAACAACGCGTTTCTCAAACTATAAATTACAAGAACATTAGGCATCCAATTATACAAAAGTGAGACGAAAACAACATATAGATTGAATAAAGTATTCATGCTACATCAAAAATAAAGTATGAATTTGATTAAAATTGTTTTAAATCCTAGACACGATGTGTTGTTCATGGCTTTGAACATAAACCATGACTTGAACAATTTCATTGTTGTTCAACATATACTCCATTGAATAACATATTAAATAATTCAGCAGATATATAATTTCATTAACAACCCAAAAAATCATAAATATACCAACCTGGCCTATTTTCCATTTAATATCTTTATCTTGAGTTTCAAAATGTTGTGTTTTCCTCTCCAATAACTGAGTGCACACATTTTGCAGCATGTACTCTTTTTTCATGCTCGCACCTTTCCACAAAAATAGAAAACTCAAAATTCAAACTTTTTATTCAAAACCAAAAATATATATCAAACACAAACCTCGCAATAACAAGCATTTGTACTGCTTGCATAGTCTCTTCATAGTTCTTTCCTAGGCTCTTCAATTCTCCAATTACACGGTAAAATCTGCATAAACACGATTTGGGGTAGTTTATTTCCCTCTTCTTTGTGAGAATTAAGCATTTTTGAAGGGTCGTGTATTCTGGCATTAATCATTCAAATTTGAGTTAGTTTATAATTTTGTAAATGTAGATAATGATGCTGATTCTCAAGTCTGATCCCGTATACAAAAAATGATAAAGCTTTTTGCAGCTAAAAATATGATATGATTGAACTAACTAAACTAATATAACTGATGTAGAACAAATAACCATGGGATGTTCATAACTGTGAAGCTTATATATGTAACAAAAAACATAACAAAAATAAAGCAATCAACTAAGTACTATGCTATTGAAAATTTGTATTTTTTAATTAGTGATGAAATCACAAGTAAATATTTTATGACCAAGGTTAATTCAAAGCACTTGCTGTTAATTCAAAGCACAATGCATTAAGTATTATACAATGTCTAGGTTGTAATCCGATTTTCTTTATAAATGTACTGTGAAATCAACAAGGGTGAATAATCTGTGATTTTGTCAAGTTCGAGCAGTAATATATTAGCATGTATAGTTCTATGTATTAGCGTATTGTTCCACATAAATATGATTCTTGTGGTAAGAAATGTGCGTAAATACATAGTCAAATAACCAAAAACCAACGCTTTTTAGTAATTTGCTCCTCTATTACTGAAGTTGGCTTGATGGTTGTGTGTTACTTTGGTATTGTTTTTCATAACCATGGAAGAATAGCAAATTACCATGCAAAGCTAGAACAGGATATAACGATGAACAATACTAAACTCGGATTTTAGCATAAATTGTACTGTGCAATATAAAAATCTTTCTTACCTTTCCAGATTGTCTTCACATCTTTCCCATGGCTTATTACAACTTCTTTCTCATCTTCCTATGGCTTTAAAAATTCTTTCTCATCAACGACAAAACTACAAAGAACCCCAGCAAGACACTGAAAATGTAAAATGAAGATCTATAAAATAAATAATTGATTAACTATGTTATATCCTTAGATAAAAAGAAGCTAACTCACACCCAGATATAATATGGTAATCTCCAACAGGTTTGAATTCAAATTCTTTAATGTTGTCAATTATTCTAGCCATTTAGATCCTACAAAGTCCAGTTCCAACAGCTGTATAAAAAGTAGAAAATGGTTTTTATGACCGGAATTCTTATTCGAAGATACACAGATAGCAAAATTTTCATATTGAATCTTCGAGTGTAGCAACAGGAACCAAAGTTCTTACCATGGGAGCTACAACACCAAATACTACAGCAATAGCCGATACTGCTAACCAGAAAGAAGATTTATTAAATCAAACATCATCACAACTGCATAAAATAAAGATAAATGGCTGTAATACACCATCTCCTTTCTACTGCTGGCCATACACTTCATACAGAACACTACCCCTCTGATACACTCACTTCTCTACAACTACCACCCCTGATCATCTGCTGCTGTGCCAAACAAACCAACCACTGTCACAAGCCAAAACAACCATCTGCCTACATATAACTGCATCACAGCCACCATCCCACAATAGTGCTGCCAAAACTTCGTTGCCTGTAACAACCAATCTCAATCATATAATCATCCACCGCAATACACCCACCGCAACCTCCTCCTCATCAACTCCTATAACTGCCATCCATACAATCATCAAGCTGTTGCCACCGATCAACTATACAACCGTGTACATCATCTCAGTCATCAACCTAAAGAGAATTTGAGCGCACTAGAGTGAATACATGAACAAAAAAGGCCTGAATTTAAATTCGAACAACAATCGAAAACCCAATTTGAGATCTAAAAAAAATGAAAAATACCCGATGGAGGCGGTGCTAGAACGAGACAAAGGGAACGTAACCCTAGAACGAACAACAAGGCAGAGAGGGCGATAACTATATAACGAATAACACGACGAAGAGGGCGATAACCCTCAAGGCGGAGGAGGCGATAACCCTAGAATGAAATAGAGGCCGAGGAATAAATGAAACAAAGCATGACAAATGAAAGAAAGTGGAAATAAAAGATAAAATGACGATCCTGTCCATGCTACTTTTATTTATTTATGAAATTACCAGATTTGATAACGGTTAATAACCGTTGCAAACTTTTGTAACGGACATATCTGTTAGAAATTTGTAACGGTAATAATCGTTACAACTTGAAACGAAAAAGGTGTTATAAAATGGTCTGTTTGGTGTAGTGATCTCCTCATCATTAAAGAATATCCCTCGTCTCCCACCAATAATTCTTCTTCGTCCTCCACTTGTGGTGGATTGGAACATTCTATTTCTGCATCCTCATCCTCAACCTCAGCAACCATCGCTCGCTTCTTAGGCCTCGGGCATTCGTTGCTCTTATGACCAAACTCCTGACAATTATAACACTTGAAATTGTTGTTGACCTTGGTCTTAGCAACTTTATTGACAACCGGTTTACTAACAGCCTTGGAAACATTAGTATTACTACTAGCCCCTTTCACCTGATTGATCGAACCTCCTCTTCTACCTTGCTTCTCCCAAGCTAGAGCCTTCTGGTGTGCTTCAGCAACGGATCTTGAATCAAACATATTCACCATATCCTGAATTTGCATTCTCAATCCTCCAACAAATCTAGATGTCAACTGTTCTTCCATTTCCATGATATCGTTTCCAGTAATTAGTTGATAAAACTCATCTGCATAATCATTTACCGACTTTGTCCCTTGTCTCAAATTCTGTAAGCGCTGATACATAAGAGACTGATAATTATAAGGCAAGAAAGTAGCCTTCATCAACTTATTCATCTTTTCCCATGAAACAATCTTCGACTTTCCCATTCTCTCCCGTGCAAGTTTAGTTTGTTGCCACCATACCATAGCTCTTCCCCTCAATCGTGTAGCAACCAACTTAACTCTACGATGCTTGGGTGCTTCCTTGAAGTCAAAAATTTCCTCAACATTTGATAACCAATCCAGAAACTCTTCCGCTATCATTCCCCCATTGAATTCTGGAATCTCTGTTTTCATCCCTGACTCCCATCGACGATCATCTTCTACATTCTGATATTGACTTCGTACTTGGTCTCGATCTCGATAATGAATACTACCTCTATCAACGTCTTCATCATAATCAAATGTACTTCGATATCTATCCAGTCCATCTACATCTCCACGATCATGCATGGTCCTTCTACCCTGTCTTTCAATATCACGATATGATTCATTTTCAAACCCCCATGGAGTTCTTCTCTCTTCATTTATGTACTCATGGTGTTCTCGTCTCATTGAAACTGATGATTCTCTTCTTTCTCGACAAGATTGTGGTGACACCCTCCTCGCTTCCGAAACCGATGGCGAAACCTGTTTCCTCCATGGTCCGAGATTGGTGACCTTCTCCTTTGACTTTGATTCATGTCATTCATCAATTTCTCTAACTTTCCAATACTTTCATCGAACTTCTCATTGATACGTTTTTCCATTTGCTCAGCTTCTTGTCTTCTGTACACATCTTCAACATTTTGAAATCGATTAGCACGTCTCGGAGGCATGTCTTCAACACAAATACTACTTAACTCGGCTCTGTACTAGCTCGGCTTCGACCTGACCTGACTTAGCTCGGCTCGGCTTAGCACAAACTGATATGAATGCACGGCTTTGAACTGAATTGATTCGATTTAGCTCTTCAAGCTCTGGCTTTGGATCTAGCTTTGATTAAGCTTTTACTAGCTCTGTTACCAAACTGACGCAGCGGATTAACAAT
Source organism: Allium cepa (assembly GCA_030765085.1). Classification (NCBI taxonomy): domain Eukaryota; kingdom Viridiplantae; phylum Streptophyta; class Magnoliopsida; order Asparagales; family Amaryllidaceae; genus Allium; species Allium cepa. Next base: position 401,565,210 of record CM060940.1, on the reverse strand, counting down.
AAGTTGTCTCCAAATGATGAACAACGAACAAACGACGATGGAACGATACAAAGATGAATCGATGGATTGATAATACCCAAGATAAATGCCCAAATCCATTGATCTCGCGAGATACCGGATTCTAACTATCTTCAACACGTTGATCGTGCACGATACCGTGTTAGAAGATCTACGATTCTTCGACGTTGATCTCGCGCACAAGATTCCGTAAACCGGCTTCAAAATCGTTGATTCGAGCGCACTCGAATAACCAAAGATGGAGAAAGGAGATAACACTCAACTTCCAATTTTAAAGAGGCACAAAGCACTCAAACAAAAGTTTATTCAAAATCAACCACCTTTACAAGTGACACAACACCCAAATTTATAGGGTTACAACATACAACACTGGCGACCTAACAGACGCGACCTACGACTCCATCTGCTGGCAACTTACAACATAACAAAAATTACAACAATGCATACGACCTACGACTTAAAACTCAAGGACAAACGACACACGACCTAAGAACGTTACGAATTACAACACATCAAAAGACTCAACAATAACAACATACGATTTAACAATATTTACATCACAATATCCTGAGCGACCTAAAGAAATCACGGCAGCGACATAAGGTTGTGCGACTTACTGAAGCGGCATCCCGGAGCGACTTAAGAAAACACTACAGCTTGAGCGACTTATCTTCGAAATCGACCTAAGGCAATGCGATATAAAGAAACTGCAGCTTAACGGGTTAGGTCGTTTATCCCGCTTGAGCGACCTATGGATCCTAAGCGATATAAGGGTCGCTACCCTCGCTAGGTCGGTCAACATAGCTCGCTTGCGACCTAAAATGGCGCGACTTAAGGATTAACGCACTAGGTCGCTTGAACGGCTTAAAGCATAACCCGTTAGGTCGCTGGTACGCTAACCCGCTCGAGTTAGGTCGCGACTCTAGGCGAATTTCGTGAATAATTATCAATCGAGTATTGGTATGGCTTCGTACGAAGCATTGTATGGTCGACCATGTAACGCTCCTTTATGTTGGTAGGAAGCGGATGAGAAACCGATACTTGGGACAAACATGGTTAGAGAGACTTCAGAGAAGATTGAGGTCATATAACAATGAATGAAAGCTGATCAGGATCAATAAAAGAGATACGGGGATAAGAGATTTAGAGTTTTCTGTTGGAGATATAGTATTTGTGAAGGTCTCTCCTTTAAAGAATGTAGTTTGATTTGGTAGAAAAGGGAAATTGGAATCGAGATTTGTAGGTCCTTTTTCGGTAGTTGAGAGGATTGGAAGCTAGTGTATAGGGTCAACTTAGCTCAAAAGATGGCGGATGTACACAATGTCTTTCATGTCTCTCATATACGGAAGATTTTGCATGACTCGGGTGTGGTGATTACACTATATCAGCTAGAAGATGTAGAGGTAGAACCAGAAGTTTTTGGATCTTGGAAACCACTTTTTATTGTTGGGTTCAATACGAAATAGCTTAGGAGAAAGATGGTGAAGCTAGTAAAAGTACAATGAAGTGGAAGTGATGACGATTGTACATGGAAGATGGAGGAGAGCATGAGGACTAGGTGTTCGAAGCTTTTTGAACGGTAAGACCCAACATTTATTGTATCTATTTTCATCATTGTATATTAGGTTTGATAAGTCAGTATTCTACATACTAGGATAAATTCGCTATAATATTAGTTGCATGACTGCTTTTGATGTGTTTGATGGTTGCTTCTGACTGGTAGGCACGCGGGGTGATCATGGTTGCTTATACTTTTGCTTGTTTGGGGATTTCGAGGGTGAAATTCCTAGGGGGGAGATGTAACGGCCATCATTTTACGTATCGAAGAATCATAAAATATTTTATTTTATTCGTATGAGGTCGTACTATTCTCTAATTTTAGAATATGACTCCTAGGGACATTTTATACACCTATGATTTTTCCCGAATTTATATGTGATTATTTGATCCTGAAAACCTTGTTTGGGCTCTTTTAATAGGTGTCGAATTAGCATCTCAAATTAGTTCCATTGCTTTAGGATGATGGTTTCTCATTTCGTTTAGTGGTTATAATATAAAAACGGACGTATAGTTATGAAACTATGGTTATTTTAAGTCTCAACATTTGTTGGCCAAAATTAGTGTGTAATTAATTAAATCCATTAGTTGGCCCGTTAGTCTAATTAGAGTAGCTATAAATAGAAGATGTAAGAGTCAAATTATAACTTTTCCCTCTCATTCCAAATTAGGTCTAAACCATAATTAGCCCTAGATTCATTCTAATTCATCCAAATTTCTCTATGATCAAACTAGATTGTTGATTAATGATTAGATCTTCAATTAGAAGCTAAAGATCATCAAATTGACTGATTATAAGTGCTTTTCATTATTTTTTAGATTGGATCTATATTCAAATTGGTCGAATTTGGTAATTGGTGGGTGGTTTATGTCTTCTCGCTATTCTCTATATGTTCATATGGTAAAATTGCATGATTTAAAACGATTTTTGGTCATGAAACCTATTCTAACTTTGATTACATGTTAACATATGCGTATGATTTGAATTGGATTTCTATTCATGTTTTATTCATGTTCATATGCTTATGTAACATGTAGATTTGGATTAGCATTTACCTGTTTATCATAAGAATATGATTTGATTTCTTGAATGGATGTATGTGCATGATATTCTATGCTTGTATGTTGCAGTTTGATGTTGCTTGTTAGTTTTATGATTGCATAAAAAGATAGGTCAAAGAATTGAGCAAATAGGGACAAAAAGCATTGGAATTGGATGGTAGATAGGTCCTGGAGAGAGGCTATAGGAGAAGTTAAGGAGCATACCAGGAGCCTCATGATAACTCACAAGTCAACAGGAGTTGAAGTCATACTCGGGACTAATTTATGGGGAAGATTCGGTGAAAAGTTATCATAGGGAGGCATATAACTCAGTGGTTGACAGTGATGGATAGAGATTGGAAAGATGAGATGTTCCATACTAAGGTATAGGGTATTTGGCTAAGGATTGGACGCTACACCAAGTTATCTTTAGGACTTACTAATGAAGCTTTAGATTAGGACCAAGTTATCAAGAAGGGACAATGTAACACCCCACCTCTATACCCAAAGTATCTAAGAGTATTAAAGAGTAATACTATAAGATAATACGAAAAATAAGGCTATATATGGTACACACATGAATATTCACTAGGACTAACACTTGTACGTATTAAAATATCAAGTATATAACTCATATTTATGTACACAGTATCGGTACAAAGCAATAGACGCATGTGCCTCCAAGACAAAACAATACATAATATACAGTACGGTATAGAGAACACATAGTCAATCGCAGAGATAACATATAAAATAAATATATTAATGTTATACAATACAATTCAATGTCAATTATATAAACATATAATGAAATGATGTCAAATAAATATCATATAATAATCCTAATATAGAACTCCTCTAAGCCCATTAAAGCATATGCTGGTCACGTCGTCCCTATACCTGAAATGTCTGAGACTGACTCGAGCATTATAACTAATCAAGGGTATATGATAGTAATGAAAGTACAAAATACTCATCAAATAATAAGTTAAATTTGTATATGTGACTATAAGTAGTCATCAAGATATCACATTACCTAGTAACTCAAATCCATATGAAATAGTCAAAAATGAATTCAAAGATGTAATCGCCCATAAAGAAATATATCTAATCATACAATCATGGAATCAATGCATATGGGTGAATCATACATACCTAGAAATCGACATCTAATCTAAAATAATCAATAATGAGATATCCTTTATTGAAGTTAGACAGTAACGAAACAACGCCCAATATCTCTCTCAATCTCATATTATAAAATATTAATACAAATCAATAAAATCAATAAGTGAGATTTGAGCCAGCTCATAACAGTATGCAAATACGATTAATAATAAGTGGGTCATCCGCCCGCAAAAGATAAGATATCTGCCTAAGAAGGATACAGGGTTGACCATACTAACATAGACTCAGATATAATTTCATATATATAATATATAATATATGTCTATCTACTACCCACATTACATACACATACATCTACATATTCTGAAACCAGATGGGAGACTGATAGCCACCTACCGCAAGCTTGCTCCAGAAACCCAAGTCTACTCGTCTTCCGTAAAGCAACCATCTATTCCTACAGTCTTCAGCTACCTCGTAAAACATCATGACCCCATCCACCAGTGGCTTGTCTACGCGTAGCCCAGTTATGACCCTGCTTTACCCCTAATAGTAATAGACTACTAGCCTCAGCGACGCCACAGACTATGGACAACTACTAATTTCATAATGCACATCAAATAAATAATAACAGTGTCGCACATCTGGGGTGCAACCCCACGATAATACTGATCAATCTAGTTCATCTCCAAAACATTATGGGAGTCATTCTATGGTAGACAGACATATAATGTACACAATCTATATGGTTAACTAGTAAACTCCATATGTGCTCACCTCAGGGAGTCACATGTAGTACACCCCGTATTGAAGGTCATCCACGAGCAAAAAGTACATGAATAAATAACACAACAGCGTCTCATACCACCATGTATTACTAGTCCATTTATTCAGTGCTCCTATATCACATTCGCGCTTCTATATTCTATATAACAACTCCAAATAGTAACCGAAAGCTCCATACTAGACGGTGTCACTAAACCGTTTATTTTAATTTCTCGCTACACATAATAAACATCAATAAATAAAACCAAAGTATGTCACCACCATGTCATATTAAATTAAGAGACTAAATCAACATCAATGGTGAATCACTCATATCATCAAAATCAATACGAAGAAGATAAGAAATCAAAAATTAGAAACTAATATAGATTATTTGAATAAACATAGATGAATAAATTACTACTTAAATGAATCATTCATAACATTTTATATAACATAATCAATATCAAATATGGATAATAAATTCTTATTGCTAAAATCAATTAAATAATTATTCAATCTCAATATAATTTGGCATTATGATAAACAATTAAATTCTCGGTCTTTTATAAAATTAAACTATTGTGATTTACTTATTAACAACATTAGAAACTAATTTTGAATTCCCAAAACAAATTATTCAAAATAAATATAATAATGTTACTATTAAATTAATATTTATCAAAATCATCTTCATCATCAACATTATTTTTTCAAATTAGAAAGTAAATACTTATGAACGAACAATAAGTAGATGTTCAAATAAACATGTGCTTATAGCATCAAATAAATAAATAAATATATATATATAATAATAATAATGATTCAACAAAAAATATAAACATACCATCATACTTCAACCTCGCAACTTATAAACGTAATACATATATGAAATGTATGTATACGTATAACTCAAACACTGAAATGAAAGGTATATACACATTCACGATGACATATAACGTGTGCGCCCACTTACAACTCATGATAGTGAATTAGAATGCATATAAAATAGACCAAAGAACAAAATGGTGGCAGCCACGTTGATTGATAACTCACAAATCCAACAACAGTGCTATAATACATAATGAAATGAGGTAAGATTCACGAGATATACAATTTAGATAAAAGCGTGTAAACAATTTAACGAAACGTATAAATTTATTTACACATGAACAGAGCAAGCAAGACCTTAGGACATGAAACAAAAGGACAGTAATACACATATACGCAACATCTATATTAATATATAAAGCGCACGCATCTCAAAACTTAACTTATACGTTTACATTTAAAAACTCACGTCTCTATAACTTATACAACAATAAAAATGGTTTCATTCAAAAAAAAAAAAACAATAAAAATGGTTTGGACCATTTCGTTAAAATGCTTTAGGCCCTTATTTGCGGAAAAATTAATTTAAAAGGCCAAAAATATATATATATGCTTTTAGCATGAAAGACACGACCTCGATATTTTAACCACAAAGACAAACATTCTTTTAAAAATTAATCAAAAAGACAAATATTCTTCCAAAATTATTCATAAAGACAAAAATTCTTGCAGAACTACAACCTAACTAAAAACTGATACCTAAAAACTACTACCGATAACTACAAATTGATATCGAAAAACTTCTATCAATAATTAAAAACTGATACCTAAACAAAGTTGTCATTGAGACTAAAATATTGAAGGTGTGTCTTCGAGGCTAAAACGCTCCTGCTTATTAAACTCATTTTTTATATAAATTTAGTAAACACGTGTTCAAGTTTGAGTATAAATCTGATATAATCTACGTATTTTTTCTCTATATATATATATATATATATATATATATATATATATATATATATATATATATATAGTCTATTGGGACTAAAAATATAGACACAATTGGTTATACAAAGTATTTACATCATTGGATTGCCCCCTGAATACCACTTTCCATATAAAGACAAAAAGATCCAACGGTTTAGATCTCTTATGTCACCTAATTATGTTTGATTTTGTGTCCAAATAGCCGCATCCTATATGTATATGTTTATACACACACACTTCAAGTAATTTTTTGACAAAGTCAGCCGGGTTAGAAATGAACCCCTACCATTTATTGATATACAAAGAACGATGTACAACAAAGAAGAAACAACACTACCTAAAGAAATAGGCAGGCAAGAAACTCTCAAACAAGAAAACACGCATATAAAAAAAAGCGAAAAAACAAAATACAACACAATAACATAATGACCACCTAGGATCTGGATAGGGCAGACAGGAAATCAGGTTCAAATCGATGACTAGAAGCAGCAATCTCAAACTTCAATCTCCCAATGATATTATCTTTCATTTGAATATAAGATTTTCTTTTTGTGCAGAATATGATTGCATTTCTCTCCTCCCATAATGTCGCAATGAATATTTTCAGGGTGAACAGCAGAACATAAGATGATTCACCTCTCCATCTAGTTGCAGTTGCCTTGAATATGATATCCCATTCTTCCTCACTATCATTAGCTACACTCCTACCAGAGATGAAAGAAGTAGTTAAACACCATAACCTGTGGACATATGGACAGTTGAAGAACAGGTGAAGCGTATCCTCATCCACACCAAGGCAAAAACTACAAGTTGTATCAATATTGAGCCCTCTCTGTCTCAGCTTAATTTTTGTTTTCAAAGCATTACCAAATATCTTCCATAACATAAGGTTCGGACTTTCAGTGTTATGATTCAACCAAATATGTTTATGCCAACTGAAAGTAACAGTATTATTCTGGCAAACGAAATGTTTGTACATTCCACCAATCATGAATCTGCCATTGCAACAGGACCATGATATACCATCATCAAGATAAAAATTAACATGACTACCTCTCAAATGATTCCAGAGTTGTCTAACGTTCAGATTGCTTGAGAAAGGGAGATCAACACTACCATCAGTAATACACAAATAAGCTCCTTGCTAATACAACAGGCTAAACAAGATGCAACATAGCTTCAGTACTATGATTTGATAGTTGCACTAGCAAAGACATAAAACATAGAAGAACTGAACATTGTATATAAAAAAACAATTAATTATAAACCAAAACAGCAGTAAAAAAAACCCTAGCAAAGACATAAAATATAGAAGAACTGAACATTGTATATAAAAATAATAATTAATTATAAACCAAAACAGCAGTAAAAAACAAATGGCACACTCTCAAAATAATGAACAAAGCTGGACTAAAATTTTAGGGTGCGCTGCGCATATACATTTACATGCACAGCCCCCACACACATGATCAACATTTACTCATAGATAACACACACCAACAGCACGCATGCGTATATGCATACTATATAAATATAGACACATCATTTACACAAATGAACTCAACACACACAAAGCCCATGTACCTGAAATTACACGCACATGCATAAAGTTGGGCTATAACTAGAATATAATTAAGATATCAAAATAGGATTAAAACTTTAAGTATAATTTACAATTACAAAACTCCACAGCAATTTAAAATAGTGCATATACTATGTCCTAACTCAAACATGAATACTATATAATTAAGATATTAAAATAGGATTAAAACTTTAAGTATAATTTACAATTAAAACTTTAAGTATAATTTACAATTACAAAACTTCACAGCAATTTAAAATAGTAAGCATATCGGTCTTGCGTGGATTATCGTTCGATCAGCCTCTGTAATTTCTCTAACAAAGTGATTTCTAAGGTATTGGCCAAGCGTTTGGCTCCATACCTGGATCGCATTATTTACTCCTCTCAGGCCGGCTTTGTTAAAGGACGTTTGATCACTGATAACGTCCTTTTAGCTCAGAAACTGATTTCCCAGATTGACAAAAAAGTCAGAGGTTCTAATATTGTTTTTAAACTTGATATGAAAAAGGCCTACGATCGTATGTCGTGGTTTTTCGTCATCAAGGTTCTTCATGCCTTCGGGTTTCCTGAAACCCTGATCGATTTGGTGTGGAGGCTCATTTCCAACTGTTGGTTCTCTGTTTTCATTAACGGATCGGCTAATGGTTTTTTCAAGGCAGGTAGAGGGCTTCGGCAAGGTGATCCTCTTTCCCCATCTCTTTTTGTGATAGCGGCTGAGGCTTTCATTCAAGGGATCCATGTCTTAACGATGTATGGCCAAATTCATCGTTTAGGACTTCCCAGTGGGTGTCCTCTCGTCTCTTCCCTTTCCTTTACGGACGACATTGTCATTTTCTCCAATGGGAATCGAACTTCGGTTCGGCGGCTCATTCGGTTCATCCACCTTTACGAAAGGTGTTCGGGTCAACTGGTCAACTCTTCAAAGAGTTGTTTCGTCCATTCGAAGGACATGGAGCCTGAAAGGGTCTCCTGGGTAGAATCGTTTACCGGCTTCAGGGTAACGTCTCTTCCTCTTCCTTATTTGGGTATTGCCCTCTACAGAGGTAGGAAACTTAACGCCCTGTTCGACCCTCTGACCGACAAAGTTAGGGGTAAGATCATCCGTTGGAATGCGTCGCTTCTGTCCCTTGCAGGTAGATTGGTCCTCATCAAATCTGTTTTAGGCTCTTTGGGCACTCATGTTTTCGCCGCTATGACCCCTACTTTTTTTTTTCGGTTGTTCCAATCTCTGGCCTCCTCCTTCTTTTGGAGTTCGAAGGTCGACAATCACCGCCATCACTAGGTATCCTGGGATGTTATCTGTCGTCCTAATATTGAGGGTGGGCTTGGCTTGCGAAATCCGAAGGACATTTGTTCGGTTTTCGCTTGCAAGTTGTGGTACATGATTGGTTCTAACGATTCGCTCTGGGCTTCGTTCCTTCATGCCAAATACCAGAGGTTGGCCTATGGTGGCTTCACCGGATCTCCATCATTCGCTAGTGAGACATGGAAGCATATGCAAACGGTCAAGTTGTTCTCTGATTCTCATGGAGGCCAATCCGGATGGGACGGTGGCCCGTTTTCTATTCGTAAGGTCTGGCTCTCTTCTCGTTCTCCCGCCCCCGCTTTCCCCATCTTTTCTTTCGTTTGGGACGCTAGAATCCCCCCTAAAGTGTCTCTTTTCATGTGGCGAACCCTTCATAATGGTTTGCTAGTAGATGCGAACCTTCAGAGGATTGGTATCTGTTTTGTTTCTCGTTGCAGATGCTGCGGCAGTGGTGAAACGGAAACGGTGGACCATTTGCTTTTTTCAGGCTGTACCGCCAGAGCCTGTTGGAACTACTTCGGAAATTTGATGGGTATCCGTGGTTGCGTTTCCTCGTCGAACGACCTTCTAGGTTCCTGGTGGATCGGTAGAAGTAGTAAATCTCTTCGTTCTATCACCTGTCGATTGATTCCTTGTCTGATTTGCTGGCACATCTGGTGTGCGAGGAATAAGGCTATTTTTGAGGAGACGTTAATGGATCCTTTTTCCATTATTCGGCGGGTTAGAAATGATGTTTTCTTGGCGTTTTGAGGTAGACCTTTCAGAGGATCAGTCAACTCTCGCTCTGGTCTCCTTGCGGTCCTACTTTCAATTTCCTGCCCTTAGCCTTCCGTTAGAACGGGAATTGGTTGATCTCCGGTCTCGAGACTTGTGTCTCTTGCTTGCAGGTCATCTTGTTCCCTTTTCCCTCATCCCCCCACCCCCCCTCTTTTTTTTTGTATTTCTTTTTCTCCTGCCTTTTGATTTCAGGTTCTGGTATGTTGGTTAGGTTGGAGCTCTTCTTTCTGCTTAAGGGTGTTGCTTGGCAGAAGGACATTTGGATCTTTCTCTTGGCTTCCGCTTTTGCTGTTCTTTGGTTGTTGGGCGCTTTGATGGGATTTTTCATGTGAGCTAGTCTCTTTCTAGCTGTTGTTGTGCATGGTTGTCTTACGACATCGGCATCGGGCGGTGGCATTGCCGGAGCTCGATGACGATGTTCGATGGGCGGTGGTTTATCCGGAGCTCATCGTCGGTTTTCCTTGCCAGCTTTCTTCTTCCGTCGCCGATCTGCCTAGCCTACTTCTGGTGGTTTGGTCTTTTGCTCTTCATTTGTATATTTTGTATGATTTTGATTGGTGTAGTTGTTCTGCTTTGCTTTTGGGTCACTTGTCAGGCTTGTTGACAGCTTTTTGGTGATGGTTAATAAAATTTATTTGATTGAAAAAAAAAATAGTAAGCATATACTATGTCCTAATTCAAACATGGATACTACCATACATCTCCCTTAATTAAATATTGTATGAACATAACGATACAGCAAGGCCTAAGTATGCACAGCCACTGATACACGCAAGAAGAAAGGAAGGGAAACTAGTAAAAGCATGCATACAGGAAGGGTAACTCACTCACATGAACTAACTGACAATGGAACGCACGCAACAACGAACAGCTACATGAATACCCCTTCTTTTCTTGAGCCAGAGTTGGGGCTTTTCCGGCATCTAGTTCAGTATCAGAGTTGCGCATTAAGACAGGGCACAAAAGTAAACCGTCGCGTAAACTTGGCCACCAGTCAACTGGCCACCACCGGCTGACCGGTCGCTGACAAATAATGTCAGCTAGTCGCCTGTTTAAGGAGGTTCTCCCTCCTCTCGTCGACCGATCCTAATTCAACCAACTTGGCAGGCAGGCAACATCTAATTCACGCAATATAGATATATATCAGTCAATGATCAGACGTAGTGTACGTGAGTGGAATGCTCACCTGAGTCTCACGCTCATTACTTCTTCACTATTTCTTCACCCTCTTCGATAGCGCATATCCCATCTTCCAAGGCTTTGACGAAATAACCCTTTTCTTTTAGGCGTCAGTGTATATTAGTATAGTGAAACATATATTAGATTTAAGAATTCAAAATTTTATATTCGAATTTAAATTGAATTTGTAAGGAAGTAATTTTTGGGTATGCCTATGATTTTCTAAAGCGAATGGATGTTATCGTCCTTAGAATATTTATTAATTTACGAGCGTTAGGGCATGCGCTTCGCACGTGATAATGACACGTGTCTCGCTCATGAATTATTTTTCTACAAATTATATATGACTAACACATTCAAGAAAAAATTGGTTGGACAAATAATTAGCTATGTTTTTACGTTGAAATAATGTATGGTTAATTTAAACTTTTATTTCTAAGTTGCAACATCTAATTTTTATTGTTAGTTTGAATTTTATTTGTATTATTAATTAATAAACAATGAATTTGTAGTTAATTAAAGAAAAAAGGTTTATTGGTTAGATCCTATTTTAAGCGTAGATAAACATTTTGAATTTGTAAAGAAGTTTAATTGTTAGATTCTATTTTTATGCGATATTAAGATTTGTTAATATCGGGCAAGTTCAACGGTTAGTTCATAATTTTAAGGACTATTAAGATTTGTTAATACTATAGAGGGGTATTTTGGTAGTTCACGCTTACACCAAAAAAGTGCGACATCAAAGGTATTACAACTATTATTAAAGATAGAGAGAGGAGTCTAGAGATCGAATTCTCCGAAAGCAGAAGAATCAGGATATTTGGATAGAATATAAGCCTTACATTCCCAAAATATTTTATTAGTTTAATTGACAATTTTATTTAATTCTTTTACTAGTTAAATATAAAGTAATTAAATAAATTATTAAACTATTGTGACATAAAATATTCCCAACTGTTTACAGAATCATCACTAATTATCATATTATAAAGTCCCAATACTCCAAAATAAACTCAAACTATTTAACTGAATCCAAAAGGTCATTTTTTATTAAATAAACATCCATTTATTATTTACCATAAAATTGGATTGTTACAGACTCCCCTCCTTAATAAAATTACGTCCTCGCAATTTCCTATAAAAAAGTATGTAACAAATCAATTACACAAAACTTAATTATATTATTTAAATTTATTTTACATATCAAAACATTTTATTCAAAGGAAAATTGATTTATAAATTATCAAAATACTTTATTTAAATAAATTTCTTTCAAATATTATATATATTTTCCAGAATTCATTTCATTCTAATTCAAAGAAAATTTGAATTCAAATTTTCTCCTTAAATAACTTTAAATTATTCTAACGAACTTTCAAAATTTAACATTTTAAAACAAATTTCATATTGCTTATTAAAATAATTCTCAATTTAATAATTCTTTCAAAATAGATCTTTAAATCACATGCATATTTACATATCCACATCTTTAATCCCAAAACTCTATAACGTCTAGACATAATATATATTAATCATTATTAATATATATACTTATATTCACGAACTCTCAAATATAATAAAATAAAGGGATACTACCTCACTGTGTATTACAGTGATTACAAATATCAATTGGCAGCAATATTGACCACATAATCAATACTGCTTCGCCGGTGATCATAGTTGTGCACTAATATCCAATAGCTGCAACTATCACCAAAAATATATACTATTATATAAAATATATCCTTTACAAATTCTAAATCTATAATATCACTTCATTCAAAAATAATTTACTTGCTTAATTTTTCCATTTAAAACATTCAACTCTACGCCAAAATATTTTAATTTTTCTACAAAATTAATTATATCTTTCAAAATCATCGTACCCAATTATCTTGTTCAAGTGTTTAAGAATTTCTATCGAATACGTGTGCCTGCATCGACCAAAATCCTTAACACACTCGAAAAACAAGTAAACACTGTTTTCATTTCCAAAAACATCTATACGTATTACTTTCTCAAGTTTATTTAATGTACTAGTTTTGAAATAATTCCAGACCTCCATTTAATACTTACTTACAGTACATATATACTTTCTAAATAATTTCTAACTAAAACATTCGCTTTACTAAAAATGTAACTAATAATGTTAACTAATATCACATATGTCTATATGTTCACTCAACAAACCATTTCAAAAAGCAAACTATAATGACAAACAAACACCATTTATACTTATTTTCAATAATGCCAACAAAATAATCTAATTTATTTCATAGCTTTAAAAATAATACATAAATCTCGAAATAAAATTCAATTCCTGCAACTTCAAATTATCTAGTAAACATAAGAAACTTAACATAAGCACTCAACGAAAACTAATAATTCCGCTGCACACTCTGAAAAAACAAATCAAAATTCAACTGCAATATCAAACCATCTAAAATTTATAAATACAAATGCTATTGGTTGGACTAACTCCTTTCGTTCTTGTTATTCCAACCATTTTATAAGCTCAAAAGAATTAGCTGAAAAGTAATTATAATTTCAAAATAACAAATCTATCCCTTGATGATTACTCCCTAGTAATCATCCTATATATACACACACTATTACTTATTAAAGAAAATTTTCTATCTCACCCTAGAGCAGGGACTTCTAAATCTCAACTAGGCCAATGACTCGTGTCTTTTATATATGACAAGTTGTTCTGAACCTGCTTTGATACCATTTTGTAACACCCCCTTTATACCCATATTATCCAAGAGTATTAAAGAGTAATACTGTCAGATAATATGGAGAATAAGGCAATATGGGATACACACGTGTGCCTTTAGGACAAAACAATACATGATATACAATACAAAACAGAGAACATAGAGTCAATCACAGCAATAACATATAAAATAAATATACTAATGTTATACAATACAATTCAATGTCTAGTACTGACACAAGAATTATAAAATAACACACGGGTTAGAGTATGTCTAATAAAGGATATATAATAATAATGATAGTATAATATAATCATCAAACAATAAGTTGTATCTATATATGTGACTATAAGTAGTCAACAAGATATCACATTAACTAATAACTCAAATCCATATGAAATAGCCAATACCGAATTCAAAGATGTCATCACCCATAAAGAAATATATCTAATCATATAATCAAAGAATCAATATATATGGGTAAATCATACCTATCTAGAAATCGACATCTAATCCAAAATAATCAATAATGAGATATCCCTAAGTGAAGTCGGGCAGTAATGAAACAACGCCCACTATCTCTCTCAATCTCATATTATAAAATATCAATTTCAAATCAATAAAATCAATAAGAGAGATTTAAGCCAGCTCATAACAATATCCAAATATCATCAATAATAAGTGGGTCATCTTCCTTTAAAAGATATGCCATCTGCCTAAGTAGGATATGAGGTTGACCATACTCTGGACATAGTCTCAGGTATAGTCTCATCTATACATAATATATGTCTATCTACTACCCACGTTATATACACATACATCCACATATTCTAGAAACAGACGGGAGACTGATGGCCGCCTATCGCAAGCTTGCTCCAGGAACCCAGGTCTACTCACCTATCATAGAGCAACCGCCTATTCCTACAGTCTTCAGTTACCTCGACATGCATTGTGACCCCATGCACCAATGGCTCGTCTATGCGTAGCCCGATACAAGCCTACTTTTCTCCTAACGGTAATAGATTGCTAACCTCAGCGACACAAGGGGCTATGGGAAACTACTAAGCTCGTGATGCGCATCAAATAAATAATAATGGTGTAGTGGATCTGGGGTGCGACCCCACGATCAAGCCGCCAGGGTGGATACTGGCTAATCTGGTTTACTCTCGAAACATAAAGGGAGTCAGTCTAAGGCTGTGAGGACCCATTTCTTCGACTCCTAGGAATCGACACTATTACATCCTTGGTATTCACATGCCGTAAATACAAGTACCGGAGAAGCGGATTCTCAAGGGTAAGAATGAAAAATAAGACAGAACAGAATCTCATGTATATTATTTCCACATAAAACTTTACGGCGGAAATTAAAATCCATTAAACATGGATAGTTATAAATTTTCGTCCTTACAGTTTACGAAATATTATAGTACAAGAGTGTAGTGGAAATTGGTAAAAATCTTCTAACTCCCTGCTTCGATCGAGCTCTATCCATATTTCTTCTAACTAAACCTGACTACTAAACTGCTCGGGAAAATTAGGACAACTAGATTTTAAGGAAAGGGAAAAATAAACTCCGGTTCAGTCATGGGATTGGTATGAGAACTCAAAATATGCGTTTTGAAAACAAAAAGGTATATCATAAGACTACGTCGCACATAAACACGGATCATATTTTTACCTCATGATAACCAATCATTCTACGTAAAAATACTTGATATTATGTTTAGTGACATATCTTTGAAAACATTTGCAAGTAAACATATCAATTTTAGCCGATATTGTTACATTATTAAATTCGAGCATACTAGTCACAAACGAGGGTTCTACAAACAAAATGGTAGGCATTTATTGAAGAATGGATTTCCATACAAATGACTAGGTGAAAGGGCTACCTTCTGGTAGTATACAAATGACTAGTGAAGGGACTACCTTCCGACAGTACATCTCTAGAAAAATGTACCAAGGCCCAATAGATGGTCCTCTATCAACACAAGACCGGCATGCCTCTTCCTAAATAGAACAGAAAATGTCATCACCCAGATCATTACCGACCTATCCGAGAATGCTCTAGCAGACACTACACTGATTTAAACTTGAACGTCATAGCGGGTAGAAATATATCTAGAAGGGGATGATCATACCCTAATGGTTGTGAACCACGTAGCCTTGCCGCATTTACCATGTTTAGGTCATTTCTGGGTGTGAGGTTTGAGGTAACGATTACCTTTCACTTTGCACATTACACTTTGAATGCCACATCGCCATTCCATCGATCACTTGTTGACTTCCGAAAACATACAACCTCCATCTCATATGTCTCAAAGAAGTGTGTTAGCAAAGAGCCTTCTCTTCCACCAAACAGATGTATGTTTATAAAAGTCAACGATGAAATCGCAAGAATGTAATGCCAGACAACTATCCATACAAGTTCGTTCTAGGACAGAACGAAACCGAAAGCATTCTCATACCACATCCTGTAGAGAATTAACCCTAGGATTAGTAGCAAGAAGTCCTTGCAGCCCTTTCATCACAAAAATCCCCATTCTTCAATCTTTATTCTCTCTATCCGGAATTTATTTTTCAAACCCATACATTAGTTCGAAGTGGTTTTTAGATGGGAATTACCCTAGATTCGACCCCGGTTCCTTCAAATCAATCATCGATAAAAAGAGATTTTGCGAATAGGGAATAATTCTTTAATTGATTATATTCTTCTTATCAAAATATCTTTTGGAGATATATATTTCTAAAAAATTCTTTTCGGTATATATGGAACCATTAAACCTCTCTTATCAATTCCTTTTATTACTTAAAACCCTTCTTAATTTGAATAATTCGAAATCATTTCATTTTTATTTTCAATTAGGAAAACATTTCCAAAATAATTTCATTTAAATCTTAACAAAAGTTTTTTAATTCAAAAACTCATAATTTTGATTGAGTTTAAACCATGTTATCTAGGATGTTAATCTAAAATGAATAATTATTAAGTGAGCAGAATCTATAAAAATCATCTAATTCTCCTCAATATCAATTCTCGTATTCAAAAAATACTATGGATGGAATAATAGTGAAATCACCTTTTAAATTCCACGAATAATACGAGGCCCCTCTTCGGGCTTTAACACTGAGTATAAGAAGATCGTCTCCATTAAATCCAAATTGTTTAATTCTGAAAAACATTTTTTTGTTATTCTTTTTGAAATTTCGATCCGAATAAATCAAATTTACTATCCCCTCCTTCGGGCTTGTTTGGATAGCCAGGGAGAGCAGGAAACTGGTTTTCCAAATTCAAGCATGGACACTATCTCCCTCACATCCAAAAGGCGGTCAAGTAATTTAATCTACTCTAAATCATTAAAACATTTAGTCAATTCATAAATCCTTCAATTAGTCTTTAAAACACTTTATTATTCATTTTAAAACATTTATAAAATAACTGAAAAATAATTATTAAGTTTAAAGCTATATTTTCAAAAGTTATAGAAAAGTGCTGTGGAAAGTGATTTTTAAGCTATATTAATCAAAGCGGCTTTTTATTTTTTGAAAATTCATTTTTATTACTTAAATTCACTTTTAAAGCATTTTAAAACATTTATAAGATTTATTCCATATTTTAAACAATTTTAAAACATCATTTTCAATGAAATCCAATTTTAGATTTGAACTACAAAATCAAGATTTTTCAAAGAACTTGTTTTACTCATATTTCAAAATCTACTTCTTGGAATCTCGGTTTTCTTTCTTCGTTGGAAGACTATGGACGTAATAGTTCAGAAAATTCTTATTCGAAGAATTTCAATCTATACTCCAACGTTTAAACTTGTTTAACGTTTATAGCGCGAAATCGCTAACTACCGTTACGTGACGCGCCTATTTCAACGAAAATTTCCATTTCTTTTCAAACCTCACCAAAACACTTTCATGTGTTTATAAAACATTTCAAATACATTTCAAACTATTTTTAAGAGGTTTAATGGTTCCATATACACCATTTCATTGATTCAAAGAAAGTGATTTCCTTTGTGCTTATCGACGTGTATATCGTGACTTGCATATATGTTCAACATTCATATGAAAACAACCAAACTTGATGATTAATGTGACGACCCGCCCTTTTTGACCCTTGAAAATCGACATAAAATACTCCACAGTATAATATGACGACGATCAAGTGCCGACAAAGACAGATTGTTGAGGAAAAAGAAAGAAGATAAAAGAAAGAAGGAACTAAACAATAACAGAATCTCACAATCGCAGCGGAACATAATATAATAGTCAATAACAGATCTTACACAAAATGAAAACTATATCTGTTTTATACAATATATCATTAGAGTATATCTCAAACAAACAGCAATTATCAGCCTGACAACATCAACAATCACAGCAGCGGATATAAACAAGTACGGATAATACGTCTCGGACTCCAGCTCCTCTCCTGAACTCCACACCATCCTTTCCTGTAATTTATAATACTCGGTTTGACCCGAGCATTATAATAAAATAACACCCGAGTCAGTCTGGAATACTAGCGTAAGAGAAATACACCCAAATTGATTATTAAAGTTTCAAAATCCTTTGGAAACGAAAGCGTCTCGTAAGACCACGCCACAAATAAACATGTCGGATTTTTACCTTACGATAGCTAAAACATTTTTATCAAATCCTATGATATTACAATAGGGTCTATATACAAATGCTTATTAAATAGCCGAAATTGTTACATAATTAAATTCCAGCTACTAACCACTATATGGGTAATATAAACAAAACTCGTAAAAGGCGCGTAAGGAGAATGGATTTCCAACTAATGACTAGGCACTGGGGTACCACCTGTCACAATACGTGGCCTAGATCACCGTATCGAGGACCACTCCTGATTCCCTACAACACAAGACCGGGACTACCCCTTACTGGATAATCCCGAGTAAGATCACCCACGGTTCGAGAAATAAATTCCAATCCTGATCTCTTCGAAACGATCAACGCATTGGCCAATATTGATAGTTGGTGATTTAACTATCAATTAACATTCCCAAACAATCATCAAGCATAAATAATTTTCCCAAATTATTTATCAACCTCAAATATCTTCGCAAGGTATATTTCCATTTTCAATCCTTTGAAAACATTTTTCAAACCACACACTCCTTATGGAATAAATCTCCAAATATTGATTTCCACTAAAAACATCCAAGTCCAAACATTTAGATTTTTAAAACAATTAAATCACTTTATTCTAAAATATACCTTAAGATATTTATATTAACTACTTAAACATTTTATTCAAAATATATTTAAAAATATTTAAAGCAAACTACTTTATAAAATGTATGCTAATTTTAAAATAAAGGTTAAGTTCAAACTAAATTTTAAAAGAGGAGTTACAAAATTCTATACTAGTTTCAAATAAACTTCAACCAAACTATCTTTATAATAAAACCATTGGGGTTTTTAGGCTCAAGGAAAAAGTTAGAGAAAAATTTAGTTTCAAGGACAAAAGGTTTGTTTTTTAGGCAGAAAGACACTTTTTAGTTTAAATCACAGAATGATAGTTGTAACTATCATTTTCAGTTTACACTAAAAAATGTCCTTCAGACTAAAAAGCAAACTTGTTGTCCCTAAGACTAAATTTTTTTGCGACTTCTTCCTTGTGCTTATTTACCTGAAAACCATTTTATAAAATATAAATATTAATAATATTCTTTAAAGCATAATACCAATTAACCCTTTAACATAATTATTACTATAACTAATTTAGGACATATTTATCCTTAAAATTTTTACAACATAAATAAGAATTTTCTTTAAAAACATTCTTTCAAAATCAAATTTAAAACTTTTATCTTTTACTTAAAAATCTGCTTTAAACGCACTTGGCTTTTTAGGGAAATACATTTCCACTTCAAAATAAACCAAAGAATCCTTTTATAAATCCTGCTTGATTTATCTCAATTCGAATTTACGTTTAAATCCCGTAAATTTCTTCCAACACTTTAAAAATAAACTCCTTTTATTTTCATACACATTTCTATTTCCTGGAAATCACTTCCAAAGTATACTTAAAATATTTAAAATATGATTACTAAATTCTTTACTCAAATTATACTTTTGAAAATTTGTAAAAGTTTCTTGACTAACTTAAATTAAAAAATTTCTTTTATATAAAGTTATTATACCAAATATTATATTAAAATTTCCTTTAGAAAACATAATAATAATTTACCTTTAAAATAATTTAATACCATAGTTACTTAATTAAATATCTACTTATACTTAAAAATGATTAAAAATAATATATATATTTTTATATTCTAAAACACATTTTAAACTGCTAATTTATAGTTTTGAAAGCTTTCTTGGGAATCATACTTAATTTCCGGGGAAAACACATTTTCCATCTATTTAAAAATAATGTCACTATTACTTCTAAACAATTTGCATTCCTTATAGGAATTCCCACCGAAAACCTAACTTTCAAAATTTATCCACCAATAAATATTCCATTTCATTTATAAACCCAGTTTATACATTTCCATTCCTCAACTCCTTTTAAATCACAAATTCAAAACACTTCAAATTCTAAACCAATATCTTGAATTTAATTTCCTTAAACTCATTTCTCAAATCTACTTTCAAATCCCCTTTAATCCCAATTTATTTCATTTATATTTTAAAAATACCAGATTTATATTTATCCAACCATACACAGCATAACAAAATCCAAATCATTCTATCACAAGATATAAATGAAATATATCACGGATTATGAATAAAATTTCTATATTGTGAGGAATCCAGTTGGATCCCCCCAACCTGTGTTCCCTGCATCCACAGACGTTAGCACAACAGATAAAATATCATATGCAGACTGACAATAATATTCACATTCAACCAATCAATCATTCGTTTAAATTTTAACTATTTAAAATTAACTGGAAATTCCAGATGTGAGTGAGATTAACCCACCTTGAGTTTCGTCGAGCGTTTAAATTTTAAATTAAATCGAACCATTCGATTTTCACTTGCTCCGATCATCTCCGACTTGCTACAATGCATAAATCGCATTGCTGCGATTACGACGCTTCTTGTTTCGTTTGAATCTGATAAAGTATGCAATAGTTATTCAGTTTTAAAGATTTTAAATATAATTTAAACTAAATTCCTTTTTTTACCATCAACAAACAAATCTGGCCGTTCACTTGAATAAGTAAATCTGGGTCGTGAAATAACCGTCTCCCTTCTTCTTCAATACGTTCGTCATTCTAGGGTTTTACAGAACCCATGCCACTGTGCTTTGACCAAAAATTGCGATCACCACGATAACGTCGAGGATAAATCCAAACCTTCCACGCTGAAGCCCCAAACGACGCGCGTCTATGGCCAG
Source organism: Allium cepa (assembly GCA_030765085.1). Classification (NCBI taxonomy): domain Eukaryota; kingdom Viridiplantae; phylum Streptophyta; class Magnoliopsida; order Asparagales; family Amaryllidaceae; genus Allium; species Allium cepa. Next base: position 401,543,935 of record CM060940.1, on the reverse strand, counting down.
AACGCGGCCAAGCTCGGCCTCACCATTGTTTCAGAAAGTGTGCTCGAACATCGCACGTTCAAGGCTAAAATCCTAACGATCTACTACGCCATACTCGATCACTGCAGTTCAAATGGTAGAGCTCAATGAGCTCTACAATCTTCCAGTTGGAAATTTCTTGAATAAGTGCAAGGATTAAGAGAAAATTGAGGGAGAACTAAGGATGATTTCGGCCATTGAAAGGAAATAGGGGACGGCCGTGAAAATTCTAGGGTTTCATTAGAAAACGTACGTTTATAAATAATACTTTATTAATATTCTCAATTTTAATAAACTTTTACAAAAGAACTCCAAATCACATGTGCCGCCTGGCGTTTATAATGTTTTACCCGCATTCCAAACACATTGGAACGTGTTCGGAGGCTAATTTGATCATATGCGCGAGTTACAGAAATAAACGATCAATTTTAAATTAAATCGATTAAAATAGTTTCTATGCGTTTTGAGCTGCCAGGGTCAAACGACAACTTTGATTGCTACGAAAATTGAAATCCGATAATAACTAACTATTACGGATCCAATGGAACTAGTTTCGTCGAATTCCGAGACTATGCCTCGGAAGGCTATTTTAACTCATCGATTAATTCGAGCGATTTTCAAAATCGTCGAAATCACTTAAAATTTCACCTTTAAAATTTTATTAACCCTATTATAAATCGTATAGAATTTATATTCACATTAGAAACCGTTCTGATTCATTCCGATTCAAAATCTGTTTATTTACACTATTATATTATTAAATTCCACTATTAAATTAATAGAAAATTCCAAATTCAACTTATCGACTTTTAATTCCATCTAAAAATCCAATAGAAAAAATTCAAATCAAACTAAACTTAAAATAAACCTTAGAAACCATTTTCATAACTATTTTCCTCTAGATTCACAAATTATCTCAATTCCCAAATATTTAATTATTATTATTCAAATCCAATTAAATTACCGTATTTGAAATTTAACTAATTCTATTAATTTAACCAAAATCTTCTTACTTCAAAATCAATTCAACATCCACATTTAACATTTAAAATGAATTAAACTTTCAAAATCTAACGTCCAAAATTCTGGGTCGTTACATCCCCCCCTTATGCAAATTTCGTCCACGAAATTTGCTAAGGTATGAAAAATTCTTCCACATACATTAACTTACCCAAATTCACTTAATTAAAAACTTACATACACTTCTCAAACCATTTAGCCCAATTTCAAAGCCATTTGCTTATATATTCTAACTCAAAAGCTTTTGTTTCAATATCATTTCAAAATGCAACTTTCTAGTTAACCCAAAATTTTCAAAATTCTCAAAAAATTTCTAACTCCCAAAATTTTAGAAATTTTTTGACAGCGTCTCCTTTGTACCGAGAGCGTTTTACGATATCACAATAATGATAAATATATATATACATCGACCCACACGGTCGGAAAACAAAATATATCACAATATATATATATATATATATATATATATATCATTTTCCAATTTTATTGCGTAGGCGTACCTTTTGATTAGCATTTTAAAAGCAGACGGCTAATATATTTTGCATATACGCGCTCTAACTCTATCGATTGCCTCCCGTACCTGTACTTACTTAAACAAACACATCAGTTTTCAATAATATGAGAATTTAATAACATTCCATTCATTAATCTTAGCCAATTATAACAATTACATAACCAACCAACCAGTTTCCATAAATCCTACATGTAAACCATACTTTATAAGCAATTACAAGGTTTAAACACCATTAAATTTCCCTAATAAATCCAAATTTCATTTTACTTTACTCAAAAAGGATTTCCAACCAAGTTTGCTACATTCAATGCATATTTATCACGACCAACTCAAAATCACTACAATATGATCAACATATGCCTACATTATATAAATTTACTTTTAAGCAATTTCAAATTGATCCATAACCAATTTTATCTCCAATTTGATTTATTTGCATCATATACATAATTCACTTCATTTATATGCAAATCCACTAAATTAAATTCCGACCCTTTCCAATTTATTCAAAAACCACTTGTTTACTTACTTTAAACAATTTACTTCCCTTTACAACAAAAGGACAAATTTTCTATGCAAATTGAAATGTTATTCATGCAATAACCATTACTTAAGCTTATAGCTCTTTTAAATTAATTTTAACTTAATTTATATCAATTTTATTCAATTCTGCATTGTTCACAATCCAAACATTCTTATTTCATTGCAATTATTAAATTATATCCTTACCCTTACATTTCCATTTCATCAACCAATTCAAGTTTATATTAATATCATTCCATTCTGGATTATTTACAACCCATACATCCTTACTTTATCACAATAATTAATTAAAACCATTTCACTTGCATTTCAACTTTATTATCTAAACAAATTTTATTCAAGACCACTTATAAAGCTCGACCACAATCATTTTCGAATTTAGTTAAGTTATTCGATAACAAAATAACTCCATTTCTTCTTACATCAGTTTTATTTCCATTTTAAATGATTTTTATTCAACCAAATTCCAATCCATTACAAATTTTAATTCAATTTGTTTACTTACTCAATCCATTTGAAATTTTAATTCACCTTCTCAATTCATTTCTGAATTTATTAATAACATAACCATCCAATTATTTCAAACCAGAATTGGGTTTTTATTTTGCCTTTTTTAAAATTTTTTAACAAACTACCAAATTTTATTCATCCCAATACAATTTCCATTTAATTTAGCTTACACTAAATTCATCTCCAAACAATTATTTTGGATTTAGTTGAGTGAGAATTTAATTCTTTCAATATCATTCTTACTTAATTTAAATTCCATTTAGTTCAATTCTTTTCCAAATTTAATTCAAGTTTAACTAAATTTTATTTAGCCAACTTAAATTCTTACCATTCCCTTCACTATTTTAAATAAGAGTTAAGTTTTGTTTAGCCAATTTTGGATTTAGTTAAGTTTATCTAAATTTTATTTAGCCTTATTTAAATTTCATTTAGAATTAAATTTTGAATTTCCCATAAAATTCTAACCATTTTGTTATCGTTTTACAACTTTCATTTCCTATTCTTAAGTTCACCAACTTATTTATTTAAAAGTTTATATTGCTCATTTGAGTCATTTTCACCTTATAATCACAATTCCAAATTATCTATATATATCAGTTAATTGCTTAAGGGTATAAATTTCCATTACACAATTATAACTCTCAATTACAAAGTCATTTTACATTTCAACTTTATATTCAATTTAATTCAATTTAATTCAATTTCAATTTCAAATTTTATTTAAGTTATCGTGAGTTAAATTCAAATATATTTTATTCACCGCCATTTTCTCAAGTTAAATTTTAATTCCAGGATTAAAATTTTCATTTTCTTCTTATTAATATCAACTTCACTTAATAAGTTCAATAGTTGATTCATTTTAACTTTACACATTATTTAAATAGAGTTTCCAGAATTCAATTACTTGGTTTTAGTTCAAAACCATTTTGAAATAATAATAAACTCATACCTACTTGGTATATCAAATCAAATCTCCGGATTCCAAATAACTTGTTTATACCAAAACAAATTTCCCCTTTTGAAATTTCTAAAACACCTTGTATATCAAACAAGTCTAAAAAGATATCACACCCAATTACTATGGAAGCAATCCATCACTTTAGAAACTCGAAAATGAATTCTAATGATGTGGCCATCATTATCAGGATTATTTCCTAGCGACTGAAGTGAGTTCAGTGCTTCCTTACTACCATAAATTCCTTTCAAAACAATTTCCATTCAGAAATATTTTCCAAAATAATACTCCATCATTGCCTTCAAACACTTTGGAAAACATTTCAAGCATTCCCAAGGTTTTAATTTCCAAACTTTTGTTTTAAATACATTTAAAACACTTTTCAAAATTTTTGGGATTTAAATCCTGGTTTAAATCAAATTTTAGTTATTCTTCTTTTGGATAAATCATACTTATAGAATCCTATTTGGTTATAACCATTTCAAATTTTAGATTCTTATATTTGATTATAATATTAACAACCAAACATCCAAATATATATAATTATTTCAGAAAATTATTCCTTTTATATCAGAATATAACTTTGGGTAAAATTATTTCATTTACCCACTTTAAAAACAATACTATATCGGTTTATCTTGTTTAAGAGTTTAGAAATCCCTGTCGATACGGTTGAACTTTCCGTACCGACCAAAATTCATAAACACTCAACCGATAAGTCAACACGGTATGAAAACAAATTTATATTCACTAACAAATACGCGCTCATAGCTATTAATACACTCAACTCATTATAGAGTACTACTGACTCTATTAAATGAGTAATTTCCCCACCAAAGCCTAGGTTATCGCTAACCTAAGCTCTGATACAACGTGTGACGAGCCGCCCTTCTCGACCCTCGAAAATCGTCACAAAATATTCCACAGTATAATATGCCGACAATCAAGTGCCGGAAAAGACAAATTGTTGAGGAAAAGGAAAGATGGTAGAAGAAAGAAGGAACTAAACAATAATAGAATCTCACAATCGCAACGGAACAAAACATAATAGTCAATAACAGATCTTTACACAAAATGAAAACTATATTTGTTTTATACAATATATCATCAGAGTATATCTCAAACAAACAACAATTACCAGCCTGACAACATCAACAATCACAGCAGCGGACATAAACAAGTACGGATAATACGTCTCGGACTCAGCTCCTCTCTTCAACTCCATAGCATCCTTTCCTATAATCTATAATACTCAGTCTGACCCGAGCATTATAATAAAATAATACCTGAGTTAGTCTGGAATGCCAACGTGAGAGAAATACACCCAAATTGATTATTAAAGTTTCAAAATCCTTTGGAAACGAAAGCATCTCGTAAGATCACGCCACAAATAAACATGTCGGGTTTTTACCTTACGATAGCTAAAACATTTTTATCAAAATCCTCTGATATTACAATAGGGTCTATATACAAATACTTATTAAAATAGCCGAAATTGTTACATGATTAAATTCCAGCTACTAGCCACAAAGTGGGTAATACAAACAAAACTCGTAAAAGGCGCGTAGGGAGAATGGATTTCTAACTAATGACTAGGCACTGGGGTACCACCTGTCACGGTATGTGGCCTAGATCACCTTACCGAGGACCACTCCCAATCCCCTACAACACAAGACCAGGACTACCCTTTACTGGATAATCCCGAGTAAGATCACCCTACGGTTGGGATCAACAACCGCACCACTAAGCCGAATAAAAAGGGACGTCTTGACAGGGATGACCTTACCCTAATAGGTGCTACCCACATAGCCTCGCTACATATCCCCTGACTTTCAGTCATTCCCGGTTGACGAGGCTTGAGGCTAAACGTTACCTTTAGAAGGTTTCACTTAGAATGCCCATCGTCCACCTAACGATGTTCCGAAAAGCATTCATCCATGCAAGTCCATCCCAGGTTCGAACGGAACCGAAGGCACTGCTCCTGCTACATCCATTTTGGAATCATCGTCAGGATTAGTAGCGGCTAGCCCTTGCACTTCACTGCTCCATCTTCGACTCCGAACTTGTTTTACCCATGAAAACGTACAAACCGGATCGAAGTGGTTTTCGAGAAATAAATCTCGATCCCGGTCTCTTCGAAACGATTAACGCATTGACCAACATTGATAGTCGGTGATTTAACTATTAATTAACATTCCCAAACAATCATCAAGCATAAATAAATTTCCCAAATTATTTATCAACCTCAAATATCTTCGCAAGATATATTTCCATTTTCAATCCTTTGAAAACAGTTTTCAAACCACACACTCCTTATGGAATAAATCTCCAAATATTGATTTCCACTGAAAACATCCAAGTCCAAACATTTAGATTTTTAAAACAATTTAATCACTTTATTCTAAAATGTATTAACTACTTAAACATTTTATTCAAAATATATTTAAAAATATTTAAAGCAAACTACTTTATAAAATGTATGCTATATTTAAAATAAAGGTTAAGTTCAGACTAAATTTTAAAAGAGGAGTTACAAATTCTATAATAGTTTCAAATAAACTTCAACCAAACTATCTTTATAATAAAACCATTTTATAAAATATAAATATTAATAATATTCTTTAAAACATAATACCAATTAACCCTTTAACATAATTATTACTATAACTAATTTATGACATATTTATCCTTAAATTTTTTACAACTTGAACAAGAATTTTCCTTAAAAACATTCTTTCAAAATCAAATTTAAAACTTTTATCTTTTACCGAAAAATCTGCTTTAAACGCACTTAGCTTTTCAGGGAAATACACTTCCATTTCAAAATAAACCGAAGAATCCTTTTATAAATCCTGCTTGATTTATCTCAATTCGAATTTACGTTTAAATCCCATAAATTTCTTCCAATACTTTAAAAATAAACTCCTTTTATTTTTATACACATTTCTATTTCCTGGAAATCACTTCCAAAATATACTTAAAATATTTAAAATATGATTACTAAATTCTTTACTCAAATTTTACGTTTGAAAATCTATAAAGTTTCTTGACTAACTTAAATTAAAATTTTCTTTTATACAAAGTTATTATACCAAATATTATATTAAAATTTCCTTTAGAAAACATAATAATAATTTACCTTTAAAATAATTTAATACCATAATTACTTAATTAAATATCTACTTATACTTAAAAACGATTAAAAATAATATATATTATTTTATATTCTAAAACACATTTTAAACTGCTAATTTATGTTTTTGAAAGCTTTCTTGGGAATCATACTTAATTGCCAAGGAAAACACATTTTCCATCTATATAAAAATAATTTCACTACTACTTCTAAACTTTGCATTTCTTATAGGAATTCCCACCGAAATCTATCTTTCAAAATTTATCCACAGATAAATATTCCATTTCATTTATAAACTCAGTTTATACATTTCCATTCCTCATTTCCTTTTTAATCACAAATTCAAGACACTTCAAATTCTGAACCAATATCTTGGATTTAATTTCCTTAAACTCATTTCTCAAATTTACTTTCAATTCCCCTTTAATCCCAATTTATTTTATTTATATGTTAAAAATACCAGATTTATATTTATCCAACCATACAAAGCATAAAAAAATTCCAAATCATTCTATCACAGGATATAAATGAAATATATCATGGATTACGAATAAAATTTCTATATTGTGAGAAATCCAGTTGGATCCCTTCAACCTGTTTTCCATACATCCATAGACGTTAGCACAACAGATAAAATATCATATCCAGATTGATAATAATATTCGCATTCAACCAATCAATCATTCATTTAAATTTTAACTATTTAAAATTAACTGAAAATTCCAGATGTGAGTGAGATTAACTCACCTTGAGTTTCATTGAGGGTTTAAATTTTAAATTAAATCAAACCGTTCGATTTAATCCAAAATTTTCCACTTGCTCCGATCATCTAATTTTTTTTTACCATCAGCAAACAAATCTGGCCGTTCACTTGAATAAGTAAATTTGGGCCGTGAAACAACCGTCTCCCTTCTTCTTCAATACATTCATCATCCCAGGGTTTTACAAAACCCATGCCACCATGCTTTGACCAAAAATTGCGATCACCACAATAATGTCGAGGATAAATCCATCCACGCTGAAGCCCCAAACGGCGCGCATCTACGACCAAAACGCGGCAAGCTCGGCCTCGCCGCTGTCTAAGAAAACATGCTCGAACATCGCACGTTCAAGGCCAAAATCCTAGCGATCTACTACGCCAAACTCGATCACTGCCGTTCAAATGGTAGAGCTCAACGAGCTCTACAATCTTCCAGTTGGAAATTTCTTGAATACGTGCAAGGATTAAGAGAAAACCGAGGAAAAACTAAGGATGATTTCAGCCATTGAAAGGAAATAGGATACGACCATGAAAATTCTAGGGTTTCATTGGAAAACGTGTATATATATACGTTTATAAATAATACTTTATTAATATTCTCAATTTTAACAAACTTTTACAAACGAACTCCAAATCACAGGTGCCACCTGGCGTTTATAATGTTTTACCCGCATTCCGAACACAATGGAATGTGTTGCGGGGGCTAATTTGATTATATGCGCGAGTTACGGAAATAAACGATCAATTTTAAATTAAATCGATTAAAATAGTTTCTATGCGTTTTGAGCAGTCAGGGTCAAATGACAACTCCGATTGCTATGAAAATTGAAATCCAATAATAACTAACTATTATAGATCCAATGGAATTGGTTTCGTCAAATTCTGAGACTGTATCCGGAAGGCTACTTTAACTCGTTGATTAATTCGAGCGATTTTCAAAATCGTCGAAATCACTTAAAATTTCACCTTTAAAATTTTATTAACTCTATTATAAATCGTATAAAATTTATATTCATATTAGAAACCGTTCTGATTCATTTCGAATCAAAATCTGTTTATTTACACTATTATATTATTATTGAATTTCATTATTAAATTAATAGAAAATTCCAAATTCAACTTATCGACTTTTAATTCCATCTAAAAATCCAATAGAAAAAATTCAAATCAAACTAAACTTAAAATAAACCTTAGAAACCATTTTCATAACTATTTACCTCCAGATTCAAAAATTATCCCAATTCCTAAATATTTAATTATTATTATTCAAATCCAATTAAATTACCGTATTTGCAATTTAACTAATCCTATCAATTTAACCAAAATCTTCTTACTTCAAAATCAATTCAAAATCCACATTTAACATTTAAAAATGAATTAAACATTCAAAATCTAACGTCTAAAATTCCGGGTCGTTACAATTAAAGCATATTAAATGTCCATTTTCAAACATCATATCATCATCCATCATATAGTAAAATAGTTTAAAAGCTCTGACATTGATTTCTTATCGGAAAAAGGCTATAGCTTCACTAAATCATGATCCGAGCTTACGAACCTCAACACCTTGCCTCCTAGTGTGCTCGGCCTTTCCATGCCAAAAGTAGTGCTCGGCAAAGCATGGGAAATAAGGTGTAGGACTTTAAAATTTTACCGAAAACATGACATAAAAATTAGTCATTTTCTCTCAGGTTTTTGGATACTCAACTCTCTGAATTTCAAAATTTGTCAACATGAAAGTCGAAGGAACTTCTTTTTTCTATGGTTTAAAAAAAAGAAACACTCAATTTCAATTTGTTTTGAGAAGGTTATGATCAAAAGAAGTGTTAGTCCTTGAGATGATGGTTTTGATGGCAACAACCTTAGGACTTGTTATAAAATATAAATACTAACATTATGGTTTAGGTATATATGTAAATGCAGAATATAAACCTGCAGGTATCAAGAATGAAGATTGTACAGTATAGAGATTCAAGACTGAAGATATCAAGGTTGAAGATGATATCAAGAGTTCAAGATTTCAATAGTACAAGATAATTATTGAGTCTAGATTATATTAAAATTTCTTGAAAGCACTTACATCTTTATTCGAAATTCATGGAATGGAATCCACTTCGAGCCTGTTAATGGGATGAAACCAAAGTGGGATGGAATCCACGATAATATCTAGTGGAACATATAGTAGTCCTATTTTGATATCCACTAATTTTATAAAAAATGCTTTTCAAAAATATATATCTCTTATTTTTTTAAAAATGTTTTCAAAATTTTCTTTTCAAAATGATATCTCTCTTAGTTTTAAATATTTTAGCCTCAAAGATATTTTTATCATTTTTAATATTTTGATTTCAAAGTTGTCCTTGTTTTTAAACCTTCTCTTGTTTTAAATATTTAGCTTTGAAATATTTATATACTCAGATCTTAAATCGTTTTATAGATTAAGATTACATATATTAAAAATTACTTTTTAAACTCTTCTATATGTTTAAACTATATTCAAATATATTTACAAAGTTTAGAAATTGTTTTGACAAATTATAGAAACAAATTTTAATAAGAAAATCAAAACATCAATTTTGCCTTGAGCATGTCGACATTCCTCAACCCTCCATGTCGACATGGTGTCCGTTATTTTCAAATTTCAATTTTCAAAAGAAGTGTCTATTCATCGTATCCTTTCATGAATAGATATGGCTGTTGCTCTACTATAAATACCTGTAAGTTATAAATGAATTTTTTACCAAATTTCATTTATTTTCTCTCCTCTTCATCTTTCACATTTATTCTAAAGAATCCTAAACTATACTCTGTCGAAATACCAAGTGAATCAAACTTGATTATCTCTTGTTTGATTCTCTGCCACTCTCTCCATAAGATCTCAGTGCTATTCAGAGTTATAGAATCTTTTGTTAATCAAACTATTGAGTAAAATGTGCAGTTGAGCCTTGAAATCAATTGGGTGTGATTGTAGACCCATAAATCAATTAGGTGATCTTGTAGCCTGGTTAAATCAATAAAGTTTGTCCTGGACTCGAATACATGAGGGTGTACCTCGTAGCCTTGAAACCAAGGGCAATCTGGGTGATTATTTTAATAAGAAATTTGTACGAATGTATTGGACTGGATGTAGGGTAACTCTAAACCAATATAAAATCCTGGTGTGTTCTTTCCTTTACTGCTTTTATTTAGTATTTTGCATCTATGTCTGATTTTGTGATTATATCTATGTCTGTAAATTGCATTTGTTGATGATTAAATTACATAAGTTTCAAAAAAAATTATAGAATTCGTAAAACACTATTCACCCCCTGTAGTATTATTCCAGCTTAAGATCCGTAATCTGCATTTCTCACATTTTGTATCAGAGATTGGTTTTCAAAGTTTTCATAATCTGAATTTTGAAAAGTTTTAAAAATGGCTACCAACACTAGTTCTGTTAACACTATCACTAGTTCATTTGTAAAGGGTCAGTCTACTGCCAGACCACCACTTTTTAATGGTAGTAACTATGCATTTTGGGCATGTAAAATGAAAATATATTTACAGTCAATAGGATTAGACATTTGGAATATCACACAAACTAAATATTCTGAACCCACAACTAGTTTTGCACAGTGACTGCTGAGCAAAATACTATTACACAAAATAATTCCAAAGTCATGAATATTTTATTTTGTTCACATGATAGAAATGAATTCAATAGAGTGCTTGTTTGTAAATATGCATATGATATCTGGAAACCTTTGCAAGTTACTTATGAAGGAACAAGCAAAGTCAAACAGACCAAAATATCCATACTCACAAATCAGTTTCAATTATTCAAAATGAATTGTAACGAGTCCATTTCAGATATGCATAGTAGATTTCAAGATATTGTGAATTCTCTAATATTATTGGGAAAAAGTTTTCCAAAGAAGGTCAAGTCAGAAAAATTCAAAATTCTCTTGCTTCGGAATGAGATCAGCAAACTCTTGCAATCGAAGAAGCAAATGATATTAGTACTTTAAAGATGGAAGAATTGCTTGGAAATATAATGTCGTTCGAATTACAAATGTAAGGGAGAAGAGATAGCAAGGCATTCGAAAAGAAGTTAATTACATTCAATGCATTAATAGATGGATTAGACTCAGGAAGTGATGATAAAGAAATAGCTTTCATGACAAAGAATTTTCGAAAGTTTCTAAAATACAAAAAGATGGACAACTTCAAAAAGAATGATCATAGGAATTCTAAAAATCATAATGAAGTACCAAACCACATTGAATGTTTCAACTGTGACGAACCAGACCATCTCAAAAGAGACTGTCCGCATCTTGATAAGCAAAAGTTTGCTACAAGCAATGATTATACGAAGAAAAGGAAAAGAGCGTACACCGCTACACTAGGTGATTCAGACTCAGACTCATCCTCAAGTAATGATGACCAGAAGTTGGAAAATTCAAATATGTGCTTTACAGCTATTCATGATTCCGATGATCTTGGAAATACGAATGTAGAAAAAGATACACGTTTATAATATATTGGTTGAAATTGTTTGCTTAATTGTTTGATTATTTGATTTTTTTGAAATTATATGTTGTTTGAATTTTAAATATTATTATTATTATTATGTTTATTTTTATTTTTAATATTATAATATTTTTTATTAAAAGAGTATTATTATATGTAACATTACTTCAGAAAATATACAGACATTAAAAATAATATATGTATATAAATATTAAAGAATATAGGAAAATATAAGTAACATGAATTCTCTAACCCATGTCGACATGGCCCTATCCATGATGTTGACATCCCTATCAGAAATTTAAAATTCAAATTTGAATTCAAATCTTTGAATTTCCCTTCACCTTTTCACCAAACCCAATGTTCTAGAAAGGTACCTCTTGACCAGAGAGCATGTCTATTGAATATCTATTTATTTCCATTATCTTATCATACCTTTTCACTTTCATTTTAAAATTCAAACTCACTTTCATTCTTTCAAACTTTCTAATCTCTTCAAAAATGACCTCTTCAAGCACTTCATCCACAATGTGGCTGTCTAAAACCATTAAAAAGTATCTTTATAAGATCCGGAAGCAATTAAGGCTTATATAAGCTATGCTAATTTCGAAAAAGTTCATAAGGGAAAGTTTGCCATCTTTAGCGATTTCTCTACATATGAAATCAATACTCTTCTTGAAGAGAATCATATCCTTAGTTTTTTTTTTGAAAATTCTCAAAATGATTTTTTTTGTTATCCAAATCTTGTTAAAATGTTTTATGCGAAACTGAATCGCGGTTTTTATAAAGAAAATGAAGATGAAATTTGGAGTAGTGTTAAAGGCACTAAAATTGTTTTAAATTGTGAAATTTTAGGCAACATTCTCAACTGCAAGAATTCGAGAATAGATCTTTCTACTTTTAATATTCATGAACATGATCGTGAGACATTTCATCACATTTTCGAAGGAGACGACAACTTTGAATTTAAAAATCATAACTTTCATTCGAAAGCACGTATTGTCAATCTTCTTTTGCAACATATTATCACTCCTAGATCGGGAAATTTCAATAACCCGACTTTAAAAGTTTGTAAAGCTCTTTTTGCTATCTTTGATCATTATGACATTAATTGGGCGTAAGTGATTATGGATGTACTTCGTCCTAAGAATTCGAAATGGGTGAGACTTGTATCATGGAATCTATCTCACTCGGATTTTTAGTTATTTTGGCATTGATTACAAAAGGGAAGAATTTGTTTCAAGAAAAGTGTTTAATCATGCCAATATTTCTCTCATGAAAATTCCTTTCATATTTCAACAATATGAATTTCTTACCAAAAAGGATGAAAGAATGGCACAAGAAGATATGGAGGAAGAAGATGAAGAAGAAGAAGAAGAAGAAGAAGAAGAGGAAGAGGAAATGAAAATTGAAGAAGATAATGAAGAAAACATCCTTGTAAAGTATTAAATATCCTACCAATACTAACAATCCTTCCAGCAAAACTCTCCTAAAAAATCAGTAGATTATAGTGGAAAATTAACGGACTCTCAAAAGATCCGTTAGTAAGAAATTGGATAAAATGTCCACTAATATGAACAAATTCTTTGCTAAAATTGGTCGGAAACTTGGCTTAACATCATCCTCTAGCACATTCTAAAAACTATGTTGTGATGTATTAGTTTGTTTTGTGTGAGCTTGTATTGTTCTTTTTATCATACTATGTAGTATTTTATGTATCATCTCGTCTATTTATAAAAACCATCTATCTTATGTTTTTCTACCTTATAGTGTCTCTAGAATAAATGTTAGTATAGTATATAAGTTTATATATATACATGCTTATTCACAAAATAAATAAGACACATAAATTAACAAACCCATGTGAACATGCCTCTACCCCACCATGTCGACATATAATTGTCAGTTTGGTTATTTTAAAATTTTGAAATTAAAATAACTAACTTCTGTCTATTCATTTAAACGAATTTCTGCCTATTTAAACATCTATTTCTTCCAGAAATTTGTAATATTTCCATTTCTACTTATCCCTATTTGCATCTCTTCACTACTTATCAAAAATGGCTTCCTCTTCTCAAACTCTAAGTGATAATCTTGAAGTAACTCTCAATTTATTCAATAATATACTTACTTTTATTCTCCGCAATCAAAGGCACTTAGAATTAAGTCAAATGCAAATGATAATAGAACAAGAGAAGCATTACCATGCCCTCTGTTGGATGATTTATGCCCTCAACAAAGATGATCTCGATGCAAATTCTATAGGTACTTTGATTAAAGATAATGAAGATTGGAAAGCTATTAAAAAGGATCCTATCTTTGGAGAAGAAGGATGGGTTGAAGTTCCTAGAAATATTTGATTTCCTTATGGTTTGAATTTCTTGTTTTTGAAGTTTGTGATTTGATTTGATTTGATTTGAATTGATTTGGTTTGAATGGATTGTATAACATTATATAAAGCATAGTATATATTTATTGGGTTTAAACTTTCATATTTGTCATGTCTTTATTATTAACTAATGTTATTATACACACACACATACACATTCCATCATAATTTTTCATAGGTACTCTAGTATAAGACTAAGGGGGAGTTATATTAGTGTAGGATAAGTTTTTTTTTGATGAGAAAGGGGAGAAATATAGAACAGAGTAGTTAGAGTGGTTAAGCTTAGATTAAGGGGGAGTTATTAGTTTTAGGGGGAGTTATTGTGAAAAGAAGTATATTTTATAAATATAGGGTGTGATCATAAAAAAGGAGGAGATTGTTAGTCCTTGAGATGATGGTTTTGATGACAACAACCTTAGGACTTGTTATAAAATATAAACACTAACGTTATGGTTTAGATATGTATGTATATGCAGAATATAAACATGCAGGTACCAAGAATGAAGAATGTACAGTATAGAGATTCAAGACTGAAAATATCAAGATTGAAGACTCATGAGTATCAAGATATCAAGAGTTCAAGATTTCAATAGTACAAGATATGTATTGAGTTTAGATTAGGTTAAAACTTCTTGAAAGCACTTACATATTTATTCGAAATTTATTCGTGGAAGGGAATCCATTTCGAACCTGTTAAAGGGATGGAACCCACGAAAATATCTAGTGGAACATATAATGGTCCTATTTTGATATCCACTAACTTTATAAAAATGCTTTACAAAAATATATATCTCTTGTTTTTTTTAAATTTTTTTCAAAACTTTCTTTTCAAAAAGACATCTCTCTTGGTTTTAAATATTTTAGCCTCAAAACAATTTTTATCATTTTTAATATTTTGATTTCATAATTGTCCTTATTTTTAAACCATCTCTTGTTTTAAATATTTAACTTTAAAATATTTGTATACTCAGATTTTAAATCACTTTATAGATTAAGATTATATATATTAAAAATTACTTTCTAAACTCTTTGATATGTTTAAACTATATTCAAATATATTTACAAAGTTTAGAAATTGTTTTGAAAAATTATAGAAACCGATTTTAATAAGAAAATCAAAACATTAATTTTTCCTTGAGCATGTCAACATCCCGTAACCCCCCATGTCGACATGGTGTCTGTTATTTTCAAATTTGAAAAGAAGTGTATATTCGTTGTATCCTTGCACGAATAGATATGGCTGTTGCTCTACTATAAATACCAGTAAGTTCTAAACGATTTTTTTTACCAGATTTCATTTATTTTTTCTCCTCTTCATCTTCCACATCTATTCTAAAGAATCCTAAACTATACTCTACCGAAATACCAAGTGAATCGAACTTGATTGTCTCTTGTTTGATTATCTGCCACTCTATCCATACGATCTCAGTGCTATTCAAAGTTATAGAATCTTTTGTAAATCAAACTGTTGAGTAAAAGGTGCGGTTGAGCCTTGAAATCAATTGGGTGTGATTGTAGCCCTGGAAATCAATTAATGATATTATAGGTTGGTTAAATCAAGAGAGTTTGCCCTGGACTCGAATACAGAAAGGTGTACCTCGAAGCCTTGTAACCGAGGGTGTAATCTGGGGGATTTTTTTGATAAGAATTCCGTACAGTTGTACAGGACTGGATGTAGGGTGACTCCGAACTAGTATAAAATCCTGGTACGTTCTTTCTTTTACTGCTTTTATTTAGTATTTACATGTGTGTCTGATTCTGTGATTATATCCGTGTCTGTAAATTGCATTTGTTGATGGTTAAATTACATAAGTTTCAAAAAGATTTAGAAAATCCATAAAACACTATTCACCCCCCTCTAGTGTTATTCCGGCCTTAAGATCCATAATCTGCATTTCTCACAAGAAGTTGGGGTATCCTTGGATTCATAAAAACGAACCTGAAAATGCACTATAAAAAAGTGGTACTTTGACATAATTAGACTATAGAAGAAGTGATAAACATGAAAGTTTAGCCACTTATGGTTTAAAAAGAGAATTACCTCATTTGGATCTATTTTGGAGGAGTTATACTTGAATGAAAATGAAGTATTTTTGGCCAGTAAAACTGGGCTCAAAAATGCTTTATAGAAAATGGAGTTTTGAGCATTGATAAGCTATGAATGGGAAGAAGTGGTATAGCCACTGAAATTTTAAATGGTTTCAGAAAAATAATTTCGTCATTTCAGTTTGATATGAGAAAGTTAGGCTAGAGTAAAGAAGGTAAAAAATGTAATGAGAGGGTGGGCTATTTATAGCCGAAGGAAGAGTGTGAATGAATCAATACACACAACATTACTTCATGGCTTCTCCAATACGCCTTCCCCCTCCCTAGGCACGACCATATCACCCCCTCCCCCTTGTGCCCGTCACTTTCATCCACTTCATGTATGCATAAGTTAACTTATGTAAGCTTAAGGAGGAAGCTTACTTAAAATATCTTTGATTTTTGTATTGTGCATGCATTTTTAAGTGTATAAGTATATATGTATGTATGTATATATATGTTTATGTGCATATTAGTATATGCATCGGTATGTTACATATGTATACATGACATACAAACAATGTTGCATTGGTTCCAAACAACTTTCGTTCAATAAACAGTTGCCAATCGGAGAACCGATTCTGGGTCACATTTTCACTTATACTTTAACGGACGTATACTTATAACCAAAATTTGAAAAACATCCTCTAAAAATAAAAGGTTGACCGTGACTTCCTTTTCCGGCGACTGCGCTTAATTTCTCCTCTTCCCCTTTTGGCGTCTCCAACCTTCTTCTATCAGTCTAAGCTTCTCTGCTTGTCATTTCCTAGTAGTAGTGCGATTTGTGGAAAAATCCTTCGCTTGTTTCCTCTCTACCAGAGCAGTTATGCATTCTGCTACTTTGACCCATGCTGTTGTCGAGCTTGTTGGTCCTACAGTGGTCGACTGCAGCTTCTCTCCAAAGTCTGCATCTGTCCCCGCCTTGGAATCTGTAGGTGATGGCAACCCTCTCACTAATAATTCTTTTGCCTCCCTGCTCAGCGATATCATCTCTTCCAATAATGCCTCCAAGCTTCTATCTCCCTATCCATTGGCTGTTTGTGAGCATAGTCTTTCGCTGCTGTTAGCGAATGCAGGTAACTCCTCTTGGTCTCAATCGAAAGTGGGTTTGAACGTTGATTCTTTGATTGGTAATGATGGAAGAAAGCACTTTGATGTTGTAAATGGTTCTGTAGATGTTGCCATTGTTGGCGGAAATTACCGTGTAGAAGGGTTTGAAGCGGTTGGGTGCAAATCTATAAGTAGTGGTGTTTTGCAGGGATGCACTCCAAGTGTTTGTGATATTGCTGCACCGGTTACTGCCTCAGCTATTTCGCCTCGTAGTCCACTTTTGCCTCCAGACTGTCACGCTGCCCTGTTAGAACCATCTCTACCTAAGTCTCCTCCTAACAGGTCGTCTCCCTTCACCAAATGCCTAATAATGCTGGTAAGCATTCTCCAGTTTGCTTTGATAATGTTGAGATTTACGGTGTCATGATTCCTCTTATGGAAGTGATTGAGGCCGCGTTGTTTATTGAAAGGATTATCTAGTGGGTTTTTTCCTCGACTCCAATCCTCCCTTTCATATTGTAAAAGCTAGATGCAACCAGGTTTGAAAACCAAGAGGGGGATTGAGTGTTCATTTTGACAATGAAATATTCTATTTTAAATTCTCAAGAAGTGATGAAAGACAACATGTCCTTAAAGCCGACCCAATTCTTATCGAAGGGAAACCTTTCGTTATTACTACCTAGAGTCCGTCAGTGGATAAGGCTCGTTCTTAGGTTTTATTTATTCCCATTTGGGCACATTTTTTGCACGCTTCTTTTGTTCTTCAACCTCTTATCGAGATTGATTGGCTAGCAGACCTTGTTGGTTAGGTGATTTGTTATGATGCAAATACAGTAGATAGAAATAGATTAGTTTATGCCAAAGCTCTAATTGAAATAAACCCGATCAAACCTCTTCCTTCATTGCTAAAAGTCAGAATCAATTAAGGGTCATTTTGCTGAGCTCAGAGTGTGATATAGTTGAAAACCGAAGATATGTATGGTATGTCATTCTTTTGGGCATGTTTCGGCGGTGTGTTCCAGTTCAGCCTCTACTGGAAGCCCCCTATCCGATCGGGTTCCTTTGCCACATCTTCCTATCAAGAGGTGGGTCCTGAAGGTAGCTTCGCCTCCCTCTATTTCACCTCATGTAGTTGCTCCTGCTGTTGTGACTCTTGCTGTTCATGCTCCTACCATTGATGCTCCTATTGTCATTTCTGCTGTTGTGACTCAAGTTATTGTCGCTCCTGTTATTGATGATCCTGTTGGTGAGGCCCAGTCCGTGGAATCTGCTGCTATCTTGTCTTATTCTATTACGTGGAATGCTAAGGAGCGAGCCTGGATTCATGTTCCTTCTGATATGCATTACTCGCCAAAAACTGGCACTTACTATGCCTTTATCAGTGATGTTGAGGGAAAGAGTCGTAGTCTTTTTTATCATATTGATGGTGAGGGTCTTTCTCTTACTAGGAATGGTGAGATTGGTAAGGACAATAAAAGTAAGTTTTATAATGTAACTTGGGATATGAAATATATTTACTCGCCCGATTGGCCGATTTTGATGGTAATGCTTCTAATCTGGCTACTCTTTTCTTCGGGTTTGTGCATATTATTGGACCGACCTCTGCCATTAGTTCTGGCCTCTCCTCTTTGGAGGATGCGTAGTCTTGCTGTCTAGTAGTCTAGGCTCCTTTTTGCCTAGCTCCAATACTTTATTTTTTTCTTTGTGGTTAGGCTAATTGCTTCCATTTAGTTGTTCAATGCATATGCAGAGCACCTGTTTTCCCATTATATATACATTGACATATATATATATATATATATATATATAGATTTGAGAATTCATAAATTTATATTCGAATCTAAACTGAATTTATAAGGAATTAATTTTTTGGGTAAGCCTATGACGTAAATGGATTTTATCATCATTAGAATATTTGTAGAGGGAGAAGGAGTCTAGAGATCGAATTCTCCAGAAGCAGAAGAATCAGGATATTTGGATATAAGCTAATGGGTTTGATATGTTGGGCTTTTGTGTACTTATTATCCATCTCTTTTACTTTTTTTTATAAATAATTCAATATGATCCTTACATTCCCAAACTATTTTATTAGTTTATCATTTTATTTAACTCTTTTATTAGTTAAATCTAAATAATTAAATAAATTATTAAACTATTATGACATAAAATATTCCCTATTATTTACAAAATCATCACTAATTATCGTATTATAAAGTCTCGATATTCCAAAATAAACTCAAATTATTTAATTGAATTCCAAAAATTCCATTTTTTTATTAGATAAACATCCATTTATTATTTACCACAAAATTCGATTGTTACTGACAAGTCAAGGTCTAAAGCAATTGAAGAAGAGTATAGAGACATGGGAGGAATCTTAGCCACTGGAAGGCTAAGTAGATGAGTCGGTACCGAGTCATAGGGATTAGTCGGCACCTAGTTATCATGGCATATGGTATGGAGTTGGAACTTCTAGGGACTAATGTAGAAGTTTTGTATGTCATCCTGGAGGTGGTGGCTTGTTCGTATAAGGTTGGGTGACGATGTAACAACATGATGAAAAGCTAGAATCTTTAGATGTTGGCTCATGTTGAGAGTAGGTTTCGAAGATAGTGGATCGTAAAGGAGTAGCCACATGATCGGGGAATGTGGAAGGGTTCCTCGTTAATAATGGAAACTATATTGAGCAAGAAGGGATCGATATCCAAATAGAGCAAAAGTGAGCTTGCAATATGTGCTAAGGAATGCATCATGCTCAGAGAGTTTTTAGTTATACTCGAAGCAGGGGTATTGTAAGTGGGGATACCCATGGATCAATTGAGGGACCTGTATACCTTGGGCCTATAGCTTTGGGTCTATTGTCCAGCTTTGGGATGTGAGACATGTATCCAGCTTTAGGCTGTGAGATACTAGAGAACAACAGAGAACCAAGATTTCCATTACTCCCTGGCTTGGGGGCCCTATGAGTTATCATATGTTCAAGGCATAAGGAGTGATAGTTAGGATTATTGATGGATGCTATGGATGATTTGGTTGCTTTCTTTGGTAGATTATCACTCAAAAGTATCATGGGAAGAAGGTATTGGAGATATGAATACTTGGAAGGCTGATATCCTTTATTTGCTTTGTGGTATATTGTAACACCCCTAATTTTAATTAGCATTATTCAGGAGTTTAAATTAGATAAATTAAATAGAATAATGTGATGTGTAGTGTGATAAAGAAATGAGATTTGATTATCAACATGGTTGAGCCATAATTAACTAACTAATTGGTTAATACGAATGTTTTGTGACTTAAGAATAATAGATATATGAAAGGGGTAATTTAGGAATTGAAAACCATTCATACCTCAAACCCTCCATATTCCCTATCATTCTCACTTTCACAAAACATAAGAAATAAAAAGAATATAAGGAGGCCAGCTATTGCTAAATGGAAAATCATGAAGATCTAAAGGAGATTCAAGAGCAAAGTTTGGAAAACAAAAGCATTCATCAAGTCACAACTCTATTATCAAAATCAAGATGAATAATAAATGTTCCATAGTAATTTTCTGGTTTTGAATTCGATTATAGGTAGTATCTGAATTAGTTTGGTTATTTTTGCCAACATATGACTGTTGAATCATTATTTGGATAAAATAATGATTTATGAAATTTTTTATGAAATTTAGGAAGGGATTTAAGGGTAAAACCTATGTTTTTATTCTCCAAATATTTTGATTTTCAGATATGCTATGTAAAACAATATTCCGAAGTTGGGTTTTTAATTTCATAAATTTTCAGGTTATATTAAATATTTTATGAATTTCCTAAGGAGGAAATAGCTTAACTTTGGGTTTTAATTATTTAAAATAATTTAATATGGTTTTTTATCCTGAAATTTTTATATGATAAAGAAAAGAATATTCTCAAATTTTTGTGAATTTTTAGGATTTTTTCCAAGTGATTTTGGTTTATTATGAGATTGCTAGATAAGCATTTAAATGGATAATTAATTAAGGGTACTAATTTATTGTTTTAAAGTATGTTTTAGGACTTGAAATTTTGAGCGTGACATATTTCTGTAAAGCTTTGGGTAAAAAAATATTATTATCCAATAGGAATTTGACAAAGTGTAAGATTTGGTGAAAATTATTTACTTTTAATAGAAATAAACCTGTTTTTATGTTAATTATGATGATGCCAAGCTGCATATATCCTCTTCGAGCCTAAAGGAATATTGTCTATGTAAAAGTTGACATTGATATTGAGGGAATCAAATGATGGCTGCATCGGTAGCTATGGAATGATTCCATTAGTGTGGGCGTCGATAGTGTCGGCAATGTATAATTGATGGCAACATGTCTTCGTGTTTCATCTAAGCATTTTAAAACGCTTAATGTCGACATCGACGACGTTGCATGTCTTCATTGCTGTTTTAAATGATGTCACGTATAAATGGTTTAAATTTTTCATAGTCGTCCATATAAAGGTGCAGTCATGATGTGCACAACGTGCATATTTTACTTCCATATTTAATCGAATTTAATTAAATAAATGAGTATAGGGTATTTTAACATGTTTAAACTATTATTTCAATTATTTTCAGATCATCATTTACTCATCTTCATATAGAGGCAAAATGGTCATTTTTGTGCATATATTAATTTGAGAATATTTATTTCTATATTTTATTTTTATTTGTAGGAAAATTGGATGGAAATTACAAGAGGTTTTCATGGAAAATATGCACGCACAAGAGGAACAAAAGGAATGAAGATGAAAATAATTCATTTAACGATAACATGGAGGACCCCACCTACCCACTTACCATGATGCACAATTAGAAGCAAATGCACATGCTAAAAAAGATTAATGCTACATGCACATTTATGTGGAGGATTAATACATGCTAATGATGACTTGGTGGCCACACTTCCTCAAGGGTAGTTTGGTAGTTCCCAAAAATATGATTAGGGTTTCCAAACACGTATAAATACACCATATGTTCATGTAATTAATCTCTTAACCTCCTATGAGCCTCTATTTTACTTAGTTTAGTTTTAGGCTCACAAATAAAAAAGCTCGTTTTCTATTTCATGGCTTCTTAGCCATTTCTCTTATGTAATTTTCTTTAGTGCAATTTTAATTCATGCACTCTTCATTTATGTTCTTTCCTTGTTTATTTCCTTTAATTTTAGTAGCTTAGTTTATTTTAATGCAAATAGATTATCTCTCATTTTATTTTAATTTGCTCTCTGTTTTCCTTTTTTTTTATTTCATGTTGGATGCTACATTTGTTGACATGATAACAAATATGAGAGACCAAACCCCTTCAATTTAGGGGTAAAACTATCTTAATCATGTGGATTCAACATTTTGATAATTTTTGATCTTCTTTCGTGTTTAATGAAATGTTTGAATGGGTTAAAATTTGTTGTTTTAGCTTTAAATTTGATAGCCTATGTTGTTATACCAAATAGGCTATGCTTATACAAACACAATCACAAATTATCTCTTTACTACATATGATATGGTAGTGAAGTGAAAATTAAAATCAATATTTGATGGTCTATATTTCTAATCAATACTTAATAGATCATGCTTAGAATGAATTTTATTTTTAAGTTCATTGTCATTTTCATGAGAATTAAGAAGTGGTTTAATGGATGTGTTATAGTTTGATAGTTTGTATTGAGTTAACTAATAGCATAAATACTCCATACTTGTAATAAACACATCAATTAAATTCACTAATGACTTAAAAAAGAGAGCATAATATCACGTATGTTGATTTATGTGATCAGAGAAGGCATTTTCCTCTAAATTGCCTTCAAACTCTCATATTTTTATCCATTTTCTTTTGCTTGTTTTTCTACATTTTTAGCTTAAACAATTTCAAACTCTTGGTTAATTTGATTGAATAGAATTTTAAAATATAAACAGTTCTCTATGGATGTACCCATACTTACAATGTACTAACATTGTACTCCGTGCACTTGCGGTTAATCTTTAATTTAATTGTTTCGGTTATTTTCCGAACCGATGGAAAATTAGCCATTAAAAGAGGATTTAGGCGCCGTTTTCTAATGCCATACTTCCACCCCCATCATATACAATTCATCGCTGCCCTGCCACAAACCACTGTTGCATCATAAACTCACAGTAGCCGCAACATAACTACTGTCTCATACATACACTGATCATCCCCGACTAACCTTTTGCATACCCCTCTGCCCATTTCTCCACACATACATACATCAAATTACCAAGTACATACATACTTGCACATATTCACAACAACCTCCTACCATCTCCTAAACATCCTCCACTTCTCATAACAACAACTAAACCACAATGGTGCATAACCTCTCCAACAGTCACCAATGCACACAAACCATACACTTCTGCCTTAACTGATAACTCCACAAAATCCCCATTCAAACTCGTTACCATTAAATAGTATCATTCATCCCATTCATCTCTATACATCATCCCCTCCATAAACTTGCCTACCATTACTTCCATTGGTACAAAACTACAATTCTGCCATACTTCTGTAAAACAAGTCACCCCATCAGCCTTCTACAACACTTTCAGTTCAAAATAATTGCTACCCACCTCTCTGTTACTCTCACTGCCCACAGTTCCATTATTACTCTCTATTATTCTCTATTACCTCTCCCTTTTTGACAAACATCATCCCATTCTTTGACAAACAACATCAATACAAACAACAACCACCTCACCTCTCGTACAAACTCCACAAACCTATCGCATACATATCCTCCACATACAACTCCCAAACTATTTACCCACTGACATATCACCTATTGTCAACATCCACCTACTGTTAACATCCACCTTCCCTTATAAACCAAACAATCAACATTCGCTGCTGCATATAAAACTGCTGAACACCACAGACCACCCACCTACGCTGCCTTGCACTTCATACTCCATCATCCTCGCCATTTCACATACTTCTACCAAACAGCCAAAAACTAAAAAAGGCTCCCTGCTAGTTGCCAAACCATCCATCCATCTCCCAGTTGCATGTTGCATGTTTCTTCCAATCCCAGATCATTGATACTACCTGCCCACCTCCATACAAACTACTTACCGCTGCCCCTTACTGTCACTATTCTCCCACTCCTCAAAACAGCAAAACCACCCTATACCACAACGTTGTACATCAACACTGCTTCTCCACTGCTTTGTGCACTCTCACAACACCATCAACTTCTTCAGTCACCTCCCTATCCTCCCCCAGTTTCAATACAAAACTGTTGTGACACAGCAGATTAACAACAACTTGTCACCAAATGATGCACAACGAACAAATGACGATGGAACGATACAATGATGAATCGATGGATTGATAATACCCAAGATAAAGGCCCAAATCCGTTGATCTCGCGAGATACCGGATTCTAGCTATCTTTAACACGTTGACCGTGCACGATACCATGTTAGAAGATCTACGGTTCTTCGATGTTGATTTCGCGCACGAGATTCCGTAAAATGGCTTCAAAATCGTTGATTCAAGCGCACTCGAATAACCGAAAATGGAGAAAGGAGATAACACTCAACTTCCAATTTTAAAGAGGCACAAAGCACTCAAACAAAAGTTTATTCAAAATCAACCACCCAAATGATACAACTCACCCGCTATTTGCCAATGTTCAAAATGAGCTATAAGTCATCTTAGATTGACAAAGCATAATGAATGATATCAAAATCGATAGTTAAGAAATCAAATATCGTAAGTAAACAAACGATTATATATGGGAATTAGATCGCATAAACTTGTCACCAATAAAAGAATCAAGAAAAACATTTGATTCTTGCTTGCACTTGATTTTCACATCACAAATATTTGTAAAATACTTTATAAACACTCTTTAAAAATATTCTTTTGAAGGTGCAAATTATATTTAAAAGTGCATTAAAAAAGCAGATCAAAACAAATGTCTTCAAAAAATTCATTCACTATGAATCCTAAAACAATTTACACTTAGCTTTGTTTCTAAACATTCCTTTTTGAATATTTTTGTAATATCCTGGAATTTCAAGGAGTTTAAAATGTGATAATCTCTTAATTAATTATTTAAAATTGATAAAATTATTATTTTCAAATATAAATTACAAAAGTAATAATAATGTAATGTTTTTAAATATAGATATAAATTGATTTTTAAATAGAATAATTATTTAACTTGTGTTATTTTATAAATTTGATTTTAAATAGACCTATTGTTTTCAAATTTAATAAGTGTTGTTTAAATATATATTTATTTAAATTAACTTTAAAATTAGAATTTAATATTTCTAGATTTTAAAATGTGGTTGTTTAAATTAATATAGATATATTTGATTTGATTTTAAATTGAAGTTTTAAATTGAATTTGAATTTAAATTTGAAATTTAAAAAAAATATCTTGAAATTATTTTGGATATAAAAGAATATACGAATAAAGTTTTTATTTATAATAAAATTTGTTTTATATTAATTCGACAAAGAAATTTTTATAAATTTAGAAAATATTTATTTAATAGTAAATAAATACAAAAGCTTTTAAATTAGCATTTAAAATGGATTGAATAATTTTATGTGATTTTATTTAGAATCTAATTGGTTTTTATTTTATTTTCTTTTAAAAGTTTTATTTTCATTAAATAATAATTAGCGATTATAATTAATAAAATTACTTATTAATTAGGAAAATTAATAATAAAGTTTTTAAAATCATTTAAAAATAATTTTAAAATAAGAAATGACAAGTGGTTAATTTATAAGCTCATTGTTAACATGTGTTATGAATTTAATAATGGTTTGTGACAAATGTGACAAAATTGAACAAGTGTCTTTCTCTAATTTTCTTTTCTTATATTTTAATAAACCATAAATTACAACAAATAAAATTTCCATTTTCTTTCTTCATTCTTTTTCTTATCCTTTCAATTAGAGCAAGGAATCAATGGCCTCAACCTAAAACATTTCCTTAAGAAAAGCTCAACCTGTAAGTATTTTACAAACCAAAGATATTAACCTGTAAACACTCTTCAAAACCCAAACAAAAGTTTGTAACAATTTATCAATCCAGTAATCCTAAAGTTCAAAAACCTGTAGCACTTCTCAATCTCAAATAAAACACTGCAAACAACTTTCAAATCTGAAACCAAACCCTCAAGAAATTTAAAAGCCTGAAAACCTCTTTTATCAAAGCCTAAAATATTTTTTACAAACCCTTTAAGCATTTTCTATGAGCACCGCGACCTGGAAACAAAGTCTGGATCATCTCATCATCATGTCCCAGTTCTACTAAGCTTTTCAGTTTTAAAGAAATCAAGACCTAAAGCTTTCAAGTTTCCAGTTTTCAAGCATTTCTTCAACATTTCCGGTCTTCAAAATCATCTATTTTTCAAGGCATTAGACATCTCAATTACCAAAAGCTTCAGTTTTCAATCCAGTTTCAAAAACTCTCTGCATTTTCTAAGGTGAGTAAACATTTTTAAATTAAAATTTAAGTAGATAAATATCTGTTGCATCCGGGTTCCGTGATGATAACTGTTCTGTATGTATGTACATAAGTAACCCTCTGTGTATATATGATGTATGCATATCTAATGATTTTAACTCCTCTGTTCTTAGTTCAAAGCCTATGATTTTGATCAAAGTTCAAAATCTTTGCATGTGTTCTCTGTTAGACTTTGAAATTTAAACAAGATAGTTTAGTTTAAGCTTAATCTAGGAGTTAAAAATAGATTCAAGTATTTAAGATTGAAACTATGTTAAAATCTGAAAATACAGTAGAGATTCTTGAAAACATGTAAAATCAATCATCTTAATTTACAGTTTTAGGATTATAACTTGAATCCATTTTAAAAGTTATGATTTTTAAAACAAATATCACAATTTTTAATATTGAAATGAATGTGAAATTTCGGAATGTCTAGAATTGGGTTTTTGGGTAAATTCTGGTGGCTGGAGCATCTGGGGTGGTCGTGAACATCATGGAGGTGGAGCAAGGTCTGGTGGTCCAGGAAAAAATGTCTAGAGGGTGGATATGTTGTAGAGGCGTCGGTGGTGGTCGAGTCAAGGTTTTAAGCCTAGTTTTGTTGAAGCTGAAGTTGGTGGTCGTTGCATCGTCTCTGATGATGTGAGTTGCTTGATACTCTAGAGAATGGTAGCATGGTGGTTCGGCAGGGGATGTCCAGAGTCGTCCGACCTTTGGTGGCGGAGCAGTGTGGTCGAGAGGTTTTGCTGAAGGTTGCTTTAGTTCCAGAGTCAATTGTGTGACGACCCGAACTCGATGTCCAACAAACAACATCAAATTCGTATCGCCGGAGCTTATAACAACATTAGATGTAAATAAACAACGGAAACAAAATGAATATCATTGATCATAACATAGATACAACTTTGATACAATATCCATTATAACATCGATCTACAATGACAGAGTGATACACAACAAAGATACAACAATAAAGTGAAAACTCCACAGCGGAACAACAGAGACTCCAAAAGGTTTCCAACATACTTCAACTTGATAAGGCCTTCAAAAAAACTCCAAAACTCCAAGCACTTCGAAAGACTTCCAAATCCAAAAGCTTTCTAAAAATTTGACACCTTCTAAAAGACTTCCGAATCTATGCTAGCTCCAAAATACGAACCTGCTTCTAGGCTGTCCATGTGGAAAATTATGGGCACCCAGAGTTTAGGAAGGGAACAATAAACTCCGGGTCAGTCATGGGACTGGTATGAGTAAACAAAACAGTTTATCTTTTAAAAACAACCCAAAAGAATTTACTTTTGAAAATCTCAATGCTTTTTTTTGGAAAATGAAACTGCCATAAGGCCTCCCACCACACACACAATGCAAGCGCACACCTAGAGGTGATTTCTCCTTATGACCGTTAAATTTTGCTTGATACACGAAAACCATTTGGTATTATTATTAGCGCATAGTGCTGAAAACATTTCGAAAATATAATACCAATCTTAGCCAGCACACCACATTTTGTCGTATGCCTACTATAGCTACCATGTTCAATAGCAGGTTACCGCCACATTCCATGGCAGGTTATACAACTAAAACCTTACAGGGCTTGTATTGTTTTTTTTGATTTCCAACAGATGGCCAGGCAAAGGAACTTCCCACATTGAAATGGTACGCCTCTGGAAGGACGTCCCCGAGAACCTAACCGGATCTCTGCCAAACAAGGCCGACGCTACCTCACGCTTTAACCAAGCTGTAACTTGGTAACTAACACACGAGCTATGCCATCCCTGGTCGTTAGACCTTTACTCGAGCGCTCGACACCAACAACCACAAAGTAATAAATTTGCAGTAACCACATAAGTTAAATATCTGGGCTCCATACCATGATATCCTCTTTTATCCAGAAGGAAATGGTCATACCCTACAGGCGCGACCTCTAAAAACCTTTCCGCAACATTCCTGTTTCGACCATTTTCGGGTTGTGAGGCTCGACGAAGTCTCGTGCACAAAGCTACGCTTTTTGACAAAGCCATGCTTCGATCAACAAATGATCAGCAGCACTTCGTATGCCACATTACCAAATTGGGAATGTATCACTAGTAACCATCAACTACATAACCTATGAGCTTGTACGTCTCAGAGAAGGGTGTTAAGCTAAGAGAATAAATTCTCTGCCACCAACAGAAATGTATTTGATAGAAACCGGCTTTACATCTCAATTTATAACGTCGGACACACATCCATACAAGTCTATTCCGGGTTCGAACAAAACCAAAGGCACTTCCAATGAAACCCTTGCAATCCGGGTATTCACAATCCCGATCGGATTTCCCATCACTTAGGGAATCTCTATACCGTAACTACTCAGTGCAGAGACAATCGACAGGTCATCCTATCATTATCGTAAATACCCGGTCTTCACCACCGGTCTTCAAATGCTATCCATATTGTCGTATCACTATTCGAAATGGGTTATATGCCACAAAGTCCTCTCCCGGCTAAACCGATAATGAGCGCAATATTTAAAAATATATGGATATTAGGATCTCTGTTAAATCACAGCTTAAAGCCCAAAACCTTTTATTCAAATGGTTAAAACAAATTACCATTTACAATCTTTTAAACAAAAAGATTCACTTCACAAAGTTCACCCAGTTTCACAAAGATCCATTCATGGATTTCAAAATAATTTCCATTTCAATTGGATTAACTCATTCAATCTTTAAATCTAAGATTTAACTCATAGCTTTCAAAACCCGTTTTCAAAGGTTCATTCATGACTTGGAAACCCATTTCAATTCAAACTTGAAATCCCCTTTAATACAAATTGGAAATTCGTTTCTTATACGAAAGCTTTTATCATTTGAAAACAAACAGTTTTCGTTTCGGAAAAATCCGATCTCATTTATACAAATTAAAATCTTTGGGTTGATTCAAATTCCCAAAAACAACATTTTAAAAAATGGTTTTAAACCCATATAAACTTGTATAATTCTTTTTTAAATCATAAATAACATTATAGGATTCAATTTCGGATATTGAATTCCAATTTAAATCAAATTATTCAAATTTCAAATCTTTATTAAGTTATTCAAAATAACTTACATTTTTAAAACACCTTTTCAAAAGCTTTTCACTTTAAACTCAATCCATTTCCAACCCATTTTAATTTAAAATTAAAATTTAAAACTATTTTAAAAATTTGTGACTTAACCAATTTCCACGTGCAATCCATATTTGTGTGTGTATAAGTGTGGTCCAGGGATTTTACACAATAGTGCACAACATCAATCATCACAGATATACCAATATCGATAAGCGGTATAATCCACAACGTTATCTTCATTCACAGTTTCACAGATAAAATAAATTTATCAATTACAAAGATTCATCATTACAATTCGATGCGGGTTTCGGATAACCAACTGGAATCCGACTCCCTGGCGCATCGAAATTCAAACGCTGTTTTACGGGCAAAGGTTTTTTTTACATACATATAGAAACAAGTCACAAATCACAGTTCGGCATAAAGCACTTCACATCACACAGTATCACAATCAGAACAGAAATGTCAATCCAGTACACAACATCTGATGATAGTCAATCATCTTCAATTTAAGGTGAAGGTGATTTAAAAGAATTAACCACATAACTAATTTTATTGATTTATTTAAATCAATGATTAACTATTCCTAATGATAAGTTAATTAAATCTTTAATTAATTATTCCTTAATTAATTATCTTAATTAACTACTAATTATAAATTAATTAACTTTAATTATCTAATTTACAATTCTTAATTAAAAATAAATTAAATACTTAATTGTTAATTAACCAAATCTTAAATTTCAAATTAACTAATCTCTAGTCACATAGTTAATTACAATTTTTAAATTAATTATCCATTCTTAGTTACCCTTTTTAAACAATTAATAATAATTATTCATTGTCTTAATTAACGTTTTAAAATCTTCTATAAACTTTGAAATTTAAATTATTACCAATTTGAAAACTTTGATGTTAATTATATTCCTACACTTGTTTTATATCAACTACTAAATTAAATTATTAATTGAATTTCAAAACTTGGTTAAGTATTTACTTAATTCATTAACTTGTAATAAAGGCTTGACTTTAAATTGTCATGCATCAATTAGCCATCACCCCCTAAATTTGTTTAAATAGTTTACTTAACCTACTATTATGATTTTACGGGCTTGGGAAGCAAACCCGACCAATCTCCCTCATTTACTCGAGTAAAACTCGAGTCTCCCACCAGCTTTCCCCGAGTCATTCTCTTTCTCTCGCGTACACCTCTTCTTCTCTTTTTTTTCCAGTAAGTTAATTTTTTTGTTAAATTATAATAGCAGGCAACAAACTCTCATACTCGAGTACGAACCCGAAGCAATCACCTCTTTTACTCGAGAATCAACTCGCGACACTCAGATCCATCAACACTGACACCAAAGCGATAACGTGCACGTGCACTGTCGCCTCTGGCCATCAGTGATCGTTGCGGCCACCTTCGACAACCACTCGTACTCACTCGACCACGAAGTAGCACCCAGATCGCATGCACAACCCATGAATCAAAATCGAGTTAAAAACTTTGACCCAACATAAACGCCATGGCCAGAACACCACAATTGCGACGCCTTCGACCAACGAGAAGCCTCGCCATCTTCCTAAAATTTCGTCATACTTTCTAGCTTGCATCCCTAACCAGGCGAACCACTACGATGCTCCCCAGTTGCCGCAACAACCTCGACACCCCGATGATCCAAAACCATTACAAAACCCTACTTTGGTCCACCGCAATCACCACGCGTATCAAAAAAATTCGTGAGTGTTTTCCAATGATCTATGATCACATTAGCAACTCCCTGCCAAAATTCGATCTTCAAAAATTAGCCGATCGTCAGAAAATGATCAAAATCCAATTTCCAGAACAGTGAATTAAGATGATCGATTTTTTCATGTTTAAGGTATCCCTACTGTATTCTGGATTTCCAGAAAATTATTTCCACTAACCTTACAAAATATATATTTTCACTTAATTCTTTGTTTAGACAAACATAAATTGTTTAAAAATTATAACCTAATAGAGATTTCAATAAGAAGATAGGAATTTTGATCAAAGATTTTTAGTTCTGTAACTTCAAAACAGAGATGAACAGAAAAAAATACATGCACAGTCATTCATATTCATATACACATTCATATATTCATAAAGGCATACTTATATACATACATATGCATCAGATAATTAGCAAATTAAGTATTTTAAAAAAAAAATGTTTACTCACAGTGAAAGGGAAGAACATAGAACTGCTTTATTGTTGAAAACTGCAGTACTAAATCTTCTTTTGAACTTGCTTTGTTTCCTTTGAATTGAATGATGTTTCTTATTTTATTTCTTTTCTGGAACGCTTAATTTTCTTACCGAACGAACTAGAGTTGATAAACACATATATATAGAAAAATAATTTGTATAAGGGGAAGGTATTATCAAGTTAATTTTTATCTTTGTTTTGGTTAGATTTTTCTTGCTTTGTTTTGACTAAAGATTTTTATAACTGAAATGATTTTAACATTTTTTTTCTTTCGGCTGAAAAGATTTGCTTTGTGCTGAGGAGATGGAGTATTAAATGCTTGTGTCCTATTTTGTTTACAACTGATGATATTTGTTTTGTATTGTAGATACTTTCTTTTATTTCATTATCTTCTTTTGTAAGTTTTATTACATAGATATTTTTTTGTTTGTTTACTGAAATGACCTTTAAACTTGCTTGCCTAATTCACATAAAATATGCATGTGCTTCATATGAAAACTGTTATGGTATGTATTTATCTTATGTTTGCTTAAGTATTTATATTTTTTTTTACTAAAATAATCTCATATATCCATATGAGTTACTCTATATACTTATTATTAACATAATTCTTGATTTTTGTTTCTATTTATAGTTTAATTATCAAACATTAAATTTGTAGCATATATTTTACTTTATATTTACACTTATATTTAATAGTGATAGGATAAATTTTTATTTATGATCAAATTCAATTTAAAACAATTATTTTGAGTTTCAAATCCAAATTCAAAAACCAATAAGTATATACACCTTATTAAATTTGAAAAATTCAAACAAATCCACAATTTAACCCAAAAATTAAATTAAATTACAAACTTAAATTCGTCTTTAAACCAGGATCGTTACAGATTCCCCCCTTAAGAAATTTCGTCCCCGAAAATTTGCTAAGGAGATAACAAAGATAGATCAAAGATAGAGAAGTATCTTTCCAAATCAAACTGGATATCAATTCTGCATTTGGCTTACCAAATCAGAATATCAAGAATAGATGTGAGAACAAACTCTATCAGCTGCGAAACAATTGGGTTATCTGATCTATGAAGTATATACGGGCATGGTTAGTTTGGAGGGATAACTAACCATTCATAGATTTTATCGAAACCCAATGAAATCGATCTCAGATCCAAGATTTAACTCATTTATGATTTACCGAAAAATAAAACTAAGGGTAGTTCCTGTATCGAACAAAAATCGAATTTTTTTTATCGTAAATGAGAAGGTTACCTTCCAAAATTCCTTTTCCCTTATCAGCCTTTGAAGTTGAAGGATCATCTTTGATTGCATACACCTTTGCTACATGAGCTTGCTTCCTTTTCAGGCAATCTTTAACTTCATGACCTGGCTTGTGACAGTAATAGCATTTCTTAACTCCCTGTCCAGTCTCCATGGGTTGTTCTTTCTTAACTTGTTTCTTCGGATTCTTGTAGTTGTTTGAATAGTGGCCCTTTTCTTGGCTATTGTAACAAGTTATATCTTTCGCCAGGTTTCCTTGACTGTCCTTCTTTTCCTCGCCTTGATATGGTTTCTTATTCCTGAACTTTCTTTTCTTTCAATTTTGATTGCTCGTATTTCCTCCTTCCCTTGGGGTTTCTTGCATATCCAGGGTAGCATACCTATAACCCATATCTATCAATTCAGAAAAAGATTAACGTGGGTTGTCATTGTTTCATGGAATTTCTTGCTCATTCCCTGAATAAACCTTTCATTCTTTTTCAAAGGTGTATTCACTAGTTCTGAACCAAAACGAGACAATTCGTTGAATTTGTTCAAATATTCCTCAGATGATAAACTTCCCTGCTTCAAGTCTATAAATTCTTGGTACATTCGGGAGATACCAGCCGATGGCATATATCGTTTCTCAAACACTTCCTTAAATCGCTCCCAAGTAAACTCATCTTTTGAGTCATCCACAGTAACTGTCTCCCACCAAGCTAATGCTTCTTCTTGGAGTTGCCAAGAAGCTATCAATCGCATTTGATCATCTTCTAACTTCAATCCTTAAAGATTCTTTCGCATGACCAAATCCAGGCTTGTGCTTCGATAACAGTTTCTTTGCCTGTGAATGGCTTTCCACCAAGTCTAGAAAAGTTTCGATACAAACCAGCCAAATCCGGCTGAAGTTGAGTGGGAATAGCTGCTGTTACAGGGACTTGACTAGATGTAGTGGTATTTCCCCGTTCCCTACCTTGTCCTCTTCTTCCACTCATTCTCACTATCCATAAATAGTAAGAAAACTTGATTTAGGCATATGGACAAGATATCTTAGGGATATCTACAGTTTAAATAAATAGACTGAGTAACTCGGGCTCTCAGTTCACGGTTATACTCATTGTAGGGTATACTTCACCCTATCTCTAATAAGCCATCTAATGTGTTATACTCCGTAGCTAAAGTTCAACCATCAGCTCTGATACCACTTGTGACGACCCGAACTTGATGTCCAACAAACAACATCAAATTCGTATCGTTGGAGCTTATAACAACATTAGATATAAATAAAAAGCGGAAGCAAAATGAATATCATTGATCATAACACAGATACAGAGACTCCAAAAGGTTTCCAACATACTTCAACTTGATAAGGCCTTCAAATAAACTCCAAGCACTTCGATAGACTTCCAAATCCAAAAGCTTTCTAAAAATCTGACAGCTTCTAAAAGACTTCCAAATCTAAGCTAGCTCCAAAATACGGATAGCCTGCTTCTAGACTGCCCGTGTGGAAAATTATGGGCACCCAGAGTTTAGGAAGGGAACAATAAACTCCGGGTCAGTCGTGGGACTGGTATGAGTAAACAAAATAGTTTATCGTTTAAAAACAACCCAAAAGAACTTACTTTTGAAAATCGCAATGCTTTTTTTTTTGAAAAATGAAACTGCCATAAGGAATCCACCACACACACAATGCAAGTGCACAGCTAGAGGAGATTTCTCCTTATGACCGTTAAATTTTGCTTGATACGCAAAAACCATTTGGTATTATTATTAGTGCATAGTGCTGAAAACATTTTGAAAATATAATATCAATCTTAGCCAGCATACCACATTTCGTCGTATGCCTACTATGACTACCATGTTCAATAGCAGGTTACCGCCACATTCCATGACAGGTTATACAACTAAAACCGTAGAGGGCTCCTATTATTTCTTAGGATTTCCAACAAATGGTTAGGCAAAGGAACTTCCCACACTGAAATGGAACGCCTCTGGAAGGACGTCCCCGAGAACCTAACCGGATCTCTGCCAAACAAGGCCGACGCTACCTCACGCTTTAACCAAGCTGTAACTAGGTAACTAACACACGAGCTATGCCATCCTCGGTCGTTACCGACCTTTATCCGAGCGCTCGACACCAACAAGCACAAAGTAATAAATTTGCAGTAACCACATAGGTTAAATATCTAGGCTCCATACCATGATATCCCCTTTTATCCAAAAGTAATTGGACATACCCTAGGGGCGTGACCTCTAAAAACCTTGCCGCAACATTCCTGTTTCAACCTTTTTCGGGTTGTGAGGCTCGACGAAGTCTCGTCCACAAAGCTACGCTTTTTGAAAAAGCCGTGCTTCGAACAACAAATGATCAGCAGCACTTCGTATTCCACATTACCAAATTGGGAATGTATCACTAGTAACCATCAACTACACAACCTCTGAGATCGTACGTCCAAGAGAAGGGTGTTAAGCTAAGAGAATAAATTCTCCGCTACCAACAGAAATTTATTTGATAGAAACCAGCTTTACATCTCAATTGTAATGTCGGACACACATCCATACAAGTCTATTCCGGTTTCGAACAGAACCAAAGGCACTTCCAAAGAAGCCCTTGCAATCCGGGTATTCACAATCCCGATCGGACTTCCCATCACTTAGGGAATCTCTATACCATAGCTACTCAATGCAGAGACAATGGATAGGTCATCCTATCATTCTCGCAAATACCCGGTCTTCAAAACCAGTCTTCAAATTCTATCCACATCGTCGTATCACTATTCGGAATGGGTTATATGACACAAAGTCCTCTCCCGGCTAAACCGAATAATGAACGCAATATTTAAAAACATATGGATATTAGGATCTTAGTTAAATCATAGCTTCAAGCCCAAAACCATTTATTCAAATGGTTGAAACAAATTACCATTTCCAATTTTTTAAACAAAAAGATTCACTTCACAAAGTTCATCCAGTTTCACAAAGATCCATTCATGGATTTCAAAACAATTTCCATTTCAATTGGATTAACTCGTTCAATATTTAAATCAAAGATTTAACTTATAGCTTTAAAAACCCGTTTCCAAAGGTTCATTCATGACTTGGAAACCCAATTCAATTCAAACTTGAAATCCCCTTTAATACAAATTGGAAATTCGTTTCTTATGCAAAAGCTTTTATCAATTGAAAACAAATACTTTTCGTTTCGGAAAAATCCGATCTCATTTATACAAGTTAAAATCTTTGGGTTAATTCAAATTCCCAAAAACAACACTTGTATAATTCTTTTTTAAATCACAAATACCAATATAGGATTCAATTTTAGATATTGAATTCCAATTTAAATCAAATTATTCAAATTTCAAATCTTTATTAAGTTATTCAAAATAACTTACATTTTTAAAAAACCTTTTCAAAAGCTTTTCACTTTAAACTCAATCCATTTCCAACACATTTGAATTTAAAATTCAAATTTAAAACTATTTTAAAAATATGTGACTTAACCAATTTCCACGTGCAATCCATATTTGTGTGTGTGTAAGTATGGTCCAGGGATTTTACACAATAGTGCACAACATCAATCATCACAGATATACCAATATCGATAAGTGGTATAATCCATAACGCTTATCTTCATTCACAGTTTCACTGATAAAATAAATTTATCAATCACAAAGATTCATCATTACATTTCGATGTGGGTTTCGGATAACCAACTGGAATCCGACTCCCTGGCGCATCGAAATTCAAATGCCGTTTTACGGGCAAAGGTTTTTTTTACATACATACAGAAACAAGTCACAAATCACAGTTCAGTATAAAGCAATTCACATCACATAGTATCACAATCACAACAGAAATGTCAATCCAGTACACAACATCTGATGATAGTCAACCATCTTCAATTTAAGGTGAAGGTGAATTAAAAGAATTAACCACATAACTAATTTTATTGATTTATTTAAATCAAAGATTAACTATTCTTAATGATAAGTTAATTAAATCTTTAATTAATTATTCCTTAATTAACTATCTTAATTAACTACTAATTATAAATTAATTGACTTTAATTATCTAATTTACAATTCTTAATTAAAAATAAATTAAATACTTAATTGTTAATTAACCAAATCTTAAATTTCAAATTGACTAATCTCTAGTCACTTAGTTAAATACTATTTTTGAATTAATTATCCATTCTTAATTACCCTTTTCAAACAACGAATAATAATTATTCATTGTCTTAATTAACATTTTAAAATCTTTTATAAACTTTGAAATTTAAATTATTACCAATTTGAAAACTTTGATGTTAATTAAATTCCAACACTTGTTTTATATTAACTACTAAATTAAAGCATTAGTTGAATTTCAAAACTTGGTTAAGTATTTACTTAATTCATTAACTTGTAATAAAGGCTTGACTTTAAATTATCATACATTAATTAGCCATCACCCCCTAGATTTGTTTAAATAGTATAATTAACCTACTATTATGATGTTACAGGCTTGGGAAGCAAACCCGAGCAATCTCCCTCATTTACTCGAGTAAAACTCGAGTTTCCCACCATCTTTCCCCAAGTCATTCTCTTACTCTCGCGTACACCTCTTCTTCTCTTCTTTTTTTCCAGTAAGTTAAGTTTTTTAGTTAAATTATAATAGCAGGCAACAAACTCTCGTACTCGAGTACGAACCTGAAGGAATCACCTCTTTTACTCGAGAGTCAACTCGCGACACTCACATCCATCAACACTGACACCAAAGCGATAACGTGCACGTGCACTGTCGCCTCTGGCCATCAATGATCGTTGCGGCCACCTTCGACAACCACTCGTACTCACTCGACCATGAAGTAGCACCCAGATCGCATGCACGACCCATGAATCAAAATCGAGCTAAAAGCTTCGACCCAACAGAAACGCCATGGCCAGAACTCCACTATTCCGACGCCTCCGACCAACGAGAAGCCTCTCCATCCTTCTTAAAACTTCGTCACACTTTCTAGCTTGCATCCCAACCAGGTGAACCACTCCGATGCTCCCTAGTTGCCACAACAACCTCGACACCTCGATGATCCAAATCCATTACAAAACCCTACTTTGATCCACCGCAATCACCACGTTGATCAAAAAAATTCGTGAGTATTTGTCCAATAATCTATGATCACAATAGCAACACCTAGCCAAAATTCGATCTTCGAAAATTAGCCGATCATCAGAAAATGATCAAAATCCAATTTCCAGTAAATCCCCAAATACTCTCCTATTTCAACACTAAAAATTATGATGTTTGTTTTAAAAATCATAACTTTCAACATGTATTCAAGTTATAACCTTAAAATAGTGAATTAAGATGATCGATTTTTTCATGTTTAAGGTATCCCTACTGTATTTCTGGATTTCCAGAAAATTATTTCAACTAACCTTACAAAAAATAATTTTTACTTAATTCTTTGTTTAGACAAACACAAATTGTTTAAAAATTATAACCTAATAGAGATTTCAATAAGAAGATACAAATTTTGATCAAAGATTTTTAGTTTTGTAACTTCAAAACAGAGATGAACAGAAAAAAAATACATGCACAGTCATTCATATTCATATACACATTCATATATTCATAAAGGCATACTTATATACATACATATGCATCAGATAATTAGCAACTTAAGTTTTTTCTAAAAAAAATGTTTACTCACAGTGAAAGGGAAGAACAGAGAACTGCTTTGTTGTTGAAAACTGCCGTACTAAACTTTCTTTTAAACTTGCTTTGTTTTCTTTGAATTGAATGATGTTTCTTATTTTTTTCTTTTCTAGAATGCTTAATTTTCTTACCGAACGAACTAGAGTTGATAAACACATATATATAGAAAAATAGTTTGTATAAGGGGAAGGTTTATCTAGTTAAGTTTTATCTTTGTTTTGGTCAGATTTTTCTTGCTTTGTTTTGACTAAAGATTTTTATAACTGAAATGATTTTAACATTTTTTTCTTTCGGCTGAAAAGATTTGTTTTGTGCTGAGGAGATGGAGTATTAAATGCTTGTGTCCTATTTTGTTTACAACTTATGCTATTTGTTTTGTATGTTTCATTATCGTCTTTTGTAAGTTTTATTACATAGATTTTTTTGTTTACTGAAACGACCTTTAAACTTGCTTGCCTAATTCACATACAATATACATGTGCTTCATATGGAAACTGTTATGGTTTGTATTTATCTTATGTTTGCTTAAGTATTTATATTTTGTTTTTACAAAAATAATCTCATATATCCAAATGAGTTACCCTATATATTTATTATTAACATAGTTCTTGACTTTTGTTTCTATTTACAGTTTAGTTATCAAACATTAAATTTATAACACATATTTTACTTTATATTTACACTTATATTTAATATTGATAGGATAAATTTTTATTTATGATCCAAGTCAATTTAAAACATTTATTTTGAGTTTCAAATCCAAATTCAAAAACAAATAAGTATATACACCTTATTAAATTTTAAAAATTCAAACAAATCCACAATTTAACCCAAAAATTAAATTTAATTACAAACTTAAATTCTTCTTTAAACCGGGATCGTTACAAACTGGGTAGTTTGATCTTGTTTGAGGGATCATGATTATGTTTTGGTGGTTGGTATTGTTGCTGCGACGTAGGGTGAAGTGCCGGAGGGTGCGTCGAGGGTCGAAGATGGCTCTGGCGATGGTACACATGCACGGTGATATTCTGGTGTCAGCTGTTTTGGATTGTGGTTTGCTCAAATAAAGGTTCGGGTTTTGGGGTAAGGAACTCGAGCTTATACTTGGGTAGTTCATAGGAAATTAGCCTGTTAAATTTTAACTTAAAATTTTATCTAAGTGTTAAAAAATGGAAAGAAGAGGAAGAACTCAGGTTTAAACCAGAGTGGCATTCGGGTACGATCCGAAGCAATATGTTGTGCAGTTTTTAAAATAAAATAAAAAACAAGGGTTTTTGAAATTTAAAAATAAATTTAGTTTAAACCTTTTTATATAAATTACTTTTTATATAATAAATGTTTTCTTTAACATTTTGATTTAGAAGTTTTAAATTTGTTAAATTTAGATTTTATTAAGTGAAGTTTAAAGTGATTTTTAAATTTGAATTAGGAATGAAATCTTAAAAGTTTACATAAAAGCAAGTTTTTAAATTCAAATTGAAAATTAGTTTTTAAAAAAACTATTATTTGATAAATGTTTTAATTTATTTTAAGAGAGTTATTTTTTGATAACTTTAATTTTCAAGTTAAAAAGATTATCTCATTTTAAAACTTATTTAGTGATTTAATTAAATAATGTTAATAATAAGATAAAAGGTTTAAATATGTTAATGTAATTAAGGCATTTATAAGGTAATGTTTTATCTTAAGATAATTAAGGTTTTATTGTCTTGATATTAATTAAATTAATTTAAGGAAACTAAGTATAGTTTATTAGTTAATTTACAAAGGATTAATTAGGAAATTAATTAAGGGTAATTAATTTACTTGATTAGTAAATGATGAAGGATTAAAAGTTAATTAATTTAAAGGTTAATTAATTTGTAATTAAAGATCATTAATTAGATAATTAAAGATTATTGATTAATGATTAGGGATTAATTAATTAAGTAATTAAGAGTAATTAAAACTTAATTAATCAAGTAATTAATATTAATTAATCAAGTGACTAATGAGTAGTTAATTAAGTAATTTAAAGTTACTGAACTAGTAATTAAGAAGTGCTTAATTTGTAATTAAGTTTATTAATTAATAATCAGGTTTTATTAATTAATAGTCAAAGGATAATTAATCTGTAATTAAAGATTAATTAAGAATTTGTTAAATGGTAATTAATTGAATCATCAAATGGTGGCTAAGGATTAATCAAATGGTAATTAAGGATTGGTTATTTGTTAATTAAAGATGGTTAACTGTTAATCAAGGATTGATTAACTGATAATTATGGACGAATTAATTTGTAATTAAGGTTGTTAATTAATAATTAAGTTTTATTAATTAATAATTAAGGGATAATTAATTAGTTAATTAATGATTGATAAATTAATCGTAAGATGGATTAATTAATTTGCATTGAGAGATATTGATTAATAATTAATGTTATTAATATTTACTGGATGATTAACCAGTTAATTAAAGGTTAATTAATTGATTATGAAAGAAATTAAGGATTGATTACTTTGTATTGAAGGAGATTAATTAATAATTAAGGTTTATTAATTGATAAGTAAAGAATGATTAATCTGTAATTAGAGATTAATTAATTGATTGATAAGGTAATCGATGAGTGATTAATTAATTGAATGATTGTAATTAATTAAATGATTGTAATTAATTAATGATTGTTTGAGCAAGATTAGTTGATTAATTCTTAAGTAATTAATTTATTTTAAGTTGATTAAATTAATTATGATATGGGTTAATAATTCCTGTTTGTGGATGATTGTTTGTGTAGAATATCTGAATTGGTTGATATCTATTGGATGATATGCTGTGATATTCTGTGATATGATATTGTATATATCAGTGATAAATGTGTGATATTTATCTGTGTAAATGCTGTGTGAATTCAAGTTTCAAACTGAATTAAATTGTTTAAACTTTTAAACAACTTGGCCTTTAAGATACGTTTGCATTTCGATGAGACCGGGATCAGAGATCAAATTTTTGATTATCCGAAAACCACATCGATCCAAGTTAAACGTTAGGTCGTGAATTCAAGTGAAGATCAAGTTGAAGACTCGAAGTGTAAGAACTATCTGTTGTAAAACTCTGATGGTGATTCCAATACGAGTATAATGGAGATAGTGCTTTCAGGTTTGAGATGGAGTTTCAGAGTGCAAGGGTTATTGTCGTTAACTCCGGGGGTGATTCCAAAATGAGTGTAACAAGATAATGCCATCAGTTTCGTTCGAACCCGGAATGAACTTGTATGGATTGAATGCTTTCAGCACATGGTCAGATGGACGATGAGCATTCTACGATAGATGTGTTCTGTAAAGGTAATCGTAGCCTCAAATCTCATCAACCGGGAATGGCTAAAACAGGGAAGGTGCAGCAAGGCTAGGTAAGTCGCGCTCAAGTAGGATAAGATCTTCCCCTGTCTAGATTCCCTTTTTATTCCGCTGTGTGGGCGGTTTCTAGCTACAACCATGGGGTTGTCTTCTTCGGGACGGTCTAGTAAGTGATGGTTCTGGCCTTATGTCGCAAGGGACCGGGAGGGATCCTCGGTACGTTGATCTCGGCCATGTACTGTGACATGCGGTACCCTAGTAACCCTATCATTGTATGGAAATCCAA
This sequence comes from Allium cepa, assembly GCA_030765085.1. Classification (NCBI taxonomy): domain Eukaryota; kingdom Viridiplantae; phylum Streptophyta; class Magnoliopsida; order Asparagales; family Amaryllidaceae; genus Allium; species Allium cepa. The sequence continues at coordinate 401,501,050 of CM060940.1, read as the reverse complement.
TCTTCAATAAGTGCCCTCAGATTTGATTGTACACCTATGTATGTTGGAATTTAATAAATGTAACAATTTCGGCTATGTGAATATTTATTTGAAAACACTAGACCCTATTATAATATCACCAGATTTCCTATCAAGTGTTTTGGTTAGCGTAAGGTAAAAACTTACCCATGTTTATATGTGGGAAGTCTCACGTGATACCTATTGTTTTCAAAGGTTTTTCAAAGTTAAGCAACTTTAACCCGTTTACTCACACCAGACCCATGTCTGACCCGAGTTTATTCTGTTTTCTTAAACTCTTAGGTACTCGAATTTTTACAAATAGCCAAGGGATTCAGGTTAGCTTTGAAGAATTCTGGAGGATAGATGGAGCAGGAGGCTTTAGCGTCTGTGGATATATAGTGTTTCCGCTGTGTTAAATCTCTGTGATGATGAATGCATTGCATTAGAGTTATGTAATAGACATAATTTTATAACTTTCTTTTTTGTGTTGTTGTATCTATGTAACTCTGATATGTAAATGACTATGAAATAGTTATGTTTTATATTATATTTCATTCCGTTCCACTATGAGATTCTGATATTGTTGAGTTCTTTCTTCTATCTATTCTATTTCTACCACTTTCTTTCTTAATAATGATATGTCTTTCTGTGGAATGAAAGGAGGGTCATTTCACTTGGTATCAGATCATAGGTTGAGAAAATTACATAGGCTCTAGAGTAGTGTCTATCTTGAGAGCACGTATTTGTAATTTTATACACACACACACACACACTCCTACCTATTTGTTGGGTATCTTTTCGGATTTCCGACATAAGTTCTAGAGGAGTTTCATCTCTCTCTTTGTTTGGTTGACCGTCCTATCTTTGTATCTAATCCTATAGCTGGGGTAACCGAGATAGATAAGATCTGTAGAGGCTTAAGATTTTCTTATCTCCCCCGTAGTTTTTCTAGTGACCCTTTTGCATTGGATTTCAAAGGGATTTGATCTTATTCTGAGCTTGGATTGGTTGGATTAGTATTGGGCTGTTAGAAGTGTGAAGTGAGGGTTGTATCTTTGGAGTTTGAGTTGGGAAGAATCGCAAAAGTGACTTGCGATGATGTCAGGGTTCTTTTGAGCCATCTTCTGCATGGAGTAGAGGCATCTCATAGAGTCCATGCGTGGCCAGAGATTTTCTGGATGTTTTCGAGGAAGTGTAAGGTTTGTCCTCGTCAAGAGATAGAGATTCGGATCATCTTTGGTTCCAGGAGCAGTGCGTGTTGATCAGACTAGTTTTTCTCAATTGAGGTTTAGCTGTTGTCTTTGTGGCCAGGACGGATAATTCTTTTGAGATTCTATGTGGGTTTGATGAAGCAAGTTTTTTGTGATGTTGAGTTAGTTTGTTCTTGTGTTCATAAATATATTTTTTGTCTACTCTAAGTCTGAAGTGGAGAGCAAGCGGCATTTGGAGTTAGTGTTAGAGACTTTGAGGAAGCATTTTGTATTTGGTGATGGTATTTCTATAGATCCAGCCGTGGTAGCTACTATATAGAGTGAATCAACTGTAGTTTTCTAGTTTGCAAGAGTTCTACAGGAAGTTTATCAAGGATATTTCTAAGATTTCTTCGCACTCTACCAAGTGACTCGGAAAGGAGCAAAGTTTAGGTGGACCCCGAGTGTGAAAATGCTTTCTTGGATTTGAAGGCAAGGCTGACTAGTGTGCCTGTTCTAGCTATTTCTGATGTCAAGAGTAAGTTTGAGGTCTACTCGGACGTTTGTGTGTGCCAGAAATGGATGAATTGAGTCAAAGAATGGTCAGTGCTCCAGTTTTGTGTTTTGATGTCCAGGGAACATTGAGAATCTATGGAAGGATTTATGTTTCAAATTTCTAGGATTTGAAGCAAGAAGTTCTGGTATAGAGTCAACGCTCCAAACTGAGTATCCTCCTAGTGATTTCGAGATGTATATGAATATGAAGAGAGTCTTCTGGCGACCGAGCGTGATGAAGGATATAGCTGCTTTCGTCTTTGGATGTGCGATTTGTCAACAGGTGAAGGTGACCTGTAGAAGACCGCAAGTTTGTTGCAGCCTTTGGAAGTTCCAAAGTGGAAGTGGGAAATGATTTCTTTGGATTTTGTCGATGGTTTTCCAAGGACCAAAAAGGTAAATGAAGGAATATGGGTGATTGTGGATTGGTCAACCAAGAGCGCTCATCTTATTCTTGTTATGGCAACCCGTTCTATAGCATCTTTGGCTGAGTTTTTCTTGAAGAGTTTATCTGACTGCTTGGTATTCAAGTCAGCATTGTTAGCGATCATGATCCTATCTTCTCCAACAAGTTTTGGAAGGCTTTGTGATTAGCTTTGGGTTCGAGATTGAGTTTGAGTTTGGCCTATCATTCCCAAACCAACAGAAAGGCTGAACCAAATTTTTATGGATATACTGAGGGCTTGTGTTTGGATTTTGATGGATGTTGGGAGGACCATCTGTATTGAATGGAATTCTCGTATAGTTATCAGGCAAGTATCTAGATGTCACCTTATGAAGCTTTTTATGGAAGACCAGGTAGATTCCCATTCTGTTGAGTAGAGTCGAGAGATCGTCTGGTTTTTGGTCCAGTTTTGATCTGTGAGGCATCTACGATGGTGGAGCTTATTAAGAAGAGATTTAGTGATGTGGTCTACAAGATTGAATTTCTAGTTTGGATGGCCGGAATTCACAATTTTTTCACGTATCTCATTCGAAGAAATACGTGAACGATCTATCTCTTGTTGTGGAGTTAGGATTTCAGAGTTTGTCTTGAGGAACTCTGGATAGTTTTTGGAAGGCTTATCCGGATCTGTGTCCAGATAGCTAGAGCTGTTTGTTTGAATGAATTATTTGTTTAAATAAACTGTTTGTTTTGATAAATTGTTGTTTGGTTGATAGTGTAAAGTTGATATATATGCTTGAATGGTTAAAATGAAATAAAGAATTTTGGATTATCTTTGTTTTAAGTTTCGGGGATGAAATTCTTTTAAGGGGAGAGGAATGTAATATCCTAGAATTTCAAGGAATTTAAAATGTAATAATCTCTTAATTAATTATTTAAAATTGATAAAATTTTTATTTTCAAATATAAATTACAAAAATAATAATAATGTAATGTTTCTAAATGTAGATATAGATTGATTTTTAAATAGAATAATTATTTAATTTGTGTTATTTTATAAATTTGATTTTAAATATACTTATTATTTTCAAATTTAATAAGTGTTGTTTAAATATATATTTATTTAAATTAACTTTAAAATTAGAATTTAATATTTGTAGATTTAATAATGTGGTTGTTTAAATTAATATAGATATATTTGATTTGATTTTAAATTAAAGTTTCAAATTGAATTTGAAATTTAAAAATAATTTATATATATCTTGAAATTATTTTTCATATAAAAGAATATATGAATAAAGTTTTTTATTTCAAATAAAATTTATTTTGTATTAATTTGACAAATAAATTTTGATAAATTTATAAAATATTTATTTAATAGTAAATAAATACAAAAGCTTTTAAATTAGCATTTAAAATGGATTAATTAATTTTATCTAATTTTATTTAGAATCTATTTTTTTTCTTTTAAAAGTTTTATTTTATAAAATAATAAAAAGCATTTATAAATTAATAAAAGTACTTATTAATTAGGAAAATTAATAGTAAAGCTTTTTAAATCATTTAAAATGATTTTAAAATAAGAAATGATAAGTGGTTAATTTATAAGCTCATTGTTAACATGTGTTATGAATTTAATAATGGTTTGTGAGAAATGTGACAAAATTGAACAAGTGTTTTTCTCTAATTTTCTTTTCTTTAATTTTAATAAACCATAAATTACATCATATAAAATTTCCATTTTCTTTCTTCATTCCTTTTCTTATCCTTTTAATTCAAACAAGGAATCAATGGCCTCAACCTGAAACATTTCCCCAAGAAAAATTCAACCTGTAAGTATTTTACAAACCAAAGATATTAACATGTAAACACTCTTCAAAACCCAAACAAAAGTTTGTAACGATTTATCAATCCGGTAATGCTCAAGTTCAAAAACCTGTAACAATTCTCAAACTCAAATAAAACACTGGAAACAACTTTCAAAATTTGAAACCAAATCCTAAAGCATTTTAAAAGCCTGAAACATTTTTTACAAACCCTGTAAGCATTTTTTATAAGCACTGCAGCCTGGAATCAAAGTCTGGATCATCTCATCATCATGTTCCAGTTCTAATAAGCATTTCAGTTTTAAAGAAATCATGATCTTAAAGCTTTCAAGTTTCCAGTTTCCAAGCATTTCTTTAACATTTCCAGTCTTCAAAATCATCTCTGTTTCATGGCATTAGACATCTCAATTACCAAAAGCTTCAGTTTTCAATCCAGATTCCAAAATTCTCTGCATTTTCTAAGGTGAGTAAACATTTTTAAATTAAAATATAAGTAGACACTTATCTGTTGCATGTGAGTTCTGTGATGATAATTGTTCTATATGAATGTATATAAGTAAGCTTCTGTGTATATATGATTTATGCATATCTGTTGATTTTAACTCCTCTGTTCTTAATTCAAAGCCTATGATTTTGGTCAAAGTTCAAAATCTTGCATGTATTCTCTGCTAGACTTTGAAATTTAAACAAGATAGTTTGTTTAAGGTTAATCCAGGAGTTAAAAATAGATTCAAGTATTTAATATTGAAACTATGTTAAAACGTGAAAATACAGTAGAGATCCTTAAAAAATGTAAAATCAATCATCTTAATTTACTGTTTTAAGATTATAACTTGAATCCATTTTAAAGTTACGATTTTTGAAACAAATATCACAATTTTTAATATTGAAATGAATGTGAATTTTGGGAATGTATGGAATTGGGTTTTTGGGTGAATTCTGGTGGCCGGAGCATCTGGGGTGGTCGTGAACATCACTGGAGGTGGAGCGAGATATGGTGGTCCAGGCAAAAATGTCTGGAGGGTGGATATGTTGCAGAGGCGTCGGCGGTGGTCGAGTCAAGTTTTTAACCCTAGTTTTGTTGAATCTGGAGTTGGTGGTCGTTGCATCGTCTCTGATGATGTGAGTTGCTTGATACTCTAAAGGATGGTAGCGTGGTCGTTCGGTAGGGGATGGCCAGAGTAGTCCGACCTCTGGTGGTAGGAGCAGTGTGGTCGAGAGGTTTTGCTGAAGGTTTCTTTAGTTCCAGACTCAATTGGGTAGCTCGATCTTGTTTGAGGTGTCGGGATTATGTTTTGGTGGTCGATATTGGTTGTCGCGACATAGGGTGAAGTTCCAGAGGGCGCGGCGAGGGTCGGAGGTGGCTCCGGCAATGGTGCATGTGCACGGTGATGTTCTGGTGTCAGCTGTTTTGGATTGTGGTTTGCTCGAAGAAAGGTTCAGGATTTGGAGTAAGGAACCCGAGTTTATACTCGGGTAGTTTATAGGAAATTAGAGTGTTAAATTTTAACTTAAATTTTTGTCTAAGTGTTAAAAAAAGGGAAGAAAAGGAAGAACTCAGGTTTAAACCAGAGTTGCATTCGGGTACGACCCGAAGTAATATGTTGTGCAGTTTTTTTTAAAAAAAAAAGGGTTTTTGAAATTTAAAGATAAATTTAGTTTAAACATTTTTATATAAATTACATTTTACATAATAAATGTTTTCTTTAACATTTTGATTTAGAATTTTTAAATTTTTTAAATTTAGATTTTATTAAGTGAAGTTTAAAGTGATTTCTAAATTTGAATTAGGAATGAAATTTTAAAAGTTTGTATAAAAGCAAGTTTTTAAATTCAAATTGAAAACTAGTTTTTTTTAAAAAAAAAATTGATAAATGTTTTAAGTTATTATAATAGAGAGTTATGTTTTGATAACTTTAATTTATCAAGTTATAATGATTTTCTCATTTTAAAACTTATTTAATAATTTTATTAAGTAATGTTAATGATAAGATAAAAGGTTTAAATATGTTAATGTAATTAAGGATTTTATAAGATAATGTTTTATCTTAAGATAATTAAGGTTTTAATGTCTTGATATTAATTAAATTTATTTAAGGAAATTAACTATAATTTATTAGTTTAATTGATTTCTAAAGGATTAATTAAGAAATTAATTAAGGGTAATAAATTTACTTGATTAGTAAATGATTAAGGATTCAAAGTTAATTAATTTAAAGGTTAATTAATTTGTAATTAAAGATCATTAATTAGATAATTAAATATTATTGATTAATGATTAGGGATTAATTAATTACCTAAGTGTAATTAAGACTTAATTAATCAAGTAATTAAGAATGATTAATTAAGTGATTAATGAGTAGTTAGTTAAGTAATTTAAGGTTACTTAACTAGTAATTAAGAAGTGCTTAATTTGTAATTAAGGTTATTAATTAATAATTAGGTTTTATTAATTAATAGTTAAAGGATAATTAATCTGTAATTAAAGATTAATTAAGAATTTTTTAAATGGTAATTAATTGATTAATCAAATGGTGATTAAGGATTAATCAAATTGTAATTAAGGATTAGTTAATGGTTAATTAAAGATGGGTTAACTGTTAATGAAGGATTGATTAACTGATAATTATGGATTAATTAATTTGTAATTAAGGTTGTTAATTAATAATTAAGTTTTATTAATTAATAAACAAGGGATAATTAATTAGTTAATTAATGATTGATAAATTAATTATAAGAGTAATTATGGATTAATTAATTTGCATTGAGAGATATTGATTAATAATTAAGGTTATTAATAGTTAATGGATAATTAATCAGTTAATTAAAGGTTAATTAATTGATTATGAAAATAATTAAGGATTAATTGCTTTGTATTGAAGGAGATTAATTAATAATTAAGGTTTATTAATTGATAAGTAAAGAATGATTAATCTGTAATTAGAGATTAATTAATTGACTGATAAGGTAATCAAGGAGTGATTAATTAATTAAATGATTATAATTAATTAATGATTGTTTGAGCAGGACTAGGTGATTAATTCTTAAGTAATTAATTTAATTTAATAAGCTTAAATTAATATGATGTGGGTTAATAATTCCTGTTTGTGGATGATTGTTTGTGTAGAATATCTAAGTTGGTTGATATCTATTGAATGATATGCTGTGATATTCTGTGATATGATATTGTATATATTAGTGATAAATGTGTGATATTTATCTATGTAAATGCTGTGTGAATTCAAGCTTTGAACTGAATTAAATTGTTTAAACTTTTAAACAACTTAGCCTTTAAGATACGTTTGGATTTCGATGAGACCGAGATCGGAGATCAAATTTGATTATCCGAAAACCACATCGATCCAAGTTAAACGTTAGGTCGTGAATTCAAGTGAAGATCAAGTTGAAGACTCGAAGCGTAAGAACTATTTGTCGTAAAACTCTGATGGTGATTCCAATTCGAGTATAACGGAGATAGTGCTTTCAGGTTTGAGATGGAGTTTCAGAGTGCAAGGGTTATTATCGTTAACTCTAAGAGTGATTCCAAAATGAGTATAACGAGATAATGCCTTTGGTTTCGTTCGAACCCGGAACGAACTTGTATGGATTGAATGCTTTCAGCACATCGTCATGTGGACGATGAGCATTCTAAGATAGATATGTTCTATAAAGGTAATCGTAGCCTCAAGCCTCATCAACCGGGAATGGCTAAAACAGGAAAGATGCAGCAAGGCTAAGTGAGTCACGCTCAAGTAGGATAAGATCTTCCCTTAGCTAGAGTCCCTTTTTATTCGATTGTGTGGGAGGTTGCTAGCCACAAGCGTGGGGTTGTCTTATTCGGGACTGTCAAGTAAGGGATGGTTCCGGCCTTGTGTTGTAGGTGATCGAGAGGGCTCCTCGGTATGTTGATTAGGCCACGTACTGTGACGGGCGGTGCCCCAGTAGCCTTGCCATTGTGTGGAAATCCAATCTCCAATAAGTACTCTCGGATTTGATTGTATACCTATGTATTCTGGAATTTAATAAATGTAACAATTTCGGCTATGTGAATATTTATTTGAAAATCCTAGACCCTATTATAATATCACCAGATTTTCTATCAAATGTTTTGGTTAGCGTAAGGTAAAACTTACCCATGTTTATGTGTGGAAGTCTTACGTGATACCTTTTGTTTTCAAAGGTTTTCAAAGTTAAGCAACTTTAACCCGTTTACTCACACCAGACCCATGTCTGACCCGGAGTTTATTCTGTTTTCTTAAACTCTTGGGTACTCAAATTTTTACGAGTAGCCAAGGGATTCGGGTTAGCTTTGACGAATTCTGGAGGAGAGATGGAGCAGGAGGCTTCGGTGTTTGTAGATATATAGTGTTTCCGTTGTGTTATATCTCTATGATGATGAATGTATTGTATTAGATTTGTATAATAGACAGACTTTTATAACTGTCTATTTTGTGTTGTTGTATCTATGTAACTCTGATAAATAAATGACTATGTAATAGTTATGTTATATATTATATTTCGTTCCGTTCCGCTGTGAGATTGTGATATTGTTGAGTTCTTCCTTCTATCTATTCTATTTCTACCTCTTTCTTTCTTAATAATGATACGTCTTTATGTGGAATGAAAGGTGGGTCGTTTCAATTTTCTCAATTAAAAACTCTCATTTATAACTTTTAAAACAACATTTATTATCTTGGAAAGTAATAAATAAATTTAAATACTTTTGTTGATTTTAAATTATGTTAATCATCGTGAAAGATAATTGATATAATTCTTTTTTAAATTTTAAAACTACATTAATTATCCTAAAAGACCATGAATCAAGTTATAATATTTTTGTACATTTCAAACTACATTAATTATCCCTAAGGATAATAAGTCCAATTTATAAACTTTTATAACTTTTAAACAATTTAAATAATCCTAAATGGTAATTAATCAAATTTATAATCGTTTATAAATTTAAAATAATATTATTTATCCTAAAAGATAATAAATCAAATTTATTACTTCTTTTATAAATTTTTAACAAAAACTTAAATTTTATTTTCAAATTCCTCAAAATGCTTGAAAACATAGTTTAAACAACTTCCAAAGTCTAAAAACACAATCAAACATTTACATTGTAAAAATACAAGCAAAAGTTCAACATACACAAGGGTTTAAGGATATGATATTTCATAAGCGTTAGCATAGCAATAATTGCTATAACGACGCTTAAACAAATTAAACAGTATATCACAAATATTTCAATCAACATCAATATAAGCATCACAGGAATACAAGTAAGATGCATATAATCGTAAATTAATATGGCGAGAAACCCCTTAAGGTCTCTCTATAAAAGTCCCCTATATTTGCACTTTGAAATGTCTCATAGCAACCTATTCGCTACGAAAATACATCGATTTCATCCTTTTTGTCCCGTGTAACACAATGGTTATTTATTCCATCCGCTATCAAGTGAGAATTCAAATTCAACAAACAATCAAATAATAATAATCTTTTTTACTTTATAAGCGTAGAACAGTGATTTATTATGTTTGAATGATGTCTAAAATAATCAATTTAGTTTAATTATAGCAGGACAATGTTTTAGTCTACTAAGTAGATGTCCATACCTATTGTATCAAATATATCCATGCATACATACATGCATACATACACGCACTCACATATGTGTGTGTGTGTGTGTGTGTATGAGATAGTAGTATCAATTCTTTTATTGTTGACCATTATGCTGTCAATTTACGGTCTTAAAAATTATTTAACACCTTTTTCAATCTTTCTTTATTATAGAGATAAACTTCCTCTACATTTTGACCTAACCAAACATTTTTGGTTTTTTAGCCAAAATATAAGTTCCAGCTTTTATATGTTTGATTTGATATTATAGCTTAATATCAAATTCAAAAGATTTTCACTGCTCTTATTGATCCAACAATGTCTAATATTCGCATCAATAGAGTTCAATAATTTGTAGGCGAATTCCTAGTGGAATTAAGAATGGTGATTGACAAAATCGAATTTAAACTCAACATTTGGGTCGATAAATTCATTCCCTATTGCCTTTGCCTAATAAGTATATAAATTTCGAATTATAAACGTTTTCATTCGATGGATCATATCCTATTGGACGTACCTCAAACATAATATTTCATTGGTATAGCTCGATTTCATTCCAAACCTTGTCAACATCTCGCTAAGTGGAATGGATCATATCCTATTGAATATACCTCAAAAATAATATTTCATTGGTACAATTGGATTTTATTCCAGACCTTATCAACATCTTGCCAAGTGGCAAGCTCTATACTTCCACGACTTCTGGACAACTGAGGAGGTTGACAATCAATCTTCTTTTCTCATATGAAGAAAATCACATTTTCTCTTTAGCACACAAGACTTTTATCAAACGATTTAAGTTTCTATGTCCATGTTTTCTTACGTTAATTTTGTATTATCTATTTATTATCTATTTATTTTCATTTCATTATCTTAAATATTACCCAAGTCAACTACATTGCCACTAATTTCATTTAGACTGAAATTCCTTAGAAGGTGACTTTTCTTAAAATAATGTTATATTTCTCAGTGTGATTTAACATACTTCCAAATCTTGTATAATTTTCATAACAATGAACCTTTCTTCCAGTTTACGCAATTTGTGTACTAAAAATATGTCGTAAAATTTGTATCTTAACCTTTTATGATGCAACCTATCCCATATTATATCATATACTAAATTGTACACTTGACTCCCGATAATACTAGATTAAAATATGTATCTACTAATAGATACATATCCTTTTAGAAACAATTAAGTCAATTTTACTCATGTAAATCAAATCACAATTTGACCACTTCTTGCATACTGTAATATAACAAAGTACAACCACCATTTGAGATAAAACTATATTCTATTTTAGGAAGTTATTGGAACTCTATATCCAATACTTAATTTTTTTGATCATATTGAACTATTTTTATCTCCATTGCATTTTTATCAATTTTACTTCTGTTTACATTGTATAAATTTGATTTAATGCATCAATATGAACAAGTCTATTTCTCATACATTTCAGTAGAAAAATGAAGCAAGTGGATTTGGTTTCAATATTTTAGACTACAGTGTCTTTATTGGTCTATCCCAAACATAATGGTTGCTCGAGTGGGCCCAAATTCATTTGGAGTGACACATTAAGATACTCCATGAGATCGGCCAAGGTTGTATTAACTCTTGCATGTTCCCACTAAAAATGAGCACTGCTATAGATCATTTGAGATATAATTCACAATCACAAAAAAATGAAGCCATTCTTCATATATATAGTGTAATATATTTTAATGATCAAAAGCACAATCATCATTTCCAAAATAATTATACTTAATATTTATGATCTTTTAAAGTATATTAAGCCAATACACCACTTGGTTAAGAATATGAATACTATCAAGACATATCTTCACAAATTTATTATGCATAACACACAAATAATGTAACAACTCGCACTTTAGTGGGTCCAGATTTCACTAACTTGAAAACTTAAGTCCACTAAAATACGGATCGTCAGTTTGGTGTTCTGCAAAAGAGCTGTATTAGAGCATTAACGTTAATAACTCACAGTGGAAACAAATACATATAATAGATCATAATAACTATTGAACCAAAATTGACATCTCAGAAATCAAGTACCTCAGCCAGACCACTGCTTCAAAATAGTACCAGTGCTTGCCCTTCTAAATCCCATGGGTTGTAATGAGGAGGGGGATCTGGACAATGTTCTGATGACTGGTAAATTTTACGTATTACATATAATACTAGCTTTTGCCGATTGATCACCATTTCTTGTCATGTTAGATTTATCATTAGTTTCTATGACTCAATCGCTGCGTACTAACCTTTCCCATCTACACCATATACATATACATATACATAATATATATATATATATATATATATATATATATAAGTATATATATCCCATCATCCACTAATAGAGCTAGATACTCTCCCTACTAGTAGCTATCTCTCAACACCTCGTAAGGATTCGTCACCTCATTGCATCATGATCGTCGTATAACTCAAGAAAATCCTATAGTGAGCATTGACGACCTCCAGTCTATATGGTCCTATATTCTTTGGGGATTTTCACCTTTATCTGTCATATATCGTGGATTTCTATCCCCACGCAAGTCCACCTCATCCGTATTTTTGAAGGAATCGCTAATATGGGTTAACTAGCCTTGCCTTAACAAACAACAGTGGTGGTGCATAATGCATCTAAATCAATCTTGGTAGGTGGAGAGACCAGTTAGGTGTAACCTTATCCTTCCCATTGACCGTAAATGACCGATGTCGAGTTCGCTAAATATACAACTCCTTCCCCTTGTTTTGATACCAGCGTAGGCCAACCTTTGCATGCCTTCTTACATAAGTCCGATCACATCCATCGTCCATTTAGATTGCATAGTGCAATAAAGGCAATACCCTTCTCTAACAAATTTGTAGCAGAGTACTAGTGTTATTAAAGTCTTGCCATCCGTAAAAGGTCCGCCATTGCCTACAATTACGGAGGTTTCTTTCCAAGCACCCACATACTTAAGGGTATCCCTTCATCTATATGCAAGTATATACTCTCCACTTATTGCTTGGATATATTTCTGTCATCCCAACCCAGTCTAATGACCATAGTCACGTATTCTCTATAATTATAACAATAATTTATAATTATTCACATTGATCATAATCACATATCCGAGGCTACTTATGTACATATTTCATATTCATGTATATTTATTCTTCTTACATTTTTTTATTGCCTCTACATCTTTTATGTTTGACCCTAGGTCTTTATTTGACTATGCATTTAACTTTCACTTATAAAATTTATTTACCGCTTCTCATTTTCTGTCATCAATATCATTGCTACGAAATTCATTAGCTCAACTTCGATTTCTATACCATTTTATTTAGCTATTAGACTTATTCTGGACATCTTTATATTTACTTATTTTTAAGCAAATTAATCCATTTCATTAGATTATCAGACTTAATCCAGACATCAATTTTATTTCCTAGCTTATTTTTCTTGCCTATCACTCAAACTTCTTTTTTCATTTGTTTCCATTTTATTACCCATTTGTTTTATTCTTGTTTCAATATCCGACTTTTGGAATTTACTACATTTTAATAAATTGAAATTTAAACTTAACAATTAATTGTTACATAGTAAATTTCCATATCTTGTTGAAAAGTGGTGGTTGTGCGATGTTTGTAATTATAGGAAATTCTCTTTTATTTATTGAAATAGAAAGTACAAAAAACAATAATCACCTCTATTTTATACATCTCATGCTTTGTAAGTATATATTTATTGCTTTCTTCCAAATCCACTTTCAACGTTATAAATTCCAATAAATTAGAATATCACCAAAATACCAAAAGTCCAAGTAACTTTATCTTCAATATCATTCATCGATATCAACTAAGATGAAATCCAAATTCATTACGTTTTAGTTAACAAATTTGACATAAAATTAATAACTAAAATCATTTAGCAACTATAGAATTAAACCTAATCATCACGCTTCTATACTTATCCATACAAATTTATAAGCAACTTTACAGTCTTCATGTGACGGCCCACAATCCGTACCCTTTGAATCCACAATAATCCACACATGTCCAACCCAAACAACATAGACTGACAGAAAGTCACGAGAAAAAAATGAAGAGAGAAGAAGAGAAGAGAAGAAAGAGAGAAGATAGAACCAAACAGAACAATACATAATCTCACATCGCAGCGGAAAACATATAATATCACATTAATGATCTTTACAAAACAGAAACGTATGTACATGCATCAATCAGAGTTCAATAATCAATCACTAGTTATCAGCCTGGACAGTTATAATAACACGTCCTTACAATTGCCGACAACAGACAACACTAAGCATAGCGGATAATCAAAATCGATATGTATATATGAATTGAAGAGCTCCAGCTCGCCTTCTAAAGCTCCAAAAGCACCAAATCTGAACCTATAAATATACTTGGTCTGACTAGAGCTTTGAAAGGGAAGAACGGCTGAATCAGTCTGGTAAACCAGCATGAGAAACACACTCAACCGAATTTATTAAATTACCAAACTTTTCCTTTATCAAAATAAAAGTATCTCATAAGACACGCCCACACATAAATATGAACATGTTTTTACCTTACGATAACTAAAACATTTCATATCAAATCATCTGATATTATACTAGTGTCTATTGCACAAACAATATTCAAAATAGCCAAAATTGTTACCATTATCAAATTCCAACATACTAGGATCTACAATAAAATGGTAGGTACGTAGTGGAGTTTGGATTTCCATACAAATGACCAGGTGAAGGGACTACCTTCCGATGGGTACACCTCTAAATGGATGTTTCAAGAAACCATCACAAAGTTGCTCTACCAACACAAGACCCGCCTACCTCTATAACTAGATGGTACCGAATATGTTATCCTCCGGTAGTTACCAACCTTTTTCAAGGGCCCTCGAAGCATACAAACCACAATAATCATATGCATAACGTCATAGCATGTAAAGCTATATTTAGAAGAGGATGATCATACCCTACTTGGGAGTGACCCACTTAGCCCTAGTACATCTGAACTATTTTGGTCATTTTCGGTTGATGGGACCTGAGGTAACGATTACCTTTCACATATCATAATCACATCACTTAGAATGCCACATAGCCATTTCCATTGACTACTAATTGCCTTCCATAAAAATACAACCCTCAAGCTCATACGTCTCAATGAGGGTGTTAAGCTAAGAGAATGTGCCTTTTCCACTACCACTGATGTACGTTTATAAAAACCAATGTACATAATCTTTAGAAATGCAATGCTAGACAAACATCCATACAAGTTGTCCAGGAAGAGGACAAATCGAATGTACTTTCCTACCACATCCTATCAGGAAATCCCTAGGATTAGTAGCGTATAGTCCTTGCATTGGATATTTCATAATGAAGAGACCACTGCTACTATATGTATATTGGGATTTTAATCCCAAAAGATCAACAAGCAGCCCCCTATTATGAAAATCCGAAATATCAATATCATCACAATCTACACAAATCGAACGCATATACATTGGACTGAAGTGGTTTTAGATAAATCCGATCCCGGTCTCTTCGCACCAACAATGCTCACACAAAAATTAAGTGTCATAGACTTATCACGTCTCCAGCTTTCAACTTGTTATCCTTCGGGCGAAGAAGGAAGCTCGATATATTGGAGTAATACTCCGTACTACATGAATCAACATCCTCAACACAAATGACAAACAAGCCTATACAGAAGGCTACGTACTAAGTGTACGACTAAATAGTTCCCACATCAGTCGAGGGCAAAATTTGATAGTCGGTTATTTAACTATCAAAACAAACTAACAAATATTTAGCACCATAAACAATCATTAGGCCCTTTAATTAATCTTTCATTAGTTAAATCACTTGCTAAATATTCACTTCAAATTATCTTTAAAAAGATACAATCTCAAAAACATTTTAATATTCAATATTGAAAAAAATTTCCATATGCTTATTTAAAATTAAGTAATTCACAATTCAATTTATTTTCAACACTTAGAAAATATTACGTATACTTAAATCAGGATTCAATATATATTTATTCTTTAAGGAAAACGTTCTCTTAATATACTTATTTGGGTCAAAATGAATGTTTCGTAAAATATCGTTACGACAACCCGAAATCACTAGTATAGGGATTCGAAAAATAAGATAGATATATAAATCCCATACACTACAAACATCTCCTTTCGAAAATCATTTATTATGACAACAGTGTTATAATCCATCATTTCCTTACTTCTCGAAAACATCTATTTCAACAGTGAATGTTGAAATCTATGTATTCGATATTTAACATTTTAAAACATCTTTAAATCATTTAACTCCATTTAAAATATCACTTTCCAAAACATTTATTTAATTCAAAGATTATTCACTGTCCAAAATCGTGAATATACTTCATTTACCAAATTCAATATTTCTACACATTTATTAAAGGATAATCCACTGTCCACAATCATGAATATAATCCTTTCACCAAATTCATTACTATTGCACATTAGATTAAAGGATTATCCACTGTCCAAAATTGTGAATATAATCCTTTTACCAAATCCAATATTTCTACATATTTATTAAAGGATAATCCACTGTCCAAAATCATGGATGAAATTTCTTTAACAAATTATAATAATTAATTTATCAAATTCAATTGATTTCAGATTTATAAAACAATCACATTTATATTTTATAAAACTTAAAATTATAAAATCCCTTTTATTAACAAATTTCCATTTGAAACTCGTTCACATGCCAAAATCCAAATTATAAGTAAATTACTTATAAATCATTTATTTACGAAATCATTCTTTTATACTTCACAAATTCGTAAATCCATAAATCTTATTTAGTTATAAAATTCATTTATATTGATTTATAAAATATCCATTTTATAAATCTTATATACATACCATTTATAATAATTCAAAAATCTCGATTTAAACAAACTTATTCTTTTAATAATTTACAAATCGTTATTAAAACTTATATAACTCCAAAATCATACTTAAGTATATTTCACAAAAATCATTATTTTTATAACATAAAAATTATAACATTTATTTATTTAAAATAAATCAATTTCTTAATCAATTCAAGAATTATATATTTTCAAAATCACTTGAAAATCCTTTTTCAATTTAAAATCATCACTTTAACATTTTTATTTTCCAAAAATAGGCCCAATGCTACAACAACACTAAATATATCAATCACTGCATCCAAAACATCACATATCATATGATAACTGCATATATCATAATATTTATAAATAAAATCAATACTGGTGAGGAATCCAATTGGATCCCTCCAACTTGTCACCTGCACCAAATATACATATGAGAATATGTGTATAATGTTAGCTTCAAGGCAGATGCGCGTACAAAGGGTCATCCGCTCATACACAGGAACAATAGGGTCTCATCTGCTCCAATAGGCAGGAATATATCCAAACACACATTATATATATGTATGTATGTATGTATGTATGTATGTATGTATGTATAATATATCATATATCATCCAAACAGTCATCAATCATCATAAAAAATATTTATCCTCACTTATATAGAAATATCATTGAGTCATAAAGAGTGAGTTGTGCTCACATTGGTTCCAATAGTAGTTATAGTATTTTATTCCAAATAAATAAGAGTTTAATTTTACCCAAATTTACACTAGCTCTAATCAACTCCAAACAAGCTCTAAAATGTAATGCTTGTCAATACGGACCCAATGCAATTTGTTTCGTCAAAAACGAACCATGTGTGAAAAAGTTATGATGTTATAAAGTTTATACGAATTAATATAAATCAATTTATATTTATATTTTTATTTTCATTTTCAAACCCTAGAATAGATCTCGGCCTTTGATTTTGCTTTGATCCAGATCTGGCCGATCGTGCTTTTCTTCCTTGCCAGGCAACATCGCATGAAGAAACCCATGAAGCCGCCATATTTCATTGGATTTTCGCACCCACTACGAGCAACTTGAAGCCAACGACGACCATGGTTATAAAGCCCAACGCAAGCGCTACCTTCGGCCAGAGCCGTGCTCGACTCAGTCGCCTATGTGCTTTGAAAATGTGCGGAAAGAACGAATGCAGGCCCCTAGCTTTCTCCACGTCGTGAATCAAATGATCATTAGATTTGAAGATCTCTCGATGCTCTACAAAGTTGTAGTTGAAGGTTTTTGATGAAAAAGAATGGATCATGAGATATTGGGGGAAGAAGAGGACGAGTTACTAGCTATTAAAGAGTTGGCGGCTAGCCCTAGATGTGTTAGGGTTTTGATGAAAATGGTGAAAAGTTATGGCCTTTTATAGAAAATTTTCGTGCATCATTCACCCGAAAATTTTCCAAACTCGAAATGAAGCGTGCCACCTGGCATTTATAATTTTTTGCCCCTATTCCGAACACAATGGAATATATATCAGAAGCCAATTCGAATGTATTTGGAAGATTATGTTTTCGAATCGAATCATTTAAATTTAAAATTCACTTAAACAAATTTCTACGCTTTTCAGCTTGCCGCCGCTAAACCGTAAATCCGATTGACACAATATTTGAAATCCTACAATAATATAACATTACAGATCCAATGAAACTAGTTCGTTAAAATCCAAGACTATTTGAAAAATGACTATTCGCACACGTTAATTAAATATTAAAATATTCAATTTCTATAAATTAACTTTTAATTCAATTTTAAAAGTTCTCTAACATCATTCTAATTCAAATAGAATTTAAACAACTTTAAATCATTTGTATTCATATTAAATCCAATTATCGATTATTTCCGTATTCCAATTAAATCACTATATTCCAAATATAATTTATTCAGCTAATAAATTAACTTGTGAATATTTAAAATCAATTAAATATACCAATTTCAAATGACTGAAATTCTGGATCGTTACACTTCACATCTTATATATATATATATATATATATATATATATATATATGAATTCATTACAATTTATATTCAACTCTTAGGCATATAGGAATAGATATGTAATGATATAATCCAGTATTATATAAAAATATATAACATTTCCACTCAACTTTAATTAGCGCTTCCAAATCTCTAGATCTAACTATGTTATCTGTATTCTCCACTTGTTGACTCCCTATGCGGATTCACAAATAATATTTATATAGATCTCATTAGAAATTGGATTGGGGAAAAAAGATATAGATTTATTAATTAGAACCAAATCTAGAGTTTACCTTCGATATAGGAACCTGATTTGAACTTATTTCCTATCCTGTATCCTTTTTTATTCTTCTACACATGTATTCGTGCAATCTTGATCTATTTCTGCGTATTTAAATATTTTGAGGAACAAAAGAAAGTGACAGAGCTTCCGCGCTCATTAGAAATATAATGAGTTAGAAGTGAAACCCTGGGCCTTAATTTATAGAGGTTTAAATCAGCGCTTACAATCGGATTAGAGTGTCTACAATCTAGGCCATACGGCTATCACTTACTGTCTCCTCCATAAATAGGTGGGTCGACAGCTCCAAGCCCCAGGTCGACCGCTTATGGTGACCGTGGCTAGGTCATGGTTGACCCGACCCTTGTAATTTGGTGCGTTTTGATTTTTCACTGATTTATTTTGATTACTTACGCTAATTAATCGATTAACGTTTCATTAACATTACCTTGCCTTAATTAAGTTACTTAACTATTAAGTGACCATTAAATTTAATGCTGTTAATTATTCATTATTTTTTACATTATTTCCCTAATTATATATATAATTATTTCCAACAAAGAAAATTCAAACGCTGATAACTTTTTCGTTTAAGCTCCGATTCGAAAAGTTTATATACGAAAATTGGGCAGAAAATCACCATAAATGTAATGTTATAGGTTTCGTGGCCAAATTCCAATGTTTACAAAAATTCAATTTTCACAATTTATTACTAATTAATTTCTATTTTAACTAACGTGAAATGCGGGGTGTTACATCCTCTCCTCTTAAAAGAATTTTGTCCTTAAAATTCTACAAATGTTCGATCTCGTAAACCATCATACATCCATTCTACACTAACAGTCAATTATTTTGTACTAACAATCAATCAGTGTACAACCAATTTTGCAACAATCCATGTATTTGTGCATAATGCATCATAATGTATATGATATGCATGAATAATAATTTCTAACCGGTGTCCCTTATACAGATGGTTTTTTAAGATTAGTTTTAAAAAATATGATTCAAACATCCTAAATATACCAGAAGTTCTACAAGAATGCAACGTTTTGAAAATCAAAAATGATTTTTCATCTAAATTTTCCCCCGTTTCTGTAAATAGAAGCATTGTCCAACCAATTTCTCATCCAATTCCTGCCATCCAAATTTCTAGCACAACATTGCTAACATCCAGTTTAGAATAATTCAGTTTTCTAAACCTATTTTCTTATGATTGGAAAGGATCCATTTGGAGAATTCCATATTTCCATCATTCCCTTGTGTAACCTCTTCCCACCGAACCTTGGGATCTACACCTTTGTCCCTAATGCTTTTCCTCCTTTCCAAAGCACAATTTGCATAAGTAACTTTCTAAAGTTCAAAAACATTTATGTTTCAAAAATCATTTTTTTTTTGAACTTTTACACATCGACAAGGTATACAGGGAAAATGCTCCATCAACAAAATAGCTTCCTCGTCGCTCATCGTATTCATTTTACTACAACTACTGCTACTCATTAAAACCTATAGTAATCACCTTATCACGCATGGCTTTTCGATTTACTTTTATTTAGTAGTTAGTTAAATATATTTTCTTAATTTACTATTTAGCTTCCAGTTTCAATTATTTTTTCCCCTCGCGTTAATTAAGTGACTTTCTTTGAAATTTCCTTTTTATTGATTTCTCAAACCATTGCGGTCCACCTAGAAAACACATAAGAAGGAACATTTCCCTAAACATACACAATTTATAACAATAACTAATGCTTACAACCTATGAAAAGAAAAACTAATACCGAAAGGAAATACAACACCACTAGCTACTAACTCTACAAGAATGAACCTTTCCCACATGCCATCCCTCTACAACAACCTTCATACCTTATCCTTCCTTTATTGCTTACGATGAATAAGGTATATTCATCTCTTCCATTTCATACCCAACATGGAATAACTATACCTCTTCTCACAAGTGGATAAGAAATACAACCTATGAAATCTTCATATTAAATGGCAACTAAGCTTGGAGAATAGCGTTTCAAATTCCTATCTTGCTCCCCTAAATTGAGTCTACCAATATCCTCCATAAGTGTTTGTTACCTCATAATCCTTTGCTACCATCTACTTTTAATCCTAATTCCTTAATGGTGTTTTCAAAACTTGCACTCACATCTAACAAAATATTCCTAGTTTATTACCAATATCCTTTACTCACTATAGGGTCCCTTATTACTTTTCCACGAGTAACCATTGATATCTTCTTCACACCCTTACCCTTTACCCCATCTTTCCTATGGATTAATTCCAATCTACTCCATATTCAAAATCTTGGTTTGGTCTTTAGATTTATTTTTTCAGAATTAGAAACTTCAAAAGTTTTGAAATACTTAATCCTAAAATCTTTGTCTTTAAAAAGTATAATTTAGAAACCTTTTATTAAATTTAAAAATATTTGGTGTTTCAACTATTTAAAAACTTTAATTAATTTTTTTTGAATTTAGTTATTTATTTACCAAGAGAGAATGTTAACAAAACTTAATTACAAGTTTCTTCCTCCTTTTTTCTTCGAATCAACCTTTTTTAAGATCTTTTTTAATTTTTACTTCTTAAAATTTGGGACTTCTAATCAAACTATTTATTAAAATTTTCCTTCAACTCATTCATTACACCAAACCGTTCTTTTCTAAAAATGCACTTTACAGTTTTTCAAAACATTTTTTTATACATTTGTAAACTGTAAAACTGGAGTAGATAAGAATAACTCTCACTCTACTATTCTTTCTATCTCCACCTCCAATCTTTAGTGGAGTCTTTAATATCATATCGGGGAACTTCTAAATGATAGTTGCAATAAATATTCACAACAATGAAGATTGTTTATTTTATCTTTGTCATGCATTTAATTTCCTATGTTACTATAATTTTAATTACTTAATAAAACTTCCTTGCATGATCTTTACAGTGGTTCTAATTACTACACATTTTATTATACTTAAGGACCTATATTTTAATGCATTGGAACTACTTTTCCTCCAAGACGGATCATTAAAGCTATAATTCTCAATGAATTGTTTAAAAGAGGATTCGTATTTTGTGTGAAATTACAAGGATTTTATTTCATTTCTTTATTTGTAACTTGATTGATTCATAGAAACTTATTGTATTATCTCTTTTTATTCCAATGAATTAAAATATGTTAAATCCCAACCTAATACAATAAGTCATACATCTCTTTCATTTATACTTCCTAACTTCCTACTGCTTAATTCTTCAACCAAAATTGCACTTTCCAACTGTTTTTTTCCCTTAATTTACCATCATTTTTAATTAAACTATTTTACTACAGCTACTTACAACATAGTTTTTTATAAGCCTAAGTCTTCTTTTATATACCATTCACTCTATTCAAATTTATATACATTCATATCGTCCACCCATAAAAATATTCAATTTCTTATAAATTTTCATTACATAGAAAGATTCACGAGCTATATTACTCTATCACTTATTTTCAAAAGAAAATTTCTTACATTTTAAGGTATACATTTTATACCTTTTCTCATTTTTCAAAAATGTCTTATTATTAGGTTGGATTCAAAGTGGACTTCTAACTATCCTCTCGAGACATCCTTCTATCCAAATCAAAAAAATCTAATCATTAATTAAGAGTGACCATCTCACACCTTTCTTCAAAAACTTGTCCATCTTCCACTATCTATAACATATGGTTTCTTATTTTCCATTTATTTGAACCTAATATATATCATCAACCGACAATCAAAATAGGGATCAACAATCATTAGGCTATCTAAACCTGACTAGAGATTCATGTACCATCCAGTTTTAGGGATATTCCATATGCAATTACTCAATAGAAGGAATTCTTAGGATTTTAGCATATATAACATTTATATTCATAGAAAAAATGCAAATACGTTCACTCTATGTTTCCTAATCTTTTAGGAATCGGTTAACCTATGCATTGATACTAAATGTAACAACCCAAACTATAGTGGGCGTAAATTTTCGCTACTCGAAAACCGAAGTCCACTAAAATATAGATCTTAAATTTGGTATCCTGCAAAAGAGAAAC
This sequence comes from Allium cepa, assembly GCA_030765085.1. Classification (NCBI taxonomy): domain Eukaryota; kingdom Viridiplantae; phylum Streptophyta; class Magnoliopsida; order Asparagales; family Amaryllidaceae; genus Allium; species Allium cepa. The sequence continues at coordinate 401,478,146 of CM060940.1, read as the reverse complement.
TACATCAGAGAACTAATGGTAATAATTTTGAGTAGAAACAAGTAAATATAATATATCATAATAATCACTAACCTAGAATCGACATGTTAAACGTCAAGTGCCTTAGCCAGACCACTGCTCCAAAATAGTACCAATACAAGCCCTTCAAAACCCTATGGGTTGTAATGACGAGATTGTCAGAACAATATTCTGGTGACTGGTAATTTATACATCTTATACATAACACTAGCTTATGTCTATTGTTCACTATTTCTGGTTCTGTTAGATTTATCATTAGTTGCGACGACTCTATCGCTGCATACAAACCATTCCATTTCTTGTTCACCATTTCTTCATCCGTTAGATTTATCATTAGTCGCTATCATTACTCGCTACCACCTAGATACCATCCCCATTGGTATCTATCTCTTAACATCTTGTAAGGATTCATTACCTTACTACATCATTATTGTTGTATAACTGAAGGAAATCCTATATTATGCACTGACGATCTACAGTCCATAAGGTCCTGTATTCTTCGAGGATTTCACCTTTTTTCGCTGTAACATCATCTTGAGGCCCGAAGTTAAGTGCTACAGATGTAGTAGTCATCTATAGTATGAACTTTCGATGACAAAATACAGTAATGTCACGGTATCCATAATATCAAAAGCACATGAATATGAAATTAAAATCAACATAAATTAAAAAACAACGTTTTTTATTACATCTCGATATTTTATATTTAGATACGTAATCCCAAAATGATTTCTAGGTTTTGATCAAATATAATTATTACAATTTACACCAAGAGCGATATACGAAGATGCCTCCTTGGATGATCATAGTAATAAATAGACATACTAGTCATAATACATTATAACAGAAATAAAATTAAATAGCACCTAACTTTGCCTCCTACACGTCTTCGGAAGCTTATTCATCCAACCTACTAAACCTAGGAAACCTTAGCTCTCAATCTACTCAAATTTAGTTTTTGAATACCAAAGAGTTTAATGGGAAAAACAAAAACTTAAAGCCACACATAAAGCCTGGTGTCAATAATACTATTACATCTCTATTATCTGATAATAAGTGAGACCGCAGCGCTTAGCGCAATGGGTTTTCCCTCACTAATATCCCTTTTAAACATATCTTTTGCAATTCAAAATCCTGCAATCAAATTGATTAAAATAATAGTAGCAATATCATTTATGCACATAAATCAGGTAATCAATGGACTACCTGTCTGAATAATTAGTTTTGTTTGGCTAACTACTAACCATTTGCTGACTTGGGTCTACCAGACAAAATAAATAATCTAACTTCTGCTTGAAACACTCCTAAACGGTCTGTCCTTAACTTACTTCTCCCAGGGTCAACTGATTCTAATGATTTTGTGGGCTCACTAATAACCTATCTTTCTCTATATATTCGTTTCTGCGTGTAACTTCATTTTAGTCTTACACGTGACAAGGCCCTACACATAGAAATTTTTGGACTTATATTAGCTAGGGGCTACTAGCTAAAGTATAGGGCACGATCATATACCAGTCCCATCTAGTATTCTAATATCTAATTCATTTACTTGGGTTTAACTACCCCATTAAATTTTCCTTGAAAACATTTCTTTCAAGTTGATTTAACCTTTAAATCATACTTAAACAAGGAAAATATACTCTTTTCCTTATTCAAATATCTTTGCCATGATATATCTTTACACAAAACAATGTTGATGAAAACATAAATTAATAGGGATATTTATCCCTTTAAAACAAGTTAAAGCCCTTTTTTAACTTATAAAATCGTAGATTTTAAATCAAAGACATCACCTTCGAAACCCTTGTTTAAAAACTTTAAATTGTCCCTTTCGAGTCCTTTGAAAGTACCCTTTCAAAATAGGAACACTAGGCTGAATGGCCAAAGCATGCCTTTCAAAACCTTAAAAATAGACCTTTTGAAATCACTAAAAGTATCCCTTCACAAGTTTTACAAATCATAGACGTCCTCTTTTCAAAACACTTTAAACCTGCCTTTCAAAAGCATTGGACCTTCCATTCAAATAATAAAAGAAAACCTTACAAAAACATTGGGGAATCTCCACTTCGAAACCTTTATTTTATACCTTTCGAAAGTATTAAAGCCCTTACTTAAAACAAACTTGTCGAAAGCATTGGGTTCTAGTAAAAGTTTGTGGAATATGGCTTCTAAACCATTTAAAACCATTCCTTTCGAAACCTTTGGGTTTAGTTTTTAATGGAACAAAGGGTCTTAAAAGAACTAGGGCAAAAGCATTGCTTTCAAAAGCGTTATTCCTAAGTAAAAGAAAGTGGTTGGTTTTGAAACCAACACTTTCAAAAGCATTGATTCGAATGGTTGAATGGGCAATAGGGGTTTCGACTCCTTCGAAAGTTTTTTTTTTAAAAAAAAAGATGGAAACCCATTCGAAAGACCTTTCTTTATATAAACAGAAGCAAGTTGGTTATGTCAAAAGCTCCAACCCCTTTAAAAGCCTTATTTATAACCAAAATAGTTCCAAGTTTACAGGAGCTATTACTAAATTCGATAGCATTTTTAGAAAAAGATTTTGTAAATGAATTGGCAACCAATTATATGTTAACAAATAAGGCAAGTTAGTTGGAAAGATATTACTTTAAAAGGTTAAAAAAATAGTTTTGTAAAGGATTATTACTTTTCCACTTATAGCAGCGAGCTTTCGATACCATACATCAGCCCCAAACTAAGTCCAAACCAATACACATGGTATCAATGCCTTGGTACGTAGTGAATTTGAGTTAGGCAGAAGGTATAAAGTCAAAACCTGCTTTTGAAGGGGAAGGAAAAAAATAAAAACCTTTGGCAAATTAGCCCCTTCTCCTTTTAGAAGCATAAAAAACATTTAAGTCCCATATCATAAATAATATTAAATCCATAATAAATACTTAGAAAAATTCTCCATAAATCTCCATAAATCAAATTTTGTAGGTTATCTAACAAATTTAAATTTCCGACCCAAAGCTAACATATAATAGCCGAAAATAACTTGAATCCAATTTAACCATTTTCTTTGCTAGAAAATTCATAATAATTCTACATTAACTTAAAATATTATGAAACTTGAAACCCATCGCTAAATAATGTTTTGACCTTATATCAAAAATGCAAGTCATAAGAATGTCCTATAATAGGTTTTTTAAATCAAAACTTATAATGAAATCTATATGAAGCAACTTAAATCATCAACAAGCTTATATATCCATATAAACAATCAAATCATGGCATTTTACTTGCAAAATAAATTCAAATCTCATCTAGAAGCTGAAATTAGTAAAAATAAGTCATAATTAATTATTTATCTTAGCTTGTTATTAAGGAGGTTGCGATTTACTTAAGCTTCCCACTTAAACTCTTTCTTATCTTCCTTTTATTTCTCCCAAATGATGGCTGACTAGGCTTTGAGTTTCGTTTGCAAATGTTTGAATGAATAAGGGATGAAAATAAGAAGGGTTTTAATTCTGTTGGCTTTAGATTAAATAGGCACGGCTACCCTATGATCATACAAATCTCAATCCCTTAACCATTTATATTTTTTCATTTAATTTATCTAATTAAATGCCCTAAATAATGTTAGTCAAAATTAGGGTCGTTACATCTGCTTTATATACCATGGATTTCTCACCCCACACACCTCCATCCCGTCTATATTTTTGAAGGAATCTCTAATATGGGTTGACTAGAGTTACCCAATCAAACAGACTAACAAACAACTATAACGGTGCATAACCCAACAAAATCAATCGTGGTAAGTGGAAGAGACCAGTCAGGCATAACTCTATCCTTCTCATTGACCATAAGGGATCGATGTTGAGCTCGCTAAATATACAAATCCTACCCCTTGTTTTGTTACTTGCACACACCAGCCTTTGCGCTCCCTATTGCATAAGTCTGGTCCCACCAATTATCGATTTAGATTGCCTAGTGCAGTCAAGGCAATACCCTCCTCTAACAAATTTGAAGTATACTACTAGTGCCGGTATAGTCTCGCCATCTGTAAAAGGTACGCCTATTGCCTACAATTATGGAGGTTCTTTCCAAGTATCCACAGACTTATGGGTATCCCTTCATCTATACACAAGCGTATATTCTCCACGGGTCTTATTGGTTAGACATATTTTTGGCATCGCAACCCAGTCTAATGACCTTAAGTAACTTATTCTCTATAATTATAATAGGTAATTTATAAATATTCACACCAATCATAAAAAAATATCTAAGGCTACTTATGTACAAATTTCATATGCAAGTATATTTATTCTTCTTACATTTTATTTACCGCCTCTACATCTTTTATGTTTGACCTAGGTCTGCATTTAACTGTGCGGTTAGCTTTTCACTTATCAAATTCATTTACCAGTTCTCATTTAATGTCATCAATACCGTTGCTACTACATTCATTGGCTCAAGTTTGATTTCTATTCCATAACATTTAATTATCATTCTTAATACCAATATCATTCAATTTACTTAATTTTAAGCAAATTAATCCATTTCATTTGATTATCAAATTTAATCTAGACATCAATTTCATTTCCCAACTTCTTTTTCTTGCCAATCACTAAAACTTCCTTTTTCATTAGTTTCCATTTTATTTCATTCTTGTCTCAATATTCACTTTTGGAATTTACTATTATTTTACTAAATTAGAATTTAAACTTAACAATTAAATGTTAAACAGTAAATTTCCATATCTTTCCTAAAATAGGCGGTTTGTCCAATGTTTGCAATTACAAGAATTCCTTTTATTTATTGAAAGAGACAATACAAAATATGGTAATCATCTCTATTTATACATCTCTTTCTTTTATAAAAATATACTTACTCTTTATCATTTCAAACATCATACTTTTGTTATATTTAAACTTGATAGTATATGGAACTCCACTTTCAACAATATACATTCCAATAAATTAAAATATCACCAAAATCCCTAATGTCCCATTAACTTTGTTTTCAATTTCATTCACCAATATCAACTGAAATGAAATCCCAATTCATTACATTTAAGTTAACTAATCTGATGCAAAACTAAAATTAAAATCATTTTGCAATTACGGAATTAAACATAATCATCATGCTTCTATAATTGTCTATACAAAATTTTGGGCAGGTTTACATTCTTCACATCTCATATATATATGTATGAATTCATTGCAATTTATATTCTATTCTTAGGCATATAGGAATATATCTACAAAGATATAATATAGTATTATATAAAAATATATAATATTCCCACTCACCTTTAATTAGAGCTTCCAAATCTCTGGATCCAATTTAGACCTGTCTATGTTATCTGCATTCTCCACTTGTTGACTCCCTATGCGGATCCATAAATAATATTTATACAGATCCAATTAAAAATTGGATTAGGGAAAAAAGATTTAAAATTAAATTTATTAATTAGAACTAGTTCTAAAATTTACTTAGCAATTTGATTTGAACCTATGTCCTATCCTCTATCCTTTTTATTCTTCTCCACATGTATCTTTGCAATCTAGTTTTCTTTCTATGTATTTAGAAATTTTGAAGAAGAAAAGAAAGTGGTAAAGCTTTTGCGCTCATTAGAAAAATAATGAGTTGGAAGTGGAACCCTATGGCATAATTTATAGAGGATCAAATCATTGCTAACCTTAAGATTAGCGTATCTGCAATCTGGGCCTTATAGCCAACACTTACTGTCGCCTCCATAAGTAGGAAGGTTGACCATCCTAAGCCTTAGGTCGACCGCTTAGGGTCGACTGTGGCTAGGTCGTGGACCCGCCCCTTGTATTTGGAGCATTTAGATATTTTGTTGATTTATTTTGATTATTTAGTCTAATTAATCAATTTAACCCAAAAATTGATCAACATCCTAGATTGAGTGTGAAAGCACCAGCCTTGTTCTTGCAGAGCGATAATATAGAAAATAAATGTAAATGAGTAGAAATAGAAAGAAGACAAGAAGATTTTTATAGCGGTTCGGTTGTGAACGAAGCCTATGTCCACTTTATACTTTTTATTGTAGACTGATCACTGTTACAAGATATATTTGATTACAATGCTCTTGTATATCCTTAGCTAGATTGAATTTCCAAGGTTGGAATCCACTGGAGATCACAGTGAATCCCTTTGAACATTGTTTTGACGGAGATGAAGAGTGAAGAAAGCATTCTGCAGAGTTTCAGAGACCCCGTTTATGTTGCAGATAGGATTGTATTTATAGAGGTTGGAGTGCTACTGGGCCAAGCCTGTCTTCCACATGATTGCAGATCAACTAGGAAGATGCACTAGAGGTTACGCTACGACTCGAACTAAAAGGATGGATCACTAGCGATCCATAGACTATGGAGCGTTAGTGATCCATAGGAATGGTTCGAAGGCAAGCCAATGCCTTAGCATATTTTCCTTGCCTTGCTCCATGAAGATCGCGGATGATTGGTGAAATAGTATGGATTGCTAGTGATCCATATACTTAGCTAATTTTGGACTTTTCCTTCTAAATTGCTTTCATTTTCTTACGTCGACGTTGTTCGTGAACTCCCAAGCTAATAGCATGGATCGCCGTAATCCATGGGCCATGGATCGCCGTGATCCACAGGCCATGGATCGCCAGTGACCATTGGCCATGGATCACCAACGATCCATGCCCTTAGAGTATTTTTTTTCCTTTTTTTATGATTCCTTTTGGCTCCTTGTTCTAGACCTTTCAGTTGGCTTTTGAGCTATTTTGACTCGATCAAGTTGTTTCGACTTCTGCTGGATTCTACTGGGTTAATGACCTAGATAACAATCGATTAACATTTCAGTAACGTTACCCTTGCCGTAATTAAGTTACTTAACAATTAAATGACCAATGCTATCTAATAATTAATTTATTTCAAATTTAACTGCATATATAATTATTTCCAACTAGTAAAATTCAAACGTTGATAATTTTTTCATTTGAACTCCGATTGGGAAAGTTTATATATAAAAATTGATCTAAAAATTGTCATCAACCTAATAGTATAAGTTCATAGCCAAATTCTAACAGTTACAAAAATTCCATTTTAATTTATTATTATCTAACTAATTTCTATTTTAATTAACATAAAAATGCGGGGTGTTACAAGTAAAATGTGTTCATATTCGATCAAATCGAAAACAGTTAATATTTCACAAAATAATGTTGGTATTCTTTAAAATATCAATGCTAACTTTGACATGTCTATGGGCAATGCTCATGTGATAAGCTCCCATTATTTCTGCCATTACTATAACAACATCTGAGAGAGTTAAAGGTAAGCTTTAGAAGCGATTATGTAATTTGTTACATATGTTTAATTTTATGACAAATCTTAATTATAATAAAGGCATTTTAATTTCTATTATATATTTTGTAATAATATGATATAATCAACTAAGTAATTATTTTAAGGAATATAATAATAAAATCCTTAAAAAATGTTATGTGACTGTAGTTGCAAATAGTTGTAACCATAAGTAATTAATCAAAAAATGGAATTACATTTTGTTTTAAACATTTCTAGTCAAGATGTTTCAAGAAAGGATATTGATACATCCATTGAAGCTAGAGTGCATAATTTTCTCCAAACATTGGGCACATTATTACTCATGGCTATTAGGGAAACAAAGAGGTTAAGTACTCATAATTATTGGATAACTATGAAATGACTCATTCGAGAATTTCCAGTGGGTTGACAATAACTAGGTCAAACAAGAAATCTTATTGTTACGATGTCACACGGTTCCCTCTACTTGAGAATACTATGGATATTCAACATGAAAACTCAACTTTTATTATAGTTAAATCATGGCATAACGATCCATCAAACGACTATAGTTGGTGCTGAGTTGAAGCATAGAAAGTGAAACACTATTCAATAAATAATTTGTCTCCTTAGTCGTATAAGGTTAGTATCACAGTCAACTATAGTCAACTCAAAGTTAAAATCTATGGTTAGAGTCAAAAGGTTATTAAGAAATGCTATTACTGAAACAAAGCCCGTTTCTAAGGACTAATCAAGTCCAATGTCGATAACATGGGAGTTTTGACCAATAGTGTTTGCAAAGAGAATGTGTGTAAATTAACGACACTTGTTATCCTGCATTTTAGCCAGGCTGTGATATCAATGATTTGGCTAGGAATGGATGGTTATCAGCTCTAGGAGTCGATTATATATGACACTGTGGACGATGGTCATGCAAATTCGGTCTGGGTCCCAATCAAGGTGCAATAAGTATGGAGTGAATAGCATGGTTCAATGAATTTAAAATTCAAATCTCAAGGCAGTTAGAGTTCATACGCTCAAATTATAGACAAAGCAAAGATCTATATGGATCGATTGGGAATGACTCATAAAACATCTCAAATTTGTGCATATCAGTCGGTATCTCAAAATCCACAAGGTCAATCCACTTGAAACTTTCAGAGCATCAATGTATTGAAGAATGTAGCCTATGAAAACGATCTCGTGTCAAAACCTTGAGTTATAAAGATAGCCGATCGGTTTTTGCCAATCCATCATAACGATCGGTGTAGCTCAGTGAATATCTCAATGTGACAAGTGTCGATCCATATCTTACGATCTACAACTCAGAATGACTTCATATTTTAGGGGCAAGTTCAGGTGGCATATGGAACCCCCAAACGATCGCATGTCGTTTAGAGGCAGAAATAACGATCGACATAACTATAGCCGATCATTCTTAAACATCTAGTTAGGGCCACCGATCGTTATGTTGAGCCTTGATGGACCTAGAGAGCCTTCTGCTAAAATCTTAGAAAAATATCTCATCACCTCTCCCTACAAATACATGTCTTTTGGTTCATTTTTAGGATTTTTACGCTGCTGGTTACTCTAGAATCCATTATAGTCAAGCGCTTGGTTTTTGCTACCACTATAATCGGATTCATAAGTTATTAATAAAGGTAATCTTCAAAGTGGACATAGGCATACAACGTCAAACCACTATAAATTTTTGTATCTTTGATTATAGTTGATTCTCTATTACTTGTTAATTCATTTTCTTAGTTTAATTTTGTTCTTCTTCACTTACTTCTCTACAAAAACTATTCTTGGGTGTTTGTGACCAATTTAGTTGCAAGCTACATTATTGGTACCTTTTAAGATAATATAAAATAGGATTTTACGGAAATGTTCTATAAGCGATGATTATGGCCAAACTGTCACAACACTATTTGAATTGTTTGATATTAATCACTGACTGAATTTACACCTTTGTGTCAAACAACCACATTTGTGAATTCTCTAAAAAATCACACGATTCAATTAGCTCATATAGTGTTATAAATTAATTAAATAAACAAAAATTTAAAAATATTGATTATTAATTTATTTGATGTTTTTATGTGCAACAAGTAATTATCAAACGATCTTTAAATGGAGATAATTACTTAAATATCTATTGGAATTTATCTATATAAGCAAGATATGTTTGGCCATGCTAGGAAGAGGAAAGGGTGGCTTTATTGAAAAATAAATAGGAATTAAAAAGTGGAAAATTTAATAGGAGAATCAGAAAGATTTCATTCTCCAATTAAAACAAAATCCTCAGTTTTCGTTTCTTTTTTTAACTTTCCTTTCTCCTTCTTTCCTTCACCATTTCTGCAACCTTTGGTCCTATTTTGGCCAAAATAAATTCCAAAACAAAATAAAAATGAGATACAATATTAGATGGTATAAATTCTATTTTATTTCTGCAAAATTAGGTGTTGGTTCGAAGAATCTAAGGAATAATTCATAGATCAAGGTGTCACGATGGGGCTGATCTAATAAATGCAATTTTTCTTCTCCCAATTTCAATATATCCACCCTAATCTAAATATCCATATTTTTAGAATTTATATTTATGTGAATTTTAATTTATTAAGATTATTTGTAACATTTGATGCCTTCAAAATTATAAATTATGTAAATTATGAATATATAATGTTTATGGACTATTATCATTGTTTTTTTGTTCATATTTAAATATTAGGCTCATGTTTATTCAGATTTGGTTTAAAAAGGAAAAAAATCCTATATATATGTGTGTGTGTGTGTGTGTGTGTGTGTGTTTATTTAACATAAACAAAGATTTACGTATGTTTACATATGTTAGTCTGAGTTATTTTGTAATTAGTATCATTTCACATGTTCAGATCTGAACATTTTATGTTAACTTAATTTTCTATTAGATTTGAGAATCATTAACTATTTGATATATATTTAATATAAGTTGAAGTGAATATGAATATATATTGCGGGTATATTTCAAATGTTTGAATGTTTTCAGTTATATTATTGTTTGAATGGCGATTTAATTTCCAAATTTCATACAATATTTTAAAATGTAAAGGTGTAGTATTAAACCAATTTTATTCGCTGATATTTGAGATTGTTCCCTTTTGACCTAAATACTATATCTTGTTTAATTAAGAAACTTTTTGTGAGAAAAGCATTTTTGTTTTTCCTTTTTATTCAATCACCAAATCTTTAATTATACCTAAGATTTCTAATTTAATAATTTACATTGCCTTTTTGTTCAATCACCTAATCTTTGATTATGCCTAAGATATCTAATTCGATACATATGGTTTTAATTTCAAACTATGTTCATACCCTAATAACTGGAAATACATGATAGAAACATATAAATGCCTAATATATATATATATATCTGTATGTGTGTGTGTGTATATTTGTGTGTATGTATGTGTGTGTGTACGTGTGTGTTTGGAACTATTAATATGTGTATACAAATCATATACACATATCATGGTATATTCAAACATACTTACGTACACGCACTCTTTGGTTCTTGTATTCCTTATACGCATTGAATTTTTTGTATGCATATGTAAACATGTACACATACCATAATACAATATATGTGTATATATAATAGATATATATCTCAATAAACACACATGCACGCACACGCATATATAGTTATACACTTATTTATACATCTCTTTACATTGCTGTATCATGGAATATATACTTGATATATTTAAACAAACATTAAGTTAAATTAATTTATGTGATTAATTAATAAATATAAAGCAATTTTAAATAAAATGTGATTTTATTTAATAACTAGATTGGATCTAATTCTAGTTAATAGACCTTATAGTCTCATTAAGATCTAAAAAAGAAATATATTTTGAAATATACCCATTTCGCCCTCTATGAAACGGACCAGGATCCAACATTGGTATCAAAGCTCATATGGTGTCATAGACTAATTAGCCAGTGCTAGAGGCCAACTAATTTTTTTTCTATCTATGGGTGTCTAAAATAGTATTTCCAAAAGTTTGGCCCAAATGTAAGGTCAAAATTTATTTTGCACGTTGAACTAATTTCCAAATTAAGACTTAAAAATACAAAATATATTTTAAATTTAAATATTAAGTTTAAAATATAAAAGGAATTTAAATATTATAAAATAAATTTAAAATTTTTCAAAATTATTTTATGAAATTAATTTAATATTTTTCAAAACATTTATAAGCATTTGATTAATTTGATTAATTAAATAAGCAATTAATTAAAAATTTGTATATGTATGTGTGTGTATATATATATATATATATATATATATATATATATATTTATATATGTATATACACGTGTAAAAGTTATAGTTAAAAATTTATCTTAAATTACATAAGGTAAATAGAATAAATATTTTTAAACTTATTAAAATATTTAATGAAATAAATTATTTATTTGATAAATAAATTATTAAATGTTAGTTAATTAAATTGTTTACATTAACATGTGTCCAAATAAAATATAATAGTTATCATTTGATAATCTAAAATGTTTTAATTTTCTAAAACTGTTTTGAGAAACTAAACTGAATAAATTTTTCAATGTAATTAAATATTTAATTAAAATGTTTAGTTGAATAACCAATTAACTAAATAGTTAAATAATATATATATAACTATAAAGGTTATATTCAAATATTCTTCTTAAATAATTTAAGATAAATAAAATGAAATTTATGAATTTTTAAAATAAAAACAAAATTAAGAATTAAACTAACTAAATATGATTTAATTTAATAAGATGCATATAAATATTGTATATGTTAATTAAATTATAATAGTTATAAATTACTTCAACTTATGTAATTATATATGTATAAACAAAATATAAGAGGATCTATAAGAAACCCAAATAGAATTTTAGAATACATACATATGTATGGTATGAATACTGTGATTTCCTCAATGTGATACATTTTAGTCATGAGCGTGTTTCAAAGGAAGCACATCATTCCTTGAAACGATATCTCCAATAGTATATTAAAGGTTATGAATCTCTAATATAGTTGTCCTTTATCATTTACGATAAGATACGTGCATGTATTTGCTGAGCAAAATCAAGGTACATGCATTATACCTAAGTCCCCCAGAAATGGTAGGTAGGATTGAAAAATCTCTTCTGATTTATTGAGCAAACTCAAGATCAAGGTCGAGATTAGGGCAAAGACCATGGTTAGGAGTTGTATATGATACAATTGATAAAGAGTTCCATCTCTTACGCAGCTATGATTTTTTGAGAAAAATCAAGGTCAAAATCCTAAGTTAAGCGATTCCTAACACTTATTGGAGGAACCGAACGATTTATTTATTTCTCTTACATTTTTGAGAAATAGAAAAATCTGATAGGGCCTTATTAAAAAAAGAAATTATTACATTTAACCTTTGTAATATTATAAGCACACATACAATAAAATTAAAGTTATCCACTTTAATAAAATTTTGCAACTAGTTCAATTTATAAAAAAATTATCAATTAAAAGATACTAATAAACAGAATTAAGATTTACAAAGTAGTATAAAATATACTTGCCAATAACTCTTTTGGGATGTGATTACTTCAATATAAATGTAAGTTGAAAATTATATGAAAAATACACCAGTACCATGGTCACTTAGGTGTTTATTTGTCTGAAACTGTATATTGCATTCTGAATTTTGAATTCTTAAAAAGACAAGAATATGGGTATTCGGTTCGTATCAGATCACATGAAAAATTTGTATGGTCAACAGTCATGTTCGTAATATACGAAATCTTGATGAAATTGGTTTATTTAAAATGAGCAAGTAAACCATAGTGCAAAATCATGTGTTCAATACGATTGAATACAATGAGAATCTTGTTGCGTAGAAATCACACTAGACGAAGGACTAAAAGATCAATCAAGGAATTTGATCACTTATATATCTAATTCGATCAGTTTACTTAAGTACAACCTATTTGATAACCTTAATATGTTAAGGATGTTTGAATGTGCTTTAAAAAAGAATTTGATGGTGTTGGAGTCATCGTTTTCTTTTGAATAGTTTGACCATTTAGAAAAGGAAGCAAATGTTTTGATTGTGGATGTAAAATTGAAAGAGTTGGTATAAAGAGAGTGAATGTTCACTTATGCTTCTTAAAGGGATATTAGGAACGAGAATTGTATAAAATATTAACGTGATTCTTAATATGGAATGATAAATGTGACTTATATTTCATATATGATTTTATTATAGAAATAGTTATATATAAGAGTTATTTCTTTTAAGATACTTGATCTAAAACTCTCGATTGTAAACTATCTTCAACAAATAAAATAAATTGCCTATTATAATTATTTGAATGGAGCTTCGTATTTTGTAAATCATTATAGTAATGGAGGAAATAGCGAGAGCATACCTCATGATACTTTTTTATGGATCCATCAGGTAACGCAAGAATACTTTCATACGCATATCAAATATTATTTATAAAATAATAATATATTTCAGTATTAATTAAAAATAGATATAGTTTATTTTTAAATGAGTGTTCATTATAAAATTAATCTATTAGCGATATTTGTTCTAATAACAATAGTAACATATTAGTTATAGAAAATACAATAGTTATTACAAATTTTCAACAATTATTTTTGAATTATGGACTAAGCCATATTTTTGAGAAATAATTTCTTTAACCATATAACCATGAATTATAAGGCACTCACGAATTGTATCTCAAAAGATTAAGTGAAATGTACCCATTCAGTGGGAATGAGAATTTTTTTTTAATTAGTAAACTCTTTGGATTGATCCATATAGATGTACGAAGTCCAAACTTTAATGGTACCAAGTCGATCAAATTACTTCGTTAAATTCATCGATGAATTATCACAAACATGAACATGTGTAGATGATACACATGTAGTATTTCTTTGGTAAGTCTATTGACTATAAGGTTGAAGTAAAAATCATAATGTGCAAAGGAAATAAAATATTCAATATGATCGAATAAGTGAGTGTATTGGAAAGGATTTCCAAAAGTAAATAAAACGAATAAGATTTAATCTCAAGCCATTCTTCCCAGCAATGCATAATGATGTATAGATGAGGAGTAATCGGACTTCATTATATGAAGTACGATTGATGGTAAGTGAAATTAAGATTACGTCTATCTATAAGGATATGTACTTAAGAGCAAGTGCAAATGTTAAATATATTTTCATCCAAACCATAATTTATGAAATCATATGAGATATGAATTGATAAGAAATCCCTACATATCCTAGGTCAAGAAGTTGACAAAATATGTGAGATGAGGCTGCATGTGATATTAGCTTGTCAGGAATCTTATGCGGCTCGCCCTAAAGGAGTTTGGGATCGACTAAAAATTGTTAATTAATTTGTGTTATGAATATAACTTTTGTGAACTGAAAATTGAACCAGTTTTATATAAGTATTGGATATGATCCCAGGATTTGAAATAGAGTCTGATTATAAAAGGTGAAATAAAATTAACCAAGCCTGAAATGGGCAAAACTCAGTAGAATGTCTAATAATAATTCTTGCACACTAAGTTGGAAACCATGATTTTCTTATCAATCTCGATAAGAGGCATTGTTAATATCAACAATTTATTTAATTGTTAATAAGCCATAAAACGTATAGACTTTACCATATGGTAGGATGCTTAAATCTGAAAGAGATTCAAAGTACATTATTGAAATATGCTTTGATATCTATTCCTGAAGGTATATGATCCATCGATCATAGGTGTATCTTCGAAAGAAGACCAAGGTAGTTGGAACATAGTAAGCAATATTGATGAGAATAACCACGTAAATTTCAATTGTTGGAATTAGTATAACAGATTCATTAGTCAACTTAACTAAGTTAATGTAGATTCTACCGGCAAAATTGTAGCCAAATATGACTTTGAAGTTTGGTAAATTTATGTAGAATGGAAAATTTGAATAACGATTTAAAATAGACTCTTTGCACATAATAACCAAAATATTAAGAAATCATTGGGAGTGATAATCAAGTTTGTAGGTATTGGATAGGATACAAGAACTAATACAATAGTATCATTCGAGAAGTATCGGAACTGAGCATACATTTTGACAGAGTAGTCAAATAGTTTGATTATCAGTCGAAACGTAGAAGAAGCGTGTGTTTCTGAGAAAGAACATCAAAAGGTATTAAAATATTTATAAACTATAAGTAAACAAAATACTATTGATTATTAACGATGTACCCATCCTAAAATTAGTTTTTAGTTTGGTGGTTAATCCTCAATTGTATGAGATTAGTATCATGGTCAACTATAGTCTACTTAAAGTCAAAATCTCTAGCTAGAGTAGGAGATTATTAATTAATGTTACTATTGAACTTTGGACTTTGTTTATGGATTATCGCATTGAACGAGCATCGACAATTATCTAGCTCCATTCATCCTAATGTTATATAGTGTAGGTGAGAGAACATGTATAAATTATTATCTCTAGTGATACCAGTTAAGATAATATAAAATAGAAACTTATCAAAAGGATATATATAAGCGATGAATTAGGCTAAATTGTAACGCTACTAGCTAAGATGATGTGTAAAAGTTATTATTTGAATTATTTAATATTAATCAACTATCAAATTAATACTTCTGAGTCACACAGCCGTATTTGTGAATTCTCCGAAAAAACACTCAATTTAATTGGTTCATAAGGTGTTATAAATAAATTTATGTTTAATAATTATTAGTTCTTTTTATGTCTTTGGATGTTATCAGTTATTATTTGAATGTTTATATAAAAGATATACATACATACATACATACGCATACACATACATACACAGATATATATATATATATATATATATATATATATATATCCATGAATCAATATGATATTGATATACATTTAAATGGGCTTTAAATAATTACTTGAACGGATTTTGGAAAAGTTTATCTATATAGGGCAAGATATAGTTGACCATGCTAGGTAAAGGAAAGGGAGAAAAGGGTGGCTTGACTAGAAATTAAATAGGAATTGAAAAGGGGAAGTTTTAATAAAGAAAATTGGACAGGTTTCAATCTCCCTACTCAAAACAAAACCCCTTGATTTCATTTCAATTTTTAACCTTTCTTTCTCCTTCTTTCCTCCATCAACTATCATTGCCTTTAGTCCTATTTCTAGCTGAAATCAATTTCTAATAAAAACATCAAATTAACTAAAATCCAATTTCAACAAAATTGGGTGTTGATTCAAAGAATCTATGGAGGAATTCTCATATCAAGGTGTCACAAAAGGGCTTGAATCTAACAATGGTAAATTCTCTTCTCTAAATTTTAGTATGTCATCCACCCCATTCTACATATTTGTGTTGATATAATATATACTTACGAGAACTTTAAATTTATTGAGATTTTTTGTAATATATGATGCCTTCAAAATTGTAAATTATGTAAATTACAAATGAGCGGTGTTTGTAGATTGTAAAATGTTTTTATTTTGGTTATTATTTGGACTCAAGTTTATTCATATATGGTTTTTTTAAATGTTTTTGCCTAAATTATATATACATAGATATATGTGTATCTGTGTATTTAATATAAATGAAGGTTTGCTTATGCTTTTTATAATACTTTATTCTTTATTATATTGCAATCAATATTATTTCACATGTCCAGATCTGCAACATTTTACACTTCTTTAATTCTCTATAATATTCGAAATTCATTTACTATTTGATATATATTTAATAAGAATTGAATTTGAACGTGAATAATGATATTGTATTTCAAATGTTTGAATGTTATTGGTTGTATTATTGTTTAGATGGAGATTTAATTTCCTAATTTTCAGATTATATTTTAAAATGTAAAAGTTCAATTTAATTTTTTTTAGATATTTGAAATTATATTCCTCTTTGACCTAAAGAATAGGTCTTGTTTAATTAAGAAACTTTTTGTGAGAAAGGAGATTTTTCTCTCTCCTTTTCTATTCAGTCACCAAATCATCAATAATACCTAAGATGTCTAACTTGATAATTTGCTATCCCTTTTCGTTCAATCACTAGACCTTTTTATGCTTAAAACTAATATTTATATACAAATCATATACGCATATCATAGCATAATTAAACATGTGTGTATATTTAGGCTTTTATATTTTCGATATGCATTTGAATTTTCACATGCAAATGTATGTATAATATATATATATATATATATATATATATATATATATATATGTATATGTATATGTATATGTATGTATGTATGTATATATATATCTGTGTGTTTATACACACACACATAATAGATATAAATCTCAATATCTATTATGTACATAGATATATTATACACATGCTTATACATATCTTTATATTGTTATATCGTTGATTGTGTAAATAATATATTCAAATAAGCATTTAGTCAAATTAATTAATGTGGTTATTTAATAAATAAAAAGTTATCTTAAAAAATATGACTTTACTCACTAACTATATTAGATCTAATGCTAGATAATAAACCTCATAGGCCATTAAAATCAAAATAGGAAACCTTTTGAAATTTACTAATTTTATCCACTATGAAATTGACCGAGACAAGAAAACATTGACAACGCAAAGTTCTATCACTTTTACCTCTGACTTTCTATTTCGGTTATTGTTTGGAATTCACAATTGAGATGTCAGATACAATACCCAAAAGCTCTATAAATAAAACTTATAAAGGACAACTTTTTACCCAAGAACTTGACATCATATTTCATGTTCCTTTTAAACATCTTTTATTATTAGTGTAATTCCAATTTCGATCTCTCCTCGTGAATCCAAGGTGACGTTCGCCATCAATTCATCTCAATGGTACCAATATTATTACTATCATCTTAAATATCTATTTCGTTCCTCAAACATCATAATTTTAAGCGAAAACCTAACTATGAGATTATGGTCTGATTTCAATGCTTAATTGTTACCGTTCAATCTTAACAAATTAAGGATATCAATCTTACAGTCACTTTAATGGACCAAACTAGCATCTCAGTTAATCAGGCCCATCTTTAGTTCTTGGTATAGAACTATTTCCAACAAGCAAAATAAAGTTAATCATATTAAGTATATAATCTCTACTAAGTTCTATTTGCTTATTCAAAATCTATATATGAAGAAATAACACTATTCACCATAAAACTATTTTTATATGATCTAATATGGATCAAAAATTCGTACTCTCAAATTATATATAGAGAGGGACCCCATATTCATATAGATAATAAACAATATTAGGAAAGTTAAAACTTAAATGGACCTAGACATAATTTTTTTAATGATTATACACTTGGCTTGTTATCGTGGGCCTTGAAATGACTACATGCTAAAAAGAATTATGTTTAGGTGAATATACATTCTTTTTTCTGGTCTTTAGTTTTAGTTCACCATGTATACACTAATAAATAAATATGTATTGATTATTTTATGCAAACTTGTAATGGTGGATATTATAATACTACATGTTTACTTAAACTTTTTTATTGGTTAAATACGATTCATTTCATTTATTTAATCAGAGCTCATCAAATTTTATTTCCTCAAATCCTAAGAGAAAATCAAAGACCTTTTGATTTCTCTAATGGGCATTAAAGCCTACTTGCCTTGGGGATCTAACCTTGAGTTTATTCAACATATAAAGCTCTTTAAGTGGTAGATAACACTTTGTCGATTATATCCTATACAACTTCTAGCTATGGTCTGTGCCTTAATCTCAATCTTGACATTGAGTTTGCTCAACCAACCAAAAGAGACTAGTCACTCCAACCTTGCATTTCACGACGGCCTAAGTGTAGATGTACATACCTTGATTTTGCTCAATAAATACAAGCATTTATTTTACCAGCCTAGGGATATAATAGATAGTACAACACATAGTAGCCATGGCTTGACTTTGCTCAACAACCCGCACATATGTAACTAATCTCTTTGATACATAAATGATAGAGGGAAATATTATTTAAAGCTCACAATCTTTAATAATTAAGTGTACTATCAATGTAAGGAATAATGTATTTTGTGAAATATTCACATGATACAAGTGTCTAACACATTTGATATCATGGTATACAGACCATACGTATGTAGTTAATCTAGAAATCTAAGTTGGGTTTGTTTCATTCGTTGCACATATTACATACACACATATGATATTAATTTACTTATAACTTTCATAATTAACGCTTAAGTACAATTAAGTTTATATGTGTTTTATTTGCTTCATTAAACAATTTAATTAATCAAGATTTTGCAAAATCTTAAATATTAATTCAAAGCAATTTTCAATTTTTATGTCGGTTATAATTATTTTCTTATAAATTTAATGGAACATTTGTAATCTAAATGTATGTTTAATCAATATAATTACGATTTTATTATACATATCTCCGAATAAATCCAACTTATGTATTATCTTTTATAACATAATTAACTTACATAATATGTATCTTATCAACTAAAAAAATTTCGATTACTCTTTGATTGTAATTTTAATTAACAAATTGATTAAACTTTAAATTTGAACGTTTTAAGTTATTTCCTTAAACACATTCAAAAATATCATTCAATTGTAATATTTATAGTTATCAATATATGTCTTTTAGTTAATTAAAAAGTTATTTATTTATTTTAATTAACTAGTTTAATTAAACTTAGTTTTAAATTTCATATGTATATGCAAAAAAGGGCAAACATTTTTAATAAATTTATTGTAGAATTGTGCATTCGAATTATGTAACAAACTGTTATATTTGTGGTTTGAATGATTTTTAGAGAGTGGATCAAAGAAACTGTATACAGAAAGCCAATTTCAATAAAATAAAGAACACAAAGATGTATAGTGGCTCAGCCAGAATATGCCTACATCCACCTTCCATTTTCATTAATTTTCATACATATCAGCCGTACAATGATTGGAATACAAAAAAATGGTCAGACGGCCAAAATAATGATGATTATTGATGTGTGAAGTCATGTTCGGCTAGTCCTATTTAGCTATATTTACTCTCCAAAATTGTCACTCATTACTATTGTAAGCTTGGGTATTTATAGGAGTGAAAATATAGGGAGGCTAGGCCTATAAATGGGTAATTTCCTCATCTATCTCTTTCAATTTGTTTCCTCATATAAATGATTTGATCCAAAATTCCCTTGTGTAGAGGATTGGTCCAAAATTTTCATGTTTTTACTAATCTATCTGGTTAGGTACACTCGACAAGGTTTTGGTTAGTGGATGACCACGATTCGACATAAGGAGTATAGTGAAACTGTGTTTAATTCGATGGTGGAAATTTGGTTAGGGAATACTAAACAAAGAATTCTGTCTGATATATCCACTACTAGACAAGAATTTTGGTTTGATAGGTTAAATACCAGATAGAAAATCTTGCATGGTAGTTTACTTAGCTAGCCTTTTCTTTTAACGAACATTATTATTTTTCCTTGACTCTTCTTTTGCTAATCTTCTTGCCTTAGCCTTTGGCAATGCAATGATATATATATTTACAAATTTCTTAGTCATTTCTGTCCCATATAGCATCTCTTTTTGTTCATCATTTCATCGGTGAAAAAGCCCATAGGACTTGTGCCCCAAAGTATTGTAGAGTACAAAGTGTTCTTTGTTTTATCTTTCAGCAAAGCTTGTGAGCATGAGCTTAATTTTTTAAAGATATCCTCTTTGCTTTCTATCCACTTTGCTTGGCTATGATTTTACTTAGTTTCTCTTATCATGGCATAGTAATGTCCGGTAGACATTTAGTCAGCACTGGGTAACTTTCGACTAGGTTACACAAATGTCTAACATCTCCCAATCCAACACTTTACTATCTTTTCTTCCCCTGACTGATTCTCTTTGTCTCCAAGCTTGCATGTTCTCCAAATTTAATTCAATAGTTTAGAATCTTAAATTCACCCACGTTTTTCATAAATTAAATGAGGTAACATTTTATTTGTCAAATCACATATCTAGTTCATCAATTTTGGGCATTAGTCAGCGATTCCTCACTAGTTGGGTTCGACGTCATGGCAAAGGATAGATAGGGATTGGTCGCTTTAAGTTCACATTTAGGGTTTGGGCAACATTTTAGATTACAAAAACACAAGTCTAACTTAGGATTGAATCAATATAGAAAAATTGGCGTCTTATGATTTTAAGGCCATTAGCTTCAGCCTTAGGGGTTTGTGGGAATTACCGACAGAGGAGAAAATCTTGTTAGGTTTCATTAGATCACATGTCTAAAGCCATGGATGACAATTACTAACCCATTGATTTAGAAACATAGACTTATACATTTTAATGTCAAGATCAAAAATAACTTAATTTTTGATTCGCCTTTTTTTGTGGTTCAACTAGGGTTCACTGAACTAACATGAGAAACAGAGACTTGTTCACTGGTTGGTGATCAAATCTGTTTACGTTAATAAACATTATTTACAACTACATGGTTTTAATAGTGTAGTCATTTATGAAATATTTTTATGTAGGGGTTAAGGGTTTGGTTGAAAAGAGACGAACATAATGGGGTGTGATATACAAGAGTTTGGGCGTAGTACATTTTTTTGGTTTTGGGTGTTTTACTGGTTCGATTGCTGCATTTTAGCCTAGTTCGGCTTTTGAGTTTTCACTATCTATTCGTTTTGTTTGTAAAGGAAAAATCCACTTTTAGAAAGTTTCCTTAACACTACGATTTAAGCTAGGTTTAATAACCATCGAGGCAAACCACAGATCGCTAAATTCTTCCTTTATGAACTTCCTTACGTATATGCTTAAATCTTTTAATGTGCTTATTAAGATACTCACACATGTAGTAAGGGGTAGTATATGAAACAATTTGACATATTATATAAGTTATGTCTATGAGGCATCATACTCGATCATCCGGTGCAACTAAAGCTCAAGCTCCTTCTTCATCCACTTTTATGGGCTTTTTGCCTTTTAGGGCTAGGCTTAGCTAGCCTACCTAAGTAAGCTCTTTGATTCCTGTGTACGGGCCTTTACTTTTATTGGAGGATCCCATGGAGTCTGTCTCTACTACGTTGACCCTTAGGAAGTTGAATACTATAATTCCCACATACAAGCTGCCTAGGGATGACATGCTTTTGCTAACATTGGATCAGCAGATTCATGCCCCTCTGGAGGGCTACATGGCTTACATGTAATATCATTGTCTTATAGGGGGCCCCTACCTTCTCTTCACCAATGGATAGTTGAAGTCCCAATATACCTTAAGATCGCTCCATTCCAGCTTCATTCAAATTGTTATGTCATCCTATCAGGCCTCTATATAATATTCGTGAGACAGTTGCAGATGACTCCTACTCATAGGAAACCCAGGTTTTTATATGTCATTAAAAGTAAAATGGAGGGATTCCCTTCTTTTATCTTAAGTTGGTTACTAGATTTAAACTAGTGGAGGACCTATATTCTAAATACAAATGTTAAGCATAAATGCTTCTTTATCGGAGATGGCACTCCTTGTTTCCACTAGTGGAATTCAAGATGTAATTGATTTCTGACCCAATAGCCACAGTCTCTTTTCTCATGGGTCCTTTTATCAATTGTCCACTTTGTCATTTTCACTGGTATCATGAAGGGTGCTTCCAGTACGAACCTTGAAGGACATGCTTAGGATGCAGAAAAAGGTTCATTTGAGGCAAAGGAGGTTACATAGCTGGTTATAGATGAATCTCTTTGGTACTGTGGGTTGCTAGCTGAGGGTTGTTCGATAGAAAAAGCCAAAGCTCCCCTGATAAAAGGTCTGTTAGGAAAGTAAAATCTAAAGTTTGTTAGGTTGCTGGAATAAGTAGGGAGCCACCATTGCCAACTGTTATACCCGATTCTAGTGCGATCCTACCTTGATCCGACATTGGTATGGAGTTAGACAATGAAGTTAAGGAATCATATGCTCTCCTACTTCAAACTCATCAAACATATCATATGAAGTCTATATAGAGGTGGAGTAATAAAGGTGTTGAAAGCACAATTGTAGAACGGGAATCGCACCTTAGGGATAGTGACATTATAATTTCTGATAAGGAAGACTTTAGTCCTCATGGGGATATTAGGCTTGACCCATTGACCAATGTCGATATTGGAGAGGTGTTTCATAAGGTCTCTAGGTCTGATGTTAATGAGAAGCTTGTTCTAGAGTACATACTAGAATATGATTTGTTATAAGACCTAGAGTTAGGTATTACTTTTAGGGACTCATAATCGCGGGCCAAGATCTAGCAACAGTTGAAGGTTTCAGAGAAACCTAAGGGTTCGTCTAATTCATAACCACACCTCACATACACAAAATTTATATTATTGCATTAACAATTTTTGCTTATGGAAATATGGTTCTAACATTCTAATTTTCTACCTTTTGAAGGACAGATGATTTTAGAAGGAGAAAACTAGAGGCTATGCTTGGCTAAATGAACTTGGAGGAGGGTCCGAAGAAAATAAAGCTTAAGACCTCATCCTTTGGCCTTAGCAAAAATGTGGGGTAACCTGTTATACATTTCTCAAAACAGGGCATAAAATTACTTATCTTACATGAGGAGTCCAGGCCAGCAAGGACTATAGGTTTCCTAGAAAATGTCTCATTCCCCTAAGAAAATCGAGGTCTATAATCCCTGCTCATCGTCTAATGTCTACTAGGGTATCACCTTTCACACTTTCTGGCTCTAAGACTTCTAAACACCAAGATGGGAAGATAAAAGGGACATCACCAAAATTGACCAAATGACTTCCACTTAAGAGATCATCGTAAAAGCACCTATTATAGGGAAGGAGAAAGCTGTTGTCATCACTGATCCTGAAAATCCAGACTATAATGAGTTCCAACAAGATTACCAACCCTGAAACCCTCTAGCTAGGTTACTAGCAAACGTTCCATCTACCACATTTGAAAAAGTGATAAGCAGCCCTAGGGAGAAATGTTGCCGATAAGTGGGCACCGCCTAAATTTCGTGCTGAAGTGTTGTAGACCGGAGAGGAGATAAGCTTAAAAAAGGTGGACCAGAACATGAAAACTTTTGGCCTCATAAAGAATCATTGTGAAATATGTAAAGCTCACAAAGAGGTGGTAAATGGTTTGAAGAGAGTCAACGAGGAAGAATTAGAGAAAATAAAGAAGGTCCTTCATTCGGAGATGGAAAAACTGAATAAAGAACGCACGAATGAGTTCAATACTATAAGGAATAAATATAACAAGAAATCTACCTAGATATACGACACATATAGGGTGGCACATTAGCCAACCCAAATGACATGACTATCCGCTCAAATAATCCGTCAAATGTGCAAAATGTATTCTTCAGGAACCAATTATCTGCCGCTTTGAACTAATCAAATCTGATGGCTAAGTTAAGCTAAGATAAAACTTTTGCCTTAACAACTTGATCAAAGAGATCACCAATGCAGGGAAAGGGATAGCGATTTTTCCTTATTAGCTTATTTAATTTTAGATAGTCGATTTATGACTTAAGCGAATCGTTCGTGTAACAAAATCGACAAGCGCTCCCCACTCTGAAATACTTCTCCTAGTAAATCTTTTCTGCAATAATTCTGAAACTTTTTTATCCAACTCCCTTCTTTCCTTTGTAACCATATGCCTAAGAGGAATCACTACTAGTCTAAAGTCTTCCTTGAGATTGATCCTAAAATAAATCTCTTCGTGCTGGAAGGCATCATGGTGGAAGACCGAAAACTTCCTCAAAAACATCTAAAAATTATTTCACCGTGGGGATCGACAACAACTCATCCTATGACAGGTGAAGTGAATACAAGTAGCTTTTCAAAATAGAAATATCGAGCTAGCAACATAAATTAGAGCACGCCCTTCGTTTCTTCTCTATTGAACCACTCTCCTATCACAATCCAATATTACCTATATCATGATAACTAATCCATTTCAGAAATTAATCCATACCATGAAAAGCTTAGTACATATGCACTATAAAAGAACTCCACGCCACGTGTGATCAACTTTACATCATCCCGTATCATTGATAGATGGGTCGATCCAGCGATAGTATTAAACATCGAAATGGATTCATGTACGATGTCAGGTTTCAAAGCTAAACTATCAACCAATGCACTTGTTATCAGCGAATGAGATGCACTACTATCAACAAAGTAAAAACAAGGGAATCAGATAGTAACAACACACCTTCCATCGTAATCTACTTTTCTTTTTCTTGAGCTGAATGTGGGATAATGCTGGTTGTTGAAAAGGCATTCAGAGCATATGCATGAACCACTTTACCTTCCTTCTTTAGGGTCGAACAATATCTCTTCATATGATTAAACTAATTGCAGCACTTCATTTTTTGAAAACCTAACCTATAATTCTTCATCACGTAACCTAATCAATTATAATTGTCGTACTTGACCTCCAAAATATTCGTCCTTTAATTCTTCACGATATGACCTATCTTATGACACCTATTACAGGAGATCACCTGTTTCTTGCCTTATGCTTCTTACATTCCATTATTCTTATGCTTACCCTTCTGATTCTCTTCTTCCTTAGACTATTCCTTATTCACTTCTTCATCAATTGAGTTTAACAAAGCCACCTCTATTAGCCCTTCAAAAGTAGCTTTGCACGGGATATGGTTCAATGCCAAATCTTTAGTGCCGAGTTCAATCATATTGCAAATTCCATTTCCTTCTTATCTTGTGTATTTGTCAAGTAAAATCTAAACATTGCTAAACTATTAAATTAGTTTACATATTCTCCAGTCATGTCCCTTGCTTTAAGTGAATGCACTTCTCCAATAGTAAACCTTTCCTGAATGGCAGGAAAAGTTCATTTCAAATTTCTTCTAAACAGCGACGAAGTAATACTATCTTCCTCCACTTCTATAGCAACCACTTCCCACCAATTTGCTTCCTTGCCTTCCAAGTGCAAGTAAGCGAGCTACCTCCTAGCAATGTCACTGAGTCCGAAGAGATTTAAGATATTTTCACAAGAATTAAGCTATGCCCCAGTTATTGCATATGTTATGTTCCATCATGTGCTTTTCCCTTAGAATGAAAAAGACCCTACATTATTTAGGAAAATCTATAGTTGCTGGTGCTTGGATAGGGACCAGTCCTAAGTTAGTAATAGCACCATGTGTTAAGTGTGATGAGTACTATTTTGGTTCATTGGTTGCAAGTAGGATCTGAACAATGTATGAATATTAACTCTTAGGATACCCACAATATCCACTCTAGTACTAGTCCCGACTCTAGTTTCCACCCCATTGGTGTTGGTCTCTATTCAAGTTTTAGTTGAATTTCACATTTTCAACTATTTGTAAAATATGATTCATTAGCAACTCCCTAATGGATGGTAAATGAAATTGGAATAGTAAATGGTGTGTACATGTACTTGACTCTTATATATATTATATAAAAATACAAATGGCTCTCTCAATACGTCCGACTGATACCAAATGTTATAAACTACCTTCTAGACCCTCTATATTAACGCCCAAATTGATGTTTAAACCGAGGTGATTCGAAAACAAGTCATTGGGAGATGATAATAAGAAAAAAGATCACAATTCTAACAATAAACTTTTCGAATCTCACGGCGGAGGGATACAAAATATCATATAAATAACCATCATTGCTTCATAACGCCATAATGTATCAACATGTCATATACATATGTATTTAAAATACAAATTCAAAACAAAAATCTAGATACACAAAGCATAAGTCAAATCAAGTCATTATTTACAATATATGCAATATATATATATATATATATATATATATATGCAAGTCCTCGTTACACTCCAATACAACTCCAAGCTCCATCACCTAGTGATATAAACAAAAAGGAAGAATGGGATTGGGTTAGACATAAGTCTGAGTAAGTGAGTCATGCCTACTCTACATATACTACAAAGATACTACTATAAGATGATCAGTGTTCAGTGTCTAAAGCACAAGTAGATATGTTTTAGACTAGCCCGAGGCCCTACAGGATCATGCTAGCATTGGATATCTAAATTGTGGGTAAATACATTATGGACTAGCTCAAAGCCGTATAGGATTGTGCTACCATTGTCTTCTTGATGGACTCATATATTAAACTAGCTTGAGTCCATATATGAATTATTAACATCCTTTCCCGAACAAAATTAGACTCATGCCCTGGACTAGCCTAAGGCCCTACAGGATCGCTTACCATTCAGTTATCTTACTTGCCTACCGATATACTATAGGGGAGCTTCATTTCCTTGGTTGAGTACGTGTGCCACAGATTCATACACTTCGTATCGACATCCAACGGTTCTTTTGCAAAAAATATATATCAATCCTTCTTTATACAAAAGTAAATGTTAACATATACTTCCATTCTCAGCTCATCTTAATTCATGTATATTTCACTTTAAGGGTTAATGCTTCTTGTTTTTTGGTATTTACTTAGTTCAGGGATAAATCTTTCAATTTCCTTCACACACACACACACACACACACACACACATATATATATATAAGTAACAGCCTGCAAATCCGTACCCCTAGAGTCGACATTATTCTCCTTCAAACAACTCAAGATGTACGAAAATACGAACTATTTGGGTTAAAGAAGAAGAGGTAGAAGAAGAAAATAGAAAGCAACAACAGAATCTAACCATCGCAGTGAAATAAAATATAATAGATAATAACAGATCTTTACACAAAAGAAAATTTTAGCTGTTTATAGATTACATCATCAGAGCATACATAACACACAACTGGATAATAATCATAACATGTCCTCACAAAACTGAATACACAACTAGTCACACAGTGGAATATTTAAAAACCAGTACGGAAGTATGTCCGCCATCCAGCTCGTCTCCTGAGCTTCATAGCACCCTTTCCTGTATCCTATAATACTCGGTCTGACCCGAGCATTATAGTTAAATAACACCCGAGTTAGTCTGGACTACCAGCGTGAGGAAAACCACACTCAAATTGATTATTAAAGTTTCAAAATTCTTTGAAAACAAAAGCATCTCGTAAGACCACGCCACAAATAAACATGTCGGGTTTTACCTTATGATAGCTTAAACACTTTTTATCAAAATCCTCTGATATTATAATACGGTCTATTTACAAATACTTACTAAAATAGCCAAATTTTTTACATGATTAAATTACAGCTACTAGCCACAAAGTGGGTAATACAAACAAAACTCGTAAAAGGCGCGTACGAAGAATGGATTTCCAACTAATGACTAGGCACTGGGTATCACCTGTCACAGTACGTAGTCTAGATCACCGTACCGAGGACCACTCCCGATCCCCTGCAACACAAGACCAGGACTACCCGTTACTGGATAATCCCGAGTAAGATCACCCCATGGTTGGGATCAGCAACCGCACCACTAAGTCGAAAAAAGGGAAATCTAGACAGGGATGACCTCACCCTAATAGGCGCTACCCACCTAGCCTTGCTGCATAACCCTTGATTTTCAGTCCTTCCCGGTTGATGAGGCTTGAGGCTAAGCGCTACCTTTTTAGAACATTTCACTTAGAATGCTCATCGTCCACCTAACGATGGTCTGAAAGCATTCATCCATTCAAGTCCGTCCCGGGTTCGAACGGAACCGAAGGCACTACTCCTACTACATGCATTTTGGAATCATCCTCAGGATTAGTAGCGATTAGCCCTTGCACTCAATTGCTCCATCTTCGAATCCAAACTCGTCTTCCTCACGAAAACGTACAAACCGAATCGAAGTGGTTTTCGAGAAATTAATCCCGATCCCGGTCTCTTCGAAATGATCAGCGTATTGTCCAATATTGATAATAGGTTATTTAACGATCAATTAACATTGACAAACAACCATCAAACAATAAATAATTTCTCCAAATTATTTATTAATCTCTATATATCTTCACAAGATATATTTCTGTTTCAACCCTTTGAAAACAGTTCCCAAACCACACTCTTCTCATGAAATAAATTCCCAAATATTTATTTCCACTGAATATACCAAGTACAAAGCTTTATATTTTTGAAATAATTTAAAAACACTTTATTATAAATTATTCTTTAAAACATTTAAAACAAAACCTACTTTAATACCTTATTCAAAATATATATTTTAAGAATATTTAAATTGAAGCTACTTTATAAAATATAAAACTAAGTTTTCTCTTTCAGAAACATAGTACCAAGCCAATTTTAAATAATTTCTACTATAATTAATTTAAAAGACTTACATTAAAATTTAAAAACTTAAAAATAATAAATTTTATAAAACATTTTTTTAAAACAACTTTTAACTTATACTTATAACTTGGTTTTGAAAACGTACTTGGCTATCCAGGGAAATACGCTTCTCTTTACATCCTTTAAAAATAAATTACAATTTATTTTTAAACAAAATTTATCATTCCTTTAATAAATTCCCATCGTGAATTTATTCCTTCAAATATCTACTGATATATTGCTTCACTTTTATAAACCCAGTTTATAAATTTCAAAGTCACATTCTTCTTTAAATTTCTAATTCCAAACACTTAAATCAATTTCCAAATTGATTTCCAATTTACTCCATTTTGAAATAAATTACTTTACTTACGCATTTTTCAAAATCCATTAATTACAGATTTTATTACTTCGTTTTGATTTTAAATCTTTTAAATGAAACATACCAATTTCAGCTTTTCTAAATTTCCTTGTTTATCCTTTTCAAATAAATTTAAAACTTACATTTTAAAATAAATTCTTTATTTCTGTAAATAATTTCACTTAAATTTTACAATTCATTATTTTCTGTTTATTCAAAATCCCTTTTTTTCCATACTCGAAATTATTTATTATAATTTTAAAATTTACTTTTATTCTTATCCAGTTCATTCTTAAATTTATTCAAATTCTCTATGATTATTTTTCTTAAAAATTAACTCTTTTATTTTCCTTCAAAAATGAAATTCTATATATTTTGATAATTCAGTGTACCAAAATACATTCAAGCAAACTAAAGCATTCAATATTCCAATTATCAATATAATTCATCACATAATATCAAATAATCATAACAGAGAATATTAAATAATCTACATAAATGTTAAGGAATCCAGTTGGATCCCTCCAACCTATTTTCCCTGCATCCACAGATGTTAACACAATATAAAATACCAATTCCACTTCGAGGTGGAATATCGCAGTATATGGGATTTAAATATAATATCATCCGCTATTATGCGGCACATAGGGTCTCATCCGCTATATAATGCGGGAAATCAATCATTCCAAGATATATTATATACTGTAATATAACACATCGAATCAATTCAACCATTCAACCAATTATTTAAATTTAAATAGTCATCCAAAAGAGTGAGATTAACTCACCTTTCATTCGTTTTGCAATCACTTCAATCTTGCCTTGATTTCTCCGTTTTTGACCTTGTCACACATTAGATGATTTTATTAATATTTAAAATAGTCAAAAAATCAATTACCCTTTTAATAAATTTAATTAACTGATTTTAAATGGTTGTTTAAACCTTTTGTTAATTTCCACTCGGTGAAATAATAACCAACCATTCATCTACGAGTTTAAACATAAGAAACATTTAAACTCACTATTTTGAAATCAACAATCCAAACTGATAATTTCCTATTTTAAAACCTTTTTGTAACTATAATAAATTAAACAAGTTTATTAATCAAATTAATCACTATAATACATTATTTAAAATAACTAGTAGGTTTAAAAATGTGGATATGTAGATATGTATATCCATACTTATGTTGTACCTTTTCTTTTACTGTAAATTCTTGATAACCTAACGATAAGGTAAATTAAAGTTTTCATTTATCATTAAATTTAAAACAATGAGTTAAAACAAAACTGCTTAACATCTTACTGTTTTCCTTTCCTACTGTATATCTGTATTAAATATGGATATTATCAAAAAAAATTAAAAAAAAATATGCATAAAAACAACAGTAGATACCTCACCCCACGTTGACTGCAACTCCACCTGCCGCCGCCTACCCAAGTCAAATCCCAACGACCTCCACCCATCGCTGAAACGACGATCGCAACTCCTGCTATGCTTGCAAAATACCCGCTTGCTCGCTCCACCTCTTGCTGCGCCGCCACAGCAGCCACCGTGAGCATCCAAAACAAGGTCGCGCGCATCCCTCTGTCTATGAGGACGTGTTCATTCACGATTGAGGAGCGGATTAGATTAGGTGCGATTTGATTTATGAAGGAGAAGAAGAAATCACATGATTCGAGTTGGAGTAGAACGCATGATTTCGCTGGCACAATCCCCTTTTTATTAAAGTTTCAATTTGACTAAGAGGAGGGGGATTCGTTCGGCCATTTTCTTTTTCTCGATTTCGAATTGATTTTCTTGAAGGAACGAGATCGATTCAACTCTCTCGGCTTCGGCCATTTTGATTTTGAAGCTATCGTTAATTTAAAAAAAAATTCTTTCGGCTGAAGCTTCTACAAAAGGAATAAGGGCGAGAGAAAAAAAGGGAAACGTGTTTGAATTCTTTTGCGTGCTCGAAAAGGCTTGCTACAGTGACCGTGAAATGAAAGCAAAAAGGCGGTGAAAAAGAAGCGGCTGATGTGAATGGAATTCTCAGCTGAAGTTGACTAGTCAAACAAGGATATACTATAAATTTAATTTAAATAAAATCCAAATTGTCTCGAAACTGCAACTCAAAATCTTGACTTCCTATCGAAGCATGCCGCTAGGCATTTGTAATGTTAAACCCCTATTTCGAACATAATGGAAAAGGTTTCAAGTCCAAATTTGATCGTATGGAGAAGATAACTTTTTGGACCCAGTTATTATATTGAATTTTCGATATAAATTCAGTGCGTTTGCTTATTGTAAGGCCAAATGATCACTCCAAACACTACGAAAATTGAAATCTGATAATAATTCAATATTACGGATCTAATGGAACTGGTTTCATCGAATTCCGAGACTGTGCCTCGGAAGACTATTTTTAAATATCAATTTAAATGATATATTTTCAAAACTGAACAAATTACTGTTAAACTCAATTTTAAAACTTCTATTATCCTCAGCACTATCAATATAAATTTTACAACCTTCAAAATATTTTTAACACCTTAAAACTCCAGATTCAACATTTTACCCAACTTTAAATTATTTAATTCAACAAATTTAATTATCAAATAAATATTGATATTTGAATTCAAATTAAAAATTAACTTTAAATATTTCAAATCAATTAAATATCTCGATTTAAATTGTCCAAAATCTCGGGTCGTCACAATATATATATATATATATATATATATATATATTCCTAATCATCATTAAAGTGTTATCAATGATTATAAGTGACTATATGAAGAAACATTATATTGTAATTATATTCATATATGTTGATTTGATCTACTTTTTATCCTATTTCCACCGAACCAATCATTTATTCTCTTAATTTTGATACACATGCTTAATTGATTAGATTTTAGATTACATGTAATAACCCGCACCTTAATAGGCCCAAAATTCGATTAAATCGAAACCTAAGTCCATTAGGGCCCAGATCGTTGGTTTTGTTAACCTAACAAACACAATTATATCAAAGTGTGAAATTTAAATATATAATATAACATACATATTGACCAAGGCTACTACCTCAGAATATCATTCCTCGGATATTTAATTACTATGTCAGCACCGAGCATGTATAAGAAGACATCAACATTAACAATTCCCATGTTGCTCCAGTGTCCAGTCCTTCTAAATCTAACATGTGGGTTGTTATAGGGGGGTCAGAACTACGTTGGTGATTAGAAAATACGTACTTTACCCATTTCATTAATTAATGCCGATTGACATCTGTTTAAGTGTTATGTCTATTATTTGTGGCTAATTCGATAAATCCTATTGCGCGTAAAATATGCCAGACTTAATCTTCTTCGAGGTAACATTATATATATATGCCTACACATATAATATATAATTTAATTGTCATACTACTAACGCATCTCAAAGACTCATCTAAGGGTTAACTATCCCACCGCCAATAAACTCATTTTCGGCTCACCTACTTTAAGGTGTGTCTCCCATGTAGGTTCTACACTAGTCGGAAGCGAAATCCATCGGGGCATAACCTAAGGTTCGCTACTGCTCGCTCGAGACTGTTGGTGGTCGTAGCCTATATGCCAGACTTACTACTAAATGTTGAAACTTAGTTTTGATTCACGACACAAAGCTATCACTGCAACATACAGATTTGACGACTACTACGAAAAAAAGAGAATATATATTACAAAGAGATAGGTTCAAAAATGGGGCAGCAATTTTTTGTTTTTGTTTTTTGAGTCTTAGGCCAATTTTGTTAAAAGCTCTCCTTGTTAACGTATAAATTAGCTTATATATTTAACTATCTTATTTTCAAATAATTTATATATATAAGCATATGAAATATATATATTATATTATAAAAGTGTTTAAAGTTATATATATTATTATACCTGTGTAAACTGTGCAAATTACACAGATTTTACTAGGTCAATCGACTGACCCAGAAATATCTATGCAACATGCATAGGTGCACAGATATACAATTATATATTTAAAAATTCGTTTGAATATTCAGTCGACTAACCCAGAGGTTCAGTTGATTGAATTTCTACATTGGCTACTTTCTGAAAAGACACGACTATATGTGAAGAGTTACGATCCTCTACGAAAAGATTTGGATGCAAAACTTCAATCGAAACGCTTTATCCATAGTCGCTGCTCTTTAACCTCTATAAATACATACTCTAATTTGATTCCAAATCACCGAATTTTCTTATCTCCCTAATCTAATTCTTTGGAATTTATTTTCTATTATACTTTCAATTATTCTGCGTTAAAGCAATATTATACCTTTCTATTCTTCATAAACTAAAAATATATATATTTATACTCGAGGAGAAGATTATAGGAAGGGTGTACTACAAGTGACAAATCCGTGTTATTAAAACACACAAAGTCAAAACAATATTTTGTATTTGTTAAAGTCTTGTTCTACTGCTCGGGGGTGTGAAGTTCTCTTCGGCTGCTGAGGCGAAATCCTTTTCTGTTGCTCAGGTCCCTGTTTGGCTGCGCTAGAGTTGTATAGACCCGTTCCTCCAAGTTAAGTGAGGGTTGTTATTTTAGTGAAATTTCAGAAGGGGTCTGGGACTGGACGTAGGACGGTGCTCCGAAGCAGTATAAAAATCTCTGGTGTCATTTTACTATACTGCTTTTTATTCCGCACTATTTACTATATTACTATTATCGCTATACTATGTATTATCATATATCCATATTACACAATCCATAGTACACTTTCATTTGGTATCAGTGCAATAATGTCTATAATTTCTCTAGAAGTACAAAATCATTAACGGGAAATATGAATAAAAATTATCTAAGTATTTGGGTTCCTGTTAATTGGAAAAATAGAGAAAAATACATTGATAATTATTTTGATATGGTAATTAAAAATGAAAATTATATTTTTAAAAGTTCAACCACACCTAAATGGATCTGGTTTTCTAAAAATTAGGAAATTATAAGAACCTTATGTATCACATGCTTTAAATGTTAAATTTTTTTGATACCTTACATTACAAGTAGTAATTATTCTATATTGTTCTATGTTAACACTTATATGGAATATAATTTATGTCATCATATGAAATCTCCTTTTTGTCGATGATAAAAGGGGATAAAGATATTACTCTAACACTATTTGCAGGTATAAATGATGCAAGCACAGATTAAAGGGGAGAAAGGATTAATTACTTGCAACAATATATATCATAGATTCAGGGGTAAACCTATAATAGAGTAAGTTGTGGCTTATCTTAGTATTTGCCTCTTATGTTCTACAAACATTAGTCTTTTATTTCAAAATGTTACAACATAGGTTGTGCTAAATGGCCACTCTTTTTGTATTATTTCAAGACTCTTGTTTATGTTATTTTAATGTATGAATGATCGGTTCTCTCATAATATCTATCAATGCTTCATACTTTTTAATTCCTTATTCCTTTTTGTCAATGACAAAGGGGGGAAATATTATTGCTAATATTGAGAATGTAGGATATAGAGCGTCAAAGATTCAGGGGGAGTAAGTATTTATAGATATATACAGTCGAAATCTATATCTATTTACAGGTTGTCATCAATCAAAAAGGGGGAGAATGTTGAGACTTGGTTTTGAATCATGACACAAAGCTGTCATTATGACATACAGATTTGACGACTGCTACGACAATAAGAGAACATATACTACAAAGAGACAAGACTTCAAAAACGATGCATCAATTATATTATTTTGTTTTTCGAGTCTTAGGTCAATTTTGGTAAAATCTCTCCTCGTTTACGTATATACTAGCTTATATATTTAAACGTCTTATTTCCAAATAATTTATATATATAAGCATATGAAATATATATAATATTATAAAAGTGTTTAAATTTATACATATTATTATACCTGTGTAAACTATGCAAATTGCACAGATTTTACCGGGTCAGTCGACTGATCTAGAGGCTCAGTCAATTGACCTAGAAATATCTATGCAACATGCACAGGTGCACAGATATACAGATATATATTTAAAAATTCGTTTGAATATTCATTCGACTGACCCGGAGGTTTAGTTGACTAAATTTCTACAATGGCTGCTTCTTGAAAAGATACGACTATTTGTGAAGAGTTACGAACCTCTACGAAAAGATTTGGACGCAAAACTTTAATCGAAAATCTTTATCAACAGTCGCTGCTCTTTAACCTCTATAAATACATACTCTAACTTGATTCCAAATCATCAAATTTTCTTATCTCTCTAATCTAACTCTCTGTAATCTATTTGCTATTATACTTTCAATTATTCTGCATTAAAGCAATATTATACCTTTCTATTTTTCATAAACTTAAAATATATATATTTATACTCGAGGAGAAGATTATAGGAAGGGTGTACACCAAGTGACAAATCCGTGTTATTAGAACACACCAAGTCAAAACAATCTTTTGTATTTGTTGGAGTCCTGTTCTATTGCTCAGGCGTGTGAAGTCCTCTTTGGCCGTTGAGGCAAAATCCTGCTCTGCTGTTTAGGTCTCTATTCGGCTGCTCAGGGATTGTATAGACCTGTTCCTCCAGGTCAAGTGAGGGTTGTTATTTTAGTGAAATTCCAGAAGGAATCTGGGACTAGACGTAGGACGGTGCTCCGAACCAGTATAAAAATCTCTAGTGTCATTTTACTATGCTGCTTTTTATTTCGCACTATTACTGTACTACTATCATCACTGCACTCTGTATAATCATATATCCATATTACATTTCCATAGCACACTTTCACTAAATACCGGTCCCGCCGACCTTCCACAGCCGACATCCCATTTAGACGAACCTAAATAAGTCAAGGAAAATGCCCATTTCAGTTACTACCTATTATTGGATATGAAGCAGACTTTATTTCCTAATATTACTAGGGCATTTAATACTTCAAATCCAAGGAAACCTCAGTATATTTTCTCCAACCCATCTACAATGCATATCCCTTCCCCACGGGTCCTATGGTTGGAGATGTTTCACATTAGTTGCAAGTGTACACAACTGTTGGTAGCCTCTAGTTAAATCGCAAACTTCTATTATGTAATTTTGCTGACCTCGCATCCCAACCCACCAAAAAAAACTTATCACCTAAAGCCTAAGTGTTGGGCTAGACTCCTTAATTCCTGCTTTTTCTAAGTGTATAATTGAAGCTACATGGTTGCCTACTATGAAAATTATATTTCTTTCTATGTATAGTTAATAGCATTAATACTTATTCGTTACATTATCATTCCTAATTTGTATGCTTAGGCTTTGGTTTCCTTGTAATTTCTAATAAATGTCTATTATCCGTAATAATTACTCATTAATGTAAAATTGAGCAATCTCTAATCAATCCTCATTTAATCCATTTAATCTACTTACCAGTTTCAAAATCCACCTATTATGGCTATTCAACTCCTTCATAAATGCCATATAAAATTCCCTAATTTGTCTCTTTTTTCATTTTTAACTCTCTATCAATTAAAAATTTATTGCTTGTTAAATTTGTATGAAATTTGTAATTAATATCCATAAATCCTAGTCCATTAGTTATTACAGTGTTAATAACTAATACGTATATTGTCATAAATTACATTATATATATTTTTATATATATATATATATATCCAAACTAGGACATTCCTTTCCATATTTTAATTTATTGGAGTTGTACTTCTAAAAAGGATCATCGTTATAATTTTTATACATTAACCAAAACTTAGATATTTGCTTCGTTTGAAATTACAAGGAATTATTTATTTTCTTGTATTGAAATAAACAGTGTAAATTTTGGAAAAGAATATCCATATTTTACACAAGTCCTTCCCTTTTTGGTATAACTTTTGTTAATTCAAACGTCGTGCATTTATACATATTTTGGAATTGGATAATTTATGGAGAGAGCGCGAAACCTCTCTCTAAGTAAATCAAAGAACATAGAAATTCACATTCCAATTCAACTAAGGCAACCTAATTTACAACCTAATTATAGATCTAGAATAAACTTTACAAATCTTCTATAATTATTATTGTTTGAGGCTGAATTCAAATTTCCATATTAGGTTGTTCATGCTGTTCCTATTCCAATTACCTATTTTATTAAATATGTAGGCGATAATCAAATATGTTTATTTTCAGACTATAATTAATCGTATCTTATTTTAACATAATAATTAATAAGAATTCAATGATATATATTTCAAAATTATAAATAAAAAATATAATTTTTCACTCACCTTTAAAGCTTTCCGAATCAAAATCCAATCACTTGCTTGACTCCTTTTTCCATTCTAATCCAAAAGAATATGTATAACAAGGTATATACATATTATTAGAATTAAAAATCTGAGAATTGGTTGGAGATTAAGGGGAATATAGTTTGAAATTTACCTTTTTCTGTGGTATTGATTTGCTTCTTCTCTTTTATTTTCCACCCATCTTTGATTTTCATACACACACACGCGCGCGCGCGCACACACAAATATATAAAAATAGAAAGAAGGGAAAATGGTAGAACTTCGCTACTTGAATCAAAAAATATAAGAAGTGAAGTGACGGGTTAAGCCTTTATTTATAGGCACGAATCAATCGTAAATGCTAGATTAAAATAATTAAATTCGGGACATTGGCCAAGTTCAAACCCTAGCTGCCACTATACGACCGATTGATCACTCCCATATCGGCGGTTGATAGCTAGCGATCAGCCGGCCTAAGGAAGGGTTGATCGGTGGGGTCCCACATTTGCTGTAATTTATTTTCTTTTTCATATTTAATTATTTTCGCTCCTAAAACTTCAAACACTTAAACTTTTTCGCTTGAGCTCCGGTCAGAAAACTCTAAATATGAAAGTACCTCAGAAAATCATCACGAATGTAATGGTTCAAATTTCACGACCAATTTCCAACGTTTTCTCAAATTACATTTTTAGAGCATTATTAATTATTTATTAATTATCGTTAATTTTACGTAGCATTACATTCTCCCGTTTTAAAACAATTTCATTTCCAAAATTTTCCAAGGGTTGAATCATGTAACATAGTGAGCAACCAATCTAAACTAACCAATCAATTAGTGTACATCCAATTTTGCAGCAAAACGTGTAAAGTGCATAGTGCATCATAACATATAAGAAATGTATGCATAATGATTCTAAATTGGTGCCTCTTGTACGAATGCATTCTTTTAAAATCAGTTTGAAAATATAGTGCAAACAATCTAGATACCAGCAGTTCTATATGTAAGCAAGTTTCCAAAAGTTCTTTTTCATACAATAATATCAATACTCCTGCGAGTAGTATTATGGTTCAACTAATTTTACATCCAATCTTTACTACCCAAAACTCGGCATAATTTTTAACATCCACAAATTTTGAAGATTTAGATTTCTAAATCTTTACTTTTATATCGAAAAAGAAATTTAGATGCAAAATCTTACATTTCCACCCTTTGTTTGGATACTTATTCTGGTGTAACTTGAAACCTTCTCTTCCGCCAACAATACTTTTCCATCTTTTCCAAGTACAATTTGTATAAGGAGGTTTATTTTTGGATGTTAAAGCGTTATTATGCTAAGCGTGACTTTCATTTCACTATCAACACGGAAAGGAAATAGAAATTCCACAGCTAAAACATCCATTTCCCTTATTATTATCATCTATATTTTGTATATTGTCACACAAGTCGGATAGTAAAATTCATTCTTGCTAACACATCGATGCTCCTTACGCTAGCGCATGGCATTTAAAAATTAGAAAATTTTCTCATTTCAAAAGAAAACTTTTAAACATAATTTCCAAAAGAAATTCGAAGTTGTAATACAGTTTAAAGAATTGAATTTCCAAAAGCATTTAAACAGCATATTTTATTTTATTAATTTTACTTTATAATTTTATTTTATTTCAATATATATTAGCATTTGAAAAAAAAATTCCAAAAACATTTGAAATCAATTTTTCAAAACTTACACCAGCTTTTCCAAATTACTTGAGATCCTTTATACAAAATTTATCCATCATTTTGTTTTCTATAACATTCCAAAACATTTCCCAAACTATTTATCAAACAGTCATTAA
The DNA here is from genome assembly GCA_030765085.1 of Allium cepa. NCBI lineage: Eukaryota > Viridiplantae > Streptophyta > Magnoliopsida > Asparagales > Amaryllidaceae > Allium > Allium cepa. Next base: position 401,438,132 of record CM060940.1, on the reverse strand, counting down.
ATTTCCAAATCCTTTTTGAAAATATTTCATATAACTTCTAAATATACAACCATCATTTCAAAATTTTCTAATACTTCGAAATCAACTTTTCAAAAGAATTTAAACGAAAATTTTGAAGCTTTCAAACACAATATCTTTTTTTTTTTCAAAATGTTTGTCGCTTTACCTTTAAAAACAAATCAAACCACATCTTAACGAAATCTAGACTCAATTAATGAGTTAATGCATATGACAGACCCTAGTTTTATGCGGTTGATCTTAGACTTGGGAACCTTTTACACTAAAACAACAAACTACTTATAGGTGTATTTGTAGATTTTAGCTTTTAAGGCATACAGATAGTGATTCATGATTCCGCAACAACCTTTCCATTTCCTCTACTTCTTAAAATTTACTTTTCCTAAACTTCTAAAAATTTTCAATCCAAGTATTTTTAAATTTATAGTTGCTAACTTAATTTCCTAGTTTATTTTACAAACTTCTAGTCTTACCAACATTTTTATCGCTAGTTAGGCGTCCTTATAGGATTTCCCTATTTACACTGTTTCATAGTATATTATATTTATATAGCGGTCTAATCCCATCAATAAAATTAACACAGTGATATAACAGGAACATATCTCATACCATATCGTACGCTTTTCCAATAACCAAGAGTGACAACTAGCATTACAACCAAAAAATCTTAAAAGAAAATTTTATGGGAAGCTACCATTCATCATCAACTACCATTAACGATGTTGTGGCAATAACATTCCTTACTAAATTAAGAGGGACATTCCTAATATGCCATTCAACTATCACCCACCTTCCATAACTCTCCTTTTTGGCCAAAAGTATATGCGGTCTATTCATTACTTCAATTATTATACCTGATTATAGGATAAAATGAACATTCCCACAATGAAGTGGGTAAGGAATATGACTATGCACATTTAGAATAACCTCTCAGAAAATTAGTTTGGTGGAATAACCCGTAATGCCTGTCTTATCTTCAATAGCCTTAAGTCAATCAACATCCTTTATGTTTGTTTTCTATTTTGTTACTTTCTTCCCCAACCATATTACTATCTCTCGAAATCAAAATATCTTGACAGTATCCTTAAATTTTAGTATTTTCTTCCTCTATCTCCTTAATCCTTCATATGAGTATACCCTGGGACTCGTAAAATTGTACTTTGTTACCTTCACCATTCTTTTGAGTGTTCTTCTCATGGCTTCCACACACCTCTAAACAAATATTTCTAGTTTCATACCAACATTAATTATATTCAACGGAAATTCCTTGTTGCTATCCTACGAGCATTCATACCTGTTTTATTCATAGTCTAAAAACCTTACCCCACCTTATCTAAGTTGTGGTCCTTATCTACTCCATACTAAAAATTAGGTTTGATTTCCACCATTCTTTATAAAAGTAAAAGTTCACAATCATGAAGTACCAAATCCAAAACTTTTATCTTTGAAAAACAAAAAGTTAGAATCCTTCTTATTAAATTCAAAAATGACCCGGTTCCAAAAGAACCATGAGAAATTTCCCTTTTATAACCGATTTTACCTTTCTAAGGACTTTCTACAATAGAGATTTACTTCTTTTAAAAGTAGGATTTTTAACTCAAAACATTCAAAAACTTAATTATCATGCCAGATCATTTTTACAAAAACATCTTCTACAACTTTAAACATTGAAAAGTGGAGTAGAGAAGAATAACTTTTATCCTATTATTTTCTATACTAATGCTATCTCCGGTTCCACCATTGATGGAGATTTTCATAGCACAAGAGGGGGACTTCTAAAAAATATGCGTAATTGCAAAATCTAAGCATCTATCTAAAATATATGTCCAATTACTACATATCCATGGAATTTATCCATTCTTCTTATCATATTCACCTATATTATTTCTAACCAGATTACTAATCCTATTTTTCATATATTCTACTACGATTTCTATCTAAATTATTAGGTGTTCTTACACTAATATTCTTTGTACCCTATTTGTATGAAGCACCATTTCCATTTACCCTCCTCTTAAAATATATTAAAATCGAGCTTTCAAATTTACAAAATAGGAGAAATCATCGACCCCAACCTACACTTTATTTAACATTTATTTCAAAAATGAAATATCCCATTATCAAAAATCTTTAAATCCAAACATTTTGAATTAATCGATTTAAACTAAGAACTACAAATTTTAAAAAAATCCATTTTGCTAAAAACCTTTAAATCGAAAACTTTTGGCTTGATAAAATTTTAATTTATGAATTTCAAAATTTCCTTGCTTTTTCAGAACAACTTCCCAATATATCTTTTGCAGAACCCAATCAAAATATTTCAAGGCATTTTCAAAAAACATTTTTACAAAATTCTTTCACATGGAGTTGGACTTATAAATGGACTTTAATTTTGTTCTCTCCTTCTTCTCCATACATCCTTTACTCATTTCCATCAAAAATTTGGCTTATCTTCTTACGGCAATTAGTACGTCTTCTTGCAGGAACTTGCTCCACTCCTTTTTCACATCTTCCTCCACTCCTATCATTCCTCACTTTCGGATGCTTATAACATACATGTTGATTTCCTATTAGTCTAAATAAGATGTAAGTCTTCAATCGACAGTCCATCAAAATCCTAAATCTTAAGGCAGTCTAGATCCAACAGCGAGTCAAGTATCATACAGCATCCGAGATTCTTCAATATGTTGTGCTCATGGTCTTCTTGGTCCACTCCTTACGATATGACCTGCGTCCTATGGGGCAGTCGGGGTAGGAGTATAAATCTAACTATATTTGTCTTTCCAACTCATAGTTGCCTTGCCCATCCTTTTGGAATATGGTCGCAACTACTTCTATATTCAGAAATTATAGAGTTAAGCGTATAATATATATAATATAGTTAAAGATATAAATATGTTCTCTCAATATATCCTAATTCATATACTCAACTAACCTCGCCCTGATACTAAATGTAACAACCTACACCTTAATAGGCTTGAATTTCATCTAAATCGAAACCTAAGTTCATTAGGGCACGGATCGTTGGTTATGGTAACCTGTAATAAACACAAGTATATTAGAGTGCGACCAATAATATCTCATAATTGAATTGAAATATATTATACAACATACATATTGACTAAGTTTATTACATATAATACCTTCGATAATTAATTACTTGGTCTCCATCAAGCATGAATAAGTAGACTACACCATCAGCGGTTCCCCCCTTACTCCAATATCCAGTCTTTCTAAATCTAACATGTGGGTTGTTATAAAGAGGAGGGGTCAGAACAATGTTTTGGTAATTAAAAAATTACATACTTTACCCATCCCATTAATTTATGTTGATTAATTTCTATTTGAGTATTATGTCTATTATTTATGGCTAGTATGTTAAATCCCATGTGCCCATACGATATACCTAACTTAACCTTCTCCAAGGTACCATTATATATACACAAATATATAAACCTATTTACCCAAAACCTCGATCACATGATACTTCTCGAATAGGGAGAAGGTAGACCCAACGGTCATTTACTACCTCGGTTTTCAAAGTGGGCCCTTCGCCATATTAAACGCTAGTCAATCGGTTAAAGCTACAGATACCATGACCCCTATATATGGCTCTATAACATAATATATATTTAATTTTTGTACTACAAATGCATATCAAAAGATTCATCTGATGGTTAACTATCCCAACTCAGATAAACTAATTTTTGTCTAACCATCTAATTTGAGATCTGTGCGTCCTGCGTCTCCTATACGGATTCTACACTAGTAGAAAGTGAAATCCGTAAGAACATAACCCAAGTCTTTCGCTACCATTTGCTCGAAACCGTTGGTGGTCAGTACCGACAACTGATATAGTTCGTCGATCTTCCACAACTGACATCCGTTTAGACTAACCTAAGTAAGCCATGGAAAATGGCCCTTTCGATTACTTACTACCTTGATAAGAAGAAGAACATATCTCCTTAAAAGTACTGGGCCATTTAATACTTCAAATCCAAGTCGAACCCTTGGTATATTTTCCTTACCCAAACTGTCATGCATATTCCTTCCTTACGAGTCCTATAGTTGGAGATGTCCCACATCAAAAGCAAGTGTACACAATTGCTGGTAGGCTATAGGTGAAGGGTAAACTTCTACTGTGTTGTCCACCAACCCACTAAACCAAACCTATCACCCAAAGCCTAAGTGTTAGGCTAGGCCCCCTAACTCATGCTTGTTCTAAAGATAAATTGAAGCTAAATAACTTCCTATTATGATAATTAGATTACTTTCTTTGCATAATTAATAACATTAATACTTACTTATTCGCTACGTTGTTATTCCTAAATTATGCTGTTAGGCTTTGGTTTTCATGTAATATCTAATAAATGTCTATTACCTATTATAATTAATCATTAATGTCAAAATTGAACAATCTCTAATTAGTCCTAATTTAATCTCTTTAATCTATTTATCAGTTTGAAAACACACCTATTATGTTTATTCGACTTTTCTATAAATGCCATATTAAATTCCATGAACAGTCCTCATTTACTTCCTTTTTAACTCTTTGTTAATCGAAATTTATTTTGTATTAAATTTGTAGTTAATTTCCGTAAATCCTTGTCCGTTAGTTATTATGCTATTAATAACTAATATGTATATAGTTGTAAATTACACTATTTATATTTGAAACGACCCGTCCTTCTCGACCCTTAAAAATCGACATAAACACACCACTGTATAATATGCCGACGATCGTGTGCCAGAAAAGACAGATTGCTGAGGAAAACAAAGAAGGAGGTAGAAGAAGGGAAAACAAACAACATCAGAATCTCACAATCGCAGCGGATCAAATTATAATAGATAATATCTGATCTTTACAAAAAATGAAACTATATCAGTTTTATACATTACATCATCAGAGTACATCACAATCAAATGATTACTGAACAATTACCCTACTTGTCCACACAAACCGAATACACAGCATACATAGCACAGCGGAATATACATCAAGTACGAATGATACAGTTCGCCATCCAGCTCGTCTCCTGAGCCCCACAGCATCCTAACCTGGATATAATACTTGGTCTGACCCGAGCATTATAATAAAATAACCCTCGAGTCAATCTGGAAAACCAGTGTGAAAAAAATACACTCAGTTTAATTGAAAAAGTTTTCAAAATCCTTTGAAAATCAAAGGTATCTCTTAAGACCACGACACAAATAAACATGTCGGGTTTTTACCTTATGATGAGCAAAACATTTTCTTATAAAATCCTCAGATATTATAGTAGTGTCTATATACAAATACTCATTCAAATAGCCGAAATTGTTACATTATTAAATTCCAGCTAATAGGTATACAAACAAAACCGTAAAGGCACATTGGAAGAATGGATTTCCATCAATGGTAGGGCTACTGGGTTACCGCCCGTCACAGTACATGGTCTAGATCACCGTACCGAGGACCATCCTGATCCCCTGCATCATAAGACCAGAGTTACCCCTTGCTAAATGGTCCAAATAAGTTCACCTTACGGTTGGGATCACCAACCGCCCACACAGCTGAAATAAGGGACATCTAGAAAAGGGTGACCTTACCCTAATTGGTTGCTAGCCACTTAGCCCTGTGTGCACTTGCCCTGTTTCAGCCATTCTCGGTTGATAAGGCTCGAGGCTATGCGTTACCTTTTTAGCACACATTCACTTGGAATGCTCATCGTCCTCCTTACGATGTTCTAAAAGCATTCATCTATTCAAGTCCATTTTGGGTTCGAACAGAACCGAAGGCACTACTCCTATTACATCCATTTTGGAATCACCCTTAGGATTAGTAGCAATTAGCCCTTGCACTTCACTGCTCCATCTTCGACTCCAAGCTCGTCTTTCTCACGAAAACGTTTAAACCAGATCGAAGAGGTTTTCGGGAAAGTAATCCTGATCGCGGTCTCTTCGAAACGATCAATGCATTGACCAATATTGATAATCGGTTATTTAACTATCAAATAACATTCTCAAACAATCATCAAGCTTTAAATAATTTTCGAAATTATTTATTTCAAAATAACTTTGCAAGCTATTTTCCATACTCCAACCCTTTGAAAATAGTTTCAAACTACCTTTTTCTCATGGAATAAATTTCCCAAATATTGTTTATTTCCACTGCAAATCACCAAGTCCAAATACTTTAGATTTTAAAATAGTTTAAATCACTTTATTCTAAATATATACTTTAAAACATTTAAATCAAAACTAATTAAACACTTTATTCAAAAATATATACTTTAAAAGTATTTAAAATAAAACTACTTGTAAAATATAAAACTAATTTTTAAAATAAAAGTTAGGCCAAACTAAATTTTAAAATAAGAGTTACGAAATTCTATACAAGTTTTCAAATAAACTTTAACCAAATATCTTTAAAATAACTCTATTTATAAAACATAAGTATTAATAATTATTTTTTTAAAACATAATATCAATTAACCTTTTCAAAATAATTACTACTATAATTAATTTAATAAATATTTACCTTTAGAATTTTAACAACTTAAATAATAATTTCTCCAAAACATTCTTTTTCAAAACCAACTTTAAAACTTTAATTTATACTTAAAAGCTACTTTGAAAACATACTTGGCTTTCCAGGAAATACACTTCCATTTCAATATAACCCATATAATCCTTTTATAAATCCTGCTCGATTTAACCCAATTTAATTTACATCCCAATTCCGCAATTTTTTTTCAATACTTTAGAAATAAAATCACTTTTATTTTTAAAATCCATTTCTATCTCCTTATAATCACTTTCAAAAATATATACTTAAATTATTTAAAATAAAGCTACAAAAATTACTTACATAAAAATAGTACTTAAGAAATTCTATAAGAGTTTCCAAGTAAACTTAAACCAAAATTCCCCTTAAAAATAAAGTTATTACATCAAACATTTATGTTAGATTTCCTTTTAAAAATCATAATACTAATTTACTTTAAAAATAATTAACCACCATAATTAACTTAAATACGTATTTTATTTTCACTTAAAAATAAATAAAATAGTAAATTTCCTGAAAACATTCTTAAAAACATTTTAAAACTTCTAGTTTATACTCTGAAATCATTTCTTTAAAAATATACTTAGTTTTCTAGGAAAATATACTTTCCAACTTTTAAAATAAAATCACCTTTTTATTTTTGAAAGTGAAATAAAACTTTTCTTATAAAGTTCCCACCGGAATCTATATTTCCAAATTTATCCACCGATAAATATTCCATTCCATTTATAAACCTAGTTTACAATTTCCATTACTCATTTCTTTTTAAATCACAGTTTCCAAAACACTTAATCAATTCAAACTGATTTCCTAATCTAAATTCCCTTTAATTTATTATCCGATTTATCCAAATTCCTAATAATTATTTCCTGAAAAATTTCTATTAATTTCCTTTTAAAAACCCAGTTTGTTCTATTCTATATTTTAAAATACCAGATTATCTATTTGACCAAACCATAGCATCGAATAATTTAATTCCAATATAATCAATTCACATAACATATCACAGATATGAAAATAATTACAATATTTTAAGGAATCCAGTTGGATCCCTCCAACCTACCTTTTTGCATCCATAATGTTAGCACAATATAAAAATACCAATTCCACTTCGAGGTGGAATATCGCGGTGAATGAGGTCATCCTCTATTATGCAGGGCGCATCGGGTTTCATCCACTATATAATGCGGGAAATCAATCACACCAATAAATACTACTATATATAATATCATCCAAACTGATAATAATTATCAAAGTAAGCCATCAACCAGTAATTTAACTTTTAATTATTCAAAATAACCAGTATCCAGATGTGAATATGATTAACTACCTTGAGTTGGCATTAAATTTTAAATTAAATCGAGCTCTTCGATTTAATCTAAAATTCTCATTCACACCAATCGCTTCTAGGTCTGCACTGCAGCGTAGACCGCGACACTGCGATTTTGGCGCTCCTTGTTTCATAGGAATCCCACCATGCGTGCAAAAGATATGTAGTATTAAAGATTTGTATATATAATTTATGAACAATTTTCTCTATTTTTTATTACTATACCATAAACGAGACCGTCCCTTCAATGTCCACCACAAAATCAAGGTCGTCAGCTATCTTCCTCTATCATGCTCACTTCCAGTAAAGCTGAACCCAACTTCACCACTCTCTCGCATAAATTGCTTCCACCACGGTGACATCAAACTCGATCGGAGACCCTCATGACGAAGCCCGCTACGGCCCCAACCACGCAGCACTCGGTTGATCAATGCTCTCAAATGACGAGCTCGAACGCCATCCACTTATAGCCAAAATTCTCCCTCCATCGACAATAATACCTCGAATCACCTGTTGGATTTAAAGATCACGTTCCTCACTACGATTTTCTAGTTGAAACCCTTAGATAAAGATCTACGGATTTGAAGGGAATCGAGGGAAAAAAGGGAAGCTATCAGCCATTGGAAAAAAAATTCGAGGCAGCCATGAAAAACCATCCTAGGGTTTACTGTAACGTGTTTATATAAAGGTTTATTAATAATATTTTAATATTATTTCCAATTTAAGAAGCTTTTACAAACAAACTCCAAACAACACATGCTGCCTGGCGTTTATATGGTTGTACCCGCATTCCGAGCACAATGGAACGTGTTTCGGAGGCTAATTTGATTGCATGTGAAAGATAGCCTTTTAAATTGATTTAAAATACTCAATTTTCGATTTTAAATTTCAACGCATTTCTTACCCGTACCGGTAACTCCAAATGTTCCAAAATTTGAAATCCGATAATAATTAACTATTATGGATCCAGTGGAATTGGTTACATCGAATTTCGAGACTGTGCCCCCAAAAGGCTATTTTAACTCGTCGATTAAATCAAACGATTTTCAAAATCATCGAAATCATTTAAAATTTCACCTTTAAACTTTACTAACTTAATTATAAACCATATAGAATTTATGTTGACATTAGAAATCATTCTGATTCATCAAAATCTGATTATTTACATTATCACCATATATTAAATTCCTTTATTAAATTAAGATAAAGATTCCAGTTTTAATTCATCGACTTGTGATTCCATTCAAAAGTCAAATACCATAATTCAAATCCAAGTAGACTTTAATAAATTTTAGAAAACATTTCATATCCCTTTATTTCCAAATTTACCAAGTATCCAATTTCAAATATTAAATTATTATTATCCAAATCCAATTAAATTTACCATATTAGAAATTGTAACTAACTTTATTTATTTGACCAAAATCTTCTTATTTCAAAAATCAATTTATATTTCAACATTTAAAATGAATTAAATGTTCAAAATCTAACGACCAGAATTCCAGGTCGTTACAATTTTTTTTAATATTTTTGAAAGTTAAGCATGGTTATACACACACACACACACACACACATATATATTAATTATTAATTTCTAAACCAGAACATTCTCTTCCATTTTTTAATTTATCAGAGCTATCCCTCTTAAAAGGATTGCTCCTATAATTTTCCATAAATTAAACAAAAGTGGGATCTTTACTTCATTTGAAATTACAAAAAATTATTTCTTTTCTTTTATTGAAACATATAATGTAAACTACAAAAAAGATTATTTATATCTTACTCATCTCTTTTCCTTTTGGGTATATCCCTTGTTAATTCACACGATGTGCATTTATACAAATTGTGGAATTGGATAATTTATGGAAATTACATGAAAATTGCTCCAAATAAATAAAAGCATAAAATTTCACATTCCATTTTAACTAAGGCAACCTAATTTACAACCTAATTTACAACCTAGTTATAAATCTGGAATAAATTTTACAAACATTCTATAATAATCTATTACTTATTTTATTTCAATTATCTATGTCTATTCCAATTACCTATTTTAACGAACATGTAGGTGATAATCCTATATGTTTGTTTTAAGCCTAAAATTCATCAGATCCCATTTAAGCATAATTATTAAATAAGAATTCAACAAGATAATTTCAAAGTTATAAGTAAATTAGATAATGTCCCACTTACCTCGAAAGTTTTCCAAATCTTCCAAATCTGATCCAATCCCTAACTTGACTCATTTTTGCATTTTAATCAAACGGAACATGTATAACAAGATATATAAATTTATTAGAATTATAGATCGAAGAAGAGATTAGAGGTTAAGGGAATAGAGATTGAATTTTACTTTATTTCCACGGTATTGATTCGCTTCTTCTCTTCTTCTCTTTTATTTTCCTCCCTTCTCTAATTAGCCTATATATAATATTTTATAATTATTTTGGATAGTGGAGAAATGAAAACGGTAGAGCTTCGCTGCTTGAATTCAAAAATATGAAAATAGAAGTAAGGGGTTAGGTATTTTTTTATAGACGTGCAAATCAATCGTTACCGTTAGATTAAAATAATTAAATCAGGGGCCATTGACAATGTTCAAACCCTAGCGCCACTATAAAATCGGTCAGTTGCTCCTCTACAGACGGTCGATGGCCCAAGTAAGGGGTCGATCGGGCAGGTTGTGCATTTATTATAATTTATTTCCTTTTTTATATTTAATTGTTTTCACTCCTAAAACTTCAAATGCTAATAACATTATCGTTTGAGTTCCGGTCGAATAACTCCAAATATTAAAATTGCATAAAAAATCATCACAAATGAAATGGTGCAAGTTTCATGACCAATTTTCAATGTTTTCTCAAATTCCATTTCTAGAGCCTATTTTATTAACCTAAAAACGGATCAACACCCTAGAGTGTGATATAAAAGCACCAGCCCTTTTAGAACAGAGCAAATATAATAGAAAAGTAGCAAAAAAATGAATAGACATTGGGAATTCTACAATGGTTCGGCTGTTAACTAAGTCTACGTCCACTTTATAGCCTTGATTATTGATTTATATTACTACAAGATGTTTGAGTACGAACAAGTCATAATTATAGGTGTTAGACTTATTAAAAATCCTAAAATTTCCTATAAGGATTGCCCTGGTGACTATTGAGTGGAGAGAGATGAAGAAATGATAGGGCTTCCATGTAGTAATGGCAGAAATTAGCCCCTCTTTTAGTTACTCCATGGTTTATATTCATAGTGATAGCAGCCATCTTGGACCAGAAGCCCGCTACCAGAGAAGTCCAGGAAGCGACCCAAAATATCACAAGGAAAATGGTGACCACTCGAGTTAAAGGCTAGATTTGGTGCCAAATTAAGACCCTTAATTTGGAACCGAATCTAATCCTTGGACTTTGGATGATCAAACTCTTTTGTACTGAGTTATATAATTTGTCTAGATGCTCTCTATGTAATTTGGTAGATGGTTGATGAGTTTTGATCAACTTCTCCCATAACATAGATTATCCTTTCATTTGGACTACCACATCTTCATTTTCATGATAAGCTCTCTAGGAATCTAGAAAACTTCATGAATATGCATAGGAGGACTAGTGGACACCCTTGCAAAGTGGGAAGATTCCATGATGCAACATCTATTATCGGTACTAAATTAAATGGATTAATTCGGGTCGAATATAATACATAGCCAATTTTGGGTCTAAACTTTTTTGAGCTATTCTATTTGTCCTTCTTAGTGTCTACGCCAAGTTTTAGGTCATTCCATGTTCGAATCGACGCTCTAGCTCTTATTGATTTCTGCGTGGTTAGAAACATAGTTAATGTTTTCCCCTTAAAGTATGCTTTCATTGAAAACAAAGTATGCTCTAGAACAAGACATGTTTCAAACTGCCATCCTATGAGTTTCAGTGGTTTGTCAGATTCCATCTAGAGACGTTTTTTCCAACTGATTGACTTCCGATCAACTACTCATTATTTACTTCAATTTAAATTTCAACTCGTATTGGCCATGCAATCTTGGCTTCGAAATTCAAAGAAGGCTTTAGGTCAACATGTAGTTTCAATGTGTTCAGTTGGAGATGATTCGGATTGAAGAGTTAAAATCGGTACCAAATTAGTGATGCTAATTTGGGTGGAATTAAAGACTTGGAGAAATTTCTAAAGTGAATACTCTCTGCTTATACCTCTTTTAGTATGTCCCTATCTTCACTTGCTTTATTCAACTCTAACCGACAAGAGCTTGTATTTACTTCTATCATTTCAAACTTCCAAAACCTCAACCCGATGATTCAAGCCATCACACCACCATTTTTCGCCATTTTCTATCGCTGCCATACTCTGTTGTCATTATTAGCACTCCGCTGTTGCCTGGTGTTCTTACCACCATCGATATCTCCATCCAGTAAATCCGATCCTGATTTAGTCCAAACCCTAGGTTGAATCTAATCCTTTTTGAAGGTTGGTGGTGGTGATTCATTCTTGAGTAGAGGTGGCGATTTGCTATAGTCAGTTGCAATTTTGAAGTGGAGATAATTGAAATAAAACTTGATCTATTAGCGCTCTTTAGGGTTTGATTGGTGTACAATCTTGAGAAATAAGGACGTGCCCTACCTTTGGCCATCTCTGCTCATGGAATTGACTAATGTTAGATTGCCAAATTGACTCCGATATAACAATTCACCTTAAATTTAGGACATGTTGGATATCTTCATCACATTGCATTTCTACAAATCTAGTGTCTTTGAAAAGAAATGGACATTCTATGCCACTTCGGACAACAGATCCATTATCGATCGTTGATTGGTAACAGGTAAGTACAAGAAAAATAATTTCAACCGACAATACAGATCGTTTTTTAATGCGAGTGAGCTATCTACAAAGGATGGACCATTCGTAGTGTTCAAGACAATGGAGTCGTTCTATATAGATAACACACTGCATCTGCCCTGCTTAATACTTTGAGTCCGATTGGTTAGCATACGCCCACTTCCTATGGATCTCAAGTGTTTAACATATATGAATCCTGATTAGCAATAAAATGCATCTAACTGTAATCAACGTGTTTTATAGTCCAGAATGATGTGCTAGTCGATATGCCACAAAGTCTGGTGATGGATCATCCATGCTATTCGAAGCTGAGTTAACAACTGCCCCCACTACTCCATCTATTCCCATGGGACCAAGTCAAGGTTTAGCTTCTGATTTTGTTGGCCCACTAGTTCCGGTAGGACCTGTACTTGAACATCTGCCTCCTAGACTAAGAAATCTAACCGACCCTCCAAAGCAACCGCCCTCAATTCTGATAGCTAAAATACTTGGGAATATATGTGTACAACATGACATTCTTAGGGGTGACGTTCATCTGCTCACTCGAACTGAATTCGCTCGTAACCCTCCAGAAGGTTATATCGCTTGTAATCGTACTTGTGTTTAAGTAGTGGTGTACTACTGTTCAACCGTTTCTTATCTGTGGTGCTTCAAGATTTAGGATTGGTGCCATTTCAAATCCATCCAACGATTATGCACTCTTGAATTCTCTATACATTCTTTTCATATTTAGACGCGGGCATCCACCATGGCTAAGCGAGCTCACATTTCTTTACACTTTGGGAGGAGGCAGGACTACCCATCCTCTATAATTATGGAAGCCTAGAGGGGATGTAACCTAATATCATACCTCCATAACAAACATTCAGCTTTCGAGAATGATTATTTCTTCGTTAGGCATCAGAGGATTTCAACCGCTTCTGGTTATCTGGAAGTAAGTCATAATTCCCTAGCATTTGCAAGTTCAATTGGTTTTCCATTTTCCTATCCTTTAATGTCTTATTGTAGTCATTCCAAGGAAGGAAAGCAACGATGATCTTGACAAAATGTTAGAACCCCTCAAAGTTATAAAAGCATCTGAGCGCTCGATGGAGTTCCTCTTGACGATGAGAATCTTCGAAAGTCCAGGTTGCTTTATCCTGCAAGATTTACTATGGATGACAAGCCATCAAATTCAAGTATCCCTAGGAGATATGCTCATTCTTCTAACCATGCTCATATCTCTATTGAGGAATCCCAAGAAGAAGTAGTTAGTCCATTAGAGGAAGCTTATCACGAAGAGATTCCTGACTGAGACTTACCCTCTGGAACGGACATTACGGGGAATAGGGATGAGGCCCATAGGATGTCTTCAATCCTCGAAGAAAATATGAAATTTTTCACTGGAGAGATGGAAAGCATCCTATGGTTGAGGAAGGAGAGGAAGAAGGCATAGATGGTGAAGATAGAAACTTTCGCATCTCCATAGAAAGAGATGAATCTTTTGGAATGTTGCTAGAAATGAGTACCATTCTTCCTTAGCTTCCTTTTTCGAACTTAGTAACTACTTAGGCACTAATCCCGGAACCCTCTATTTCTCCTCCTAAAGAACAACCTGCTATCGAGACTCCATAATTTACCGGAGGTCAAGCTACCTGAACCCCTGCGAGGGGTACATCTTCATAGAATTTCATGAGTGCTATCTCCATTTATGTAGATGAACATGGGGATATCTCCATTGGTGAAATGATAGTTGATATTGGACTGGAAATCGATCTCAGGCATATTTGTGAGTAGTGGTGAAAAGACTCCAACTCCTAAACCCTACCGATACGATTGGTAGAGTATATAGGGAATTATCAGCACCAAATACTTTACTTTAAGATCACAAACACACACTCTCTGCATCGCATTGAGTTCATAAGTCCGAGTATTAACTTCATTCTAATTTGCATTTCAGTTTCCATGGGACATGGAATATATCATCAGTTATGCCAAGATACCAGCTCCTGAAAAGCTAAGACTTTTATCCAGCTTATCGCCCTTCTTACAAGAAGGATGGGAAAGAAGAAAAATGAAAGAAGATGAAGCTTTCCACTTGGGGCGAGAATGCGTGTGAGGAGTTAAACAGAAAAGAAATAATGGAAGCAGTGCCTGTAGTGATGCGCACAAGCGCCACAGGGACTCTAATGACCACCATAGGCCTTTACAATCCATTACTCCTCACATTCTGATGTCTTGACTACTGAGATTCAAGCAATTCCACTCTTATGGGATATGACTCCTACAGTAGCTCTCACTTCCTCCAATCGAAGTGAAAAGTATGAACTCTCGCTAGGTCCATCCATGATTTAAGCGGCGTTTCAAATCTATTTATTAATGGAGTGATGTTCGATAAGAAAATAAAACCCCTTAAGCAGGCTTCTTCTCTTAGTAATTTGGAGACAGTCTGTGAGGACATAGAAGCTGGATGTAACTTTCAACATCTCGTAACAGCCCTACCGATGTAAACCATATGAACCATCAAAAGATCCTCTCGATTGAGGCTAAGACGAAAGATCATGCTAAGGTGATTGATGACCGTGATGATGAGATAATCAAGTTGAAGGCTGAGAGGGATATAGCCTTGAAAAGCAAGTCTCGTAGCGGTAGTATATTAGCTGAGGCAAACTGGGCTAGAACTGAGTGATGATTGTGATCAAAAATCAGCTTAAGGATGCTTATATTGAATTCGAGATGTTGAAAGAGCAGCTAAATAAAGAAAAAATAATGTTAAATCTCGAAACCTATCAATCACTAGACATGCCGCTATGACCGCCGAGCAGGCTACGAAACTCACTTGACTTCACGAAGAAAATGCATAGTTGATGAAAGAAAAAGAAGACGTCGTTTTTGGAAAATTGGCAAAAGAGATTGAGCACTTAATAACTAAGTTCGAGCTAAAAAAAGTTCCGATCATAATATGATAACAATCAAATGAATGCCGATGTACTTCATCTACATAAAAGTTGTGTAATGAACAAAGGCAGCCTGAAATGGCTTTATGCGTATTATCCTCGGACTCTTGCCATGGTCTAAGAGAAAGTGTTATGTAATGACCCGTTAATATATCGCTTCAAATAAATGATCGTTTAGCTTTATTGATATAACAATAATTTTGTAAATAATTATTTATATTCATTTATCTGATTTTATAAATAAAATGTGATCATTTTAATTAGTTAAGAATGATAAGAGAATTTATTTTCAAAATTTGTTTACAATTATATGCATATTAATTTAAAAGACAAAATATGATCGAAAATTAGAATCGAGATTTGTAACGATACAACATGTAGATGTTGTGTAACGTTGTAGGAATATGTTACATGCACACACACACCTGTACAAGTACATACATGAAAACATGCATATAAACATACATATAAAAATATAATTAAGCATAAAAATATAATATAAATTTATAATATATTATAAGCTTCCTTACTCTTAAGCATGCATAAGTCAACCTATGCATGCATGAGGTGATTGAAGTGAGGGCACATGGAGGGGGATGTTTTCCATGCCTAGGGAGAGGGAAAGTGTGCATAGATATACCCTGCCCTCTTGTCTTTATTTTCATTCATCTTCTTATTCATATTTCTAAGCTTTGTCTTCCATTTTAATAGCTTACATCCTAAGAGAAATAATGTCAAAATTTATTTCGAAAAGAATTTAAATTATAATATATTTATACATACTTAAACACCTCAAAACAATCTTGAAACTCCATCTTTTCTCCTTGTTCTTCACAACCTCCACCCCATTTCATCATTAGGCCAAGAACCCCTTGCTCCACCCTAGGCCATGCCCCCCAAAACCATCTCAAGTCTTGGTCGAGGCATCTATGAGCTAAAATCCAAAGAATAGTGAGCTTTGGAAACCGAGTAGTGGAGCTATAGCGAATTTCTAATTAATCATTTAAAACTCAAGATGAGAACTCCTAAACTATTACATTATATATTGTATAACGATGTGATGTTTGAAAATGGATGTTTAATATGATTTGATCATCAAGTTTGGATGTTTTCATATGAATGTTGAATATATATACATGTCACGAAAATACACGTCGATAAGCACAAAGGAAATCACTTTCCTCTATATTAATAAATTGGTGTATATGGAATATTATACCACTTTAAAAAGGTTTTAAAATGATTTTAATTTTTTTTGTAAATATTTAAAAGTGTTTTGGTGAAGTTTGAATGAGAACTGAAAATTTAATCAAAATAGGCGCGTCGCATAACGGTTGTTCTCGATTTCCCGCCATAAAAGTCAAACAGGTGTAAAAGTTGAAGTATAGCTCGGAATTTTTTGAGATAAGAATTTTCCGAACAATTATATCCATGTTTTTCCAACGAAGAAAAAAATCGAGATTTCGATAAGTAGATTTTGAAATATGTGTAAAAAAAGTTTTGAAAAAATCGCGGTTTTGCAATTCGTGATCCAATACTGGATTTCTTTGGAAATGATGCTTAAAATTTGTTTAAAAATATGGAACAGATCTTCAAGATCTTTTGAAATATTTTAAAAGTGATTTGAGTAATAAAAATGAATTTTCAAATAATAAAAATTCGTTTAGTTCAATATAGCTTAAAAAAGCTCTTTCCGTAGCACTATTTCACAGCACTTTTCTATACTTTTCGAAATATAGTTTTGAACTTAATAATTATTTTCTAGTTATTTTATAATATTTTTTTAATGATTGATAAAGTGTTTTTATCTATGTTTTGAAGGATTTTCCGAATGATTAAAGATTTTGAGTTGATCAAATAACTTGACCACCTTATGGGTGTCAGAGAGATAGTGTCTTGGCTTGAGTTTGGAAAACCAGTTTCGTGCTCTCCTTGGCTATCCAGACTGGCCGGACGGAGGGGTTAGTGAATTTAATTTACTTCGATCAATATCTTCCTAAATGAAAAATGCAATTATTTTAAATTTATTCTTAGTAAAAAGGAGTTTAAAAGTTATTAACGGATTTTATAAGAGAGGTTTAATATCTCCGTATATATGGAGAAGAATGTTTAGAAATGTATATCTCCAAAAGAGATTTTGATAAAAGAACCTAATTAATTGAAGAATGATTTCGCATTCAATTTACCTCTTTTATCGATGATTCATTCATAGGAACTAGGGTCGGATTTGGATAATTTCTGTCCAAACACCACTTCGAACAATTTTACACATTCGAAGTAAAGACATGGAGATAAATAGGGAAGATGGAATGTAGGCTACTTGTCACCGTACCATGGGGAAATTTCCCGTATCATATTATGTAATAGTAATTCTTCATTCATGATCTTCAATGCAAGGGCTTCTCGCTCTAATCCCAAGGGAAATTCTCGACAAGATGTGGTAGGAGAGGGCCTTTGGTTTCGTTCAGTCTCAGAACGAACTTGTATGGAAAAATGTCTAACATTTCATATCTAGTCACATAAGTGATTTCTATGAACGTATTATCTGCTTAGTGTTGGAAAAAGAAACTTCTATTATCTTAACACCCTTTCCTAAGACGTATGAGCTCAGGAGTTGTACGTTTGTAGAGATCAGTTGTGTGACCATGGAATAACAGTGTGGCTGATGATGTGCTATGTGAAAGTTAGTCATTACCTCAAGCCTCTCGCCTGGAAATGGCCAAATAGAATAGGTGCAGCAAGGCTATGTGGTTCGCAACCATTAGAGTATGATTATCCCCTTCTAAATATATTTCTACCTGCTATGATGTTTGAGTTTAAATTACTATAGTGTATGCTAAGAGACATCTCAGATCGGTTGGTAACGACCGAGGTAATGACATATTCGACACTATCTAGGAAGAGGTAGGCCGTCTTATGTTGGTGGAGGACCATCAATTGGGCATCGGTACATCCTCTAGAGAGCAAATGCCAGAAGGTCCTTTCACATGGTCACTTGTATGAAAATCCATTTCTAATAAGTGCCTACCATTTTGTTTTTAGAGCCTACTATGCTGGAACGGTAACAATTTCAGCTAATATTGATAAGTTTACTTGTAAATGTTTCCAAAAATATGTCACTAAAAATAATATCGAGTATTTTCACATAAGTATGTTTTGGTTATCATAACGTAAAAACATGTTCCGTTTTAATGTATGGCATGGTCTTATGAGATTTTTTTGTTTTCAAACAACAAATTTTGAGTTCACACACCAGTCCCATGTATATGCGGAGTTTATTTTGTTTTCCCTTTAAACTCTAGGTGTCCTATTTTTTCGAGCAGCCAGGTAGTCAGGATTCTGTTTGGAGTATTTTTTGAAAGAGCATGCTGGAAAAGGTTTTTGGAGCATGGAACTGAAGCGCCCGATGTGGATGTCTATCCATCTATTTATTTAAATATTTCCGCTGTGTCGAAGTTAGTTAATACCGGCACGTGTGAGAGTGCACAGTTATAACAGTTCTTGGTTGGGTTAGTTCATACAAAAACTCTGATGTACCCTAGCGAGGATGGTTAAATGTATTATCTATCTATTTTAACGTGATGTGAAAGTTTGTGTTTATATCTTTTACTTTACTCCTGAAAATCTGCCTCCCTTCCACTTGGATTTACGGCACGTGAATACCGTGGGTGTATTAGTATCGATCTTTGAGAGTTGAGGAGACGGGTCTTCACATGTTGTTCAAATTAAAGGAGGCTAAGTATATGCACTCTGAGAAGGAACCGAAGGCTGCCTACCTTAGCCTTGATGACATTGGCTTCTTGGCCACCGGCAAAGAGATCCTTAGAGAAGAAGGGGAGAAAGATGTCACTGACGCCGCTACTAAAGCTCCTACCGGCCCAAGCTCTTTGGGTCAGCAACAAATAATTGTTCCACATAAGAGCAATTGGTGACTATCTTGGCGTCCGCTGCT
The DNA here is from genome assembly GCA_030765085.1 of Allium cepa. NCBI lineage: Eukaryota > Viridiplantae > Streptophyta > Magnoliopsida > Asparagales > Amaryllidaceae > Allium > Allium cepa. Next base: position 401,418,510 of record CM060940.1, on the reverse strand, counting down.
ATAACCTCTGAGGCTGCTCATGCGTATGCAACGTTTGAGGCCTTGGGTGGGCTACATCCTACTCCAGCTATAGTGTGCCCCTCAGAGATGGGGACTAGTAGCGATGCTTCTAAGATTAAAGTTAACGACCATGCACCCTGCTCAAGTATTTCTCTCATCTCACTGATGCTCCAAGCGATTCAATTTTCTCCATGGTCCTTCTCTAAATTATGCACCTCGCTTTCCCAACTTGTAAGTCTACCAAAACTCCTACTTCCTCCTCCAGCGATACAGGGCTTTGAACCTGCTGCCATTTTTATTACTTCCACCGCTTTCTCTACCATAGTTTATGGCCTTATTCCTATCTCTAGTTCTGGGCTTGGACCCTATTATGATAAGATAGAGGTGCTACGGAACTTAAAGGACATCTCTGTGTCTGTAGATAAGTGGTGATCACTAGTGAGTCGGGGCCAATTGAGAAGACGACCATAATAGGAAGATTGGAGGAAGAAAGGTATTGCAGATGAAGAAGGAGAGGGACAAGCAGAAGCACAAGACCCCAACAACCATTACCTTGAAGATGCTGAAGGAGGGGAGTGCGACCACCAAAGGGACTGAGGGGTGGGGCCCACTATTGGAGGAGAGGCTAGGAAGGATAGGAAGAAATGCCCAATTCATCCGGGCAAGGGCATCAAAGGATGTGGAAATGGTGGAAAGAAGTCTTAAAGAGCTCGAGCAACTCTGGAGTGGGGTTTTTGTGGTCTTTAGTTCTTGCATCTTTTGCTTTTTTGAGCTTTTGTACAAGTATAGATTCTATACTTAGCATCTTTTCTTTTGCTATTACGTCAGTAGAGTCTGTACTTTGCTTTTAATTGTCCAAACAGACTGGTATTATGCGAGAACGACCCTCGCTATTTGATTTGCACTTAAAGTGACATAATAATGAAAGGATTAGTATTTCTATCATAATCTCTTATATGTACTATGCCTGTTTATATACTACTATATGTGTGCATAATATGATAACTCATCTCGCAATTTCCATATATGCACTGTTGTACTGTGTGATAGAAGATGTGTTTATTTACCACAATTCTATGTATGTGAATGTTGTAAATATTGTAACTTGCAATTGTTTAGTTTTACTATTTTACTTAGCTCTATTGTAGTGGCTATAATTTTTGTCCGATGTAACAGAACCGAAGAGTAACTTTTATTTCGACCAAGTGTTGGTATGTTGTATGCCACCAGTCCGTATGGCCGGTTAATCCAGACATTTGATGCGAGAACGAGAGCTCCGAGCTACTATCTGGTTACCCCAAGTCAAGAATGTATTGTAGCTCTTATCTCCAAGAACTTATAATCTGAATGCTCGATTCCAAGAACTATGTACTTTCGTTGTAACTGATTTTCTCTAAGTTAGGTATTGAGGATCTATCCATATATCAGGCTCTATTTCTTGAGATGTGTGGACATCTTAATTCCTTGGATTATACTTCGACGTTGCCTATATCTGGGCGATGTTGAGTTTTATGCGGTGGGGATTGATTTCTACCAATTTTATAACTGATAAATTTCTCGATACTACTGGAGCAACATCGTATTTAGGAGGTTTTGACAAACTGACAATACTACTAGGGTAAAAGCGATGGTTCAGAGTGTGCTTGAATGCGGTTCCATTAGTTTAAGCTATAAGGGAGTGGGTGCTTGCTTGGATGCGATTCCATTGGTTTAAGAAGAAAGGAGTTAGGCACACTTAAACGCCGTTCCATTCGTTTAACTGGCTAAGGAAATGTGTGCTTCCCTAGATGTGGTTTATTTTGTCCAAGAAGCGAGGCATGGCTTATAGATGCACAAAAGGTTTGGTCCTTCTCGATATTATCGGGGCAACACCGGTTCTCAAAGCGTAAGGATCGATTCTCCCCATCGATCCAGCAGTTCCAATTGATTTGCTACCATCGACTCGGCACGTTGCTTACTTGGACGTGGTTCCATCAATTCAAGGAGCGTATAGGTGGAGCATACTTAGACATGGCTCCACTGCTCCAAGCAGCGTGTGAATGGTTTTCTAGTCGATTTGGCCCTGTCGACTCAGTAAGTTGCATACATAAATGTGGTTCCATTGGTTCCAGAAGCGAAATAACTTTGTTGATATAATAAAGAGAGAGGAAAATCCAACCTATTTACAATGACCCTGGTATCCCTGGATGGCTTGTTTGCAAAAATAGGAAATACACACATAGAAAATCAAACAAAATAGTGCCACAGCGAATCATTGTTCCAAGCACGGGGAATCTGGATTCCATCGATCACTATGAGCTTGAAGGTTACATCCCTAAGCTTTTGGCCGATAATGTAGGTACCTTCCCAATTTGGGCCAAGTGCCCTTGTACTCGGATAGATTCATTTCAGGATGAGATCTCCTACTTTGAAGGTGGGGTTGCAAACTTTGGCGTTCAACTGTCATGCCACTTTCTTTTGATGAGCGCAATCCTTAAATCAGCTTATTCCCGCTTATCATCGGTATGATCAAACGATTCGAGCAGGAGCTGCTCATTTTCACTTCGTTTGAAGTGTCTTCTTCGATGAGAGGGGACTTCCAGTTCCACTAGAATCATTGCTTTTGAACCATATGCCAAGGCAAAAGGTGAGTGCCCGGTCGCTGATTTATGAGTTATTTTGTAAGCCTATAATACAAGCGGAATTTCATCAAATTAATTTCCTTTAGTTTTTGTCAATCGTTTATTGATGGTGGATCTGATGATTTTGTTCACTGCCTCCACTTTATCATATGCTTGTTGGTGTGCCACCGTAGAGAAGCTCTTTTTCGATCTGAAAACACTCATAGAAGTTCTTAAACTCGACACTGTCGGACTGAGTTCCATTGTCTGTGATGATTTTCTATGGTACTTCGGACCTACAAATAATACTTTAGTAAATAACTAAATTAGTTTTTTAGTAGTGAAGGTGGCCAACAGTTCTGCTTTGGCCCATTTTGTGAAGTAATCAACTGCAATGATGGCATATTTGGCTCTCCCTTTAGTTATAGGTACTATGACAATTAGATCGATTTCCTAGATGCAAACGACCACGGGCTAACCATTTGCATTGAGTTTGTGGATGGGGTCGTCATAACATTAGCAAATCTCTGGCACTGATCGCAACGTCTAACGTAGTCTGCTGCATCTCAATTGAGTGATAGCCAGAAATATCCATAATAAAGGACCTCCTCCTTTGCTAGCGCTTGCCCCCCAATGTGGTCTCCACAATTGCTTTCATAAACTTCCCAGAGGATACTCTTGGCTTCACTACTTGTTACACATTTGAGTAAGAGGTAGAGAATCTCCTCCAACACAGCACTCCATCTTGTAATATGTATCGTGGTGCCTTTCGAAGAAACTTCTTCCGCTCAATCGGATCCCCGAGAGTGTCCCTTTGAGTAGGTAGTCTTTGATCAGTGCTATCCATGATTACTCTTCCTCCATAGTTACTAGAATCCAATCAAAATCTATTAGATTTATGTTGGGAGCTGTCGGTGTCTCAATTGGAACTAGCCTTATTGACTATGGTTCTCCGGAACTGTCTAGTTTAGCTAGGTATTCTGCTTTCATATTCCGTTGTCTCAAAAGAGGACTTATGGTATAGTGTTCAATGTCGTTCATCAATTCTTATGCCATTGATAGATAAGGGGAAAGGTTTGCCCCCTTTGCCTAATATTCTCCTTTTACTTGAAGAACAGCCAGCAAAGAGCCGTTGTGGATGTGCACGGTCCTTATTCCTAACTCCTTCACAATTTTCAGTCCTGCTTTTAATGCCTTGTATTCTACCTCATTGTTATAGTAGGGAATGCCAACCTTAGAGCGTAGCAAACAGACCGTCTTTTAAGAGTTTCGAGAGTAGTAAATGGACTGTCCTTTAGGAGTTTTGAGAACAACTTCTGCTCCTGTGCAGAAATCATTTGATGCGCCATCTACAAATAGTTTCCACTGTAGCACTACTTCTAGAATGTTTTTTCTGCGTTATCTTGTATTTGTGAATTCGATAATGAAATCTGCTAATGCTTATTCGTTGATTGCACTTCGAGAGTGATAAGTGTGGTCATACGGACTGAACTCAATGCTTCATTTAAGAAGTCATCCCGACGCCCTTGGATGGTACATCGACTACTTTAAAGGTTGATCCATCAACACTTTGATTAGACTAGCTTAGAAGTATGGGCGTAACTTCCTGATGCGATGAATAGACAATAGGTTAGTTCTTCCAGCTTTGGATAGTTCCTCTCGGCTCCAATGAATCGCTTATTGATGTAGTATACAGGCCACTAAATTCAAGCTTCCTTGCATACGGTGCTTCTCTTAGACCGTGAGCTGACACTACTGGGTAGATGAATAAGTCTTCCCCGTCCACCGATTTAGATAAAACCAGTATAGTCTCCATATGTCGTAATAATTTCTTAAAAGTATTTTGGCAGGCCCGATTCCATTCAAAAAATTTCTTACCCTTCATCAATGCATCAAAGAATGGTATACACTTGTCTGTTGCTTTGGAAATAAATTGACTCAACGCTACGACATTTCAATTCAAACTTTGCAATTCTTTTTTGGTCATAGGAGCTGTGACATTCCGTAGGGCGGTAATTTGCTCGATTTTACCTTTAATGCCCCTAACATTCACGATGAAACCTAGAAATTTATTTGAAGCTGCACCGAAAGATTATTTCAGTAGGTTAAGCTTTATGCTATATTTTCAAAGAATCATAAACATTTCTGAGAGGTTATCCAAGTGATTTCCTGACACATGCGACTAGATTAGCATATCATGTCGTGCATGTAGATCTCCCTGGTTCGTCTGATTCAATCCTTGAACATTGTGTCCACCAACCGCTGATAAGGTGCCCCGGCATTCTTCATGCCAAATGGCATTATATGGTAACAATGTAATCCGAGGTCGATGAGGAAGATGGTATTCTCTTGGTCGAGTTTGTGCATCATAATTTGGTTTTATCCTACGCAGTCATCCATGAATAAGAGTAGTTAATGTCCTGCGATTCACTCTATAAGTTGCTCGATTCTGGGTAACAGGATGTTCTATGGACATGCTTTTTTTAGATCCGAGTAATCAATACAAGTTTGCCACTTCAATTGGATTTCTTAAATAAAACTGGATTCGACGCCCACTCAAGATAGGTTGAGTTGTAGATGAAGCCGTTAGCCATCAACTTATCCACTTCTTCCTTTAGCATAGAAGACCACTCCGCGCTAGGCTTCTTCTCTTCTGCCTCACTAGAGTGTACTTGGGATCGATAATGATTGCATCACATGCTATCTTCAGTGATATCCCACACATATCGGAATGCGTCCGAGCAAACATGTCTAAGTTGGCAAAAAGAAATTTGATCAATTCTTGTTGCATTTTGATCCCAAGTTGCGACCCTATTTTTAAGACTCTAGTTAGGTCATCCATATCGACAGGGACTGACACTATAATCTCTACCGATGCCACCGATTCCTTACTTGAACTCTTCTTCCTAGACTCAAAAGCCTTATCAAAATGATTATGGTCCTCGTGCCAGGGGCAGTTCTGTAATTGTTGTGCTCATGGTTCGTGAATGTAGAGAGACTTCCCTACATTATTTCCCTTTTCCTATAATTTAGATTCATGTAACACAAGGACATAACATTCTCTAGCGACACTTTAATCTCCCTTTATAGCTTCAACTCCATTCTCCATTGGGGATTTCATGGTAAGGCACCACAGAGCCAAAGCGATCCTAAAATCAATAAGGGCTGGTCGACCTAAAAAAGTGATGTAAGCTGACATTTCATACATGATCACGATGGTTTAGGTAAGGACTAACCTTCGTTCTCCTTTGCCAAGCTTGACAGGTAAGTCGATCGTCCTGACTTGCTGTCTTGGTTCTCTCGTAAAGTCCTAGATTTTCACTCAAAAAGTAGACACATCCTTATCTTCATCTGATTGAATGATTATCCAAACAAGATGTTGATAGAACTTCCACTATCCACCAAGACTCGACGTACAACTGCCGGCCCAATTCCAAACGGTCGCCACTATCAGGTCGAGAGTCAGTGCTTCTACTCCTTCAGTGTCTCGGTTTTAAAACACTATGTCATTATGGAGTGTCCTTTGTTGCTTGGTTGGGGTACCATCCTCAATCCCAAAACAAATTTTTTTAGAGTGTGCTCTAGTGAACTCGCTTATCACTCCATCTCCCCAACATTTCTGTGCTAGGTGAGGGACTTTGAAAATAGTGTTGAAAACAAGTCTCTGTTCCATCCATTTGGATTCTTCTCCACCGGGTCCAAGTCGATTCTCTTAAGTACTTGGAACTTGAGGTCCAACGAGCTGGTCAGAGTTTTGCATTTCTTCACGTACTGCTATAGCCTGCTATTCCTAATAAATTCCTCAATCAGATCTTTTAGATGTCGGCACTCGTTCATTTTAATACCATGAGTCTCATGGAAGCAGCAAAACTTCCCTGATTCCTTCTATCACTTGGATTCTTCCTTACTAGGAGGCTTGTTGCATCGCTCAGTTCCCTGAGTTGCAAGGCAGATGTTCTCCAGGCTATCATCTAACGACGTATACTCCTTGGGTCTTGGGTTCCTGATTCTCTTTCCACTCCTACACGCCTACTTGTGTTTTGTTTTTTCATTTTCTTATTTCTATCTTTCCCTACATTGCCTGTCATGGCCCTAGATTTGTTTCCATTTTGGTTGACCTCTACGTTGCTCTAAACTATCTCCTTTGATTGCACACTAGCAGTCTTGCCCTCCAATGTGTCTACCTCTTCCAATCTTATATACTGACTCACCTTATGGTCGAACTCCTTCATGGTGGTTTGTTTTTTCATTTTAATCCATTTTCCCAAGTCTGTGTTCGGATGGAGGGCTCGGACTAAAGCCATGAATACCATATCTTCATTAGGATTGCTCACATCAGTAACCGCAATATTAAATCGATTCATAAATGTTTTTAACAACTCATTTGGTCCCTGGAAAAGGCCAGATAGAGACATCACATCTTTTGGCTATGTGGTGTGAAGCCAGAAATGTTCCAAGAATTTCCTTGCTAACTCATCAAATGTAGAAATGGATCTTGGCGGAGTATGATAATCCACATAGAAGCAGCACCTTCCAGGAAGATAGGAAAACATCTACAACAGACTACATCCATTGTCCAAGCTCCATCCATGTACCAACTATACTGTACAAGTGTGGTTTAGGGTTTTTCGTCCTATTATAGGTTGGTATAGGGGGCATAGTGAAAATCTCGGGATATTCCACCCATAGGATATTTTCAATGAATGGAGTCCCGATTAGTGTAGAACCCCAATCGTCATCTTTTCTGCCCTTACTTTCAAACGTTTGACCATGTCTGCTATATAATCTCACTAGTCCGATCGGCCACAAGTCGAATGTTAGGGGGTATGTCAAGCATTTGGCTCCACAGATGGTCTTGGTTTGCCAACTGAAGTCTAGGTTCTCCATTCTCTAGGAGAACCACTCCTGCAGGATTCCACTGGCGTTCGGTTGGCTTTATAGCAGCAGTTTGAACTTCTTTTCCAGCATTTTTCCTGCCTAGTCAGCACTCAATTCCAGTCCTTCGGCATTGATTTGCATGTCATCTTCAAAATCGAAGATAAGCATTGCAATATTCCATTGTGGTGCCTTCACTCCAAGGTTGGGGTTTGCATCAGGTTGTCCTACGGTAGGAGGGATACTTCCTATACCTTCAATAACAATTCCAATCACTTTATCAGCTATACTCTTTTGTTTTTCATACCATCCCTCCTACTCAAGCCTAAGATGGAGGAATTCTCTTGTTCCATAGCCTCCAGAGTTTCAAGCCTAGTCCTTGAGGTAGTTAGTTGTTGTAACGCTAGCAAAGCGTGTATCTTATCCATAATAGCATTTTGTCTATCAACCATCTTTTGGTTAAGTTGAACAACCATCTAGTCAAATTATCCTTTCGTCATAAATTCTTGTCAAGTAGAAGATTTTGATGCTTGATTTCCAGTATTAACTTCTGTAGGTAAGTTGTTGGTGTTGTTGACTTCAACTTGTTGGCAGTTTGATCAATCATTACCAATTGTTTCACTTGTAGATCTCCTAGAAGTCGTTTTCTTTCTTCTCGTCATTGATCTTTAATGTAAAGTCATCAAATTCTTTTGAATTTTGATTTTTAGATCTAACTTATGGGCCCATCCAATCCAAAGTGGAGAGCTAGATCTAATCTTGGGTTTACTGTTCTCAGTGAAAGCACCAAAATTTTAACTCAATAAATGGATCAACATCCTTGAGTGTGATATGAAAGCACCAGCCCTATTAGAATAGAGAAAATATAACAGAAAAGTAGTAAAGAAACAAATACACAGGGAATTTTATAGTGGTTCACTTGTTAACAAAGTCTAAGTCCACTTTATAACTTTGTTTATTGATTTTATATGATTACAAGGTGTTTGAGAATGAACATGTCATAAGTATAGGTGTTAGACTAAGTCCTAGAATTGCCTATAGGAGCTTCCTTGGTGCTATTGAGTAGAGAGAGAGTTGAAGAAATGACAGGGCTTTCACATAGTAATGGTAGAAACCAGCCCCTCTCTTAACTGCATTTTAGTTTGTATTTATAGTGATAGCTACCATCTTGGGCCAGAAGCCTGCCACCAAAGAAGTCCAGGAAGTGACCCAAAAATAACACGAGGAAAATGGTTGTAACATCCCCTATCTTGAGGCTTGAAGCTAAGCGCATATAGTCATCTATATCATTAACATCTGATGACAACGTACACTAATGTTAATGGTATCCATAATATCTAAAACACATGAATATGAAAAAAAATCAACACGGATTTAAAACAACTTTTCTGATTAAATTTCAAATCAACATTTCTTATTCAGTTACATGATCCCAAAAGAATAAGCTTCCGAAGACATGGAGAACGCAAAGTATAAATAGCAGCTATTTAGTTTGCCTTCTGCACGCCTTTGGAAGCTTATCCATCCAACTTATTAAACCTTAAAAACCTTAACTCTTAATCTACTTAAATAAAATTTTGAGAATCCAAGAGTTTAAGGGAAAAACACAAACTTTGAATGCGGCAGTAGGGGTTTCGACCCCTTTAAGTGCTTTTTTTTTAAGGCGACAACCTCTTTCGAAAGCCCTTTTCTAAAACAAAGGCATTTTCGACTAAGTTGAAAGTAATTTCCTTCGAAAGCCTCATTTTGTAACAAAATAGTTTTGAGTTTATAAATACTACTTCTACCCCTTAGGAAGCATGTTACGACTCTATTTCTTCCGCTTATCTCCAATACACTACGTACCAAGGCATTGATACCATATGTATTGGTTTTGACTAGGTTAGGGGCGTAGTATGGTGTCGATAGGTGGCTGCTATATGTGGCGATGTAGTAATCTTTTACAAAAATTATTTTTAACTTTATAAGTAACATCATTAACTAACTTGCCTTATTTGTCAACATATAATTGGTTGCCAATTCTTTTTTTCAAAATCTTTTCTACATATGCTACCGAATTCAATAATTAACAATTTAAACATTTAGCGAATTTCCCCTTCTCCTTCTGTAAACATATAAAACATTTAAATCACATACGTTAAATAATTTTATATACTAAATAAAAATACCCAGGAAAATTCTCCCAAAATTCCCATAAATCACTTTTAATACGTTTTCTAACATGTTTAAATTTTTGACCCAAAGCTAAATTGTAATAGCCGAAAATAATCAAAATCCAGTTTAACAATTTTCTTTTCTAGAAAATTCGTAATAAATCAATAACATCTTAGAAAATTATGGAACTTGAAACCCATCTCTAAAATAATGTTTTTGACCTTATACCAAAAAAGGAAATCCATTTGGATGTTATTTTTATAGGTTTTTCAAATCAAATCTTGTCATAAAATCAATATAAAACAACAAAATTCATCAGCAAGCATATATAACAATTTAAATAATCAAAACATGGCATATTTCTTGCAAAATTAATTCGGATCTTATCTAGAAATTGAAAATAATGGAAATGAGATGCAATGTGTTATTCACCTTAGCTTGTTTGTTAAGAATGTTGAGATTTTCCCTAGATTTGTTTAAGCTTCCTACTTGAATCCTTGCTTATCTTCCTTTAGATTACCTCTAATGGTGGACGGCCAAGCTATATATTTAGTTTTTTTTTTGTGAATTTTTTAAATAAAATTAGAATAAGCGTTTAAGGTATAAGAATATAACGTATTCCTACGTTTCTTTTATCTTGTTACCTTTACTTACTTCATTTCAACTCTCCTTCGCTTTAGATTAATTAGGCATGACTACCTATGATCATAAAAATCTCAATCCCTTGACCATTTAAATTATTTCACTTAATTTGTCTAATTAAATGTCCTAAATAACATTAGTCAAAACACCAAAATGTTAACGCAAAAAAATGTTAACTCAAAAGATGGATCAACACCCTAGAGTGTGATGTGAAAGCACCAGCCCTGTTAGAACAGAGCAAATATAATAGAAAAGTAGTAAAGAAACGAATATATAGGGAATCTTATAGTGATTTGGCTGTTAACTAAGTCTACTTCCACTTTATAGCTTTGATTATTGATTTTATATGATTACAACATGTTTAAGAATGAATAAGTCACAAGTATAGGTGTTAGACTAATTCTAAGTCCTTGAATTGCCTATAGGAGCTGATTGGTGACTATTGAGTAGAGAGAGTTGAAGAAATGATAGGGCTTCCACGTAGTAATGGCAGAAACTAGCCCCTCTCTTTGTTGCTCTTTAGTGTGTATTTATTATGATAACAGCCATCTTGGGCCAGAAGGCTGCCACCTGAGAAGTCCAGGAAGTGGCCCAAAAATAGCACAAGGAAAATGGTAACCACCTAAGTTAAGACCTTTAATTTGATGCTGAACTAAGACCCTTAAATCGATACCAAATCTAATCTTTGGACTTTGGGTCATCAAACTCTTTTGTGTTGAGTTTCACACTTCGTCTAGATGCAGTCTATGTAATTGGATAGTGTAACGACCCGCCCTCCTATGCCCAGGAAGATGTATCGCTTTTAAGAAAGAAAAGGGTGAGAAAATAGAAAAGATAGCGAAGAGAGAAAAGAAAAGAACAACGACATCAGAATCTCACAGCAGAACGGAACAAAATATAATATATCACATATCTATTACATAGTTTTACATATATCAGAGTTATACAGATAATACATCACATACTAGACAGTTATAAACACATGTCTAGTTAATATAACTCAATACAATACAATTCAAAGAATAAGAATCAGAGATACCAACACAGCGGAACTATATATATATATATATATATCTACAACACTGAAGCCTCCTGCTCCATTGCTCCTCCAGAATTCGTCAAAGCTAACCTGAATCCCTTGACTACCCGTAAAAATTTGGGTACCCGAGAGTTTATGAAAAACAAAAATAAACTCCGGGTCAGACATGGCTATGGTATGAGTAAACGGGTTAAAGTTGTTTAACTTGGAAAAACATTTGAAAATAAAGGTATCACGTAAGACTTCCCACACATAAATACGGGTAAGTTGTTATCTTACGCTAACCAAAACATTTTATAGGAAATCCAGTGATATTATAATAGTGTCTAGGGTTTTCAAGTAAAATACAGAAATAGCTGAAATGCTTACATCTCACATTTCAACATAGTTGGGCACAATCAAGACGTACGGCGCTTATTGGAAATTGGATCCCATACAATGGCAGGGCTACTGGGGTACCGCCCGTCACAGTACGTGGTCTAGATCACAGTACCAAGGAGCCACCCTAACTCCCCTGCAACACAAGGCCGGAACCATTCCTTACTGAACAGTCCCGAACAAGATAACCCCGCAGTTGGCTGCAGACCAACCGCCCACACAGCCGAAAAAGGGACATCTAGACAGGGGTATACCTCGTCCTGCTTGGGCATGACCCACCTAACCTTGCTGCACATCCCCTGTTTTAGCCATTCCCGGTTGATGAGGCTTGAGGTTGCGTTTACCTTTATAAGAACATATTACTTAGAATGCTCATCGTCCGCGTGACGATGTGCTGAAAGCATTCAATCCATACAAGTTCGTTCCGGGTTCGAACGAAACCGAAGGCATTATCTCGTTACACTCATTTTGGAATCATCCTCAGAGTTAACGACGATAACCCATGCATTCTGAAAACACCATCTCGATCTTCACTTCAGGATTCATGACCTAACGTTTAAATTGGATCGATGTGGTTTTCGAAGAATCAAATTGATTCTTTCGATCCCGGTCTCATCGAATCCAATCGCCATTTTAAAGTCCAAGTTGTCTAATTAACTTAACAGTTTAAATTTAACAATTGAATTCATATAGCAATTTAACACAGAGAAATAACAACAGATAAATCATATAGCAATTTAACACAGATAAATCATATACAATAATCACAGAAAAATCCAGAATATCACATAACATCACAGGATAGAAATAAACATCAATTCAATCAAATAGAATCATCGATTCATATCAACATGTCATTTGATTTATTTTAAAACTTAATTGCATGCTTAAAATAAATCATATTTTATTTTTTGCTTAATTAATTATTAATAAATTACTCATTAATTATTCACTTAATTAATGAATTAATTCTTAATTACGAACCAATAACCTAATTATTGATTTATAAAACTCAATTACACATTTAATTATTATTAAATGCTTAATTAATCATTAACTATTCATTAACTTAATCGTTCAATCATTAATTATTTAATTAATTTGTTAACTACGATTTGTTAATTAATCAACTTCAAATGATTAATTAAATTCTTCATTACAAATGATCTTATACAAGATTATCATTAAAATCTTTAATTACTAATTTGATTAAATTTGGAACTACTTATTAAATTATAATTATAAAATTAATTACCTTCTTAATTCTTTGATTTAAATTAATTACTCATTCTTTTATCAGTAAAGCTTTACAATTTAACTTGGCTTAAAACACTATTAACTAGATTAATACTTAACTTATATCTTTCAACTAATGTAGTTAGCAAACATCTGTAATAAAAAAAAAATCCGAAGTCAACAACGTGATAAACTCGGACGAATTCGAGAACTTTTTGAATTTTCTCGCGTGCAAACTCCTGTGTTTCTTCTCCCTCTATTCTTTTTCCTGTTTTTTTGTTTCTTTTTTGTTTTTTTTTGTTTTAGCTTTAGTTTTAAACTGCAGCGAGCAAGCACACACACAACCCCAAAGCAAAAACCTGAAGCAAACCACGTGATTACTCGGGTCGAACTCGAGATTATCAAGCCTTTCTCTCGCGTTCCCTCTCTGGATCCCATCTTCTTTCCTGTTTCTTAATTCTTCTTTTTACTCTTCTGTTTCTTTTTTTTTTTAGTTTAAAGTCTTTAACTGTTACAAACACACGCGCTCAACCCACCAGTGGCAAACCCGAAGCAACACGCTAATATTCTCGAGTTAAACTCGAGTCAATCCCCATCATATACTTCCCCACCGCCGTGTACGTGCACGGCGATCCACCACTGTGCCATCGCATCACGACGCCACCCACAAGTCACAAAGCATCCCCTCATGCGAAATCCAAACCCAGATATACCCAATTACCACGAAATCAAAATATGCCCTAAATGTCGAACTTCAACACGAACCCAGTGGTAAAAAACCACCTCGTTCTCACTGCCGCGACCGCCTGAGTCGACATGCCTTCGGCCAAACCTCGCCAACATCACCTCCTAACTTCCTCCAAAACCTCAAGTCACTCGGCTAAGCAACGGCGACACGATCAACGAATGAACAGAGAACAAAACACCGGCCCCTTAAACCCTACTTTCCATCGATGCTCAAAAATCTTGCATTAATAAATTTTTTTAGCATTTTTCTAGTGATCTAGAATCAATACACAAGCTTCATGTCAATTTTCATCAACGATTATTGATTTAATTATCTGATATTCATAAAAAAAACAATTTTGGTTCAATAACAATATGCTCTGTAAATATGGGATTAAAATTTATGATTTTTGTCTTAAAAATCATAGCTTTGCATGTTGTTTCAATTTATATGTTCAAGTTTATAATTCGAGTGATTCGAATTTTGATCTTTGTTTTATTTTTACCGTAAATATATGATTACAGTTCTTGTATTTTACAACCACTAAAAAATGATCAAAACCTAACTCTTATACTTAAACTAATTTGTTTAGTCAAGTTACTAATTGAAAATAAGTATTTTATATAAGAATCATGATATAATTTCACTCTTTCTTTACCTCAGTAAAATGAAATCTGGAAGAACATAACATACAGTACTCAAAGTAAATAGCCAGCATTTTAGAATTTCAAATCATTCACATAATAAGTTCTTCATGAACTACATATTAAAAGTTATATTTAAAATAAGTTTACTCACCCAAAATAGCTTACTGATGAAACAAAGGCTAGTTGCTTGATGAAGAAACCTGTAGCTTGAATTACTGTAAATTTCCCCTTTGCTTGAAAATATGCAGTTTTTATTTATATTACTTTGCCCTTTTCATTTACAAATGAGCTAAGGGATAAAGATGATGAATACAAATATTTATAACTTTGAACTTAATGACTTCTGGAGCAAGCTTTACCATAATATAATATCTTGCTTTATTTTATCATGTACTAAGGTACTAAACCTGAAATGAAAGGCAAATTTCGGCTGAAAGATTATGTTTCCAGATATAAAGGTGGGCTAATTAATGTACATGCTTACTCATATGTTAACACATAATTAAATGTTTGCTGACACAACAATTTGATACAAAGATATTTTCAGGTTTGTTTGTACTAATTGTATTCATTTATGCTAACATCCTATTAATGTTTGCTTGCAGGTTTGATTTCTTATGCATATACATTTTACACTTATAATGCTTTACTGACAAGCTTGTTTTGATACTTGCAGATTTTGTGTTGCATATTATTAATGTTTGTTGTTAACTTTGTTTTGTCTTATTATTTTGAACACAAATTTATACACTAATTTTGACCAATTTCATATGTTTGCAGATAAGTTAATTTCTGTTTAAAGATACTTGTCTCTTTGTTTACAGATTATGTATATTTGTCTTTACATAGATAATACTTTTATTTATATCTTATTCGCATCATATTTTGTATTTATGTTTATGATCCTACTTTTATGTTATATTTATGCTAAATATATAGAAGCTCATGTTTATAACCATATTTATAAATATTTATAATTATATAGAAGCTTATGTTAAATATTTATAAGCTTATTTTATTTTAGTTATAAAAACTATTGTTAGAAACATTGCTTGGCCTTATTTTTATTCAAAGCTTAATTTTTTTTTTCTAATATTTAATTTGTAATGTATTTGCACTAATGTATTTTATATTTATATTTAATATGAAAAGAATTGTGTTATTATACTTGTTATTATTAACTACATTTATCACTTTTGATATTAAGTGTCATTAATATATAATTTTTAATGTAATAGAATAAAACAGATTTAATTTTGAATATTGTTGAAAGAGTCTATTTATATTTTGAAATTATAAATTCCTTTATAACACATATATAACCAATAATATCCAACATCTTATTTATTTCAAAATGAAAAATCTTGTATTTTATTTAAATTTAATCAAAAACTTATTATAATAATAGGGTCAAAATTCCGAGATGTCACATTCCTTCCCCCTTAAAAGAATTTTGTCCCCGAAATTTAAAACAACAGTTAATTCAAAAGCTTAATGTTAACAATCCAAACATACATATCATCCATACAAAACAAACAATCAAACAGTAAATTCTAACAACATTACTAGCTATCCGGACATAAATTTGGATAAGCTTTACTAAAACTGTCGAGAGTTTGTTTCTCAATGATCAACAATCCAAACTGGATTCCTGACCACCGTTAAATTGGATTTAAATTTCCAAATTCCTGAATTACTGGTTGAACAACCAATGATGAATCATAAACACATTTCCTTAGATGGGATATATGGAATATACAATACATTCTAGATATTTACTCTGGCATTTCAATTCTGAAATCTACAGTATTAACTCTTTCCCAAATTTTATTGACTTCTTTACAGAATTTCAATATCTATTTTAATCAGGCCCGTACGATGTACATATACCATTCGTACGCAATATAAAATTTGATCGCTCGCTCGATCACACAATTTCTCTTCCGAACTAGTATTGTCCACCCGACTTTCTAGTGCGGACTCAGATCTGGTTTCTTGATCAAAACTGTCATTCTCCTTGCATAGTCACAACTATGATAGAGAATTTTCCAGAACCAATCAAAATCCAAAACCATGGTTCGTCGTCAAAAATCGAGTGAAAAATACTAACTCGGATTGATATAACTGTCTCGAATTTCTGTGCTCGAATCTGGATCATATTGTTATGCGAATAAAATAATATACGTACATCCTACGTATTTATATCCATTGATTATCAACCATATCAATTTTCTTTTATTCACATTATTCTGATTCTATCCACTTGTAATAATTTTTTTTCCAATATCAAATTTTACTTAAGAGTTTCACCATCCATTTCTTAATTTTTAATAAAAGCATTATATATTCCCTTATATTATTACTCTACCACTATAGCCTTTATATCCTCTTATATTCACTTATTTTCAATTTGAATTTCTAATTCCATGTGAATTCAAATTTTCTTCAACTCTGAATATCAAATTTTTATTGACTATCTTCCATTCATAACTGATTTCTATCATTATTTTAAATTAATTTCATCCACTAATTTATTTTAAATTTCCAATTTGAAAATCTTTCTAATTCTAATAATTTTTTTTATATAGTTTTCAAATTCTGAAAAGTTTTAACAGAGTCTCCATTTGTTTAGCATTACATATTTCTATAAGCACATATGTAAGGGTTTCAACACTTAGTACCAGTATTTCCAACCCATTTCCAAATCATTCCCTTTAGTTTAAGTGATTTACAACTTACTTGCTTAAGCAAAACAGACTCATATTCAAAATCATCTCATTCTGCTTCTAACAATTCATAAAATTTTATTCAATCCCATTTACTTTAAACAACCCATTTCCTTATGCAATTCAACAATATTATTGTGAATAAACAATCACTTAAGCTTTATAGCAAATCTTAAATTGATTCCAACTCAATTTACACTCGACTCCACCACAATTAATTTATTCACAATCCTTTCATTGCATTTTCTTTTATTTTAAAAGTTTGATTCCAAACCATTTTATTAAACTCGACAACCAATATTTTACACAATCATCTCACAATTTACTTAAGTCATTTATTTCCTTCAAACTGTTCCACCTAACAACTTAGGTTTATTCTATTTTACCAATTCCATTTAAATCTTTGATTTAATTTTTTTCTTTAATCAAATCCCAACTATTTTACTGATTAGTATATTCTTTATCCATTCTTAAATCTTAATTTACATTAACAATTTATTTTTGAATTTAAAATAAAGTCATTCAATATATGCTTGAATTAGATTTGTTTACAACTTACTCCAGTTCTATTTTATCCAAATCCAAGGCTTACTTGGTCTACATTTACTTATTCACTTAAGAATTTTGTTCCATTCAATATTATTTATAACTCGATTGAATTCATTTAAATTCAGCTTTATTTCCACTCCACTTCAGTTAATCTAGCTACTTACCATTCTTTTTTCTTTTTTTAAATTTTATTTCTCAATATATGAGTTCAAAGCTTATTTGTTTACTTAAAAGCTTATATTGCTCACTTGAGCCATTTCACCTTATAACCACAATTTCAGATTATATATATATATATATATATATATATATATATATATATATATATATATATATATATATATGTATGTATGTATGTATGTATAGCACTTACTATCTTAAGGTATAAATTTCTACCTCACAATTACAATCATTTTACCTTCAAATTTTACATCCAAATAAGTTCATTTCGAACTTCAATTCCATTTAGCTTATCTCAGGTAAACTCAGGTATATTTTCTTATTTTCATTTACTTAAGTTAAATTTTAATTCCGGGATTAAAATTCCCGATTCTTTCCTTTATTAATATCAACTTTACTTTATAAGTTCAATAGTCGAATTATTCAAACCCTTCACATTATTAAATAGAATTTTCTTAAAACTCAATTGCCCGGTTTTATTTCCAAAATCATTTTGAAATGATAACTACACATACCCACTTGGTATATCAAATCAAATTTTCAAATTCCAAACACTTGTTTTCACCAAAGCAAATTTCTCTTTTGAAAATTTTAAAACAACTTGTATACCCAACAACCCCAAACAATATCATAACCAACTATCCTGGTAGCAATCCATCACTTTAGAAACTCGAAAATGAATACTGATGATGTGGCCATCATCATCAGGATTATTTTCCAGCGACTTGAAGTGAGTTCAGTGCTTCCTTACCTTCACAATTTCTTTCCGAACAATTTTCATTCAACAATATTTTCCAAAACAATATCCCATTATTGCCTTCAAATCTTTGGAAAAACATTTCAAACATTCTCAAAATTTTAAATTCCCAAATCCTTTGTTTTAAATTTATTTAAACACCTTTCAAATTTCCGAGACTTAAATTTTAATCTAATTTTAGTTATATTCCTTTTGAATTAAAGATCATACTTGGACAATTTTATTTGTTTATCGACCACTCAAATTTAAATTTTTATTTGGTTGTAGTATTAACAATCACACATCCAAATATATATAATAATTTCAGAAAATATTTCTTTTATATCAAAATATGGTTTTGGATGAAATTATTTCATTCACCCAATTTGAAAAATCAATATTGTGTCGAATTGCTCCATTTAAGTGTTTAGAAACCCCTTCGATACAGTTTTCGAGGCTGTGCAGACGAAGGTTCATATACCACTCAATGAATCAATCAACGCAATATAAAACCACTTTATATTCACTAACACGCGCTCATATCTATTAATACACTCAAACTCATTTTTAGAGTGCTGCTGACTCTATTATATGAGTAGTTCCTACCAGAGCCAAGGTTATCACCAACCTATGCTCTAATACCACTATAACGACCCGCCCTCCTATGCCCAGGAAGACGTATCGCTTTTAAGAAAGAAAAGGGTGAGAAAATAGAACAGATAGCGAAGAGAGAAAAGAAAAGAACAACGACATCATAATCTCACAGCGGAACGGAACAAAATATAATATATCACATATCTATTACATAATTTTACATATATCAGAGTTATACAGATAATACATCACATACTAGACAGTTACAAACACCTGTCTAGTTAATATAACTCAATACAATACAATTCAAAGAATAAGACTCGGAGATACCAACACAGCGGAACTATATATATATATATATATATATATATATATATCTACAATGCTGAAGCCTCCTGCTCCATTGCTCCTTCAGAATTCGTCAAAGCTAACCTGAATCCCTTGACTACCCGTAAAAATTTGGGTACCCGAGAGTTTATGAAAAACAAAAATAAACTCCGGGTCAGACATGGGTCTGGTATGAGTAAACGGGTTAAAGTTGTTTAACTTGGAAAAACATTTGAAAATAAAGGTATCACGTAAGACTTCCCACACATAAATACAGGTAAGTTTTTATCTTATGCTAACCAAAACATTTTATAGGAAATCCAGTGATATTATAATAGTGTATAAGGTTTTCAAGTAAAATACAGAAATAGCTGAAATGCTTACATCTCACATTTCAACATAGTTGGGCACAATCAAAACGTACGGCGCTTATTGGAAATTGGATCCCATACAATGGCAGGGCTATTGGGGTACCGCCCGTCACAGTACGTGGTCTAGATCACAGTACCGAGGAGCTACCGGAACCATTCCTTACTGAACAGTCCCGAACAAGATAACCCCGCAGTTGGCTGCAGACCAACCGCCCACACAGCCGAAAAAGGGACATCTAGACAGGGGTATACCTCGTCCTGCTTGGGCATGACCCACCTAACCTTGCTGCACATCCCCTGTTTTAGCCATTCCCAGTTGATGAGGCTTGAGGTTGCGTTTACCTTTATAAGAACATATTACTTAGAATGCTCATCGTCCGCCTGACGATGTGCTGAAAGCATTCAATCCATACAAGTTCGTTCCGGGTTCGAACGAAACTGAAGGAATTATCTCGTTACACTCATTTTGGAATCACCCTCAGAGTTAACGACGATAACCCTTGCATTCTGAAAACACCATCTCGATCTTCACTTCAGGATTCACTACCTAACGTTAAATTGGATCGATGTGGTTTTCGGAGAATCAAATTGATTCTTCCGATCCCGGTCTCATCGAATCCAATCGCCATTTTAAAGTCCAAGTTGTCTAATTAACTTAACAGTTTAAATTTAACAATTGAATTCATATAGCAATTTAACACAGAGAAATGACAACAGATAAATCATATAGCAATTTAACACAGATAAATCATATACAATAATCACAGAAATATCCAGAATATCACATAACATCACAGGATAGAAATAAACATCAATTCAATCAAATAGAATCATCGATTCATATCAACATGTCATTTGATTTATTTTAAAACTTAATTGCATTCTTAAAATAAATCATATTTTATTTTTTGCTTAATTAATTATTAATAAATTACTCATTAATTATTCACTTAATTAATGAATTAATTCTTAATTACTAATCAGTAACCTTAATTATTGATTTATAAAACTCAGTTACACATTTAATTATTATTAAATGCTTAATTAATCATTAATTACTGATTAACTTAATCGTTCAATCATTAATTATTTAATTAATTTGTTAACTACGATTTGTTAATTAATCAACTTCAAATGATTAATTAAATTCTTGATTACAAATGATCTTATACAAGATTATCATTAAAATCTTTAATTGCTAATTTGATTAAATTTGGAACTACTTATTAAATTATAATTATAAAATTAATTACCTTCTTAATTCTTTGATTTAAATTTATTACTCATTCTTTCATCAGTAAAGCTTTACAATTTAACTTGGCTTAAAACACTATTAACTAGATTAATACTTAACTTATATCTTTCAACTAATGTAGTTAGCAAACATCTGTAATAAAAATAATAATCCGAAGTCAACAACGTGATAAACTCGGTCGAACTCGAGAACTTCCTGAATTTTCTCGCGTCCAAACTCCTATGTTTCTTCTCCCTCTATTCTTCTTCCTGTGTTTTTATATATATATTTTTTAGCTTTAGTTTTAAACTGCAATGAGCAAGCACACACACAACCCCAAAGCAAAAACCCGAAGCAAACCACGTGATTACTCGGGTCGAACTCGAGATTATCCAGCCTTTCTTTCGCGTTCCCTCTCTGGATCCCTTCTTCTTCCCTGTTTCTTAATTCTTCTTTTTACTCTTCTGTTTCTTTTTTTTAAGTTTAGAGTCTTTAACTGTTACAAACACACGTGCTCAACCCACCAGTGGCAAACCCGAAGCAACACGCTAATATTCTCGAGTTAAACTCGAGCCAATCCCCAGCATATACTTCCCCACCGCTGTGTACGTGCACGGCGGTCCACCACCGTGCCATCGCATCACGACGCCACCCACAAGTCACAAAGCATCCCCTCACGCGAAATCCAAACCCAGATATACCCAATTACCACGAAATCAAAATATGCCCTAAATGTCGAACTTCAACACGAACCCAGTGGTCAAAAACCACCTCGTTCTCACTGCCGCGACCCCTGAGTCGACGTGCCTTCGGCCAAACCTCGCCAACATCACCTCTTAACTTCCTCCAAAACCTCAAGTCACTCGGCTAAGCAACGGCGACACGATCAACGAATGAACAGAGAAATAAACACCGGCCCCTTAAACCCTACTTTCCATCAATGCTCAAAAATCTTGCATTAATATATTTTTAGCATTTTTCTAGTGATCTAGAATCAATACACAAGCTTCATATCAATTTTCATCAACGATTATTGATTTAATTATCTGATATTCATAAAAAAACAATTTTGGTTCAATAACAATATGCTCTGTAAATATGGGATTAAAATTTATGATTTTTGTCTTAAAAATCATTGCTTTGCATGTTGTTTCAATTTATATGTTCAAGTTTACAACCACTAAAAAAAATGATCAAAACCTAACTCTTATACTTAAACTAATTTGTTTAGTCAAGTTACTAATTGAAAATAAGTATTTTATATAAGAATCATGATATAGTTTCACTCTTTCTTCACCTCGGTAAAATGAAATCTGGAAGAACATAATAAACAGTACTCAAAGTAAATAGCCAGCATTTTAGAATTTCAAATCATTCACATAATAAGTTCTTCATGAACTACATATTAAAAGTTATATTTAAAATAAGTTTACTCACCCAAAATAGCTTACTGATGAAACAAAGGCTAGTTGCTTGATGAAGAAACATGTAGCTTGAATTTCTGTAAATTTCCCCTTTGCTTGAAAATATGCAGTTTTTATTTATATTACTTTGCCCTTTTCATTTACAAATGAGCTAAGGGATAAAGATGATGAATACAAATATTTATAACTTTGAACTTAATGACTTCTGGAGCAAGCTTTACCATAATATAATATCTTGCTTTATTTTATCATGTACTAAGGTACTAAACCTGAAATGGAAGGCAAATTTCAGCTGAAAGATTATGTTTCCAGATATAAAGGTGGGCTAATTAATGTACATGCTTACTCATATGTTAACACATAATTAAATGTTTGCTGACACAACAATTTGATACAAAGATATTTTCAGGTTTGTTTGTACTAATTGTATTTATTTATGCTAACATCCTATTAATGTTTGCTTGCAGGTTTGATTTCTTATGCATATACAGTTTACACTTATAATGCTTTACTGACAAGCTTGTTTTGATACTTGCAGATTTTGTGTTGCATATTATTAATGTTTGCTGTTAGCTTTGTTTTGTCTTATTATTTTGAACACAAATTTATACACTAATTTTGACCAATTTCATATGTTTGCAGATAAGTTAATTTTTGTTTAAAGATACTTGTCTCTTTGTTTACAAATTATGTATATTTGTCTTTACATAGCTAATACTTTTATTTATATCTTATTCACATCATATTTTGTATTTATGTTTATGATCCTACTTTTATGTTATATTTATGCTAAATATATATAAGCTCATGTTTATAACCATATTTATAAGTATTTATATTTATATAGAAGCTTATGTTAAATATTTATTAGCTTATTTAATTTTAGTTATAAAAACTATTGTTAGAAACATTGCTTGGCCTTATTTTTATTCAAAGCTTAATTTTTTTTCTAATATTTAATTTGTAATGTATTTGCACTAATGTATTTTATATTTAATATGAAAAGAATTGTGTTATTATACTTGTTATTATTAACTACATTTATCACTTTTGATATTAAGTGTCATTAATATATAATTTTTAATGTAATAGAATAAAACAGATTTAATTTTGAATATTGTTGAAAGAGTCTATTTATATTTTGAAATTATAAATTCCTTTATAACACATATATAACCAATAATATCCAACATCTTATTTATTTCAAAATGAAAAATCTTGTATTTTATTTTAATTTGATCAAAAACTTATTATAATAATAGGGTAAAAATTCCGGGATGTCACAGATAGATGGCTGATGAATTTCGATCAACATTCTTCCATGACTTACATTATCCTTTCATTTGGGCTGCCACATCTTCATTCTTGATGATACACTCTTTGAAAATCTATAAAACTTCACGAATATGCATACGAGGACCAGGGGATCACCCTTGCAAACTGGGAAGATGCCATGATGCAACATCTATATTTGGTGCCAAATTAAGAGGCTTAATTCCGATTGAATATAATACTTAGCCAACTTTGGGTCCAAACTTTTCCGAGCTCTTCCTTTTGTCATTCTGAGTATCTTCACCAAGTTTCAAGTCGTTTCGTCTTTGTATCAACACTCTAGCTCTTATTGATTTTTATGTGGTTAAAAACCCAGTTAACACTTATTAATTTTTTATTGATTATCATTAATTTTATGAGATGCTACACTACAAATCAATACCATGATACTATCTATTCATTATATATCACGTAAAGAAGAATCACTTACAAAATCTCTCTAAATGCTCCAAACCACTTATGCCTATAGTTGTTTTGTTCATTTACTATATAGTAACTTCCGCAATATGCCTCAATTCTTTAACTAGATCGTAGTACTTTTCTCCACGATCATTTTGATGGCTACGCCAAAATCTTTTAACAATCATAGTAGTTATGCTACTTCAAAGTTATGAAATGGAAGATGAAGTATGGTGATGAAAAGAGAGAATAATATATTCTTTTTCCTGTCAATAATGAGCTTTTTATAGTTTTTAATTCGCAAAAAATAACTATTTCCATTTAGGTTTTAAAATTACCAATCCACCTTAATTCAAATATTTGAAACTGAAACTATCACCTATATGTCGACATATCACCAGATGTATTTCGACTTATGTGCAATGATTGGATATGTTTCAACATATCCCTAGATGCATGTCAACATGTTTGTAATGATTAGATGTGTATCAACATACATGCTAGATTCCTCACTCATCTATTAATTCATTTGTATCTGCTTCATACGCCCTACAAATTGAACAAAATGATATGTTGTTTTAATCAGAAAAATTAACAATCATAATGCTTCAATTCTCATTATCAAATTTAAAAGTTAGAAAAAGACCATTTTGCCCATTCTTAATTTAAATAAGATCATTAACCAATTAATTATCATTGTTATATTATTAAATTTTAATTATAATATATCTTTAATTTTTGGGGGATTATATGCTCCACCATAAAATAATTTTGTCCTCGAAATTCTTAAGGAATGAAAAATAAAGTAACACTCACATTACGTATTTTCAAACATACAACAACTAAGTAAACAACTGTGGCACCCAATGTTTCTAATAAGCTTAAATGTGCCAAACATAATATCATGTATAATATATAAATATAAATAATGCCATGTAACTTGAAGTTCTGTATTTAAACGTAGAAAGGCTGCTAGCGCATCCTGTATAAATACAATAGTATGGCATTTTAGGCATAAATGCACAGTAGTTTAATATCAACATATCGTTATACACAAATGCAAAAATCATGTCAATAACACTCAAACATATACATGGCGATCATAATCTAAATAATAATCCATATAGCAACTAGTCCTAACAAAACAATCAAATTAAAGAACATGTCATAAAAGGGATCGGGATGAGAGGCATTCATCTTCTCTTCATGCTTCTACATGCTCTCAGCCAGATCGTTGCCCAATTTCATCCTTACCAATTTCACTATCTTATTCCTTAGTCGATACATACCATGTTCGACCATACGTGCTGGATCATGGTATAAACTCGACTCAAGTTCTAAGTACATATCAGCTTGTTAACTTGTCCCAATTACATGGTAGGATCGTCCACACATTTTCGCAAATGTGAAATATGAAACACATTCTGGACTCCTGCAATCTTCCTTGAAAGCTCCATTTTATATGTCAAACTTCCTCTTCTCTTTAATATTGGGAAAGAACCAATAAATTGGGGTACTAGCTTTCTTGAACTTATAAATCCCAATACTCTCTTCAAAGGTGATACATTCGCAAAAACTAAATATCGAACTGTAAACTCCAAATCAGTCAATCTTTATCATCTTATGACTTTTGCCAATCCTATGCAACTTTCATCTCCTTTCTAATAAGTTTTAACTTCTCTGTATCATTCTAAATCATTTCTGGCCTACGTATGATCTTATCCATCGACTTCCATGAATATGAAGGTGGCTTTCTTGGCCTTCCGTGCCATACTTCGAGTGGTGCCAGACCTATACTAGTTTTATAGTTGTTATTATATGCAAACTCCACCACTAGAAGGTGGTCTTCATAGGCTCCACCAAAATATAATATACACGCCCTCAACAAGTCCTCCAATGCCGTGATCTCCCTCTCATTTTGTCTATCGATTTGCGAGTGATAGCCAAATTCAGATTAAGCTTAGTCCTTAATGCATCTTATAGTCTGCTTTTGAACTCACTCATGAAAAGGGGGTCATGATCACTTACTATACTCATTTGGAATCTATGAAGTCGAACTACTTCCCTAATATACAATGTACTTAACATAGCTATCATTCTTGTATTCTTAACTAGAATGAAATGCTCACTTTGGTAATTTTTTCTATTATGACCCAAATACTTTCATTCCCCTCCTGTACCTAGACAGTCCATTAATGAAATCTATAAATATATACTCCCATTTCCACTATGGAACCTCTAAATGGAGTAAGCTCTTTCTTCCCTGCCTTCACCATTTGGCACGTCAAACATATTGAAACATTCTCACCTATATGTCTCTTCATCCCTGGCTAATAGAATGTTATCTTATTATCCCGGTACATCTTATCCCCTATAAATTGAATATTCATCCTAAAATAATGACACTCATTCATGACATCCTCTATCAATTCATTAATTTGTAGCATACAAAATCTCATCTCTTCTCAGATAACCCTTCCTATCCTTGAAATAGTGATCCAAATGAATCGATCATTCACCTTATTCCAATTGCACCATAATACTAACTAACAATGTGTCTTGTCCTTGACTAAGCCAAGTGTGATCCATCAATGCAAGTTTAACCTCCACTATTTCCAACGTGCTAGGTGTGTATAAGAATTGTGATCGAAAATCAGAAATAAAATCCTAATCCTTCCACTCCAAAAGCATTGCATTCAATTTAGCATGCTTCCAGCTTAAGGCCTCAACAACGAAATTTCCCTTTCCTATAGTATAAGTAATCCCAATGTCATATAATGATAAGAACTTCATCCATTATTGTTGTCTTAGATTCAAGTCTTTCTAAGAGAAAAGGTATTTAAGAGATTTGTGATCCATATGCATCTTGAATCTCTCTCCTAATAAATAATTCCTCCATGATTTCAAGGCAGACAAAACAGCAGTTAGATGAAGGTCATGCATTAGGTAATTTCTCATTAACCTTAAGCTATCAGCTTGCATATGTCACCGCCTTCCCTTCTTGCATAAAGTCAGACTAAAACTAATAATGCAAGCATCAGTATACATAGCGAAAGGTTTGGTGCCAATAGGAATAGTCAAGATCGGAGCACTTATCAATAGTTCCTTTAATCTAACATATGTTGTTTCACACTTCGGATTCCAAGTATAAATCAGCTTCTTCTTAGTCAAATGAGCCAGAGATGTTGAAATCTTTTTAGGGTCTTTAAAAACTTCCTATATAATCCCAACAATCCCAAAATGCTATGGACCTCTGAAGCATTCCTTGGCATTTCTAATCCTTGATAACTGCTACTTTCTTAAGGTCTATCACCAAACCACATATATTCATAACATGTCTATGAAAATTAACCTCCTTCCTCCAAAAGCAACATTTTGAGAACTTTGTCTTTAGTTGATTCCTCCTAAATACTTCTCTCAAATGTGGCCTAAGCTCCTCCTCACTTTTGAATATATAAGAATATCATCCATGCTGACTACTGCAAACTTATTCAACTACTCCTGGATACCCTACTCGTCAAGTCAATAAAATAATCTGAAGCATTAATGTAACATCCCATATTTTGCAGTCCAAAACTAAGCGCTACCGATGTTGTAGTCATCCATAGTATTAATTCCCGTAACAAAATGAGATTAGTTAATTGTATCTATAACACCAAGAGCACATGAATATAAAAAATTAACAAAATACATTTCATTAATATCTTTCACATTCATTACATAATCCTATTGATTTCACGATTAGAGAAAATATAATAATTACAAACATATTCCAAGAACGATATATGAAGATGTCACCTTGGATGATTAGAGTCTAACTGCTTGAAATTATAAATCATGTACCTACATTCATTTAAAAAAACATGGAATTTAAACAATATAGCAGAAATAAACTGTTAATGTTAGCTTCCCTCATACATTTCTTTGGAAGCTTATTCACCTAACCTAAAAACCTACTCTCGACTTGCTTAAATGAGTACCCGAGAGTTTAAAGGAAAAACAAAAACTTTGGCCCGATGAAAGTCCGACGTAGATAATATATACCATCTTGAACCAAAATACATATATAGTGATGCCACATCGCTGAGTGGAATGGGTTTTCCCCTTACTAGTGTCTTATCTAAATATGTTAATCATAAATCATACACCTACAACTATAATGGTTAGAACAAAATATAAAATGATTATATGTATGCATGCAACATGGGTAAGTCTGACTAGTTTGTCATCCTAGAGTTATGCATACCCAAGGTTTACCCTTCTAAAAATAGATTGTCCATCTCAAATCAAAGTATTCTTAGGGTCACAATGAACCTAATGGTTTTGCAGGCAAACCGGTAACGTGTAACGACCCATATTATACGTATGGAAGGATCGTAAAATATTATTTTTAAATTCATATGAGCTTGTATGATTCTATAAGTTTTGAAAATACCTATTTGTGACATTTCCTATATTTAGAATTTTTTTCGAATGATTTTACCCCTAAAACTTTTTATTGGTCATAATTTTTGATATGAGCCGAATTAGCATCTGAGAGCACTTCCATTGGAAAGATATGATGGTTTTCCTTTTCGTAGAGTGTTCATAATAGTTATTTGAACTTTCTGACTAGGAGATATGTTTGTTTGAAGATTGACAGTTTTTAAAATAACTTAGTGGGTAATTAGTGAGTTTGGGGAAATCGTACTGCCCCATTTCGAGTTTGGAGACCTTATATGGCCGAACTATCTTCCCCAAATCACTTTTACACCTTTTTCCATAGATTTAAGCCTACATTAACCAGGTCTCCACCCCCAAAACCCTCTCTTTTCTTCCCCAATTCAATTCTAAATCAAATATTGGTAATAGATATAAATTAGAGATCTTTAAATCTACATTTTTAGGGAAGAAAAATTAAATATTTGCTACTCGTTTTGATTTGCATGCAAGACTTTGTTTTTGGGGGTTTTGGTGGGTGATTTATCATCTCTCACCTTATTATATATGCGTGTATACGTATATGTATATGTATGTATGCATATATATATGTGTGTGTGTTTTGACATATTTTAAATACATTTTTAAAGTCAACATTATATTTTAATATTTTGTAAAATCAAAGCTGCAATAAAATCGTGGATAAATGGATTTTTGGTGTTTTAAACATGTTATTTGGATATGTTATTGCCTTGATAGATGTTCAGCTATGTTGTATACACCTTATATGATGTTATGAATGATTGTATTATTTACATATTTGAATGTTGTTTGGTGTATGTGTGGTGTTTGTTTATATGCTTGTATGGTTGAAAATGCTCATCAGAGCAAACTAGAGGTAGGAACAATGGAGATATGCTTCAACGGATTGGCTCTAAAGCGTTTGGAGTCATATCATTGCATAAGCTATACATAAGGATCGAAGTATTAAGTGTAGCGATGAAATTGACGGGACGTTAAAGTGTTGAAAGAGCAATAGATTTCAATGCGTTAGGACTCGATCCATTGTTGGGGAGATCAATGGTTGACTTCAGGAGGAGAAGAACTGGCTTGGCATATGGTAAAAGATTGGACAGGAATTCCTGTCCAGTAGGTAGTTGGTTCGACTATAGGAGAATGCTGAATGGGAAAGATGGTTCAGTAGGTCTTTTGTTTGGCTATAAGAGAATACCGGACATGAAATGTAGTTCTGTAGGTGATTGGCTCGACTAGAGGAGAAGTCCAAACAGGAAACGTCATTTAGTAGGTGATTAGTTCGGCTAATGGAGGAGTCGAATAAGAAATTTCATTCTATGGTTGTTGGTTTGGCTAATAGGGTGCCGAATAGGAAAACCGGTTTGGTGTTGCTTTGTATCATGGTGCAATGGTAGGGTGCCAAACGAAATGTGGGGTGAAGCTTTCGTATGTTGGCTTCATGGCAAGGCATGGTATTGCTTGAGGGTCTTAGGGGTTGGCTCAAGGTATAAGTGGAAGATGTTAGTCCGTGAGATGATGGTTTTGATGACAACAACCTTAGAATAGATTATAAAATATAAATACTAACATTATAAGTTTAGATATATATGTATATGCAAGATTTAACCATGCAGGTACTAAGAATGAAGACTGTACAGTATAGAGATTCAAGATATCAAGATAAAATATCAAGATAGAAGACTCATGAGTATCGAGACTATCAAGAGTTCAAGATTTCACGGATAAGTATTTTGTATTATTATTATTAGGAATTTTTGTTAAAACTCGTAGAAAAGCACTGGCATCTTAAAATCCAATTTATTCGTGGAATGGAATCCACTTCGAGCCCGTTAAAGGGATGGAACCCTAAGTAGGATGGAACCTACGAAAATCTAGTGGGACATTGTTTTGTATCCACTAATTTTAATTCAAAAGATTTTACAAAATTATCTTATTTTCAAAATGATTTCAAAACTTTCCTTTTAAACCCTCGATCCTGATTTTAAATAATTTTAGCTTCAAAAACATCTTTATTTTCAAAGTCAAATTACTCCTGATTCTAAACTATTTTTTTTTAATAATATATTTAACTTTTAAATATTTATACTTAGATTTAAATATAAAATTATGGTTAAATTCTATATATATTATTCTTTATATTTACTTATGAATTTCAACTATAGTCAAGTATATTTATAAAGTTTAAATTATTTTTAATATAAGATAAACGTTATTTTCAAAGAAATTCAAAACATCATAAAAAGCTTTGGGATGTCGACATGCCTATGGGTACCATGTCGACATAACTCTTCAAATTTCAAAAGAAGTGTCCATTTGCCATAAGTCTTCATGAATGGACATGGTTGTTGTTCTTCTATAAATAGGGGTCAGTTTCAACGAATTTTTAATCACTTTTTTTTGGTTTTCACTCCTCTTCTTTTTCCTATTTTCTTAATACATATTCTTATCATTACTCTGCCGAAATCAACATTGAATCATACTCGATTACTTCTAGTTTGATTCTCTATCGCTATCTCTACAAGATTCTCAGTGTTATTCAGAGTTATAGACTTCTTTGTAATCTATTAAGCGAAAAAAGGTGTGATTGTAGCCTTGGAAATCAATCAAAAGGGAAAAAGTGTGATTGTAGCCTTGGTAAATCAATTGAGTAAACTTGTGGCCTGGAAATCTAGTATCTCTGCCCAGAGGATCGAAATTCTGAAGGGTGTACCTCGTAGCATTGAAACCGAGGGTGTAATTGTACAATTGCTTCTGAAAGGAAATCCGTACTTGTGTTGCGGGACTGGATGTAGGGTAACTCCGAACCAGTATAAAATCCGGCGTGTTCTTTCCTTTACTACTTTTATTTTATTTCTGCATCTGTGATTGTTTCTATGATCATATCTGTGTCTGTATATTGCATACTTTTGTGTCTGAATTAACATAAATTAAAAAGATTTAGTAATTCTTGATTAACACTATTCACCCCCCTCTAGTGTTAATCTTAGCCTTAAGATCCGTAATCTGCATTTCTCATAATTGGTCTCAGAGCAAGGTTTTCAAAGTTTCATAGTCTGATTTTTGAAAAGTTTTTAAAATGGCTATAATCGTTAATACTAATATAGAAGTATTCAGATCATCATTGTTCATATAATCAATATTCAAATTCAAGTTATCTACCAAAATTGTTTGATGTGCAGGAATCATGATTTATGAGTGTTCAGGAATCAAGCCACAACGGACAAATTGTGTGGATCAGAAAGAACAAATGGATACTTGATAGTGGATGTTCTAGACACATGACTGGTAATCCAGATATACTGAATGATATAATATACAAAGACGGAGGATTGGTTAACTTTGGGGACAATTCAAAATGATATGTGATTGGCATCGGCAAAGTCGGTAATTCTGAAACTCCTACTATTACTAATGTTTTGATAGTTAAGAATCTGAAACATAATCTGCTAAGTATAAGTCAACTATATGATAAAGGTTATAAAATTAAATTTGAAAAAGATAAATGCCACATTGAAGATAATAATTCAACCATTATATTTGAGGGAGTCAGGAAAAAGAATAAATATATATATTCTTAGTATGGAAGTTTCAAATGATAACCTGTGTCTGTTGGCAAATACAAGTGACCCTTGGATTTGGCACAAGAGATTTGGGCATTTGAATTTCAAATTCCGATCTAGACTGTCAAAACATGATCTAGTAAGAGGTCTCCCTAAAATGAATTTTAAAGTAGATAGTTTATATGATGCTTATCAATTAGGAAAACATAGAAAAAATTCTTTTAAGTTAAAATATATGATTTCAACTTCGAAACCTCTTGAATTACTTCATCTTGATTTATTTGGTCCATCTCAAATTCTATCAACAAATCATAGTAGATATGTCTTTGTTATTGTAGATGATTATTCTAGATTTACTTGGACAATATTTTTGAAACATAAAAGTGATATTTTTGAATGTTTTAAGACATTCTCAAAAAGAACTCAAAATCAATTTTCTCTAAAAATTATAACTATTCGAAGTGATCACGGTGGTGAATTTGAAAATGAAAGGTTTGAGGAATTCTGCAATAAAAAGGGAATAACCCACAAATTTTCATTTCTGAGAACTCCACAACAAAACGGAGTAGTAGAACGTAAAATTAGGATGATTCAAAAGTGTGCGAGAACTATGCTTACAGATAGTAATTTACCAAAGAATTTTTGGGCAGAAGCAGTTGCTACCGCCTGCTATATTTTGAATAGAACTTTAATTAGACCTCTAACTGATAAGACATCTTATGACTTCTTTATTCAAAGAAACCTAAGGTATCTTATTTCATAATTTTTGGAAGTAAATGCTTTATTTTAAATACAAAAGATAATTTAGATAAATTTGATCCTAAATCCGACAAAGGTATCTTTATCGGATATTCTAATAGAAGTAAAGCGTATAGAGTGTTTAATTTAAAAACTAATACCATTGAAGAAACAATGCATGTTTCATTTTAAGAAAATTTCAAAATTTTTGAAGATACAAATGATGAAGAGGATTTAATCACTCAAAATCAAGAATCTATTGAAACTAATAATGAAATTGAACATCCTAATAAAAGGACAAAACTTTTAAAAGATCGCCCTATGGAAAATATACTAAGAGATATGCAATCTGTTGTTAAAACTAGAAATCAACTAAGTCAAATGAGTAATGTAGCTTTTATATCAACTGTTGAACCCAAAAATCCAACATAAGCATCAACCGATGATTCATGGATTTTGGCTATGCAAGAAGAATTAAATCAATTTACTAGAAATGACGTTTGGGAACTTGTTCCTAGACTAGAAAATAAAACTATAATTGGATCTAAATGTGTTTACAAAAATAAAATGAATGAACA